>CM061553.1:24754210-27415043 GCA_030864225.1 Capsicum baccatum var. pendulum | reverse complement strand
TTGAGGACATCATTGACTCTATTGATATAATAAAAAGTAAAAATCAAAAGCAAGAATCCTGTTGTACCTTAGACTGACCGCTTAATCTACATTTCCCGTGTATGGGGAATTCGCGGGGCAGCAGCAACGAGACAGCAGCTGCCATTGGGTAATATGCTCAAATAAATGACACCGAGAAATCGTAATGTTAAAGTGCATATGGGAAGAACCTTTATCTTCAGAACCTACCAAAAAATTAGTGCAGAACCAACATCAAATTAAGTATGAAGCAACCTGTCCGACTGTAAGCAAAAATAAAGCCTCCCCCTTTAACTGATTCATTAATCCTAGTTACCCAATACACGGGCTCATATAGCTGAAATTCTTTTAAAAATGATACACACACACTTATTCATGTATTAATTTCTGCAGAACCTTATCAACATTTGGTAGCTATTAGTTAGTTAGGAAGTAAGTTATTCATGTATAAAATTATAAAATACAACATTTGTTTGCAATTCTGAAACCCGCATAACTAATTGATGCATAACTTACAAGGGAATTTGTATTATCTTAAGCAGGGTAGAAGATGTAATAACTACCCGCATAAATAATACCAGTTACCAAACGACCTCGCAATCATTATCTCAAAGGATTAACACGTGCAGTAGTAATCGGCACACACCTAGCACTCTGATCAATTGCAAAATTGATTGCACTATCTTTTTTAATCACAAAAAATATCTATCGTATCAATTACGATCCGACTAAGGCAGGCCACATGAAGCAAAAATACAAGTTAACTCATAATACAAAAATGCAAAACACAATCAAACGGTTAAAATAACGTCAACATTGCTGAAATCTTCTCTTTTCCTACAAATTTCCCCTACATTCAAACATCGAACTTCAAAAAAACATCAAAATTCACAACAACCACCACAAAAACGAAGGATTAACCCTTAATCGAGCTAATTACGGACCTTAAAATCAATAAAACAGTGGTATTATCCGAGAGAGTGCGGCTAATTAACTTGGAAAACAGGTAAAATAAGGTGGATGGAAGGAGCGATGATAACATGCGCAGGAGGTGATGACAACAGTAATACGGAAACGCCGATGGCTACAGTTGCGTGACGGACTCCAAAGGAATAATACTACTGTTTTGGATAATTCCCCACGTTTCCAACCTTCTTACGTGGCACCTCTCATTTTATGGCCTATATTTTCAAGCATCAACCCAAAAATAAAAGAATACAGCAAAATGTATCGGATAACTATATTCATTAAGTCTATAACACCTCATGACAGGCGAATTTAGAGGCTTAAGAGGAAATTTTTGAGAATTCAATAATTTTTGTGCCAATCTTACATTTATATTAAAAAATTTAATAAATGTATAAAAATATAAGTTAAAAATTTATAATGAAGTGTATTATCGATCTAGTGGCTAAAAAAATGCTTGTTGGAGCATTGCTGCCCTCTTGTGGTTCTAACCTCATCAATGACTTTTTATTTTGATCAAGAAATTCATAAATTTAAAATTCGAGATCCGTCTCTGCCTCGTGATGCTCGGTCTACATTTCATTGAATCACTAGATCGCGCATTTGAATCCTTTACCTAGTATCCATTATCGATATATTTTTCAAATCATGCATTAAGGTGTGTGTCAAATAAATACTTAGATAAGTAAAGATGAATAGATGGATTATAACTTTAAAAGAAAACGCAGCTAGTTGAAGCACTAAGAGGTCATTTGGTAGAAAGAATGGGATAATGATATCCTATGAGATTATTTTATATCTCTCTCTTCATGGGATAGTAATCCCATCATTTTAGTACAAATATAAAATAATTTTAGGATTAAGTAATCCCTTCTACAAAACATAGAATAAAGTTAATCCCCCAATTTTTTTTTTCTTATCCGTTCTATCAAACGACCCCTAAGAGTAAATACATACATGCAAAATTAGATAAGCAAGAATATCTCATTAGATTATTTTACATTATTTATCTTTATATGGTATAATAATTTCATTATTCTAGTAAAAGTGGTGGCTAATGTAAGTTGGAAAAGGACAGAAACGACACTTCAAATTAAACTATTTTCATAAAAATGATCATGAAATTTAAATTTCACTTTCTAGTCATTCAATTTACTGATTTGTTCTATGTCATTTCTACACATCTTCTATACAGTTTCTATACATGTCTTGTACATATAAATATTCTATACGAAAATTATACAGTTTTGATACACAATTTATACAATAACTGTATATTTTTTTTACATGTTTTATACAATAATTATATAATTTTCATACACTTTCTATATATTTTTTATATATATTTCATACATATACATATTTGATAGAACTATATAATTTTTATACATATATCTTATATAGATACATATTCTATTTAACAATTATATCGTTTTTATATAATTTAATTATTATTTCTAAACAATAAAAAAAAAGAATATTTGATCAGTTAAAAAATTATAGCAAAAAAAAATTGAAAAGTTTTTAAAAAGGCCGAATTGTCCAAGTTGAATACTATATCAGTATTGTATATGGACTATGTAGGCCACAATAACTCAAATTAGGAAATGACTATAAAACAAAAATAGTATATCCGACTGACTGTTTTTTGAAAAGTTTTCATACTTGGAATATTTGTTTTAAAAAGTGATATAGAGTGATCACCAATAAAAAGAGTGAAGTAACTTTTATTTAAAAATACTTTAAAAATCTAAACCAAGCATAAGCTATTATTATTATTATTATTATTATTATTATTATTATTATTGTTATGTAATATTGATCAAAGTATTTTTAAAATTGAAAAGTCAAGCGCAAATAAGTACTCTTCAAATGTACTTTTCAAAAATACTTCTAATAATAAAATATTTTTCAAAATAAATAATTTTTATAAATTTGATCAAACAAATTTAATTTTTTTTTTGTTGGCGTTGGTGGGGGAGAAAAAGGATGAGATATTTTGGGTGTGAATAAAGGTAAGATACTTTAGCACAAGTGATTAAAGACATGAACCCAATGGATTTTGGTGGAACTTGGACAAGAATTTTGTAAAGACTAGTCATGTCAATTGTCATGCATTTGTCTAATTTCCTCATAACTTTTGCATGTCATTTGGCCATATATATGCTCACTTTGGAATAAAATTAACAAATAATTAGGTATACTACTTTTCAACTTGTACACTTCAAACAATAATTACTAATTATATATTAGAGTTATTTTTATTTTATTTTTAATTATGTGAATGAAAAAGACTAATATTAGGTTGTTTCTACTTTTGGTGTTATCTAGTTTACCAATTACATTTCAAACACGTGGACCACAGTATCCATACCATTTGCAATGTAAGGCCAAAAGTAGAACCATCCAACTTGCGTTGTATGTTCCTTTTATTCTTTTTCTTTTAATTAAATCTTGTGTGTGTTTCTACGAGGAAAATGTTTTTCATAAAAAATAAATAAATAATTCCTTTTACAAAAATGGATTTCTTACTTATCTTTTTGTGTATGGTGAGTCAAACATGAGCATTTTAAAATATTTTCTCCATATCAAAAATACCTCTGCTCATGAGTTACGCAGTATTTATAGAAACTTAGAAACTGGAACTCCAGGATTAAAAATGGGTGCTCCAAAATGAAAGTTAAGTGGTTGGGCTATGTCTTCTAAAGCCCAATAAAAAATGAAAGTTTTCAGCTCAAACTCAAGCAGTCACTAGCCAATATAAATTGTTTAGGTGGTCATTTAGTTTCTTTTTAAAAATAAAAAACAAAAAATTCCGATATACAATAGAAAATTGAAGATTTATTACTTATCTGTGATTATTTTCAATTGATTTTGGTTACTTATGAAGGTTGTTTGTAAAAGAAATAAAGTGGGTCTATTGAATTTTAATATTTGAGGTTGAATCTAATACTAAGAATTATTGACTAAATCGTTTTATTGAAATATTTACAAAACAAATGATGTTGATTGTCTATATTTGTTGCTAAACTCGTGGCGATCATTATAATTTGATGTTAAGAAAATCTTTTCAAATATCAAATAAAAAAAAATTGATGACCCACCATAATTTTACTTCTGCTTTTAACAAAACGCTATTTTATATTAATCTTTTTGTTAAGATCAAATTTTAAATAGTGACTCTGAAAAATCGAATTCATACAGATCCATACTAGCCTCAAGGGCCCGTGGGGCAAAATATCATAAAGGAATAAAACGAATGATTAAACAAAAAGAATGTTTGTAGCTAAAGTATGGTTATATCTTTTTCTTTCCTATTTAATTACTTTGATTCCATGGTTTAAATTTGTATGCTTGGGGTAGCATTTGCCATGCATTTATGAAATTTGTCCTTTCGTTTAGTTGTTAATGAGCATAAACAGCGCTGCTAAGAGTCCATTTGGATAATATTAAAAAAATTACTTTTTAGCTTAAATGATTAAAAACTTAAAATAAGTGCTTTTAAATTAAACAGATAAGTGTTTGAATAAAAGTGTTGAAACTGAAAAAAATTTGTTGATGTGTTTGATAAAAAAGTGTTGCCAATCACTTCTTTATTGTTAGAATGACTTAAATATCTTTAAAATTGTTAACACATAATAACGTGAATTATTTATGATTTTTAATTCTAATACTTCAAAAATAATTTCTATTTAAATACACTTTCAACGTAAAGTGATTATGTCAGGTCAATTTATATATATAAGTTACTTTTTTATTTTTAAATATTAAAAAAAAAGAAGATATTTTTTATATAAATATAGTATTATATTGTAATATTGCAAGTTTGTAAACAATAAAAAAAATTAGGAATGAAACAAACTATATAAAAGAATCAATTTTTAAAATTTAAATAACATGCAGAGATTCTGTATGAACGGATAGATAAGAATTTACCACAAGCTCGATTTGACAATAAATTTTTTGAGTCTTTTCTTATGTAGTGGTGGATTCTCTGAAATAAAGGAGAAAGATGAACGAAAGACTGGAGGAAAAAGATGAAAAAAAAAGTGGCAAAAAGAAAGAGCAAGAAAAATCAATAAGGGCTACAAAGTTTAGGGTATTGTTGGAATTAGAAGAAAATATAAGGGATAAAAAGGTAAATATTTTGGTCAAACCTTAAAAGGTTTTAATCTAAAAAGTAAAAAACTGTGGGTATCCAGTTTCTCAATTTTTGTTTTTTTTAATCCACTTTTAGCTTTTTAAAACTCTTTTTAATTTTACCAAACATCTAAAAAGACTAAAAAAAGTGATTAAAATCTAGTTTGACCAGATTTTAATCCTATCCAAACACCCTCTAAGTTCGAGAGATATAGCGACTTTAGAAGTGTTGTTATAATAAAACGAATGAGTTTGATAATCTAATAAAATATTGTTCGTTCGTTTGGTTATGTGAGAGATAAACTAATTTATATGGTTTACAACAATAACATATCAATTTATTCTCACATAGTGAGATCTAAAAATTGTTAGTTTGGGATTCGAATCCGCGATCATTAGTTATGGTGAATCCACCTTGACCATTAAGTTACCATGATTGATAAATTAATTTATATGGTTTAATGTATAAATATATTCAGACAAATTGTTCTCTAAATGATTTGAAGTTTCTAATATATTTATATTTGATGATTAAAATCATTTGTTTGATTTTAATTACATTTTCTAACACAAAATTATAATAGATGGTTACAATAATAATAATATACCCAATAAAACTCAATAAGTGAGGTCTAAAAAAGGTAGAATGTGTACGGAGATCTTATCATCATCTCGGAGAGGTAGAGAGGTTGTTTCTGAATAACCTTCGGCTCAAGTGTAGCAAATTTAGGCACAAAGAAGAGAAAAACAGTGAAGAAAACATGACAACTAATTAGCTCATAGTTGATGGATAGAATACAAAATTAATCTCCTTTATTTATTTTACTTGTCACAATTTACTTATCGATAACTAGACGCATGAATTTTGATTAATATTTTAAGATATATTTTTAATCATATTAATATGAAAGAATTATACTTTATAATATTTTCATGTATAGTTCTCAAACACTTAACTTTAAACATTAAATTAATCTATTTAATTCAGCTTCGAAGATTAATCAAAATAACTTTCAGAAAATAAAATATGACAAAGTAAAAGTGAATGAAGGAAATACCACAAAATATCACAATCCATATTTCCCAAAGCATTACTTGTGTAGATTAACATTAATAATAGCCTGTTAATTTTGTCATAATCAACCCCATAAGATCAATAGGGGGTTTAAGACAACTTACTATTATTTTTCAAATAATATTTTATGTGGATTTTCTTGACTTGGCATAATATTAAAGTTTTTTTTTTTTTTTGAAAGAATCTAAGAGCTCATTTGACTATGAAAAGTTTTTTTCTTTTTTTCTCAAAAAATTATTTCACTTTAATAAAAATTATAATATTTGGCCATAAATTTCAATCGAAAAAGTGAAAACAAGTGATCTTTCAGAAAAAGTAAAAAAAATGCTATTTTTTTCACGGTCAAATACAACTCTAGCTACAAATTTTTTTAGTTTTCATAGCAAAAAAACTATTAAATTATTTCATTAAAGATAAAAGTAGATTTTTAAAGTCAAATTATTTTTAATTATGGCAAAAAGATATTCTTAATTATACTCGGAAATTAGTGTGAAATAAAATAGGACGAAGCGAATAAAAAACTCAAATAATTGTTCACACGGGAGGAAAACAAACACTCGCGCGACTCACACGCACGGCACGTGACAACTCAACTCAATTTGAATTCTCGGACCTAAAGCTATCCCCTCTCCAAATTCAATTTAAACCATCACTTCCCGTTACACATTTTTTTTAAAACAGCATACCGCCCCCCCTTTCCCTACCCACCCACCTTAACCCCCCACCCTACCCCCTAAGGAGCATCTCAAATCTCTCATTCATTGCAGGTAGAAATTCACCATCCCGATCTCCCGATTGAATCTCTCATCGGAAAGTTTTGTACGAATTTACTGGTTTTGTTCACTAGGTATGTTCTTTTTTTCGCTGTTTCACCGGAGGTATAATTTATTTTTGTGTGTAATTTTCGTGATTTGAAGAGCGTATATAAGGAAAATGTGGTTACAGTGGAGCTTTAATTGGAATATTCAATCTTGAGCTGCTTCATTTTGCCGGAAATTGAATCTGGAATATTGCGTTTTTTTGCGCTAATTGTTGATTGTATTTATGGAGTTGATATTATGTTTAGGTGGAGGTATAATTTTTTTTTTTTTTCGTGATTTCAAGAGCGCATATAAGGAAAATGTGGTTACTGTGGAGCTTTAACTGGAATACTTAATTTTGAGCGGCTTCATTTTGCCGGAGATTGAATCTGGAATGTAGAGTTTTTTTGTGCTAATTGTTGATTTTATTTGTGAGTTGATATTTTGTTTAGGTGGAGGTATAATTTGGTTTGTTTTTGTGTGTTTAGTGAGGGTATAGTAGAGGAAAATGGAGGATGAGGTGTTTGGAGCCCTAGCTGGGAGATTATGATTTTTAAAATTGTAATCTGTTCGAGGATTTGTGGACCCTGAGCTTGAATTACTGCTTCATTTCCTGATTTCAATCTTCTCGATTGCTTCATATTGTCCGAGATCGAATATCCAATTGAATGATTTCCACATTGTTTAGTCCAAATTTGTCACTGTCTTGATGTGTGGAGGTAGGATTTTAGTTATTTGCAGTAATTTTCGTGATTTTGATCCGAAATTGTGGTTTTGAAACCTTAATTGGAAATTTCTACTGTTACAGTCAGTATTTTTTTTTTTTTGAGGAGCTTGGTTTTAGGCTTTTGGCTATAATTTTCGTGATTTCGACTGTGACTGTTTCATTCATATTACCTTGCGAACTGCTTCATTCTGCTTGAGATCGGATTGAACGTTGATGCTCATTCTTGATTGCATTCATGAGTTCAAATTTGTGATTGACTAGATGCGTGATGGTAAATCTTGGTTATTTCTTTGTAATCTTTGCTGACTTGTCTGTGCATAGAGAGGGAAATGTGCTTGTAATCCCAACTGGAACGTTTGACTGTTTCCATTGGTAATTTCTTTGAGGAACTTTTGTTTTGCTGCTATTCATTGTTTGGTCTGATTTATGATTTGGTTTCTAGGATTGACATTGAGTGGAAATGGAAACTCCCGAGGCCAAGGACACGTCACAGTGCGTGAGAGTTGCTGTGAACATTAGACCACTAGTTACTTCTGAGCTTCTCATTGGGTGCACTGATTGTGTCACAGTAGTTCCCGGTGAACCACAGGTGCTCTTACTTCATTCATTTTAGCTGGGGAATTCCTTTTTTATCATACAACTTTTATGTTTCTCATTGTCATTTGTCCTGTGAACATTTTTTACTTTAAATAATTGCCCTAGTTGCATTTGCAAAAATTTGGGCAATGTTGTGGATTATTGAAGTTCAGCTGTCATATTTGATCACAACATACATTTGCTCTCTAGACTGATTTGGCTTTTGTTTATGTTGTTGACACAAACAGGTGCAAATTGGATCACACGTCTTCACATTTGATTATGTATTTGGGAGTGGGGGCTATGCATCTTCACGTATATTTGATGAATGTGTTGCACCTCTTGTGGATGCATTGTTTCAGGGCTACAATGGGACCGTGCTTGCTTATGGTCAGGTAAGGTGTCAGTATTTTTGCTCATTTCTCGGTCATTTTCCTAGGTCTAATTTACTTGGAACTTTTTTCCTATTTTTACACAATTCTATTTGATCTTCTTTATGTCCTTGAATTGAATGTACTGTTTTGACTTAAGAGACTGACTAGCATGTATTCTGCAATGATGTGCGTATTGAAGACGGGCTCTGGGAAAACATATACAATGGGCACTAATTATAATGGTGAAGAGCAGACTGGTGGAGTGATCCCAATGGTTATGAATACTATATTCTCAAGAGCAGAGACAATGAAGAAGTCAGCAGAATTTCTGATCAGGGTGTCCTTCATTGAGGTATGGAAAGAGAACTCTGGTATTTCATTAAATCAAAAATATGTCTTTGCAAGGTAAAAATGACATGCTGTTTTTAATCTGTCAATTTTTTTGTTCTCACAGATTTTTAAAGAAGAAGTGTTTGATTTATTGGATCAAAATGCAATAGCCTTTTGCAAAGCTGATGGAGCAGCGAAGCTTACCGGAGGAGGGCCTGCTAGGGTTCCCATTCAAATAAGGGAAACCGTTCATGGAGGGATAACTCTGGCAGGTGTCACAGAGGCAGAAGTTAGGACAAAAGAAGAGATGGCGTCCTTCCTGTTGCGAGGATCAGTGGCACGAGCCACTGGAAGCACAAAGATGAATAGTCAGTCAAGGTATACATCTCCTTATAAAATGGCTTTGTTTATTTGGGTGGACCTCACTTAAGTTTCTGCTTTAACAAATTCTAACAAATTCTGGTTCTAGTTGTGGAGTTAATCTATATTCTGTTTATGTCCACAGCCGGTCACATGCCATTTTTACCATATCATTAGAACAAAAGAGAATAGCTAATTGTTCAAGTGGATCAACGAATGATGATGGTGATGACATATTATGTGCCAAGCTTCATTTGGTTGACCTTGCTGGTTCAGAGCGAGCAAAGCGAACTGGAGCTGATGAAATGCGTTTGCGAGAGGGTAATGACAGTTAAATTTTTGGAAATATGACTGTACTACTCTAGAACACTCCCAGCTGCTAAACATAAAATGCGTGTATACAGTATTCATCCTTTGAGTATTCTGGTGTAGGCATTCATATCAACAAGGGATTGCTTGCTCTTGGCAATGTAATCAGTGCCCTTGGTGATGAGAAGAAGCGGAAAGAAGGTGCCCACATCCCATACAGAGATAGCAAGCTAACACGTCTCTTACAGGCATGGGCCTTCTGAGCTTTCGCTGTTTTCTGTTTTTGACTTCCTAAATATTAAATAATACAATCAGCTGCAGTTGCTTTCTGCAATGCCTCTTTTAATATAATATACACTAAGGCCTGAGCTGAATCACGTAGGATTCGATAAGTCAGTAATCAACTCTTCAATCTGCTTGTCCATTTGAAGATCAAAATGAATTGGGGATTTGCATACAGAGCGATGCAAGTTTTATTCAAAAGAGAAACCAAATGAAAGAAAAATAGCACAAGAATTCTAACTGAGATACTTCTATAAGGAAATTCGCCTTAAAACAGGATCAATCTATTTTAAGTGACTGCTAGTAGTAATTGGAATTGAATGTTCTGATAAAGTGATTTGTCCATGCATTTGTTTCAGGACTCGCTTGGAGGAAACAGCAAGACAGTTATGATTGGTATCTATTTACTATTAAAAGCAGTAAAGTTACTGCTTGACTAATTTACTTTAACTGGCGCTGTATTTCTTTACTATATATTTGCAAGTAATGTTGTTCTTGCTCTGCTTAAATGAATGCAGCTTGTGTCAGTCCTGCTGACACAAATGCAGAGGAGACTCTAAATACTTTGAAGTATGCAAATCGTGCTCGCAACATTCAGAACAAAGCTATCGTAAGTTCAAATTTCCTTAACAAGATCAATGTGAGTTTCATTGTTGTTTCTGAACCTATTCCTTTTTCTCAGGTCAACCGTGACCCAATGGCAGCCCAAATGCAAAGAATGAGGAGTCAAATTGAACAGTTGCAAGCCGAGCTTCTTTACGTTCGTGGAGACTCCGGTGCACCATTTGAAGAACTCCAGGTAAAATATTCTTTTAGTGATCAAAGGACTGACATTTTCAGCATAAAGGAGACGAGTAGTACTATTCTTGAGGTGTCACATTACTATCTATCTGCATCAACCCCTTCGAAGAGACATTGAGAAGGGGCCTGGATGGTCAGATGGATGTGCTTGACAAGAGGTTTTTGACACATCGGTACTATCCTTTGATTGTTTGAGTTTCAATGTTTGTTGGGCAGATTCTTAAGAGCAAGATTTCGTTGCTTGAAGCAAGCAACGCAGAGCTACAGAGGGAGGTAAAAGAACGCCGGATTCACTGCGAACAATTAACTCAAAGTGCTATTGATGCCCAGGTTTGTTTACTGATTGTTGGCAATTTTTTTAACATTAATTGGAAAATGACTCACTCAGGAAGTCGCTTATTAAGGATCTGCTATGACAGGTTGAAAGGGATAGACTGATCTTAAAGATTGAATCTTCTAAAAATGGTAGACCTTGGAATGAGATAGACAACTCTGACCAGGTTTTGACTCAATTATTACTGAAACTTATTTACATTATTAGTAAATTAGCAGAATTTCTGATCTTGGTTCTGGAGGTCCCTTCTCCTAGGATTTGGATTTGGTGAAAAAGTATGTAAGCAAAATTCAAGAACTAGAAGCAGAGTTGCTTCATTTGCAAAGCTCCAGTAATTCAAAGCATGGTGAACCTGTTGATTATCTTGGGTTAGACTATGGTGAGACCTGTTCAGAGGATTCTGACATCAAAAGTATAGATACAAATGGTAAGCTGTTTTTAAATAATGTATGATAGACAAAATAAACATTTGATAAATTTGTCCCCTTTATCATCATATCTTTATCTTCTTTGATTCCAGTAGTAATCTCTTTGTCCAAGCCCTATCAGGAATCTAATCCGATGCCAAATTTTTTCTCTATAAAGGTGAGGCTGAAGTGAAGGAGAAAGAGCTTGAACATTCTTCTCTTCAAGAAAAATTGGATATGGAGCTTAAGGAGTTGGACAAAAAGCTGGAACAGAAGGAGGTAACTTTTGCAAATCCTGGTGCTATTTTATAAAAGTAGTTTATGGAAATTTAGTTAGGAAGCCGAATATAATTCCGGATAATACTTGCTATTCTATTGGTGGCTCCTTATTTAAGTTATTGCAAGAGAATCAAGCTGCCTGAGCTAATAGCCGTATAATTTTGGGAGACTTCTGGAGAGATCTCATAACAGCCTTGTTTTGACAGAACCTTGTAGCTATAGAGTCACCTGAGTAGAATTTTTATTTCGACAAGTCAGTGCAATAGGTATGTTCTCTTAAATGAGAAAGGCTATCGGTTTCATTCTATATGTGTCTTAGCTGCTTGAATATGTAAACGGACTTCCCAATCTTTTAACATCATGATGATGCTGGTCTTTCTTATTATCATTGAAATAGGTTTTACCTTTAAGAAAAGGGTGAAAGACTAAATGCCTTCGTACTTCTGTTTAAAGCATTATACAGCATTTAAGAGGGCACAAAGACCATAAAGCAGAGATTCCTTTATTCATTTACAATTAAGTTTTGCAATGTTTTATTGCTCCTTGAACTTTTCTTTTTGAGATAACTCTTGATTTTAGTTGGGTTACAGCGTGCTACAACAATTTCACAAAATGTATTCACAACTAGTCATTGCTGCTTAATATTCTTTTCACTTTTCTCTCCTAATTTCTTGTCTCATTGACTAAAGGCTGAAATGAAGAGGTTCGCCGGAGTTGATACCTCAGTTTTAAAGCAACATTATGAAAAAAAGGTCCATGAACTGGAACTAGAAAAGAAAGCTCTGCAGGTAAGTATTGTGCTTTAGATGCTGACTCTGAAGGTATTCATGATTTATCCTTCTTCTTACTGTTGATTTTACATTCTGATGCAGAAAGAAATTGAAGCTCTTCAGCGCAGCCTTTCTAATATTTCATCAAATTCTGATGAAAGTGCTCAAAAGTTGAAGGAAGACTATCTTCAGAAATTAAATCTTCTAGAATCACAGGTAGGCTTTTAAAATATATGCACCAATCAATCAAGCATTACCCTCCAGCCACCTATAGGGAAAAAGCATAAACTATACAATAAAAAGCAGTGGCTCATATATTTTTTTGCATCTGCAGGTTGCTGTGTTGAAGAAGAAACAGGATGCTCAATCTCAGCTTTTGAGACAGAAACAGAAGAGCGATGATGCAGCAAAACGTCTTCAGGATGAAATCCACAGAATTAAAACACAAAAGGTACTAAATATTATATATATCAGGCACTTTTGAAAGTAGAAGAACATTTCTTTTCATGCAATTGATTCATTTTCTGTGTCTAGGTTCAATTACAACAAAAGATAAAACAAGAATCTGAGCAGTTCAGGTTGTGGAAAGCTTCAAGGGAAAAGGAGGTTCTTCAGGTACTGTTAGTTTAATTTTGGTGTCTTAATTCACTGTCTTATGTAATGAAACTTGCATTCATATTAAGTTGGGATCCTAAATATTTCTAGCCTCCCATGCAAATTCAGGACAGACCTGTCATAAATAAACTTGGTTCCCACAGTTAGAAGTAGAATATTTTGTGTGTGTGTGTGTGTGTGTGTGTGTTGTGTGCGCTGCCCGTGTCCCAAGTCCCACTTATGTTTTATATCTAGCATCCCTGTTTTATTCAAATTATCTAATAAACGTAGTCTCTTTTAATTATTAACGTGCAATGACATTTTTCATTTGACTTTGCCTGTTTTTTGTCTGTTTTTTTTTCCCTTCTAAATGTCTTCTCAAAGAAGGCAATATAGCACAATATCTAGTACACAGAGTAAACTTCCTTTTATTGCTGAGAAGTTCATTCTTTTTGTGACTAACTGTCTGTCTCTTGCATTGTTCCAACAGCTAAAGAAGGAGGGAAGAAGAAATGAATATGAGATGCATAAGCTCTTGGCACTGAACCAGAGGCAAAAGATGGTAAAGAAATAGTTTGTTAACCATTTCTGCTTTGAAACTTGAAAGTATCACGTGACTTACCGTAAATGGTATACAGGTGTTGCAGCGGAAAACTGAAGAAGCTGCTATGGCCACTAAACGACTTAAGGACTTGCTAGAATCTCGAAAGACATCGCGTGATATGGCAGGTTCTGGAAGTACTAGTTCTGCTGGATTCCAGGTATCAGTGCCATTTGTTTTTGAAGTACACCTCAGAGAGATTACAAGACCATGGAAACATAAATTTTCGCACCCAGTTAATTATCTGTTTTGCCATACAGGCACTGATGCAAGCAATTGAACATGAACTTGAAGTTACTGTCCGGGTGCATGAAGTGCGGTCAGAATATGAGCGCCAGATGCAAGAGTACGTTTGTTAATTCATTATGATTGGATGAACTTGGTGAATGTTTTCTGTTTAGCACTTGAAAATTTTAGGTTGTTGCCTTCCTGTGCATATTTTATGCATCTACTATTTTCAGTCTTTTGCATTTAAAGACAGAGATTCTTTCTGCCAATATCAATGAACTAGACTTCTTTCTCTGCATTCCTTCCTTTCGACAAACAGTCAATTAGTTTGAGTTGTCACAAAAGATTTTGATTGAATAAATACCACCTTTGTAGTTTTCAAACAAATACAATGTTCGCCTGTCTTTTTAATCTCCATTCCTCCTATTCATTCATTTGATGCATTCATGTAGTGGGAATGTGCTATCAGGGAATGACGTATGTCTAATATATGTGCATAACAGAGTGCTAATGTGGTGGGACAAGGTATTAGAAGCGATAGAACACATTTTCCTTATTGTGTAGAGTTAAGAGTTGGGTCATTTACAGTGCCACAAGTGATCAATCAACTTGGCAGTACAGTTGATATGTTTAGGGTTCTAAGAACTAACATAATGTGAGTGGTTTAGTGTTAGGGTTCTTATATCTTAATAAAGTTCACCGGGTATGCTAGGGTCTAGGATTTGTATTTTATTGTGGCTCAAGCCTCAAGATCCATAATACACAAATAATACCAAGACTTGGGAGAAATGAGAAAAATAGGAATTCTATTAGCCCATATGCCCTCCGTCTGGAAACTAGATGGACAAGATTCTCTTCTTATCAAATCCACCCCATTATACCCATCTACAGATACCAACCTTAGCTCCTTCTTGGTAGTGCAAGATTGTTCAGTCATTTACTCTCTCCCCATTTGGAAACTGTATCAAGTCTTAATGTGTGGGAGAAACGAGAAAAATAGGAATTTTACTAGCCCGTATCCTTCTGTCTGGAAACTAGATGGAAAAGATTCTCTTCTTATCAAATCCATCCCACTTTACCTGTCTACAGATACCATCCTTAGCTCTTTCTTGGTAGTGCAAGATTGTTCAGTTATTTACTCTCTCCATTTGAAAACTGTATCAAGTTTTAATGTGCCAACGTGGATGCAGGTGATGAATGCTCATTTATAACCTATATATGATCTTTGAATATTTCATGTTTTTGTATATGTTTTATGTAGATCATATATTGGATTAATAAAGAACGGCCAATTCATGGTGTAGTATGTTTTCGTGGCGTTGACACCAAGGATTTATTGATGTTTCTCACACGCTTGCATATTTCAATTATTAGTGTTAATTCTTTAATATTGTTATGTAAATTGGGTATCATAGATTGCCGTCCTCTTTATTAATTAAATAAAATAAAACAAACAAAAAATAAAAAGCAGAGACTGTGGGGCAGTGTTTGTTTCTGTTCATAATTTATGTAACATTTTTGACTACAGGAGAGCAAAGATGGCCAGTGAGGTCGCTGAGTTGAAGCTGAAAACCTTAAGGTATATTGGCAATAAGTTTTGTGAAGTGTATTCTTTCTGCAAAGTGCATTTTATATTGCTTATACTCTTATTAACATAAGTGCTTCTATATAATTGCTTTTACAGTGATTGCCCCCAGAAAATGTCTCCGGGTGCGAGAAATTCCAGGATTTTTGCACTTGAAAACATGCTTGCCACTTCATCTAGCACACTTGTCTCCATGGCATCACAGTTATCAGAAGCAGAAGAGCGTGAACGTACCTTTAGTGGTAGGGGCAGGTGGAACCAAGTCCGGTCTCTTGCAGATGCAAAAAATATTATGAACTTCTTATTCAACCTTGCATCTTCTTCTAGGTATGTGTCCTCAAAAACTTAAAAGTCTTCTTTTCACGCTAACTTTCCTGAAATAAATTATAACTGTTGCATTCTGGTTTCCTGTAGATGTCAGCAAAGGGATAGGGAAGTTGAATGCAGGGAAAAGGACGCTGAAATCAGGGAGTTGAAGGAAAAAGTCGTGAATTTGGTCAGACAGATAGAGTTGCAGAAGAGTGAGTTGAGACAGCTAGAGTCGCAGAACAATGAACTGGTTCAGCAGGAAAAGTGGATGGTCAGTACATCTTTTGAATGAATAGCAGAATATTGATGCAGTATCTCCTTATTAACTTGCATTCGTTGATTAAGAGAAAAAACTAAGTTAATTTTAAAATCGACACACTTTCGTCACGCTAAGTGTTGAGTTTATGTTAAATCTTTTATTAAGGCAAGTGTAATGTTGTCAAGGTTTCTTTAGGAACTGATGGATATGAAATAATTAAAATTGGAGAATGTTTTCGAGCAACATACTATGGAATGACTATATCTGTGGGTTAGCAAGAAAACAATGGTTTACAAGAACACAATTCATAAAATGAATTGTTATAATTTTATTTTATTTTCATGTTGGGGAGTGTGTGGAAGTGAATATAATTTTTAATTCTACTTCAATACGCATGTTGATAGTCTACACAAAAGTACAGAGGTGAGTGCTGCATTTCTGATGAACTGTTTTCTGCTTTTGATATGATCTCTTACCTTCTCGATTGGGGTTGTAACAAAACTTGGAAACAAATCTTCCATTTTCCTGCTTTGAATTGATTTTTACTGTTTGAATTGGTTACAGAAATTGGCTTTAGAACACCCTATTGGAAGGACAGACAGCTCTGTCTCTAATGAGCTAAGCAGCATTGACGGTCATGCTTATGACCTGAGGCAAAAGGCATATATCTTACTCCTGAATAACTTGTCAATTCTGGATGTACTTGTATTTGCGGTTGCTAACATGTGCCAATCCTTTCTGCAGGGGAACCGGAGTTCCTTAATTTACAGTAGCGGATGGAACAAGACTGAGCTAGAAGAAGAAGATATGGATACATCTGATTCAGATTGTTCTTACCAAGACAAAACTGACACTGATTATGGTTCAGTATGCTGTTCATGCAGTAAAAGATCTTCATGCAAGACGAATAAATGTGAATGCCGGGCTTTAGGTGGTTCTTGTGGGGTATTGTGTGGTTGTGACCCTCTAAGGTGCAGCAACAAAGAAACTTCTACCAAGAACCAGTTTCCCTCATTAGATGTTGTAGGTAATGAGGGGAACACATTGGGAACTGATGAAGCTGAGAGTAATCAAACACTGGCTTCTCAAGGCGCAATGTTACTTCAGAACGCCCTTTCTGAAAAGCCCGTCCAGTCAAAGGATGAGGGTGAATCAAAAAGAAAGCCTCTATCCGACATTGGAAATACCAGGGTGAGCGCAACCACGGAGCTGTCTTTTTTTTTTTTTCTTTTCTGGCCAGACCAATGCTGCATACTTTTCAGTTCCACTATTCCTTCATATAACCACCTGTGAGCTGATGTTTTCAAATTCCTTCTGCACAAATAATGTGCATTTGTAATCTTACAGGCAAAGTCGAATGCACCAAAACACAATCAGCGGAAGAAATGGCGGAAATCAACAATTCAACTTGTTCCTGTTGCTCCTACGACTCAAGCAAGTAATACAGATGCCCCGATAAAAACATCTCAACCCGACAAAGTTGCTGATGCATCAGCAAAAGCAGACAATACCGTTGGTGAGATTGATACTCCTCCATTAAAATTACCCAGAGCCATGCGTTCTGCATTAACAAATGGAAACACCTTACGAGATAGGAACTCTGAGACTAATGATTCAGCTGTTGACCTGATAACACCTCCAGCTCCTAAGAGTCCTCTACGACAGGCAAAGCCATCGGATGAGAAAGAAAATTGAGGAGCATGATTTCTCTTTGTTTGATTCAAATTGTATGTATAGAGTGGTTTGGTCATGGCTGTTCTGCCACTTGACTTTTGTATGGCTAATCTTTTCCCAACCTGAAAAAGAGGTGCCTCAGTTGATCATGGGTCCTGATCTTTGTACTAGGACATTGGAGGCTCTAATCTGAAGAGCATCTCTATTGTAATTCTCTATACTTTTTCCGATATTTATGTCTAATTGATTTTTTCTTCAGTGCAAAGAAGCTCAATAATCATTTCATACTTTATGTGCAAGTTAAAACAAGTTCTGGAAAATAGCCATGATGAAGTATTGCATAGAGAACTCAAGTTGCCACAAAACCTGAACTTTGAGTTCCAACAATTTATATATCAATAATATCACAACAAAAGTCTACTTTGGTTGTCAAAAATATCAATTTCTTGATTGCTCTCAATTACAAGAATTTCGAATGGAAGTGATCACATGAATACGTCGCTAAGGAGATCACAAAATTCTGTTAGCGGAAAAGTAGCTAGCAACATAATCCCTCTTCCGCTGAAGCATCCAAATTCTTACAGAGCTGTATGACGAACCATATAATTTTCTACTGTGGATCATTCTCTACACAATTACCTCTCTTTGTTGATACCAAACTTATTAATCCAGTAATCAAGCTGAGCTGCAACACATTCTGAACCTGTGGAGCCATATGACCTGAATTTCTTTATTGAATTTTCAACCCCAAGGTATTCGTAGACATCCTTGTCAAATACTGGATGTAGACTGTTCAACTCATCAAGGCTAAGGTCTTGAATCTCGCAATTTCTGGAAACACACAATGCGACAGACCTCCCAACTATGTCATGAGAAGTTCTGAAAGGTATTCCCTGCAGGAAAATATCACAATGGCATCATTATTAAGACATAAGAGCTAATTAGATGGATTTTGTTCTTAAAAGTGCAAAAAACTTGGAATGAACAAGAGTTTCTACTGAGTAACAAGTTCATTAGTCAACCCAAAGGTGTGTACTATATTTGTAAAGGTTCTGGACCTCTGGGATTCCAAAAGGCAATTAATCAGTTCACCACAAAAATTTGGCAAAAGTTTTCTCTTATGTCGTAGGGCCAGTACAAGTCGAGGATCCTTGGAATAGGAAATCACTTGCCTTTTTCACAAGGTAATCCGCAAGTGTAGTGGCATCAAGATGACCAGCTGGTAGAGCCTTTTTTATCCTCTCTCGGTTAAAAGAAACATTCTGCGCAAAATCAGCTGAGACCTCGAGCATCCCAACTATTGCCTTGACACTGTCAAATACAGGCTCCTTATCTTCCTATGTAATAGAAAAAGAGGTAAAATATACGAGTTACAATTATGCAGGAACACAAAATGTTGATTAAGATGGTGAACGATGAAAATATAACAGAACTAACTGGATGGCCGCCTTGCTGTTGAGCAGTTACTGAAAATGTACATATGCGTGTGCAGAGGGAAGACATGGTATAATAGGAACTTCCTAAGAAGGAAGTGAATTAACTGAAAAAGAATCTTTTTAAGAGCATTTAGGCTAAGGCTACTGTTGATATAAAAGGCCTTCCAGTAAAGTACTTTACCTGCAAATCTCGGTTGTAAGCGTGAGGAAGTCCCTTGCACAACACAAGAAGTGAAACTAAGTCCCCTATAACTCTAGCAGATTTTCCGCGAACAAGTTCCATTGGATCTGGATTCTTCTTCTGGGGCATGATACTGCTTCCAGTGGAAACTTTATCACTAGGGGTCAAGAAGCCAAATTCTTCAGATGCCCACAATACCCATTCTTCACCCAGGCGAGAGAGATGAACGGCAGTGATGGAATTAGCAGAGAGTAACTCCAGCACAAAATCTCGATCTGAAACTGCATCAATGCTATTGCACAAAAACATTGTCACCACGACTGAAAAAGCCATATATAATTTCCAGAAAGAAACTAATGCAAATGCAGATTAACCCCCACACAGAAAGTGCTAGTACTATGTCAAGTCTACTAAACAAAGTCCAAGGACATACAGGATATCAGAGGGTAAAAGCAATGACTATAACAGAAGCATGAGACAAGACTAACATTAAGGGCTTCTTCTTCCAAATAATCCTTTTAAAAACTGAAACTAGAAGCAAAATAGCATACTTCTTCCAAATAATATTAAGGGAATACACTAGGTTTTACCATAAATTATTAGTTTATTGACGTCAATTAGCATGAGACTTAAGCTTATCAGGGCTACATTTGGTGGCAATATGTTTCTATCAGTTAGGCTACCGTATGGTTTTGTAATTCTCTTCATGGTGATTAATACAAAAGTTGGTTAATTAACAAAAGAAAAGGGTTCTATCAAGTTTATCTTGATTCCCTAAAAACAAGATGTAGCACAATACACCTTCTCCTCACAACACTTTCTGAAGAAAAGGAAAGAGAACGAAAACACAATACATTTGTAACTATAATTAGAAGTTCAATAAAGGTTGCAAGTTCTATTGATATTAAGCATATAATTAGATGCAATAAATCATACACTCGTACCTGTTCTTCATTGGGGCAGTGAATCCCAATGCATCAGAAGTCATAAACCTATCAATGGGAAGGCCAGTGCCAGCTAATGCACATGCACCTAGAGGGCAGAAATTCACCCTTTCTCTACAATCTAATAAGCGACCAGCATCACGCTCAAGCTGCAAAGAAATTATTCTTTGGTCGTCAGCACTATGTAGGATTAATATTCTTAAGTTCCAGCGAAGCTCAATGAAGTTGTTGAACTAGCAGAAAGGGGACAGATTGGGATCCAAAGCGAAGAAGAACCTTCGCTAGATGATAAAATGATAAAAAGATAAAGCAATAACTATAATAAAAAGACAATGCAAGTGCAGAAACGAGTGACATATACTATAATAAAAAGATAATGCAAGTGCAGAAACGAGTGACATATACTATCAGTATATTTGTCCCACTTGGTAGTTAATGATATTCTCCTTAGGATGAGAAAGCAAAGTTCTTTTTAAATATTCAAACAAAAGGAAACAGGTGGGACAATAAATAAACAGTGGTTGAAACAATATGCACAACATCATCAAGAGAAAACCAGATACTCTTTTCACAGAAATTATAGTGTGCAATTATGTTGAGGATCTCAATGTAACAAGCAAGTTACCGGTGCACTTGCGAATAGAGCAAAGAGTCCATCAACAGACAAATATGAGAAAATGGTCATCTGGAATAGTCATTACAAAATGTTCTCTTGAAAGATCTAATACCCCGTTAGTAAGCAGATTCAAATGGACAAATTTTAACTAATTAACATACTAGAAGTCAGTAAGGTAAAAAGACATGGAATTTCAAGGAAAAGGGACGTAAAATCTTGTGGTATTATCTGAGGCTCCACTTGTCACAAGAAATAGCTATCTTTCCCTTCTCTTTTGATGCATAAACAAGTGTTTCAAGTGATCTTCACGTCTTCAGGCTTCACATACTAATAAAATGATGTATAAGTGTTGGAGGAAGTAGCAGGTACCCAGTAGAATAGACACCACCATTGTAAAATAAATAAATAAAACGATGTGTTAATTCTACTAACCTGTTCAACATATGCTAAGAGAAGGTGTTGCAACAGAACAGGTTGGGCCCTTTGCAGATGAGTGTATCCAGGAACAATAAGACCCTCATTTTGGAGAGCTAGTTCAATCAATGCAATCTGCAGGTTATGTTTCAACAAACACATGAAAAACCTTTAAGCAACAGACAAGTTGATCCACATTGCTCCGAAGTCACAATTTCTTTTCGTAATATGAAAATCAACTCATGTTTGCTGATCATATAAAGAAAACAAGTGGCTATTATGTTGAACTTAATAATGTTCTAGTTGGACCTCCAAACAATACGAACACGAAACAAAAGCAAATGACCTGAAGATTCTTAATGTGTGAAATGATTGTGTCAATAGCATCACGACACCACAAGCGAAAGTCAGTTGCAACTTGATCGTTTCTACTCCGAGCAGTGTGAAGCTTTTTGGCAGGTTCACCAACCAAATCAGTAAGTGCTGCTTCAATGTTCATATGCACATCCTCTCTATCCGTCCTCCATATGAATTGGCCTGCCTCAATTTGCCTCTCTATCTCTTCGAGACCTTTTATGATAGTGTCTCTATCACTATCACTCATCAACCCCTGCAACATAAGCAAAAATTCACATACATTGGAAACACCCTTTTTTCCTCCTTGGAATAAAATAAAAACATTTTATCCCCTGCGCCCCTATTAAAAAAAAGGACCCAAAAGATAATACAGAAAAAGCAATAACCCCTCTATTTCAATTTGTTTGTCTTACTTTCCTTTTTAGTCCGTTTAAAAAAAAAAATGCTTCTTTCCCTTCTCGATAACTATTTTATTTCAACTTTCCGCATGACATGTTTAACACCACAAGATTAAAACACATTTTGGTAGATTTTATTATTTTTAGTTTAAGACCACAAGATTCATCAGTCTTCTCTACTTTCTTAAACTCCGTGCTAAGTCAAAACCAGACAAATAAACTGAAATAGAGGGAGTACATAGTACTTTAAACAGCTAGTGTTGATCATTGGTAATGTAACACCTCACCCTTTATGTTTAAGTCATAGTTGTAATTTGAGGTATTATGACCGTATAAGTGAGCTCATTGGCCTGCAAAGTCCTTCAAGGGCAATTTTGTCCTTTTCCTTTTACCTTATCCCAATTAATTAAAACCCCTTTCTATTCTACAATTTCTTACGTTTTTTTTTTTTTTTTTTTTTTTTTTTTTTTTTTTTTCTCTTTCAAGTAGAACGTTTCTTTTCTTTTCCTTCCAAAAGATAACTTCATTCATCCTCTCAACACAAAATCTCAAGAATACAAGATAATTGCTTCAAGAATCAAGCCCAACCCTTCTTCTTCCAGTCACTAGTTTGTCTATTGTATTGAGGTATGCAAGAATACTACTACTTTGTAATTCTTTGGGTTTCGTGTTCTCCAATTCAAGTTGTTACAAGATAGATTAGGATTGAGTAAATTCCCGTAATCCTATTTCCCAATCAAAATTCACAAGTAGGGTTCTTGAGATGTCTTTGAGTAAACTCCTTATCACCCAATTTTCCCTAAATATGATCTCAATCCTCATATAAATTATAAATTCAGCATTGCTCCTCTACGATTTTCTCACGTATTTTGTATTTTCTGATTTACTACTTCATTCCTTGGTTTGCCGAAGAGATTAGTACTATTTGTTCTTCAAGAACTTTATCAGTGTGTTGGGAGATCTTATGACTTATGAAATCATGTATTCCACAAAATTCTTGAACTTCGATATTTATTGATTGAATGATCTGAATTTTTGCCATGATTACTAGAGTCTCTTCACTATTGGTTATGCTAAAAAAAAAAGTACCCTTTGAAGTTACTACATGATTCCCATCATACTATGAAACATTTAACTATGCTAAAATGACTTGAATCTTTCAAAATCTCCAAAATTTTCATTATGTTATGAAATCTTTTTTTTAGAACTGACATGATAATATGGTCCGCAGGACTTCTAACATTATGAAATTTCTTCAAGAATATCCTCATGGTATCATATATAATCTCCATAATCTTAAGCTATGCTAAAAGTGGCATGAACACATCCAGAATCTCATTCTTCATAAAGTTATAAGAATCTAGATCTTATGAACCATGACAACATGTATTATGATACTACTTTCCATGAGTCTCCAATAACATCAATGAACGATGTAACTTATCAAGTATGAGCCTAAAGTGGTTAACTCGAGACATGTGCCTAAAGCAGCTAACTTATGAATACTAGTCAAGAAAGACTAAAAACAGAACTTCATGAGCCTAAAAAGGCTAATCTCTGAACATGAATTCATAAAGATAACATCATGAGCATAAGAGAGTTAGTTAGCTGACCGTGAAGGCATAGGTTCAAACGACAAATGCCCAAAACTATGTTTTGCCAACATAGGATAGAGATTATTCTGCAAGTCGAATGACTCTTTTTTTCCACGTGTCCCGAAAAGGGGTTAACCATGGATACTTGCTAGCAAATTATGTCATGTCATGTCCTGTGCCCGGCAAGGTATAGGATGGCTTAACTGATCGGGCCGAGATCAGACTCTATGCGCTCACATGGTGATTTATGACGGTCCACTACTTTCTCCCACAAATAACTAAAGGGATTAATTTATTTTACTTTACCAATTATTTTTCAGTTTATGCTCTTGTCCCTTTTCACCTTATCATGTTTTTAATTGTACTTATCATCTTTGTATTTTCATGCTTTATTACTTTCTTATGTGATTTTGCATACCAATACATTCCACGTATTAATCGTCTTGGACGCTGCATTGTTTTATAATGCAGGTTCTGAGACATACATTTGTAATTCCATGGATTACTAGGTCCAATCAAATCAGTTGTTGGTGAGCCCTCCATCTTTTCGGAAAGCATTGCTTATACTTTTACTAACTACTTCGGGGTCTTGTTTCCTATTGACATTGATTCATATGTTTAGAGGCTTTGCATACAGTAGTAAATATCATATTCAGTTATGTTCAGTTTTATTCATATGGCTTTTGAAATTTCCTCAATCATGATTTTTAAGACTTTTTGTCAGTCTATAAAGATAAATAGGCTTTTATTCTTCAGTCTATTACTCATGTTATTTAAACGTTTCTTTCGCACAGGTGGATGAATGCTCCTGATGTAAGCTAAGTGGTTCTCTCGGGCCATTAATGGTTGTTACGTCTTGGGTCTAGGTTCGGGTCGTGACAGGTAATTAGATGAAAACCCCAGATTAATTATAAAGTAAACCCCTACACTATCAAAAAACTAAAAGTGAAGGGTCAAAACTAACCTAAAGTACCCTTTTTTTGAGTTGCATACCCGAACTACCCAGGTGTGTGAGTTTACTATATGAACTAGCACGACTATTTATCTATCAAAACACACCTAAACTATCAACTATTCCTACCTAAAATATCACCATCTTCATGCAGAAAACTCAGTATGAAACTCGAAAAATGGAGATACTTTAAGCTTGTTTTCGACCTTTAACTCAAAAACTAATCAACTTGGACAAAAGAGAATACAGTCATGGCAATACACAGAAACTAAAACATAGAAATTAATCTGTTTTGCAAGCATGGAGGCATGAGCTTTGCTATCCATATTTTAACTACCAGGTTTATGAGTTTACTATCTAAAGTACCATGAATATTTGTCAAAACACACCTCAACATCAACTATTCACTTTTTCAGGTAGGAAACTCAAAAAACTGAGATACTTTAGGTGCATTTTTTAGCCTTAATCCAAAAATTAATCAACTTGAACCAAAAAAGATTCAATCTTGGCAACACTCACAAACAGAAAAAAAACATAAAAACCAACTTGTTTAGCCAGCACTGAAGCATGGTCTTTACTATCCATAATATCACCATGATTCAGGTAGGAAACTCATTACCGAAACTCAAGAAACTAAGATACTTTAGGTGCAATTTTTTTAACCCTTAATCCAAAAATTAATCAACTTGGACAAAAAAAGATTCAATCTTGGCAACACCTACAGAAAGAAAAAAACATAAAAAACAACCTGTTTAGCAAGCATTGAGGCATGAGCTTTACTGCCCATAATATCCTGTTTATACAAAGCTTTATCAAACGAAATGGACTCAGTAAACTTCTCAACAGCATCACTAACACTCTCTTCAAAACGCCCACCCCATAACTTCACCTCCTTTGTAGAAAGTGGTGGTGAGTTCATCTGTTGGGCGGAGCAGGTGAGCAATGCTATCCGAGCAGTGGAGTTGAAGAAGAGGTTTTGGGGTTTGGGGATAAGGGCGTGTTTGGATGGAGAGAAAATGGGGGAAGTTGTGAAGGAAGAAGAAGAGGGGTTTGAGGAAGAGAGTAACAGTGATGATTCCATTGACGGCCAAACAGTGTGTTGAGTGTGGAAGATGAAGTTCTCTGTTACAAGGGCTAAATCTTATACCAGCTCCTTCAATTTTGTCACGTTTTACTTGAAGAGTTGGACCATCTAGATTTGATATAATTTTTTATATATTAATATGAAAAAAATAAAATTTATTACTAGTATATAATTTGTAAATAAATTTTATTATATAATTTGTACTTATATTTATTAATTTTATATGATTATATTAATTAACTACTGGATAAATGAGAAGATACGAAAAGGAAAAATTAAACGAATAGTGTCTAACTACAATATTTTATTAAAAATTGATGTTGTAACAGAGCTTAGTCGAAGTGTTCAAATGGAACTTTATAAGTTTAAGGAGGGGTCATGTAATAAAGCTTTTTTGGTGTCTGCTTTTTTAAGAGGTCAATTCACAAATGTAATGCAAATAAAAGGTCAAATTAATCATTAAAACCTCGTATATTTTTTTTGCTTTAAGATTGATGTGTATAAAAATATACACAAGTGCAAATATACACTTATTATTTTATGTAAAAATTCCTCCATTTCACCTCCCTTTTAACCTCTTGCAATTCCCTAACATTCCTCAAACAGTTACACACTATACTCTTAACAACTGGTTACCACAAAAACCTCACAATATACACAAAGATTGCATCTTTAGCTTCTGAATATGCACGTAAACTGTTTGATCAAATGTCTCAAAGAGATGTTTTTGTTTGGCACATCTTGATTAGGGGGTATTTTGTTAAGGGTCCTTGCCAAGAATCTATAATTATTTACAAAGATTTGAACTTTAAGGGAGTTTTTAGTGGATAATTATACGTTTCCTTTCGTGCTTCGTTCTTGCTCTTTGTTGTCTGCTTTGAGGGAAGGTAGAGAAGTACATTGTAGTGTGGTTAAGCATGGGTTTGAATCTGATGTGTTTGTGCAGAGTTCTTTGATTAGTATGTATGCGCAGAGCGGAGAGACTTTGGATTCGGAGTTGGTGTTTGATCAAATGAGGGTGAGGAATGTAGTTTCTTGGACTGCTATGATTGCGGGGTATGTGCAAAATGGAATTCATGAGAAGGGATTAGAATTTTTTTTTCAAAATGGTTAATTCGGGTGCTCTGCTTAATGGTGTTACTTTGGTGAGTATACTTCCTGCTTGTGCGCGGTTGGAGTGTTTGGATTTGGGAACATGTTGATTCATGGCTATAATATTAAGCTAGGGGTGCAAAAAGATGTTCATTAGTTAATGCTTTGATTGCATTCTATGGGAAGTGTGGACTTCTTGACGTTGCCTGGTCTTTGTTCGATCAAATGAAGGAGCATAGTGTGGTTTCATGGAATGCAATAATTACTGCGTACGAGCAAAATGATGTTGGTTCCTCCACAATAAAGCTATTTCACAGAATGCTAGATGAAGGGGTTGAGTTCGATTATATTACAGTAGTTACTGTTATTTCAGCTTGTGCCAGGTTGGGGGCACTTGATACTGAAAAATGGGTTCATGAGCTTGTCAAAAGCAAAGGTTTGGAATGCAATGTTTCACTCACTAATGCGCTTATCGATATGTATGCAAAATGTGAGAGTATAGAATCAGCTGGAGATGTTTTTGACAGGTTGCCTAATAGAACTGTCGTTTCCTGGTCATCAATTATAGGGGCTTGTGCCTCACATGGTCGTGGGAGAGATGCTGTTGAGTTCTTTTCAAGGATGAAAGAAGAAGGAATCCAACCTAATAGCTTCACCTTCACTGCTGTACTAACAACTTGTCGACATTCAGGTCTTGTAGAGGAAGGCAGGAAGCACTTTGAGAGCATGAGAACAGCATACTCGATAGTGCCAGGGATGGAGCAATGTGCTTGTATGGTGGATCTTCTAGGAAGCGCAGGCCAACTTCTTGAGGCTTATGAATTTATAGAGAACATGCCCATTGAGCCTGATGCAAATGTTTGGGGAGCTTTGCTTGGTGCTTGCAAAATTCATGGCAATCTTGAGATGGCAGAATATGTAGCAGATTGGCTATTTGATTTCAATCCCCAGACAGTTCCTTTCTACATACTCATGAAAAATATCTATGCTGAAGCTGGAAGGTGGGACGATGTAGCTAGGTTGAAATTTTTGTTGGACGAATTGGAAGCGGAAAAGATTCCTGGCAAAAGTTCACTTGAGATAAATCGACATATTCACACTTTTTTTTGTCGGGGCCAAGGATCTCAAACTTCTCAACAGTTCCACCCCGTGAATATGTTCAACTGAAGTAGTAGCTACTTTTTAAGTAGGCATTTGACCACAAATTCCAAATATTCTTCACTTTATTTGGAATTTATGGAGTTGGAGCTGAAGATGGAGTTGTGTTTGGCTATACTTTTTGCAAAGAATATTTTGAATATTGTTTATATGTATGAATGTACTTGAATACAGTGAGTAGGGAAGAAGGCCAAACTTCAAGTTGGATTTGGCATCTTTTATGGACAAACGAGTCCTAAGTTGCTGCTGTTATGTAAGCATTAGAGTACTATCATCTGTTACAGTCAATTGAATAATGCTTTTGCAACTTGGCCATCCTGGACTTTTGAGCAAGAGACCTTGGCTGTGAAGTAAATCATCACACCTATGTCCAAACGATTCGGAGAAATTCAATAGATTCCCTTTTGGGAGCAAGTCATCCTTTTTGAACACAACATAATTATACTACGCTCCAGTTGTGATTCTGGAGATTATTATAAAATCCATCATCTCAATCTTCCGACGGGCTTCAGTTCACCAGACTTTGATTTGTAGGAAAAAATGCTACAATATTGATATGAAACTGGAATTAATAATAGTAAGATAATGGTCATAAAAATTGTATCGTGGCAAGCCACTGCCTTGAAAGCGATTTCGGTCCGACTCCGGTGCAAATCCTTCTAGCCGGTTGCTCCCCAAGGTTCACAGCTACTTTCAAACAAGTGCACTCGTGGCTGAAAGTTTGGAGGTTGCCCAAACCAATTGGCCAAAATAATTCAAGAGGAAGAGGAAAGGAGGAAGATGGTTTCTTTCTTTATTGTGGTGTGTATATCTTCTCCAAAGACAACCTTTATATAGGATTAGAAAGTGGAGTTTATTAATGAAAATTAATGGTATTAAAGAACCATTAACTCTAAGTATAATAAAATCAATTGTTACTGATACTTGTTTTTTCATTTGGAGCGGATATGTAGGTTCATTTTGTTTGAAACACATTTCTTTGTTCATTGCATTATACCAAAATGCTTTAAGAAGCATTAATCTCCACAATCCCCCACTAATGCAAAGATAAAGAATATGAATAAATTCTGGGCAAAAGGAAGGAACATGTACTTAAGTGTCAATATCTTTCGATTTGAATTGACACGTAGTGATATGAGGCAACAACAAATATCCAAAAAGTGAAGTACTCTTGAACTAGATGGACATAAGTTGAGACCCCACAACACATACCATATCCTTGATTTTAAGCAACCTCCGCGATACTACAAAGTGCTTTTTATGGTCATGCGCACAAACCTTAGGTCTCATGAGTGCTCTAGAAAGATAACCCAAGTCTTTCATAAAAAGGTGACCAACCTTTTACCCTCACGTAGGTGATCCATCAAGTCTATCTCCTAGACCACCTTAATGCTATGGATCATTAAGAGCAATAAACTCAACCTTATAATACACTACCTCACGCCATAGGGATAGGATATGTAGTGTTTCTTGAAGGCCTATATGGCTTCGTTTGACACCGCAAATGGGTATCCACCATATTACCTCAATCCATGGGCTTTAGCCCCATCCTCCTTGACGATTCAAGGATCATTTTCCTTGTCAAATCCTTGATCATAAGATCCACCAATTTTTTTTCGGATCTTACATATTCTAAGGAAATAACACCATGTTTCAACAATTGTATAACTCCACCATGTTTGATGCGAATATGTCTTTTTTTACCATTGTATATACTATTTTTAGCAATTTCAATTGCCGCCTATGAGTCATAATGTAAAGAGACTGGTGACATTTGTCTTCCCCATAAAGACACATCTGTCAAAAGATTTCTCAGTCACTTAGCTTCTTGTCTTGCCAACTCGAGAGCAATGAATTCAAATTCCATGGTAGAACGTGCTATACAAGTTTGCTTTGAAGACTTCCACGAAATAGCACCTGCACCCAAAGTAAACACATAGCCACTGCTTGAGCTAACTTCATCATTGTCAGTCACTCAATTTGCATCATAAAAATCTTCTAAAATAACAAGAAATTTATTAAAATGCAAACACCAATCTATAGTACCTCTCAAGTACCTTAACAAGTGATGAAGAGCATGCCAATGTTCACTACTGGGATTATAAGTATATCTACTCAATCTACTAACAACATAAGCTATATTAGGCCGAGTATAGTTCATGAAAAATATTACACTCCCAATTATTTAGAATATTCAGTTTGAGAAACACTGAAATCTTTATTCCTTTTCAAGTGTATGCTAGGATCATAAAGAGTTCTCACTGAAACTACATCAAAACAATCAAACCTTTTCAACATTTTTTCAATATAATGAGACTGATACAAAGAGAAACTATTAACAGTTCTTTTGATTTTTATTCCTAAAATCACATCAACTTCTTCAAGGTCTTTCATTTCAAATTTAGAAAATAAAAATTTCTTAGTCTCATTTACAACATTCACATTAGGGCCAAAGATTAACATGTCATCCACATATAAACATATAATCACGCAGTCTGATCCTATCATTTTAGAATGAACACAGGTATCAGATGAATTAAAAACAAAGCCATTATCTATTAATGTGAAATTAAATTTTTCATACCACTGCTTAGGTGCCTGCTTAAGTCCATATAAAGACTTTCTCAATTTGCATACTTCATTCTCTTTTCCTGGGACCACAAACCCTCAGGTTGAGTTATATAGATTTCTTCCTCTAAATCACCATTTAAAAATATAGTTTTGACATCTATTTGGTGTACCATTAAACTATGAATAGAGGATAGAGTAATAAGAGTCCTAATGATTTCTATTTTAGTCACATGAGAATAAGTATCAAAATAATCAATACCTTTTTTTTTGATTAAAACCCCTAATCACAAATCTAGCCTTATATTTATCAATTGTACCATCAGGTCTCAATTTTTTCTTAAATATCCACTTTCTACTTATGGGTTTACAACCTTTAGGCAAATCATACAAGTCCCACGTGTGATTAGAAACTATAAAGTCTAATTCACTTTTAATAGCCTCTTTCCAAAATATTGCATCTATTGAACTCATCGCTTTATCATAAGTTTTAGGGTCTTCTTCTATTAAGTAGATACACACTAATTCATTATTTAAAGTATCAATATCAAAACCCTCAGTTAAGAAGATGGTGATAAAATCAGGACCAAAACTAGTCTCAATTCTATGTCTTTTACTCCTTCTAAGTTCATTTTCATGCTCATTAGCAATAACATTAGAAACAGGCATAACATGAGAGTTAACGGACATAGATACAGAAGTATTATTTTGTACATCACTAGGCACATCATTTTTCAAAGGAAGAATATGCTCAAAAAATTCTACATCTCTAGATTCATAAATAAAATAATTATTTAATGACATAAATCTATATGCAGCACTATTTTGAGCATAACCAATAAAGACAGTGTCAAAAGTCTTAGAGACTACATTTACCCGTCTAAAATCAGGTAGACCAACCTTAGCCAAACACCCCCACACTTTTAGAAATTTTAAGTTAGGGAAAAACCCTTTCCATAACTCATATGAGGTCTTGTCTAACTTTTTATGAGGGACTTTATTAAGAATATGGCATGCAGACAAGGCAGCTTCCCCCCACATATAGTTAGGTAGACCTGAACTTAAAAACATAGAATTCATCATTTCATTAAAGGTTTTATTCTTTCGTTCGGCTATACCATTTTTTTGGGAGAATATGGAGCACTAAACTCGTGGATAATACCATTTTTCTCAAAAAAATCTTCTGGAGTTTGAGTACCATATTCACCGTCTCTATTAGATATAAATCTCTTGATTTTTCTGTCTAATTGATTTCTACTTCTGCTTTGAATTTTAAAAACATATTTTTAGCCTCATCTTTAGATTTAAGCAGATATACCTGTGTACCTAGAAAACTGATACAAGACTAAGTGTGTATAAAGAGATTTCAACTAACACAAGAACAACAAGAAGAACAATAAAATGCTAGTGAGTCAAAAATGGCCACACACGGCTTCACTAGGCTTGTAACACTTGTTTGAACTAGAAAAATGAGTTTATCAACAAAAACAACAATGACAATAATGCTAGTGAATGGAAAGAGCCCCATACGACTTCACTAGACTTTTACATTCAACAACACAAAGTTAACAAGATTACAAAAAAAAGAGATAGAAATTTGACATACAATATTCAATGATCTAAGAATCTTAACAATGAGAAAGGACCCTAAGATTAATGAAAATCAGCTAAGATACAACACTAGTATTACTCTACTAGTGAGTTTCGATTTTAGCCTCTCCAAATGAGAAAGAGAAGTCACAAAATATTACAAGTGTTTGTTGTCTTCAATAATATGAATGAACTAAAGAGGACTAGCCCTAACACATGTCTTATATAGTCAATTACAAAGGAGGGACAAAAGACCAAGACACCCTTGGCATTAAGTGGACGGGTTTGGGCCCTTAGATGGGCTCACAAGGGCCTCACACACGACCAATGATGTGAACAAGGGTTGGAGTCATTGCAACTCACGTGCTTGGCTTCATGTGAAAGGTCTCGAGCTAGGAATTCCCATATCATCCTTTCCATCTTGAAGGAAATTTATCCTCAAATTCGGATCATTGCCATCCTTTATCATTTCCACTCGAGAGAGGTCACACACGTTGAAAGTGTTATGTACTTGATATTCCGAGGGTAGATCAATTTTGTAGACATTGTCGTTGATCCTTTATAATACTTGGAACGAGCCATCATCCCCCGGCATCAACTTTGCATTCCTTTGAGATGGGAATCGATTCTTCCTTAGGTGCACCCACATCCAATCTTCCAATTCAAGAATGAGCTTTCTTCTTCCTTTGTTGGCTCGCCTTGTAACTTCTTGTTTTTTCTTCTCCAACCGCAACCTCACCTTCTCATGTAGCTTCTTCATGGCCTCGGCCCTTTTGCTTTCATCTAAGCTTATCACAATATCACTTGGCAAAGGGGTTAAATCCAAAGAAGAGAGGGGGTTGATGCCGTATACACACCTAAAGGGTGTCATCCCCATGCTTGAGTGTATAACATGATTATAAGCAAACTCAATCAATGGTAAGTAATCCGCCCAAGAAGTCATTTTTTCCTTAACCATAGACCGTAGCATAGACCCTAAGGTCCTATTTACTACTTTCGTTTGGCCATAGGTTTGTGGGTGACATGAAGTCGAAAACAATAACTTAGTACCGAGCCTACCCCACATGGACTTCCAAAAGTGGCTTAGGAATTTAGAATCCCTATCACTCACTATGGTCCTCAGAATACCGTGAAGTTTCACAACATTATCAACAAAAAAAGAGGCTACACTAGGAGCATCATCACATTTAGAACAAGGAATAAAGTGAGCCATCTTAGAAAACCGATCCACTACGATAAAAATACCATCCCGCCCCTTTTAGTCCTCGGCAATCCCAACACGAGTTCCATTGATATGTCAAGCCAAGGATGTAAGGGGGTGAAAAATGGGGTGTACAACCTGTAGGGTTGGAGCCGTGACTTGGCTCCTTTGCAATCAACACATTGGCCGCAAATTTAGGCCATATCCTTGTGTATTCTAGGCCAATAAAATTGTTCTTCCAAAATTCCGAGGGTCTTCTCGACCCCAAAATGGCCCATTAGACCGCCATTGTGTGCTTCCCTCATAAATAATTCTCTCCACGAACTTGATGGAACACACAATCGTCTACCCATAAATAAGTATCCATCAAATTTGGTATAGGGATGGGAACCGCTATTCGTAACCCACCTATCCCTATCCAACTCTTCACTTTCCCTATAGATAGGAGCAAAGTAAGGGACCTCAGGATATAAAGACTTGAGGCTTTCAAACCTGTCATGCCTTAAATCCTATTGGGGCGGACTAGCACCCGTAACCGAGGAGGCCCGGGAGAACCAAATCATAACCTTATACTTCCCATGCATACCTCTATGACAACCCAAAATTCGGACAACATCATGTCGCATATAAAAGGAAATAATCACCTATATAAGCTCGAGCACACATATATATGTATATGCAATACTTGGCCGTTGGAGCCATCACGTCTATTAATAAAACACCACCTTGACTGTACATTAGGTCTACAAAGCCTCTAGACAATACACAGAGTTTAACTAAGGTCGGGACACACCCCGCCATATAACTAACTTCTATATAGTACCAAAAGTGACTGGATATGACACGGAAAGCCCCGAAGCAAACTGAAGCTCACCAAAAGCAGCTGGATATCCTGGCTCCTACTTGTGCAGTGTATGAGCTGAGGTACCTATGCCTGCAGCATGAAATGTAGGTCCCCCGTGGGGGACGTCAGTACAAAATATGTACTAAGTATGTAAAGCTGTAGATAATCACATATGATATGGAAGCTCAATAGAAATCAGAAACAAGTGAATAAATCGTAATAGAAGTGGACCACACTTATTAGAACTTGTGACAACCTGTGCATTGTATTTATTCAATCACTTTACCTTCGTTCTTATCATCTTTGTAATCATTACTGTACTGTACTGTGACCGTTAGGCTGCCTCCAGTACATATCAACTGGGATCGACCCATGATAGACTTATGCCCCTGGGATATCACCCATAAACACATAAATAGGGATCGACCCATAATAGGCTTATGCCCATGGAATACTACCCGATAAGAGAGAACTTCCATCACTTAGTTCAATTAATCTTTGAGATTGTTATTTCGGTTGCCACCGTATTTTTGATACTTTGAAATAATGATACATCAATAAGAGACATATAAATAGACCATCAATGCAATAACAATGAAGTAAGAACTTATTGGCATATCAATGAAGTGTTTTGGAGTCATCAATGAGATAACAATGAAGTAGGAACTTATTGGTATATCAATGAAACGTTTTGGAGTCATTAATAGCACATAGATTTTGTTTGAGTAACCGGATACCTTATGACATTCATTAGTGCAATAAACATGTAAGATTTGGAAGACAAGTAAGTATTGGAATGTCTTGACATCTTGTAGGGAGGAAATAAGTTCATTGGTAACGTAGGACATCATACAAAAACATTATGGATCACATGTTATTGAATAACTTTGGAAACTTTCTTAATAGAAAAATTGTTCACTTTCATGCCAAAGATATCACATGTTATTGAATAACTTTGGAAACTTTCTTAATAGAAAAATTGTTCACTTTCATGCCAAAGATATGATATAGAGTATGCTTTACATACCTGACTGTCAACCTTTAATACTAGTCCCAAATGGACTTTCTGTCTTTTCGGATTATTTATCTACAATGAACATATATAGCAATCTAGTATTAGCAACCAAATCTCACAATTCAATTATTTGAATTCACCAAACTAGTGATTAAGTAGTAAGCCTTAATTACACCATAAAGGGTGTCACTTTAACCCTCTTATATTCTAATTATATTCATATGCCATGCATATTAATACAACATCCTCCAATATCAAGTTTGGATTCATTTATCCTTCCAACCAATCCATTAAACCAAATTGAGCCATAGACATAAATAATCATCAATTCAATAGTATATCACCATAGCCACCTTCCATAACTCAATTACCATATCCACCTTCCATAACTCAATTACCATATTCACCTTCCACAATTCAATACAACCAAACCATGCAAAATAGTCCATAACCCTATTTTCATCACCTTTCAATAACAATCAATACATATAATCCTCTATCACACATATACATATGGAAAAGAACAAAGGCAAACAATATTCATACCTTAGAATTCACCTCTTGATTAGGCAATCCTGTTTGCACAAATAATAGGTGCCGTTCGAAGATCTCGAGATGACAAACGCAGTTATCGGATTACTTTGGAATTTCTACGGTTGAATCAAAAGTAATTTAAAGGTTAAATTTGGCTAGGGTTTGTTCTTTCTCAATGATTGATGATGAAAATGAGTTTTTGAACTCATATACATGTATATATACACATATTCCCGTCCATAATATAATAGGAAATGACCAAAATGCCTTTAAAATTTAAATAATGTCAAATCTGTCCTTTGGTGGACTATTTTGATAAGCTAAAGTAGATCGACCATAACTCTTTGCTCCGATATTGAATTTGGGTGAAATTGGTATCGTTGGAAGGATAATGCAAAGGGATTTCATTTCATATAAAGTAGGCCACCCAGTTTGTCCTGTACAAGGAGTTATGGCCGTTTGAAGTTGACCCTAAAAAACTGTTTTTATAGGCTGAAGTAAAATGAGTATAACTCCTTCCTCAAATGTTAGATTTGGATGAAACCAATTGAATTGGAAAGAAGACTCAAATATCTTTCTTTTAATAGGTCTCATCTCTCCCAGTTTATTATATTAAGGGAGTTATGATCTTTCGAAGTTGACCCAAAAATTCAGCTGGCCTCAGTAGTTTGTGTGCAGGAAATTTTCCTGCACATTTACTATTCCCAAATATCCCAGCCACCGTTTTATAGTTTTGAACGTGCTCGATTATATTCTAAACCTATCCGTTTTTGGAAATCCTTATATCGTTGGAAGGCTTATTCAATAACCTTCTCATGGAACCATCGACAGGAAAATTCCGGTATAAATAAAATAAAAAAATTAATTCCATATAAATAAGACCAATACACGTACTTGAATACGCCAATACACGTACTTGAATACGGGGTGTTACAAAACCCCATCAACTTGGACGATAAAGTAGACACAAGCACATATTTTTGGGATAAAGCATCGACAACCACATTGTCTTTACCCTTCTTGTAATGAATAACATAAGGGGAAGTTTCTAGAAATCCATTCCATTTGGCATGCTGCCGGTTAAGCTTGTCTTGTGATCGTAGATGATTCAAGGATTCATGATCCATCCGGATCATGAAATCTTTAGGCCACAAATAATGTTGCCAAGTGGGCAAGGCTCTAATCAAGGCATACAACTCTAAATCGTACGTAGAGTAGTTTAGAGTTGCTCCTTTGAGCTTTTCGCTAAAGTAGGCAATTGGCTTCAATTCTTGCATTAAAATCGTACCTATGCCGACTTTTCTAGCATCACATTCGACCTCAAAAGTCTTGTCAAAATTCGGCAATTATAGCAAAGGGGCCGAGATGAGCATAACTTTCAAGTCCTCGAAGGCCTTAGCTTGCTCATCTCCCTACTTGAAAAGTCGATCCTTTTTAATCACTTCAGTCAAGGGGGCGACAATGGTGCTAAATTCTTTGACAAAACATATATAAAAACTAGCCAACCCGTGGAAGCTTCTCACTTCACCCACAGTTTGGGAGTTGGCCAATTTTTAATGGCGTCAATCTTAGATTCATCCATTTTGACCCCTTTTGATCTCACCACAAACCCAAGAAATACAACCTCATGAATACCAAAAGAACACTTTTCTAGATTAGCATATAACTTCTCCTTTCGGAGGACATCAAACACACATTGTAAATGTTTTACATGCTCATCTAAGGACTTACTATACACCAACACATCATCAAAGTAAACAACAACAAACTTTCTGATAAATGGCTTCATCACATGATTCATTAGCCTTATGAAAGTACTTGGCGCATTTGTTAGGACAAATGGCATAACCATCCATTCATAGAGACCGAATTCGATCTTGAAGGCAGTTTTCTATTCATCACCCGGTTGCACATGGATTTGGTGATAGCCACTCCTCAAATCAATTTTAGAAAACAAACACGAACCACTCAATTCATCAAGCATATCATCTAGCCTAGGAATAGATTGACGATATTTTACCATTATCTTATTGATGGCTCGACAATCAATGAACATACGCCAAGTCCCATCTTTCTTGGGAAACTAGTAGCACCGGGACTGCACAAGGGCTCATACTCTCTTTGATGTACTTTTTGTTGAGAAGTTCCTCAACTTGGCGTTGCAATTCCTTGGTATCCGTCGGGTTATTTTTATAAGCCAGTTTATTGGGAAATTGTAAGCTCGACATAAAATTAATTTGGTGCTTAATGCCTCGAAGTGGAGGCAATCCTTTCAGTAATTCATTTGGGAAGACATCCTCGTAATCCTGCAAAGCATAAGAAATAAGAGGAGAAATGGAAACGTTAGCGGGGTTAGTATTATAACAATGATCCAAGAGGAGCATCAGAGTGTCCTCGTCATGATCCATAAATAGTTCCTTCCTCCTTGCCATCATCACCATGCTCTCGTGCCCTTTAGAATTTAGGGACCCTTGGCTTCCCCTACTCTCTTATTTTTGGATTCCCCTCCTTCCCCTTACTCTCGGCCTTCTTTCCCTTTTTTCTTAATTCTCGCATCTTTTGGTGTAGTTCATTCACTTGGGAAGACAATAATGGATGAGGAGCGACCTTTCAACCATCTTTATCAAGTGTATATCAATTGGACCTTCCACCATATTTGGTCGACCTATCGTATTGCCAAGGACTTCCTAACAATAAGTGAGAAGCTTGCATTGGTATCACGTCACAAAACACCTCGTATGGTAGTTGGCTACCTTAAAACATATTACATATTTCCTATTGACCTTTAACTCGCAGCATTCATTCAACCATTGTAACTTGTAAGGACTAGTGTGAGGTGTAGTCGGCAATTTCAAGAAGTTCACCATTGCAACACTAATCATATTCGCACAACTTTTACTATCTATCACCATAGTGCACATACTTTCATTCATAAGACATTTAGTATGGAATAGATTCTCCCATTGTCTAGGATCATCTATCGCCTTACTAATTATGGCACGCCTCACTACAAAGTTTGGAACCATGCACTCCCCTTCTTGTGGATAAGCATCCTTACAATCATCATCATCATCATATGGCTTTCTTTCGAATGTATCTTCATCTTGAGGCTTGGCCTCACTCTCATCACCCTCAATGCCCACTTCTTCCCTAAGAAAATACAATTTTTCATCCTGTAGGATTACATTACGTCAGTTAGGACATTCATTGGCTTTATACCCCCAACCTTGGAACTTGAAGCATTAGAACCCTTTAAGATTAGGATACTTATGAGTTTCTTTCCTCGGAGGAATTTTATGGACGGTTTTGGCCTCGGCCATCCTTGTAGTGGTGGGTTGTTCCTTGTTTTTGAGCCAACCCTATGGGTATTGAACCATATCCTTGCTCCTTGGCCAACCCGAGGTTGATGGTCCATTTGCTTTGAACGACGACCTCTCTTTAAGTTCCTTTTCAATCTCAAGAGTCGTTTGGAAAATGCCTTCAACGGTATCAAACTTGTGAAGTATCGAATGAGTGGAGATCTCTTTGTTCAACCCACACTTGAACCGAATGATGTCATGGCCAATTTTTTCTCCCCAATGATCAAGCTTCAACATGAGTTGTTGAAACTCATCATAATATGCCATAACATTTTGATTTCCTTGTTGTAAATTGTACAATCTAGTAAGAAACTCATAACGATAACATTCGGGAAGATACCCTTGCCTCATTAGGTACCTCAACCAAAACCATGGTGGTGGTTGCCCCTCTACCAACTCGTTTTCGAACCGCTTGACGTATTCCTACCAAGTGTTAGCATAGCCTTCAAAATAAGCTATGACATAACAACTCTTCTTCTCTTTCGAACTATCATTCACTTGAAATACTTTATCACACGTCGAATCCCAAGAAAGATACACCTCGGGGTCACTTTCACCCTTCAAGATAGGTAGGCTCAATTTGATGGTATTGATGTCTACGTCTCTTTCTTGGTGTTGGTTTTTCCTTTCTTCATACTCGGTATTTTCTTGGATCCACACATCCTCTTTTCCTCTCCTTTTCCCTCATGTAAGCATCATCAAAGGCTCCATACCCTTCATAATTCTCTCTACCATATTCCTCAAAGTGGATGGGATGGTTTTAGACGTTTGGAACTTAATTTGAAGGGATTGGATTTTGTGGAGGTGGTGGTCTTTGGTTTAGTGGAGCTTGGAAGGGAGGGTTTGGATTTAATTGAGGTATTTGACGCTCAAGTCCCTCTTATGGAGCTTGAGGAGTTTGGGAATGGGTTGGTCTATTGGAGTCTCGGTTTAGGGGGTTATGCGTGGTTTAGCTTATGGCATTTAGTGGAGCTAGTGAAGGATTTGGCAATTGTGGCCATGTTTAGGGAGTAACGGTGGCGGAGGAATTTCTATCATGTCCATTTGATGAAACATGTCGAGGACTAGAAGGGCAAGAGTTTGTTTGACTCTCCACTTGTTCTAACCTCCCACTAATAGTCGTAACTTCTCCCCTTATGGCTCCCACTTCCATACTCAACCTTTCAAGAGTTTGGGTCATAGCCTCAAGAGTGACCCTTATATTCTCCATTTCATTAGAATCTGCGGTTTGAGACGTGGTTCCCTCTATTTTCAAGGTATCACCTACAAAAGCAACAAACAAGTAAGTTTAAAACCCCTCTCCTCACTCACACTCCCTTGATTCACTCACACTCAAGCTCCACAAGTGTTGTAGATTGGCTAGTAACCCATGAATCCTTAAGGTATGAGTATGCTCTTGTCTGTAATGGATTCTTGTTTGAAGCTCAAAGAATTATCATCGAACTAGATCCAAGAGTTACAACGTATTTAAAAGACAAAAGCACACAAACAAGGTTGACACGAACATAAGGCTTCAAAGGACTAATTGACAACCTAGTAGGAATGTACTAGCTTGTTAATTAGTTCTCGAATCAATTTAAAGGAAACTAAGAGCCAATAATTAGAAATTAAAAAATCCAAATTTGAGCTTAATTAACATCGTGAACATTGTTTAGGGTGACATGGTAGTGTGGTATTGGTCACGGGTCCACACGTTTGATCATCAACTTGAAGTCTTAGCCCTTTTATATCATTTTGCAATGGATGACTTGTTATTGGAGAGAAACATATAGTCTTGTAACTTTTTCAACTTTTCAAGCTCAAAAGGTGATGTTTGACTTTACTAGTTCCACAAGACAAAGTTCCTTGTTTTAAAGAAAAAGTGGTTGCAAGTCTAGAAAGGTGATGTTGGCAAGTCTTCTCAAAAACAACTTTTTAATTTTGTTTTACAACTTTTTTAGATCTACTGCTCTTTTAAGACATAGGATGAAGAGAAACTTTTAAGATGAACACAACATCAACACTTTCAAGAACAAAACAACAATACACCACAATGGGCACTCCAACGTCCAACACAAGTCACCACACGACCAACCTCAAGTTTTCACAACAACAAGTCACTTTTTCTTAAGCTCAACTTTAGACTTAGACATTTTTGTGTTGATGAGAAAGAAACCAACGCAAGAAACAAACTAAACAAGTAAAACCTTTATAGATCTACAACCAACTTTCGACCAAATTATTCAAGAACACATTTTTGGTAAGAGCTCCCCAAGATTGGTTTTATAAGAACAAGACCAAGTCTTGAGCATCGATACCAAATGATACAAAACTAAGTGTGTATCAATAGATTCCAACAAACACAAGAACAACAAAGTGCTAGTGAATAAAAAATGGCCACACACGGCTTCACTAGGCTTGCAACACTTGTTTGAACTAGAAAAAAATGAATTTATCAACAAGAACAACAAAGACAATAATTTTAGTGAATCGAAAGAGCCCCACACGGCTTCACTAGACTTTTAAATTCAACAACACAAAGTTAAGAAGATTACAAAAAAAAGAGATAGAAACTTGTCATTTAATATTCAATGATCTAAGAACCCTAACAATGAGAAAGGATCCTGAGACTAATGAATATCAACACCAAGTTCTTACTTAGAACAAGAAGAACTCAAAGAACCCCTAAGATCATAGTTTTTAGCCAAGATACAACACTAGTATTACTCTACTAGTGAGTTTCAGTTTTGGCCTCTTCAAATGAGAAAGAGAAGTCACAAAATATTACAAGTGTTTGTTGTCTTCAATAATATGAATGAACTAAAGAGGACTAGCCCTAACACATGGCTTATACAGTCAATTACAAAGAAGGGACAAAAGACCAAGACACCCTTGGCATTAAGTGGCGGGTTTGGATTGCTTTGGTGGGCCTCTTCACACTTTAATAAGTATAGGCCCTTAGATGGCTCACAAGGGCCTCACACACGGCCAAGGATGTGAACAAGGCTTGGAGTCGTTGCAACTCACATGCTTGACTTCGTGTGAAAGGTCTTGAGCTAGGAATTTCCGTATCAAAAAGTCATCAACAAAAGTAATGTAATATTTCATTCCACCTTTGCTAATAGTATTCTTGAAATCTGCTAAGTCTGAATGTACTAGTTTAAGAAATTCAGTTTTTCTGCTAGTAACATAGTTAAAAGGTTTCGTAGCATGCTTTGCTTCTATACACACAGGACATTTAGAAATATCATCAATATTTACTACAGGACTTAATCTCATTTTTCTAAATTTTTTAATAAAAACAATATTAACATGACATAATCTACCATGCCATAAATTAATAGACTCAACAATATAAGTAGAATTAGAAATACTTGAATTTTTATAATCTCTTGATCAATGTTCAGTACAAATAAACCCCCATTAAAGTATTCCTTCCCAAAAAAGTCTCCTTCGTGAGAAATAATTATTTTATAAGCTTCAAAAACAAGTTTAAGGCCTACTTTGTTGAAAAGTGCTCCAGAAACTAAGTTTCTACGGAGCTAGGTAACATCTAGAGCATTGTTCAAGGCTAAAGTTTTTCCAGAAGTTAATTTACGTAAAATTTTTCCTTTACCCATAACTCTAGCAGTAGTGGAGTTACCCATGTAGATGCACTCGCTATCAGTGGATTCTTCAAAGTCATGGAATAATTCTTTGTTAGCGCAGAAATGTCTTGAAGCGCCTGTGTCCAACACCCAATCAGTCTTGTTAGCTACCAGCTTTGCCTCGATGATTACTGCAATAATTATTCCATCACTCTCTGTAAGATGAGGGCTTTTGTCCTCCCTGTTTTGGCGTTTGTCCTTTTCTTAGATAACACTGGACATCCCTATTACCAAGTTTTTGCAGACAAAACAAGTTCCCTTTGATTTTTTATTTTGACTCTCTTGATTGTTGAAATTATTTTTCTTTTTCACTTGTTCCTTATTCTGAACATTCTTTTATTTGCCTTCGCACCTGTCTTTTGCAATAGTACCAGAATATTCCACACGGATATCTTTAAAAGAATTAAGAGAAAGAGCTTTCATCTTATCTTTAAGATGGTTTCCTCTTTGGTCCTCATGTGACAGATAAGTTCTTGGAGAGTTAAATTCTTTTTATTATGTTTCAATTGATTTCTGGAATCACTACAAGATAGTGAAAAATTTTCAAGCAGAACATTAGCTTGAAAAATCTCATATATCTTCATGCCCTCATTGAGTATATCAACAGTTATTCGTGGACTTTTTCTATGATTGATTTATTGTCAATCATTTGAAATTTAATCCACTGTCCGACAACATATTTTTTCTTTTCTGCATCATCAGCACCATATTTCTTTTCTAAACTGTCCCATATTTCCTTAGCAAATTTGTAAGTAACAAATAAATCAAACAAATGATTAGTCATATGATTCAACAAATGTCCTCTAACTATTTTGTTATCTTTTTTAAATTTCTTTTTAGCAACATCATCAATCACAACATTGTTAAATCGAGTTGAAATGTTAGAATTATCAGTAGGAGATTCATTAAACAAAACATAATCAACTTCTAATTGTTTGAAGAAAATCAGAAGGTTTTGTGACCAACGTTTAAGATCATTTTCGTCTAATGGTTCAAGTTTTGACAAATCAGAAAAAATTTTGTTCAAAAAAAGAGCCATTTATCAATATTGTATGTAACAAAAATCGCTTTCAAATTGTTGAAAAAAAAACTACAATATTGATATGAAACTGGAATTAATAATAGTAAGATAATAGTCACAAAAACTGTATCGTAGCAAGCCACTGCTTTGAAAGCAATTTCGGCCCGACTCTGGTGCAAATCCTTCTAGCTGGCCTCTTTCCAAGGTTCCACAACTACTTCCAAACACGTGCATTCGTGATTGGAAGTTTGGAGGTTGTCCAAACCAATTGCATAAAACAATTCAAGAGGTAGGGGAAACGAGGAAGATGGTTTATTTCTTTATTGTGGTGTGTATATCTTCAAAGACAACCTTTTTATATAGGATTAGAAAGTAAAGTTTATTAATGAATCTTAATGGTATTAAAGAATCATTAACTCAAAGTATAATAAAATCAAATGTTATCGATACTTGTTTTTTCATTTAGAACGGATATGTAAGGTTCATTTTGTTTGAAACATATTTCGCATTAAATTCATGCTTTAAGAAGCATTAATCTCCACATGATTCTCTAATCGTAAAGTTTTGTTCAAATTGTATTAACTGGGTAAGTTCTATTTTTTGTTTTTTACTGTAGATGCATGAAGGTAGAATTTGTTGTTTTTTTGTTATTGTAATTTTCGTGAATTGAAGAGAGTATTCATGGAAAATGTGGTTAGTGTGGAGCTTTAACTGGAAGATAAAATTTTTTGAGTGGCTTCATTTTGCTGGTGATTGAATCTCCAATTTAGTATTTTGAGCTAATTGATGATTGCATGTATGAGTTGAAATTGTGTTTATTAAGTTTCACGGATGGAGGTAGAATTTTGGTTTGTTTTTCAGTCTTTGGTGTTTTGGTAACTATACAGTAGGAAAGGGGAGATGGGATGTTTGGAGCCCTAGTTGGAAAATTATAATTTTCTTCCATGGTGATTGTTTAAGAATGTATGGCCTTCGACTTGACTTTGTGCTTCATTTCCTCATGTCAATCTTCACAATGGCTTTCTTTTGTCCGAGATTGAATATCCAATTGAATGTTATCCATATTTTATTATTGTGTCATTTCTTTAAATTTGTCATTGTTTTTGATGCATAGAGGTAGAATCTTTATTATTTACTGCATTCGTGATTTATTGACTATTTATAAGAAAATGTGATTTTGAAATCGTAATTGGAAATTTGAGCTTGGTTTTTGTTGATATTTATTAGGTGGTCCTCAGACTCTATTTTCTATTTCATACCTTATAGCTATCTCGGAAACTGCTCATTCTGTTAGAGATTGTATTGAATATTTATGGTCATTGTTTATTGTATTCATGCATTCACATTTGTGATTGGCTTAGTCTCTTAGATGCATGGAGGTAGAATCTTGCTTATTTCTTATAGTTTTTGCTGAACCTTTGAATGTTTCAATTAGGTAATTCTTTGAGGAGCTTTTGTTTTTGCTGCTGTTCGTTTCGCCGTCCGATTCAAGATTGGGTTTCTAGGGTTGACATGGAGTGGCAAATACTGGCAATAAGGATACTTCACAGTGTTTGGGAGTTGCTGCGAACATAGACCGCTAGTTACTTCTGAGCTTCTCATTGGGTGCTCATAATTTGTTTAGTTTAGCTGGGGAATTCCTTTTGTATCGTACAATATTTATGTTTTAGTTGTCATTTGTCTGGTGAGCCATTTTAATTTAAATAATTGAACTCGTTTCATTTGCAAAAGTTTTAGTAGTTCAGTGTTAAGTGATTGTATTATCATATTTAGTTGTGCAATGTTGTTGATTAATGAAGTCCAACTATCATATTTGATCATAGCAGGTATATGATATCTACACTGGTTTGGCGTTTGTTGATGTTTTTTACTCCAAACAGGTGCAAATTGGATCACATGTCTTCACATTTGATTATGTATTTTGGGAGTGGGGGCTATGCGTCTTTATGCCACGTGTGGATGCATTATTCCAAGGCTACAACAGGATTCTGCTTGTTCGAAGTCAGGTAAAATGTCAGTATTTTTGCTTATTCCTTGGTCATTTTCCTAGGTCTAATTCACTTGAATTTTTCTTGTTTTTGTGCAAACTATCTGGTCTTGTGTATGTCCATGGATTGAGTGTGTACTGTTTTGACACAAGAAACTAACTAGTATGCATTCTGCAATAATGAGATCAGAAACTAATTGGTATTTCATTAAATATAGAGAAAATACATAAAGACCCCTAATCTTGTTCGAGTTTTTCAAAAAGATACTTTAACTTCACTTTCGACTTATTACCCCATGATTCTTCTTTAATCCGTTGTAAATACACCATTTTGACCATTTTCTTCAGCAACCCTTAGGCGTGTGGTTGGCACTCTCTCTTTAAATAATAATGTAATTATTAAAAGGTTGGGTTTGGCCCAATAACCCAACCCGATTCTAATAAAATATCCTCAAACACATATTTTCATTCATTTCCCATTTCTCTCTGCTTTGATTTTTCTTTCCTTTCTTTCGCGACATACACTCTAAGCTCACATTCGAAGGAGAATGAAGGTCTTTGGGAGATAAATTTGTTGGGGAAATACATATTAACCTAAGAGTAGAAGATTTTACAGGTTAGGGTTTTGTGCATTTTAGTTTTGATGTCTCTAGCGTTTGATGGTTTTTTCGAAATTTTATTTTTTTAGGTCATAATTTAGTGAAATTGATGCAAATATGAACATATTGACTTATGCATGTACAACGTCTTTGTTGAATTTTTGTCGATTTGATGGCTTTTTTGAAGTTGTATTTTTTTGGGAAAAAATATATTTTTAGGTCATAATTTAGTGAAATTGATGCAAATATGAACATATTGACTTATGCATGTACTACGTGTTTGTTGGATGTTAGTCGATTTTTTGCATATGTTGTTGTTACTATTACGGTGTTGTGGTAACATGTACAACTCAGAATTCTTTTTGGGTGTGTGTCAAGTGGGGGTGAGTTGGGGTGGGGTAGGGTGTTTTTTCTCTTTGTTTACTGATTCCAATGTGTTTTGTGTGGTTGAATTATTGCTTTTTTCAGGTATCTTTCAATGTCTTTTGAGCTTGTAACTTTACGATGGTATCATGGGGTGAAATAGAATTTGATCCCCCACTTGAATATATTGGTGGGTTTGTGACTGAGTTTTTCGATAAAGATATTGATATGATGTCCTACTTTGAGTTAAGAGATTACATTAAATATTTAGGATATTCAACCCAATGTGATTTCTTTGTTAAGTGGGATAGTTATTTGGTAGAAATTAAATGTGATAAGGTTATTTTTGACACTGTCAACATGTTAAAAAATGGGGATGAACTTGAGGTGTATGTTTCACATAGGGTGAGTCAACCTGGTCAAGCCCCACTTGAATTAGAGTATGTCCCCAATACAAGTGACAATGGGGTAGGTGGGGAACATTTGAACCCTATTAATGAGGGTGATGCTTCTAGCCCTAATTTTTAGCCTTCTATTCCCAATTTTTCTTCCAACCCTCCTGATGAGCCTCCTCCTTCTAATATACCTTCCAAGTCTTTTGACCTTACAATAGATGAGGATCCAAGTGATTATGATTTAGAGGATTATTCGGATTTAGAAGGGAATACTAGTCGGGACAGTGATGTCCATCAAGAATATATTGATATAACGGCTAGTAAAAGATATTTCAATAGGTCACAAAGAAGTAGAGGCACAACAGATGAATAGGTTAGTGTTGGTGAAAAAGGTCCAGATATAAGGTATGATGAGTCAATGTTGGCACTAGGGATAGCCTAGTTGGTAAACTAGGAGGTGATAAACCTTACTACCCAAGTGATGAAGCTCCTAGCTTTGAATTAGATGACGAAGTATGTTGGGGAGATGGTGATGAAGTAGTGCAACAACCTGTGAGAAGAAAGAACAAAAAAAACAGAGTTGTTGTTTATGAAACTTGTGAAAAAATTATTTGGGAATTAGGGTTGGTTTTTCCAAGTGTAAAGGAGTTTAGGCTGGCAGTAACCAGATATGCAATTCAAGAAAAGATTCAAATTGAAAAGTATGTGAATGAGCCTTGTAGGGTTAGAGTGCGGTGCTACAAAGACACTTGTCCTTGGTTGTTGTGTAGTGGGAATTTTATTGTTAAAAGATACAACCCTATTCATATTTGTTTGAGATCAACTTTTAATTATCTTTGCAACTCAAAGTTTCTGAAAAGTAAGTATAAAGGCAGAATTAGTCAACAACCAAACATTAGAGTTGTCCAGTTACAAGAGATTATTAGAAAGGAGTTGGATATCCATGTTGGTGCAAAAACTGTGAGAAGAGCTATGTCTAGAGTGCTGCAAGAGATTATGTGTGATCACATTGTGGAGTATGGTAGGATTTTTAATTACAGGGATGAGATTTTGAGGACTAATCCAGGTAGTACTTGTGTTGTCAAAGTTGGAGATGCTGATGAGACTGGATAGGTAATCTTTTAGAGTTTTTATATGTGCGTTCATGCTTTAAAAAAATCATTCTTTAGAGGTATTAGAAGGTTGATTGGTTTGGATGGTTGTTTCCTCAAAGGTTTGTACAAAGGTCAAATGTTGGTGGCTGTTTATAGAGATGGAAACAACCAAGTGTTGCCTACTGCCTGGGCAGTTGTTGAGGCTGAGAATAAATTTACATGGAGGTGGTTTGCTGAACTGTTGAAGAATGACCTTAAGCTAGGAGAAGGTCATCAGTTGAGCATCTTATCTGATATGCAAAAGGTATGACTTTATTCTTAACAACTATTTGTTTTTTTAACAACTGCTGGTAGATTAATATACTTATTTTGTTTTGTTAGGGACTGGAAATAGCTGTAAAAGAGCTGCTGCCATTGGTTGAACACAAAAAATGTGCAATACATGTTCTTGCTAATTGGTCTAAAATCTGGAAAGGTATAGAAAGAAGAAGAGTGTTTTAGAAGATTGCAAAATCCACATTTGAAGTAGAATTAAAGGAGAATATAGAAGCAATGAAGATGTTGGGGAGGGATTGTTTGGATGATCTTTTGTGGTACAATTTGGAGACATAATGCATAAAAATCCTTGGAAGAGCATTGCAAATGTGATGTTGTGAACAACAATATGGCAGAGAGTTTTAATGCATTGGTACTTCCTGCAAGATTCAAAACAATCATCACAATTCTTGAGAAGATTAGGGTGAAAATGATGAAAAGAATTGGTGAGTTGAGACAATTTTCAAATACTTGGATCACTGGTATTTCACTCATGGCTTTGAAGATTTTACAAGAAAATATTGACAAGTCAATGCAGTGCAATTTGTCTTGGAATGGGGAAAGAGGTTTTGAGATTGTTGACAAGGGTTGTACTCATACTGTTGACATTGTTAGTAGGAGCTGCAGTTGCAGATCTTGGCAGCTTAGGGGCATTCCTTGTCCTCATGGTGTTGTTACCCTTCAACACAAGGGATATACAATAACAACATACCCAGTGTATTCCTACATAGTGGGGTCTGAGGAGGATAAAGTGTACGCAGACCATACCACTATCTCAGGTGAAGTAGAGAGGTTATTTTTGATAGACCATCAACTTAAGACTGATACCAATAAACCAAACACAAAAGATAAGCGCATATTTCTTCACAACAAGAAATATGAGCCCATTAATTTTGTGGACACCTCTATCACAAGGATACCTACCTCAGCACATATGCTCATTTTATTCAGCTAATGAATAACATGAAAATGTGGCCAACATCAAATAATCCTACTGTGAAGCCACCAAAGATCAAGAAGTTTCTTTGAAGACCACATAAAATTGGAAGAAAGGAGGCTGATGAAAGTAGAAAAATTAGAAAACTTAGCAAATGTGGTACTGTAATTACTTGTAGCAAATGTGGTATACAGGGATATAATAAAAAAAGATGTCCTACAAGAGATCAACCTGATACAAGTCAATCAGCTGGAACATCTTCTCAGGCACAAGTATTTTTATAATCAATATCTAATATACATTTTATTAAGTACAAGGACTAATCTATTAAAACACAGGCTGAAACTTCTACTAATAGAGGAAGAGGGACAGCAAGGGGCAGTGGTCCAAGTCATGCAGCTGAAACATCTTACCATCAAAAGGTATATTTATTTATTTGTTAGTATCAATTTTTTTAAGCATATGTACTAATATCTTAATAATCAGGCCACCACAAACATTGCAAGTGCTACTAAAGGAAGAGGTAGAGGAAAAGGTAGAGAAAAATGCAGTGTTTCAGGTGGTTCAAATGTTCCAAATGTCTCAACTATTCCAAGTCAATTAGAGGGAACTTCTGCGCAAATACAAGTCATTTTATGTAATCAAATAATTATTGTTTGATTGGAATATATGCTGATTTGACTGTCCATATGCAGGTTTCTATAAGTGGTCAAGGAAGGGGTAGTGAGAGAGGAAGAGGAATGACTCAAGAGAGCCAAACCAGTTCTGCCAGTGGAAGGGGCATATGAAGGGGTATGCCTCCTCAAAGGCAAGACCATGAGGACAACAATGGAGGACATACAAGATTTTTTAAAAGGCCAGGGATGGTGGGGATTGGAATATACCAAGCTGAATATGGTTTTACCACTCTTAATGTAAGTAGTTTGTAGAATTTTTGTTTGTGCAGCCTGAAATTTCTAAAGATTGCCTTATAATTTCTATAATTTATTGGGCAGCCTGGAATGCCAAGTAGAAGAGTCATTAGCACTGGTGCAAAGATCACAAAGAGGTCTGATATTGTGACTGGTGATATTGGCTACACACCAAGACATTGATTTAAATGGAAAGGGAAGTCGGCCATTACCAATAGCAAACTTGAAAGAATAAGGGCTGAAAAGGTTATTCAAATAAGGTCTGCAGCTGCTGCCAAAACTCAAGGCAAAAACATTTCAACTAGGAAGACTCATGTGCCATGGAAGTAGGACATCTTGCTGATATGATGTGTATATTTTGGTGAAGATTGTTGATATTGTCACAAATAATTAGTTTTTGTATTTTTTGTTGATGGGGATATTATTTTAATCTTATTTTGTAGCAATTAAATAATATTTTAGTTAGTTAGTTTTGTTAGGTACCTTTAGGTATTAAAGTATGTTTTGTTAGGTACCAAACAAAACAAGCTTTGTAGTTTAAAGTGAAATAATGAATGTGTTGAAATGAAGTCCTCATTTTCTTTCATTATAGTTGCCTTGTTAGTCTACTCACTGTACATTACATTTTGAATGCTCACAAATGTCGTCAATATCACAATATATTGATACAAAATAGATTGCATAGGTGTTACATAACCAAAAAAAATTACATCTTGTTAAGCAACTACTATTCCGACAAGAGAAAAAACGAACACTTAGGCAGAGGCGGATCCAGGTTTCGAACTCGTCGGGTGCCAAGTTAACTTAACAACGGATGCGGAGAGAGGTGACCAGTGAGACTGAGACCGTGACCTTTGCCGACAACGCCAAAAAATTCGACGGTAGCGATAGCAGAGACCAAAAAAGCAGAAAACGATGATGATTTGGGAATTGGGATTTGAAAGGAATAGGATTTTTATTAATTTGAGGAGAGAGAACAAAATTATACATTCTTTAACACAAATATTAACGTTAATATTTGGAACATGAAAGAAAATTCAATATAATAATTAATTAATATAAGTCTAACATATATAGAAAAAGGGGTTGCCAACTGACTAGTCATTTGTGGCTTCACTGAATTGGAATTTGAGAGGAATAGAATTTTTATTAATTTGAGGAGAGTGAATAAAATTATACACTTTTTAACACAAATATTAACGTTAACATTTGAAAAATGAAAGAAAGATTCAATATAATAATTAATTAATATAAGTCTAACATATATAGAAAAAGGGGTTGCCAACTGACTAGTCATTTGTGGCTTCACTTCAGCTACTTTTCAAGTGGCTAATGGCCAAAATTAAGGGGGAGGGGGGGGGGGAATGTTGCCAGTTGCCAGTGGAGGTTGAACCTGCGACCTTGGGAGAGAAAATGAGATGCTCTACCACTCTCGCACAAGACGACACTTTAGTACTTTGGGTGACATGTTTATATTTTGACTATATCTATGTATATATATAGAGAGAGCTTCCATCAAAATTTGTGGGTGGCGTGGCACCATCACCGCTCTTAATAGATCCTCTCCTGCACTTACGTGTTACACAACCAAACAAAATTACATCTTGTTAAACAACTATTATTCCGACAAGAGAAAAGACGAACACTATTTTGTAGAACAAGAGAATGACTATGACAATTTCAATTGCACACAACTACATTTATCATCCGTTCTCTTGGTAATGCTTGTCCAAAATAAAAAAAAACACTACAACAATCATGACAATGAGCTTCCAATTACAACATTTGATCTTCTTCTCCTTCACCACCCATTTGCCATTACTTTCATAAAATGCCAATGCTTTTTCCAACTCTTTGATTCTCTTTGTCAATCTCGAAATAATTATCTTCGATCATAAATCAATCTTTTTTGGGTACCTCCATCTAAAGAAGTTGCATGATTTCTCCTAAAAAAGGCCATAAACAAATCAATTGATCAGAAACAAGAGGAAAAATAAGAAAATATGTATAGGACATACACGATAGCATGGACAAGACCAAAATCTTCAACTTGGGTTGTCCTCCTATCATTATGTTTTCATTGACAGTAAGTATCCATGTTTGCATCGCATTTTTACACAAAACATGGGATCGTTCTCGTCATTACAAATTCGATTCAAGATTGAATTTAACATTATAAAACTATTTTTCGCAAACACCTAGTCAACAAATTTTAACACGATTTCAAAAAAATGTAAAAAATTGAGATGAAATTAAAGCTTTTACGACTAATTTTCTTTAGAAATTACAACATAAATGGAAACATCTTACCTTTTAAGGTTGATTTTGTGGAGAAAATATTAAGAAAGAGACACAACATTTTTCTTCAAAATAGCCAACGACTATGTTAATGGCAGAGGAGGTTCAAGTTTTAAAGTGGAAAAGAAGAAGAAAATTTAATTTTTTTGATAATTAATCATGGTGGATTTTAATTGGTGAACTATGCGCGGAGCTAAAATTTAAGTCAAAATGGTGTATTTACAATGGATTCAAGAAGAATCGTAGAGTAATAGATTGTATCTAAAGTCTAAATGTCTTTTTGAAAAACTCGGACAAGATCAGGGGGTCTTTAAGTATTTTCTCTTAAATATATGTCCTTAAAACAACATCTATTAATCCTACAAGTTGGGTCTGGGTAGATCGGATATAAGCAGATCTTACCCCTACCTTTGTGGGGTAGAGAGATTATTTTCGGTAGACCTTCGGTTCAAACAAGAATTTTTTGAAGCATGTTGCAAGAGGCTAGCTGGCCTAACCCTTGTTGGAGCAGTTGGAACTTGAGGGAGTATGGGCCTGCTCCTAAAATTCTTTTAGATCTTCCTTAATATTATTAAACATAATTTCTCTTTTACAATGCTGTAATTGATGCTGGGAGATGGGGGACCTCGGCAACTCTCAGGTTTGATATACACAATCAAATTTTAAAAAAAAAAAGGTAACAATTCTAGTCCTCCCTAACCAATTAAGAATAGAATTGAATATAAATTACTCCCGTCCTTTGAAAATAAAGAAAGAAAATCCTCAGGGTTGTTGACAAAAGTGACATGGTTAGTTTTTCGAAGTTTTCAAAAAAAGGTACAAATCCCCTTTATCTGCCCAAGTCCTTGCAAGGTAAAAATGGCATGTTGTGTTTATCTTACAATTTTTTATTCTTGTAGATTTTTGAAGAGTTGTTTGATTCATTGGATCAAATGCAACAACCTTTAAGTTGATTAGGCAGCGAAGCTTACTTGGGGGCTTGCTAGGATTCTTATTTAAATAAGGGTGACTATTTTTTAGGAACAACTCTATCAGGTATCACAGAGACAGAACTTAGGACAAAAGAAGGAATGGTGTCCTTCCTTGCGCCCTGACCCTAGGCACAGGTAGTACCTGCGGTCAATAGGGTGAGCGCAGGTATCGGGTGAAAAAATCCTGCAGGTTAGCTCTTGAGATTTTGGACTTCTGGCACTTGCTTTGCCTATTTGCGGTCCATAGGTCTTACGTGCGGTCCACATGCTGACTTAGTAAGTACCGGGAGTCATCCTTTCAGTTCTTCTTCAATTTCCTAACATGCTTCATCACGAACAAGCCAAAAAGTGTTCCGATCATCTGTAATTGCTCCAAAAAGTAGCCAAAAATATCTTTTTTCATCTTTTTAACAAACTTAACATCCATGACATGGTTTCCTGCAAAACACACCCAAAACGCATCATATCTAACAAAATAACCTCAGAAACTTGCATATTTTCCTTGTTTTAAGCGTCGAAAGTCCTATATTTCTATAGCACATCAGTCTGCTGAGGTCTATCCCAGTGAATATTCAGTAGACTTCGAAGCTTGTCAAGACTAGTCAGTTGATTTTATTTTTTTTAGATTTTCATGAGTTTCAATTGATGTTGATTCACAGTGTTTAGTTGAGATTGTTTACTCTTTTTGAATTCAAATTATTGATGCAAGTTTTCGCTCATGTTTTAAGTGACTATTCATGGTTCAGTGTTGAGGAGATATCATGGGTTAGTTTTGGAACTACTTGTAGTCCTAAGCATTGTACGATGTTCAGGGGATAGCCTCGAGTGGTTACATTATTATTTTCTTATTGGAAATAATTCCTTGGCTCCACGCCTCCTGTTTATTCGACTTCTTCTCGATTTGCTTGGGTCAAAATAGGACCCTCTGATTTTCAAAAGAGTTGTATCTGTAACTGATAGACAAGATCATTTGATTAACAGTTTAGTCCACAATTTTAATGATTAAGTTCACAAAATCATCATATAATACATCTCTTTGGACTGTTATCGCTATCGTCTTTAACATGTCACCATCATTTCAACTTCAAATAAATTGATTATTCTTCTCGATTCACTCATCATGACAATCAACACCTATTGTTATTGAATCCTCCATTAATTGTACCAAAAAAAATTTGTTAAAAAAAACAATAATAATAGTATAGTAAAGTTGTTGGCTATATACAATAACAAAATTATATGCACTATCATTGTCCCAACAAAGGCTTCTGATTCTATTCTGATATTGTCACCTGCTATAACATGAATCCAACAGGTAAGTCATCTATTGCAACAGATGACTCACTTGTTGGATACGTGTTTAGAAATAGAAGATGAATCCAACGGATAAGCCATTTGTTGCAACAGATAAGTCACTTATTGCAATAGATAACTCATCTGTTGCAGCAGATAACTTACATGTTGGATTAAGCTTCTGATTTTGAACCAGCTTTGCCAACTAATGTAAGATGAATCCAACAAGTAGGTCATTTGTTGTAACAGATGACTTATATGTTGGATTCATGTTCAAAACCTGTAGCTTAATCCAACAGATGGGTCATCCGTTGCAATAGATGACTTATTTATTGCACTTACCTGTTGGATTCAGCTCTTGTAACATGAACCTAACTGGTAGGTCATCTGCTGCAACAAATGAGTCATGTGTTGCAATAGATGATTTACCTATTGCAATTACTTTAACAGTTGTGAAAACAATCCAACAGTTGTAGAATGAATATAACAGCTGTTGGAACAATCCAACAAATATAAATGAATACAACGGTTGTTTGATACGCTATTAAATTTTTTTGAAAAAACTGCAGATATACTCAGATGTGAAATTGAACTAAAAATCATTGCTTTACTTACCAAAAAGTAATGTTAGTGATTTACGAACAAAATTTGATCTAGTAGCGACAACAATAACAACAACAACAACAACAACAACAGTGATACGACAAGCAATAGTAGAAGAAGATGATAAAAAAGCAGGATCCAAGAATCAACAACGAACAACAATGAAGAAACACAAGAAAAGAGAGAAAAGAACTTAGCATTGTCGTTTTTTCCCTCCTTTTTTAATTTTAGGGTTTTATATAATAGATGACTAGATGAGTCAAAGTGTAAGTCCCAAAACTTGAGGATATAAAACTCTTTCTCTTAATATTTAATCTAAAAATAATCGCTCATACTCAATAATTAAGAATTGAATCATCTACACTTGATTTTTAAATTTTTCTACCGCCTTAATTCATTGTCCCAACTAAGTTAAGTGCAATAATTTCCTGCTTTGAAAAATAGTAGTGGTGTCCGCCAGTGCGTACTAACTTTGTCTAAAAAGGGAGGAAATTGTTGCCATCAAAAGGCTTTAAAAATCTTAGAAGTATTGTTTGTTTTAACCAAATTATCTTTTCACCATTTTTTTATATTTAAGAGTTGAAATAGTAAAACCTTTTCTTATTAGAATTAAAGATAGCTAAAACATTTTTCATTAGTTTAAGAATTAAAGTTGATTTTAAGAAGATTTGAAAAATTTATATCTGTATCTATAATCTATAATCTATAATGTATTAAAAGTGTGAGGATCCCTTAAAAAAGTGATTTAAACTTTTTACCCTTCACTAAAAATCTCCTCAATAGACAAAATAATCTTTTCACTTATTTTCTTAAATTATTAAATAATTAACTTTAATATTTATAATTAAGGAATCCTCAAATTTATGATAAAAGAAAAATATATAGAAAGAGAATTATATATAAGGAGTCCTAAAATACAAAACTATATATGATTAAAACTAGGATTTTTTTAATCCTAAAAAATAAATTATTTCACATGAAAATTTTTCTACGTACTTTTCTCTAATTTTGTCTCCTATTTGGTTTGTGGGACCGATTTCCCATAAGAATTATGGTTAAATTATGACAATTACATACAAATATGAAAACTATTAATTAGATATTGCAACATGTAACAATAACAAATAATTTAATACGAAAAAACTAATAGTGCCAATTATTTTCTTATTAGTTATCTATAATATACAACAACAACATACCCAGTGTATTCCCACCTAGTGGGGTCTGGGGAGGGTAGAGTGTACGCAGACCATACCACTACCTCAAGTGAAGTAGAGAGGTTATTTCCGATAGACTCCCGGCTTAGAACCAATAACAATATAGCAAACACAAAAATAAATGTATATAAACTTGTACAGGTAAGATAAACTAACAACGTTAGCCACAAGATACTACTAGAAACTATATATTCGAAATCATAGACAACACTCCACCCACGAACAAGAAACTTCATAACTAAATAAAGAACACCCCTACTGTTATCGACACACTCTCACCCCTAACCCTCTACCCTAATCCGCATCCTCCACACCTTTCTATCAAGAGCCATGTCCTCCGTAAGCTGTAACTGTTCCATATCATGTCTAATCACCTCCCTCCAAAATTTCTTCGGCCTACCTCTATCCCGCCTAAAATCATCCATAGCCAGTGTCTCACACCTTCGCACTGAAGCATCAGAACCCTTCCTCATCACGTGCCCGAATCAACGTAACCTCACTTCTCGCATCTTGTCCTCCATCGAGACCACTTTCACCTTCTCTCGAATAATCTCATTCCTCACCCTATCTTTCCTGGTACGACCACATATCCATCGCAACATCCTCATCTCCGCTACCTTTAACTTTTGGATGTGGAAGTTCTTAACTGGCCAGCACTCCGCTCTATATAACATAGCCGGTCGGACTGTCACTTTATAGAACTTACCTTTAAGCTTCGGGGACACCTTCTTATCACATAAAACTCCCAAAGCAAGCCTCCATTTCAACCACCCTACCCTAATACGATGCGTGACATCCTCATCAATCTCCCCATTGCCTTGAATCATAGACCCCAGATACTTGAAACTCTCCCTCTTCTGAATGTCCTGAGAGTTCAGCTTTACAACCATGTCAACCTCCTGCGACACATCGCTAAACTTACACTCCAAGTACTCCGTCTTGGTCCTACTCAAACGAAATCCTTTAGACCCAAAGGTCATTCTCCAAATCTCCAACTTATCATTAACTCCTCCCCGAGTTTCATTAACCAATACCACATCATCCGCAAAAAGCATACACCAAGGCATCCACCCCTTTGAATATGACGCTTCAAAACATCTATCACCAAGGCAAATAAAAAAGGGCTAAGAGTCTATCCCTGGTACAACCCTATCAAAATCAAAAGTTATCTATAATATATTAAAGATAAAATTGTCTTTTCACCTTTTTCTTAAATTATTATTTTATTATATTTATAATATTTTAAAGTAAGAAGTCCTAATATATATGGTAAGTTTTACAAATTATGAAATCGTAAAGTATATGATAACAACTAACAACAAATATATGGTAAGAATTATTTGAAAAAAATTCTAATAATTGAGGAAGTAAATGTTTTTTTTTTCTACTAAAAAAGCGCACAAAAAAAATTTGATTAGTTAAAAAGTGTGCGGATGTTAGCAATACATACGTTTGTATAGATTTAGGATTAAGGACTTCTTTTTTTACCGAAGTTGATGTTTACGACTGATTTAGGATTATTTTTAAAAAGAAATCAATATTATACATTATTTAAGTTTTTAAAATTAATTAAGATCTTTATTTGATCAAGGTAAGAAATCATGAATTTAATATTTTTAAATTAATTAGAATTTACCTTAAATAAAAAAATTATTAAAGTCTATTTAAGTAATATTTTCGATCAAATTTTACAAGAAACATTGGTTTTTTCTATTTTTATGTTTTCTTTTTATTTTGCTATTGTTTCAATTAGTCACCTTCTTGCATTCACTATGATCATCCTTTCTGGCTTTATTTTTTTGTTTAGTTAATAGTTTTAATAATCAACATTTGATAATGAATTCTTTCGTTTCAATAATTTTTCATTTTTTTTCATTTGAAAATTGGATGAAACAAGTATATTGTTGTCTTCGAATAAAGTAGCCAAAAAATGAAGGTAAAAATTTTAAGTAATATTTTCGATTAAATTTGACAAGAAACATTGACTTTTTCTACTTTTATGTTTTCTTCTTATTTTGTTATCGTTTCAATTAGTCATCTTGAATGATCATCCTTTCTGACTTTATTTTTTTGTTTTAGTTAATAGTTTTAATAATCAACATTTGACAATGGATTCTTCCATTTTAATAATTTTTCATGTTTTTTTTTTGTTGAAAATTTCAGATAAGAAAATTGGATGAAACAAGCATATTGTTGTCTTTGAATTAAGTAGCCAAAAAATGAAGGTAAAAAATCTATGTAAGTAATATTTTCGATCAAATTTGATAAGAAACATCGGCTTCTTCTACTTTATGTTATTCTTTTTATTTTGTTATCGTTTTAATCAATCATCTTCTTGCATTCACTATCATCGTCCTTTTTGACTTTCTTTTTTTCTTTTAGTTAATAACTTTAATTTGAATTATATTAACAATTGACAATGAATTTTTCTTTCTTGATAATTTTTCATGTTTTCTTTGTCAGTTGAAAATTTCAGATTAAAAAAATGGATGAAACAAGCATATTGCTGTCGTCAAATAAAGTGACCCAAAAAATCAAGGTTTGTCTCATGCCTTTTTTTTTGTTTAATAATAAAATTTACTTAAAGTGAAGGAGAGGAGAGAGGGGATGATAAAACTTAAATATAATAATAATATATTATTTATTATGTAATCTTTGAATGAATATACAAAATTTGCATAGTTTAATTAAACTTGAAACAATAATTTCTTTTGCGTAGTTGATTTCTTTCCTCAAGCAAAGGCCCCAAAAAAGTAACTAAAGAAATACTATATTTAGAAGTTTGTTTCGAAATTTTATTAATAGAGTTTTTGTCTCAGCTTAATAGTTGTGTTTGTTGGGTTCGAAATCGAGAGGGCGTCATGCGGAAGCTATTAGTTACAAACTATTGAGACGATAAATCAGACGAAAAGAAAAACATACTAAAAACATGATTATTATATAGTTTGGTCAATTGGCCTACATATAAAAACCTAATATAAAAGAAAACATAAAATTATTAGAGAGAAAATCTTCCCCTAAACAATGACACTTTAAAGATTACATTGTGGATGTTATTGTATTATGGTATAAGAAGGGGGTCTTCTATTTATAGATGTCCAAAACCTTTTCTTCAAGAAAGAGGTTAGCCAAATATGGAAAAGAATTATATTTTTTCTTTCAGGAAAAGTAAAAGTAATTATGGTAACTTTTATTTTTCTTCTAAGAAAAAGTAAAACTTAAATATAGTAAGAAAATCAGGGAAAAAACCCTAACAAATCTCCACTTTTTGGCTTAATTTTCTTCAAAATATTCTTGATCCTCCTTCTTCTTATGCATGATTTTCGTTATTCATATATATTCTTCGTATATCACTATTGTTTGGCATATTTAAAAATGAAGCTTTTGAGATTAAAAAATATATTAGCCCTTTTCGGGTTAAAAATATTGGAGCTCTTTTGCAGGGTTAAAAGTGAGCTTTATTTTCAAATATGTGACAGCAGGATTGTTGAAAATATGATTGACAATTATCTCCACATGTAGCTTTTGGACATATATCTTCATTATCATCAAATTGGTTGCAGGTTAATTTTGAAATCGCTTTGAACTTGTTTAATCTCGTTTCACCACACCATTGGACCATTGAACTGTAAGCTCTGATACCACTTGTTGGGTTCGAAATCGAGAGAGCGTCATGCGGAAGCTATTAGTTACAAACTATTGAGACGATAAATCAAACGAAAAGAAAAACATACTAAAAACATGATTATTATATAGTTTGCCCAATTGGCCTACATATAAAAACCTAATATACAAAAAAACATAAAATTATTAGAGAGAAAATCTCATCCTAAACAAAGACACTTTAAAGACTACATTGTGGATGCTATTGTGTTATGATATGAGAAGGGGGTCTTCTATTTATAGATGTCAAAAATCTTTTCTCCAAGAAAGAGGTTAGACAAATATGAAAAAGAATTATATTTTTTCTTTCAAGAAAAGTAAAAGTAATTATGGTAACTTTTATTTTCCTTCTAAGAAAAAGTAAAACTTAAATATAGTAAGAAAATCAGGGCAAAAATTCTAACAGTGCTTTGCTATGAAAAGAAAAGTAGAAAAATAAAATCGAAGAGTGGTAAGAACGAAAATTAGTGAGGTTACATAGTCCCTGATTTGCATTCTAAAGCAACAAAGGTTTTGATAGCAAATGTTATGCCGTGTTTTTGTCTCACTATTTTTTTTTTTTTTTGCAAGATGTCTTTTTAGAATACTTTTAATATAAATTTATAATTTTTCTATAATTAATTTCAAAGAGTTCATCATTAACTTAGTAACTTGAAATCAATTTTAAGTATTGAAAATATTTTTAATTTTTTTCTCCTTTTTGGTTTATACTGTTATACATGAAATTTGAGTCATTATTTTATTACTTTATTATTGATTAATAATGGTTAAGAGCTTTTGTGCTTTGCGCGTGATCAAAGTCTCATTTGAATAGAGTCAAATTCATTTATTATATATATTTTTAATAATTTTTTATATATTATTTTATTAATTAAGATGAGACACATGTGCATTAGAATAAGAAAATATAAGTATCAAATTTTTAAAAGTATTAAGTAATCAAAGATTTAATTTTAAAAATAAGGAAAAGTTAATACCCTATTACCCCCTGAACTATACCCAAAATGGCAGAAACACATCTCAACTTAAAGGGGGTTTTATTACCGCAGAACTAATTAAAAGTGTAATTTTGACACCCTTAGTGCCTACGTGGCACAACACACAGAAGTGTCCACGTAGGCACACGTAGGCACTAAGGGTGTTAAAATTACACTTTTAATTAATTCGGAGGGCTAATAGGACCCCCTTCAAGTTGAGGTGTGTCACAATTGTTTTAGGTATAATTCAAGGGGGTAATAAGGTATTTTCTCAATAAGGAAAGATGTTAAATATAGAAAAAAAAATTTAAAAATAATCGTACTGCAAATATAATTATAATTAATAATTATAACTAATATATTAAAATTGAGAATGACCTTAAAAATATTGTTTGATCCTTTTGTCCTTCATTAAAAGTACTTGTTTTAGACAAAATTATCTTTTCACTATTTTAAAATATTTGTAAGTTAAAAATTAATTAACTATTTGTGACAAAACCTCTCCTTACTAGAATTAGTGACAATTAATACCTTTTTTATTAGTGTATAAATTCTAAATCTAAGTATTAGAATAAGAAGTGACAAATTTTTTAAAATTTTAAAAAAATAATCAAAAATTTTCTAAAGATTTTAACTTTTAAAATAAAAATATATTTTAAATATTAAAAAAATAATCGTACTATAAATATAATTCAAATCAATATATCTCTCTTAGCCTCTAGCAGCAAGAAAAAGAAGTATCGCATGACAAACGCAAAAATAACGATCCATTAACCTCTTGAAACTTTTGGTGATATGTTATATTTGCGTTATCATATTAAAGTGTGAAGGATCCTTAAGAAGTGATTTAAACTTTTTGCACTTCATTAAAATCATCGCAATAAATAATCATTTAATTTTAAATTATCAAAAATTATACGAGCGAAACACGTAACTAGTATAACAAATAGGAGGAAAAAGTTAAGAATATTATCTCCATTTTGTGTCCACGATCGGAAATTGAAACTAATTCCCAACAATATTCCTCAGATCAAATAGCATGCTCCCTCCTATAAATCAATTTGAATTGAACACACCCCCTTAATAAATCTCTTACTCCTATAAAATTAAAAATAATTTAACAATATAGTACTAATTAAATTTTATATCTGTTTCCAAATCAATAAAGATTACATTTATTGAACAATGACATAATAGAAAGATTTTGTTTAAATTATTCTTGAAAGATAAAAGGAGAAAATATTTAGGAATATAAGCACAACCCAAATGGAGCAAATAAAAAGAAATGGAGAGAGCATCTTTAAAAATCCTCTGGTGCAAAACTTCAGCTGCTATGACCTCGTGCTATGGTCGTACATAGAGAGAACTCTGTGGCGTTTTTTTAAATTCAAACTTACTTTCTTCCACACCTGTGCTCTTAGTTCATATACTAAGAGACAGCTAGAAACTGGAATAAAAGGATACTAACTCTTAACAAACATCCATGCCAATGTCTAATGTCGATGACCAGCGGGCACTTGCACTCAAGAAACTCCTTCAAGGATGCTTTTTCAGTTTTTCATTAGCTGCAACAAGTTCTGCTGCTATTCCTGCTTCATTTGCCGAATGACCTGCTCCAGGGACAACCTATTATCACACGGCAGAAAATGTCAGTTGCAAATAATATGACCTCGTACACAAAAGTGGAAAATCTTTTTTATGAAACCCTCGTTACACAGAAAATCAGTTTTCCTTTGATAAAAGGAAGCTTCATTTCTTCAGCTATTATCTCTTTTCAAGGTAATGGTTAGTGCTAATTTAACAGTATCATCCAAATCCCTAGAGGTGAAGGGGTTCAAATCATGGCCTTCCGAAAGGATGAATCCAATAACTCACTCCTAAAGTGCATGTCTTCAGTTAGGATGAGTTTTCATGCCCCACATCCAAATTAACATCAACCTACAGGTTTTCAATATGAAATTAATGTTTAATTGGTCTGAGTTGCATCCCAACTCTTCATAGAAATCTCAATTCAATGACTATAGGCAAATCTATCAGTTTTATACTCGAAGGTCCTTTTGTTGTTTCATAATTCTTGTACAAGCCCCTTTGGCTTGGCTCATAACCTCTTCCGTTCAGCTGGTTAAGAAAAATTAAAATAACCTCCTCCTCAAGACATACACACTGATCAGGTATATTTATGTATACAATTTGTATATTATATATATATTTGTAATATACAAAACATATGCAGTTAAACATCTCATATTTTTTTTAGGGAGGCCCAAAAAGGTAATGACCCATCTTTTTGTGCCTCCTCACCAGAGTAAACAGTTCAAGTCTTTCTGTAACGATTGCTTTAATCTATTTATTATTAATTTTTTAAAAAATCGAATCACTAATTTACCCTTCTAAAATTTTATACTTATTGTGATTGATTAACTTATTGAATGTCTTCTTTAACTAATTTCTTTACAACAAAAACCTAATTACTTTTTCCATAGACTGTCGTCGTTAGAGCTTAGCATGCATTACCCAATCCTTTGCTACAGTTTCCAATAACAAATTTTTTGCCAAATCTCACCAGTTTGCGACCTCCAAACAATTTTTTGTCTCATGAGTTATTTAATTTCTCTTTGTTATTTTAATTTATCATTTATTTTCTATAAAAAAAAGTTCATTATAAAATAAAATAATCAAAAGCATACAATATTAGAAAGGGGAAAATGCTAGAGGGATACCAGAGTTTCAATAAACCATGGCATATGTCTAGAGAGGTAAGGTAAAATCCAAGCATACATGGAGAGCTTAGAGAAAATCGCTAATATATTTTGGATCACATCCACTTAAATGGCATAAGTTTTGCAACAACGTTTTCGATTGAAAAAGCAGAACATGTTATGCCACTTCTGGAAATACATGGTTAGGGATCTTATTTCTTAAAACACATTAAAAAGAAAGTGAATTGAAAGGAAGTTTCTGCATTTTTTCCCACGATCAAACTTTCTAGAAGCGTGTTCTGATGTTCTATTCATCCTAAACCTTAAGAGAGAGAGAGATCAGCAAAGGTATACTGGTCAGATTATTATTACTTTATATTAATTATAAATAAGTTCAGATAATGTTACCAAAAAAAATTGGAATAAGGAAGGTAAGCGTAATATTGCATACAACAAGGGAGGTGAGTGTTATTAGGCCAAACCTGGAGGGAGGTCTGTGAAATCATCCCTTATTAAGTTTATGTAACTCAGAAAATCATTTGTAACTTACTACGAACTCTGCCTCTGGCCAAGCTTTATGAAGATCCCATGCTGACATCATTGGACAGCAAACATCATATCTTCCCTGAAGGTGTTACAAAGATTCTCTTGTACTCAGATTATCCAAGAACACAATTACCTCAAGTGCGTGAACAAATATATAAGATTCAGGTTAGTCATAAAGAGAAACATATTACAGAATATATGTCTTATTGATAATATATAATGACAAGAAAACAGTTGAGCATAGCCACATCTGACTACTTGAAAGTACATGTTTGGTTAATAGTTTCAATATTTGAGGACCGCACAGTTGTCAACTGCACTTAAGGAACGATCTAGGTAAAAACTCACATGATAAACGCATCAAGAAGCACTATGAAAATTTAATGCACTTCCATTTCTGGCAACATAAGATCAGAAATCCTTGACCAGCTCTTTACTCCTATGGTCAATTAAACTATATTAGTAGGTTTTAGGGAAAATGTGGTAATGAAAAATATAATTTAAAAGAAAATAAATACCCTATTAAATATTAAAATCACCTACTAAACTTTAGAAATCTGTAACGAAACAAAATCCTCTTCTTATATTCAATCAAGCAATCCCATTTCTATCATACTCCTCTTTCCTGGCCCTATTCGCAATTGTCTTAATACCACAGAGCAGCTCACCATCCTGCTCCTCATTGCACCTACAGGAACTCTTAATCCTTCCTCCTTCCTTCCAACTAACCAAGGGACCTATCATATTATGTGATCACGGCCATAATGAACAATAGCAGATTCAACAACTAAAGTCATCAAAGATCAGATGGATGACTGATAACAAAATTTATGGTGGTACTTATGGTTTTTGCGAGAAATAAAGGAGAATATTATTGAGCTGTGTATCTACATAGCTACGTTGAGCCCTATTTATAGACACTACATCTCAATCCTTTTTCATGTAGGATACTATATAGTATATACAAATCTTATTCCTCTTCCTCTTCCTCTTCCTCTTCCTATTCCTATTCCTATTCCTATTCCTATTCCTATTCCTATTCCTATTCTAACACTTCCCCTCAAACTAGTGCATACAAGTCACATGTATTGAGCTTGTTACAGATGTAACTCATATGAGAACTAGTGAGGGACTTAATGAAAATATCTACTAGCTGATCAACTCGAATTTACAAATTTTGAAAAAATATCTAAAAAAAGAGATATCTTTTCTCAAAAAAGTAACAATCAATCTCAATGTGCTTAGTCATATCAGTAGAAATACTAGATTTGATGCGATATGAAGGTCACTTGGTTATCCATCTCCATTGCTATCGGCCCTATGATGAAAATATGCATATTTCAGTCATCATCAATTGAAATGTTTAAGACAATTGAAAATTAAATATCTCATCCCAATTTATGGTTCCATCTTATTGATTTTTTAAAATCCTTTGTCCAGCTGCTTAATCCAAACTAGCTCGCAAGTTGCTACAGTCATTGCTCAATATTCTGCTTCTGCACTAGATAGAGCTACCACAGAATTACCTCCTGTTATTAAACACAATATTCGAATCTAGAATGTCTATTAGAAAGTGATCCGGCCCAATCAGCATTATATCCAATGATTTGCTCATGACCTCGAACCTCAAAGAGTAGTTCTGTACCTGGAGCTTACTTTCTATATTGCAATATGCGAACAACTGCATACCAATGACTATCATAGGGAGAATCCATAAACAAGCTTACAACACTCACATGAAAAGAAATGTAAGGTTTAATCAATGTGAGATAATTCAATTTACTAACCATCCATCTATATCTTCCAAGATTAATGAGCGGTTGCCCCTATGAGTTTATCAACCGGGTCCAATGGGTCCACATCACGTATCCTCAAGAATGTCTAAGGCATACTTGTGTTGTGAAATAACAATACTTGATCTAGACTGAACAACCTTAATACCTAAAAATACTTCAGTTTAATTGATATTTAGAAATCTAGAATATTGTGTAATATTCTTAACAGTTTCTTTCCCTATTTATTTGTTCTCAAAAAGTTCTCTTCCTTATTTACATTCTTTGTAACACTATTTAATCTCACCAGCTTGAGGAAATAATCAAGACACAAATTTTTAAATTCTCTTCTCTTCTCCCTCTAATTTCTCATGGTATCAGAGTCCTCCTTTCTCTAATTTTCCTTCTTTTTCTCAAAACAGATTTTGCAAAATAGAATCGCAGAAACCCCCCCAAAAAAAATCTAAATAACAGAATTGCGGAAACAAATTCTACAAAACAAAATCGCAGAAACATGAAAAAAAATCTCTGCCAGTTTTTGGTCACAACTGGTTTCTAAATCTTTTTATTGATAAATCATGCCTCCACAAGATAATGACCACCTAGATACACAACAAATATTGCTCATAACGAAAATGAAATTTTGTTCGCACTTAATTTCAGGGATGGATCATCTATATCTATAACTTTAATTGCAACAGACTATATTGACTATTGTAAGACCCCGTAAAATCTTAAGTCTAAAATTCAGCTCATTAAGCTTTACGAGCTCTAACACTTAGAATATTTTGCTAAGTTCTCAAGACTTGGTCTCATTTTTATACTTCCAAACTTTGGGAATTTATTTGGCGACCTTTCCGACCTCCGTTTTTCGATTTTCAAGTTGCGTTACGATCGGTCAAGCTCGTAGTACATCCCGGGTGAGTTTCAGAATTTTTAAAGTAGTGTAAGGGCATGTTTGGTTGCCCGAACCAGTAGCTAAAGGCGTTTGAGCCGCGGAGCCCTCTCATAGCCTTTGTACCCAGTTTTTTTCAGCATTTAAGGGTCAACTTCGAACGATCATAACTTCCTGTATATAATGAACTGGGATAGCTGCTATATATCAATGGAAAGATCTTTGAGTCTTCTTTCTAATTCAATTGGTTTCATCCAATTTGGACATCTGAGTAAAAAGTTATTATAGATTTACTTCAGCCTATCAGACAGTTAATTATGGACAGATTTGACCTTATTTGTTTCCCTAGGGGTATTTTGGTCATCTTCCACCCCTATATATACCACAAACACGGGATTAGTGCTTAGTTACAGCAAAATATACTCTCCTATCTCAAAAACCCTCTCAAGAACGAGGCTAGGGTTTCAATAGGGGATCCAAATTCAAGGCTCAAATCCAAGAATCTCTCCGTCAATCTTCCAAAAATCAAGAACTAAGGTATGCGTTGTGTTGATTTATGATTCCTTTCATCCATAAAGCTCAAAAACCCTCTTTTACATTATAAAGTATGATGTCTATATTGTTGAGTGTTGATGATCATGTTGTTGATGTTGGGTGATTCCCAAGATGGAATCTTTATATGTTTTATGAATTCATAATATCATATGAGTTGGAACCAGGTAAATTTGATTGTTCATGATGTATAATTTGATTATTTCACCTATGCCTAAGATGTGCATGCAAGGTGTTTGATAAAATGCCTAAGAAACTAGAAATCATGCAATATAGCTAAATTGTGACTAAGTGAAGGATTCATGATATGCCCTTACGTTCCAATGACTTCTATGTTGATAATGTGCCTTGTAAATGTTGTTGGATTGCTCATGAACTAGTCTTATGAGATTATGCTACGTTTACTTGCAAATTCTACTTATGAACAATATGTATGATAACCATGCAATCCACGTGAACTTCCATGCTATTGGTATATGTTGCCAATATGATTATGCAATGAACATGATATTTATATGGTGCAAGTACTTCCATGTGATATGAAATCCTTTCCATGTAATACATTATTGATAACCATGTTTAATATGAGATCCCTACTTATAATATTATAAATTATGGACTCTACTCTTATGATCAAGTCAGTCATGTGTGTCAGTTTCTTTTCATCGAGTCCAAGGGGTACTTGTACCCGAAAACTATAGTTGTGTGCCTAGAGCCACGTCATGTTGTCACAATTATCTCAGTCAAGCCATGATCTATAGAACTCAGTCAGTCATGTGACTCAGGAAGTCTCAGAAATCTCATGAACTCAGTCAGTTATCAGATAATAGTAGTATTCCGTTAGTCAACGAAATTCAGTAAACTCAGTATCAGTCCATTCCCACTCAGTAACTTCAGTACTCTCAGTCAGTCCTCAGCTCTCAGTAGTATTCCGTCAGCTAACAGAACTCAGTAGCATTTAGTCAGTTAACAGAATTCAGTAGTGTTCCGCTAGTCATCGGAACTCAATAAACTCAGTCCATGTTCAGTTCAGTTAAACAGAACAATCAGTAACAGTTCAGTTAATTCTAGTATGAACTAGGAAATCAGTTCAGTGTCATTCAGTTGGGAGTAGGATTCAGCACCGAGCGAACCCAAGGATGGGAACTCACCTGCCAGTAGAGAGTGTGATTCTTAGAAGCAGTCCTTGCGTTCCAGAACTATGTAGCCAGCATAGGTTGAGACATCAATACCTGTCAGTTGAGGGTAGATGAGGTGGCTTAACCTGTCAGATGAGGGTTCCCACTGTTCTCATTAAAGTACCTGCCAAATGAGGGTCACTCACAGCTTGTCCTTACCAGTGGCGCGGTATTGACACCCTTCCAATCAGGGCAGAGATTGGACCCCAGCTTAGCTATTATAGCGTATTTGGGGCATGTTGGTTAGATACTACTTCCCACAGTTTCAGTATCAGTCTCAGTAAAAGAACTCAGATAGTTCTTCAGGATATCAGGACTGTCAGATACAGTCAACTCAGATACAGTACGGAACTCAGCTAGTTCCATCAAATTTAGGACTATCAGATACAGTCATTCATGCTATCAGTTATCAGAACTCATGTTATCAGATATATCAGTTATCAGAATTCAGTTATCATTCATGATACGTTATCAGTAAATACATGTCATCAGTATTCATACTCAGTAGTAATGTTATCATGAGCTCAGTTTCAGGACTGTTATATACGGTCAATCAAATCAGTTCTTCATAATAAGAACTATCAGAGACAATCATTCCTTTATCACTAATATAGTATCAGTCTCCCAGTATTCAGTAATACAGTATCAGTTCCTCACTTATTAGTGAATTACATATCAATATCTGTAAACTCAGTCATTCAGTATCTCAGCATCAGTAAACTCATGTTGTCAGTATTCAGACTCAGTAGTCAGTATCACCACGAGTTTAGTTGTAGTTACGTATGTATGTATTCTCACGTTCATATCAGTCAGCATTGTTCATGCATATAAAACCCTTTGCATTTAGCCTACCTCACTCGTATACTCAGTACATTCAGTCGTACTGATGCATTCGCGCTATGGTGTTTTATTTAACGCCATAGGTACAGAGGCACGAGTTTCAGAGCAGCAGTAGCATTGCAGATTTCAGCAGTCAGTGCTCCTCTTCATTCGAGGACAATATTATTATTACTTTATTACAGTATTTCAGATTAGTTTTTCAGTTCATGGAGTTAGTTGGAGACATGTTTCTTCAACTCCTTATTCAGTTTAGTTAGAGGCTTTCGAACTAGATGTCAGATTAGATGTTCAGACTTCAGTATTTATGTTTCTTTTTGGTATTGTTATACCATGTTTTTCAGATATGTATCAGTATTGAACCTTATGGTCTTACAGTTCATGTTTCCGCATATTTTATGAGATATTATGCAGTTTACAGATACAGATATCAGTCATGAGTTAGCTTGTGGTCCTTCGGGGTCATAAGCAGCGTGTAGCGTTTCGGTTCAGAAAATCGGAGCGTTACAACTACCTACAGTACAAAGCATCAGGACAACAGTCATCAACTTCATCAGCTGCTCGCACAATGCAACCTGGTAACTCTTTTGCTTATGTCACACGATCTTCATGTCAGGAATAATGGATTCTTCATTCTAGTGCTTCAGACCATATTTCTGGTGACAAAAATGCTCTTTCTTCTCTTACTACTCCTTCTATCCTCTTTACTGTGACTTTGGCTAATGGATCAAATACTATAGTAAAAAGAATAGGTATAGTTTGCCCTCTCCTATTCACACCTTTAAATTCAGTTCTTTTTGCACCTAAATGTTTGTATAATCTTATTCTATAAGCAAATTAACCAAAAACTAAAAATGTGTTGTAAATTTCTGTGATGATTTTATTCTTCTGCAGCACCCAAGTACAAGACAAATAATTGGAAAATGTTATGAGTACAAGGATTGTACCTGTAATCCACCCCACAACCACATGTTGCTTTCACTTCCACTACTTTCTATGAATTGCTCCATAATAACCTAGGTCATCCGAGTCTCTTAAAACTACAGAAGACAGTTCCAAGTTTACCTAGTCTATCTTTGCTAGAATGTGAGTCGTTTCAGCTAGGGAAGCACATTCATTCCTCTTTCCCAAAGCACATCAATAATAGGACCACCTCTATGTTTAAAATTGTTCATTCTGATATATGGGGTCCAAGTCATGTTAGTTTTTCCTTAGATTTTCATTATTTTGAGACTTTAATCGATGATTATTCTCGGTTCACGTGATTATTCTTAATGAAAAATAAATATGAGTTATTCTCCATCTTTCAAAAATTTCATGCGAAAATTCGCAATCAATTTGGTACTCCCATTAAGAAGTTAATCAGTGACAATGCACGAAAATATTTCCATACCTCTTTTTATTCTTTTATGTCATCTCCTGGCATATTGCACTAGTCTACTTGTGCACATACTCCTCAACAAAATAGAGTGGATAAGTGTAAGAACAAACATCTAATTGAAACAAGCTCAGACATTGCTCATCCACAATCATTTTTTTTTACGTTTTTGGGGTGAAGCTATTATTACTGCCTATTATTTGATCAATCGTATGCCTTATTTTGTTTAGCAGCACAAGAGTTCACACTAAATCCTCCATCCGAACCATAATTTGTTTCTCCTTCCTCCACTTGTGTTTGGTTGCACTTATTTTGTTCATAATGTTACCCCTGGAAAATACAAACTTCAACACAAGGCTTTTAAATGTATCTTTCTTGAGTAATTTCGTCTACAAAAAGGTTACAAATGTTTTGGCCCTCAACTAATAAGTATTTTCTCAACAGATGTTACCTTCTTTGAGTCTTCTTCGTATTTTTCTCCTAATACGGAAAATCAAAAAACATATCAACAATCCTTCCAATTCAAACTATTTCAACCCCAGCTTTACCTCCTTCGCTTTAGATCTATTCTTGACGACCCTAGCCTCCTCCCGAGCCTGCTAATCCAATTAGTACTTCTAACTCTGATACATGTACACAAAACATTCTTGTTGACTCATTACCTACTCCAACAATGTCTCCTGCTTTGGTCGAACAATCATTAGATGATCCTCCCATTGCTTCTCACAAAGGTACTAGAACTACTGCCAATCAAGCTCCTATTTATACTTATTTAAGCTATCGTCGTTTCTCACCTTCATATCATGCCTTTATTACTAGCTTATCCACAGACAAAGTTCGTAAGACTGGTAGAAGCATTGGTTCATCCAAGTTGGTGTCAAGCTATGATTGAAGAAATGACTGTTTTGCATTAAGATTACTTGGGAGCCTATTCCTTTAACGAAGCCAAGCCCATGGTTGAATGTCGTCGGGTATTCACAGTTAAAGTAGGTTCAGATGGAGCTATTAATCCTCTCAAAGCGGAGACTGGTTGCTAAGGGATGCAAAGATTTATGGCATTGACTATGGAGATACTTTCTCACCAGTTGCCAAGATGGCTTCAGTTCATCTTCTCATATCTATGGCAGCAATGAAACATTAACCCTTTTTCCAACAAGACATAAAAAACGCATTCCTTCACGGAGAACTTACTTAAAGGTTTATATGGAGCAACCATCAGGGATGGTTGCTCAGGGGGAGTCTAGACTAGTATGTAGACTTCGTCGATCTCTTTATGGTCTCAAGCGATCTCCTAGAGCATAGTTTGGTAGTTTTCAAGTTGTTGTCTAAGAGTTTAGAATGATGCGAACAGAAGTTGATCACTCTGTATTTAATATGCATTCATCTCATGCAAACATATGTTTTTAATTATTTATGTTGATGATATTGTTATCACAGATGATGATCATGAAAGTATTTCTCAACTCAAATAACACCTCTCAAGTCACTTTCAAACTACGAATGTGGGCAAGCTGAAATACTTTTTAGGCACTGATGTGGCACAGACTGGTAATGGTATTACTATTACGCAAAAAAATGCCTTAAAGACATTTTGGAAGACGTTGGTATGTTTGATTGCAAACATATGGACACTTCTCTGGATTCAAATGTTAGGCTTATTCCAGGACAGGGGGAGCCTCTAAAATATCCTAGAAGATATCGAAGACTTGCAAACTCAACTACCTTATGATCACACGACCAGACATCTTATTTGTTGTTAGTGTAGTTAGCCAATTTTTGTAATCACCTTGAGATAGTCACTGGAATACAGTGATTCGCATTCTGTGATATATCAAAAGATCTCCAAGACAAGGTTTATTGTACTTCTGATAGGCGGTCCACTTCAAATGTTCTAATGGGAGGTAATCTATTATCCTGAAAAAATAAATAGCAAGATGTTGTGGCTAGATCAAGTGTAGAGACGGAGTATCGAGCTATGGCATTGGCTACGTGTGAGCTTATATGGTTGAAGACAACATCTCCAGGAATTGACCATGGGCGGAGTTGAACCAATGAATTGATTTGTGATAACCAAATGGCACTACACATCGTTTCTAATGCGTGCTTCATGAAAGAACGAAGCACATTGAGATAGATTGTCACTTCATTCGAGAGAAGATTGAATTTGGATATATAAAATTATACGCTCATGCGGGGAGAGGGGGGGAGGGGGGTGTTAAATATGATATCATTATCAGATAATTTAGCTATGAGAATATCTCTATAATTAGATAGAGTAAATGTTGGAATATCCCCAAATCCCTATAATTAGACACTTAGAATATTGTGTAATATTTTTATTAGTTTTCTTACTTGTTTACATTCTCTGTAGCACTATTTAATCCCACTAGCTTGAGGGAATAATCAAGACGCAATTTCTCAAATTCTTTTCTCCCTTTATTTTCTCAGTCTGAACCAACTTTGACTATATAAACCGAACGATAACCATCAAAAGAGTAGATTTACCTGAAGGAAGAGGAACAAACTCCCAAGTACCACTCGCATGTAAAGCAGACGTGTACAAGTCAATCATAGAATGTCTCTAACGAGGATGAGAATATGTTTCACCCTAGACGTAGGAATGAAGATAGAGGACAAAGATGATACAAATGCATAATGGGGTGATGATAGGCAATGATAACAGAGTATAATGGGGATTAGTATTATGAGTGTATCGTATACCTTATCCACATATAGTCGGTTGATTAGCCCACAACAGGGGCAGGATCTGATGCAGGACGTGAATTATTTAGGCCTAATGCTTGACATAGATGACAATGATAAGTCAGGAGTGGTGGCATTGCGGATGGAGATATAGAAGTGACTATAGATTCCTCAAAAGTCGGTATGGATAAAGACTGGTGGTAGTACGGACAGAGATGCAGGCGTCACAGTAGATTCCTAAAAAATAAGTATAGGTAAGACCTCAGATATGTCCAATAAATAGCAAATGTAAAGTAAGATCGAGACTTAGAATGTGACATGGACATAAGGCACTGAAAAAAAAATAGGTGACTAACGACGATAACCCTTTTGAACTCAAAAATAACCTAGAAAGACACATTTGAGAGCAGGAGGGACTAATTAATCTTTCCAAAGATTAAATTAAAAACAAAACATATGTTCCCAATGACACGAGGAAAAGAGTATACGGTGATCGAGGAAACACTATTGAATAAGGAATTCGATTACGGATGGAAGATAAGGGCAGCCGATTAATTAAATAGAAAGACATGATAACTACACCGTCCCAACAAAACAGTTGAACATGAGATTGAATAAGAAGAGTGTAAGCAGCTAATGAGGTTCCTATTCTTCCTCTTTACTACCGTATTCTGCTGAGAGGTGTACGGACAAGATGTCTGATGAATAATTATGTGGTGAATCATAAAATGCTGAAACTGGAAGGACAAATATTCTAAGGCATTATCACTACGGAAGGTACGAATAGACACCAAATTTATTTTGCATTTTAGCACAAAACTCTTGAATATAGAAAACAACTCAGAACAATCTTTCATTAAAAAATCCAAGTACACATATTGAATAATCATCGATGAAACTAACAAAATAACGAAATCCTAAGAATGAACTAATTCTACTAAGACCCCAAATATTAAAATGAACTAAGAAAATAAACCTTGCACGACTTGCAACACTACGTGGAAAGGTTGCGCGAGTGTGTTCCTAAGTTAACGACTCACAATCTAATGTAAAAAAGCTAGACAAACTACGCACCATCTTTTGTAGCTTGAACAAACTTGAATGTCCCAAACGTTTGTGAATTAAGTCGGGGGAATTATGAGAGGTGAGGTAGTAAAGACTAGTGATTCAGTTTCTACACCAATCGTACGTCCCATATTGTGGTCCTGCATAACAAAAGAACCAAGAAATATTATGGCATAATTTAGGGCATGACTGACTGATGCAAGATTAAAATGATGACAACCAAGGACACAATGAACAAAATATAAAGTGAGGATAGAGGTTTAGCTTGTCCAACTTCCTTGACATTTGCTTGGACCCCACTGGTTAAAGTAATAGCGAGAAGAGACTATGAATAAACAATATTTGGCAAAAATGACTTATAGACAAGAATATGATCAGAAGCATCGGAGTCCACAACCCACGATCCAAGGGTATTAGACTGTGCAAATGAGGCTACTAGTGGAGATGCCTTCTTACTTGATCGATATTGAAGGTACTTGATCAGAACCGTTGTAATCCATGACCCACAATCTAGGGGTATTAGATTGTGCAACCGCAGCTACTTATGGAGACATCTTCTACTTGATACTGAAGGTACACATTATTTTCCCCTTCAAAGAAATAAACCCAATGATTATCGGTAGTATAAGTCTTGAGCAACATAAGCATTCTTAGGTGGTCACCCATGTTGAGCAACATGAGCATTCTTAGGTGGTCGACAATGTAGAGAACAAGATACTACACAAATGTGTCGAAGCCTATTACAATAACTACAACTAGGTCGATATCTTCCAAAACGACATTCTTATCCTCCTCAATATAGACTTTGATGTTTGATTTTCTGATATCCTCATTATGGGTTCTGAGGTAACCATTGAACTTGAATTTCCAAATCCCACATTTTTGGAATCAAAAATATATCCAAAAAAACATGGAACCTTACACGAGCCGCCAAAAGTTAGGGTTCTGACGAGAGCGTAAATCCACTTGTCGATGCGTGAATACTGCTCTAACATGTTTCCAAGTTGGATTCCTCTTCTATAGTGGTTGTCCAGTGACTCCAAACCCATCCATACAATTTTCTATAACTTCCTATCGACATTTTCAACCTCTGTTTTTTTGGTTATTATTACTCATTTGGTGATTCCAACCTAAGTCCATGAATATCAGTAGTTTTAACCAGATTTATAGATCTGGCCATAGTTTTAATTTTCTGTTCTCTTCACACTAAATAATAGCACCCTATCTTTTCCCTCTTCAGCTTACTGGAGAAGTGACCTTTTAATAGGAGGGTGTGGAGATCGACGATTCAGGTACAAGGCAAGTAGCATTTAGTGTCTACGTTGTTTAGATTCTCCAAAATTATTGTCACACCAATGTCGGGTTCTCCAAAAGGCACTACTTTTGGATTATCCGACATACATACGTTGTCATTTTTGAAGAGTCCGAGCAACATATGTTAGTGTTGCATCTGGTTTTTCTGACTAGTAGTACAAGTATAAGGGACGACCCGGTTCATACCTACTCCGTAGGTGTCGGGGAGGGGGGGAACCACTCCGGACCTGACCTACGCGCCCTCACCCCAGCTTCGCTGGAGGGGCGTTTCGAACCCCCGACCCTGGCACACCACGGTAAGCAAGCTTACCGCTGAGCCAAGGCCATCCCTCTAGTAGTACAAGTATCATTACAATATTTTTATCAACATATGTTATTGTCTCGTATGCCTCTACTTTCTTACTGTCTTGATATTGCTTATGTCTTCATAAATGTTGTGTTTTTGCTTTCTTTGAGCCAGGGCTCTTTCTGAAACAGCTTCTCTACCTAACAAGGTAATCGTAAGGTCTACATCTACCCTTCCTACACCCCCATTGTGGGACTATACTGGGTATATCGTTGTTTATTCTCTTCCCCTTATAAATATTATTTTTATTCTATCATTATTTATTTGTTAAGCTAATTACTACTGTTGTTTCATTTACTCAAGTAATTGAACTATTTTTGTTGTCAGTACTTTCCTTTTCTTCAATACTTTTATCATATCTTTTACTCTAGTTTTTCCCAAACCCGTTTTGAAAAAATGCTTCTCTTGGGTTAAGGGTCTATCGGAAACAACCTTTCTACTCCACAAAGATAAGGTAAGGTCTGCGTACACCCCTCCCTCCGAGACCCCACTTGTGGGATCACACTGGTGTGTAGTTCTTGTAGCATCTATCTGGTTAGCAGAATAAACAGCACTTTCAGTTATATGTGTATCTTATTTGATATTGTGATTTAGATGGTTGCTCGTACAATTGTTTGACTTGTTAAAGCTTTCTATGTCACTATGCACTACAGTTTCCAAAGCATGTCCAAGGGTAAGACAAGTGGATCAAGAATCTTACTGGTCATTTTAACTCGTCATTTACTACTTTGTGTAGATACTGTTAAGGTCGACATAGTTGTTGACCGCTGAGTTGCTCGTCCAGTTCTACAGTTGAGGTAAGCCATCCACTAGTCGTGGGGCAGTCAACTCCTAGCTCACTTACAGTCTTTCTCTTTATTTCATTTTGAGTTGCATCTCATATGTGGTATCGCAGATTCTTAGTTGCCCCATGACTCCGAGATATTTGGGTTTTACAGGTTCTCTCTCGACTTTTTACTCATTTTCAGATATTTATTACGAGAGCTCTTTTTCTATTTGATATCTAGTATTGCTTCCGCATATTTAGCAGTTCATAGCACAGTCGGATATGCCTAACTATGCTACACAAACTCGTCAATAAATCTCGATGGGTTCAGATGCTCCAAAAATAGAGCATTTTTGGAGAATCCGACACAGGTGTGGAAACATTTTTGGAGAGTCCGAGCAACATAGACGCTTAGCATCGGTAGTAGCTCGTTGGATACTGATCATCACGGCCTAAGTTCAGATTTGAGTCGTGCTAGAACAACGCTGGCAACCATTCATCCCCTACCATTACGTTCTTTATGTAAGTCCTCAATCACATATTTTCACAAATCAACTTATCAAAAAGAACAAAAAAAAAAAAGAATCTCATCCATCATTGGGAAGAAAAGCAAGTCTTCTGGACTGTTCTGTCTCTGGACAAGGCCTCAGTATTGGGGGAGTTTTGAAGTCGAAGGCAGCGCAAAGCCAAAGCATAAATAAAGCAGAATTTACCTGAACAATTATTGCTTTGATATGCTTTATCTTTTCAACATTTTCCAGAAGGAAAGAATCTGAAGAGAAGAACCCCCTGTTGATGAAGTAGTGGTTCTCAATCCTTGCAAATGCCTGAATAAAGCAAGATATGTTGATGTTATACAACGACTGATAAAAATCCTATTACTATAAAAAATTGTTCACATTGAATTTCCAAAATATTGTAATTTCAAGTTGTCAGTATAGACAAAAGAGATATGGAAAACAGTGAAACTGCAGCACTTTGATGGAGTTCAAGAATATAGATGCAAAAGAACAATGCTTTAATAGGAAGGTCACCCAGAAACCACATGCACTTCATAGATGTACTCACCAAGGAGAAATGATCATCATCTCCTCTCTTTATGTTCTCTTCATTAGGGAGAAGATGAGCGGTCATCATTTCCCATTTAGTCCATGCCCTAGCTGCTGCATACTAAAACATTAAGAACTTAGAGACAAGCAAACAAGTGCAGTAATCTATTTAATAGTAATATAGCAATATGTGGAGTTGATTTGACGTTGAGGAGGCAAAATGATCAGAAACTGTCAGACGGCGTCTGCAGACACAAACCACGCCACAGCTTCTTTTTTTTCTTTAATAAGGTAAGTGTATTTCATTCATAAACAAGGTCGATCTGGCCATATACAATGGAAAACCCAAAAGGTAAAGAATCTACAAAATCTGATTCTCTACAAGGTCCACCCATTGTTCTATACAACTAGGAATATTATGGGTGCATCAAAAGAAAATGAGAGACCGGAGGCTATTCCTCACTTGAGAAAAACTAGACTCTACCCCCTCAAAAGCTCTCCTATTTCTCTCTTTCCAAACAACTGATATCCATGCAAGAGGGACTAAACTGTGAAGCCTTTGTGCTGCCTATCATATTAAAAGCCTTTGTGCTTTTAACTTTGCTATCATATCTTTTCACGAGTCATGATGACTTCTTAAAACTGTGAAGCCACCTAATTGACTTCTTTACTGAAAAAAGTAGCATGAGTTTTTTTCCTTTTTGAATAAGTCAACATTGTATTCACAATCCAAAAGCATCGGCACTTGAAGGTGCACCACATTGCCTAGCTCTACCATATCCCCCACCCACCCACCCACCCACCCACCCACAAAAAAAAGAAAAAAAATTATATCCTGTTTACACCAAAAATAGAAGAAACTAAGACAATTTACCAGTACTTTCAAACATTCTATCTTAAGCACAATCTGGCCCGGACACCATGGTTATCAAAAAAAAGGGACAATACTTGTCTGGTGCTAACAAATGATCAAGTTAAATAAACAACACAACACATGCATGTTCAAAAGTTTCAGGGGTTGTGTAAGTGAAACATCAAGGATATTAAAAGGAAAAGAGCAAATAATTACTCCCTCCGTCCCATTTTATGTGGCACCCTTTGACTTGGCACAGTGTTTAAGAAAAACAAGGAAGACTTTTGAAACTTATGGTCTAAAATAATCCTTAGATATTTGTGTCGCTATAAATCATTTCACTGAGGATAAAAGGGGAATTTTAAAGCTAAATTATTTCTAATTAGCAAGGTGTTATTCTTTTTTGGGACGCATTAAAAAGGAAAGGTTGCTACATAAATGGGACAGAGGGAAATTTTCTTTTTTTAACCTTTTCTTTCCACCATTAAAAAAAAGGAAATTTTAACATATTCACAAAATTAGGAACAATAAAAGAAACTAGGACATGCAATTAAGCAACAACTTCTTACCTGTGTCTCTAGGTTATCCGAATTTAATCTCTTGTGGTAAGCCTCGACAAAACAACTCCTTTCTTCCTCCGGAATCAGATCTCTGAATGGTTCCCAAACTGTAACAGAAGACAAAAAAAGGTGGTGTTAACTTTGAAAACCACATCAGCGGTCCCATTAAACAACCAATTGAAAGCAGCACCTCAATGATCATCAGATCTACACATTTATCATTTCCCAAGGTTTAGGTAAGCATTTAACCACTTAAGACAATGTGATTAAACAGTTTGAATGAGCCGTCTTCTTACTTAAAAGGATTGGTTAAAAGAAACGCCTCAGACCAATCACAACTTTGCTAGAAATCGCAAAATGAAGCATATATTCTGGAGAATGCATTTGATCTGTAGACTTGAAATAGTGAACTGACTAAAACATTGGCTTTCAAGTGAGTATTGCAGGGATCTACAAGTAGATATAAAAGTTGTTTGTCATCTTCGTATGGAAAAACCAAATAGGAATGCCCTTGCCAAATCCTTACTTTTATATCCTACGTCTGATTCAAGTTCATATATAATCAAACTAATACATTCCAGCAGCAGATGAAATAGTTTATACTTCTCAGATTCTACAACAACTCAATACAGCTGTGCACTAGGTATAGTTGGTTGGCCTCCCTTATCTATTCTCAGTCATATGCACGCATAAAATTCAGAAGCATACCATCAGGGTATATTACAGCAGCTCCGCCTTCATAAAACCAATCAATTTCTTTCTTCCGCAACAAAAAGATCCCTCTAAGAATGATACCAGTAACCTTTAACAGAAAGGTCATTAAACATCTTTAGCAATAACATAGATTTAACATGATATTGCAAAAAGAATCTATCACTTCCTCCTAACAAGTTTGCACCACAAAACTTGAACTTAAAGAATCACAACTAGTAGACCTTGTCAGGATGTGAAATGCTGTATGCAAGAGCAAGAGTGCTTCCCCATGAGCCACCAAATACCTGCAAACTCACATCTATCACCTATGAGAGGCTTATGAACTACCATCGACCTAGCAGTCACAAAAGGAGAGCGATTTGCACCTGCCATTCCGGAATCTTTAAATGCTCTCTTAGTTTTTCAATATCCCCAATGAGATCCCACGTAGTGTTCTCCTCCAAGCAAGCATGAGGCTTACTTTTTCCTGCACCTCTCTAGAAGATAGCAATCTTTTCATTTGAAAAAGCACAAAGTGCATGAATTAGCACTTAGTTAAGAATATCTACCTGATCAAATAGAATGATTCGGTAGAAGACAGGATCAAAGAACCTCCTGTTATTGGGTGAAGTCCCAGCTCCAGGGCCTCCATGGAGAAACACTACAGGCTGCAAATATGGAACATTTCTTCAAAACACTACACATCAGCACATCTTTGCTAAAAAAAAAAAAAAAAATTCAGCTAATGTAGCAGCATGAGAAGGCATCAGAGAGTACAAAAGAAGAAAAACATAGAACCTACCTTGGAATAGGCTTATATCACTGGCCAAAAAAAAAAAAACAATGCACTCTCATAAAAAGAGAGAAACAGATTAATCACATGTGGACTATAAGCAAATGCAGTCATCATATGCTAGCCCCCTCAGCCTTCTCTCTTCTCCAAGTAAGGAGGAGGACTGGGGCACCTCTGAGAAAATAGAGCACGTGTATGAGTAGAAATCCGATACCAGTGTTATTAAAAGTTACATTTCGTTGCTAAAAATGATGGATTGATGTAAAGCGAGGGGTTATCATTTCATGGGTAAATGACGTGCTTCAGAGAAGTATGCGCTTCAAACAATGATGCTTAAACTGATCCCAACAAGAAGCAGTCAATCTTTTGAATTTCAACTTTGAAGAGCTGGAAGATAGTATCAGCATTATTGTACATTGGAGGCTGATATTATAAACTTCCATTGAAGATGAGCAAATGAAAGGCTTCAGAAGAATTCTCGTAGACTCGAGAATGTTCTTTGATTTTGATACTTTCTGTGATTACATGGATTGCATTTATTTACACAAATACCTCGATGATTTCAGCTACTATAAAACTAAATTCATCTATGTTTGGTACTTCTTCATATTTTCTATAAGTCATGAGCTTCGGTTCAAAGGAGTGTGCACTTCACTACTCGCTTTTCACGTCAAGGTCTATCAATCTTGATATTTATCTTTGCTTTTGCTTTTAAAATCACTGTGTGATTGTGATACTGCATTTGCAAATTTACAAAAGGTTATGATAGAATAGAAGAGCAACCTTAGAACAAAATATGGCCACCTACTAGGAATTGCAAGTTAGCTAGATCTTGCCGAAAATGTAGTAAGACTGGGACTTGTTTACTTTTCCAACTCGGGATGCTAATAATATTTTAGTCAATGAAGTCTGGATTTCAGAAGAAATAAAACAATAATTAACTGCCAAAAAAAGAACAATGACTAGGAATCGAAGGGAATATACTTGATAAATGTCTCACGCCATCACCTTCCTAAGAGGTACCAAATAGATCTTCATGATAGTAACCTTTCTAAGACCCTTATCTGCACCCTCTTTTATTTTCTAGGAGTTGTAACATTAGAATCCTCTTTCCCAGAATGATCTTTTATTCCAAACGAAGTCCTTCACAGTACATGACTTGAGTTTGACTTAAACAGGTAGCGGTGAAACTGAAAGGAGTCAAGAACACTCTCAGGAAGAGGAGGATGAGGTAAATGTTTAGACAAATTGGAGTTCAAGCTGACCAAAAACTTCCAGATGATTAGCATACGTCTAGAAGATTCAGTCCCGCCTTTTTTTTGCTATTTTTGGTCTAGTTGTATTTTAAGGCCTTGTTTAGGGATAATGTTCTCGTGAGCATTGAATTATCTTAGTTCTATTCCATGATCTCTCAAGCAAAGGAGGTGTCATGACCTGTATCAATGGTCACGTGAGACATACGTCAGGGTCATGTAAGAGGCACGGACAGTCCACTTCAATATAAACACAGTGAACTATTGTGAAGGGGGGCAACGAATCATTTTGGTAAAATCTACGATCTTTCCCTCTCATTTCTCTCTCTTCTTCCTAACAACTACTTCTTCCTCTCGACTGATTCTATCCCTAATCGCCACTGACAGGTGACAATTGGAGCTTCCATGGCGACTTATCTCTCGTAGTGTCCAATTCAGTTTTTCAATTGTAATAGCTAGTTTGTATTAAATTTGGATTAGCAATAAAAATTCCCCTTACGCGATTCCAATTTCCCTTTCATTATCGAAGTACATAACAATTGGTATCAGAGACACGAACCTATCTCGATCGTGGGTAGTAATTCGAAGATGTTTGCGGAATTATTGACTTTGGCTGAATTGGTTGAACGAAACAATGCCAATAGAAGGGCCCTATGGATGGAATTTCAGGAATACTTATGGATTTAACAATTTCGGAGTTGGTGTGAGGATTGCATATGCAGTGTTGACTGCCAATGAAACTCTTGCGTCTATGGTGTTTACGTAATGTTGACTGATAATGTTGTTTTTGTTTTGATGTCTGTTCGGGGGGAAATGAATAAAGGGACAACCAAGCAGAGATGGGTTCTTGCAACCATGTTATTGTTGAACTGCTGAAAGTGGAAAATAACAGTGAGGTCAATTTAGAATGCAATGAGGACCAGGTGTTTGATGAATGTCCTCAATGGGTAGAATATGAAATTCTAGTTGAGCTTCACTCCATCCACAATACAAACACCACGGAGATCGATATCATGGACTTACATCCGGATTCCGACTTTATGTTCTTGATGTTGAGGATACAACAACAACAACAACAAACCCAGTGTATTCCCACCTAGTGGGGTCTGGGGGGTTAAGATGTACGCAGTCCATACCTCTACCTCTAAAGAGGTAGAAAGGTTGTTTCCGATAGACCCCGGCTCAAGACACGAGATACCGCACAAATACATGCTGAGGATACAATATCAAAATTGATATGTCTCAACGAACTTCCATGCAAGGGACATAAGCTTGACATAGAGTTTAGTGACAAGCTATTCGATATAAAGCTGGAAAGGCAGAGTTTGACAGCATGTTGTGGCCCTCTTACAACTACTGGTTTGCTTCCACATGCTTTAGGTTTTATATAGTTGTAATTGGATTGATACGGGGCAGGCTTTCAAGGCTTTCCTCAATAAGAAAAAGTCAAGTATGTATTCATTCAGTTGTAGTTTGCTTACCACATTTCTTGGCACTACAAGACATTATTCAATCTATGGTTGTGGATGATTTCAAGGAGATCATTCAAATATTATCTTATCATATTGATTCCACGCCCAATGATCAAAGTATTTTGAATCAATTTTCCTTTGATTACGGAGCAAACTTATCTATTGTAAACCCAGGTGGATATCTCCAAATTCTACAATTGCAATTTGGGGCATATGTACACACTTTATTACTTATGAAGGACATATTTCAGCATTGGGTTCCAGGAATTAGTTGTGAGTTCATGGCTACAAGATCAAGAGTCGCAAACCTCTTTGTCTTGCCTCGTAGGAGTGGTTGTTTTCTGTGCTGTAGACCATCCGTTTCTGGTCGCCAAAAAGTTCCAGCTTCACATTTCCACTCGGAGTACATTCCTTGATGAGCGCAGAAGTACAGATGAATCAGTGAAATGACCCGAGTCAATGCATGGCTTGGATGTACCTTAGGCTTACACATTGCAATTGGTTTGATTTGGACAGGTTCTATGGACTTTCCTTGATGGGGTAGAGTTGGGTATGTCTTCATTCCTACATGTGCTCATTGTTTATCCTAACGGGCTGATTAATAAACTCATTGCTGACTTCTTCTCTTATGGCTTTGAGAAGGAAAATAATGGAGCTACTATACTTTTTGACCCTAGAGGTGCTATCTTGGATGTGATTGATATCAATTGTAGGAAGCCTATTAAGTTCAAGTTGTCATTACTATGTACTACTGCTCACTTACGTCTACTAAGTTGTGATACAGTGGAGGTTCTTCCCTTGTTGTTTCGGCTATATCAGCTATTTGATGGAGCTACTGCTATTGTAGTCTATGACAGGAAGTATCATTTTGTAATCTTCATTAAGAAAGATGAGCTTGTATTACTCTTGCCACATTTAAACACTTATAGTGTGCTTCTCAGGACGTCTCCTTTGAGAATAGTCAAACTATATGGAAGTGTGACTGGTCACTTGTGAATGTGACTGCGTTACATTTTTTGTATGATGCATCCAGATATGTGGTCACGTGAAAGACATACATTATGGTCACGTGAGAGGCACGGACAATCCACTTCAATATAAACATAATGAACTATTGTGAAGGGGGGCAACGAATCATTTTGGTAAAATCCTAACGAACTTTCCCTCTCATTCTCTCATTTTCTCTCTCTTCTTCCTAACTACTTCCTCTCGACTGAGTCTATCCTTAATTGCCATTGACAGGTGATGATTGGAGCTTCTAAGGTGACTTATCTCTTGTTATGTCCAATTCAGTTTATCAATTGTAATAGCTAATTTGTATTGAATTCGGATTAGCAATAAAAATTGCCCTTTTGCAATTCCAATTCCCTTTCATTATCGAAGTACATAATAGGGGGTTTTACCAAGTCAACATCATGTCCTTGATAGGCTTCAAAGAGACCTGGAAACCAAGAATCAATCCAGGGGAAGGCACAGAGGCATAATAGAAGCAGACCCAGAAACGTAGGCCAAAATCATTTATACGTTTCAAAACATCTAGCAAGTGGAGAGAAGAGAGCTAAAGCAGATAAACATCTAGGTGAGTTGGAGTTGACGCTAACCAAAAATGGCTAGACATTTATTAGACGTCTAGACGCTTCGACCCCTACGAATTTTACTATTTTCAGCCTAATTGCATTTTAAGGCCTAGTTTAGGAATACTGTAGACTTTTTGTTTTAGACAAGTAACGATTTTACTAGTATAAAGCTTACCCACCTAAAAAAAAAGTGCCAACCTGCAAACTTTACAAGCAGCAAAAGGTGCTTAAACCCTTGCCCAAAACCATATACACTTACACACAGCAATTAAATCTTCTAACTACCCTACTTTTCCCTGCATATTCTGTTTATACCCAAAAAAAGAACAAGCTAAGAAAATTCATTCTACTTTTCTAGATAGAACTATTGGTGCTTTCAAAATGTCTTGCACTCATTTCTTTCCATACTGTCCACCAAATGCAAGCAGGAATGAACTTTCACCGGTCTTCCTCCCACCTCTGCTTCCAATACTCCAACAATTATTCAGCAGAAAACTACCAAAATGGTCCCTGATATATCCGGTTGAAATAGTCCTTGATGAATATAAAAAGATGATCATTTTGGTCCTTAGCCCTAAAATTAACCATACAAGTATAAGATTTTGTTAAATACATCTGTGGGTCCCTCGAAAATGACACCTGGCAGTCCCTTCTTCAGTTCTTTAGTCCATCACCTGTCATATCTTTCTTCCTCAATCTTCTCATTCACCATTAGAGGTCATGCTTCATCTTCAGTCCACAACCTTCCATATCCTTATAAAAAGAACAACACGCCACTCATTTCTAATCTCCCTCTAAACAATAACTACCAGCAGCTCCCATTTTCATACATACTAAAAAAAAAAAAAATAGAACGAGACCAATAAGATAAATTTAAACTAAGTAAATCAGATTAAAAGAACTCCATTCCTCCAAGGAGATCACCATAAACCAACTCTTTTCAAGTTTTAACCAACTATTCGCTCTAGTTGAACCAATTTACGGAAGCATAGAACTTTCTTTTCGTTTTTCCCTTTTTAAAATTAATAGCTTTTCCATGTATTTATTCTTTATTCCATTGTTTAAACACAAGTTCGAAAACTGAATGGAAAGAGGTGGAAAATAGAGATCTTATAATTTTTCTTTTGAGAGTTGAAGAGTTTTGTGTGTTAAAAGAGAGTTTTTGTAATGGAAAGAAGAATAAACCAATTGGAAATTGTTGAAGAATTGCCGGAGAAAAAATATGGATAGAGAAGGGTCTGCCAGGTGTCACTTTTGAGGGACCCACAATTATATTTAACAGAACTTTTTTTAATTTACTGTTGGCTTTAGGACAAAGGACCAAAATGATCATCTCTTTATATATATATAAAGGACCAAATAGTTAAACCCCAATATATCAAGGACCATTTTGGTCGTTTTCTCAATTATTCAGCAGTGCCAAAGGAGAACTACTAGGTATTACTCTATGTTATTCCCAAAATACAAAGGAAGATGTGCCACAGATTTGTTGTTGTCCTGCAATGTAGGAATAAGTGTTCATTATTTTCACTCTCCTGTTCACACAACCTACATCTTGACCAAATCTGAAGACGACTTCTTTGTAACTTATCCTAAGTTAGGCAAGCTCTCCTAATCACCAACAGGTAAAGCCTGGCACCTTCATAGGGATATTTACTTTTCAGACTTGTTTCCAAGGCCAATCTCCTACACAGGACCTCTTTGGTTCAGCTGCCAATACACCAACTTTACTGAGAAATCCCTTTACAGTTTAATTTCCACCTGAGTGTGTCTGAGGAATCAGAGCATCCACCCAAAGTTCCCAATATCTGGAGCTCTGTAACAACACCCTATACTTCCAAGTCATTAATAGCTCTTCAAGAGTTTAGATTCCATCCTTATTGAGTCCACATTTGATTGATCACTTCATGTTGTTGAAGGCTTATAGAGTAAAGAACTGGAAGCATAGACTTTAGATTGCTCTGTCTGTCCATTCCAAAGATTTCCAATAATCAGTTTTTCTTCCATTTCCCACAATAAAATCAACATTTTTCCGGTAGTCTTGCCATTGGTTTTTGATAGTCCTACACACACTGTTGTCATATAAGTTATTTACTTCATGTGTGGTCCACTGGTTTAGCATCCCCATATTTCTGGGATATGAAATTTCTCCCAAGTGCCCATGCCATTTTTGTAGAAGACTTCTCAATCTGTCAATTCTTTTTTGACCCCTTTGGGCAATTGGAAAGATAAAACATTATGTAAGTACGAAGAGCATCTAGAACTGAATGGATGAGAATCAATTCCCACATACGGAGAGGTACTGTGATTTCCATCTTGACAGTTTTGTCACACCTATCTATAACAACATTCCAGATTTCTATAGAATAATTTCTATTCCCCAGCGGAATCCCTAGGTAGGTTTTCGGAAGAGCTCCCGCCTGACAGCCAAGGTTACCTGCCAAAAATAACATGTTTTCCACATCATTGACGGGATAGAGGAAGCTCTTGTGCCAGTTGACATGTGACCTGATAAACCTTCAGAAACAGTTAGGATGGCTCTGGGATGTCTGATATGTACCACAACAGTTTCCCAAATATCAGAGAATCATCGGCATACAAAAGATGGGATATTTCCATTCCTTCGGTGGCATTTGGATGAGGTCCAAAACCTTTTATCCACCCATTCACTTATGCAACCTTGTCATATGATTTAGTCATTCCATGGCTATCAAGAATAGGAAAGGTGATAAAGGATCACCTTGTCTAAGCCTCCTCTGATATTGAAAAACACCTTCTGTCCACCATTGACCAAAACATAGAATTTAACATTAGAAATGCAAAATCTTATCCAGTTTAACCATTTGTTACAAAGACCCATGTGTTTAATGATTTTCAGTAATAACTCCCAATTGACATGAGCATAAGTCGTTTCAATGTCCAACTTGCAAAGAATCCCTAGCTTTTTAATTTGACTTTAGAGTCTATTAATTCATTAGCCAAAACTGCAGCATCCATAATCCGTCTCCTTTCGATGACAGTAATGTGATAATTTACTCGAAGACCTGTATAAACATCCCACTTCCCATTTGGATGAATGATAAGTTGACAAATACTCTTGTGAGCTTTAGGATTATCTTAGGGTTCTCTTAGTTCTCTTCCATGACCTCTCTTGGATTGTTATTTTGCTAAGTAATTCATGTATTAGTTCATTTCTTTTCATCCATGAATATAGTATGTAATTTAATGTTAATTTGGTTTGTCTCAATTTAATTGTCGTGGGGTTTACTGGTTGCACCTGTTACTTGATTTGATCCCTTCTTTCTTCTATCCTTGATTAGTGATCGTTGTAGAGAATTCAAAGGTTAAACTAGTTCACAGTTAAGTTCTTGTCATTCACTGCCCTAATCCTTTGTCTTCTTATCCTTTTATTGCTTTCTATAAGATTTAGATGTTCTAGTGGGGTTGAGTATTTCACTCAATCCTTTATTGCCTTCCTGGGTTGGTTGTGATCATCTTGGTGCAAAAGTTGGGGAAAAAATAGTTCCTACAATTCTTAATCCTTAATCCTTAGCTTTCATTTATTATTAAAATTGCTAAATCTTGTTTTGATGATGAGCAACTTACAACAAGGGACTAGGTCCTTGGAACTTCCAGGCTAAAGGACAGCTAGCAAGCGCCTACACAGTTTTGTCATTTGGTGTAACAAACTGCGCAGGTGTTGCTTGTACTATTTAGAACACCTGGTCCAATCACATTTTAACCTTAATCATTACTCTGCTATAAAAGGAAAAGGATGCTTCTCAATTAATAGTTTTTGCAAGATTGAAAATCAGTGTCAAGTAGAAGAAAAAGCAAAAACTCATTTTTAGCTCAAGTTCTCATTTCAGCGTGTGCAAAATACGAAAAAAAATCTCGGATTGTTTAAAGATTGCTTATGAAGGTACCACTGATGTGAAGGATTCAAAAGTAGACATGTTGACTACTCAGTAGGAAACCTTCACCATGAAAGAAGGAGAAACAATACAAGAAATGCATACAAGATTCACTTCTATCACAAATGAGCTTCACGGCTTAGGAGAAGTGTCCATTGTATAAGCAAGTGAGGAAGATTCTTGGTGTTCTTCCCAAGTCCTGGAAATCAAAGTGGATGTTATAACTGAGGCAAGAAACTTGAAGACCCTCACTATAGTGATGAACTGATTCGAAATCTAAAAACCCATAAGCTCAAGAAGCAAAAAGGGAAAAATCCCTGGCATTGAAGGCTTCAAAACATGATTCAGCAGAAGAGGACACTGATGTTGCCTATTTGGCAAAAGAATTGTCAAAGCCATGAAAAAAAGTGACACTTCCAAAGAAGAGAAAGCAGCAGCAGAAAGGGAAGCAATGTTGAAGTGTGTCACAAATGTAAAAGTCCTGAGCATTTCATTAAGGACTGTCCAATGCACAAAATAGATTATCAGGAGTATCTCAAGACTGGAGGTGACAAGGGAAAGAAGGAAGGTTGTAGCTAATTATGCAGTGAAGCAAGCTCTGACAGTATGGGGAGATTCTTCCCATGAATCTGATGAAGATGAGAAGTTCAGTTATCTATGATTCTTTGTTTGCATTCATGGCAAACACAAAAGATGGAGATAACTCTTTCTGACATTAAAGAAAAACTAGATAACTACTCTGCTAGGAAGATAAAAACGCATGCAAGTGTGCCAATTGATTCCGTATGTGAACTGACTGTTGAGAAAAATGTTTAGAGGAGAAAGTAGAGAATCAAGAACTTGAATAGGCTGCTTTAATCCTTCAGATATCAGAAACTGAAGAAATGATCTCTACATTAAAAATTTGAGAATTTGAGTTGTATGAGTCAACTGAAGAAGGTAAATAATTCAGATAGTACAAGGAAGAAGGAAGCTTCAAGACTTCAAGACTTGAGACTGGTCTTGAAGAGAAATTGAGGGATTCTCAAAAACATCTTATGTCTACACTTCATAAGAATGATGAACTAGAAAGAGACCTGGTCCGTTTAAGAGAAGAGCTTAACAAATCTTTTAAATAGACTGCATCTTCACAGATCCTTTCTAATCTAACTAGTCAAGGTGTAAATAATGGTAATGGGATTGGGTATCAAGAAAAAACTCAACCTTTTGGGTCTCAAGGAAAGGCTGCTCCTGATGCTAGAAACAAGGTTCACAAACCTCTATGTACTCACTGTGGAAGACATTGACACATAAAGGAAAACTGTCATAGTTGGAATGAGCAAGAATGATCAATGTTAGATATATCTAGCAAAGGAATACATATCATAAAGGTTTCAGACCTTTGAAAAATGTGAAGAAGCTCTCACTACCTAGATGGGCAAAGAAGGATTTGAACACACCTCTATCCTCCTACTAGGAACTCAAACTCAAGTGGGTCCCCAAATCTAACAAATGATTTTGTTTGCAAGAGGGAGACAGGGTTTGCAGTTAGAACTATCTGTTCAAAGCTATGACTGAAAGGTATGATTGTATTCTCTCTCAAGACACTCCTAGGTAGAGGTGTCTTATGTGGAAAAGATAAAAAGGATCAAGAAAAGTTGTATGTGTGGGCTACACCTAAACAAGGATTGATATTGCTCAAGATGAAGAGGTCATGTCAAAATTAATATACCTGGTCCCTAGGAAACTAGTCTAAGTAGGAGAAGCTTCAGCAGCTTAAATAAAGTCAAGTCTGGGACCTGGTCTCCAGACCTGCCTTGAGAACAAGTTCTTGAATAAAAAGGGTGTGCAAAGGCTAAAGCATGGATTGATAAAACTGGCCTGACCTAGCATGTAAATCAGTGTGTTTTTCCTCAAAATTGGCTATGATAAGGAGACAAGTATCCTTAATAAGGTAGGTGCATATTAGTCTAACTCAGTATTACACCTTTGCAGGTATACACCCATGGGAACATCTTTGAAAGAACACAAATGAAGTACGCACAAGATTGAGAACTCACTCAAAGAAAGAGAGGAACCCAGTCCCATCTCTCAGGTTAATATCATAAATGTGCATGTATTTGTTTTTGTTCTGTTAGGAAAGGCCGCATCTCTCTCTCCTTGTCAGAAAGTTTGTCTTATCCAAAAGAGGATAGATGAGTCAATTTGAAATCAAACTAATCTTTCTCAAAAAGCTCATCCTTGTATTAGCTGCAAAGACACTGCCCAACTCAGCTATCCTAACCATTCAAAGCCAAACCCTTCCGCCACTCACCTTACTGATGAAAACTTATCCCTGAAAACACATGATCCCTCTAACAGTGTAATGACTAGTAATGCTTGGGTTGCTGAAAATCTCATTCTGCTGACACACAACACAATCTAAGAGGAAGTTTGGATGGTCCTAAGAAACAAAATGACAGCCTGAAAACAAAAGTCTCCGAAGTGAAATTTGGAAATCCTACTGAAAAGCACAGACTCTGAGAGACCTAGTCCCAAGAAGAAGAGAATGGCTGATGATGAACCTAGTAGGGCTTCTAAAAGAAGAAAAGCAAGAGATAATTGCTAGAGATGCAGAAATTGCGAGACTAAATGTACAAATTCAGCAATTTTCAAAGGAAGGCCCAAGGGTCTTTGTAGAACTTAGGAGTGAGAAGAATGAAGAACTCAAGAAGAAGATTACAACTCTAACCAATGTGGTTCTGAACTTGAATACAGATATCAGGATGCCAACCAAAGAGTTGTTACACTGTCTCAAGATAGCCTTACTTATCCAAACCTTCTCCCCAAATCCTTCACCTTATTGATTTCTCCAACTTCTATCGTTTTTTCTATGGAACAGGAAATGTAAATCTTGAACTGTAAAGATACCAAAATTGTTAAAATATGAATGAGTTCTTGTTTCTGTGCTCTATCTGTTTCTGCTTTATTTCGAAAGTTGTTCTACATGTTAAGTGTTGCCCCAGTGGCCATGAGTTAACTAACCTGTGCTTACTATTACTCTTGGTTTATTGTTTTCACTTTTCAATAATGCAAAAAGGGAGAAAATTAATTTCATGTGGTAGGGACCAACTAACAGGTACCAGGTGTAAATGAAATCTTGAATTGCATATATGCATGGCATGTTGATAGGGGGAAGGGTGTGATGAGCTATAGAGAAGATACGAAGGCATATTGACAGGGGGAAGGATGGTTGGTAATTTATGATATCAATTGACAACAAAGGACCAAGTCCCTATGCTGCATGATGATTGAATGATAGGGGGAACATTCATTTTCAATAGTGGTAATCACTCTTATTAAATGTGATGAATAAATACAGATGCTCAAAAACTGTGGTTGGTTTGTCATCATCAAAAAAGGAGGAAAATTGTTAAATCTTGTTTTGATGATGAGCAGCTTACAATAAGGGACCAGGTCCCTGAATCTTCAAGGCTAAAGGACAGTTGGCACGCACCTGCACAGTTTTGTCATCTAGTGTAACAAACTGCGCAGGTGCTGCTTGTACTATTTAGGACACCTGGTTCAATCATATTTTAACCCTAATCATTACTCTACTATAAAAAGAAAAGGATGTTTCTCAATGGATAGTTTTTGCAAGATTGAAAATCGGAGTGTCAAGAAGAAGAAAAAGCAAAAACTCATTTTTAGCTCAAGTTCTCAGTTCAGTGTGCACAAAAAAAGAAAATTGTTCTTGAGTTAGATATTGGTGTACAACTGAATTACTCATGCTATAAGAGTAATGTTTTCTTCTTGTTTTGAGTATGCTTAGGTAGAGTTGCCTTAGCTTGAAACTAATAAGAGATCAGTGTTAAGAGAGTCTTGGCAGAGTTGTCAATGTGAGGCTGTAGTAGAGTTACTACAAGTTGGATGAACCTAGAGTTAGATTCAAATCGAGTCTGCAATCAAGAGTTTGATTATAGTGGGTTGTTCTTTAAGTGTGGTGCAACCCCTAAGGTTTCAACAAAAATCACAAAAAAAAAAAAAACAAAGACAATTCTTCCATTGTTGAAGTTTTGACTTCTTGTTCTTCCAGTTTTCATCTTAAATTTCAAATTTATTGGTGATTTTCAAATGATATCTATCGGGTATTTTTTGGGGGGAGGGGGGGAGGGGAGTAAAATGTGATTATCCATTGATTTGGTGGAATGGGTGGAGCAAAACTGAAAGAAAACCAGAAAAAATCCATCGAAGAAGTTGAAGGCTGAGTATTAAATACATGATTGGGACTTATAGAGATGAAGTCAATTATGGTGCCATGCAACTACATGCTTGCCATATTATTCTTCGAAGACCTTGGTTGAATGATAGGAATATCATGCATGATAAAGAACCATTATTTGCTCGAATGGGATGATAAGAAGATTACTTTTGAACCATTGCAACCCTGTGAAGGACTGGAATTGCAAATGAACTGGAATTGCAAATGAACTTAAGTCCTCTTTAAAGAAAATTTCAAGAAAAAGTGAGGATGAGAAAAAAGATAGAGGTGAGGGAGAGGAAAGTGACAACTTTATAGTGGAAAAAAGAGCAGAAGTGAAGTGTAGAGTGAAATGAGTTGTCACGAGTAGAAAAGAAAATGACAAAAAAGAAAAAAGAAAAAAAAACGATTAAGAATTTTCCGGTTCTAACTATATTAACCTTTCTTCTTTCTTACTTCGTATCTTACACAATAACTCTTAAAGGAGAGCACCAAAAGGAGCAAATAGGTAAAGAGCAACCATATGTGAATAGAGTGGAAGATCAAGTTACCTTTTCAAGAGAACCTATGAACTTAATTGTGCAAAGATCAAGGTAATGAAAGTATGTTAGAAGAACTTCAAAGTGAAACAGCTTATCCTTCCCAGTACTTTGACTTATTTTGATGACGCTTTGACTAATTTTGATGAAAGTGGAGTTTGAAAGATAGCCATAACAGTTTTGAGCTTAATGATGCTTTAGTTTATAATGAGAAAAATAATTGTCACTTGATATTAGTTGATTTTGATTATGGAGACCGATTTCCCTATCCTTTTATTGCTCTGTACACCGATTTCAAGATGTTCTTGTGGGGTTATAATCAATTTATTTGAGCCTTCCTGGGTTGGTTGTCATCACTTCTAGTTTCACTACTCGATGCTGGCTTGGCATTCAGTTAAGTTTCATTCAAGAGGATGAATAGTTTTTATTCCAAAGGCAACATAACCATAAACTGGAAAGAAACAGAAAAAGAAAAAACTCACGTGGCCATTAGGATTTCCTGACTGCTCCCAGTATAGAGTATGAAGGTTTGAAACTTTCAAAAATCCAGTGCAATATGGCTCTATAGAGGGGTATAGATTCTTGTTTAATTCAGGAATTTCCTTCTTCAAATTCATTTGTTCCACACTCTCACAATCAAGATTCACAGCACGTAAGAATAACTTGTTCCTCCCTGTAAAGTTAACACTAATCATGAAACAACTGATAATTATTGTTGTACAAAGCAGACTTAAGTGACAACTCTTATGAAAAACACTATTTCTTTGATAGTCAAATAAGCAAAATCCAAAGGAAAACAAATAGAATGAAACATAAGATATGTTCGTCTTATCATTCTCCAGTTGTTTCGCATTTTAAATAGGGGACAAAGAAAATGAAAAGGCGTCCTTGAAACCCATTTGACCACATTGCAGAGCAGCATGGAACAAGAAGTATGATAGATCATTTTTTCTCTATTTTCACACGTCAATGGTTCGATTGTCAGCTACAGACAACAAGAAGAAGCGCAGCTTATACATCAGCATCATACATCAACCAGAAAATGGAATATTTACTCGAAAAAAAAAAAAAAAGGGAAAGTGAATCCATCTGTTTCACTTTTCAGTCCCTTAGCAGTCATCAGTATTATGTTTCTGCAGACAGATAATGATTTTGAGAAGTTGATCAAACTTAAAAATAGATTTTTTATCTATATTAGAAAGTATTGCTAATACAAGTCTAACCATTTTTCTTCAGATTCACATTTCAGCGGTGTATCAAAAAGAGAAATAGATCATTTACATACTTTGGCGAACATACAGAGAGAGAACGACAGCTGAGAAGGGGATGGAAGCATAAAGCGTTGAAGGAGAGGCAGGCAAATGAGTAAAACTGCAGCAAGGAAATAACGAGGGAGCCCCTATAGCAGCTGATAGCTTCATCCGTAATTTCATCAATCACTGGCTTTTCCTATAACCGAGGATATCATCAATTATGATTTCCTATACATACAAAATGACAAAAATGCTCTCCTAATATAGGGGCGTCAATGGAAAGTTCGGCCGGCCATCTCTCTCTCTATATATATATCCTACCTGGCCATCTATCATTTAATTAAAAATTTTATTTGTTTAATTAATGAATTCTAAATTAGTCATATAATATCATATTTAGATTGTTGAAATTTATATAATAATATTTTATTATATTTTTTAAATAATTTAAATTTTAAATTATTGTGATTTATAATATTTTTTTTTTATTCTATTAATTAGAAGTGACATAGTAAAATTATTACAAAAAATACCTGTGAATTTTTTTAAGTGGTTCCATATAAAACGTCAAGTTAATTTAAAACATCAAAAATTAATTTATCATTTTACGTTATTTTTTAATATTTAAATGACTTATAATAATTAATTATGAATAATATAGTAAAATTACGACTAAAGTAGTTGAAACAGTCATGTCATAAATATCTATTTTAGTTTTTTTATTAAATATTATTAAATTTTAATATATAAATGACTTATAATAATTACTTAGGGTAATGTAGTAAATCACGATTAAAGTAGTTGAAGCAGGTATGTCGACCATGAGCAACCTGCTTCAATTGTTTACTGTGACTTCTTATATAGGATACTAATAATATAATTTTTTAATGTTTAAATAACCATAATAAATAATTAGGTATGATATTGTAAAATCACGGTTGAAGTCGCGAAGCAGACATATATTAGAAGTGATATAACATAATAACTTCAAAAAGTTACTTGTGAAAAAAATCTAAGTGGGTCTCATATAAGACGTCAAGTTAATTTAAAACATTAAGAGTTAATTTATTATTTTATTTCTATTTTACCTTTTTTATTAAATACAATTAATTTTTTAATACTTAGATGACTTCTAATAATTAATTAGGGGTGATATGACAAAATTACGATTGAAGCAACTGAAGCAGACGTGTCAGAAATGTTTATTTTACTTATTTGTATTAAATACTATTAATTTTCTAATACGTAAATGACTTATAATAATTCATTAAGAGTGATACAGTAAAAACACAGTTGAAGTAGGCATGCCGACCTACTGCCTGCTTCAGCATGAAACTCCCTCTTCTATATAACTAACTTAAATGACTTATAAAAACATCAAAAAATAATTTACTATTTTATGTCTATTTTATCTTTTTTATTAAATATTATTAATTTCTTAATACTTAAATGACTTATAATTTAATTATGAGTAATATAGTAAAATTATGGTTGAAGCAGTTGAAATAGTAATGTCATAAATGTCTATTATAAATTTTTTGTTAAATATTTTTAATTTTTTAATATGTAAATGACTTAAAATCACAGTTGAAGCAGCTGAAGCAGGCATGTCAACCTCCTGCTTGCTTCAGCTGCGAACCAACTGAAGCAGGCATGTCAAAAATATTTTTTTTATTTTTTTATTAAATATATTAATTTTGAATACGTAAATATAATAATAAGTGGAACTTTGAGGAACCTAGTAGTCATTTTGAAAACTACCCTTTTATTAAATATTATTAATATTATGTATTTAAGTGAAATAATTTATAATAATTAATTAGGGGTGATATAGTTAAATTATGATTGAAGCAACTGAAGCAGGCAACTGAAGCAGCTAGGACGACCCTAAGCTACTCCAACATTGCCGCTTCTATTATACTAGCGAGCTTACGCCGTGCTACGCACAGCCCAATGTTGATCCTTAAAAATTTTACATTATGTATAATTCTATTATTTAATTAAAAATTTTATTTGTTTGGTTGATAAATTCTAAGTTAGATATATAATATTATATTTAGGTTGATGAAATTTGAATAACGATATTTTAAGTTGTTCAAACTTTTATGACATTGATAGTCAATTATATTTTTTAAATAATTTATGTTCTTAATTATTGCGATTTATAAAAAAAAATTATATTCTACTAATTAGAAGTGACATAGTAAAATTATTATAAAAAATACTTGTGAATTTTTTTTAAGTGGCTCCATATAGGACGTCATGTTAATTTAAAACATCAAAAATTAATTTAGCATTTTACGTCTATTTTACTTTGTTTTATTAAATATTATTAATTTTTTAATACTTAAATGTCTTATAATAATTAAGTATGGATAATTTAGTAAAACTACGATTGAAGTAGTTGAAACAGTCATGTTGTAAATATCTATTTTAGTTTTTTATTAAATATTATTAATTTTTTAATACATAAATGACTTATAATAATTACTTAGGGGTAAAATCACGATTGAAACAGCTGAGACAGGCATGTCGAACATGAGCAGCCTGCTTCAACTACTTATTGTGACTTCTTATATAGGATACTAATAAGTAATTAGGGATGATATAGTAAAATCACGATTGGAGTCGCGAAGCTGACATATATTAAAAATGATATAGCATAATAACTACAAAAAATTACTTGTGAAAATAATTTAAGTGAGTCTCATATAAGATATCAAGTTAATTTAAAATATCAAGAGTTAATTTATTATTTTATGTTTGTTTCATCTTTTTAATTAAATATTATTAATTTTTTAATACTTATATGACTTATAATAATTAATTAGGGGTGATATGGTAAAATTACGGTTGAAGCAATTGAAGCAGACATGTCAGAAATTTTTATTTTACTTATTTATATTAAATATTATTAATTTTCTAATACGTAAATAACTTATAATAATTAATTAAGGGTGATACAGTAAAAACACGGTTGTAGCAGCTGAAGCAAGCATGCCGACCTGCTGCTTGCTTAAGCATAAAACTCCTTCTTATATATAACTATTCAATTTAAGTGGTATAATGCTTAGATGATCATAATAATTAATAAGGGGTGATATAATAAAATTATGATTGAAGCAGCGAAGTAGACATGTATTAAATGAATTATAATAATTAATTAGAAGTGATATAACAAAATTAATATAAGAAAATACTTTTGAAAAAATTATGTGAATTTCATATAAGACGTCAAGTTAATTTAATATTAAATATTATTAATTTTTTAAAACTTAGATGACTTTATAATAATTTTTTAATATTAATTTTTAATACTTAGATGACTCATAATAATTAATTAGGGGTGATATAGTAAAATTACGTCGATCCAACCAAAGAAGACGTGTCAAAAATGTTTGTCTTTTTTTATTAAATATTATTAACTTTTAATACGTAAATAACTTATAATAATTAATTAGAGGTGATACATTACAATTACGATTGAAGCAGCTATATTTTTTTTTCGAATAATAATAAGTGAAACTTTGAGGAACTTAGTAGCCATTTTGAAAACTACCCTTTTGTTAAATATTATTAATATTATAGTACTTAAATGAAATAATTTATAATAATTAATTAGGGGTGATATAGTAAAATCATGCTTGAAGCAGATGGAGCAGTCAGGACGACCCTAACCTACTCAACATTGTTGCTTCTATTATAGAGTAATAGTAAAGTAATATATATATATATATATACACACACACTCCCCCGTCCTAAATTTAGTAATTTAATTTTTTATTTTACTTGTCTTTTTTCATTAATTAAAAAAACATAAAAAAAATTTCATATTTTACGTTTTTCATTAATGTACGGGCATTGGTTGAAGTGACGAATCCATACAGAGGTCATACCATTGAAGACCTGAAGATGACAAAGTCCTTATTGAAACCATGAGCACCAAATAACGATTATGGTATTTAACCACGATCATTCCTTTTACTCGTTCGATGTGACCAATCCAGATTTTCTATTTTATTTAGGATAGGTTTTATTCTTTCCATAAATACTCTTATTCATTTTATTTTTCTACTTTACGTTCTATTATTAATTTTGAGATATATAATTAATTTTGCAAGTACAAACATTGATTTCTAGGGTTTTAATTCAAAATAAGATCTTGGAGTTTTTCATATTCTTATTGTAAGCTCGGAATTATGCTTTCATCTCAAATTTATTTTCATGTTCTTGCAATTATGAGTAGCTAAACACCATAACTAGGGGTGTGAAAATCATGACAGATTAATGAAATTGGATTAATAGTAGTAATCTTTAATCGGTGTCCACATGTATTGATTATTTCCTTGATTTTGAACGTTAGAACTCGCCTAATCTATTTTCTGGACGATAGAATGAGTATGGATGGGAAACAGGGAACAAACAACAAAAACTGGAGAAAATTGAAGGAAAGGTCTCTTTTAAGTCTTGAACGAAGGATTAGTGACATTGACCAACTTAGAGGGTCAAACATCATTAGGAAACTTGATTAAGTTGATTATGGACTTGATTAATATTTTTAAAATTTTCTAATCTTTTCAAAAATATAAATCAATCTAACCTACACCCCTCTTCAATCCAAATCAACCAGTCTCTCTCCTCTCTCTCGAGACAACTTCTCTCAACTATCTCCTAACCAACAGTTCTACAAAATTTCTCCCTTCAATCTCCGGCGACTTCAACCTCCGGCGACAAATAGTTGGCCGAGTTTCTTTTCGACTTTCAACTATTAATCGACGTGAAGACTTCTCCAGTGACAACAACTTAGAGTTCTTCATCGTCCCATTTCTTCTTTCACGGGTAAAAAGTTATGTCTTTTAAGTTATGAAGAAATAGAGGAACTTAAGCCAACTTCTCTTCCAGTATTGGTTAACAATTTCAATATTTCTTGCTTAAATTTGGAATATGGACTGAATAAAATCCTAATTTTTTGCATTTCTTCTTCTTATTATCGAACTGTTGATTTGATTTGTTAGTGATTTTTGGTCACCGTTGATGTTATTAGTGTGTGTGTGTTGTATTAGTGTTGCTGGGTTGATTTATTATTTTTCTTGGTAAAAATGGTGTTACAAGAGGTGAACCATCTGATGCAACAAATGAAACATCTAATGCAACAGTAAAATTTTGATGCAATAGATGAAAAATCTAACAGATCATTCATCTGTTGCAATAGACAACTCTTCTGTTTGAAAAAATACAATAGATAACTCATTTTGCAACAGATAAATCATGTTGAAACAGATAAGTAATCTGTTATAATTGATGAGTGATATGTTTTTATTGTTTTCAATGGATTACTCATCCGCTGTAACAGGTTGTTTATAGGCTGCAATAGATAACTTACCTGGTACAACAGATGTGTGGCCAATTTTTATTGTTTCCAATGGATTACTCATCCGCTGCAACAGGTTGGTTATATGCTGTAACAGAGATTCTACCTGGTGCAACAAATGAGTGATCTGTTTTTATTATTTTCAACGGATTACTCATCCGTTGCAATAGGTTGATTATATGTTGCAATAGATAACCTTTCTGGTGCAACAAATTAGTGATCTATTTTTATTGTTTCCAACGAATTACTCATCCACCGTAACAAGTTATTTATAAGCTACAACAGATAACCTACCTGGTGCAACAAATGTGTGGCCTATTTTTATTGTTTCCAATGAATTACTCATCCGCAGCAACAAATCAGTGATCTGTTTTTATTGTTTTCAATGGATTACTCATCCATTGTAACAAGTTGGTTATATGCTACAACAGATAATCTTCCTGGTACAATAGATAAGTGATTTATTTTTACTGTTTCCAACGAATTACTCATCCATTGCAATAGGTTGTTTATAGGCTACAACAGATAACCTATCTGGTGCAACAGATAAGTGATCTATTTTTACTGTTTCCAATGAATTACTCATCCGTTACAATAGGTTGGTTATATGTTGCAAAAGATAAACTACCTGGTGCAACAGATTAATGATTTATTTTTATTATTTCCAACGATTTACTCATCCGTTGCAACAGGTCGGTTATATATTACAACAGATAACATACCTGGTACAATAGATGTATGGTCTATTGAAACTGTTATTTTACTATTGTGCATGTTAGATTTACTGTTATTTTTTTTAGTGATGCATTAATCAGTTATAATCTATTTTATGTTCCTATTAATTTTAGATAATATGGCTCCCAAAAGAAAAGAAACTGAATCAAGTCTAAGTAAAGGAACAAGTGAAGCAGCTTGGCTACATCCACCACTCGATGAGCTTGCTTTACAAGCATTATCTCAATCAGGAGCAGAAGATAATGAATACGGAGAGGAGGAATATTTCAAAAGAGGTGATCCAAATTCTAATAGACCTTCCGCCATAGAGTTGGTCAAACCTTCAACATTAATCATTATCCTGGGAGAATGAAGTGTGATGGTGTCACAGATTTAACGAGTGATTTCGTAGTTAAGTCAGCCATGGAAAAATCTTTCGATGCCTTCAGAAAAATACTTCGAGAACATAAATTGGATTCTTATTTCAGGAAAAGCTGATTTGGGCAATATCTTGATTTGCCGGAGGATAACAATGCTCGTTTTTAGATGAAAATGGTATACGATCTTCTCAAGTGTAGGTTTGTGTATGAAAATAAAGATAAGATGGATGAGGTGTGGATAAAATACTGTGGCATGCCTGTTTGTTTTGATTGGAAGGAGTTTGCCTTAGTTACTAGACTAAAATGTTATCCTTCTTTTCCTTCTCAAGTTATACCTACTCTGACCCAAAAAAGCACCCCGTACACCAAAAAAAGTCAAAGGCAAGTCGAGTAATCGTAATGACCTGGTGTCCATTATTGGCCCAACCTTTAAAAATAAAAATCTGATAGAAGCATCGAAAGGTAAATGACTTTCAAAGAAGCACAAACAATCATTGTGCTTAGTTTGGTTTGTACATAATATTTTTTAGGCGAGAGACGTTAACAACAACATAAGCCTCGATTTAATAAATCTCTCCGAGGATATTGAGGCATTTAACAACTATCCTTGGGGTTATGAAAGCTTCAAAATGACTGTCAAATATTTGTTGACTCTATTAACGTCAAAGACAGTCAACTTATATGGCTTTCCATGGGATTTCATGGTAAATATTTCTTTTATTATGATATGATTCATTTTTTTATTCAATAATATTTTTGATTTATTGGAGTTATGTTATAGGCTTGAGCATTTGAAGTCATTCCTTATTTGAGACAACAAGTGAACTACCAGGGAGAAGTTTCATGTCTAAGAATTCTGAGATAGTTGTCTGCCAAAACTGATAAACATGCAAAATTTCTTGATCTTTTTAATCCCACGAAGGAAGCAGTAAGTCTAATTCTAATTAAATTTTTATTTTAATTAATGATTATTTTAAATGATTTCATCATCATTCTAATATATATACTGATTTATCTTAGATTGTCCATCCATGGCTTGTTCCGACTAATCGAGAGTTAAAGATGTCATTTTTTCTTATTTTATGGTTTGTGCAAACTTTATCGGTCCCTAATGTCGTTAATAGAATAAAAATATAATTGTTTGGAGCAATAACCATCACAAGAAAAACAACTTTGGAAGGTGGGCTTGTTGTTGTTAATGATGGTAGTGGTGCTGTTGTTGGGGATAATGATGTTCCTCTTATAATTTTTGAAACAACAAGCCATTATGATTATGATCATACTGATTATATAGATTTTTCTCCAGATTTTACCACATCTAGCGAATGTTCTGCATGCAAATGTCAAGACTGCAAGGCGAAACATGATGGAGTGATTAATGCTATTAATGCACTAACTGCGTCTGCAAATAAAATGACATCTAAGAGGGATGTCATTCCATCAAAGAGGATTTCATATCCATACATTCCACTAGAGATGAAGTTGGCTAATAGAAGAAGGAAAGATATTTCTAAGGCATCATCAAGCATTGAAAAAAAGTAAAATTGCAACGCCTCTGTCTGTCTTGCACCATTGTTCAATTGTAATACCCCATACTTTTTCTAGCCTAAATTCGTTCCTAGAATGTTAAGAGATAACTTCCAAAATGAAGAATATTTATTTCATGTGCAATTTTCCAGTTTCGGACCCTCCAATGAGTAGGAAATTGAATTAGCTTCCCAACGATATAAAGATTCGCCTAAATTCGATAATCGAGTAAGAAGTTATGACGATTTTAAGTTTCAATTGTAAAACACCGTGATTTGGGCCCGTAGCGCATCACGGAGAAGTGTAAAAAGTGGCCCTCCACGATAGACCCGCGTCGCGGAGAAGCCCAATTTTCCATTTGTCAAAATCCAGTAACCCAAGTGATTTTGGCGCGTCACGCCAGTGGCCAAAATAGCAAAACTCTAGGGCACCGCGATAGCTCCGCATCGCGGAGAAAGCCCAGTTTTCACTTGTCATTTTTCAGTGAGCCACCGCGATAGTGGTGCATCGCGGTGGCCAGTCAAATCGGGAAATATTGCTCTTCTTCAGTTTCGTTTAGAGGTTTAAAAAGGGTATCTTGGTCAATTTCCAAGGCCCCAATCCGTCCAAAACACAAGATTAATCATATTCAAAGCACTTTGTGTTCATTTTTCATCTTTCTCTTCAAAAGCAAATCCTAGATCTCTAAAACCTCTTCTCCAAGAAATCAAAATCCTCCATTGATTCTCCAAGAAAGCTTAAAATTAAAGATTCCCAAGGCAAGATAATCAAGAACTCATCCCCATGAACTCAATTAGGAATCAATAACTCAAGTTTCTTCATCTAATCATCAATCAAGGTATGTGGGGTTTATGAACAAGGATCTTCTTCAATCCCTGTGTCCAAAACCAAGCTTTTATTTAAAATTCATGTGATTTTGAATGAATATACATGAGATTTGAATTAGAGTTCATACCCATTATTTCTAATTGCAAGATCATGAGATTTCCAATGTTTTAGAAGATGAGTTGCATGTCTATTTTCATATTTTCGTGCCTATTGCAGTAACTTACAGGTTTTAAGATGAATTATCATTGTTTTCAATATCAAGCATGAGTATTATGATGTTTTGACATGAGATTGAAGCTGGGCTACTACCCCAAGATTGAATATTATTATTTCAAGAAAGATGATGCTTAAAACATCCTATTATCAGATTATTTATAGATTTTCAATAAAGCTTTGATCTTTTGATCATCAGATAAGTTTTGGAATCCACTTTTCAGATTATTACAGATTACAAAATTCAGATCAACTTTATTTATAAATTTTATCAGATAAATGCATAATTAGTTTTAGATAAACCCTTATGCTAGTTTTAAAGTGAATTTCCAATAGAATGAGTGTAGCAAATTAAAGGGAGTAGTATTTAGCATCGAGCGGGAAGTATGAGTTTAGCGCTACCTATGTGGTTCCGACCAGGTCAACAACAGTGGACCTAATCAGAACCACAAACAAAAATACATGGGATGCAATTTAAAATTCAGAAATTACTACCTTAGCTTTTCTTCCTTATTTTAACTGCAGTTGCTATTGGCTCAAGTTTTCTAGACTTACTATACATCATTTCAACTCTCGATACCCGTAAGGTTGCTTTCTTGGTCTTCTACAATTTTTTATCTAGGTCATAATCCTTACCATTCTATCTAGTCGCAGCTCCCTAGCAAAGTGTCCATCTGCATTATTTTACTTTTAGAGAATCATTAGACGAATTTACATTAGTGGATACACTTTCATATTTGCAATTGATTAAGATTTCTCATATTTTAAGATAATTTCATCGGCTAGATTCGCTAGAAGTTCCTTGATACCCTATATCTCTTCTTCAATTAGCTTTTAGATGATATAGTCTTTCATCAACTCCCTTTTCCCTTGCAGACATTCTCTTGCAACTCCTTCTAGCGTATAATCATCTTCTCGAACAACCCTTCCATATAAATTTGGGCCAGGGGAATTTCTATTTGTTTTTTATTCATTGTTTATATAGTGCGAGGCTTCAAGGCCTTCTCAGAGTCCAATGCACACTTAAATTTAAGTCTAATCACTATTGGATCTCTACAGTGACACCAAATATTGATCCCTTCTCAAAACTTAACACGCATAAACATGAGCAACAACCGTCATTAATTCATAATAGGGTATTAATACCATCTTCATGGGGACCTCGACCTTATCAATTCAAACCCATAAAACTTAATTGTACAATGCAGAATCTTGTTTGAATAATTAATGCCTAATCGGTTAAAAACTACATTCACAAAAATATTATACTTTGTGTGTGTTATCCCGATGACGTTATCAATAATACTTAACTCACACACATGACAGTGGATCCATCCATCTGTACACATCTTATTCTTCCTAGCCCATCTATGGCTTAAATTGAATAAGCAGATGACTAAAAAGTTGCAACAGATGCCACATCTATTTAAATTGTCAAATAATTGCAGATATTTGTTACGACGGATGATCAATCTATTGCAACATATGACATATCTGTTGGAAAAATCAAACAAATATATCCATCCGTTGTAATAGATTTTCAGTATGTTGTAAGTTATCTAACAGATGAAACATATTTTGCAACAGACTACCCATCTATTAGATTTATTTTAAAGCAATTTTCTTTTCTTTTCGAAATACAATAAAAGATAAAATATTGTATTTAGATTCATTTTTTTTAATTTACATATTCGCAAAGTCACCAGTTTTATTTATTTAAGGGATATAAACAGTCGTGGCTTTTTGACTAACCCCTTCCAATTCAATCATTTATAAATAGGTCCCTCCTTACTCGTTCATTCTACTACACTTACAAATATGGCTGCTCCAAATTCGTACAAGAAGATTCATATCGAGTCCTTGTGGGAACTTCAAAGGTAGTTTGATGAACTCCAGAGGGATTTGGCTGACTTCGGAGCAAGGCTGAGGAAGACCCTGCTGCTGTCGGATGAAAATTGTCCGATTGACAATAATAATAGTAATAATAATAATAATAGTAATGATAATAATAATAGCAGTAATAATAATAAGGTTATGTTTTTTCTTTTACCGTATGTATTTTCCTCCTTTTGTATATCGAATCTACCCAAAGGATTCAAAAATCTATGTTTGGTGGTCGACTTTGAATTTTTAATTCTTATTTAGTATTTAATTATCATTTTGTTTATTCCTTATTCTTAATATGTCGACGGTTGGTGGTAGGGATTGAGCATTTGTGGCAACAGAGGTTAATCTGATGTGACAGATCAATCATATATTGCAACAAGCGGTTATTAATAAAAAAGGGTTATTGTTGTTATTGATAGGGTGAAAAGACATGACTTTTCTATTATTTAATACGAAAAACGATTCGTAAATAAATAATAAGAAAATAAATGATAAACACAACTTATAACCGTAAAAGGACAGTTATTTAATTTTAATAATTGATCGCGAAATTTTACCATTTTTTATTTTAAATTTGTTTTTTTAAAATTATTTATTTATTATATAATAAAATAAAGTCACAATATTGGATTAATTAACTTATATGATGATTGTTAAGAAAAAGGTGAACAGTCGTGACTTTTTATCTAAAACACATTCAACAATATTGCTGATGCATCAAGTTCCCCATCTGTTGTGACTGATGTATCAGCTGTTAGAAGAAATAAAAAAAATTATTAAAACAGATCATTGATTTGTTGCAATAGATGGTATATTTGTTCCAACTGATGGTTTATTTGATGCAACAGATATACAATTTGTTGCCAGAACTCAATAAAAATGGTTATTATTTTATTACAAAAATGATTATTGAAAAAGTATTTTTTTAATTTATATAATAAAAAAGTCAGCAATTTGGATTAAGGATATGATGATAATTTTTTTTTAAAAAAAGATAGATTATCTGTTGCAACAGATAGATTATCTGGTGCAACAAGTTTTATATTTGTTGCAACATATGATATATTTGTTGTTATAGATGAGTTATCTGATGCAACAGAAAGAGAGTCAGTTCTCACAACACAATAAAAAGAGTTTTGGAAAATAACTAATTAATAATAATAATTTAAAAAGTCATGACTTATCACAATATTTCTTAATTTAATTAACTCATAAGTTTTCACAGTAATAAAAATATAATTAATAAATAGAGGTGAACACTAGATTATATGTTGCAACAGATAGATTATCTGATGCAACAGGTTTTCTATTTGTTGCAACAAATGATATATTTGATGCCACAGATGAGTTATCTGATGCAACAGAAATAGATCTGTTCTCACAACTCAATAAAAATGATTCTTGAAAAGAACTAATTAATAATAATTTGAAAAATCATGAATTATCACAATGTTTCTTAATTTAATTAAGTCATAACTTTTCGCAGTAATAAAAAATGTAATTAATAAATGGAGATGAACAGTTAGATTATATGTTGTAACAGATAGATTATCTGATGCAACAGATTTTCTATTTGTTGCAACAAATGGTGTATCTCTTATCACAGATGAGTTATTTGATGCAACAGAAATATAATCTGTTGGCACAACTCAATAAAAACAATTCTAGAAAAGAACTAATTAATAATAATCTGAAAAGTCATGACTTATCACAATATTTCTTAATTTAATTAACTCAGAACTTTTCATAGTAATAAAAAATGTAATTAATAAATGGAGGTGAACAGTCGTACCTTTTTTCCACTCATTCAAATTCATTCCTCTATAAATAGGTCTCTCCTTACTCAACGTTCATTCAACTACACTCTATTTATTTATTACATCTTGTCTTTCATATTACACCTTTTACCATTTTCTCTTTCCTGACTCAGGTAAGTGTTTTTCTTTCCAATTTGTAGTATACGTTGTATTACATTCGGATATTCATTTCTTTACTCTTGTTTTTACGTTTTTGTCAATTCATATGTGTTTTAGATATGACTGATCCAGTATGGGACGTTGCTTTTCTGCAAGACACCATGAATGAACTTTGGATGCAAGTTCGTGACCTGCAATGGAAACTGAGAGCAGTTAGAGCAAGGATGTTCTATGAGATCCGCAGGCTGAGGAGGGCCTTGCTACTACCGATTGAAGATTGTCCGGCTGGCAAAAATAATAATAATAATAATTAGATTATTTTTTTCTTTTATTCTATGTATATGTATTTTTATTTGTTTTTGTTTAGTAAAAAAATTATGTTTGATCAACTTTGATGTTTTAATTTATATTTAATTTTCATTCTTTTTATTATCTTCTCAACAAACATGTCGATGATTGGATGTAAGGAATAATTTTGAATCCAGTAGCAATAGCAAGAGTTGAATGTAAACATACTGGTTATCTGTTGGGTTTGTGGCAGGGGCTGATTTGTGTTGTTCCAAATAGATTACTCATATGTTGCAACAGATAAGTAGTCTGATGCAATAGATCATCAGTCTGATGCAACAAATAACTAGTATATTTCAACAGATAACTAGTATGTTGCACGACTTTGACGTTTTAATTCATACTCCATCCGTCTCAAATTACCTGTCCCAAATTTTCTAATTTGATTTCTCATTTTACTTGTCTTTTTTCTTTAATCAAGAAGAGATAAAAAATTTCATGTTTTACCATTTGCATTAATTACTTTTCTTCATACAGATAATCAGTCTGATGCAATAGATAACTAGTCTGTTGCAACAGATTACTCATCTGATGCACCAGATGAGTGATCTATTTAAATTGTGGGCACTTATGTTAGATTCATGATCGGGTTCTATCCATTGTTGGAAAAAACAACAGTAACTATGTATCCAAATGACAAATTTGAATAAAAATCATAATTTTACTTACCAAAGTCACCTATGAAGTAATGCCAAAGTGGAAAGTGATGTAGGAAATAAAATTTGACCTAAGAAATTGGTCAGATGAAAGCAGTAACGGTAACAACAACAACAACAATGGTCGACAATAAAAAGATGAAGATGATAATGAAGTAGAAGATGATGATAATGAAGCAGAAGATGATGAATAAAACAGCAACAACAATGAACAACAATAATCATGAAGAGAAAGAAAATAACAAAGGATGAGAAGAGAGAGAAACACGCCTTTTTCCCTCCGTTTCCTGTTATATTAACTAACATTTGAATCAAAGTGTAAATTAAAAAACTTGTGGGTTATTTTCAAACTTCCCCAATTTTCTTAATCCATAATAAAGTAATTGTCACCCCCACTCAATAATTAAAACTTGTGTCACTTGCACCTCATTTTAAAACTCTTTTGTCACCTACAACCCAAACCCCCCAGAAACTTGGAGCTATCAACCTCCACTTAATAGCTTGAACTAATAATACATAATAGTTATCTAGGATCTAGGAAAGGAGTTAGTAACACAGGCTCAGAAGAAAAGAAAACTTGCTTGAGGATGCTACTTAGACTAATCGTAAAGTTGTACATAACCTATCAATAATACATACAGAATACTGGGAAAAATTATGAAGTATGAAGAACTCATGGAGTTATGAAGTTATTGGGGAATGTAGTTCTAGTGCTTTTCTCATATTTATTACCAATCCAACAAATCAACAAGCCATTACTACTGAATTACTTATTTACAAATCTCCCTCTTTTACTGGAAATTGTTACTGATTACCTTAACATACATATTGATTGAGATTTTGATCTATTCCCTATGGATCGACCCCAACCTTAGTTGGGCTCTATATTTAATCAGTGACCACTTTATACTATGCTCAGAGTTGATTTGAGTGTATTTGTGGAGGTTATTTCTTGTTGTTTCCTGATTGCTCTTCCGTTGTTTTAGGGCACACATCGGTGTATGCTAGTTTTCAGAGTCTAGGAAATCCCCTGATTCCACTTGATATAGAGCTTGAGATAATTCTGAGAAACAATCGAAGTATGGTTAACAAAGAAGTTTATGATCCAAAGCTTTGCTGGAAGGTGTTCATGGTGTTGGTGAAATTTATGATCAGCCTGCACTTCATCCTATTGGCTGGGAAATTGTAGAACAAACCATTCCTAGACTGATAGTTGCATAGAGTGTTGGGCAAGAGGCAGCCGAACAGACAATTAGGGACGAATAAGCTAGGCATAATAAAACGAATCACCTGGCTGCACTTAATGATCGAGACAGACAGATAAGGCATGGGTGGAAACAACCTCTACAACAGTATCTCCCTAAGTTTGAAAATCCTGAGGAATATTTAGATTATTTGGAGTCAACTGAAATGGGTGCAATTATTCTACCAGAATTGCCACAAGGGACTAAGTTCGACATTACTAGTGTTATGATCCACTTGCTAAATTTAAAGAGGGTATTTGTTAACCTTCTTATCAATGACGCAAATATGTATGTTATGAACTTTATAGGCATCTACACTTTATACAATATACCTGGAGTGAGCTAGGAGACAATTAGACTTAGACTATTTTTATTTTCTCTAATGGAAGAAGCTAATCTGCGGTTGGCTGAATTACCACGTGAATCTATTACTATTTGGAATGAGTTGAGGACTCAATTCTTGGACTATTTTTCCCGCCTTCCAGAATGCTGCAACTGAAAAATGAGGCATACAATTTCAGATAGTTGTATTCAGAGGCACCATACGAGACTTAGTCGAGGTTCAAAAAGAAGCTGCAAAGTGTTCCAACCCACAAGGTGCCTAGTAGAAACTTGTTAAAGATTTTATATAGAGCTTTGAATACTAATACTTAGGCTGTAGCAGACGCTGTCATAGGTGGGGCACTCATGAGTCTTCATTGGGAGCTCGCTTTTGAGATCTTGGATCAGATCACAAAAATTAATTGAGGTTGACATACTCAGGAGGAAGATAGACCCGTAGGTACTTATGCAATTGAAGCATCCGCATAATAGTGAGCACTCGATGAGACAATCGCTCAAGAGGTAGCACAACTTAGGAATGAGATTTGATTGTTACTAAATAATTTACACTAGTTGTCGCAGAAAAGATGAATGCAATGGGTGCACAAGGTGAGGCACCTAGGTATGAAGATTTGAATTCTGAGGAAGAGGCAATATATCTTGATAGGAAAGTGGTTGAAATGGGTTTACGAGAGGGTGATACACTTTTATTTTTGGAAAATGACTGTATTACTATGTTTATTTTGTAAAGCTACTATTTGAGCTGAGACATTAGTGACTAGATGGATAATCTCTCCTATACTCCAGTTACTAAACATAAAATGTGCATATCCAGTATTCATCGTTTGAGCATTCTGGTGTAGGCTTTGGGATTGCTTACTTTGGGCAATGTAATTAGTGCTCGGTGTGAGAAGAAGAGAAAAGATGGCGGACACTATAAGTCGGTAACCAACTTTTCAATCTGCTTATTCATTTGAAGACCAAAATCAGTTGGAGATTTGCATACATAGCTATGCAAGTTTTTTAGAAGATAAACCAAATGAAAGAAAAATAGCACAAGAACTCTTAACTCTGACACATGTATAAGAAAATTCTTCTTACAACAGGAGCAACTGATATCAAATGATTGCTAGAAATTGGAAATGAATGTTCTGTTAAAGCAATTTATGCATACATTTGTTTCAGCAATCACTTGGAGGAAATAAAAGCAAGACAGTTATGATTGGTATCTATTTAGTATAGAAGAAGTAAATTTACTGCTTGATAATTCATTTTACAAGAATGGCACTATATTTTTGTCGGGGGAAAGGGACAAATATATTCCTTTAAGTTGCAATTTAGAGCGGATATACCCCTGTTAAAAGTGGTGCATATATATCATTGTCATCTAACAAATGATGCATATTTACAACTTCGGGGACCTAACTCCCAACCTAAACCCCAATCCGACTCCCGACCACCCTTGACCCCAACCTAAAATCTGACTCCTTGACTCTCGACCTAGGACCCGACTCCCTAACTCTCGATCCTAACCTTAACTTGAAACTCAACCTAACCCTGACCCCAACTCAGGGTTAAGGTCGGGTTAGGTCTTTGATCTCGGCTCAGTATTAGGTCTCGAGCCGATGTTGGCTCCCACGTTGAGGTTGCGGTCAATTGTTGTGTCTTTGTTTAGGATTAAGCTAGGGTCAGGTTGAGGATTAAATTCTGAATCGGGATTGAGGACAAGATCGAATCTAGAAAAATATTTTTCTTTCATACCACACACACACTACATCAATACTTATTGTCACGTAATATTAGTACTCCCTCCATTCCATTTTACTTGACCTCTTTTGAGTTGACACATTCATTAAAAAAATATTAATTAAAAGTCTATTTTATAAAATTAACTTTATTAATGATGTTTTGAAACTGTAAGTCTAACTCTTACTATTTTCTTTAGTTATTTAATATTGAGGGTAATATGGAAAAAGTATTGGAGATGTGAGAGACTGACTATGGATGGTGTTAGGCGGGGTAGAGGTAGCTCGAAGAATTATTGAAGGGATGTGATTAGGTATGACATGGAACAATTACAACTTAACAGAGGACATGACCATTGATAGGAAGTGTGGAGTGCACAGCTTAGGGTGAAGGGTTAGTGGGTAGGAGTACATTTATAATAGTAAGGAAGAGTATTTTGTTACATCTGTGCTTGTATTTTCTTGTAGTCTCTGGTTCGTGGTGTTTCGGTGATATCTATGTTTTTCAAATAAATATTTTATAGTATTACCTTGTGGGTGTCTTGTTTTTTTTTTAATTATCTAGCGGTGTGATATTCCTTATTGTTGTTTACTTTTATGTGTTTTGTTTATTATATTGTTATCTGTCTTGAGCCGGGGGTCTATTGGAAACATACGTTGTACTTCATCTGAAGTAGTGATATGGACTGCTTATACTTTATCCTCCCCAAACCCCACTTGATGGAATACACTGGGTATGTTGGTGTTGTTGTGGTAATATGAAAAAAATTAATAAAACACTCTTGCTTTGCAAAAAATGAATAATTAATTTGAAACAAATATATTTATCTAGAAAGAAAGCCATGTAAAATGATACGGAGAAAGTAGTGCATGATGTTACATTTTAATATTATTATTTAATATTATTATGCGCATGGCAGATTCACAGTTAGTGATCTTAATGGCATTATCTAAGGTACAAATTCAAGTGGGAGTTTTGTTTTGCTCCATTTTATAATGGTCCGTTTCTTTGATTAATTTACGCAGCGTTTTCTTTTCGTCCTTAAGCCATTATTTGACAATGTACGCACGTTGCTTGGCTGCCTTGGTGTACCTATAAAACTCTCATTTCATTTGTTATTTATGATTCATTAAACATAATTGTTAATGGTGGTAGAATGTGGATATAAGTTTCATGTAATTTTCATTCTTTATTCCTTCATTATCTTATTCTTTATGTGGTGTAACTCTTGAAATCCATTGGCTATTGATCTTCCCTCATTACTACCATCATTCATCCTATTCAATACAAGGATGAATACCTCACCTATAAATATAGATGATCTTGTCTGTTATTACATGTACAAGGAAATATGATAAGTGTGAAAAAGATTATAGTGTGTAGTAGTGAAAGATACAGTTGAGACAAGAAAATATTCTAAGTCTACAACTATATTTACTATACAAAAGAGAGTTGTTATATTAGTAAAAGAAAGAGTTGAGACAAAGAAAATATTCCAAGTCTTTAACTATATTCACTATAAAAAGAGAGTAAATATATGTTGAAAAAAGATGTTCTTATGGTGGAGCTTTGGACTCTTCAACTAATCCAGGGTTGTTTGAGTTGTACATCATTGATGGACTGTTGTATCCTGAAGGGGACAAGTCACGAGATATACTGCTGGATCAGTGTAGATTGTGCCGCAGTGGGCTTGAATCTCCTTAAAGAAAGCGAGATATTCGCAGCTCAACCAAGAAGAAGATTATTTATTTTCTTCACTTTTATTCATTTTATTTTCAACTGTAATGATTATTGTAATTTATGGTATATTACACCAATAATTTTAAGGAGATTCATGTTTTGTTACAGTTTGAAAAATCGCGGATATCAAGATGAGAGATCTTAACATCACGTCTCTTCAAGAGATGGAAGAGAAGAGATAACAAGTAAAATATCTTTCTACTTGCTCAACTCAAGGGAATGAAAGGTAAAAAACTTTTCTCCTTGTTGCGGAGAAAAGGTAAAAAAAATTTTACCTAATCTTTTATTTTGAATAAAATGATACTACTTTTCATAAATATAAAGTGGTATTTCAAATGCTCAAAATAGTGGGGCTAATGAAATGAGAAAAAATCACCATGAAAAATGTGATTTCGAATTTTTGAGAAAAAAAGTTAACAAGTGCATATATCTGTCTTGGAATAAATCAAATGTTACTATTTGTGTATTGATGTCTTTGGCTTTAACATGCATTTTATCAAATAAATGATAAATTGAATAACCAATTTGACATTAAATATTTGGGTGAGATAAACTTCATTCTAGAAATGAAAAATACCTAAATCATGTGATGAACTTTTCCTTGGCATGTCACATTATGGTGAAAAAGAAAAATTGTGAAATACATTTTGTTGATTGCATGAGCCATGCAACTTCTTTTGATTCAAATATGTGAAAGTGGTATGATAAATAAAAAAGGAGTTTACCAGCCTAATAAAATATGAGATATGTGGATAGTTGCACTTGATATGAAATTGAATAAAAGTACTTACGCAGTTATACAAGAAGATCGAGTATATTTACTTGAAAAAATTGTGGCTTGTTTCATTAAAATAAATCATGTTGTACTTAAAAGTGATTTTGATGCAAAATTAGAAAAAAAATAACTTCGTGCTATTTACTAATGAGAAATAAATTATGATTTGCTAATTCGTTAGGGAGGTTGAACTAACTATTTTAGCTTCAACTAGTGAAAAAGTGAATTGATCAATCACGTTATGTTGAGAAATTGATTTCTCTAATTTTGAGCTATGTGATAGCACACCAAAAATTTATTGATAGAGTATAAACCATTTTTATAATGGTAAATTCAGACCATAAGGAGAAAAATGCAATATTGTGAGATCATATTGATCAATGGTATACCAATATTAGTTGTGTTAACTTTGTGATAATCTTGCAGATTCGAAACTAAGGCCTTAGCAAGAAAATGGTCTGAATCGCATCGAGGGGGAGGAAGGAAGCCTATAAAAAATCATGAGTCATATATGAGGAAACCCAACTCGGGGACTAGAGATCCTATAACTAGGTTCAATGGGAAGAACGAATCATATGATAATGTGGTGTGAGATGCACTATTGTTTAATCCTTCTTATGGTGTGAGTGCATTTGTTCCTTAATGAATTGTGAAGGTTGAGTCTAAGAACTCTTAATGAAATTTTGTATCTCTTATAAGTGGGGTGTCGATATTATAGGACTACCCTTGACAGATTTCATATGTGAGTGTGGAAGCAGTCCGCTTTCTATGAGAATGAGACTTATTCTCAAAAGCGCTCATGAAAAATCAGGATAACACATGACCATAATGTGCTGGCTATTAAAGCTTATGTCAACACCTTGACTATTGTGTGTAGATAGTAATACTTTATTTCCCTTAAGCAGTCATAATTCAAGTCTGAGACCACTACTGACTCTGGAGTAAATGTTATTGTTTTACTAAGTGAAGGTTCAATGCAGAGCACACCTTTAATATGCATAATAATCTCCCTTTAACTAAATTGGTGAAAACTCTCTTGTGTTAATATTAAAATAAGTGGAGGATTAATGTTACATTTTAATATTATTATTTAATATTGATATAATTTAATAATAATTGATCTTATTGATATTGAAGGGGTTACAGCTGTATATATAGAGAACTGAAGAATAACTAATTACATAATAACCCAGATGTATTTAATAATTATATATGTAGTCTATTATCCCCCCGCAAGCTGATCCGCGGTAACGAGGGGCAGCTTGGAGCAGAGATACTGAAAAGGCTGTAACGGAAGAGACTTGGTGAGAATATCAGCAAGCTGGTCAGTAGATGGGACATAGTGCGTGGCCATCGTTCCTGCAAGTACCTCATCGCGAACAAAGTGACAGTCGGACCCAACATGCTTCATACGATCATGAAGGACTGGATTTTTGGTAACACAAATAGTGGACTGATTATCACAATAAATCTGTGGTTTCATCGGGGGAATGCCAAGTGCATCTGTAAGGTATCGTAACCACATGGCTTCAGCAACACCCGCAGCCATGGCACGATATTCTGCTTCTGTGGAGGAACGGGACACTCGCGTTTGCTTCTTGGTGCACCAGGAAATCAGATTCGGTCCCATCATAACAATATATCCAGTAGTGGACTTCCGATCATCTTTGTCGTTAGCCCAATCCAAATCAGAAAAAACAGATATATCAAACGAGCCCTTTTGAAATAAAATTCCACATTGAAGAGTACCTTTAAGATAGCGCAGAATGCGTTTCAAGGCCTGAAAGTGTTGTTCTGTGGGAACATGCATTGATTGGGAGACTCGATTGACTGCATATTGGATGTCCGGACGAGTAACAGCAAGATAATGAAGTCCACCGACGAGGCTCCGATATAGTGTAGGATCGGCAAAGGGAGTATTCGGCCCTGGGGATTGGCGGACTGCCATGGGAGTGACCGCGGGTTTGCAGTCTGTCATTCCAGCTCGATTTAGAAGTTCAAGGGTATATTGTGTCTGATGCATCAATATGGTTCCCGATTTGCGGATGAGTTCGAGGCCAAGAAAGAACTCCAGAGGACCGAGGTCCTTAAGTTTGAAGTCACGATGCATAGCCTCAGTAATTTCAGTGATGAGTGATGACGAGCTGCCTGTAATAACAATATCATCCACATAGATAAGAATGATGACTGTCCCTCGAGAACAGTGAAGGGTGAAGAGGCTGTTGTCATGATGGTAGGTGCGAAAACCAAGACCCTGCAGAAAAGTAGAGAGACGTGTGTACCAGGCACGTGGGGCCTGTTTCAGGCCATACAGTGATTTGCGAAGCTTGCAAACATAGTGAGGACGGTTGGGATTAACATATCCTGGTGGCTGAACCATATAGATGTCTTCCTCAAGATGACCATGAAGAAAGGCATTGCTGACGTCTAATTGATGAAGCGGCCAATCATAGTGAAGAGCAAGAGACAACACCAGACGAATAGTCTGTTGCTTAACAACAGGGCTGAAGGTCTCCTTATAATCCACACCATACTCCTGATGATACCCTTTTGCAACCAGACGTGCTTTATAGCGAGAAAGAGATCCATCTGAATTTCGTTTGATGCGAAACACCCATTTGCACCCAATAGACTTTCGGTTACTAGGCAGAGGTACCAAATCCCATGTACGTTGTTCATTCAGAGCCTGAAATTCCTCATCCATAGCTTGGCACCAGAAACTATTTTTGGAGGCTTGGTTGTATGTAGTAGGCTCAGTTATGGGATGTGCATCAAAGGGTATTTGAGTGTGGTAGACTTTGGGTTTGAAGGTACCGGCCTTGGCTCGGGTTGTCATAGGGTGAGTGTTGAGTGGAGGGTGATTAGGAAGGGGTGGTGGAGTTGTATGATGTGTGGACGGGGGTTGGGTGGGGCTGCCGTGGGAGCTGGGATGCGCAGCGGTGGATGGGGTAGCTGTATGTGTGTTAGGAGTATGATGTAGGGAAGTGGTGGGTTGTGTGGCAGTCGGATGGGTGTTTGGTTGGTTCGAGTGGCTAGGTGGTTGGTACGGGTGGGTAGTGGCGTAGTGGGGTACCGGGTTAGGTGCCGAGTGAGCCGGAGCATGAGCGTGTGAAAAGGACGGAAATAATGGCACAATGCCAAGTGGATTGGGGGAGTATGGAGTAGAGGAAAGACTTGTGTAAGGAAATTGTTCCTCCACAAAACGAACATGACGGGAAACATATGTTTTCTGAGATACAGGATCGAAACATTTGTAACCTTTGATAGTGGGATGATAGCCTATAAAGACACAAGGGGTGGACCGAGGTTGAAGTTTATGTTGAGTGTGTGGACGCAACCAGGGATAAACCAGACACCCAAACGGGCGGAGATGGATGTAGTCGGGTGGATGATTATAGAGACGGGCATATGGAGTGGAGTTGGAGAGAGTGTGAGTGGGCATGCGATTTATGAGGTAGTTGGCAGTAGCAAGGGCATCAACCCAAAAGGAAACAGGTAAGGTGGAATCATGGAGGAGCGCAACAACTGTTTCTATTAGGTGACGGTGTTTGCGCTCAGCAACGCCATTTTGTTCAGGGGTATATGGACATGAAGTGTAATGAAGAGCCCCTAGACTTTGAAGAAAAACACCAAATGCATTGTTGACAAATTCTTTGCCATTGTCACTTCGAAAAATTTTGATTTTGGCATTAAATTGATTTTGAACCATTCGGTTAAAGTTGACAAAAACAGTATAAGCTTCGGATTTAAATTTCAGAGGATAAAGCCAAGTGAATTTACTGTAATCATCAACAAAACAGATATAATAACGAAAACCTTGAACAGAAGGAACTGAGGTTGGACCCCAAACATCAGAATGAATTAATTGAAATGGCGCAGTGGCCTTGTGTTCAGACAGTGAAAAAGGTAAACGACAAGATTTAGACACTGAACAGGACTCGCAATGTAATTTCTCTGAAAAATTAAAACCTAAGGAAGATAAAATGGATTTGGTGATGGCGGATGATGGGTGCCCAAGCCGGCGATGCCAGGTGAACGAGAGAATGGCTTGACTCACAACAGACGGAGACCTGGATGGAAGAGTGTATAGCCCATGCTCACAGCGGCCCGTGTACCGCACCCGGTTCGTGGTATTGTCCACTATCTGGAAATTGGTGTCATTAAAAATGAGGGTGCAGTTATTTTCTTTAGTAAAGCGATAAACAGATAAAAGATTGGATGTGAGGGAAGGGACGTGGTGAAGGGTTGAGAGATGAAATTTACCATTTGGGGTATAGACATACCCAGAGCCGGTGTTTGTGATGGGAAGGGATTGACCATTGCCTACTGTAATAGTTTCTGAGCCATGATACGGATGAGGAGCTTGAAGTTGTGAATAATCCGACGTCACATGGGTGTTAGCACCTGTGTCTAGATACCAATCGCCAGATTGAGCGTTTGTGGACGCATGCATCGCCCTTGATCCGCCGGACTGGCGATTTACATTCCGCGAGTCATCATAACGATACCAGCAATTAGCCGCAGAATGACCCCGTTTAGCACAAATTTGGCACGTCGGAAGATCTCGTGTGGGCCCCCGCTGGTTTCCTCGTCCCTGTCCGCGGCCTGACTGGAAGCCGTCCCTCGGTGGAGGCCCGCCTCTGCCTTGCTGCCCGGCGTTCCGACGGTCACCGCTACCGCTGCCTCGCCCTTGGTTACGGCGATCGTCACCACGACCCCTGGCCGAGCCCCCGCTGCCAGCCGAGTAAAGAGCCGTGACGCCAGGGGTGGAACTGGCTTCTCCGAGCAGTAATTTGTGTTCCATGTCTAGATTCAATTCTTCTGCATTAAGCCATCCAGACAGTTGATTCAGAGTGATTTCGACAGGTGAGAGGCGAATATGCTGTTTGAGAGAGGAATAGCCAGACGGAAGACCACGTATCACGGCATTCACCACGTCTCGTTCAGGAATAATCTCGTTCACAGCATCTAGGTCAGACAGAATAGAGGCCACATCATCAAGGTATTGAGTCATCGTCTTCGTTCCCTTCCGAAGAGTATGCAATCTGTCACGCAACTGAAAAATATGAGCCGTGGACACAGAGTTGTACTTTGTGGCTAGTGCGTCCCAAAGTGAAGCCGATGTGAGAAAACCCCGGGCGTGTTTGTGCACAGAGGGGCTAATAACGGCGAGAAGACAGGCTCGGATCTGAGTGTCTACGATCATCCACGGAAGGTAGTCGGGATTTGGGAGCATGACGCCGTCCTCCTCGGCTGTCTCGGGCGGCGGCTTCTCCGCATCGTCAATCCATCCAAGCAGCAAGTTGGCTGCGAGGGCGGTGCGGACGTTAAGTGCCCAGGCCGGGTAGTTGTTGTCAGATAATTTTTCGGGGATTAGATTGTGGAGATTCCTGAGCAGTAATTTTACTCCAGACGGTAAATTTGACAGAGGATCAACAACCTTGTCCATGGCGCCGACCTACGGCGGAGGAGGGAGGCCGTGCGGCGTGGTGTAGACGGTGGCGGCGGCGCACACACGTCGGAAAAGAGGAGAGATTAGGGTTTGGGCGGAAGAAGAAACCCTAGCTTTGATACCATGATATAATTTAATAATAATTGATCTTATTGATATTGAAGGGGTTACAGCTGTATACATAGAGAACTGAAGAATAACTAATTACAGAATAACCCAGATGTATTTAATAATTATATATGTAGTCTATTAAATATTATCATGTGCATGGCAGATTGGTAGTTAGTGATCTGAATGGCATTATCTAAGGTACAAATTCAAGTGGGAGTTTTGTTTTGTCCCATGTCATAATGGTCCGTTTCTTTGATTAATTTATGGAACGTTTTCTTTTCGTACTTAAGCCATTATTTGACAATGTACCCACGTTGCTTGGCTGCCTTGGTGTGCCTTTAAAACTCTCATTTCATTTGTTATTTATGATTCATTAAACATAATTGTTAATGGTGGTAGAATGTGGATATAAGTTTCATGTAATTTTCATTCTTTATTCCTTCATTATCTTATTCTTTATGTGGTGTAACTCTTGAAACCTATTGGCTATTGATCTTCCCTCATTACTACCATCATTCATCCTATTCAACACAAGGATAAATACCTCACCTAGAAATAGAGATGGTCTTGTATGTTATTGCATGTACAAGAAAATATGATAAGTGTGAAAAAGATTATAGTGTGTAGTAGTGAAAGAGAGAGTTGAGACAAGAAAATATTCTAAGTCTATAATTATATTCACTATACAAAAGAGAGTTGTTATATTAGTAAAAGAAAGAGTTGAGACAAAGAAAATATTCCAAGTCTTTAACTATATTCACTATAAAAAGAGAGTAAATATATGTTGAAAAAAGATGTTCTTATGGTGGAGCTTTGGACTCTTCAACTAATCCAGGGTTGTTTGAGTTGTACATCATTGATGGACTGTTGTATCCTGAAGGGGACAAGTCACGAGATATACTGCTGGATCAGTGTAGATTGTGCCGCAGTGGGCTTGAATCTCCTTAAAGAAAGCGAGATATTCGCGCCTCAGCCAAGAAGAAGATTATTTATTTTATTCACTTTTATTCATTTTATTTTCAACTGTAATGATTATTATAATTTGTGATATATTCACTAACAGTAATTCAAAAAACAAAATGGTCAACTATCTATGGTATAAAAATGGCATACAATATCCAAGAGGTCCATACATCCCTTCTAGAACTCTCTCTGGTTAAGTGAATCTTCTCATTATTTTAAAATTAAAAATAGGTGGCAGGTGAAAAAAAAATTAATGTGGGTGTATGTATCTATTGTTACTTTTATAAAAATTATAGATGTAAAATATAGGTGTAAAACAACTGATACATTTTATATAATTTGTATCTATGGTTCTGTGTTAATGTGTGTGTATGTATCTTTTATTATTTTATAAAAAATGTAGGTGTAAATCATAGGTGTAAAACAAAAGATACATTTAATATAATTTGTATTTATGATTTTGTGTTAATGTAGGTGTATGTATCTATTATTATCTATAATATATATCTCTATCTATATTCTATAATCAATAATCTATAGTATATTAAAAGTGTGAAGGACCTTAGAAATGTCGTTTGAATTTTTTGTCCTTCATTAAAAGTCTTTACTTTAGACAAAATCATCTTTTCACTATTTTTTCCTAATATTTAATAATTAAAAATTAATTAAATATATTTATGGTAAAATATTTTCTTATTAGAAGTCATACAAATTAATGAAAACTAATATTTTTTTTTCATTAGTTTAAGAATTGTAAATCAACTAAATTTGATTTTATACAGATTTAAAAGGTCTATAAATCTACATCTACATATGCAATATATTAAATCCATTAAACACTTGAAACTTCTGGTGGTAAAATGTATAAGTGCTTACAATAAAATGTTTGAACTTTTTGTACTTCAATAAAAGCCTTCTTAATAGATAAAGTCATCTAATTTTACATAATTAAAAGTTACACGTGCGGCTAAACTAGTTTTATAAAAATTGTAGGTGTAAAACAACAAAATTAGCCTATTCAGATAAGGAGTTCTGATTATTTTTTTTTCTTAAAAGAAAGTTAAAGGTGAATCATGTGACGTAACCTAACCAAAAAGATAAAATAAAGAATCAATTTCCTTCAAACGTAATCCCTTTCGTCGTCCTAAAATATAACAACGTATCTAATGAATTAACCAAAATTTATTAGTTGGAAGAAACATATAAGTAAATTAGGTGGAAGAAACATATAAGTCACATATAATATACGGAACAACTAATTTGGATCGGGTACACGTACATCAAATTAAACCGTTTCAGTTTACCATTTTACCATAAATTTCTCGCACGTTACATATTCACTAACAACAATTCCATCACTCTTATAAACCTCGTACTTTATAACATTAATCCAAACGTCGAAATGACGTAACAACACGAAAATGTTCATTGCAAGTACCTCAAACAAAATCTCAGAAAAAAAAAAAAACTATTTTATCTGGAAACAAAATTAATAATGGAAGATAATTTGCTTAAAAATTTGAAATTAGAAACAAACGATCTGTGGGATTTAATTAATCCTTTACCATTATTAGTTAGGCTAATTGTTACATTAATGGAAATTTGCCCGGCCTTAAATTAAGAAAATTAGTTTACTAATTAAACATGTCTGTTATATATATCTAACATTAATTATATGTATCTTCAATGTCTAAAAAGTGATTTTTTTTTTGAAATTTTATAAAAAAAAATTGAGATTTTAGGTAAATAGTGATAAAATATCCGAATATAGGTAAAATTTACTTGTATTTATTCAGATCATACCTAAATATTTTTGGGACCATATTTTTCATAACTAACCAAACACCATAAATGAAAAAAAAATGTTTTTTCAAACAACACATTTTCCTTTAAAAAAAGAACATTTTCCTTTCATACCAAACACACCCTACATCAATACTTGATATCTTTTTCTTTATTTTTTGGTAGAAATACTTACTGTCACATACTAGTACTTTGAGAAAACAAAATAGTCAACTGTCTATGTATATAATTTTAATAATGGAGAAACATACATTATCAGAGGTATATACATCAAGTGAATCTTCTCATTATTTTAAAATTAAATGATTGATAGCAAGATCTTTTTAAAAAATTATACAACATGAAATGGAATCTAGAATTCAGGCCAGAACATGCAAAAGGCTAATAAAGATGGAGAAGTCATAATCCCTATTAATGTCAAACCAGAAACTGCCATGTGTCCCCATTGGAAACATGTCAACCATGAATGGCAGAAAAAGCATCTGATTTTTTCTTTCATATTATTTTCTCCTATTCAATTTATAAATAATGATCACGAAAAAATATTTTTATTCCATCATAAACAATTGAATATATCAATATTGAATCTTGCGCTGATTTAATTTTATTGTTATTGTTATTATTCTTACATGTAATTACGCCACGTCAGTGATTAGGACTCACTAATACTTTTGATTTGTTTTAGATGCAATGTGAATAAATTTATTTTCATGAAGATTATAGGACATGTGAGTCTCGTTAGACTCGTTTAAAATGTAAAATGCCAATCTATTAAAAAGTTTATGCATAAGTTAGCAAAATCATAACTCGAACAAATTTTTACACTCCTTTGTTCTTTCTATTAAAGACGAAGCCTGGTGGAATCGAAAATACAAAACTGAAATTATTTTTTATTTATATATATAGTGGATGTTGAAGTCACTTCATCGAATCATCTTCTTTCTGCGCCTGTTTCTACATATTTTAAATTTAATAATAAAAATCTTGACTTCATCATTACTCGTTAAAGTTCTCTTTCCGCTTTAATACAATTTATTTCTTTCATAAGAACCACTTTGTTTTTGTCCATTAGTAAAATAACAAGTGCGGAGAAGAATGTCAAATCCCTTCTAGAACTCTCTTGAGTTTATCTATTACTAATACTATTACTATTTATTTTTAAATGATTAATATGAAGATCTTAAATCTTATGTGTCATATTAATTATTCCATTATAAACTATGATCACGGATTAATAAATTTTTGCTAAAAAGAGAAACCAATTGATGGTGGTGTTTTTGTTCCATCAAATCAAAAACTTCCATGTGCACCTATTGCCTAACAATGATAAAGACATCAATAATTTCATTTGTCATTAATCATTGAGGAAAGAATTTAATTGATAGGCATCCAACGTCTTAATCTTTTGTCACATTATTAACGCGATTTAATTCGTAAATTAACTTGCAATCTTATTAAATTATGTCTTAAGAGTTTTTGTCTAGGTGATTAATTTGCAAGTATTCTTGAAACCCACAAAGCCAAAAGTTAATAGTACTAAAATATAAATATTTTAGTTTCTTCTGAAAAACTAATTTGATGAATCGTTTGTTATTTTCATGCCATGTACTCTTTAATTAAATTTCTTGAAATGCAAGTTTGTTTACTTATCAAATAATAAAAAAGTAAATAATAATTCATAATTTTCAGAAGAAAAAAAAACATTTTCTGGAACTCAGCATGCCCTATATAATAATTCTTATTTTGATAATCTATAATAATTCTGTAGTAAGATTTGAAGTAGAATTCATTTAGAATAGAATGATAGTATTTTGAATAAAATCCTTTTCACGAAATGAATAGGGTAGAAAAACTCTCCGAATGAAATTCTGTGGACAAATTCTTCTTGCTAAAACGAAATTTTGCTTTTGCTTTAAATCTGTTTCTGTACTGTTTTCAACTTCTTTTTGCCGTTTAGATTAAAAAATAAGAAAACCAAAGAAGGGGTAGAGGGGGAAACACTCGGTTTCCTTCCTAATTCCTGCTTTTGTATCCTCCCGTCCTCAAGAGATGGATCTGGATCTCCCAGACCATCGACCACCTCTGCCTCCAACCAACGCAGAGATACTCAGGTGTGAGGATCCTTTGCCAAAGGTGAACGAGCAAGTGGTTAACATGCCACTGTTAGATGAAATCACCCCAACTCACACCACAAATAACTTTATCCCAATAATTGCTGCAGATAAATCAAGATTGTATTCTCCTTGGTGAAATTCCTTAATAATCAAAGTGGTAGGTCGAAAATTGGGTCTTCAACTCTTAAGGAGCAAACTTCAGCAACTGTGGAAACCGTCAGAGGAACTGCCTTTAATGGATTTAGGACATGACTATTTCCTCATTAAATTCACCCACGAACAAAACTTGCTCCATGCCCTTCACGATGGTCCTTGGTTCGTTTATAATAGCTTCGTTTTCGTACAAAAATGGGAACCTAATTTGTAGCTTCTCAAGCACATGTTGCTTACACTGCCATTTGGGTATGCCTTCTCGAGCTCCCAACAGAGTTTTATGATATGGACATTCTTCAACAGATTGGTGGTAAAATTGGTATACTATTGAAGATGGATACCTATACAACGACCAGTTCACGCGGTGGATATGCTCGTTTGTGCGTACAAGTGCCCTTGGATCAACCGCTACTCCATCATCTGTATATTGGAACACATAAGCAAGTGATCCTCTATGAGGCCTCAACGCTGTTTTGCATGGATTGTGGCCGTCTAGGCCACACCTCCCACTGTCCCCATAAATTTCCACCACAATCGGATGTTTCAACTGCTGTGGCGATTGATCTACATGAAGAACCATTAACCAAATATTCTTCAACCCCGCTTGGAAAAAATTGCGTGGACGAAGAAGGCTGACACCTAGTAAAATTTCCTTCCAAGGGTAAATTTAATAAGCGTTTGGCATATACAGTTAATTCTAATCAGAACTCTCCAGCACAACTTCATAAATTGCCTACAGGTAAGAAAAACTAAGTAAGTATTTTAACTGCCACATCAGCAGGAATCCTAGGTAAGTCCCATAATCATTCTTCAGACCCCAAGTTATACAAAAATTCTAATAATGAAATTATACAGCCTCTGGACGACTTCCCTATATCCAATAACATAAAATCATCTTCTGATAAGGACAACTTTGCTATTACTTCCCTTTCAAATAAATCTGCTCGTACCCTCTCTTCCTCAACTTCTACGTGTAAGACCCATACCAACCCACCTCCTTCCAACGTGGAAAGCATGCAACAGGTTCCTTTTGTTTCCCATAATACAACGTATTCTGATAGCATACTGCAAGAGAATGCTAATCCTCATAATGATTACCCTTCACGTGTTGCAGCTGACTTGTTCAATTCAGCTTCTTTACGTCTCACAACTAGTGAAGAGACATTCCCTCTAAATTCTAACGTCCACGTTGAGCACAAAACTCTCACTCCTTCTATAAATTATGAACCACCATCAAAATTATCCCTTCGTAGGCCTTCATATTCATCACAGCCCCCCTTACCCGATTCACCCGCTTCAACAAACACTGGTTATTCAAATGGAGCAGGAGAACAATCTAGTCCCTTATTTGGTTTATGCGACTACAAACCCTACTCCACTCAACCCACCCCAGTCTTGGCTGGAGGTAGCGATGACGGGGAAAACGTTAACGTTCACTATGCAAGTGAATGGACGGGACTGCTTGGTGATGATACAAAATCCTCGGGACCTAGCTCATATTATCACGGAGGGGATGACTCTTGGAACAGAAGTGTTCAAAAACACCACCCAATAAAATCCGACTCTCCCAGCTCTCTCCTTTTATCCACAGTTACAACAGGAGGAGGGACTTATCCCTTGGATCCAACCCCACGTAACAGTGGTACAGATAGAGCCCAAGAGTCACCACGGCACGCCTCCTCCTCAATCACCATGTCAAACTCAGGTGAGGAGCAACAGGGATGGATTAGTAACCACTATGTAAGACTTAACTATGGGGACAGAAGGGATGGGACCCGCGACTACCTACTTGGGTCAGGTACGGGTTTTTCTCCTAAAAAAATAGTTCAGAAAAAAAAAATGTAAACTGTCCCAAAAATATGTTCAAATGCTCGATCCATATAAGGCCGACAGTAAATTCGGACGTGGGAAAATATGCCATTATCATGAGACCCTCTCTGGGGGACACAGATCTTCCTAGTTTGTCCCGCGGTCTCTCCCTCAAATTTTATCGTCGGTGAATTTTCTTATTGGAACTGCCGCGGATCTTCCTCAAATTTCATTTCTCAAATGTTGTAGCAGTCCCAGCTGAGGGACAGGCAGTAGGTATTGCCATTCTTTGGCATGCAGACCTCTTGAATGTTACTAATGTGGCTCTTACGCATCAGAAAATTCATTGCATAATTCAGATACAACCCTCCCCTAATAAATGGTTATTTTCGTCTATCTACGCTTCCAACAATGCCTCGGATAGGCTAGTGCTTTGGGATAACCTTAAAAATATTGTTGATTCTGTGTTGGGACCCTGGCTTATGGGTGGAGACTTTAATGAAATTAGTACAACATTTGAAAAATTTGGTGGATTAGCGGCCAACTGGAATAGGGTTAATCGATTTACTAGTTGTTTGGGTTATTGCGGATGCTTGACTTGGGCTTCTCGGGTAGCAATTATACGTGATCAAACTTGTGTAGGAATAATAGGACTATTATTTCTTAATCCTATTCCACTATGGAAGACTTAACTGTGGGGAAGGAAGGGATGGCACCCGCGACTACCAACTTGGGTCAGATATGGGTCTTTCTCCTAAAAGAACAGTTCAGAAAAAATAAATAAACGTAAACTGTCCCAAAAATATGTTCAAATGATCAATCCATATAAGGCCGACATTAAATCCGGACGTGGGGAAATATGCCATTATCATGAGACCCTCTCTGAGGGACACAGATCTTCCTAGTTCGTCCCGCGGTCTCTCCCTCAAATTTTATCGTCCAATGAATTTTCTTATTTGGAACTACCACAGATCTTCCTCCATGGATTTTAGGCTTAATTTTAGAGAGTTGCTTGAGACGCATAAACCTGCATTAGTTGTTTTATTGGAAACTCATAGGGACAACCATCAGTCAATGCCCTGTGAATTTTATTTCTCAAATATTGTAGCAGTCCCAGCTGATGGACAGGTAGTAGGTATTGTCATTCTTTGGCATGCGGACCTTTTGAATGTTACTAATGTGGCTCTTACGCATCAGGAAATTCATTGCATGATTCAGATACAACTCTCCCCTAATAAATGGTTATTTTCGGCTATATACGCTTCCAACAATGCCTTGAATAGGCTAGTGCTTTGGGATAACATTAAAAATATTGCTAATTATGTGTCGGGACCCTGACTTATGGGTGGGGACTTTAATGAAATTAGTAAAGCATCTGAAAAATTTGGTGGATTTGCGGCCAACTGGAATAGGGTTAATCGGTTTACTAGTTGTTTGTGTTATTGTTGGATGCTCGACTTGGGCTTCTCGGGTAGCAATTATACGTGGTCAAACTTGCGTAGGAATAATAGGACTATTCTTGAGAGACTTGATAAATTTACAGCAAATTTTGAATGGTTAGAATTATTCCCTGGATCGTTGGTTAGACATCTCCCGCGCACACATTCTGACCACTGGCCTCTTCTGCTAACTTTAACTTCTCCAGTTTCGGTTCCTAACAAAATGTTTAAACTTGAAACTATCTGGACTCCTTACCCCGATTTTCAGCGGATTATTGCTAGCTCCTGGGATCATATGAATGATTCCCTAATCCCCTCAATCTCCTATTTTCAAGAACAAGCATCTACTTGGAATAGAGAGGTGCTCGATAATATTTTCCTTAAAAAATGGATCCTTGCACGTCTTGCTGAAATTCAAGCATCTCCAAACTATACTACCAGCTTATTCTTGCATAATTTAGAGACCTCTCTTAGCTCAGAATTCAAGAACTTGCTCTATACAGAACATGAATTCTGGAGGTTGAAGTCTCGGATCCATGGGCTTAATGAGGGGGGTGCGAATACTAAATTCTTCCACATCTCCACCCTTGGGCGAAGGCGCAAAAACAAAATTCTTTCTCTGCGAGACCCAGCGGGAAACTGGATTACTGGCAGACAAGACATTGAAAAACATGTCACTTCCTTTTATATGCACCTCTATACTTCAGATCTAGTTTGCGCGCATAGGCATTATCTGCAAGCACCGTCACGGGTGGTCCTACTTGAAGATGCGGAATGCTTGCTGAAACCCTTAATGCAGCAAGAAATCATAGATGCGGTCTCTTCGTTTAAACCCTACAAGTCCCCTGGACCTGATGGCATCTACCCTTTCTTCTACCAAAAATACTGGCATATTGTTGGTAGCTTTTTGAAGGACTTCTGTACTAATGTCTTCATAGCTTGGACAATCCCGTTGACAATCAATGAAACTTTTATTTGTCTTATTCCTAAGATTTCACATCCTTCAACCATTAACCAATATAGACCCATCATTACCAAAATTATTGTGAACCGCATGAAGCCGCTCTTGAACGACCTTATCGGGCCTACTCAATCTAGCTTCCTTACAAATCGCCGGGCTTCAGATAATGCGATTCCAGTTCAAGAGATCCTCCACTTCTTTAAAACTACTAAAGACAGACAAAACTTTATCGGTCTTTATTTTAACTTTCCTAGCAAATTTGTGTCCCTTATCATGTCCTGTATCACGTCTTCATCGGTCTCCATCCTTCTTAACGGATCTGCTACGCCTTTTTTTCCCTTCCAGAGGCATCCGGCAGGGAGATCCACTCTTTCCTTACATTTTTATATTATGTATGGAGCGTCTTTCTCGTCGTATTGAGTTTGCCGTTGACTATGGCTTGTGGAATCCGATTAAAATAGCTGCTCGAGGTCCTCCCTTATCCCACTTGTTATTTGCTGATGATATTATTCTTTGTGCAAAGGTCGACTCCACCTCTTGTATCAAAATTTCATGTATCTTCGAGCATTTCCATGCTGTCTCAGGTCAGAAGATTAGCATTATCAAATTTAAACTCTTCTTTTCGAAAAACACTCCTCCCAATGCAAAGGTAATGGCTAAAACTATTTTGGATATTCAGGAAGGACATGCGTTTGGAAAATACTTGGGCTACCCTATCTTTACTCATCGCCCTTCTAAGCATGATTTTCAGTACCTTTAAGATAATTTCAAAACTTGACTAGCGAGTTGGAAAACTCTTTTTCTTATAACTGCCGGGAGAACGTCTCTTATTCGATCTACCCTAAACAGTCTCCCTAATCATGCTATGTACCTGAGTAAAATTCCTAATTACATTATAAAAGAAATAGAGGCTTATTAACGGAACTTCCTCTGGGGCACCACTCCCGAACGTAAAAAGATACACCACTTGAAGTGGGACTCAGTGTCAAGGTATAAGGATCTTAGGGGTCTAGGGATTCAGCAACTTGAAATAAAAAAATTGGCGTTGTTAGCGTCTTCAGCTTGGCGTGCTTTCTACCCAAACTCTTTATGGGCCCGTGTTTTACGGAATAAATACCTTGGACGACGGTCCAGGTTCTTTCCAAGCTGGAAGGCTTTAATCCAGGGCTGAGACCACTGTCAAATAGGCCTCCAATGGTAGTCGAGAAATGGAGAGCATATCAAATTCCTTACAGATGCTTGGATATCACCTAATACGCCTCTCTGAAATCTGATCCACGAACCGCTTTTTCAGCATGAACTTACTTCTAAAGTGTCCCAGTATAGAGTAGCTAATGGTTGGTCCTTCTCGCAGCTATCCTTCGACCTTCCTGATAGTATTACTTCTCTCATAAATGTTGTCCATTTTTCTCTCTACTACCCTTCAGCGATAGATAAAATCAAATGGGGATTGATAGACTCCAAAAACTTGACTGTGAAGTCCTGCTATAACGGAATCTTCTCCTCCATCTATCCCAACGCGGGCAATCTCAACTTCTCTTGGATATGGAAATTGGACGTGCCACCTAAAATCAAGCATTTCCTTTGGCTCATTAATCATAATAGACTCCCAAAAGCTTCTTATCTGCATCGCATTCATTGTATCCCTTCATCTAATTGCAAACTCTGTAACTTTACAATGAAAGAAACCACCGTCCACCTCTTTATTTACTGTGAATCCATTAAACCACTGAGGATTCAGTTGGGCATCATAGACCAAATTTGAGAACTTAGGCAGAGGATGTCAGAGAACCAATATCCGTTGTCGTGGCTCCTATAACTACTTCACCTTAAGCCCACCCAACAAGCAACGTAGTATATTCCCTTCAAGGTGTTGCTACCCTACTGCCTTTGGGCAATCTGGTTAGCGCGAAATAGATGTATTTTCCACAACACCCCTTTTGAAATTTCTGTTGATAATGTGATGCCTTTAGCTACAGAATATTGGTTTTTAGTGGGTAAACAACGAACAGTTAAGCAAACAATATCAGTGTACATCAAATGGAAGCCATCTACACTTTCTTTTGTTATGCTTAATCAGTGTAAAAAATTTGGCGTTGTTAACGTCTTCGGCTTGGCGTGCTTTCTACTCAAACTCGTTATGGGCTCGTGTTTTATGAAATAAATACCTTGGACGACGATTCGAGTTCTCTCCAAGCTGGAAGGCTTTAATCCAAGGCTGGGGCCACTGTCAAATAGGCCTCCAATGGTAGCTGGAAAATGGAGAGCATATCAAATTCTTTACAGATGCTTGGATATCGCCTAATACACCTTTCCGAAATCTGATCCACGAACTGCTTATTCAGCATGAACTTACTTCTAAAGTGTCCCAGTATAGAGTAGCTAATGGTTGGTCCTTCTCGCAGCTATCCTTCGACTTTCCTGATAGTATTACTTCTCTCATAAATGTTGTCCATTTTTCTCTCTACTACCCTTCAGCGATAGATAAAATCAAATGGGGATTGATAGACTCCAAAAACTTGACTGTGAAGTTATGCTATAACGGAATCTTCTCCTTCATCTATCCCAACGCGGGCAATCTCAACTTCTCTTGGATATGGAAATTGGACGTGCCACCTAAAATCAAGCATTTCCTTTGGCTCATTAATCATAGTAGACTCCCAACAACTTCTTATCTGCATCACATTCATTGTATCCCTTCCCCTAACTGCAAACTCTGTAACTTCATAATGAAAGAAACCATTGTCCACCTCTTTATTTACTGTGAATCCATTAAACCATTGTGGATTCAGTTGGGCATCATAGACCAAATTTGAGAACTTAGGCAGAGGATGTCAGAGAACCAACATCCGTTGTCGTGGCTCCTACAACTACTTCACCTTAAGCCCACCCAACAAGCAACGCATTATATTTCCTTCAAGGTGTTGCTACCCTACTACCTTTGGGAAATCTGGCTAGAGCGAAATAGATGTATTTTCCACAACACCCCTTTTGAAATTTCTGTTGATAATGTGATGCCTTTAGCTACAGAATACTGGTTTTTAGTCGGTAAACAACGAACAGTTAAGCAAACAATATCAGTGTACATCAAATGAAAGCCCCCTACACTTTCTTTTGTTATGCTTAATACTGATGCAACTTTTACTTCCAAGTTGGAAATGGCTTCCACATCGGGTGTCTTTCGAAACTCAGATGGGGATTGGTTACTAGGTTTCACTAGCGGGATCTTTGCTGCAAGCCTTCTGGAAGCTGAACTTCAGGCTTTACTTTTGGGTTTGAGCATTGCAACTTAATATTGTTACATGACATTGCAAATAAATGTAAACTGTGCTCAAATTTTTCATGTCATATCAAATCTATCGTCTGATGATTCACCTTTATTGTCTGATTGCAAGTGCCTGATGTGTAATCTGGGTGATCCGTTACTGGAACACGTGTACAGGGAACAAAATAAGTTGGCTCATGCATTGACACGGACGAATGTAGCTACTACTACGCAACTATTTTGGGAACCTCCAGCATCCATAGAGGATATTTTGAGCGCTGATAAAAATGGAGGCGTGAGTTGTCGTAAGGTCAGGATACACACGCCTGACCAACTTGTATTTAATAATACTAATGTTGTGAATACTAGGAATGCGTGTACTACTGCCAGTGCTTGTACAGTGGCTAGCCCACAGATAATCTCCTTGTAATACGTTAAGAACTTTTATATATATATAAGGCTAAAGGCATCGATAGACACTAAAACTTGTTGCCAAAATTCACTTAGACACCTCAACTATGACCTGTACCTATTAGGCCCCTAAACCCCCCGAATTTTGATTCAATTGGGCATTTTTTTGTCAATCAGCAAAAGGCTGAAGTGTGTGTTGCACACACACGATGACGTGAAAAAATTAACCAATTAAAAAAAATACGCGGCAAAACAAAATTATACATGTAATTGCTAATATTTTCTATTTTTTATTTAATTATTTATTTAATAATAATTTCTTAATTTTTTTTTTAAAAAAAGAAAAACAATACCCCCCACCCCCATCGTCTTCTTCTTCACCACAACCCCCACCCCCGCGTCTTCAAGCATCTCCCACCCACCTAATCGTCTTCTTCTTCATCCCCCTCCCCCGACGTCTTCACACACACAAACACATACACATAGTCGTTGTCATCACCCCATCCTCCTTCACTGCAAACTTCCATTTTTTTGGACTGAATTTTTTTTTTTTTGTTGTTATTTACATGAATTTACATACGTTGACTCTTGCTATGAATAATATGTTGAAAATCCAACAATTCAAATGTAGCAAACTTTAATTTTTTCCGGCAAACTTTCATTTTTTCCGGCACACTAATGACGGAAAAGAATAAGATTAACAACAATTTTTTTAAATCAAATTCAAAAGTAAGAACAAGAAAGGAGAAAAAGTAGAAAAAATGGTAGGAGAATTAAGTTTAGCAAAAAAAAAAATGAAGAAGAAGATGAAATAGGGGTATCGGGGGGGGGGGGGGGGGGAGGAATTATGTTGGAGGTTTTTTTTAAAATAAAAAAAAAATTGGGGCCCTCAGTGCCACTTGGCACTTTTCTATTCATAACTTAATAAAAAAATTACTCTTCATGCGCCTCTCGAGATTACATAGCACGCGCAGTGCCATGTAGGCAAAAAATGACCAATTGAATCAAAATTGGGTGGGGTGGGGTGGGGTGGGGGGGGTTAGGGGCCTGATAGGTGCAGGCCATAGTTAAGGTGTCTAAGTGAATTTTGGCAACAAGTTTGAGTGTCTATTGATGCCTTTGGCCTATATATAATATGTCCTGATTACCAAAAAAAAAAAAAGAAGTAGATTTCATTTAACTAGAATATTTCATATTGACTCGTCTTAATTATCTGTTAGCTAAAGTAACGACAGGATAATAACAGAGTCACAATTTTCACTAGAAAGATTCAAAATATGACGAATAAACACACGAAAAAATTGAAGAAAGCTTGAAATATACAATATATATATATATATATAACTATTTTTAACCGAATATAAATATCATAATTTTTCATTAAAAAGCATGGATAAACTCCCTCGATCCTACCTAGCTGCACACGTGTCTATTAGAGGATGTGTCGGTTAGTAATGTGTAAATATCTTCTACTGGTGAACAAGAAAAAAAACTACTCTCTTCTTTTCGTTTTAGTTGATCTTCTTTCTAAAAATATTTTTTTCAATTTAGTTATCCCTTTGATGAACTCAAGAGATTTTATTATGTTCTTCCAATATTACTCTCAATATTAAATGATTAAACAAATTGTACTTACTCAAATTCATGTTTTCAATGTATAATTAATAAGGTTGTTTTAGTAAAATAAGTCTCTATTAAATAATTTCTTATGGGGTGTGCCAAGTCAATAAGGACAGGGGCGGATGTAAAGTATTCGGTGCGGGTTTTCAGAAAGCCAGTAACTTTCGTACGGTTCTTGAATTTATATTGAAAAAAATAGTAAATATATAAGAATTATAAGTTGGGAACCCACAAACAAAGTGTGTTATTGGTCTAGTGATAAAAAATTATAAGTTGGAAATCCACGACCTTTAAATTCTAGATACGCCTCTCAATAAGGACCAACTAAAACGAGGAGTATAATTACAACAAATAATTTTTATTTTTTTTAAAACTATATTTAGAAACAGGTGGCAGGTGAAAAAAAATTAAATATTTTTGGGAACTTGTGGCAGAAATAGTTAGTTACGTGAACTATACAAACACGAAATTGACTGGACATAGCACCAGCAATGTTATCTATTTTCCCTGGCCCACTGTCACTCTGGCACTATTATCTGATCTGGCAATCTTTTTGATTAATATTTTATTTTAAAATATGTTTTTCATTATATTGATATAAAAAAGTGATAGTTTACTGAATTTTTGAATATTCAAATTCAAATTCAAATTTAAAAGTATTAAATTAATTTAATAAAATATAATTTTAAACATTGATCAAATTGATTCTCAAAAAGCGAAATCTGAGTGAATACTATTCACCAGTTATATTCAGATGAGACGTCAGGTGTTTCATTTGTATTTATTCAACGAGATCGAGATACAACAGTGATTGGACAGTTATACTATTTTTGACCCAACGAGGTGATGCCTAGTGTTTTGGGACGAGATAAAAAAATACAATCGTGATTGGATAGTTATATTATTTTCAACCCAACGAGATGATGCCTAATGTCTCGTGACGAGATAAAAAAATACAATAATGATTGATAGTTATATTATTTTGACCTAAACGAGGTGACAACTAATGTCACCGAGAGCGAGTTAATAGGGAGACCTGAGATCTTGAGAATTGATTAAGGAAATTTCGATGCTCTCATAGCTGTTTCTCATATTGAACAAGCTAGACGATCTAAATTGAGCCTTGTGATTAGGGTTGCCGACTCTGAGTCCAATAAAAGAGGCTCTTGAAAAAGAGCTTTCGAATTCTCTCTCGGCCTCTGAAAATAGAGAAGTGGTGTGTCTTGAAGCGGACAATAAGGAAACCCGACTTGAGCATCGCGTTTCTAGAAGAAAGGTTTGGTTTTAGGATCCGACAACTTATGTAAGAGCTTTTCAACAGATCGATTGTTTCTTCTGAACTTTTCAACGGACTGGTTGCTGCTTTCATAGCTAAGACGACTCTGTTGAAAACTTTAGAGTTGAAGAAACCGAACGCATGATAAAAAGAAGGTAAAATTACTCGAAACCTAGTGATTAACAATTTTTCAAAATATTCATTATCAACCCTCATTACCTTTTTTATAAGCTAGAGGTAGAAAGCGAGTCGAGAGTTCGGTCGAATTCAGTAATTTTTATTCAAAAATACATTTGCTTCAAAAAATTCATGAAATACTCTGTCAACTGAAATTTTGAGAGTCAATCAAATTTTTCTTCCACTGAAGTATTTTGATATATCTTTAAAATATTTCAAATTATTAATCATAATGACTATAATACGTTTTACTTAGTTTCCAAATATATAAATTATATTTCAAAAACCTTATTCATGATCAAAATATAGGAATTTAAAGTTTAAAGCTTTGAACGTCACTATAAATATTCGAACCTTTCGAACACCCGCGATTCCTAAATTTCAAGTCCACGACCGTATATATAAGCAAATAGAAAATCAAATCCACCACCTTCACGTGAACCTCAAAGTAGAGGATAAAATCTCTTCTCAGCTCTTATGTTTTTATAGTAAGCTGTTAATATAGTTGTTTCTAAAATCAATGTTCCATGTTCGGTGGTTGTATTATTTAAAAAAAAAAAAAAATTGCCTTACGAAATCTCTTGCTCGTTCCTCTAATATTTTTTTTTTCAGATTAAACAGGAAAAAAAACATGTGGGGTTTTCAGTTCTTGATGTAAATTGTAAGTTTGCACATTTTTTTTAATTATATTTTTTCAGTTTAAAGAAAAAAAATGAAGAAGTTGGGTTTTGAGTTCTTGAACTAAATTGCAAGTTTGCAAAATTTTTTAAAATTATATTTTTTCAGTTTAAAGAAAAAAAAATGAAGAAGTTGGGTTTTGAGTTCTTGAAGTAAAATTGTAAGTTTGCACTTTTCTTTTTTTTGTTTTTGTGAGTTTCCAAGTTGAGTATATGATTATACATTTTGGTTAAAGTGTTTGTTTCCATTTGAGTTCTCGGTGTAAATTGTGAGTTTGCACAATTTTTTTTTTTTTCTTTTTTTTTTTGAGTTTGTAAGGTGAGTATATTTTTTATTATACATTGTCTTAAAGTGTTTGTTTCGATTTGTGTTTACTTTTTATGGGGTTTTCTTGATTTTCTATGACTGAATCTTTTATAAAAATGTTCCAAGTTTGATGAAGAAGGAAAGTCTTAAAGGTTCTTTATGAGAAACCCAAGCTGGAAATCTCATAAAGTTAGTAGCTTTTTTGTTTTTGTTATTAATTTTAAAAAGATTTTATTTTTCTGTTTATTTATGAGGTGTTAATTGGATAAAGATGTAATTTTTCTTATGGGGTTTCTAGAGCTGATTTTATTGGAATTTTTATCTTTATTTGCTATAATTTAGCTAATTACAGCTGTTTTTCATGGTCAAATGTTAGTTGTTATTTTCTTTGGTGATCTATTTTTGTGGGGGGTTTGACTAGCTGTCAATTTTTATGCCTTTGGGTCAAGTTTGAACTTGGACATGCTTTGTTTGTGTTGATTGCTTAATATAAATGTGGGAGACAAAAAGGAGAAGAACATGGGAAGAAATTGAACTATGATGCATATTTTTTAAAATATATATTAAAAAAGTTGTTTATGTTTCACCTACTTGAATAATGACAACATTATAGGCTAGATTCAATGGAAGAAGATCCCTCTTTCTTTGGGGTTCCATGGCTTTATTATACATATGAAATCGAAATTCAAGGTTTCTGGATTGTGTTATTAATAATAATTATGAAGAATCTATTTTTCCATACCTTTTCTTGATCATAACATGCCTTTCTTGATGTTTGTTTGCCATCATTTTCATTGTGTTCATTTTCTTACCTTTCTTGGAACAGGAGTAAATCAGTTATTTGGTTTTTTATTGAGGTTCCAGAATCTTGATACATTGTCTGAATTTGTTGCCGGTGCGTATTGGAAAAATTCCCGGATATAAGAAGATATGGCCATGACATTTACCCCCTTGTCGTGGTTGCTTTGGAGTGGAAAGCATCAAGAACCCAAAATTTCCAATGGCTCTTCTTTAAATCCATTACCTGATTCGGTTTTGTGGGAAACGGATACTTTGAAGTTTCCTCTAGACCGCAGGAGGAACATGGCTTCCTCGTCAAGAAGGGGTAAGAGAAAATGGCAGAGTCGTGAGGAACGAAAGATTGACAGGGAATATGATATTGTTATTGTGCCATCAGATGGTGGATGTGTTTCGGGGTCTGAGTCTGAGGATTCAGATTGGTCAGTCGGATGGTTGGAGCCTCATGGTCCTGGATTCAATAGTGATGATGATTTGGATGATAGCTTTGCTGTGATTGTTCCTTGCTATGGCTATGGTTGTATAAATGTGGAGGAAAATGCACAAGACAAGCTGCTGCAAGCCATGGGAAATTTGAAGGATATATATGCTACTGGTAAGAATCTTTTGCTGTTATGTTCTTGTTGTTTGAATATGATTTCAAATATTGTTTGTATCTATTGAGTAAACTTGACCAATGACTTCCAAAGATTATCAATCACCTTAGTATTAAATTGTTGGGAAAAGTACTGCAATATTGATATTGAAACTGAATTAATAATAGCAAAAGAGTTGTCACAAACACTGTCGTGGCAAGCCACTGCCTTGAAACCGATTTCAGCCCGACTCCGATGCAAATCCTTCTAGCCAGTCGCTCCCCAAGGTTCCACAGCTACTTCCAAACACGTGCACTCGTGGCTGGAAGTTTGGAGGTTGCCCAAACCAATTACCCAAAACAATTCAAGAGGAAGAGGAAAGGAGGAAGATTGTTTCTTTCTTTATGTGGTGTGTTTTTATCTTCTCCAAAGACACCCTTTATATAGTATTTGCAAGTGGAGTTGCAAGAGCTATATTTAATGGTATTAAAGAACCATTACTTCACATTTTACATAATTCTATTAGAACGGATGTTTAGATGTATTCACATCTCCTTTGTAACGTAGAAGTTATTCTATCTCTGCATTACACTAATTAAATTAATAACTGTAGAGTTAATTCCACAGACTAATGCAAAGATAAAGAATAAGAATAAGTTCTGGGCAAAAGGAAGGAACACGTACTTAAGTGTTAATATCTTTCGATTTGAATTGACACGTAGTGATATGAGGCAACAACAAATATCCAAAAAGTGTAGTATTCTTGAACTAGATGGACATAAGTTGACACCCCCGCAACACATAACATATCCTTGATTTTAAGCAACCTCCGCGATACTACAAAGTGCGTTTATGGTCATGCACACAAACCTTGGGTCTCATGAGTGTTCTAGAAAGATAACCCAAGTCTTTCATAAAAAGGTGACCAACCTTTTAAAGTCACGTAGGTGATCCATCAAGTCTATCTCATAGACCACCTTAAGGCTATGGATCATTAATAAAAAAATAAGCTCAACCTTATAATACACTTACCTCACGCCATAGGAATATGATATGTACTATTTATTGAAGGTCTATATGGCTTCGTTTGACCCCAAATAGGTATCCACCATATTACCTCAATCCATGGGCTTTAGCCCTATCCCCTCGACGATTCAAGAACCATTTTTCTTGTCAAACCTTTGATCATAGGATCCGCCAAATTTCTTTCGGATCTTACATATTCCTAGGAAATAACACCATGTTTCAACAATTGTTTAACTGCACCATGTCTGATGCGAATATGTCTCTTTTTACCATTGTATACACTATTTTTAGCAATCCCAATTGCCGCCTGTGAGTCACAATGTAAAGAGACTGGTGATATTTGTCTTCCCCATAAAGGAACATCTATCAAAAGATTTCTCAGCCACTCAGCTTCTTGCCCTGCCAACTCGAGAGCAATCAATTCAGATTCCATGGTAGAACGTGCTATACAAGTCTGCTTTGAGGACTTCCATGAAATAGCACCTGCACCCAAAGTAAACACATAGCCACTGGTAGAGCTAACTTCATCATTGTCAGTCACCCAGTTTGCATCACAAAAACCTTTTAAAACAATAGAAAATTTATTAAAATGCAAACACCAATCCATAGTACCTCTCAAGTATCTTAACAAGCGATGAAGAGCATACCAATGCTCATTACTGGGATTATGAGTATATCTACTCAATCTACTAACAACATAAGCTATATTAGTCCGACTATAGTTCATGAGAAACATTACACTCCCAATTATTTTAGCATATTCAGTTTGAGAAACACTGAAATCTTTATTCTTTTTCAAGTGTATGCTAGGATCATAAGGAGTTCTCACTGAAACTACATCAAAACAATTAAACCTTTTCAACATTTTTTTAATATAATGAGACTGACACAAAGAGAAACCATTAACGTTTCTTTTGATTTTTATTCCTAAAATCACATCAGCTTCTCCAAGGTTTTTCATTTCAAATTTAGAAAATAAAAATTTCTTAGTCTCATTTACAACATTCACATTAGGGCCAAATATTAATATGTCATCCACATACAAACATATAATCACACAATCTGATCCACTGCTTAGGTGCCTACTTAAGTCCATATAAGGACTTTCTCAATTTGCATACTTTATCCTCTTGTCCCATAACTCACCATGTAGATTCACTCGTCATCGGTGGATTCCTCAAAGTCATGGAATAATTCTTTGTTAGCGCAGAATGTCTTGAAGCGCCTGTGTCCAACACCCAATCAGTTTTGTTAGCTACCAAATTTGCCTCGACGCTTACTGCAACAATCACTTCATCACCCTCTGTAAGATGAGCTTGGGCATCACCTTGTCCTCCCTGTTTTGACTTTTATCCTTTTCTTAGATAACACTAGACAACCCTGTGGCCAAGTTTTCCGCAGACAAAACAAGGTCCTTTTGATTTTTTAATTTGACTCTCTGGCTTGTTGAAATTATTTTTCTTTTTCACTTGTTCCTTATTCTGAACATTCTTTTGTTTTCCTTCTTACCTGTCTTTTGTAATAGTACCAGAAGATTCCACAAGGTTAGCTTTAGAAGAATTAAGAGATAAAGCTACCATCTTGTCTTTGAGACGGTTTGCCTCCTCTGTTCTCATGTAACTTATAAGTTCTTGGAGAGTTAAATTTTTTTTCTTATGTTTCAATTGATTTCTGTAATCACTCCAAGATAGTGAAAATTTTTCAAGCAGAACATTAACCTGAAGAATCTCACAAATCTTCATGCCCTCATTGAGAACATCAGCAGTTAAATTTTCATATTCGCGGACTTATTCCATGATTGATTTATTGTCAACCATTTGGAATTTAATCCATTGTCCGACCACATATTTTTTCTTTCCTGCATCATCGGCACCATATTTCTTTTTTAAACTATCCCATATTTCTTTAGCAGATTTATAGGTAACAAATAAATCAAACAAATGATTAGTCGTATGGTTCAACAAATGTCTTCTAACTGTTTTGTTATCCTTTTCGAATTTCTTTTTAGCAATGACATCAACCACAACAGTGTTAGATCTAGTAGTAATGTTAGAACCATTAGTTGGAGGTTCATTAAACAAAACATAATCAACTTCTAATTGTTTGAAAAAAATCAGAAGTTTTTGTGACCAATGTTTAAAATTATTTCCGTCCAATTTCTCTATCTTTGACAAATCAGTAAAAGTTTTGTTCAAAGAAATAGCCATTTATCAATATTGTATGTAAGAAAATCACTTTCAAATTGTTGGGAAAAGTACTACAATATTGATATTGGAACTGAATTAATAATAGTAAAAGAGTTGTTACAAACACTGTGTCGTGGCAAGTCACTGCCTTGAAAGTGATTTCGGCCCGACTTCGGTGCAAATCCTTCTAGCTGGTCGCTCCCCAAGGTTCCACAGCTACTTCCAAACATGTGCACTTGTGGCTGGAAGTTTGGAGGTTGCCCAACCCAATTTCCCAAAACAATTCAAGAGGAAGAGAAAAGGAGGAAGATTGTTTCTTTCTTTATGTGGTGTGTTTTTATCTTCTCCAAAGACACCCTTTATATAGTATTTGAAATTGGAGTTGCAAGAGTTATATTTAATGGTATTAAAGAACCATTACTTCACATGTTACTTAATTCTATTAGAACGGATGTTTAGATGTATTCACATCTCCTTTGTGTTAAGAGTGGGTAAAAGTTACACATTGGTTGGGGAATGGACTAGTGGTTTGCTTATATAGAGTTGGGTAATCCTCACCTTTTGTGCTAGCTTTTGAGGTTGAGTTAGGCCCAAGGTCCATTTCTTGACATGGTATCAGAGTCAGGTCCATCCCCGTTTTTGGGCTCCCGGTCCACGCGCCGGTGCCAGTTGGGCCTGGGCGTGAGGGGAGGTGTTAGAGTGGGTAAAAGTTCCACATTGGTTGGGGAATGGACTAGTGGTTTGCTTATATGGAGTTGGGTAATCCTCACCTCTTGAGCTAGCTTTTGAGGTTGAGTTAGGCCCAAATCCATTTCTTGACACTTTGTAACGTAGAAGTTATTCATCTTTGCATTACACTAATTAAATTAATAACTGTAGAGTTAATTCCACATAAATACCTTATAAAGGGCTTCTACTGGGTTAATCATTTATTGCTGGCAAGTAAGGCCATTAGGTTATTCTAAGAGGAACATATGTATTGATGTTCATACAGACGTGCTGCTTTTGCAGCACACCCAACTCGCATAGGATCTATTCATTAAAATGTCCTTTCCCACTTACGCTCATTATAATTAAGTGGATGATGAAAATATATATCATTACTCTTTTTTGACATAAGTAACACGAGATTTTGGTTGAGGTATAGTAACTAGTAGTAGTTGTGCAATTAACAAGAGAGTATGGCAAGCCTAAGAGAGTAGCAGAGTCACGAGGCTGGAATTCCAATCATTGATCGGAGGAATTAACAAATTCCAAAACCTGTATTAATAGAGTACGGATGATGATACAAAAGCTTCTTGATACCGAGAGAGGAAAGTGGCAGTGCTTCTAAAGCAACTAATTTGACGAATGTTTTAGTTGCCTTATTGTGTTACTTGTCTGAGTAATCGGTTTAGCTGGAAAGGCTTTTGAAATTGACATGGTTCTTGTTTTGCTAGTTGTGCTTTATTTATATTCTCCAGTTTTGAATTCACGCTTAAAGGAGACTTATAAGCTTGATCAAAAAGTTATAAATTTGCAGTAAGGTGGTGACTTCATGAGGTTACTTCTGTTCGAGATTGTTTATTAAATGGTCATCTTGTTGCTTATAGGGTTTCATAATCCTCTGAAACTAGGTTGAAGTTTTGTCCCTTCCCCTTTTTTTCCCTTTCCGAGAGGTGGTAATGGTAACTTGTAATAATAAAAAGAAGCGAGTATACGTGACCAACCAGCATTAGAAATGGAGCCTTTTCCCTTGTTATTTCGAGGAGCGTCTCTCTACGTGATAAATTTTTCGCCCCTGAACTCTTCTTGCTTCCATGTTCTATATAATTAGGATCTTGTTCTTGCCCTACATCACTTGATCAATTGAGAAGAATTTAGCACCATGTCTTTTGTTATTGGTAGTTGGTGCATAGATTTGCATTAAATTTGCTGTTGTCAAAGAGTCCTAATTTTTTCTACAACATTGTTCTTTAGAACTTTTCCTTTTAACCTTTTTTTCCCCCATCTGATTGAACATAAAAGTCGGAAACAGCCTCTCTACCTCTCACAAGGTAGGGGTAAGGTCTGAGACCCTGCATACACCCTACCCTCCCCGGACTCCACTTGTGGGATCACACTGGATATGTTGTTGTTGTTTGTTGTATCTGATTGAACATAAAGTTATCAATAATGCATTGAATTAGATCAAAGGACAAAAAAGGGAGATCTATGAAGAGTAAATTATCTTCAGCTTTCCCTTTTCGACACAGTTTTCAGCTTTGTAATTTGTATGATTTAGTCTTATTGATTTTGCATTTTACTTGCAGAGAATAAGAAGTACATGGAGCACTGGGTGGCATCTCTGAGTACTCACTGAAATTCAGCAACGCCTACGATGCTGATCGAAACTTGTTTTCTGCTGCTCCTCCTGATTCTTTGTTGCAGTGGATCAAACTTGAGCTGTGTTAGTTAGTTATTTATTAGTAGAAGCTTTGATATGAACTCTGTAAAAACATAAGAAAAAGGAAAAAGAAAAATACAAAAGCCACATAAACGAAAAAAAAAAAAAAAAGGAACCTTCCTTGGGTACTTCGCGAATCATATGTTTCTTGAATATCTGATCTCCAGAATTGGATCCGAAGATGTGACCTCTACTTTCATCCTTCTTGAACATTGGTGTAAATTTTCAATGCAAAGTGACTGAAAGGATAAGGAAAGAAATGCATGCTGGAGAACACAATTCTTAAGAGGATCAAAAAGGGCAAGGCATGACCACATGTTATGCTTTCATCATTCTTTGATGTAAATATCTGTGAATATGTAAATAGGTTCCTGTAGTTGTAAATACGTCGCTTGAATGTTCATCTAGTTGTAGTTCGGCTCTTCCCCCGACCCTACTCATAGCGGGAGCTTTAGTGCACCGAGCTGCCCTTTGAAGTACTATAAATACCTGTGAATCTGTAAATATGTTCATCTAGTTGTAAATACGTCAGTCTGAATGTTCATCTAGTTGTAAATATATCGCTTGAAGCACTGTAAATATCTCTGAATATATAAATATGTCATCTAGTTGTAAATATGTCGTTTGAAGTACTGTAAATAGTTGTAAACCTCTGATAGCATTAGTTGCAATAATATGCTCCTGCTGTTTAATTGTGATATTTTTCTTCCCTGCTGTGTCCAATGCTTCTGTTGCTACTGTGAATGTTATATGCATTGATTGGTTTGAAGGTGTAAGATGGAAATGATTCAAGCCAATATGTTGAGAAGCTAAATGAACATGGACTTGAGCAAAATGTGTACAAGTAACCTTATATTTTCTCTAACAATGAACAGTTTTTGAGTAGTTTAGCCAAGAGTTGGTAGAAACCAACTTATGTCTTCTTTGTTAAAAAGCTTGGGATAGTATTTGATTATTTTGAACTCAAGTATGTCATGTTCATTTTTTTATATGCGTAGTGTTCCAGTCAGTTTGCTTGCATTTCGACTAATTTCATGTGGTACCTGTTGCTTTCTATAATCAGAGGTACCCCGTAACTTTGTCCACCAACAACACATCTTTTTAAATATATATGTGATCTTTGCTTGTCTGAAATCATGTATGGGATGATCTTAATCCAAGATTGTCTTGATTTTTTGGAATAATACTTTGATATACTAGATTTATTCCCCATGATGTTTAGTATCTTTCTCAGCATCTTCTTATGAAAGCCATGTTGCAGACAATCTAAAACCATCTGGTTCTTGCTATTATTAAGGAAATAAGAGAAATGAAGGAACAAGATGGAGCAGCTACTTGCAACTAATACTCAAAAGGAAAGAGATTTCTAAAGAGTAAAAGAATGGAGGAAACTCCAAATAAAAATCTCAAATACAATAACAGATTCATTGTAATCCCACAAGTGGAGTCCGAAAAAGATAGGTTGTACGCATATCTCACCCATACTTTTATGTGGAAAGTATGTGGGATAGAGAGAATGTTTTGGATAGATCCTCGCGCTCAAAAGTTTTTTTTTTTTTGAACCAGGATTGCAAGAAGAAAAATGACAGCAAATGAAGCAACAAATAGTAATATTCAACAGAAAGAAAAGATCAAGAAAAGATCTTGCCTTTTGAGCTATAGTAAAAAGGGAATGGCAACAGGATAAGCAAATATAATTTTCTTTGCATTCTACAATTTTTTCATACTTTTTAACTACTTGAATTATGATAAGTTATAACATAGTATATACTTTTTATCTCTAATTATGTGAATTTTATTTTCAAAAATTAAGAAATCGATATTTTTTTCCCAAAAGAAGAAATCATATCCAAATCTATAAATAGTAAATTAGAATCCTCCACCCTACATCAATCTTTTCCCTTTAATTAAAAGGAAATCAAAGGGGTTGTAGTAATGGTGGCAAACAAGAATAACAAAAAGGAGAAAGTCAAACCATTACACCACCTCACCTTAAAAACAAGAACAATAATAAAATAAAGAAGAGGGAAGGACATGCAAACCATAATGTTAAACAAGCTGGCAGATCCAGAATTTTTTTAAAATTATTTTATTTTATTTATTTATTTTCTTGAATTGCAAATTGGTTAGTTAGTTAATGGGGCTCCTACACTTGTGCTTATTTCTGAAGATCCACCACCTTTCTTTGACCTAGTATGTTCCTTATACATCTTTGATCAGCATCATGCACATTCTCCTGAATTTTTTTTCCTATGATTATGTAATTTCTTTTTTTTTATATGATGGATCTCATTTGTTCTGCTAGATGATGAAAAACAATGTTGTTATAATCACAACTCAATGTGCAATGAAGAAAAACAAGTAGTTTTATAGTGAAGAAAAAAAGAAGAGAAATGTTACACAGAGCAGCAAGAAATGCATATTCTTGGTGGTGGGCTAGCCATATTAGAACAAAACAGTCAAAATGGCTGGATCAAAACCTCCAAGGTCAGTTCTTTATTAGTATCTATCTATGTCTTGTTATGATGCAATCTTGTCTAAATTTATGAACAGGTTGTCTTATCAAGAAAATAACAGAATGATGAACTAGTACTAGTGTTTTGTTTTAAAAAAACTGTATAGGTATCATGCAAATGTTTTGTAGTTCCAATGAGCCATGTAGGAAGAACAATAGAATTGCTATAGCTGCTTTCCTGATTGAGGTATTGACAAAGGATTTAAATCATATACAACGACAGTGTAAAGAATGTTTACTTCGTCAGTGTAATTTAACTTGTTATAGTAGGTTATTTACCGGGATATCACATGATGTTTGGTGTAAACAGTTTATCTTATTTTCTTCTTCTTGTTTCTGTCAGTTGCTTCTGCCTCTTTTTATCGTTCTTTGAGGGTCTATCAGAAACAACCGCTCTTCCTTCTCATGAAGGAAAGGGTAAGGTCCGCGTACACTTTACCCTCCCCAGACCTCACCTATGGGATTACACTGAGTTTCTTCTTGTTGTTGTTTGGTGGAAATAGTTACTTGTTAATGTAGAGTTGGAGAAGGACTTGAGTTGAACTTTCTCAGCTAAGGCATCATTTAGCTTATCATACTATTTGTCTCCTGTTTTCTTATAAATCCTAAAGTAGAGGCGCGGACCATTATCCACTGAGTTTCAAACCGTGCTGTCATTCATTAGCCCTTGAGGATTTCTCGATTATCAGAAAAAGAACGCCAAAGTGTATGATGCTTTACATGAAACAAAAGAGAGAGAAACAAAGTGAAAATAAAGAGCTGACTATTTTACCTGTTATTCGCAGATATGGAGGAGAAGGTTGAATATGTACTCAAAATCATAGACGAGGATGGGGAATCCTTTGCAAGCCGGGCAGAGATGTATTACAGGAGGAGGCCTGAGCTCTTGAACTTCGTGGAAGATTTTTTCCGGAGTTATAGAGCTTTGGCAGAGAGATTTGATCATTTATCCAAAGATCTTCAGACTGCTAACCGAACCATTGCAACTGTTTACCCAGAGAGAGTTCAACTCGCGATGGAAGATGAAGATGGAGAACAATTTCTTGAAGCATTAGGACCTCCTAAGGAATCAAATGAGCCTTCCAAAAGCTCACCAGTTGCGCCAAAGTTAAGTTTCCCAAAAGTTCCTTCTTTTGCCAAACGAAATGCCAAACCATCAAGGTTGATGTCAAAGAAAGGACTAATGAAATTCGATGTTGATGATGCAACTGCTGCTGCTCGTCCAAGATCAGGTTTGAAAAAATCCGAGGCACTCCAGGAGATCGATAAGCTTCAGAAGGATATTTTGGCACTTCAGACTGAGAAAGAGTTCATCAAGAGCTCATATGAAAATGGGCTAGCAAGGTATAGGGAAATCGAAGAAAGGGTCACTGAGATGCAATCAAAAGTCAGCAGCTTGCAAGATGAGTTTGGCATTGGCACAATGATCGAGGACGATGAAGCTCGGTCATTGATGACTGCCACAGCTCTGAACTCATGCCAAGAGACCTTAGCTCGGTTGCAGGAAAAACAGAAGCAATCAGTGGAAGATGTCATAGCTGAGCATCAAAAGATTTTAGAGGTCCTTGGAAAATTTGAGACTCTAAAGGGAAAGTTTGTCAGTAAACTGCCACATCCACAAGTCCTGTCTGAAGTAAACAAGTCTTCCAATCCAGATTCGGAATTGAAGTTGCTGAATCGACAAGTGGAAACTCCTGAAAGAGAGAAGCATAATCCAGAGAAAGTGCATAAGGAGCTGGAAGATAATTCTGCCACTTCCATGTCTGATCTAGCAGAGAAGGTTGATGAACTTGTTGATAAAGTCATAAAGTTGGAAACCGCTCTCTCTTCCCAGAATGCTTACGTAAATAGATTAAGAGCGGAGACAAGTGAACTTCATTCACATCTGATTAAAGCGGAAGAGGAGAAGGGGACTTTGGTTGAAGATTCAGAGAGCATGAGCAAGAGAATAAAACAACTGGAGGAAGAACTTGTCAGAGCTCAGAATTTCAATGAAAGCATCAAACTCGAAGTCAAGCACCAGCAACCTCATCTTACTGAAGCCAGTTGGAGTATTGATGAAAAATTGCACAACAAGAGGGAAGATGAAGACGTCAAAGATACTTTGCCATCCAATAAAACAATCGACTTTTCAGGAGTTGATAAGGCAAAGCAGTTTCAAGCGTTACCTGAAGAAACTGTTCTAGGTATCTCCGGAGGTGTAAGTAGTAGGGAAGGTCAGAAGAGAGAAGTCTTGCAACAACCACAGGATTGTCTTGAAGTTGACCAGTCGAACAAGGATACTAGAGATGGAAGGAAGGGTGGTGCTTTAGATGCTAACCAGGGCGTTTCTGGTGTCGATAAGGCAAAGCAGTTTCAGGCTCGTGAAGCAGTCATTCCTGGAGTAGATGTTCTGGGTGTCTCCAAAGGTGTTAGTAAGGAAGATCTGAAGACAGAAGTCTCGCAAGAACAGGAACGTTGTCTTGAAGTTGACCAGCAAAACCTTATCAAAAGCCACTTCAGCAATGATACTCGAGATGGATCAGGGTTCACAGACAAAGAGATGATGGTGACCACCACAACTACCACAGGTAAAGAAGAAAAGTTTCCAAATGCTGATCTTCAGAAGGACCCAGACAATTTTGTCAAAAATACTGTGAGAGATGCAGCAGATGTTGGGATAGAAAAAGGGTTTGATAAAAACCACGGGCGTGTTACAGATCATGGTTCATCCACCAAAAGAATTGATGGAGAAGTCGAGCTAAGTGGGACAAATGATAGTGCAAACAGAAGCGATTTTCCAGGTTCTGATCCTGTCAATCAGAAAAAGGATACCAAAGAAAGTGAATGCATTAGATTTCCTGATTATGATGCAATGATCTCAACGGATATCAGAATGGGAGAGGAAGCAAAGAAGCAAGATGTCTGTGATAACCTCATTCCCTTCAAAGGTGAAGCTGGAAAGCTTTCCATATCCGACCTTCAGAATGACCATGACAACTCAACCAAAATTGGTCATGTGAATGATGTGGAAGACGTTAAATTAGAAAAAGGGTTTGAAAAGGGTCAAGAAGTGCATGTTGCAGATCATGGCTCACCTACTAAGAAAAATGTCGAACAAAGGGGTCCAAATGATCTTGCAGACAGAAGGGACGCTTTCCCTGGTTCTGTCGAAGATCAAGAAGAAAAGCTTTACAAAACCAACCATCAGAATCACCCGAATGACTTTTTACAGGAAGCTCCACCAAGGGATTCTCCAGATGTAAATATGAAAAGAGGATCTGATGAAAGTGAAAGCTTTCATACATCAAATGATGACTTGGCCACAGAAAGATATGTGAGGAAGGAAGAGCAAGCCAGGACAAAAGATGCTGCAGACAGGAGCGATGATTTGCACAGTACTGAAGGTAAAGAAAAGTTTTACAAAACTCAACACTAGAATTATATAATGTATTGTTCCCAAAATTTTCTATTACGAAATTTGATGGCAATGAGGTCTGATAAAAGTTATCTACATGTTTCAGACAATGAATCAGCCATCAGAAGAGATATGAGAAAGGAAGAGCACGCTGGCACAAAAGCTATGGTAGAGAAGAGTGGTCGTTTGCACATTGCCCCGGAAGCTATAGAAGAAAATTTTCGGAAATCCAACCATCCAAATTACCGGTATGATCTCCCAGAAAATGTTTCTGTAAGGGATGCTTCCAACGTCAAGATGGAGAAGGTAATTCATGAAAGTGAAAACACACGTATTTCAGATGATTCCTCAGCTAACAGAGAAGAGAGAATGAAGGAGCTAAAAGGTAAAGCTTAGATATTACATGTATTACTGGTAATTGTCTAATTTCTCCCAAATTTAAAGAAACTGTTTTACATTTCTGACTTTACGAACTACACAGTGAAGGAGGCTCCACATGAAGATATATCAGAACCCGGTAGCAGCTCAGGGATCTCAATGACTATAAACAATGAAGGCAGAGAGAAGGTAGGTAATGATCATCATCTCAATATAGCGGTTGGATCTGCCACAGGAAACTTCTCCAAATTGAATGACAGCAATCGATCAGACGATCTTTCAAGAAAGATGGATTTCAAGAATAAAATAAAGTCAGAGGAGCAAAACGATGAATTCTCTCACAATTTAGTCCAAGCACACACAGATCGCAACTTTCAACAGTCCAATTGGCATAACCAACCTGAAACACATTCCGCAAGTGTCCAAGTGAAAGATATTCCAAGCACCATTCCAGATAGTGAGCTAGAGGAATGGGAAAGTATTTTAGATAATCTTCCATCTGTCCTAAGTGATAATAAGAGAGATGACTTACACGAGGATGAGCTCCCTAATCAAGGTACTCTACTCTTAAGCTTTAAGAGGACACCATCGCTCTTTGTCAACTTGTAAATTAACTAAGCTAATGGCAGTTGCTGTAGGAAATGGTGAAGATTCAAGGAGGCAAGTGTTTAGGACAGTTAACAATGGGCTCTACACGGAAGAACATGAATCTGGAACAGAGGATGACCAGCCAAACTGGAGAGAGCTGTTCTTAAACAGCCTGGATGATGACAGAGAGAAGATACTACTCGAGGAGTACACATCAGTTCTTAGAAATTTCAAGGGTGTGAAGATGAAGCTCAATGATGCGGAGAAGAAAAGGAGAGCGAGCCACTTCCAATATGTTGTGCAGATGAAAGTTCTAAAGAATGCTAATGCCTTGAAGGATGCACAGATTCTATCCTTACAGCATAGATTGAACTCGCTTCAGTCAAAAGACGTTGAAACACCAAACTCCAATGAAATGCCACTGGAAGCAACCTTGCAAGATGCTGAAATGAGACAGGAAGCAACTGCACCCGAAGACACAAGGATTTCAGATATTGGGGAGGATGGCAGAGATGTCAAAGTTAGTGATGTCGATGAAACACATTCCTTCACCACTGTTGAAGATAAAGTACGGATGGACATTGATGATTTGCTGGAGGAAAACATAGAGTTGTGGCTCAGATTTAGCACCTCATTTCATCAGCTACAAAAGTTTCAAACTTCAGTTCAGGATTTACAAGATGAAATAAAAAAAGTGAAGGAAGAGCGCAAGCAAGATTCTGGAGATTCAGGTCAACCACAGTCGCTACTATCAGGCATCCGTCCAATTTATAGGCATTTAAGAGAGATACATACTGAGTTGACATTGTGGTTGGACCATAATTCGGTTCTGAAAGATGACTTACAGAACAGGCTATCATCTCTATCTAATATTCTCGATGTGATAACAAGATTGTCAAGTTCAAGGTCTAAGGAGAATGATCCAGTGCTGAATGCCTATCAAGCAGCAAAGTTTCAAGGTGAGATTTTAAACATGAAGCAGGAGAACAATAAATTAGCAGGTGAACTCGAAGTAGGCATTGAATGTATCTGGAAACTCCAAGATGAGATCCAGAGAACACTGTCAAACCTGGACGAAGAACTCGGGCTGAAAAACCAACCAACAAGGCCTCGATCCAAAATTCCCCTGAGGTCCTTCTTGTTTGGAGTGAAGTTGAAGAGGCAGAGGCCGTCATTATTTTCCTGTGTGAATCCAGCATTGCAAAAACAGTACAGTGATTTATAACAGCACCACGATAGATGCCTTTTTAACAGCAGTAGGCAGATAGATGTCTCTTTTTTCCCTCTTTCCTTTTAGCTTTACTTGTCATCAAATCATAATAGTTGGAAATTTATTGAAGGAGAAAAGGCGTGTTGCCTTTGTGGAGTAGAATACCAGATCTTCTCATGCTTTAAAGCATTACCACGTTCCTTCTTTCTTTCTTGTTTTTTCAAACTCCCCAATTTCTGCAAACTACACAACGATTTCTTTAAGAACTGGTTTCACATATTGAATAACTGTACTTCAAGTAATTTGAATACATAAGGTACCCTTGTTCTCATCTTCGTTAAATTGAGGTGAAATGTGACACAGCAGTTTTCCTGATCCAATCTCGGTTTTCTGAACTTTTAGCACAGCATTTTGGAAACACTAAAAATATCGAGTCTAATCAAGTATCTCAGCAAACACATAAAAGATACTATTACTTACTAGAAACATCTGGAAATATTCAATCCTTGTCAACGGAACACATGAAGAATTTTGAAAAGTCACCTAATTATAGACAAGACTTTTGGAGAAAACATTTACAAAGTTGAGGATAAAAGTCAACAAAATAGCTGGGACGAATTAGAAATTACATACAGAGCTGGTCCAGCCAGTAAACTCTATTTTGCTCTCCCCCATCCTCAGTTGCCAAATGTGTCTCACCTAAATCCCCTTCCTCAACTATCTTTGAACACCACCTTACATGTCACAGGTGCTGGACCTTGACCACTAGTGTTTTCAGCTGCCAATTCTGTTTTAGTGTTCTCGTTCTTATTGCTGGGAGACTCTTGACTTGGGATTAGTTTTTCTTGGATCCAAATTCTTGAAGCTTTACTCTCTCCTCCAAGTTCTTGACCTTCAACCTTCACTGTCAACCGGTTGCCTGAACCAAAAGTTGGACCTTTTTGGACCTGCTGTTGAGGTGTATTCGCCAATGAAGCAGCTCTAATAACTCCAGCTTTCTCACTCCTTGCATTAGACAGAACAGCAGTTTGATTTTCTTGCATAACTGCGGCTTTAGATTTTACTCCGAGCACGACGGTTGCTGGAGAAGATGTAGGGGCACTGGGAACCACAGATGCAGTATTGGTTCTGGATGGCACAGTCGCTGGTCTAGGCTGAACTGCAGGTGATGCAGATCTTAGAGCCTGCAATTGCTGGGTTCCAGACTGTGAGGCATTAGAGAGGCCTACGGGACGGGACACCAGGCCAGTTCGAATGAAATGTACATTACTAGGCAAACCACCAAAGCTACTTGGCACTGATGATTTGACTGCAGGAGTTCCTCCAGGCATGATATGGACGCCTTTTTTAGATTGTGCAGCCTTTTGCAGTGAGGCAGCAGCACTTGAATGGGCAGCAATGGGGGAGCTTGCAGCCATAGCAGCAGCTTTGGCCATTGGATCTGGGTTAATAGCAGGCTCTGCTAATGGATTTTTTGGCACTATAGGTTTTGAAGGTAATAAATCTTGCCGATGCTTAGATTGTGGACCACCTGATGCAATATCAGCAGCAGCAAAATGGGAAGAGTTACTAGGTCCACCACTTGAATTTGGCCCAACTGAAACAATACCACAACCTAGGTTAAAATTAAAGCTTTCATGAATGTATGAAAGAACTAGGAAAGACATAATTAGAATCTTGGCAAAATGCTGGAAAATAGAATTTGCTACTAAAATTTTTAAATACTAAATCTCAAATTAGCAAAGAACTGTTGTTTCTGAAGGTATTTGGCATGCAGACATTACTAATTGGATTGTCCAATCCTTTTTCTTTTAAAGAATGGTTACATTGATTGTCCAATATTTCTTGGAAACGGAAACAAATAAACTCAATAGACCAAATACAGTGGACACCAATACACATGCAAAGACCTAGTCCTTGGTTTTGCATAGCACAACCTATCAGCATATCAAAGGATTTTATATTTTAGTTTAACATCACAATTAAATTTTAAACAATGTATGACACAAGACATTCAACTTATCATATGACACACTTGCGCCCTTTAAAAACCTCAATCTAGGCAGTATTGCCTGATTGCTTCTTTTTCCATCCTCTCACAGTAGTGTGTAAGCAGACATATTGACAGTATGGATGACACAGAGTTAACTGAATTACCATTAGTGCTGGTTGGACAAGCTGCTCTTAAATTATCCCCAAAAGCCACGGACATTGCATGACGAGCCGCAAGCTGAGCCTCCGACAGTTGTGAGGCATTTCCGGCCATGTTCCGCTTTTTAATAATAGACCACCTCTGCACCAAGATATATTCCATTATCTTTGAAAGTAGATTTATATTGCAGATACTGGTACAAGATCTTACAACAGACAAATATTTTTACAAGTTCTGTTAACTGCATTCTTAAAATCTAATTCATGCTAATTACTTAGGGATCTCATTCATCTTCCAGCATCTAAACCCCTTCACAATAATACTTAGCTCCATTACAGTTTATATTTAAACCAAAATAGTCAATAGAATCATTCCAGATTATATCTTCTTCACATAAAAAGGGCAGCCCGGTGCAATAAGCTACTGCTGTGCGCGGTGTCCGGAGAAGGGCCCCACCACAAGGGTGTATTGTACGCAGCCTTACCTTGCATTTCTTCCGGAGGCCATTTCCAAGGCTTAAACCCGTGACCTCTCGGTCACATGGCAGCAACTTTACCAGTTACTCCAAAGCTCTCCTTCAATATATCGTGTTCACATACTTGAGGAAATTCATTGCTACCGACGAGGAAGGCAATAATGAAAAACAGCTACTGTTCAAACACAGATTAATTGGTAGCTAAACTGGACAATATCTTTTCTGGTCATTACAATTTGATGCACTTAAGAAGGCATAATTATTTGGATGAGATCCACGTAGTAAATAGAAACTGCATGTAACCCAAAGATTATTGTTTGTTTAACTCCATGCTGAGGATTTAACCATATAATAAGAGACTGAATGTGTCCTCTATCAAAACTACTTTCATCAAACGAAGCAAATGAGTAAGGAAAAGTTCCCAAGCAATGCAGAAGAGCGCATACTTTTACTGACTCCCGTTAAGGACAAGATCAAAAGAGTCTGCTTCAAAGGGCAGCCCGGAGCACTAAAGCTACTGCTATGCGCGGTGTCAGGGGAAGGGCTCCACCACAAGGGTGTATTGTACGCAGCCTTACCTTGCATTTCTGCCGGAGGCTGCTTCCAAGGCTTGAACCCGCGACCTCCTGGTCACGTAGCATGGCAGTAACTTTACCAGTTACTCCAAGGCTCCCCTTCATCAAAAGAGTTTGCTTAATCAGTGTAAATATGCTTGGAGAATATATATATATATATATATATATATATATATATACAACAACAACAAACCCAGTGTAAATGTTATATATATATATATATATATATATATATATAAAAGAAATTGAGAATGGTAACATGTTATATATGCAGCACAAAGTCAGTGCTACAGCCATCTATACCGATATATATATTATTAAGCATATAAAAATAAACCTGATAAAGTTGTGAAGCTGTTCTGTCACCCTTAAAGTCCTCTTTCAATATACTTGCCCAGTTCCCTTCACCACACTTTTGTACTGCAGCAATGAGCTCCCTATCTTCAGCTGCAGACCAAGGTTTTCGTCTTCGACGAGAATTATAGCTGGCCGTACCTGGTCCACTGGTGTCCAAACCCTCAGCAGCTCTGACAGAAGGAAGTGGCTGCATTTGCACAGTAACCGGGACTGTAAGTTTTGTCCCATATGCTGAAATACCATGGAGTGAATTTTCTGCAGCAGTTCCAGATGTTTGCCTATTGGGCATGCTTATAGTCAATGGAACCTCAATTGTATTTCCATCTGACATATTTGTATCACATGGAGCCCGAGAAGCAACTAATACCTGTCAAGCCCAAAGCAACACAAACTGAACGTATGAAAAATGAGAGAAGCATACATGTCAACCTGTAGGAGTATGCACTTAAGGGTGGAGGGTGGCATTCTAGCATACTCAAATAAAAGCGAGCGCTACAGTGCTAAGGAAGGAATTAAATTCCAGGGTTCTTAAACCCATTTAAGTATTTCATCATATATATAAAAGGACAAATTTGAGACTCTTGATATGTGAATGTAAAGCCACCAGAGTTCATTGATTTAAGAACTTTAGCAGTCATCATGCGAGAAATAGGGTAAACCTTCACCTAGAAGCATAGTATGATGCAGACTTCAAATGATTAATTTATCACAAGTTAAAGCTGTTCAGCTCTTAGGTCGACCCAAAAACCTTAAAATGAAGCCACTTTAAAAACAATTTAGAAAAATGGAAGGAGATAACCATTCTTGTGCTTACCTTCACACAGGCTGCAGCCTCTAATGAAGTCTCATTGCTTACCGGAGGAAAAGCTTCCAAATCAGATTCTAGATCACTATCATCATCCTGGCATCCGAAAAAGAAACATGAAATCAGAATATAAACAAATTCCCAATGTAAGTTCAGAAAATTTAAGGTGGATCATTCACCACAGCGACCAACAGATAACGGAAATCAACCACCAGATCAGTTAGCACTTAGCACGATGTAGTACGTGGGAATATATGTCAACTTAATGCCTTTTAACACAGATCACAGTAAACACAAGATTTGATGCTATATTATTTCTTCTGCCACTTATTGAGTAGACAAAACTAAATTAATAAGAAGAAATACATTTCAGGTTCGTACAAATGACGCTACTCACAGCCTCACAGATTTATTATCCCAAGCTTAGGCAATATATGCACAAAGTTGCCCCCAATTTATCCACAAAATCAAATGATTCCCAGAATTTAACTCCCAACTTTGAGAAGGGAAACAAACGACGAAAAAAGAGCACACCTTCCATGCACCACTAACAAATATACAAGAAGAACAAGCATTTGACAGTATACCGAATATAGAAGCCAACACTAGAGAAAAGGGAGAAATACTAAGCAGGGCGAAAATACTTCTCTCAAATCTAAACTCCTGTCATCATCTTCTCTCAAAATTGAACAACATACAAGCTCAAGGAGCACCTTCACATCATAAACTTAAAAGGGGACAAAAGAAACCTACACCATTAGATAAATTTCAAGGTTCAATGTAACATGTATTAACTTTTCCAAACTTGTCAAATTTCATATGGATTCACTGAGGGAGAAAGAGTAGGGAAACCACATTTCTGACCAACAGGGTGGGGGTTAGAAGGCGGAGTGTACCAAACTACACTTCGACCATGGACTGATTGGGGGTTTGCTGAATCAATAAAGAAAATAAAAACTGCAATAATCCGATTAAATACCCTGTAGTTCCTCAAAAGCATGTATATCCAAGTTGGAATAGTCATCATACAGAAAGTCCTTCCCATACAACCCCCCCCCCCCCCCCCCCCAAACAGTCATAGAGGTAGTAAAGAACATATTTTTGACAGTTGGGCTAACCAGAGGTTGAGCATCATCATCCACTTTATCAAGCAATACTTGGCGATAAGCCAAATGGCGCCACACCATCTGGTACTCTCTAGCATTGGTAATCCCAGTAGTAGTCTTCTTCACCAATTCATTCCAATCGATTTTCGATTCTTTAACTTGTGCCACCTCTTGCAACAGTGTCAACATTGTCATTGCTGTGTACCTTCAAACCCCATTTCACAAATATGCATATTATTCAGCAAACAATAATACAGCAATAACAACATACCAGGTGAAGTCTCACAAGTGGGGGTCTAGGGAAGGACTACCTCGTCGAGGTAGAGAGGCTATGTACCAAAAGAAAAAAAGAAAACAGTGAAGGAACATAACAACTAACAAGAGAAGAAATGCAAAACCTACAAGAAAGTAACAAGTAACAACAGCAAAATAATGCGATAACCGTAACACAATAAATAAACAATAAACAACATATGATGATAAACATCAAAATCAAGAACTACAAGAATAAAGATAGTACAACAACAAAGCAAACAATAGAAACACATGAAAACATATATGCATATATACACACACAATTATATGTAAAAAAAACAAAACATATATACATAGATACAACAGTAAAAGCAAAACTTGAAGAAGAAAAAAAGTAAAAAATCAAGAAAGCAAAAAGAATTTTGAAAACATAAAAAGATGATACCTTTGTAAGAGAGTGGACATGTCATGTTCACTAACAAACACCCTTTTCTTGAACTTCCTTTTCTCCATCATTTTCTCTACAATTTTTAAAAGGGGTTTTAGAAGAGAGTAAAAAAGAGAAACCCCAATGGGATGGGAGTATTTTGAGCAAAACGGAGCAGGTGGCAGCAATAACGGGTCACACAGAGAACCCAGTCAAAGTCAAAACTGTTAGATTTTCAACTTCCCACAATCAACATTTATTTATGGAGTGAATTTTTTTTTTCTTTCTTTTGCTAATAATGAAAATGCCTATTTTACTTGACAAAAGAATTGAGAATTGTTTTACCAAAAAAAAAAAAAAGAATAATAATTTGATTTGGTGAATTACATTCTTAATAATTACAGGTCCATTATTAGCATTCAATAAGTAACTAGTATACGTATCCGCGCGATGCGCAATTAAATGGCGTAGTATTTTAAATAATTATATATTGCAATGGCTTATTCTAGTGTAAAAAATTATTGGACATTATTATTTAGTATAAAAAAATTAAATTATTTGTATTTCATTAATAAATTGTTATTTAATATAAAAATAATGGGGAAACAAACGTAATCAAAATGTGGTTTTGAAATTATTTGACATAGAAATATTTATTGAATTTTTTGTTCATTTACGACTCTAAAAATACCATTTAATAGAATAATAAAAATGAATTATTTTTTAAAAGTAGTGGCATAAATGGATGACATTATTTATAATAATAATGACATGAATGCGCATATTTTTAATATATGAAATAAATTTGTAATATTTCTAAGTTCAATGACATGTTTGTTTATTTTTAATTAATATTACAAAATATTTACATGAATTATTTACAAATTTTTGTATTTTCTTATTTGATTGTATTACTATATATATTATTTTAATTTTATGATTAAGTATATTGGAAGAAAAAAATCCAGTAAAAGGTTAAATTTATACAACAACAACAAACCTCGTGTATTCCCACCAAGTGGGGGTGTAGTATTATTTTCTTAAAAAAAAATATATATTGCAATGTTTTTTCTTCTTCAGGTAAATGTTTTATAAGAGAAAAATTGATACATAAGTAAAATAAAGCTCAGCCCATATAATAAAAAAGGATAATACATCAAAATCCTCCTGAACTTGTCTTTACGGATAATTATTTACCCCCCTAAATCTTTTTGAAGTAATTATATACCACCTTAAAAAAACAACACCACTCTCACTATGGAGAGTGTATTACACTTGCGCCTCATCAGCGCCACATCAAAATTTATTTTAAAAAAAGTGGCCCCACTAATTTATTTATAATACAATATTAAAAAAAAAAGAAGAAAAAACTCTCCCTCCCCCCCCTCCGCCCACTCCACCCCTATTCTTTCTTCTTCAATCCCCACCACCCCCTTTCTTCTTCCACCCCCACCCCCATCCCTGGCAGCCCCCACCCCCACCCCAAAATCCATAATGATGAATTACGAAACAAAGCTTATTAAATTCAAACCAATCATCCAAATTTAGGTACGAAATTAAAATTTATGGATTAAATCAAACTTCCAAATTTATCTTTATGGATTATGAATTATAAACATCCAAACATCCAAATTTGTTTGGAGAAGAAAGGGTGTGATTTGGATATATAGGATAAGAAAGGGTGTAATTTGGATATATAGAAGAAGAAAGGGTGTGATTTGGATATATATATATATATATATTATATAAAAGTGGGACCATTTATTTTTTTAAATTAAATCACACATTTTTTTTAAATGTCACGTCAGATTTAGGGTTTAAATTAATTCATTTTAAAGATATTAAGGGGGGTAAATACGCGTGTTAAGTTTAAGTGCTAAAGTAAGTTGGAGTGACAAGTTTAGGGGGGGTTTTGATGCATTATCTCTAATAAAAATAGAAAAAAATATATAAAGTAGCATACTTAAGTATTAAATTACAAAAAATAGTAACACTTTTATCAAATTACATTTTGTATCATATGTATTGGTATGTATTTGTATTTTTGTAGTAACAATTTACAAAAATACAAAATACATATCGATCATAAGGACAGTGAAAATCATATGTATTTGTATTTTTGTAACAACAGTTTGTAAAAATACAAAATACAACTTGCTATATTATGTAATTATGAAACTATTGTTATGAAACTCATAATTAAGGGGATAAGTATGCTATTTCTGAATTTTGCCCATAAAAATATGTATTAAAAAGTCCAGCCCAAAAGACAAAATATATTAAAAAATTATTAAAACCATAAAGATTTTTCTAGATTTAGGAAAGTACTCTTGTCAGCTTATTTTTGTCAGAAATGAAAAGTTTCCTATTCACCTTTTTTCATTATTTCCAAACTCCATTTTAGGAGATAATTTTTTTAAAAATGTACTTTACGGATTCAATGGGAAAAAATAATAGTACCTGAAAGGTTTAAGATTTTCTTTTTCAAAATTAGTTTCATCGAAGTATTCCGACTTGTTTATTGTTGGTTCTTCGAATCAATCCAAGTTTTTTATTGTTACGTTTGTATAAATCTTTGAAAATAATCTCCATTTATGTTAGTTCGTAGCTGATTTTGCGGTCTCCGTAAGATCTGATAAGATCTCTTGTTATTGTAATTTTATTTTCCTTTTTTAAGATTTAGACATACAAGTGAAATATATGTTTATTAGATGTTGAATTTGTATTAGAAGATGTTGAAAAATAATCTTTTTTTAGTTATTATCTGATTTCATGGTCTTAATAATGTATGCTCTCCTTTTGCGGTGTTTTTTTTACATCATCAATTCAAACATGCAAGTGAAATTGGAGATTAAAAGCAGCTGAGCTGATAAAAAATATAGAATGAAACAAAATTTATTGATTAATCGAAGATTTGGAGTTGTATAATGATGTTAATGGTATCTTCTTGTTCCTTTAATCTCGTTTTTTATGATTGCATGGCATATATTAAGGCATATCTACTAATAATGTTGGAATGTGCATTTTCTATGTGGCTTTCTTTGTTTTCTTTTGATGTCAATTTGTTTGTATTTTTAATTTTTCATTATTGTGTTATTTTTAATACTTTATGAGTATATTTAGGATCGAGGGCAAGGTTTTTTGCCCGCCTCATATATGTTCACATTTTGCAACAAAAATGCGTCCAATTGATTTCCATATTTCTTGATTGGGATGAACAACATTTGCAAAGACTAACCTGAAAGCCCTTTTGAACTTCGTTTTCTACTCTATTGTAGGTTTTTTTGTAGTTCTTGAGAATGTAGGTAGTGGAATTTGAGGTGTAGTAGTAATGTCATGGAGGGAATGTGATGGTAGGTGGTAGCTAGGCGAAATGTAGTATTTTGGGTTGGTTTCCTAATTTGATGGACTAGTATAGCATGTGGCATGCTTCATTGGTGGTACATGATTGATGCAAGACTATAGACTTGAACTTGAGGTGTGAAGTGTGATGGCAAGAAAAATAGCTTAAGATTAATGATGCATGTTTTTTGGTAATTAGCAGTCTTGATGTGATGTACGAAATGGCCTAGGTTGATGATTTATAAAAGTTTAAGTGGTAATCGTGAGGTATATGTGTACATGAGAACTAGTGTTAAAACAATGAAATGTGGTTGAATCGTTAAGTAGATAAGAACGCAAGTATATATGAATAAGTTGACCTCAGGTAGCAGGTTGTTAAGTTTTATGTGTATAAGTGTTTTGTGTACCTAGATTAGTTCTTGAATTTTGTACTATGGAGAAATCTGGGAAGTTGTTGTATGGTGCTCTTTAAAGTTGAATTGAGGAAAATTAGGTAGGCAATGTGAGCCTTGGGTATGGTTTTACAAATTTTTGTTAAGTTGCAAGTTATATGATTTTAGGGGTAATGGAAGTATTCTAAGGAATTGAAGATGGAGCGTTAAGTATTTAGAAGCATGAGTGTCTATGCCCATGAAATTGTTAGTCGTAAGTTGATGACTTTAGGAGTTAGAAGAAATTGCGATTAGTGTCCCTGAAAGGGGATGTCCTAGAAGGTAATTTAGTGTCTTTGTATTAGAAACTAATGAGAGAAGTTCGTGCTCATGTATATGCTAATACCCCACTTTGTGATAGGGAGTGTGGATGCGTACGCTCATGAGAGTGGGAATTGTAGAGTGATGGCTATAGAGGTTAGCGAAAGTTAAGAGTAGCATTTTTCAAAAAGCAAGGCCTTCCGAGTATAGTTCATCAGGAGAGTTTAGAGTTGAAGTTTATGGTGATGTCTCATTTGCGTTGAGGTTATGGCTACAGATTTTTGATGTGAGGTTATGTCTGCAAGTCTAGGGGTGTGACTTTGATCTAAGGGGGAGATGGGGAATTAAGTGAGTTCCCAAATATTCTCAGTGTGGCAAGTTGCGGGAAGGAACTATGATGAACCTAATTCTACTCAAGCATAATCCTCCTACTTCAATTTAGGAGAGTATCCTGCTAATGTCTTACGTCATCTGTTCAATTCATGCCTATGGTTCGAGTTTCGTATGGACTTAGGTTTATGATCTGACCTCCAAACTAGAAGCAATTATGTCTCTCAGTAATCCAGTCTTTCATGTATTCAAGTCATATGTTATGTTATTTGTGATCCATGAAAATCTATGTCTCTCTGCATGTTTGGTCCTAAGAAAATATGTTTCTGTATGTCACCGATTCACCCTATATTGGGTTTAGCCAGCGTGTTTAAGTTTATGCAAACTTATGGAAAAATCTCAGTTCCTTAAATGAGGAGCAATTGCTTCAAGCAGAAATCTTTGTCTTAGTTGTAATGTAACACCCCGTAGTATTCTCTACTCAATACCACTCTTGGTTGCATGTATGGAGAGCTGAAATTTTTCCTAAGTATTAGAAGACTTATCCATATTTTTAGCTCTTAACTTTCATGATTTTTCAAATTGATCTTTCCGATCCCGAGACGTAGATTTTTGAGTTGATTCATGTTTAGGAGTGTAAAGGGGTTGTTCCGGGAAAGTTTTGGATTCTTCGAACCACGTTTGAGATGCGTTGAGTGAGCAAACCAGTGGCTCGATGCGATATCGATGCACCGCATCGGTAATCGCGTTGGCCAAACCAATGTCTCGACTCGATCTCGACGCGTCGCATCGCCAAACGCGCCGAGTACCCAGTTTGTCTTACTGATTTTCAAGTCCAGGAGGGTAATTCATTCTCTTTCCCTCATCTTATCTTGATATGTGCACCAATGTTTCTCACTGTGCTCTATCCTAAGAATTCATGTAGTATTATGTCTTTCGAACGACTCTTTACTTATGATCCAGAGATTTGTTATATGGAACACTTCGTGTTTATTATATCGTATCTTCATTTCATGTCCCTCCTTGAGTAGTGCAATAAGCATAAGTTATGGTCTAATAGTGTTACTTCCATTCATGACATTTATGCTCGGGTCCCTTAATGACCCTCCGTATGATAGTATGATGGTGGATGTGGAAGCGTGGTGATATGTTAGATAGGGGAGTAGATGTTCTTGAAGGTGAAAAAAAATTTGATGTGAATTCTCGAGCTAAGGTTATAAGTGAAAGGGAAAGAAAGGAGATGAACTTTTGTTGTGTGAAATAGCTAAGAAAGAGATGGACTTTTATTATGAGAAATAGTTGGGAATGAGATATATGGCGAAAATCTTTGTGAATGTAATTGAATTTACTGGTCTTAGTACGGGAAATCCATGAAGTGGGTGTAGTAATGATAGGCTTGAATGTTGTGATTGATGAAAACTCAACCCATGTACTATGTGGTTAGTATTCCTTGAATTAAAACCCGAGAGTGTTTAATGATAATGATAAGGTGAGGTAATGTTCTTAATGGGGTGTAAAGTATAGGGTCCTATAGTTTAAGTTATCACCTTTTAACTCCGAGTTAGGCTTCAACATAGTAGTACTAAGTAGTAGGATTCAAATTCTTGTGGCTAGATGGGTAATTGGAGAATTGTAAGTTGGCGAGTGTGAAGTATGCTATTTATTGTTTGGGGTGTAGGCGATTAGTGCCTCTAAGTTTAAGTCTATTCGGCGGTACTTTGTAAGGTAGAGAATGCTTCTAATCCTATCTTCCATGAAATCTTATTTCATTATTAGTACCAATATCAATCAATCTATGATCATCAAATAAACCTCTGCCTTGTGTCGTGATGATTATGATTTATATAACACATGTGCAAGATCATCCCTATGTAAAGTCTCATTTTCCCATGTTTCATGCTTTCACATTTCACTCGGTGTTACCATGAAACTCGTTTGATGCCTTTGTATGTTTTGTTGAGAAAAATTATTCAATGCGAGATTACGTTCTTTATTCTACACTTTTAGATCCTCAAAAGTCCCTACCTATCATTCGGGGACGAATGATTTCAAGGGGGAGATAATGTAACGCCCCATATTTTTGAGCTAGAAATTGAATTATTGTTCTACGTGTGTAAGCTCTAATTCCATGGTTTATATTTAGATTCATGTGTCATGATCTCTCGCCTAGTATATGAAGTGATTATGAGGTGAAAAATTGTATATTATATTCTACAAAGGTCTACTTGGAACGTGTATAACTTTTTATACAGATAGAATTTTGCATCTCAAGACCCACCAAATTATAGATAATTTAAGTAGCTTTCCACCGATACCAATTTCGCCAAAATCCGATAACCGAGCGAAAAGTTATGGCATTTTTTGTGTGAGGCAGTAAGCCGATGCGATCATGACGCATCGCGTCGAGATCGTGTTGACATGAAATCCAACACGAATCTAAGGCTATTTTACTTATTATTTTAGTTTCTAATGGGTCTAGGGGCACCATGGTCATTTTTCCTCACCCAAAATCCATCTATACCATAGAATTTCTGCCCCAAGAAGCCAAAATTGCTTATTTTCACTTTTCCTCTCAAAATCAAAAAGCCTAACTCCTCCCCCAAAGATTCAAGAATTCATTCCCCAAAGATCAAGAAGTCAAGCCTTTAAGTTCAAGATTTCCAAGAAACGGATCAAGATCTAGGTTTTATCCTTCAACCTAAGTAATCTAAGGTACGTGGGATTTTTCTAAAACTACTTGGGCATTAGAAAATTATTCAACAACATTTAAATATGGTGAAATCATGAATTTCGAAGGGTTTTAGAATTTATATTACAATGTTGCTTTGTGAATGTTTTAATGGCACTATTGTTTTAGCCTCGAGGCCTTTTCTCCAAATTGAATTGTACTCATATATATATGTATGTATGAAAATTGGGTTTGAATATTTAATTGAGAGAATGAATCATATAGAATTCCTCTCTTGTTATGATTTTTTTCATTTTTTATATGATAGGGATTGTTTCGAATGTGTCTTGAAAAGCATGATACGAATGTCTTGATTAATGTTATGACTTGAATGTGATTTTGAATTTAAAAGAGAGGGTTGTTCATGTTGATAAATGTTGAATATATATATAATGAAAGAGTTGCATGGTTTGTCAAAAAAAAATATATGACCACCACATGTTTGATGAAAGAATGAGAATCTTTGCATAGTTTTGACTTGTGTTTTGGAATATGAAATCTCTTATACTATTTGTATGTTTGGGTGGTCTGAATTGTGTTTTAATGAAAGAATCATGCATGATACATTATGGCTCAGAAATATGACTTGCAAGTCTTGGTGTGACGACACCAACTCAGATAATGCCATGGTAATTCAAAACAGAACAAAATGCATGTTTGCAATCAGATTTTCAGATTTTGAAACTTAAAATGATGCATGTTTAGAAATGGTTAAAAATGGGCATAAAGAGATGTTGCGTGGTTTCCTGAAGAAGGCACGAGTTCAGAATACTTATTTCCCAAAATCGTGTTTTGTCGATACAGGTTATTAATCCGCTAGAGGGATTTTACGCTGGCTTAGAGCCCTGTGGCGTATCAGACTCAGATACTCCAACCCTTGCGGCAAACTTGGGTTGGGGGTTTCCTCGCCGAGTCAATGACAGATTCCATATATCCCGTGGAATATCAGACTTGTAGGGGAGTGCCACCTAACTCAGAAGAAATACGAAGATCAGAAACTACATTAACAAAAATGTTTTATGATTATCAAAGAAGTGCCCATGTGTTTTGAACCATATCCTGCATGATGTTTTACGACCTGCTCTTAACTATTTTATTTATATAAAAGCATTATTTTGTATTGCTCTGCATACCAGTACATCTGTATTGACCCCTATATTTCAGGATTCTGAGACACAGTCCTGGGGTCCCGTTAAGCAGTAGATTGACTTGTCAGAAGTTGTAGTTGGTGAGCCTTCTCTAATCCGGAAAGCCGTATTTTTAGATTTCATTGTTTCTTTCTTTTATGGTTTACTGGGGGCCTTGTCCCAGTTTTGTTTCAAACTTAAGATGGTTATTGTAATGTTAGAGATTTTGTAGATGGTTGTCACATGTTTAAAATATTTAGAATTTCCCTTTTTAAATTGTTCAAGTTTATGAGATTGACCATGGTTCCGTCTTGTATTGTTTTCTGTAAATTTTCTTATATTAGATAAATATTGTGCATGATTACCAGATTTAGAAGAGTGCCCGGGCCTTCATGATTCGGGATGCTCATTACGGCTAGGGCCTCATCTCGGGTCGTGACATAATGAAGCCATAATTGATGAACCTGTAGTACATGAACCACAAGAAGTAGCATCAAGAAGATCTCAAAGACAAAGAAGATCTGGTATTTCTAATGATTATTTGGTATACCTACATGAGTCAGAAACTGAATTGGGAATTGATGATGATCCAGTTTAATTTTCACAAGCCATTGAAAGCTACAATTCTGATAAATGAATAAATGCTATGAAAGATGACTAAAAATCTATGGAATAGGATAAAGTTTGGGACCTTGTTGAATTACCCGAAAGTTGCAAAGAGTTGGGTGTAAATGGGTCTTTAAGACCAAACGTGACTCAATTGGCAATATCGAACGTCACAAGGCCAAACTTGTTGCCAAAGGTTTCACTCAAAAGGATGACCTTGACTATAAAGAGTCGTTTTCACCTGTCTCTAGAAAAGATTCACTCAGAATTATTATGGCCTTAGTAGCTCATTATGACTTAGAGCTGCATCAAATGGATGTGAAAACAGTCTTTCTAAATGAAAATTTGGAGGAAATAGTTTACATGAATCAACCTGAGGGGTTTTTTATTAAAGAAAAGGAACACATGGTGTGTAAACTTAAAAAAATCAATATACGGACTTAAACAAGCTTCCCGACAATGGTATCTTAAGTTTAATGAAACAATTGTCACCTTTGGATTTAAGAAAAATACCGTTGACCGGTGTATATATCTGAAGGTTAGTGAGAGTAAGTTTATTATGTTTGTCTTGTATGTTGATGGCATCTTACTAGCTACTAATGATCTTGGTTTATTGCATGATATCAAGAAATATATCTCTAATAATTTTGAAATGAAAGATGTGGGTGAGGCATCTTATGTGATTGGAATAGAAATATTTTAAGATAGATTACAAGGATTGTTGGGATTGTCTTAGTAAACCTATATTGAAAAAGTATTAGAGAGATTTAGAATGAAAAAATGCTCATCAAGTCCCCTTCAAATTCAGAAAAGAGATAAGTTTAGTCTTAATCAATGTCCAAAGAATGACTTAGAACAAAAACAAATAAAAGATATTCCTTATGCATCGATAGTTGGGAGTCTAATGTATGCCCAAATATGTACAAGATCATACATCAGTTTTGCTGTTTGAATGCTGGGCCGATATCAAAGTAATCCTAGAATGGATCACTGGAAGGCTGCAAAGAAAGTGTTGCAATACTTACAAGGAACGAAAGATCATATGCTCACTTATTGAAGATATGATCATCTAGATATGGTTGGATATTCATATTCAGATTATGCTGGTTGTGGGGATACAAGAAAATCCACATTTGGATATTTGTTTCTGTTAGTTGGGGGAGCAATATCGTGGAAGAGTGCGAAGCAGTTTGTTATAGTTGTATCCCCTATGGAAGCTGAGTTTGTGGCATGCTTTGAGGCCACAGTCCAGGCTAATTGGCTGCGAAATTTTATTTCAGGACTTGGACTAGTCGACAATATACTCAGGCCACTGAAAATTTATTGTGATAATATCGGCACAATTTTCTCCTCTAAAAACAATAAGTATTCGAAAGGTGCTAAGCATATGGAATTGAAATAATTTTCGGTTAAAGAAGAAGTCCAGAAACATTAAGTGTCAATTGAACATATTAGCACCAAGATTATAACTGCTGATCCTTTAACAAAAGGATTACCGCCCAAAACATTTTTTGAACATGTTGAAAGGATGGGTATTATTGATAGCAATGAATGATTTCATGTAAAGTGTAACACCCCGCATTTCGCGCTAGAACGAAAACCGTCTTTTCTACGTGTAGATGTTCCAAAAGCCATAAAACCTATACAAATTTGGTATGTTAATCAATTATGTAGTGTGGGAACCTATTTGAGAATGAATTGAGATCATAGAGATCCCCTAACTCAAGGTCAAGTTGAAAGTTTTTCTATCGTTCGAGTTTTAGCAAGCATTGAAACTTGAGTCAAGTTCAATCGATCATAACTCCTTTTATATGATGAACTGAGTGGCCTACTGTATATAAAATGAAAGATATTCGAATTATCTTTCCAACGATATTAATTTTTCCTAAATCCGATATCGGAGAAAAAAGTTATACCCATTTTACTCTAGCATGTTAGCCTGGAAAACTGAGTGACGACATTTCTGATAACTTATCAGCAAATGTCATCAGCCTTAGGCAGTAATCCATAAATTCCAGCCTCAAGTGACGACATTTGTGATGACTTATCACAAGTCTGACGATTTATCACAAAATAGCATTAGGCTTAGGTAGAAACCCATAAAATCCAACTCCCAAGTGACGACATTTGTGACGACTTATCACAAGTTTGACGGCTTATCATAAATGTTGTCAGCCGAGATTTTCAGCAATTGAAAAGTGGTTTAGTAAGGGTATTTTGGACTTTTCTTTCACCTCTCATGACCTAATTAATCAAAATCACGTACTTAATCATCATAAATCAGTTTAAACAACCCTTAAATCCTCTTTATTCACAAGAACAATATTAGGGTTTCCTCTTAAGATCATCTCCCAAGAAATTCAAAACTCCATTACTCCTTCTTCAAGATGAGCAAGAATCTAATATTTCTAATCCAAGAAGTTCAAGAAAGTTCCCAAGAACATCAAGTTAAGGTCATCCTCTTCAAGAACGAAATCAATAGTTTAGTATCACAATCCAAGAATCTCAAGAAAGCTTTCAAGATCATCTCCTAGGGTTTCAAGATTAAGTTCTCTACATCAAATCAAGTCTATTAAGGTATGTGGATTTTGAACAAGAACACCCTTTCGTTCTTGTGCCCAAAAGTTTTCGTTTTTCTTAAAAGAATTTTGTATTTCCAAGATGAATTCATATTATTTTGCTATATTTCAAGTTTATGAGATTATGAAATTGTTCAAGTCTTGAATTGCATGATTATCTTGTTTAATTATGATATAAATTGAGAGTTCATGATATAAATTGCACATTCCTATATTGGTTTCATATTTTCAAGTATTCCCAAGACTTGTTGTTATGAGTTAAGCCTTATTGTTGAATTATGAGTTTTGAGAATGAGTTGTTGATGACTTTTAAAGAATTGCAAGAAGTATGTTCATATTTTCATTATTATGAGATCTTTAAAGCGTTAATGATAAGTCTATCAAGATTTCAAGAAAGAAGTGAGTTTTGACCCTAAGTTAAGAAAGAAATCCACATTCTTGATTTTGAGATAAAGGGGATGTGTTTTGGCTCCCATTGCATATTATTGAAATGTTTTAAGATGGATTTTCTAAAGTTCTGAGCTAAGTAAGGGAGTAGCATTTAGCACCGAGTTGGGCTTGATTCCGAGGTCTCATGCCCCAGAACTACGTGCCCCCGTAGGTTTCTGATATACCCCAAGTGGGTTAAGATAGTGATTACTAAAATTAAGGTTCTATCCGATGGCAAGGATAGAACAGCTCTCCCCAACATGGGTAAGTCGTTGGACCCCATATAGCTCACATGGTTTATGTCGGTTAGAAGAAACTCCCAAAGATGTCCCCCACTCTTGAAATAGTTTTATTGATTTAAAGTATTGAGATAAAGAGTTTACTATACAAAATGAGTTTCAGATTTCATCTAGCTTACAAGTTTTGAGAATAAGTGGAGAATACAGATTTTAGAAGCAAGTTAAATGACTCACGAGATTTATACATGTTTCATTATTCATGATTTACGAGATTTATATTTCAGATATTATTCAAGCTATGCGAGTAATTTATGTCAGCATACATAATTTTATAAGCTATGGTGATATTGAGATATTGTTTACTTATTGCATTGCACCCCATATACTCAATACATTCCCATAGTGTTGATCCACATATATGTCTATGTGCTACATTGTCTTATAATGTAAGTACAAGACTTAGTATACACATTCAGATTCAGTCAGCTCGCAGCTTCCAGTCAGCAGGTGATGAATCCTTTTAATTCAAGGGTTTGAGCCAGATAGACAGTTTGAGTAGTTCTTTATTTTCCTATTTTAGTCGTATTGAGTTGGGATAGTTGGGAGTCATGACTCGGCTATCTAAAGTCAGTACTAGTAGAGGCTTCATAGACAGTCAGTAGAAGTTGATGTATTCAGTTTCAGTTTTGATTTATAAAGCAGAGTTGTAATCTTGTAAATTCAGTTTTGTATTGATCAAATTCAAAAAAGAGTTATTTTCCGCTAATTTGTACAGATTTATACTTTTTATTCAGTTGCTTATGAGTTATACCAGTAGAAGGGTTAGCTTGGGGTCACTTATGACCCTAAGCACCGTGTGACATCTCGGGACCCATTTTCGGGGCGTTACATAAAGACTTTATTATGTTTATGTAATTGACACTTTGAGCTCAAATTATATATGTTTCTGTTGTTAACTGTTTTCTCTTGTATACATAATATTGTCAATGATAATGACAGTTCTGACTTAGATAAAGGATTCTAAGTATTATCATTGGACCCATTATGTATTTGAAAAGTTATGTTAGGTAATAGACTAATATTGCAGTACATGGAAGGAACTATGTCAATAAAGTGACGTACAACCGCCATGACTCATTTTAGTTGATTTATTTAACGATGACAAATGATGTTGGATTTAACGTTAATTGTGCACATGATTGACGTACATATTTAAGCACTAAATTAACGTTATGTGTGCCAAGTGTGAGAATGTAAATTTCTATGGCCCACATAATTAATTTATTTGATGGTTTAATAATTATTGAATAAGTTAAATCCTAAATCTGTATGAAAAAGGTACCTAGTAGGACTAAACTACTGACTATTCTGTTAGTAGGATAATTACTGACTATTAGTGGGATAACTACTGTTAGTGGAATAATTATTATATCCATAAATCACGTTGATGGAATGTGAAAAACTTAACTGTCTATTCTCTATATTATAAAAGGGGTCTTTACTCTGCCGAAAGGAGAATAAGCTCCATTAAAATTATTCTGAAAAGTAAGGTAAAGAGAGAGAAACAATTCAGTGCTTCCACTAGTCTCGATCAAACAGAAAAACTAATGGAGAATTCTGGTATGTTCCTAACTGGATTAGTGTGAAAATCATATAGTTCTACGTTCCTGAATAATAGATAGGATTGTATATAATTGATTGTTTAAGTCATACAATCTGTTAATTGCTTACGAGTGCAACATATAGCTAGCCATGTGTGAACACTGCTTTCTTCAAATATAGACCAACATGAGATAAAGATTGTCCTTGGCTCTTATTGATAATCATGACAAATTATACAACTATTGGAAACTGTCTTCTTTGAAACATAACGGGTATTCTTAAATCAGACGGAGTCAGTGGCATTCTTGGTATGAAAACCTTTTGTCCATTCATATGTCCTGATAAAAATTTCGCCTCAAGAACCCAATTTCCAATTCTTATGATAATTAATCTTATTCCATTACAAAGCCCTGAAGATTGATCTATATTTCTTCAAAACACTACGGGTAGACCAACTTTTAAAGTGATGGCATGATTTGATATTCCGGAGCATTTTATAGTATTTAGGAATTCAGGAGTATGTACTTGTTCCAAACCTGTAACTGTGTCCTCTGAAAGACATATTGTATCTGAACTGAAGAAGGTTGTTCCTTCACTTTGATTGAGAGATACCATATGCTCATTGGTTGATTCTACCATGTCAAGAGTGAGAGCAAGAATTGCTATTTTCTATAGGTATGTTACATCACTGCAATTTGAATAAAAATCTGGATATGTACTGTTGATAATGGCAGAAATAGGATCTTCAAAATCACTAATAAGAATATCATCAGGTATAGAAACTTTTCCAATTCCATCAACTAAATTACCAATCATACCATCTCCAACTGCTAAAATCAATCTGCAAATTCTGTTTGATCATTCAAATCTGATTCACAATTACCTTCTAACCTCATATTCTTTGTTAGCTTTAGTAAATGACAGTCAGCCCACAAATATGAAGAATTAAGGGTAACATTTACAATATCTTGTCTGTTACCTTTTGTAATAACTGATAAAATTTATCTAAAGTCACCATCAAGAACAAATGTTTTACCTCTAAATGGCTGATCTAAATTAGATACATCTTCAAATCTAAGAATATCTCTTAAAGTTTTGTCAGGATCTTCAAAACAATATCTAGGCATTATTGGTGCCTCATCCCAAATAATTAACTTTGTCTTCACAGTTAAACTTGCAAGAGGACTGCCCTATTTTATATTACATGTAGAATCTTCAGTTGCATTGAGTGGGATAGCAAATATTGAATATGTTGTTCGACCTTCGGGTAATAAAAGTGATGCAATCCCGCTTGAGGTAACTGTTAAGACTATGTCTCCTTTAGATCTTACTACCGAAGATATAGTCCTCTAAATAAAAGTCTTCCCAGTTCCTCCATGACCATATAAAATGAAAAAACCTCCTTTGTTGCACTTCACTGCTGTTATGATTCTTTCATAAACTGACCTTTGCTCCTCTGTTAATCTATTTAGAAGATCTTCATGTTCCTCAGACAAAGAGCTTTTATTGTAACGAAGTTTCTCAAGGATTAGTCTATTGATAACATCAACTTATTCTGCATTATTAGTTGGTTTTGGCATTGTTGGAAAATTCCGCAAACTTCTTCCACAATCTTTTAATAAATTTTTCAACTTTTGCAAACAACAATTTCTCAGCTCATCATTTGTTAGCTTAACCCCAGTGAAAAAAGGTTGATATTGTTTTATTTAATACAGAGACATCTATCAATACTAATGGTACTTCTGTTATAAACCCTTCAATAAAAGTTAGAGAATTGACCAATAATATTTTTCTCTAGGTTTACTCAAAAATTTGTTTTCTGTGAAAGAATGGCCAATTTAAAAATTTATTTTTTATAGCATTCTTTTGCACAACATTTTTTCTTGTTAACTTGACAATGAAATATCAAATTTAAATAATTTTTGGAGCATACAATTCTTTTGGATGTAATTTAAAGAATTATACATGCCAAATATGAATAGTAAAATTTTAACAAATGTTTATATAAATTATATGATATGATAAATTTGTGTACTTGGATTGTTCATTACTCGTCGTACTTCATGTAGGATATCCTCAGATAGTAAAAGCCATGTTGCCTCCCAAATAAATTCTGGCCAATACATTGAATTGGATAACAAAATCATAACAAATAGCTTCCTTACATAAGTCGGCATTCCCCAGTTACTTGCCTCCTTTATGGAATCCACATATTCTTTATCATCATCTAATAAACCCAATGCATAACATGCATCTCTAATTATGAGATGAACTTTATTGTTCACTGTGCGTAGTTCTTCATAACACTTAGGACCTCTAATGATATTTAATAATATTCTGAGATAATATAACTCTCCACTACTTGGCGGTACAAAAAATATCCTACCAATTGAAAATTCAGAATTATTTCTCTTTCCACTCTTTTAATTTTTACTCCACACAAATTTAAGAGGAAATTCTGCATAAGTTAAATGTCTTTCTTCTTCATTTGACTTGTTCGCCTCAAACCAACTTAAAATTTATGATTCTCGTAAACTTGGTTTATTGACAACAACATCAATTGGATCATTATCAGAGAAAATAACTGGTTGTTCATTAGGTAGAAGAAAAGAAAGTGTAATACCCAGCATGTTTCTAAGCTAGGAGACGAACCATTTTTCCTACATATGAAATCTCTTATCCTATGATTCATAATTGAGTACATGACTTACAATGAGTATCCTAGCGATAAGATAGCTTATGATGCGTTAAGCATGTTCATATGAGTCACTTAAGGTAATACAAGCTAAGAGTTTTTGAATCCATCAAGTTTTAGTGTTTGATTTCGTAAGGGTCATATTTGAATGAGTATAACTCAATTTTAATATGGTATTTTTGCATATTTCTACCCACCAAATTATAGAGAATCGAATTATCTTTCCAACGATACCAATTTCATCAAAATCCGATACCCGAGCTAGGAGTTATGGCTTTGCGAAGTAGAGTACGTCGCCTAACCAATCGTACATGGCCACTGGAAAGCATATGCGGCGCCTATATAAATATAGGCGATAGCATATGCGGCGCCTATGTATATATAGGCGATATCATATGCGACTCCTATGTAAATTTAGGCGATATCATATGCGGCGCCTATGTAAATATATGTGATATCATATGCGGTGCATATCTTATGGTTTCAAGTGACTTGAACACTCTATTTTGAGTTATTTTGAGGGTAATTAAGTCTTTTAACACTCCTTACACGTCCCAAAACTTAACCCTAAAAATATATAGCTCCTAATTACATTACAACCCTACTAACATCTTAAGTTCATCATCCAAGAGCACTAAAAGAGAAAAACAACTAGGGTTGCATAATTAAGCTTGAAGATTCAATTTCAAGGAAATTCCTCCATCAATCATCAAAAATCTTCCTTCTAAGGTATGAGTGAGTTGATTCATGAACTCCTTTCGTCTATGAAGCTCAAGAACCATCTTCTAAATTATGTATTATGATGTTTATGTTGTTGGTGGTTAATGTTCATGTGGTTGGAGTTTGATGATGCCTAATATAGGATCTTTGTATGTTTTGTGTGAGGATATGGTGGTATTTAATGTATAAATATGTGAAATTGGTGGTTGAATATTTGTAATCTTGATGAAGATACCTATGCCTAAGATGTGCATGTAAGGTGTTTGTGAAAATACCTAAGGAAATAGAAATCATGCTTTTATGACATAATAAGTCCTAAATGACTATTCCATGTTTTAAGTTTATGTTCAACGTGATCCTCATGCTATTGTCTTGAATTGAAGATGTTGTATGAGATGCTCATGATATTGTTGTGATATGGAATGACCATGTTATTGAAGCCATGCAAGTATATACATGTTGTGCACATTCCCGATCATGTGATAGTTTGTTGAGAATCATTCTTGTTATGAAATCCTTACTTATGATATTGTGAATTATGGACTCTACTCTTATGATCAAGTCAGTCATGTGTGTCAGTTTTCTTCCATCGAGTCCTGGGGATACTTGTACCCAAAAACTATAGCTGTGTGCCTAGAGCTAGTGTCATGTTTCAAGACATCCTCAGTCAAGCTATGCTCCATAGATTTAGTTCATCACGTGACTCAGAAAAACTTAGAAATCTCAGTAGTTCAGTAGTCCCAGTAGTTTCATTACTCTCAGTCAGACCTCATATCTCAAGTAGCTTTTCCGTCGGTCAACGAAACTCAGTGAATTCCACTTAGTTCAGCTAAGAAAATATTATCAGCTCAGTTAATCAGTTTATAAATTAGTTCAGTTTAGTTAGTCAGTTCAGCAAAGTTAATCTTTTTAGAGTCTTTCAGTTGGGAGTAGGGACTAGTACCGAGCGAGTGCAGAGATGGCGGTTTTTACCGTTATAAAGGTAGAGCCATTAGCAGCAATCCCTGTACTCCAGAACTGCGTAGCAAGAGTAGGACGGGATTCACCCGTCAGATTAAGGCTATACTTGACTATTATATTGCCTTAAGTTTGATTTCCTGTTCAGGGTCACCCATCAGAGAGGCTTGACCATAGTAGAGGTCTCTACCCGTGGCACGGTATTAACACCCTTCTAATCAGGGCAAAGATTGAACCCCACCAGTACAGTATTGGGGTATGTCGGTTAGGTTACTACCTCCCACAGTCACAGTTACAGTTACTGTTTCAGTATCAGTCTTTAGAGTAGAAATCAGGAATCAGGACTGTCAGATACAGTCATCGATCTCAGTAAGGAACTCAGATAGTTCCATTGATTCCTTGACCATCCCTTCAGATAGGCTTGGTCCTATATTCAGATGCTTATTATTAGATCTAGAGGTTACCCGGAAGACAGTCTTGATCTCAATCTCAGATTCAGTCGAGTATTCTCATTATCAATTTTAGAGATCACTTATTAGCTAAGACTGATCTCAGACTTAGATGTTCAGATACAGTTTGGAACTCAGATAGTTTTCCCCAGAATTAGGACTGTTAGATACAGTCATCCATGTTATCAGTCATTCAGTATCTCAGAATCACGAAACTCATGTTGTCAGAGTTCAAACTCAAGTAGTCAGTATCTCCACGAGTTCAGTAGCAGTTACATATGTATGTATGTATGTATTCTCACGTTCATATTAGTCATCATGTTCATGCATATAAACCCCATGCATTTAGCCTACCCCCACATATACTCAGTACTTTAGTTGTATTGACGCATTTACGCTATGTTGCTTTCTTTTTATGTTACACCATAGGTTCTGAGGTGCAGATTCCAGATCAGCAGTATCAGTTCAGTAAGCAGTGAGTCCTCATCTTTTGAGGACATGATCATTACATTTATTATTTTAGTATTTCAGTTTATTTTTAGTTTAGGGAGTTAGTTGGAGACATGTTCCTTCAACTCCTTATTCAGACAGTTTAGAGGCTTTCAGAAGATTATAGAGTTTTCAGATTTAGACTTTAGTATTTTTAGTTTTGTTTTGGTTCTGTGATACTACCTTATTTCAAATATTTTATTATTCAAGATTGAACCTTACACCCTCTTTGTTCATGTTTCCGCATTTTATATGTATATTATGTAGTTACAGGTATAAATATCATTTATGGGTTAGCTTGTGGTCCTTCGGGGTCATGAGCACCGTGTAGCATTCCAGTTCAGAAAATCGGGGCATTACAGAAAGGCTTTCAACTGCAGGTTCTCTATGGTGAATAATTCAAAAATTCTCCAAGCAACTTCATACGGAGAAATATATCGACAATCATAATACATTTTGATTTCATCAATATTCATTGAATCTTTCTCATGCTTACTTTGTATAAAAGGCGCGATTACCCGATTATTTCCTTTGTTTATGTACTTAAATAGGTACTTTATTGATTTCGTTTGATTTCACCATTCAACATTAATATGTGACCTATCCTTCAATGACAAATACCTATTATGTGATACCACATACCTGTTATCCAAATGAATACCTTCTCTTTTGATAGTTCTACCATGCTCTCTTTTTTTATAAAAAAGGATATACATCTTCATCGACTGTGGTGTTTTGAACATACATCTTTGGAAAGTGTTTTGAACATCGACTATTCTGCGTGCATGGAGATGATTTCCTAGCAAAACCACACGATCCATGTATCATAAATTTTTCCACGGCCTTGTAATAATGAGGATCATCCATTTTGTCTGGTATTTTTGCTGAAATTATTTAATCTATGTATGTCTCTCACAGTTGGACATTTATTAAGAAGAAACAACAATATGTGCGCATGTGGTAATCCTAACTTCTAGAATTCAATAGTATAAATCACTGTATCAAATGTAAAAAATTATATGTAATAATTTAAATATAATATGAAAATGTAATAGCGACAATCTAAAATTTAGGATACAAAACAATCTTATCAACATAAATTCGAATAGTAAAATAATTAATTTTATGATTATAATAATAATATATTATAAAAAGTGAATTTAATACCTGATTTAACTGCTCCAAATATTTGTTTCTCTTTCAAATTCTTTATTAAGCGATCTAATTTGATTTTGAATACCCTTGACAAAATGTCTGACTGATCTTCTGGTTGTAAGCCTCTACTAAAAATCGGATAATTTCAGGCCACTTTGGATTGCAAGTAAATGTGATAAATAGATTTGGATATCCAGCGTATTTGCAAATTACCATATCATCTTGATAATTTTGAATCATATATAGTGCACCTCCGGTGAAACTTGATGATAGAATTTCCCTTTTACCATGATAAGAAGGATCAATTTCTCCATGTAAAACTGCATCTTCTAATCCTTTATTCATTGAAACATGCAATTATTTTTTATGAGTTCTAATATACCTCAACTCGGATGATTCAATCATTATAAATGCATTTACCAAGAATTGTTGAAATAATCTTTTTGAGTTCACAATTATTGGTATTTCACCATTCCTTTCTTGTATTTAATAAGAAAAAAATTCATGCATGCTAATGAATTTTCTTCCTCGATTTGATTCAGCTTTTTCATTTAAAACAATATCCTCTCTATATCCATCTTCATCATATGAAAAAAGTAGAGGATATTGAAGAGCCAAATAGAAAGCATTTAACTCATTTATTCTTTGAAGCAATCCAGTTTGAGTTTCAACAACAATATCTCTATCACATTGTGATACTTCAAAATCTCCAACCACCAAAGCTGCAACTTCTGAAACAGTTGCCAAATTATATCTTCTTCCATCATAGTTTCGCTTTTCTATCAATCTGAGTCTAACATTGGTGTGAGAATCTTCTTGAAATCTATCTCTTACCATTCTAAATGACTTAGTCAAGACATTTTGATCATCAAGCATTTGTTTTAAATCTTGAACAATTTCAGCATGATTTCTGTTTATGCTCTCACCTCGAGTACATAAGATTAGGAAATAAAATTATTTAAAGTTATTTAATTAATTAGATTATTAATAGGATAATAAATAAAGATTGATTGAATACTAAGCTCAATGCATGAATTCTATTTTGCACTTCATTTTCAGTATCATATATGTATAATTATGCAAATTTTGGAGTGGATCCTTCTGGGGGTAATAAACTTCCAATTTGATGATAGTTTTGTCCAGATAGTGTAAATGTTTTTGATCCCCTTGTTTGATTAATTGAAGCATCAACTTTTCTTTCCATTGATGTAAATGAAAACATGGAGTTATAAATTCTAATATTATCTTTGTACTGGTTACTCTTTAGACCTGAATAAATAACAATTGGTGAATGAAGATGTGTATTTGATTATAATTATTATTCATGTATGGTGAAATGATTTAGTCACCTAATCCAAATAATAATTTTTTTAAAATTGGAGGAGGTACTTTTGACTTTGCTAAACAAAAAATTTCATGAAGACAACACAAAGAGAACTCTAGTCTTTTAGATTTTAACTTCTTGTTGATCCTTTCTTCATACCAGAAGTAACCACCACAATGTACACATTTAAAAATTGAATCTCCTATATCCCGGTAATCTATAAATCAAATAGTCAAATATAAAATTATTTTGAACTGTCAATTTTCCATGACTATCTATTACATATAAAAGATCATAACAGATTTTTATACCTTCATTACCAATCAATATATTTTTTACATCAACCTCTATAAAATGAATACACGAATCATATTAATGACACTTAATACATATAAAAAGTATGCTTATGAAATTGTTCTAATTTGTGTTAAATAGACATACCTTCATAAACATCTACATTTTCATCCATATCATTATTTTCCGCACTTGTAATAAAGTATCATAAGTAGAGAATTCAGCAAATTCACCTTTACTTATTTAAACTAAAATAAAATCAATTGAAATTGAATATTTTTATGTCTTAAATCATTTATTAACTAAAAAAGATATACCTGGTACATCATCGTCAATATTGTCAGAGTCAACTTCTACTCATACATACAAAAATGCACGTCAATATTTTTTAGTGAATCATGATATATATATATATATATATATATATATATATATATATATATATATATATATATATATATAATTAATTAATTTAAACACTAACCTTGTAATAATGATAATTCATTTAAATCTGGTAAATGATGAGTTCTCTGTGTAGTTGAAGATGTGCCACATACTGCATATCCATATCTTGTGTTAGATTTTGATTTTTTGACTTAGCATGAGATGTTTAAGAATGATCATTGCTCTTTTTGTCTGTAATATGTGAAGCATAGAAACTTTGACAATTTATGAAATTTTCCATTGTTTGTTTTCCTTTCTATTTCTTAAATCATTCCCTTTGATAGGGGCAGATTTAAGAAGATTTGCAAAAACATAAATAATAAATATTATATCATAGTTATAAATATTTAAAAAGATTAAATAACGAATAACAACTATTGTATAGAATAATACATATATGTCATGTAATTATATTTATAATGTTATAAATTTAATGAATAAGATTTGTGAATGAGTATTGATAAAAAAAATCATACCATTGTTATTGGAGGATGTTTTAAGTCATTTTTGAATTCGTATGCTTATTCTATTCATTCTTGCAAGTTTCTTTCCTTTGTCCATATCAAATTACATGGAAACTGAATATGAAATGAAAAGTTACATATAAAGTTTGAAATAAAATAACAGTCACTTAATAAATTTTATGATAATATGCCAATTGACGAATGACACTTAGGTTAATTAGTAGGCAGTATATTTTTTGTACTAATTTGGAGATGGTAAATTGTTAAAGACAGAGATCATCAATAGATGTATATTGCTGCAATTATCCCACTTAAAAATGAAAATGTTGAAAGGACAATTTTTAAAGTTTAATATAAAATTATAGTTTTTCTGATGTAATGTAACTATTTTTTTATTGAAAACTGAAAGTTTAATTAAACTTCACATAAATTCCTCTATTTTATTGCTTATTATTCATATTAATTTAAATAATGTTCTTCATGTCTTAAACATATGCTCTTAAAATTAGGTGTTACTGATGTGCAAAAATTTAAATATATTTAAATAGGGTTAGTCTTTGTAATTAGTATAATGGTAGCAAAAGACTATTTTAGATGGATTGAATTATAACCTCTCCAAATATATGCCACGTATTTGCACGAACTTAAAGTTGAATAATGTGCACAATGAAAGAGCTTTTCAGATTAGTAGAACATATTTGTAGTAGAATGTTGTATATATATATATATATAAACTGATGTCACTATGTCCAGTTATAAATATAGTTTGGCATATTGTAAAAATGTTAAGTTTCTTGAAAGTTTAAAACTTGTTGAGATTTTTATAGAAATGTTTGATAGACAGAATGGTATGTCATGTTGTTTAACCACTGTACATTTAAGTAACAATTTCAGCTGCTTTTGTACAGGATATGCTGAAGTGCTCTTATTTTATGCTATCTTTATTTGACTGGTTGATGCATATGGTGAGTGATTTGTTAGTTTTATTTCGGCCAAAAATATTTTGATTATGAATCCTTTGGCACTACAAATTTGAGCTTTATATGATTATAAATTTCTAATACTGAAAAAGAGTTTTATTTTCTCTTCGACAGATGAAATTTTAAGTTGCATCACTGACTTTTTTAAAGTTCAAGTACTATATAACTAATATCACTATGTACAATTATAAATATAGTTTGAAATGATATGAAATATGTTAAGGTTGTTGAAAGTTTTAAAAATATTGAGATCCTAACTAATCCATTATCTAAAATTTCAGTGGAAAGAGATATACGGCTCATTCAAGATGATTATTCATGAGAAATTTTGATGCTACAAATAATTAGGTCTTACATTGTAAGAGCACAATTCATTATTATGAAGGATATTCTTCTTTTTATGTTGATTTAACTTTAGAATTACTGAATTTTATCGTGTTTACAACATACTAGGTGTGCTTCAGATTATCTTTCGTAACTCAAGAAAATTTTCTTTTTGTACTACGATAAGCTAATTGGCAACATGTATATTGGCATTTTCTGATGCATGTGGGCCTTTTCTTTTCCTGTACTATTGAATCATCCATGTATATTTGTTTTTAATAATTGAAAATCATCACGCTCTTGTACTATTGAATCAACCGTGAATATTTGTTTGTATTTGGTTGGTCATATAGTATTCGTAGAGTTTTCATTGTAAAGCTAATGCAGATTGTTAGTTTGATGCTTTCTTGTTGTTCCAGAACAGTTTTTATGTTTATTTTCCATTTTCTGTCACAATATTTTAACGTCTGTATTACCAAAAATTGACAAGCAATTGTCTATAATGATGACATGTAAACATATAGTTAAAGGAACTTAGTTAGAAGGTGTCATCTAAGTAGTGATGTCAAGAAATGGTATAGATAAATTTCTTGCAGAATTTACCATCATTTTTCTATTTCAATCAATTTGTCAAGTTATGTTTCCTCAGAAAATTTTAGATGATTTATCTTTTGTATTTTGCAGATATTGTCTTACTTGGTAAATGTTTTTCTTAATTTGCCATCATTTCTTTATTTGTGTTGATTTGTCAAGTCTAGTTCCCTTAGAAAATTTTAGATGATTTGTCTTTTGTATCTTGCATGGCATTTCTTTTGGCTAATAGTTTTCTGTTGCGGGAATTTCTTGATACTCATGTTGTGGAGCATTCAAATTGGAAGGGCTAAGTGAATCATTACAACTTTACCAACTCAGACATAGCAATGGTTGATGATTTGGGGCAGATATTTAATAATTTTTATGTGATTCTACATTCGGTAACAACAAAGATCAATCTTTAAATTCAGGATTTATAGCAGTGAGGAGCAACATTCAGCCCTTGACTGGAGAATGAATGTTAGTGTATTAGGATTCTATTACTTAAGAATCTGAGATTATATGTGCATAGAGTATGTAAGATCAAGGATAAAAATTTTCCTGGTATGATTTTTTTTGTTTGTCTTAATTCTTATAGGTGCTAATGTCTCATCTGCACATTTAGTATTTGGGTTTTAGTATCTGCACCTACCAGTAAACTATTGAAATTGGGCCTACAATTCTGGAGTACTTTACATTTTTCATAGAGTATAGCTAGCTACTTGAAGGAAGCATCACTTGTCATCAGTAATTCAGGTATATTGCGGATGACGATTAGTTTAACTTATTTATCAATTTATTTGTCAACTTATCATATTGTTATCATTTCAATCAAATGATGAAATGGGGTCTGCAATTTTGGAATTCTTATATTTTCATCAAGTATAGTTGACTACTTAAACAAAGCATCACTTAGCATCAGTCATTCAGGTAAATTGCGAAAGTCAATTTCATCAAGTATAGCTGACTACTTGAAGGAAGCATCACTTGTCATCAATCATTCAGGTATATTGCGGTTAACGATTAGTTTAACTTATTATTTTTTTTTTCAACTTATCATATTGTTATCTTTTCAGTCAAATGTTAAAATTGGGTCTGCAATTCTGAAATTCTTACGTTTTCATCAAGTATAGTTTAACTTACATTTTCATCAAATATTCTGGACGTACTCTTTTCAAACTGTTGAAGTTGTCTTTGGTGCCGCATTTATTTTATTGGTTGATATATAATTTGAGTGAATTTTTTATTTAATCTTGTCTAAAATATTTTATTTGTAATCCTTTGGGGTTACATCTAAATAAAATATCAAAAAATTGATTTGTTTACATTTGAAAGTTTACAAAATTAAAAAATTAATTTGTGTAACGGTGATGGAATCTATATATTTTGAGATTAAAAGACTTGGTATCTAATAGGGATGTTAACTGCACTCTATGAAACTCTTATCGAGAACAGTTGCCCTATTCTCCCATTTTGGGCTTTGGTTTATTTGTTTTCTTTTCTTATCTGATAATTTTCTTTTGTTGTTCTACATATATGACTGGGTGAGGTGATGTTTCTTTTCTGGAAAATTGGCTAAAGAGTGTTGTGAAGAGGTCTGATATCTGTGGTTTACTTTGGACCCATATTAGTAAGTGGGTTGCGCTGTGGTGAAATAAAAGCTAAACCTCCTACTGTCACAATTCCTCACATGAAGGTAATCAAATGAGTTTGGACACATGTGAATTGTCCTGTTTCAAGAAATAGGTTTATCAATATCTATTTTATTGCAGGCCATGATTTCTGGTATATGTCCAACATAAATCGCCCCATCTGTTGAAGCTTATATTTTTCATAATAGTGAAATATCAATGCTTCATGTATATTACAATTGAGCAGCAAGTTCAGAACTTATAATTGGTTAAAGTGAAACTTCTGGTGCACCGGTTAGTTCTTGTTATTGAAATTAATTATTTTAAAAGTATTAATATTTTCCTTTGTTATTAAAATTAATTATTATACAGGTATTCATATTATCCTTATCTAAAATATGATATTAAAATCCTGTTGGCTGCATAATTATTTCATATTCATATTTATAGTGTGACATGTATATTATGTAAGAAATGATTGAAATTTGTGTTTGAAGATCACTGAGCATAGATTAAACGTAAAAAATACTTATTTATGTGTAATATAAAAAGGTGTGAAATGTATCACCTTAACAGGATATAAATAACTTATGATAAATGTCACTAACCCTAGAAAATTTCCAGATTATTATAAAATATTATACTACAGAAACAACGTAAGATAAGTCATTTAGAGGCAGCTGGTGATGGTTTCTTTTTCTTTTTAGCGCCTTTGTGGATCTTGTTGCTTGAGAGTTGACCATGGATATTTTCATCAACTATGATGGATTTATCCTTTTTGGAAGATCTATTCCTCTTTGCATACGTCTTCAAAGAAGTTAACATGTCACTGTTTTTGGTGGATTCCTATAGAATTCAAAAAACAATTTAAAATATAAAAGTTAGATAAACAATATAGTATCAAAATCCTTAAAAAACATTTAGTGACCATATATAAATAAAGATATTTAGATATGTTGTCTGTATTATATATTTAGATAATATAAGTCATACAATTTAATTACCTCATATAATTCTTTAGAATTGGTAATGTCATAGTCCTATAACCAAAGTTTAGAAAAGTATAAGTATAAAAATATATGAAATGATTAGATGTGTTTGAAGAAAGGCTACTTACACTAGAGATATCAGATTCATTAGGAGAATATTTCTTAATCAAATCTTCATCATGGTTCTGAATGTTTTCTACAATCACCTTAAAAATGAATTTTCTCTAAAGAATATTACTTAATTCCATTGGATAAGAAAGGTCATCATCATGGACAGTATTCTAGGAATAATATATGTGCTAGTAATTAATTTAATAGCTAACATAAATGATGAAATCTATGTATTATATATACCTGGAGTAATTCCTCCTTCAAGTTATTTTTGGACTTGCCAATTAGAGACGTGGCATCATTATCCCAAATTATCAGTGATATAGAGCCAGTACCGTCCATGACGTTAACTTCAATTCTATGCCTAAATAGTTGTATGTTTCTATTTAAATATAAAAGTTTGTTATAAATTATTAGTGAAAAAATTTGTATATTAATCTGTAGATCACAGTGGAATCTTTATGATTACATTTTTGTTGGTGCAAACATAAATATTTTCCATTTTTTTTTTGCTTTTTCGACACTTATTGCATCCAGTATAAGACCACCCATTATCTAGGTTTAACAATTCAGTAGTAGAAGCAACGCAACTGTGAGAACCTTCTTGTTTAAAGATTGAAAAAAATATGTCAGTGTAGGATTATACAATGAAATAGATATATTTTTAAAAGATAAGGCCTGGTAGGACTATTAACATGCAACAGTTTTTGTTGTTGCATTTGTAACTAAATTTGAGTTGTAAAAATAAAAAGATAATTTGTTAAGAATTAGAGAGTGAAGAATGATAAAAAGGTAAAAAATTAAACATTGAATGAAAGAATAATGGTTAAAAAAAATAGAATATATGTGATAATAATATATAACAACATGAAGAAGAAAAAACTTAAAAACAATGTTATAAAAATAGTATACTCACTTCCCTAATCTCTACCAACTTAGAAATTATCTTGACTTATAAAGATCCATTAGATAATTCATCCAGCACGGAGTTACAGTTACTTTGCTGTAAATTGGTATGAGTTATTCTGTCAAAATTTCTATCACGAACAGAAAGTAGTCTGAATACATAAAAGAAAGAAAATGTAAGACATTATAGGAATATATTACTTTGTCTTTTGAATATATATATATAAATGTAGAAGACGTAAAAGGAAAATTAACCATTGTTTAAACTCTTCAGACTGATCATCAGTTGAATTAATCCACAACTTTGAGGCATTTCAGGTATTGCGCACGGTATAGGAATCTGTCACATAAAACATGTAAGCGACACTGAGTTTTTTTATTAGATAAATTTCAATGCAACTTTTACCTTGAAATTTGTGTGTCTGTATAAGTTGTAGAACAACAACAACAGGTTGGATATCAGAACTTAGAAGTTAAGGAATAATTTGTTCAACAAATTCTCACCAAAATGTCGAGGATAGCCTGTTGTTTTTGCAAAATATAATGAAGATAAAACTTATGTCAATGTTATAATTAAAATATAAAATTTATAAATAATCAACATAGAAGTATTTTTTCTTACTCAACATTTTCAAGTTCAATATTCATGAACTTCTTGGAACTTCCTCTGACACTGTGAGTCTGTATCTGTTCGAAACTAATGATTTTTCCAATAACATCCAGAATATTTTAATTTGTTAATATTACATCCCCAATTAAAGTAATATTCATTGAATGTTGATGTGTAATTTTTCTTATCAAATAACTCTGATTTGTTCACGAAAATCTTATTTATCAAGTGCGAACAAGGTCGAAAATCAAAGAACTTTATTACAAAAGATGGATCATTTTTTTCAGTAACAATTGTTCATAGTGTAAAATTAAGCTTTAACTTACGAGTTGTGGCCCTTATCTTGGTAGCATTCTTACATACAATAAAAATTTTCATAACATACAAACCACGTTCTTCGATATCAGATTTAAATTATTTAAGCACTGAATTACATATAGAAGCTTGTATCCGATCACCCTATAAAAAATATTAGAATATTGAATAATGAATCAGACTAAGATAGAAATAGAAATAGAAATAAATTAGAAAATGTTGGATACATGTTCATCCTGCAGAATCATTTCAATTGCGTACAAAGCATGTAAGACTCCGCTAAATCCTAAGTTTAATTTAGTCCCTTAAAGCTTAATAATGGGTCCCAGACTTAGAAAATTTTAGCTAAGTATTCAGACTTAGTGTTATTTTAGCCTTCGTAAGTTGGCAACTCTAGTTCACGACCTTTATGACCTTAAAGTATCGATCTTTAGGTTGATTCATGATCAGGAATGCTAGTAGGTGTTCTAGGATAAGTTTCGAGTTTTTTGAACTTCGTTTGAAGCTCATTTGAAAGCCCAAACCAGTGAATCAACATTATCTCGATGCGTCGTGTCGCCTATCACATTGATAAATATTTTTCCCAGCTCCCAGTGCCAATTTCTAGTGAACCAACATAGACTCGATGTGGACGTCGACCTCATGACGTGCTGCATTGGGCTGCGCATCACTGGGCACATTTTTAGTATTTTAAAACCCGCATCCAGAGGGGTAAATGGGTCTTTTCTCTACCTTATATCAGCCCCAAAATATGTAATTAGTCGTCCAAAAGGCAAAATATACCCATTCCCTCTAAAATTTCCCAAGAACAAACCCTAGTTCATCACATTCAAGATCCAAGTTCCAAGAAAGTCATCACCACTCTCAAGAAATCAACGATTAAGGTATGATAAGTGTTCATCCAAGGTTCCCTTCTACCCTTGGAGTTCAAGAAACCTTTTAAATTATAATTTAACAGATTTGATGAATTTCATGATTGAATTTGATTATGTTCATGACTATGATGTTAGTTGAGATTATAATCCATGATTAATTTTAAGTTCATAAGAAATAAATAGCATGTGTGGGTTGTTGTAAGGTTTCATGTTAAAACCCCTTTGAATTTGTGAGTTGAGATTATACTTATGATACTTGTATGATGTATTATAATCATGTGCATAAATTATGCTCTCCAAGTGTTTGATAAATTGTTTATGTGGGTTGAGCAGAAAAATCATATCATGTTAGTGTATATGCAAGTTCATGACATGCAAGTGTTTGTCACAATGCCTCAATGAAGGAATGGTGATCAAGTAATTAGTTATTATGATATCAAAATTGTGCTATGTCTTATAATTTATGCTATCGAGCCCTGGGGGTATCTAATTGTAACACCCCAAATCTAGTACCCAAAATGCTACACGGTGCTCATGACCCCGAAGGATCACATGCTAACCTATGACTGATATTTATACCTGTACACTACACAACATCATGTAAAATATGGAAATAGTAGGCTAAAACATGCCATAAAGTTCAAAACTGAATAAAACATCTGATAAAACCATATTCGAATAATGTGGTTTCACAATACCAAAACTGAAGTAAATGTTTAAAAATACCGAAGTTTGAATCTAGTCCAAAAACCTCTAACTGACTGAATTGTCTGAATAAGGAGTTGATGGGACATGTCCCCAACTAACTCCATCTACTGAAAGCTAAACTGAAATAATAAAATACATAATCATATCATCCCCGAATGATGAGGACTCACTGCTAAATCTGGCTGCTGAAATTTAGATTGCTACTGCTGCTCTGGAGCTAGTGCTCTGAACCTAAGGTATAAAACACCATAGTGCAAATACATCAGTATGATTGAATGTACTGGTATGCAAGTGAAGTAGGCTAAATGCAAAGGGTTCAAATGCATGAATAATGCTAACTAACTGTATAACATGAATATGAGGATGCATGCATGAATAAGTGACTGTAACTAAGTTCATAAAATTACTGATTACTGAGTCTGAATACTGATAACATGAGTTACTGACAACTGATATAACTGATACTGAGTGACTGTGTCTGACAGTCTAAGGTAAGATGGGACTAACTGAGTTTCGTACTGTTCTAAGTTGATTGTATCTGATAGTCCTGAAGGTTGTAGAACTATATGAGTTCTATTACTAAGATTAAGACTGAAACGATAACTGTGGGAAGTAGTCATCTAACCGACATGCCCCAAATAAAGCAATATAGCTGAGTTGGGGTCCAATCTGTAACCCCAATTGGAAGGGTGTCAATTCTGTGCCAATGGTAAGGACAAGCTGTGGGTGACCCTCATCTGATTGTGTCCCCAAAAGAGAATAGTGGGACCCTCATCTGACAGTGGTTATCCACCTCATCAACCCTCATCTATCAGTGTTGATGCCTCAACCTATGCTGGTTATATAGTTTTGGAACACAAGGACTGCTTCTAAGGATCACACCTTCATCTGTTAGTGTGTGTCCTCATCCTTGGATTCACTCGGTGCTAAATCCTACTCTCATCTGAATGGACACTGAATATGATTAACTGAACTTACTTGAACTGAGTTCATTGAGTTTCGTTGACCGAGATTACTGAATTACTGAGCTTTCTGAGATTATAGGGATTACTGAGTTTTCCTGAGTTACATAACTGACTGAGTTTTATGGTTTATGACTTCACTGAGAGTATCTTGAAAACATGACACTGATTCTAGGCACACAGCTAAATTTTTTGGGTACAAGTACCCCCAAGACTCGATAGAAGAAAACTGATAAGGCATGACATTCTTGAATACATGACCAACATCAACAATCCATAATACGATAAGTTGGGGATTTTATGAAGTACATGGTTATCATAATATTGTACATGATAGGAATACATATAATCAATGTCATAATTTCATACTCTAATATCATAACCATTCCAACAAACATCTACATTGCACATCAATAGCATGGGAGTCATTTGAACATAAGGGTAAAACATGAATCCATCACTTAAGTCACAATTGAGCTATATTGCATATTTTCTAGTCTCTTAGGCATTTTATCAAACACTTGGGTTGCATGACTTAGGGCATCGCATAATCATCAAATTAACATATCCTAACCAACTAAAATTCATGGTTTTCAACTCACATGCTAACATATTTTCATAGAATCACATAGATATTCCAACTTAGGAATCATACAAATACAACCACATGAACATAATCAACCCATATCATGAATATCAAAATTCATAGTTTAAAACTTGATTCTTGGACTTCATGGACGAAAGAAATCCATGAATGAACGCTATGCATACCTTAGTTCTTGATTCTATGAAGGTTGGCGGTGGAATTTTCTTGAAATTGAATGCCTAATTGATAACCCTAACTTGTTCTTGAGAGAGTGGATCTTTGAAAGAAACCCTAATTTTGGTGTTATAGATGAATAATGAAGTTATGATCCATGGTATGGTATAACTAGGTATTAAAAGAGGTGGTAAAAGACCGAAAAGCCCCTTTTTAAAAATGGCTTTAAATTGATGAATGAGATATCTGACGGCTCATGCGACGGTCCATCGTTGGCTCGATGGTCTTTTGGCCTGATCGTCGCACCTGGTCCAGAATAGGATTCACTGTCTCGATGTTGACAGTTTGGGGTGATGGTCCGTCGGCCATCCCGTCATGCCTGGATAGAAGGTGGACTCACTGCCTCTACTGCGATGGTTTGAGCGACGGCCCATCGCTAGCTCAACGGTTCCTCGGTCCTTTTTCGTTGCACCTGGCCAGTTCACACTACTTTCTACATTTAGGCCATAAATTTCTACCCCGATATCAGATTTAAGCAAATTTGGTATCGATGGAAATCTTATTCAATTTTCCACACAATAAAAAGTAAAAATACTGAAAATTCTATGTGTATAAAAGTGGATTCATCTTTTAAAGCAAGTCTCTAACATTCTTAGGATGATTTTTAAGCTAGATAGAAGTATGGGGTATTACACTTATACCCAACAATCGACCTATTTACTTAGAGTAATGGAAGTTATGAAATAGACTCGGTAGTATCATGATCGGTAGTTTAGTAATCAGTTAGTAATCAGTTTAGAACCCAATAAACTCAATTCAGTTCGGTAAGTTAACATGATTAGTAATAGTTTAGTCCAACCTAAAACAGTTTAGAAATCAGTCCAAAGTCTATTTAGTTGGGAGTAAGATTCAGCACCGAGTAAACCCAAGGATGGGGGCTCACCTGCCAGTAGAGGGTGTGACCCTTAGAAGTAGTCCTTGTATTCCAAAACTACGTAGCCAGCATAGGTTGAGACATCAACCTACCAGATTGAGGGTTGATGAGGTGTTTTAACATGCCAATTGAGGTTACCACTGTTCTCATTCAGAGTGCCTTCCAGATGAGGGTGACTCAATACTTGTCTTTATCCTTGGTGCGATACTGACACCCTTCCAACTAGGGTTACAGGTTGGACCCCAAATCAGTTTAGAGAAGGGGCATGTCAGTTAGATGATTACCTCCCATAGTCTCAGTTTTAGTTCCAGTCTCAGCATAGAACTCAGTTCAGTTCTATAGAAATCAGAATCGCTAGGCACAGTCTCTCAGCGCAGTACAGAACTCAGCATAATTCCACAAAATAAAGACTGTCAAAAATAGTCTCTCAGATATTAGTTAATCAAAACTCAGTATTTAGTGTTACCATGATCTCAGTTATAGTTTATGTGTTCATGCATGTACTCTCATTCAGTTATGTTTATGTTACTCAACCAGTTATTGTTCATGCATATGAACCCATGCATATCAGCCTACCACACTTTGCATACCAGTACATTCAAAGTACTGATCCATACCTTTCTTTTGATCTATGATATCTTATATCATAGGTTCAGACGCATAGGCTCCTGATCGCTCTTAACAGCCCAGCCTATCAGCAGTAGACTTAGTGGTGAGTCTTCATAATTCAAGGACAAAGTTGTTATTTCAGTATTTTAGTTTGCTTCTCAGTAGTTAAACTTAGTTGGGGAATTATCCTAGCAACTTCATGTTCAGACAGTAGAGGCGTTCAGACTAGAGTATTTTAGATAGATGTTTCAGTATTCAGTTTTCCAATATTCAGTATTTGTTTTTAGTTGTGAACCATATAGCGATGTTCAGTCTATCTTCCACATTTATTACAGTGATATTATTACCACAGTGTAATTATTATATTATGCTCATATCAGGTACCAGTCATAGGTTAGCTGGTGGTTCTTCGAGGTCATTAGCACCGTGTAGCGTCCGGGGTATAGACTCAGAGCGATACAAACTTAGTATCAAAGCCTAAGATTAACCAGAGTCCTAAGAAGTCTGAAAGCTACGTTAAGTAGATTCTTATGCATGGGTGTGTAGCGCGCCACACTTATGAACAAGAGGCTACAAGATATTGTAGGAAAGGTTTCCCTTCTTTCAGTATTCATGTTGTGCGAGTGAGCATAATCTCAAATTAAACTCTTAGTCTAATACTTTTCTCCCATCCATTTTACAGAACATATCTCCCAAGAAAAATGGAAGAAGGAGATAAAATTAGCCAGCTCCTCAGCTCATCCAGGTAGATCCTCTGAATGATCACGTCTCCCATGCGGAATTTAGGGTTGTATTTACTACTATAGCTAATTTAGTAGTAGCTCAGAATGAATGTCCAGTTGTTGTTCCGGACAATCTAGTGGCCAATACTGATGCATCCAGTATTTGGGACTTCACCGGAATGAATCCCCCATTGTTTATCGGGTCTAAGTCAGATGAGGACCCACAGGAATTCCTTGATCAGGTGCAGAAGGTCATGAATATTATAGGGGTGACCGCTAGTGAGAGTGTCGAGTTGGCTTCAAATCATTTACAGGATGTACCTCACTCATGGGTAAAGTAGTGGAAGGCAGAAAGGGCCGCAGATACAAGGCCCGTGGAATGAGAGGAATTTGCCACTGCTTTTCTTGATAGAGTTTAGGAAAGCTAAGGTTCTGGAGTTCATTAATCTTAAATAGGGCACTGTGATAGTGGGAGATTATTCTCTCAAGTTTACTTGATTAACCAAATATGCCCCTCATATGGTAGTAGACAGCAAATAAAAAATGAGTAAGTTTGTGTCAAGTGTGTCTAGCAGTATGGTCAAGGAGAGTAGGACCACGATGCTGATTAAAGAAATGGATATATCTATGCTCATGGTTCATGCTTAGCAAATAGAGGAGTCTAAGAATAGAGAGAAGAAGAGGGAGAGCAAAAAAATAAGAACAGGTAGCTTCAACTTTGCTCAGACCAGGTCAGAGGGTGGGAATCGTTCTTAGTTTTGCCTAAAATCTTCAGTTCCAGCTCTGTCCTCAGCTAGTGCTCCAACACCAAAATTCAGAGATGGCCCCAGGGACAGGTCTCTAGGTTCTAAACTTCAGTGTAGTATCAGCAGAGCTCGAACCAAACCCTTTTACCAGAAGTGTGGCAGAAACCACCAGGGTATCTGCAGAGTTGGTAGCGATGTGTGTTTTAGGTGTGGCAAGCTAGGTTACAAAGTCAGAGATTTTCCCTAATGAGGTTTCTAGGGTTAGTATAACTGTCCCTCAGTTCAGTCTGGTCACCCAAATCAGCAGGGTGTCGCTTCTAGTGCCACCAGTAGGCAACGCCCAAATAGACTCTATGCACTTTAGTTCTGACAGGATCAGGAAAGTTCTCCTGATGTGGTCACTGTTATGTTACAAGTTTTCCATATACATATTTATGTTTTGCTAGATCTAGGAGTTTCTTTGTCCTTTGTAACTCCATATATAGCTGTCGACTTCGAAGTCAGTCCTAAAATCCTAACAGAGCCTTTCTCAGTCTCTGCCCCAGTGGGTAAATCTATCATAGCCCGACGGGTATACAGGAACTGTCCGATTATGGTATCCTAGAAAGTCACTTCAGAAGACTAAGTAGAATTAGAGATGACCGATTTTGATGTCATTCTCAACATGGATTGGCTTCATTTTGCTATGCCTCAGTTGACTGTAGAAACAGAATTGTCCATTTTTAGTTTCTAAATAAACCTGTGCTAGAGTGGAGGGGTTGTACTTCAGCTCTTGGGGGTCAGCTTATTTCCTACCTGAGGGCAAGAAAAATGATATCTAAGAAATGTGTCTACCATCTCATTCGAGTCTGGGACTCTATTTCAGAAACCCCTAATCTTAAATCAGTGTCAGTAGCATATGAATTCCCTGATATGTTTCCCAAAGATTTTTTTGGAGTTCCTCCCAAGAGGGAAATTGACTTTGGAATAGACCTTCTTCCAGATATTCAGCAGGTTAAGACTGAGCACCAGAAACCAAGTGGGTCTATGCAGGAGTTCAATATACCCACTTGGAAGTGGGAAGAGGTAAATATGGATTTTGTGATGGGTTTGCCTTGTACTCATCGTCAGCACGATTCAGTTTGGGTCATCATAGATAGGATGACCAAATTAGCTTTTTTTTACCAGTTCATACCTCTTATTCATTTGAGGACTATACCAAGCTCTATGTTCGAAAGTTGGTCAGATTTCACAGGGTGTTGTTGTCTATTATTTCAGATAGAAGTACCCAGCTTACCTCTTATTTCTGGAAAGTATTTCAGAAGAGTCTTGGTACCCAAGTTTACCTCAGTACAACCTTTCACCCTTCGACAGATGATCAAGCAGAAAGAACCATTCAGACTTTAGAGGATATGTTGCAAGCATGTGCGATTGACTTTAAAGGTTGCTGGGATGACCACTTGTCTTTTATTGAGTATGCATATAACAACAGCTATCATTCCAGCATTCAGATGGCTCCGTTTGAGGCACTTTATAGGAGGAAATACAGGTCTCCCATAGGTTGGTTTGAAGTAGGTGAGGCCGCAGTAGTAGGACCTGACCTGGTATTTGATACCTTAGAAAAATTTCAGTTGATCAGGGAAAGTCTTAAGGCAGGTCAGAGCCGACAGAAATCGTATATTAATGTACAAAGAAAGGATCTCGAGTTCAAGATTGATGATTATGTGTATTTGAATATCTATCCTATGAAAGGAGTAAAGAGGTTTGGAAAGAAGGGGAAACTCAGTCCTAGAAATATCGATCCTTATCGAGTTCTCAGTAGTTTCGGAAAGGTAGCTTACGAGCTCGAGTTACCTTCAGACTTAGCTTTAGTACACCAGTGTTCCATGTCTCCTTGCTTAAGAAGTGCATAGGTGACCCAGCAGTTGTAGTCCCTATAGAGGGCCTAAGTATTCAAAACAGTTTCTTTTACAAAGAGGTTCCAGTTGAAATCCTTAGTAATCAAATTCGCAGACTGAGGAACAGAGAAGTCCCTCTAGTCAAAGTTCTTTGGCGGAGCTAGTCCATTGAGGGAGATACTTGGGAAGCAGAAGTAGATATGCGGACCAAGTATCCTCACCTTTTCTTTGCAAACTCAGACTCAGCCTAAGGTAACAGTTTTTCCTTAAACTTACTCAGTTTCATGCTCAGATTTCCCTTTTTAGACTTGGTATCAGTTACCTGTAATACCCCGAGAACTCTAACCAATAGTTCCACCATGACTCAAGCTCATGAGAAATAAATTATAGTGCTTTGTTTGTTTTCTGATCAAGGGTGATGTGTATTAAGGCCTCAAAGATGTCCTAGCGATTAGGTGAATCAAAACATCCCTTACCGATCGAATTCTTGAGAAGGATTTTGGCATAGTCAACTTCAAATGAGCATATATCTTGTTACACTAAGAATTTTTGAGATCATGACCTACTAACAGATATATAATTGAATTATCTTTCCAACGGTACCAATTTTACCCAAATCCGATATCAGAGCGAAAAGTTATGCCTATTTTACTCCAGTGTGTCAGCCTGAAAACTGTATGACGACATTTTGTGACGACTTGTCACAAGTATGACGGCTTGTCACAAAATGTCGTCACCTTAAGCAAAAAATTAAAAATTCTAACATTTTGTGACGATATTTTGTGATGACTTGTCACAAGTCTGACGGCTTGTCACAAAATGTCATCAACCTTAAGCAAAAAGTCATAAATTCCACCCTTTTGTGACAACATTTCGTGATGACTTGTCATAAGTCTGACGACTTGTCACAAATGTCATTAGCTATTTTTTTCAGCAATTAAAGGACGTTTTTGCAAGGGTATTTTGGTCTTTTCCCATATTTTGGAGGCCTCTATATATATGAGAATCCCCATCCAAACCCTAATTTCTTCATTTTCTCTTCCAATTATCTTAAGAAAATATATCTAGGGTTAAATTCAAGAACATTAATCTTCCAAAAATCATCCATAATTCTTCAAGATTTCTTCAAGAACCAAGTTCCTCATAGTGTGGGCTTCGAGAACTATTTATTACAAGTGCGGATAGAGTCTCAAGCACTAGAATTCATCCAATTTCAAAGATTAAGGTATGTGAGATTTTAAACAAGAGCAATCCTTTCGTTCTTGTACCCAAAGCTTTGATTTCTATTATGGATTTATATGATTTTGCAAGTGGATTTATACCCAAATTACTTCATCATGAAACTATGAGAATATAAATTGTTCAAGCTTTGTTATACATGATTATTTTACTATTCCTAAGTTATGACTTGATATTTAATATTGTGAATTTCATATTTCTACCATGAGTTGATATTTCAAGTGCTTTCAAGATATGTGTCAAGCTTTAAGCTTCCTTATGACAAATTGGATTATTGAGTATATTGATTTATGAGATTGAGTTGTTACAATGAGTCTTGATATTTCCTCAAAGTTATTGATGTTGTCATGATTTAATGAATTGATACATTTTGATATTGAGAAAGATTGATTTGATTTGAGTTGAGTTAGGAATCCACAAATTGATTATGATTTGATAAATGAAAAAGAGATTTGATTTGATCTTCATGATAGACCCATGTGATGTTTATGGTGGATTTCCTAACGTGTTCTAAGCTTGTGTCTGGGAGTAGTATTTAGCACCGAGCGGTAAATGTGGTATTTCCCCTGAAACTACGAGCCACCGTAGGATTGGTATTGATATTTGTGGGACAGCTGCCGAGTATGAGATTGTGATCATTAATTGAGGTTGTACTCCCTGGCAAGAGTACGACGCTCCCGCCAATGTGGGGTTTTCTCTTTAGGAGGGCAAAACGTTGGACTCCATGTAGCTCACATGGTTTATGTTGGTTATAAGAACCTCCCATGTCCATAAGAGTTGAGTTTCTTCAATTACCGAGTCACTCCGAGTGTTGAGTTATTTATGATGATTTATGAGGTTTTTATCATATGATTTATTTACTATGAGATCATGAAAAGTATGTTTCAATCTAACTTAAACCAAGTGAGCCATCATTGTAGATATGCATATTTTTATGAAATTGATTATGATATTTATATTGTTGCATGCACCCCCACATACTCAGTATATTCTAAAGTGCTGACCTATATATTTTTCTATGGGCTACATTTTCCTGTAATGTAGGTTCAGGTACTCAGCCGTAGCCGCATTAGCGATATTCGGGTGCCTCACTACATTTTCTCAGTGGTGAGTCCTCATGGTTTGAGGACCGTATCTATATTTTTGTGATATCATTTTATTGTTATGGCTTTCAGTACAGTTGAGTCAGTTGGGGGTTTGTCCTAAAGGCTCTTTGATTTTGATGTATAGAGGCTTTGTCAGACTAGAGGGATGGCATATACATACATTCAATATATATTTTGGTTGTACAATTTAGTATTCTTCAGTATCTCTCTTGAACCCGATATGATATATCTCTTTATTATGCATAACTATTGTTGAATTGAGTTCCTTGAGGTAGTGTCTGGCTCCGAGGGTTAGCTTGGAAATACGTGTAGCCCTAAGTACCGTGTGACATCTCGGGATGGAAATTGTGCGGAGTTACATTAGAATTGCATATTCAGTTATGTATTCATCCATCAGATATATGTGTTCAGCATGAGAAACTTTGCTTATCAGCAACCCTAGTCATGCATTCATGAATCATGTTCAGCTACGTACTCATGTATTAGATATGCATGTTCAGTATGAAATCTCAGCATATCAGTAGTGTCACTTATGAAATCATATTACAGTTATGCATGTCCAGTAAACAAGTTCAGTCTATCAGTATTTCCAGACTCATCAGTCTTATTCGAGGACGAATGCCCCCCAAGGGGGAGATATTGAAAGACCCCGCAAAATCCTAAGCTTAATCCAGTCTCTTAAAGCTTAATAATGGGTCCCATACTTAGAAACTTTTAGCTAAGTATTCAGACTTAGTGTTATTTTAGCCTTCATAAGTTGGCGACTCTATTTCAAGACCTTTATGACCTTAAAGTATCGATCTTTAGGTTTATTCATGATTAGAAATGCCAGTAGGTGTTCTCAGATAAGTTTTATATTTTTCGAACTTCGTTTGAAGCTCATTTAGAAGCCCAAACCAGTGAATCAATGCAATCTCGGTGCGCTGCATTGCTTATCATGTTGATAAATATTTTCCTCAGCTTCCAGTACCAATTTCCAGTGAACCGATGCGGACTCGGCATGGCATGTTGGCCCTAGCATCGAACCCATCGATGCGATGCATCGGGCTGCGCGTCACTGGGTACGTTTTCAGTCTTTTAATACCCGCTTCCAGAGGGGTAAATGGGTCTTTTCCCTACCTTATATCAGCCCCAAAACATAAAATTAAGTCATCCAAAAGGCAAAATATACCTATTCCCTCTAAAATTTCCCAAGAGCAAACCTTAGTTCATCACATTCAAGATCCATGTTCCAAGAAAGTCATCACCACTATCAAGAAAACAACGATTAAGGTATGATAGGTGTTTATCCTAGGGTTCCCTTCCGCCCTTGGAGTTCAAGAACCTTTTAAATTATAAATTAATAGATTTGATAAATTTCATGATTGAATTTGATTGTGTCCATGACTTTGATGTTAGTTGAGATTAGAATCCATGATTAATTACAAGTTCATGAGAACTAAATGGCATGTGTGGGTTGTTGTATCGTTTTATGTTAAAAACCCTTTGAATTTGTGACTTGAGATTATATTTATAATACTTGTATGGTGTATTACAATCATGTGTATAAATTATTCTCTCCAAGTGTTTGATGAATTGTTCATGTGGGTTGAGTAGAAAAATCATATCATGTTAGTATGTATGCAAGTTCATACCATGCAAGTGTTTGTCAAAATGCCTCAATGAAGGAATGGTGATCAAGTCATTAGTTATTATGATTTCAAGATTGTGCTATGTCTTATAATTTATGCAATCGAGTCCTAGAGGTATCTAATACCCGACAATCTAGCTGTTTACTTAGAGCTATGAAAGTTACGGAATAGACTCGGTAGTATCATGATCGGTAGTTTAGTAATTAGTTCAGAACTTAGTCAGTAATCAGTTCAGAACCCAGTGAACTCAGTTCAGTTCAGTCAGTTAACATGATTAGTAACAGTTCATTCTAGCCTAGAACAATTTAGAAATCAGTCCAGAGTCTATTTAGTTGGGAGTAGGATTCATCACTGAGTGAACCCAAGGATGGGGGCTCACCTGCCAGTAGAGGGTGCCAGTTTGGATGGTGGTTTTCCGTGGTATGGTATGGTATGGTTATCAAATGAACCATGTTTATTTTGATTATTTTCTAAAATGTATGGTATGGTATGGTATGGTACTTTTTCATGGTTATCAAACCATGAAATTCCTCAATTTTTAAACCCACTGATTTAATGGTATCCCATGGTTTTCTTATTTCTTTTTTCAATTATGTCATTACTTAATATTTTTTTATCCTACTTTACCATCTCCTTTACGTTCTTCTTCCTCCTTCTATTGTCTCCTCTTCTACGCTCGTTCTCTCTTTCTTATTATTCTCTCTTCATTAAAAATTTTATTCTAGAAATTAGTGTCTTAATTTTCAAAAGCACATGCACTGAAAAATGTGAAACCATGTTCATACGAATATGTGCCTAGACTGTTCAATTATTATCGAATTGATTACTGCATCGACCTGTGAAGCTGCTCATGACTTTTATCAAAAATCAAAAAGGAAGATAGTTGTGACATTTGTAGGTCAACTAAATCTTGATGGTGTTTTGATATTTTATACTAATATACTTCAATATGGGTTCTTGATTGTTGCTATAATACAAGCATGTGCAGACACCTTAAGTAGCTTGACACATGAGAACGACTTGGCATGAACTTCCAAGAAACCATCCGGATCAAGCCATCTCTCTGATTTATACTCTTTGGCATCATCACCCCATAAAAGAAGTAATATTGTATGATAAAATGAAAGAAGTTGCAGTTCTAGTTCTTGATTATTTCATGGATGTAAAATTTTCATTTTGTTAGAAGTTTTATGAATTTAACAACGTAATATATTTACAAGACATAATTTGTGATAAATTTGTAGAAATAAAATTATTTTATTAATAATTATTGATAAATTTAAAATTTATAATAATTAAGGGTATTTTAGTAAACGTACCCGTTAAATACAATACCATACCATCAAAACAAACAAAAAAACTATCATTAAATAGCAGTGAACGATACAGTCTGTCCAAATATTGTATTGTACTATACAATACCATACCATACCATACCATACTGTACCGTACATTATGAAACCATGACAAACCACCATCCAAACAGAGTGTTAGAAGCAGTCCTTGTGTTTCAGAACTACGTAGCCAGCATAGGTTGAGACATCAACCTGCCAGATTAAGGGTTAATGAGGTATTTTAACCTGCCAGTTGAGGGTACCACCGTTCTTATTCAGAGCACCTTCCAGATGAGGGTGACTCAGAACTTGTCATTACCCGTGGCACGGTACTGATACCCTTCCAACTGGGGTTACAAGTTGGACCCCAAATCAGTTCAGAGAAGGGACATATTGGTTAGATGATTACCTCCCACAGTCTCAGTTTCAATTCCAGTCTCAGTATAAAACTCAGTTCAGTTCTATAGAAATCAGGACTATCAGGCACAGTCTCTCAGCTCAGTACGAAACTCAGCACAGTTCCACAGGATCAGGACTGCCAGAAATAGTCACTCATCTAACAGCATTTCAGTTATCAATAAACTAAGATATTAGTTAATCAGTACTCAAAACTCAGTATTCAGTGTTACCATAATCTCAGTTACAGTTTATGTATTCATGCATCTACTCTCATTCAGTTATGTTCATGTTACTCAGTCAGTTATTGTTCATGCATATGAACCCATGCATATCAGCCTACCTCACTTAGCGTACTAGTACATTCAAAGTACTGACCATACCTTTCTTTTGCGCTATGATGTCTTATATCATAGGTTTAAATGCACGGGCTCTTGATCGCTCTTAGCAGCGCAGCCTATCAGCAACAGATTTAGTGGTGAGTCCTCATAGTTTGAGGACAAAGTTGTTATTTTAGTATTTCAATTTACTTCTCAGTTGTCGGAGTTAGTTGGGGAATTATCCCATCAACTTCATGTTCAGACAACAGAGGCTTTCAGACTAGAGTATTTTAGATAGATGTTTCAGTATTCAGATTTCCAATATTAAGTACTTGTTTTTAGTTATGAACCATATGGTGATGTTCAGTCTACCTTCTGCATTTATTTCAGTTATATTATTACCACAGTATGATTATTATACAGTGCTCACAGCAGGTACCAGTCATGAGTTAGCTGGTGGTCCTTCTGGGTCATGAGCACCGTGTAGCATCCGGGGTACATACTCGAGACGTTACAAAGCATCGGGATTAAAGTGATCTTTCACTTCCCATAAGCGAACAACCAAGACTTTTAACTTCCAGTGCATTTTTGTGATTGTTATGTCGTTGATGAAACCTATTATTTTTTATAAGAGTATGTAGGTATACGTAGATTGTGGTAAATATTAATGGAATTGAAGTTGTTTGAGAAGGAAACAATGTTTACATGAGTATGTGAAGGAATTTGTAGAATATAGTAGAATATCGTAGGAAATTTAAGAGTTGAAGGGAATATTTGTAGAATTTGAATTGAATTTATAGATGAAGGGGAAGAAAAATAAGGGAAGTTTACAATAAAGAATAAGAAGAATTGGTTCTGTATTACGTAGAATATAGATAGATGTGTACATGATAAATATGATGGTGATAAAAGAGTACTTATTGAATTAAATCAACTCTATAATTATAATAATATTATAATAATATATACTTATAATATGTTTGTCAGAAATATGTACAAATAGCATCTGAAATTTTGAATTTAACTCTATCAAATCGTTTATATTTTCTAATTACATAAATGTTTAAGTTTTGGAAAAAAATTAATTGTACAAAAGATTTTACAATTATCTGTAAGTTGTAGACATTATCTGAAAGTTGTAGACTTCTGCCACCAAATCCATTTTTTTAGCATGGTTAATTAAGAAGTTATAAAATTAAATTTTCAATTTTTAATTTTTAATTAAGATTTAACATTAGAAGGGCAGTATGTACTTATAATATGAATTTTTTAATTCAACTAATTAACTCGTTTATATGTTCTACTTAGTCAAATGTATAATTTTTGGATAAATTTTTTAAAACATAATGTAATAATAATTACTAACATATGAATTTGTTTATAATTATATGCAGATGGATATTATATATATAATAACATATGGTTCAATGAGGAGGTTGCATTATAATAAGAATTTGTTTGAAGTGATGCCAATATACTAAATGTATAAGCAGTTTAGGTGATGTAATTTGATTTTATTTAAATTTTTAATTAGTGAATTCAAGTAAGAGATTTGTAATAAATTGTGTATGTTTGCACTTGTAAGTTGTTATTGATAATCGTGTAGTAACGATCATAAAAAAAAATAGTGCAATTACATAATCCAAATTCAAAATCAATTTTGTTAAATAAAAAATACTATAGGAAGTTTGTATTTTTAAAGTGTAGTATATTAATGTGTAAAGGGGTAACAATTATAATCAACTATCATACAAACTTTTGAACGAAAATTGTGAAGTAACTGAATATTTGAATTTGAATTCAAAAAACCCACTTCAAAATTGTCAAGTAACGGAAACGTTGCAAACAATTAATGCAACAGCTATTTCCTAACTAATTAACTAATTTATGAGTTTTTTACATGCATCTATAATCTATAATCTATAATTTATATGTATATAATCTATAATCTATATCTATAATATATTAAAAGTGTGAAGATTCTTAGAAAAGTGATTTAAACTTTTTGTCCTTCACTAAAAGATTCTCCTTTAGACAAATCTGTCTTTTCACTATTTTTTTTAATTTATTATTTAATTATTTCTATTATATTAACTAGACTCCTAAAATATATGGGACTCCTAAAATATATGGAAGGAGAATCAATTAATATTTTCCTTTGTAGTGATCAATTAGAAAAATACTCCTAAAATGGGACTCTATTAAGGAAATACTTCTATAAATATTGAGATGCACGTTAAACTACCAAAGAATTAGATTTACTTATTGGAAAAATATGATTGATGCTCATCTAATTTGATTAGGTTGCATGTCTAGATTGGTGGATGCTTAATTTTCTAACCCTCAACTTCTTCAATGTTTTTGTCAATATAATAGAATTCAACGTGTGTGTATATATATATCTTCTTTGTTTCCATTTAAGTCATTCTTTAGGGTCAAAATTTTCGCTCAGACAAGAATTGTCTTCATCAAACTGAAGCTTTGTGATCACTACTGTATTATTCTGTTGTAGTTTACAAGTTGTAGATAAATTTACTGGTGGTAGATAAATGCACGTCGGCTTTGGCAACGGTTTTTAGGTAAAGGTTAGGTTTAATTGTATTGTTTTATATCTCTGTTTTGAGAATTTTTTTTGTGTGTGTAAAGGTAAATTTTAGTTGTACTATTTTGATATCTCTATTATTGTATTATTTTGTTATAGTTTACAGGTGATAGATGAGTGTTCCATGGCTTTGAGAAAATTTTTCTGTAAAGATTGGATTCAATTATATTGCTTTGATGGTTCTATCATCGTATTATTTTGTTGCAGTTTACAGGTGGTAGATGAAGGTCGATCGACTTTGACAAATTTTTTTGGTAAAGGTTAGGTCTAATTAAATAAATTCTCTAAAAGATGTTGAATTTAATTTTGTATTCATCTTTATTATTTAAACAAATGTCCTATTTGGTGTAACGTTTGAACTCAACAAAGTAAAGTACACGCGCGAGGCGTGTACACCTAAACTAGTATATTAATGTGTGAATACCCTTAAAAAGTGATTCGATCCTTTTGCCCTTCATTAAAAGTCTCCGCAATAGATAAAATTATTTTTTCACCTTTTTTTCTCAATTTATTATTTAATAAAACTAAGAACTCCTAAGAAATATATAGATAGAAATGAAGCACTCTAATATATAGGGGATAGAAATTAAGGAATTTTGATATATATGAAAAGAAATATATATGGAGTCCTAATAAAATAAAAATACTAAATTTCCAAAATAAAGATCTAGTTTCTCTTTTCATTATTTGTATAATTTTTTGTTGTTTTTTAATTTTTTTTTGTCCATATTGTTATAAAACAATAAAGAAGAAAGAAGAAGAGTAGAGAGAATAGAGAGTAATTGTTATTTCTCTTGAAGGATGATTTACAATGAAGGAAGCCTTCTATTTTATAGAGGAAATTTACTCTTAGTTTCTGAGTAAAAGATAGATGCTTCAAATCCTAATAGACATCAAGTAGATCTTGATAGATATTCACTATAATTGATATACATTAATATCATAACACTCCCCCTTGAATGTCTAGAAATATGCATATAGGTTGACTCATTAAAAACTTACAAGGAAAAACCCAATGGGACAAAACCTTGTAAGGAAAAAAGAGTACAACGCGTATTAACTCCTCCTAATAAAAACATCATTGAATCTTTGCATTCCGATCTTGTGTACCATCTTTTTGAAAGTTGCAGTTAAAAGAGACTTAGTGAATAAATCAACCACATTGTCACTTGAACGAATCTGTTGTACATCAATATCACCATTCTTTTGGAGCTCATGTGTATAGAAGAGCTTTGGCGAAATGTGTTTCGTTCTATCTCCTTTTATGAAACCTCTTTTAAGTTGTGTTATGCATGCTGCATTATCTTCATATAAAATCATGAGTATTTTGTCATATTTCAAGCCACATTTTTCTCAAATAAGATGTATTCTGGACCTCAACCGCACATGCTCTCAGCTTGCTTCATGAATTGCTATAATCTCAGCATGGTTCGATGAAGTGGCTACAATAGACTGCTTTGTAGATCTCCAAGATATGACAGTACCCCCACATATGAACACATAGCTTGTTTGAGATCGAGCGTTATGTTGGGCAGATAAGTACCCAGTATCAGCATAACCAACAAGATCGTAACTGCAATCTTTAGAATAAAATAAGCCTATATCATTAGTCCCTTTTAGATACCGTAATATGTGTTTGATCTCATTCCAATGTCTCCTAGTAAGAGCAGAACTATACCTTGCTAACAAATTAACTGAAAAGGCTATATCAAACCTTGTAGTATTTGCAAGATACATTAGTACACCAATTGCACTAAGATATGGTATTTCAGGACCAAAGAATTCCTCATTCTTTTTTTGAGGTCGGAAAGCATCCTTATTCACATCAAGTGATCGAACAACCATCGGAGTAAATGGATATGCTCCGTCCATATAGAATCGTTTCAATACCTTTTTTGTGTAGGCAGATTGATGGACAAAGATATCGTCTGTCCAATGTTCATTTACAAACCAAGGCATAACTTTGTCTTTGTGAGATATTTCATCTCAAATTCTTTGTTTAGGTAATAAATTGCCTTTTGAAGCTTTAATGGTGTTCCAATAAGATTTATGTCATCGGCATAGATAACAAGTATAACAAACTCCGACGTTGTTTTCTTTATGAAAACACATTGGCAAACTTCATCATTTGTATAATCTTCCTTAGATAAATATTCACTAAGATGGTTATACCACATGCGTCCAGATTGCTTCAAACCATACAATGATTTTTGCAATCTAATGGAATACATTTCCCAAGTCTGTGAACTATATGTTTTCAACATTTTAAATCCTTCAAAAAATTTCATGTATATCTCATTATCAAGTGATTCATATAGAAAGACTATTACCACATCCCTTAAATGCATTTCAAGTCTCTTATGGACAGTGAAACTAATAAGATAACGCAATGTTATTGCATCCATAACTGGTGAATATATCTCGTCATAATCGACACCAGGCCGTTGTAAAAATCTTGTGCAACAAGGCGTGCTTTATACCTTTGTATTTCATGTTTCTCATTTCTTTTTTGTACAAAGACCCATTTATAGCCAACAGGCTTAACGCCATTAGGGGTTCGAGATATAAGTTCAAAAACGTCACGTTTGGCAAGTGAATTCAATTCAGATTGAATTGTTTCTTTCTATTTTGGTCAGTCATTTCTTTTTTGACATTCTGTGACAGGTCGAGGTTCAAGATCTTTACTATCTTGAATGATTTTTGTTGCAACACTATATGCAAAGACATAATCCACTACTATTTTAGATCGATTCAAATTAGTTTCAACATCACTTGAATTTATGGATAGTTCCTCATTTTCTTAAGTATCAGGCCCATTAATTCTTTCAGGAATATTAATATTGCTCAAATCTTGAACTTTCATATGAGGATCTTTCGTAGTGTCATCTTGACCATTTGTTTTTCTTTTTTCTAGGATTTCGATCCTTAGAATCTAATGGTCTGCCATGCTTCAAGCGTGTTTTAGATTCATTAGCTATGACACTAGTGGATGGTCCTTTAGGGATATCAATTCGAATTGGGACATTCTTTGCAGGAATATGTGATTTAGTGATCCTTTCCAAATCCGTAAATGCATTCGACATTTGATTTGCAATTTTCTACAGATGAATAATCTTTTGTACTTCTTGCTCACAAGTAGAAGAATGTGGATCAAGATGAGATAGTGATGAATTTTTTCACAAAATTTCTCTTTGATGTCACTATCTTCTCTCCCTAATTTTGAAAAAACTATCTCATCAAACCGACAGTCTGCAAATCGAGCAATGAACATATCTCCCATTAATGGTTCAAGATAGTGAATAATAGAGGGTGATTCAAACCCAACATAAATTCCTAACCTTCTTTGGGGGCCCATTTTGGTGTGGTTTGATGGTGCTATAGGAACATATACACCGCACCCAAAAATTCTTAGATGAGATATATTAGACTCTTGACCTAAAACCAATTGCAACGGAGAAAATTTATGATAATTTGTCGGTCTAATACGAACAAGTGATGCAACATGCAAAATTGCATGACCCCAAACAGAAGTGGGCAACTTAGTTTTCATATGCAATGGTCTTGCTATCAACTGCAGACTTTTAATTAATAACTTGGCAAAGCCATTTTGAGTGTGAACATGGGGTACTGGGTGTTCTGCTCTTATCCCAATCGATAAGCAATAGTCATTAAATGCTTGGGATGAAAATTCTGCAGCATTATCAAGGCGAATATATTTAATTTGATTATCGAAAAACTGTGCTCGTAATCATGTTATTTGTGTCAATAATTTTGCAAATGCCAAGTTGCCAGATGACAAAAGGCACACATGAGACCATCTAGAGGAAGCATCTATTAGGACCATAAAGTATATAAATGACCCACTAGGTGGGTGAATGGGTCCACAAATATCCTCATGTATGTGTTCCAAGAATGTGGGGGACTTAATCCCAACTTGTTGGCAATGGCCTCACAATCAGCTTGCCTTGATTACAAGCATTGCATGAAAATTCACCATTCGAAAGAACCTTCACGTTCTTTAATGGATGCCCATTTGAATTTTTTATGATTCATCTCATCATTATAGATCCAGGAAGTCCCAAACGATCATGCCAAAGTACGAAAGTATTGGAATTAGTAAACTTTCGATTTACTATAGAATGTGCCTCAATTGCACAAATCTTTGTCCAATGCAGGCCAAAAGATAAAGCAGGGAACTTTTCAATAACACATGTCTGCCCAGAGACATTCTTGGTGATACCAAGATATTCAAAATTCATCTCATCAATTGTCTTGATATGATAATCATTTTCACGGATATCCTTAAAACTCATCAAGTTTTTCTAAGACTTAGGAGAAAACATAGCATTATTTATGATGAGTTTAGTTCCCTTGGGCAAGATTATAATGGCTTTTCTGAAGCCTTCAATCAAATTAGCATTACCAGAAATTGTAGTAACATTAATCTTGCCCATGTTTAGATGAGAGAAATATTTCTTGTCTTTGAATATCGTATTTGTAGTGTCAGAATCAATCAAACAAATATCTTCACAATTGGACAGCTTACTTTGAAAATTATCCATATCTTCAAATAAAATAAAATATATATTAAATCTTTGTACAAAGTGAAAGCTTATACTATAAGAAATTATTAATCACACTTTTCTAAGCAATGAAAAAAATATGTCCAATTAATACGTGATTAACTTAGCTTATCATTTTATTTTTCAATAATTAAAAAAAAAATACGTGTATTTGTACTATGTCTTTTTCTAGTGGCATGCAAAATAATTGGAACATATATAAAAAAAAATGAGAACATGCAAAACAATATATTATTATTATTATATTATAGAAATTCATCATTCATCTATATAGTTCTACTCCTACATTTGTTTTTGGCTCGTGGAGCCAACAATCATATCTTTTTCTTTTTTTTCTTTTGCTGCGCCTACATTTGTTTTCATGAAACGCTTTTCTTTATTCTTTTTTTTATTTTTTTTAATAAATAATGGTAAAATTAAAATTTAATTCAATCAATAATAAACTATAATAATATAATTGAACTAATCAATACTAATCAAAAATTAATATTCATGTAAACCACTACTTTTACATGATTTTTATTCACTAAAAAATAAAATTAAATAAAAATCATTCATTCTTCCATGTTTACGGAACCATCATCAATCAAGTGATCAATCTTTTTTTCGGGGTGCTCAAAGAAGTCTGCTACATCCAAATTTGTGATGTCAACATTATTTTCAGAGAGAAAGTTAGCTTCGGAATTTTTCTCTTTCTTCTTTAGTGATGTTTGATAAAGATCAATCAAGTGTTTGAGAGCGCGACAGTCACGTGAATAATGTCCTTTTCTACCACATCGAAAATAAGTAATTGCTTCACGTTTCTCATTTTTTTTCTTTTTATTCGATGAATGATTAACACCCGGAACAGGGTTTCTTTCTTGGTCATCACGACCACAACCAAGGCCGTGCCCTTTTCCACGCCTAGCATGGTGAGCATGCACATCATTCACCTCAGGGAATGGTACAGATCCATAGGTCGATTCTTGTGATTTTTCATCAACAAATCATTATTTTGTTCAACCACGAGAAGATGAGAACTCAGTTCAGTATACTTCTTGAAACTTTTTTCTCGATATTGTTGCTGTAATAACACATTCGAGGCATGAAAAGTAGAGAGCATCTTTTCCATCATATCGTTATCATTGACCGTCTCTCCACATAGTTTCAATTGAGAAGAAATTCTGAACATGGCAGAATTGTACTCATGAACAGACTTATAGTCTTAAAATCTCAGATGCATCCATTCATATCGTGCTTTTGGGAGGATTACCATCTTTAAGTGGTCAAACCTTTCTTTTAGGCTATTCCACAATACGAGTGGATCTTTAATAGTAAGGTATTCAATTTTCAGAACTTCATCAAGATGATGACGCAAGAAAATCATAGCATTGGCACGATTTTGACTAGATGTGGTATTTTCTTTTTTTATGGCGTCTCCAAGACCCATAGCATCTAGATGGATTGTACTCATGAACAGACTTATAGTCTTAAAATCTCAGATGCATCCATTCATATCGTACTTTTGGGAGGATTACGATCTTTAAGTGGTCAAACCTTTCTTTTAGGCTATTCCACAATACGAGTGGATCTTTAATAGTAAGGTATTCAATTTTCAGAACTTCATCAAGATGATGACGCAAGAAAATCATAGCATTGGCACGATTTTGACTAGATGTGGTAATTTCTTTTTTTATGGCGTCTCCAAGACCCATAGCATCTAGATGGATTTCAGCATCCAACACCCATGAAATATATTTTTTGCCCGAACTTTGAAGGACAATGAACTCACACTTCGTAAGATTATTAGCCATATGAAAAAGGGAAGAAATAAAAAATAATACCTTAGCCTTACCCTTCAAATTTGAGACAGTATAGTCTCGTGTTGATAACGTGTTATAAAACAATAAAGAATAAAGAAGAAGAGTTGAGAGAATAGAAAGAGTAATTGTTATTTCTCTTGAGGGATGATTTAAAATGAAGGAAGCTCTTTTATTTATAGGAAAAATTTACTCTTAGACAGATATTTTAAATCCTAATAGACATCAAGTAGATCTTGATAGACATTCACTATAATTGATATACATTAATATCATAACACATATCAATTTTTTTGTGTATTGAGATGCCACTTTTCCATGAAAATAGGCTTTTGCTTTTGTTTTATTGTTTTAAACTTTTTTCACGTGATTTACGTAATATTTTTAAGCAGGAGACTATTTTTCTTTTTCTTTCAAATTTTTTCATGTTTTTGGCTTTCTTTTTGGTGTAGGAATTGTTTAATATTGCCCTTTTTATTTTCTTTTTTGGTTTAGAGTCTTCTACATATATAAAAAAAAAATATTATTGCACAATCTCATTCATGAACTTTATAGTCAAGATTGTTTTTTTTCTTTATGAACTTTTCTTTTATAATATTTGTCTTATTACTTTCTCTTATATTTTTCACCATGAATATATTATTCATATATTTTATCAAAATTGCAGGTTCGAAGTGAGTTTGTGTAGAAGTATGTTTTTCTAAAAGTTTAGATTGATTTTGAAGTTTACAATAATAAACGATGTGTTTTTGATAGATTATTGCAAATTGAGAAACTTCTTTGTTAGTTTTGTTTATAATGTTTCATATACAACTAGTGATTTGAAATTGACTTATTTATAATTTTGGACAGATTATTGGAATCATCGCATTGAGTCACGAGAAATTGGTTGGTCATTCTGAATTCAAAATAGTTAATAATGAAATTGACTTATATATAATTTTGGACAAATTATTTGGATTATCGCATTCACGAAAAATTGATAGGTGATTTTGAATTCATAATAATTAGTAATTTTATTAATTTAAAATTTTCTTTATATATGCTTTAAGATTAAAAATTATGTATACTACGTTCTGAGGATTATTTTGTGGGATTAGATTTTTAGGAGATTTGATTTTTATTTATTAGTTGTTTGGCTTATCGTTAATTTTGTTCATCATTGGTTGTTGTTATTTGCTTAGGTATAAAGAGGACACTAATAATTTCGAGAATTGCTCCTTGTGATTTGAGGTAAACTTAAGAATATATAGATATATATATATAGATATATATATATATATATATATATATCTTCTCTTTATTTATTTATTTACTTGCATTATAATTTGAAGTGTTCAGTATCTGCACTGAAACTCGACTAAATCCAATTTCGCACAAATTAAACAAGTGCAGATTAAGAAGATTATGATCAAAATAGTCTTGAAGATTTGACGTGCACTTATTTAGAAATAAAATTGAAAAGCAAAATTTAGGAATAGAAGGAGTACCATCTATTGAAATTCTTCTAAAGTTCTAATTTTGGTATTTCAAAATTTAAATCATATTGAGAACGTAGAGAGTATTAAATAATGAGGTTCAAGAGGCTCTAGAAAAATAGATAAAAAATAAGAACACGCCTATTCAATTTCTTAATTTCGTCATGCAAAGTTCTTGACAAAAAAAATATACTAAATTCTAAGGTCATAAATGTAGTTTTTGTTTTAAAATTAATGTCTTTTTCACGATTAGAAAAGTGAACCTTCAAATTTTTGGTCTTATGGCCCCTAAACATATTTGACTATTTTTCTTCTAAAAAATCTAAATTATGATAACATAAATTAAAAATTTTCAAATCGATCAAATTAGTTAAATGATAGGTTAAGATGATGAGGTAAAAATTGCCCGATATTTTAAAAGAAAATAGCCCAAGATCTACTTACCGTCAAAATCATGTTGCTTCTTTGGAATTAAAAAGTTGAGAATGAAATTGACATAATTCTTGAAATGGATTAAGATTCATATATCAAAGTTGTGAATGCAATTGACATGACTTTACTTGTAGGGACTAAGTATACAATAATTAATTATAATTTAGTAAATTCTACATGTCCATACAACTTTTCCCCCATAAGCTACAATCAAATCGATGTTATATTTTATTTATCTATAATATATCATGACAACAATGACATTCAATATAGTAGTGTATGCTCTTTGTAAAATTACCACTCTATAACAATTCAAATATTATAAAATAGAGTAATATTTTATAAGAAATCCATTATGTAGAAAATAAAATAATAAAATATCCATAGTGTAATTAATACTAGTACTATTGCCAGTGTCAGTTGAAGTAACTAACACTCTATAAAGTTAAAAATTAAAATATGTATGATTATAACAAAAATCACTTCTGCCCATAAGTGAGTACACACAGTAGTAGAAAATGACATGCTTGTAAGTTTGACTACATAAAGGAAGTGTACTTTCCAAGCAAAGCTAGTAAGTTAGCTACATAGCATTATAAGTAGAAGGAGAACAACTATACAATTGATGTATCTAATCAGATCTAGCTCATAAGAAGAGCTACATAGCTCATTTGGTCAGGAGCCTCATTGGCTCATCTTTTGTACTAGGTGTCGCGTGTTTGAAGCTTCATGATTCCCACACATAGCGGTAGTTTAATGCACCAAGCTGCCCTCGTCTATCCATAAGAAGAAAGCTTTTTAAGGGATTCATCTTGTCTCTTTAACTCTTGCTTCCCATACCATATTACACACATATACATCTTCCATGAGGAAAACATGTTGTGTTCTGGCAGCTCTCTCATTTCTCCATGAAAAATGACTTCTTTTTTCCCACCCCTTGATAAACTAAACTTGGTGCAGCCTACAAAAGTACAAAGAGAAGATAGGAGATATTTAGAGATCAGAACTTAACAATACTATCACTACTTTATCATTTACATCCTAGAAGCGGAATAGGTTCATGTGTTCGACCATCTACACATGCCATGGTGGCAGAGTTATCCGGTACTGTATTGGTGTGGCATAGTATGTATCCAATGGAATTTGTTTATTGACAGAAAAAGGAATAGGTAGTAAAACAAAGGCATAAGACATACGTAGACAGTTTAACTTGGCCTCCACTGCCAGATGAACACCCCAACTTTCATTGTGACCATCTAGACACTTCCAACTTTACACAGTGCGTCTTGCAAACACCTTAACTTTGAAATTGCACATCTAGACACCTTAAAGGGGAAAGTTTGGGTGCTTAGGAGGCCAACTTAAACCAAGTTAAGGTGTCTAGACGTGCATTTCCAAAGCTGGAGTATTTAGTTGCCAGTTGAGGCGAAGTTAATTTATGTGCCATAAACAAATATCACAACTTACGTAGAGCATGACAATACCTAAATCATCCTTAAGAAAACATTCACCATTTCTTTCCTTTTCAGAAAGTAAAAGAAAAGGATTTCAAAATAGCTCCAGCATATTTAAAGGTGGTTTTCTCATACTATGATTTCCATATAAGAGTGAAGTTCCGTTTCCATCTTAAAATAGTTCAAAATGATGTTACCTATTTTAAAAGAAAAAAGTTCAAGCTGTTTGTCAAATTAACATCACAGAGGAAAAAAAAAAAGAAACAAAATATTGATATAAAGAGCTTGAATGCAATAATCCTGTACTCACTCAAGGTTCTGTGCCAACTTATGTAATAATAGTGAACTACCACTAGTTGCCTAATTGATTGTGCACCACTTTGTGAGAATACACTGGGTATGTTATTGTTGTTGTTGTCGAAGATAAAATAGGATAAATGGGTGGCCCCAGATTTAGAACTGTGTGCCACTGGCCATCAGGGATTTCACGGTTATAAGAAAGAAAAGATATAACAGTTCAGATTCTTTATGATAACAGAGAAAATCACCTGTTTTACAGCTTCAAACCCAGATTGATAACTGTGCCCCCCCTACCCCCACCCCCCACTCTTTTTGCTACTTAAATATAAGTCCTGGTTCCTTAGCATGATTCGAACCCGTGAGGACGCCTACCAAACATCCCCTGTTGTACCACCTTTGCCTGGGGCCGGATATAACAGTACAAATTCTGACTTGATAGGTCGCTAGTCGGTGAAATTTCTATAAGAGAATATTACCCTTCAATTAGAGGTGCAAAAGCGAAAAAAATGACAAGCTAATGTGAACATTACGCTGTACACAATGCTTAAAGTAAATTATCACACCCCTAATGTAGTTAAAAGCTGCAACTTCTTATCCACACTTTAGGATTGTTGCCCCAACTGACCTCATATTAAAATGCAGATAAAACTTTTCATCCTCTCAACCATGCTATCCAGCAAAGTTAAACATACCTTTAAGAAATTAATGGTTCAACTTGCAGCTTTGTTCGTCACTTTTTACCTCTGCGTTATAATGTTATGATGCAACTTTTCATTTTTCTTTTCTATCTAAAATGTTTTTTTGGCTAATGGCAGCAAAAACCTTGGTTTTCTGATGTCATACAAAGAGAATTCGTGCAGAAAAACCACCACGTCCATGCAGACAGTAAAAATGCTATTAGTATGTACATGGAATTCCTTTTGGTGCGCACTCTTTTATAATTACAGTATCTTTTGGATATAACTTGACATGGAATAACCAACTTAAAATGAAACGCTTAGCATGAACCTTTCAAGTTCACCTTTTCCCCTACATATAACAGTTTCATCAAAGTTCACATTCAGGAAAACTTCTTCAAGAAAATTTGCCTCCTCCATAAACAGATATCGTTGAACTTTAATACTATACCCAAAACGAGACAGAGAAAACCAGAGAGAGAGAGAGCGATACCAGCTTCACAGTTTTTTCTAGGACATGAAAAAGAAATCTGAAAAGACTTTAAGAGCTCATCATCTCCAGGAACGTTATCAAGGAGATGAAAATGAAAAAATTGGAAGCAACAGAAGCTGCCAAGCAATGTTAGACAAGTTACCTGCCAACGTTTCAAGCCAAGCACTCAGTAGGTTTAGCTCTTGCCAATAGAAACTGTTTTCCCCAAATTCACCACGTCAGATTGTTTTATTAGCTGCAACAACAACAACAACGTCATATTTGCTGTGCTTGGTTAGAACAGCAACTATTAGCTGCAGTATCAAAAAATTCTCAAAGTCATATTTGTTGTGCTTGGTTAGAACAGCAACTATTAGCTGCAGTATCAAAAAATTCTCAAAGTCATATTTGCTGTGCTTGGTTAGAACAGAACATAGTTATGTGAATTTATTCCCTCCCTCCTACCTCCCGAGCCTGCAATTTAAAGAAGGAAAGAGTGATCAAAATCCACACACATATTTCACATCAATTTGAAATTCTAGATTGTCCTCGGGGTTTTATTTTCTGATCAATGAAATGACTGGGTTTATTTTAACTCAGTAAATTCTAGAACAGTTTCCATTTAGAGCAATGAGGTGCTCGATAATTTGTCAGAATGATTTTTGTTTTTTTGGAGAATGCCTGAGGTGCTTGAAAATTGCAGGCCAGATCTTCATGTTTCAACTTACAGAAACTTACCTCAGTTGAAGTTTGTTGTTTTAGTAATGCTCTTTTCACCAAGTTAATTTCTCTCATGAGGGCCGGCCTTGGCTCAGCGGTAAGCTTGCTTGCCGTGGTGTGCCAGGTCGGGGGTTCGAAACGTCCCTTCAGCAAAGCTGGGGTGAGGACGCGTAGGTAAGGCCAATTGGTCGCCCCCCTCCCTGACACCTACGGAGTAGGTATGAACCAGGTCGTCCCTTAATTTCTCTCATGCAACGCAGCAACAGTATCTAGTCTAACAGAAAGTACCAGTTTTGTGATTTATCTACTGAAACTGATGTAATGCTGGAGTTCTTCAAAGGAAACAAGAAGCTGAAATATATATATGGGAGACCGTCCCTGGTTGTGTATTTTGGACTATCTGGGGCGAAAGGAATTTGAGGTGTTTTGGAGGCAAAGCTATTTCCATCAAGATGTTGAAGTTTAAATATTGAAGTAACTTGCTACATGGTGTAATTTTGTTGAGATGCATGATGAAGGGAAATTGGTTGATTTTATAGACTAGCCACAAAATTGAGCTTCATTGAAATTGGTAGATTCTATAGATCGCCAAAAAATTGAGATTCATTGTAATATTTTGAAAGTTGAACAGATCAACACTGTCTTGGTGCTGGAATCATACGAAAAAAATCTTTGCTTGATCAGGAAAGAAAATGTCTACATGAACTAAAGTAAGTAATCGAGGAAAGTAACTGGAAAGACGTTTGAAATAAGTAGCATCTGTAATTCTAGTAGCAAAAGGATCGGACAAGGAGAATAAAGCCCTCACTGTGAACGCACCATGAAACAACAAAAAGATCCCCCAAAAGTAAGTAATCAAGGAATGCAAAGCAATACCTTCAAAGATTTCTGACATTTAAATTATCAATGTCATCCTCAAGTTCACACAGAAGCTGGCTATGGGTAAGACCGTCGACAAGATCCTTATCCTGCAACTCCTTCAACAAGATAATGGCATCTTGCACACATCTTTGCCTGCAAACTTCATCAATTACTGTTCTGATGGTGATGAAGTCAATTGTTCTTCGGCTTTCGTGCATCTCCCATAAGAATTTCACAGCCTCATCAACCTCTCCACCAAGAGCGAAAGAGTTCACTAGCGAGTTGTATGATTTACTACTAGGAATAAATCCTCTGCACTTCATCTTATCATAAATTTCCTTAGCATTCTTTGTTCGTCCTTGTGCACATAACCCGTGGATCAGATAATCATATGAAAATGAGTTGGGCTGGCACTCGTAGACCACACCCATTTGGTGAAATATCCTGAGAGCATCATTGACATGAAGCGAAAGCACATACCCTTTTATCATGGTATTCAAGGAAATTATATCTGGTTCAATCCCATTATCAACCATTTGTTTGAACAGGGACCTTATAGCATCCATATACATATGATTTATATATGAATTACTCCTCCTACTAAGAAGCGCCGCGAAGAGAATATTGTAAGTTTTAATCGACGGCCTACAATCAAATTTCCTACTGTTTAACATATGCTTATATATCATCACAGCTCTGGTCAACTTCCTAGTTTCTGTGAAATAATAAATCATCGAATTGAAAAGTTCCTCAGACCCAATAGATGGAATAGCAAGCACTTGATTAACAACATCATCCATTTCTTTATACATATTCGCTTCACCGAGCCTTTGTATAACGAGATGGTATGTCGAAACATTATGCCTGAACCGGTGTTGTTTCGTCGCCCAATTGAACAACTCCAAACACACTAAAGGATCTCTTTGTGAATCCATGACACCCCTAAGTTCTTCAGGGGTAAATCGAGGTGGAAGCTGAGATACAGCATTTTGAAACTGTGATTCATCAAGAACAGGCATTGCGGCAATTCTTGCTCTTCTGTTCATCCTTTTTCTCAAAGATCTCGATGGGGGTCCTCTTAACCATCCAGGTGCATTTGAAGAATAGAAATTGACAGGAAATAATGGTTTTATAGACACCATGCTGGATTGAAGGAGAGCCTTGGAGTAACCGGTAAAGTTGTTTCCATGTGACCAAGAGGTCATGGGTTCAAGCAGTGGAAACAAATGCAGGCTAAGGCTACATACAATAGACCCTTGTCGTCCAGCCCTTCCTCGTACCCCGTGCATAGAAGGAGCTTTAGTGCACAGTGCTGTCCTTCTTTTAGATACTATGCCGAGTTGGGTGTGAGCTAAACCAACTCTACACTTTGATGCCCTAGAAAAAGATTTTCTTGAACTATACTTAAAAGGGTACACATATGAATGACAACACAAAGTATTCAAGCAAGTAATCTTACTAAAGCTGGGATCTTTAACACGCAAAAGGCTTAATTTTAACCATGAATGGACAAAACGGTGCCTAAAAACAAACAAGGATGGTTTTGTAGCTAAAATGCCAAATTGGGTGTGAGAGAAAAGTGGTCTAGAATTTAATGGGCAAGAAAACAATTTTCTTGAACTAAAGCTAAAAGGGTGTATATATGAATGATAGCACAAAGTATTCAAACAAGTAATTTTACTAAAGTTAGGATCTTTAATACACAAAAGAGTAAACTTTGACCAAGAATGAGCAAAATGGTGCCTAAAAACAAACATTTTACCTTGAATAGCTGGAAAATAGATCAAGAAAATGCTTACTATTTGGAATTCCAGTAAAGAGGGATTTTTTGGATTGATTTATGTAGCCTTTGCTAATTCTTTCAAATTACCTAACTGAATCTGGGTTAAGGTTTTCTTTCTCTTTTGTGGTACAAAAATGGTGGACATTGCAGACGAGCAGTGAAAAAGCAATGGGGAAGTAAAGAAAAAATTGGGCAAATTTACCTTTAGTTTAGACAAGGGTCATTAGTGAATTTATGCAAAAAATTATTTTGAAGTCTTATGACTTGAAAAAGATATTTGCACCAATAAAAAGAAGAAGAGAAAGAGTCTTTATTTTAACTAAAATTTATATAAATATACATTTTGTTATAAATATATTTATATTACAGTGAATATTTATATCTATTAGGATTTGAAACATACGTCTTTTACTCAGACTAGGAGTAAATTTTTCCTATAGATAAAGAGATTTTGTTCATTGTATTCACAATCATATGATCCTTCATCCTTAAAAGAAGAAATAAGAATTACTCTCTATATTCTCTCTACTCTTCTTCTTTATTTTTTCTTATTTTATAACACGTTATCAGCACGAGACTCTGCCAAATAAGGTGAGATTATAAATCTGAAGTATATTTCAAGGTTAGTAATTCTTTATGTTATCTTTCTTTTGCTACTACTAATATAATTATTATTGAATTTGAGGAAAAATAATTAATTTAGAACCATTTATATTTTAAATTTATTCCTCAAGAACAACATTATCAAAAAGGATGATAATATGTTGGGTTCAAGTCCCATCAATTCATGCCTAAGACGCTTGTATATGGATAAGATGTTGAGTTTGAATCTTAATTCATCATATTGATGATATTATGATGGTTAAGGTAAAATAATTGGTGTTTAATGAAAAGTCGTGAAATTCGACCCATTGAATATGCTTCATTCCATGAAGTGAATGTGGTAGCAATAAATGATAAGTCTGAAATATGACAACTTACTTCATTCTTGAGGTGTATGTGGTAGCAGTGCATAATATGTCTGATAGGAATAAGTGATTGAAAGCACGAATATACGCGTGGAGGGATAATATGATAATGATCATAAAAAATGATGATATTTTCACACGCTTATATGATTATGAGATATACTAGAGAAAAATTCTCTACATCATATGTATGCCTCGATTTGTTTCTGAAGTAGCAAAATCTTGAAAGAGGCTATAAGCTATCATAATTTGATAGGCTTAAGGCACGATTATATTCCATTTCTGGGGAATGTGAAGATTATTAATGCAAACGTGCACTTGATTGTGATTGTATCACAACTTACCTCCGAAAGAGGTTGAATAATTTTGAAATCTACTTCTGAAGTAGTAAATCTGAAATTTATTCATATAATAGTAAATCTGAAATTTACTAAAGTAAAAACACATATCATGGTAAACTTGGAGTTTACTAGATTAAAAGTTCATAAGTTGACATGAACTATTGTGATATCCTAAAGATGTGCATACTGAGTATTGAACATATATTGAAAAATTAGAAAATTCTTCATGAACTTTAATGTTGTTTGTTCTCATGATAAGTTGGTTGGACCAACTAATTATGGGATTGGATCCCTCAAAATCTGAAAAGAATAAAAGGTGAATAAGGGTTCGTTCACCTATCATGTGATATGTTGAAAAGATGCATCAATAAGATAATCACATGTACATTCATTGTCAACCTGCAGTTTGACATTCATAAAGTTGCTTGCTCAACAAAATTGAGTTAAGAACATAATTTTCAGATTGTATAATCAAGAAAGTTATCTTGATGATGATGGTTTGGCATTGAATGCCTTCGATAAATAACTAAATCATCGCTAATGAGAACAATGCTTCATGTGTTAATCTGAAATATGATATGTTGCATACAATAACACTTGTATGCATTAGACCAATAAATTATGATTATTTCTTCCCCTCAATTGGTTCAAGGTCATGAACCAACTATTCCATCTAATAGTTTTGATGTGCGGTATACGATTAATGAATGTACCATGATGCATAAAGATGGATCCATCAAATAAGATGGAGGACGTATGTTAGCTTTCCTAATATAAGGGGGAGATTATAAGCAGCTATGAAGTATGTTAGGAATTATCATCAGATCCTCATTCAAAAGATAATTCAAGTCAAATGTCGAACGCATCTCATATTTAAGCTGCAAGTGCTCCTATTTTATGTCTCTAAAGGACAAAGTCTATGCATACGTGAAGCGTGATAGACCAATCGATTCCAAATGAAATAGTACTTGTATAAAATAAGGAGCAAATAATCATAATAAGAAGGTAATATGCGCTTGAAGAGCCTATGACATAACACTTCATGAAACCTTATGAGAGGCTCAGGTACCTGAAAAATTATGAAGTGATAAGATCTTAAAATGTTATGTTGCATTGTGAACCGATGCTAAATGATATATCATCAATATCTTTGACACAATATTGACGCAATATTATAAAAGATTACGAGGATCTTAATTCTACGTTAATTTAAGCACGCTGACGTAGAAACATTTATCAAGTGACACTAAAGGATGCATCTTGGTAAGTATAAAACTTATTTAATTTGTAGTCCAGATATTTGAAGATGTCACTCATGAAATTTTGAATATTGTCACTTGACAAAACTTATGTGAAAAACTTTTAAGGATTCAAAATGTTTGAAGCATATAAAAGTTTCTAGGAAACTTATTTATAATCCTTATATTGTATAAGCTTATAGCTTGAAAATTATTGGAACTCTTGGAGAGTTTTCAAAGTAATATATTATTTGCTGAAATTCAAAATATGTTGAATTGGATTGGTTATGAAGTACCATATCTTAGTGCAATTAATGCACTCATGTACCTTGCAAATACTACAAGGTCTATAGCCTTTTCGGTTAATATGTTAGCAAGGTATATTTCTACTCCTATTAGGAGACACAAAAATGAGACCAAACACATGATTTTATTCTAAAGATTGCAAACCCGATCTTACTGGTCATGCTGATGTTGGGTACTCATCTAACCCGCATAAATCTCAGTCTCAAACGTGCAATGTGTTCACATATGGGGATACTGCAATATCTTAGAGATATACAAAACAGTCTATCGTAGCCACTTCATCGAATCATGATGAGATAATAGCTATTCATGAAGCAACTCGAGAATGAGTATGGTTGAGATCCATGATACATCTCATTCGAGAAAAAAGTGGCATGAAATATGACAATGTACCCACAATTTTATACGGAAATAATGCAACATGCATAACACATCTTGATGGAGGATTCATAAAAGGAGATAGAACGAAGCACACTTCATCAAAACTTTTCTACATACATGAGCTCCAAAAGAATGGTGATATTAACGTGCAACGGATTCATTCAAGTGACAATGTGGTTGTTTTATTCACCAAGTCTCCTTCAATTATAACTTTCAAGAAGATGGTGTATAAGATCGGGATGCAAAGGTTCAAGGATGTTCTCATTAGGGGGAGTTAATATGCGTTGTACTCTTTTTTCCTTACGAGGTTCTGTCCTACTGGGTTTTACTTGTAAGGTTTTTAATGAGGCAACCGATATGCGTATTGTTAGAAATGTGTACTCTTTTTTCTTTGCTAAATTTTTTTTCCTACTGGGTTTTTTCTAGTAAGGTTTTAACGATGCACATTATGTATCTAGACATTCAAGGAGGAGTGTTATAAATGTATTTACATTATAGTGAATGTCCATCAAGATCTATGAAGATCTACTTTAATATCTATTAGGATTTGAAGCATCCGTCTTTTACTCAGACTAGGAGTAAATTTTCCCTATAAATAGAGGGGTTTTGTTCATTGTATTGACAATCTTATGATCTCTCATCCCTCAAGAGAAGAAATAAGAATTACTCTCTCTATTTTCTCTACTCTTCTTCTTTATTCTTTCTTGTTTTATAACACATTTTAAGTTGTACTACTTATTAGTATACTATATTATCTCATTTAATAAAAGTAATTATAAATATCCTAAATTAATTACATAAAATCTCACCTTTTATACTCTCTCTCCCTCTAGAAATCTCATACATATACATATCAGACACAGAATTTTACCATAACTAATACTGCTTAATTTTTCAAGATTTCAAATTTCAAACATTAACTTATCAAAGTGATCAACTCCATTATCTTCTTCTATTACTTTTGATGATTTTTTCTCAACTTTATCAAATCAGATTTTTTTGATTTCCATTATTGCATGTCTCTAGTTCTTAAAATCTAAGCTTTTGTAATGACATTTCAGTGTGAGATTTGATTTATTTTGTAATTTTTTAAATTTTTCTAGTTTAAAGTTTTTCGAATTTGCTTATATTTTTTCAACTTTTCTAGAAATTCCGTTGTTGGATTTGTTCCTGAATTTGATAATAAGGATCCCAATTTTACAAAGAACAGATCGGAACACCGAAACGACCTAGTCAAAATGAAGAAATTGAGGAAAGTTGGAGGTACAAGTTCCAAAAACATCGTTGCGAAATCTGCAAGTAAGAAAAAAGTTAATGAATCAGGACGATCACGTCTTCCAAAAGTATAGTGAATTATTGTTTTTTCTTTCTAATATATTGTTATACATAACTTTGTAATGTATAGTGTTAAAGCCTTTTTTGTCATACATATGTTGTTACTTCAATCCGAGGACGTGGTTAAATTTTGTTGTTTGTTCAATTTTGTTCAATTCAACCCTCCTACATTACAAAGCAATATATGAATATATGGTTGATATCTGTAATTTGTTCATTTTTATACATATCAAGTTGTGTATAAGAAAACATTATTCTTAAGTTAGCATGAGTTGTTCTGTTTTTATTTACTATACTAGATAAGCATGGCCCGTGTCAGCACGGGTCCAACATTAAGATATTTATTTATCTTTTCAATCTTGATATATTTAAATAAAAAATTTTAATAAAAGGATTGCATATGTTTTCTAGGATTCATCCGGAATCTAGCATGAATTCAACATATGTTATTTTAATATGTATTTAGATAATTTAAGTTGTTAACTATTGTAATTTATAATATTTTTATGTATTTTTCAAATTACTATACGTTACTTTTCTTGTCCAAATTTTTATGGCATTGATAGTCAATTATATTTTAAAAATAATTTAAGTTTTTAATTATTGTGATTTATAATACTTTTCTTCTATTCTAATTTCAGTGGCACTAATATAACTTCAAGAGTCGACCAAATATTTTATATCTTGTAAAATTTTTAAGTTGTTGATTATTATGATTTCTAGTATTTTTCATGTAATTTTTTTGAAATATATAACATATTAATTTTTTTAGATATTTTAAGTTGTGAACAATTGTAATTTATAATACTTTTTTATGTTAATTTTTGAATAATATATGTTACTCTCCTTGTCCAGAGTTTTGTGTCGACAATAGACAATTATATTTTTTAAATAATTTAATTTTTTTATCATTGTGATTTATAATATTTTTCTATCTCAACTTATGTGGCACAATGCTTAAATGACCATAATAATTAATTAGGGGTGATATAGTAAAATCACGACTGAAGCAGCTGAAGCAGAAATCAGTCAATTTTTTTTAAAAAAATTATTAATTATTGTTATTTACAGTACTTTTTGTTTCATTTTCAAATAATATATGTTGTTTTATATCTTCTTCTGTCCCGTCCCAATTTATGTGGCACTAATATAATTTTGATAGTAAATCAAATATTTTATGTTGACATATCATTTTGTTATTCTTATTTTTCTAATACATAAATGACTTATAATAAGGAGTGATATAGTAAAATCATCGTTCGAAAGACGAAAATTTAATTTAAAACATTAAGAGTTAATTTCGCATTTTATGTCTATTTTATTTTTCATTAAATTAGATGACTCATAATAATTAATTAAGAGCGACTGATTATGTTATTACTATAAAAATTAATATAATTTTATCATATCCAATAGTAATCATCTATAATTCACCGAAATAGTATATTAATTAAATACGGGATGCTATATTTGCATATGCAAAATATGATATTATTAAACATTATTAGATAGTGCATTATATTGATCTTTCACAATAATAAAATTTTACTATATATTTTTTTTATTTCTTTTTAACTTGATACATATTGACCCAACACAAATTCTAAGAAAATATTCATTAGAAATTTATTTTATTAAATTAAATTTATTAATTTTTTACTTTAAAAATTTTAAGTTAAGTTTAAATATTAGTATGATATATAAGAAAAAAATAATTTAAAAATTTAAATTTACTAAAATAAATTAATAAATAAAAATATTAATTTTCTATATAAAAGTCAATTAAAATAATAAAATTGATGTATTTTAAATATTTAGTTGTAATTAATTAAGATAATTTTTTATTTTGTCATGATTTATGCTGCACCGATAAAATTTTGAGAGTTGAATGGAACTTTTATCTATTTTTAAAAAAGTATTTTAACTTGTTAATTATTGTGATTTATAATAATTTTTACGTAATTATCAAATAACATATTTACTCCTTGTGTCCCAATTTATGTGGCTTCAATACAATTTTGAGAGTCAACTAAAATTTTTATATATCTTTTAAATATTTGAAGTTGTTAATTATTGTGATTTGCAGTACTTTTTTTATCTCAATTTATGTGGCATTGCTAAAATAATGAGAGTCAATAAAATTTCTATATGAGGTAACAAATTATTGTTATTTGTGGTAACAAATTAGTTTTGAACATGATAGCTAATTAAAAAAAAAAATTACTTTCAATATGTAGTTATAGTTAATTAATATAAATTAATATAATATATTAAATATTTAAATCATTATGATGAAACAATGAAATTATTATATATTGGGGTATGATATGTAATTAAGTGGGAGTCAAGGTTTTTTTTTGGGTAAGAGTCAATAAAATTTTTGTATGTCTTTTAAATATTTTAAGTTATTAATTATTGTGATTTGTGGTAACAAATTAGTTTTGAACGTGATAGATAATTAAATAAAAAAAAAATTACTTTCAATATGTAGTTATAGTTAATTAATATAAATTAATAAAATATATTAAATATTTAAACCATTATGATGAAATAATGAAATTATTATATATTGGGACATGGTATATAATTAAGTGGAAGTAGTTGGTTTTTTGGTAATTGCAAAAGGTGGTCGAAACCATCTCTTCTATTTAATAGAAAATTGGTATGCATATCAAGTCATAGTTCTTATATTTTTTAAACTCACATACATCACTCTCAATGCTTAGTAGAGCATAATACATATAACCAGAAGGGTTGGTGTGGTGGTTCAGCACCTCACCCCTTAAGCGAGAGGTTGGGGGTTCAATTCTCACCTCTGGCAAATGGAGCAAACTCTATGGTCAGTTTTCTACCGCTTAGTGCGCTGATCGAAGGAATGGAGTATTAGTCTCGCGGCTGCCGGCTGAGGTGGGGACACCTTGGGAAACCCAAAAAAAATAAAAGAACACAATACATATGTTATTTTGAATATGTTAACATTATATATTGACATGGTAACCTTATATATATGAATGTTATGTATAAAGTAATAGTAACCTGCAGTTTCTTATTGAACTTACACAGTTTCTTATGTATGCAAGTATTTTTTAGCTTGTACATTGCAGGTTATATACGTTAAAGTCAAATTTTATTGTTTATGTTTGTATGTTTTTCTTTTCAATTCAATATTATTTTGTTATGTTAAATTTAATAAGATTGTAATTATATTTTCCTTAAATATAGAGAAACGATTTTACCCTATACCTACAAAGTAATGTATAAGGTAGGTGCGATATGTATAAGTATTTTTTCAAATCCTAGAGAAAAAGTAATTAAGTACATAAAGTTTGTAATTGATGTTGTTTATACTTATTTTAATCAGTCTAATAATGTACATTTATATTCTTTTCTTTTCAATATTTTAGGTTCCCTTTAAATTTTGAAATAATTTAACTGACATTTACATTATTTCATGAAGACGTTGACACAAGTTATTGTAGTAATACTAGACACAAATAAGTTGGTGATTGATGGCACTTTTGATACTTTGTGCATTTAACATTTCTAGATTTAAAAAAATCGTTTATACTACTTTTTTAACCATTTCTCGTGTCGAATAACGTGAAACGAATTGAGATATAAGAAGAAAAAAGATTTAAAACAATATTCTAGAGATTGACATTCTTTATCTTCATCAATATTATAGTGGGGACAAATCTCAAGTGGCCAAGAAAAATTGTACTTAATTTTGTCTAACTTCAGTTTTTTCTAATTAAAAATAAAAGATTTGAATTTATCCGGAACTATATTTGTCATCCATTAATAATTGGGTCAAATACATCCTCGTCCCCAAGCTTTTCTAGAGCTACTGTGGACTCTTGTTTAGAATTTATAGAAATGTACCCTAGTTGTTACTAGTATTCTATTTTAAAACATAAATATTCCTTCTAGCGGACGAAACAAATACCAACCACCCCTTTATGCAATTTAGATGTCCCACTTGGTGATTGGCAGCATGTCTCAGAAAAACTCATAATTTCTTCATTTTTAGGTAGGTGAGGTCACGAGAATGGTTGGATAATTGATTTATATATGAATTCTTCCCATGTGAAAAAGGGCATTGCCAAAATTGAACAGATAAAATTTTCAGCCAGAGTTGATGAAAGACTCTTACAAGACGTCTATTTTTCGGTAAATGAGAACATTACGGTCAACACTGGTGATGCAGAGCACAAGAATATTGTAATATCTGATGTGTAGTTAAAAAATAACAGCAACATAAATGTGTACCAACACACTTATTGTATCCCGTCTTCATTTGTACAGCTATTCTTACAAAAGCCTTTTGGTACAGATTACAACATGATTTGGGGTTGTTTTAATCAACTACATATAATAGTTTTTTGTATCAATACTGAATCTCTCATAAAAAAATTAATCAGAATTTTCAAGGTAAATTATATCTGCTCCAATGGAAGAGCAATAACCAACCAACCTAATGGGCAAAACTTATGTGTTGCACTGAATCCGTAATCCTTTCAGCTGGAACCCAAAGCAATTGAGAAGACCTTGCCAAGCTTGCTACAAGTACAACAAATGGGACCCCGACTATCACCACACATCCCTGAGGTATCTTCCATCCATTTGGAGTTTCTTCACAATAGCCTCTGCTTTGGATGAGTTCGCATTCTCCTGGATTTGATTTAAACACAATATATAAGTATAAGCTTATGTCCATCGGGTGGATAATTTAAATACCAATCCACTATCTTTTTTGACAGATAGCACATACCTGCTCCTGGACGATGGTATGGAGTGTACGATGTACGTCTCTGGCCATTCCTTTTGCATCCCCACATACATATAGATATCCGTCCTGGGAGATTAAGCTCCAAACCTCGGAGGCCTGCTCGCTCATACGTCACAAGTTGCATTAGAATCACTTAGCATTAAAACAATCAGGCTTAATTCTTATTTTATCACCACAGTTACCTTTTCCATCATTTTATGTTGAACATACTCTTTCTGCGGCCCTTCCCTTGAAAATGCAATAATCAGCTCTGATATTACACCTTGATCCACAAAACTCTTAAGCTCCTCCTCATAAATAAAATCCTAAAACCAAATATTTAAGTAAGGATTATATACAGATAGTATCACACATGAGACATCTCAAATGTACAAATTCGTAATGGATAGCTCATAACCTACCATTCTACGATTCCTGCAACCGAAAAACAATAAAGCAGGACCAAGTTGAGCTCCATCTTCCTTCAATGCTGCTCTTTCCTGGAAAATCCATCTGTCTTAGAGCACTTGCACCAGAACAAACAATATAAATTTTTTAAAAGGTACAAAAAGCAACTGTCGCACCTGCAGGAATCCCCTAAATGGTGCCAAACCAGTCCCAGGCCCCACCATGACAATTGGAATTGAAGGGTCAGATGGTAATTTGAAATTAGAAGGCCTAATGAAGATGGGAGCAGAGCTGCAATTGTGACTTTTCTCCAAAGGAACTGCATTCTGTTTATTGTTGAATGAACTCAAGGTGTTAGTACAAAACCTATTTGTTGCTTTTGTATAAAGAGCAAAACTAATTAGAAGTGCAAGGAAACTTAATAAGAACTTGAATATTGACGACGCATGTCTAAGATTCTTTTTATTACCTTCATCCACATCGAACACACTCCTTTATGAATTCGGCCAGTGGGAGTTGGACCATAGACTAGTGCACAGGTTACATGGACTCTAGCAGGTGCAAATCTACAGATGTACAAAAAATGGTTCCATCAATTTATTTCACCAAAATTAAGGCTATGAATCTGCCTAATTTTTTGCAGATGTGTTAAATTGCATCTGCCACATTATTGAGATGAGACTACACACCTGGGAGATGATGAGATTGAATAGTAACGAGGCTGTAAACGGGGAGCAACTGCTGCAAAAAATACACCAAGGGGGGGCTTCGCCGAAGGGAACTCAGCCATTACTTCAACAAGACTCCTTTGACTTGCAACAACCCACTGAGAATACTCGTCCTGAATGGAACCAAAGTCAAGTGCGTATTAGTATATACCGATTTAACCTATGTTGCTCGGACTCTTCAAAAATGTCATTGGGTACATGTCGGATCCTTCAAAAGTAGTGCATTTTTGAAGGATCCGACATTGGTGCGGACACATTTTTGGAGCGTCCAAGCAACTTAGGATTTAACCACTTGGGTTTCTACTTTCTGACAATGGTGAGACACTAGACAACAATTGAAAGAAGATGAACGGCATAATAAAAACTACTCACCTTGCCCTGTGGAGATGCTAAGAACTTGAGCTTTTCTGCTTCACTAGGTTCAGTTGCATGGGCAGCCAATGCAACCAAAGTAGCCTGAAAACACATCATTCAGAATATCCAGTAAAGCAAAGCAACATTAACCGTTTAAGATAAATGTAATCTCCAATGAAGACAAACCTTCCGCGGAGGATTCAAAAGATCTGCATAACGAGCAAGTGCAGCACGCAGAGTGCAGGGACCAGGAAAAGGTGGGGGCAACGAGCCTCCAAGAGCTGTGCCGTCCTCCTTGTCAGCATGAATCGAGAATGTTAAGTCTAATGACTGTCCAAGCAATCTTGCAGCTTCCTCCACAGTTTCCTCAGAATTTTCAGCAAAAACACCCACATGATCTCCTGTTTCATAGCTGAGAATTGGAGAAATTGATGTATTACACGACAAAATTTATACACAATCATAGCATCATGAACACAGGTATGCAAATGAAAGAAGCACAGATACAATAGCTCACACAGTTCAGGACAAATGATACATAAAGAGACGAATTAGCATCCTGGATAAGAAGACTTCGCACACAATGAAACAATAGAACTCTAACCATGCAAAATTTGTCTTCAATAACAGAAGACAGAAAATGTCATTACAAAAAGACGCATAATATATGGAGATAGATCAAATTATTACGGCAAGCCGTAAAAGGAGAGGGAGTCACCAGACTCCCCCCCCCCCCCCCCCCCCAAACAAACCTTTCTCCATTATGATATGATAAAAGCGTGTCTCCACATGCAGCCAGAAAGTTTTAATTGAATTTTTCACACAATGCAAAGCATATCAAATTATGAACTTTCCCTATATAACATCTTCAGAATGAACATGTTATGACAATAAGATAGAACACTACAAAAAGAATGGAACATGTTACAGAAAGATCATCAACTGCTTCACCTACTTTCGACCTTTCCCTATTATTTTGGTAACACAATATCATCAACCAGGCAGAAGAAATGTACAAACTTACGAAATCCCAGTGCCAGATAAATCAAACTCCAAGTGTATACATGAGCGATCAGACTCGGGTGTGTGAAGCTCTCTTTGAACAGCAACATTTACTCTGCAGGTTAAAAAAGGGAGAACTATCTGTAACCAGCCAAAGAATTAAACCAGAAAATAGATCCTCATTCAAACACTTACTTGCACGGATGGTGGATGTCATATGTGGTATTACCATTAGCCATGCTTGCATGCTTATCCTCGAGACTCATAGTGGTATCATGGATAACCAAACGATATTCAAGAATTGCAGCTGTATATGGAGTGGTTGCAGAACTAGCATCATCCTCGTCTCTAAGTATTTGATCCAGTTCTGGCCACAGTTGTTCTCGCCTAAGTAAAGAAACCACAGTAAATAACCAAAACAAACTATTGTCCAATTGTCCCATCAAATCATCTCAGAGATGCATAAAGAATGATTCCAAGAACATACACAGAGAACAACAAAGGAGTGAATAACTTACCAGGCAGAAAAATCATCTTCAATGCACTGATCATCATCACCAAGGCCCACAGGCACTAGACGTTTTGCACCTGTGATGCTGAAGAGTGAGTCCAACTATGGTATAAACTTGTCATTTAAATGATCATCACACGGTGACAGATAGCAAGAAAGTGAATTGTGCAATGGATGAAAATAAATTCTTAATAGGAGCCTCTGGGAACAAAATATCCTCATTAAGTGGTTATAACTGAAAAGTAAACTGCACCCAGTTGAACCAAAGTGTCTGTTTACCTTCATCCTTCACTTAACGCATAAGATTAGAAGCATATCAGGACTACATAACCCTAAAAGCAAGTAATAAATGGTAGATGCTCCAAAAAACGCCAGCAAGACAAAAAACATTTTTTTAAAACTGGTAATGGCCAAAACAAAAAACATTTCCAATTACTAATTCCCAGTAGTTGGAAAATGAATAGACTCACATACCATCACTATCATACAATCCAGTCTAGTTGAGCCAAATGTGTGAGACATAATTTACTTGGCAATATCATCCAACAACTCTCAAGCAGCTCTATATTTAGTATTGGAAGTTTAACAGGAACAGTAGATCATATGCCATAGTGAAAAAGTAGCGTATACACACCTTGTTCACTCAATTGTTCATCTATCACCTTCCCAATCTGTTCCAAAATATCTTTGTCAGATAACAAAACAGGAATGCGGACAATACAAAAATGATATCCAGAAAGTACCTTGTTAAAGTGTTCATATTGGCGATTACCCAGGCCAAAAACGCCATAGGTAAGGTGCTGCAGCCACACACCCCGTTCTTGTCCCTAAAATATAAAACAAAAATATAAAGTTCCACTCATAGAAAAGAAGCTGCTCCGAAAGAAACATACTTAAAGAACAATGATGCACATAACTCATTTTTCTACCTCAGTGAACCACTTGTAAAACCTTGCAGCATTATCAGTTGGCTCGCCATCCCCGTAGCTAAAGTATCAGATGTTAAAATGTAAGCTATGCGAGAACTATATGCTTAAGTTAACGTAAATAAAAAACCAATCTTGACAGATTCCAAATGAACATATCCCTTACGTTGCCACCATGAAAAATGCAATTGTTTCTTTCTTCAGCTTCTCCTCGTAAAGATCATCATCGGCAGCATAATCATCCTAGAGTTGAAAGTTGTGTTATCAGAGAAAAAGACTCAAAAGCAAGGAATTCAGGATAAATCAGTTTATTCAACTTACCATGTCCACAACTTTCACAACTGCCTTCTCATATCTTGCTTTTATCTCCTCTGATAAAGCCTGGCACGAAACATGATAGAAATATCAATCAAGAACATGCAGACCACCAGTCTTTAGACAAATGTGAGCATGCAGGAAGATGAGATTTTCGGAAAGCCTTGCCGAAGTGAATACATGACAGTGACACAACTTAGTACATAATGTATACTGTTTATGCTATGTGCACTAATTTTGGAAAGGAAATCACTTGCTGCGTCAAACCCAAATATAGGTTTGTTCAGCAGGGTGTTGGATCAAATGAACACTCAACTGCCTCATCACAGCAGCGATGGAGCATACATCTGCTGCGGAAACAGGAAGAACAGGAAGAGACTTCTATGTTGGACGACGGTTGACAATTCAAATTTGCAAGCAGCAATATGAATCATCAATACCACACTGACCACCAGTCTTTAGAATGACGTGAGAGGATGCAGAAAATATGAGATTTTTGGAAAGCCTAGCTGAATAGCTAGCTACATCCATCATGCACAAAAGCCAGAGATTTTGGAAGACCACGCTGAGGTAGACAATGCCAGTCCCAGAGAAAATTACGTGACTGAATGTTAATTATGCTATGAGCCTTGGTTAGGCAATGTTGCATTAAGGATGAGAATTCAAAAAATGAATGCAACAGAATTCATTTGAATGAAGCCACCAATATGTACTGGAATAACAAATCTGAAAGAAAGGCTAAAATGCAACATGAATTGCCATTAGCAAGAAGTTGACCTAAAAATATATTCTAGAGCACCCAATTAGTCCCACCATTATTAATTTCCACCATATACGCAAGAATTCCACCCAAAGAGTTCAATAACAAAAAAGTGGGAAGAAGACGAGAAAATTCAATCTACAAGCTCAGTATCCACCAAAATCTCCATACCCATTATACCTTGATCGACAAATGGCAGTAAGAACGAAATGCAACAGCAACACAAAGATTACATGAAACACGGCATTATCCTCCTAGAATTGCTCATGTAAATAAAGACAAAAATAGATCTATTGATAAGTCAACTCTGTACTACTCCTCTTTAGCAAACCAAACCTCAATCCAGACCTCACGATCTATCGAACACCAATACGAAAATTACAAATGTAAATGACTTTATACGTGATCCACTATGCATATAAACATCAAAGTATCAATAGTGAGCCACCCAATCAACAAATGGATCTACAATCTCATATCAAAAAACAGTTCTTTATGAGTATTTCTCTAAATAACCGCATTATCTAGACCAACTTCCACTCTCTCTCCGCTGTTTCACCACATACCTGTCACCTCCCACCAGCAATAGATACCACGTAACTCTATCCATGGATCTAGAATTCAACATCAAATAAAAGTTCTTTCATTACTATTTCTCTAAATAAACTCGTTGTCAAGACCAACTTCCGCTCTCTCTCCACTGTTTCACCATATACCTACCACCTACCTCTCCACTGTTTCACCATATACCTACCACCAGCAAGAGACTCTCTCTCCACTGTTTCACCACATACCTGTCACCTCCCACCAGCAACACACACCACGTAACTCTATCCACGGATCTAGGATTCAATACCAAATAAAAGTTCCTTCATGACTATTTCTCTAAATAACCGCGCTGTCTGGACCAACTTTCCCCTCTCTCTCAACTATTTCCTACCAGCACACCAACACAAAGCAACTAAATTCAACTCATAACAGCTTAAACTAGATCTACAACATCCAATTACACATCGGAAAACAACATGAACAGATTTTACCTTGGCAAAACCCTCAGCAGTACCAGTTTGAGTACCGAAAAACACGGTAACCTTAACTTTACCAGGTTCAACCTCAATTTCCTCCTCCGGTTCAACGTTTAACGACTTCGGGAACACGACTGGCTTAACTTCTTTACTCCGATCACTTGATCTCTTCAAGAAGAAAACTACTAACCCAACAATGACTGCAAACGACGTCGTAAGTAGCATCAAAACCGCATCGCTCCCTAACGACACTCCGATTGCCGATTCAATCGATCTCACCAACTCCGAACTCGACTCCATAATTTTTCGTTGTTTGGTAGTGTTGAGATTTTGTAAAATTAGCAAAAATATGAACACCAAACACGGTTTTAACGGAGGAGGAGGAGGACGGCGGCGGATCGGAGGAAGATACAGAGGAAGGAGGAGGAGGAGCTGTGGTGGTGTTTAATAAATGTGTTGTGGGATTTTGACCAGAAGTTTTATGGGGCCCAGTTAAGGGTCTGTTTGGATGGCTATTAAATTCTAAAAGAGGGAATAAAGGAAAATGGAAAAGGAGAAGACTTTTTTTTTTTTTTTTTTGATAAAGAAAAAAAGCAGAAAGAAATAGTTGTAAATTGTTGAAAAAAGAGTAGTACCTTTTTATATGTGGGAAATTGAGGTTGGGGGTTGGGGGTAGTTAGACAAATGACAATCCAATTAATTTTTGTGAAAATTACATTTATAATATATATATATATAGTCAAAATGTTCAGAATAATAGTAACAACAATGGAGTAATAAATTTAGTAAAATTTTAGGAGTATAAAATTTACAATTTACAATTTACACCTATCTCAGCTCAAGTAATCTGTACTAAAATAAATTTTAAGAGCGAGACAAAAATAACAAAGATATAGCAAATAATATTGAAAGTATTCTAAAGCACAATAAATAACGTTTAATAACAAAAATCGAGGGACTGTAAATGATGAAATGGTGCTAATTTGTAATAAGAAATCTATTTCACTCGAAATGAGAAACATCCAATAACCCACTATTTATCACCCTAATTCAGATCATAATTATTTCTAAATTGTTAATTACTTCTTTTTTATTGTTTTTGTTTAAAGGTAAAAGTAATTATGAATATTGAATTTCACCAATAAAGACTTCAAGAATATTCTAATAACAACTTTTGAAAATGATTTCAACAATAAAAAGGAAAAAGTAGTTGTACCTTTTACTTTGTTATAAGATGGATTAACTTTATAAGTACTATGTTTGCTTGTATCCAGTAATTGCTTCAATAAACTTCTTATGTCTTTTGCGTAATTGATTTTCTTAATTCATTTTTTTTGAAATTTTTGTAATTTTCTTATGTCTAACTTGTTACATGCATTAATTATTTTTTCTCTAAATTTACATCGATTTGTAGACATACACATCATTTTTAACTCTTTTGAATGAAGTGGACAAACATGAGAGAGGACAAAAAAATTGTTGCGTATATAACATGATTCGGCTAATTCGTTCATCTTGGACTTTGAATAGAACGATTAATTTACTTTGTCTTTATCCATTTAAATCAACTTATTTAAAAGTTGAAATCTTAAATAGATTATTTAAAATATAATAGATTTAAAATTGAGATTTTATTTTGATATTTAATTTGATTTTCTTTAGTTGTGTTTTTTCGTGTAAATATGAAATTAATAATTTGCGGAAATTATTAAAAATCTAAAACTCGTATATATTTTTATCATTGAGCAAATGATGATTTATAAATAAGGTCTCAAAATTTCCAAAGATGGTTTAATAATCACTTATATCAAATGTTATTATTATAAATAAATATTTACAATTATGCTATTACAAAATTTCAAATGCATAAAATTTTACAAAAATCTGTTAATAAATAATTTTACATGGTGAAGACAACCTATCCATATCAACACATGTGTCTTTTCTTGTTTTTACAAAAATAAAATTGATGGATCTTTGTTTACAGAATTTAAACTTATGGTCAAAATTCATATTTTAAAATTTTGAATTACGTTTTAAAATTAAAAATCTTACTTTCTTTAAGAGAACTTGAAATTTAAAATTTGAATTGAAATTTTGTGCGGATTTCATAAACAAAATGTTTATTTCAAATTGAGGCCCTAATCAATCCTATGGCCAAACACCTGCTTAGTCCAAGTTGATCAATGAAAAACTTCAGCGCAATATTTAATAACAAAAAAATAATTTGAATAGCTATTCTAAAGTAAAAAAATTTAATTGGGTAATTAAATAAATTTTAAAAATAAAATGTCGAAAAGAATTATGAGGTTGAATTATGATTCATTTCTCAACTTATATCGATTCAATTCATTTCATCTCAAGTAGCTTTTGATATCCTTAAACTCAGCCCGATCAACTTATTTAACATCCTTAATTACTTATAATAAATTGATAATTTGGTATATCAAGATATAATTAGAGACTAACATCATAAATATTTCATGATAATAAAAATGATAGTAACATTATGTTTCTAAACCCCCAAAATGTGTAAATCCACATTAATTATTACTTATAATTTAATATAAATTTGAATTCAACTCCAATTAGTTTGGACTTTAAAAGTGCTGCAATAAGTTGGTTTAAAGTTGTGAAAGAGAAATTGTGAACTTAATAAAAGCATGATGTACTTAAAAATAGTGTTAGTTGAAAAGGTCATATATGGGGTGCCTTTCTTTCTACCCACCAACTTTTGTACGTGTCAAAAGTACAACCACTTATTTTTCCCATGTGTATGTGTTTTTTTTTTCCTTCCATTCTTTTCCGAAAAATTATTTCACAGTTGAAAAATTGAATTATTTGATTATGAGAATTCCAAATTATTTTTGGAAAAGTAAAAGAAGTTTTACTTATTTACATTTTTTTTAACTTTATTTATTGTTATAAATGACCTCATTTTTTATTTTTACAAAAACACTCTATTAATTTCATCCAACAATCGTAGTTAAATGTCTAAGTACCACATTGCTCACTTCTTCCTACTTTTAACGATAAAAGATCTCAAAATTGAACACAACTTTAAATTTTTTTCTTCTTCCTTAAAATCTCCTCGTGATACAACGAAACCTTAATATGTTTCTTCGTGCGACTCTTTATGCAATACCAATAAAAAGGCAACATTATTATCTCATCCTCCCATATTTGGTTGTATATTGTAGATAAATTAGTTGAGTTGGGTGGTTTTAATAGTTTATAAAAGTTAGGGGTATAAAATTATATTTAAAAATATATTTTCAAAAGTCTAAAAAAAAAAATTCAAAAAATATGATCAAACATAACTCCAACTTCAATATCCAATTCAACTCCAAAAAATTTAATTTTCATTGTCAAATACCTACTAATATTCGAATTTTGTATTAGAGCTTGCGCAATTAAAATTCAAAAGTAAAAATTGCTTTCTAACAAAATTCAAGATACATGTATTTGTGTATATAAAATTCTTAGCAAAGAGCACTTTGTTAATAGAGACAACAATAAAAGAAAAATCCCATCTAGTAATTGAGGAGATTTGAACCTACAATCAAAAGATCAAAAACAAAGTTTTAGCAAGCACCTTCTCTACCACTAAAATTAATACTGGCACATTTCATTTATGAGTTCTCAACTTATAATTCTTATATATTTATTAAATTTGAGAATATAAATACAAAATTCATACAAAAAGTTATCAAATTATCGAAAACTCACACCTAACCTTCTAGATCCGGCTCTGGAAATTCCGATACATATAACATATGCTTCATATACATCAGGCTTGTAAATAGTTTGATACCACGTGCATATAACATATGTTTCACATGCATTTGACTTATTATATAGTTTGATAATATATACATTTAACTTTTGTTTTGTAAACACATACATGCATGCAGTGATGGAGTCAGAATTTCTATTAAGAAATTCAAAAAAAATGACTAAGCACATTAACAGGACCTCAAAAATAAATGGATCAGATGTGATTTGAGTGAGCTAACAAAGTTCAACTCTATCTAGTGTCGGCTTCAAGGTAAGAAATATTTCAATCAAATAATTTTTATTTTTTTTTAAATACATTGCTTATAGAATTCCTATAGCAATTGCCTCGACGGACAAAAACTTTTAAAAATTTAAATTGATAAATTCTTACTTGAGGTCAACAACGTCTCAAGAAAAATTGAATGGATTAGGTATACTTACAATTAAAATTGAAATTATTGGGCGAAATCTATTAGAAAATAAATTTATTCATTACTTTGCATCTCAAAAAGCTATGAAACTAGACTCAAAACAAAAACATACATACTGTATAATTTTTTTTCTTTAAAACAAATTAAGGCCTCATTTTGAAGTTTCGTTTTAAGCTACCAATTCTATTGAGTCGTGCCTGACTCTATCTTAACAGGAACAACAAAACGGGAAAGTTAAACTTCTTTATTATGATCGTGCATTCAGACATACAATCTTTAAATTTTTTAAAAATAATCTACATATTTAGAAATTACATAAAAGTACAATAAGTTATCAGAATTATACTTTATGTTTAAGTTGTTTATACATTAACATGATAAAATTAATACTACCAATTTTTTTTCCTTAATTTTAAGGAGAAAAGATGTAAACTATTTTAAATCAGTCAAAATAAATAAACAAGGAACAAAACTATGTAGTATAATTTTGTGAAAAATAGAAAAAGAAGTCAACCATCAAATCAGTAATCATGAAAATGAGAGAAAAGAAAACAAAAGGTGATAGAACAAGTGAGAGAGAAAGAAAATACAAAAGGGGATAAAACAAGTGAGAGAATACAAAAGGGGACAAAATGTAAGAGAGACAGAAAGTAACTAGGAATTTAATCCAAAAGCTAATATAAAAGATTGTAAAAACTGATGTTATTCGGACTCGAACCCACACGAATTGAGAAATTTTGCACTCCTTCACCATTGAATCAAGTTTTAGCCTTATTTCAAGGGGGTTTAGTCAGAGGCGGCTCAATCAATTCCGTGGCCTAAAGCCAAATCATAATGAGAGGCCTTAAACATTTTAGAAATCTTAAATACAAGCATTTGAAAATAATCAAATATTTTTATTTGGTTGAGTATAGTAAAAAATTGTCTTCTACTTGTATCATTGTCCTTCACACATTTAGTTAAAAAAAAAAATTTAAACTGTTAATATCTGAATAACACTATGTTTTAAGAAACTTTCGTGATTAATATAATAATTTTTTCATGTTCATATCATCCGGTGACCTTAATATTTACACCAAATAAAAATCTTACACATTTCTTATATACTTCGATTGTTCAAATTTCTTTTGTAGTATTCTTTTGTTTTTAATTTAAAGATTTATTTATTTATCTTAAATCAATTTATAAATCTATTAGTCCAGCAGCAGCATCAACAGCAACAATCCCAGTGTATTCTCACAAAGTGAGATCTGGGAGAATAAGATGTACGCAATTCATACCACTACCTCCGCAGAAGTAGAGAGGTTGTTTTCGATAGACTCTCGGCTCAAGACGGAGAATAGTACACCAAGACCGTAATGAATAAACCTATTAGTCCCTATATTTTTTTAAAAATGATCTACTTTTCTTTTTACTCTGTTTCAAAAAAAAAAAACTTTTTTTTTACAATACTTTTAATTTAATTTTCAACATGACATGTTTAAGACCACAAAATTAAAGGATATTTTGATACAATTAACATAATATTAATTTAGAACTACAAGATTTAAAAGTCTTCTTTATTTTTTTATTTTGTGCTAATTCAAACAAGGTCATTCTTTTTTAAATAGAGGGATTATTATTATTATTATTATTATTATTATTATTATTATTATTATTATTATTATTTAAATGGGGCCCCAAAGGATTGGGGCCTAAAACCTTTGCTTCATAGGCTTTAGCCAAGAGCCGACCCTGGATTTAGTACTTAACATATATACCGTAAATCAAAATTTTGATTCTACATATACAGTATAATTTTTCCGACGAGGAGAGTTCGGATGAACCTCCTGCATTACATTAGATCCGTCATGCATACATGTACATTTAAAATTAGATTATGTATTCACGGTTAATCTCTATGGGGATTAAACATTGCATCTACGCATAAATAAAATGTATTTTTTACATTTTGAACTAAAAATATTATCCCATCTTGAAATAAATAAAATCTTGCTATATATTATAAATCGAGCGCTAAATATTATTATTTCTGAAATTTTCCTTTCCCAATTTTTTTCTTTTCAAATCGAAAACTCAAACTCAAAAGATTTAATTAAGTGTAGAGAAATTCTATCCATTCAAACACAATTACTTATTGGTCCAAGGTGTTTAGTTATTTACGCAAACGTGAGCTAATTGCATGCATCACTAATTAATTTATGTTGTTGCGTAAAAAAGGAGAACTTTTATCCAATTAAAAATTGAAGTGTTGTAAACTTGTAAGTTAATTCAAAGCAAAATTAGTTAATACCTAATTTCTCAGAATTAAAATGAGGTACATATTATTATTCCTTTATGGATTAGGATAAAAAAAATTAATAATAATGAGTGAAATGTCGCACCTTAATGACACGAGATGGGGTAAAAATTGGCTTTCTATTAAATTAAATCAAAGAAGAGTTGAAAAGGAACCAAATTAATATTATATCATGAGTTTTTTCTTTTTATGCTAAGTAGTAAGTAGGGGGGATTGGGCCATAGGTGACAAAAAAGTTTTAAAATAAGGTGTAGGTGACACAAGTCCTAATTACTTTATTATGGATTAAGAAAGTTGGAAAAGTTTGAAAATAACACACAAGTTTTTAAATTTACACTTTGATCCAAATATTAGTTAATATATAACGGGGAACGAAGGAAAAAATGTGTCTTTTTCTCTCTCTCCTCATCCGTTGTTATTTTCTCTCTCTTCGCGATATTTGTTGTTCATTGTTGTTGTTGTTTTATTCATCATCTTCTTATACTTCATTATCATCTTCATATTCTTCTTGTTGACCATTGTTGCTGTTGTTGTTGTTGTTACCCCAACTGCTGCTCTTTGACCAAATTCTTATGTCAAATTTTATTTTGTAAATCACTTTCAACTTTGAAATTTACTTGAGAGGAGACTTTGGTAAGTCAGATTATGTTTTTTAGTTGAATCTGAGTAATTGCTAGTGTGTTGTTTTTTCAACAATAACTTGCACGCGAACATGAATGCAATACAAGAGCAATCTGTTTAAACAGATTCATTATTTGCGGCAACAGATAAATGTTCTGTTGTAATAGTAGACTCATGTTGGATGGATTCATGTTTAAGGGTTTTAGGTGCCTGTAATATGAATCGAATAAATGGGTATTCTGTTGCACCAGATTAGTAATTTGTTTCAACAGATGAATAATCTGTTTCATCAGATTACTAATAGGTTTCGAACAGCAAAATTCAGATACAACTCCTATCACACACAAAAACTAAACTAACAGATAACTCATATGTTCTTGCTATTGATACTGTAGTCAAATTATTCCTTAATTGTAGACATGTCATTCGTTAAGAAATAGAAATAGACAGCACGGAAATTAAATAAGAAATAAAAAGTCGTGCATCAAACATAATTTTTTATAAAACAAACAAAAAAAATACATAGATAACAGAAAAAAAGCTTAATTATTATTATCATCATTATTATTTGTATAGCCAGCCGGCCAATCTTCAAAGGGCAACAGCAGCGCCCTCCGGAGCCTGCGGATCTCCCGCAGCATCCCTACTCTGACGGCGGCCAACTCCCAATGCAAGTCATGAACCTCCTTCTGCAGTTCCTTCATGTCGTCTCGTAAAATAGCGACATCCCACACAGGATCAACCATATCTAAAAAACGCATAAGTTGACAAAACATACACGTAAACACAAAAGTAAAGAAAAGAAAGAATTCAAATGTAATGTAATACAACGTATATTTACACAAAAATCAAGAAAAAAATTTACCAGAGACAGGAAAAAGCTATCAAGTCCTTGAAGAGAAAGTAATTGAAGGTGTAACAAGAGCGAGGAATAAATAGTGTGTAGTAGAACGAAAGATTGAGTAAGGAGAGACCTATTTATAGAGGATTGAACTTGAATGAGTTAGGCAAAAAATCGCAACTGTTCACCTCCATTTATTAGTGACATTCTTGATTACTGTAAAAAGTTATGACTTAATTAAATTAATCAATATTATGATAAGTCATGACTTTTCAGCTTTAATATTATTAATAATTAGTTCTTTTCATAAACTATTTTTTTTACACTATTTTGGACAACAGATAATATATCTGTTGTATCAGATAAATCATCTGTTACAATAGATATATCATAATTTGCAATAAATAGATAACCTGTTGTATCAGATAATATATCTGTTGCAACATAAAATATATCTATTTAAAAAAAAATTATCTTCATGACATCCAAATTTTTTGACTTTTTAATTATATAAAATAATAAGGCAGATTTAAAGGCCCAACTGTTCACCTCGATTTATTAATGACATTCTTGATTACTTTAAAAAAATATGACTTAATTATATTAATCAATATTATGATAAGTCATGACTTTTCAGTTTTATTATTATTAATAATTAGTTTTTTCCAAGAACCATTTTTTTTATACCGAGTTGGACAACAGATAATATATCTGTTGCATCAGATAAATCATCTGTTACAATAGATATATCATCCGTTGCAACAAATAGATAACCTGTTACATAAGATAATATATCTATTGCAACATATATTATATATATATATTTTTAAAAAAATATATTATCTTCATGACATCCAAATTTTCTGACTTTTTAATTATATAAATTAATAAATAAGATTTTAAACAAGAATATTTCTGGTGAGTTTTTTACGGTTTAAATTGTGTTTATCATTTATTTCCTTACTCTTTTATGTGAAAAGAAATGACTTAATTAAATCAAGCTGGTGGTGACTTAATCTTTCCGTTTCTTTAATAACCATTTTTATTAATTGAGTTATGACAACAGATTGTATATCTGTTGCATCAGATAACCCATCTATTTCAACAGATATACCATCTGTTGCTATAAATCGACCATCTGTTTAAGGAGCTTTTTTGACTTTTTCTAACTGATTCATAAGTCGCAACAGATTAGGAATTTGATGCATCAGAAATATTTTTTGTTTTTATTTGTTTGTTGAATGTGTTTAGACAAAAGTCACAGTCACGACTATTCATTAACTTTTTTCTTAAAAATCATATCATCATATATATATATATCTTAATTAAATTAATCCAATGTTGTCACTTTTTTTAAATTAAATAATCTTTCTTTTACGATTATAATATGATTTAGTTCCTTATTATTTGTTAACGAACCATTTTTAGGAGAATTTCTCATCATGACCGTATCCCTAACTCCAACCGCCGACATATTTTGAATAGGGAATAAATAGAATGATAATTAAATATTGAATAAGAATTAAAAATTCAAAATCGACCAAACCAAACCAAACCAAACATATGCATGAATTTTTTTGAATCCCTTATAGGTAGATCGAATATAAAAAGGGGAAATATATACGCTAAAAGAAAGAAAAAACATAACCTGATTATTATTATTATTATTATTACTACTACTACTACTATTATTATTATTATCAACCTGACAATTTTCATCCGGCAGCAGCAGGGCCCTCCTCAGCCTTGCTCGAAAGTCGGCCAAATCCCTCTGGAGTTCATCAAACTGTCTTTGAAGTTCCTGCAAGGACTCGATATGAACCTTCTTGTACGAATTTGGATCTGACATATTAGTATTGCAAGTATAGTAGAATGAACGAGAGTGAGTGAGCGTGAGTGAGGAGGCCGAAGGGACCTATTTATAAAATGATTGAGAATTGGAAGGGACTAAATTTAGTCAAACAAAAAGCCACGACTGTTCATATCCCTTAAAAGGAAAAATTATACAAATCCCATATTTAAGACACCATATTACATAAAATCCCGAATTCATATTTACTAGTGATACATATGTTATATGTATCACTACTGTATATATATGTATATACTAGTGATACATATGTATATCACTAGTCCATATATGTATCACAGCTTAACATATGTATCACAATTCGAAATTTTGGGATAAGACGTAATTAGCAAACTATCCGGGATTTAGTGTAATATTGCTGAAACTATTTGGGATTTATGTGTTGTGTGTGTTAGTGTTACTTAAATAATACTGGTGGCTTTATTAATAAGTAAATTAGGAAAAAAAAATGGATCTAAATACAACATTTATCTTTTTGTTGTATTTTCGAAAGAGAAAGATTGGTGATCTGTTGCAAAATATATTCCACCTGTCAGATAACTTACAACATATGGACAATCTGTTGCAACAGATAGATATATCAGTTTACTTTTCCATCAGCTGTGGTGTCTGTTGCAACTTGCTAGTCATCTGTTTATTCAATTTCATCGAGAGCAATCGATTTTTCTAAACACTTCTTGGCCAAATTCAATTTTTGCTCTTGGATTGTTTCTCTTTTTTTCTTTGCATCCTTCAACCAAACTAAATTTTTGCTATTGGATTGAGGGCAAAACTTGAATTTGGAGGCCAGCTTGAAGGATGCAAAGAAAAAAAGAGAAGCAATCCAAGAGAAAAATTGAGTTTGGCCAAGAGGTGTTTAGAAAAATCTATTGCTCTCGATAAAATTGAATAAATAGATGACTAGGAAGTTCCAACAGACGCCACAGCTGATGGAAAAGCAAATAGATATATCCATCTGTTGCAACAGATTGTCCATATGTTGTAAGTTATCTGACAGGTTGAATATATTTTGCAATAGATTACCAATCTGTCTCTTTCGGAAATACAACAAAAAGATAAAATATTGTATTTAGATCCATTTTTTTAATTTACATATTATTAAAGTCACCAATTTTATTTAAGTAACACTAACACACACAACACATAAATTCCGAATAGTTTGCGTCAGATGTAGAGTCTGTTGCGTCAGATATGGAGTCTGATGCAACAGATATGGAGTCTGTTAGAATATATAGTAGCCTTGCTGGTAGTTTGATTTGTTTCATCAGTTGCTCCATCTGTTGCAGCATCAACAAAGCATAAACTACAAACAACAAATAAAAAACATCAACAACAAAGAAAACAACAACATTTGTTCCAACAACATCATCAACAACAAAGAAGCATACATCCTATATTCCAACACCATCAACAACAAGGGACGGACCCACATGGAGTCCTCCGGGTGCGCGAGCACAGACTGAACTCGTATCGAATTTTATATATGTATGTGGAAATAGAGAAAAAAACGTATATAATCTAATCAGTGAGCACCCATAGTAAGAGTTGTTTGGTTAGCCTAGTTGTTGTTTATGGGTGCTTAAGGCTATTTATTTCTTTTGGTCTTGAGTTCAATTCCCACTCAACACATATTTTTTAAATTTTGGTAACCAACTTTCTCTTCTTATTCACTTTAAATTTTTTTTTTCTTCCTTACTCCTTGTGTTGATTGTTCGGACTCCACTATTTTTAAGCTAAGAAGCACCCACCATCTAAACCACACCACACCACAAGTTCCAACAGTGCCAACCCCACCAACAACACTACACCATAAGTTCCAACAATTCCAACCCCACCAACAACACCACACCACAAGTTCCAACAATGCCAACCCCACCAACAACATCAATAACAACATCAACAACAAAGAAACAAACAAAATACATAAAAAAAAATGATACTGCCAACAAGGCTTTTAAACTTCTCCCAACATTTAATTTTTTTCGCAACTTATAATAAAAATTCTCGGTATGTTTATTCAACAATTAAAAGTTCCTTCAAATTTTTTAAATAAATATGATATTGGAAAATGGTAATTAAATAAACAAAAAGATGTAACTAAAGTTGCAAGAAGAAGACGAGAATGAAAGAACAATAGTGAATCATATCATAACTTAATGTCAAAAGGGGATCAAAACAACAATTTCAGTCGAGGAATCTAAGATATGGATATCGATCAATTTAGATCGGAATGAAAATTTTTGAGAAAGAGGAGAGAAAAAAAAGGCCATGATAACCCTAAAGAGGATAGAAATAAAAAAGATGACAGATTTAGGACTGAAGGAGAGGAAGGGAGAGATGAGATAATTCTAATTTTTAGATGTACTACACTTACTATTCAATGACTAAACAAAGTGTATTTTTTCAAATTTATATTTTCAAAGCATAATTAATAAGGCTAATTTGGTAGTAAAATAAACCTCTAATTCATATTTTCTTGATGGGAGTGCCAAGTCAATATGAAACGAAAGAAGTATTAGGGGTTTTAATATTCATTAATTAATATTCCCTAATAATTTGTGGCGCACGAGGAAGAAAATGGGTGACATTGAAAAGACAGGACAAGACTACTCAATGAGATTTTTGAGTTATTCAAGAAACATTTTTTACCGCCTTTAGTAGTTCTACTACTTTATCTACTCGGACAGTAGCTTGCTTTAAAATTAAAAGAAAATAAAAAGATTTTCAAACAGATATGTCGTCTGTTGCAACAGATTTAGATATCTGTTTGAGAAATTCTAACAACTCAATCATCTATGACAACAGATGGAAATGTCATTTGATAACTAAATCATAAACGTCATCTATTACAACAAATATCAATATCTGTTTGAAAATTTTCAACACCTCAGTCATCCGTCATAATAGATGCAAATGTCTATTTGATAACTAAGTAAGAAATATCATCTGTTACAACAAATATTGTTATCTGTTTGAAATTCTCCAACAACTCAGTTGTTTGTTGCAACAAATTTCATTGCAATTGATTTAGGATGAACTAGGGATGAAAGAATAAGCTCCTCATTAACTTAATGTTAAGATTAATAATAGTACCTACATTGATCTAGGTGAAACAAGGGATGAATGAATGAGCTCACAGGGTCAACTACAAATTCAATTGAGTCGTTGCATTTACATGGTGTTAGTATTGCGTTCATCTCGATCCGAGTCGTCGATCAATTACTCTGAGTTGAAATGTGTTCTCATTAACTTATGTTAAAATTAATAATAGTACCTACATTAATATAGGTGGAATTAGGGATGGATGAATGAGCACAAAGGTTCAACTACAATTTCAATTGAGTTTTTTGGCAATTACATGATGAGACGGTACTACATTCCTCTCGATAAGAGTCATCGATCGATCACTATGAGATGAACCGATTCTTACTACCTCGTATGTTCAACTAATACCTTAATTGAATAATCTAGAACTAGGGGTAAGTTCTCATAGGGTCAACTACAACTTCAATTGAGTCTTTTGGCAAATGCATGATGAGATAGGACTGCGTTCCTCCCAACAAGAGTCGTCGATCGATCACTCTGAGATGAACCAATTCTCACTACCTCATATGTTCAACTAATACCTTAATTGATTAATCTAGGACTAGGGTTGAGTTTTCATAATGTCAACTACAATAGATGATTGTGCTTATTTGATAATTTACAACAGATGGGTAATCTGTCGCAACAGATGACTTAATCTATTTGATAGTTTATAATAGATTCATGATCTGTCACAATAAATGACTTAATCTGTTTGATAGTTTACAACAGATGGATAATATGTTGCAACAGATTATATAATCCATTTGATTTGATTCAACAGAAAAGACATTTATTGCAACAGGTTGAATATTTGTTTATATATAATTCAATTGAGTTCATATGTTAGACTAATACCTTAATTGAATGTGAGTTCTCATAGGGTCAACTACAACTTTAATTTAGTCTTTTGGCAATTGCATGATGAGATGGTATTGCGTTCCACCCGACCAGAGTCGGCGATCGATCACTTTGAGCCGAACCGATTCTTACTACCTCATATGTTAGACTAATACCTTAATTGATTAATATAGAACTAGGGTACTAATACCTTAATTAAATAGTCTGGGAATAGGGGTGAGTTCTCATAGGGGCAACTACAACTTTAATTGAGTTTTTTGGCAATTGCATAATGAGACAGTACTGCGTTCTTCCCGACAGAGTCGTCAATCGATCACTCTGAGCCGAACCAATTCTTACTACCTCATATGTTAGACTAATATCTTAATTTATTAATCTAGGACTAGGTTACTAATACTTTAATTGAATAGTCTGGGACTAAGAGTGAGTTCTCATAGTGTCAACTACAACTTCAGTTGAGTCTTTTGGCAATTGCATAATGAGACGGTACTGCGTTCCTCCCGATAGAATCATCGATCCATCACTCTGAGCCGACTTGATTCTTACTACCTCATATATTAGACTAATATCTTAATTGATTAATTTAGGACTAGGGTACTAATACCTTAATTGAATAGTCTGGGACTAGGGGTGGGTTCTCATAGGGTCAAATACAACTTTAATTGATTCTTTTGTCAATTGCATAATGAGACGGTACTAAGTTTCTCCCGATAGAGTCTTCGATCGATCACTCTGAGCTGAACTGATTCTTACTACCTCATATGTTAGACTAGTACCTTAATTGATTAATCTAGGACTAGGGTACTAATATCTTAATTGAATAATCTAGGACTAGGGTTGAGTTCTCATAGGGTAAACTATCGATTAATCTAGGACTAGGGGTGAGTTCTCATAGGGTCAGCCACAACAGATGGTAGCGCCTATTTGATAATTTACAATATATGGGTAATATGTTGCGACATATGCCAATCCATTTGATATTTACAACAGATGGGTAATCTGTAGCAATAGATAACTTAATCCGTTTGATAATTTACATCAAATTCGTAATATGTTATTACCTAATCTGATTGATAATTTACAACCGATGAGAAATATGACGCAACATGTTGAACATTTATTTTTTACAATTTTAATTGAGTTCATATGTTAGACTAATAGTACCTAAACTGATTAATCTAGGACCAGGGGTGAGTTTTCTCAGGGTCACCTAGAGTACTCTATCAACTACAACTTTAATTATTTTTATACAATTTCAATTGAATTACCTTTTCTGCAATTGCATGATGAGAGGGTTAAAAATTACGCATATATTTTATGATTTTAAAAGTAATTAAGATCATTTCGGACCAAATTAACATTTTTAAAACTACTTGTCGTTATTTTTCAAAATACAAATCAACCCATACAAAATGTTTCATTATTTCAAATCTTGAGGTCTGGCTCTTAATCTCTCATTCTCACTCAATAATACAGTACAGACAATAACTACTCAACAAATTTGTTCAACCCTCCACAACAGATCATTTTTCTTCTCATTTTCAACCATGTAGGTGTTATTTTCGACTTCATTCTTGCTTGTATCAATCATTTTCTTTGTCTTAGTAGGCAACAGAGTTCGAGAAGAGCTCTATATTTATTTATTTTTTCTAAAACATAAGGGCTTTTAAGTTAATGATAAAAAATAAAACTTTTAGTTGTATTATCTTCGAGAATGGATTTACAATTTTGAGTTTTGATGGTAAAATAGTAGGAAAAACTCGAGAAATTTCTAGTTTTCGTCACAGTGTTCCGTAGACTATCGTGGTATAGTTGGTTGGTGTTGGTGGTAGTAATGGTGGTGTTTGTGGTCGTTGTGGTGGCACCGGTGGTGGCATTGGTTGGTGGTGTTTGTGGTGGTATCGATATTCGTGGTGTTTGTTTGTTTGTTGGCATTGGTTGGTGGTGTTTATGGTGATGGCTGTTGGCGTGTCGGTATTCGTGGTATTTGTAATGTATTTTTTAAAATCTATGCATACATCAACTGTAATGTAATTTTTATTTTTCTTTGTCTGTAGGTAAAATATGTCTCCCAAAAGAAAAGAAAGTAAAAGTGGATCAACGTCTGACCACTAAAAAAAAAGGCTACAGTACAGAGGGATTCGGAGGAGCTTCCTGAATAATCTCAGTCAGTAAAAAGTGAAGCTGGGGAGAGATATGAAAACAACATTGAGGGAGGTGGACAAGGGTCCGTAGATGGTGATGAAAAAAATGAAAGTGAGTAAGAGGAGGAATTAGAGAGTCAGAAAGAGAAAGAGGATTATCATCAACATGATGATCATGGAACACCGACGGGGCGTGAGTTAATATCGACATCCTCGCATGATCCTGTCAGAACTTTTAGTATTGACAAGTTTCAAGTTGCGATGCCTATAAATGAACCAAAAGGAAAACAACTAACTGGTCAAATTGTACTTAAATGTCAGATGGGGAAAATTTTTGAATATTTTATGAAAATTATGAAGAATGAAAACATAGGCGGACTTTTTAAGAAGAGCTGTTTTGGACGCTTTCTTGAGCTGCCTGAGAACCCCTCTGCCTGTATCCATTTCCCTATGATGATGGTATATGGTCTTCTCAAAGGCAGGATCAAGTACACGGGGGATCATAAAGATCCAAAGGAGGGGGCAAAAAGAAGATCGATAAAATCTGGATCAACTACTGTGGCATGCCTATTTGTTTTAGCTTGCAAGAGTTTGCCATAGTGATAGGCCTAAGATGACATCGTCCAGAAGGACCACCACCTCGCAAAAGATCCAAGGTAAGAAAATGCAAGGAAAAAATAGATGGGTTATTTGAAATTGCTCGATGTGGCTACAAAGCATCGAATTTGTTGACAGATCTCGAGGCTAAAACCATACCAGAGCAGTACAAAGAGCAATTGTGCTTAGTTTGGTTTGCCCATTCGATTATATTGGCAAGAGACGTTAACAAGGTCATAGAAGATGATTTATTGGCGCGTGCTGAAGATTTTGATAAATTCAACAATTATCCCTGGGGATATGACAACTTCTACTTGACTGTCCAATATTTATTGACAAAGCTATCCTCAGGGACGACCACATTATGCGGCTTTCCTTGGGCTTTCATGGTAAAATTAATCACTAATTTTACTCATCCATTAATTTATATTGAATATAGTTATTATGATTTTTTTTTGCTTGCTTCCTGTTTACATTTTTTAAGTTTGGGCATTTGAAGTCATTCTTCCCTTCCAAAAACAGTTAATGTATTACCCGAATGAGGTTTCTCATCCAAGGATGTTTAGGTGGTTGGCTGCAAAAAGCAACACCAATATTAAGGGGCTGATCTCTTTAACCCTTCGGATGATGTAGTACGTCTTTTTCAAGTAAAATAATACTCAAAGATAAGAAGGATATTGAACGGATGTTATATCTGGTGCAACAGATGTTATATCTGATGCATCAGATGGGATATCTGTTGCAACGGGGTATATCTTGCATCAAATTACCCATCTTTTGCTCTGGTTCTCTGAACCCGACTCCTAAAAGATTAACCATCTACTGCAAATTATACAATAGATATTTAATCTGATAAAATATCATTCATCTGTTGCGACGTACAGATCATTTGTTGCATAACAAATTACCCGTCTTGTGCAGCTGTTGCAATAGATGATTGATATTTTGCATTAGATTATCCATGTGTTGCTCTGTTTCTCTAAACCAGACTCAAACGGATTTTAACCATATACTGCAAACTATGTAACAAATGGGTCTTTTTTTTAAATGTAGCCCAACTGTGAAAATTATTATATTATATGATTTAAATGCATCTGTCTTTTTTTTTTATAGGTTGTGCATCCATGGATCATGTCTACTGAGGAGGAGTCGGTGATGACTTCTTATATTACTCTAGGTCTTGTTAATACTACTGCAGACCCAGCGGTGGAGCTAATAAAGAAGGGATTGGCTGGAGCAACAGCCATAAGAAGAGCAGTTAGGCAAGGTCAGCCTAATGTTGAGGCTCTTCATGACCAACCTTTTACTAAGGCAGATCCGGGTGCTTTTTCTGGTGGAGTTGTTGGTGTTGGTTGTAGGCATGCTGATGCTGCTACCACTCGTGATGATGACCATGTTGATGCTCAAGAAAGAATAAATATGTTTGAAAATACCTCTTTTTGCCCTTACACCGGTCCCTATTACCCCTCTTCACCCTCGTATTCTAGTTGCGAATGCAATGAGTGCAAGGACAAATAGGATAAACTCTTTAAAAAAGTAAAGGCTATCTCTAAAGCTATCAAGGAATTCAAATCCAAGAGGTATGCCATACCATCCAAGAAGGTGAGGGAGCCACACACTCCTACAGCGTTGGTTAGGAGAAAGAAAAGAGCAATTAGAGACGTACTCTCTGCTCGAAAATCAAAAGAAATTGCAATTTCTGCCTCTCTAAAAGTTGTTGAAGTTCAGGGGCCAGTCAAGAAGGTGGACATATACACGGAACTTGGCGCCGAAGAGAAGAGGGATCTATGATAGGCCAAGAATGTCAAGCCAGGCGCACCAGATTACCCCAGGCCTCCTTCCCCCCCCCCCCCCCCCCCCAAACTCTCAGACTATGACTGATATGCGTATGCCGTGCGAGGACAAGACAATTTTACTTTTCCTAACCTAGCCCTTCTAATCTACCCCATGAAAAAAAAGCTACGCAACAGATTTCATATCTGTTGTAACAGATTTCACATCTGTTGTAATAGATTTCACATCTGTTGCAACAGCTGGGTATAATGGTGCAACTGGTTGTGGCTCTGTTGTTACTTATTATCCATCTGTTGCATAAGTTGCGTTGGATTATTGATTAAGAGAACCCTATGCAACAGATGGACCATTCATTGCATCTTTACAATTACTAACCTATTTAAAAATCGACTTCTTATCTCACATCAGGTTGACATAACTCTCTGCCTCATGATAAAAAGACAATTAACATATCGGAAAGCTTATGACGCTGCGGATAGGATAACGGACCTTGACTTCTGCAAGAATCTCAAGGATAAGTACGATCAACTCAATGGAGAGGCGTCAGCCCTTGGCGTGGGACTTGATTTCCTAGTTCCTACGTTGGTCTTGGATGAAGAAAAATGTTAAGATATGTTAAAGGGGACAGGCCAAATCCACACGGCAAGAGCTGGACCGAGGCAAAAAAGATTCTTGCAGTCATTAGCATGAACGACATACATTATCAGGCTGTTGAGATACTACTCGAGGAGGGAAAGATCAATGTTTATGACTCCAACATACCTCTTATCGATGATTTTGATCTTTTTTTCCTCGTGGAGCCACTGATGGTGTTGTTGCCCATCTTGTTGAGGGAGAGTAAACTGATGAATCATTTGCCAAAGAAAGTGTTGATAAAGAAATTATGGGATTTTGAAGGTCGAAATAGGGGAATGATCCTTCCAAAAGATGATGCCGCTAAAGCGAGCGGCTTGCACGCTCTTGCACACATCGAATGTTTGTTGATCGGCACAGAAATGGCCAAGCCAACGACTTTTCTGTGTGACAACACTGTGACAAACTTGCAAGAGGTCTGGGCTTATTGGGTACTAACTGGACGCTTGAAGCCTGTGTATATAGAAGAGCCTGTGAAATAAAAAATTTTAAATTCAAGTCACCCTTCGCTTTATTACATGTACATGTAGTGGCAATAATTTTTTTCTGCTGAAAGTTGAGTTTTTTATAATGCAATAGATTAGATTGTCATTATATTGTAAAATATTTGTAATCCGTTCTGGCAGATAGTTTATCTGTTGCAATAGGTTGGTCATCTATTGCATTACGTTGATGTTATTTCTATGAATAATCTAATAATTTAAGTCTAATCTGTTGCAACAGTGGGAAAACCTGTTTGATAATTTCCAACAGATGACCTAAATTTTACAACATATGCCTAAATCTTTTTGATATTTTCCAACAGTTACGCTTGAATATCCATGTGCTCGTCGACAACAAACCATTAGCAAATACATACACCACCATAAAAATTTCAGCAATTAGGCTTCAATATCCATGTGCCCAACAACACCAAATTACATGATTTGCTGGTGAAGGGTGTCGTTCTTCATACCAATCAAAGTAACGCATCCACCCAATTTCTATAAAAAAGAGAACACAATTACAAAACAATTACAAGTCAATAATTAATCAACTAATTAAATAAAAAAATAATACCTTTGAAATATTACACGTAAAAAACCTACGACCCGAATTTTGTTGAGTCCAAGAAGTCTTTAACAGAGCTTCATGACCGCACTTACAATATCAAAAATCTTTATCACAAAAAATAGTGAAAGATGCGCTCGACATTGTCAAGGTCAGTTGGAAAAAATGAAAGTAATAATTTAAAGAATTTGGATAGATAAAAGAAGATGACGATGAAGAATAAAATTTGGAAATTTAGGGTTAAATTTTAGGAGGAAGATGAATATATAAGACAACGGGGGAAGAAATGACCGTTGGGGGCCAAGTGACGGCAAGTCAGTAAAATGTGCCAGACTGACACTGACATATTTGATTTTTTTTTATTTTACGTGTTTAAAATGAACATGTCTGCCTGATGACTATTTTATTTTAGGTGTTTGAACTGAACCCCGTCAATGGGTTGCGCCTTTTTTATTTTAATTCAATTCACTTTAACCTTTTTATAGATAGTGGTATTTTTTTATGTCTAACAAAAGTTGAATTTTTATAATGCAACAGATTCTTCATCCGTTGTAACAGTTATCCTACCTGTTCTGACATATAGTTTATCTGTTGCAATAGGTTGGTCATCTGTTGCATTGTCTCGATGTTTTTATCTAAAGTCCATCTGTTACAACAGTGGAAAGACCTGTTTGATAAATTCCAACAGATAACCTACCTGTTGCAACATATGTATAAATCTGTTTGATTATTCCAATAAATGTGTCGTCTGTTGAAACAGATAAAGTCCATCTATTGCAACATATGTCTAAATTTGTTCTTTTTTTTTCCAATAGATTTATCATCTGTTGCATTATCTTGAATTTTTTATCTATAGTCCTCTGTTGCAACAGTGGAAAGACCTGTTTGATAAATTCCAACAGATTACCTACCTGTTGCAACATATGTCTAAATCCATTCAATTTTTCACATAGATGTGTCGTCTGTTGCAACAGATACATTATCTGTTGCAATATTTGAATCTAGTATTCTTTTTCAATTAATAAGTTCAAATCTAGGGAATAAATAAAATTCGTAGACAAAATAAAATAAATCGAAGCCTTCATAAATTAGCTGAAATAAGTCAACGAATAAATGAAATGTAAAAAAATTATTATGGGTACAGATCTCAACAAATACATCAACAACAATTTAAGTATACTGCCAATGATTGCTTTGACAGGATCAAGCTATAAAGATCTACTCAGTGTGGACAAGTTGTTCTTCATCCGGTGCTATAGAATTCAGCTTCGCTCGTCGTGGATCTTTATTGTCGCTTGCGTACGATTTCTGTGCTTTCTGTTCTCCGTATTTCCATAAAAAGAGTAGCATATTGCCAATGTTGTTCAGCAATAGCTTCTTTTGCATCCACTTGGAAAGCCAGAATTGATCAATGCTAATTACGAAGATATAACAAAATGGAAAAGAATAACTCATCTCTTCTAACAAATCAAATAGGTCTTCCTCCCATTTTAAATTATCCCAAACGTATTATATTTCTGTTGCAACAATGAATCAACTGTTAGGACAAATTTCAACACGAGGAAGACCCTGTGTGATAATTTCTAACGGATGAACCATCCGTTGTAACATATGAATCATCTGTTGCGATAGAAAGGTCGTCTGTTGGTATAAATAAAAGCGGTACGAAGAGCTATTTAATTTGATACAACAGACGAGACATATGTTGCACCAGATAAAGTATCTGGTGCAACATGTTAGTCAACTGTTACAATAGATGTATATATCTATTTGATAATTTTCAACAGATGTGTCGTCTGTTGAAACAAATATGTGTCTGTTTGTTTTGTCAGTTGAAAGACAATAATATATTCACCTTCTTCAGCTCGTGCTGCTCTCCTTTGGATATTGTACGTTGCTCAGTGCAACACACAGACAGAGGAGTTGCAATTTTGCTTTTTTGGATGCCTGATAATGCCCTGGAAATCACTCTCATTCTCCTCTTAGCCCTGATCTCTAATGGAGCAGATGGAAATAAAATCCTCTTTGATAGAATGAGGCCTTTCTTAGATGTCAATTCCTTTGTAGAAGTAGTTAATGCATTAATAGCATTAATCACCACATCATGTTTCGCCCTGCAGTCTTGACATTTATATGCAGAACATTCGCTGGGAGAGGCAAAATCTGTATAACCAGTATGATCATACTCATAATGGTTTGCTTTAAATACTGTAAGAGGGGCATCATTATCACCAACAATAGCACCACTACCACCACCAACAGCTTCATCAACAACAATAAGCCCACCCTCCAAAATTATTTTTCTTGTAATGGTTGTTGCCCTAAACAATTCCATTTTTATTCTATCGATGACCTTAGGGTTCGATAAAGTTTGCACAGATCGTAAAGGAAGAGAAAATGGCATCTTCAACTCTCGATTGGTCCGAACTAGCGACGGATGCACATTCTAACATAAATCATTACATATATTAGAATGATGATTAGATTATTAAATAAATATTAATTAAAAAAAGTTAATTATAATTATACTTACTGTATCCTTCGGGGGGTTGAAGAGATCAAAAAATTTTGTATTTTTATCAATTTTGGCCGACAACCATCTTAAGATTCTTGGACAGAAAACTCTTTCCTGGTAGTTCATTTGTTATCTCAAATAAGGAATGACTTCAAACGCCCAGGCCTATAAAATAACGCCAATAAATTAAAACCATTATTGAGCGAAAAAATGTATGATATCATAATAGAAGAAAGAAACATTTACCATAAAAGCCCATGGGAAGCCATATAAGTTGACTGTGTTTGGCGCTAACGGAGTCAAAAAATATTTGACAGTCATTTTGAAGCTTTCATACCCCCATAGATAGTTGTTAAACGCCTCAAGATCCTAGGTGAGGTTTATTAAATCGAGGCTTATATTGTTGTTAACGTCTCTCGCCTAAAGAATATTATGTACAAATCAAACCAAGTACAATGACTGTTTGTGCTTCTTTGAAAGTCCTTTACCTTTCAACGCTTCTATCAAATTTTTATTTTTGAATCTTGGACCAACAATGGACACCAGGTCATCACGATCACACGACTTGCCTTTGCTTTTTTTCGGTGTGCGGGGTGCTTTTTTAGGTTAGAATAGGTATAACTTGAGAAGGAGGATAACATTTTAGTCCAGTAACTATGGCAAACTCCTTCCAACCAAAACAAACAGGTATGCCACAGTAATTTATCCACACCTCATCCATCTTATCTTTGTTTTCATACATAAACCTACGTTTGAGAAGTTCATATACCATTTTCATTTGAAAACAAGCATTGTTGTCCTCCGACAAATCAAGATATTTTCCAAAGCAGCTATCCCTGAAATAAACATCCAATTTTTGTTCTCAAAGTATTTTTTTGAAGGCGTCGAAAGATTTTCCCATGGCCAACTTAACCACAAAATCACCCGTTAAATCTGCGGCATCACCGCACTTCATTCTCACAGGATAACGATTAATGCTGAAGGCTTTGACCAGCTCTTCGGTGGAAGGGCTATTAGCATCTGCATCATCTCTTTTGAAACATTCCTCTTCCCTATGTTTATCATATTCTGCTCCCAATTGAGATAACGCTTGTAAAGCAAGCTCATAGAGTGGTGGATGTAGCCTAGCTGCTTCACTTGTTCCTTTACTTGGACTTGATTCGGTTTCTGTTCTTTTGGGACCATATTATCTAAAATTAACAGAAATATAAAATAATATATTATTGTTGATTAATGCATCATTAAAAAGGGATAACAGTAAATCAAACAAGCAAAACAGTAAAATAACAGTTACAATAGATCATCGATCTGTTGTACCAGGTAATATATCTATTATAGCATATAACCAAACTATTGCAGTGGATGAGTAATCTGTTGCAACAATACAAAATATATCACTCATCTTTTAAGACAGATGAATGGTCTGTTCAACAGATTAGACAACTCTTGTGACATCATCTGTTGCAACATATGAGTGATCTGTTGGAACAGTTAAATAATCTTTAGTAACGGCTGAGTAATCTGTTTCGATAATACAAAACATATCACTCATCTGTTGATAAAGATGAATGGTCTGTGCAACAGGTCACACATCTATTGCAACACATGAGTGATCTGTTGGAACAGTTATCAACAGTCAATATTAGTTAGATTTCTTCCAATATAGGGTCATCTATCGCGGCAGATGAATGATCAGTTGGAAAAATCAAGTCTTGGACTTTTCCTGTAGAAAGAGTTGGTAGGATTTTATCCAACAAGAGGTTCATCTGTTGTATCAGATCATTAATTTGATGGTTCTTCCATTGTACCAGATGGTTAATTAGTTGCATCAGATTTTTTATCCAATGCTTAATCTGTTGCAACATATGGTAAAACTGTTGCATCAGATATTTAATCTATTGCATCAGATTATTATCTGTTACATCAGAATTTTAATCCGATGGTTCCTCTGGTGCATCAGATGGTTGATTTGTTGCATCATATGATAAATCTGCTGCATCAGATGGTTAATCTATTGCACTAGATGGGTAATCTGTTGGAGGAAACAGTAGCACGATTTTGTTAAACAAAAACAACAATTTCACTATTTTTACCAAGAACAAGAACAGAACAAATCAAACCAAATTGTCCTTTTATTTTTATAAACACAAACAATAAAAATCAAACTAAAAAAATGCAACAAACAACAAAATATCATAATTCACTTCGAAAAGAGAAGAGAAGAAATACCAGAAATTAAGGTTTTATTCAGACCGCATTTCAAATTAGTGCAACAAATATTGAAATTGTTAACCAATACTATAAGAGAACTTGACTCAAGTTCCTCGTTTTCTTCAAAACTAAAAATGCCATAAATTTTTACCTGTGAAAGAAGAAAAAGACCGATGAAGAATTCGAAGTTGTTGTGGCCGGAGAGCAAGGTTGTCACGTCGATTGAAGTCAAAAAGGAACTCGAAGCCCAACTATTTGTAGTCGGATGTTGAAGTCGCCGAGTATTGAAATGAAAAATTTGCAGAATATTTGGTTGGGAGAGAGTTGAGAGAAGTTGTCGAGAGAGGGATGAGAGACAGGTTGATTAAATTGAAGAGGGGAACTCGAAGCCCAACCATTTGTCGTCGGAGGTAGAAGTCGTCGGGGGTTGAAGTGAGAAATTTTGCAGAACTGTTGGTTGGGAGAGAGTTGACAGAAGCTGTCGAGAGAGAGGAGAGAGTGGTTGATTTGGATTGAAGAGGGTGTGGGTTGGGTTGATTTGTATTTTTGAAAAGATTAGAAAGTTTTAAAAATATTAATCAAATCCACAATTAACTTGATCAAGTTTTCTAATAATGTTTGACCCTATCTGTTGGTCAATGTCACTAATCCTTCATTCAAGACGTAAAAACATCTTTTCTTCAATTTTCTCTAGTAAGTAATATAATATACTACAAGGAGGCACAGATAAAATTATAATTTCTTAATTAATTTATTTTACTTGAAAGAGAGGATAAAATAGCCTCAAGTAGAAATATTAGATAAGATGAAATATCATGAAATAAATTTATACAATCAATATTCCACCTTATACAACGACCCCTTCTTTCTCTCCCATGCCTCATTAACATCTTTAAGTAGGGCGTTGGATAGGTCGATAGCAGATTCGTAAGCAAAAACACTCGTCAATTTATCGATCTTAATTTCACCCTCCACTGTATACGATTCAATTTTTTTTTTTTTTTTGTAACAATTCAAATTTTAACTAATTTATATAGCGTTCGCTTAGCTATATAAAACCCGAAAATTTGAGATTTTGAGGTTGAGATTTTTGGAATTTATTAAAGTTATGTTTGAACATAAATTATATTTGGAAAATTTTTTAAAATTTTGTGAGTGAATGTTCCTTATAAAATCCAAAAACTAACTTGTTTTTTGAAACTTGAAAACATTTGAAGGTTAAAATTTGAAATTTGATAACAAACATATATCAAAGATAAATTTTTAAATTCACTCTCAAAATTTATGCAAAAAACATCGATCAATGTTTTAGTTGTTGATGTGTATTATTGAAACCAACATGTTAAATCAACATGGTTCTGGTGGGACTATTTCATTCTTAATTAGAAATCTTGGGTTTGATCATTGGGTATGAAGAAAATTTTGTTGGGGGCACCACTCCTAGAATAAGCCATGCAGTACGTTATCCAAATTAATCGAGGTTTCAATACAAATATCAAATACTGGTTAGAAAAAACAAAACTTTAACTAACTGTATGTATTTGTCGTCACATAATTTCTTTGGATGTTTGCTCCCCTATGAAATTGAACCAGTCTATTATTCAAGTTTTATTCTAATTAGAAGAAGCAGATAACTCTCCGTTAATATATCTGCCTCATCAGCTGCTTTCTTCGTGATTTTAATTATATGATCTCTAATTAATTATTATAAATTATTTATATATTAAAATATTAATAATATTTAATAAAAAATAAAATAGATATTTATGATACTACTTGCTTCATAAGCTGCTTTCTTCGTGAGTTTATTATATCATTTCTAATTAATTATTATAAATTACTATTTATGTATTAGAAAATTAATAATATTTAATAAGAAAGTAAAATAGATATTTATGACATGTCTGCTTCAGCTGCTTCACCCAAATATTTTTGTATAGTAATTTTGTTATATCACTTCTAATTAGACATGTCTGCTTCACTGTTTCAATTGTGATTTTACTACATCACTCCTAATTAATTATTATAATCATTTAAATCTTTCACAAGTATTTTTTATAATAGTTTTACTGTATCGCTTCTAATTAGTTGGTGTGGGTCATTAAGACATGTCTGCTTCACTGTTTCAATCATAACTTTACTATATCACCCATGATTAATTATTATGGTGATCTAAGCATTTGAAAGTTACATAAAAAGTATTATACATTACAATAGTTAACAATTTAAAATATCTAAAAAGAAATTAATCTGTTATATATTTTTTTTAAAATACTGTAAATCACAATAATTAAAATAAATTTTAAGAAAAATATTTGTTGGGCCCGAGCTTTGCACGGACTATTGGTAACTAGTTAAATGAATAAAATGAAAGATAACAAAATTAATGGAATGTAAGTTTTATTTTGTAATGTTTTTGTTATTATTAGACTAAAATAGGCAAAAGTCTAATGTCTATAGCTATTAATGTTGTTCGAAAAAGTTAGAAATGTGGCTTTCATATTTCTATTTTCTTTGTGATCATAAACGTCACGATGGAGAGATTTTATTTAGATGATTGTTCATTAAATTAAAGCCGGACAATTATTGACGTTTTTCGTTTTTAAATTTTGTGATCTTAAATTATAAATATATGTAAAAAATTTCAATATGTCACTTAATATTGTGATTTTAAACTTACAATTTAGAAATTTAAAACTAAAAAGTTGATGAAAATAAATTATTTTTTAAAATAAATTAAAAAAAGTAAAATAAATAAATTAAAACGGAGCCGGTGAGAGTAGTATTGTTGTTGTTAGTGTTCCGTAATTTTGACGCGTATTGCTCGTAAATACCACTTCTTATTGGGACCATTAATGTATTTTTTCTTAAAAAACAACATAAAAAATAAATTGCCATATTTCCTTGAGAGGTCCTTCAATTATAATTTTTTTTTTCAAAATTTTTCAAGAAACTATTCACTTACTCTCTCCGTTAATTTATACTTGTTCAGTATTTACTTCACATATTTTTTAAGGATTAGTAATGCAATAATAATAACAACAACATACTCATCCAAACCTTATAGTGATAAATAGAATACAAATTTCTTAATGTTATCTTTTATATATAATTAATTCAATGCTTCGACAAGTGATAGGAAGTAGAAACTAAGTCATTAGTTCTTTCTTGATTTTCTAAAGTTGATAAATGAAATGAATATCTTTTTTTAAAATATATATTTGGGATCCCTTAATATTTTGAAGTTGTAGACTTGTACTTTAGGATTACGAAGACCAATTGTTTTTAGCAAAACACATTCCTTTTATTGGAAAATGACATTTTCCCATTTGAAAAGGACCAATTTTTATTTTATATATAAAAGTGAGGTTATACTTGAAATACGTCATACATAATAGTATATAATTTTTAGGAAAAAAATTAGGATAACGAGGCCTTTAAAATGCATGAATGCCCAAGATATTGGGGGTCTCCCTACACAACTTCCACCATTTACCTATATATTTTTTTAAAAAAAATAAATAATAAAGTGCAACTCTTATTACATATGCATTGACAAAAGTGATACGAGTACGTATTATTTTGCTTTTATGTGATAAGGTCAATCATGATTATGATTTTGTGAAGTGTTTGACTATTGTTTTCACCCAATAAAAAAATATATTGTATTATGTTAGGAAAAAGAAAGGCGTCCAAATTATTTGAAGAAAAAATCATTAACGTAAAATTGTGGTTATATCTAAGGGGGTAGGGAGGGGGAGGGGGAGCCGGGGGGGGGGGGGGGCATTTGCAGGTTTGGATAATTTGAATGAGGACTAAGTTGAGTTAGATGGACGAGTCTAAAGATAAATTTATGTAAAAATTACCTAATTCACAATTCTTTTAGAGCTAATTTGTAATTACTGTTTATCTCAATTTTTTTAAAAAAAAATTACTAACAAATTCCGATTTAGTCCACAAAGATAATCACATTCTTTTGAATATATCACTTAAATTTATATAGATACATCACATTTTTTCGAAACATCTCTTAATTTTACACGGATACATATATTCTTTAGTGATGTATCAGAGCTTTTAAGTAAAATTAAAAATTTATATAATTATTTAAAAGAATCAAAATTTTAAGTAGTTATGAAAAGTTAATTTATTGTATAGTGTAATTTTTTCAAAGTTTATAGTAACTAAAAAGTTGGCCAAGATAAACCAAAAAGTGAGTTATAATTAAGTACACTAAATCTTAACATATTTTAACTTCATTGTTTCTTACATATACAAATATATTTTAGTTATCAAATATTTTTTCTTATTTATTATGGTCTATGGCTTTTTTTAGGGCCCGTTTGGCCATATTTTTTTTTCTTTTTTTTGAATTTTTTTTTCAGAATTGGAAATTGTGGTGGTTGACCATGAAAATTCGGAAAATAATTTTGAAAAAAAATTCTGAAAAGGGAAAACAGGTTTTTGGTGTTTTCATAATTTTTCAACTCTAATTTCAACTTTTATTATTATTACATATAACCCCAATCTTTTAAATTTTTACATAAAACTTTCCTTATAACATTACTTTTTCAATATTACGTATTTAGCAGTTTTAAAGAATAAGATAATTATAATTTCAAATTCAATGTCATCCTAATTAATATATATATCTTTTTCTCTCTCATCATTATTTTTCTCCCTTATTTAAGATTATTTTACTGTTAATGATCCTAATTACTATGATATAATAATAATAATAACAATTTTTCAGTTGTGATACGGACGTTTAAGGAATTATAGTCGTGTAATTAATAATGGATAATCGTTTTCTATATTTATGAAATTAATAAAGTTGTAGCAGATTAGTGTACCATTGCCACAAATTATTCTCATTTTTAATTTGATTATATATATTATATTGTGTACATCTTTATTATACTATTCAAATATAAATAGTTTATACCATATATATGCTAAAAATATAAATCGGTGATACATATTTTTCATAAAAAAATATGTCCAATTTAACAAATTTATACCTTAAACTGCAATTGCTATCTTTATATACGATAATACTTTGTATCTTTACACATAAAGTATTATATTTATACCCATAAATATATAAAGTATTATATTTTTAATAGAAATATACAAAGTATGTTATATATAAAGTTTATACCATGTATATACCATATACACATATATATAAATATACAAAGTATTAAGAAACATACTAAGCATATTTATAACATAAATATACAAAGTATGTGATATATGAAGTTTATACCATGTATATATCATATACACACATATATAAATATACAAAGTATAAAGAAACATACTAAGCATATTTATATAGAGATAATACATCGAAACATCCCTTGTAGCCAAAACTTACTTTAGACCCTAAACTTATATGATAATTATTTACCCCCCTTAACAACTTTGAACTGAATTTATTTCACCCCTCTAAATCTTATCCAAAGTCAGGTTTAGGTAGTGTTGGACACGCACGTTTTTTATTCATCCACGTCATTTAATGAATCCATTTACTAAAACCTGATCCATCCCTTACCAAAACCCGACCCAACCCTAATAAAGCCGACCCAATCATTAAAACCCAACCCAACCCTAACAAATACCCTTAATTTCCTCACTCAACGATATTTCTCTCACTTCAGCTGCCAAAAATTGCGAATTTAGGTTAATTTTCAACTCCATTTCACCCAAAATTATATGATCTGCAACTCGATTAGGGTTCTAATAGGTTAGTTTTAGGGCTTTTTGTAAATTGTTTAAGTTGTTGTATTTGGATTTAGGGTTTTTCTATGCTGTAAAAATTATTTTTGTTGTAAAGATCATTTTTTTTTAGATTAACTATGGATTTTCCATTTATTATATTGAGGTTTCATCATGGAGGAAGGTTACAACAAAAGCCTCGTATAAAGTACCATGAAGGTATTGTTACAGATTATTTTGGTGTGGATATTGTCAGATTTTCATACTATGAGTTTGTTGGGTATGTTAAAGAAATTGGTTATAATGTTGAGTCGTGCATTGTCTATATGAGACCTCCTAAACGTAATTACCTAGTAAAAGTGACTTGTAATAGAGATATTTTGGGTATTGTACCTCAACTTACAAATGAAGATATTGTTCAGCTATATGTGTCACATTTAGTAGATGAACCCCACGTGGTCCCTAACACACCTGCCATTGAATATATTTTTCATGTGGGTGGGGAATCTTCTACTTCTTTTGACAAGGAGTCTAGTCAAGACTGTGGGATTTGTGAAAAATTAGGGTTTGAAGATGGCTTTGTATAGGCAGTAACACCTCAAGAGCTTTTTATGAGTGAAAATTTAAACAATGGTGTTGCTGCTACTAGTGTTGGGGAGTGTAATGTATTTGGTGTTGTTGGTTCTAATGGTAAGGAGTTAGGTGTGGTAGAGGAAAATTTGGGTAGTGGTGTTGCTGCAACTGTTGTGCAGAACTTGAGTAGTGCACCCTCTGCTAGTACTGTTGAAAAGAGTAGTGGTAGTGGTGTTACAACTACTATTGAGCAGAACTTCAATAGTGATGGTGGAGGGGTTGCTGCTAGTGGAGAATATATCTTGGGTAGTGATTGTTATGCTTCTTCTCATGGTGAGCAAAACTTCGGTGGGACTAGCTTTGTTACTGCATCGGATGTCTCAATAATTCTATCTGCTTAGGAAAGTGAATCTGACTATACTGCAAATTCAGATTGTGAAGACTTTTTTTATGAAGGTGAAGATGAATATAGTAGTGATGTTCATAATGAGGTTAGAGTTTTGAGGGAAGAAAAGAGAGCTGTCAAAAAGAAGATATCTAAAGAAAAAAAAGGGAAGAAAAAAGAGCCTAGAACTGAAGGGGTTAGTTTAGGTAAAAAAAAGGAGTTGACTTAGGATATGATGAGTTCTTATCCAACAAAAAAACTACTTTAGAAGAAAAAAATAGCCGGAGATGAGCCATATTTTGATTCTGATGTAGATGTTAGCTTTGAAATAGATAGTGATGATGGCAATGGTGGAGATGATGAAGTAGAACAATCTGGAAGAAGAGATGAAAAAGCAAGAAAAATAAAAAGAAATCATAAAAAAATTGTCTTTGATCCTACTTGTAAAAAAATAGTTTGGGAGCTTGGTCTTTGTTTTGAAAATGTTCAGCAGTTTAGAAAAGCTATTACTATGTATGCTGTGCAAGAACATGTAGAATTAGATAAGTATGTGAATGAACCAAAAAGGGTGAGAGTAAAATGTATTGATGGTTGTTGTTTGGAAGCCATGATTCTGGAACTGGAGATTTTCAGGTGAAAATTTATAATCCAGTCCACATATATAATGCCACAACCAAAAACAAACTTGTGAATTCAAAGTACTTGGCAGAGAGATACGGGGGCAGGATTATATCTGAGCCTAGTATTAGAGTTTTTTTGTTTCAAAACTTGGTGAAAAGGAATTGGAGGTATTGACAGCGCCCAAGCGCACACACAAGTGTACTTGGTCTTATCAAGTAATATAGTGGCTTCAAGAAAGCCCAAGTATCGATCTCTCAGGGATTTGCGTTCGCCGTCTATCTAATTCTAGTTTAACTAATTGAGAAAAAGTAAACAAGGAGAGAGTTTGTAATTTTGCAAATTAAAAATAAAATAAATAATGCATAGAAATAAAATATTTGGGACAATCAATGGAAGAAAATCCGGGGTTGAGGCATTTCGAACAATCATACAAATCTCTATTCCTATCGTAGTTTAGTTGGTTATCGGATTGTTGATTCGCAAGGTTTATGCTACAATTTTAGTCTCCCGACCTCAAATCTTCTATCTAGTAAACATTGTACCTACAACTCCTGCAGAGATACAAAAATTCTTCTAGATTCATGAAGTTGTCTTCTTGCAAGTGAACCAAGCAAGGCTTCTAGGTATATCTCTATCCTAGATGCTAATTCAAATCCCTTATTTTATAAAAGAATAAGAAACTTGCTCCCTAATTTTTTCGTTCTATCCTATGATTCTCCTCCCAGATTCACATAAAAATATAGATTTATTCTAATGGTATCTAATCATTAAAATAGTAGGCTTAAGAAATTAAGAACAACCCACATGATAATCCAAAATTAAACTACAATAAAGAATATTAAAACGTATTTATGTTCTTTGTGTCAACCCCGGAAAGAGAGTTTTAGCCTTTAATGAAAATATTCATCATCCAATCCCTTGGAATGATGATACAAACCATAAAAAAATTAAATTAAAGAATGACAAAATATAAAAATAAGTTGTGGCATCCTCCAATGATATTTCAAGTTGGTCTAGGGTTTCCAAGAGGTCCCCAAGATGATCAAAAAGGATTTTGAGATGTCGTATTTGTAGTATACAAGTCATAAACCAATTTGTATTTGATTTTCACGCTATTTTACTTCATCTGGGCAGAATTATCCCAATTTTGGGCATCGGCGCGATGCGGAGACATGCAAATTCACAATTGTCAAAAAATCTATCAAATTTCAGTAGCTGTTCGCGATTTCAACATGTCGCGGGGCCTTCAGAAACTCCAAATTAAGATTCACGCGCTATATTTTCACAAACTTAGGCCTCTTCTGAATCCAGTGATGTTTTGAAATCCTCCATTGTCCACTTGTACAGTCCACACTCACCTAATACTTTTCAGGGGTCCAATTTGCATCCAACTTCCGTCTTGTGCTTTTGTTGAGCATTTCAAACCTTATTGAGTTGTTTCCACTTGATTTGAAGCTTTTATATCCTTAATATATCATCATAATCTATGCAAAAAGCATCCTAAATTATTAAACACATCAATTAAGAGCTCAAAACAACACAACATCCTCACCGATGAACTAGAAACACGAGCTAAGCATAGGCTAAATTCATATTGAGCTTTAACTAATTGTTTTCACTATTTTCTTGATCCAATTGACCCTTGAACATTATAAATAAATTGTTTCACATATAAAAAATATGAACAACCTTAGTAACTCATTAAAATACATTAGAACTCAACACAAATAGACTAGAAAAACACCTAGCTCAAGCTAGTCACACTAGTTTTCTCGATTGAATATAATGGTCGAATTAAATCGAAACTCATGTGGAAACACCATTAAACATTGTAAACACGTACTTGGACACATAATTGCTCATTTATATCATTATTAACACATATAACATAAGAATCATCCTCAAAATAAGGCTAAAAAGGCTAGAATAAAAATGCTAAAATGCATAAATACACTCAACATCAGGTATATATTGGGAGGACAGTGGCAAGAAAATCTAGGAATATTATATTGCAGCATATCATGTATGACCATGTAGAGGAGTTTAAAAGGATTTTGGATTATAAAGATGAGCTTTTAAAGACCAATCCAGGTAACACATGTGTGGTGAGGCTTAGTGAAGAAACCTTTGAAGATAGAAAAAAATAATTTGTATCATTTTATATATGCTTTGATGTTTTGAAGAAATCATTCAAAACTGGTACTAGGAGATGTATTGGATTTGATGGTTGTTTTTTGAAAGGTATTTGTAAAGGTCAACTACTTGTGGCTATTTGTAAAGATGGGAATAATCAGATGCTACCACTAGCCTGGACAATGGTTGAAGTTGAAAACACATTCAATTAGAGATGGTTTATAAGACTTGTGAAGAATGATCTTGAGCTGGGAGATGGGTCTGAAGTGACTACTATCACTGATATGCAGAAGGTAAAGCATTTGTTGTTAATTGTCTTTATTTTTTTCTTTTAACTATATTTTCTTTTTTAACTATAATCTCTAACATTTATTAATTCTTGAAGGGTCTTGACAATGTAATTATATAATTACTGCCAAATACAGAACAAAGAATGTGTGCAAGACATATGCTAGCCAACTGATCCAAAGTTTAAAAGGGTATTGAAAGGAGAAATCATTTTTGGAAGTGTGCTAAATCCACATATGAGCAAGAATTAAGAAGAAATTTGGATCATATGGAGCTGTTAGCTGATAAAATTTGTGAAGATCTTTTATGGTACAACATAGAAAGGTGGTCCAAAGTGTACTTCAAGTATCGTAGTTGTTGTGATAGTGTTGACAACAACATGGTTGAAAGTTTTAATTCATGGATATTAGGGCCCAGACACAAGAATATCATCATAATGCTTGAAGAAATAAGGATCAAGGTGATGAGATGAATAGGACAATTGTGAGAATTTGTCTATACTTGGTTAACTAATATTTCTCCAATGACACTAAAAGTATTGCAAAAAAACTCAACAAAATCAATGAAGTGTACCCTTGAGTGGAATGGTGAGTTTGGTTTTGAAGTTAAGTATAGTTGTGGCAATACTTTCATAGTGAATTTGAGAGATAGAAGTCGTACTTGTAGGTCTTGGATGTTGAAAGATATACCTTGTTATCATGCCATAGCTGCATTACATTATAAGAGGTTAGAGCCAATTCATTATGTTGCACATTGGTATACCAAGTAAACCTACCTCAAGACTTATAGTAACTACATCCAGCCTGTTGCTAATATGCAAATGTGGTCAAAATCAACCAACCCTTCTGTTTTACCTCCAATAATAAAAAAACTGCCAGGGCAAATCAGAAGAAAGGAGTAAAGTGAAAACAAGATTGGAAAGTTATCTAAATATAGTGTTGAGATGAGCTACAACTTATGTCATGCCAAGGGTCATAATAAGAAGGGTTGTCATCTGGCTACAAGTTCAACAAAATCCTGACTTGTCATTTACTACTAGTTCATTTCGCTATTATTTTCTTACATTTTTTGTTATATGTTGTAGCCTATTGTTCCTGCTGCTGGTAGAGGAAGGGGAGCTACTGATGCTGGTAGAGGAAGGGGAACTGATGTTGCTACTGCTAGTAGAGGAAAGAGAGTTGATGTTGTTGCTGCTGGTAGAGGAGGGGGAGCTGTTGCTGCTGGTAGAGGGAAGAGAGTTAATGTTGTTGCTGTTGGTAGAGGAATGGGAGCTGTTATTGTTGGTAGAGGAAGGGCGGCTACTGCTGCTAGTAGAGAAAGAGGAGCTGCTGCTGCTAGTAGAGGAAGGAGAGTTGCTGCTACTGCTACTATAGATGGTGTTGGTAGAGGAAGAGGACGTGCTGCTGATGTTATTGTAGGTAGTATTGTTAGAGGAAGAGGAGTTACACCTACTGCTGGTGTTGGAAGAGGTAAAGGGGTACCTTTTAAAAGACCTAGGATGGTTGGAATGGGGGTGCTTCAAACAGAAAGTGGTTATAAAATTCTCAATGTAAGTTAAATTTGATGAAATTTCTCTAGTTTAAAGTTTATCTTTTAAAAGTCTTAAAATAAATTTGTTCTACTTTGTTTTTTCAGCCTGGAATGCCTATGAACTCTTCCATAGTGACTGGACATCTTGGACATCACAAACCCAAATCCGGTGTGAAATGAAAAGGAAAGAAAGCTATGACACAACAAAATCTTGAAGTAATAAGAGCACAGAAAAGGATAAGGACAAGGTCAAATGCTGCTGAAGTGAATTATCTAAGCCAAACAAGTTTATCAACCTTTCAGTAGAAGCAACCTAATTTTTGTTTTTGTGTATTGATGTTGTGTACTGAAACAATAGTGACTTCCACTTAGGCAATTTCTATTTTAATTAGTGACTTCAATTATGCAGCTGTGACTGCACTAATTTGATGTGTAATTGCATGATGTAAATATGACTGCACTTTTGGCTACATATTTTTTCTAGAAATATGAGCATCTGTGACTGCATTATGTTGAAAAATGTCTGTTTGAAGCATTTATGCTCCCGTGTCTGCACAATTCTCATTTGACTATAAGCAGTTGTGTTTAGTGATAGTTTTTGAAGTCTTGCTTAACTAGTTGTGACTATAAGCAGTTGTGGTTAACTTCATTACAAAGAAGTTGCACCATTACAAAAGAAACAAATGCTTATAATGCAATCAATTCAACTACCTTTCTTCATATATATCAAGACAACCAATAGCTGAATACATTACAAAAGAAGCTTCAAAGAAGTTGCACTACAAAATACAATAATCAAGTGCTCAAGAGACAGTCACCAGCCAAAGTAGATTACAAAATAAGCTTAGAGAAGCAGCATCAATCACAAAATAAGCTAGATATCTTCTAACAACAACAACCACCTTAAGGTAACCTCATTGAACCTTTGTTTGTATGTATCATCCCAAGCCAATAGCTTATAGCTGTTAGTAGTGGAGAACAACAAAACACAGTAAATTTAGCAATTCTTATCTACTTCTTCTCTTTTTCTTTGATCTTCTCAACATCTTCTTCCAACTTCTCCAATTTCATATCAACGCAATTATCATCTTTGGATTCTTTGGGCTTATCTACTTCATGAGAAGCTTTCTTAACAAATTTATTCAACTCAAATTTTTCAACTTCATTAATCGATGCATGATTGTCAATATAATGAGAAGACTCAACTAAATTCTCAAGCTCACCTAATTTCTCTATTAGTTTAGGAATCACATATTTGGATCTCGGATCAATATCTTCTCTATCCTTCCAACACCAAAAGTCGCAAGATCTTGGACCCTTCAATGGTGAAAAATAAAGAATGAATTAGTCTTTAATCAAGTCTATCGGAATAGTGAAAGCAAAAAAATTAATATCTACCCCATAATAAGGACATGCCCAAAATTAAGGGCGGACATCGATCGGTTCGGTTTGGTTTTATGTGTTATCGGTTCGGTTTATCGGTTTTTGGTTTTTAAATATGCAAAACCAATAACCAACCAATAAGATATTTTTATCAGTTATTGATTCTTAACGGTTCGGTTTTCGGTTTAACCGATAAGAAAAATACTTATAAAATAGAACCCATCTGGATCAAGTAACGAAGGCAGTCAGACGAGGAAAATGGAAACGGAAATAGATCGGATGAAGAAAGACAGCAGAGGCTTCAGTAGAAGTAAAGGCTTCAGTGGGAATTCATAGTTCAAGAACTCCATCTCTGTATAATCTTTCAACCTAACTCTTTTAAGATATGAATGCTTCAGAAATTGCACAAAACAAATGATTTACTTGGTCAATATAGCGAGGGACTCCCTTGCGTCAAGAATGTTTTCTCGTTTAATCAATATTGCACTTACATAGGTGTTAGACTATTCACTGTATTCAGTGACTAATTTTAAGAAAATATATGACTTATAACAAATTATAGCTAGGATATGTGGCTTACCAGATGCCCAGATTCAAGTGCAAAAAAGAAGAACTTCAACTTCACCTCAATCATCAAGAATGCTAGTATTAGCCAATTCTACAGAGAAATTATATTAATCGGTTACGAAACTGTTAATGATTGTTTATAATAATAATACAAAACTAATACAATTAGAATATTTTTACCTTGTTCAAGCTTTTCGAGGATATCTATATCTTCCTCAATCTTAGTGAGTACAGCCATCAATCTTAGTCTCTCAGTAGATCAGGGGGTTCGGAGGTCTGATTCTCAAGATTTGCAGCTGAGGAAATTGACATCTACCAGTTGTCAGGGGGTCCGAGCACTGTATAATCTCCCCTCCTTCGTCAACTATCAATGGAGAAGAAAGTTATAAGCAAGATTAGGAGGTGGATTCAACAAATTCAAAGAGGGTTTCTTATCAGGTGGATGTAACTTTTCTCAATAGACTGAATCCGTCTTTTGTAGCATCAAAACGATAGATTTCACCTACATACTGGAAATTTCAGCTGGAACAAAGAAATGGTTAACAGGTACACAGAGACAGGAAGGAGAAAGGAAAAATAATAAGGAAGCTTACTCTTGCAAGCTAGAAGACGAGGTTATCAACAACACCAGTGGGATAGTATTGATGATCCGAAGAAGCAGCAGCTCAAGTTGTTCATTGACAAAGAAAGCCATGGAGATGTGGCGGAAAGGGAAGAAAATGAAAGGGATTTTCTTAGTTTCTCATTTTAGAAATCCTACTAGATATTTAGTTGATATATTTGGATATGATGGGTCAAGTTGGGTCGGGTCAGTTGACCCTTGGTTAATAAAATTACGTATTAAACCAATATATATATATATATATATTAATATATATAAATAATATAAATATTTATATAAAAAATATAAATAGGGGTAAAATTGCAATTTTAGTGTATTCTTATTGGGTTATCGGTTAAACCGATAACCCAATAGGCCTAAATCGATACCGAACCGATAACCCAATAAATTTTTTTATAAAACCAATAACCCAATAACCCAATACCAATAACCCAATAACATTTTTATCAGTTCGGTTTATCGGTCGATTCGGTTTTTGCACAGCCCTACCCAAAATCTTCTGCCAAGATTTCTCGAAGTCCAAGATTTCTTCATATGCAACAAAAATTCATGATTACAACGAAATTCTTTGTACAAACCATTATCATTTTCTTCCATACAAAGTTTAGTCAAATTAACCGACCTCATTGCGTGCTAGAAAAATAGATTACGGTTCTTCAAGAGCACTTATATTTGAACTGGGAGAGAAACCAATCTCAAAATTATGCTTAAATTTCAGAGAGGAAGCAGATTTTGAGAAATTGAGGAAGAAGAGAAGTAAATTAGGGTTTTTGAAGATGAAATTGAGTTGGGTGATTTGGGATTTATACCCGTTAAGAAAATTTAAAAGAATATTTTCTTTTAAAAAAAAATATAAAAGGCAAAGGTAGGACTTTGACGCGCCCAGCAACACGCGATCTCACTTCGACTTCTAAAGGGTGAAATAAATTCAGTTCAAAGTTGTTAAGGGGGGGGGGGGGGGGGAGGGGTAAACAATTGCCATATAAGTTTAGGGTCTAAAGTAAGTTTTGGCTACAAGTTTAGGGGTGTTTCGATGTATTATCTCTATTTATATATTTATGGTATATGATATAATATACCATAACTATACAAAGTATGGTTTACATAGAAATAATTTATTCACACACAGTAAAATCTTTCATGTATAAGAAAATTAAAGAAAAAAATTAGCGGTACCCTAAAATTTAATAACAACTCATCATTTCCTATTTTTTAGGAACGGAAAATAATGGAAATAAATTAAATAAATTCTTAAAAAAATAAATTTGTTTGAAAGATAATATTTGTTACCTAAAAAATAGGAAATAGTGATCTGTTAATATAACATCCATATTTAAATTTTTCAAATATGAGAAAACGGTTATTAATGTAAATATTGTATATGTAATAATTGAAACTCATTAAATATGGCCATGTATATGTAATTATTTTTTTAAAAGTGGCTAATTGTGTTCTTTTCCCGTTAGTAGGTAAATTTTAGTTGGGTGATTTTGATAGTTTGTAAAAGTTCGGGCATAAAATCATATTTAAAAAAGTTTTTTTAAAAGTAAAAATAAAATAAATCAAAAAAGACATGGTCAAACACAACTCCAACTCCAATTTCAATTCCAACTACAACTCCAAAATTTTTTAATTTTCATGGCTAAACGGCTACTTAGCATAAAAGATAAAAATGACAAGAATTTTCATGGGTTAATTTTGATTACTTTTTTGTTTTCTTAAATAGTCAAAATTGATCAAAAATCTTGTTAGAATATTTTTACTCATATGCTAAATGTAACCATATGCCATAATTAATTTTGACTACTAGTTTAGCTTAAATTAAATATAACTTTTAGATTGACTGAATTGAACAAATTAGAATGAATTAAATTAATAAGCGAACATGCCAATAATCATCCCATGTTATTTACATTGGCTGAACAAATCATATTTTCATTCATCACCTACTACTATAGATAGATTACTTTAAAAGAAGTTGGAGATCCGATATCTAACTTTACTTTAAAAGTTGAAGATTTACAAGTGGAAGCAATTTAGTTTTTGGGAATTTTTATTCGATGTCTGGTATTTATATTGTAGTTCGATTAAATTCGAAACAAGAAATAATAGTTAAGTTCCTACAAATTATCTCAGAGTTCAAACAATAAATGAGAAACAAATTCCAGAGAAATTATGAAGGAACTGAATGGCTTTAGTACGGTCTATCACAAATACAATGTCCAATTAGTATATCATTCTAATGGTAAGTTCTTTTTTGTTTTTTCCATTCAGGTTTGTTATTCCTGTTAAAAGTCCGATTAATTTAAATACGGAAAAGGGTCTAATAAAATGGTACACAAATACCCTCCTTCCATCTTTAGGCTAAAAAATATTCTTTCATCTATCTATTTGGCTCAAAAATACACTTAATGTATTAGAAATGGCTCAAAAACATCCTTCTTCCTCTATTGGTTCAAAAATACCCCTCCATCCACCTATTTGGATCAAAATGCCCTTAACATTAAATTTAAATTAAAAAATGTCTCCTCCTTTATATTATATTATTTGTTTTGGTTTCACGTAGGGGTAATTTTTTTGTAATTACAATTTTTTAATTATGATATTATATATTTTTTGGTGGAATAGATATGCATTGATTAGTATATTATTTTTTTGATTTCACGTAGTGGTGGGCTTTTTTTAGTTACAATTTATTTTATTATTATATTATTTTGGGATTTTTTTAATTACAACTTTTTATTATTATATTATTTCTGGATTTTTAAAATTATAATTTTTTATTATTATATAGTTTTTGTGGGTTTTACGTCAGGGGTGTTTTTTTTTTAAATTATTATTTTTTTAGTTTTAGGTTGGTACCAAGTTATCAAGTAATTTATGGTACATCATAATAGCTATATTTATGGTAATTTTTGTTTTTTCAAGAAATATATTTTTTCTATTTTAGGACTCTTAATTTCCTTCCATATATTTTAGGACTCTTAATTTTTCTATATATTTCGGGTTTCATATTTATATATTTTAGGACTCTTAGTTCCATTCTATATATTTCTGTAATAAAATAAAAATTAAAGAAAAAAGATTAAATGATTTTATCTTTTGTAAAGTCTTCTAAGGGAGAATGTTTTTTTTAAAAAAAGTTATTATTCTTTTTTTTGGTTTCACGCCGGGGTGTTTTTTTAATTACATTTTAATATATATAAGGAAAAAGATTAAATGATTTTATCTATTGTAAAGTCTTCTAAGAGAGAATGTTTTTTTTTAAAAAAAAGTTATTACTTTTTTTTTTGTTTTCACGTAGGGGTGTTTTTTTTAATTACATTTTAATATATATCATTAATATTTTTCTTTTTATTATTACTATTTTTATGGTTTCATGTTGGAGAAAGATAGAAGTGTAAAATATTATGCTTTCTTACCTAAATTAAATAAAGACTTAAATTACTTTCACGTATTTTTTTTTATATAAAAAGTTCAAAACCTAAAAAGAACTAAAAGTATTCAAAATTTTACCTAAAATATGTTTTCTAATATTTGAGCACACATAGATAATCATTAACTATGAGAGTATTTGCCCTTTGCTAATTATCCTATTTAAGGAATTCTTTTCTAATTTTGCACTTAAACATTAATTAATTTTTTTTAAATTTTTATATATAACTAAAAAAATTAGTGAAAAGAGGACCATTAAATTATGAATGAATTTGAGTCTAATTACATGTGGACCAATAGAAATAATGTCATGTATTTAATTTAAATAAAATTATATTTCACATCAGAATTTGTTACAAGGAGGAGACATTTTTGAACTTAAATTTAATGTTAAGGGCATTTTTTATCCAAATAGGTGGATGGAGGGGTATTTTTGAACCAATAGAGGAAGAAGGGCATTTTTGAGCCATTTCTAATACATTAAGGGTATTTTTGAGTCAAATAGATGGATGAAAGAATATTTTTGAGTCTAAAGGTGGAAGGAGGGTATTTGTATACCATTTTCAATAGTTGAAGGGTATATTAGATCATTTTTCGATTTAAATATACGAAAGGATACTTGCCATGATTTTTAATACATGCTCTTATCGACATCTAAAATTTGTGGACTCCTCAAGAATAATCTAAATTCTGTTAGAGTTTTAGAAGGCTATTTTACCCTAAATCCTGCCTATTTAAAGGGTAACATATTCCCTGAAACAGGCATCTTGAATATCCCATAAATCATGGGTATTCATAAAAAGATCGGGATCTCCAAGATCTCAAACATCCCACAAATTAATGAAATATTCATAAATCTCGAATATCTCAAAGGTCAAAAGGATCAAAACATGGAGATCAAATTCAAATATTTCTATATTCGAGAAATACGCCACTAACGACCTCGAATTACAAAGAAATTCAAATATTCCTGTGTTCGAGAAATACGCCACTAACGACCCTCGAATTACGGAGAAATTCATATCCAAATCTTCATACATTCGAGAAATACGCTACTGACGGCCCTCGAATTAAGGAGAAAATCAAGAGAGAAGAATTAAGGAAGAAACAGATTTATACCCACATCGTTTATCAATAAAAATTCTTATTTCTTCATGTTTTTAATTGTAATTGTAATTTATTTCTGTCACTATAAAAAAATTATTCAAAACAGCTCTAATTCGAGATCCTTAATTGAAAGTGGAGAAGTCTTATTCATTCATTCAACCCTTATAATAGATTTTTAGTACATATCTAGCTAGGAAGATTGTTAGATTTTTAGCGTATTTCATATGTTGTAATTATGATTCTTATTTTGTATAGTATAGAAAATCTCCGAAGCAAATAGTTACCAGAGAATTTTGAGAGTAAATATTTGACCACTTAACAGACAAATCTAAAAAGTTCTACCCAAGTTTGTTGACTATTATATTATTTGTCAAAATTAACAGGGATTTGGATGAAAAAAATGTTTGAAAAGCTTTGGAATTTTACTAACTCTTTATTTTGCAACGTTTTCTTTGACCAAAAAACAAAAATGCAAAATAATTCTCAACAATAATTTTTCCAAATTAAATTGGTCAGAACATACAGGATAAATCTCAGGAATAGATCCAATTTGGGTGACTTTTAAATTTTAGTCCCAAATAAAAATCTTTTCTTAAAATAGCCTTTACCTATTAACTATTATTTTTTTGAACGAAATTGCACCTGATTCAGCTTTTGTAGACACGTAATTTTGTCCCTTCACAACTTAGTTTTATCGTTTACCCCATCTTACCACGTATCCTATCCACGTGGTAATTTTTCCACAAGAAAAACAAACAAATAACCACCTCATCATTTTACTTATTTATTTATTTTTGTCTTTATCCAAATAATAAATTCTAACAAATTTCATCTTATTTTAAACATCCCAACAACCACTCCAATAAAATTAGGACACCTCACCCCTCACCTAGCTACTATACCCCAACCCCACCTCACCCCTACCCCACAGGACCCTTATCACATTTCTTTTCCATTTCTCGGATAATATATACACACAAAGGAAATACAGAGAGAGTAAGACAGAGCTGCAAGAGAGTGAGAGAGATCTGCGAGAGAGATATCTTCGAGAGAGAAGAAGGCACGAGAGAGAGAAAAAACAAAAAACATAGCCTCCATTGTTATTTTTGGGCTTTGTTTCTTCTTCTTCTTCTTGGGAAAAAATCGCACACACCCACACAATAAAGAGAAGATTGAGAGCGAGAACAAGGGAAAATGAATGAAACTCGATAGTGAATCCAGTGGGTTTGAGGTTTCCGGCGAACCCGTCGCCGGAACTATCCATTTTTGATCGTTTTCAGGCGACTCCGACTCAGAAACATTCAAATTCGCCGGAATCTGATCCTCTTTTTGTCAGTTTTTGCTCTTCGTAGCTCACCGAAGCTTAGATTCATACTATTTTCTAGTTCGCATTTAGATTTCGGAATTTCGTTTGTTCTGGATTCGTTTCTAGTATCGTGCTTCTGGGGGGTTTTGATACCGGGATGGGTTTGTCTATTTTGAGATTTTCCATTGGTTCTTAATCTGTCCGAGTTGGATCTCTCTATACTGATTTTGGGTTCGTCCGTCTTCGGGATTCATTTTTGATGTCGTTCTTTGGGATTTTCGTGATTAAACTATTTCAGTATTCGGAGTTGGGATTTCATATTGAGGTTTTCTATTGATTCTCAAATTTGGTCGGGTTCGGAGTGCTCGTTGTTGGGGTTCTTGTTCGAGAATTTCAGTTTCGGACTTCTTTATTATCGAAGAAAACTTTCTATCGAGGTCCATTTCTTTAACCCGTTTTCTTTTCTCTATTTTGATTGGTTGAATTTGGCCATGATTATGTGTTGGTTGATTATGATGGTTTGATTTCGTTGATATTATTTTGTTGTTTAAATTCGTTACTAAAAATAAGTATGGATTGTTGAAATAGTGATTGCTAATTGTGGTGATTAATAAAACAGATTTGGAGGTGAGAATTGAAAATTGACAAAAAAGATAGATTCAGTTTAATTTTGATTTATCGTTGATATGAATTGTGATAAATTTATGATATGCTGAAACAGATAGGCAATATAGGTTCGGGTAGGCAAATTTTAGAACTTGTTGTTTTGGTTGAATGTTTGAATGTGCGTGTGAATGTTTCTTTCTAGTTAATCGCATTTAATTCAAATGTATTCATTTAGCCAGGGAATACACCGAGACACATTATATTTATTCACCGGAGAATACCCCGACGTACGATGTTGGCAAAAAACATTCGTGATGAAGGCGCCCGAGGCATCAGGTAAAGCACGAGAGCGTAGTTAGGATTAGTGTAGGTTAGATAAGATTTATTTTTGCATTTTTATTTATTTTGGACTGTATAATTGGGCTGAACATTATATTCTGGATTGTTTATTTTGTTGGTTTAATTGATTATTTTGTGTTCTTTTATGTGATTTATACACTCGTAATGTCAAATTAGCCGATACGCTCCACCAAGTGACCGTGGTCAAACCACGAGACCGAGGGGTGCCTAACACCTTCCCCTCGGTCAACAGAATTCCTTAGTCGAAATCTCTATTCGCAAATCAGTTTTAAAGGGTCAAATCGCTTTGAAAAAGATCTTTCAAAGGTGACTTGGCACACCGGATTATGTCAAGTGGTGACTCTGAATAAAAAATTGAATTCTTTTGGTTAAAAAAAAGGGTGTGACAGCTCTGGCGACTCTGCTGGGGACTTCTTTAGAATCCGAGCTTATTTTTGGAGTTGTATCGGCTTTGTTTGGTATTATGGGTGTATAAACATTGTTTGAGTTATTATTTGTGTTATTGTTATCACTGTTGTGCGTCTACGTGCTCTTTGTTTACAGTTTTTCTTTATGTGTTACCGCTTTATATCTGGCATCATGTGCATAACCCGAATCATTCTTTCTGCAACAAGTCCATAGTACGCGTGTGTACACGACCTATAGTTGAGTCACCCTTATTTTAGGAGGGGGAGCTGTTGGGTTGTATGGAGTAGGAGGAAAGCTGTCGCAACCACTATCGATCATACGCTCCCCCGAACAGCCTTGTTAGTGAACCCTAGTGTAGGTCAGCCTTTAGGTCATACTTATGTGCATCACATTGAGACCCAGAGGGACCCACTTGGTTCTTTGTAGGAGACTCACCTTAAAAGCATCCCTACATCTTTGAGGATAACGTGGTCATTTGACGGACTGATTTTGGGGAGAGCATGCGTTAGAAGTAAAGTGTATAGGCATTGAGAAACCGAAAAAAAAAGACTGAGTCAAAAAGAAAAAAAAAAGAAAGAAGAGTTTTGTAGTTTATTTTTAGAGTTCTTTATGGCTTTTGTTCTTCACAACCCAAAATTCAAATTTTTTTTTTTGCCCTTTTGCATTTATTTTCTCAAAAACAAAAATTCAAAAAAGAATTTTCTTACCTTTTGCACTCATTTGTCAAAAACAAAAAAAACATCAAAAAGATTTTTCTCTTGTTTCATTAGTGAGCATTTACAATTCAAATTTCAAAAATAAAATAAAATATTTTTTTAGGAGCTTTTATAAAAGGAAAATTCAAAAATGGTAGAAGTTTTGTATGTTTCATATAACGAAATTACCAAAAGATTTTTTCTTTCATAGTTGTTGGTGTCAGTTTTATGTGAAGTGTCTAATTAAAAATTCAAAAAGATTTTATTGACGTCGTTCATCGTCCGTCTTTGGTCGTGTCTCTTCAGTTAGGGTCAATCTACTAGTTAAACTTTATTTGTCTAATCTGGACGAACTACGCACCCCTGATTCTCCTCTCTCGGGAGTGAGATACGTAGGCAACCTATTGTGGGTTCGGGGATCTTATTTCAAAAATCCAAAAAATATTTTATTCAATCTTCATTTAGAGTAGGTGTTTCATGTACATCTTCTAGAGAAAACTACAAAAAGATTTTTCTTTAATAGTTTCAAGTTTCATTTTCGTATGAAATTCAAAATTGAGAACCCCAAAAGATTTTTCTTTGGTAATTATATGTTTTATTTTGTATAGAAATTTGAAAAATTCAAAAAAAGATCTTCTTCACTCTTCATTTAGAGTAAGTGTCATGTACATCTCTAAAAGAAAACCACAAAAAGATTTTCCTTTAATAGTTTCAAGTTTTATTTAAGTATCAATATAAAATTGAAAATCCAAAAAGATTTTTCTTTGATAATCGCAGTTTCATTTTGTATAGGAATTTTAAAGCTAACAATTCAAAAAGATTTTCGTCAATTCTTTTGACAATTTGTTATTTTCTTTTCATCGTAAAGTTTCAAGAAAAAGAAAAAGAAAAGAGTTTGATTGGTCATTTTGGCAAGACTTAACGAACTACGCACACCTGATTCTCTTCTTTTAAGAGTGAGATACGTAGGCGCCCTTATTAGGTTCGGTGATCTTTTCAAAAAAAAAAGAGAGAAGGAAAAAGAGTTTTGAAAAGTGTTGAACTCTAACACATTTGTTGTTTTTTGTTGAGTCAGTTTAAGGTGGTTGGTTTGTGAAATTTTGGCTGGTCCTCCACATCACACCAAATCCAAAGAGATAGTTGTGTCCAACAAAGACATAGAGAGTGACATCATGGATCAAACAAAAAGTCAAGAAATTGAGAGTTTAAAGGAAGAGGATTTGAGACTAAGGCAAAAAATAATGGAAATGTATCGAGCTTGGATCAGTAGGTTGTCTCCTCCTCCATTCCTTACTATTGACCCCGTAAATACCCTGAGTTTTTCATCATAATTGCTAGCTCCATGTCCTAATGTTGTTGATGCACCACAACATGCCTCGGAATTCATTCTAATCCAAAAGAATCTCAATACTTCCGTCACTCTTCCTCTAGCTTCTCAATATAAGCCTGCTACATTGACATCACCACATACTGTCTGTACTTTTGTTGCTCAACCTTCTGTTGAGGCTTCTACTTTGGCTATTAATCTAATAATAGTGTTGCCCTAATCTGCTAGTGGACCCATGTTCAATACTCTTAATGATCATTGCTATACTCTCGAGCCCACATCAATGTTAATTGGACCACCAAAATTTCTTAACAAGAAGTCTAGCTTATCAGAAGAGCTAGAGAAAATGGTTGAAAAAATGAAAAATGCAGGAAATACTGTGAAAAGTTCCCTAAGATTTGTGAGTAAAGAAGATGTTTCATACAAAACTGGGGCATGTCTTCAAGTGTTAACCTCCCTCCAATCCTTGAGATATCGAAATTTGAGGAGCAAGATAGGCATAGGGAATCCGTGAATTTGGGAGAATATTACAATTAATTAAGGAAAACTGGAGAGAAGAAGAATGAGAAAGATGCAACTGCCAATGTAGTTAGAGAACGGGCATATCCAAGAAGGCGTCGTCGTTAGCGTCAGTCTCAAGCCCAAGTTCATACCTAAGCTCTCTATAATCACTCTCAAAATCCCTTATACTCCATTTCCCCACCTCCATATCTAGTATATTGCGCACAACCATATGTCCAACTCTCTTCTTACTCACAATGGTGTGCACTAACTCCTCATAGTCATCCTCTAACTTTACAAATATGTCATAGCCCTTCTAGGCCCGATATTCAATCCAAGTCAAATAATGAAAAGATACAAAAACCTAGGGATAGTCTCACACCAATTAGAGAGTCGTATGCCATTTTATTTCAGAGATTGGTACAGTGGGGCATGATCATTCCTCTCCTTGGGTATACTCCTGACCCGTATTCAAGAAGTTTTGATCCTAATGTACGATGTTCATATCATTCTGATGTTCAGGGTCACAGTATTAAAGATTGTCGTGCTTTGAAAAGAGAAATAGAAAAGATGATTCAAGATAAATTAATTACGGTGCAGAATATTGACAGTGATGGAAGCTCTAGTCATGCTGATATGTAAACCAGTGGCTAAGATGTCAAGCTCAGCAATTGGAAAGTCACACCTCTCCTTGCTAGGAAGAGGTCTGGTAGTTTGTTTTATTTTTTTTCTGTTTTTTTGAATTATTTCAGGGTTGTAGTTCAGGATCTATCTTGTTTTGTCCCTTTGTCGTTTATGTTTAAACCCTTCTATCTTTATTTTAACTAAATAAAATGTCCCTTTTTCTTTTGTGTTTAAATATGTGTTGTTTGTATATTTTTTTTACATAGTACATTTTATGTTGATTCTAGTGATGTGACATTATAGAGAAATTTTCAGCTAGATCTTAAAATTCAGTTTAAGCATGAACATTGAATTAGAGGGCTAAGGTTAGGAAAAACATCTAAGAAAATAGGTGGAGTGCTGAGACATTTGGTGATGAGTCGAAGCCTTCTTTGGAAATTAAGGCATTTATTTTGAGAATCACAAGGAAAACTTGGTCATCAATCGAAGGGGATATCCCAATTAGGTCAAACAAGAAATGTGTGATCCTATATCAAAAGAAATGGAAAGAAAATCATCTCCACAAAGTCATGAGTTATTCAATGTGAGGGATGTACAACAACGGTGGAGTCGTATGTTTGACAAGTGTAGAAGAAAGAAGTGGCACACATGCTCAATTAAAGTTTGTGTTGTTAAAGTGTCACACATGATCTTCATCTCTCACTTTCATATTGCATGATGTGTACTTGCATTTTCTAGGATTGATATGTCGAAGGCATTTCATCCTGCTATCCAAACATTGTGTCATCATTTCCTTACCTTATCTGAGCCTTAGCTCTATTTTTTTTCATACCCCTCATTTGGAATCAAGATAGAGTCATTAAAGTAAAAAAAATATTGAGTAAAAGATTAGAGTCAGAAAAGTTTTCAAAAAAAAAAACAAGATGAAGAGAGAAAGAAAATGTGTCCAAAAAAAAAAGAAAAAAAAGAGAAGAGTGTCAATATAAATAGAGTCAGAAAATTCCCAAAGACAAAGAGTCGATAAAAAAAACACAGAAGAAAAGAAGTTAGAATCAAGCAAAAGTACATGCTGCCGGAACTACGTGTGACCTGATTCTCCTCTCTTGGGGGTGAGATACGTAGGCTACCCTACTCTGGGCTCGGTCCAACTAAATAAATAATTTATAATTGCCCAATCAAAAGAAACTGGGGCATGAGTTAACCCTCATTGTTTGAGTCGATTCCAAAAGTTGTAAGTCCCACCCCACTTCAAGTGTTGTTTGGGCCCCATGCCATTATTTCTTTCTAACCCTATCCAAAAGCCAAGTTACAACCAAAGAAAGACCTTCAGATCAATCTTTGAGAATGCTAAGGCTAAGCATGCAATGGATGTGATGACGCATTTTGAGAACTACTTGTTTTCCTCAACGTAAGGAATTAGGAGAGAAATAACAATGAAAGAGTCTTATCGGTGAAAACCCTCACGGTCACTGTTAGACGATAGTGAGTTGAGACAAATAAAAATGAGAGAGTCTTATCGGTGAAAATCCTTAAGAGCACCGTAAGACGACTGTGAGTTGAGAGAAATGAAAATTAGAGAATCTCATTGGTGAAAAAAACTCACGGATACCATAAGGCAATGGTGATCCGAGAGAAAGAAAATGAGAAAGGCTTGTTGGCGAAAACCCTTCAAGGTGTCACTAGCCGAATGAGGTCTTTGAATGCAATTGACTCAAGGAAGTAACTCAATTTTAGGGCCATTAGCTCAACAACAATTGGTGAAAGTTTGGATGAAAAGATCAGGCAGCTTAATCCAAATACATGGTATAATCATTAGAGTTGATTGTCATTTTAGATAAATTTTTTGTTTCTTTGTTTCAAATAAGGACATTCATTATCTTTTCTTTCTTCTCTTTATCTTTGTTTTTATTTTCTTGAGTTAGTTATCCAAATAAAAAAAAATATTGTCATTTTTCTCGAGTCTTTGAGTCAAGTCCATGACAAAATAAGTGAGAAAAGATTTCAAATTTGGCTACCAGCTTCTTCAATTGCACAAAAGAAGACAAAGTCAGCATATGAAAGAGACATGATTATGAGCCGAATAAGGCATGCAAAAAGTTTTATCAACAGACAAGCTTGGGAACTCATGAAAATACCAAGGTTTAAAGGGTTTATCTGAGAAACATGATAAAGCAGAGATACTGTGTTTATTTCAGAGTCACTCTTAATAATCTGAGTTTGGATCAATGACACGACAAAGCAGAGGCAAGTGCCAGCAATCTGAAACAAAATGAAAGGAATGAATACTGGAGCAGGTGTCGGGATAGCTAAGTGCCGCAAGCCACCACTAAGTTTTTAACTGACAAATTTTCTTTGTTAAAACAGGGGCAAATTCGCTTCACTTAATTCAGCTACCATTGAAAATGCACATCCGTGAGAATTTTACTCTCTGCTCAGGAACCTCCTGAAAAATGAGAATTTACTTTATGTTCAGGACCCTCCTGGAAAATGAGATTTTATTTTCTGTTCAGGACACTCCTGAAAAATGGAATTTTACTTTCTGTTCAGGACCCTCCTGGAAAATGGAATTTTACTTTCTGTTCAGGACCCTCTTGGAAAATGGAATTTTACTTTCTGTTCAGGACCTTCCTGGAAAATGAGAATTTACTTTCTGTTCAGGACCCTCCTAAAAAATGAGATTTTACTTTCTGATCAGGACCCTCCTGAAAAATGGGATTTTTACTTTATGTTCAGGAACCTTCTGAAAAATGGGATTTTACTTTATGTTCAGGGCCCTCTTGAAAAATGAGAATTTACTTTATGTTCAGGACCTTCCTGAAAAATGAGAGTTTACTTTTTATTCAGGACACTCCTGGAAAATGGGACATTACTTTCAAAAATGAATTCTTTCTTTATCATAATCTTTGTTTGGGATAATTCTCGTTCTAGTTTTATTTTGATTTTAGGTGCCTGCCTGAAGAACGGGGTGACGAAGCTGTAAGTCAGGTACCCACCTGAAGAACAGGGTGATGAAATTGCAAGTCAGGAGCCCACCTGAAGAATAGGGTGAAGAAGTCGAAAGTCAAGCAACAAGATGGAGCAATTGAAATCCAAGCAACAAGTTGAGAAATTGCAAGTCAGGAGCCCGCCTGAAGAACAGGGTGATGAAATTACAAGTCAGGAGCCCACCTGAAGAATAGGGTGAAGAAGTCGAAAGTCAAGCAACAAGATAGAACAATTAAAATCCAAGCAACAAGTTGAGAAATTGCAAGTCAGGAGCCCGCCTGAAGAATAGGGTGATGAAATAGCAAGTCAAGAGTCAAGGAATGAAGCCGCATAGATAGGATTTTTGTAATTTCACTTATGTTTTAACTTGTAATTTTTTTTTTTGATGTAATGAAAGAGCCGCAGACTTGAATCTCGATGGAACCTCACTCGACTCTCCAACTCGGTATAATCCTTCTCCTTCTTTTGGAGGTACCTATGACGGGTTTCCTTAATAACTTGGGTAGGTAGGATGTCCTAAGTCAAGATTTGGTTGTCCTTTTTCCTTATATTTCCTCCTTCAAGTAATGTTCGGGATAAAATTCTGCCTCGTTGTCTACTTCTTTGTCTGAAAACACCTTGTGCTTACATCCAAAGGGGGCATGATGTAAACACGTAATTTTGTTCCTTAACAACTTAGTTTTATCGTTTACCTCATCTTACCACGTATCTTATCCACGTGGTTATTTTTTTACAAGAAAAATAAATAAATAACCACCTCATCATTTTACTTATTTATTTATTTTTGTATTTATCCAAATAATAAATCCTAACAAATTTTGTCTTATTTTAAACATCCCAACAAACTCTCCAATAAAATTAGGACACCTCACCTCTCACCTAGCTACTATACCTTAACCCCATCTCACCCCTACTCCACAGGACTCCCATCACATTTTTTTTCTATTTCTCGGATAATATATACACACAAAGGGAATACTAGAGAGTAAGAGAGAGCTACAAGAGAGAGAGAGATCTGCGAGAGAGAAGAAGGCACGAGAGAGAGAAAAAACAAAAAGCATGGCCTCTATTATTATTTTTGGGATTGGTTTCTTCTGCTTCTTGGGAGAAAATCGCACACACCCACACAATAAAGAGAAGATTGAGAGTGAGAACAAGGAAATATGAATGGAACTCAATAGCGAATCCAGTGGGTTTGAGGTTTCCGGTGAACCGTCGCCGGAACTATTCATTTTTGATCGTTTTCAGACGACTCCAACTCAGAAACATTCAAATTCGCTGGAATCTGATCCTTCTTTTGTCATTTTTTGCTCTTCGTAGCTCACCGAAGCTTAGATTCATATTATTTTCTAGTTCGTATTTAGATTTCTGGATTTCGTTTGTTCGTGATTCGTTTCTAGTATCGTGCTTCTAGGGGTTTTTTATACCGGGATGGGTTCGTCTATTTTGAGATTTTCCATTGGTTCTTAATTTGTTCGGGTTGGATCTCTCTATACTGATTTCGGGTTCGTTCATCTTCGGGATTCATTTTTGATATCGTGCTTTGGGGTTTTCGTGATTAAACTATTTCAGTATTCGAAGTTGGGATTTCATATTGAGGTTTTCTATTGATTCTCAAATTTGGTTGGGTTCAGAGTGCTCGTTGTTGGGGTTCTCGTTCGAGGATTTCAGTTTCGGACTTCTTTATTATCGACGAAAACTTTCTATCGAGGTTCATTTTTTTAACCCGTTTTCTTTTCTCTATTTTTATTGGTTGAATTTGGCCATAATTATGTGTTGGTTGATTATGATGGTTTGATTTCGTTGATATTGTTTTGCTGTTTAAATTCGTTACTAAAAATAAGTATGGATTGTTGAAATGGTGATTGCTAATTGTGGTGATTGATAAAACGGATTTGGGGGTGAGAACTAAAAATTGACAAAAAGGATAGATTTAGTTTAATTTTGATTTATTGTTGATGTGAATCGTGATAAATTTATGATTTGTTGAAACGGATAGGCAATATAGGTTCGGGTAGGTAAATTTTAGAACTTGTTGTTTTGATTGAATGTTTGAATGTGCGTTTGAATGTTTTTTTCTAGTTTATCGTATTTAATTTAAATGTATTCATTTAGCCGGGAAATGCCCCGAGACACATTGTATTTATTCACCGGGGAATGCCCTGACGTACTATGTTGGTGAAAGACGTTCGTGATGAAGGCCCGAGGCATCGGGTAAAGCACGGGAGCGTAGTTAGGATTAGTGTAGGTTAGATAGGATTTATTTTTGCATTTTTATTTATTTTGGACTGTATAATTGGACTGAACATTATATTCTGGATTGTTTTGTTTTGTTTGTTTAATTGATTGTTTTGTGTTCTTTTATGTGATTTATACACTCGTAATGTCAAATTAGCCGATACGCTCCACCAAGCGACCGTGGTCAAACCACGGGCCCGAGGGGTTCCTAACACCTTTTCCTCGGTCAACAGAATTCCTTAGTCAGAATCTCTGTTCACAAGCCAGTTTTAAATAGTCAAATCATTTTGAAAAGGATCTTTCAAAGGTGACTTGGCACACCGGATTATGTCAAGTGGCGACTCTGAATACAAAATGTAAATAGTCCTTTTTCGAAATAAATGTTTAATCTCTTGTCACTTTGATAATAAAAAACCTTTCAAACTTAAAATCGAATTCTTTTGGTTGAAACAAAGGGGTGTGACAACTTTTTTTTTTCTCTTTTAATTTTACTTTGATTTTTATTTTTTCTATTTTATTTTTCTCAACTCTTACTTTTTTCCTTTTTTTCCTCTCAACTTCTTTTTTTTTACTTTGATTTTTTCTTTTTTCTTTCCTCTTTTTTTTTTTAATTATTTTTAGTTTTTCTCAACCCTTATTTTTTTCTTTACACCTCTCAACGTCTACTTTTATATTTTTTTTTAATTTTAATTTTTATTTTTAAATTTTTCTCGACCTTTATTTTTATTTAATTTTTATTTTTATTTTTATCAACCTTTATTTTTTCCCATTCTTTCTCAACTTCTACATTTTCTTTGATTTTTTTTTTTAAATATTTTTCTTCATTTTCTTCTTTTTCCACAATTTTTATTATTTTTGTTCTTTTCTTCGATTTCTTTCATTCAAGTTACATCTCATGAGCAAGAGTTGTCACTATCACATTGTAAAGGCAAGACTTATGACTTTCAAACAACAAGCGACGTTTCATAGGCAGGAGTTGACACTACCACATTGTAGAGGGAAGACTTATGGTTTTCAAACAATAATTTATGTTTCATTGGCAAGAGTTGACACTACCACATTGTATTTTAATTTATGAGATGTTTTATAACTCTTACCTTAGAGGCAAGAATTAGCTCATGGACTTTCAAACAACAAATTATGCCACACGGGCAAGAGTTACTCTACCCCGTTATGTTTTCATTTATGAGATATTCTACAACTATTGCCTTAGAGGCAAGACTTAGCTCGAGGACTTTAAAACTACATATTATGCCCCATGGGCAAGAGTTGACTCTACCACGTTATGTTTTTATTTATGAGATGTTCTACAACCATTGCCTTAGAGGCAAGACTTAGCTCAAGGACTTTCAAACTACAAATTATGCCCCACGGGCAAGAGTTCACTCTACCGCGTTATATTTTTATTTATGAGATGTTCTACAATTATTGCCTTAGAGGCAATACTTAGCTCAAGGACTTTCAAACTATAGATTATGCCGCACGGACAAGAGTTGACTCTACCACGTTATGTTTTCATTTATGAGATGTTCTACAACTATTGCCTTAGAGACAAAACTTAGCTCAAGGATTTTCAAACTACAAACAATGCCCTACGGTCAAGAGTTGACACTACCACGTTATGTCTTCATTTATGAGATATTCTACAACTATTGCCTTAGAGGCAAGACTTAGCTCAAAGACTTTCAAATAATAAATTATGCCCCACAGGTAAGAGTTGACACTACCACGTTATGTCTTTATTTATGAAATGTTCTACAACTCTCGCCTTAGAGGTAAGACTTAGCTCAAGGACTTTCAAATAATAAATTATGCCCTACAGGTAAGAGTCGACACTATCACGTAATGTCTTTATTTATGAGATGTTCTACAACTCTCGCCATAGAGACATGACTTATCCCAAGAATTTTCTAACAAGTTACGTATATTGGGCAAGAGTCAACACTAACACATTATGTTTTTTACTTATAAAATGCTCTATAACTCTTGTCTTAGAGGTAAGACTCAGTTTAAGGATCATCAAACAATAAGTTATGCCCCACAGGCAAGAGTTGACACCACCACATTGTGTATTGATTTATTAGATGTTTTATAACTCTTTCCTTAGAGGCAAGACTTAGAACAAGGACTTTCAAGTAACAAGTTGTGCCCCATAGGCAAGAGTTGGCATTACCACATTGTGTTTTGATTTATGAGATATTCTATAACTCTTGCCTTAGAAGCAAGACTTAACCCAAGGACTTTCAATAACAAGTTATGTCCCATGGGTAAGAGTTGACACTATCACATTATGTTTTGATTTATGAGATGTTCTATAACTCTTGCTTTAGAGACAAGACTTAGCCCAAAGACTTTTAAACAACAAGTTACGCTCCACGGATAAGATTTGACACTACTACATTGTGTCTTGATTTATGAGTTGTTTTATAAATTAAGGACTTTTAAACAACAAGTTATGCCCCATGGGTAAGAGTTGACACTACCACATTATGTCTTGATTTGTGAGATGCTCTATAACTCTTGTATTAGAGGGTCGAATTAGTCCAAGAATTTTCAAACAACAAGTTATGCCCCATGAGCTAGAGTTGATACTACCACATTATGTCTTGATTTATGAGATATTCTATAACTCTTGCCTTAAAGGCAAGACTTAGCCAGCAAGTTACGCCCCATGGACAAGAGCTGACACTATCATATTGTGTCTTGATTTATGTGATGCTTTATTAGTCTAGCCTCTAAGACAAAACTTAGCCCAAGAATCTCCCAAAAGAACAAGTTACGCCCAATGAACAAGTTTTGGCACTACCACATTATTTTTTATTTTATAAGATGTTTTATAACTCTTGTCTTAGAAGTAAGACTTAACTCAAGTATTTTCAAACAACAAGTTATGCTCCACAAGCAAGACTTGACACTATCACATTGTGCCTTGATTTATGAGTTATTTTATAATTTTTGTCTTAGAGGCAAAACTTATCCCAAAGAACATCCTAACAACAATTCATGCCCTTAAATTTGCTTTGATCTCAAAAAAAGAAGATCTCTTTGCGGATTATCTAATTTTTTATTTATTAGCAAGATATAATAGAAGTTGAGAAAAAAGAAAAAGACGATCAAACAAAATAGATAAATAAAAAAAAGATTGAGAATAAAAAGTCAAAAAAAAAATAAAGATCAAGAAAAAAGCAAAGAATTTAAAAAATTGAGAAAAATAAAAATGAGAGAAAAAAATGAGAAAAATGAGGGGAAAAAAAAGAGAAATGATAAAAACCAAAAATAAAAGAAAAATAAAGGTTGAGACAAATGAATTGAAAAAAATGAAGAAATAGATAATGTTTGAGATAAAAGAAAAAAGAGAAAAAAATAAAGGTTGAGACAAATGAATTAAATACATGAAAATAAAATTAAAGAAAAAAAGTGAAAATAATAATAATAAAAAAATTTAAGAGACAAATGGGTATGAAAAGGTTAAAAATATTTGAGGTGTAGAGAGCAAAATTGTACTTGTACTATACTAAAAAAGAAAGAAAGACTAATCTTTAAAGATTTTTCTTATTGAGGTCAAAAATCCAAAGTCGCTCACTATTGGAGCTATAACATGTAATTTCCGGGAACATGTAAATCCATAGTGTTCGCGTCACTTGCTGTGACCAATGTTTTAAGGGTAAAAAACGTAGATAGCATTCCTTAGATAGAAAATTACAAGTTATAGCAATACTTTCAACTTTGCAAGTTATAGCAAAAAATCATTTATAAAAGGATTTTTTTTAATGATTAAAAATAAGAAAAAATAATTTTAATATATGAAAAATATATTACATACCCATAAAAGGGGGATTACAGTTATGACAGATATCAATCATCCCTTAATCTTCTCTGGAACGATTTTGTTCCAAATTGATTGACATAAAAACGGTTCTATAAATAAATTACCTTGTCTTCCTGATTGAGTGAAGTAAATAAACAAATTCACACTCTCTAATTCCTCTTCTTCTTCTTCTTCTTCTTCTTCTTCTCTACATCTTCTTCTCTATTTTCTTTATTAATGTTCATCAAGTACACATAGACTTCACAGATTATAATAATTAGATAACATAATTTTGGTATATCAACTTTTGTAATTATGAATACTAAATGTGAGCATTTAGAAGATCCAATTTTCAATTAGGAGTGCATAATTTTGTAATACACATACTGCAAATTATTAGCAAGCCATTGGATATGGTTGACGGATTTGAGGGCTCTAGGATTGGAAAAAAAAGAAGAAAAATTTTACTTAAAGATGTAAAATTAGGGCCTTAATTATTAAATTTAAAGAAATAATAAAACTACCAATAGTGTTTTAATAAAACATATATAAAAATAGTAGACACACCAGTCACATACACAAAAGATACAATTACCTTATCACATATATACAGTAAAAATATAAGAATGATATTTACAGCACATATAATTATGTGTTTACATGCATTTTGCATATGTATGTTATTGTATATCTAGTGATACATTGAATATACAAATAACATACATTCGGCATACAATTATTCCACCACCGGCAATGAAAGAAACAAATGTTTGTTTGATGTATGTTAAGTGTATATCTTATGTATCACTGTACATACACTTACATACATATAATATATAAGTACACATGACATTCAATTGTGCATATCACTATATGTTTGTGTATATGTCTTGTGCATGTTAATATATGTGAGAAATGTTTCAAATAGGTATGAAGGTCAGAATATGTGTGTATGACATGTAATATATGTATGCACATATTTAGAATATAATTTGAAAGAATTGAAATGTTACTAATTGCAGAATCGAAAATACAATATTCATGTCAAATGTTACCTAATTGCATAATCGAAAAATGTATAATTTGATGTAGTTGATAGCGAATTTAATACCATCTGATGCAACTTAGTTTTTATCAATTTTATTCGGCGATGTAAAATGTGAAACAAATGTTAAAGTAGCATAACATTATATAAATACTACTTAAATACAAAAACTAAACTTCGTTCATACCAACAATCTTAGAAAAACATACAGTAATAACCAAATAATTAAACATCAACAATATCTACGTCTATGTATGCCTCTACACTTGGATTTTTTGGTTTGAGTAATGGAATCTCATCCTCAAAATCGGAGCCTGACACTTGTTCACTAACCATATTCTTTCTCTTACAATTCATCTTATCTGGAAGAATAACAACCTTTTTGTTGAGATTTTTTTTTAATATGCATGTTCAAATTGAGCTTCTTCAACGGTTCATCAACAAACGAAACTTCAATTTTATCGTGCAAACACTGATTTTGCTTCTTGATGTAAGACCCACTTTCAATAATCTTTTTTTTTTACACTTAGAAGAGATGGAGTGAAACAACCTAAATCAGATAAACGCTAGTATTCTCGATTATTCTAGGACTTTTACGAGAAGGAGTAGAATCAAATTTGGGTTTAGACATGACAAATTTGGGGTTATGACTTATGAATATCTATCACAATGGAGAATGAAAAACCCCAAATAGATCAAATTTGGATTTTTACACGAAGAAGATGAATATCGGAGCCTCAAAGTTTTTTCAAGAAAAAGCTTGAGTACGTTCATGGAGAATCGAGTTTTAATAAAATTTTGAAGGTTGAGTATGTGAATGGAGAAAGAGAAAAGTGCTTCTGAATTTTTTTTGGAGAATTAAAAAGTTTTTTATGTCATAATACACTTCTTCTTTCAATAAAGTTATCTGATAAAAGTGTGCAACCATTTAAATAAAAAATAATATATATTTACCATAATTATCAATACACTATTTAAGGGGAATATTGATTACAATCCTATAAATATGAAACTGATTTTAAATTATATAATTAAAAAATAAATTTTGAAAATACAATAAAAATAATATATATTTAGTTGCTATAACTTGAAATGAAATTGCTATTAATGCAATTATCTAAAAGTGTTGCTAAAATTTGTAATTTTGAATCTAATAATACTATATGGGATAATTTTCTCATTTTTCAGAGCAAGCTCTGAGGCTTGATGGGCTGATGACACCATTTAAAACATAACATGTTTTTAAAATTTAGGTAAAACTAATTTATTTGTAATAAAAAAATGAATAAATTAATCTAAATAAAAATACCTCTAAACAAATACCTCCACAAAATATTTAAATTTGAATTGCATTTGATTCAAATTTAAACTTTCAGATGAAATATTGGCCCAAAGTTGAACTTAGTTTTTACAGATTCATAAGTCATTTCATTATATTTATTCAGGTTATGATTTTTGTTTCAATTTTTTTAAATCAAATTTACGTTTTAATTTTTTATTGAAGAAAAATTAAAATAGTATCATTATTACTTTTACTTTATCCTAAGAAAAAAATTATAATTTTCTTTCATATTTAGCTAAACTATTTCTTGAAGAAAAAGTTTCGGATCTCTATAAATAAAAGATCCCTCTTCTCATACTATAACATAATAACATCCATAACATATTCTTTAAAAAGTCTTATTTGAGGAAGACTCTCAAATAATTTTTATATTAGTTTTTCATATGTGGATCAACTGGTCAAAGCATATTGATAATATGTTTTTTTTTTTTTAGTATCATTTTATGTGTCATCTGAATTAAGCTTCCGCATGACGCTCAACCACTTTCTAACCCAACAATTCATTCCTCAAATTTGGTACTGCATAATTTTACTAAGTCTTAATGTTCAAAGTAATGGCTATGAAATTAGCATTTGATTAATGTTCAAATTAATGGCTATGAAATTAGTATTTGATAATTTGAAAGATTACAAGTACCAAACGAGGAATATATTTATATACGTTGAACTACTTTGAACTTATGATTGGAGGTCAAGTGGCACTAGCTAGGTTCACCAACAAACGCCTGTTATTTATTTTCTTTTAACTCTCAAGAAATGGATTAATTTTATCTCTTGAGCTAAAAAATACTCTGTTAGTGCATGAACTCACTTTTATTCTCAACACTAACAACTGCTATATTATGATTTAGAGAAAATAATTTTGTCTCAAAACTAATAACTGTTATATTATGATTTAGCGAAAATAATTTTGTTCTGCTTAATTAGTTGCAAATTCAATGCTAAAAAGAAACCCTAATCTCAGTCGAATAAAAACTTGATTCACTTCACCAACTTGATAAACTTGATTCACAAAACCGAAAGATGTGTTCAAGTTTATCAAGTTGGTGAATCAAGTAACTTTAGATCAATTCAGAATTAGCTTTAGCTTTCATGTTTGTTCCATGACTGACACAGGTAGCGTCTCAATAAAATTAATGGTGTAAAAACAAATTTTAATAAGAGCTTTACATATATAATATATAGGCATACATACAAAAATAATATTGTAAAAATTTAGAGTTATTTTTTTGTTCCTGAATATTAGTGGGGTTTTGTCTAGTATTTTCAAAAGACACCTAACTTTTAACTTCACATATTAATTTGATTATTAATAGAAGTAAGGGTTAATTTTAGTTAATAAGATGTTAGTCATTTGTTTGCAATTTATTAGCTTAGATGTTGTTGTTAAAACTTTATTTATTAACATAAAGTTTGAGTTGTTTTTAATTCAATATTCTAAAATATTTTCGATAAAAATTAGATATTTTTTTCTTTATTTATTTCTTTTTTTCATGGATAATTTTTTAAAGCGCTCAATTTTCATTATTATTTCAAGTGAAAGCTGAAATCATAAAATTTACAGTTAAAATTTTTTAAGCCTAAAAATTTGGGAGGCCTAAAGCAAATTTTTTACTAGTCTTACCCTTAAGCCATCCCATGTTCGTAAGTATCTCATCCTGACTCCCTCTTTGTATCATTTATGTTATACATGTGTTCTGCTATCCACACCTACTTCTAACTAGTTAGACTAAAAAAAAAGGTGAAACCCATTGCCAGCCTCTTGAACTTGACACAATCTTTCACTTTGACACATCAACTAGACCATGTTCATTTTTGACACATCAACCAACTATTAACTCTGTTATTTTGACACCTTTATTACAATCAACTGATTTTATAAAATGTGTGTAATACACACGTTTGCTGACATGACATACGACCAATTAAAAAAAGGTATATGGCGTTCTTGTTCAAAATAATAATTTTAAATAAATTATAATTTAAAAAATTATTTTTTAAATAATTAATTTTAATTTTAAATAAAAAATCAATAAATAAATGACTCCCCCTTCCCAAACATCATCTTCTCCAAGTAACCCCACCCCACCAACACCCAACATTGCTACAGCAACCCCCTCTCTCCCCACAAACTAATGCTGCAGTAATTTAGCCCCCCTCCCCCCCGGACCATCTTTTCCAATTTCCATCTCTAAAGATTGTCTTTAAAATTTCTTCAGATTTCTTCAAGGTCATAAGTGATTGTAATAGCAAAATCCTGTCTCTTTTCTCTTTTGCTTTGTTTAGAATACAATAAATTTGAGCCCTCAGTAATCCATCACTGCAACAACCAACATACCCATAAATAGGGTTTGTGATTGGGATTTTCTGCAACAACAAATCATCATGGAGGCGTCGGAGAAATTAAAATTTTCTGTAAAGGATGATGCCCATAATTTTCATGAAAAAAATCATCTTTTCTGTAAAATTTTGAAAATCATCTTTTATATTGAAAAGATGATTCTTTTTAATCAAAAAATTAAGAAATAATAGTGTTGGGAGAGAGGTACTACAACTATTGAGAGATTTGAAGAACATCTTTGAGTTTAAGGTTGATGCAAAGGTGGAAAAATGGTGAAAAAGTATGAGAAATGGTTGGAGTAATTGAGAAGAAGAAGAAGAGGAAAAAAAAAATATTAAAAATCGACTAAATTCATCATTCACGTGCCTATAGAGAGTGTAATGCACTCTCTTTGCTTGTTTGCCATGTCGGCGAAAAGTGTCAAAATGACACACTTATAGCTACTTGAGGTGCCAAAAATGAACATGGTCCAGTTGAGGTGCCAAAGTGAAAGATCGTGCCAAGTTTAGGGGGCCGCCGATGGGTTTGACAAAAAAAAAAATGCCTATAAGCCGAAAAGTCATAAGTTGAGGATGCATTACGACCAACTCATGACTTTTCTGGTTTATCGTTTATAAGCACTTTGATTATTTACCAAACGCATTCATAAATTAAAGAGTGCTTATAATAAGCTTGTATGACTAAACATTTTTGCACTACTGATATTCTTGGACGACGCTCTCTTAAGATCATCATTCAAGTTTAACAAAGTGGCAGTAATCGAAAAGCGGAGCAAGCAAGCAACTTGAAGCAAGTTTGCCACCAGGGGCTAAACTGGTGATGCTGTAGTTTCAAATCCATGCGTATTTTTTACATTATTGTTGTAATGTTTAGTGTTTGTTTGATTCAACCTTTGTATTAGTTTTGAACACAATGCAAGTAAACCAACGTTACTTCATAATCCTGCCTTGGTTAGCTTCTCCTCCTGCGAGCCTTAGGGTAACGGGTGAATTTGTTGTCATGCATGTAATCCGGAGGTCAAGCGTTCAAGTTGTGGAAACAGTCGCTTACAGAAATACAGCAGAATAGAAGCTTGTGTTCGATTTTTTTCCGAGAGCTTAGTGCATTGGGCTATTCTTTCGTTTTGAGCTTCTTCTTCTTCTTGCATCTCAAATCCTCCCTTGGACTAGCACCAACTAACAAGGAAGCCACTATACTGGTAGCCAGGTTAATTTGACTAGGACACTGTAGACAACTCCGTTAAATTTGATTCATTAACATTTTGGACTATTATTTTGTTCCTAAATAGTATTAAAGAAAAAGACGTTGTTTCGATAGCACCCCAACGTCTTTTTCAATGCTCAGAATCTCCAACGACTACATCTCTACCAATGTTCATTTAATAATATTCAAATAATGATTTGTTGCACCACCAAACTTAATAATCACCCCTATTATCAATGCAATTCCACCAAGGCAGTTTTGAATTTTGATGCTTGCCCAGGGATAAGACACTAGCAAAATGCCTCGAGCCACAGGAGTGGACTTAGTCCTGCGAGGCCTACGCCTTATGCGCCCGACTGACTGTACGTCCTAAGTACGTCTAACGCTCAACACTGGGGACTCGCCTAACAGATCTTAGACAAATAATTCTATAATAAATAAATATATTTAATACTAGTTTTTTTCATCTATATAAATAAGAAGATTGAGAAAAACTCAAATTACAAGTCATTATAGTATATTTTTACTATTTGAAAGCATCGTGAGGATGACTATCCTTTAACATTTCTTTTAAAAATACTTAATTGGCCGATTTTACTTCTCCACTTATTATCGGTCTTCATATTGTTGCCCCACGTCTCAAAATTATTATATTTTATTATTTGCCTTGGGTCTCAAAATAATCGCTATATAAAATGATAACTATCACGAAATATTAAATCTTCATTCTAATCTAGGTAGTTATAATCCATTTGAATCAAATAGTAAGTAAATTATTGCCGTGAGGGTACTAATAAAATTTATTGCTTAGTTTGTTTTAGGAATGTAGACTGCATAGTACGCTAGTAATATATTGTACAAAAATATAGTTCTCTTATTATTTGAAAATTTAGATGTTAGAGTTGATTTGCATATCATAGTAACTATTATAAATTTCTTTATTTATACTCAAAAAATTATATTAGAAGTTTTATTTTCTATGAGTTTGTTTAATCATGTTTTTAATTATTTATAATTTTCGTTTTATAACACTATTTCACTATATTATAAATTAAAAATTTAAAGATTACGCTCCATCACCTTGAGGCTTATGCCTCACCCTGTACTAACTAAAACACCGCGCCTCACGCCCCTGCCTTTTAAAACACTGATTCCACCTATCCTTATGAAATCACCAATATCATGCCAAACGTCAACATTGATCTCCTAATGTTAAAAGAATTTTTCAAACAACGTGAGAATGAAAGAGATTAGGGGAAAAAAGATTAGATATACCAAAATTGAAGCCTAGAATTATTGAGTGATACATATTTCCATGAGTGGTTATATCGAGTAATTATTTGAAGGAAATTAGGGGTCCTAGTTCTTTAAATGTTGTAGAATGGATAACTATGGGGCACAAAATTTATTACATAAAAATGTACCTTATAGATACTGTGTATATATTGTATAAAAGTATATACTATACGGAATGCAGTGTATATATGTTGAATAAAAAGTGTATAAACGAAGTTATCCTAAAATAATTACAACTAATGTTGTTTCTATTTGTCGTTACTGCCTTTTTTTTAATCGTTGTTTGATCTGAGGGCCTATCGGAAACAACATCTCTACCTTCTCAAGAAAGGGATAAGATCTGCTTATACTCTGTTCTTTACAAATTCCATGCGTGAGATTACATGTTTTTTTTTTATTTATTGTTATTGTACAGACATTGTTTAAATGTGGTGATTATACATGCAAAAAAATTCTTAATACAACGACAATCCCATCAATGAGTATTATGATTTGTTTTAGATGAGTCTTTGAACACATGATTATGTGTATATATTAGACATTATTGATTCAAATTATGATTTTTCTTCACTATATTTACTATATAGTTAAGTTAACTACATAAAACATCTCTTTTAATTATGCATATCAGTCTCAATTGAAAAAAAGAAGAAGAAGTTTTACTACTTATTGAGGTAATGCATATTATCAAAGGAGATAATATATATTCGTTTGATACATAGATAAGTATAATTAATTTTGAGATAAAATTTAGAATTAACTTTTATCTCATATTACATATAAGGTATTAGCTAATTTCGAACCATTTTATACTAAATTGGTGGAACTATGTTATATATGGAAGGTGGAATAAAGTAGTCCCATGAGATATCATAACCCGTGTGTTATCTCATCTCGTGTACAAAACGACCATATATAAGATAAGGTAGAATATCCCAAGATTAAGCCTGAAATAAAATTCGCGTTTAGTAGATGATATAAATTTTACTAAAAATTTATACCTTCTATCAAATGCAGTAACTCGCCTTATTCCGTCCAATCAATCTAAGATTATTTTATCTCATATCTCATATGAAATAAATAGTTCTGAAATTATAGTCTCAAAACTATAATCTCTCGGATAATTTAATTTGTATATCAAACAACCCTAATCGACTAGCTTATCTACCGAACATCGATCTAACCACTCTATCACGTGTTCAGATGCTCACTCGAAACAAAGAAAAGAAGTGAGAGAAGCGGTTTTTTGTATGTTATATAGGGTAATAGGTAGCTTGAGGGTCCCTTATTAGTCTCTCATTCGCTTTCACATTTCTGTAAATTTCTGACAACCATGCCTACAACAACAACATATACTATTATTATTATTATAGGAGTATTATTTTTTCTTATTCCTCTTTTTCCTATCCTACTTTTTAATGCTTACCCTTCACTCTTCAACCCCCCCTCCCCACCCCACACTGGCCCCTTAAAGCACATACACACAAAAAGTAGTAAACAATGTTGTTGTTCTTGTTTTGAGATTTTCTTGATCTCATAAAGGTGCTTTCTTTTTATCAGCATTGTTGTATTTTTGGTCAGTTCTTACTAAGTGGGGTTTTCTTGTTTGATTCAAGGTATGAGAAATCAATAGGGTGCTATAATTTTTACTGCTATGGAGTCTACATTATCAGGTACAAAGGTTTTTTTATTTTTTGTTTTTTATGGGGTTATTGTATTTACTGTGTAGAGCTGATGAGTGATGGGCATGTCTAATGTTTTATTGGTGGTGGGTTTTGTCTGTTTCTTCTGACAACAAAAAGTAGTGGTTATTTTTAGTTGGACTTGGTATATACTCTTGTTAGTTATGTTTCTATGTGATTTAGTTCCATAAAGTTTTGTAATTGACAATGTAAGTTGAGTTTTGACTACATTTGGATCAGCTTGATTTCACTGCTTGTTTCTTCAGAGACAAATTTACCTCTATATATTTTGTAAACAGATAGGGTAGAGGTAGACGGTTAGTAGGTAGTGGAGTGTTGTCTTGCTTTTCGACGGGTTTAGGCTTGGTGGTGTGTGTCGTCTTGTAGTGGCTTGCTTTTGATTTCTATCATCATTGATTGATTATGGTGTTTCGGCTACTGCACCCTTCTGTTGTTGTTACTTTTTCGGTAGTTGTTGCTATGTTTTCTTCACTATAGTTTTCCCTTTTCATATCAACTTTGATTTTTTGTAACAAACATTCTACCTCCACGAGACAGTGGTAATGTCTGCGTACACTCTACCCTTCCCATACCCCGCTTATGGGATTTCATTGGGTATGTCGTTGTTGTAGGAAAATCCTCTGTGTAGAGTGTACCCAGACCTTACCCATACCTTGGGAGGTAGAGTTTTTAAAGTAACTAAAGAAAAAAAACAGCCTTTTATGGTAAAAATGCAGTCATTTTTCTTATTCTGATGGAAGAGTACTTGAGTAACTTGAGGCTGACTATAGACTAAAGAGTATGCAAGTGATATAAGGCTGTGGCAGTGCGATTATGATGGAGATTTGCCAGAAACCACAAATAGAAGGATGCAATATTGTGTCGATAAATCAATGTCATTTTAGTTCAATTGGCAGGTTATGTAAGAAAGAAAAAGGAAATAATCAAGCAGAAAGTAAACTGAAGTGTTAATGGTGTATGGCTGTATACAACAACAACAAACCTAAAATGTACGCAGTCTATACCACTACCTCCTAAGAAGTAGAGAGGCTGTTTCTGATAGACCCCCGGCTCAAGACAAAGGATAGTAAACAAAGTCGTAATAAAACATGAAACAAGATGATGGTGTATGGCTGTATGCTAACAACATTTCGTCGTTGGTGAAAGGAGAGTTCTTGGTAAAGAACTAGAGAGAACCCAATTATCTTGATCACGTATGAGCAGTAAAGTATCAAATAGTGGAGATTTCTTTTGATTCCAGCTTGGCATTGTGGAACTTGGGAGTTTGGTAGTTTCTTCATTTAAATTGTTGATATCATTCTTGTGTAATGTTAACCGGGGGTGGGGGTGGGGGGTGGGGGGTTTCAGTTTGCTAGCACATACGTGTCACAACTTCCTAGTGATCTTCAATTTCGATATCTCACTGACTCACTCCAATGAAATAGTGTTGCATTGAGGTGTTGTTGATTGATATTTACACTTGTACAAATACACGCTAGCTAACTCATAAATACAGATCATAAGTTCTTGTGATCATCATTGTGCAGGAGCAATTTTCACCGTGACAGCTAAATCTCAAGGTGCTTTGACTATCAAATTCTTTATAGTAGTCACCCCTTAATATTCTAGACCTGTATAGTTTTGCTTTCACTGTTCTGTTTCACCATACTTAGGATATCTCAGTGTGCTAAAAGACATCATCGTTCTAGTACCAAATCAAGAGGGTAGATACAGGCGTTTGAGTTGAATCGTGATGCTCAAATGTGATTTAATTGATACTAGAGGTCCCTTTTCAGGTCTTGTTCTTGATCCCTATAAATTTATCCAATTGAGTATGGAAGAGAAAAGGCAATTAGTACATGAAATTTCTCAATGCTCTGAAGATGCGCCAAAGATCTTGAGTTCGTTGACCAGAAAAGAACTTCTAGATATTATATGTGCTGAGATGGGCGAAGAGAGAAAATACTCGGGCTACACAAAATTCAAAATGATAGATCACCTTCTAAAGCTGGTTTCTTGCAAGTCCACTGCAAATACTGGTTCTGCCTTCAAAAGGCAACGGAAGCAAGAGTATCAATGTCAACTTTCTATTCAGAATGATGAAGCTAATTGGGAGACGGAAAGCAAAACCCAGATTCTACTCTGTCCTAATCTGGTATGTAGAGCTACTCTTGAAAGAGATGATGTTTTCTGCAAAAGATGTTCTTGCTGCATTTGTCATCAGTACGATGATAATAAAGACCCTAGTTTGTGGTTAACCTGTGATTCTGATTCTCAAGATGAAACTAAGCCATGTGGATTGTCGTGTCATCTAAAATGTGCACTTGAGCATGAACTATCTGGCATATGGAAGAATTCCATCAATCCTAAATTGGACGGAGATTTCTATTGTGTTTCTTGTGGAAAAGTTAACGGGCTGATGAGGTATTTAACTCTTTCTTTAACCTTTTAACATATATGTGTTTCTCAGAAAGGTTGATCCAAGAAGATGGTGGATTATACATGGTAATTTGTTTTTCTTTACTAATGTTTTGCTCCAACAGTGATTTTCTTGTAACTACTGATCTCTCATTTGCATGCGCTTTTCCTTTTGGAAATACGTGCCCAAGTCTTGTTTAGGAAGTAATGGACCTTTTACAACATCCTTGTTAACACACAGAAGATACATGAAATAAACTATGGAGTGGTTTGTAATTTCTGCTTATGACTGATTTTTGCCCAAGATCGTTATACAAGTATTCCACACCCCACAAAAATGTCTCATAGGGAATGTATCATCGGCAGAGAAAAGTGTCATTTTATTATTTTTCTTGCTTTCAGCAAGTATCTTTTTAGTAATCCAGACGAATTTAATGGTAATCTTGTTAATTTTAACTCACACACACAAAAAACTGACCTCATCTGAGTTGCTTTAGGACCTTGAGAAAACAATTGATGACAGCAAAGGAGGCGAGAAGAGTTGATGTGCTGTGTTTAAGAATCTCTCTAAGCCATAAAATCCTGGAGAAGACTGAGAAATACAAAGGACTGCTGAAAGTTGTTGAATTGGCTGCTGAGATGCTGAAGAATGAAGTAGGGCCTCTTGCACAAGCATCAGAGAGAATGGATCGCAGGATAGTGAACAGGCTTTCTTGCGGTACTGCAGTTCAGAAGTTGTGTGACTCTGCAGTGGAAGCTTTTGATTCCACGTTTCCGAACCAATACTCTAATCATATGAAAAAGGAAGAGACTCCAATGTGTGAGTATTCTTAGTCAATTTTTTTTATTGAATATCTGCATGTTAATAGCTCTACTAGTGTTTCCTTCTGGAAAACCACAAACCTGGAAGGAAACAGGTTATGATAGCGTAATGTTTGACAAGCAAGTCTTGTATCTATTCCTGCAATAGTTTCTTCTTTGTTCAAGTTTAAACTTCGGCTATCATTTCACGGGATATATAAATGGAGGTATATGAAATAATGTCAAAGCTTTTATGTTCACTAGAATCCGGAGGCAAGTGTAACTGATATAGAATCTTTGTTGTCTTCACTTTTTTTTTCTGCGTGTTATTCTGCATTGGGCTGAGATCTTTGCACTACTAATTTCATCTTTTGCTTTTGTTGAACACTGTTGACAGCGTGCCGGATACATTTTGAGGAGCAATCTCCATCTAAAGTAACCGTTGTCTTCAATTATGATGATCTAATGTTGAGCGAACTTATGGGCTTCAAATTGTGGTACCGAAAGTCCACAGAAAACAAATACCCAGACGACGCAACTTTTATTGCTCTAAGCCCTGTGACGAGATTTAAGCTGGATGGTCTTGATCCTTCGACACAGTACTTCTGCAAGGTTTGTTTCTTCAGCAAGGCAGCAACTTTGGGGGTTCAAGAAGTGAAATGGGTAACACCTGCTGTACAGACGCGCTACAAGTCAGGTTCAAACGAAGTACATAGGGAGAAAGATAATGCTACTACAGATAGTACACTGATGCATCCCGAGTCAATGAGTTCTACTGACAACAAACTAACAACTTATATTGAAAGCAAAGCTAATGCATTTCCCATATCCCCTCCTTCCAAGATGCACATGCCTTTAGCTAGTCCACTTTCAAGTGCACCTGCCACACCTTGCCAAACTGATGGGTCAAAGGAGGTGCAATTGAGTGGCGTAGTACAAGTGAAGGAATGTGATTACGAGTATTCTGTACGGATCATCAAAAAGTTGGAGCACGAGGGCCTCATAGAAACAGATTTCAGAGTGAAGTTCTTGACTTGGTTCAGCTTGAAAGCCACACCACAAGAGAGAAAGGTAGTTAGAGTCTTCATTGACACCTTCATCGATGACCATTCAAGTTTGGCGGGGCAACTCACAGATACATTCATGGATGAGATATGCCCGGAGTCTAAAGTTGACCTACATGCTCTCTGTAGTAGATTCTGGCATTAAAAACACATCTACTTTCTGAAATTAGCTAGGTAAAACAATTTTCATAGTTGATCCAACTAACCAATCTTTGATAACTTATGCTCTGAAATTATTCTTGTGAATCGTATTGGCAGATGTTATCTCTAGAGATAAAAGAGATTTCAATCTTGAAGTAAACCTGTTATCGGAACAGGCTTTGATGTTATTGAAGGATAATAACATTTCCAGTAAGATGGGAAACCTTCATGATCCAATGTGTGGGTACAAGTAACCAGTTGAGAAATGTTGTCACTTTATCAGAAAAAAAAATAAAAAGAACCAGGGGAGAAATATTTAGATAAAACAGTGTTCTAATCCAAATATGACATGACAAAAGGAGAGAGAAGCTGCCACTGCATTGCAGAAGTTATTTTACATGAATCTCTATTCTATATACAAAAAAAATCGTTCCTGTTTTTCATTGAGACGAGGGTCTATTGAAAACAATCTCTACCTGTAAGTTAGGGTAAAGTCTGCATACACTTTATCTTTTCTAGACCATACTTTGTAAGATTATAATGGGTACAGTGTTATCTGTTACCGAAAATGTTCTTACAAGTCAGTTTTTACAAACTATCTCCAACTTTGTATTCATCACATGCCCAAACTAGTATGTAGGCATATATATTAATCTCCGGTACTAGAATATTCATCAAAATACTATCAGATTTGCTAGTATTGTTATTACTCATCAATATACTCTTGCAAGAGACATTCACTCACTAACCAAACACGAAAACATTTTCTCAGAAAAATATTCTCCATAAAAAGCATTGGAACTTGAGTACATAAAATCCAGTTCTCTTATTGACATGGATTGGAACTCTTGTTAGGTGACGATGACAGCTTAAAATGAGCAAGGAACTGTACAAATTTGGTTAGACTACATCTCGACTTACTATTTGCAGAAATTGCAGGAGTACAAGGCATAAAAATAACTAAAAACTTCAGTTTTATGTGCCAGATTCATTATTCACAGCGTCTTCGCCAGCTGCTTCATTGAATGCAGCAGCCAGGTATTCAGCGAGGCTTTGCTGGGGAGTGAATTTTGTTGGAGTTTCTCCAAGTTTAGCCTTTTTTATGCTCACGGAGTTTGGATGCTGGGATTTCAGAGAGTCGTGTATCGATACATGGCTTCCAAATAACTGGCTTCAATGCTTTCCATGGATCTTCCACCATTGACTTGTGATAGTAAAATTTGAATCGACCCCCACCTCTTTTTGAACCTCGGTAAGCCTTGCCTCTGGATCTTGAACCTTGGTAGGAACTACCTTGTCCATATTGGCTACCAGCTCCACCAACTTGAGGAGAATCATGGCTGGAAATGTCACCAACACTGTGTGAATTAGGCAGAGAGAAGTTGATAGGTGTGCCAAGAGAGCTATCCAAGGTGTTAGAGGAGTTTGCTGGTGGTGTGCAAAAGAGACTAGTTTTCCTACGGATTCCAAGAGGAATGGCGTTGACTCCTCGTGGCCGGTACGTTCTTTGAGCCGAGTTATAGCTGCCTTGAGCATGATAAGCTGGGGACCCGGCGTTCAGAGACCCTGGAAAAAACAAAATAGAGTAAACAAGGGCCTAGATTTATACTGCATAAATGCAAAGAAAATAACAAAAGTGGTTATTCCACATCATGGTAATTGTTGAAATAAAAGTCAAAAAACTGCCATTAGTATAACATTCGAAACCAGACCTACTATGTAACATTCTGTCTAAGAGGACGCCTCAAAATCATCATTTTCAGATTCCTATCCCTCACTTTTCATGCTAATTGGATGCTAGTCATTTGCAAAAGTTATGCAGGCAGAATAATTTATTCTCCAAGATGCATCAGGAATCATTTCGGACAAGCCGACCTCTCTCTGGGAGAGAGGCTAAAGGAACCCACTCCAAATTCTAGAAAAGGGAAAACATTTCATACTAACGTGCTACAGTTTGTTTTTGCATAAGCTTCTCCGCTAAATTCATCTATCCTGTCAAGGACTCAAAATTTAACTGATATGACAAACTTAAAATGAGCAGCATCGATGATGTTGATCTCATCCGATTTTTTTTTTGTCCTTTTAAATATTCCCCCCTCAATTTTATTCTAACAGAGCCATAAATCCTACATCAACGAGTGCCGAGCTATGATAACGTGGTCAGTAGCAATCAGCTTCTGTTTAGCCACATACTATCCTGATCAATAATCACAAACTAGCTATATACATTGAACCCCCTCCCTTTGCTGACAAGAATCAGTTGCTAAGCCAGTTGACCTTTTCTTTTCAGCAATTTATGTTTTTGACTAAATGATTAACTTGCTAAGAGACTAACCTCACATTTTTCTGAAGTTATAAAAGAAGTCTTGCTATTTTAGGGGTTGGAGTTGGGAAGTTGTTGAAGCAAAGGCCTCACACCTTCCTATCCTCTAAATTATATGCCTCAATTACATTTATCCTGAACTATGTCCATCCAAATATTCCTTCCCTTACGCTTTCAGTCAAGCACAGCCTCCTGCGCACTAGGTTCAAGCTACATCATACCACTTCATCCCTTTCACTAGTCAATATAATATCAACATTCATAGCTTGAAAAAGTAAAAGAGGGTCCTTTATCAAGAAGAGACAAAGTAAAAGCAGGTTTTTAAGACTGGTTCTTAGACTTCCTTCTTCTGGAGTAGGATCTTGTACCTTATTTGTGCAACCTAGAGTTACCATTATCCCATATATCCCTGACAAATCGTGAAATATAATACAAATTTAAAATGCTAAGCTTCTGGATGGTAGGGAACAATACCCAGACAGTGTCTGCAAGTACATCTAATTGAAAAATGACTATTCAATTGTAAAGGAGAAAGAATCCTAAAGTCAGGTATTTATATTGTAACATTCTCTTTTATGAATTAGTAGCAACTTTTGTAACTAAACCCAACACAAGTAAAGATGAAAGTGATTCCAACGACCTTTCTTAATGATTCCCTCTTTTGAAGTTTTAAAATTCTCTTCAACTAGAAAAAAATACTTCTGTGAGGTTAAATAGTATTCCTCATCCAACTTTATCGGCAACATTCTGTTCCTTGCAACTGTGCGATAAACTTAACTGACGATTTGACCTACTTACTATTTAACTCATCGCAGAAGACGAACCTTTTTCTTTAAATGGGAAAAACTTGTTGGAGATAAGTAAAGGAACTAAATAGTTTAAGGCTAGAAGCTTCCGAAAGCTATATTGACATAAGACTCTTGCTTTATATTGTTTTGAATTTGATGTAATGTCTTTATACCCATATCACATATTCAAACTATTAGTTTAACATATCTCCAGGAACTCGAGTGTAACAATTCATACGAACTTTCTTCTTTTATCCTTGGAGGTCAGCCTTGGTTTGTATTTGGGATAGAGGGACTACTAGATAGAACAATAAAAAGTAAGTCAAATAGATAGATTAATAAGCCGCAATAGGGTTTGTCTACAATTATTTTGCAGCATAGAATTTATATTGGCATCTCAGCCATCAGCACAGACAGTTTTTTTAATCAAGAGACTCAACTACTTGCCTAACATACTGTAGCAGATTAGATAATTTTATCCCCTTATTAACACATGGTACTACGCAAAGAAAATAATATCAGTTTTGATGCCTGCTGCTTTCTCTAAAAGGTATTTTCATAGTCAACACATACTTTTGTCTATTCTTTGGCAAATCCTAGTCCATTTCTTCTAAAAATGATACTCAACCTTTTGACACATCACTATCACTCTCTTTGGTTCCAACTGAACAAAGAATAGCAAAAATCAGATGAAGACTTGACCTGGCCAAATTGAACCTTATTGAGTCTTTGGGATCTTGAAATTTGAAAAGGCATTACATTTTACAAGTACAAACTGGTAAAAACTTAACTCGAAGATGTGGATTCTCTCCATGGCTTTAGAATAACAAAGAACAACTATGCATCAACTCCAACCTAGTAGGAGTTGGCATATGCATTCTCAACATCCATTCAATTCAATCCTCACCGTTTCATTCCCATACTTTCTCTCAGTGGCTCTCAATAAAACAACTTAAATCTATTTTAAGTTCAGCAAGACAAATAGCACCTAAAGCACCTTGCACTCACAAAAGAAACACATGAATCCACAAAGAAATTGCAATAGTACATATAACAAGAAGCATCTATGAATTACTTTTGCAAAGGTACAGTCATATAAACGGAAAAAAGAAAAACATAAACTTCAAGTAAGAACATGTAATTACTTGGAGGCGTGTTACACGGTTGTGAAGCCTGAGGGCTGAGATTGTTCTTTTTGTTGTTGGCAGAGAAAGCAGCCATGGGGTCAGTGTAGTAGTCAAATCTAGGCCTTGGCTCATCCTTCCCAGAGGAAGCTGAAGAAGTTTCAACCAATGGATTGGTAAGGCCATGATCAAGGGCCCCCCCCATAGAATTTTGTTCTTCATTGTTACTTCCAGCTTCTGCAGCTTCCTCTCGAATTGCTTTCAACCTCTCCTTTCTCTTTTCTGATTCCTCCATTCTTTATATCTGAGTTTAAAACAAGAATCCCATCCAAACTATCAACAACTACAACGTACCCAGCGTAGTCCACAAAGTTGGGTCTAGGAGGGTAGACCGGTAGAGTGTATGCAAACCTTACCCCTACCTCACCTCGGAGGTAGAGAGGTTGCTTCCAATAAACCCTCGGCTCATAGATCCAATCCAAACTATCCCTTAAAAAAATAAAATATAAAATTTTCCAAAGATGATCAAACTTTTAGCCGAATAGGGCTAAAGAGTGTGAATATTGACATCTATATGTATACAACAACAACATACCCAGTATATTCCCACATAGTGGAGTCTAGGGAGGGTAGAATGTACGCAGTCTATACCGCTACCTCAGCGGCGAGGTAAAGAGGTTGTTTTCGACAGAACCCCGCTCGAGACCAAGCAACGTAGGAAAAGACATAATATAAGAACAAGAAACAAATGATAGTAACAAAACAACAGAGAACAACAAAACAACAAGTTTATCACCAAATTAATACTACCAACAAACTACCCGAAATCACAAACAACACCCAAAAAAACTCCAAGAACAAGACACTACCCGTGAAACGCTACAACTACTACCCCCATCCTACTAACCTTCTACCCTAATATGCATCCTCCATACCTTCCTATCTAGAGTCATGTCCTCGATAAGTTGTAACTGCTCCATGTCATGTCTAAGCACCTCCCTCCAATATTTCTTCGGTCTATCTATACCTTGCCTAATCCATCCATAGCCAACCTCTCGCACCTCCACACCGGGGCATCCATGCCCCTTCTCATCACATGTCCGAACCATTTCAACCTCGTTTCACGCATCTTGTCTTCTACCAAAGTCACTCCCACTTTATCATGTATAACCTCGTTCCTGATCCTAACAATCCTAATAAACCCACACATCCATCGCAACATCCTGATCTCCGCCACATTCATCTTTTGAATAAGAGAGTTCTTAACTGGCCAAATACAACATAGTTGGTCTAACCGTCACTCTATACAACTTTCCTTTACGTCGAAGGGGCACCTTCTTATCACACAAGATTCCGAATGCGAGCCGACATTTCACCCACCCTGCATCAATACAATGGGTGATGGCCTCATCAATTTCACCATTTCCTTGTATCACAGATACTTAAAACTATCTCTCTTTGGAATGGTCTAGGTATCAAGCTTCATACACTAAGGCATCTTACCATGAACTTCCTCTATCAAAACATCTATCACCAAGGCAAATAAAAAGGGGCTAAGGGATGATCCTTGGTGCAACCCTATCAATACGGAAAAGTACTCCGAGTTTCTTCCCACAGTTCTTACACGAGTCTAAACTTCATTCTACATGTCCTTAATCGACCCAGTGTATGCCACAGGAACACCTCTAACTTCCAAGCACCTCTATAGAACCTCCCTGGGGATTTTGTCATATGTCTTCTCTAGATCAATGAACACCATGTGTAAGTTCTTCCTCTCTCTATACTACACCTGTCTTCTAACAAGATGAATGGCCTTCGTAGTCGAGCGTCCTAGCATGAATCCGAATTGATTCTAAAAAATAGTCATGATCCACCCTTTCCCAAACCTTCATAGTGTGACTCAACAACTTGATACCCCTATAGTTATTGTAATTCTAAATGTCACCCTTGTTTTTGTACAAAGGAATCATCTTATTCCATCTCCAAGCTTCGGGTATCTTCGTTATCCTGAAAATGACATTAAACAACTCGATCAATCACTCCAAACTTGCCTTGTCTGTGCTCTTCCAAAAATCCACAGGAATCTCACCTGCCCAATCGCTCTACCCTTACGGATCCTGCGAATAGCACCCCTAACCTTCTCAGCCTTGATACGCCTATAATAGCCATAGTCATAATGCCTCTCTGAGTGCTCCAAGTCTCCCAACACAATGCCTGCATCCCCTGTTTCATTCAAGAGCTTATGGAAGTATGACCACCATCTTCTCCTAATGAGACCCTCATCCATCAATAAGTCACCGTCCTTACCTTTGATGCACTTCGCTTGGTCAAGATCACGAGCCTTATGCTCCTTAATCTTGGCTGGCCTGTATAACTTCTTATCCCCGCCTTTTTGCTCTAATTCAGCGTACAAGCTTTCAAAAGTCGTTGTTTTAGCCACCGTAACAGCTAACTTAGCCTCCTTCCTAGCCAATTTATACATTTCTCCTCCTCGGTTGTACTTTCCACCAATTTCACGTAAGCCCTCTTCTTTGCCTCCACCCTCCCTTGTACTTCTCCATTCCACCACCAGTCCCCTTGACGTTTGCCAAACCGACCTCTCAATACACACAACACTTCTTTAGTCATTTCCCTAATGTAACTTGGCCGTCTTATCCCACATACTGTCTGCATCGCCACTACTCCCCCGAGCCCCCATATCTATCAAATTCTCCCTTATCTCCAAGGCACTGGCCATAGTAAGCTACCCCATTTTTTATCCTAGGGTGATCATCCACAACCATCTTCCTCCTCGTCTTCTTGATCTTCAAATCTATCACTAAAAGCTTATATTAGATCGAAAGATTCTCACTTGAAATAACCTTACAATCTTTACAAAGACCTTTATCCTCCGTCCTAAGGAGCAAAAAGTCTGTCTAAGTCTTGGCCACCGAACTACGGAAGGTAACCAAATACTCCTCATTCTTGGAAAGCTAGAGCTCGCTATCCTCAATCCAAAGGCTCTAGCAAAATCTATAAGTGAAGCTCCTGCTTCATTCATCTCTTCGAAACCAAAGCCTCCATGCATATTGATAACGCTCAAATTACACTCTTGAATGGGTTTAAGCAATCGTTGTCAATAACCTAAGTTGGGTTATTGTATCGAATCCACAAGGAGTGAAGACACGAAATTCAAAGTTCGAGAGTGTTAAAAGACCTGTAATGTGTATAAAACAAACATAAATGTAAAAAGGGGATTAGTTGGAATGTTTCCAAAGTGACAATTTCTTTGCTTTTAGAATACTATCTTGAGGTTGAAAATGCTTAGAGTGTAATCAATTGGGAATAGACCTTGGGGCTATGCAATTCTAGGTGTGAATTCATGCATGGGTAATTGAGAATTTATCCAAAATTCAGTTAGTAGTCATGGGTAGGCTAGATTTAGAGGTATTAGTGTCAATCATTCAATAAAACACTAAATTTCACAAATGGTTTCTTTCGAACACCTCATAAGTGTAACAATTTCACCAATCTGGGTGCTTTCATCTGTTTTCTTTTACTTATGGCTGCCGTATTTATGTTATGTATTCTTGTTATGTGTTTTACATGGTATTTGTGTATTTATGTTATGTATTCTTGTTATGGCTGCCGTATTTATGTTATGTGTTTTACATGGTATTTGTGTGGTATCTGGTGCCTTGAGCCGGGGGTCTATCGGAAACATCCTTTCTACTTCTTTAGAGGTAGAGGTATGGACTGCGTACATCTTACCCCCCCCAGACCCCACCAGGTGGGAATACACTGGGTTTGTTGTTGTTGTTGTTGTATTACCTCAATTAACATCCTTATGTCTGAGAGATGCTATTAAATGAAATAATTCAAGTTATTATTTGCATTTATTCCTCACCCATATCCCCTCTTTCGAGGATGATGTAGGTTCATAGGTAATTGGGATTCGCAACGCTCAATTCTTAGTTAAAACATGGAATAAATGCAAAACACATAATAAATAGCTAATTAGGAGGATAAATAAACAATACCCATGCACTAATCACAACCTATTCAAGCAAACCTCAAGATGGAGAATTAGCTATTCATAGCGAGAGAAAGTAAAGATATACCAAAGTTTTCATTAAATTGATCCATGAAAAATAAAAGGAATGCAAATCCAAGCTTTGATTTTCAATTAATCTTCAATGGAAAGCACTAATCATTCACTTGAAAATCACTGTAAATATGTTCATCACTCAAGAGTAGTACAATAGTGTTCAAAGATGAAAGATAGATACTGGAAATGCTTGGGATCGTGAATTTTATGCATTGGGATCGAAAAATATGAAATTCCATCATTGCCCCTGAAATTATGCCCGACGATCGCTTAAGTTATTGGCATGAAGAGCTGGCCATCATAATGAAGCCCTCCACCACCGCAGATTGAATTCAAACAGGACAAGTTATCCAGAAGATGCAAATTTATGAAAAAACATTACCATAGGAGATTACAATGGCCAGTTTTTTCTTAAGAAGTAACATATGTATTTGCACAAGCTAGATCTGACACTGTGGCTTCTGGTTAGAATACAGTAACAGTTAAGTGCATATGAGCGCAGAAGCACAATTGTTTTGTCTCGAGTGCTGAAGGATAAAGTAAATTACCACTGGCTGAAAAAGGCTTTCCATAGACCCGGAGTTTACAAGTCTCATGAGTGCAACTTCAGCAGCTGATTGCTCCGTCGCCTTGCGATTGAAAAATCTAGGTAGAGATTCATACTTAACATCGTTCACAATAACTGTTGAGGTAAACATAGGCTCACGAGAAGGACCTTCTTTGATAGTCTCATAAACAGGGGTAGGAAGTCCAACTTTCTGCGCGTATTCTTGCAATCAGTTTTTGAAAACATAACAAGTTGACACATCGGTAATATGTTTAAAATAAGCGACCATCTCCATTAATAAAACAAAATAAGCAATGACGAAAGCTTCAAAGTAGAAAGGTGACAAGTAAAGATAATAAGAGAAATAGATTTACACCAAGTTTATAATAATAACACAAAAGGTATGCACATGTATGTTTATAAAGCTGAGGTTTCAGCAATTGGGACCATCAAATCCCGTGGATCGGACAATGTAAATATTATGGACTGAAAAGTGTCCCTATTTACTCTTCCTCTCTCTTTTAAAACTCTAGCATCCCTGTCTGAAAGCAAATACTTGCACCTAACCAAAATTATAAGACGTAGAGAAGTATTACAAAAACTTATAATAACTACCCTTTGTTGAGTCTTTAGCACAAAATTACTAACTCTAACAGGGTACATGTGTATGTCTTCACTCCTTGTGGATTTGACCCCAACCTAAGTTGGGTTGTTGTATCGAATCCACAAGGAGTGAAGACACGAAATTCAAAGCTTGAGAGTGTTAAAAGTCAACTAGGAGTTGACCCGTAATGTGTATAAAACAAACATAAATGTAAAATGGGGGATTAGTTGGAATGTTTCTTAAGTGACAATTTTTTTGCTTTTATAATACTATCTTGAGGTTGAAAATGCTTAGAGTGTAATCAATTGGGAATAGACCTTGGGGTCGCTTACGCGACTCCTTTAACTGCCTTGACTAGTCGTGTACGCGATACAACAATCGCTTACCCGACTCAACTGATCATTTGACGCGACAACATTAACGGTTTGACTGGTCGGTTATGCGATCCTCAGACCGCTTAAGCGTTATCTGAGGGTCGTTTCTGAGACACTTCTTCAAGCTTTTTCCTGTTCAGTTCCTTTTTTCCCTTTTTAGCTTCGACTTCACTCCTTTTTCACTAGACTTCCCTGAGAAGCTATAAATACCAGAAATTAGTACATTTCATAAGGTATTAGCCTCATATCATAAATTTAGCCATAATAACTCATTAGAAACGAGATATCAATGAGTGGCGAAATTGCCACTTATCACACATCTTGGTAACCCCTCGGTGATGCCATGATGTGCCCACTGAAATCTCCTCCTAAGAACAGCTTCTCAATGTCCCAGCACACCTCTCACCACCTCATCCAAAACCTCCGAAAAGCTCTTCTTCTCCTCCTCGTCCAAACCCTTCTATGGTGCGTAAGCACTAATGATATTCCAAGTAGACCCTTCAATTACCAACTTAATCGACATCAACCTATCATTGACCCCAGTGTTGTAAAAGGCGTCGCCAATGGCGAATGGCGAGGCGAGACTAAGGGTGTGCAAAAATTGAACCGACCGATAAACCGAACCAATAAAAATGTAATTGGATTATTGAGTTAACGGTTTCTTATTGGTTTTATAAAAAAATTTATTGGGTAAACGGTTCGGTTTCGGTTTTAGCTTCCTTAACCGATAACCCAATAAGGATACACTAAATTATTGTCTTATATCCCTATTTATGTTATATATATATATATATATATTATATGCACTACTTATTCACAATTCAGTGATTCACAAAGTATTAACCTATTCAGGGCAACAAAGGCACAATATAAAACTCAGCTATTATCGTATTGAAAAGCTTGAAGCATTTATAGCTTCCAACAATTAGGATTCAATTTTTTTTCGAACTAACATTCAGTTCAAGTTTGAAGATTCTTGTAAACTAAAATGCATTGCGTAGGATTTTGGCGGTAACTAAAATTTCGGTTTTTTATATTAGTTGTTACTATTTCTATTCTATAAGTATTTTCTTATTGGTTAAATCAAAAACCGAACCGTTAAGGACCAAAAACCAATAAACCGAAATCGATAAGAAATATCTTATTGGTTGGTTATTGGTTTTATATATTTAAAAACCGAAAACCGAACCAATAACACATAAAACCGAACCGAACCGACCGATGCACACCCCTAGGCGAGACATAGTCGCCTCTTGTCGTCGTGGCGAGGCAAAATCCAAAAGGCGACGCCTTTTCGAGAAAGGCGACAAGGCGAGCCGACGATGGCGTCGCCTTTTTATTTTTTTTAAAAAAAATTAGGGCTTTAGGGTTAAAAGTTAATTTTAGGGCTTCATATTTTGGCTATACCAACTTACTCATTGGCGACTGCGGCTGCTACCTACTCACAACTCACAAGTTTGACTTCAACTGTAGCGACCAGCGACGCTACTCCGGTGACTCCTCCTACTCCGGTAAGTCTTGATTTCTATTTTTTTTCTTCTTTCTTCTTCTTCTTCTTCTTCTCCTTCTTCTTAATCCGTCAGCTGAACATTGGCATGCTGTTTTTTTTCTCTTCTTCTTCTATTCTGTAACAGTGATACAGTGTTACAACACACTGTCACTGATTTACTGTAACAGACTAACAGTAAGCTGTAAGCAGCAAGCACTGAAATATTTCTTGACTTGAAAATTTCCTAATATATTAGCGCTATTGAAATTTTGATCATTTATATATTATTTTAATTTTTTGTATTAATTGTCGCCGCACATTCAAAAGGCGAGCGGCAAGCGGCGAGGCGGGGCCTTGTCCCCCTTTCGCCGTCCAAAACACTGACTGACCCTCCTAACTTCTAACACTTGCTCCCCAAGCTCTTCATCTACTAAGATTCCTACCCCATTCCTATTCCTCACACTCCCTACGAACCACAACTTATACCTGTTCACATCTCGCGCCTTAGAACCTATTCATTTGGTGTCTTGAATACAAGCCATATTAATCTTCCTCTACCTCAGAATCTTCACCAGTTCTATGGACTTCCCTTGTAAAGTTCCTATGTTCCGGGACCCTACTCTCAAAAAGATTCATATGAACTATTCCTTAACCAAATATACAAAAATTTCCAACTTTTAGCCAAACAAGACCAGTGGGTTTAAGAATATGCACATCAATATGTACACGCAGATAAAAACATTCAATATGAACCATTCCTTGACCAAAAATACAAAAAATTCCCCTAAAAAAAATCCAACTTTTAGCGAAATAGGACTAGTGAGTGTATCAATATACACATCTATATGTTCACCCATACCATATAGAAACGATCCAATCCAAACTATCCTTAATAAAAATATACAGAATTTTCCAACAAAAATCCAACTTCTAGCCAAATAGGACTAGTGGGTGTGTCCATCAATATGAACACCCAAATGAAAAAAAAAGATTCAATTTTAACCAAATAAGGAAAGTGGGAGTGTATTTATACACATCAATATGAACACCCAAATGAAAAAAATTCAATTTTTAACTAAATAATGGAAGTGGGTGTGTCAATATGGTCAACCCATATGAAAAAGAAGCAATTTTTTTAACCGAAGAAGAGAAAAGGGTGTGTATCACCAGAAGTGTATATCATGAGTTTTGGAGTTTAGAGTTGGAGGGTGTGCCTGTATCCTAGCTGGAATTTTGAAGCCTATCTAAAGTGAAAAGAGGAAGAAGAGAACAAGTTCCAAATTACAAGAATCCAAAGGGTTTCATATTTTTGGTTCCCCCTCAATTTACATTTTTACCCTTTAACATCAAGAAAATAACTATTTTGTAATTTATGTAATTTCAGTCATAGCATAAATGCTAAATGCCATATTTATGTAATTTCGTCATAGCATAATTTCACTTTCTTCTCTCACTTCTTTGGTGCTGACGAGAAATACCAAAATGGCTAACAAAGGTATGGTTTTTTCCCCTCTATTTTCCCTTGTTCTTGTTGTATATTTCTTGAATTTTGTCGTAATTTTTTTTACTTTTATGACTAGGGTTCATTGAATTCAGTTCTTGATGTGTAATTTTAGAAGGAAAAGCCTCAGATTCTTGTTTGCAAGCTGTTCTTTTTTGAGTTTTTATGTGCTTAAAAATTTCATTTTTTTCATCCTTGCTCTTTCTTAACAAAATTTCAACAACAAACAACAATTTCAGTGGTATATAGACAGGGGAGTTGCTCGGATGGTAAGCACCTTTTTAGTCCGTTTCAAAAAAATAACCCCTTTTAGTTCGTTTCAAAAAAATGACCGTTTACTTTTTGACAATACTTTAATTTCAACTTTTCATATGACATGTTTAGACTACAATATTAAAGAGCATTATATTATATTTGACACAACTTTAATTTAAGGTCGCATATTCAAAAGTTTCTTTATTTTCTTAAACTTTGTATCAAGTCAAAGTAAGTTATTCTTTTTAAAACAGAGGGAGCAATAAAATTAAAAAAAAATTGTAGTTTCTTAGAGAATTTTGTATGCCAAAAAGATTGTTGATTTTAATGAATTTTTTTCCTTTTTGGGGTTTCCTACCCGGTGTTCGGTGCCCGCATTTAAGAAAGAGCAAGGAGGAAAAAAAATGAAATCTTTGTTATGAATCTGGTTTCAGGTGTGTGCAAAAACTGATTCAACCGATAAACTAAACTGAAAAAATATTATTGGTTTATCGGTATTGAGTTATTGGGTTAATGGTCTTTGAATGATTTTGTAAATTTTTTATGGGGCTATCGGTTCGGTTTTAAGGTTTTAGTTAATGGTTACACCGAAGGGGAGCCTTGGAATAACTGGTAAAGTTGTTGCCATCTGATCAGGAGGTCACGGGTTCAAACCTTAGAAATAGACTCTAGCAAAAATGCAAGGTAAGGTTGTGTACAATACACCCTTGTGGTGGGGCCCTTACCCTGCATTTAGTAGGAGTTTTAGTGCGTGGGCTGCCCTTTTTTTTTTATAAAATTAGTGGTTAAACTGATAACTCAATTAGATTATATTAAAATTATATTTTTATTCGCACTTATATGATAGTGGCTTTAGATTCTATATACATACCTTATTGTATTTTATAGTTGTTGTCGTCGTTCTTTTAATTTATGTAGACTTTATGCATGAAGAAAGTGTAGAACAAATGAATATAAGAGAAAGTAAAAAAATATTAGGGGAGTATTTTATTATTGGTTAAATTGAAAACAGAACGCGATAACGAATATCTTATTGGTTTGATCGGTTTATCGTTTTTACAAACCGAACCAATCGATGCGCACCCCTATCTGTTTTTATTTTTTTATTTTTTTATGTGCTTGGAGAATTTTGTATACCAAAGAAATTGTAGTTTCTGGTGAAAATTTTGTTAAGAAAGAGCAAGGAGGGAAAAAAAAACGAAATCTTTGTTATGAAGCTTTTTTTTTTTGATTGAGTTTTTATGTGCTTGGTGAATTTTGTATACCCAAAAAAATTGTTGTTTCTGATGAATAATTTGTTAAGAGCAACGAGGAAAGAAGATGAAATCTTTGATATGGGTTTTTAAATTCTAAAAGAAGTTAATTTGGCTAAGACATTTGGGTTTAGTGGATATTGAGGTAGGTGGTGACTGGTGTTTGGTTTGCTTCTTCAGCCATGATAAATATAGAGAGTTTTGAGCTGTATTTTTTGTTTATTATTGGGGCATGATTGGTTGTGTAATATATTGTACAAATTTCTCTTCCTTATTTGTGCCTTATTAAATGTATATAATATTCTAGCTGATACTTAGGGATTTAGATATCTAGTTACCTTAGTTAGCCTTTCTTTACTTGTATTTATATTGATGCCACCTTCAACTTGCGGGGGCGTATTGGGGCATGATTTATTGTGTAATATATTATACAGATTTCTCTCCCTTATTTGTACCTTATTAAATGTATATAATATTCCAGCTGATACTAAAGGATTTATATATCTTGTTACCTTGGTTAGCCTTTCTTTACTTGTATTTATATCTCTGTAACCTTTGAATAATATACAAATCTTATATACTACTCCTTTTTCATCTGTCAAACCTTTATTTATAAAGCTTTTATTCTTGATTCTGGAAAATAATACAGTATGTTGTCTATTGTGGAAGTCTAGGTATGTAGATCCAGTATAGATATTTAAGTAGCAACGTGCTTATGCAATCTCTGATTAATTAGTTTGTTTGAATAAGATATTTGATGAGAAGAGATGTACCATAGCCCTCTATTTAGGAGGTGTATTCTAGAGATTTGAGACATATCCATCCTTGTCTGAATTGGTGAAACTGAGGGATTGTTTGGTAATTAGTAATGTTAGGAATAGTTATGCTAGAATTACTGTATAACTTTGGTATTGCTAATACTGTGGGTTGCTATGTATAAGTTATACACCCTATAATATTGTATACGCACGTTGAAACACTACCAAACAAGGTAGTATTAAATAATACATGCATATAATATCAAGGCTAATGCATGTATTATTTTTCTAATACACCTACCAAATTTCCCCCGAGTGATATGAACGATTGGAGTATTCATATATATGTATTCCGTTAGAGTTAGTAATTTTGTGCTAGAGACTTAACAAAGCGTAGTTAAGTTTTTTTAATACTTCTCTACTACTTATAATTTTGTGTAGGTGCAAATATTTTCTTTTAGACAAGAATGCTAGAGTTTTATAAAAAAGAGGAAGAGTAAATAAGGACACTTTCCAATCCATAATATTTACATTGTCCGGTTCACCGGATTTGATGGTCCCAGTTGCTGAAATCTCAGCTTTATAAACATATATGTGCATACCTTTTGTGTTGTTATTATAAAATTGTTGAAAATCTAATTCTCTTATCTTTACTTGTCACCTTTCTGCTTTAAAGTTTTCTTCATTGCTTATTTTGTTTTATTATGGAGATGGTCGCTTATTTTTGAACATATTACAGATGTGTCAACTTGTTATGTTTTCAAAAGCCGACTGCAAGAATATGCGCAGAAAGTTGGACTTCCTACCCCTGTTTATGAGACTACAAAGGAAGGACCCTCTCATGAGCCTATGTTTACGTCAACAGTCATTGTGAACAATGTTAGGTATGAATCTCTACCTGGATTTTTCAATCGCAAGGCGGCGGAGCAATCAGCTGCTGAAGTTGCACTCATGAGACTTGTAAACTCCGGGTCAATGGAAAACCTTTCTCAGCCAGTGGTAATTTACTTTATCCTTCATCACTTGAGACAACAATTGTGCTTCTGCGCTCATATGCACTGTGATCTTAACTGTTCCTGCATTCTAACCAGAAGCCACGGTGTCAGATCTAGCTTGTGCAAAACTTTATTTTTTTATTTGTTAACTAGTTTAGTACTTTCGTTTGGTTGCTGTACTGTTGAATTTCAGTTTTTCGTGTTGTCGAAGTAATAAAACCTCTCTGTTTTGCTTTGTTTGCTGTATTTTTCAGCACGAAACAGGCTTGTGCAAGAATTTGCTCCAAGAGTACGCTCAAAAGATGAATTTTGCTATTCCTAAATATGAATGTCGGAGGTATGACCCAGAAGGCAAAGTGATAACATTTTCATGTACCGTAGATGTAGGGGGAATGAGATATGTTGGAGCAGCAGCTAGAACAAAGAAGGAAGCAGAGATCAAAGCTGCTAGAACTGCATTGTTGGCCATTCAGTCTAGTAGTACGGGGCCTAATGGCTATTCTGCATACACTGTCCTTCCAATGAAGAAGGTCACAGATTTGTCCATCAGCAACCAGGAGAGTGCAGCAGCTCTGAAACCAAAGAAAAACAGATTCAAGAAAAAGAAGAAGAGGAATGTATGCACGAGGAACACTGGTGACGTGCAAGTTCAGATGGTCAATCAAGGTACAGAATCACCTGCACCTCTTGCCCCCACTATGGGTGATCTAGCTCCATTCAACAGTTCGAGTTCTGTTGAGAACAGAACAGCATTAGTGGTGAGCCAAAATGATCGTGGAACTTCAACTCTTGGAATCAATTCTCAGTTTGGTGGAGCAGGTACGGCTGAGGGAAATGCTGTTATTGGAGTTGAGCAGGTTACTTCAGAAGTACATAGTTCAACGGTTGTGATTACTTGGAGAAACAACTCTCATGTACGATAGATTCAGATCAAGGTCGAAGTAGGAACATGGAGGCAGAATATCTGAACATGTTTGTTTTGCAGGGTTAGCTATATGAGGTGGTTGGTACAAGAACAATTAGATCATAGGTAATACGTTGGATGCTCAAAGTTTCCGCGAGTAGGTTTAGCGTTAACATTTTGAACATCCAAAATTGAAAGGATTGTCGATGGCGTGCTTTTGCCTGACTGTTAAAACTTATGTAGTCGTTGGTACATGCTAAATGTGTGGTGTAGTTGGCACAGCCGCATGTGCATGAATCTGTCTTTGACATTACATGGTTTTACTTCAATTGCTTTGATATTTGAGGTGTCCTGTCATATGACAATAAGTGGGTTATTATATATGCTATCATTCACATGGTCTTATTTCTTTTTTGGTAATATCTTTTTGATCAATTATTACGTTCCATTTATTTGAACCCCACATTTCAGGTAAAAGAGCTCTTGGTCCTTTGGACAAAAACCTTGAGTATTTCTAAGTTACTGTTTCATCACTATTAACAGTAACTTACATGGCACCAAAGGGTGTGAATCATCAAGTTTAAATTTTAGGTATTGATGGACAGATTTACCTTTATCCATACTATTTTGTGGTTGCTATTCTATTTGATTGTTCTTTGACTTCTTCATCACTAAATTTCTTTTTATTTCCAACTAGAAAATTACGGTCATTAAAGAACTAATATTTTTCTAAGGTAATTTTATATTCCTCTATTATCTAATCGAAATATTACATCATCCCATTTGTTTTAATTGTATTATGAATTAATTGCAAATAATAAAAGAAAATAAAACGTAACAAATTTAACATCTATTAGATGAGGAATAATATGTTTTTCATTAATACTCCCTCCGTTTTACAATAAGTGAATTGTTGGAGCAATTTTAGTGTTTCAAAATAAGTGAATGGTTCACAATTCAAGGTAAATGTTGGAAATTTTTTTCAAATTTACCCTCCATTAAATGTGCATTGGTCATATGTCTTTGCTTTTTGAAGAGGGCAAAAATGGAAAAACATGATAAATTTATGTCTTTTGCTTTTTTTTCTTAATATGTGTGCCAAAATCCAACAATTAACTTATGTGGAACGGAGGGAGTAATGTTTTTCAAGAATAATTTATTCTATTTTATTAATCTACACCACATATTTTTTATGAGTGTCTAAAAAGTATCTCACAATGTGAAATAACCATATTAATTAAACAAATACATCAACTGTTGAAACTTCAACTAAAAAACTGTAAAACAATAATATAATAATATCTTAGTAGAATTTTCTATCACTTTAAAATGAGACGTCTCCTACTCGATTTATCTATTTAGTATATTCCCAAAAATAATAATTCATATATGCATAAAAGTCTTTAAAATTACAATAAATAGTAAAAGTGAGCCCATATATTCTAAAATATAACGGTTTGGTACTAAAAAATTAAATGTTAAATTCATAATTTAAATCTTTGTTCCACCTCTATCTCTTCAAATCATATACCTTACTTTCATAGGGCTTTGGGCTTTAGGTGATAAAAGAGTTTTAAAATGAAATGTGGTTGACACAAGTGTTAATAATTGAGTGGAGGTAACAATTACTTTATTAAGGATTAAGAAAGTAAGAAAAGTTTGAAAATAACCCACAAGTTTTTAAATTTACACTTTGATCCAATGTAAAACCTAATATAACTAGAAATTGAGGGGGAAAAAGGCATGTTTCTCTCTCTTCTCATTTATTGGAGTTTTCTCTCTCTTCGTGATTTTTGTTGTTAATTGTTATTGTTGTTTTATTCATCATCTTCTTCTTCATTATCATCATCTTGTTCTTCATTAGCATCTCTTCTTGTTCATCATCATCTTCTTGTTATTGAACATTATTGTTACCGCTACTATTGCTACTTGATCAAATTTTTTTAGGTCAAATTTTATTCGTATATCACTTGGGAATTACTTATAGGTGATTTTAGTAAGTAAAATTATAATTTTTAGTTGAATTTCTCATTTGGGTGTATCTGCTACTGCTGTTTTTTCAACAGTAGATAAAACATTTAACGTGAATCCAACAGATGAGTAATCTGTTGCACAGATGAGTAATCTGTTGCAACATATTGACTAATCTGTTGCAACATATTGACTAATCTGTTGCAACATATGACTAATCTGTTGCAACATATATGACTAATCTGTTGCAACATATTACTCATCTGTTGGATTTGTATTATAGTTTTGTAACATGAATCCAACATATGGGTCATCTGTTGCAACAGATTAGTCATATATTGCAACAGATTACTCACTTGTTGCAATAAATGACTCATATATTGGATTCATGTTGCAGGTTCTATCCATTGTAGCAGTAACAAATATACCAAATAAAAAATTCAACAAAAAACATAATTATACTTACAAAATCACCTATGAAGTAATGTCCAAGTGATATACGAACAAAATTTGACCTAAAAAAATTCTAAAAATTTCAACAAGGGCACAATGAATAAGTGAAACACGTGAAAAAATTCATGAAATAGGTAAAGAAGACAAAAATAGTATATCATACATCAAATGCAAAAGGATCAAGGGGACAAACGTTTGAGTTCTCCTACAAACATTTAAGTTCCCTAGCATTTTAATTGCTTTTTAATGGATAACTCATCTATTATAACAAATTTTCTATCTGTTTGATAATTTTCAATAGATGAATCATCTGTTGCAACATGTTAGTCATCTGTTGATTCAAATTAAGCAATTATTAGTAATAACTAAAATGATTTAGCTAAAATTAAAGACAAGTCTTTAAGACAATAGGACAAACATTTGAGTTTTCCTAAAAATGTTTGAGTTCCCTAGTATTTTAATTATTTTCCAACAGATCACCTATTTGTTACAACAAGTTAGTCATCTGTTGCAATAAATACTTTTAACAGGTTAGTCATTTGTTGATTCAAATTAAGCAATTATTAATAATAATTAAATTGATTTAACTAAAATTGAAGACAAGACCTTAGACAAGAGGGAAAACGTTTGAGTTCTGTTAAAAAACATTTGAGCTTTAGTATTTTAAATTGCTTTTCAACACATATTTTGTCTATTTAGTAATTTCCAACAGATGAGTCATATATTGCAACAACTTAGTCATCTGTTGCAACAGATGTCTATATCTGTTTGATAATTTTCAACAGATGGATTAGTTGTTGCAACAAGTGAGTCATTTGTTGCAACAAATGTCTATATCTGTTTGGTCATTTTCAACAGATGTTTTTATTTGTTTGGTCATCTCCAACAGATTACTCATCTGTTGTAACATGTTAGTCATCTATTGATTCACATTAAGTCATTATTAGTAATAACTAAATTGATTACTAAAATAAAATATGAATTAATTAGTTCAATTACAGTTTTAATTAATCTCATAGTAATTACACGATCAACTAGGTATGTTCGTCCTAAGTAGAGTGATCAATTGACCAATTTTATTTGAAATGATTCAAACCAAGTCATCGTCAGAAATAACTATATTGATTTAACTAAAACTAAAGATGAATTAGTAAGTTCAATTACGATTTCAATTAATTTCATAGTAATTACATGATCAATTAAGTATTTCGTACTGAGTAGAATGATTAATTGACAAATTTTATGTGAAATAATTCAAATTAAACCATTATTAGAAATAAATACATTGATTTAACTAAAATTAAAGATGAATTAGTAAGTTCAATTACGATTTCAATTAATCTCAGTAATTAAATGATCAATTAAGTGTTTCATCCTTAGTAGAATAATTAATTGATCAATTTTATTTTAAATGATTCAAATTAAGCCATTATTAGTAATAACTATGTTGATTTAACTAAAATTAAACATGAATTAATGAGATCACTTACAATTTCAATTAATCTCATCGTAATTACATGATTAACTAAGTGTATTCGTCCCGAGTACAGTGATCAATCGACCAATTTTGTTTGAAATAATTCAAATTAAGATATTATTAGTAATAACTAAATTGAATTAACTAAAATTAAAGATAAACTTACAATTTCAATTAATCTCATAGTAATTAAATTATCAACTAAGTGTATTCGTCATGATTAGAGTGATCAATTGACCAATTTTATTTGAAATAAATCAAATTAAGCCATTATTCGTAATAACTAAATTGATATAACTAAAATTATAGATGAATTGATAAGTTCACTTACAATTTCAATTAATCTCATAGTAATTACATGATCAACTATGTGTATTAGTCTCGAGGAGAGTGATTAATCGGTCAATTTTATTTCAAATGATTCAGACTAAGTTATTATTAGTAATAAATAAATTGATTTTGACTAAATAAAAGATGAATTGATAAGTCCACTTACAATTTCAATTAATGTATTCGTCCTCAATAGAATGATCAATTGATAAATTTTATTTAAGATGATTCAAATTAAGCAATTACTAGTAATAACTAAATTGATTTAACTAAAATTAAAGACAAGACCTTAGACAAGGGGACAAATATTTGAGTTCTCTTAAAAACATATGAGCTTTAGTATTTTAAATTATTTTCCAACATATATCCTATATGTTTGATAATTTTCAATAGATGAGTCATCTGTTGCAACAACTTAGTCATTTGTTGCAACAAATATCTATATTTGCTTGATAATTCTCAATAGACGAGTCATTAATTGCAATAGGTTAGTCACTTGTTGCAACATATGTCTATATTTGTTTGGTCATTTTCAACAGATGTCTTTATCTGTTTGGTCATTTCCAACAAATGTCTTTATCTGTTTAGTCATTTTTAACAGATTACTCATCTTTTGCAACATGTTACTCATCTATTGATTAATATCAAGCCATTATATTAGTAATAACTAAATTTATTTAACTAGAATTAAACATGAATTAATAAGTTCAATTACAATTTCAATTAATCTCATGGTAATTATACTATCAACTAAGTATGTTCGTCCTGAGTAAAGTGATCAATTGACCAATTTTATTTGAAATGATTAAACCCAAACCATAATTAGAAATAACTATATTGATTTAACTAAAATTAAAGATGAATTAGTAAGTTGACTTACAATTTCAATTAATTTTATAGTAATTACATGATCAACTAAGTGTTTCGTCTTAAGTAGAATGATCAATTGACCAATTTTACTTGAAACAATTAAAATCAAGCAATTATTAGTAATAATTAAATTAATTTAACTAAAATTAAAGATGTTGATAATTTTAGTTATGATTTTAATTAATCTCATAGTAATTACATGATCATCTAAGTGTATTCGTTTTGAGTAAAGTGTTAATTGATCAATTTTATTTGAAATGATTCAAATTAAGATATTATTAGTAATAACTACAATGATTTAACTAAAATTAAAGATGAATTGATAAGTTCAATTACTATTTCAATTATTCTCATATTAATTACATGATTATCTTAGTGTGTTCGTTCTGAGTAGAGTGATCAATTGACTAATTTTATTTGAAATGATTCAAATTAAGTCATTATTAGTAATAGCCAAATTGATTTAATAATTACAATTTCAATTAATCTCATAGTAATTACATGATCACTTAAGTGTATAACCTATTGCAACAGATTTAATCTGTTGCAACAGATGAGTCATTTATTGAAAATTATCAAACAGATATATACATATGTTGTAATAGATTAGTCATCTGTTGTAACAAATGTCTTTATCTGTTGGTCATTTCTAACAGATGACCAATCTATTGCAACATATGACTTTATCTATTTGTTATTTCCAACAGATTACTAATTTGTTGCAATAGGTGACTAATCTGTTGCAACAGATGTCTTTATCTGTTTAGACATTTTCAACAGATTACTCATCTTTTACAACATCTTAGTCATCTATTGATTCATATTAAGTCATTATATTATTAATAACTAAATTGATTTAACTAGTATTAATAAGTTCAATTACTGTTTCAATTAATCTCATGATAATTACACGATCAACTAAGTGTGTTCGTCTTGAGTAGAGTGATCAATTGATCAATTTTATTTGAAATGATTAAAACCAAGCCATAATTAGAAATAACTATATTGATTAACTAAAATTAAAGATGAATTAGTAAGTTCACTTACTATTTCAATTAATTTTAGAGTAATTACATGATCAACTAAGTGTTTCATCTTAAGTAGAATGATCAATTGACCAATTTGATTTGAAATAATTAAAATTAAGTAATTATTAGTAATAACTAAATTGATTTAACTAAAATTAAAGATGAATTGATAATTTAATTACGATTTCAATTAATCTCATAGTAATTACATGATCATCTAAGTGTATTCGTCTTGAGTAAAGTGTTAATTGATCAATTTTATTTAAAATGATTCAAATTAAGACATTATTAGTAATAACAACATTGATTTAACTAAAATTAAAGATGAATTGATAAGTTCAATTACGATTTCAATTAATATGGTGTAATAGATGAGTAATCTGTTGGAAAAGACCAAACAGTTAAAGAGATTTGTTGAAAATGACCAAACATATATAACATCTATTGTAACAGATGACTAACCTGTTGCAATAGCTAACTCATCTATTGAAAATTATCCAACAAATATAGACATCTGTTGCAACAAATGACTAAATTGTTGCAACATATTACTCATCTATTGGAAATTATTAAATAGACAAGATATATGTGAACTCAGAACCAAAATGAGCCACAAAATTTAAAAAGTGACTAAAATAGGTCACCTATTTAAAAAGTTACCAAAATAGGCTAAACGTAATAATTTATTACGTTTTCTATTTTTTTCTTAACGGTCAACTAACGGAGTTAACTTTTACAAAAAACGTAAGAATTTCTTACGTTTTACATTTTTTTTTTATAAAACGTAAGAAATTCTTACATTTTATAAAAAAATATAAAACGTAAGAATTTCTTACGTTTTGCACGATGATCGAGGAAAAAAATGCAGTGAATTATCAAATCAATTAAAAAGATACTAAAAAATGAGTTGTTCAACATAACAAAAAGTTATGTTCTTAATTTTTTTATAACTGTGGTCCCCCACCCTTAATTCTTTTTTTCAAAAATGTCCCATCACTTCTACTTTTTCCTCTTTTTACATATGATAATTATGAATTTTTTGATTAGTTAAATTTATTTATATTTTACATGTAGTTCAAATAATTTATTTTTTCCTCTATGTAATAAATTTTTATGTTTTACATAAAAAATTTAAAAAATAAAAGTATCAATTACCTCATTAACTTAACAATTTTCTTATATTTATTCTATATAAAAAAATAATCACTTCTATCCTTAATTATCCGATTTCTCTCTAAAAAAAATTATACTTTTGAGTTTTTCTCTACTCCAAAATAGTGAAATGTTGAATTATTATCGATCAAATATGCTACTATATACAAGAATTATATTTTTTTGGTAGGTTAAAAATATTAAATTAATTTTTTCGGATAGTGATTCTTCGTAGTTTTCGATTAGTGTTTCGATTAGGATATTGAGGAGACTCACATGCACAAATACATTTCATATTATAATTAATGGAGTAAAAAATCCCAATTTAATTTAGGAACATTCCTAAATTATTATAAGAAAATATATTTTTTTAGGAACACTCCTAAAAAAATATAATTCTTGTATATAGTAGCTTATTTGATCGACGATAATTCAATATTTCACTATTTTGGAGTAGAGGAAAACTCAAAAGTATAATTTTTTTAAAGAGAAATCGGATAATTAAGGATAGAAGTGATTATTTTTTTATATATATAATAAATATAAGAAAATTATTAAGTTAATGAGGTAATTGATACTTCTTCTTCTTTTTTTTTATGTAAAACATAAAAATTTATTAGAAAAATAAATTATTTGAACTACATGTAAAATATAAATAAATTTAACTAATAAAAAAATTCATAATTATCATATGTAAAAAGAGAAAAAAGTAGAAGTGATGGGACATTTGTGGAAAAAGAAATTGTGGGTGGGGGGCCACTGCTATAAAAAAAGTTAAGACGTAATTTTTTGTTACGTTGAACAACTCTTTTTTTTTAGTACTTTTTTAATTGATTTGACAATTCATTGTATTTTTTCCTCGGTTATCGTGTAAAACGTAAGAAATTCTTACGTGTTAGTAAAAGTCAACTCCGTTAGTTGACCGTTAAGAAAAAAGTAGAAAACACAATAAATTATTACGTTTAGCCTATTTTGGTCACTTTTTTAATTCTGTGGCTCATTTTGGTTCCGAGTTCTATGTGTTGAAAAATAATTTAAAATACTAAAGATCAAAAATTTTTAAGAGAACTCAAACATTTGTCCCCTTGTCTAAGGTCTTGTATTAAAGACTTGTCTTCAATTTTAATTAAATTAGTTTAGTTATTAATAATAATTGCTTAATTTGAATAAACAAGTGTCTAACGTGTTATAAACATCTGTTGCAATAGATGACTAACTTGTTGCAACAAATAGATAATCTGTTGAAAAATAATTAAATTACTAGAGAACTCAAATATTTTTAGGAGAACACAAATGTTTGTTCCATTGTCGTAGAGACGTCTTTAATTTTAGCTAAATCAATTTAGTTATTACTAATAATTGTTTAATTTGAATCAACAGATGACTAGCATGTTGCATCAGATGATTCATCTGTTGGAAATTATCAAACAGATAGAAAATCTGTTGTAACAGATGGGTCAACTATTAGAAAGCAATTAAAATATTAGGGAACTTAAACGTTTTTAGGAGAACTCAAATATTTGTCCCCTTGATCCTTTTGTATTTGATGTATGGTATATTATTTTTGTCTTCTTTACCTGTTTCATGAAATTTTTCATGTGTTTTACTTATTCGTTGTGCCCCTGTTGAAAGTTTTTTAAAAAATTTTAGGTCAAATTTTGTTCGTATATCATTTGGACATCACTTCATAGCTTATTTTGTAAGTAAAATTATAATTTTTGTTGAATTTCTTATTTGGTGTATCTGCTACTGCTACAATGGATAGAACCTGCAACATGAATCCAACATATGAGTCATCTATTGCAACAAGTGAGTAATCTGTTGCAATATATGACTAATCTGTTGCAACAGATGACCCGTATGTTGGATTCATTTTACAACACTATAAAATGAATCCAACAGATGAGTAATCTGTTGCAACAGATTAGTCATATATGTTGCAACAGATTCCTCATTTGTTGAAATAAATTAGTCATATATGTTGCAACAGATTACTCATTTGTTGCAACAAATTAGTCATATATGTTGCAACATATTAGTCATATATGTTGCAATATATTACTCATTTGTTGCAACAAATTAGTCATATATGTTGCAACAGATTACTAATCAGCGCAACATATTAGTCATATAAGTTGCAACAGATTACTAATCTGTACAACAGATTAGTCATATATGTTGCAACAAATACTCATCTGTTGGATTCACATTACATGTTTTATCCATTATTAAAAAATAGCAGTAGCAGATACATCCAGATGAGAAATTCAACTAAAAAATAACAAACATTTTAAAAAATAACAAAAAATATAAAAAAATAACAAACACCAACAAATCAAGTTCCTCATTTTCATCATAACTTAAAAGCCCTAATTTTTTACTTGTGAAAATAAAAAAGAAACGATGAAGAACTCGAAGTTGTTGTCGCCGGAGAATGTTGTCACATCGACTGATGGTTGAAAGTAAAAAAGGAACGATCTAGAACTCAAAACTATTTGTTGCTAGAGGCTGAAGTTGCATAAGATTGAAGAGAGAAATTTGAAAAGTTGTTGGTTGGGAGAAGTTAGAGAGAGAAACTATCGAGAGAAAGAGAGAAGAGAGAGAGATTGATTTGCAGAGGGAGGTAAGTTTTGTGGGTGTGGGTTAATTTGTATTTTTGAAAAGATTAAAGAGTTTAGAAAATATTAATCAAGTTCACAATTACCCTAATCAAGTTTTTTAATTATGTTTGACCCTTTAAATTGGTCAATGTCACCAACCCTTCATTCAAGACTTAAAAGACACCTTTCCTTCAATTTTCTCTACTTTCATCACATGTAAAAAAAAATATTTCGAAACTGTGAAAAAATACCACTCACTTGTTTAACCAATAAATTTTTAGTATTAACAAAATCACCCACTTACTATTATTTTCAATCTGTATAAAGACTTGTGAAATTTTCAATATATATATATATATATATATATATATATATATATATATATATATATATATATAAAGGAAGTGATGATGCATATTTTTTGATCGAGGATTCTATTTTTTTTTTGTCAATTTGTTCTTATTTATAATTATAAATGGCTTCACGGAGAATTCCAAAATATTAAAAACCCTGAAGATTTTAATTTGAAATCAATCGCTTCATGGAGAATTCTAAAATATTACTCTTTGAGTTTCATTAATTATTAAATAACCGCATTAACTATATAATTATACTTACTATAATGCGGTTATTTAATAACTAATGAAATTCAAAGAGTAATATTTTAGAATTCTCCGTGAAGCCATTGATTTCAAATTAAAATCTTCAGGCTTTTCAATTCAATAAAATAATTAGTTGCAATTCTCATTAATTTTTTTTAATTAATGAAGAAGCAAATAAAGCATCGTATCCTTACGTGCCTTTATTTTTTGTCTTCTGCATTACGAATTCTCTTAAGTAAATTTTTGTTTATTAAAGTAACACTTCATGATTTACCTGATCATTTTATTTTCCTTTTTTATTATGAATCATAAGAGTTATTCAAATACTACGGTTACATTTATCAATAGCCATTTGTTTTTCTACCATAATGATACATTAATGTGTAATATTTATCATAGCATTAATAATGTGTAACCCCTAGCAAATATACAATTATTTTTTGAACATTTCATAAGAAAAAAAGAAAATGCATCAAAACCCCCCTAAACTTGTCCTCCCAATTCACTTTAGCACTTAGACTTGACTTTTGTTTATTTAGCCCCCTTAACATCTTTAAAGTGAATTAATTCCTCCCCTTAATATTTAATACCGCTCTCATGAGGGAGAGTGCATCACACTCGCTGCCACATCAGCGCCACGTAAGAAGTTCATTTTTTTAAAAAAAAAATTAATCCCACACACTTTATTTTTATATATTTTTTAAAATATATATATATATATATATATATATATATATATATATATATTTTTTTTTTTTATATAAATAAAAAAGCCCCCCCCCCTCCCCCCAATTTTCTTTCTTCTTCACCCCGCCCCCTACCCTGCAACGCATCCCCCCTTTCTATCTTCTTCAAACCACCCCACCTCTCCCCTCACCTCAATTTTCTATCTTCTTCAAACTTAAAACATATTACCAATTCAAGAAACAACCAATTCAAGAAACAACAATTCAAGAAACAACAATTAGTCCTTCATCAAACCACCAATTGAAGAAACTCAAATTTCAGGCACAACTTTACAACATCATTAGAAAACTCCAATAATCAATTTAGACATCAATCATGATTTCAACGAACTCATTTTTTTTATTTTCAAGTTTTTTCAAGCTTCAACAATGACGGATACAAAATTAAACTAGCAAATTTCATACCAATCAAACTCAAAATTTAAGTACAACTTCACATCATCATCAGAAAACCCCAATAATCAATTTGAACATCAACGACAAATTCGACAAGAAATTAATTCGATAACAAATTCTAACCCATTAAAATTCATAACTTTTCACACACATTTTTCCTTTCTTGAAGAAATTAATGAAGATAATGGAAGTGGAGATGGAGAGTTAGAAGAAGGAGAAAAGAAATTGGGGTGGATTGTAAGAAGAAACACAAGAACGGGGGAGGGGGTATGAAGAAGATGAAGATTGGGTGGGGTGAGAGGTAAGGGGTGGGTTTATATATATATATATATATATTAAGAAAAGTGGGACCATATTAGTTTTAAAATTAAAAAATGCACTTTTTTTTTTAAAAAAATCCATGTCAGCTTGAAGGGTGAAAATAATTCACTTTAAAGATGTTAAGGGGGTAAATAAACGGAAGTTACGTTTAAGTTCTAAAGTGAGTTGGGAGGACAAATTTAGAGGTTTTTTGATGTATTATCTCGAAGAAAAAAGCCAAAAATATGAGAAAAAGTATCAATATAAATGATAGTCAAAGAGAGGTGTCATCATATCACCTACTTAATTTAGACCTTCACATTATTTATCTATAAGTAAATATAGGTTTATACAAATTAAACATTTTAACTAATATGAAATAAATTACAAATGAGAAGAAGGAAAAAACGAAAATAAAAAAGAAAATAACACAATTAAATTCAAATCTTTGACATTTCTTTTTGTTTTTTATTTTTTTTCCTTTATATCCTTTTTCTTAATTTTTCCTCCTTCCTCACAGTTAATTATGAATCTTTCCTAATTACAATTATTATTCTCCATTTAGTTCCTAACTTTTTTCTAAAATTTCAAGTCATTTCCCCCCTTTTTCTCCACGTATATTTCAAAAATATTTCAACTTTTTCCCCTTTTTTAGTCCCACCATTTATCTAATTACGATGACTAATATGGAACAAAATAAATGGCTATTAATTGTAAATTTATAAAGTGTAATTTTGGCAATGCTTTTTACTTTATTTTCTCTCAATTTCATGTAAAAATCTCCAATATTAAACTTTTTAAAAAATATTCTCATCTTTTTTTTTTATATAAATTTAAAGTATTTTAACAAAAATTGATAGAAAGATGAGAATTTTTTTTTTCTACATCAAATATATGGTAAATTTAAACTAAAACTTCTCTCTCTCTTTGATTTTTTTTCTCCTTCATTTTCTTATTGGTTAATTTATCTCTCTCTTCCTCACACGTTAGTTATGAGTTTTTTCTATTCTTTATTATCCTAAATATCTTTTCAAATCAGAATTAAAATTCTTTTCTTTTTTGCTTATAATATTTTAAAAATCTTTCAATTTTCTTGCCTATTTATTTTTAAAAAATTGTATCTCCTACCATTTATATAATTTATTGCTATACTTTACAAATTTAGGATGACTATATTTGGAACAAAATAAATAAATTACTTGAAAATTAAATTGTAATTTCGGCAATGTTAATTACCTTATATACTCCATATTCTTCTTATTTTATTTTCTCCTAATTTAAAATTCCTAATATAAATCTTTTTCTAAAATATTGAATTTTTTTCCTCATACAAATTTAATGTATGCTAAAAAAGAAAGGGTAGAAAGTGAGAATAAGGAAAATTACTATATTCATATGAGAGCCAAAATAAAAAAAATATCAAATGAAGAGTAAAAAATTTCTTCATAAAGTGTTCCACACTTTCTTTTCTTTTTCTTCTTTCTTATGATTCCTCTTATTCGATTTCTTCATATTGAAGGTATATTGTATGATTGTTTATATAATAATTATTTTTAAGTCTTAATGGTGCAAAAACCTTTCAAATTTTACTCAGTTAATGAAGAATTATGATGTAACTGGAAGAATTTATTTAGAGAAAACTAAAAATTCTTTTTTTTTTTTTTGGTGAAAATAATTTCTTTTGTTAAAGGTGAGGATTAATTATTTTTAATTTTAAAATTTCAGTGACAAAAATTTAAAAAAATCAGAAAAATTATAATTGCATTTCCTGATCATTGAGGCATGCCACATCAACAACCTCTAATGAATGTCTCTTTCTCTCTCTCTCTCTCTCTCTCTATATATATATATATATATATATATATATATATATATTGAGTACGTGTATTTGATTGTCTTTGTTACCGATGGCTTCGCCCTTACAATTCCCACAAGTTACAATCTCGATCTATACCTTGCATTTTCTTGGGGTATTCCTTCGATCAAAGTGCTTATAAATGCTTCGATCTTGAAATACAAAGAGTTTTTCTCTCACGTCGTGTTGACTTTGTTGAGTAGATTTTTTCTTACTAATTTTTGAACACTTGTGTTGCACGTGTATTCCATGCTAATTGATTCATGTAAAATGTCTTACAAATTATTTGCTTTGAGATTATCTAAAATTACATTTTGACACACCACGCCAGACTTCAGAGATGTATGTTTGAACTTCAAATTCATTCTCTCCACTTAATTTTTTTTATGTGCCTATTAATCAATTTTTTTTTGTGTTCTTGTCTTGATTGATTTTGTTTTTCATCTCATCTACAGGCATATACTTCATGCGTTTTGTAGTGTTGATTTACTATTCAATTTTATCCTTATCATTCAATAATTGTCTTTTAAATTTATTGAAGTACTATTAATCGAATTTGAAAACATCAAAACATAGTAATAAAAACAACTTAGTAAAATATTCACACTTTCTAAAGAAAAGTGTAAAGGTATACTAAATCTGATAAGTTAAAAAGAATTAATGGGGCGTAACTTCCTAAAAAAATATTTTCATACTTGACATAAATATTATTGGTAATTGTATCTAATTGAATATTTTTTTAATAATGATGTTCTTAATAGCTGTATATGAAATATGTCAAATGCCTATTACTTATGTTTCAGTTCAATATTAGTGGAAACAATAAGTAGTGAACATAATATTAACTTCCTCAAGCAAGCTATATGATCATCTTTTCTAAAATAATATGTATTACACATAAAATTAAGTTTCTCAAGAATTACAAGCTAATCTTTACTTTGAGAAAATTGCATTAGGCCTAAGACAAACTAATTACATTGCTAATCAGAGCAATTTTTTGATTTTTTCTTCAAGTAAATATATGATGGGATAAGCGAGACACTTAGTTGAAAAGAATACAAAGTAGTACTTTGATCCTTGTAAATATATGAAGGTGAAAAGAGCTCGTGTAGCTCCCTCGATCAAATTAGAATACCTACGATATAATAATAGTATGAAATCAATACGTTCTTATTTTAAGTAATAACTATCAAAGAATACGTGAGTTCTGATTGAACACAAGTAAAATGAAAGTAAATTTTCATGAAATAATACTGAAATTATATTGTTGCAGAGCCAACTTTAAGCTATTACCTTGCTCAATCTAATTAGAATTACTTCAGTAAAAAAATTCAAAGAATGACCTGCTATAAATAAACAATAACAACAACAACTAATTCGGTATATATAATCCAGCAAAATGGAGTTTGTAGATGGTATATAGAGTGTTCACAAGCCTTACCTCTACCTCAGGCTAAAAAAAAGTATAAGGATGATTAGAGAAAAAAAGGCAAGGAAAAGAAAGAATATAACAGGAAATGCCATACCTTTTTAACGAAGGCAATGAATTCGAAATCGAAGAAATCTTTATAGTTGCATATGGGTATATCATAATCGTAAAAATCAAATAACATATCATGTTAAAAAAATATAGATTATATTAAAAGGAAAAAAGGGAGGAAGAAATTAGAAATAAACTTGCCTCACTCAAGCAACTCAACCGGCCAGCAATTATATTTGCCTCACTCAATACAAATAAATGGCATTTTAAGACAAATAAATGACACTTTCAATTGGTGAAACATGGGTGGAATATGAAAGATCAAAAGATAGAATGGAATTAAATGGGATGAGGAGTTATTCGACTGATTTATATCTAAACAAATATGATATGATAGCTTTTAAGTTAATAAATAAATAGATTAATAAAATGAATGGAAAAAATTCAAAAAAAAGACAAAAAAGATAAATATGAATGGAGGTCATAGAGAGGTGCCACATCACCTTTTATATATATATATATATATATATATATATATATATATATATATATATATATATATATATATATATATATATATTGTTTTGAATATATTTCACTTGATTCAATGATCTATCAAAAATCTCTTTATAAACCTCTCTATCATTATAAGATAAGGGTAAGGTTGTGTGTACGTCATATTTTCTAGATCCACTCGTAGAATTTCACTTGGAAATCTTATTGTAATCTCACAAGTACATCGCCTTATTCCTTTCTCGTGAAGGTAGAAAATTGATTAGTATTTCTTTCCATTGACATATGTTCAAGTGGCGAGTGTTTGGTATGGACGAAAATATCTTCAATTGTCTCATGTTTGTTTAGTTGTTTTGAAAAATATTTTCTCTGAGGAAACAAGCAATGACTTATCTAATGAAAATAGTAAAATTTACCCATATAACGAGATCTTCACAGATATTTACCTAAAATCTCAATATTTTATTTAATTTCAGAAAATTTCACCTTTTAGCCGTTGAAGATACATAGAGCTAACGTGAGATACATCCTACAGATACATTTAACAATTAAACTAATTTGCATAATTTAAGGACTGTAACGGCTAAAGTTTCTTTCATTTAGCAATTAACCTAACTAACAATGGTAAAAACTGAATAAAATCCCATGAAAATAGGTAATTCATTTATTATTCCACATTTTTAAATAAACTTTTTTCCATATTTTGTTTCTAGCTATAAACGATTCATACGACCTTTTTATTGTTTTTCCTTGATTTTGTTTGAAGTAATTACAATGAATATTTCAGTATTGCTACGTCATTTCAGCGTTTGAATTAACAATATAACGTACGAGGGCTACAAGAGTGATGGAATATTTGTTAGTGAACATGTAACATATCATAAATTGATTTCAGCCATTGATGTAGAACTAGAAATGATGAAAGCAGAAAAAAATTGAGTCTCGTTACATAGTTGATGGTAATACGACACCGCTATTGATTCGTAATTGTTGACACTCAATTTTTGCTCTCCGTGCCTAAAATTAACGTCTTCAGGCTTCCTGATCGTTAAAGGGCACAAAATATAATTTTCACATCTTTTTTATAATTGTTGACAAATTATTGATAATCATCCTTACTTTAGGATTTTTATCAATTTGTTGTCGTATTTTTAATTTTCATAATTTATTAATAATCCTCCTTATAATAGGATTTCTATCAATTCATTATCGTTTTTAACATTTTACAATTATATGCACACGTACACGACATGACATCACATTTTTATAATATTTTTCATATTAAATTATATTTTTTAATATTTTCAACATTCTTTACATTTTTTATAATTACAAATCAATACCTGCATTTTATATATTTTTTCGGTCCACAAATGCTAAGTCGGATCAATTATTTTTATACAGTATAATAATTCAATGTCTTGTCGCATTCGACAACGACCACACAATAATGTCTTGTCACATCCGACAATGACTACACATAATTTCTTGTCACATCTGACAATGACAACTCAATGACACTACCCTTTGGACAATAACTCTATCCATTGGTCAAAAGGATAGACATCCTGTGGTCAATATCCTAAGGACTAAAGGATGTGCTATTATAAAAAGAGGGGACACCTCTTTATCCATTGGATAATAGGGAGTGCCCAATTTTATTATAAATAGGCAAGTGTGGAAGACAATTTTATTCATCTTTCTCTCTATACACGCATTTTCATACAACCACACATATTTTTTTTCTCTCTCAAATATATACACAAAAAGAAAAATACAAGAAAAAATCTTTCCTCATTTTTCATTTTCTCTCCCCAAAATACACAAATGCATATACACATTATTTAATCACACACACATTATATTCTTCTTTCTCCTCACAAATTTTTTCTCCTTTTTCTCTCTCTCAAACACACACTTCTTCACTACACACCCATATTCTTCACTACACATATTTTTATCATACACAAAATTTGTTCATCTTTTTCTTTTTCTCAAAAACACATACATATACTCAAAATAAATACTATGGCCAATGACAATATCTTTCCGTCGGGTTTTTGAGGCCACCCCGTAACAAAAGATGGATTTTATTTTCTCAAGTTACTAAATATCAATACATGGTCAATGACATTATCTATCCGTTGGATACTTGAGGCCACCCCATTACAAAGACGGACTTTATTTTTCTCAAGTTTATTTATTCATATCAAGTATCAATACAATGGCCAATGAAGAAACCCCCATCAGTTTTTGAGGCCTTCCCAAATAAAAGACGGACATTACGAATACAAATACATAATAAAAATTAAATATTTCGGGCGATGACGAAATCTTAAAAATATCACGACAACACAAAAGGTTTTGTGATTCATATCTTGGCAAAGCGATTTAGGACGGCCGATTAGTCGAGCAATCACTTCGTAGCCATGACGAGTCTAAAACTTAATTCGAGCCCACTTCATAACAAAACTCTATTTTTATATATACACCTATATGTACATGTGTGCACATAATTTCACTTACTTTAATAATTGTTTGTTCATTTTATTATTTTATCAATCACTTATACATAATTCTTGAGCTTTATGTTTGTAGTTTAGTTCTTATTTGTAATTGTACATAAAGATAAAAGATAGTGAAAACTTTACTTTTTGAGTGCCGGGCGAAGTTATTCTTTATTCACATAATTTTATCGCTTTTAGGCAAAACTTAGGCCGTTAATATTTATATAAAAGAATCAAGTTAATCAAGTATTCACGTATTATGTAGTCTTTTCTTCTCAAATAAATTTTACCTTTTTGTAATTTTAATCAAATAAAAATATTACTTGTAAATACCTTTTCTTTTCACGACACATTAAAATACATTTCTTTTCGTACATCATAAAATACTTTTCTTTTTCAGATGTAATTTATACATTTTATACATATCTTTTACATATTTTTTATAACAATAGATTTTATTTATATAGTTAATATACATATACTTTTACATGGTTTTAAACATTTATGTTTTTTTTTTTCAAAAGAATTATTTTATACTTAATACACATACACTTTTACATTATTTTAAATATTTATACCTCCTCCTCATTAATAAGTTTAGTCTAGCCGGGTACCACATTTGTGGATCCTGAAGGGTGCCTAACCCCTTCCCTTCGGGATAATTTGAATCCTTACCTAGAGTCTCAATAGGTTTTCGCTGACTAAAACATTAATCATATGTATCGACAAATAAATAGGTTTCCTTATTTTTCTTTAAAATTAGGTAGCGACTCTGTACAAAATTTTAATTCTTTAGAGTCTAATAAGTTATGTTTTGTTTAACCTTGGTGAAAATGGGGCATGATAATAATAAGATGGGTGTGAAGCTTTATACTGAAATTAAGAAAAACGAGTCTGATTTTGGGATGTATCCACTTATTGCCACTACAGTAGATAAATCTAATAGTGAGATATTGTTTGATGGGAAAATTGGTGCGGTAATGTGTTTGGAAAATCCGTGTGAAGATGTTGTGAAATTAATTTGTTATAATTCAAATTGTCCTGCTTTGTTGCCATAGTTCGATATGAAGGGGAACAAGATCATTACAGATTGCAATAATAGTGAAGTTAAATTGTAGCTATTGTTTTACAGAATATGTATCTTTGGTATAAATAATTGAATTCAAAAAATAAATAAATAATGCGAGATACATATAACATACACCTCATACACTATATGTGTCTTTAGTATGCTGATTTCACTAAAACTTAAAAATAAGAGATACATATAAATCTTAAACAGATAACAATAGATGCAAGATATTGAAAAATGTATCATGTATGTGTAACCCTAAATATATATCTAAGCCTGAAATTTCACAGATCTGAAATAACAAGAGATAAATCAATCCACAATAACACAAAACTAGATATACAAAAAGCTTAAAATGTATCTGTTGTTTTACAAAATATGTTTCTTTGATATAAATAATTGAATAAAAACAAAAAGTAGTGTGAGATACATACAAAACAACCTCGTACACTATATGTATCTTTAAGCTTACTAACATGTATCTTTGATATGCTTATTTCACTAAAACTTAAAAAACAAGAGATACATATAACAACAAAAATAGAGAACAAGAGATACAAGAAATTTAAAAAAAGTATCTTTAATGTCTAAATATGTATCTCGGTCTAAAATTGCCCAGATCTGAACATGCGAAAACCTCTGAAAACACATCTCTTAAAGTAACTTCAACGACTCTTATTCTTTTAGCAGGAACTTGATCTCCAGAACTGTTAGATCTTCTTTTTTTAGAAACATGCACTTCTTTTTTCTTTGACTTTTTCGCTTGCTTTTCCTGCAATTTCTTCATCGTAGATGGATTGTTTCTGTGCTTGGATCTATTTTCATCAAAACTATCAGAATCTTGCTAAAAAATATCAGGAACAGAGTTTACAACTTTTTCATATTGTTTGATATTGTCTAATTGAGAGATTCCAAGACTAAAAGATGGTTCTGAATCTCTATTCATTATGTTAATTCAAACAATATAGACTGAAAAAATCGATAATCAAAGACTTAATTAAATAATTTCATCGAAATAGTACTTTGAAAAAAATGATATCAAATTATTGCTTTTTGAAAAAAATCGTAAGATATGATAATAAGTTATTGAATATGATTTTAGGGAAAAAATTTACCTTAATTCAAAAGCTTCAATTAAAGCAAAAAGAGGGATTGAAACCGCAACAGAAAAGAAGACGTTGAAAGAGGAGGAAACCGTTGATTAATTTGGTAAAGTTGTAAACTGTAAAGGGAGTTTTTAACATGTATCTCAATTTTTAACTAAACAAGGTAAAAGTAGTGAATGTTGGGATATTTGTAATATTTTTAAAGTGAAGGAATTTTTAATAATTTTGTAACATAAGTTGTTTTATGAAATTTTTTCATGAAAATAAGAACAAGTTGCGCTAGTGATACTATACATATTACATGTATCCTCCCCACCCTTCAATGCACCTCCGTTTTACCTTCACCCCCCCCCCCCCCCCCCCCCCAACCTCGCCCCCTTCCCCCCGCCCTATAGCCCTCATCTAACATCTCACCGCCATCTCTGTCCACTAACGCTAGAACAAATAGAAAAAAATTACCTAGTGCTTGTCTATGTTGAAAATTGAACTTGAGACCTTATGACGCTCAACCGACTTTATTGAACCGCTAGGTTACACCCTTGGGTGTACATTTGTCTAAATTATAAACAAAATTATTGTAAAATCATATTTTTAATTTTACTTACGTATCTAACATAAGAAAATAAGTAAACAAATTCACTTATTTTTGTAGGAGAAGAGATATTAAGACAATATTGAAATTGTCTCGAATTTTCAAAAAGATACTTAAAGTGCGAGTGTTCTATCACCTTACTAAACAATTTTGAAATGATATTATTACCTTTTTTTAAGCCGCATGGCAAAATGAGTGATTCCACCCTCTTAAAAGAGAGTGAAGAATTACAAAAAAAAAAAAATGATTAAATCTTTTATTGGTACAAATTTTTTCTTTATAAACGAATTTTTCTTTTATAAAAAATTATTTAATCTTTTTTTAAATTCTTTGCTTCTTTCTTTCTCCTTCACGACTAAATCTCTATTTTTCAGTAAACCATGGATAACCTTCATCTTCAACATAAATAATACTATCCTCCATCAATGAAAACACACTCTTCTCCATTTCTAATTTCAAAACTGACCCATGTTGAAAAAAAATAAAAAATATTCACTCCTTTCACCAATAACGATCGAGAACTCACTGCAACGACAATCAGCTCTGACCGACGAGCAGTGGTGGAGCCACAGCTAATGAAGGGTGGTCAGATGAACACCCTTCGTTGAAAATTTTTTCGAGTATATAAGTTAAATATAGATATTTATGGTTATATACATGTTGTTGCACACCCTTGACAAGCTAAAGAAGCATAGTCCAGTGGTCAAGAGTGTGCATTTCCGCATCAACAATCCGAGTTTGAACCTTGACAAATGAAGCAGTGCTTTATTTTCTTTGTTTTTTAAACAATTCTTTACCCAAGAGAAAATATGAACACCCTTAATCAAAAGTTTGGCTCCGTCACTGCCGACAAGCACCTCATCGGCCGATGAACTCCCTCCACTCCTCTCCTAACCACTACTAAAGAGACCTCCTTTTCCGTTCAAAATTCTGCCGGAAAACACTCAGCAAAAGTAGCCCCTACTTCAATCAAGAATCCACCACCCAACTTCTTTAATGAGTTTTTGTTTCAAAATTGTTTAGGGCCAAAAAAGAGGTACGGGCTACGTGTTCTTCCTATTTTCATTAGAGAAGTCATTTTTCTTCTTTTAAATGCTTGTTTTCTAGGAAAAAAATATTTTACTAAACAAACATGAGACAATTGAAAATATTTGTCTCCATACCAATCACTCGCCATTTGAATATGTGTCATTGGAAAGAAATACTAATCAATTTTCTATCTTCACAACAAAGAAATAAGGTGACGTACTTGTGAGATTACAACAACATTGCCAAGTGAAATTCTTCAAATGGGATCTAAGAAATGTGGTGTACACAATCTTACCCCCACCTTGTAAAAATAGAAAGGTTTCTAATAGATTATTGACTCAAGTAAAACATAGTCAAATCAGTAATAAAAAGAAATCAAGTAATGAGAAGTCAGAGTGTCAGACAGAGAACAATAGAATAGAATAGTAACCACAACAAATAGTGTGGATAAAGGTAAATCTGTCCACCAATGACCGAAATTTGAACTCGAGACCTTAAATTTTCAATTCATTTCATTGACCACTAGTCACATCCTTTGGTGCGATGTAAGTTACTGTTAATAGTTATTGAAACAAGGAACAATGTAGGTGTAGCATATGGCGTGCGTTTGCCTGACTGTTAAAACTTATGTAGTCGTTAGTACATGCCAAATGTGTGGTGTAGTTGGCACAGCCGCAGGTGCATGAATCTGTCTGTGACATTACATTGTTTTACTTCAATTGCTTGAACATTTGCTTTGATATTTGAGGTGACCTGTCATATTATGACAATATGTAGGTTATTATATATGCTATCATTTACACGGTCAACAAATTTTGAGTTACTACATAAAAATAATCCTAAACTTGACATCAAATTATAACTTTGACTTTGAACTTTGATAGTGTACAAATATGACCTTTAACTATTCAAAACTGCATAAATATGATTGTTTTGTGGAAATTTTGACTTTTTGACAGAGTCGACACTTAATTTTGAAAAGAAATTAAGAAACCTTTAGAGAGTTACTTCAAACGATTCAAAACAGAAAAATCGTTTTAAGTTAGAGATTCTAGATAAGCGGTTCCTATTAACGTTTTAGGAAGGTGTTAAGCACTTAAAACGTCCGCTAACTTGCGGTTATCCGGACTGTTTGAAAATCGTCTTTTTATTAACTTCGAAAAGATTAATTTTGTCGAAAAGTGGTTGATTTTTTGAAAAGAAAGCGATTTTGAAAATATTTGGGTGTTTATGCAAAACTAATTTTTAGTGACTTAACTAAGGATTTAACTAGGTTCGCCAAGCACATAAGGAAAACAAACATAAAGAACAGAGGGAAAGGGAGGAAGTAAGGGATTTAGGCCATCGGCCCAAATTAATGAGACCTGTCCTAGTCTAAATGGGCTTTCGACCCATTTCACCTGTCCTAATCTAGTTTTCAAGCCTTTGAATCGAGTTTTGTTCCACCTGTTTTAAATACAACTTTAGCTTCGAGGCCCAAATGAATGAATAAATAAATGACTAAATGAATAAATAAAAGGAAGACAATAATAAAAATCGCGACTTTTCAAGTCTCTTAGTGACCTCATTAATGGGTTTTGACCCATTTTCTTTCTTCGTCTATCTTCTATCACCCGCGCGTCATGCAATGGACCTCGGGTTTAAACTTCGAACTTGACTCGAAGAGGTAGACCTCATTGGCCCATAACGAAATGCAAGAGGAGAGGAATACATTTGGACTCGAGACATTTTTTGCATGCAAAGAAAAGATAAAGAAATTAATATACATTCAAGGCATAAAAGTGACATATTTCAAAGCAAAAGAAAATATCAAGAACCAATTTTTGAATGACAATGATAAATACACTTGCACAAGAATGAGAGTCAACAAATAAAATGCAAAGCAAAGACACCCACTTACATGCCTCATGATTTATGTTCATACAAGAATGAATAAAGGTAAAAAGAAGAAGGCCATATTCAATGATCAATTCATGCAAGAAACAAACAACATAGGCTTGCGAAAGTAAAGGATGAGGCAACAAGAAAAATACTCATGACTTCTAAAATTGAACAAAAATAGATACTAATCCATATAACAAAAGAAAATAAAGGTTAACTTTTCAAGAAAGAGAATCTTTAAATTTCAATTAAGGCGACATTATCGAAAATTCACACATATAAATTATGGCCAATTTTAGAAAAAAACACGTAAAGACCTATGATTTATCGTTCTAAAACATCATTGGTTCTCTTTTGATATTATGAATAAAGGAGAGACACGATCAAGTCTTTACACTCACAAAGTGCACATATAACAATCCAACGAGAGTAAGAAAATTTGAATAAAAGTTTAGCATTTCTAAAAGTGAAATATCGTTTCATAATCATACTATGCATGTCACGAAAATATCTAAATAATTCTATTTAGCCAAAAATACGAACTTTCTCATCATTTTGACAAATTTAAAGGCATGCGAAAAAAAAGAGGAATAAACATTGTGGATGAAAAATAAAACTAGCACTTCATCTCTTAATGAAGATTTTGGAGATCCCCTAAAATAATTAACAAGCCAATGACAAATTCTTGATTTAATCAATTACTATTTTTATTAACGCGAAACAAACAATAGTAATTATTTTTTGAACATAAAAAAAACAACTTCACATGTTAAAACAAAGATATCCGCCAATAAAAAATTTAAACAAGGCATGAATATGTCTTTTCAAGTAAATCTAAACTTTATCCAAAATAATCAAAGAATAAGGTCAAAAGGCAAAACAATCAATATTAACTATTCTTTTCAACAAAAAGAAAATAACTTTACATGCTAAAAATAAACATATTCAACAACAATGAGTTTGAACAAGACATGATTATGTTTTTCATTCAAAGATCTAAACTTTATCCAAATAATCGAAGAATAAGGTGAAAAGGCGAAACATTCAACATTAACTATTCTTTTAAACATAAACAAAATAACTTTACATTCTAAAAACAAATATATTCAACAACAATGAGTTTAAACAAAGCATAAATACATCTTTTAAGCAAAGATTAAAACTTTATCCAAAATAATCAAAAAATAAAGTAAAAAAAGGCACATACAACTATTGCTAGCTCATTTTTATATCATGAACATGAAAATAATTAGAATATCGATACCACAACGTCCTAGGGCCTTCAAGGCCATCTACAACAACGAACTACGAAGAAAAAAACAATAATAAAAACTAAAATAAAAAAAAGGTGTGTTTACCTTTTTGGGGGCAGCAAAACGAGACTACAAGCTTCGTCGGAATCAACTACCACCGAAAAACGTCGCCGGCAACTCAAAAATTTTGATTAGCCGACCAACTCTATGAAACAAAAATTTTTACTAAATAAAAATAATTATTTTGCTCAAAAGGATTTTTTCACCTTTCTAACCTTTTTTTTTTCTTCCTTTTTCTTTCCCTCTCTACCAAAGTAGTGGTAGTATTTATAGAAGAGAATGAGATGTTTTTTTTCTCTCCTCCACTAATGTGGGAGAAAAGTATTTATAGGAAAAGATAGAGATTTCTTTCTTGTCATCCACCAATGTGGGATAAAAAGCATTTAGGTGATATATAAAAATTAAAGATAAGGTGAGGTGGAAGATAATGTGGGAAAATAGTACAATGTAGTACAATCTTTAAATTTCAAAATTGGAAAAAGACAAAGTTGGGGGGAATAGTACAATGTAGTACAATTTGAATTTATTTTTTGGTGGGAATTAAGTAGAAGTTATGAGAGTTCTTGAGAATTTTGGGATTATTTAAAATATAACCTCAATTGAAATTTAAAATCTAGCCATATTTATTTATTTTGATCAAATTAAAAATCAATTGACGAATTGCACTGCAATTATGACCAATTTTCAATTATGGTCAAATCTAATAGATTGGCTAAATTAAATTGAAATTCGATACGAATTAATACCTTGTTTTATCCCGAGCTTCTTGATTTAATAAAATCAAATGTATATTTATCCAAATAAATCATTTTCGAGAATAAATTATAATTAGATCAAGATTTTAATTATTATTTTTTCAAAATGATCCTTAATTTAAAGTTCAATTTTGATGAAAATATTCATTTAGATGACGTCATTTATACAATTTCGCAAATGCAAATACGAAAATATATAATTATCACTTAAATAACAAATTTAGCCCAAATACCTATTTTAAAATGCATTTATTTGGAAAAAATAATTATTGTGATTTTATTTGAAAATCGAAGAAACTCCGAATTAAACTTAGTTATGGAGGTCATAAATTAGGTGTCAACAATGACCTCCAATCCTACGTGGCAAAATGTGTGTTCAACACGCAAAACTGGGCGCGTCCAACTTAAAATCTAAGGGCATAATACATAAATATGATCTTAAACTTTGACAGTGCACAAATATGACCTTTAACTATTTAAAACTGCACAAATATGACCTTTAAATGACTCTTCACTATTATTTTTTCATTATTTTCGTGTCAAAAATGAAAATGACATCTAATTTCTTTTGTTATTGTGGAAAAAGAGTAATATTGAAGATTTATTAATTAGGCGGGTCAGCCTCATACGAAAAAATCGAGCGGGTATGTATATATATTATAAAGCAGAGGACGAATTTAAGTTATATAATATATCTAAATATTATTTATTTAAATATTAAATTAAATATGAAACTATACTAATAATAAAAAAAATTATAGTTGTAATAAAACGTTATTAAATTAATGTTATTAAGGATAATAGTAGTAGTATATTAAATTAACGTTATCAAATTAACGTAATTAAAATGTTATTAAATTAACGCTATTAAAATGTTATTAAATTAACGAGGGGAGGACCTACGTGGTTGCCATGGGGTTCACCCGAACCCCCTCGGTAAAAAAATTACGTTGTATATATAAGATAGAAAATGTATATTTATGTACGTATATTAATATTGAACCACATGAAACGAGGCACTTAGATAGCCCAGTGGTGTTATTTGCTCTTCTTGGGCGCTTCTGCTTCCTTCAGCCTACTGTGCGGGTTCGATCCCTGCTAGTGGCTATTTTTTTAATTTTAAAAAAACTAAGTGCTGCTGCTATAGAAATAAATAAAATAATAATAATAATAATTTTTATAAATGAAAAAAAAGTTAGGTGCTTCTACTATAGTGCACAAATATGACCTTTAACTATTCAAAACTGCACAAATATGACCTCTTTCCAAGTCAGCCCTTTTAAAGACGTGGCACCGTAGGCGCGAGTGAGACTCACGCATGGGGTTGCAAAATCGGAGGTCATATTTGTTTAGGTTTTGAATTGTTAAAGGTCCTATTTGTGCACTATCAAAGTTTAAGGTCAAAGTTATAATTTGGTGTCAAGTTTAGGGTCATTTTTATGTATTAACTCTTTCTTTTTTGGTCGTATATTTTTTATGTATTACATTATGTTCTATTTATTTGAATCCCACATTCCAGGTAAAGGAGCTCTTGGTCCTTTGGACAAAAACCTTGAGTACTTGTCAGTTATTGTTTCAATCACTATTAATAGTAAGGCTTAAGTCATCGGCATGCCCTCAAACTTGTCTCGAAAATTCACTTAGATTCCTCAACTAAGGCCTGTACCTATCAGACCCCTAATCCACCCGAATTTTGATTCAATTGAACTTTTTTTGTCCAATCAGCTAAAAGCTCAAGTGTGTGTAGTAATACACACGCGATGATATGGCAAAAAGAGTTAATTGGAAGATGGCACGTGGCATTGTGGGTCCAATAATTATTAAAATCTAATTATAATTTTTTTTAAAGAATAAAAATAAAAATTTGTTCCTTCAACCTCCCCCCCCACCCATCCCTTCAACCCCCCCCCCCCCCCAAATGCCACTCCTTCCATTCTCTTCTCTATTGTTTATAGAAGATGAGCTTTAAAAATAAATAAATTAAAACTGGTTCACCCGCTGCCCCCCTCTTCCATTCTATTCTCCATTGTTCTGCAAGAAGCTGAACTTTTAAAATAAATAAATTACAAACTAGTTTCCGATTTACTAATTTCTCATGATACTTTCTCCAACAAGGATATCAATTTCTCAATTTTCTGCAAGAAAACGGTTCCCCATTATATTGAATTTGAGTTATTTAAGTTCATAAACATGTAATTTCGAACAATCTTGAAATTTTGAAGTTGATTTTCCAGCGAGTCTCGCCGAAAAACGCATTCGAAAACAGCTAAAGAAGACTTTATTTTAGCTTGTATCTCAGCTTTATTTTAACTTGTATCTCGACTTTATTTCAACTTGTATCTATAAACTATTTTAAATTTGAAATAATAATAACATAACTGTCTGTTCAAATTTTATTTTAGTGAATTAGATTCTTACTATTAAATTAATTAAACTGTACAAGAAATCTAAATGTTAATTATATATATGTCTTAGTTTACATTCATCATTTCAAGGATGCCAAAATAGTCAAGTTAATTACAAAACACATAATGAATTTTAATTACCTTTTCATGTTGTTCGCCATTCTTGAAATGTAATGGTGCTTGGTTGGCTTTATCCTACTCCATTTCAATCGATTTTCCAGTTTCTTTCACTACACTGTCAGTATTAGTAGGTCCTGCATCATCAACAACATCATCTGAAAGATCATATTCTTGCTGTCTCTATTTTAGAATAGTTTTCTGCTGATTTTTTATCAAAGAATAAAAATATCAATACAATATAATTAGATAATTAGTACTTATGAAAAATAAATAAATATTGAGATATATAAACATTATAAAATAATTAAAATAGTAAATATTTACTAATGGGCACCTCCATTTCCTCTGTTTTTTTTTTCGAGATAAAATGTGGACTAATGAAATTACTATAGCCTTCAAAATCAGCAACATCGTCTGAATGTTGACGCTCTTTCGGGCTTTATTTTGAAACTTTTTCCTAAAACATAAGGATAAGCAGCAAGAATAAATTCAATATATTCGTTAATAAATGTGTGTGTTGTTTTAAAGCATGTAACCTTCTCCACAGTCTCATTTTTCTGCTGCAATGACTTCAAAACTTTAGAGAATCTGTCATTCATCACACGCTCCAAATCTTTGAATTTTTGGTCAATCTAATAAATTTGCATAGTTGATTAGTTAAAATGGATACAAATCATAAATTTATACAACAATAAATTATAGATCCTTATGTATGTCTTTATTTTGGACTCTAACGAATCTAGGTCCGCTTTAACCAAAAGCTCTTTCCTGTTTATGCTTGTTGAATCGGCATCCACTTTACTCTTTTCTTCTGTATCTGTTGGATTTGCCAATATTTGTTAAGAATTTAAAATAACACGATATAGAAACGCGTTCATTATGAGAAAAATATAACATATGCTGATATGGAAAATACCTGTTGTCTGTTTTTCTTTTGTGTTCTGAATCTGCCTGTGTTCTTTACTATCTGATATTCTTCCCATTGGAACATCTTTTCCACTCTTTGACAGAGGTGTTGATACTGTACGAGATACATGTCTCAACTCCCTCATCAAAAATTGTGGAGGGGTCGTACTAAAGTCATCAAAACTGTCATGATCTTCTGTAACTTGGGATAAATTCACTCTGTAACTCCTCTGATCAAAATTTTCAGTTGATGATGGCATCGAAGTTATACCATAGTGATCAGATTCAAAACTAGTTCGCGGCAAATCAAGTTTTGCAAACTCGTCCGCAGTAGGAATAATATTGGCATATGAACACGATGTACAAAAAATTTATCCATTAAATATTATTACGATTAAAGCTAAAAATACTATAATGCAATGTATGAAAAAAATTCAATTAGTATCATACCTTGCTAAACGTTCGGGTCATAAACTGATTAAACTGAGGACGGACTGCAACAACCCTCCAATTCAATATACGAGGTATGTTATTACCCTCATTCACAACAACTTTGGTATCAATATTTGAACAAAGTTCAAACATCCACATATTAAGAATCTGGGGGATACCACCTAACCTATAAAACTGCATCTCCATTGAAATTTTTTGCTTAAGTGAGGCCATTAACCTGGAGAAAGACACTTTACCCCAAGGAAAGAATTCATATTTTTCATCTCCAATTATTTTAAAATAAAAAAATGACACGGGAGAAGCATTCGGCTGTGAGTAGATGAATGTGTGGATGAAGTATAGATTGCCATCTGGAAGGCATCCTCTTTGTTTCCAAAATTTTCCTTCAGAAAACATTCCACCAATGCCTCCTTATCTACCCCATTCGTTGATTGCATAAAAATACCTTTTTCATAGGATGACTCGAAAGAAAAATCTTCATATTTGAAATCATCAACATTACCAAAACAGTTTAAGCCAGTTATCAAAGCAAATTCATAGATGGAAAATCTAAGAATCTGTCCTTTGACAAACGCATGTATCTCTTCTTGATTTGGTTGCTCGATCTCGAGCATAAGAAGACATTTTGTTATTTGTCCAATATAATTGGAAAAAGATATGTTGAGATAACATCCGAAAATAGTCTTCTCAAATAAGTGTAAAACTTCTTGGCCAACAACTTCTTTAATTTCATCCTTAAATCTTAAATTGCATGAACTTACAAATCTAAGAGGATGGGTTGAAATTTTCTTTATAACGTAACTGAATTCCTAAAAACAAAAAGAAACAAAAGTGATAAAATTAGTCAAGATGCAACAACTCTACATTAAGATAGTACAATAAAAATAAAAACTCTAAGAACATCATACTTTATATACAAGTTAATACAACATGTATGTATGTAGGTATAAACTTGTATCTTTTGTAATACGACTTTCAATAACAATTAAAAAACACTAGATACATTTCAAGGCATAACAGTTAGTCTCAGATGCAAGTTAACAACATGTATCTATGAAGTCATAACTTGTATCTCTTACAATAAGACCTTCAGTAAAATTTAAACACCAAAAGATACATATCAAAACATTAACAACTCACATATACAAGTCAACATAACATGTATTTTTGATAAAATTGTATCTTTGGCAATACGACTTTCAATAACAATTAAACAACACTAGATACAATTCAAGACATTAACAGTTAGTCCCAGATACAAGTTAACACAGCATGTATCTATGAAGTCATAACTTGTATCTCTTACAATAAAACTTTCAGTAAAATTTGAACACATATAGATACATATCAAAGCATTAACAACAACTCTCAGATACAAGTAAGCATAACATGTATCTATTTACTTACAAACTTGTATCTTTTGTTATATTAATTTCAATATAAAAAAAATCACTAGATACATATAAAATTAGCTTCATTCTTCAGATAAACAATAAATTTCTAAACGTATCATCTAAGTCAAATATGTATCTCGACTTAATATTCAACAGATCTGAATATGCAATTACCTTAGGAAACTCATCTCTACAAATTTCTTCGACAATTTTTCTTCTCTTGGCGGGAGTTTTACTTGTCGGGCTGTTGGATACTCTTTTCTTAGAACCACTCTCATTTTTATTGATCTTCTTAGCATGCTTTTGTCATAATTTCTTCATAGTTTGGGGATTTTTTCTATGTCTTGATCTATTTTCAGCAAAATCGTCAAATTCATAGTCAAAATCTCCCGGAACAAAGTTTATAACTTCTTGAGATTCTTTGATACTTTCTAATTGAGAAATCCCAAGACTCAAAGAAGGTCTAGAATCTCTATTCATAATGATAATTCAAACAATGAAGCATAAAAAGGGTAAAATCGAAGAAATTACTCAACCAAAACATTTAAATTTCACATAAATTTACTTGTGCCAATTTTTTTTTTTTTTGAAAAAAAAAACGTAAAAAAATAAGTAGAATAAATTTAAGCTGATTTTATGGGGGGAATTACCTTAGTTGAAAGTTTTGAATTAGATGGATAAGATGGATAGAAACTGCACCAGATTTTGCGGCGTAGAAAGAGGAGATGTGGATTAATTTTGGTAAAGAGCCACCTTGTTAGTTATAGGTTTAACTTGTATCTCAAATTTACTAAAACATATGAAATATTGGGATTTAAGTAATTTTTTAGAAGGGGGGGGGGGGGGGGGGGGGGAATTTTTAGAAGTTTAGAAACTTAAGTTGTTTATTTGGAATTTTTAATGTAGAATTAATTCTAAAATAAATTATCTATTATTATCGTATCAAACAAGCCTGAATTCAATTAATTAATTTTACAATTGAGCTTCCATAAATTCATAGCATTCCATTTTAAACTCCCCTAATTGTCGTTATTGTTAACCAAGATTAGAGCCGTCAATATGAGTCAGGCCCGTTGGGCTGGGCCGGCCCAAACTGTAATTTGATAGGATCGAGCTACGATTTTTATAGCCCGTTCAAGTACGTCGTCTTATTTCTTTCTTGTGAAGGTAGAAAATTGATTAGTATTTCTTTCCAATGACACTTGTTCGAATGTCGAGTGTTCGGTATGGACGAAAATATTTTCAATTGTCTCATGTATGTTCAGTAAAATATTTTGAAAAATATTTTCTATGTGAAAATAAGTATTTAAAATAAAAAAAATGACTTCTCTGATAAAAATGGGATGAACAATTTGCTCTAGTGAGATTATACATATTAAATGTATCCTCCCCAGCCTCCGATGCACCTCAGCTTCACCTTCACCCCATTCCTCCTCCCCATAGCCCTCATCTAACATCCCACATCCTATCTCTAGGCAAGCTTAAGTGCACCTTGACTAATTCCACATGATACATGTCACCTTTCACCAGCAACAGGTACGAGGTATTTCTGTTCTTCAAGGCTAGAATATGAGAAAAAATCACATAGTATTTATCTCTGTTGGAAATTAAACCTAAGACCTCATGTTACTCAACCCACTTCATTGAACCACTTACACTCAATTTATCTTAATTATATATAAAATATTTTTCATCATACCGAACACACTCTAAATAAAAAAGAGGAGAAGGAGCGAAAAGAAATATAAGATTAATTAGATCTGATATGGCAGCATGTGAAAAACATGGTCTACCACAAAATTACTTCTACACCTTCAAGGGTACTGTATTAGATCCACTTAAAATGAGTATAGGAGGGTACGAGTCACTAAGCTTCCTGTCTAGATCACGAATCAAATCGATCGGGTTCAACATAACTTTATTCTGGGAACCGTCGATACTAAAGAAAAACTTCATCTTCTAAATTGGAACATTCTGGTAAAATCAAAAGAGTTAGGGGGGCTGGATATACAAAAGAGCAGCATTAAAAATAACGCTCTACTTTCTTGGAGATCTCCTAGTCAGAAAATACACTAGGAATAATAACTTTTATAACGTGTCCAATTACCTTAAAACTACTAGCTGGATTTGGAAGAATATCATGTTAGGTTGGAATATTTGTAAGCCTTGTATATCTCTTGGGAGTTAGGAGATGGTAAGAACATTAATCTCTGGTTATATAATTGGATCCCGAATTGTAAACCTCTATCCTCCGTCTGTCCATGGTCCTTTCAACCTCTATGATCTTTACACTTTAGTTAACGAGATCATTACTAACAATTGTTGGTCACTTGCTAGCCTCCTCTATAATCTTCACGTAGAATTGGAACTTAGGATCAAATTTGTCTCAATTTCGAGAAATCATTGTCCAGCCGATTACCAAAAATGGCCTCTCACCTCGAACGGGCTAATTTCCACAAAGAGCGCTCATCAGTATCTTACGAAAAAAGATTGATATCCCTATCTCCAATCCCTTTGAAAGGGTGATGGAGTTCATCCATCTAATTGGGAAGAATACTTTCTCGAAAGATCAGACTGACAATCTTTGGAACCCTTCCAAACATGGTTTTAAACTTAACTTTGATAGGACGTCTAAGACCGGAGGGGAAAGAGAAAGTTATTCGTAACGAAACTGGAGATTGGGTAATGGGTTTTAGTGTAAATACGCCTTTTATGCTGAACTAACTCCTTTGTAATATATGGACTTCACTTGGCTGATAAATTTCAAATCATCCAATTGAAAATTGCTACTGACTCTTTAGTGGTAATAAACATATACAAAGTTCTGAAAACAATTCTAATTTAGCCTTAACTTGCAGGGATGCATGAGCCAAGGCAGCTGAGCAGAGTAGCCGATTTGCTAGCTAAAGTGGGCCGATTTTTGAAGAATGGATAGTTACTCCTTTGTTTGTTCGAAAATTGCTAGAATTAGATAAAGATGGAACTGTTTTGGTAGGGACTAGTATTCCCAAATATTATTATGTCTGTAATAATAGTTCTAGGCCTGTACATTCTCTGGCTAGCTTAGCTACTTCTGTATGTTGGGATGCATAATATTAATGAATAACACCTCTATATATTTATCTGAAAGATAATTTAAACTTAAATTTATACACATATGAATATGTATATGTAATATTAAATCAACAATCATAAATAAATAGCATTAGATTTTGCATCAAATTTACAAAGCGTTGCTGTACTTGTAATACTTCTGTCATTTCGCTTTACATAACCTTTATTGTCTTGACATATTTCTTTAGAAAATATTAATTTAAAAAGATATATTTTACTAAATTAAAGCATTAAAACTCTAAATTTGGCTTGTGTACTTTTTTAATAGAGAAAAGACATAAAGACATATTAAAGTTGTCCCAAATTTTCAAAAAGACATTTAAAATTTGCGATGGTCCTATTACCCCCGCAAAACTAGTTACGATCAAGTTAAATACCCACAAATCATGTTAGAGGAGACCGTGAGTGAGTAAAAATTGTTTCCCCAAACCAATTAAATAAAGCAACGTCCAATAAAAACTTTTATTCTCTTTTTAGTAAATACACCCATCTTCTCTTCTTTCCCCATTCTCCCTTAAAATAAGTATAAACAACATAAATCTCATCCTAAATGAAATTAATTATATAATATCCCGGATTCACTTTCTCTCTCCCAGATTTCGAAAAATTTATATACATGTTAATGTACCTCATACGTAACTCTAATGTATGAGGAAACTGTTTCTCCTTAAATTATGAAAATAAAATCAGATTCAATTATTCTCTTACCTTAATAACGACAGTAATTAATGTTCTGATTTTGTGGATGCTTAAAAATAGTAACTGTAATCCAAATTCAAAAAATATCTTGAAACATCTTTCTTCATCTCCCTCAAAAACACCAACGCCACCGACGTTGGTTTACGGCTGTCACTGCCGTTTACCGCTCCAATCCTCTTCCTCACACCGGTGAACACACAAGGCTGACCATCCACTAAGATCGACGCCGTTTCTCGTTCCTCTTCCACTGTTGCCACCGTCGACGCCATCACAAATAGTCAACGGCGCCTTCACCGCTCCATTCCTCTTCCTCACGTCCGTGAACAATCAAGGGAGACCAGCCGCCAAGATCGACGTTGTTTCTCGTTTCTCTCCCACTGTATCCACCACCGGCGCCATCACGAACAACCAAAGATGCCTCCACCCCCTCTTAGTGTATTTGTTTTTAGTAAAAACTTGCACAGTATTGTATGAGAAATTATAATACATTACCCAGTTTGAATGATATTTTGACATTATTTATGAAATTTACATGTATGAGAATGTATTACACATTTTTTCTATGTATGATGTCAGTGTTGTATGTATGATTTACACTCTAACAACAACATGCTCTATATGTATGTGAATGTACTATACTTTACTTTCTATGTATGATTTATATTTAAGTAAAAACATTTCATATTATAGGTATGAGAACGTATTATACTTTACTTTTTATGTATGATGTCAGTGTCATATATATGATTTACACTCCAACAACAGTATGTGTTATATGTATGAGAATGTATTAGACTTTACTTTCTAGGGAAATTGAAGGAAGGGTGTCTTTCAAGTTTTGAATGAAGGATTAGTGAGAATGACCAACTTAAAGGGTCAAATATAATTAGGAAACTTGATTAAGTTAATTGTGGACTTGATTAATATTTTTAAAACTTTTTAATTTTTTCAAAAATACAAATCAACCCACACCCTCTCCTCTCTAAATCATCGACCGTCTCTCTCCTCTCTCTCGACAGCTTCTCTCAACTCTCTCCCAACCAACAGTTCTGCAAAATTTCTCCCTTTAATCCTCGATGACTTCAACCTCCAGCGACAAATAGTTGGGCGAGTTTCTTTTCGACTTTCAACCGTCAACGTTACAACAGTGTTCTCCAATGACAACAACCCATTTTTTCTGTCACAGGTAAAAATTAATGTCTTTATAGTTTTGAAGAAAAAGAGAAAACTTAAGCCAACTTCTCTTCTAGTATTGGTTAATAATTTTAATATTTATTTCTTTAATTTGAATTGTGGACTGAAGAAAATCCTAATTTAATTTCTGGCATTTCTTCTCTACTCTTTCCAAAATATAATTTTTTGTTGTTATTGTAGTTCTTCTTGTCAAACTGTTGATTCGATTCTCTGGTGTCTATTGAGTTTTTTGAAGTTTAATTTTTGTTGTTTGTATTTGTACAAACGCAAAACAATCATGTTGGTAATTTTTAATCACAGTTGATGTTCTTATTCTTAGTGTGTGTGTTGTGTTGGTTTTGCTAGATTGATTTATTATTTTTCCTGGTAAAAATAGTGTATTTAATGTTAAACGATGATAGTACTGTTGTTCTATTGGAAAAAATTTTGTTACTATATTTTCCACAACATATGAAAATCTGATGCAACAGATGAAAAATCTGACGCAAAAAATGAACAATATGATGCAATATATGAACCATCTGAAGCAACTGATGGATCATCTGATGCAACAGATGAACAACTGATGCAATAGATGAACATTTGATGCAACAGATGAACAATCTAATTGATCGTTTATCTGTTGTGACAGACGACTCTTCTGTTCGGAAAAAATCTAAACAATATTGACAGTTGATAACAGTTCCAACAGATAACTCATTTGGCAATAGATAAGTGATCTGTTTCAAAAGATGAGTGATATGTTATAATTGTTTCCAATGGATTACTCACCCATTGCAACAGGTTGGTTGTATGTTGCAATAGATAACCTTCCTGGTGTAGCAGATGAGTGATCTGTTTTTATTATTTCCAACAGATTACTTATTCATTGCAATAGATTGGTTATATGTTGTAACAGATAAACTACCAGGTGCAACAGATGAGTGATCTATTTTTATTATTTCCAATGATTTACTCATCCATTGCAACGGTCAGTTATATGTTGCAACAGATAACATACCTGGTGCAATAGATGTGTGGTCTGTTGGAACTATTATTTTACTGTTGTGTATGTTAGATTTATTGTTATTTTTTTTAATGATGCATTAATCAATTGTAATCTATTTTATGTTCCTGTTAATTTAAGATAATATGGCTCCCAAAAGAAAAGAAATTGAATCAATTCCAAGTAAACCAATAAGTAAAGCAGCTAGGCTACATCCACCGCTTTATGAGCTTGCTTTACAAGCGTTATCTCAATCAGGAGCATAAGATAATGAACACGGGGAGGAGAAATATTTAAAAAAAGATAATCCAAATGCTAATAGCCCTACCATCGAAGAGTTGGTCAAAACATTCAACATTGATCATTATCCTGTGAGAATGCAATGTGATGGTGCCACAAATTCAATGGGTGATTTCATAATTAAGTCAGCCATGGAAAAATCTTTCGACACCTTCAGAAAAATACTTTAAGAACAAAAATTGGATTCTTATTTTAGGAAAAGCTGCTTGGAGCAATATCTTGATTTGCCAGAGGACAACAATGATGGTTTCCAAATGAAAATGGTATATGATTTTCTCATGCGTAGGTTTATGTATGAAAACACAGATAAGATGGATGAGGTATGGATAAATTACTGTGGCATGACTATTTGTTTTGGTTGGAAGGAGTTTGCCATAGTTACTGAACTAAAATGTTATCCTCCTTCTCCTTCTCAAGTTATACCTACTTTAACCCAAAAAAAGCACCCTGCACACCCCAAAAAGGTAATGGCAAGTCGAGTGATCGTGATGACCTGTTGTCCTTTGTTGGTCCAAGCTTCAAAAATAAAAATTTGATAGAAACGTTGAAAGGTAAAAGAATTTCAAAGAAGCACAAGCAATCATTATGCTTGATTTAGTTTGTACATAATATTCTTTGAGCGAGAGACGTTAACAACATAAGCCTCGATTTAATAAATCTCTCTGAGGATCTTAAGGCATTTAATAGCTATCCTTGGGTTTTTGAAAGCTTCAAAATGACTGTCAAATATTTGTTGACTTTGTTAACGCTAAAGACAGTCAACTTATATGGCTTTCCATGGGCTTTCATGATAAATATTTCTTTTATTATGATATGATTCATTTTTTTATTCAATAATACTTATGATTTATTGGCGTTATGTTATAGGCTTGGGAATTTGAAGTTATTCCTTATTTGAGACAACAAGTGAACTACTAAAAAGAAGTTTCTTGTCGAAGAATCCTAAGATGGTTGACGGCCAAAACTGATAAAAATGTAAAATTTTTGATCTTTTTAATCCCCCGAAGAAAAGCAGTAAGTCTAATTCTAATCAAGTTTTTATTTTAATTAATAATTATTTTAAATAATTTCATCATCATTCTAATATATGTATTGATTTATTTTAGATTGTCCATTCGTAGCTTATTTCGACCAATCGATATTTGAAGATGCCATTTTTCTTACTTTACGATCTGTGCAAACTTTATCGGACCCTAAGGTCGTTGATAGAATAAAAATAAAATTATTTGGAGCAACAGTCATCACAAGAAAAATAATTTTGGAGGGTGGGCTTGTTGTTATTGATGATGGTAGTGGTAGTGGTTGTGGTAGTGGTGTTGCTGTTGGGGCTAATGATGCTCCTTTTTTACAGGTTTTGAAATAATAAACCATTATGATTGTGATCATACTGGTTATACAAATTTTGCCACTTCTACCGAATGTTTTGCATGCAAATGTCAAGACTGCAAGGCAAAACATGATGTAGTGATTAATGCTATTAATGCACTAACTGCTTCTGTAAAGGAAATGACATCTAAGAGGGGTGTCATTCCATCAAAGAGGATTTCATATCCATACACTCCACCAGAGATCAAGGTGGCTAAGAGAATAAGGAAAGATATTTTCAAGACATCATCAAGCATAAAAAAAAAAGAAAAATTGCAACTCCTGTGTCTTTATTTTGCACCGTTGTTCAATGTACAATGGCCACAGGAGAGCAGCATGAGCTGAAGAAGGTGAATGTATATCATCTATTCCAACAAACAAACAAGCATATATCTGTTTCAACATATGACACATCTGCTGAAAATTATCAAACAAATATATACATCTGTTGCAACTATTGTCTAAGCTGTTGCATCAGATGCGTTATCTATTTCAATATATGTCCGTCTGTTTTAGCAAATCAAATAGGTTTTTGTACTGTTTTAGTTTGTACCAACAGATAAGTCTTATGTTGCAACAAATGGGTCATTTGTTCAAAATTATCATACCGCTCTGTTTTACATGTTCGAATTTATCCAAACAGATGATCCATCTATTGTAACGTAAGACTCATCTGTTGCAACGGATAGACAGTTTGTTGTATATCTGTAATTAGCATTGTCAATTTTAGCTTTTCAGGTGGATGTCACAGTAGAAGCTACTGCTAAACAACATAATATTATAGTTGATAATCCATCAAATGCTTCCAAAGAAGTAGAAAAAGTGGAGCCTGTCAATTCGGGAGAATGGAAGAATTACCCGTTTGACGGGTTCAACATCTCGGGCGAGGCTCCAAAAAAACTAACAAAGTTGATCAATGACTATTCAGAATGGATTGTCGATGGGCTTTTAAAGCATCATGTCGGTAGGTACACAAATCAATTTTAAAGATATGCATTTATACAATTCTTGTTGTAAAAATATAACATTAATACATATAAATCATCATGTAGAAAATAAAATGACGAACACTACAAAGTGAACTAATCGACTCTTGGTTTTGATATGTTCGACTTTATTGTTGCACATCCCTAAATGAAGAATTGGTTCTATTTGATGTCACAGCCCCAAACATGCTGGAATTATGAGGTTTAAATGACATACATATTACTATTAATTGATGCTTTATTTAATTGCATCTGTGTATTAATTTTTTCGTCATGTAACCTAAAATATTTGATAATATATGCAGCACATCGATGTCATTTTTTACTACCTCCAAAAGAAGGCCAAGTTGCAAACACAAGAACAATACAGATACACGACAGGCAATTATTTGTACTAAATTTACATCAATACTGCCTACGATAGGTATTGTCAACAACAGCCGAAAGTTTCCTAAAATGAGGAATGCTTAATCAACATCATCAACGATTTTACCATTTGAGCCGGCTTATTTTGGCATTTGGTCGACAAAGTGTACATCCCAATCAATTGTGGTGATGAATTTCATTAGGTGTTAGCTGTCGTTGTTCAAAAAGAGAGGCGTATCCGAGTTTATGACTTGATGTCGCGAAGGAGACATTTTGGGCCATCGTCTGAGATACAAAAGTTGTTCAAAATATTGCCTACTTACCTTGATATGAGTGGCTTTTCGGATAAAAAGATTCATACTGATTGATCGATGATTGAAGCATACCGGGATAAAATAGGTAATCCATTTGATATACAATATGTTGAAGGAATTTTTCAACAAACTATTGGTAGCCTGTAAGTATAAGTATCATGATTTAGTTTTATTTCATAAATTTCACAACGCTTACATGAACTGCAAGATATGGATTATTTATTTTTTAAAACACAGGAATTGCGGTCTTTTTGTTGCCGCTTATGCCGAATATTTGAGTGATGGATTACAAGTACCAAATGATGGACTTGATGTCAGATTACTCTGCAAAAGATATATTGCTCTTTTATTTAAATATAGAGAAGCGAAAGCTCAAAAGTCGTACGCAAGCTACATTAAAGATCTACGATGACCAAAGCCGAATTCCGAAGTACCAGATGAAGAACAACTTGTCCATATTGAGTAGATCTTCATAGCTTGATTCTGTCAATGTAATATCCTATCAACCTTGGTTAACTTGTTGATTTATTTGTAGAGTAGATCATTTGTACCCATAATATTTTTTTTATGTTTTATTTATTTATTGAGTTATTTCATGTATTTTTCGAAGGCTTCGATTTATTTTATGTTGTATAGGCATATAATTTAATCCTTAACTTTGAACTTGTTAATTGAAATGGAATACTAGATTCAAATATCGCAACATGTAATACATCTGCTGCAACAGATGACATATCTTATCAAACAGATTTAGACATATGTTGCAACATGTCGGTCATCCGCTGAAAATTATATAACAGGTCTTCCTACTTTTTTGATTTGTTACAATTGATTACCTATCAGTTACAACAGATAAATTATATGTTGCAACAGATTATATATCTGTTGCGACAGACAGACAAACTGGATAATACAACAGATGACCAACCTATTGCAACTGATAATTAATCTGTCACAACAGGTATGATATCTATTACAACATATAGACAATCTGTTGCATTATAAAATTCAACTTTCGTCAGAAATAAAAAATTGCCACTACATGTAAAGTGAAGTGGCTAGAAATAAAAAATTATTATCATGTTCGTCTTTGTATTTGTACATATTCTTCTTTATACACAGGCTCCAACCATTTAGTTAGTACCCCATAAGCCCAGACCTCTTGCATCTTTTTCACAATGGTGTCGCACATACCGGCCATTTTTGTGCCGATCAGCAAACACTCGATGTATGCAAACGAGTACGGCCTGCACGTGGCACCGATTTTATTTTGAAGGTGGATGTTCTTATTTCGATCTTGAAAATCCCATGATTTCCTCTTCAAAACTTTCGCCGGCAATTGATCCATCAGTTTACTCTGCCTTAACAATTTAGGAATGCATGTGGGTTAAAAACGTGGCCTTTTTTAAGACAGGTAAGTTGCAGTCATAAACCTTAATCTTTCTCTCATCGAGTAGTATCTCAACAGCAAAAAAATGTTTAACTTCCATGTTCATGACTGCAAGGATTCGCTTTGCCTTGGTCCAGCTCTTGTTGTGTGGATGTAGCCTCTTCCCTCTAACATAGTAATCATCTTTTCATCCCATTTGAACATAGAAACTAACTGATCAAATCCCCGGCCACTGGGAGGAGCTTGCCAATGGAGAGTATCGTACCTACTCTTGAAATTGTTGTAGAAGTTGAGGTTCATTATCCTATTGGTAGCATCATAAGCATTCAGATATGCTAATTACCTGCCCCTCATAAGGAAGAGAATTTCATCAACATACTGTGGTATAAAAAGATAATTTTTAAATAGTTTGGTAATTGTAAAGAAGAAAAACACAGTGGAAAGATTCTGTTGCAGAGGGTTCTCTGAATCAATTCACAGATTACCCAGCTAACTTAACTTATGCAATAGATGTGTATTATTATCAACAGAATAGCCAGTTGTTGCAACAGATTACACATTTGTTGCATAGCTTCTTCTTCATGGAGTAGATTGGAAAGCTAGGTTAGCAAAACTAAACTTATATTGTCTACGTACCAGTCTTGCATATTTGTCATACTCATGAATTCTTGGGCGGTAAATAAATGCATGGCATATTCTTGTGTAGGTTTCGTATTTTCAGTCATGATTTTTTCCAATTTCTTCTTCTCTTCGTCGCTAAGTGCCGCCTATAAACAGGCCACATATCTGCTGAAACAGATCATCATCTGTTGTCAAATGAGTTATTTATTGGATAAATATTGTTTAGATTTCTTCCAAACAGATGAGGCGTCTGTCGCAATAGATGAATGATCTGTTCTATTTATCTATTGCATTACATGTTTAATCTATTACATCAGATATTTCATCTGTTGCATCGAATAGTTAATCTATTACATCAGATGGTTAATCTGCTGTATCAGATGGTTAATCTGTTGTATCGGATGGTTAGTCTGTTGCATCAGATGATTTATCTATTGCATCAGATGGTTAATCTATTGCATCAGATGGTTCATCTGTTGCAACACCATTTTTACCAAGGAAAATAACAAATCAACCCAGCATCACCAACACAACACACACACTAAGAACATCAATGATGACCAAAAATCACCAACAGATTAAATCAATAGTTTGATAACAAGAACTACAATAACAATAAAAAATTATATTTCACACCAAAAAAATTAGAGAAGCAATGCCAAAATAAGGATTTTAGTCCATCCACATTTCAAATTTGAGCAACAAATATTGAAATTGTTAACTAATACTAGAAGAGAAGTTGGCTCAAGTTCCTCTGTTTTTTCATAACTAAAAAGACATAATTTTTTACCTATGAAAGAAGAAATGGGACGACGAAGAACTCGAAGTTGTTGTTGCCGAAGAAGTTGGCTCAAGTAACTCTATTTCTTCACGTCGATTGACGGTTGAAAGTCAAAAAGAAACTCAACCAGCTATTTATCGCCGGAGCTTGAAGGAAGAAATTTTCCAGAACTGTTTGTTGCGAGGGAGTTGAGAGAGACTGCCGAGAGAGAGAGAGATAAGGGAAATGGTTGATTTGGAGGAGAGAGATGTGGGTTGATTTGTATTTTTTAAAAGATTAGAAAGTTTTAAAAATATTAATCAAGTCCACAATTAACTTAATCAAGTTTCCTAATTATGTTTGACCCTTTAAGTTGGTCAATGTCACCAATCCTTCATTCAAGACTTAAAAGACACATTTCCTTCAATTTTCTCTACTTAATCTATTCACATTTTACTGAGAGGCTTAATATTTTTTCGGCGTATCTTTTCTATAATAAATGTAAGTTGGTTTGTCCGAGTACATTCATATCTACATATATAAGATTTTGTTCACTTAGTGAAGAATTAAATTTATTTTTTAAAAGATAAAAGTGTATAACATTATGAGATTACTTAATCTATTCACATTTTACTGAGATTTAATATTTTTCCTATAATAAATGTAGGTTGATATTTTGTGTGCTTGGAATACTAGCTTCTTACATTCTTTACACAATGAGCCTCCTTTTTTACTAAAAATTTATAGTTGTCACTTCATTAAGTAGGTACAAGAAATTGTATTTTCAGCTAAAATAACCATCGATGCTAACTAGGTAAATTTGAAGGACTATAATGACCATTTTCCGTTAGTTGAGTGACAATCATGCCACTAACTCATTTTAATTGTAGTCAAGATTTATGTAATCTTGTTGTTTAGCGGGTTGCATACATTCAACTATTCACCACTTCTTTTTTTCCCTCTAGTTATTTTCGCTTGCTCTTGTTATTTCCGCCATTTCTCTTTGTGTACTTTTGTAGGAGATTTCAAGTCCTGAAAAATGGAATTCAGGCTGAAACGTGTGAGACTGTTGAAGAAGAAAAAGAAAAAGAGGTTAGCTCCTTATAGAAATGACACTTTTTTTATTACTTTGCTGCATTGATAAGATTCACACACAAAAAGAGCAACAAATGCTGCTATTGGTGCATTATTTTTTAGGTTACGATCTTTATTGAAGAGAACTGAATTATCAATTATGTTTAGGTCTTTACTGTTCTTAAATGGAAAAACAAAAATCAATAGCAGCATTCCGTTAAGAACAACAAATACCTAAACATAATTGATACTTCAATTCTCTTCAATCAAGAACGTAACCTAACAAAAATGAACCAATAGCAGCATTTGTTGCTCTTTTTGTGTGTGAATCTTATAAATGCGGCAAAGTAGTAAAAGAAAGGTGGAATTTCTATAAGGAACTAACCTCTTTTGCTTTTTCTTCTCCAACAGGTGTCACGCGCTTGAGGCTTGAATTCATTTTTTGCCGAACGTGCAATCTCCTACAAAATTACACAAAAACAACCATAGGCGAAAATAACGAGAGTAAGCGAAAATAACAAGAGGAAAAAAAAAGTGGTGAATAGTTGAATGTATGCAACTCACTAAACAACAAGATTACATGAATCTTGACTACAGTTAAAATGAGAATTAGTGGCGTTATGATCACTCAACTTACGGAAAATGGTCATTATAGTCCTTTAACTTTACCTAGTTAGCGTCGATGGTTATTTTAGCTGAAAATATAATTTTTTGTACCTACTAAATGAAGTGACAGCTATAAGTTTTTAGGAAAAAAGGAGTCTCATTGTGTAAATAATATAAGAAGCTAGTATTCCAAGCACACAAAATATCAACCTACATTTATTTTAGGAAAAATATTAAATCTCAGTAGAATGTGAATAGATTAAGTAATCTCATAATGTATACACTTTTGTCTTTAAAAAATACAAATTTAATTCTTCACTAAGTGAACAAAAGCTTTTATATGTAAATACGAATGCACTCTGATCAGACCAACTTACATTTATTATAGAAAGGATAGGCAGAAAAAATATTAAGCCTCAAAGTAAAATGTAAATAGATTAAGTAATCTTATAATTTAAAAAAAAAAAACTGTAAAAGAAATTCAAAATCTCATAATGGTATTGTTTTTGCCTTTTACAAAATAAATTTAATTCTTCTTTAATTTACAAAAGCTTATACTAGTGAATACAAGTGTAGTTGGATCAACCTACATATATTATAGAAAAACATTAAACCTCAAAGTAAAATGTGAACCAATTAAGTAATCTCACAATGATATACTGTGTACTCAAATCAGTTCAACCTACAGTTATTATTATGCAAGTAATATTAAACCTCGAAGTAAAATGTGAATAGATTAAGTTATTTCGTTATGATATACTTTTATGCCTTTTAAAAACTAACTTAGTTCTTCATTAATGGAAAAACAATAATCATAAACAATAAGGCTGGAATTTGATATCTTGAAATATTAAAAGAACTTATCATGATGTATTTCAAGATCTTCATAATCTACATGGTAACTCCTAAATTACCAATCACATGTACATGTATCATACTTAGAGAGCGTACACTTCTAATTACTTAATTGTATCTTTAACACGTCCCTAACGTGTGGACTAATTCTTTTTAATGTATCAAGCACGTGGAATTTGTTCTGATATGACTGACAGTGAAACTCGAACACATGACCTTTGCCTGTGATCATCTCATCTAAAGAGTGTTAGAGAGAATACATGCTTAGGTACTTTATTATATTATCAATATTTGGTAGTGGCATTCTGATCCATTAGACTAATTAATTAATCTGATCCACTGGACTAATTAAATCAAATAGGCAACTGAAGCCTACTTTCAGAAGGCACGACCAGTAATCTCTCAATATCACCTTTCGTAATTCTAGGCTAATTAATTTATCAAAACCTTTGAAGGTTGGTTGAGCAAGCTGCATTGAGAAACCCTCGATAAAAGTGATTTGTTCAACTGTTGGGACCACTGCTTGAGTGTGCATCAACACATTTGTCCTAAAACAAACACAGCGACCCTCTGTGTATCATTTAAGACTTTTGAAAAAGTGTTCTGAAGGCCTTTTACAATGCCAAAACTTTGAATAAAGTGTTCTTAATCGACGAGCTCACACAATACCACGAACTCTATACCAACCTCAAAGACAGAAACGACAAAATCTTCAATACCGAATCCACAAGCTGGAGGCAAGCTTGAAAATTATCGGAATTCACATACTACAACGAGCCTATGATCTTCTCCAAGATATGTTAAAAACATGCTAAGGCTAGAAGCACAATCAGTTATATCCATATTGCTAAGGAAGTAATGATACTCAATCTGCCTTTCAATCTTGTTTGTGGTTCTGATCAAGTCAACAACAGTGGACCTAATCGAAAATACAAACAAGAAGGCATGGGATGCAATTTAAAATTTAGAAATTGCCTCCTTCGCTTGATTCCCTATTTTAACTTCAGTTGTTCTTGGCGCAAGTTTTCTTGACTTACTGTACATCATTTAAGCCCTCGGTTCCCACAAATCTACTTTCTTGGTGTTATGCTATTTTCTATGTAGGTGATCATTCCGACCGCGCTTTCTAGTTGCAGCACCCCTAGAAAAGTGCCAAGCTGCAGTATTTCTCTTTGAGAGAGATGACAGATGAATTTTCATTACTGGATACAATTTTAGATTTGCACTTGATTCATATTTCTCATGTTTTAAGTCAGCTTCATCGGCCAAATTCGCTACAAATTCCCTCTTATCCTATGTCTCCTCTTCAATTAGCTCTTAGATGATATAGTCTTTCACCAACTTTTCTTTCACTCTCAGGTCTTCTCCTCTGGCTCTTTCTGACGTATAATCATCTTTTCGAACAACCCTTCTATATAAATTTGGATGAGGAGAATATTTTTTGGTTTTCTGTTCTTGTTTGATGAAGTGTGAGGCTTTGAAGGTCTTTTCAGAGTCCAATGCACGCTTAAAGTTATGTTCAATCGCTATTGGATCTGTGCAATAACACCAAATATTAATCCCTTCTCAATACTTGACACGCATAAACATGAGCAACAACCGTTATTAATTCATAACAGGGTAACGGCACCATCTTTATGGGCCCCTCGGTCTCATCAATTCGAACCTATCAAACATAACTGATAATGTAGGATCTTGTTTGAATGATCAAATGTCTAATCGGTTAAATACTGTATTCACAAAATCATTGTACTTTATATGTGTTATTCCGGTGACCTTATCAGTAATACATAAATCCCACACATAAAAATAGATCCATCTATCTACACGCACCTTATTCTTCCTAGTCCATCTATGGCTTAACTCCCGATGACTAACCTGCTAAAATTATCAAACACTTATAGACATCTGTTAGGATAGATGATCAATCTGTTGCAACATATAACGTATCTGTTCAAAAAATAAAACAGATATATGTATTTGTTGCAACAATTTCAATATTTTGTAAATTTTCTAACAGATAGAATGTATTCAAATTACCCATCTGTTAGATTTATTTTAAATCAATTTTCTTTTCTTTTCAAAATACAATAAAGATAAAATGTTTATTTAGATTCGTTTTCTTAATTTACATATTCAAAAAGTCGCTAATTTTATTTAATTAAGGGATGAACAATCGTGGCTTTTTTACTAACCCCTTTCTTTATAAATAGGTCCCTCCTTACTCGTTCATTCTACTACTACACTTCTATATGTGGCTGATCCAGATTCGTACAAGAAGATTTATATCGATTCCTTCTTTGAAGGCAGTATGATGAACTCCAGAGGGATTTGACCGACTTCAGAGCAACGCTGAGAAGGGTCCTACTGCTGCCGGATGAAAATTGTCCTTCAGACAATAAAAGTAGTAATAGTAATACGTATAATAATAATAATGATAATAATAATAGTAGTAATAATAAATAGGTTTTATTTTTCCTTTTAGCGTATGTATTTTCCTTTTTTATATCGGATCTACCTAAGGGATTCAAAAATTTTGGTCGACTGTGAATTTTTTGTAACACCCCACATTTTACATGTACTAGTAATGTTCACATAAAATGACATACGACTTGATTTAATTACTACCAAAAATTTTTTCAAGTGTTCAAGTGTTAGATTGAGGCACTATATGGAAGTCTATTTAGAGATTGTGGCCTTAAACGGAGAAAATCATTGACGTGCTTATGGAACTTAGGAAGCTAGCAGGTGAGTCACCTGTGTGGTTGGCTTAAAAAAAAAATGTATATATACATGAGGGAGAATAATTCATTCATAAGTGAACTCACTTGAAGTCTAGACGTTAGTAAAAAGAAAGGGGAACGAAGACAAGGCTTAACGCCGAAACTTTCCAAGTCTTGTGACAAACGAAGCCCAAGTTAGGGAGGCTATTAAAGCCAATGGTTTAGCATTATATTGGGCCAAGATGTTCAGCCCAAGATTTTTATATAATATGCCCAACTACATTCATTCACTACTAACAAAATTGGGCCCAAACAAAGTGCAAGAAAGATTAAGGAAAATGGGCCACTAAAGCCCATTGATTTAGAGATCCAAAAGGCCCAAGTGAAAGGGGAAAATTAGTCATTGACCAACTTGAGTTAATCAGTTGCAAATATCAGGAGAAAGTCGGTCTAAGGCCTCCTTAAAAAGGGACCAAAACCGAGCTCCTTAGGTTAACTAGTAGAAGACCAAAAATTTCAGCTTTTCTCTCTAAGTTTCTCTTGGCATTTCTTCACCTTGGAAGGCAACCAAAGGCTACTTTTTGAGTTCTTGAATTAGACCTACACCTTGGGAGTTAAGGTATGTAAAAATAACCATATACTTGATATAAACTTTCCATGGAAAACAAGATAAGTTGGCTGGTGTACTGTGCAGGAATTTCTGGACAGCTTGTGTCCTGAAAGTTGTTGTTTGATTTTCTTGGCTTTGGAACGATTCTTACCCTGATTTTTTGACTTTGATATGATATAAAGTTGAGGTTATTAATATGTTATAGTGTGTATATGGTTGCCAAGGTTGCTGGACTGTTTTGCTAGTTCTTTGGAAACAAGTATCCTTATATGATCTTATGTGCTTCCAAAATGGTATTGGACTGTTTTGATGAGGGGGCTGATGTTTCACGTTTCCCCCCTGTGTTTTGAGCTATTTTGTGACTATGTTAAGGTTTATTTGATGTATATATATGTTGGGAGCATCTGGTTCAAAGTTGGGACAAGTATGAATTGTTAACGACGAAATGTAGGGAGACGACGAGATGTTGTGCTTCTTAGTTAAGCGTTTTGTAAAATGGTTCTGTGTTGTAGTTATGGACTGTTGCCAGCATGTTATAGAGCTGATATAGGCTGTTTACATCATGTATATGATAATGTGTACTGGTTGAAAACAGTTAGAATTGAGAAAGTCGGAATAACACCATTGAGTCGATGGTTATACGTTTGTTGCCAAAGTGTTGTGTTTTGTGAGATTGGGCTGTCCAGATGCATTGATTAGCTGCTAATACTAGCTTTAAAACATGATATTGTAGATAAATAGTTGGAAGAAAAGAAGTCATTTCGAGGTAAAAACAAGTTGATATGTCGAGGTATGTAAGGCTATTCGATCTCTTATTATTTGGCATGGAATCCAAAGTCTTTATTGGCACATAGAGATATTTACAAACTTCGATATAACCACTCCACTCTTTCACATGTATTTGTGTGTCCAGATTCGAGCATTGTCACTGCTGCATACATACATAGGATACCATGACATATGAGTCTTCTTTTTAGCTAAATACAGTTCATACGTTGTTTATGTCCTACATGTTTCACTAATTGTATAACCCACTCTTTTCATTGTGATATGATGTCACATGGTCACATACTTGTCATTTGTCATGCTTATAGTCTTATAGCTCAAATGTTACGATCACCAAAGATTCATCTCAAAAGTAATAAGAAGATATATGTATACAGTTGTTTCTGTTGGGTGGTATCCCAGGGGTGAAAGAATCACCTAGCATGGGTCAATCCCAGTATTACAGGGGGTATCCCAGGGGTGAAAGGAAAGCCTAGCATGGGTCGATCCTGATATAGATTTACCACTGATCAGCTGGTCATTTGTATTACATGATGTGCACAGATTATACAAGTGATAAGAGTAAAGTAACATAATTGTTATAAGATGCATGGCTCCACAATATTCATAAAGGTGGTCTTTTACCCTACAGCAGTGTATGGTTTCATTTGAGCTTTTATCTCATATATAGTACATGTTGCCTTACATATTCAGTACATTATTTCGTACTGACGTCCCTGTTGGGGGACCTGCATTCCATGCTGCAGGTGCAGAAGCTAATAAACCTCCCCAGTAAGAGTACAGGATATCAACTGCAGTCACTGAGCTCCAGGTTGCTTCGGGGCTTTGAGTCTTATCATATCTTTTTGCATTGTATAGTATCTTATCATGAGGCGGGGCCTGTCCCGACCCTTATAAGATAATGTTTCTTGTCTAGAGGCTTCGTAGACTATGTAAAGTATAGTATGGTCATGTATCGTATCGTAGACATTGTGGCTCCAACGGCCTAGTCATACAACATCTTTTGGCTTGCTAGTCCCATTTATCTTTTGAGGGTATGTTTAGTATAAAAGTAACTTATAATGTTCATAGGTAATGTATTGCTACAGGTTGGTTCTCCCGAGCCTTACCGGCAACGGGTGCCAGTCCGCCTTAATAGGATTTGGGGCGTGACAGAAGTGGTATCAGAGCGGGTTGTCCTAGGAAGTCTACAAAGCCGTGTCTATGTAGAATCATGTTTATCGATGTGTTGTGCACCACATTTATAAACAAGAGGCTACGTGGCATTTAGGAGTTATCACTTCTTTTCATTCTTTAGATCGTGCCATAGAGCCAAATATTATAAGTGTACCATGTCTAATCCCTGAATTATTTTGTACAGTAAGTATGCCAGAGACAAGGAAGAGTAAAGGTAAAGGAAAGGAAGTAGAAGTGGTAGTTGGTATACCCAATCGGGCGAGACGACAGAGTGAGGCTCTAGATGAGTCTCTATCACAGACATCTCCAACCCCTCCATCTGTTGATGTACCAGGAAGTAGTGAAAATCCCCGAGAACCACCTGTTGATGCTTCTGTGCAGGATTTGAGAAATTCAGTTCAACTGTTGACTTGTATAGTTGCTGGCCAAGGTCAAAGACAAGAAGGCCCAGTTGCAGGTGCAGTTGGTGCAGGTAGGGCAGCCAGTACGAGAATACGTGATTTCCTCAACTTAGACCCTCCATCATTCACTGGGACAGATCCAAATGAAGATCCACAGGATTTTATTGATCAGATCCAACGCACCTTAGATGTTATGCATGTAAGTGGTTCGGAAGCTGCTGAGTTGGCAATATATAGATTGAAGGGTGTGGCTATACTGTGGTACGAAGCCTGGAAGCATTCCAAAGGCATAGATACACCTCCAACTACTTGGGAGGAGTTCAAAATGGCCTTTCTTGATCATTACTTGCCATTAGAGATCCGAGAGGCCCGTGCAGATCAGTTCCTGAACCTCCATCAGGGGAATATGAGCGTGAGGGAATATAGTCTTAAATTTAATTCTCTGGCCAGGTACGCTCCTAATGTTGTTGCTACTATGGCAGATAGAGTCCATCGGTATGTGGATAGGTTGTATTCATATTTGGTTAGAGATTGTACCATTGCTTCTTTGAATAAAGACATGGATATAGCGAGGATGCAAGCTTTTGCACAGAAACTGGAGGATCAGAGACAAAGAAGGAGGGCACAAGAAATAGAAAGGGGGCAATTCAAGAGGGCCAGATCTACAGGACAGTTTACACCACCCCAGGGTGAGTTTAGGCCACGATTTTCTCATAGGCCACCCAGGCCATCATCCTCTTACTCTACAGCTAGTGCTCCACCACCACTTCAAGGGTCTAGAAATAATCAATTTGGGCAGAGAAGTGAGGGCCAAGGTACACGGACAACAGGATATTCGGGAAGCCAGCAAATGCCTCCTAGGCAGCCTTGCAGACAATGTGGGAGATATTATATAGGTGCTTGTCGCAGGGGAACGGATGTTTGTTATTGGTGTGGTATGCCAGGGCATGTAATAAAAGATTGCCCAAGAAGACGCAGGGGTGATATGGCACAACCTACTGGATCAGCTGTTGTATCATCATCATCAGTGCCTCCATCAGGTAGAGGTGAGCAATTTCCCATAGGTCGCGGCAGAGGTATTAGAGGGGCAGCTAGTTCCAGCGTGGCCCAAAATCACACATATGCTCTAGGGACTCGACAGAACCTGGAAGCTTCACCCGATGTGGTTATAGGTACATTGTCCATCTTCTCACATAAAGTGTATGCATTAATTGACCCTGGTTCTACATTGTCATATATTACTCCATTAGTTGCTGAGAAGCTTGGTAGAACACCTAAATTATTGAATAAACCACTTGCGGTGTCTACACCAACTGGGGAGTCAATTATAGTTAGAAGAGTCTATTGTGACTGCATAGTGACTGTCTGTGACCGAGATACATTAGCTGATCTTATCGAGTTAGAAATGATAGAATTTGATGTTATAATGGGTATGGATTGGTTGGCTTCTTGCTATGCCACCGTTGACTGCCGAACCAAGAGGATGTACTTTCACTTTCCAAATGAAGCAGTCCTTGAATGGGAAGGCAATATTGGGGCACCAAAAGGGAGGTTTATCTCTTATTTTAAAGCCAGAAAAATGATATCAAAGGGATATATATGTCATCTCGTTAGAGTGAGAGACATGGAGGCAGAATCACCAACTATCCAGTCTGTTCCAATAGTGAATGAATTTATTGATGTCTTTCCTGAGGAACTCCCTGGTTTGCCTCCAGAACGAGAAATAGATTTTGGTATTGACTTATTACCAGGAACCGGGCCTATCTCTATTCCTCCATATAGAATGGCCCCGACAGAATTACGTGAATTAAAGGAGCAACTGAAAGACTTGTTAGAAAAGGTTTTTATAAGACCTAGTGTGTCCCCTTGGGGTGCACCAGTTTTATTTGTGCGTAAAAAGGATGGCACATTGAGGATGTGTATTGACTACTGACAACTGAATAGGGTGACAATTAAGAATAAATATCCCCTCCCCAGAATTGATGACTTGTTTGATCAGTTACAGGGTGCCAAATACTTTTCAAAGATCGATTTGAGATTAGGTTATCATCAGGTGAGAGTGCAGGAAAAAGATATACCTAAGACAGCTTTCCGAACCAGATATGGTCACTTTGAATTTCTTGTTATGTCGTTTGGGCTAACGAATGCACCAGCAGTTTTTATGGATTTGATGAATAGGGTATTCAAGCCTTTCCTGGATGTGTTCGTGATAGTATTTATAGACGATATTCTGGTGTATTCAAGGTCAGAAAAGGACCACGCAAATCATTTACGACTAGTACTACAAGTTCTCCGTGATCGCCGGTTGTATGCTAAGTTTTCCAAATGTGAATTTTGGTTAAAATCAGTGGCATTTTTGGGCCATATTGTATCGGATGAAGGAATAAGGGTGGATTCACAAAAGATAGAGGCTGTGAAAGATTGGCCAAGGCCAACGACACCTACAGAAGTTCGAAGCTTCCTTGGATTGGCAGGTTATTACAGAAGGTTTGTTGAAGGTTTTTCTTCTATGTCTGCACCTCTTACTAAGCTAACTCACAAGGAAACCAAATTCCAATGGAATGATGCATGTGAAAGGAGCTTTCAAGAGTTGAAAAGCAGGCTAACCTCAGCACCTGTGCTAGTGCTTCCAGAAGGCTCAGAGGGATATGCAGTGTATTGTGATGCTTCCGGAGTTGGTTTGGGGTATGTACTAACACAACATGTTAAGGTGATTGCTTATGCCTCGAGACAATTGAGACCACACGAGAAAAACTACCCAACACATGATCTTGAGCTAGCAGCGGTTGTATTTGCTTTAAAGATATGGCGCCACTATTTGTATGGGGTGCACGTGGACATATATACAGATCATAAGAGTTTACAGTATATTTTCAAGCAGAAAGATCTAAATTTGAGGCAGCGGAGGTGGCTAGAGTTAATAAAGGATTATGATATTGATATATTATACCATCCAGGGAAAGCAAATATGGTGGCTGATGCTCTAAGTCGTAAGACACTCATGGGTACCAGTGATCAGAAAGGGGTAAAGCAAGGCATGGCTAAGGATCTGCGTCAACTAGCCAATCTGGGTGTTCGTCTACTCGAAACTCCAAGAAAGGACATTATTGTACATAATGCTACCGATCCTTCATTGATAAAGGAAGTGAAAGAAAAACAGTATTATGATCCTATTCTACAATGCCTTAAGGAGAAAGTAAGTCAAGGTATAATGAAGGAGTTTAGACTTACACAAGATGGAGTACTTTATTGCCAAAATAGATTGTGTGTTCCTGATGTTAACAGACTCAGAAGGAGAATAATGGAAGAAGCCCATCATTCAAGATATTCCATCCACCCAGGATCTACTAAGATGTATCATGACCTAAAGGGAGTGTTTTGGTGGGGAGGCATGAAAAAGGACCTTGCAGAGTTTGTGGCTCAATGTCCTACTTGTCAACAAGTCAAAGTAGAGAACCAAAAGCCAGGTGGTTACATGCAATGTATAGAGATTCCAACTTGGAAGTGGGATATGACTAATATGGATTTTGTAACTGGTTTGCCTCGTTCAGTTAATAAGTTTGACTCCATATGGGTGATAGTTGATAGACTCACGAAGTCAGCGCACTTCCTGCCAGTTAGAAGTGATTATACAGCTGAAGAATATGCCAAATTATACCTCAAAGAGATAGTTAGGCTACATGGGGTCCCACTCTCTATTATATCTGATCGAGGAGCTCAATTCACGGCAAAATTTTGGAAGTCCTTTCAAAGGAGTTTAGGGACGCAAGTGAATTTGAGTACAGCCTTCCATCCCCAAACAGACGGCCAATCAGAGCGTACTATTCAAACACTTGAGGATATGTTGCGAACCTGTGCATTAGATTTTAAAGGTAGCCGGGTAGAACACTTGCCCCTTATTGAATTTGCCTATAATAACAGCTACCATTCGAGCATCAGGATGGCGCCTTACGAAGCTTTGTATGGGAGGAAATGTAGGTCACCAATTGGTTGGTTCGAAGTGGGTGAAACCACCTTGCTCGGGCCAGATTTAGTCCAACAAGCCATGGAAAAAGTTAAGGTGATACAACAACGGCTAAAAACAGCCCAAAGTCGTCATAAATCATATGCAGATATGCGGAGAAGAGGGCTGGAATTCTCTATTGGAGATTGGGTATTTTTAAAGGTATCACCGATGAAAGGGGTTATGAGATTTGGTAAGAAAGGGAAACTAAGACCACGTTACATAGGGCCATATAAGATTACTAAGAGGGTCGGACAAGTTGCATATGAATTAGAGCTACCCCAGGAACTTTCAATGGTTCATCCAGTGTTTCATGTGTCAATGCTTCGAAAATGCATAGGTGACCCCTCTCGTATCACTCCTATAGAAGATGTACAGGTCACAGAGGATCTTACTTATGAAGAGGTACCGGTTGCTATTCTAGATCGCCAAATTAAAAAGTTAAGGAACAAAGAAATGGCATCAGTAAAGGTACTCTGGAGAAACAACCAAGTAGAAGAAATAACGTGGGAACCGGAGGAAGTAATGACATCAAAATACCCTCATCTATTTGAAGACAAGGAGGGACCAAAAGATACAGAGGAGGAACATTAATAGGTATGTGTTTGAATACTAGTTATGTTATTAACAGTTGTGTGACCAGAAATTCAAACCTGCCTAGACTATACAGTTATGTTAACATTCGGGACGAATGTTCCTAAGGGGGGGAGGATGTAACACCCCACATTTTACATGTACTAGTAATGTTCACATAAAATGACATACGACTTGATTTAATTACTACCAAAATTTTTTTCAAGTGTTCAAGTGTTAGATTGGGGCACTATATGGAAGTCTATTTAGAGATTGTGGCCTTAAACGGAGAAAATCATTGACGTGCTTATGGAACTTAGGAAGCTAGCAGGTGAGTCACCTGTGTGGTTGGCTTAAAAAAAAATGTATATATACATGAGGGAGAATAATTCATTCATAAGTGAACTCACTTGAAGTCTAGACGTTAGTAAAAAAAAAGGGGAACGAAGACAAGGCTTAACGCCGAAACTTTCCAAGTCTTGTGACAAACGAAGCCCAAGTTAGGGAGGCTATTAAAGCCAATGGTTTAGCATTATATTGGGCCAAGATGTTCAGCCCAAGATTTTTATATAATATGCCCAACTACATTCATTCACTACTAACAAAATTGGGCCCAAACAAAGTGCAAGAAAGATTAAGGAAAATGGGCCACTAAAGCCCATTGATTTAGAGATCCAAAAGGCCCAAGTGAAAGGGGAAAATTAGTCATTGACCAACTTGAGTTAATCAGTTGCAAATATCAGGAGAAAGTCGGTCTAAGGCCTCCTTAAAAAGGGACCAAAACCGAGCTCCTTAGGTTAACTAGTAGAAGACCAAAAATTTCAGCTTTTCTCTCTAAGTTTCTCTTGGCATTTCTTCACCTTGGAAGGCAACCAAAGGCTACTTTTTGAGTTCTTGAATTAGACCTACACCTTGGGAGTTAAGGTATGTAAAAATAACCATATACGTGATATAAACTTTCCATGGAAAACAAGATAAGTTGGCTGGTGTACTGTGCAGGAATTTCTGGACAGCTTGTGTCCTGAAAGTTGTTGTTTGATTTTCTTGGCTTTGGAACGATTCTTACCCTGATTTTTTGACTTTTATATGATATAAAGTTGAGGTTATTAATATGTTATAGTGTGTATATGGTTTCCAAGGTTGCTGGACTGTTTTGCTAGTTCTTTGGAAACAAGTATCCTTATATGATCTTATGTGCTTCCAAAATGGTATTGGACTGTTTTGATGAGGGGGCTGATGTTTCACGTTTCCCCCCTGTGTTTTGAGCTATTTTGTGACTATGTTAAGGTTTATTTGATGTATATATATGTTGGGAGCATCTGGTTCAAAGTTGGGACAAGTATGAATTGTTAACGACGAAATGTAGGGAGACGACGAGATGTTGTGCTTCTTAGTTAAGCGTTTTGTAAAATGGTTCTGTGTTGTAGTTATGGACTGTTGCCAGCATTTTATAGAGCTGATATAGGCTGTGTACATCATGTATATGATAATGTGTACTGGTTGAAGACAGTTAGAATTGAGAAAGTCGGAATAACACCATTGAGTCGATGGTTATACGTTTGTTGCCAAAGTGTTGTGTTTTGTGAGATTGGGCTGTCCAGATGCATTGATTAGCTGCTAATACTAGCTTTAAAACATGATATTGTAGATAAATAGTTGGAAGAAAAGAAGTCATTTCGAGGTAAAAACAAGTTGATATGTCGAGGTATGTAAGGCTATTCGATCTCTTATTATTTGGCATGGAATCCAAAGTCTTTATTGGCACATAGAGATATTTACAAACTTCGATATAACCACTCCACTCTTTCACATGTATTTGTGTGTCCAGATTCGAGCATTGTCACTGCTGCATACATACATAGGATACCATGACATATGAGTCTTCTTTTTAGCTAAATACAGTTCATACGTTGTTTATGTCCTACATGTTTCACTAATTGTATAACCCACTCTTTTCATTGTGATATGATGTCACATGGTCACATACTTGTCATTTGTCATGATTATAGTCTTATAGCTCAAATGTTACGATCACCAAAGATTCATCTCAAAAGTAATAAGAAGATATATGTATACAGTTGTTTCTGTTGGGTGGTATCCCAGGGGTGAAAGAATCACCTAGCATGGGTCAATCCCAGTATTACAGGGGGTATCCCAGGGGTGAAAGGAAAGCCTAGCATGGGTCGATCCTGATATAGATTTACCACTGATCAGCTGGTCATTTGTATTACATGATGTGCACAGATTATACAAGTGATAAGAGTAAAGTAACATAATTGTTATAAGATGCATGACTCCACAATATTCATAAAGGTGGTCTTTTACCCTACAGCAGTGTATGGTTTCATTTGAGCTTTTATCTCATATATAGTACATGTTGCCTTACATATTCAGTACATTATTTCGTACTGACGTCCCTGTTGGGGGACCTGCATTCCATGTTGCAGGTGCAGAAGCTAATAAACCTCCCCAGTAAGAGTACAGGATATCAACTGCAGTCACTGAGCTCCAGGTTGCTTCGGGGCTTTGAGTCTTATCATATCTTTTTGCATTGTATAGTATCTTATCATGAGGCGGGGCCTGTCCCGACCCTTATAAGATAATGTTTCTTGTCTAGAGGCTTCGTAGACTATGTAAAGTATAGTATGGTCATGTATCATATCGTAGACATTGTGGCTCCAACGGCCTAGTCATACAACATCTTTTGGCTTGCTAGTCCCATTTATCTTTTGAGGGCATGTTTAGTATAAAAGTAACTTATAATGTTCATAGGTAATGTATTGCTACAGGTTGGTTCTCCCGAGCCTTACCGGCAACGGGTGCCAGTCCGCCTTAATAGGATTTGGGGCGTGACATTTTTAATTCTTATTTAATATTTAATTTTCATTCTGTCTATTCTTTATTCTCAACAAGTTGATGGTTGGAAGTAGGAATTGAGCGTTTGTGGCAATGGATGAACCATATGTTGCAACAGATGGTTAATCTGTTGCGACAGATGGATCATGTGTTGCAACGGGTGATTATTAATAAAAAGGATTATTATTATTGAGAGGGTGAAAAGTCTTTAGTTATGACTTTTCGATTATGTAATATAAAAAATGATTCGTAAAATAAGAAAATAAATGATAAACAGAATTTATAACCGTAAAAGAACAGTTATTTAATTTGAATAATTGATCGTGACTTTTCGACATATTTATTTTTAAATCTATATTTTTTAATTTATATAATAAAAAAGACACCAAATTTGGATTAAAGATATGATGATTATAAAAAAGATAGCTTATATGTGCAACAAATATATTATCTGATGTAATAGATTGTTAATTTGTTGCAACAAATAGATTATCTGTTGTCACAGATGGGTTATTTGATGCAACAGATATATAATCTATTGCCATAACTCAATAAAAACGGTTACTGAAAAGAACTAATTAATAATAATAAGACTTATCACAATAATCAAAGTCAGTCAGTAGCTTGATTTAATTAAGTCATAACTTTTCTTAGTAATCAAAAAGTCATCAGCTTGAATGTAATTAATAAATGGAGGTGAACAGTCGCGCCTTTTTTATGCAACAAATTATCGATCTATATATTCAAACTTATATATTTTCAAAGCATAACTAATAAAGCTAATTTGGTAAAATAGACCCCTAATAAATATTTTTCGTAATGGGTATGCCAAGTTTTCAAATACGAAATGGAGGGAATAGGTGACAAGTAGTAATTTTTGACATTTTTATTTTTAAATCTGTTTTTTAAATTTATATAATAAAAAAGTCACCAAATTTGGATTAAAAGATACAGATATGATTATTATTAAAAAATATATATTTGCAACATATATATTATCTGATGCAACAGATTGTAGATTTGTTGCAACAAATGGCATATCTATTGTCACAGATAGGAGTGTTTATAGGTCGGTTTGGGTTGGTTATTGGCCAAAACCAGAACCAAACAACCTTAGCCAGGTTTTAAATTTCTAAAACCAAATCATACCAAACAATAAAATAATCAACAATTTGGTTCTTATCAGTTTAGTTCGATTTGGTTCTATTTTTTTGGTTTATAACTTTTGAAAATTCAAAAAAACAAATCCAATCTAACATATGAGATGTCAACTGAGTGTTGTAACTCAACCTTAAAACTACGATGCCAACTGAGTATTATACTTCGACAAAGTCACGACAACACCATATGAACGCTTCTAAAAAAATATTTTAAAACCTCATTTAACAGAATGATATGATAAACCCCCAAAAGGTGAACACATAAACTTCTTGCTCAACAAGGTTCAAAAAGAAAGTTAAAATTAATGATTGTCTATAGTCTAATGAATCTCAGCTGTAAATTTCAATATACAACAAGATATTATTTTCACAATTAGTACCATTTGTCATTCAAACTGCGAAATTCATTTAGAATCTCATAAGGTACTGTCAACTAGATAAAGATATATGACTAAATGTGTTACGACTAAAGCTAAACTATGACTAAAATATAAAATGTAACAAATATTTAGATTGTATTTATGAATAATTTATAAATAATTATAATATATATATATATATATAGGTTCGGATTGGTTATTTTGTTGGTTATTTTAGAGAAAAACCAAACCAAACCAAACGAAATTTGTATCGTTTATATAAAATTCAAAACCAAACCTAACCAAATATCGGTTTTTTAATCGGTTTGGTTTGGATCGCGGTTCGGTTTCATTAAAAACCAAATCGTGAACACCCCTAGTCACAGGTGGATTATCTAATGCAACAGATATATAATCTGTTGTCACAACTCAATGAAAATGGTTACTAAAAAGAACTAATTAATTTATAACTTATCAAGTTATAACTTTCCACAGTAATCAAAAAGTCACCGGTTTGAATGTACTTAATAAATAGAGGTGAACAGTCGCGCCTTTTTGCCTAATTCATTCAAATTCAATCCTCTATAAATAGGTTCCTCCTTTCTCGTTTATTCTACTACACTCTATTTATTTATTGCTCTTGTCTTTTATATTACACCTTCAACTATTTTCTCTTCAAGGACTTAATAACTTTTTCCTATCTCAGGTAAGTATTTTTCTTGCTTTTTGTATAAATATACGTTGTATTATTTTTGAATTTTTTTCTTTACTTTTGTTTTTGCATTTTTTATTAATTTATGCGTGTTCTAGATATGGATGGTCTAGTGTGGCATGTCGTTATTTTACTAGATACTATACGGGAACTGCAGACGCAGGTTCATGACTTACAGTGGGAATTGACAGCCGTCAGAGTAAGGATGCTGCGGGAGATCCGCAGGATGAGGAGGGCGCTGCTGCTGCCGGTTGAAGATTGCTCGGCTGGCAATAATAATAATAATAATTAGATTATTTTTTCTTTACCTATGCATTTTTATTTTTTTATTTAATAAAAAATTTATGTTTTATCCACTTTGACGTTTTAATTTTTATTTTATTTATTTTTTCTTCTCAACCAACATGTCTACGATTAAGAAATAATTTGAATCCAGTATCACTAGCAAGAGATCAACATACAGGTTATCTATTGGGTTTGTGACAGGAGTTGTATTGTGTTGTTTGAAATAGATTATTCATCTGCTGCAACAGAATTATAATTTATTGCAACAGATAAATATTATGTTGCAATAAATTACTTATGTTGGAATAAATTACTAATTTGGTGCAACAAAATACCCATCTGTTCGATTCATGTTACGGTTACTATAGAACCATAAACATGAATCCAACATATGAGTCTTCTGTTGCAATAGAATATCCATCTGGTGCAACAGATGATGGATCTGTTTAAACAAATAGATCTTATATTGCATTCATGTTCGCGTGCTAGCTATTGTTGAAAAAACAACACACTAGAAGTTACCCAGATAACAAATTCAACTAAAAAGCATAATTTGACTTACCAAAGTCTCCTATCAAGTAAATGTCAAAGTTGAAAGTGATGTACGAAATAAAATTTGACCTAAGAAATTGGTCAAAGAGCAGTAGTTGTGGTAACAACAACAACAACAATGGTCAACAAGAAGATTATGAAGAGGATAATGAAGTATAAGATGATGATAATGAAGCAGAAGATGATGAATAAAGCAACAGCAGCAATGAACAACAAAAATCGCAAAGAGAGAAAAAATAACAACAGATGAGAAAAGAGAGGAACACATCTTTTTTTCCTCCGTTTTCCGTTATATCAACTAACATTTGGATCAAAGTATAAATTTAAAAACTTGTGGGTTATTTTAAAATTTCTCCAATTTTCTTAATTCATAATAAAGTAATTGTCACCTTCACTCAATTATTAAGACTTGAGTCACCTACACCTCATTTTTAAATTCTTTTATCACCTACAACTCAAAGCCCCTACTTTCTATGTAAGATGCAAGTGTATTCGTTTTTATTATATTTTACTTTCTATGTATGACACTGCAAAATCAGATAATTTGATAAAATCATACATGCAGCCAAAAAGGAGAAATAATTTGGATATTATAGTTCAAATCAACTTTCAAGTCGTTGACTATAGAAATAACTGGATCTAATTTTATTTTCATATTTATAGTTCAAATTAAGGTATAGAAGAAATAATGGATCTCTCTTCTATAATACAGAACAAATATGCACGACTTAAAATAAAATGCATTATTTGATTTTATGAAAATTTATTATGAAATAAATTATTTTCATAATAATTTAAAATAATAGACCAATTAATTATTATGGAAATTTATTATGCAATAAATTATTTCCATAATAATTTGAAATAATAGACCTTATTTGAACAAATTTGAAACCCCCAAATCACGTAGCTTGAAATTAGGCGTAAAATAAGGAGTGCAATAATGGAGCAAAAATTGGACTAAACATAGAGCAAAAATCGAATGTTTTGGGATGTATGAGGCAGAAGAGAGAGAAAGTCTAAAAGGAATGAATTCTATGTAATTAATATGAGATTTTTGTAATTACTTTTCTAATAATTTTTTTTATGTAATATGTAATAGTTACCTTGTGTATATATTTAATTTTTCCTTAAAATAATCATTGGAAGAAGCTTGCATAACTATCCAAAAAGAATTCTCTCCTCATCAACAATTTTAGGTTCAAAAGATGAGAAATCTCCATCTATAGGTTCAATTTCTTCTTATCTATAATCTATAATCTATAATATATTTAAAATGTGAAGAACCTTAAAAATATTGTTTGAACTTTTTGTCATTCATTAAAAGTTTTTGCTTTAAACAAAATCATCTTTTCACTATTTTTTTCTAATAATTAAGAGTTGAGAATTAATTAAATATATTTATGGTAAAACATTTACTTATTAGAAGTCATCAGAATTCTATTTTTTTTCCTAACTTAAGAGTTGAAAATTAATTAAATATATTTATGGTAAAACTTTTTCTCATTAGAAGTCATTAAATTAATGACAACTACTACTTTTTCCATTAGTTTAAGAATTCTAAATTAATCAACTAAATTTGATTTGAAAAATCTAGAAATAAATATAAAACCGTTAGAATAAGAAAAATTTAAGTGATGATCCATCAACCATTTGGAACTTCTGGTGGTAAAATATATGTCTGTTCATGTTTACGTTTACATTATTATGTTAAAGTGTGAAAGATTTTTGAAAAATGATTTAAACTTTTACACTTTATTAAAAAAATTCTGCAATAGATAAAATCATTCAATTTTAAATAATCAAACGTTATACGTGCGAGGCACGTGCAATTAAACTAGTATTGCTTAAAAGTAATGAAATCAAAATATTACAGGATTTGAAGATATGCAACAAAAAATAAAAAAAAGCTAATATTTTAAACAAGAAAGATAATGCAATAGGAAACAAAGCAAAGATTGAATTTTAAGTTTTTTTTTTTTTTCAACAATTGAATTCTAAGTTGACTATCAAATTTTCTAAGGGGTTTAGTTGGTCGAAGAGAGAGAATAGAGAAGAAATGTTTAGAAGGGGAGTAAAAAGTAAAAAGTGAAGGCGGGTCGGGTCGGGTAAATTCGATCTTTATTAAACGAGTTGATAAACTAAATTAATTATAATATTTTAAAAGAAAAGTATATGACACATGCAATATTTGAGTTCAAAGTTATTGAGAAAATGGGTAAAAGGGGGCATGTAATTTGGTTGTAACAAGTTTTGTAGGGTAATATGATTTCCATAAATTTTAAGTGTATTTTTAAAAATTTGAAATAATTTTAATGGTGTCTTTAGAAGTATTATGAGAAGGAAGTAATAATCTCTCTTAATTTGTGAGAGTAGACAAGTAAACTAAAACATCTATTTTTAGTATAAAGGTAAAGTAAAATGAAACGATGAAAGCATTATTTTATAGTAATTACTTTCCACTTATAATATTTAATGAACTTAAAATAAGAATCTATAAATATTTTGTTTAAAATGTAACATATTATATATAATATAAAATGTATTACCTAGATGAATGATTGAAAATATCAAGAGTAAAATACATATCATATAAGACAAAAGGTGGAGAATATCTACAGTTTAAAGTTTAGAAGGAAAATTAAATTTTTTATCAAAGTTGAGGAGTGTAAATAATTTTTATCCTTTTTTCGGAGTAAGTATTTTTTTTTTCCAATGGTCAAACACCCTGATTTCGAAAATATGCACTTTTTATAGAGAACAAAATATTTTTGACTTTTTAGAAGTTTGATCAAATCAACTATGTCGATTATATGTTCAATTCATTAAGTTCTTAGAGTTATTTATCTTGCTTTAATTTTGAAAAATTCAAATTAACTAGGTTCGGATTAGATTTATTTGTTACTCCTCTTATGTGAGAAATTCATTGTCCACTAAAATGACCACTAGTGTTATGTGTTTTGACTCTGTCAAAGACATATGGTATGATATAAATAAACGTTTTGGTCAGTCTAATAGGACCATATACATTCAGAGAAAGATATTAACTTTACCGTTCAAGGATCTTCAAATATCTCATCCTATTTGACTAGATTGCGTACCCTTTGGGATGAGTTGAGTACCTCATATGTTGGTCCTGTGTGTACTTATGGGGCTTTAGGGAAGTTCATGGAACAACAAAAACTATTCCACTTTCTTAGTGGGTTAAATGATGAGTGAGTACTCTCTTTGTAAGAGTAATCAGTCGATGATGCCCATATTACCTTTCCTTAGTAATTCTTATGCTATGCTGCAACATGTTGAAAAGCAGAATGAGTCCTCCCTTATAATTCCTGATTTCTGAAATGATTTAGTTGTTTTCAATTCAGTGTCTCAGAACACTTCTGCAGAAAGAGGCTATAGCCAAAGGTTTTGATCCTAAGAGAAGCCATTCCTCATTCCTGACATATGATGCTAGAAGAAATCAAATTGATAGCAGAAATCCCTCCACTCCTAATTTTGCTCCTTCCATCTCCTCACCTATTTTCTGCAAATACTGCAAGAAATCTAGGCATGTGATTGATAAATGCTACAAACTTCATGGACATCCTACTGATTTCAAGTTCACAAAGGGCAGGAAATTTGTGTCTTTTACACAATCTGATAGCTCACCTGCTGAGCTTTCTGTCTCTTCTGTCAAGATTAATGATGGTGATTATAGAATGATCAAGGATCAATTTCAACATTATCAAAACCTTCAATATCTCCACAACACATCGGATAACAAGTCTTCCATTCCAAATTGTGGGTCTCATAACCATCCTTCTGAGGAATTTGCTCATTTTACAGGTGTGTTCAATCACCTTGTTGTTTTGTCCACTGCTTTTCATGCTAGTGTAGTGTCTAATCTGGGTTTAAATCCTTGGATCCTTGACTCTGGAGCCACTAATCACATGACTCCTTACAAAAACTTACTCTACAATATAATTCCTTTAGATTTACCCCTTTTAATTAGTTTTTCTAATGGGTACAAGGTCAAGGTTGTGTCAACTGGGTCATTAACACTCAAACCAGACATGACCTTGCATAATGTACTCTTGGTCCCATCCTTTCATTTTAATCTCATCTCTATACATAAATTTCTTCAAATCTAAAATGTTGCAGAACTTTTGAGTGCACGCGATGCTTTGATGTCACTGGTACAATATCAAGGCAAAGTGATAGCAGATCTGCAGACGGAAGCAATGGTTCTGCGACGTGCGGTGGCTGCATCAAGACAGACCCAGGAAAGCAGTTCCAAAGTAAAAATTCCTGAACCTAAGCCTTTTGGTGGTGCTAGAAGTGCCAAGGAATTGGATAATTTTCTGTGGGATATGGAACAGTATTTCACTGCTGCCCGAGTCGCTGAGACGGACAAATTAAACATTACCACGATGTACTTGACTGGTGATGCAAAATTGTGGTGGCGTACTCGGAATGCGGATGATGAAAGTGTTGGACGTCCCAAAATTGATACTTGGGATAAGTTGAAAAAGGAAATGAGGGACCAATTTCTTCCTAGCAATGCTTCATGGATTGCTAGAGACAAACTGAAAAGGCTAAGACAAACGGGAACAATTCGCGACTATATCAAGGAGTTTACTTCTTTAATGTTGGACATCCAAAACATGTCTGACGAAGACAAGTTGCATAATTTCATCTCAGGAATGCAAGCATGGGCCCAGAATGAATTACGCAGGCAGAATGTGAAGGACTTGCCTAGTACAATTGTTGTTGCTGATTCGTTGGTGGATTTTCGCTCGACACGTTCAGATTCCGACACTGCCAGTTCTTCGAAGTCAAAGAAAAAGACTGAGAAGAAAGAGGAGTGGAAGAAGGATGGACGTAATGATAAGAATGACAAGGTCAAGGCACAAACAAATGCTGGGAATGCTAAGACCAAAGGAAAAGAAAGCAATGCAAAAGGTTGCTGGACTTATGGTGGACCGCATTTGGCCAAGAATTGTCCTAATCGTGAAAGAATAAATGTGATGCTTGCTGGAAAAGTGAATCAAAGTGAGGGTGAAGATGTGGTTGCTGCGTTGGCAAACCCTTTGGGATTGTCACTTAATCATATCAGTTTGCTGAACGTTGTGGGTGAATCCTCAAAATCATCCAACAACCCTCATGCTGCATTGATTCACGTCAAGATGAAGGTCGATGGCAATCGTGTGATGGCTATGGTTGATACCGGATCCACTCACACTTTTGTGGATGCCAAAGTTGCTGCGAAACATGGACTTAAATTGAGGAAAAGTCCATCCTTTGTCCAGACGGTGAGTTCCAAAGCACAAGCCATTGTTGGCATGGCTTATGATGTGCAGATGGTGATTGGAAGTTGGACGGGGAAACATAACTTGATGGCTATGCCATTAGATGATTTTGAAGTCATTCTAGGAATAGACTTCCTTAGAAAATTTCATTTTGTCCCTTTTCCTCACTTAAACGGAGTGATGATTGGAGACGTTGCCAATCCAAGTTTCATCAAGGCTTCTAATCCTTATGGAGAAGTAAAGAAAGGGAAAAACAAGGGCCCCATCATTTCTGCTATTTCAGTCGAGAAAGGACTGAAGAAGGGTGCTGAAACTTTTCTTGCTGCCATGATAGAAGTGAAACCAGACGTGAAGGTGGAAGTTCCAAACTGTGTTGCTAACTTGCTGAAGCAATACGCTGATGTGATGCCCCCGGATTTGACTAAAGAATTGCCGCCAAGGAGGGATATAGATCATAAGATCGAGTTGTTGCCCGGTTCAGTTGCTCCTGCACAGGCTCCTTATCGAATGGTTCCAAAGAAATTGGCTGAATTGCGGAAACAGTTGAATGAATTGCTGGACGCTGGGTTAATTCAACCATCGAAAGCTCCTTATGGTGCTCCTGTTTTGTTCCAAAAGAAACAGGATGGTTCAATGAGGATGTGCGTGGATTATCGAGCATTAAACAAAGTGACTGTGAAGAACAAATATCCTGTTTCGTTGGTGCAAGATCTCATGGACAGATTGACGAAGGCATGCTGGTTCACCAAACTTGATCTTCGATTAGGGTATTGGCAGGTTCGAATAGCAGAGGGTGATGAATCAAAAACCACGTGTGTGACGAGTTATGGCTCTTACAAGTTTCTGGTTATGCCGTTTGGGTTGACGAATGCCCCGACAACTTTCTGCAACTTGATGAATGATGTGTTGTATGATTACCTAGACGACTTTATTGTGGTATATCTAGACGACATAGTCATTTATAGTTGTTCCCTTGATGAACATTTGGAACATTTGAAGTTAGTATTGTCTCAATTGCGGGAGTACAAACTTTATATCAAAATGGAGAAGTGCGAATTTGCCAAACAGGAAATAAAATTCCTTGGGCATTTGGTTAGTCAAAACCAAGTGAGGATGGATCCGAAAAAGGTACAAGCAATTGCTGATTGGCCGGCACCTAACGGGATCAAAGAATTGAGATTATTCTTGGGATTGGCAAACTATTATCGCAAATTCATTGTTGGTTACTCTAAGAAGGCTGCGGGGTTGACTGATTTGCTGAAAAAAGAAGTCAAGTGGGAATGGTCTGAGAATTGCAATGTAGCATTTCAGATGTTGAAAGATGCTATTGCTTCAAAACCCATTTTGAAGCTGCCAGACTTTGAGTTGCCATTTGAAGTTCACACTGATACGTCAGACAAAGCTGTTGGAGGCATATTAGTGCAAGAGGACCATCCTGTGGCTTTCGAAAGTCGAAAGTTGAGTGATGCTGAGCAAAGGTATTCGACACATGAAAAAGAGATGGTTTCAGTGGTACATTGCTTGCAGACTTGGAGAGTGTATTTGCTGGGAACTCAGTTCGTGGTGCGGACGGATAATGTCGCAAACACTTTCTTCAAGACACAGAAGAAGCTGAGTCCAAAGCAAGCTCGTTGGCAGGAGTTTCTTGCTGAATATGACTTCATGTGGGAGCATAAACCAGGGAAACACAACCAGGTTGCGGATGCACTAAGTCAAAAAGAGGCATTTGCTGCAGTATACTCTATTGCTAGACTTGAATCTGATTTCTTTGAGAGAATTAGATTCTGTGCTGCTAATGACCCACTCTACGTCAAGTGGATGGGTCAAGTTAAAGAAGGGGTCATTAAACGGTATTGGATCGAGGATGGTCTCCTTTACTTTAAAGGGGGAGAATTGTCGTACCTCAAGGCAGTGGCTTGCGTAGAGACATGATGAAAGAGGCGCATGACACTCCTTAGGCTGGTCATCCCGGTGTTGAAAGGATGCTAGCTCTTCTGTCCCGTGTTTATTTCTGGCCAAAAATGGAAGACGATATCGAGGCATACATGAAGACTTGTGATGTGTGTCAAAGAGAAAAGATGGAACGTATGAAAGAGGCGGGTTTGCTACAACCTCTGCCGATTCCTGAAAGGCCATGGATTTCTGTCTCAATGGACTTTATTTCTGGTTTTCCTAAAGTAGAGAGCAATGCGTCTATTATGGTGGTGGTTGACAGGTTCTCAAAGTATGCTGTTTTTATTGCTGCACCAATCATTTGCTCATCAGAAGTTGCTGCAGAATTATTCTACAAGAACGTGGTTAAGCATTTCGGTTTACCAAGTGATATTGTGAGTGATAGAGATGCCTGTTTCACAGGTTGGTTCTGGCATGCATTATTTACAATGATGGGGACTGATTTGAAATTTTCGACGACAAATCACCCACAAACTGATGGCCAAACTGAGCGGATAAACCACTTGCTAGAAGAATATCTGAGGCACTATGTAACAGCAAGTCAGAGGAATTGGGCAGATTTGTTGGACACTGCGCAATTTTGTTACAACCTGAACAGGTCATCAGCGACAGAGAAGAGCCCGTTTGAACTGGTTCTAGGTATGCAACCTATGTCACCATTAGAAGTGACGATGTTGAAGAAAAATCACCATTGCCCTGCTGCTTATCGATATGCAAAAGACAAGCATGAGATGCTTGTCGAGGCACAAGATAGCTTAAGGAAAGCGCAGAAATGCATGAAGAAGTATGCTGACCAGCATCGACGTGCGGTAGAGTTCAACATTGGAGACAAAGTGCTTTTGAAACTCACTCCCCAAATCTGGAAACAGATTGTGAGTAAGCAGAGACATCACGGACTGATTCCAAGATATGATGGACCGTTTGATGTTATTGAAAAAGTCAGAGAAGTTGATTATAGATTGAGGTTGCCGGAGAGGTTGAAGATTCACCCTACCTTCCATGTTAGTTTTCTGAAGTGGTACAATGAGGATGCTGAAGACCCGGGGAGGAACAAGAACAAAAGAGCTCCTCCATTGATCGTGAAAGAGTACAAGTCCAAGATGGAGAAGATACTTGATCACCGGATCATGGGAAATAGCAAGAAAAGTACTAAGATAGAATTCTTAATTCAGTGGAAGGGTTCAAGTGTGGAAGACGCTGTTTGGGAGAAGGCTCAGAACCTACGGCAATTTGACAAGCAAATAGAAGACTACATCAAAACAACCTCGACGAGGGCGTCGAGTTCTTCAAGTGGGGGTGGTCTGTTAGACCCCCAGTCTAAAGCATGATGGCTTACAAGGCCATGTCAAGGTGCACATTGGCCTTGACATGTGACAAAGACAAACAATGTGTTAGACCGAGGCACGCTTGAGTGATGGCAAGGCTGCCTTGGACACTGGACACAATGACAGGCGCATGACACCTGCGAGGGCATGCGCGCAGCAGAAGCAATGGCATGACATCGACACTGGTGAGGAGCAAGTGATGGCATGGCACTGGCATGACATCGACACTGGCGAGGCCCAGGTGATGGCATGGCGCTGGCATGACATCGACACTGGCGAGACACAAGCGATGGCATGGCACAGACTTGGACGCAGGCATGGCAAGGCGGAGTCGCAGCATAGGCATTGGTGTGGCCTAGGCTATGACATGGCAAAGACAGCTTCATGGCGTGAGCAATGGCATGGCGTAGACACAGACGCAGACATGACATTGGCAAGACATGATGCTGACAAGACTAAGCATGGCTGAGGAGCTGAAAATGACTAAGTGTCAACATTGGCAAAATTAACTAAGAGGGCTAAGCTGCCCATGTGCTAGGCACATGGGGTAGTTATTATGTTTGGATTTTGAATGTTGTAACATCTGTATTTTCAGATAAGTCTTTAGGTCAATTTTGCCATGTCATCCAGCCTTGTCCAATGACAGGCTGCGAGGTGTCTTAAGCTGTAACTGTTGTAACTGCTTGTGCAGTATTTAAAGGTGTTGCAGGCTGATTGGAAAGGCATCCAGAAAATAGTGAGTGTTTGAGTGTATGCTACAGGGCCCTTCTCTGAGGAAGCAGTTAGAAATCGGTAAAGTTGCACATGAGTTATACTATTTTGATCTACCTAATTCCTATTTTTCTTCTGTTCCTTGTAGTTTTATTAATTCTGGTACTTGTAATTCTTATTTACATCACATAAATAAAGCTGATTTGTTTTGTCACCAAAGACTTGGTCATATTCCTTATCACAAAATGAAATTCATTGATTTCTTGACTAGGAAAATCTCTCAAACAAAATTTTATTTGTGACATATGTCCTAAGGCTAGACAGCATAGATTGCTTTTCTTTCCTAGTTCTTCTCATTCTTTCACTCCTTTCCAACTTGTTCATATTGAAATATGGGGTCCATATCACACTTAGACATACAATGGTTTTAGATACTTCATCACCTCTGTTGATGATTTTACCAGGCTCACCTGGACACATCTCCTATCTTTAAAATCTAGTGCTTCATATGTGATTAAAGCTTTTGTTGTCATGGTCTAAGTCCAATATCATCACACAGTTCAAATTTTTAGGTCTGACAATGCTTTTGAATTAGGTAATAGCACTGATTTAGAATAATTTTTCTCTCTTCAGGGAATTCTTCACTAGACCACCATTCCATACACTCCTCAACAAAATGTAGTTGTGGAACGAAAACACAAAAATCTCCTAAAAGTTTCCAGAGCATTACTGTTTCAATCTAAACTTCCTTTGAAATATTGGGGTGAGTGTGTCTTAACTGCTACCTACTTGATTGATAGATTCCCATCTGTCACTTTGAATAATCTTTCTCCTTTTGAAAAACTTCATGGCTCTCCTCCACCTTATGATCATTTAAGGAATTTTGGTTGTCTTGCTTATGCAGCTACTCCTACACCTCTTAGAGATAAACTCAATCCTAAATCCATCCCTAGTATCTTCTTAGACTACCATTTTGGTCAGAAAGGTTACAAATTGCTTAATCTTTCCAATTTCTCTATCTTTTAGTCTAAAGATGTCCAATTTCATGAAAACATATTTCCGCACCTTCTACTTCTTCTCCTTTTCCTCCACCTTCTATTTTTGTTGATTCTCTTCTTGTTGTTCCAATTACCACTATCATTCCTACTCCTAATTTACCTCCCTCTCCTCCTCCTCTTAGGAGGAATAGTAGATCTTCTCATCCCCCTTCTCATCTTGCTAATTACATATGTTCTTCTGTTCTTCCCCTATCTACTCCTATCCAGATCAATTCCTAAGGTTTTTAGTGTTGACCTATATATGCATGAGCCTTTGTTTTATGAGAAACCTATTTCTAGTCCATCCTGGTAGAAGGCCATGCTACAGGAATTTAAGGCTCTTGAGGACAACCATACATGGGATACTGTTCCCCTTTCTTTTAATAAGAAGGTTATCCCTTGTAAATGGGTGTACAAAATCAAACAAAGGTCTGATGGTACTGTTGAGAGGTATAAAGCTAGACTTGTCATTAAGAGTGATACCTTAAAGGAAGGCATTGATTATTATGAGATTTTCTCTCCTATGTTCAAGTTAACTACTTTTAACTGTCTCTTATCTCTTGCTGCAAAACATCACTGGACTGTTTTCCAGTTGGATGTCAACAATGCTTTCCTTCATGGTGACCTTCATGAAGATGTATATATGAAAATCCTCCTGGCCTTGATATTTTTACTTCTTCTTCTTGTGCAAATCCTTTGGTTTGCAAACTCAGAAAGTCCTTATATGGCCTTAAACAGGCATCCAGACTGTGGTTCTCTAACATGTATGAAGCCTTGTTATCTCTAGGCTACATTGCTAGCAAATATGATTATTCTCTCTTACTAAGTATTCTGGTGATTCCTTGGTTATTTTAGTGGTTTATGTGGATGATATTCTGCTGGATGGTCCAAATATTACTGAAATAAACAACCTCAAGTCTTTTTTTGATCATCAATTCAAGATCAAAGATTTGGGTCTAGTTTATTATTTTTTGGGCCTGGAAATTGTCTCTCATAATGATGGTTATCTTATGCATCAACATAAGTATACTTCTGATTTGCTAGATGAGTTTCTTTGTTCCAATTTTACTCCTGTTGCTTCTCTTTTGGAACCATCTGTGAAACTGGTTCCAGATATGGGTGATCCACTGCCTAAACCATCTGTTTTCAGGCGCCTTGTTGGTAAACTCAATTTTCTTCAACATACCAGACCTAATATATTTTTTATTGTACAACACCTGAGTCAGTTCTTACAGTTTTCTTGTGTTGATCATATAAAAGCTGGTATACATATTCTCCAGTAACTATTGAATGCTCCAGATCAAGGCATTTTTTTGCCTGCTACCCCCTCTTTCTCATTGTTTACCTATTCTGATTCTGACTGGGTTGCCTATCCTCTTTCAAGGAAGTCAGTCACTGGTTATTTTGTGGTGTTTGTTAGATGTCCTATATCTTGTAAAATCAAGAAACAACCCACTATTGCCATGATCACACAAGCCATATGACAAGCAAAATTACATCAAATCTAAGAAGATACAAGCTAGATCTAGCAAAATTACATCAGATCTAAGAAGATACAAGCTAGATCTAGCAAAATAACATCAGATCTAAGAAGATAAAAGCTAGATGTCACATCAAATAGTATACAAAGTTCCCAAATTAGAACTAAATCGACAAAATCACAGTGTAAACTAATAAGCGAAGTAAAAGAAATTGCTTACCGTCCTTCTTTGCAAGCTGGAGAAGTAAGGCCTGGTCTAGTTTGACTTCGAAAAGAAAACCCCAAAATTGAACAAAACCTTGAACTTTCGCGTGAAATCAAGTTGATGAACACCTTCGAGGGTACTAACAGAAGATAGAGGAAGATGTAAGGATCACGAATTTGTACTCTGATACCATGTTAGAGATTTATAGCTCAAAATCACCATTGAAATGTAAGCTAAAAACCCTAGAATTTGTGAAGACGAAAAGAGAAAAAAATATTTCATTTCCTTAAAACTGAGTGCTTCTAGAATAGTCTTCGCTATTTATATTTACATAATAAAATGAGAAAAATAAAAATACCATGTATTGAAATATTTTCATGTGGGATTTCCGGATCTGGATGACTGTGTTTCATCAATTGGGCCTCGTGGAGCAGTAATTGGGCCAACGTTAACAGATAAATGAGAATTGTCGAGGGCCACTCCAAAACAAAATCTCTAATCCGTAAAGATAGGGATAAAGTTGGTACATATTATTCCCCAGATCTTAATTATTAAATTACACTAGATTTCTCATTATTAATAGGATTGTTTATCGCAGATATTATATTTAATGATTTGACTTATCAATTATTAATTTTTAAATATATTAATTTACTAGTCCACCGATAAGATTACAATTGGTTAGATATCGTTCTAGCAATTAGTGGATAGTATATCGAATAAATCTAAAAGACAATGATAGTTAAAATCACAAATATATATAGTCAAATTTTACTCATGAAATTAAAAACACAGCTTATAATTCTTTTGTCCAATAAACTATGGTTGTCAAGTGGGCCGGGCCGGGCCAACCCGGAACTCATATTTCTACTATATTTTAAAACAGAGTGCATTCTATTAAAGTTGTAATAACTGGTACATGTTGTTTCTTTATTGTATATCAAGTAACAATAGTATAGGAATTTAGTCATTTGCCAAATTGCAAACAGAGCCAACACAATACTTGGCATTTGATGATTACCTCTTAAGCATTAAATTTTGTCTAACGTGCAGAACCATGGTAGCCCCAATTAAGGATGGATCATTTTCTGTCTTACTATTCTCAGTGGCATAAAAACAAAATGAGCCAAGATTTGTGTATTTTTTTTCTTAAATAAGTGCAGGTGTTGTTCTTAAGTTAAGATTTTCCCAGTTATCACACACAGATGTCTGAACTTTTGCATTAGGGCATTAACTTGTGTGTATTATGAACAAAATCAGTAGAACTTTAGCTGTAATAGTATCTTTTTTGGCTTCTATAAATATTTTCCTTTCATCAGGCTGAGTTTGTTTATCCTTTCTATAATGAGATGAGCAACATAACTAGATCAACTTCAGCCAGGAATGACACCCCACACCCATGTTGGTTTTTTTGTTTTCAACAAATATATGAAGAGGCAGTTCAATACATTGAATCTTTTGTTATGTCTGATGTTTAGAAAAAGGTTCTAACAAAGACATCTTGGACTTATTTTTCAAAAGTATATAAGCAGATTTTAAAGACTTATGACTGTCAAAAGTGATGGTATAACATGGATAAGAAAAAAGGAGCCCGTGCACTACAGGCATTTCTGCAAGATTCTGTATTTGCACAGCCTGAACTTGTATCAAAACTTAATTTTAACTTGTATCTGAACTTTATTATCTCAACATTACTTTAAACTTTATTTTAACTTGTATCTTTAATTATTTTAACTAGTAACTCAACTTTATTTTAACTTGCACCTAAAATTTATTTTTACTTGTATCTGAACTTTATTTTAACGTGTATCTCAACTCTATTTTAAATTTAATCTAAACTTTATTTTAACTTGTATCTCAACATTACTTTAGACTATATTTTCACTTGTATCTCAATATTACTTTAAGCTTTATTTTAACTTGTATCTAAACTTATTTTAATTTGTATCTAAAATTTATTTTAGCTTGTATCTCAACTTTATTTTAACTTGTATCTCGACTTTATTTCAACTTGTATCTATAAACTATTTTAAATCTGAAATAGTAATAACATAACTGTCTATTCAAAATTTTATTTTAGTGAATTAGATTCTTACTATTAAATTAATTAAACTGTACAAGAAATCTAAATGTTGATTATATATATGTCTTAGTTTACATTCATCATTTCAAGGATGCCAAAATAGTCAAGTTAATTACAAAACACATAATGAATTTTAATTACCTTTTCATGTAGTTTACCATTCTTGAAATATAATGGTGCTTGGTTCTTTATCCTACTCCATTTCAATCGATTTGCCAATTTCTTTCACTATACTGTCAGTACTAGTAGGTCCTGCATCATCAACAACATCATCTGAAGGATCATATTCTTGCCGGCTCTGTTTTAGAATAGTTTTCTGCAGATTTTTTAACAAAGAATAAAAATATCAATACAATATAATTAGTTAATTAGTACTTATGAAAAGTAAGTAAATATTGAGATATATAAATATTATAAAATAATTAAAATAGTAAATATGTACTAATGGGCACCTCCATTTCCTATGGGGGTGTTTTCGAGATAAAATGTGGACTGATGAAATTACTATAGCCTTCAAAATCAGCAACATCGTCTGAATGTTGACCCTCTTTCAGGCTTTATTTTGAAACTTTTTCCTAAGACATAAGGATGAACAGCAAGAATAAATTCAATATAGTCGTTAATAAATGTGTGTTGTTTTAAAGCATGTTACCTTCTCCACAGTCTCATTTTTCTGCTGCAATGACTTCAAAACTTTAGAGAATCTATCATTCATCACACGCTCCAAATCTTTTAATTTTTGGTCAATATAATAAATATGCATAGTTGATTAGTTAAAATGCATACAATCATAAATTTATACAACAATAAATTATAGATCCTTATGTATGTCTTTATTTCGGACTCTAACGAATCTAGATCCGTTTTAACCAAAAGCCCTTTCCTGTTTATGCTTGTTGAATCAATATCCACTTTACTCTTTTCTTTTGTATCTGCTGGATTCGCCAATATTTGTTAAGCATATAAAATAACACGATATAGAAACGCGTTCATTATGAGAAAAATATAACATATGCTGATATGGAAAATACCCGTTGTCTGTTTTTATTTTGTGTTCTGAATCTACCTTTGTTCTTTACTATCAGATCTTCTTCCCATAAGAATATTGTAATGGAAAACATAAAGTGTTGTAACATTTTTCAACCCCCCCCCCTTTTTTTTTCAAACTCAAAAGGTGATGTTTGACCTCACTAGTCCCACAAGACAAGGTTCCTTGTTTTAAGGAAAAGTGGTTGTCAAGTCTTGAAAAGGTGATGTTGGCAAGTGTTCTCACAAACAATTTTCAATTTTATCTTACAACCTTTTTGGATCTATTTATCTTTATAGAAGTTAAGACATAAGATGAGGAGAAGTTTAGGATGAGCACAACATCAACACCTTCAAGAACACAACAACAATACACCACAATGGTCACTTCCAAGTTTTTTTTTTCACAAAACAATTCTCTTTTTCATTAAGCTCAACTTTAGATTTAGACACCCTTTGTGTTGATGAGAAAGAAACCAACACAAGAAACAACAAGTAAAACTTTTGTAGATCTACAACCAATTTTTTTACCAAAATGTTCAAGAACACACTTTTTGGTAAGAGCTTTCCAAAATTGTTTTTGTAAGAACAAAACCTAGCCTTGAGCTTTGATACCAAATGATACAATGCTAACTGTGTATCAAGAGATTCCAACCAACACAAGAACAACAAGATGAACAACAAAGTGCTAGTGAATCGAAAATGGCCACACACGGCTTCACTAGGCTTGAAACACTTGTTTGAACTAGAAAAGTGAGTTTAAAAACAAGAACAACAAAGACAATATTGCTAGTGAATCGAAAGATCCCCACATGGCTTCACTAGACTTTTATATTCAACAACACAATGTTAACAAGATTTACAAAGAAAGAGATAGAAACTTGACACACAATATTCATTAATCTAATAACCCTAACAAGAGAAAGGACCCTAAGACTAATAAATATCAATACCAAGTTCTTACTTGGACCAAGAGGAACTCAAAGAACCTCAAGAACCTAGTTTCTAGCCAAGATACAACACTAGTATCACTCTACTAGTGAGAATTTGGTTTTGGCCTCTCCAAATGATGAGAAAGAGAAGTAAAAAATTTACAAGTCTTTGTTTCTTGAATAATAGGAATGAACTAAAGCAAGACTAGCCCTATTACATGGCTTATATAGTCACTTAGAAAGGAGGGACAAAGACCAAATTACCCTTGTCATTTAAGTGGGTGGGCTTGGGGTGTCTTGGTGGGCCTCTTTACATTTTATTAAATATAGTCCCTTAGATGGGCTCACAAAGGCCTCACACATGGCCAAGAATATGAACAAGGCTTGGAGTCGTTGCAACTCACGTGCTTGGCTTTGTGTGAAAAGTCTCGAGCTAGGAATTCCCGGATCATCCTCTCCATCTTGAAGGGAATTTGTCCTCAAATTTGGATCATTTCAATTTTCCACCGTTTCCACCTGAGAGAGATCACACACGTTGAAAGTGTTGTGCACTTGATATTCCGAGGGTAGATCAATCCTGTAGGCATTGTCGTTAATCCTTTCTAATACTTGGAATGGGCCATCACCCCGTGTCATCAACTAAGCATTCCTTTGAGACGGGAATCTATCCTTCCTTAGGTGTACCCACACCCAATCTCCCAGTTCAAGAATGAGCTTTCTTCTTCCTTTGTTGGCTCGCCTCGCAACTTCTTGTTTTTTCTTCTCCAACCACAACCTCACCTTCTCATGTAGATTTTTCATGGCCTCGACCCATTTGCTTCCATCTAAGCTTATCACAAGATTACTTGGCAAAGGGGTTAAATCCAAAGGGGTGAGGGGGTTGATGTCGTATACACACTCAAAGGGTGTCATCCCCGTGCTCGAGTGTATAACACGATTATAAGCAAACTCAATCAACGGTAAGTGCTCCTCCCAAGAAGTAATTTTTTCTTTAACCATGGACCGTAGTATAGACCTAAGGTCCTATTTACTACTTTTGTTTGGCCATCAGTTTGTGGATGGCATGAAGTCAAAAACAACTTCGTACCGAGTCTACCCCACATGGACTTTCAAAAGTGGCTTAGGAATTTAGAATCCCTATCACTCACTATTGTCCTCGGAACACCATGAAGTTTTACAATATTATCAACAAACAAAGAGGCTACGCTAGGCGCATCATCACATTTAGAACAAGGAATAAAGTGAGCCATCTTGGAAAACTGATCCACCAGGATAAAAATACTATCCCTCCCCCTTCTAGTATTCGGCAACCCCAACACGAAGTCCATTAATATGTCAAGCCAAGGACGCAAAGGGGTGGACAATGGGGTATACAACCCGTGGGGTTGGAGCCATGACTTGGCTCCTTTGCACTCAACACATTAGTCGCAAATCCGGGCCACATCCTTGTGCATTCTAGGCCAATAAAATTGTTCTTCCAAAATTCCGAGGGTCTTCTCGACCCCAAAATGGCCCATTAGACCGCCATTGTGTGTTTCCCTCACAAATAATTATCTCCATGAACTTGAGGGAACATACAATCGTCTACCTTTAAACAAGTATCCATCAAATTTGGTATAGGGATGGGAACCCTTATCCGTAACCCACCTATCCCTTTCCAACCCTTCACTTTCCCTATAGATAGGAGCGAAGTGAGGGTCCTCGGGATATAAAGACTTGAGGCTTTCAAACCCCATCAACTTAGACGAAAAAGTAGACACAAGCACATGTTTTCGAGACAAAGCATCAGCAACCACATTGTCTTTACCCTTCTTGTATTGAATAACATAATAGAAAGTTTCAAGAAATTCAATCCATTTGGCATGCCGCCGGTTAAGCTTGTCTTGTGCCCGTAGATGCTTCAAGGATTCATGATCCATTCAGATCATGAATTCTGTAGGACACAAATAATGTTGCCAAGTGGCCAAGGCTCTAATCAAGGCATACAACTCTAAATCATACGTAGAGTAGTTTAGAGTTGCTCCTTTGATCTTTTCGCTAAAGTAGGCAATAGGCTTCAATTTTTGCATTAAAACCGCACCTATGCCGACTTTGCTTGCATCATATTCGACCTCAAAAGTCTTGTCAAAATTCAGCAATTGTAGCAAAGGGGCCGAGATGAGCATAGCCAATAGTGCTAAATCCTTTGACAAAACATCTATAAAAACTAGCCAACCCATGGAAGCTTCTCACTTCACCTACGGTTTTGGGAGTTGGCCAATTTTTAATGGCGTCAATCTTAGATTCATCCACTTCGACCCCTCTTGATCTCACCACAAACCCAAGAAATACAACCTCATGGACACCAAAAGAACACTTTTCTAGATTAGCATATAACTTCTCCTTTCGGAGGACATCAAACATACATTATAAATGCTTTACATGCTCATCTAAGGACTTACTATACACCAATACATCATCAAAATAAACAACAATAAACTTTCCCATAAATGGCTTCATCACATGATTCATTAGCCTCATGAAAGTACTTGGAGCGTTTGTTAGGCCGAATGGCCTAACCATCCATTCATAGAGACCGAATTCGGTCTTGAAGGTGGTTTTCCATTCATTACCCGGTTGCATACGAATTTGGTGATAGCCACTCCTCAAATCAATTTTAGAAAACAAACACGAACCACTCAATTCATCAATAATATCATCTAACCTAGGAATAGGGTGACGATATTTTACCATTATCTTGTTGATGGCTCAGCAATCAACGCACATACGCCAAGTCCTATCTTTCTTAGGAACTAGTAGCACCAGAACCGCACAAGGGCTCATACTCTCCTTGATATATCCTTTGTTGATGAGTTCCTCAACTTGGCGTTGCAATTCCTTGGTATCCATCGAGTTGCTCCTATAAGCCAGTTTGTTAGGCAATTGTGAACCCGGCATAAAATCTATTTGGTGTTCAATTCCCTGAAGTGGGGGCAATCCTTGCGGTAATTCCTTTGGGAAGACATCCTCGTAATCCTGCAAAACATGAGAAATAGGAGGAGAAATGGAAATGTTATTGGCGTTTGTGTTAAAACAATGAGCCAAGAGGAGCATTGGAGTGTCCGCGTCATGATCCACAAATAATTATTTCCTCCTAGCCATCATCACCACACTTTCTTTCCCCTTAGAAATTAGGAGCCCCTCGGTTTCCCCTACTCCCTCACTCTTGGGTTCCCCTCTTTTTCCCTCACTCTCGGTCTTCTTTCCCTTTTTTCTCAATTCCCGCATCTTTTGGTATAATTCATTCACTTGGGAAAGCAATAATGGATGAAGAGCAACCTATCGTATTGACAAGGACTTCCTAACAACAAGAGACAAGCTTGCATTGGTATCACATCACAAATCACCTCATCATGGTAGTTGGCTAACTTAAACGTATCACACATTGCCTTGTGACCTTTAACTCGCCGCATTCATTCAACCATTTCAACTTGTAAAGACTAGTGTGAGGTGTAGTCGGCAATTTCAAGAAGTTTACCATTGCAACTTGTAAGGACTAGTGTGAGGTATATTCAGAAATTTCAAGAAGTTCACCATTGCAACACTAACCACATTCGCATAACTTCCACTATCTATCACCATAGTACACACACTTCCCTTCACAAGACATTTAGTATGGAATAAATTCTACCGTTGGCTAGGGTCATCTATTGCCTTACTAATCATGGCACGCCTCACTACAAAGTTTGGAACCACACACTCCCTTTCTTGCGGATAAGCATCCTCACAATCATCATCATCATGTGGCTCATTTTTGGATTTCTCTCTATCTTGAGGCTCGGCCTCATTCTCTTCTTTTTCAAGACCCACTTCCTCACCATAGTAATACAATCTCCCTTTCCTTAGGATTATATTGCCCCGGTTTGGACATGCATTGGCTTTATGTCCCCAACCTTGGCACTTGAAACATTGGAACCCTTTAGGATTAGGATACTTGTGAGCTTCTTGTCGGGGAGGAAATTTATGGATTGTTTTAGGCTTGGACAACCTTGTAGTGGTGGGTTGGTCCTTGTTTTTGGGCCAACCCAAAGATGGTTGAACCATATCTTTGCTCCTCAACCAACTCGAGGTTGATGGTCCCTTTGCCTTGAAAGACAACCTCTCTTTAAGCTCCCTTTCAATCTCAAGAGCTGCTTGGAAAATCCCTTGACCGGTATCAAACTTGTGAAGCGTCAAATGGGTAAAGATCTCTTTGTTCAACCCACACTTGAACCGAATAATGTCATGGCTAATGTGTTCTCCTCGATGATCAAGCTTCAACATGAGTTATTGAAACTCGTCATAGTATGCCATAACACTTCGATTCCCTTATTGCAAATTGTAGAACCTAGCAAGCAACTCATAACGATAACTTTTGGGAATATACCGTTGCCTCATTAGGTACCTCAACCGAAACCATGGTGGTGGTTGTCCCTCTACCAACTCATTGCCGAACCATTTGACGTATTGCCACCAAGTGTTAGCATAGCCTTCAAAATGATCTATGGCATAACAACTCTTCTTATCCTTCGAGATATAATTCACTTGAAACACTTTATCATACGCCGACTCCCAAGCAAGATACACCTCAGGGTCACTTTCACCCTTAAAGATAGGTAGGCTCAATTTGATGGTATTGATGCCTACGTCTCTCTCTAGGTGTCGGTTTCCCCTTTCTCATACCCTTGGCATCTCCTTGGATCCACACAACCTCCTCTCATCTCTTCCTCCCTCATGTAGGCATCGTTAAAGGCTCCATACCCTTCATAATCCTCTTTACCATATTCCTCAAGGTGGACGGGATGATTTTGGACATTTGGAACTTGATTCGGAGAAATTGGATTTTGTGGAGGCGGTGGTCTTTGGTTTAGTGGAGCTTGGAAGGGGGTTCGGATTTTGTGGAGGCATTTGATGTCCGAGTACCTCTTGCGGAACTTGAGACATTTGGGAATGGGTTGGTCTATTGGAGTTTCAATTTAGAGGGTTATAAGTGGTTTGGCTTGCGGCATTTAGTAGAGCTAGTGAAGGATTTGGCAATTGTGTCCATGTTTCGGGAGTAACGGTGGCGGAGGAATTTCTATCATGTCCACTTGATGAAACATGTCGAGGAGTAGAAGGACGAGAGTTCCTTTGACTCTCCACTTGTTCTAACCTCCCACTAATAGTTGTCACTTCTCCCCTTATGGATCCCACTTCCGTACTCAACCTTTCAAGTGCTCGTGTCATAGCCTCAAGAGTGACCCTCATATTCACCATTTCATTAGAATCCACGGTTTGAGACATGGTTCCCTACATTATCAAGGTATCACCTCCACAAGCAACAAACAAGTTAGTTTAAAATCCCTCTTCTCACTCACACTCTTTTGGTTCACTCACACTCAAGTTCCATAAGATTTGTAGATTGGCTAGGAACCCGTGAATCCATAAGGTATGAGTATGCTCTTGCCCGAAATGGATTCTTGTTTGAAACTCAAAGAATTCTCATCGGACTAGAGCCTAGAGTTACAATGTATTCAAATGACAAAAGTACACAAACAAACGTTGACATGAACACAAGGCTTTAAATGACTAGTTGACAAGCTATTAGGAATGTACTAGTTTGTTAATTAGTTCTCAACTCAATTAGAGGAAACTAGGAATCAATAATTAGAAACTCGAACATCCAAATTTGAGCTTAATTATTATGTGAATAGTAACTAGGGTGATGTGGCAGCATGTCAATGGTTGCGGGTCCACATAAATAGTTCATCAACTTAAAGTCTTAGTACCCTTAGATCTTTTGTAATGGATGAATTGTTATTGGGATGGAAAACATAAAGTGTTGTAACATTTTTCAAACCCCCCCCCCCTTTTTTTTTCTTTTTTTTTCAAACTCAAAAGGTGATGTTTGACCTCACTAGTCCCATAAGACAAGGTTCCTTGTTTTAAGGAAAAGTGGTTGTCAAGTCTTGAAAAGGTGATGTTGGCAAGTGTTCTCACAAACAATTTTCAATTTTATCTTACAACCTTTTTGGATCTATTTATCTTTATAGAAGTTAAGACATAAGATGAGGAGAAGTTTAGGATGAGCACAACATCAACACCTTCAAGAACACAACAACAATACACCACAATGGTCACTTCCAAGTTTTTTTTTTCACAAAACAATTCTCTTTTTCATTAAGCTCAACTTTAGATTTAGACACCCTTTGTGTTGATGAGAAAGAAACCAACACAAGAAACAACTAAACAAGTAAAACTTTTGTAGATCTACAACCAATTTTTTTACCAAAATGTTCAAGAACACACTTTTTGGTAAGAGCTTTCCAAGATTGTTTTTGTAAGAACAAAACCTAGCCTTGAGATTTGATACCAAATGATACAATGCTAAGTGTGTATCAAGAGATTCCAACCAACACAAGAACAACAAGATGAACAACAAAGTGCTAGTGAATCGAAAATGGCCACACACGGCTTCACTAGGCTTGCAACACTTGTTTGAACTAGAAAAGTGAGTTTAACAACAAGAACAACAAAGACAATATTGCTAGTGAATCGAAAGAGCCCCACACAGCTTCACTAGACTTTTATATTCAACAACACAATGTTAACAAGATTTACAAAGAAAGAGATAGAAACTTGACACGCAATATTCATTAATCTAAGAACCCTAACAAGATAAAGGACCCTAATACTAATAAATATCAATACCAAGTTCTTACTTGGACCAAGACGAACTCAAAGAACCTCAAGAACCTAGTTTCTAGCCAAGATACAACACTAGTATCACTCTACTAGTGAGAATTTGGTTTTAGCCTCTCCAAATAATGAGAAAGAGAAGTAAAAAATTTACAAGTCTTTGTTTCTTGAATAATAGGAATGAACTAAAGCAAGACTAGCCCTATTACATGGCTTATATAGTCACTTAGAAAGGAGGGACAAAGACCAAATCACCCTTGTCATTTAAGTGGGTGGGCTTGGGGTGTCTTGGTGGGCCTCTTTACATTTTATTAAATATAGGCCCTTAGATGGCCAAGAATGTGAACAAGGCTTAGAGTCATTACAACACACGTGCTTGGGTTCGTGTGAAAGGTCTCGAGCTAGGAATTCCCGTATCATAGGCCCATTACTATGGGGCATATATATTGATATTTTTAGATCTTATTCACCATCACAAAAAGAGAGTTTTCAGCAGCCAAAGAGAGAAAAATAAAGTTGATTTACACAGCTAAATTTCAGCCACAGCTATCAACTTCAAATTGCGAATTTTGCTTCGTTTCTTGTCCGATTGAGTTGAGTTTTGAATTTATTGTTCCTATTATCTCAATATTTTATTAGAAACTGCCGTATATTGATTTGGTGGCCTGTATCTCCTATTCTCCATTCCCAAACAGTAGCTGCGTTTTTGGTGCTTTTACTCCTTTATTTCTCTAGTGTTTGGTGCTGTAGTTTATGTATTGTTTCTTGTTGTTTGGTACTTGTTTTGTGTCCATTTTGGAGATCAATATTGTAACTATTTAGTGATAATAGTATAGGTTTGGTCCCGTGGTTTTTTACTCTTCACACCGAAGGGTTTTCCACATAAATCTTGTGTCTTGTGTGATTGCCTTTATTCTTGTCTTGTTTCATTTGGTTGATTTGTTTGCTATATATTACTCTATTTTTCTTGGGTTTGTTTGTCTCCTCTTGGTTCAAGTTGAATGGTAAAGTTTAGTCTTGGGTATTTTCCGCTGCTACCCTGTCGGGCACTTTGATTGTGTGTCCGTCTTTCCTAACAAGTGGTATCAGAGCATGGATTGTTGTTGATTGTCGATTTGAATTATGGAGGCAAATATGATCAAGATGGTGTGTTTGAATGGTAGTAACTATCATACTTGGAAAGGCAAGATGAAACATCTTCTATTTATCAAGAAAATGCATCTACCTGTGTTTGTATCTACTAAACCTGAATTCATGAACAATAAGGATTGGGAATTTGAGAACTTACAGGTTTGTGTCTATATCAGACAATGGGTTGAAGATAATGTTAGAAATCATATTGTGAATGAGACATATGCTAGAAGTTTGTGGGACAGGCTCGAGACACTTTATACTTCGAAGACTGGCAATAACAAGTTGTTTCTGCTTAAGTAGTTGATGAATATCAGGTATAAAGAGGGCATTCCTATTTCTGATCATATTAATAATTTTCAGGGTGTCCTTAACCAGATGTCCGGAATAGGTGTAAAGTTCGATGAAGAAATTTAGGGACTTTGGCTTCTTAATACTCTGCCAGACTCTTGGGAGACTCTTCGAGTTTCTTTGACTAATTCTGCTCCCGGTGGTATTGTAACTATAGAATATGTTAAGAGTGGTGTCTTGAATGAAGAGATGAGAAGAAGATCTCAGGCCTCATCTTCTTCATCTTCATACTCTGATGTTTTGGTTACTGAAGGGGGGGAGAAATAAGTCCAGAGATTCAAATGATAGAGATAAAAGTAGAAGCAAGTGAAGGTCCAAATTCAAAAATGTTACATGTGACTATTGCAAAAATAAGGGGCATATCATGAATTATTGTTACAAGCATCAGAGAGAATAAAATGGCAAAAGAAAGAAGGTGATAGTGAAAATCATGTTGCTGTTGTTGCTAATGATGATCTTCTTGTTGCTTGTGGTGAGAATGCCATTAATCTTGTTTGCGATGAGTCTAGCTGGTTTGTGGATTCTGATGCTACATCTCATGTTATGCCAAAGAAGGAATTATTTTCTTCTTATTCTCCAAGTAATTTTGGGATATTGAAAATGGGCAATAATGATAAAGTTAAAGTACTTTGCATTGGCACGATTTGTTTGGAAAGTAACAATGGTTCCAAACTAGTTCTCAATAATGTTAAGCATGCTCCAGATGTTTTACTGAATTTGATTTTTGTAGGAAGTCTTGATGATGAGGGTTATGTTAATACCCTTGGTGCTGGCTAGTGGAAGCTTACTAGAGGTTCGATGATTGTGGCTTGAGGTGACAAGTTGTCTAACTTGTACGTATTTCAGGTCTCTACTTCTAGAGGCTTGATAAACTTAGTGGAGAATGATACTTCATCAGAGTTGTGGCATAGAAGGTTGAGTCATATGAGTGAGAAGGGGATTAACATTTTGGCTAAGAAAAATTTGCTTTCTAGAGTAAAACAAGCAAAGTTGAAGAAGTGTGTTCATTACTTAGCTGGTAAACAGAAAAGAGTTTCTTTTCAGAGTCATCTGCCTTCATGAAAGCTCGATTTGCTGGAGTTGGCGCATTTTAATTTGTGCGGTCCTTTTAAAGTAAGGTCTCATGGTGGTGTACTTTACTTTGTGACTTTTATTGATGATCATTCTCGCAAACTCTGGGTATTTCCTTTGAAGTCCAAGGATCAAGTACTTGATGTGTTCTACAATTTTCAGGCCTTGATTGAAAGACAGACAGGTAAGAAATTGAAATGCATCCGTTCAGTTAATGGTGGTGAGTATATTGGTCTTTTTGCTAGATATTGCAGAGAGTAGGATATTCGGCATCAGAAAACTCTTTCAAAGACTCCTTAGTTGAATGGCTTAGCAGAGAGGATGAACAGAACACTAGTTGAGAGGGTTAGATGTATGCTTTCAGATGCTAAGCTACCAGATTTCTTTTGGGCAGAAGCACTTAATACGGTTGTTTATGTTATCAATTTATCTCCTACTATTGCTTTGAATGGTGATGTCCCTGATAGAGTTTGGTCTGATAAGAATGTTTCTTATGATCATCTTAGAGTCTTTGGATGTAAATTTTCTGTTCATGTTCCTAAGGATAAAAGGTCAAAGTTGGATGTTAAAACTAGATAGTGTATCTTTATTGGTTATGGTCAATATGAATTTGGCTATCGTTTCTATGATCCAGATGAGAAGAAACTTGTTAGAAGCCACGATGTTATGTTCTTTGAAGACCAAACAATTGAAGATTTTGACAAAGCTGAGAAGGTTGATTCTCAGAGTAGTGAGAGCCTAGTTGATGTTGATCCAGTTCCTTTGACTACTGCTCCTGAAGAAAATCTTCATGATGACGAAAATCAAGTTGATAATGAAGATGATGATCATGTTCAGAATGACCAGCAAGAAGTTGTTGATGCTCCAGTGCAAGATGATATGGTTGATCAACAACCAGTTGTTGATGCTCTAAAGATTTCTCTCAGATGATCTACAAGAGAGAGAATACCTTAATCTCATCATTCTTCCAGTGAGTATGTACTCCTGACTGACGGGGGAGAACCTGAGAGTCTTGATGATACCATGAAAAGTGAAGAAAAAGAAAAGTGATTTGATGCTATGGAAGATAAAATTAAATCTTTGCAAGATAATCATACCTTTTATTTGGTTAAGATGCCTAAAGATAGAAAAGCTTTGAAAAATAGGTGAGTTTTTCGGATGAAGCATGAAGAGATGGTAATCCAACTCCACGGTACAAAGATAGATTGGTCTGTGAAGGGATTTAACCAGAAAAGGGGAGTTGATTTTGATGAGATATTTTCTCCGATTGTAAAGATGTCATCCATTCGTGTAGTTCAAGGCTTAGCTGCAAGTCTAGATTTAGAGGTTGAACAAATGGATGTTAAAACTGCTTTTCTCCATGGTGACTTAGATGAAGAAATTTATATGGAGCAACCCGAAGGTTTTGAAGTCAAGGGAAATGAGAATTATGTTTGCAAATTGAAGAAGAGCTTGTACGGTTTGAAATAAGATCCTAGGCAGTGGTACAAGAAGTTTGGTTCCTTTATGAGTCAGCAGGGCTTCAAGAAGACTACTTTAGACCATTGTGTTTTTGTGTAAAAATTCTCTGATGGTGACTTTATTATTGTGTTGCTTTATGTTGATGACATGCTTGTTGTTGGTCATAATGCTTGCAGGATTCAAAAGTTGAAGCAAGAGTTGAGTAAGTCCTTTTCTATGAAAGACTTAGGACCAGCAAAGTAGATTCTTGGCATACAGATTGTCTATGACAAAAAGGCCAAGAAGTTGTGGTTATCACAAGAGAAGTATATTTAGAAAGTACTTCGAAGGTTTTACATGGACAAGGCTAAGGTTGTCAGTACACCTTTAGTTATGCACTTCAAGTTGAGCACGAAGCAGTGTCCTTCCAGTGATGATGAGAAGGAAGATATGAAGAAAGTTCCATATGCTTCAGCTGTTGGTAGTTTGATGTATGCAATGGTTTTCACAAGACCGGATATTGCTCATTTTGTTGGTGTTGTTAGTCATTTTCTTTCTAATCCGGGAAGAGAACATTGGAATGCTGCGAAGTGGATTATGAGATATCTTTGTGGCACTTCTAGTCTGAGTTTGTGTTTTGATATAGGGAAGCCTATTCTTTGTGGTTATACAAATTCAGACATGGTTGGTGATGTTGTTACTCACAAGTCTACTTCAGGGTATTGGGTTACTTTTGTAGGGGGAGCTGTATCTTTGCAATCTAGGTTGCAAAAATGTGTTACTCTATCTACTACAGAAACTGATCTTATTGCTGCCGTTGAATCTTGTAAAGAATTGCTTTGGATGAAAAAATTCTTGGGGGAACTTGGTTATGCTCAAGAGAGGTATGTGCTTCATTGTGACAGACAAAGTGCCATACATCCTGGCAAGAATTCTACATTTCATGGTCAGTCTAAACACATTGATGTGAGATACCATTGGATTCGGGATGTGTTGGATTCTAAGTTGCTTGAACTTGAGAAGATTCATACAGATGATAATGGTTCCGACATGATGACTAAAGCTTTGCCAAGAGAGAAGTTTGAAGATTGTTACATGATTGCGGGGATGGCGGTCTCCTCCACATAGTTGGGAGGGGGAGAATTGTTGGGTTATTGGGTCTTTTTTCCTTCCTATGTGGATAAATGAAGCCCAATTTGGACCAAGCACTTTTGCCCATAGGCCCATTACTATGGGGCATATATATTGATATTCTTAGGTCTTATTCACCATCATAAAAAGAGAGTTTTCAGTAGCCAAAGAGAGAAAAACAAAGCTGATTTTCACACCTAAATTTCAGCCACAGCTGTCAACTTCAAATTACGATTTCCGCTTCGTTTCTTGTCCGATTGAGCTGATTTTTGGAATGCTTGGTACCCTCATATCAATCTTTAATTAGAAACTTCCGGAACTTGATTTGGTGGCTTGTATCTCCTGTTCTTCATTCCCAAACAGTAGCTGCATTTTTGGTACTTTTACTCCTTTATTTCTCTAGTGTTTGGTGTTGTAGTTTATGTATTGTTTCTTGTTGTTTAGCACTTTTTTTGTGGACATTTTTGAGAACAATATTGTAACTATTTGGTGATTATAATGGAGGTTTGATCCAGTGGTTTTTTACTCTTCACACCGAAAGGTTTTCCACATAAATCTTGTGTCTCGTGTGATTTCCTTTATTCTTGTATTGTTTCATTTGGTCAATTTATTTGCCGTATATTACTCTATTTTTCTTTGGTTTGTTTGTCTCCTCTTGGTTCAAGTTGAAAGTAAAAGTTTAGTCTTGGGTATTTTCCGCTGCTACCCTGTCAGACTCTTTGATTGTGTGTCTGTCTTTCCTAACAGTTAGGAGATGGTAAGAACATTAATCTCACGTTAGATAATTGGATCCCGAATTGTAAACCTCTATCCTCCATCTATCCATGGTCCTTTCAACCTCTATGATCTTTACACTTTAGTTAACGAGATCATTACTAACACTTTGTAATATATGGACTTCACTTGGCTGATAAATTTCAAATCACCCAATTGAAAATTGCTACTGACTCTTTAGTGGTTAAACATACTACAAAGTTCTGAAAACAATTCTAATTTAGCCTTAACTTGCAGGGATGCATGAGCCAAGGCAGCTGAGCAAAGTAACCGATTTGCTAGCTAAAGTGGGCCGATTTTTGAAGAATGGATAGTTACTCCTTTGTTTGCTCGAAAATTGTTAGAATTAGATAAATATGGAACTGCTTTTGTAGGGACTAGTATTCCCAAATATTATTATGTCTGTAATAATAGTTCTATTCCTGTACATTCTGTTGCTAGCTTAGCTACTTCGGTACGTTGTGATGCATAATATTAATGAATAACAACTTCATATATTTATCTGAAAGATAATTAAAACTTAAATTTATACACATACGAGTATGTTGCATAAAAATATATGTAATATTAAATCAACAATCATAAATAAATAGCATTAGATTTTGCATCAAATTTACAAAGCGTTGCTCTACTTGTAATACTTCTGTCATTTCGTTTTACTTAACCCTTATTGTCTTGGCATATTTCTTTAGAAAATATTAATTAAAAAAGAGATATTTTACTAAATTAAAGCATTAAAACTCTAAATTTGGCTTGTGTACTTTTTTAATAGAGAAAAGACATAAAGACATATTAAAGTTGTCCCAAATTTTCAAAAAGACATTTAAAGTTTGTGATGGTCCTATTACCCCCACAAAACTAGTTACGATAAAGTTAAATACCCACAAAGCATGTTAGAGGAGCGCGGGAGTGAGTAAAAATTGTTTCCCCAAACCAATTAAATAAAGCCACGTCCAATAAAAACTTTTATTCTCTCTTTAGTAAATACACCCATCTTCTCTTCTTCCCCCATTCTCCTTTAAAATAAGTATAAACAACATAAATCTCATCCTAAATGGAATTAATTACATAATATCCCGGATTGAATTTCTCTCTCCCAAATTTGGAAAAATATATATACATGTTAATGTACCTCATACGTAACTCTAATGTATGAGGAAACTGTTTCTCCTTAGATTATGAAAAAAAAATCAGATTCAATTATTCTCTTACCTTAATAACGACAGTATTATCGTGTTCGTCTTTGTCATTGTACATATTCTTCTTTATACACGGGCTCCAACCATTTAGTTAGTACCCCATAAGCCCAGACCTCTTGCATCTTTTTCACAATGGCCACATACCGTCCATTTCTGTGCCGGTCAGCAAACACTCGATGTATGCAAGTGAGTACGGCCTGCACGCGGCACCAGTTTTATTTTTTTGAAGGTGGATGTTCTTATTTCAATCTTGAAAATCCCATGATTTCTTCTTCAAAACTTCCGCTGGCAAATGATCCATCAGTTTACTCTGCCTTAACAACTTGGGGAACAACTTCAAGAGTGCATATATATGGGTTAAAAACCTGGCCTTCTTGAAGACAGGTAAGTTGCAGTCATAAATCTTAATCTTTCTCTCGTCGAGTAGTATCTCAATAGTGAGAAAATGTTTGACTTTCATGTTCATGACTGCAAGGATTCTCTTTGCCTTGGTCCAGCTCTTGTCGTATAGATGTGGCCTCTTCCCTCTAACATAGTTAATCATGTCTTCATCCCATTTGAACATAGAAACTAACTGATCAAATCCTCGTCCACAGGGAGTAGCTTGCCAATGGAGAGTATCGTACCTACTCTTGAAATTGTTGTAGAAGTTGAGGTTTATTATCCTATTGGTGGCATCATAAGCATCCGGATACGCTAATTACCTGCCCCTCATAAGGAAGAGAATTTCATCAACATACTGTGGTATAAGAAAATTTTTTAATAGGTTGGTAATTATAAAGAAGAGAAACATAGTGGAAAGATTCTGTTGCAGAGGGTTCTCTGAATTAGTTCACAGATTACCCAGTTAACGCAACTTATGCAATAGATGTGCATTATTAGCAACAGAATACCCAGCTGTTGCAACAGATTACACATCTATTGCATAGCTTCTTCTTCATGGAGTAGATTGGAAAACTAGGTTAGCAAAAGTAAACTTACATTGTCTACGTACCACTCACGCATATTTGTCATACTCATGAAGTCTTGGGCGGCAAATAAATGCATGGTATATTCTAGTGGAGGTTTCATCTTTTCAGGCATGATTTTTTTCAGTTTCTTCTTCTCTTCATCGCCAAGTGCCGCGTATAAACAGGCCACACATCTGTTGAAACAAATTACTCATCTATTGTCAAATGAGTTATCTATTGCATAAATATTGTTTAGATTTCATCCAAACAGAAGAGTCATCTATCGCAATAGATGAATGATCTGTTCTGTTTATCTATTGCATTAGATGTTTAATCTATTACATCAGATATTTTATCTGTTGCATCAGATAGTTAATCTATTGCATCAGATGGTTAATCTGTTACATCAGATGGTTAATCTATTGCATCAGATGGTTAATCTGTTGTATTAGATAGTTAGTCTATTGCATCAGATAATTTATCTATTGCATCAGATGGTTAATCTGTTACGTCAGATGGTTCATCTGTTGCAATACTATTTTTACCAATAAAAATAACAAATCAACCCAGCAACACCAACACAACACACACACACTAAGAACATCAATGATGACCAAAAATCACCAACAGATTGAATCAACAGTTTGAAAACAAGAACTACAATAACAATAAAAAATTATATTTCACACCAGAATGAGTAGAGAAGAAATACCAAAATAAGGATTTTATTCCGTCCACATATTAAATTTAAGAAAGAAATATTTAAATTGTTAACTAATACTAGAAGAGAAGTTGGCTCAAGTTTCTCTGTTTCTTCATAACTAAAAAGACATAATTTTTTACCTGTAAAAGAAGAAATGGGACAACGAAGAACTCGAAGCTATTGTCGCCGGAGAAGTTGGCTCAAGTTACTCTATTTCTTCACGTCGATTGACGGTTGAAAGTCAAAAAGAAACTCAACCAGCTATTTATCGTCGGAGCTTGAAGAAAGAAATTTTGCAGAACTGTTGGTTGCGAGGGAGTTGAGAGAGACTGTCTCGAGAGAGATGAGGGAGATAGTTGATTTGGAGGAGAGAGGTGTGGGTTGATTTGTATTTTTAAAAAGATTAGAAAGTTTTAAAAATATTAATCAAGTCCACAATTAACTTAATCAAGTTTCCTAACAATGTTTGACCCTTTAAGTTGGTCAATGTCACGAATCCTTCGTTCAAGACTTAAAAGACACATTTCCTTCAATTTTCTCTACTTAATCTAGTCACATTTTACTGAGAGGCTTAATATTTTTTCGGCATAGCCTTTCTATAATAAATGTAAGTTGGTTTGATCCGAGTACATTCATATTTACATATATAAGCTTTTGTTCACTTAGTGAAGAATTAAATTTATTTTTTAAAAGATAAAAGTGTATAACATTATGAGAGTACTTAATCTATTCACATTTTACTGAGATTTAATATTTTTCCTATAATAAATGTAGGTTGATATTCTGTGTGCCTGGAATACTAGCTTCTTACATTCTTTACACAATGAGCCTCCTTTTTTTCCTAAAAATTTATAGTTGTCACTTCATTAAGTAGGTACAAAAAATTGTATTTTCAGCTAAAATAATCATCGATGCTAACTAGGTAAATTTGAAGGACTATAATGACCATTTTCCATTAGTTGAGTGACCATCATGCCACTAACTCATTTTAATTGTAGTCAAGATTCATGTAATCTTGTTGTTTAGTGGGCTGCATACATTCAACTATTCACCACTTCTTCTTTTTTTCCCTCTTGTTATTTTTGCTTGCTCTTGTTATTTCCACCATTTCTCTTTGTGTACTTTTGTAGGAGATTTCAAGTCCTGAAAAATGGAATCTAGGCTGAAACGTGTGAGACCTGTTGAAGATGAAACTCTTTGATTTTTATCCCCTTGGTGGATCGTCCATTATACAGTATCTCAAACCTCTTCTGTTGATTTTCTCTTTTGTGTAACCTGTATTCCATCTTTTCTTGTCCGTGATAGCACCTAGTGAATAGTCATTACAAATTGAAAAGAAGAGAAAGAAGGAGGACTAGGAAATCTATGCCGGACATATGTCTTTTTATGTATATATCTATATTCGTCTGTACTAAAATATATGGACTAAAAGATTTCCTTCAAGTATAAGCGATGAAATCTATATCATGTCCACATTAATAAATATGTGTTTTGGGCTGAGAAAGTTGTTAGGAGGAGGAGGAAACAGGAAGATCCAGAGTGACATGTGTTTTTTGCCATGGTGTCCTATGATTCCAACTCTGCGTACCCTGTGATTCCATAGTCACCAACACAAAGAAAGAAGTTCAAAACTGTGTCACCTATGATTAGTTCCTTCACGGGTTATTTTAGTTTATTTGTGATTAACTTTTTCGAATAAGTGAAAGGAAGCCTTGGAATAACTGCTAAAGTTGCTCTCATGTGACCAGGAGGTCACGGGTTCAAGCCTTGAGAACAGTCACTTACAATGCATGCCAAGGTAAGACTGCATACAATAGACCCTTGTGGTCGGGCTCTTCCATGGACTCCACGTATAGCGGGAGCCATAGTGCACCAGGCTACTCTTTTAAAAAAAATTCAAATAAGCAATGGGATAGAGCTAGAAAGAGAATTTGCCAAATCTATGACTAAGCTTATTTTCATCTACCGGTGAGGTTGAGTGTCATCACACAACAGTCTCGTCTGAGGATTATCGTGTGTAGGATTCTCGGCATAATTACGAAAATCCAAATAAAGAATCAACTACTTAAGAATTTTGTAGCTAGCTAAATTATGGGAATCAGCTAAATATTTTCCCTCAAACAAATATGTGTGGATTCTCTATAACTCTTAGGACAAATATACAAGAAACCTAGCCACTTTCTAAGTGGAACTGACTATATTACCCTCTCCAACCAAAACCAACAATTTTTTTGCGATTTTCATGCAGTCTAGCACTTCTTGGGAAGTTATCCCATGCTTGACATTAATTCACATAAATTTCATCTAAAAAAACTTGATCAAACCTAAACACACACAATCCGTGCCTTCATATGAGGGGTTTTCAATTGGACACTGTGATTCAGATATGCAAAGAGAGCACGGATTTTCCAACCCTCTTCTTCCTCTTACCCATCCCCAAAAAGCAATTTGATCAATCCAAAACACATCATTTTTAGTATGGAAACGAGATATATTTCATACTCTTATATTCAAAGAAACTCTTTCAATCTACATCTTCACACACACACACATATATATATATGTGTGTGTGAGAGAGAGGGTTTTCAATTGGACAACATGGGAAAAAACACGTCCACCATGGATCTTCTAGTTTCCACCTCCTGCTAACTACTTTCCTAGTTTAAAACACATTTTTATTAATATGGACACGAGATAGATTTCACCTCTTAAACTCGAAGGAAATCTTTCAGTCCATATATTTTAGTACAGAAGAATATAGATATATATGGTAAAAAACATATGTCCAACATGGATTTCCCAGTCATCCTTCTTCCTCTTCTTCTCAATTTGTAATGACTATTCCCTAGATGCTATCACGGAAAAAAAATATGAAATATTGGTTCCACAAAAGAGAAAAGGAATAGAAAAGGTTTGAGATACTAAATATAGTATAAGATGGACGATCCACCTAGGGGATGAAAATCAAAGAGTTTCGCGGTTTTTACAGACCCCCCCCCCCCCCCCCTCTTCTCCCCTTTATGTAAGAAATGGTTCAGAGTTGGAGAAATCCACTCAATCAAGAACGTAACCTAACAAAAATGAACCAATAGCAGCATTTGTTGCTCTTTTTGTGTGTGAATCTTACCAATGCGGCAAAGTAGTAAAAGAAATGTGGCATTTCTATAAGGAACTAACCTCTTTTTGTTTTTCTTCTCACGCGCTTGAGGCTTGAATTCATTTTATGCCGAACGTGCAATCTCCTACAAAATTACACAAAAACAAGCATAGGCGAAAATAACAAGAGGAAAAAAAAAGTGGTGAATAGTTGAATGTATGCAACTCACTAAACAACAAGATTACATGAATCTTGACTACAGTTAAAATGAGAATTAGTGGCGTGATGATCACTCAACTTACGGAAAATGGTCATTATAGTCCTTTAACTTTACCTAGTTAGTGTCGATGGTTATTTTAGCTGAAAATATAATTTTTTGTACCTACTAAATGAAGTGACAGTTGTAAGTTTTTAGGAAAAAAGAGTCTCATTGTGTAAATAATATAAGAAGCTAGTATTCCAAGCACACAGAATATCAACCTACATTTATTTTAGGAAAAATATTAAATCTCAGTAGAATGTGAATAGATTAAGTAATCTCATAATGTATACACTTTTGTCTTTAAAAAATACAAATTTAATTCTTCACTAAGTGAACAAAAGCTTATATATGTAAATATGAATGTACTCTGATCAGACCAACTTACATTTATTATAGAAAGGATAGGCCGAAAAAATATTAAGCCTCAAAGTAAAATGTGAATAGATTAAGTAATCTTATAATGTTTAAAAAAACTGTAAAAGAAATTCAAAATCTCATAATGGCATACTTTTTTTCCTTTTAAAAAATAAATTTAATTCTTCATTAATTTACAAAAGCTTATACTTGTGAATACAAGTGTAGTTGGATCAACCTACATCTATTATAGAAAAACATTAAACCTCAAAGTAAAATGTGAACCGATTAAGTAATCTCACAATGATATACTGTGTACTCAAATCAGTTCAGCCTACAATTATTATTATATAAGAAATATTAAACTCAAGGAAAATGTGAATAGATTAAGTAGTTTCATCATGATATACTTTTATGCCTTTTAAAAACTAACTTAGTTCTTCATTAATGGAAAAACAATAATCATAAACAATAAGGCTGGACTTTGATATCTTGAAATATTAAAAGAACTTATCATGATGTATTTCAAGATCTTCATAATCTACATGGTAACTCCTAAATTATCAATCACATGTACATGTATCATACTTAGAGAGCGTACACTTCTAATTACTTAATTGTATCTTTAACACGTCCCTAACGTGTGGACTAATTCATTTTAATGTATCAAGCACGAGGAATTTATTCTGATATGACTGGCAGTGAAACTCGAACGCATGACCTTTGCCTATGATCATCTCATCTAAAGAGTGTTAGAGAGAATACATGCTTAGGTACTTTATTATATTATCAACATTTGGTAGTGGCAATCTGATCCATTAGACTAATTAATTAATCCGATCCACTGGACTAATTAAATCAAATAGGCAACTGAATCCAACTTTCAGAAGGCACGACTATTTATCTCTCAATATCATCTTTCGTAATTCTAGGCTAATTAATTTATCAAATCCTTTGAAGGTTGGTTGAGCAAGCTGCATTGAGAAACCCTCAATAAAAGTGAGTTGTTCAACTATTGGGACCACTGCTTGAGTGTGTATCAACACGTTTGTCCTAAAACAAACACAGCAACCCTCTGTGTATAATTTAAGCCTTCTGAAAAAGTGTTTTGAAGGCCTTTTACAATGCCACAACTTTGAATAAAGTGTTCCTAATCAACGAGCTCACAAAATACCAGGAAATCTATACCAACCTCAAAGACGAAAATGACAAAAGCTTCAATACCGAATCCACAAACTGGAGGCAAGCTTGGAAATTATCGAAATTCACATACTACAACGAGCCTATGATCTTCTCCAAGATATGTTGAAAGTATGCTAAGGCTAGAAACACAATCAGTTATATCCATATTGCTAAGGAAGTAATGATACTCAATCTTCCTTTCAATCTTGTTTGTGGTTCCGATCAAGTCAACAACAGTGGACCTAATCAAAAATACAAGCATGAAGGCATGGGATGCAATTTAAAATTTAGAAATTGCCTCCTTTGCTTGATTCCCTATTTTAACTTCAGCTATTCTTAACACAAGTTTTCTTGACTTACTGCACATCATTTAAGCCCTCGGTTCCCACAAAGATACTTTCTTGGTGTTATGCTATTTTCTATGTAGGTGATCATTCCGACCATGCTTTCTAGTCACATCTCTCCTAGAAAAGTGCCAAGCTGCAGTATTTCTCTTTGAGAGAGATGACAGACGAATTTTCATTACTGAATACAATTTTATATTTGCACTTGATTCAGATTTCTCATGTTTTAAGTCAGCTTCATCGGCCAGATTCCCTAAAAATTCCCTCCTATCCTATGTCTCCTCTTCAATTAGCTCTTAGATGATATAGTCTTTCACCAACTTTCCTTTCACTCTCAGGTCTTCTCCTCTGGCTCTTTCTGACGTATAATCATCTTTTCGAACAACCCTTCCATATAAATTTGGACGAGGAGAATTTCTGTTGGTTTTCTGTTCTGGTTTGATGAAGGCTGAGGCTTTGAAGGTCTTTTCAGAGTCCAATGCACACTTAAAGTTAAGTTCAATCACTATTGGATCTCTACAATAACACCAAATATTGATCACTTCTCAACACTTGACACGCATAAATATAAGCAACAATCGTCATTAATTCATAACAGGGTATCGGCATCATCTTTATGAGCCCCTCGGTCTCATCAATTCGAACCTATCAAACTTAACTGATAATATAGGATCTTGTTTGAATGATTAAATGTCTAATCGATTAAAAACTGCATTCACAAAATCATTGTACTTTATATGTGTTGTCCAATGACCTTATCAGTAATACATAACTCCCACACATGAAAGTGGATCCATCTATCTGCACGCACCTTATTCTTCCTAGCTCATCTATGGCTTAACTCCCGATGACTAACCTGCTAAAATTATCAAATACGTATAGACATCTGTTACGACAGATGATCAATCTGTTGCAACATATAACTTATCTGTTCAAAAAATTAAACAGATATATGCATCTGTTGCAATAGTTTCAATATTTTGTAAATTTTCTAACAGATAGAATGTATTCTACAACAGATTACTCATCTGTTAGATTTATTTTAAAGCAATTTTCTTTTCTTTTCAAAATAAAATAAAGATAAAATGTTTATTTAGATTCATTTTTTTAATTTACATATTCAAAAAGTCGCTAATTTTATTTAATTAAGGGATGAACAGTCGTGGTTTTTTTACTAATCCCTTTTTTTTATAAATAGGTCCCTCCTTACTCGTTCATTCTACTACTACACTTCCAGATATGGATGATCCAGATTCGTAAAAGAAGATTTATATCGAGTCCTTCTTCGAAGGCAGTATGATGAACTCCAGAGGGATTTGACCGACTTCAGAGCAAGGCTGAGGAGGGTCCTGCTGCTGCCGGATGAAAATTGTCTCAGACTATAAAAGTAGTAATAGTAATACTTATAATAATAATAATGATAATAATAATAATAGTAGTAATAACAAATAGGTTATGTTTTTCCTTTTAGCGTATGTATTTTTCTTTTTTATATCGGATCTACCTAAGGGATTCAAAAATTTTGGTCGACTTTAAATTTTTAATTCTTATTTAATATTTAATTTTCATTCTGTCTATTCCTTATTCTCAACAAGTTGACGATTGGAAGTAGGAATTGAGCGTTTGTGGCAACGGATGAACCATATGTTGCAACAGATGGTTAATCTGTTGCGACAAATGGATCATGTGTTGCAGCGGGTGATTATTAATAAAAAAAGGGTTGTTATTATTATTATTGAGAGGGTGAAAAGTCTTTAGTCATGACTTTTCGATTATGTAATATGAAGAATGGTTCGTAAAATAAGAAAATAAATAAAAACACAATTTATAACCGTAAAAGAATAGTTATTTAATATAATTGGTCGTGACTTCTCGACATATTTATTTTTAAATCTATTTTTTTAATTTAAATAATAAAAAAGCCATCAAATTTGGATTAAATATATGATTATTATAAAAAAAGATAGCTTATATGTGCAACAAATAGATTATCTGATGTAACAGATTGTTAATTTGTTGCAACAAATAGATTATCTGTTGTCACAGATGGGTTTTCTGATGCAACAGGTATATAATCTATTGTCATAACTCAATAAAAACGGTTACTGAAAAGAACTAATTAATAATAATAAGACTTATCACAATAATCAAAGTCAGTCGCGCCTTTTTTATACAACAGATTGTCGATCTATACATTCAAATTTATATATTTTCAAAGCATAACTAATAAAGCTAATTTGGTAAAATAGACCCCTAATAAATATTTTTCTTAATGGGTGTGACAAGTTTTCAAATACGAGAAATTGAGGGAATCGGCGACAAGTAGTAATTTTTGACATTTTTATTTTTAAATCTGTTTTTTAAATTTATATAATAAAAAAGTCACCAAATTTGGATTAAAAGATACAGATATGATGATTATTAAAAATATATATATATATGCAACAGATATATTATCTGATGCAACAGATTGTAGATTTGTTGCAACAAATGGTATATCTGTTGTCACAGATAGGGGTGTTTATGGGTCGGTTTGGGTTGGTTATTGGCCAAAACCAGAACCAAACACCTTAGCCAGGTTTTAAATTTCTAAAACCAAACCATACCAAACAATAAAATAACCGTCAATTTGGTTCTTGTCGGTTTAGTTCAATTTGGTTTGATTTTTTTGGTTTATAACTTTAGCTAATGATAAAAGTTGAAAATTTAAAAAAACAAATCCAATCTAACATATGAGATGTCAACCGAGTGTTGTAACTCAACCTTGAAACTACGATGTCAACTGAGTGTTATACTTCGATAAAGTCACGACAACACCATATGAACGCTTCTAAAAAAATATTTTAAAACCACATTTAGCAGAATGATATGATAAACCCCCAAAAGGTGAACACATAAACTTCTTGCTCAACAAGGTTCAAAAGGAAAGTTAAAATTAGTGATTGTCTATAGTCTAATGAATCTCAGCTGTAAATTTCAATATACAACAAGAAATTATTTTTACAATTAGTATCATTTGTCATTCAAACTGCAAAATTCATTTAGAATCTCATAAGGTACTGTCAACTAGATGAAGACATATGCCTGAATATGTTACGACTAAAGTTAAACTATGATTAAAATATAAAATGTAACAAATATTTAGATTGTATTTATGAATAATTTATAAATAACTATAATATATATATATATCGGTTCGGATTGGTTATTTTGTTGGTTATTTTCGAGTAAAATCAAACCAAACAAAATTCGTATCGTTTTTATAAAATTCAAAACCAAAACAAACCAAACCTAACCAAATATCGGTTTTTTAATCGGTTTGGTTTGGATCGCGGTTCGGTTTGGTTAAAACCCAAATCGTGAACACCCCTAGTCACAGATGGGTTATCTGATGCAACAGATATATAATCTGTTGCCACAACTCAATAAAAATGGTTACTGAAAAAAACTAATTAAGTCATAACTTTCCACAGTAATCAAAAAGTCACCGATTTGATGTACATAATAAATAGAGGTGAACAGTCGCGCCTTTTTGCCTAATTCATTCAAATTCAATCCTCTATAAATAGGTCCCTCCTTACTCGTTTATTCTATTACACTCTATTTATTTGTTTCTCTTGTATTTCATATTACACCTTCACATATTTTCTCTTCAAGGACTTGATAGCTTTTTCCTATCTCAGGTAAGTTTTTTTATTGCTTTTTGTATAAATATACGTTGTATTTCTTTTGAATTTTTTTCTTTACTTTTGTTTTTGCATTTTTTATTAATTTATGCGTGTTCTAGATATGGCTGGTCCAGTGTGGGATGTCGCTATTTTACTAGATACTATATGGGAACTGCAGACGTAGGTTCATGACCTACAGTGGAAGTTGACCACCGTCAGAGTAAGGATGCTGCGGGAGATCTGCAGGATGAGGAGGGTGCTGCTGCTACCAGTTGAAGATTGGTCGGCTGGCAATAATAATAATAATAATTAGATTATTTTTTTATTTTACCTATGTATTTTTATTTTTTATTTAATAAAAAATTTATGTTTGATCCACTTTGACGTTTTAATTCTTATTTAATTTTTATTTTTTATTTTTTTTCTCAACAAACATGTCTACGATTAAGGAATAATTTGAATCCAGTATCACTAGCAAGAGATCAACATACGGGTTATCTGTTGGGTTTGTGACAGGAGTTGTATTGTGTTGTTCGAAATAGATTATTCATCTACTGCAACAGAATTATAATTTATTGCAACAGATAAATATTCTGTTGCAATAAATTATTTATGTTGGAACAGATTACTAATTTGGTGCAACAAAATACCCATCTGTTCGATTCATGTTACGGACACTATAGAACCATAAACATGAATCCAACATATGAGTCTTCTGTTGTAATAGAATATCTATCTAGTACAACAGATGATGGATCTGTTTAAACAAATAGATCCTATATTGCATTCATGTTCGCGTGGTAGCTATTGTTGAAAAAACAACACACTAGCAGTTACCCAAATGACAAATTCAACTAAAAAGCATAATTTGACTTATCAAAGTTTCTTATCAAGAAAATGCCAAAGTTGAAAGTGATGTACGAAATAAAATTTGACCTAGGAAATTGGTCAAAAAGCAGCAGTTGCGGTAACAACAACAACAACAATGGTCAACAAGAAGATTATGAAGAGGATAATAAAGTATAAGATGATGATAATGAAGCAGAAGATGATGAATAAAGCAACAGCAGCAATGAACAACAAAAATCGCAAAGAGATTAAAAACAACAACGGATAAGAAAAGAGAGAAACACACCTTTTTTTCCTCCGTTTTTTGTTATATCAACTAACATTTATCAAAGTATAAATTTAAAAACTTGTGGGTTATTTTGAAATTTTCTCAATTTTCTTAATCCATAATAAAGTAATTGTCACCTCCACTCAATTATTAAGGCTTGAGTCACCTACACCTCATTTTCAAACTCTTTTGTCACCTACAGCTCAAAGCCCCTACTTTCTATGTAAGATGCAAGTGTATTCGTTTTTATTATGTTTTAGTATTTATTTTTATTATGTTTTACTTTCTATGTATGACACTGCAAAATCAGATAATTTGATAAAATCATACATGCAGCCAAAAAGGAGAAATAATTTGAATATTATAGTTCAAATCAACTTTCAATTCGTTGACTATAGAAATAACTGGATCTAATTTTATTTTCATATTTATAGTTCAAATTAAGGTATAGAAGAAATAATGGATCTCTCTTCTATAATACAGAACAAATATGCACGACTTAAAATAAAATGCATTATTTGATTTTATGAAAATTTATTATGAAATAAATTATTTTCATAATAATTTAAAATAATAGACCAATTAATTATTATGGAAATTTATTATGCAATAAATTATTTCCATAATAATTTGAAATAATAGACCTTATTTGAACAAATTTGAAACCCCCAAATCACGTAGCTTGAAATTAGGCGTAAAATAAGGAGTGCAATAATGGAGCAAAAATTGGACTAAACATAGAGCAAAAATCGAATGTTTTGGGATGTATGAGGCAGAAGAGAGAGCAAGTCTAAAAGGAATGAATTTTATGTAATTAATATGAGATTTTTGTAATTACTTTTCTAATAATTTTTTTTATGTAATATGTAATAGTTACCTTGTGTATATATTTAATTTTTCCTTAAAATAATCATTGGAAGAAGCTTGCATAACTATCCAAAAAGAATTCTCTCCTCATCAACAATTTTAGGTTCAAAAGATGAGAAATCTCCTTCTATAGGTTCAATTTCTTCTTATCTATAATCTATAATCTATAATATATTAAAAATGTGAAGAACCTTAAAAATATTGTTTGAACTTTTTGTCATTCATTAAAAGTTTTTTTGCTTTAAACAAAATCGTCTTTTCACTATTTTTTTCTAATATTTAAGAGTTAAAAATTAATTAAATATATTTATGGTAAAACATTTCCTTATTAGAAGTCATCAGAATTCTACTATTTTTTCCTAACTTAAGAGTTGAAAATTAATTAAATATATTTATGATAAAACTTTTTCTCATTACAAGTCATTAAATTAATGACAATTACTACCTTTTCCATTAGTTTAAGAATTCTAAATCAACTAAATTTGATTTTAAGATGATTTGAAAAACCTAGAAATAAATATAAAACCGTTAGAATAAGAAAAATTTAAGTGATGATCCATCAACCATTTGGAACTTCTGGTGGTAAAATATATGTGTGTACATGTTTACGTTTACATTATTATGTTAAAGTGTGAAAGATTTTTGAAAAATGATTTGAACTTTTACACTTTATTAAAAAAAATTTGCAATAGATAAAATCATTCAATCTTAAATAATCAAATATTATACGTGCGAGGCACGTGCGATTAAACTAGTATTGCTTAAAAGTTATGAAATCAAAATATTAATCTATTACAGGATTTGAAGATATGCAACAAAAAATTTAAAAAGTCAATATAAAATAAGAAAGATAATGCAATAGGAAACAAAGCAAAGATTGAATTTTAAGTTTTTTTTTTTTTTCAACAATTGAATTTTAAGTTTGTTTTTTTTTTCAACAATTGAATTTTTAGTTGACTATCAAATGTTATAAGGGGTTTATTTGGTCGAAGAGAGAATAGAGAAGAAATGTTTAGAAGGGGAGTAAAAAGTAAAAAGTGAAGGCGAGTCAGGTCGGGTAAATTCAATCTTTATTAAACGAGTTGATAAACTAAATTAATTATAATATTTTAAAAGAAAAGTATATCACACATGCAATATTTGAGTTCAAAGTTGTTGAGAAAATGGGTAAAAAGGGGCATGTAATTTGGTTGTAACTAGTTTTGTAGGGTAATACGATTCCCGTAAATTTTAAGTGTATTTTTAAAAATTTGAAATAATTCCAATGGTGTCTTTAGAAGTATTATGAGAAGAAAGTAATAATCTATCTTAATTTGTGAGAGTAGACAAGTAAATTAAAACATCTATTTTTAGTATAAAGATAAAGTAAAATGAAACGATGAAAGTATTATTTTATAGTAATTACTTTCCACTTATAATATTTAATGAACTTAAAATAAGAATCTATAAATATTTTGTTTAAAATGTAACATATTATATATAATATAAAATGTATTACCTAGATGAATGATTGAAAATATCAAGAGTAAAATACATATCATATAAGATAAAAGGTAGAGAATATCTACGGTTTAAAGTTTAGAAGGAAAATTTAATTTTTTATCAAAGTTGAGGAGTGTGAATAATTTTTATCCTTTTTTTGGAGTAAGTATTTTATTTTTTTCAATGGTCAAACACCTTAATTTCGAAAATATGCACTTTTTATAGAGAACAAAATATTTTTGACTTTTTAGAAGTTTGATCAAATCAACTATGTCGATTATATGTTTGATTCATTAAGCGCTTAGAGTTATTTATCTTGCTTTAAATTTGAAAAATTCAAATTAACTAGATTCGGATTAGATTTATTTGTTACTCCTTTTATGTGAGAAATTCATTGTCCACTGAATTGGCCACTAGTGTTATGTGTTTTGACTCTGTCAAAGACATATGGTCTGATATAAATAAGTGTTTTGGTCAGTCTAATAGGACCAAATACATTCATATCCAGAAAGATATTAACTTTACCATCCAAGAGTCTTCAAATATTTCATCCTATTTCATTAGATTGTGTACCCTTTGGGATGAGTTGAGTACCTCATATGTTGGTCCTGTGTGTACTTATGGGGTTTTAGGGAAGTTCATGGAACAACAAAAATTGTTCCAATTTCTTAGTGGGTTAAATGATGAGTGAGTACTCTCTTTGTAAGAGTAATCAGTCGATGATGCCCATATTACCTTTCCTTAGTAGTTCTTATGCTATGCTGCAACATGTTGAAAAGCAGAATGAGTACTCCTTTCTAATTCCTGATTTCTGAAATGATTTAGTTGTTTTAAATTCAGTGTCTCAGAACACTTTTGTAGGAAGAGGCTGTAGACAAAGGTTTCATTTTGATCCTAAGATAAACCCTTCCTCATTCCTGACATATAATGCTAAAAGAAATCAAATTGATGGCAGAAAGCCCCCCCCCCCCCTCCTAATTTTGCTCCTTCCACCTCCTCACCTATTTTCTGCAAATACTGTAAGAATTTTGGGCATCTGATTGATAAATGCTACAAACTTCATAGACATCCTACTGATTTCAAGTTCACAAAGGGCAGAAAATCTGTGTCTTTTGCACAATCTGATAGCTCACCTGCTGAGCTTTCTGTCTCTTCTGTTAAGATTGATGATGATGATTATAGACTGACCAAGGATCAATTTCAACATTATCAACACCTTCAATATCTCCACAACACATCTGATAGCAAGTCTTTCATTCCAAATCATGGATCTCAGAACCATCCTTCTAAGGAATTTACTCATTTTACAGGTGTGTTCAATCACCCTGTTGTTTTGTCCACTGTTTTTCATGCTAGTGTAGTGTCTGATCTAGGTTTAAATCCTTGGATCCTTGACTCTGGAGCCACTAATCACATGAATCCTTACAAAAACTTACTCTATAATATAATTCCTTTAGATTTACCCCTTTCAATTAGTCTTCCTAATGGATACAAGGTCAAGGTTGTGTCAACTGGGTCATTAACACTCAAACCAGACATGACCTTGCATAATGTACTCTTGGTCCCATCCTTTCATTTTAATCTCATCTCTATACACAAATTTCTTTCTCAACTTGAGAGTACTGCAATTTTTATCAAATCTAACTGCATTTTACAGGGCCCATCTCTGAGGAAGCAGTTGAAAATCGGTAAAGCTGCACATGGGTTGTACTATTCTACTCCACCTAATTCCTATTTTTCTTTTATTCCTTGTAGTTTTATTAATTCTGTTACTTGTAATTCTTCTTTACATCACATAAATAAAGCTGATTTGTTTTGGCACCAAAGACTTGGTCATATTCCTTATCACAAAATGAAATTCATTGATTTCTTGACTAAGAAAATATCTCTCAAATAGAATTTTATTTATGACATATGTCCTAAGGCTAGACAGCATAGATTGCCTTTCTCTCCTGATTCTTCTCATTCTTCCACTCCTTTCCAACTTGTTCATATTGATATATGGGGTCCATATCACACTCAGACCTACAATGATTTTAGATACTTCATCACCTTGGTGGATGATTTTATCAGGCTTACCTGGACACATCTCCTATCTTTAAAATCTAGTGCTTCATCTGTGATTAGAGTTTTGTTTTCATGGTCCAAGTCCAATATAATCACCCAGTTCAAGTTTTTAGGTCTGACAATGCTTTTGAATTAGGTAATAGCACTGATTTACAACAATTTTTCTCTCTTCATGGAATTCTCCACCAGACCACCATTCCATACACTCCTCAACAAAATATAGTTGTGGAAAGAAAACACAAACATCTTCTAAAAGTTTCCAAATCTTTACTGTTTCAGTCTAAACTTCCTTTGAAATATTGGGGTGAGTGTGTCTTAACTGCTACTTACTTGATTAATAGATTCCCATCTGCCACTCTGAATAATCTCTCTCCTTTTGAAAAACTTCATGGCTCTCCTCCACCTTATGATCATTTAAGGAATTTTGGTTGTCTTTCTTATGCAGCTACTCCTACACCTCTTAGAGATAAACTCAAGCCTAGACCCATCCCTAGTATCTTCTTAGGCTACCCTTTTGGTAAGAAAGGTTACAAATTGCTTAATCTTTTCAATTTCTCTCTCTTTTAGTCTAGAGATGTCCAATTTCATGAAAATATTTTTCCGCCTCTTCTAATTTTTCTTCTTCTTTTTCTCCACCTTCTATTTTTGTTGATTCTCCTCTTGTTGTTCCAATTACTACTATCATTCCTACTCCCAATTTACCTCCCTCTCCTCCTCTTTTTAGAAGGAATACTAGAACTTCCCATCCCCCTTCTCATCTTGCCGATTACATATGTTCTTCTATTCTTCCCCCATCTACTCCTATTCAGATCAATTCCAAGGTTTTCAGTGTTGACCTACATATGCATGAGCTTTTGTTTTACCGATAAGTTGTTTCTAGTCCTTCCTGGCAGAAGGTCATGCTACAGGAATTTAAGGCTCTTAAGGACAACCATACATGGGATATTGTTCCCCTTCCTTCTAATAAGAAGGCTATCCCTTGTAAATGGGTGTACAAAATCAAACAAAGGTCTGATGGTACTGTTGAGAGGTATAAAGCTAGACTTGTCATTAGGGGTGATACCTTAAAGGAAGGCATTAATTATCATGAGACTTTCTCTCCTGTGGTCAAGTTAACCGTCTCTTATCTCTTGCTGCAAAACATCAGTAGACTGTTTTCCAGCTGGATGTCAATAATGATTTCCTTCATGGTGACCTTCATGAAGATGTATACATAAAAATACCCCTGGCCTTGACATTTCTACTTCTTCTTCTTGTGCAACTCCTTTGGTTTGCAAACTCAGGAAGTCCTTATATGTCCTCAAACAGGCATCCAGACTGTGGTTCTCTAAATTATCTGAAGCCTTGTTATCTCTAGGCTACATTGCTAGCAAAAATGATTATTCTCTCTTCACTAAGTCTTCTGGTGATTCCTTGGTTATTTTAGTGGTTTATGTGGATGATATTCTGTTAGCTGGTCCAAATATTACTGAAATAAACAACCTCAAGTCTTTTCTTGATCATCAATTCAAGATAAAAGATTTGGGTCTAGTTTATTATTTTTTGGGCCTAGAAATTATCTCTCATGATGATGGTTATCTTATGCATCAACTTAAGTATACTTCTGATTTGCTAGATGAGTTTCTTTGTTCCAATTTTACTCCTGTTGCTTCTCTTTTGGAACCATCTGTGAAGCTGGTTCCAGATATGGGTGATCCACTGCCTAAACCATCTGTTTTCAAGCGCCTTGTTAGTAAACTCAATTTTCTTCAACATACAATATATCTTTTATTGTACAGCACCTGAGTTAGTTCTTATAGTTTCCTTGTGTTGATCATATGAAAGCTGGTATACATATTCTCCGATATTTATTGAATGCTCTAGATCAGGGCATTTTTTTGCCTGTTACCCCCTCTTTCTCATTGTTTGCCTATTCTAATTCTGACTGGACTGCCTGCCCTCTTTCAAGGAAGTCCATCACTGGTTATTTTGTGGTGTTTGGTGGATGTCCTATATCTTGGAAAATCAAGAAACAACCCACTATTGCCATGAGTACACAAGCTAGATGACAAGCAAAATTACATCAGATCTAAGAAGATAAAAGCTAGATCTAGAAAAATTACATCAGATCTAAGAAGATACAAGCTAGACCGCACATCAAATAGTATACAAAGTTCCCAAATTAGAACTAAATCGACAAAATCACAGTGTAAACTAATAATCGAAGTAAAAGAAATTGATTACCGTCCTTCTTCGCAAGCTGGAGAAGTAAGGCCTGGTCTAGTTTGACTTCGAAAAGAAAACCCCAAAATTGAACAAAATCTTGAACTTTCGCGTGAAACCAAGTTGACGAATCTGTACTCTGATACCATGTTAGAGCTTCATAGCTCGAAATCACCATTGAAATGTAAGCTGAAAAATCTAGAATTTGTGAAGATGAAGAGAGAGAAAAATATTTCATTTCCTTAAAACTGAGTGCTTCTAGAATAGTCTCCGCTATTTATATTTACACAATAAAATGAGAAAAATAAAAATACAATGTATGAAAATATTGTCATGTGGGCTTTCCGGATCTGGATGACTGTGTTTCATCAATTGGGCCTCGTGGAGCAGAAATTGGGCCAACGTTAATAGACAAATGAGGATTGTCAAGGGCCACTCCAAAATAAAATCTCTAATCCGTAAAGATAGGGATAAAGTTGGTACATATTATTCCCCAGATCTTAATTATTAAATTACACTAGATTTCTAATTATTAATAGGACTGTTTATCGCAAATATTATATTTAATGATTTAACTTATCGATTATTAATTTTTAAATATATTAATTTACTAGTCTACCGATAAGATTACAATTGGTTAGATATCGTTCTAGCAATTATTGGATGGTATATCGAATAAATCTAAAAGACAATGATAGTTAAAATCACAAATATATAGTCAAATATTACTCATGAAATTAAAAACACAGCTTCTAATTCTTTTACAAATGCCTTGTTATGAACTTACTTTGAGTCAGTAGTCCGATAAACTAAACCAAGAAATGAATGCTTAAATTAAAGTTACCATCTTTAAATGAAATCAATACTTAAGTTAAATTCCAAACATAAGAAAACTTAAAACTTTAACAAATCCTTCATTAAATCATGTCAAATAATTCAAGAAATTACAAAAATCAAAACAGACGATATGAATTAACACATAACACAATAAAAATTAACGAGAGAGATAATTGAGTGAATTACTTATGTGATGAACTCGAGAGAAAAGAAGAAGAAATCATTGTTGTTATTGAAGAAGAGATTAAAATGTTTTAGGATTTAGAGATGACAAGAAGTGATTCACTTTCTTAAGTTAAAATTTTAATCATACTCATTTTATGAGTGGGCAGTCCCAAGTTAAAATTGAAGGACGAGAATGTTCCTATAAGTCATAATATTTAAGGACAAAATATAAATATGATCATATTATACTATTAAAACTATTACTATTCATAAACAAAATAATTATTTTACCCTTTATAGCAAAAGACTTCTAATAGACCAAATAGGATTCTTAGGGGTCGTTTGGTTGAGAACAAGTTTTTTTGGGATTAATTATGTCGAAGTAGGCTATTACAGAATAAGTTATTCCACCATCTACCCGGATACATACCTTGTCTTACATCTCATTCAAATCTAATTCGAGTCAAAAAAGAGTTCAACTAAATGCTTTATTTTTGTCCTTTTAGCCGATCCTTTGAGAAATTCTTTCCATTGCTTTTACAGAATTTTCTTCTTGTATCAACAAATCATCGTCCATTAATACAATACCAATATTATTTGATTCCAAATTCAGATTAAAATCGCTAAAATTGGCTTCGCTCGTACTTTAATTGTACATTTTATCATTTTTATCTTCTTTGTTAAAGCTTTATTCATGATCTAATTACTTTTTATCCCCTCAATAAACACATTACTATTTTGCTTTTTCTTGTTTGGATGGCACAGTGGCATGCAATGTTAGTTCATTTTACAAATTTGTATTTCTAGATTACCAATTCTCTGAGCAAGATGTGTTATTCATACATAAAAAAGCTCAACATTGTAAATTTTGTATCAATTCTTTATAAGTGTTTTTTTTTTTCCATGTGACAGACAACGAAATACTTAAATAATTTTTTGTTGGACAAGATGAGCGAGGGGGAATCCGCTCTGACCCATCATCCCGGTGGGAATGATCAAATTTATAGTTAATGAATCCTTGTAATTCATATGATGTTTAATGTGAACAAAAATAAGCATTTGGCTAAGAAAACAAAATAGGAATTGACGATTGCAAACATTACCCTCACTCACAACAATATCAACATCCATGAAGTAAAATAAACAGTCCAAACTACCAAAATTCACTTTGTATACAAACATAAATATATATGAACCTCAAAATTAGAGAGCTCCCTCTAAAATTAGAAATTTGGATAAGGTCTCAAAATATATAAATATACAAATAAAAAATAAATATATACTTATCTATTTAATTTAAACTTTAGTTGCGCCTGATGTTTCAAAACTTTACCTATGTTGCAGTTATGACGATATTTTCTATTCCACATAATTTTTTCTATTTATTTATATACCCACCATCTCTTATGTGTTTTATGGATGCAAGACTCTTATCCTAAGTTAAGATATTACATGCGCCCCCACCTGTGAACTCAACATGCACCCCCTCTTGTGAATTCAACACCGTTAAAATTTGCACTACGCTTAAAATATGCGTAAACTTAGCATTAAGAATTGTCTTGTATTTTCGTGATTCACCTAAACTCAATGAACTCTACTCCACACCGACAAAATTGACACAAGAGTGACTCTGATATCTAATGTCACCTGTCAGGAAAAAAAAAACGAGCATATCTCAAAATGGAAGTGTTATATTTGGCTACAAATATGCCCAGATTCATTCTCTAGATAATAATATAAAAAAATTATTCGCATTCAACAACCAATATGACATTATGGAAAATTTTATTATGGGTGAGGTGCGCCTAGGGGTGGGCATAGTAGTATTGTATGATACCATATTTGAAATTTCGATACGGTAATTTCGATATTCGATTTTTAAAAATAGTATATCATTACCATACTACATTAATTCGGTATGGTTCGATATTTTGACATTTGGTTTCGGTATTTTGCGGTATGGTAATCGGTAATAATACTTTGTACAACTTCGACAATATATACTCGTATACTAGAGTATTATTACTTCGAATTTTCAAAAGCACGTCTTATTGTATCATAAATACACATTACACATGTAGAAATATTGAAAAAAAATACAAAAATTCTTTTTGTTAATCAATTACACAAAAAAAAATATTTCAATCAAGATAGAATAGCGAAAGTTTCAATGTCTAAATATTTTTATACTAATACTAAGTATTAATATTTTTGTGTGTGTGTATAAAAGTTATTTATGCAACTATATATACTTCGGTATGCTATTCGGTATTTCAATATGTCATTTGTAAATGCCGAATACCATACCATATACCAAAAAAAATTAAAATGTATACCATATACCATACCAAATATCATAATATCAAAACCACGATATCAAAAATTTCGGTTCGATATATACCATACCATGTCCCCCCCTAGGTGTGCCATGTCATACTTGTGTGAGGGCCCTTATTAATTGACATGTGTACTATGAGTCCCACTTCATTAATGTCTCACTCTATTTTCATTTCTCTTTTCACACCTCCCTTATTGGCTAAACTTAATAATAATAATATTTTTTTTATTTTTAATTTGTTTAGGCAAGATAACATTTGATTACACAAACAAATTGGTGAAAGAATTATTCCATCCGTTTTATATTAATTGGACATTTTTTACTCACATGTTAAGAAATTATAAATAAAAAGGTAATTTTATTAACTCACATTATAAAAAACTTTTAGAAAACTTTACAAATAAGTGTTAACACTTTTAAAAAGAATTAATTGTAAGAGCAATATGAAAAAGATTTAATTAGTATTTTCTTGATTTAGTAAGATGATAACAAATACGAGGCAATTATTTTTAGTAAAATCAACTAATATGGGACGGAATGAATGATAATTTATATTTTCGTAATTAATTAATTAAAGTCATTAATGATGAAGAAAGATAAGGATAAAAATAAAGATTTTGGTTTTCACTTTAAGTTATATTTGATTAAGAGTAAACACTCATAAAGTTAATTTTCTTATTTTTGTATAGGTCAACACCATAATTTATCCGATAATATCATTTCATTGTCATTTTTTAGTTAGACATTTATAATTAATTAGAATGCATAATTAATAAATAATTGATATTAAGTAAGTATTTGTTCTATTAGAGTCTAATAAATTAAAGTTGGAGTTGTGTTTGATCATATTTTATTTTAAAATTTTTAGATTATGAAAAGACAACAAATAAATCGTGAGATGAAAAAAACAAAAAAATAATTGCTCTCAAGGGCTTAGTGGTTCCACGAAATGGGTTGAGCACGATGAGGTCTCAATTCAATAGAGATAAATATTAAGTAATTTTTTTTTAGTATTTCGTGAAATTAATCAAGGTGCGCTCAAATAAAATTGATCTAAAAAAATGAAACTATAAAAAAAATTAAATAAAAATAAAAAAAATGAAGAGAAAAGGTTGATGAGTTACAAAGAAGGAGAGAGAAAAAAACAATGAAGGGTGAGAGGGATAACAGGTGGGACCCCTTTTTTTTTTTTATTCTAAAAGTAATTGCTCACACAGCAAGTGATACTTAAGCCTCAACCATAATAAAAATTTCCAAAAAGGAGGAGAGAGAAAAAAACAATGAAGGGTGAGAGGGTAATTCAAAAAAAAAAAAAAGTGAGAGGGATAATAGGTGGGACCCACAGTGAACATTGAAAAGTAAAATCGAGGAAATCTAGTGTCGCCCTGAATTTCAAGTAGCTCACCAAAACTTTCGAAAAAGTATCGCCTCGAACAGAGACTCAACAAGGCCTGCCAATGTTAGGATCTGCGTTAAAAAGACGTTGCAAATATAATATGAGTACGAAAACATGCACACTCAATAGACAATAGGCATCATAGATTAATCGAACAAGAGTTTATAGCCGTTTACTTCTACAAAAATATGTTAATTGTATTAAGAGGCGGATCTAGAATTTTAAGTTTATGGGTTTCATGAGCAAAAAAAAAAAGTGAGTGATGAGGTTAGAACCCACAACCAAGAGGACAACAATGTTTTCACATGCACTTGCTTTGCCGCTAGATCAATAACACACTTTATTGTGGGTTCCTAACTTATAATTTTTATATATTTCCTAGATTTCTCAAAATAAATACAAGATCCGTACGAAAGTTAGTGGGTTCCCGAGAACCCCCAAAGTACCTTCTACATCCGCCCCTGATTGTATTTATATGCAATTTTCTTTATATATCGTATATCTCCATAAATTAAAATATGATGATTCTTAATGGGATAACAATTTAATTGTAAGGAAGTTGAGTAAATTTATCTCCACACAGTCATTAATTATAAAATTTTAATCTCTTCACCATTCATTAATTCTATAATTCAATACTATTAAGAGCTTGTTTAGCCAAGTGACTAAAAATACTTATTTTAGAAGTATTTTTACTAAAATAACTTTTCAAGAAAATACTTTTTTTAAAGGTGATATGTTTTTGACTAGTTTGTTTGAAAAATACTCTTGAGTGATTTTGCTAAAATAATCTTGTTGGTTAATCTTAAAAAAAAAAAAAAAAGAGTATTTTGAGGGTCACATTTCAAAAAAAAAAAAAAGGATTAGTATAAGTGCACCTTTATTATTAAGATATTATTTTATAATAATAAACTATTTTAAGTATTTATTATGACAGACTTTAATTCGGTTCTTATTTTTATTTAATTAAAAATATATATGACAAATCTTTAATCAATATAATATATAAATAATTTAAAGAAAATACTAAATATTGATATAATATTAACATGATGATTTAAATATACTAAAAACATTAAAACATAAATTTAAAAATCATTTCACAAATTAAATCACTACATAAGCTAATAAATAATGAGAGATATACTAGTAAATATATTTAAATGGTAGGAATATTTTTGTCTGGAAAGAAAATTAATTTTTACTCTTGCTTCTACTATTTTTAAGAAGAAGATATTTTCAACTTCTTATCGATCACAGAAAAATTATTTAACGATTGATCAAATACCTTAGATTTTTCAAAATAATAACTTTTCTCAAAATGAAGCAGTTACTTGTAGCCTCCCAACGACTTGATCAAGCAAACTCTAACTCGTTTGGTACGTAGACTAAATTATCTTGAGATTATAATATTATAATTATAATTTTGGAATAATTTTATGTCATATGAGAGATGGGACTTTGGACTCTAGGTGACAAAAGAGTTTTAAAATGAGGTATGGGTGACACAAGTCTTAATAATTGAGTGGAGGTGACAATTAGTTTATTAAGGATAAGAAAGTTAGAAAAGTTTGAAAATAACCCATAAGTTTTTTAATTTACATTTTGATCCAATGTAAAACCTAATATAACTAGAAATGGAGAGAGAAAAAAAAGGCACATTTCTCTCTGTTCTCATTTATTGGAGTTTTCTCTCTCTTCGTGATTTTTGTTGTTCATTGTTGTTGTTGTTGTTTTATTCATCATCTTGTTCTTCATTATCATCTCTTCTTGCTCATCATCATCATCTTCTTGTTGTTGAACATTGTTGCTACCACTACTATTGCTACTTGATCAAATTTTTTTAGGTCAAATTTTATTCATGTATCACTTGGGAATTACTTATAGGTGATTTTAGTAAGTAAAATTATAATTTTTAGTTGAATTTCTCATCTGGGTGTATGTGCTACTGCTATTTTTTCAACAATAGATAAAACATGTAACGTTAATTTAACAGATGAGTAATCCATTGCAACATATACGACTAATCTATTGCACAGATGAGTAATCTGTTGCAACAATTGACTAATCTGTTGCAACATATTGAACAATCGGTTGCAACGGATGAGTAATCTGTTGCTACATATATGACTAATCTGTTGCAACAGATTACTCATCTGTTGAATTCGTATTATAGTGTTGTAACATGAATCCAACATATGGATCATTTGTTGCAACAGATTAGTCCTATGTTGCAACAAATTACTCACTTGTTGCAACAAATGACTCACATGTTGGATTCATGTTGCAGGCTCTATCCATTGTAGCAGTAGCAGATATACCAAATAAAAAATTCAACAAAAATCATAATTATACTTACAAAATCACCTATGAAGTAATGTCCAAGTGATATACGAACAAAATTTGACCTAAAGAAAATTCAAAAATTTCAACAAGGGCAATACGAATAAGTGAAACACAAGAAAAATTTCATGAAACAGGTAAAGAAGACAAAAATAGTGTATCATACATCAAATGCAAAAGGATCAAGGGGACAAACGTTTTTCTCCTAAAAACATTTAAGTTTCCTAGTATTTTAATTGCTTTCTAACGGATAACCCACCTATTATAATAGATTTTCTATCTGTTTGATAATTTTCAACAGATGAATAATCTGTTGCAACATGTTAGTCATCTGTTGATTCAAATTAAAAAATTATTAGTAATAACTAATTTGATTTAGCTAAAATTAAAGACAAGTCTTTAAGACAGTGGGACAAACATTTGAGTTCTCCTAAAAATGTTTGAGTTCCCTAGTATTTTAATTGTTTTTCAACAGATCACCTATTTGTTTCAACAAGTTAGTCATCTGTTGCAATAAATGCTTATAACAGGTTAGTCATTTGGTGATTCAAATTAAGTAATTATTAATAATAATTAAATTGATTTAACTAAAATTGAAGATAAGACCTTAAACAAGGGGGAAAACGTTTGAGTTCTCCTAAAAAATATTTGAGCTTTAGTATTTTAAATTACTTTTCAACACATATTTTGTCTATTTAGTAATTTCCAACAGATGAGTCATATATTGCAACAACTTAGTCATCTGTTGCAACAGATGTCTATATTTGTTTGATAATTTTCAATAGATGAATTAGTTGTTGCAACAAGTGAGTCATTTGTTGCAACAGATGTCTATATTTGTTTTGTCATTTTCAATAGATGTTTTTTATTTGTTTGGTCATTTCCAACAAATTACCCAGCTATTGCAACATGGTAGTCATCTATTGATTCACATTAAGTCATTATTAGTAATAACTAAATTGATTACTAAAATAAAATATGAATTAATAAGTTCAATTACAGTTTCAATTAATCTCATGATAATTACACGATCAACTAAGTATGTTCGTCTTGAATAGAGTGATCAATTGACCAATTTTATTTGAAATGATTCAAACGAAGTCATCATTATGAATAACTATATTGATTTAACTAAAATTAAAGATGAATTAGTAAGTTCAATTACAATTTAGATTAATCGCATAGTAATTACATGATCAATTAAGTGTTTCATACTGAGTAGAATGATTAATTGACTGATTTTATGTGAAATAATTCAAATTAAACCATTATTAGAAATAACTATATTGATTTAACTAAAATTAAAGATGAATTAGTAAGTTCAGTTACGAATTCAATTAATCTCAGTAATTATATAATCAATTAAGTGTTTCATCCTTAGTAGAATAATTAATTGAACAATTTTATTTTAAATAATTCAAATTAAGCCATTATTAGTAATAAATATATTGATTTAACTAAAATTAAACATGAATTAATGAGTTCACTTACAATTTCAATTAATCTCATCGTAATTATATGATTAACTAAGTATATTCGTCCCGAATAGAGTGATCAATCGATCAATTTTATTTGAAATAATTCAAATTAAATCATTATTAGTAGTAACTAAATTGATTTAACTAAAATTAAAGATAAACTTACAATTTTAATTAATCTCATAGTAATTAAATGATCAACTAAGTGTATTCGTCATGAGTAGAGTGATCGATTGATCAATTTTATTTGAAATGAATCAAATTAAGTCATTATTCGTAATAACTAAATTGATATAACTAAAATTAAAGATGAATTGATAAGTTCACTTACAATTTCAATTAATCTCATAGTAATTACATGATCAACTATGTGTATTCGTCTCGAGGAGAGTGATCAATCGATCAATTTTATTTGAAATGATTCAAATTAAGTCATTATTAGTAATAACTAAATTGATTTTGACTAATCTAAAGATGAATTGATAAGTTTACTTAAAATTTCAATTAATGTATCCGTCTTTAATAGAATGATCAATTGATAAATTTTATTTAAAATGATTCAAATTAAGCAATTATTAGTAATAACTAAATTGATTTAACTAAAATTAAAGACAAGACCTTAGACAAGGGGACAACATTTGAGTTCTCATAAAAACATCTGAGCTTTAGTATTTTAAATTATTTTTCAACATATATTGCATATGTATGATAATTTTCAACAGATGAGTTATCTGTTGCAACAATCTAGTCATCTGCTGCAACATATGTCTATATTTGTTTGATAATTTTCAATAGATGAGTCATTTATTGCAACAGGTTAGTCATCTGTTACAACATATGTCTATATTTGTTTGGTCATTTCCAATAGATGTCTTTATGTGTTTGTCATTTCCAATAGATATCTTTATCTGTTTAGTTATTTTCAATAGATTACTTATCTTTTGCAACATATTAGTCATCTATTGATTCATATTAAGTCATTATATTAGTAATAACTAAATTTATTTAACTAGAATTAAACATGAATTAATAAGTTCAATTACAGTTTCAATTAATCCCATGGTAATTACACTATCAACTAAGTGTGTTCGTCCTGAGTAGAGTGATCAATTGACCAATTTTATTTGAAATGATTAAACCAAACCATAATTAGAAATAACTATATTGATTTAACTAAAATTAAAAATTAATTAGTAAGTTGACTTACAATTTCAATTAATTTTATAGTAATTACATGATCAACTAAGTGTTTCATCTTAAGTAGAACGATCAATTAACCAATTTTATTTGAAATAATTAAAATCAAGCAATTATTAGTAATAATTAAATTAATTTAACTAAAATTAAATATGAATTGATAATTTTAATTACTATTTCAATTAATCTCATAATAATTACATGATAATCTAAGTGTATTCGTCTTGAATAAAGTGTTAATTGACCAATTTTATTTGAAATGATTCAAATTAAGACATTATTAGTAATAACTACAATGATTTAACTAAAATTAAAGATGAATTTATAAGTTCAATTACGATTTCAATTATTCTCTTATTAATTACACGATCATCTTAGTGTGTTCGTTCTGAGTAGAGTGATCAATTGACTAATTTTATTTGAAATGATTCAAATTAAGTAATTATTAGTAATAGCTAAATTGATTTAACAATTACAATTTCAATTAATCTTATAGTAATTACATGATCATTTAAGTGTATAACCTATTGCAACAGATTTAATCTGTTGCAACAGATGAGTCATCTGTTGAAAATCATCAAACAGATATACACATATGTTGCTATAGATTATCATCTGTTGTAACAAATGTCTTTATCTGTTGGTCATTTCAACAGATGACCAATCTGTTGCAACATATGACTTTATCTGTTTGTTATTTTCAACAGATTACTAATCTGTTGCAATAAATGACTAATCTGTTGCAACATATGTCTTTATCTGTTTGGCCATTTTCAACAGATTACTCATCTTTTGCAACATCTTATTCATCTATTGATTCATATTAAGCCATTATATTAGTAATAACTAAATTGATTTAACTAGTATGAATAAGTTCAATTACTGTTTCAATTAATCTCATGGTAATTACATGATCAACTAAGTGTGTTCGTCCTGAGTAGAGTGATCAATTGACTAATTTTATTTGAAATGATTCAAACTAAGCCATAATTAGAAATAACTATATTGATTTAACTAAAATTAAAGATGAATTAGTAAGTTCACTTACAATTTCAATTAATTTTATAGTAATTACATGATCAACTAAGTGTTTCATCTTAAGTAGAATGATCAATTGACCAATTTGATTTGAAATAATTAAAATTAAGCAATTATTAGTAATAACTAAATTGATTTAACTAAAATTAAAGATGAATTGATAATTTAATTACAATTTCAATTAATCTCATAGTAATTACATGATCATCTAAGTGTATTCGTCTTGAGTAAAGTATTAATTGACCAATTTTATTTGAAATGGTTCAAATTATGTCATTATTAGTAATAGCTAAATTGATTTAATAATTACAATTTCAATTAATCTCATGATAATTACATGATCATTTAAGTGTATAACCTATTGCAACAGATTTAACCTGTTGCAACAGATGAGTCAGCTGTTGAAAATTATCAAACAAATATACACATATGTTGCAATAGATTGGTCATCTGTTGTAACAAATGACTTTATCTGTTGGTCATTTCCAACAGATGACCAATCTGTTGTAACATATGACTTTATCTGTTTGTCATTTCCAACAGATTACTAATTTGTTGTAATAGATAACTAATATGTTGCAACATATGTCTTTATCTGTCTGATCATTTTCAACATCTTACTAATTTGTTGCGACAGACGATCAATCTGTTGCAATAGATAGACCATCTGCTATCAACCTATCTTTAATTTTGTTGTGATAATAAATAATCTTGTGTTGTTATTTAATTTTAATCTATGACCTTACTCTCAACCAAACACTTTCTTTCTTGTAATTGACTCTTTCCACTCCCGAATGCTCAAAAACCTACACCTCTCAACATCTTAAAAAAATAGGCAAAATGAAAAAATAAAAATAAACTCAGTCGATCAAATAAAGATTTTCTAATTCATTACATAAAAAATATTTACAACATTAGGTAGATTCGATAAAATAAATTACAATTGATAAAAAAATATATAACCTCATTATTATTATTATTATTATTATTATTATTATTATTATTATTATTGTCAATTGAAAATCCATTGGGCAGCAGACCCCTTAGCCTTCGAATCCCACAAAGCACCCTTGCTGTCGCGGAGCCCAACTCTCACTCGAGTTCATGAACGAGCCTTTCAAGTTTCTACACGGTGTCAAGCAGAATCGTCATGTACCAAATCAGATCAGTCATATCTAGAACATGCATGAACAAATAACGTAAACACTAAACCTCATATAGTACCAACTGGTAGTTTAACAAAAAAATGTGAAACTTAACTAGAAAATAGATGCATGTTAATAATTGTCATATTAGAACAAGAAAATAAAACATACCTCAACGAACGAACAAGAAATTTATTTTTGAAAGAGAAGTGATTGAAGATATAATAGCGGTTTTATGCAAGACAAGATGCAAGAGATAGAGCTGAGGAGACCTATTTATAAAAGATTGAATGAGTGAGTAGTGCAATGTGTTAGGCAAAAAATCACGACCGTTCACCTCTTTTTTAATAATTACATCTCTTAATTAAATCGAACTTGGTGACTTTTCGATTATTTAAATTAAAAAAATAGATTTAAATACAAAAAAGGTGAAAAGTCATAACTTTTCATCTTTTTGGTATTTTAGTTATGTAAATTAAATAGCTACAAAATTGTGTTTATCATATTTTTTTTATATTATTTATTTACGAATTATTTTTTTAATTAAATGATTGAAAAGTCATAACCTTTGAGTTCTTCCAACAGATGATTTGTTTGTTGCAATATATGGTCCATCTGTTACAACAGATGACCCTTCTGTTGTAACATGTGACTCATCTGTTGGAGTAATTGATTCATTTTTGCAACATATGGTTCATCTATTGCAACAGATTGTTCATTTGTTGCAACAAAATTATTTTATTTGTTGAAAAAAATAAATCAATAGCAAGATTTATTCAATAGAAATAATAACAAATCATCATTTATCAATACATCATTTTTACCATGAGATTAATTGAAATCGTAATTGAACTTACTAATTCATCTTTAATTTTAGTTAATTCAATATAGTTATTTCTAATGATGGATTAGTTTGAATCATTTCAAATAAAATTAGTCAATTGATCACTCTACTCAGGATGAACATACTTAGTTGATCGTGTAATTACCATGAGATTAATTGAAACTGTAATTGAACTTATTAATTCATATTTTATTTTAGTTAAATCAATTAGTTATTACTAATAATGGCTTATAGATGAATAACATGTTGCAATAGATGAGTAATCTATTGGAAAAGACCAAACAGTTAAAGACATTTGTTGAAAATAACCAAACAGGTATAGACATATGTTGCAATAGATGACTAACCTGTTGTAATAGCTAACTCATCTATTGAAAACTATCAAACAAATATAGACATTTGTTGCAACAGATGACTAAATTGTTGCAACATATGACTCATCTATTGAAAATTATTAAATAGACAAGATATATGTTGAAAAGCAATTTAAAATACTAAAGCTCAAATGTTTTTAGGAGAACTCAAACATTTGTCCCTTTGTCTAAGGTCTTGTATTAAAGACTTTTCTTCAATTTTAATTAAATTAATTTAGTTATTATTAATAATTGCTTAATTTGAATAAACAAATGACTAACTTGTTATAAACATTTGTTGCAATAGATGACTAACTTGTTGCAACAAATAGATAATCTGTTGAAAAATAATTAAAATACTAGGGAACTCAAATATTTTTAGGAAAACACAAATGTTTGTCCTATTGTCGTAGAGACGTCTTTAATTTTAGCTAAATCAATTTAGGTATTACTAATAATTGCTTAATTTGAATCAACAGATGACTAACATATTGCATCAGATGATTTATCTGTTGAAAATTATCAAACAGATAGAAAATCTGTTGTAACAGATGGGTCAACTATTAGAAAGCACTTAAAATACTAGGGAACTTAAACGTTTTTAGGAGAACTCAAACGTTTGTTCCCTTGATCCTTTTGCATTTGATGTATGGTATATTATTTTTGTCTTCTTTACCTATTTCATGAAATTTTTCATGTGTTTTACTTATTCGTTGTGCCCTTGTTGAAATTTTTAGGTCAAATTTTGTTCGTATATCACTTGGATATTACTTCATTGCTTATTTTGTAAGTAAAATTATGATTTTTGTTGAATTTCTTATTTGGTGTATCTACTACTGCTACAATGGATAGAATCTGCAACATGAATCCAATATATGAGTCATCTATTGCAACAAGTGAGTAATTTGTTGTAATATATAACTAATCTATTGCAACAGATAACCCATATGTTGGATTCATGTTACAACACTATCAAACGAATCTAACAGATGAGTAATCTGTTGCTACAAATTAGTCATATATGTTGCAACAGATTACTCATTTGTTGCAATAAATTAGTCATATATGTTGCAATAGATTACTCATCTGTTGCAATAATTAGTCATATATGTTGTAACAAATTAGTCATATATGTTGTAACAGATTACTCATTTGTTGCAACAAATTAGTCATATATGTTGCAACAGATTAGTCATACATGTTGCAACAGATTACTTATCTATTGGATTCACGTTACATGTTTTATCCATTGTTAAAAAACAGCAGTAGCAGATACATCCATATGAGAAATTCAACTAAAAAATAACAAATATTAAAAAAATAACAAAAAAACATAAAAAAATAACAAACACCAACAAATCAAGTTCCTCGTTTTCGTCATAACTTAAAAACTCTAATTTTTTACCTGTGAAAATAAAAAAGAAACGATGAAGAACTCGAAGTTGTTGTCGCCGGAGAATGTTGTCACGTCAATTGACGGTTGAAAATAAAAAAGGAACGGGCAAGAACTCAAAACTATTTGTTGCCAGAGGTTGAAGTTGCACAAGATTGAAGGGAGAAATTTGGAAAGTTGTTGGTTGGGAGAAGTTAGAGAGAGAAACTATCGAGAGAAAGAGAGAAGAGAGATTGATTTGCAGAGAAAGGGAAGTTTTGTAGGTGTGGGTTAATTTGTATTTTTAAAAAGATTAAAAAGTTTGAAAAATATTAATCAAGTTCACAATTAACCTAATCAAGTTTTTTAATTATGTTTGACCCTTTAAGTTGATCAATGTCATCAATCCTTCATTCAAGACTTAAAAGACACATTTCCTTCAATTTTCTTACGAGAGATGGTGTAAAATAGTCCCATGATTGATGAGATAGAAACAGTTATATCAAGACTAAATTTGATATTAGCTTTATAATATATTTAACTGATAGTATAAATTAATTCCGAAATAATTTTACACATCAATCAAATATGATGTAGATTATATTTATAAAATATCTTAAACGTGTCTATGTGATATCCCACCTTACACTCCTACCAAAAAAAACTCAGGGATCATTTGGTGTGAGGTATAGGTTATAATAGTCCCGGAATAAGTTGTGGGATTATTTTATTCCAAGTTTGTTTGACGGGATAAGTTAGTGAATGGATTATTTATCCCACCATTTGTGCTTTAGTGATGGGATAAGTTATCTCATACATATGGTGAAAAAATAATCCCGAAATAATTAATTTTGAAATAACCTATTCCCCACTAAATGACCCCTAGGAACATTGGGATAAAGAAAACATGCTACTCTTATTTATTTCAATATTGTTATTTTATCCTTAATATGTTATTAAAGTATTATAATTTTAAAATAATTAATTTCGAAATAAGTTACACCGTAATTTCATCCCAACCAAACTTATAATAACCTCATTTAAAATTAATTCTAAAATAAATTATCCATTATTATCGTATCAAACAAGCCTAAATTCAATAAATTAATTTTATAATTGAGCTTCCATAAATTCATAACATTCCATTTTAAACTCCCCTAATTGTCGTTATTGTTAACCAAGATTAAAACCGTTAATATGAATCAAGCCCGTTAGGCGGCGTCGGCCCAGATTGTAATTTGATAGGGCCGAGCTACAATTTTTATAGTCCATTCAAGTATAGGGCTTTTTAACCCGACCCGTATAAGACCGTTGGCCCATAGAGCTTGAGCAATATGGGTTGGGTTGTCCCGTGAGCCAAATAAAAAATAATTAAAAAATATATATAATACTAGAAATTAAAAAAAGTTTAAACTCAAAGTCTATTTGAACTATCATAATAGATATTTAAATATTAAATATGTTTATAATATATATAAATAATTAAAATACTAAATTATTTAAGAAATCAAATACGTTTGCTGAAGATAATGTGGCGATATTAAACACGCTATAACTCATAAGTGCCATGAATATTTTTTTTTTGAGGAGTTCATTTTCACTTTTAATGGACTAAATATTGATTTCTTTGTGTTTTATTGTGATCAATTAAAATAAAAATAGGTTAATAATATTATTTAGTTAGTTATATTATTACTCATTAACAATTTCGTTTGTTCTTCAATATCTCTATTTGATTTAAATTAGTGTCAAAAACTATTTAATTTTCCAAATTATTTGAATTTTTTTGTAAATTTGAGACTTGATTAACAAGTACTAACTTTATGTAATATTATATTATACATATTTATGTAATTAATAATTTAAAATTTAAATTTAAATTATAAAAGTAATATATTTTAAAAAAATTGGTTGATCCGTGGAGTCCCACAGCCCATAGTGTGATGATTGAACTTGTTATTCTCTTACCTGACATGTCCTTAACTCATCAAACTCCAAAACCCGTATAAACTAGCATGAATGTACTAGACCGGCCGGTATTAACATTTCCAACCAAGATCCATCTATCTTAAAAGTATTATTTCATGCTCTACAACTCCCGCTATACACAAGTCCGACCAAGTAAAGACCCCGATCATAAAAATTTAATAAAACAAAAATTTATTTTGCATTTCTAAAAGATACATCTATATTAATTATTCTAAAAGATCCAAGATTTACATTAAACCCAACGCTGCAATTTTCCCTCACTCAAGTCTTGTATTAGCAAAAAAAAGAAAATGCACGGAAGACCACGCAAAGCTCCAACACAAGAAGAACAAGAAGCTTTTACTATCAAAGCTTCCAAATTACGTTCACTTCAATCACAATTTCTTCAATTCCATCACAAAAAAGTGTAATTTTTTAAAAGTATTTTTGTGTTCTTGATTTAGTTTAAGATTGAATTTTGATGTTGTTTAGCTAATTTGCTTTTGTGGGGTTGTTTTATATATATACAATGGAAGTAGTTTTTTTTTTAAAAAAAAAAAATTTGTGTTCTTTATTTAGTAAAAAATGTATTTTTTGTATTCTTGATTTAGTTTAAGATCAAATTTTGAATTGGTTTAGCTAATTTGATTTTGTGGGGTTGTTTCTGATATACAAAAGAAGTATATCTTTTGTGTGTGTGCTCTTGATTTACCAAAAAGATTAAATTTTGATGTTGGTTAGTTAATTTGCTTTTGTGGGGTTGTTTCAGATATACAAAGGAAGCATTAGATGTAAGTGCAAAGTTGTTAGAGTCAAATCCTGAGTATTATACTGCTTGGAATTATAGAAAAATTGCTGTTCAGCATAATTTGAATCTGCCTGAAGTCGGGGAGAATGAGGAGTCTATTAAGTCAATTCTTGATGAAGAACTCAGATTGGTAAGTTGCTTTTTTTTTGAATAAAAATGTGTGATCTTTGAGCCGAGAGTCTATTGGAAACAGTCTATCTACTTTGTGGGGGGTAAGGTGTGTGTACACACTATCCTTACCACAGATCCCACTTGTGGTGGGATTACACTGTGTACACACTAGCCTCGCCTGACCCCACTTGTGAGATTACATTGATATATTGTTGTTGTTGTTGTAAAAATGCCATCTTTCCTTCAATTCCATAGTTTACTGGGTCCTTTTTTCTTGTTTCTCTCCCCACCCCTTTGCTTTCTCTGATAAATACTGTTCTTAAATCCTGTTAGAGTGGGTTAGATTCCACATTGGTTGAGGAATGGACTGGTGGTTTGCTTATGTGGACTTAGGCAATCCTCCACTCATGATCTATGGATTTGAGCTAGGCCCAAGTGCCACATCTTTGCAATTCCAAACAAATTATAGTTTGGTTTTTGGCATACTTCCCCTTGTTACGAATGAAGTTATATGTTGCTACTTTAAAGTGTAAGAACTATGTTGAGTAACAATGCCAAACATGGCTTTTTTATTTGATTGAGAAAGAAAGCTTGGGCCTGATAGAGCGGAATAGCTATAGAAGATTCGTTACACAACTTTGAGTCTCTATAAAATTTGAATCTCTACCAAATGGATCTGCGTCGAATGGATAATGAAAATTAAAATATATTTTAACTCACTTATATGTTGCGGTGCTCAGTTTTGTCAAAGTCGTGCTTAACCCCTGAAGCAAGGTACAAAACGTGCTGGCGCTTTAGTGTCGTCATCTTTCTTTGAGGCATCCTTTGCCTTGCCAATGAGTGTAATCTGAAGAGATGATACTGAACAATTGATATTTCAATTTATCGTAATTTTTTTCTTTGTTTTTGTTGCCCATATATTTGTTATATAAGAACATACATACTTGTATTCCATTTGCAGCTTTGTTAAAGGCCACACTATATTTGCTCTTTGGCTTAAAGCCCCAAAGGACCTTGGCATTTTTTTGCGTGTTTCACCTTTGATAACATTGCGCTTAAGTGGTTTAACTAATAATGAAGCTTGTTGTCGTCAGCAATTAATTTTTTGTGTGGATTTGTCTATGGAGTGCTGCTTAGGTAGAGAATGCATTGAGGAAAAATTTCAAGTCCTACGGAGCATGGCATCACCGTAAATGGGTGCTGAGCAAAGGGCATTCTTCCACAGACAAGGAATTGTTGCTTCTGAGTAAGTTTCAGAAGGCAGACTCCCGCAATTTTCATGCATGGAATTATAGAAGGTGATGACTTGGATTAAGCTGAATGCAAATTACTGGACGGCTGCATTTTGCCTAAGCACTCTTCTTTTTGGTAACTCTTTTCAGGTTTGTCACAACATTGAAGAACATACCAGATGAGAAGGAACTAGAATACACTACTGACATGATATATGATAATTTCAGCAACTATTCTGCCTGGCACAACCGCAGGTATGATGATATCTGTTGGTTCACTCTTGTTAAGATCTATTTTTTCCGTAGAAAAAGTTATGTAGGTTGAGATTGTGCGAGTCATGCTGCTCTAGTGCAAAAGCTAAAGTCACTAACATTCCGAGAAGGCAAGAAGACATTCATACCCCTCGAAGAAAAAGTTATGTTGACAAGTAGAAAAATAAACATGTAGCTCTATCCCAGTAATCCTATCTCTTTACTTAGAAAGGTCGTTGTCACATATTCATGCATTTATCATGTGTTGTGGAATGTTTATAAGACTTTTTCTTTTGCCGTATTTGATGGATAGATAATCAAGACGATGTGTTATAGCATTCTCTAGTTAGCGCATTGATTTGAAAATTCTATTGGTTTAAGAGCCTATAGTTTCATAACTATGTTATCTTTTTATCTCCAAGATGCACTAATGGTTTAAAAATTATGTTATTAAGCATCACCATACCGTTTTAGCTCATGAGGAACTCTGGTTCTGACTTATATTCATTCTCTATACAGTGTTCATTTCCCTATAATGACTCGTATACAGTGTTCTTCTTTCTCATTTGCTGAAGGAAAAAGCAAAAGGATATTCTCCCAAGGACAATGTATTTACAGAAGAGTTTGAGTTTGTGCGCCATGCTCTTTTCACAGATCCAGATGATCAAAGTGGTTGGTTTTATCATCTGTGGCTTCTTGATCAGACAGTTAAGCTAGAGACATTGTTGGTTTCTTCATGGCCACCTCATGGCTGTAGTCTTTCCTTATCTGTGGATGGATCGTTTGGAGATTGCTCTCTCTCACCCTTTACCAGTCTTCAGACTAATACTAGAACACTTCCACTCATTCTCTATTTCAGCGAAGCTGTTGAGAATATCTGCTCATCTACAGTAGAAATCGAATGTGAAAATATTGCGAGTAATGAGCTCGTTTGGAGTTCACTCTCGGGAGATGGAGCTGGGTCTGCTCAAGCTTGGTTGACATATCTTAGTTTTCCAGAGGAACATGCACATTCTGAGAAGGCTTACCAAGTAAAGGTTAGCCTTGCTCTTTCTCAAGGCATTTTCTCTTCAACTGGTGTTCATCATGGAAATTCTTCTCATATTGAATTTTCAGTGTCTGTACCACCTCATTGTTCAGAACATGTTGATCTGAAAAAAGAAGGGAAGATCTCTTGGAGTGATGAATGTTTCTCCACTCATGACACACAGTTTCTTGACTCAGTTCTGGTTAGCTTGTTCCATCTAGAAAGAACAAAGATAGTTGAAACAGTGGTGGACTATCAGTGGAATATTACGACCATCAATACTGAGATAGCACACTGTAGGGAGTTGTTATCGACAATGAACTGGTAGGAAAACCTGTTTACAATCTAAGTAGTTCATCTGTGGCAGCTGTATTTTCCATCCTATCCTTCTCTTATTAGTTCTTTGTCTGTTTCAGTAAAATTGGGAAGCTGACACTTGCCAGACTTCTGAAGGCCCATGACACCTTAATGTCATATACTGGCACTAGCCATAGAGATGTTAGCCACCATGCAGAAATTCTTCAACTATATGATGATCTAAAGAAAATGGACCCTGCACATCTTCACTATTACCAGGATGAGTACAGTCTAGTGCTTCTGAAACAGGTATGCGTTTCTGTTGTGTTTTCCGAGCATCTAGTTTTATAATGGATAGCTCATTATAATTTAACTCTGTGTTATATGAGAATATCCTCTACTAGTCCAACTCTTTAACTATGGTTTTGTCTTATTGATAATTTGGATAAACTAATGCCATAAAGAAATTGATGACCTGGTGCTTTATGCCTTTCTTAATGCCAGCAACAACTTGGATTTTTGAACTTGAAGACTGTATTGTATTCAATTTTTAAAATAGAAATTTTGTGATATTTTATTGAATCTTACCTAGAACTGCACAAGTTTAATCATCTGATGTTGCAGATAATCTCCAATCAAGAATTGTTGCTGAAGCACTGCCGTAAATATAGGGACCCATCTTCTCCAAGAATCAATAATTTCTGTCTGCGGCTTAATAATCTCTCACTTTCACGTATTGGATCTATGGAGAAACTTTTGTGGGTTCAAGTATTAGATCTCAGCTACAACCAGCTTAAGACACTTGAAGGTAATGCCTCTAGCACTTTCTTGCTAATTCAAGTTCTCTGAAACTAAAAGGGGCTTCATAGAGCTTGCACAGCATTTGCCTTGTCTATCTATTGAAATGTACACTAAAAAGAAAATTTTCCAGCTTTTTCTCTTAGTAAAGACATTCTTTGGTTGAAACAAGATGTGCCAGATTAGATCACGACCGTCGTCCAGAAGATTAAAGGAAATAAACAGAAAAGAAGAATCTTGTTAATGCCCCAGGGAAGGAGGTTGTGTTGCATGTGGTCTTGTTAATTTGGTAATTTCTGATGCACTTCTGAAATTGTAATCATTGGACTTGTATACTTACTACACATCCAAGCTATCCGCCATTGTAACCTTTACCCAGCTCCTTTCCGTGGGTTGAGAAGGAGGTCGTCAGCAAAATAACTCTGGAATAGATTATCTTGTCTCCTTTAGTTGCGATGGCGCTCATCTGATTGTGAAAACACTATGAGGACAAGATGGTGGGCCTTTTGCAAGTCAAAGTTTGGCCTAAAGAAACAGGGAAAGAAGAACTACTATGTTTACCACTTAACAAAGTCAGAGCTTCTCTGTCAGTTTTTCATTCATCTGGATGATTAGAGATCTACCTGAAATTTTTATTATTTAAAGTTTTTCATAGGAAAATGCAATTTCTGTATAGGGAAGAATTGTATCTGGAAATCATCAAGCTAACAACTTAATCAAGTACAAATAGGTAAAGAGAGAGAGAGAGAGAATATTCTTCCACGATATGAGAGGGATTATAGATGTATCAAATCTTTCTTATGCTGCATGTTTGGTGTAAAGAGATAAGATCAGGGTATATAGATTGTTGTGATAGCTTGATTAGATAATAGTGGTTGAGCCACATGTGCTGATTATAAATAGTTTAGACATCATGTTGGTCTGATACTAATGATATGATCTTAGGCTTTAAAAAGCATCTTGATTCTTTATGATCTTCATAGTGACTGGATGAAATGAAAAGAAATTTGAGTAGATAGGTTATAACTTATTGAAAAGAATCCAAGTGATGGTCTGATTAATAAATTGACTAAGTTAGTCATACTTGAATCTTCAGTGTTTCGCCCTTTCCTCTAGAAAAAAGTGTGAGAAAATATGTTTTTCAAATTCTTGGTAGTCAAATGTAGTTATCCAATAAAGTTGACTGTGTAAAAAAAGTTTTAATTTATCTGTCATCTCTTGCTGAGGGCTCGATTGTTGTCTTTCTGAATCATGAGGAATTGCTAAATAAAAAAGATTGCTTCAAATCTTATGCTATTTTTAAACTAATTGCCTGTGCATTATGCTTTGCTTCATCAATGTGGCATTAGATTTCTTGATTTATTTGTGAGCATCTTGAGACAGGCATCTTTTCATACTTAAATCAAGAAACTTGCTTCATTCAATTACTCTTTTAAATTGGTGCAGGTTTGGAGGTGATGCAACTTCTCTCCTGCTTGAATGTTAGCCACAATAAACTCTGCAGTTTTACCGCGTTGGAGCCTTTGAAACTGCTAAGATCACTGAAAGTCTTGGATATCTCTTACAACGAGATTGGTGCACATTCCATTGATACAAGGAGGTATCTGTGCTCTTCTCCTCTGAACCATAAAAGTGGAGGTGACTGGAAACCCGAGGAATTTGAGATGCATGGTGCTGAGGTGGCTGATTATTGGGAAGCTTATACTATTTTTAAAGACTTGAACTTGATACAATTAGATGTTATAGGAAATGCAGTTTCTGATGAAAAGATAAAATCACTTCTAGTTAAGCTATTACCATCGATACAGTGGCTTGATGGTGAAAGTTGCCACTAGCCAAAAGTCAGATCTTTGTCTTTGCTAAAGATATTTGATGCACAGAATGACTTTTTTGTACCATGTAGTTGTTGCAATACTTGCTTATTACATTTGAGGTTTTCGGATGATTTATATTATATCCCCTATGGCCCTGGACTACTTGAGGGAAGGTTTTGTTTTATGAATATTGAAGTTAGTTTTCTACCAAAGTAAATCTAGCATGAAAACATTTCTTCCATTATACTTGTTCTACATAGACAACATTACACACATTTTCTTCTATTTATACTACACAGAGTTTGATGTTTTTGAAGTGGAGCCTTCGCGTAACTGATTAAGTTGCTGCCGTATGAGGTCATGAGTTCAAGCCGTAGAAACCACCTCTTGCAGAAATGCAAGCTGCATAAAATAGACCCTTGTGGTCCGGTAGAAATGGCTTGAGATTTTCATTTTGAATAGGACTAATGTAATACAGGGGAGGATTTAGAAGGTCTAAAAGCCAAAGATTCAAGAATACAATGAAGAGACAGAGCGAGTTAACACAACCCAAAAAAGCAGCGATGTAATCGTGGAAGGGACAGTTTGCAATGGCGCGAGGTATGTGAACTGCAACATCTTAGCAATGCAGAAATTCAGATATTTGATTGTTAAGGTAACGATGCTTCCAGACAGCCATGGAAGTAGCACATTTTCGGCTTCATCTCTTAGTACTAGCTTTATCTTCCCAGGAACCAAATTCAAGTATAATTCAGCAGTAGTATCTAATAGCACTGCTAGAATCATGAAGTACCAAATTGCCTTGTTCATGTTGTTAAGTATCCTGGATTCTTGGAATTTCGACTCCATTCTTCGCAAAAAGAATGTGATTGGTTGCTTTACTTTCTTACCTCGGGTAGGTTGAAAAAGCTGCTAAGAAGAATAGTTTTCTTTTCTTTTGTTGTCTGTTGTTTGGAGGAATTGAGACTATTTATAGCATATAGGGTGTTGAGAGAAGTGTCAAGCAAGTTAATACTTGGTCAACAATCCCTTGATCAAGGTTGTAAAAGATTCTCTTATTATTTTTTTAATCCTCCTCAGACCTCCCTTAATCCTTGTTAAACAAAGATTGTTGATGACTATGGTGTGTTTGGTAGGACGAGAGTCATTTTCTGAAAAGTAGTTATTTCATGAAATTCTTTCAGTTGTTTAGTCGGTGAGTTATTGACTTGATAGAAAGGTGTGGAAGGCACGAATTAGAATAGAAGCGTAGTAAGTAGGAGTGCGTTCATACCAGCAAGTAAAGAGTGTATTATTGACTTATTGTCCATTCTAGTAGTCGTAGTATTATTCTTATTTCTTATTTTTCGATTTCTGTTATTAACTACTCTATTATTTTGTGTAGGTTGGTTATATTATTATTTTGTTATAGTATGATTCTGCTACTATTTGTTGTTTTATCAAAAACAACCGCTCTAAGGTAGAGGTAGGTCACGTCTGTATACACCACTCTACTCTTTGCGAATCCTACTTTGTGGGACTATACTGGGTATGATGTTTTTTAGTTGGTGAATTAAACTTTTTCTGTAAAACAATATTAACAAAGCAAGTAGTGTTCTAAAGAAATTTAAGATTTTTTGATTGATAAAAATGTACAAGTGTTGATTAAAGTAATAGTAATTTGAAATCAGTGGCCTTGCAGAGCAAGGGGTCAACCCTTAGGGCACTTGTTCAAGACTCAAACTTGGAGAAGACGTTTTCAACCTCCCACCAACAATTCATACAATAATGCCCTAAATATTTCTTAAAATTAAGCCAACAACTTTTTATTTTTATTTTAAAAGGTGATTTGATTAATTAATTCAGAAATCATTATAATTTGTGTACTCGTGGTCTTGCTGCCGCATACTATAGACTCTTGTGGTTGGCCTTTGCTGAACCCCGTGCCGGTAGTTTTAATGCACCGAGCTGCCCTTTTTCAGTATTTCCTTTGAATTGAGGTTACACAAATATTCAGTTTCAGTTTTCAACCGCAAAGAATTTTAAAGTAGACGCGAGAAACCTTCTAATTTTTGAAATAATATCAATTCTCCAAAACAACTTAGAATTATGAACTTATTAAAGATAAAAAAAATCCAAAGTTCATAAACTTAAGGATATTTATTCTCAAAGTTAACACACTGCAAATCTGCAACTATCCAACAGGTTCATCAAAGCAAGTTGAAAGTAGAAATATATTTGCCAACATTAAATGATTACGAGAAACAGACCAAAAAAAAAAAAGAAAATCATAGAGAATTACAGATGAAGTTTCTCCCTGCAAGCTATCAACTTTGGCATAATATATAGTACTAAGCAGAAGAGGAGCAATGACACTCCAAAATCCCACAACATAAGCAACAGCAACACACGAGTAGAAAAAGAAGTCACTCTTCACCAATACCTTGCTTCTCGTCTTCCTCTTCTTCTTCATCATGCTGCCGAGCACGCAATCTTTCTCCAATGGTGGTCCGCAGAGCTCCTTGTTACCCCTATAACTAGCTGCTTCAAAGGTGACAAATTTGTTTTCGAAGGGGATTCTTCCTGACAGATGATTGAAAGCCAAATTTATCGTTGAAAGGGAATCGAGTTGAGTGGTCTGGGGAGGGATTTTTTCCTGTTAGACGGTTATAAGAAAGATCCAAACTCTCGAGTTTCTGTAAGTTCATGAAAGATTCTGGAATATGACCAGATACTACGTTGCGCGAGAGGGTTGAATGAATGGAGGGCTGTGAGTTCTCCTAGTTGTGATCTCTCCTGCTTGAATGTTAGCCACAATAAACTCTGCAGTTTTACTGCGTTGGAGCCTTTGAGAGGTCTAAGATGACTGGAAGTCTTGGATATCTCTTACAACGAGATTGGGGAGGAGGTATTTGTGCTCTTCTCCTCCGAATCATAAAAGTGAAGCTAACTGGAAACCTGAGGAATCTGAGATGCATGGTGCTGAGGTGGCTGATTATTGGAATTGAACTTGATACAACTAGATGTTATAGGAAGTGCAGTTTCCGATGAAAAGATAAAATCACTTGTAATTAAGCAGCTATTGCCGATGGTGATAGTTGCCAGTAATCAAACGTCACATCCCTGGTCCGCTGTTAAAGATATTTGATGCACCGAAATATGTTTTTGTATCATGTAGTTGTTGCAAGACTTGATTATTATAGTTGGGTTTTTTCAGATGATTTATATTATATCGATCAGGTTTTGTTTTCTGATAATTGAAGTGAGAGTTTTCTACCAAAGTAATCCAGCATGAAAACATTTCTTCCATTATACTTATTCTACCATTATGTCCCTCAAAACATATACACTTTACACATACATTTTCTTTTATTTATACTACATAGAGTTTGATGCTTTTGAAAGGGAGCACCATGTGACCGCGGAAACAGCCTCTTGCGGAAGTACAGGCTGCTTACAATAGACCCTTGTGGTTCGGCAGAAATGGCTTGAGATTTTCATTTTCGGTAGGACTAATGTGTAGAGGAGGATTTATAAGGTCCAAAGCCAAAGATTCAAGAATACAGTGCAGAGACTGATCGAGTTAACGCAACCCAGAAAACCAGTGACATAATAGTAGAAGGTGCAGTTTGCAATGGCACGAGGTATCTGAATTGCAACATCTTAGCAATGCAGAAATTCAGATACTTGATCGTTAAGGTAACAACGCTTCCGGACAGCCATGAAAGTAGCTCACTTTCGGCTTCATCTCTTAGTACTAGCTTTGTCTTCTCAGGAACCAAACTCATGGTATTTAGTATCACTGCTAGAATCATGAAGCACCACAGTGCTTCGTTCATGTTGTTAAGTATCCTGGATTCTTGTACTTTTAACTCCATTTGGGTAAAAAAAGGTTGTTGGTTGCTTTACTTTCTTACCTCGGATAGGTTGAAAAAGCCGCTAAGAAGAATAAGTTTTCTTTTCTCTTGCGCTTCTTTCTTGTTTGTTATTTGGAGGAATTGGATCAGTTTGGATCAGAAGAGGGTGGACAAGAGGCAATTTATAGCAAATTGAGAGAAGTGTCAAGCAAGTTAAATACTTGGTCAACACCATGATGAAGGTTGTAAGATTCTCTATTTATTTTTTGCAATTATCTTCACCTCCCTTAATCCAACAACAACAATAATATACCATTATAATTCACAAAGTGGATCTGAAAAAGGTATATATATGCAGATCTTACCTCTATCTCAGAGAGAATTGTACCCTTGGTTCAAGGGAGGTCTTGAGTGAATAGTGACACCTGTCATCTTAATGGGGTGAAGCTTATGGTGTGTTTGGTACGACGATAGTCATTTTCTGAAAATATTTTTGTTCAATTGTCTTTTGGTGTTTGGTCGGTGAGTTAAAATTATTTTTTGGAATATAAGTTTCACAAGAAAAGTGATAGTGCGATAGTAATGAACCGAATAGTATCTTGAAGTTTTTTTGTTTTTTTTTTTAAAAAAAAGATAACCCAATGAACTAAAGTCAGTGTTAAGACTTTAGTTTCAAGAAAGGACCGAAGAGCACAAGTTCTATCGTAGAATTTACCAGTCAGTCTAAATCTCCTTAAGATAATGTTTAGAAAAATAATTTTCCTCAATTTCACTTTTAGTGAAAAATAATTCTCCTATAAAATATTTGTGGCAAACCAAAACAGTAGAAAATAACTTATAAAAAAACTTTTTCCTCTTTGTCAAAATGGAGATAAGGTACTTGGTCAAGACTCAAACTTGGGGAAGACGTTTTCAACTGCTCATCTCCAAAAACTCCTCATAAATTAATACTATAATAATTCATGTCCTAATAATTTTTAAAATTAAGCCAACACTTTTCTTTTTTTAAAATAGGGTGGGTCCTTTTAATTTTTTTTATTATACTTTTGATAGTAATTAGTCAATACTGAGTTTACTGAAAATCAAAATTTGCTCATCTTAACCAATGTTCATAAATTGAAGGATTTTCTCAATCTTGTTAATTCTTTGACTGAACACTGCAAGTCTGCAACTATCCAACATGTTCATCAAAGCAAGTTGAAAGTAGAAATATGCCACATTAATAATGGATACGAAATAGTGTCAGCATTACTAATACACTCTATTCAACACTATTTTTCATAAACCCTACCAAACGGCCCCTAAAAGATCAAAAGTAACATAAAATTATTCATGGAGAACTAGGAAAGATGAAGTTTCTCCATGCACATTTCAATGCAGCTATCGACTTTAGCATAATATGTCCTGCGCCAGTTTCTACTAAGCAGAAGAGGAGCAATGACACTCCAAAATCCCACAACATAAGCAACAGCAACGCATGAGAAGAAAAAAAAGTCACTCTCACCAATACCTTGCCTCTCGTCTTCCTCTTCTTCTTCATCATGCTGCTGAGGCGGGCTCGAGAGCATGCAATCATTTTCCAATGGTGGTCCACAGAGTTCCTTGTTACCTCTATAACTTGATGCTTCAAAGGTCACAAATTTGTTTTCAAACGGGATTCTTCCTGATAGATGATTGAAAGACAAATTTATAGTTGAAAGGGAATCGAGTTGAGTCATCTGGGGAGGGATTTTTCCTATTAGACGGTTATAAGAAAGATCCAAACTCTCGAGCTTCTTTAAGTTCATGAAAGAGTCTGGAATATGGCCAGATAGGATGTTGCTCGAGAGGTTTAATGAATGGAGGGCTGCAAGTTCTCCTAGTTGTGATGGAATTTCATTGGTAAAATGGTTCATGGATAGATCAAGAATGGTGATCTGCGAAAGAGGAATGCCTTCATAAGAGAGTGCATTGCCCTTGGTTGTTAAAGGAACTTTGACTCTATAGTTAGTATATGTTGGAGATAACCACATAAAGGCTGGCAGTACAACTTCAGATTCCTTCAGCCACGCGGTTATGTTACTGAGGCAAGAAGGTAAAACCCCAGAGAGTAAATTTGCAGACATGTCCAAAATATGAAGCTTTTGCATATGGCACAAAGACACTGGAATAATCCCATGAAATCGGTTTCTTGCCACTATCAGTATGGCCAGATGTGGAAAAAGAGGAAAATAATCTGGAATATTGCCTGACAAATTGTTTCTGCTTAAGTCCACGACCTTCAGAACAGGAAGGTTGAACATAGAAGCAGGGAGGACTCCAATAAATCCATCATTTTGAAGATGCAAGTAGGCAAGATTTGACATATTTGAAAATACGGGCATAACCTCCCCGTGAAAGTTGTTGTTTGAAAGAACTAAATGTGCCAATGAAGTGTTATTCTGTCTTAAAGTTGGAGGAAGTTTTCCCAGTAAGAAGTTGTCAGAAAGGTCCAGCACCTCCAACTTAAGCAGATTGTCAAAAGATGAAGCAAGGGTGCCTCCGAGGGCGTTATTTGACAGGTTAAGATAGAGTAAGTTTGGAAATGATTCGAGCACGTTAATGGGAATTGTACTACCTAAGCAATTATCTGATACATCAAGCATCAGAAGACTTGATGCTTGAAACTGAGAAGCCACAGGAATTCCACCATACAAACGGTTGGTTCTCAAAGACAACATAAGAAGTGTATTATTATACAACAACCAAGAGGGAACATTTCCTTGAAGGGAATTATAGGACAAAGACAGGGATTTCAACTTGTGTTGTTTGGCAATGAACGTTGGAATTACATGGCCATAGTTCCGGTTCAGTCTGGTATTTCGTAAGTCAAGGGACACAAGTTGAAAAGATGGAACCCAAGATGGAGTTTCAGTGTCAACTTCAAACTCATTGTTTGTAAGATCAATGGCTTCAAGATTGGAGAGGTTAGCAAATGATGCAAACAAGAGAAGTCCATCAAACCTATTATCTGAAAGACGAAGAGTCTCAAGCAGAGTCAGGTTGCTGAATATGGATGAAGAAACAATTCCCTCAAAATGATTGAACGAAAGATCTAAAGAAACCAAAGAACTCATTCCACCAAGGCATGGATCAAGTACACCTTGTATAAGGTTATCCTGAAGATTTAACATCTGCAGGTTCCTAAGTTTACAGATTCCTGAAAAGTGTAACAAGTTGTTAATATCCAGAAAAAATATCTCTGTTGTGCAAAATTTCAGCACCCAATTTTGCTGTAACACGAAGTAAAAGTAAAGATGCATAATATTCATTCTACAATCTGTAAAGACAGGGTGTCAGCAACCCAGTTTATTAGACAAAACATATGAAGGGCAGCCTGGTGCACTAAAGCTCCTGCTATGCGTGGGGTCCAAAGAAGGGCCAAACCAAAAGGGTTTATTGACCGCAGCCTTACCCCACATTTCTGCAAGAGGCTGTTTCCACAGCTTAAACCCGTAACCTCCTGGTTTACTAGACAAAACACATAGAAACTACAAATGCTCTTTGCACGAACGGCAGTAAAAATACAATATGAAAACAACAAGCAAAAGAGGTGACGCTACAGATTAAAATGTCCCATTACAGTGGTTAAGTTCAAGGCAAGCTGGAACTTAGAATAAGTGTGATTCAGGCAGAAAAATCAGAATTTATTTTAAAAACACTATTAGGCTTTTGAAATCCAAAAGTTGCCCATAACAAGATTCAGAAAGGCTGACCATTATCAAGAGCAAACACAAGTGGAAACCTCTGTCGAGATTTTTTTATCAAAGAAGGCTCACAATGGACTTCATCGAATAATCATAAAATTAAGATAACCATGTCTCATGCATAGCATGTAAACGTTAATTGGACATTCATTCACAGTGACTTCAATTTCAAAATTGAACTGGTAGCTGCAAAGAAATTGCAGAACATCAGCATTACCTGAAAAGAAATCAGGAGAACCCCTGATATTGTTATGTGAAATATCCAAACTTTCAAGCACCGAGTGCTTTTCAAAGAGGCAGGTCGGTATGCTTCCATCATCAAGAAAATTATCACTCAGATCCAACCTTTTGAGATTCCGCAGTCTACATAACGCTGCAAGAAATATATGAAGCAACAAAAGGGTTGTTTTTTGTCAAGTTCATTAATCTGAGTAAAAATTGAGTTTCGTATTCATCGGAACAATCTGAAAACTCAACTCCAGGGAATATGTAGTTCGTGCTTGCTATCTTATGCTGGCGCGAAGATTGTTAAGGGAAACTGGAAAAAACTACAGACTAGAACTTCGTTCAGACCATGTTCTTTATCGAAGAAAAGCTCTTCAGATATATATGGATGCCAGGTCACAGTTGGAATTACCAAATTAAGAAAATAGTTCATCTATGTAATCTTCATCTGATGACTCCCTTCCAGGTGACATTTGTTTCATTCTGGAGAAGCTACTTTTAGATAATGAGAATCATATCATTAACTTCAACATTGTAGTCAGTTTATGTGTTTCATGCAGACTCAATAGCAATACTTTAACGACAGCATATAGACCGAGAAGATGATATTTGAGCATAAGAGAGGATCCACCACCAATTAACAGTTTGTTCAGCCGGAGGAAACCATTACAACAATAACAACAACAACAACATACCCAGTGTAATCCCACAAAGTGGGGTCTGGGGAGGGTAGAGTATTTGAGACCTTACCTCTATCACAAAGGTAGAGAGGTTGTTCTCGATAGATGCTCGGCTCAAGAACCGGAGGAATGTATTAATATATGGAAATACTAAATTATAAAAGATATTCAAGGAGAGGTGCCTTGGTGTATGCTTTTTGCAGATGATGTAGTTTTGATTGATGAGACGCGGGGGGGTGTGAATGATAAATTAAAGGTGTGGGGACAAACTCTTGAGTCTAAAGGGTTCAGGTTGAGTAGGAGCAAGACAGAGTATTTGGAATGCAAGTTTAATGACGTGAGGCTGGAGAATGAGGTGGTAGTGAAGTTGGAATCACAGGTGGTATGTAAGAGGGATAGTTTCAAGTATCTCGGGTCCGTGATTCAGGGTAACGGTGAGATTGACGAGGAGGTCTCGTACCGTATTGGGGCGGGATGGATGAAGCGAGGTGTTGTGTGATAAGAAGGTGCCGCCCAAGCTTAAAGGCAAATTCTACAGGGTGGCAGACCGTCCGGCCATGTTGTATGGAGCGAAGTGTTGGCTAGTTAAGAAATCCCACATTCAAAAAATGAAGGTGGCGGAAATGCGGATGTTGCGTTGGATGTGTGGGCTGACTAGGGGGGATAGAGTTCGGAATAAGACTATCAGGGAGAAGGTTGGTGTGACTCCAGTGGAGAATAAGATGCGGAAAGTCCGATTGAGATGGTTCGGACACGTGATGAGAAGGGGCATGGATGCCCCGGTTCGTAGGTGTGAGAGGCTAGCTTTGGATGATTTTAGGCGAGGTAGGGGTAGGCCGAAGAAGTACTGGGGAGAGGTGATTAGGCGGGACATGGAGCAGTTACAGCTCACTGAGGACATGACCCTAGATTCCTCACCCTAGATAGGAAGATCTGAAAGACGCGAATTAGGGCAGAAGGCTAGGATCAGTTTGGGTCGCTAGTGTAGGAAATTACTTGGTGAGGGTATTATTCTTGTTATGATACCTTGTTTCATGCTTTATTACGAGTCTGTTTACTTTTCTCTGTTTACTATTACTTGTGGGTGTTGTATTTATGTTATGCCATCTTGTTCCATGCTTTACTATGAATTTGTTTAGTATTCCGTGTCTCGAGCCGGGGTCTATCAGAAACAGTCTTTCTACTTCTTTAGAGGTAGAGGTATGGACTGCGTACATCTTACCCTCCCCATACCTCACTATGTGGGAATACACTGGGTTTGTTGTTGTTGTTGTTGTTAGGAAAATGATAATAATAATGACAATTTGCACAAGATCATGTACGTAACGACAGAAAATTATCCAACTTAACCTGATAGAATGTGATGGGAATTCTTGAGGTTATTCCCAGACAAGTCGAGGCTTTCAAGGTATGAAAGATCATCAAACAGGCAATGTGGCATACTATCATCTGTAAGATTATTGTTGCTTAGATCCAGTTTCCGTATATCCTTTAGTCCGCACAATGCTACATGAATTCATCAAAACGAGCTATATTAAAACCAAGGTAAAAATTCGGATGCACTCTATGACTGATTAAAACTCAACAACTGAGACAACAAACCTCTGAGCAGTGGTAAAGGGAAACTAGGATAAACCCCTGATAGGTGCAGCTGTTCTAGAGATGCAAGGCTACATACTTGAAAATGAGGCAGAGCACCACCATTTAAAGGGTTGAAACTTAGATCCAATTCCTTCAGGTCGCGCAATTTGCATAATGCTGCAAGTATAAGTTGTTAAAAAGCAATACTCCAACATGCAAAGTTGAAGGAGCAGAATCATTCCAAAAAAGCCGCAAATTTAACGCTTTAAGGATTCAAGGAAAGTGTTTAACAGATATTGACAGCAGTAAGAGATTGTACCAGATTATACCACTAAATACTAAGGGAGATAAGTTGTACACGTGCAGGTTTGATCAAATGAAACATGTATACGAGTAATGAGTGAACATTTTGATCACAAGAATACCTTCTGGCATGATCCAGTTGCCAATAGCATTGCCAGATACATAGAGAGACCGGAGATGAGTGAGACGAGTCAACAAGGTTGCATCAGGATACCATATTCCAAGTCCAAGTTCCCTTTTACTGGTAAGAATAATATCAAGAACACGTGCATCATTATTTAGATCTCTGACACAGAAAATTCCAGCCCACGCACAATAGTTTTCTTCAACCCATTCATTGATTAGAGCAGAGCCATTGGGATAGTTAAGGGAGTCCCTCAGCTCTAAAAGTGCCTTCTTTTCCTCTTCCACTAATTTACCACTGCAACTCATGAGATTCACGAACATCAGTATCCAACATGTCCATAGAAGCTGAAGCATAGGACCCCAAACTCCAGCCATAATGTTGATAAATTTCTATTCAGCAACTAGCAATGAGTCATTGGCTAATGCCTTTTGTTACAAGAACTTTTTTACATACTCACAGTCATGAGTCAACACCAAATTAGAAATTTTAAGTTGCCTTAAGATTAACCACAGGTACTTCATCAGTAAATGAGCATGAGCTGTTTCCCATGATTTAACATATTTTGTGTGAAATACTGACCTTTTCTTAGATAAGCCAAGTCAAGCAGGTCAATCCTGACTTTTTCCAACAAATTCTGCCACCTTGCCCAATCTTGATGCTGACTCCTAACATTTCCTATTCTCCTCATCTTTCTTTCTTTTCTTTTTTTTTTCTTTTTCTTTTTTTAATAACACATATCCTCCCAGCCTAAGTTGCTCAGACTCTTCAAAAATGTCTTCGGGTGCGTGTCGGATCCTCCAAAAGTAGTGTATTATTGAAGGATCCGACACGGATGCGGCAACATTTTTGGAGAGTCAGAGCAACTTAGCTCCCAGCAGCATATATCCCCGCTGTGTGGGAATATACTGGGTATGTTCTTGTTGTTTGTTGTTGTATCCACCCAGCAGCATAGCTATTGGATAACCATATCCACCAAAATTAGCCCAGGTATTGAATAACAGCGTTCACCAAAAATTAGCATAGGTATTGGATGACTCTGCCTACTAAGACTTAGGCAGGTCGAAAGAAATCATCTAGTGTTATTTTACCTCGGATGAACATTCAAACCATTGTCTTCCATATTTTTAATCCAGATTATTGACTAGTAGATCACACCTTGAGTGTAATTACCAATCTTGTCATCTTAAAACCATAAGCTCTAATACTGATTTTGATCTTACAAAAAACTTACTAAAAACCATATGCCTAAGCAAAATCAATTAGCTGGGAAGGCTGCAGCTATTAGGTAATGTTGCCTCCACCTCAATTTGTTTGTGTGGTTTTGAGTTCAACCAGAACAATAACATACCCCGTGTATTCTAGGGGTGTGCATCGGTCTGTTCGGTTCGGTTTTATGTGTTATTGATTCGGTTTATCGGTTTTCGATTTTTAAATATGTAAACTCAATAACCAACTAATAAGATATTTTCTTATCGGTTTCGGTTTATCGATTTCTGGTGTTTAATGATTCGGTTTTCGATTTAACCAATAAGAAAATACTTATAAAATAGAAATAGTAACAACTAACATAAAAAAAATGAAATCTAAGTTACCGCCAAAATCCTACGCAATGCATTTTAGTTTACAAGAATCTTCAAACTTGAACTGAATGTTAGTTAGAAAAAAATTAAATCCTAATTGTTGGAAGCTATAAATGCTTTAAGTTTTTCATTACGATAATAGTCGAGTTTTATATTGTGCCTTTGTTGCCCTAAATAGGTTAATACTTTATGAATCACTGAATTGTGAATAAGTAGTGCATATAATATATATATGCATACACATATCTATCTATCTCTCTATATATAGAGAGAGATTTATAACCGATAACCCAATAAGCTAAAACCGAAACCGAACCGTTTACCCAATAAAATTTTTTATAAAACCAATAAAAAACCGTTAACCCAATAATCCATTACCAATAACCCAATAACATTTTTATCGGTTCGGTTTATCGGTCGGTTCGGTTTTTGCACACCCTAGTGTATTCCCACAAAGTGGGATCTGGGAAGGGTAGAGTGTATGCAGTCAGTCCCACCACCTCGAACGTGAGGTAGAGAGGGTGTTCCAATTGACCCGAGTTTAACAAAATAAAGAAAACTCTTGAATGTTGTGCTTTTAAATTAAATATACACAAAATATATCAAAATGTTGTGGTCTTAAACATGCTTAGTAAAAAGTTGAAACTAAAGATTTGCTAAAAAGGAAAGAGACATTCTTTTGAAATGGCCGAAAAACAGAAAGTAAGACGAACAAATTGAAACAGATGTTATAGCTGAAATGTTCAAAATATAATGCATATTCTTCTTCATATAAGTTATTAGTTTGCCCTGAATATTTGTGATACATAAAAGTCTAAAGCTAATCATTGTTTTAGCATAAACAAAAAGAACTAAATTCTCCAAATGTTGAACACACATTTTTGTTTAATTTGAAGGTGAACAAACCATTACAGTTCAAGACTCTGAATTCAGACGATCAATTGCCTCTGTAGCAGGACCGAAATCAGGCTGAACTCTTAATGCATCCAAATAAGCCAATTTTGCCTCAATTTTCATCCCTTTTTTCTCATAACAATCCCCCAACAAACAGTACGCCTTAACATTATCACCTTTCAACCTAACGCACTCGTTCAAATCCTCAATCACTGAGTCAACTCGTCGACTCACTCCCCCGGGAGCCGTTGATCTCAGCTGCGCTCTTTTAAAGAAAGCTTCCGCTCTCTCATCCTCCGACAACGACTTCACCGCGGGCGGCGAAAGCGCAACGTCGATCGAATCAAGCGCGGATGTCTTCATCCCCTGCATGTCTAGCGCTAACGCTTTGAGTATGTACGAAGCAGCGTCTGACGAATCCAGCGAAATCGCTAAATCGGCTTGCTCTTCCGCTAATTTAGCTAAAGAAGAAGAAGATTGTGCTGATGCTGAGTGTTGTTTTGCTGAGGCGGCTGATTTGGCTTGAGAGAGGAGCTGAGCGCCTTGTACGAAGTGCTTCTTTGATTGGATGTTGGAGCGGTTGCGTAAACGGAGATTGGAGAGGTATTTTTGAGGGATATTGTACATGTAAAGGAACATGAAGATTGTGATGAGGATTAGAATTGCTTGAAGGAAGAGATCGCGGTACATGTGCTCGTCGGAGAAAATATCCATGCCGTTGAGGATTTTCAGATTGGGTGTTGTAAGTGTTACTGAGTTTTACAAGATTTTGATAGTTTCTATGGATTGAAGTAAAAAGTTGATGATGATGAATGAATTGCAGGCTAGAGTTGTTCGGTAGGGTATTTTTACTTACACAAATAAACTTAATTTTTATTTATTTACCCCTTAATATCTTTAAAATATATTTATTTCACTCCTTAAAATTGAATATCATTCTCACAACAGAAAATAAATTACACACGCATCATATCAATACCAAATCAGTATCATATTAGTATCGGGTCATTACCACATAAGAAATTAAGATTTTTTTAAAGGCAAAATACTTTATTAAACCTCTATACTATATTAGTTTTATAAATTGGACACTTTTACTTACATGTTTATCATCAGAACCCTTGAACACATCAAAAAACAGCATTTTACACCCTTTGACCGTTAACCTTACCTACGTGGCAAGTTCATGATGATTAGAACAAAGAGAGTGTAACCACTCGCTTAGGGTGCTAAGGTCAATTTTTAGCCAATTTTACATTAAAATAATTTAAAAAAATAAAAAAATATTACAATTTTTTCAAAAAAAATAAAAAGGATTTTTTTTCCCTCCATTTTTATAAATTTTAAAATATTTTTAAAATAATTTAAAATTATTTTTAAAAATTTAAAAATATTTTTAAAAATTTTAAAAAATAAAATTTCCCTCCCCACCCCTACACCCCCAGCCCCTCATTTTTTTCCTCCATCCTTTTTAATTTAAAAATATTTTTAAAAATTTAAAAATAATAAATTTAAACAAAAATTCCCACCCCACCCAATTTCTCTCACCCCCACCCCAGCTCGTCCCCACTCTACTCACCCCTCTCCCTAGCCCTCCACCCCACCCAGCCCCACGTAACCCCTCTTCTTCCCCATCCCCCACCCCACCTAGCCCGTCCCCATCCCACCCAGCCCCACGCAACCCCTTCCCCAACCCCACCTCACCCAACCCCCTTCCTCCAACCTCCCACTCCACCCCACCTAGCCCCACGCAACACCCTTCCCCAGCCCCCACCCCACCCCAATCCCTCCCCATAATTAATTTAAATTAAATATTTTAAATATGTAAATCATATTTGAATTAATTAATTATTTAAGTAATTTTTTTAAAATTAGGTAAGAATTTTAAATTTGATAAATTAATTTAAAATTTAATTAATTTAAGTAAATTAATTAGTTAAGAATTTTAATTAATTAATGTTTTACTAATTTAAATTAATTAATTTTAATATTTAATTAATTTTAATGTAATACTTTTTTTTATTATTATTTTTAAAAAATGATTATTCAATTTTTTCTACAATTTATAAATTTTTCTTATCTAATTAAATTAGTTTTAATATTTAATTTGTTATGTAGCATTTTAAAAATGACATGGAATTTAATGTAATACTTTTTCTATTTTTTTAATTTTATTTTTTTAAATGATGTGGCAGATGACGTGGCACGCATGACAGATGACATGTCACACATGGCAGCTGATGTGGCAACTGACATGGGAGAGTGTAAACCAAAAAAGTGTTTAAAATGTAGTTTGTTCGTGGGTTTAGAGGTCCAAATAATAAATATGTAAGTAGAAGTGTCCAACTTACAAAACCGACATAGTACAGGGATCTAATAGAGCATTTTGCCTTTTTTTAAAAAAAAAATCCCACATACATACTATTTTTAAGTATTTTTATTTTAAAAAGCAAAAATATATATATTTATTATTTATATATATAATAAAAAATTCACTCCTCCCCCCCCCCCCCCAAACAAAATCTCTTTACCCATTCCAGCAACCTCCCCCAACCCGCTTCCCTTCCAGCCCCCACCCCACTCTCATTCTTTCTCCCCTTTCAGCACCCCCTCCACCCGCCATTCTTTCTCCCCTTTCAGCCCCACCCTTTCAGCCCCCACCCCAATCCTCTTCTTTATTATTCAAATACAGAAATACTTTCATCAAATTAAAATTAATTTTTTAAATTATCTTATTAACAAAAAAATTCAAAAGTAAAAATCAAAGAAATCTCATTGATGATAAGTGATTCAAAAACAAAATCATTAATTTAATTTAATTTTTATCTAAATTTTGAGGGAGTTGGATTGAAGGTTGAGATGGTGTTCAATTGAGAAAATTATTTAATAGTGTTTTCATGTTTGTTCTTGGGTGGTGTTAATGGAGGAAAGTGAAAAAAAATAAAGGAAAGTGTTGTTCTTGGTGGTCTTGTTAATGGAGGAAAGTGAAAAAAATTTGAGGTTGTTAATGGAGGTTTGAGTGTTGTTGATGATTTGAATAAGAAAGAAGAAAAAAGTGTTCATTTTTTATTTTTATTTTTATTTTATTTTTTTAATTTTTTTTTTTTGTTATATTTTAAATATAAGATTACTGAAATTATTTATTTTAATAAATAAATGCGCCCCCTTTTCTTTTTAAAATGTCACGTCAACTTTAGGGGTCAAACAAATACACTTTAAAGATGTTAAGAGGGTAAATAAACGAAATTTAAGTTTAAGTGCTAAAGTGAGTTTGGAGAACAAGTTCGGGAGGGAATATGTCTTTTCTCTTTTACTTATTGTTGATGTATTCTACCGTATTTGAATGAACATAATATTTAAATAAATTGTATATATTTTTGTCATAGAATTTCACATATTAATAATTTAAAGTATAATTTTTTAAAAAGTAAGATACATAATATAATTATTAGAAAGAAGTAGGATAGAGAATAAAATAGAATTATTGTGATAAAGGTAATGAGAGAAAAATATATTATAAGATAATGATGTGACATCATCAAATGGGTGGTTATATAATGTGAGTTTTTTTATAGTTATTTAACTATGAAATTAAATTATACCATTATATAATATGAAGTTCTTTGTGATTATCTAATCATGAAATCAAATCACATCACACCATATATTTTAAGAAATATTAAAAAATGATACTCTTAATAATGATATCATATCATACCATGGGTTAGCACCATCCGAACAAAGCTAGCGTTTGATCATAATTTTTAAATATTTTTGACAAGTCATTTTTGATGAAATATAGGTGAAATCATATGTATTTGAGAAACATATTTCACTTTCAAACTCAAATATTAGTATTTTTTAATATTTGAGAATTTAAATTATTTATCAAAAATATTTATCACATAACGATAAATTATATGACGAGACATTATTTATCAAGTCTTTGGAGGAGAAATCTTTAGCCAAACGAGGTCCAAAGTGTTAGTTGATGTTATCGAAATTTCAAAGATGGAACCTTAAATTGATATAAATAGCCGGAAATAATTAACTACCAAATATACAACATAAAACATATGTACATATGGACCATAAAATAATATCACAAATAAAATCTGAAAAAGGTATGAAGACTTGTCATTTTACTTTGAATCATTTGATTTACTCTATGCTTCATATTCACTTAAATTAATTAAATCCAAATTCACAAAAAAAATTATCCACATTGAAAAGCATTTAAACATGAATTCGAATTGACAACTTAAAGTCTCATGTGTGATTTTGATCTTCTTAAAATTACTCAAAAATCATGTCCCTATGGGCTCATTCCCCATCGACCCACTTATTAGCTGGACGACCATCGTTTGCTGCTAACTTCTTTGATGGTAATTTGAGAAAATTTTAATGATTTTCACAATTCGTATATTGGTGTTTATGTTTACTAGAAAGAGTAATTTTTGAAATTTGAAGTGTGTGCTTACAACAACGTGAAATCCCACAGAAGAGTTGATGAGCTAGCTAGATGAGTGATTCTAGCTTCGTTTTGTAATGAGCACTTCTGGTGATTAATGAAATTCGGGTCAAGCGTACACCAACTTTACGACTACCTAGTGAAGATAGAAAAGTTGCAGAGAAGATCGAAAGGTTGTTTCCAAGAGACCCTCGGCTCATGTGTAGCAATTTTAGGTACAAAATAGAAGGAATCAACGACAAAAAATATAGCAACTAACAAGAACAGTGCAAATCTACAAGAAAGTAAGAACCAAATGGTGTGATAATCTAAACATAATAAACAAAACTATCATAGATATCACAAGCAAGGATCACAATAATACAATAATACAGCTAGTACAAAGGAATTATCATAGATATCACAAGCAAGGATCACAATAATACAGCTAGTACAAAGGCAAATACCAAAAATCTTAAGCCCTCAAAATGCGCACCAACGCTTCAACCCTACTACCAGTCTTATCTTAATAAGCTTCTTCCACACGCTCATGTTCTCTTCGACCTACCTCTCCTAGTACCCACTATATCCAACCTCTCGCACCTCTGTTTCAGGGTAATATGGTTATACATTCACAAAGTATCAACGGATTACAAGCAAGTTCATACTAACATAGAGGAATACCAAAGAAACTAATAAGAATAACTTTAACCTTTACTATATTATTGCAGTAGCAGTACAACTTATGCTACCATGGTAGAGGAATTAGAATGCCAAGACACTTTTGCAAGACTACTTTCCAGATACTACATAATTGAGTTCTACAAGGAATAATACCATCCCCAAAATACTAAATAATTAAAATTTCAGCCTCCAATTATTTCACATTTGCAAGGGGATACTTGGCTGACAAAGATCAGAGTTCTTGCAAGAAATTAAACAGCTTTAGAAATGCCTCCTACCTAACAGGAACTACTAACAGAGGCTTGTTTATCATTCAAAAAGTTGAAAGAGAGCCAACATATTTTTGGCGTTGTTGGGCAAAGTTTTCCAGACTTTGTCAGCATTAAGTAAATTATATATCTTCGAACTATGATGAATTTATTGTTCTCCAGGACAAGTGGAGAGAGTATCTAACTCTTTGCTGTTCCTCCCATCTGAATCAACTGTAGTGGAGACTTCAGTAGTTTCTTTAATGTATCCACAATGCTAGAAAAGGATGGGCGTTGTACTGGGTCACTGCGAGAAAATATGAAATTATGAGACAAGGTGCCTATTGCTGGGAAAAGAGAGCAGAGTGTTCTTTAGACATACTTAATACAGACACTCGGAACTCATTCAAACTTGGTCTCAGCCTAAGCACACCAACTTTGAAATGCACATCTAGACAGACACCTCAACTCCTCTCTATTGTGTCAGTTGAACACTTTAACTTAAAAATGATCATCCACACATCTTCAAAATTTATGTGGCACGTCATCATCAGGAGACACAGTGGAGATGAGTTGGAAGTATATAGTTGTAAGTTGAGACCAAGTTGAAGTGGTTAAATGTGCGCTTTCAAAGTTGGGAAGTTGGAGTGCTTATTTGCCAACTGGTCTGTTTATGTATTATGTCTCTTCTTTAACATGATTGACAACACAATTTGAGTAGTGGGAAGCTGGAAAAAATAGGATGCTGATGCTTTTGTCCTACATATCTCAAGGACTTCAGCACAGAAATGTTTCGAGTAGTGGAGAGACGAAAAAAATTGGATGCTCATTCTTTTATCTTATATATCTTACGAACTTCAGCACAAAAATGTTATTTCAGTAGTCGAGAGACGGTGTTAATAGGATGATGATACTTTTATCTTACTCAAGGACTTGAGCATAAACATGTACTTACTCATTCCAGCAGTCTTCCATTAGAGATGCTAACATTGGAGAAGTGTTCTGTGGAATAGTGAGCCTCCTATTCTGGAAAGCAACAGCACCAACTACCTGAAAGCTCACAAATAACATGTCAAATACATCGGGCTATTTGATATTTAAGTCCGGGAGATGGGGGGTGGGGGGTCAGCAAGGAAGAAAAAAACCTGTGCAGGGCTCAGTCCATTCCAAGGTTGTTGCATGGTCACGAGCTCCCATAATATTACACCAAAGCTATAGACATCTGACTTCTCATTTGAAGGCTCCCCACGAAGAAATTCGGGGGCCATCCATTCGGGCTGAAACAAAAAGCAAGAGAGTTACAGCCGACTGAAGGACGTACAAGAAATTGCATCAAACAGCAAGATGTAGAGTTCGAAAAAAGATAACTTTGTACTGGCATGGGATGTAGGTACACTGTCGATGACAAACATCTTCATCCAGTAACAAAAATTAGACTTACTGCATTTCATGAACTATACAAAGCAATTAAAGCAAATTTTTCCTATTAATCAGGAAAATAAGATTCTGAAAAATAAATGAAAGGCAATACAAAAGGAAATATCAGTGGTAACACCTATGAAAGAACCCAACAGAGAAGAAGAGGCTTCGTATAATTCTTAACTATACCCACTCTCTTCATACTCTCTTCATATAGTGTGCATGTCGATTTTCACAGAAGAACATGGTTTGTCCACAACAGAACGTTGATCAAAACAGACAATAAGACGTAGTTTTTCAATATTAGAACTAGGCTGAAGGATAAGCACCTCAGTGTTTCCCCACTCGTTATTTGCATATGATACATATGCTACCTGTTCTTAAATATGAAAAATAGTTTGTGTGCATTGGAAGATAGCTTACCGTTCCAGCAACTGATTTTGATGATATGAACGTATTAGCTTTAAATCTTGAAAGACCAAAATCACACACCTGGAAGAAACATTTCAGAATATCAAAACTGTAAAATTCACCTTTAAACTCAGACGGTAAGTAGGCAACATTTTACCTTTACATTCCAATTTTTATCAACCAACAGGTTAGGAGATTTCAGATCCCAATGCACAATGGGTGGGCTGAGACAATGCAGATAATTGATACCCTTGGCCTGCATTTCAAGCGAATAAGTACCTTTTCTAGGTGAAAGCATCAAAGGAATGAAAGTGATTAAATGTGAATTGGCACAAACCACATCCAAAGCCATACGGATACGTCTCCTCTGGTCCAACAATTCCCCAGCAGCTGGCCTGTGTATCAGACGGTAGAGGCTTCCTCTATCATCATAATCAAAGCACAGAAAGTTTAGGCCACCCAAGTACTTAAGTTAGAAAGAAAGAATGTTACGCAGCCACTGAAAAACAAATTACCTAGGCAAATATTCAGTCACTATTGATAGATGAGGCCGTTTGGTAACAGCCCCCATGAACAACACCACATTTGGATGACGGACACGTTTCATAATTGCAACCTTCAGAAAAACATGAATACTGAGTTACCATCCAACAATAGGTTACCAACACAAGAATTAAAATGACCAAAATGACAATGGAATGCAGGAGAAAGTGAAAGACTGCAGGATCACTCTTCTCAATACAGGGAACCCTCTTTCCAAAAAATCGATGAACTAGATTTAAGAATCTCACAAACATATAAGAAAGACTAGTCCTACCTTTCTAGCTTTAGTTGCCTTAAGGGATATGGATGCAATTCACAACAAATTGAGACTAGGTTGCAAAAAACGAAGATTAAACTACTACTACTATGTCTCAGTCCTAAGCTAGTTGGGTCAGATACTCTGTTGATCAGAAAGCTTAACTACATTAAGGGCCGGGGAATATAGACACTTTGATAGGCTTCAATTCGCAATGAAATCGTATCTTGTTATCACTGTGTAGATTAAACTTAAACAAGAAACACATGCACTATTTCTTTCTTTTGTTCTACCTTTGTGCTTGCACTCGCCATACATGGAAAAAAAAAAGAAAAAGAAGAAATAGATCAGCTGCAGAATGTAAGCTCATCTTTATTCAAAACCTAATACATTTTATGGTAGCCAGCATACAACAGTTCCACCAAAATTATATGCTCACCTCCCTTAGAAATTCCTTCAACTGATCATCATGAAAATCCTGGACTGTTAGCAGCTTGACTGCAACATCCTGCAGTAGTTAGTACCACGCCTGATCAGTCAGATTAAAAAAGGCACACTATTTCCTAAACTAAAAATAGTTTCCACAAAGTATCTTCTAAAAATTTATGAAACTTCAACTTCATATATTTTTATGCCAATCCTTCTTCTCCTAGTAATACATGCTAGTTAAGAGGAAGTACCTAATCCTGAAACAACAATGTAAGAGCAAATTGGACTACCTCGTGCGAGGAAGTTTAGTCAATAACGAAATACCACTAGCATCATCAACCAATGATTTGAATATAACAATCTATTGATGTTGAGTTATACAAATGTCTTACTTCAATGTGATTTACACCTTTGCCGTGAAATGCAATCAATACAGGAACAAACATGCAAAATGATTGTAATATTTTAGGTTTGCACAAAATCTTCTAGTCATGTAAATTATCACGAATACTTTTGCTACAACACAAATAAATAACACTCACCGATCCATGCCATTCAGCACGATGTACTGTTCCAAATGAACCTGCATGAAAGAAGAGCAAGATACACAGATGTCAAACAGGAATCAATAAATGAGGGTTAATTTACAAGCAGTAGATATATTGACAAAGACACACCAGCGCCAACGCGCTCTTTTATATGCAATTCATCCCATGAGATCTCAAGCCAGTCCATAGCAAGAGAAGGCTCAAGATGCAGATATCGTGGATTTGTTGCTGTCGGATATTTCTCACGGTGTCCTGTTCTACCTCCAAGCTCCATTACATCCATTTTACCTATTAAAGTTGCTTTTGGCGGTCTGCCAGGTTGCAATGGTGAGTTTTTGGACAGAACAACCTCCTTCCTGTAAGTCTGCCTGATAATAATTTTGTCTTCTCTAGGTCTAGCCTCATCTCCTGCTGTTTCAGCGGCAACAAGAACTTCACAGGGTTGAACTTCCAAAGCTTGATAAGGTTGGTGTAGCGGATCATTTGGAAATTTTGGCTTATCACTGACAACAATATCCTCCATATGTTTACTCTCAACATGGGGACCTGCAAGAATAGAAATAACAAATTTCTTTTCTCTTAATGGTGAAAATGAAGATTCTGAACTTCAAAAATTACCTAACTGCTGATTCTAACAACTAAGCAAATGCATAAAGCAAGCTCTTTCAATAAAATCAAGAGGAGAATTTCCACATAAGCCGTTTCAGTGCTGCAAGCAGGATACTTTCTAATAGAGACAAAACATACATAGTGAGCCATATATGAAGGCCATCTGTCTATCCTTACTGATATAAACTTTATGTTCAACCAGTGACGTTCCTTTTCTTATATCAATTAGAGCACCAACTAAAAGCTACAGTGATATACAACTAATAACACACCTGTATGCAGAGCATTTTCTGGAGGAGCAAATGTGTCATTTGGATGCAGTAACTGGTTACTTATGTCACTATCCACACATGGTTGTTGAAACTCTGTCAAATGAGATATTTGAAGAGGTGAAGGCACGGGAGACAATACACCTCCATTGATAGAAGAGTCTGGACCATGTATGTTTCCCGGATCCCCAACAAGATCAACCACAAATTCCCTGATAAAATATACACACGAGTCAATAACAATGAATTTAAAATAAACGTCAAGCTCGTCAGTATTTAAAACAAGTATTAAATCTCCTATTTGTTTGACTTGGGCCTTTCAAAAATGTGTCAGACCTTACAGATGATTATAATGCAAAATCAAAGCAAAGGTCCACTACTTTAATCATAGTAATACTCATGAAAGCACAATTAAAGATGGTGAAAGAAATGTCGAGTACGCCGCAAAAACCAATAAATGAAGTCTCATATATTATATCAGATCAAAAATTTGGAGATACATTTGTAACATTTGAGATAGAAACCAGCCTCGCTAAGGAGAAAATACTTGTTGATCATAGAGGAGATAACTACTTTGACTGAAGAAATAGTGGATAATATGTTTTACCTCGACAATCTTCTGTCATCCTCAATTATCACTAGACAAGAAGACCGGTGATCAGCGGCACAATACTTGCAACCTCGAGCTATCCTACAAGGCAAACCTACGTAATCCGCCAATTTCTGTATATCATAAAATTACTGGTTAAATTTCAGTCTTCAGAAGCTTAAATTTCAGTCTTCTAAAAGCTTCCTTTCAATAATCTAAGAAAAATGAATGAGAGAGAAAGTCAGAATCCCATCTTACCCTACCCACTTCACAATTACATAGAGAAGATATTCCAAAAAGAATATGACGAGCCTTAACTTCACATACTCCTTACTGGATAAGATCCATTATGATTATCTATCCTCAAGCTACTTCCACTGGTATTTTTTATGTGATGTCTTTTAATAGTCTACGGTGAGTGCAAGCAGAACCTAATTTTTTTGTCACTCAGAAGTTATGAAAACAACTTAGGTAAAAGTGACGGTTGTTATGTCCATTTATCAAGCATCATACTGAGTTCAGTAATCAAGAACATACATCTCAAGTTCAATTGCAGCTTTGAGGAAGCTAACAATCCACGAAGGTTTTGGGGATCAATTGCGTTACCAAAGATCATATTTTTTTTCTCCTTTCTAACAAGCAGAGCTTATTTGTTTACACTCCTTCAGTACCATTGCTGCTGCCTCCTCTCATCTTAGCATCTAAATGTGTATTAGTTAACATCTTGTAGTTGTTTCCTTAATGTGGTTGACACATTAAATTTTCAAGAATATATAACACTGACAAATTCATCAAAAAGGGGGAATTGATCACCCTCCAAATTAACTGCGAACTTGAAACACCCCCTTGTAAGGCATAGTCAATATTGCACTATAGCTAGCTTCTTTCCTTTCACTTAGCGTAATTTGTATGACCATTAATTAGGAAAATATTTCATCTTATTCGCAGTACATCAGCCAGTACTCTCGGGTTTTGGACCGAAAGATTTAATGGTTATTGGATATGTATGTAATTTCTTAGTTTTTTTTCTCCTACTAAACTACCCAATGCGCTGATAAAGTTAAAACCCATGAAAAGCAACTATGATTAGCCACGAGGAGAGGGGAGAAAGGAAGCAATTTTTATTCTAGGTAGATCTAAATAACGTGAAAAAAAAAGTGATTGAAACTTCGAAGTTCGAACACATGACAAAAAGGTCTCTTACTAACCTTGAAGAGAATAGCTCTATGCCTGCAAAGTCCAGTGGAGAAACTGCCAATTGGTAGCACAATGCACTTCTGCAGATCTTTTAATCTCTTGCTAACAACTTTCCACCGCTGATGAAGATCACCTTGCTCCACGGGAAAAGAGCCCCTTAAATTTCAAGGAGTTCAATTTCACAAAGAAGAACTAAATAAAGTCCAAAAGCGTATACTTTGACGGAAATCGATACCTACCCCATATAGACAGCCACAAGCTTGCCAAGTTTTTCTGCCAAGACTAATGTATTCTCAGCGGAAAAATAAATTTCTTGAGCTTTATCTTCTAATTCCCTGAGCCTTGAATCTCCGCGCCTATCAATAAGAACAACCTCCATTGATGTGTCACTGGGTTCAATTCCTTTTAATGCCATTAGAGATGGTATTTGTTTACCATCGTCTGTGTCATTACACATAACCCACAAATATGGATTCATTCCTAATATGTTGTAAAATCCATCCGATATCTTATCAGCATAAGACAATGAACCACTCACCTGAAAATTTTTCACAAAATTTAGGCATTGGATGATGCAAAATTAAATGCCAATGACAAATGCTTACAGCTAAACTAACAGGAAACAGAACTATCCCCCCCCCCCCCCCCCCCCCCCCTAAGAAACTAACTACCAGACATGCTAGCTCTTCCTGCAGAATCTTAGTAGCTCAGTTGAGCTACCTGAACTCTTACCTCATCAACAAGGGTCGATTTTTCCTTCCCCATCTCCAACAACAACCAACCCAATGTAATCCCACAAGTGGGTATGCTAGAGAAGAGTCTGCATAGCTTACCCCTGCCTCGTAGTGGTAAAGGAATCAGGTTGGATTCCCTTTCCCTATTTCCGACAACAACAAACCCCTGTAATCCTGCAGTGGGGTCTGGGAAGGTTGGGGAGGGTAAAGCACAAGCAGACCTTACCCCCACCTCGTAAAGATAAAGACACAGAGGTGTTTATGATAGACCTTCGGCTCAGAATAAAGCATATGCATATCCAAGCAATTAAGAAAAGGAAATGCACAAATGTGAGCCATAGCGTAGCGATAATCCCCCTCCCATTTCCCGGCTCCAAAATTTGGAGAAACAAAGAAGGAAGAAGATAAGGGGAGATATATACCCATAAACGATAAGACACAGTTTGAGCATCAGAAGATCCACCAAGGCCCTTGATACTTTTACACTCCTGCAGAAGTATAGGCTCTCCACAAGCAAGCATTGCTTGCTGTACAAGCTTTTTCGCGAGCGCAAGCTGCAAATAATAGCTCTCCTTCGACTTCTGCATCAATGTATCCTCGCTATCAACAACTCTCTCCACCTCTGCCTCCTGCACCACCACTTCCTCCTCCACTTCCTCTCTTGTCGTCGACGTCTGCGTGTCCTTAACTCCAGTACTCGGCCAGTTCCCATCCACTGTCGTTCCCGAAAACAAACTCCCCGCATAACTAGTACTTCCCCAACTCGAAAGCCTTTGCAACGAAGTTTGCCTCTCGAACTGCTTACTGTAATTGCTTCCAGAACTCGATAACCTCTGCAGTGAAGCTTTCCGATCAAATGTCGTCCCCGTCCCCTGTTGTTTCTGCTCCGGTGGTACCACGCGGCAGTCAACCAGCTCATGTATAGGTACAGCTTCAGGTGGAACAGGTAGCAAAAGTTCATTTTCCTCAGCTGTATCTGCATCCCCGCCGTCCAGTTTAATCTTCACGTGATTCTGTATTGATTTCCCTTTCTTATTTTTCTCAGCCAACCAGTTCACAAAAGCTGCCAATTGCTTCCCGTGAATCCTATTGTTATTAGTCTCTTTCACATGATCACTTATGAGCTGTTGTTTCGATGTGACATCGACTTCACTTTCCTTTGAAGAAGATTTTCGATCTTCAACGTCACTGCTACTAATCTTCTTCTCGTGATCATTAACAAACTTTGCAGATGCATCGAATCCGCGGTCAGGAAATTGCCGCGGAAAGAAGTAAGTCGTTCTATGCGGCATTTTTTCACAATCCTCACGTGAAAACCGAAACCCCTCTCTCTCTCACACACACACGCACAAAAAGTTTCAACCCGCACGCTTCGATCACCACCCCTCTTTTGCTGCTCTACACCGCCTAGAAATCCTTTCAACCGTACAATCACAGCAACTTTCCGCGATTTTTATCAGAAGACCGATCAGGATCACCAAAAGGATAAACACATTTTACGTACTTGATGATGTGCCTGGAGATGAAACAACACCAACAAAACGATCAGTGTCAACAAGAAGAAAAAATACATTTTATTAACACATGCAACTTTCCGCAGTTATCATATCTTCCTCTTTGATGTTCCTGAAGATGAAACAAAACTGAAAATTCCAGTTATTCTACTAGCTTGTCCTTGTATATATCAGAACTCAATTTTTTTTCTAATAAATAAAAAAAAAAACAATCACAAACAACAAGAAGAAAAAGACATTTTACTTAACATGACGACTACTTTCACCAGCTATAATAATAATATATACCTTCGTGAAGATTACAGAAAACTGAAAAACCTAGTTATTTTGGTAGCTTAGCTTGTTCACGTATATATCACAAACAAAAACCTTCACAAACACCAAAATAGCGCCATCACCAAATCTATATAATAGGAAAACCTCCGGAGAAAGGTAATCAAAAGCGATATGAATACTCTCTTTTTCTTTTTCTTCAATAGAAGGAAAACAAAAATACTGAACCAAGCTTGTAACAGCAAGCAGAAGCTAACTGACAAATAGCTTTAACCAAATGGACTTTCGGCTTCTGCAGAGGCGAGAGAGAGGAAAGAGAGAGAAACTAACAAGTTGTTAAGGGGGTTGTGTATTTTAAGAAACTAGATTAAATGGACCAAAATTGGGTGGGAAATATGAAATATTATACTACTCTCTCACCCTAGTCTGTTTTGATATATTTTATTTCAAAAATACTACTCCAGTAATTATCATTTCTTTACTTAGCAATTCTTTAATTTCTCCCTAAGGTACCTTTAAAAATCCAAAATTAAAAGATATTAATAAACTTAATATATTTTTTATTTAACACCATGAAATTTAAGATTTTTACTTTTCTGTTAAATCAAATAGACCAAAGAAATTAAAACAAAAATCGTACTCCCTTTATTTTTCTCATATGGTACATTTTCTCTGTTAAGTGATATGTATTTATTATATTAAAAATAAATTTTTAATAATAAAATTAATAGAAAAATTATTATTTTTATTATTAAATATTATTTATCACTTAATAAATTTCTTTCAAGACATTAAATTTAGTACTATTAAAAGGTAAGTAATATTATTTGTTACATGTGCTCAAGTCACAGCGAACAAGTATTGGGGAAAAAAATAAAACGAAAATAGTATAATAAGGGGGAGAGACTAACGTCCGCTACTAGTTATAATGTGCGCATATATTGAGAAACGAACACGTCATAGTTAGGGGGGACATGCAGTTGACACGTACAAAAAGTGACGGTGAGGTGCGCATGGGTTGGCCACGGCGCAAGTTAGAGAGGAGTAAAGTAGCGGGGTCTGTTGAAGAGAAATTAAAAAGTATAAATAACATAAATATGTGAAAGTAATTACACTCTCTTTTATTTTTTTAATTATTTTTTATTTTTTTTATTAATATACATAATATGGTCGATATATATATAATATTCTGTATATATGTTGAAATTTTTATAATATATTTAAAGAGTAAGAATTTTTTGTAATATTAAAAATATAAACTGTGTATTTGTGTAATTTTTAGAATGGTGTTATGGGTCTAAGAACAGTGGAACTCAATGTCAATGGGGGATTAGAGGAAAGACTTATCCAACTTTTAATTAAAAAAATTCATTAAGCAACATAATCAGATAGATACGTAATTTATTTAAAAGTATATAATCCACTTGTTTACTTCCTCGTTCACTTTAGATCATACAAAAAAAATAACTTGTCCAAAAATACTTGTTGAGAATCAGGATTTATTAAAAATAATTTTTTTATTTTATTTTGAGATAATTAAATAGATACGTAATTTATTTAAAATATATACTTCATTTATATACTTCGTCCGTTCACTTTTAGATCATACTAAATAAAATTTTGTTCTGAATCGGGATATATCAAAAACAGTCTCTCTACTTTATTTTGAGATAATCAGATAAATACATAATTTATTTAATAGTATATACTCTACTTGTATATTTCCTCCGTTCATTTTTAGATCATACTAAAAGATTTTTGTTTACTTGTCGAAAAATATTTATCTTGAGTCGGGATTATCAAAAATAGCTCTACTCATACTGAGGTAATATATTTCACACTCCGCTTTATAAAAAAATCTTCTATAAAAATATACTGAATATATTATTGTTATTGTTATACTTGTCAAAAATATATTTTTGCTTTTACTTTTAGCATGTCAAATAAAAAAAGAATTTTTTCATATTTTATCATTAATATTAGCTATGCTATTTATTTCTTGAATTGTTTTTCAAAATTTAATACAAAATATCGACAGTAGTTGCGAAGGCAATACTAACAACTGTACATATAGAGTTTTTGCTTGTCGCCTTTTTTTCAGCCATAATACATGGAGAAAATTTGTTGTATTGCTCAAATTTCCAAAAATTATTATTGCATAGTTATCAAAATATTTAAAATGCACCACTCTTAAAATATTCAATACATATTTTCAATATTTTTAGAGAATTTCACCTAACATAAATAATTAGGTAGTGCAATTTTATTTACATTGATTATACACACATCCCCTCTTTTGGTTACGAGTAAAAGGATGGATTGGTATTGGTTATAGTTTCGGCTGTGGCATGCATGTGACGAATGCATGGGAACCTGCAGCTTAGGTTGTTATACTTGGCTGATTTAACACTCCATTTATTTATTTTCACTTGTTAAAAAAATTATTTTATTTTAATAAAAAAATATTTTGAAAAAAATAAAATAAGTCAAATTTATTTTTACTTTTACTTTTATTTTTCTCTCATAAATTTTTTAAAATATTTTAAATTAATACCCATGATCAACTCTAATTTTAAAAATAGTATTCCCTCCGTTTTATAATAAATAAATTGTTAAATTTTGACACACAAATATAAATTTAACATAACTTTCTTAAAGACGTAAATGAGTAGTATTATTTTTATGATAAAATAAGACCTTACTTTTTTTATATGTGTCTTTTTTTAGCTCGATTTGCATTGAGTTATCAGATTAAAAAAAGTGGTACTATAGTAGAATATTAAAATACAGTGTGCAAACCATGCTGTGATTCGAATTTCGGAGGAATAAACTCATTTGTTGAGTATGCCGGTGGTCATCTTTATTTACTATATTTATTTATTTGTAATATTATCAGTTTGACAATTGACCCTTAAAATATACTAGTACTAGTATTTAGGTCAAAATAACAATAATAATATATTTAAAATATTTTTTAAAAATAAATTTAAAATAAATAATCGATCTAATATATGAATAACTCATCTCAAACCCATTCATTAGGCATAGTGGTATATATTTTTTATTTAGAGCTTAATTAAATTTAGAAATTACCTCGTTGCGTCTCATTATTTAATTATACTGTTATTGGTATCAAAGGCGGAGCTAGTCTATTAAAGAAAAGTTCAGACGAATCCCCTTCAATAGAAAATTATAGTATTATTATATGATTAAAATGATTTTTATTTATATATTCTAGATGTTGAACCCCCTTCGATGAGTTTTTCTTCAGATTTTGACCTCCCTAAAAAAAATTCTGGCTCCGCCTCTGATTGGTATTAAATTTTTCTACTATAACTAAATTTGTGTAAGGCAATTTTTTTATTTTCATGATCTATACTTACATATTCAGGATCGTTTGGTGTGAGGTATAAGAGATAAATAATTTTAAAATAAAATAAAAATTATTTTGTCTCATGTTTGGTGTGAGGTATTGACTAGTATCAGAATTATTTATCTCGCAATTTACATCATAATGAAGAGATAAGTTATCCCATATACATTAATTATTTATCCCACCATTTACACCATAATGATGAGATAAATTAATTATTTTGAAATAACTCTTTTCCAATCGAACGTCCTCAAAGTCTAATTATTGTGTCGTAAAATTTGATGATTTCAGGTTTGTACGTACAGAGATGAATCCAGGAGTTGAGCTTAAGGGGTGCACCTTTATATTTAAATATAATAATTAATAGCTTCAAAATTCGACATACAACCCTTTGAAAACTTATTAGTTATAGTATTTTATAAGCAAAATTTTAATATTATTGAATATCATTAATTAGACTTAATATGACAAAAGTGTATCATGCATCGTACTTGAATTCAATGCATTTTTATATTTTGAACAATAATTAAAAAAATTAAAATATATAAAATTCAAGAGATTTGCTTGCTAGATGATTGCTACAGAAAACGTTTGATTTAAGCCTATCTCAAATTTTAAATTGCTAATATTTTAAATAAAAAATAAGTCAATGATCAAAGGATAAAAATAAAATAAACATTACACCGTATAAGATAGGAAAAATATCTACCTTTTAAAGTTGAACGAAAGTTTGTATTTTAAAAAAACCAAATACGTAAATAACGTCCATAATACATAAGAAAAAATGTAAAATAAATGATCGACTACTAAATAGAAAGTTTTTATATATATGTGTGTGTATGTGTGTTATGGATCAAAAATTTTAAATATAGCTAATAATTTAGACAATATTGTTTGAAGGGGGAACATAAAAAACAATAATAATGCTTCAGATAGTACAATAACATGTACTTGAAAAATGGAAAAGCAATAAAGAAATGTTGTTGTTAGGGGTAACGCCCCGAGAGTACACCCTGGGCGCCACACGGTACTTACAGTCCCGGGGGACCACAAGCTAACCCATGAGCTGATACCTGCTGTGAGCACTGAATAATATAATAACATATGCGGAAGAACAACTGATAAGCCATAAGGTTTTAGCAACTGAAAATAATACTGAATCGTGAATCTGGAAAACAACTGTTTGAAACTGATAAGATAAAGATAAACTGACTGACTATCCTAAATGTCCGAAAACCTCTAAACTGACTGAATATGAGTTGATGAGATAGGCCCGAACTAACTCTAACTAACTAGTGAACTGAAAGCATGAAATAAAATAGTCTGTCCTCGAAATATGAGGACTCACCACTGCTACGGCTGATAGTCTGGGAAGTCTATGCGCGATCCGAGAACTGGGCATCCAAACTTATGATACATCATAACGCAAGAAAAGAATATGCGATCAGTACTTTGAAAGTACTGGTATGCTAAATGAGGAACGTTGATATGCATGGTTTCACGAACATGAATAATAAATGTCTGAATGTATATATATAATATGAAGTACTAAATAGAGTGCATGAAATTTGTAGATACTGAGGATACGTAAAATTTGTAAATACTGAGGATGCATGAAAACTGTAAGTACTGGGGATGCATGACCAAGCATATAACATGTTCTGAATATAATTTGTAAAAACTGAAATACTAAAATATGATAACTGAATCACTGATATCTGTATGTTATGGTCAAGTAATTGAAACTGAATTACTGGACTGATTACTGGACTGAGACTGTGGGAGTTATCATCCAACCGACATGCCCCAATTTGAGCTAATCGAGGTCCAACCTATAACCCTAGTTGGAAGGGTGTTAGTACAATATCACGGGTACTAATGCTGGCTATGTAGATCCACTATATTGATGTACTGTCTTGAAGGACTAAGGGTGTCAAGCCTAAACTGATGGGTGATCCCTGCGAGGTAATCAAGCCTAATCTGATGGGTGACTCCTCATATCCTACGCTGGCTACGTAGTTCTGGAGTACAGGTGCTGCTGCTAACGACTCTGCTTATCTGATGGGGAAGCCACCATCTCTACACTCGCTCGGTGCTAAATCCTACTCCCAACTGAACTGACTCGGATTGTTGAATTGTTCTAAGTTTAACTGATTTTGATGACTGACTGAACTAATAATGCTCATAACATATTCTGAAACTAGTCTAAAGATGCTGATACTAGGTAAACAGTTAAGTTTTCGGATATTCATAATATCAGGACTCAATAGCAATAATTGTAAAATAGTACTTAAGCTTGAAGGACATAACATGAAAGCTTTTATCAAACATTCATTCTTGTAAGCATTTTATCAAACACTTGGTATTCATAGTTTAAGCTAATAATGGGAATAGTAGGAAACTTGGAGTAATAGCGTGATTTCAACATCAATAACACTTTATTATGATTTAATTCAGTAAATAGCAACATTGAAACATGTGGGGTCTGATAAACAACATCAATTTCGTGTAAACATGGTATAGAATTTCAATTCATGGGAATTCATGGTTAAAATCATAATAACTAGTAAAGATCACAACTTTAAATTTAAAAAAGGATACTTGGACTCCATGGGTTGAAGGAACCCATAGATGAACACTTAACATACCTATTTTGATGAATTCGTGAGAATTGATGGTGAATTTTTGAAATTTGATCTTGAATTTTGAAGGCTAGGGTTTATTCTTTTGAGAGAGTGTGATTTTAATTTGGAGAAAATTGTTAAAAGTGATGTAAAACTGGTATTTAGGGACTTAAATCCCGTGTTTGGACGGGTTAGGGGCTTTGGAAAAGACCAAACGGTCCCTGAAATTTAAGTGACGGAACTGACAATCCCAATTTTTGGCTTCGGAGTGACGCGGTACAGTCACATCGGGCCACTGGAAAATTGACAAACCCCATTTTGCCCAGCAGCGCGACGCGCTGCTATCGCGTTGCGCCACTAAAAATGGACATTTTCCAACTGGACTTTTGGCGCAACGCGATGGCTATCACGATGCCTCACTGGAAATTTAGTACTACAAAAATGCCCCTTGGAGCGACACGGTGTTTATCACGATGACACACTGGAGAAGGACGAACATGAAAGCGACGCGGCCTTATCGCGTTGAGCTACTATTTTGCACCAAAAGTGTCATGACTTCTCAGCCGAGTATCAGATTTGGGAGAAATTGGTATAGTTGAAAAGCTAATTCAATTTCCTACAATTTGGTGGGTCATGAGCTAGAAAATTTTGAGTATAGTAAAAGATATGCTCGTTTAAAGTTGACTAAAGCAACATTCTTATACAAAATTCAATCGGTAAGGATTATTTTGATTCGTCTAACAGTTGGGAGTTATTTGAGACATTAATATACATCAAACTAAGGAAAACTATCGAAGAATCATAATATAATATGCATAAGCTTGAAACATGACTCTAGCATTGGCTTGGATTTTTGGGGTATCACAATATCTCCCCCTTGAAAACATTCGTCCTCTAATGAGACTGATTAAGCTGAAAACACTGAGGGACTGAGGTTACATGCTGAATATACGTGATGCAAATTTGAGTACATGACTGAGTCTGAAACATGATTCACGACTGAATTCGTTCTGTGAATGCATGATTGACATGAAAATGATATGCAGCTGAAACTAAGCATGGAAAAAGGGAAATTCTAAGGAGATTGTTACCTTAATCCAAGTCTGAGTTTGTGGAGAAAAGATGAAGGTAATTGATCAGCATATCTGCTTCTGTTTCCCAAGTGGCTCCCTCAACGGACTGATTCCTCCAAAGAACTTTGACTAGGGGAATTTCATTGTTCCTTAGTCTACGAACTTGTCGATGAAGAATTTTGACTGGAATTTCCTCATAGGAAAGGCTGTTCTAAACATCTACACTTTCTAAGAGAACAACTACAGATGGGTGACCAATACACTTTTTTAATAAAGAGGTATGGAATACTGGGTGCACTGATGCTTAGTCTGTAGGCAACTCAAGCTTATAAGCCACTTTTTCAAAACAGCTCAAAATCCTGTAAGGGCCAACATATCGGGGACTAAGGTTCCCCTTCTTACCAAACCTTTTCACTCCCTTCATGGAAGAGATCTTCAGATATACGAAATCACCAATCTCAAACTCAAAATCTTTCCTTCTCATATTTGCATAAGATTTCTGTCGGCTCTGGGCTGTCTTAAGCCTTTCGCTAATCAACTAAACTTTATCTAAAGCATCAAACACCAAGTCAGGCCCTACTAGCGCGGTTTCTCCTATTTCAAACCAACTAATCAGAGATCTATATCTCCTTCCATATAAAGCCTCGAATAGATCCATCTGAATACTGGAATGATTCTTGTTATTATACGCGAACACAAGTAAAGGCAAATGATCATCCCAACTGCCCTTAAAGTCGACTACGCATGCTCTCAATATATCCTCAAGGGTATGAATAGTCCTTTCTGCTTAACCATCTGTCTGAGGGTGGAAGGCTGTACTGAGGTAAACTTGGGTACCAAGACCCTTCTGAAAAGCTTTCCAAAAAAGTGAGAGGTAAACTGAGTACCTCCATCTAAGATGATAGATAACGGAACACTCTGCAACATAACTAACTCTCTAATATAGAACTTGGCATAGTCCTTGATGGAATAAGAAGTATGGACTAGCAAGAAATGAGTTGATTTGGTCATTCTGTCCACAATGACCCAAATCAAATTATGTTGCTGATGAGTACGAGACAAACCTGTCACAAAATCTATATACACTTTCTCCCACTTCCAAGTGGGAATACTGAACTCCTACATAAACCCATTTGGCTTCTGATGTTCAATCTTAACCTACTGACATGTGGATCACTTAGCTACAAACTCTGCAATATCTCTCTTCATCCCACTCCAACAATAGATATCTCGCAAATAATGGTATATCTTCGTGGCCCCTGGATGAATAGAGTAACGCGCACCATGCGCTTCTGAAAGAATTCGCTGTCTCAACTCATCAACACACAGCACACACAATCTACCCTGGCAACGCAATACACCATCTCCCCTTGGGAGAAAATCTCTACTTTCTAATCTCTGACTAAATCCTTCAGCTTCACTAGACTAGGATCCCTATCTTGCTTTTCTTTCACTTCGGCAACCAAGGAAGATTCCGAACTATTCTGAACCCAAACACTACCCTCAGCTGAATCAACTAAACGAACACCTACTCTGGCAAGCTGATGAACTTCCTACACTAATTTTTTCTTATCGCCCTCGACTAGGAGTGTTCATGGTTTGGTTTTTAACTTAATCGAATCGTGATCCAAACCAAACCGATTAAAAAACCCGATATATGGTTAGGTTTAGTTTGGTTTGATTTTGAATTTTAAAAAACCGATACTAATTTGGTTTGGTTTGGTTTTACTCTAAAATAACCGACAAAATAACCAAATCGAACCGATATATATATATTATATTATAATTATTTATGTATTATTCATAAATATAATATAAATATTTGTTACATTTTATATTTTAATCATGATTTAACTTTAATCGTAACACATTAAGTCATTTCTTCATCTAGTTGATAGTACCTTATGAGATTCCAAGTGAATTTCGCACTTTGAATGACAAATGATACTAATTATGAAAATAATATCTTGTTGTATATTGAAATTTATAGCTGAGATTCATTTGACTATAGACAATCATTAATTTTAACTTTCTTTTTGAATCTTATTGAGCAAGAAGTTTATGTGTTCACCTTTTGGGGGGTTTATCATATCATTCTATTAAATGTAGTTTTAAAATATTTTTTTAGAAGCATTCATATGGTGTTTTTCATAGCTTTGCCGAAGTATAACACTCAATTAACATCTTAATTTCAAGGTTAAGATACAACACTCGGTTAACATCTCATATGTTAGATTGGATTTATTTTTTTTAATTTTTAACTTTTATCATTAGCTAAAGTTATAACCAAAAAAATCGAACCAAACCGAACTAAACCGACAAAAACCAAACAGATGATTATTTTTTTGTTTAGTTTGGTTTGGTTTTAGAAATTTAAAAACCAACTAAGTTGATTTGGTTATAGTTTTGACCAATAACCGACCCATGAACACCCCTACCCTCGACATGAGCAACACTACCCATAGACAACCTACTTAGGGCGTCTGTCACTACATTGGCCTTTCCCGAGTGGTACAAAACACTCATATCATAATCTTTCAATAATTCTAACCAACTCCTCTGGCGCAAATTCAAATATTTCTGCAAAAAAACATACTGCAAGCTTTTGTGATCTGTGAACACATTAACATGTACCCCATACAAATAGTGTCTCAAAATCTTCAAGGCAAACATAATAGTTGTTAACTCAAAATCGTGGGTAGGGTAATTCTTTTCATGGGGCTTAAGCTTTCTAGAGGTATAGACCACAACCTTACCCCTCTGCATCAAAACACATCCCAACCCAACTCTGAAAGCATCACAGTACACAACAAACCCAGAACTCAAAAGCAATAATTGTAAAATAGTACTTAATCTTGAAGGACATAACATGAAAGTTCTTATCAAACATTCATTCTTGTAGGCATTTTATCAAATACTTGGTATTCATAGTTTAAGCTAATCATGGGAATAGTAGGAAACTTAGAGTAATGGCATGATTTCAACATCAATAATACTTAATCATGACTTAATTCAGTAAATAGCAACATTAAAACATGTGCGTCTGATAAACAACATCAATTTTGTGTAAACATGGTATGAAATTTCAATTCATGGGAGTTCATGGTTAAAATTACAATTTAAAATTATAATAACTTGTAACAATCACAACTTTAAATTTAAAAGAGGATACATGGACCCATGGGTAGAAGGAACCCATGAATAAACACTTAACATACCTAGGTTGATGAATTCGTGAGAATTGATGGTGAATTCTTGAAATTTGATCTTAAATTTTGAAGGCTAGGGTTTATTCTTTTGAGAGAGAATGATTTCAATTTGGGAAAAATTATTACAAGTGATGTAAAAGTGGTATTTAGGAATTTAAATCCCGTGTTTAGACGGGTTAGGGGCTCTGGAAAAAAAAAACGGTCCCTAAAATTTAAGTGGCGGAACTGACAATCCCGATTTTTTGCTCCAACGCGACGTGGTACAATCGCGTCGGGCCACTGGAAAATTGACAAACCCTATTTTGCCCAGCGGCGCGGCGTGGTGCTATCGCGTTGTGCCACTAGAAATGGACAATTCCCAACTAGACTTTTGGCGTGACGTGATGGCTATCGCGGTGCTTCACTGAAAATTGACAACTGCGAAAATGTCCCTTGGCGCGATGCGGTGCTTAACGCGGTGACACACGGGAAAAGGACAAACGTGAAAATGGCCATCACCGTGATGCGGCCTTATCGCATTGGACTACTATTTTGCACCAAAAATGTCATAACTTCTCACCCCGAGTATTGAATTTGGGCGAAATTGATATTGTTGGAAAGCTAATTCAATTTCCTATCATTTGGTGGGTCGTGAGATAGAAAATTATGAATAGAGTAAAATATATACTCATTTGAAGTTGACTAAAGCAACATTCTTATACGAAATTCAATTGGTAAGGACTATTTTGATTCGTCTAATAGGTGGGAGTTATTTGAGACCTTAATATACATCAAACTAACTTGTAAAACTATCAAAGAATCATAATGTACTATGCATGAGCTTGAAACATGACTCTACCATTGGCTTGGATTTTTGGGGTATTACATTAGGCTTCGAATCTGAATCATCAGGTTAAAAAAAAGACTTTTAGGTGGCCTGCTCAACTATCCCATCTGCCCAAGCCAGTTATTATTTTTTTTTTTGGGAGAGGGGGAGGGGGGGGAGGGGGGAGGGGGGGGGGAGCACTGCTTATATTTAACTTAACTGATATATATATATATACAGATATACAAATTACATGTACAAAGTTTTTCTCGAGGTTAGAGAGTACACGTGCACCCTCTACTTTCAATGTAAGTCCGCCTCTGAGTACGTAAGAGTACTAGAAAATATAGTATAAGTGAATGTTTAGTCATGTTATGTACAAGGTAGAAATATGGATGTAAACATTGGTGCACAAGTTATATAATAGAGGAAAAAATTTAAATATTTTGGGTGTAAATATTAAAAAAAATGAAAAGATAAAAGATGACATATCGTATTAGAGCGGGATTGATGAAATAATGAAGCTAAGACTCACATTGGAAATATTATGTAATAAGAATATGTCACAAAGTCTTAAAGACAAAGCTATATAGAGGTAGTTCAATCTTTAATCTTATGAGACAAAAGTATTGGACAATCAAGAACATATATATTCAAAAAATGAAGGTATTTCGACTTCTGTTTCACAGTCTGTACTTGATGAATAAAATAGCAACCCGTAAGGGCTGGCAAGTGTTCTTCCTTGTGTGGATTCTATTTCAATAGAAACTTGATGAGTCGATCCACCTACAATACCCTTTCCGTTGCTGTTGAACCTGCCAATCAAATTTGTCGTAAGACTCGTAATGATCAACTTTATCAAGATCCCATTTTATTGATCCCGACAAATCCTAATTTAATGCCTCGTCTTTCAAGAATGAATTTTGTTAGAATTATTAGTAGAAATAAGAAAATAATTTTGTTGATACATTCGAGTAATTAAACGTTTCACAATCAGGAAACTAAATTTATTGTTACATATTAACAAGGATAAGACTAGGAAAGAAGGTACACAAAATAGGATAGATGTGGCCTCCATAGTGGAGAACATGAAAAAAGTGAATTAAAATCAATGACTATGACATGGGTAGAGGAAGTGTGCCAATGCAATATTGATCAACACGTGTAAGAGGTTGGTTGTAGCAGATATATAGGATATGTAAATCATAGTTCAAAAAGAAACTGATGGAAGATGAGTAGACAAGACATAACCTATTTTTAGCTTTTGAGAACATGACCTTATTTATATAGGGTGGTACGAAGGTCGTAAATTAAAGTTGAAGGGTAATACATAGCAAAGTGTTATTATATTTTTATGTGGGATAGGCGGGAGGTTAGTATCCTTCACTTATTTTCTTCTTATTTAGTAATATTATTTTCTATTCACGTAATATCTTAATTTTTATTATTTTTTACTAATAATATTATTTCGTTTTCTTTGTCTATATATCTTGCTATTTATTATCGCTAAATTATTACTTCCATGTTGAAAAAATTGTTATCCGTTTTTTTTTTCTTGGAAAAGAAAAGTTTTGTTCCTGAAGTAACAAATTATTGTTAACAAATAGAATTGAAGTTGTCAAATATATTTTCTTAAAAGAGTAAAAAAATGAGAAGTAGTAGTTATATTCTGCCTATATTTTCTTGTTCAAGAAAAAATGTTGTCGACTTGGCCCGGCCTTTCATGATTTTATTTATACTTCAAGAGGCATTATATAATGAGGAACAAGAAGAAAAATTATGAGGGAAAACACATGAGGAGAATTCTAAAATCGTAATGTTAAAAGGTGCAAATTTATGCTCAACTTTTTGAATTGAGTATAGTGAAATAATGAACGTATTTCTTTGGTTTTTGATAATAAATTAAATTTTTTTGTGAAGAATAAATGGATCTACGAGATTATGTTGATCAATACATATGATTCAATTAAGACATGACCAATCAGAAATACTACTGCTTTTATCAAAAGAATTCAAATTTAGATAATTACTATCTCACTTCATTATATTGGTTATTGAGAAGTTAGAAATATATCTTCGCTTGTTAAAAAAAAAAGGATTGAAAGATAGACTAGTCTAAATCTGCACGATCCTTCTAATAATATTCATAAATAACTGATTTTTGAGACCATCATCATATAATTTTTTATGAGTACATGATTGATATCGATATATATTTCAATGTATCTCTCCGACTAAATCGAAACAAACATGTTTTCGAACCTTCTAAGGAAAATGGAACATAATAGTAGATGTCATAAATACATAATATCATGATTGATTTGGGCACTGATATAAGTGTAAAAACTATATATTATATATCCAAAATCATACATATAAAAATCTCTAATAGAAATATTTGTTGTTGTTTTTTTTTGGTTGTTGCTAAAAGAAGTTTGATTAAGTGTTTTTATATTTTTGTCATTTATCTCTAATAGAAAAATATTGTTTTCTTTACTTGGATATATGGTGATTCGATCCCTTTCCTTGCATACAGACCAAATGCAGAAAGAAAAGAATTAGCAGTAGTAAATTATAATAAGGGATCGTTTGGTAGAGTGTATTAAAATGTTAATGCATGCATTCGTTTAATGTGTATTAGTAGTACCTTGTTTAGTATACTTTTTTACCCTATGTATAACTAATGCAAGCATTAATTATACACTCTATTGTGTATTGAGGTGCGTATTACTAATACCTCAAATTTCATGGCATTAGTAATGCAATGAATCTAATGCATGCATTCACTAATTTCTGCATCCTTTCCAACATATATATTGAGGGTATTATGTAAAAGAATTTTTTTTAATTTTTTTTTTATGTAATTTATGTTTTTTTTAATACATCGAATCAAACACTACATAAAAAAAATACAAATATAACTAATGCAAACATAACTAATACAAATATTATTAATACATTATATTTTATATTATTTTTATAGATTCTATCAAACGAGTCCAAAAAGTTTGCATAAGGGTTGTTTTTTCCTAGAAATGATAAACCCCATGTGCATTTCTGCAAAAAGAGGAAATAATAAATAAAAGAATTGCATGTGACTTAAATCCTGGAGCTAACTAAAATATGATTGGAATTGGATATTGTTCGACTGTTGGAAATTCCAAGAGTTACTGCTATTAATCAATTTAATTTGCTTTTTATTTTTTATATTTTATTGTTAATTTTTCATGTAATCTGATTGTAAACATTGAAATTTTGTAGATTCTATAAAAAGAATTTAATTTTGATTAGGATTTTTGGGGCTATTTTATCCTAAATGTAGCTTGATGGTCACTTTACCTAAACCATAAATTACGCTTATATAAAGGGGGCAAATATCTCTTTTAAAGAGGGATCTGAAAAGTACCAAAAAAATTCATGGATATTTATAAAGATCAAAACTCACTTTTCTTGATAATCAAATACATCAAAACCCTCCTTTCATGGAGATCAAATCCAAATGTTCCTACGTTCAAGAAATACGCCATCAATGACGCTCGAATTATGGAGAAATTCATATTCAAATCTTGAGAAATATGCTACTGACGGCCCTCGAATTAAGGAGAAAATCAAGAGAGAAGAATCAAGAGAGGAACAGATTTGTACCCACATCGTTTATCAATAAAAAAATCATGTTTCTTCATATTTTTATTTGTGATTGTAATTCATTTTTGTCACTGTAAATTTGTTGGAAACACTGATATTTATATCGAGGCTCGATTAAATTTGAATTTGTAATTAAAGGTCTCATGTTGAAGGATGAATGTTCCCTGACAAAATGACTTAGTCCATATTTGGAGACCACCAGCAGGCGCGACAAGCGAATTAATGGAAGGAACCAACACTTATAATCTTTCTCCAAAAGTAGTCGTTCTTGCGAGAAGCAAGGGATATTGTAAGTGGAGACTTTTGTTAAAATAAATTATAAGAGAACGAAAATTAGTGATAGCATAATTAAGTAAAACCAAAGGAAATTAGGTACTTTCATAATATTCTAAGTTATTTTTCATTTTTCATATCTCAATAGAGAAATATATAGGTCTAATAAGCACCATATATAATCTATTTGTTAAGAGTTCACGTCGTAAAAGGGATGAATAATTAATCTACTTACATACGGACTTAAACAATCATCCCCTCATGAACTACGTTTTGGGTTGAGTTAGGCGCAAGTGTCATATCTTTAATTACAATGGTATCAGAGTCAAGATCATTTCAAATATTTTTTTCACCAATATTGAGTCCCTATATTATATTACCCACGTTTCAGTTAATGAGGTCCAAGCGTATGGTGGAGTGTTAAGAAACTCATATCAAAAAAGAAATGAGTGATTGATCTCATATGAACTTGAGTAATTCTCTTCTCATGAGCTAGCTTTTGGGATTGGTTAAACCCAAATATCATATCTTTACACGATCAAGTGATTGTCATACGATTAGAAGATTACGAATTTAAGTCGTGAAAACAATCTCTTACAAACTTGCAGAATAAAATTGCGTACAATAATTTTTTATATAATCCTATTCATTTTCAAACACCACATAGTAATAATTTAATGCATGAATAAATTTGCAGCTTCGAATGAGAACCCATGTAGTTGGTCAACAAATTATGAGTTCATCTTATTCCAATTATATATAGCTATAATTTAGATCATGTATTTGTTTTAAAATATCCATTAAATGGACTATGACAACATTTGAAATTCTAAATTTTAACTTATAAAGTTGAAATTTTAAAGCTATCTTTATTTGTAAGAGAAAGCCCACATAAAATTTCTTTTGCGTGATTTTATTTTTCTATTATATGAGTTGGTTAAATGAAAATTTAAGAGGAATAATAAAAATCCAACACCATATATTTTATGAAAACTTCTTACCTGTATCATTTGAATTATTCTTGGTGGCTTTTAGCGGTTAATTAATTTATTGCCCTAATTAATTTGACCTTTGTCCTCTGCATTATATACCTTGAAAAAATGATTTAACCAAAAAAAAAAATACCTTGAAAAATTGAAGAAAATAAAATATTTTTAAATAATCTTGGCCGTTAGTCAGTTAGTAACAACCTTAGATATAGCTTGACCAACTCTTCTCACTCTCCCGGCAAATTTGAAATTTAAAGTTTATAATTTCTGAAGTTTATTATATATACATATTTAATAAATTTTTCAATAAATCTTAAAAAAAAAAAATATTAAAGCTATTGAATTTTGTCGAACTGCACTTCATAACTCTACAATGCCGTACTCTAACTCTCACAAGTAAAAAAAAAAAAATCTACGCAAATCTTACCCAACCCTTGTGAGGCTATTTGCTAAATCAATCGTAGAGTTAAAAAAAAAAACAATTGATAATTCACAACTAAATATGATTAGCAACATTTTTTATATTTAGCTACAAAATTTATATGTTTCTAGCTATTGTTTTTCTAAGTAGTGATGATGATATATGCTTGCGGCTTGGTATGGCATGTTTATTATTAAATGGTCTATGTTAAGACGAGCTAAAATCACAAACTTCATTGGATGTTTTAGTTTTTAATCCCATACATAATCATGACAAATTGGACATATAATTAGAAGTTCTAGAGGAAACATACGTGTAATCTAAATACATGAAGGAACATTAATGGACCACACAACAATTATTAAATTAAGTATAAGACACAACTACGCCTAATAAGCGTGATTATTTATGTTCAAATATCTTTCCTATTTTAAGCAAGAAAATCATTACTTATGACTAAGGGTGGGCGTTCGATATTCGGTTTGGTATTTTTAAAGTTTGGGTTCAGTAATTCGGTAATTGGTATTTGAACATAGATGCTATATACCATACTTATAAACATCAATTTGATAATTCGTTAATTGGTAAATTAAACTTTATTCAACAACAAAATATTCGATGAAATCTCACAAGGTCCGGACGACAAAACAATTTTCATTATCACTAATTAAATATATAATTAGGGGTTGTTTGGTTTGAAAATAAGTTATATCGAAATTAATTATACTGGGATAAGTTATGATGAGATAAGTTATATGGAATTAGTTATGCGATTATTTTTTTATTGAGTGTTTGTTTTGTTGTAGTCAAAGTACTATACATGGTATAATTTCTAGGAATAAATTGATTGATTACCAAAATACCCTCCATCTTATTTAACTTTTTATATATATATATTTCTTTTTAAGCTTTAAATATTCATTCTTAAAATTTTTTATTATTTTTTAGAGAAATTAAAATATATAAATAAACATAATTTATATATTTTACAACCATTTTGAACGGTAAATTGTTCAAAATTTATTTATTTATAAATATATTATACGTTAATTAAACATAATTTATGTATGTGTGAGAATATATTACGTTATATATTATGCTATATATAATTAAATTATATATAATTCAACATAATTAACATGATTAAACATAATATATTATAATTAAATATATTAATATAATATATTCATAATATTATACATTATATATTACTTATATATTACGTAATTACGTTATATATTACCTAATATATTATATTCATAATTAATGAATATATTATACGTTAATTAAACATAATTTATGAATATATAATTTTTATATATTTATGAATATATTATACATTATTCATAATATATTATACTGTTCATAATATATTATACGTTCAAAACATAGTTATTATACAGTTTATCGGTTTATGTTAGTTATTATTATATATATATAATTTATTTATGAATATATATATATGTGTGTGTGAGAGAGAGAGAGAGAGAGAAATGAAAATAATAGAGTTTGAGGGTATTTTTATCCTTTCATACATTTATTCCAAGGATAAATTATGGTGGAATTGTTATTCCACCAATTGAGTGGATAACTTATTCCGGGACTATTTATTAGTTTCGAAATAAGTTATCCCAAATATTACCAACCAAATATATAATAAAAAATTTTATCCCAAAATTATTTGTTTCACCCCCTCAAACCAAACACCCCTTAGGGTTTTGTGGTCCATTAGGAACCAATGAAGGTAGAGTCTAACACCCAAATTTAAACTAATCCTCCAATATACATTGGAATATTTGCACAGTTGGTCCTTTAAATTATATTAATTTTAGCTTTGATCCTTATAATATTTTTGTTATTGTTGTTGTTCTTATAATATTTACCTAAGTAAATTTAATCTTTAGTTAAATAACAGTTGTACTTTCAGACCTTCTATGTAGAAAAAACATGATATTTAGATTTTTTTATACCTATATTATCCTCAAATATAAAGTAACAATACAAGTTTAATATAATACATTGATAATTAAACAATCTAACACTTAATAATTCATTTACTTTACGAAGATTCATAATTGTGTGGATCGTCCAAAGTGCCCATATCAATTAATTATGAAGATTAAATGTACCCAACCAGAAATCACAAGGATACAATCAAAGTTTATTGATATTTTGAGGGATTAAAAGTGCTTAACTTTCCTTATGATAATGTAGGTGCCATTCTTGTCTTTTTTAAAAAGAAAAAAATCATTCTTCAAATTTTTGACTTTTTAGAGTGGATTTCTTATAAAAATTAGTATTATAATGTTGGTCCAATTAAAATTAGTCATAGTGGGTCCCAACAAACTGGAGCACATAATATTTATTTAGTTTCTTATTGGTGAATTTCCTAGTATTATAAAAGCAACTTGCACATGAATTTTAGTGGGATTGGCTTTTAGGGACCCAAAAAGGCAATGCTTTTTAATTTTTTATGTATATAGTATATGATAAAAAAATAATTTTTCTGTTTATAGAAAGATGGAATGGATCTGCATAGTTTTTTTCTGCAGAAGAGGAAACAATGACTTTATAAGAAAATAATTTAATCATTTTTTTAATAATTTAATTTGTCGATTGCTTAAAGTGGAAGCCTATAAGCTGACATAAATAAACAATACAGATGTGTGCAATAATATAACCTAAACACGATTAAATTGACATTTAATTAATTATCGATATTGAATTAATTATGTTCAATTTACTTAACCACATGGATCAAACTATCAACGATAGATATTAGAAACTCGTTTAGATGATTGGTATGTCATTTCATAATGTATCGTATGCACTCTTATATCGTAACTGTCTTATTTTTTTATTGTTTTGAAATATCATAATTCACACATTAGAAATTTGAAGAATAATTAAGTTTATGATGTATATTCAAAAAAAGTAGGATATGATCAAATAGAGTTATTATTATTAAAAAAAATGAGTGAATGGTAAAATATGATTATTAAAGAATAAGTAAAAACAAAATGATCACAATAAAAAAATTAAATAAAACACAATTACAATAGATCTGTTATTACATAAAATGACACCTTTCAGTATTACATTATACTATATTTCATAATATGATATAAAAATTAGTAAGTAACAATTAAAATAATAAATTATATTAAGTAAAAATTTACACAATCCATATAAATTTTATAAGTAACTACTATCCAAACTACGAAAGGTTTTTAAGTATTAAGTAAAAATTTACACAATCCATATAACTTTGATGAGGTGGGATATCTTCTTTTTTTTTTTTTTTTCAAATACTACGAAAGTGGTTCGTGGGGGTTTAGGCATTGATCCCAACAGAGATAAAAAAAAAAAATAAAAATAAAAAAAAATAGAGAATAGGTTTATGAAAAAGGATATAAATCTTAGCTTAAATTTGATATAACAAGCTGAATATATTGAGTTTTTTATTAGTAGTTTTTTTAAATATGCACCAAAAGAAAGTTTTTCTTGCTAGAAAATTGATTTATCTAATCGATAACATGACAAATCTGTCAAGAACTCTTTATTATATGATTTCTCAAATTGATAAGTAAAAATTCTAAAAATTTAAACCCTATTTTTATTTGGAGCACTCAGAAGTGTGTGTATTTGGCTTATTATAAATTTCTTGGAATAAACTGTTGGTTTAATTAGTTCATTTAAATTATTATCAAACACTATCTAGTGAATGGTGATAGCAATCTCTTTATATCTTGATCATGAAGAAGATATTTTGTTCACTTTGTAGTTTTATGGTCTAATTAAACTAAGATAATTGGCTTATTATGATAATAATATATGAGTGGGATTGGATTCTAACAATGCAATCCACCAAAGAAAAAGAAGTTAAATTAAAGAAGAAAATAACAAATCTCTCTAAACTGTTGGGATCAAAATCATAAAATGTCAATGTAAAAATTAACAAGTATAAATTTTGAGGGCAATAAGTAACGTATATATTGACAAAAACTAATATAAAAAGTATAAAATGTATTCAGAGAATACTCTTTCCTAAACAAAAATTTTTAACGACTAAATTGTGGAGAAAGATTTAATCAAATATAAAGAGATCTTTTTTTAATAAAAGGATCTTTTATTTTTTTAAAATAATTCTAATTATGGTAAAAAAAAATGGTACCAAACCCTAAATTAATTTGTTGAAATGGAACACCAAAAAAAAAAAGAGGTAGTTTTTTTCCTCTAAATTAATTTTAAATATTATTTTTTAAATGTTTTCGAACTAATCACTTCCAAACGTCCACTAAATTATTCGAATTATTATTCTGCACTTCAAAAAGTTTTTAAAAAAATTGTAAAGCATATGAGTACGATGAAACAATATAAGATCTAAAATGAGTAAAGAGAACCCCATTCAAATAATAATAATATAATTAAATAAATATGATAATTATAATTGTAATAGTAATAATTTTAAAAATAGTACAATTCAATAAAGACTTTAATACTGTTCTCAACAATAAAATTAAATACCCAAAAGTGGGAGATGATTAAGATTCTACTACATATGTTACTAGGTTGGTGGGCTACAAATTACAACATTAGCAATATTTAATTGTAATTAATAAAACTAATGATAAAAAGCACATGAGACTTAATTAGACAGAGCGATAAAGTTGACGAAGCTGCATAATTTAAATATAAAAAAGAAGTTGTTAACACCATTCCTTGGTTAGTTGGTCCATTTATTTTCATTTCTATAGCGATAGCATCAAATTAAATTATTTTATTAGTGTTTTTAATTAGTTTTATTAATATAAGTAACTTTGTTCATTAAAACTTAAGTAGATAGTACTCCACAAATTATATTGTCTCAAATGTGATTTGAACACTTTCCTTGAGTTTTAAAATTGCCACATATTATAAATTCTTGTGTAAGGAAGAATTGATTAAAGTTAAGTACATATAATTATACGATTTTATGAAAACATATCTCATGCATTAGAATAATTGTGATATTGGGAGGACAATTACATTAGTTTGTGGGATTTATTTTAAATTCTAAACAAGATTTGAACTATACAATGACAGCGCTTTTTTGGCTAATGAAACTTTAAATTTTTATTTTTTAAAAATAATAATTGGGGTAAAGATTGCAGGTAATAAAACCCTCATCAACAAGGTGAAAATTCATGTGATCAAGTAATTGAGCTACTAAAATTTTTCCAAACTTTGAAGTAAAATTATTTCCAAATACATAAATATGTCTCACTTTTCAAATAATTAAAAAAATAATATCGCATAAATAAAACGAAGAGACTACTAATGAATTAATAATCACATGTTAACTATTTTTTTGTAATTACCAAAAATGTCTCCCTAAAGAACTTATAACATATTTAATCACTTATTTTTAACATAAAATAACAAAATAAGTAAAAAATGATAAATTAAAATTTCTAACCAATGACTGTTGCTTTATAAGTGCCTGTTTGAATGGACTTATAAGACTACGAACACCTCAATTAATGGAGATGACACATAAATATAGCAAATATTTAATAAAAGGTGATTGTATCCCGAGACATAAATATAGATAAATAATAGTAAAAAAACTTTTAACTAATTATGACAATTAATTTGAGACAGAGTGAATAGTAATTAATTAGGATTTGTCAAAGAAGCTACTAGAGCTTCTATACACCAATGATTTAAAGGATAATATTAGCTCCTAACAACTAAATTAGACTTTGAAATATGGGTCATAGTTTAATTTTCGTCTACTCATATTATATATTATCAACCTACCAACTTATTTTGTGTTTTATAAATTAATAATAAGTTCTCACTATATTGTATTAGCTAGCATGCATAAATGGACAAACCAGTGACAATAGATTGCTTACTGATCTAACACTGGAAAGTAGGAAGTAGATAGGAGAAACAATTATGATCCATTAAATTCTTGTTATTATAATAAGCATATAATATATGGTGTTTATGAAAAATTTAATAAGTAGACGTAAGTAGGAAGGTGATAGATTATATGCGTATTATATGGTGTACATTATTTTTCTAAGGGACAAGTTGACATTAGTTTGTCCAAATTAAATCTTAATCCCTTCTTATGGAAAGTGTTCACCTAGTTGTTTGGATGACCAAATCTTGAATTGTATAATAATGGAAATGCAAAGTCAATTAACATACTTCAATTCAAATCATTCTGGGGGAAGAAAAAAAAAATTAGGATATAGATTAAATATTCAAATTTGTTTTGCTCATGTAGTAACAAAAGAGAGCTAGGGTTCTTAAGACCTTTTATTGAAAATCGAGCGCAATATGAAAATATCAGCATTATACATAGCATTCTGTGTATATATTGAGATTTTTGTAATATATTTAGGGAGTTAGGATATTTTGTAATATTGAAAACATAAGTTGTGTATTTGTGTAATTTTTAGAAAAATCATTAATAAAAATCTCAATTTTGGGTCTATCAAGATACATAATTAGCTCATAATTTGGGCTTTGGTAGAATTTAGCAGACTTAAACAGTGGGCTTCCTATGTCAATCTAGGCCCATTGTCTACTGGATTTGGGCTGCGATTAAAGAGAGGGAGGGAAAGTGCACAAATAACCATATTTTAGGTCACCATTTAACTAGTGTCCGTTTCATAATTTCTTTTTGCAAGTTTACTAACTTTCAGGCAATAATTCATAACTGAAGATTGGTAACTTCAGGCATTCATTCACGTCTAAAAGTATGGCTTTGTGAAGGCCAAACATAAGAAGTTTTTGTCTGATGTTTAGTATGGGTCAACAAGACAGAGTGAATATATATATATACTTATCTCAGACATATATGATTGGTCTATATATGAAAATGAAAAATTCAGACGGAAGCGACTAAAACATCAGACGTTTTCGCTTGATGTATACTATGGCTCAACAAGGGAAAAGTTTGGACATTTATGGCTAAATTACTTGTAAAATTGATCAAAAGTTTATTAATATATGTCTTATTAAGTATTTGTGCAAAAAAATAATAATAATAAAGTGGGCATTACTTAAATGGGGCGACCAAAATAGGCCACCCCTTGAAATTTTTACGAGTTTTCATATATTTTACGTTTCCTAAATTTTAATGGTTAAATTTTAGAGAATTTGACAGAAACAGTCGTCCACCAAAATAAAAAGAAGTAATGCATACATACATATATATATATAATAGAAGCACTGGTTTCGACAAGTGTTTCATCAATTACTATACTACCCCCAATTATTCCATGATTTACTATATTACCCCTAATTAATTATTATAAGTCATTTATATATTAAAAAATTAATAATATTTAATTAAAAAATAGATGCCATGTCTGTCTATATTACCCTAATTTCTCCGTGATTTATTATATCACCCCTAATTAATTATAAAAGTCATTTATATTTTAGAATTAATAATACTTTTTTACTATATTACTCTAATTAATTATTATAAGTCATTTATCTATTAGAATTAATAATATTTAAATAAAAAATAGATATTTATGACGTTTGTTTCAGCTGCTTTAACCGTGATTTTACTATATCATCCCTGATTAATTAATATAAGTCATTTATGTATCAAAAAATTAATAATATTTAATTAAGAAATTAGCTGCTTCGTCATTTACTATATTATCCCTAATTGCTTCGTGATTTACTATATTACCCCTAATTAATTATTATAAGTCATTTATATATTAGAATTAATAATATTATTTATTATAATACCCCTAATTAATTATTATAAGTCATTTATATATTAGAATTAATATTATTTAATTAAAAAATAGATATTTATGACGTTTGTTTCAGCTGTTTTAACCATGATTTTACTATGTCATTCCTAATTAATTATTATAAGTCATTTATGTATTAAAAAATTAATAAGTCATTTATGTATTAAAAAATTATAAGTCATTTATGTATTAGAATTAAAAATATTTTTTATTATATTACGCCTAATTAATTATTATAGGTCATTTATATATTAAAATAAATAATATTTAATTAAAAAATAGATATTTATGACGTTTGTTTCAGCTGTTTTAACCGTGATTTTACTATATCATCCCTAATTAATTATTATAAGTCATTTATGTATTAAAAAATTAATAATATTTAATTAAAAAAAATGGATGACATGTCTACATATATTACCCCTAATTGCTTCGTGATTTATTATATTATCCCTAATTAATTATTATAAGTCATTTATATATTAGAATTAATAATATTTTTTTACTATATTATCCCTAATTAATTATTATAAGTCATTTATATATTAGAATTAATAGTATTTAATTAAAAATAGATATTTATGACGTTTGTTTAGGTTACTTTAACCGTAATTTTACTATATCATCCCTAATTAATTATTATAAGTCATTTATGTATTAAAAATTAATAATATTTAATTAAAAATCAGCTGCTTCGTCATTTACTATATTACCCTAATTGCTCAGTGATTTATTATATTACCCCTAATTAATTATTATAAGTCATTTACATATTAGAATTAATAATATTTTTTATTATATTGCCCTTAATTAATTATTATAAGTCATTTATATATTAGAATTCATAATATTTAATTAAAAAATAGATATTTATGACGTTTGTTTCAGCTTCTTTAACCGTGATTTTACTATATCATCCCTAATTAATTATTATAAGTTATTTATGTATTAAAAAAATAATAACATTTAATTAAAAAATAGATGGCATGTCTGTCTATATATTATCCCTAATTGCTCCGTGATTTACTATATTACCCTAAATTAATTATTATAAGTCATTTATATATTAGAATTAATAATTTTTTTACTTTATTACCCCTAATTAATTATTATAAGTCATTTATATATTAGAATTAATAATATTTAATTAAAAAATAGATATTTATGACATTTGTTTCAACTGCTTTAATCGTGATTTTACTATATCATCCCTAATTAATCATTATAAGTCATTTCTGTATTAAAAATTAATAATATTTAATTAAAAAAATAGATGACATGTCTGCTGCAGCTGCTTCAACCATGATTTTGCTAAATGTCACTTATAATTAATTATTATAAGTCATCTAAGTGTTAAAATTTTAATAATATTTTTTAAAAAATAAAATAGACATAAAATGATAAATTAACTCTTGATGTATTAAATTAAGTTGACCTCCTTCAACCGTGATTTAACTGTATCACCCCTAATTAATTATTATAAGTCATTTATGTATTAAAAAATTCATAATATTTAATTAAAACATTGGTTTCGACATGGCTGCTTCAAGAGTTGCGCCGTGATTTTACTATATCACCCTTAATTAATTATTATAAGTTATTTATATATTAGAAAATTAATAGTATTTAATTAAAACAAGAAAAATATGCGTTTATGACATGTTTGTTGCAGCTGCTTCAACCAGAAGATGATCCAAGACTTTATTGTTAATTGAAGTATCTTTTGTTCCAGTTTTTATATGAAATAATCCCATGAATATTAGTTTTACTTCTTTTCTATATTTTGTAACAGGTCTCAATCTTATCATCAAACAATTAAAATAACCCGACTACACGACACATCATACTTTTTTATCATGTGGAAAAAAACTATCTTATAAAACTTCACTCCTTAGCGAGTACCGTTAAATAGTTATTATTTAAAAAATTATAGTTTTAAATCAATGTACATTTATGTTTGTATCTCATCATTATCGAATATTGGTGCTAAAAGATGTCTATAGTGTTGAGCCCCGTGAATTCCAACCACGTGCACTGCTTTTTGTTTTCTCTTTTATTTTTTAATTTAATCTATAAAGCTTTTGGTATTAAAATATTATTTTAATTCAAAGAATTTTATACATTATTCACCCTTCTTTTCAAAACCTTCCTTCTGAAAGCCTATCATTTTACGGTGTACACATTTTTTTTTCAAAGATCATTACAAATATGTATTTTTATTCTTATCTTATCTTGTACTTTCTAGCATGATTCATCACTGTAAATCTGAAATATCTTGTACTTACTAGCATCACTCATCACTGTAAATCAGAAATAAGTCATAAATAAGCATGACTCATCAATTTATCATAAAAAAAGTCGGTGATATACTCTCTATAAAGCTTCAAATAGCTCGATGGTTAGTTCTTCTTTCAGAGCTTTGAAGTTGTATTTTCCTTATCAGTTTTGTTCATCTTGCTGAGGTAAGTTTTTTTTTTGGAGGCGTAAATTGATGATTAAAAATTATTTATTTTTAAATTCTAAATCTTGAATCATGAGGTGCTAATTGTTGTTTGAGTATACAATCAAATAATTTACACACCGGTTAATTCTTCTTTTTTAGTCAAGTTGTTGAGAATTTTGTGATTGAAAGTTCTTTTATACTTTGGAAAAATTATTCGTTCAGAATCATCAAGTTCTTAGCTCCATTTGATAATTCTGCCAAGTTCCTTATTTGTTGTTGTATTACTGAACCAAAGTTCCTAACAATCCTCAAACCTGAAAATTACTGAAATTTGGGGGTTTCTTAACCTTCTTAGTTATCAGAACATTCATGTAAAATTTATGTGTTGTGGTCCTTTCTGTTACATATCTATGTCAAAAGCTATACCTTATTGATACATTTTTGTGCATTTGAGTGCTGATAGAGCTACACGTAGCGAACAATTTAAAGAACTTGACATAAAAATGGCAATTATTGGTATCCTCTTTGAATTATAAGGCTATTTTATGATCGAGGGGATGTTAGAATTCAACTTCACTACAACTATAAACATCTTTAGTGGCTTTAAATATACATTAGCGGCAATACAAATTGATACTAAGCCTTTAACGACAATTAGTTAATTAGTTGTTGAGAATAAAGATTTAGTTAAAAGTTTTGAAAGGTAAAAGGGCTTAGCAGTCTTTGTCTATGTATTTAGGTTGTTAGTTAAAGCCTTCAAGTAGTTAGTTAATCTGTCGAGTAGTTAGTTATAATGGACTAAGTTCAAGTTGAGTAGTATGTAACTTTATGACTGTAACTATATTGATCAGGACACTGAATAAGAATTTTCAGTCATTCTCGTTCTCTGATCTTCTTCTTTTTTCTCTCTTAGTGAATATTGATTACTGGATAACAGAGTTTTCATGCTAATTGGATCCAATGTCGCTAAAGGATCTAGGAACAATTTCTTCGTCTGAGCAATGATCATGTGTGATGAAAAAACATTAGACAATAAGTTATTTTGTGTTATCATCGTCTAGTTTGTTTATTGACTTTCCTTCTAAGGAATTTCTTTATCAAATCCCATTTTCTGTGAATCAATAATTATCATTAATAATCCTAAGATAAAACCTTCCGATAGCAAGAATTGGTACTGTGTATGTCGATTATTATTTAGGCATTTTCCCAGCATGAGCCGAACTTCTTGCCTTAGAAGGTGTCAAATATCTATCCTAATTATTGCAAAAGAATCTGTGCATACTACAAATTTAAATGTTTCGATGCAGAATATACCTGTGGATTTTTTTTAAGCAGAAGTTTTCCAAGACCGCCTACAAAACCTGCAATGAGCAGAAAGAAATATTTCATGTTCGCTTTAAATGTACTCCTGAGCAGCTTATGCCGTTCAAGTCTATCAAAAGTGAGCACTTTTGATCTACGTCAAATATTTAACAAACTTTGGTCGTTAATTTTTTTTTCACAGTTAAACTTTGATCGTTAATTTAACTGTGAAAAAACAAAGGATTACCTTGAACACACATTTGAAAGTGCCATTTTTTCCTTTTCTGCAATTTTTGGCCTATTTCTGAAGTTCGGTGCTGATTTTCCATGTGCAGTTTTTGCTTCTTCTTTTTAAATCTTTTCTTTCACAGTTTTCTTTAAATCTAAGGGTCGGAGTTGGTTAAATATTTGACGGATAGACCAAAACTGCTTATGAGTATATTTAATCGACCACTTTGAACCTGCCCCAAAACATAAGGAACCATTTTTGCTATTTTCTAATGTGAAAAGTATAGAAGACTAAAATAGTTGGAGAACGTCTATTAACCACTACTCTCTCTTAATGGGATGTAAGGTCAGAGCCGGACCAAGAATTTGAAGAAGGCGGGTGCATGGTTGCCTCTAAATACCCCTAACACTGTTTACAAAGTCACAATGATATTACTAGCTCCGGAGATATGTAAACTTCCTACAATTTGTACTTAAAGACAAGGTGTGTCAAATTCTTCAAGATGCGCTACTTTTAGAATAGCCGACACATGCCTATTTGACATTTTTGAAGAGTCCGAGCAACATAGCTCTTAGTGATAAGAGTGCATTCTATTGAATGAAATAGAATCTACCGAAAAAATCGATATACTAAAATATGAAATAGACCTTTAGGTTAATGATGCTCTGTGAACTCTGATCAACAGATTCAAGTTAGTTGATTGATCATTTTTGACAATGTGTACAAATTAATGCTAGCTACAAGTTGGTGTTTGAAAATGTAGGCGCTCTTTGTGCGTCATCAAAGAAGACGCCTAATTGTGATTTTGGAAATATAAAAGATCTCTCTGTATATGATCTTGGCTACCATTTCACTCAAAAATTTAGGTTGTGATCTAATATTATATTCTAGAAAAAATTAGACATGACATCTTTATAATTGGAAAACATGGAGTACAATTATCTGCAGATAGTGTTGGTGTCAATAATAGGAAGTCTTCTTATCAAAGATATGATATACAAGTAGTTGCCCAGTCGATTGAATAAATTATTCCATTCTCTTTGCTTTTGTTGATTGTTTTCATCTGGAAGCATTTGCTAGGTATTTAGCTTCCCCTTTGTGTAACCAAAACGATTTCAATTGAAACTGTTTTCACAGTTTGTACTTAATGAAGCTTTTCACTGCTATTGTTTCCACAATATTGTAGTGATGGTATCTACATTCTGTTTTTTTTTCTTTTCAAAGTTACAATAGCTATCAATTTTCTTGTTTTGCTTGTTTGAGAGTTACTACGCTTTACCATGCTTTCCATAAGTTAATTGATGTTTCCGGTATTTTGTTGGTGGTGGTGGTGATGTTTTTTCTTCTTCTTGAAATTGCAAAAAAATTCAGTTTTTTGGTCATGTTTGATTACAACTTTGATATGGATGATTGTTTTTGTAGATGAACTAAAAAGGATGTTTGAGAATTGACTCAATTGTTTCGGGGGACTTAGTGATGTGGGTTCTCTTATCAGAAATAGCCGCTTTATCTCTGAGGTAGAGGTTAGGTTTGTGTATACTCTACCCTCCCTAGAGAATATGTAGGGGTAGCCTGGTAGGGATACTAAAGTATTCGATAATTTGATTTATGATATTTTTCAATAGGTAAGGATTTTAAGTCCATGTTTAAGTTTGTTTATCAACATAAAAAGTGTTGTTTGGTGGAGTATAATTTTTGTTTCTATCATCACCAACCTTGCCGACCTTATAAAATTAGAAGTTCGTTTTTGTGTCTTTCCATATAATATTTTGATATTCAAATAACTATCATTCCATATATATTTATGATTAAGATGGTTTGGTAGGGTGTATAATTAGTAATGTTGAGATTAATAATATATGAATTAGTTATGTTGATATTATTTTCTTATTCACTAGTTAATTTGATATATTAAAAATAATAAGTATTGCATAAGTTCTAAGAGAAATGATTCCATAAGCTCTAAGAGAATTTGTTCGTTCACAAAAACACTCTCCACATACCATCTTTAGCTTTATACATTTTCAAAGACAATTGTAATTACTAGAAATAATACTGGTAATAACACTCCACATAAAAGTGTTTTTGCATCAGTAATTTGGAAATCCGAATAGTTGGAAACCAAGTGACACATATTCTCTGCAGCTACTTCACATAATGAACAAGACTAATCTGTATTAATGTCCCATTTGAACAACCTATCTTTAGTATGGAACTGTCCTTCAACTGGAAAATAGAAACTTAATAGAACTATCCTTTATGTTAGTTTTCCTCCAAATTACTTTATGGACGTGTATGCATAAAATTTATGTCATTTACTACAGTTTCAGTGTTCATTATGTAAGATACAGCGAAACTTATAGGATGCAACTACATTTGGAAGCTTTGAGTGCTGATACTGTACACTTCATTCTGGTGTAGTCTTTGGTGTAGTCTTTGAATCAAGCCCGGGCCAACCACACTAGTATATATATATATCCAAAATAATGTATAACTTTTATATATTTGACTAGTGAATGTAATTGGTTTTGATCAATCAGTCAAATGTGTAAGTTGTCCCAACAAACCAAATTATTACTAAGAGCATTAATATGGAAAACTTCGTTAAGATTCAAAAATTACTAGCATTCACCATGCTTTGAAGCACACATCAAGTATAAGAATTTATGAATTGTTTGTTCGACAACATCTAGAAAAGTTAGTACTTGTAATGTAATGTGGGTGTCAATGACCAAAATCTAGAGGACATTTTTGCAAGTCTACCCAATCTTGAAGTCTTGTACATATTAAGTTGCATAGCTTTGAAGAAATTGAAGATTTCAAGTAATCGACGGCTCAAGGTGCTCTAATCTTTTTAGTGTTGAACTAGATACTCCTAATTTAACAAGTTTTTCATGTGGTACTTCGTGTGATAATGGATTTCTGACACTCAAGACTGATAAATGCTTCGGTCTTACTAAAAGTGTTGTTTTCGGGTACACAATTTGTATGTTTGAATAAACATTTCAATACAAGTTCAAGACTATATCAAGAATACCTATGAAGTTTTTAACACCTTCAACACAAGTTCTTCAAGAACTATCAAAGAAGTATGTTAGTTAAAGAAATAAGTTGAATAAGAAATAGAATCAAGTCCTCTGAATTCACGGAGTGCCCTTAAGGAATTAATTCCCCTCAAGTGCCCAACGTTGTGGAATTTTTTCTCTCAGGATAAAATGGCTCACAATTAGAATGTAGCAGTACCTCAAACCTTCTGATTCTTCAAACACACTCAACGACAAATGATCACAAAGAGTTTTTAGAAGTAGAAGAGTGTTTTCAAGACAGAAATTTTTCATACTATTTGAGAAAAAAAGTTCAGGTATTTATAGTCATCAAATGCCCTTTGGAAAGAAAGTAATGGTTCATGGAAGGGTGTATCATTTCAGAACAGTCATGTCTGTCCATTCCGAAACAATATGTCTTTTCTGAACAGTCACATCCAACCAAACAGTCACCCCTTTTCTGAAACAGTGTGTCTTTTCCTCGAAGGGTTGTGTTCCTTCATTTTCCATTCACACCAATTGAACTCAACAATCCAAACATGAATGGGGAATGACTACTCTTTATAAAATTTTATGGACAAGTATGTGATCAGCAAGCAAAGACTGATTGCATCTGGATAAATGGGTTTTTCTTTGAACTTTTCGTAGTGAACATGCATCGAATGCACTCGGCCAATCGGTAGATTTGATATCTTTGAACCGTCGAGCTTTAATGTACACCTATATAACACATGTCACACAATTAATCTTTTACCGTTTATGGTTCACACGATTTTATTGTTTCAGTCATGAACACGTCCTGATTTCATGAGAGCTTAGAGAATAAACCTTTACTAACATTCTCCTTGAAGAGGCTTCAACTTCACCATCACATAGGTGATTTCTAAATGTTCAATCCTATAGATTAAACTATTTGGTTAAATTTATCAAATTTAGATAATCATTAAAAGACTTCGCACCACAAGCCTTATCCTTGTTTACTTAACATTATCCACATCATAAGAATGGGTTGGGTATATTGACAATGTTGAACCTGTCAGTCACAACTTTGTTTGATCTCCTTGAACGTAGTTCTTAGGATCTCCAATATGCTAGGTAAAGTTACCGTCATGCTGACTTGTCCTAGGCCGAAACCTATTCCTTTGGATGTTCTCTCAACTCCCTCTTTATATAAGCCTTTTATAAGTGGATCCGACACATTATCTTTTGACTTCACATAGTTAATAGTGATAATTCCACTAGAGAGAATTTCTCTAATAGTATTATGTCTCGTCTTTTGTGACGAGATTTACCGTTGTATATCATGCTCCCTGCCCTACCTATTGTCGCTTGACTATCACAGCGTATACGTACTGGCGCTAATAGTTTGGGCCAATAAGGAATGTCTTCCAAGAAATTTTGGAGCCACTCTACTTCTTTATCGATTTTATCTAATGCGATAAATTTTGATTCTATTGTAAAGCGGGCAATACATGTGTATTTGGATGATTTCCAAGAGAAAGCTCCTCCACCGATAGTAAATATATATCCACTCGTGGATTTTACTTCATTCGATCCGGTGATCCAATTTGCATCTCTATATCCTTCAAGTACCACGGGAAATATTTATTATAATGCAAAGCATAGTCTTGAGTGTATTTAAGATACCCCAAAACTCTTTTTATTGTCATCCAATGAGTTTTATTGGAAATACTTGTGTACCGACTCAACTTACTAATAACAAATGCTATGTCTGATCGTGTACAATTCATTATATGCATTAAACATCCCAACACTCTTGCGTACTACAACTGTGAGTCATTTTCTCCTCCATTTCTTTGAAGTGCAAAACTCACATCCAATGGAGTCCTGGCAATTCCAAATTCCAAATACTTGAATTTGTCAAGTACTTTTTTGATGTAATGAGACTATGACAATACCAACCCTTGTGGAGTTCTATGGATTCTTATCCCCAAGATCACATCCGCAACTCCAAGATTTTTCATATCAAACTTGCTCTCGAGCATTCTTTTCGTAGAATTTATGTCAGAATTGTATACTGCTAATCAACTTATCATCTATTTACAAACAAACAATGACTTTGTGATTCGGAGTGTCTTAATGTAAACACATTTATCATATTCATTTATCTTGAACCTGTTTGCCAATATAGTTTGGTCAAACTAGGCATACCACTATTTAAGTGTTTGTTTTAGTCCATAGAGTGACTTAACCAGTTTGCACACTTTCTTTTCTTTGCTAGGAACCACAAAACCCTTGGGTTGTCCATTTAGGAATGTTGTCTTCATATTCATTTGATGGATTTCAAAACCATACACCGCCGTCAAGGCAATTAGCATTCAAATTGATGTTGTCCTTGTTACTGACGAGTATGTATCAAAGTAATCAATGTCTTCTTTCTATTTGAAGCCTTTTACTACAAGTTTTTCTTTATATTTATCAATAATACCATCCGCTTTCATGTTCCTTTTGAAGATCCATTTAGAACCTAAAGGTTTATTTTATGGAGGAAGATCAACGAACTCTCACGTATGGTTGCTTAAGATTGAATCAATCTCACTATTGAGTGCCTCTTTTCAAAAGGATGAGTGTGACGATGACATCGCTTCTTTAAATATTTGAGGCTCATTTTCTAAGAGCAATATTACAAAATTTGATCCAAACGAAGTTGACGTTCTTTGACGTGTACTACGTCTTAGATTTTCATCATTATGTACATCCTCACTTGGTTCATCTTGAGGTCGTTTAGATCTCCCACTAGACTGTTCATGTCTAATTTTATACAGATAAATGTGTTCAAAGAATTCTGCATTATCTGATTCAATTATCGTATTTTCATTGATATCCGAATGTTCAGATTTATGAACCAAAAATAAACGTGTTTTTACTACTTTTAGCATATCCCATGAACACACAGTCCACCGTCTTAGGTCCTATATTTACCCTTTTAGGCATAGAAACTTGGACCTTCGCTAAACACCCTCACACTTTGAAATATTTTTAGTTGGGTTTCCTTCCTTTCCATTTTTCATATGGAATTGATTGTGTCTTACTATGGGGCACTCTATTGGGTATTCAGTTAGTTGTAAGGATAGCTTCTCCCCATAAGTTTTGCGGTAAACCTGAACTTATTAGTAAGGCATTCATCATTTTTTTAAGGTTCGATTTTTCCTTTCTACAATTCCATTAGATTGAGGTGAATACGGGACCGTAATTTGATGGACAATTCCATTCTCTACACATATTTCTGCAAAGTGAGATTCATATTCTTCACCCGTATCACTTCTTATCGTTTTGATCTTTTTCTCTAACTGATTTTCCACTTCTGTTTTATATCGCCTAAACACATCTATTGCTTTATCCTTACTGTTTAGCAAATAGACGTAACAATATCTAGTGCAATCATCAATAAAAGTTATAAAATACTTTTTTCCACCACGAGATGGTGTTGACTTCATATTATAAATGTCAGTGTGTATTAAGTCTAAGGGATTGTAATTCCTTTCAACGGACTTATACAAATGCTTAGCATACTTTGTTTTCACACACGTTTGGCATTTTGATGTATTGCACTCAAAGTTTGGCAAAACTTCTAAGTGAACCAGTTTTCACAAAGTTTTATAATTGACATGTCCTAATCGTTCATGTCATAAATCATTAGACTCAAGCAAGTAAGAAGAAACAGAACTTTTATTGATTTCAACAGTTATTACATTCATCTTATATAGGCCCTCGGTGAGATAGCCTTTTTCTACGTACACTTTCCCTTTGCTAATTACAATTTTTACAAAAATACATACACATTTAAATCCGTTTTTGTCAAGAAGTGATACAGAAATCAAGTTCTTTCTTAACTCCGGTATATATAGGATATTGTTAAGAGTCAACACTTTGCCTAAAGTCATTATCAAGCTTACTTTCCTGTCCCTTTAACTTTTGCAGTTGCGGAGTTTGCCATGTAAATCTTCTTTTCGCCTTGAGCTGGAGCCAATGCAATAAACAACTCTTTATTTGCACAAATGTGGCGGGTGGCACCAGAATCCATTCACCATTCTTGAGGATTTCCCACCAAGTTACATTCTGAAAGCATAGCACATAGATTGTTCATTTCATTCTTGGATTCAGCCATATTTGTTTGATCCTTCTTTTTGTCTTTCTTTGGGGCACGACAATTTGTAGACTTGTGGCCAATCTTGCCACAATTAAAGTATTTCCCTCTAAATTTCTTCTTAGGCTGATTTCTTTATTGTCTAGCTTTCTTCCGCTTGTTCGAGCTATTGGGATCGTCTTCTACTATGCTAACTCTATTCATTGCAAAATTTCCTTTAGACCTTCTCTCTGCGGCTTTATTATCTTCATCAATGTGCAACCTCACAATGAGGTCTTCGACTGCCATCTCCTTTCATTTGCATTTCAAGTAATTCTTGAAGTCCTTCCACAAAAGTGGCAACTTCTCAATTATTGCAGCTACTTGAAATGCCTCATTCATAAACAAACCTACAACAAAGTTTATGTGAACATTAAGAACATTTTTAACATATTTAAATAAGGTATTCATTAAATTTATACCTTCTGCAAGGAGATTGTGGATGATGACTTGAAACTCCTCTACGTGAGAAACGATAGTCTTATTGTCGGTCATTTTGTACTCAAGGAATCATACAACATAGGACTTCTTGGTTCTCGCATCCTCAGTCTTATATTTCTTTTTAGCGCATTCCACAATTCTTTAGATGTCTTCATTACGTTTTAGATTTTGTATAAGTCATCTTGGAGGCCACTTAGAATATAATTCCTAAATAGGAATAAGAATATTTTCACGCCTCTGTTACAACGAATCGCTCCTGGTCAGAAGTTCTTTCGGGCACTTCTGGAGCATCTTTTGAAATAAACATTTGAAGACATAAGGTTGGTTAACTAGAAGAACATCTTTTGTTGCCACCTCTTGAAATCAACTCCAGAAAATTTTTCAGGCTTTTCTGCTAGTGCCATAACGGGTGGCATATTTGTGCAACTGGTTTTGGCAACATTACTTGCTGCCACACATGTCACATCATCAACATAACCTTCTGTTAGGGTGTGCATTGGTTGGTTCAATTATATATTATCGGTTTGATTTATCGATTTTCAATTTTTAAATATACTAAATCAATAACCAAACAATTAAGATTTATTTTGTCGATTTTCGATTTATTGATTTTTAGTCCTTTACGGTTCAATTTTCGATTTAACCGATAAGAAAATAATCATAAAATAGAAATAGTAGTATGTAACATGAAAAAAAAAATCTTAGTTGCAATAAAAAATCCTACATGATGTGTTTTAATTTACAAGAATTTTCAAGTATATATATATATTCTTATTGGGTTATCGGTTTGCCCAATAACCCAATAAGAAAAAATCAAACCGAACCAATAACCCAATAATTATTTTTATAAAGCCATTAAAAATCGTTAACCTAATAACATTTTTATGTGTTCGATTTATCGGTCGGTTAATTTTTGTACACCCCTACCTTCTGTAGTCATTTTTCCTGTCACAAAAAGACAGTCAACTTTAGTATAAAATTATACTTATTACAAGTTCGTAGCAGCTTATAAATACTACTTGTTTCTAGTTTAATGATGAAATTTTTATGTCTTCCAATCGTTAACTGAATGACCTTTAACTTGTGATGAAGATTTAATTTCTTCAAATCACATATTAAGTTCAAACGGAGTAGAAAGCCTTAAGCTTTAATCTCTAGAAACCAAAACAATACAGATTATAAATTATTTCCTTAAGATTGTTGTTTTTCTCAATTTTGATAAAATCTGTATTTTTCAACAATAACTTCAAAAACATGTTCAAATTAACATATGAACAATCAAATGAAGTTTTAATTCTGTATTTACAACTTTGAACTTTTTACAATAAGTTCAACCCAACTTATGAACATCAACAAAATCAAGGTCAAACTATTTTCTGAAAAATAACAAAACCAAATGTTAAGAACTTCAACATAATTTCAACCAACTTATGAACTATCAAAATGAAGTTTCAAGAACTTCAAACACAAATTGAAAAAGTTGAAGAACTATCAATATGAAGTTTAAACTATTTACTGGAAAAACAGTAAACGAAACAATACGGATTAGTAAGTTAATTCCTTAAGATTGTTGTTTTTGGGTACACAATCGGTATGTTTGCATAAATACTTCAACACAAGTTCAAGACTATATCAAGAACACCTAAGAAGTTTTTAACACCTTCAACATAAGTTCTCCAAGAACTATCAAAGAAGTATGTTATTTAAAGAAATAAGATGAAGAAGAAATAAAACCAAATCCTCTAAATTCACGGAGTGTCCTTAAGGAATTAATTTCCCTCAAGTACCCGGGGTTGTGAAATTTTTTCTTCCAGTATAAAATGGCACACAATCAGAATATAGCGGTACTTCAAACCTTCTAATTCTTCAAACACACTAAACGACAGATGATCACAAAGAGTTTTTAGAAGTAGAAGAGTGTTTTCAAGACAGGAATTTTTCATACTACTTGAGAAAAAAAGTTCAGGTATTTATAGCCATCAAATGCCCCTTCGGAAAGGAAACAATGGTTTATGAAAGGGTGTATCATTTCAGAACAGTCATGTTTCTGAATAGTTACATCCGCCCAAATAGTCACCTCTTTTCAAAACAGTATGTTTTTTCCTGGAAGGATAGTGTCTCTTCATTTTCCATTCACACCAATTGAACCCAACAAAATTTTGAACTAAAGTTGTTTGAGAGATTAGAAAGTACATATGATAGACGTTGGTACTCAAAGCTCATGAAATTTGTTGGCAACTTTAATAAGTCGAAGGTTATTCACTTTGGGTGTGACAGTGAAAGGTTGATAGTTATACCAAAAGACATGAGAAAAGAATTGGTTTCTCCACTCTATGGTACTAATTTCTTGCATATAGACTTTGAGAATTATCAGAAATATTACTCAATTATGGATGTTCTTGATAGTTTTCTTTGGATTTCTCCTCAATTAGACACTGTATCTTTTCTATGGTATAACTTAAAGAGTACCCTCAAGTTTATATATGATGATGGTTCATTTGAATATAAGAAAACTTTTTGTGCTCTACTTTTGAAATGCTTGAGGCATAACAAGTTAAAGAAACTTAAATAAAAAACTTTGAAAGTACCGATCAACAGAAATTAACGGAGCATCTTCATACAGGAAGACGCACTACGTTGCAAGGATCCTTCAAAAGTATATGGCTATAAGATTCACTAAAAATGCATAAGGACACACAACTAAACATTTTTGAACTATGCATGATGCGAACATAGAAGGTACAACATATATGCCTGAAGTTTTCTGAGAGATGCAACCTTTGAGTCTTCAAAAGATGAAATAACCTTAATTTACCTATTGTGAGATGTTGTTTTTCTATTCAGAAAACCGTCTACATTTGCTTATTGTGATTGTTAACAGACTAGACTTAACATACTTTGTACTTTATTCAGATAGAATAGCCATTATGACTAAGTTGATTTTGCTCATTGAATTAATTTGTAAACTACTTTGCTGGACTTAGTGAAGCTTCTGGACAAATTAACAGGACTCATAATTAGCAAGATTTTCTTGTGTGCTTGTCTTTTACTTTATTGTGTCATTTGTTTTGGTTCTTACCTTTGATACCTTTTCTTTACAGCTATTTGATGGAAAGGAAAAAAAACCAAGGTATCCTTGACGATATGTGATACTGCATCATTTCCTATAGATCATTTCCTCGGTCGCGATGTGAGAAAACCCAGGATTGTTTATTTAGTTGATCATTTTTTATGAACCTGCAAATTTTGAAGGTTTATGTTTCTCATTAAAAGATGTAATACTTAATCAGAATTTTTCTCTTGTATTACTGTTCTATGTCTTAGCTTCGTTTAGAGCAAATAATCTTCAAGTTCTATGATGTTTATAGTTGCATTAATCTATTGTTTATGATAGTGATCTTATAAATATGTAACATTTTACAAGAGACTTATGAGAATCATGGATTTATTAAGTATGGAGGTAGTAAGTAGCTCGTGGAATTAGTTGAGTTGCATGTAAGTTGGTCCAAACATCACGATTATAAAAAAGATCTAGTATTGAAAGGTTCAAATTGTTTGATGTAAGTTACTACCCATGCATTTAAAAGTTAAAAATCTTTTGGTTGAACATTCCCAGTCCAAAGTTTAGAGATGGCAACTGTATGATGAGAAAAGAAAGAGACTCTAAGTTGGATTGACATGTGCTAATTAAGGGTGCAATTGTTGTACTAATTGTGGGCAAGATGTAAATATTATATATATTAATTTATCTATGTATTTTTGTATATTAGTGTAATTTCAAAGATTTGATTTAGTAATTAAAGAGAATAATAGTGGCTATAGCAGAGCAGATTTGGTGGGATAGAATAACAGATTTAGAGGGATAGAAAAGCTGATCTTTAGGGATAGGAAGACGGATCTTTAGGGATGTAATCTTTGATACTTTTTATTTAATGGAAAGACTCTCAATATTGAGAGGCATTCAGCTGAAAATTGACATGGTATCAGAGCCTTCTCTTGGTTGTCTTGTTTCATAGAGTTCATTTGTGGTTCCTTTCAGTCTTTTGGAAAAAATTTGGTTTTTGTTGATTGTTCCTCGGTGCTTGGACTTTGATCTTGGTCATTTTGGTTATTCTTTTTGAGTAAGTTTTTCTAGTTTTGATAAATATGACTTCATATCAGTTTGAACCATTCAGTGATCATTTCACTGGAAAGAATTTTTCATCATGGGAGTTTCAGTTTAAGTTATTTGTCATTGGAAAAGAACTATAGGGCTATATAGATGGAGCCAATTTTCTCCTATTGATTCTACAAAGTTAGGTGAATGGAAGATTAAAGATGCTCGGGTGATGACATGGATTTTAGGGTCAATTGACCCTCTTATTGTTCTTAATCTCAGGCCTTATAAGACAGCTAAAGCCATGTGAGATTATTTACAAAGGGTTTACAACCACGATAATAGTGCCCGACGCTTTCACTTAAAGTATGAAATTGCTAATTACTCTCAAGGAGGTCTTCCTGTTCAAGATTATTTGTTTGGATTTTAGAACTTATGGACTAAATTTACAGATATTGTTTACGCCAAAATAACTGTCGAATCTCTTTGTGTAATTCAACGAGTTCATGAGAAAAACAAGCGAGATTAATTTTTGATGAAATTAGGCTTTGAGTTTGAAAGTGTTCTCTCCCACTTGATGAATTGTGACCCATCTCCCTCCTTGGATGTTTGTTTTATGACATTACTCCGTGAAGAGCAGTGTTTTGTCACATAAAATGCTTTCAAGCAAGTTGATGATATTGTTGTTGTATTTGCTGCCTAAGGTAAACGAAAGGGTAGGTATATGACTAGAACTCAATGCTACACAGTTGCAAGGGATGGTCATATTGCTAGCAATTGTGGCAAGAAGTTTTGTAATTATTGCAAACAACAAGGACACATTATCAAAGAGTGTCTCACACGCCCTCAAAACCGTAAGGTTAATGCTTTTCAAGCTGGTACAAATCGTTTCACTCCTGAGAACTCATCTTCGGGACAAGTTCTTACTCCTGAAATGGTAAGACAAATGATCATGTCAGCTTTTCAGCTTTAGGGCAACAAGGTAATGATCTTGCATCTAATTTTTGGCTTGTTGATTCTGGAGCTTTCAATCATATGATCAGCTCATCTAGTATGCTAAAAAATATTCGTGAGTATCGTGGTCCATCATAAATTCAAGTTGCCAATGGAAGTAATTTACCCATTACCAAGGTTGGGGATATTACTAAAACTTTCAACAATGTTTTGTGTGTCACCAAAGCTCTCCACTAGTCTTATTTCAGTTGGACAATTGGTAGATAACAATTGTGATGTGAATTTTTCTCGTAATGGTTGCCTTGTGCAGGATCAGGTGTCGGGGACGATAATTGTGAAGGGGCCTAAAGTTGGATAACTATTTCCTATACATTTTTTCATTCCTCGTGTTCTATCATTTGCTTATACTTCTCTATCTAGTAAGACTGAGGTATGACATAAGCACTTAGGACATCCAAATTCTATTGTGTTATCTCATTTATCGAATTCGGGTTTATTGGGGAACAAAAATCAATTTTTCACTGCTTTCTTTGATTGTTCTACTTGTAAATTAGGCAAGAGTAAAATTCTTCCTTTTCCTAATTTTGGTAGTCGTGCTACAAAGTGTTTTGATGTCATTCATAGTGATGTTTGGGGTATTTCACCAATTGTTTCTCATGCTCATTTCAAGTACTTTGTGACATTTATAGATGATGATAGTCGATTTACGTGGGTATATTTTCTTCGTTCCAAATCTGAGGTGTTTTTCATATTCAAGACATTTTTGGCCTACATTGAGACTCAGTTTTCTACTTGTATCAAATTATTAAGATCTGATTCTGGTGGAGTATATATGTCTTATGAGTTCAAAAAAATTTTACTTGAAAAAGGAATTATCTCACAACGCTCCTGTCCATATACACCACAACAAAATGGGGTTGCTGAACATAAAAATCTTCATCTTTTAGATGTCACTCGTACTTTATTGATTGAGTCCTTTGTTCCATCTAAGTATTGGGTGGAAGCTTTGTCTACTGTTTTTTACTTAATTAATAGACTACCATTTAAAGTCTTAAATTTTGAATCTCCATATTTTCGTCTTTATCACAAATATCTAAGCTATGATAATTTTCATTCATTTGGTTGTATTTTTTTTGTGCGTCTTCCTCCTTCTTGGTATAATAAACTTCCTGTTCAATCTACTAAATGTGTTTTTATAGGTTATAGTACTTCACAAAAAGGTTTTTTCTGTTATGATGCATGTTATAATAAACTTCATGCTTCTATAAATATTGTTTTCTTTAAGAATCAGTATTTTTTTCCTACTCATGTTGAGTCATCTCCTACTTCTCTTCTTCTTCCTACTTTTAAGGATTTGTCATCTTCTTCTAAGAGGTTTAAATCTGAATTTATGTACGAACGTCGGCGGCCAACTTTACCCCCTCCTGATATTGATTCGCACCTGAAACTGCTCCACAACTAAGATCTGAGAATTCTTCAAGGCCTGCTCCTCTTGATCCCACTCAGCGATCTACGAGAGTATCTCGTATTCCTAATTGGTATGGCTTTTCATCTACTTTATCCTCCATTTCTGTTTCAACTTGTTACTCACAAGCTTCCAAGCATAAATGTTGGCAGAAGGCAATGAAGAAAGAACTTTTGGCTCTTAAAGAAAATGACACATGGGATGTTGTTTCATGCCCTTCAAATGTCCATCCAATTGGATGTAAAGGGGTTTATTCCATTAAACTTCATTCTGATAGAACGCTTGATCGGTACAAAACTCGGTTGGTTGTTTTTGGTAACAAGTAGGAGTATGGTGTGAACTACGAAAAGACTTTTGCACCGGTAGAAAAAATGATGACGGTGCAAACTATTATTGCCATTGCTGCTTCATAAAACTGCACTTTTCATCAAATGAATGGCAAAAATGCTTTTTTCCATGGTGATCTCAAAGTGAATATTTATATGAAACCTCCACCAGGTTTGTTCTCATTGCCTACATCAGATATATGTAAGTTGGAACGGTCTTTGTATGGATTAAAACAAGCCCCCAGAGCTTGGTTTGACAAATTTCGGTCTACTTTGATACAATTCTCTTTTGAGTAGAGCAAATATGACTCATATTTGTTTCTTCGGAAAACATTCATAGGCTGTGTTCTTCTTTTGGTATATGTAGATGACATTATTATTACAGGAACTGATTCTTCACTAATCACTAGCCTACAACGGCAACTTAAGGATTCTTTTCTAATGAAATATCTTGGTACTCCTACATATTTCTTGGGTTTGGAAGTTCATTGTGATTCATACAGTGTATTTCTAAATCAACAAAAATATACCTAAGATTTGATTTCTTTGGCAGGTCTTTAGGATTCCTTAGCTGCATATACTCCATTAAAATTGAATGTAAAGTATCGCCGGGAGGAAGGCGATCTTCTTCCTGATCCAACTATATTTGGGAAATTAGTTGGGAGCTTAAATAACCTTACTATTACCTAGCTTGATATCTCTTTTGCATTTCAACAAGTTAGTCAGTTCATGCAAGCTCCCCGTCATCTTCATTTGGTGGTTGTCTATCGCATCATTCGATATCTCCTAGAACATCTACTCGTGGATTATTCTTTCCTAGTGGTTCGCCTATTCGTCTTAATGCTTTTAGTGATTCTAATTGGGAAAAATGTTCTGACACTCGTCGTTCGGTTACTGGTTGGTGCATGTTTCTTGGAGATTCTTTGATATCTTGGAAGTGTAAGAAGCAAGACCGCGTGTCAAAATATTCAACAGAGGCTGAATATCGAGCAATGTCTACTGCTTGCTCCGAGATTATGTGGCTCCATGGATTACTTTATGAGATTGGATTTCCTCAATCTAATTCTACTCCTCTCTGTGATGACAATACAAGTGTTATTCAAATTGCTACTAATCCGGTTTATCATGAGCGGACCAAACACATCAAAGTAGACTGTCATTATATACTAAAAATTATAGATAAAAGTGTCATTACTCTTCCGCACGTGTCCAGTGATCTTCAAATAGCTGATGCATTTAAGAAATCAATGGCACGACGATGACATCAGTTTCTAGTTGGCAAATTGATGTTTTTTTATCTACCAGCATCAATTTGAGGGGGATGTTAGCATGATGTACATATTGTATATATTAATTTATCTATATATTGTTGTATATTAGTGTAATTACATAGATTTAATTTAGTAATTAAAGAGAATAATAGTGGCTATAGTTGAGCAGATTTGGTGGGATATAATAGCGGATTTAGAGGGATAAAAAAGTTGATCTTTAGGGATAAAAAGATGGATCTTTAGGATGTAATCTTTGATACTTTCTATTTAATGGAAAGACTCTCTTCACCAGAAAATTGACATTAATTGCTCTAATCATCTTTAGTTATAAAAAATGGCAAGTGAAAGAAAAAGTGGTTTTGCATCTTTGAAGACTTTATATAAAACAGGAGGGCACTTTGCTGTGGTGCATCATTCATCTCCAATACAGAATTGATATCAACATATGTTATGAATTCCATGGTTCACCTAATCCAAATTTATTCATTTGGCTATGGAGATTCGACGAAGATTGAGGCAGAAAATCGATTGGCAAATCATAAAAGTGTTTCAAGTTCGACAATGAAGTACCTTTTCATATACAATGACTCTACTCATATGCCTTCATGACTGGTAGATTTTATTTTGATCATTAGTATATTTAACAGTTTCTCTTTTGTTTACTTTTGAAGCAGTTTGAGCAAACAAAATATAACTAGACAAAAGTGATTTTATTACACTGTACCTGTTTGGGATATATAATTAGAACTTCCAAATACTGATGAATGCCTAATATAATGTTTATGATTTTACAAACATGTAGGTTAAGATAGATAGTCCTCTCGGTAATATTATCTTTAATGGCAAAATCTCGACTCTCGAGGACACTTGACGATAAAAATATCCAAACTTAGGAAGACATTGAGTGTAAAAAAATAAACTCAAGAAAGTTGAAGCAACTTGTCATTTCAGATCCTCGTTACTTTGTTTTTGTCTTTTCGCGGCTTGAGGCTTTTGGACAAGACAACTTACTCCAGTAAGTTAGCAAGTTACCTCTTTTGCTTTCAGGCAAGGCTAGCTCTGAAAGGAGAGTTGAGTGAAAGCAGGCATAAGGATCAACAATCACTATTGATAGTTTCCTCGCTAGGAGAACGTCAGGAGGGGGACATTTCACAATAAGAAAGTTCTCCACATAGAGGTTGAAGCTACTTAAAAGAAGAGTGCATTCAAAAATTCGAGAAGAGTGCTAGACTTTGGTTGAAACAATTATAGGTGTCAACAAATCGATTTCACTATCAGAGAACTTTTTCCAATGTGTGAAAATAGATATGCCACTTTCAATGATGGACACCGGCCCTTGTGTTAAAGTAGCATCAAGTTTCACTTGGAAACTGACAAGTTTCGAGTTTCCAAACCAAACAAGTGGTACCCTTTATTTAGAGTTCAGTAGGTCAATTAAGTTGTCTAAATCTCTTCCTTATCAACTGCTCTGCAGTTGCCTTCCTCGCTTCATCGTCGACTTTCAGAGTTGTGAACTAACCATTTCCTTTTACAACTAGACAATTGACAAATAAATTAGGCATCTAAAGAAAATAAGACCCGAGTTGTCACCAGGCAAAAATTCATATTATCAACTAGGGAATTGGCACTACCAGGTATCTCAAACATTGACAAAGGAAGAATCGGACTTTTACTAGGATGATATTTTTTTCATCTGAATGGCAAGGGTTGCTAGTTTCCCGAGGTACACTAGTATCTATCTATCTATGTCATATTTTCTTGGAAGAAAAGTCTCAGATGTACCTCCGGCATGTATGATATTTTCTTTCCTCTATTTATGTCATATTTGGGATTTACTGACAACCAATTCCAAGTAGATCCTCTCTCTCCTTGCTCCACTTCGTTTCACTCATTTTCTCTTTCCTTTTATCTGCAAAAAAAGTTCTAATATTGGTTTTGTATGCATTAGTGATCATCAAACATGTGACAAAGATAAAATTGGAGTTTATGTTGAGACCACTTTTAACCTTGTTGCTCTTGCTTCTCTGATTACTGATCTGGCTAAGGCCTTCTTTCCGCTTTGACTTTCCTTCCTTATCTTTTTAATCTAGACTTGTATGCGTTCCATGACTATTTCGAGTGATTGCTGTTATCTGGCTTGAATTATATGTGAGAAGGAGCATTATAAACTTGAAGTGCTAGATAATAAAAACTAACTTTGAAAGACTAATAGTTGCTTCATTTCTCTTACAAAATAATTTTCAATGAACATCAGAAATGACATCAAAAAATAAAAAACTTGGTATTAAGATTCCAATGCAATCTAGAAGAGAAGGAAATTTGAGCAACAACACAAGAGGAAAATGGCGAAATAACCTTGCAATTCCATTTAGCTATTGCCAACTCTTACACTTCAGAGAAACTAACAATGTCAACAACATTATTTGAAGTTTGCAATTCAATGATATCTATATCACTAAAACAAACATAGATCAGTAGGAAAAAAAGAGAGGGAGAGAGCCATAATATAGTTTTATGTCGAATAAGACATGTCATATACATTTTTTTTTGGTAGTAATGTCATATACATACTTGTGCAAAAGTCTAAATAACCCTCAATTTAATTTTTATCGATAAGATGAAGCAAATATGTCGAACCAATATTTCTATAATACTAGGAGGGGCATACCCCATGTCAGCACAGGCCAAACATCAATTATATTTTGAGTATTTTAAGTTAAAAAGTAGTTTCGAAACTTGATACAAAATAAGATGTTAAGTTGTAAGCATGTATGGTAAGTTGAGACACACTTTAAGCTGTTAAATATTGTAATTTTAATTAATATATATTATTTTCTTTGTTAAAACTTATGTGGCATTGATAGTTAATTATATTTTTAAAATAATTTAAATTTTTAATTATTATGATTTATAATACTTTTCTTCTATTTCAATTTAAGTGGTACTGATATAATTTCAAGAGTCAATCAAATATTTTATATCTTTTAAATTTTGTAAGTTGTTAAATATTATAGTTTATAGTATCTTTTACATACTTTTTAAAAAATCTATAATAGATTAAATTTTTTTAGATATTTTAAGTTGTTGACTATTGTAATTTATAATATTTTTTATGTAATTTTCAAACAATATACATTACTCTTTTTGTCTAAACCTGTACGACATTGATATTCAATTATATTTTTAAAATAATTTAAGTTTTAAATTATTGGGATCTATAATATTTTTTCTTCTAAATCAATTCAAGTGACACAGTGCTTAGATGTTCATAATAATTAATAAGGGGTGATATAGTAAAATTACGATTGAAACAACGAAACATGCATGCCTTAAATGCCTTACAACAACTAATTAGAAGTGATATGACAAAATGACTATAAAAAATACTTGTGAAAATATTTAAGTGGCTCTTATATAAGACGTCAAGTTAATTTAAAACATCAATCATTTTATATCTATTTTATCGTTTTTATGAAATATTATTAATTTTTTAATATTTAGATGACTTATAATAATTAATTAGAGGTGATATTTAATAAAATGATGGTTGAATCAGCTGAAACAGACATGTCATAAATATTTATTTTATTTTTAAAATTAAATATTATTAATTTTTCAATACATAAATGACTTATAATAATTAATTAAAAGTGATATAGTAAAATTACGGTTGAAGCAGTTATTCATAAATTCATACCATTCTAAATAAACTTTATCACTTGTTGATGCTTATATATATTCGTCCGTTCTTTTCTAGTTGTCATGTTTTATTTTTGTAGAGTTTATTTGATTAATTTTTAAAGTTAAATAGGATTAGATTAATTTAATATTTTAAAATTAAAATTAAATATTTAAAAATTATGAAAAGTATTATAAGCGGTAAAATTTATTTTTTCATTATGATTTCAAAAAAAAATTAAAATATTGATTGAGTTGATATTATTTGACTTTAAAAAATTATGAAGAATAAGAAAAGCGGAGGAAATATATATTATCAAACAATTACAAACAAAATTGGAATCAGAAGCTAGAGAAAGCAAAATGAATCTGAAATATCTCTACGTGTCTGTGAGTTCTTCATCAAATGACATGTGTATTTATTATTATTGGATAAAGAGTATATGCAACTCATGTTAAAAGGACTAAAAAAATACTAGTGATATTAGAATAGAGAGGGTTTTCTCTCTCTAACAAAGTTGCTCTGTCTAGATGATCTCCTCGACGTCACAAAATTCCGACTACCCCCTCCACTAGCACAACCACCAGACCCTCCGGATAAAGCCTCCACAAAAATGGACAAAGATCCCCCTCATAAATTATCTTATAAAGAAGCTGTCACAGAGAAGAACCTGTCAAACACGACGTACTACGATTCCTAACCCCAAATTGGGGGAACGTCACTACAAGCAACCTCCGATTTGGAAGAAGACATTATCCATCTATCTCTTGAAGACAAACGCCGTCTCTACTCACCATGGGAAAAATCCATCATAATCAAAAGTGTGGAAAAAAATTCAACTGCCAATTCCTAAAATTAAAACTAAAGGAACTATGGAAGTTAAATGAACCCCTAACCCTCATCGATTTAGGGGAGGGTTTTTACACAGTGAAATTGGCACTTGAAGAGAGCCAAAAGAGGATTTTACACGGGGTTCCCTGGTTTATTGCGGGCTCATACATCTCAATCAGGAAATGGGAACCAAATTTTGTCCCCGGGAGATCAAAAGCCCCTTTCACAACAATCTGGTTGAGACTGTGTTCCTTGCTAACGGAGTTCTATGACCATTCAATCCTTGAGAGGATCGATAGGAAAATTGGGGGTCTCCTCAGGATTGATTCTTGCACCTCCTCCACCCTTTGATGGAGGTATGCAAGAATATAATCCCAGTGGAGACCCCAGTCCGATCTTCCGTAACAATAAGCCACTACCATCAACAAATATGCTACGAAGGCGAAGGGATCATTTGTATGGGCTGCGGACGATTGGGTCACACTTTCGGGAGCTGTGCATTTCTTACCACCATCCCTCATAACCATAGCAACAATTAAGATGGTCGTGTCGGTAGCTCAGAGCCCTCACAAAAGGAAATGCACTCAGCAAATCAGTGGAAAACCGTCTCCTTTAAGAAAAGAAGAAACTCAACAAAGGTAAAAACACCATCGCCAATGCAGATACCAGGTACTAACGCTCCGAAGTCTCTAAATTCTAATCATTAGAATCCAAGTAAGTCCCCTAAACTACTTTCTTTTTCCTTTGGATCACCGGCGGTGCCCTCCCAAACGCCATTTCACAGGCAAGGGCAAAAGAAAAGGTCCTGATAAAACTTCCACTGTGGGCTAAAATGTTGGGCCAACCTGTAACGTCCTGAATCTGGTACCCGAAAAGCTACACGGTGCTCATGAACCCGAAGGACTATAAGTTAACCTATGACTGATATCTGTACCTGAACACTACATAATATACTGTGTAAATGCAGAAATAAAGGGTTAAAGGTCATAAGGTTCAAAACTGATAAAACATAACATCTGAAAGTACGGTATATCAATACCAAAACAAACTGAAACAAAACTATCTGAACATAATGTGATCTGAAAAGCCTCTAAAGCTGAACTATCTGAATAAAGGGTTGATGGGACATGTCCCTAACTAACTCCAACTACTGAAATAAATAAAGTAATTAAGAAATAAAGTAATGATCATATCCTCGAAGGATGAGGACTCACTGCTGACTCTGACTACTGAGACTGGAATGCTACTGATGCTCTGGTGCTTGTGTTTCTGAACCTATGGTGTAAAAACACCATAGCACAAATGTGTTAGTACGATTAAATATATAGGTATGCAAGTGAGGTAGGATGAATGCAAAGGGTTTAAAATGTATGAACAATGTTAACTGACTGTATAACATGAACGCGAGAATACATGCATGAATGAGTAATTGTAGGTGAATTCGTGATGATACTGACTACTGAGTTTGAATACTGATAACATGAGTTACTGATAACTGATATAACTGAGACTGAGCAACTATGTCTGACAGTCTAGGTTTTGATGGAACTAGCTGGGTTCCATACCGTACTGAATTGACTATAGCTGGCAGTCCTGAATTATGTAGAACTATCTGAGTTCTATTACTGAGACTGTAACTGTGGAAAGTATTCATCTAATCGACATGCCCCAAATAATGCATAATAACTGAGTTGAGATCTAATTTGTAACCCCAATCAGAAGGGTGTCAATACCACGCCACTGGTAAAGACAGGTTGTAGGTGACCCTCATCTGGCAGTGTCCCCAAAAGAAAATGGTGGGACCCTCATCTGACAATGTTTATCCACTTCATCAACCCTCCTCTGTCAGTGTTGATGTCTCAACCTATGTTGGCTACATAGTTCTGGAATGCAAGGATTTCTTCTAAGGATCACACCCTCAACTGCAGTGTGTGTCCTCATCTTTGGGTTCACTTGGTGCTAAATCCTACTCTCATGTGAATAGACACTGAACATGATTAACTGAACTGAACTGTACTGAGTTCATTGAGTTCTATTGACTGACGGAATACTACTGAGATTACTGGGATTACTGAGTTTTCCTAAGTCACATGACTGACTGAATTCTACTGAACATGGCTTGACTGAGGATATCGTGAAAATATGACACTGGCTCTAGGCACATAGTTAAATTGTCGAGTACAAGTACCCCCAGGACTCGATAGAAGGAAACTAACAAGGCATGACATTCTTGAATACATGACCAATATCAACAATCCATAATATAATAAGTTGGAGCTTTCATGAAGTACAAGACTATCATAATCTTTTACATGAATAGGAAAGCATATAAACATGTCATAATTTCACCAACTAGACTCATGAGCATTTTCTAAAATATTTATAATGCACAACAATATCATAGAAGTCATTGTGATCATAAGGGCAAAGCATGCACTTATTATTTGGGTCACAATTGAGCTATTCTGCATAATTTCTAGCCCCTTAGGCATTTTATCGAACACCTTGCATGCACAACTTAAGCCATAGGCATAATCATCAAAATTATCACTTCAAAACTCCATGAATCGACTAAACTTATATATTTCAAGCCACACATTAACATAGTTTCATGAACAACACATAAAGATTCCAGCTTGGGAATCACATTATCATAATCTCACGAACATAATCAACCCACAACAAAATATTCACAATACATGAGTTAAAACTTGATTCTTGAAATTCATGGATGGAAGAAATCCATGAATGAACACTGTGCATACCTTAGTTCTTGATTCTACGAAGTTTGACGGTGGAATTTTCTTGAATTTGAATCCCCAATTGAAAACCCTAAACTTATTCTTGAGAAAAATTAAGAGAAACTACTATATTTTGGGTGAAAAATGGCTGAATTACGTGTTATAGGATTTATATAGGGGTGGGGAATTGACCCTTTTGCCCTTGAGGATGCGGTCATTTAATGACTAAAAATTGGATGCCGACACTACAAGCGACGCGGCATGTTGATGGCTGCAATGCGATACTGGACGCATCGAGCCTCAAAAGTTTTGGCTCTGGCAGCCTGCACAGATGTTGGTCCACTATTTTGGGACTCCGAACATGATCTAAACGTGTTTCAAAAAATCCAAAACTTTTCTGGGAATACCTATTGACTTTACTTATCATGAATTAATGAAAATACGGACCATTAATGGACGTTAATATGGCGAAATAAGATTGCCAACTTTTGAAAGCCAATAATAGGCTAAGTCTAGGAACCTAGCTAGAATTTTCTAAGTCTGGGATTCCTTGACAAGCTTAAAGGACTGAATTAAGCTGTAGGATTTTACGGGGTCTTACACAACCCCTCCAAAGAGGTCCAATCTGGATCTAAGGTCGAATAAGCCTATTACTCTCTTAAACCCCTAGGCTCCCAACAAAGCCCATGGAAAAAATACTGGGCCCTCGACCCACCTTAAGAACAAGAGCCCAGAGCTACTTCCCATTCATGTCAATCCCAACCCATTGACATTCTGAAAATGGAAAGGGTTGACAATCTACATATAGAACTATCATCAAGGGTTAAATCTCTGAACCAAAAGACCTGTCGGCGTCTGCTCAAGGCTCTGTGTCCCTGCTTCTCCAGTGAACATCAAATCCATTAGTCCTCTCCCTACTGGCTCCCCCAAAAAAATAAGCAAGTCCAGGGAGAAAAATATCATTCTTCATTTTCATCTCCTCTCACACCTCCTCTATCTTCTTCTACTAATGGAGAACTAAAACTTGAACCCCAACTTCAAACTCCCCATCTTCCTTATATTGAAAACTCTTCCACTGGATCATGCCCTAACTTCATGGCTCGAGATAGACCTCCAGAAGTTGACATCCACACTTCAGGGGAGATAGAGGGGAGACCAGTGGAGATAATAATCCAAAAACTCTATACTTTGCGGCCCTAGTTAAAGAGGCACTGAACCTGAGCCTGGCCAACTATGGGAGAAACCTCTGGATGACAATTCTAATGACAATCATGTCCCAGAATGCCCCAGAATCTCTCTTACCATAAATACTAATGGAGACAATGACCAGGTAATGCAGACCCTCCCTTTCTTCCCATCTTCAAGCTCTTAACTCCTTCAAAATGGGCTAACTCTCAAGAGTGTGGTACCCTCATTTTCTCTAGTGGCCTAGCCCATCCTACACCTACATCCCAAGATACCAGGGATAGAGAAAAAACTATACAAAATGCTAAGAGCAAACAATCAAGAAATGGAAAACATTCTGGCTTCGATGAAGGTCCCGACAACAGAGGTCACTTCTCTAGACAAACCAATAGTTTTAAACTTCACAGAATTAATTAACGAGATGTGGATTGTCCTACTACCAAAGACCCTAACCAAACTAACCATGGAAATCAAACTCCCAAGAATCTTCATATAAGGGATGTTTGTGACCTCCCTGTTCCCTCTCAGATCGATGGTCAATGTAAACCTGCCACAACATACCCTAAATCAGAAAGATAAGGGGAAAATGGTAGAAGAGAACCTCTGCTCACCTCAGACCAGTCTCATGATGAACCTAATCATATGGAATGCTAGAGGGGCAAACATAACAGAATTCAGAAGGCAATGCACTGGCATGATTGCTCTTCACAAACCTTCCATGTTAGCTCTCTTTGAGACTAGGATGGCTGACCATCACCAACTCACCTAAGACCTTGGATTTGACAGCCAAATCCAAACTGCTACTATTGGTTTCTCAAGGGGAATTGTCCTCACGTAGAAATAAGAACAGCTCAATATCAATGACATCTCCCTCTCTCCCAAGGGATTCATGTTGCTATTAAGGTACTTTCCCATCCCTCTTCTTGGTTTCTTAGTGTCATCTATGCCAGCACCAACATTATCAATAGAAAGCTATTGTGGGATGAACTCTACTAAATATCTCATCTCATTTAAGCTAAAACTAATGATAATGCTGGGTAGCTGGTAGGAGGGGATTTCAATGAGGTCCTCCAGGTTAGGGACGAATTTGGAGGGAATTCTGTTAATAGTAATAGGACTAGCCTCTTTTGGAATTACATTAATAAATGTAACCTTGTTGACTTGGGCTTCAAGGGTAGTAAGTTTACTTGGATCAATAAGACATAGAGAAATAGGAACTATTTCATCCTTGAAAGGCTTGATAGGTGTTTTGCCTATGACACTTGGATCCATCTCTTCCATGAAACTCAAGTCACCCACCTCCCCAGAAATCATTCTGACCACTGCCCCCTCTGGATCAACCTTACCAACCACCCTACCTCTAGAGACAAACCTTTTAGGATAGAAATAATGTGTTGTGCCCATCCTGACTTTCCTAGAATAGTCGAACATGTCTTTCTTTCCAATGATAACCTTACAAACTCTCTTACATCCCTTAAAGAAAACATCATCCCCTGGAACAAGGAGGTTTTTAGAAACATCTTCACTAAGAATAAAAGGATTCTTGCCAGGGTGGCAGGCATCCAGAAGAGTAGTCATTACCCTACAAGTCCGTACCTCCACAATCTGGAAAATACTCTTATGAAAGAATACAGTGATATCCTCAAATATGAATGTGAGTTCTGGAGATTAAAATATAGAATTAACTGGCTCATGGAAGGGGATACAAACACTAGATTCTTAGACACATCCAACTTGAATATGAGGAGAAAAAATAGAATCAATGCCATAAAGGATGAGGTGGGTAACTAGGTAACAAACCAGGCTGATATCAATAGTTGCATCTAAACTTTTTATAGTAACCTCTACTTCACTGATCATGTCTCTTCCAACCTCAGAACCCCGAAAAAACCCTCAGCTATAGGTTCTATCCCCTCTAGTATCCATGTTATGCTTTCATTCACCCCTATTTTTCAGAAGTCAAGAAAGCTATTTTTAGCTTCCAACCTTCAAAAGCCCCTGGTCCGGATGGTATACATCCACTTTTATACCAAATATATTGGAATACCATCAGCCAACACCTCATGACTTTCTGTAACAAAATCTTCTCTAAATCTGAAATGGAAAAAGAGGTCAACACCACCTACCTCTATTTAATCCCAAAGTGTCCTAATGTTGTATCCCTAAATAAATTTCGACCCATAGGCCTTTGCAATACCCAGTATAAGATCATCACAAAAATTATAGCCAACAGAATCAAGCCCTTTCTTTCTACCCTCATTAGCCCCACTCAGGCTAGTTTTCTAACCAACAGAAGAACTTTTGATAATGCCATTATTGTCCAGAAATTCATCAGTCAGTTTTCCAAAGTGAAAGGGGCCAAAGGCAACATGATCCTAAAAATTGACATGGAAAAAGCTTTTGACAGAATTGAATGGTATTTCATAAGACAGGCCCTCCACTTCTTCAACTTCCCACCAGGTCTTATAAAGCTCATTATGTCTTGCATCTCTTCTTCCTCAATCTTTGTCCTGATCAATGGGTCCAAAACAGACTTATTCAGTCATTCCAGAGGCATCAGACAAGGAGATCCCCTATCCCCTTACCTCTTTATGCTTTGGATGGAACTTTTATCCAAAAGGATTAGCTATAAAGTAGACACCATGAACTAGAACCCTATTGCTATCAGCAGAAAGGGTCCCAAGATCTCTCACCTCTTCTTTGCAAATGATCTAAATCTCTTTGCTCAAGCCAATAAAAAAATTGTGACACCATTAAGAGGACCATAGATAGCTTCAGTTTGTTGTTTGGTCAGAAGATCAACAGAGCAAAATCCAAAGTCTTATTCTCAAGAAATTGCTCTACCCATACAGTCAACAATCTAGCATCCCAACTCAACATCCAAGCTACAGACACCTTTAGGAAATATCTTGGTTTTCCTATCTTTTATAAGACCCCAACTAAAGTTGACTTTCAATTCATCCTTGATAACATGAAAGCTAAGTTGGCCGGATGAAAGACTAAGTTCCTGAATCAAGCTGGTAGAACCGCTCTTGCCAGAGCCTCTCTCAATAGTATCCTAAATCATGTGATGTAATATATAGCCATTCCTAAGAACATCACAAACTAAATTGATAATATCCAAAGGAATTTTATATGGCGCACTACTGACTACAAGAAAAAGATGCACACGGTAGCATGGAAGATGATCACCAACTCAAAAGCCCAGGGAGGTCTGGGTATCCAAAGAGATGACTACAAAAACCTTACCATACACAAAGCTCTAGCCTGGAGATTGATCAAAAATCCAAACTCCCTCTGGGCTAACATTCTCACCAGCAAATACAACCAATCCTCTAATACCTCCAGTAAATTAGCTTCAAAAACTTGGAAATGTGTAACTCAGGGCCTCAGAATCTATAGATAAGCTTCTCTTTGGAACATTCACAGGGGAGATAGGGTGAAGTTTTGGTTAGATAGATGATTACCCAACACTCCCCCCTGTGCAACCTTATCCAGGGCCCCATGTCTAGGAATTTCCACAACACCAAGATCTCTGACCTCTGGAGAAATGGTAACTGGGACTTTTCCTCCCTTCCCTTAGAGCTCCCAATCACCGTCTCTCAGATCATCTATAATAATTTTTTCCCTTCAATCAACAGAACATTTGACTACACCATATGGGAAATTACTGGAAATGACCTATTTAGCAATAAAAGCACCTACAATCTTATTCACTCCAAGAACCATAACCAACAATATCCAAAGGACTTCAGTTGAACCTGGGCCTTAAAGATTCCTACTAAGTTCAAACAATTCTTGTGGTTGCTTCAACATCAAAGACTCCCTAGTAACTCTACCTTGATAATGAAATGAATCCCTATCCAACCAGCTTGTTGTAGGTGAAACAACCTCTACGAAGACCATGCTCATGCCTTCTGGAATTGCCAGAACAACCATAACATTTGGTCATTTTTATTAAACAAACTTCCTCCTCTTTCCCCCGTCCTCCAAGAGACCCAGGACCATAAGTTGCTCGAGACCATCATCAAATAGTCTAAGGGTAAGGATTTTGATAACTGTATAAGCCTTCCAACCCTCCTCATTTTCTGCCTTTGGGAAATCTGGAACTGTAGAAATGCCAAACTCTTCAACAACTAAAATGACCCTTTCTCCTTTAGTAAGGCCTACAACGCTGCTACTGAATATGCCCATCTCTCTTACATACCCCCCATCTCTCAACCTCACACTACCACTTTAACTTTAAAATGAAACCCTCCGGCCCAAGGTGTTTTCAAACTTAATACTGACGGTTCATGCTTGGGGAACCCGAGAACTGGGGTATAAGAGGAGTGATTCACAATAACAAAGGTGACTGGATCATTGGCTTTCACAAAGGCTATCCCTCAACAACAAATAACCATATGGAGCTTTTGGCTCTTCTTGAAGGCCTCAAACTTGTTGAACATCATAACCTCATTCCAATTGAGATTAGCATTGTCTCAGTATAAAACATCCACATGTTAAAGCAAGGTAACTTACATTATGATCCTATTTTGGATGCTTGCAGGTCTATACTGAGAAAACTGGGCCATTCAGCAGTGGTACATTGCTTCCGTGAGCAGAATAATGTTGCAGATATCATGGCAAAAAAAGGAGCTAGGAAGGAAGTTTTTAGAACAATCAAGGTTTTTGTAGTTCCTCTTGTGTTTGCATTAGAACATGTCTGGGCAGACATATTAGGAACTCAGTATGTTAGAAACACCAGTTCATGTTTAAACACTCATGAAACTTTTATTTTAGAGCCAGACCAAAATCTGACAGAAGATGTAACCTAACTCCTTTATTATGTTAATATAATCCTGCTTACCAAAAAAAAAACTCATGTTAAAGGACCATAGTGTCCTTATGTGGAATTTTATTATCATTAAGCAGCTTAGTCGAAATCGGTGCTTCTATTATTATATATATATATATATATATATATATATATATATATATATATATATATATATATATTTATTATTATTGGATAAAGAGTATATGCAGCTCATGTTAAAGGACCATAGTGTCCTTATGTGGAATTTTATTGTCATTAAGCAGCCTAGTTGAAATCTGTGTTTCTATTATATAGAAAATTATTATTGGATAAAGAGTATATGCAATTCATGTTAAAGGACCATGTATCCTTATGCGAAATTTTACTGTCATTAAGCAGCCTAGTCGAAATCGGTGCTTCTATTATATAGAAATATAATTTTTTCATATTTCGTGATAAACATATTGCATATGTATCATATTTGCAAAGTATATATATAAAAAAAGTTTTGCTAACATAGAAGTTAACCACTGACCAACTTAACGGTCAAATTACTTTACTAATATATATAAGCTCGAGTGGGGTGGCTGGAAGCAGACAACTGACGGTTGACATTCCTGCTTTGAACTGCTTGCTTATTTTATGATTTTACTATATCACTCCTCATTAATTATTATATGACATTTACGTATTAAGAAAATTAATAATATTTAATAAAAAATGAAATAAACATTTATAAAGTAAAATAGACATTTATAACATGACTGTTTCAGCTGCTTCAACTGTAATTTTACTATATTATCTATAATTAATTATTATGAGACATCTAAGTATTTAAAAATTGATAATATTTATTTTATAAAAGGTGAAATAAATATATAATGATAAATTAATTCTTGATGTTTTAAATGAATTTGACATCTTATGTGAGACCTACTTTAATTTTTTTCACAAGTATTTTTTTATAGCAATTTTGTTATATCACTTTTAATTAGTTATTGTGAGTCATTCAAGACGTGCCCGTTTCGCTATTTCAATGGTAATGTTTGGTTTACTCTCGAAATTATATCAGTGTCGCTTAATTAAAATAGAAAAAAAATATTATAAAATACAATAGTTAAAAACTTAAGTTACTTTAAAAGTCTAAATTCACTATCAATACCATAAAAGTTTGAACAAGAAGAATATTATAAATTACGATAGCAAACAACTTAAAATAGTAAATTATAACGTCAAAAAAAGTATTATAGATTACAATAGTTATCGATGTCATATTAATTAGGATAAAGGAATATTACCTAAAAATTATGTTGAAAATTGTATAAATCATAATATAATTAAAATTTAAAATATTTAAAATTATATATAACAAATCAGATTAATTTTCTCAAATATTTCATCAACTTCAGACAAAAAAATAGCATAAATATCTATTATAACTACAATTAACAACGTCATACATCTGCCAAATCAGGGGCAATTTTGTCATTAAAAAATTCTCCTGCTACAGGGGATTTACATAATCTACATAGCGAATTTAATATGCTAATCACTTTTGCTTTTATACTTTTTTTTTCACGCTTTTATTATACTCAGCTTTCAATATAATCATAGATCTTGATTCTTCATTTGCAAAACCCTAGAAAAATTCCCCATCCGATCGCTTCTTTCAATTGATTTCAACAAGGTAAATTCATTTTTCACTTGTACCAATTCTTCATTTTTCTCTTCAGTCATTGACCTCTATTGACTTTATTGAATTAACAACATTAATTATTCATCATTAATTAATCCTTTTCAGCTGTTATATGAATTTGTTACACTGATATATAAATGTTGAATGCATTATTTTTATGATGAATTATCCCCATTTTTTGAGTTTCACACGTGAACTATTTGCTGTGCGAGTTTCCTAGCTGAACTATTTATCAAAACACAGCTCAACTATTAACTATTCACTTTTCCTAGCTGAAAGTTCTGGTATGAAACTCAAACAATTGATAGTTGATGTGTGTTTTGGTAAATAGTTGGTAATAGTTCAGCTAGGTTACACGATCAAATTAATTTCATCATTAATCCTTTTTCAATTGTTGTATGAATTTGTTACGCCAATGTATAAATGCTGAATGTATTGTTTTTATGATAAAGTGTGAAAACACACCCAAAGTATTCCGTTTTTTTGAGTTTCATACCTGAACTATCAAGTGTGTGAGTTTTTTCCTAGTTGAAGTATCACCAACTATTTATTAAAACACACCTCAATTGTTATACGAATTTGTTACACTAATATATAAATGCTGAATGTATTATTTTATGAGTGAAGGGTGGAAAACACACCTAAGTATACCCTTTTTCTGAGTTTCATATATGAACTATCACGTGTGCGAGTTTCCGACCAGAACTATCACCAACTAGTTATCAAAACACATCTCAACTGTTGATTGTTTGAGTTTCATACCTGAATTTCCAGGTAGGAAAAGTGAAAATTTAATAGTTAAGGTATGTTTTGATAAATAGTCGAAGACACCTGATAGTTCAGACATTAAACTAAAAAAAAGGGGATACTTTAGGTGTGTTTTTCACCCTTCACTCATAAAAACAATACATTCAACATTTATATATTAGTGTAAAAAATTCACTAATATATAATTATTGAGGTGTGTTTTGACTATTAACTGTATTTTTATTGTTTAATTGTGTAAAAGCTAATATTTTTTTAGTTATTGATTTTTACTTGAACAGTTATTTAAGCTGTTCATTTGGGTGGGAAAGAAATAGGTACAAATATTGAGTTTGATGAAGTGATGGTGAGCTGGAATAGTCTATCTTGCATTGATTGTTGGCTTTTCAAGTATTGATTTGTGTGTGTTTCCAATACCTCGGGGGAAGCATGAATATAGTAAAGGGTGTTGCGGGTCTTATCCGAAGGAGTTCGGGTAGTCATGGTGGAGAATCCAGTTCAGGGTCATCACTCGAGAGGTTCTTGCCTCCTACTCCTCTCATCCACTTCAGGTAACCATAGTTATTATCTGACTAGTGTTTTTTGGTTTCGCATTTAAAGTAAATCAATTAGGGTCGTTTGGTAGCTAGTAAAGAAGCAAGTTATTCATGTACTGTTAATTTATGTATGAGTTATACAATGTTTGATAGCTAGTTAGGAAATAAGTTATTCATGTATAAAATTAACACGATGTTTGGTTTGCAATTTCGAAACCCGCATAGCTAGTACATGTATAAGCTATGAGGGAATTGTTGTGTTATCTTATGCGTTGTAGAAGATGTAATAGCTAATACCCGGATAACTAATGTCCGCTAACTACTACCTACATAATTCTAACTAGCTACCAAACGACCCCTTACTTTAGGAAAGAAATTTGAAGGAAAATATCGGAGTGTCAGGCAACAAAAATAACTACATAATGGCGAAAAGAAGAGAAACATAGTCAGATAATAGTTAAATTCATCGTTTCTTCCCAAAAAATCCGCTTGGCTGAACTCTATCGAGTTGCATTTTGGTGTTAGTTTTCTTTCACTTTCGTTTGTTGCTTAAAAGGAGCAGTGATATTACTGAAAACTTTTGAGTGCTGGTAATATCAAATTTGGCGTCCGACAGAGTGCTACTAGTTGAACCTTCACGGGACCTTAGACGTAAACCTAAATCTACGGGGGAAGATGAGTTAGAAGGATATTTGAAATGACTACAACAACAACAAACCCAGTGTATTCCCACATAGTGAGGTCTGGGGATATTTGAAATGACTATCTATCAAAAAAAGATAAATACAAGAAACAAAGTTTTCTTCCAGTTCCGCATCTTGCTATTTATGCAAAAAATTTTCTGGAATCGCCGGTTGAATTGGTATACGATAGTTTGTGGCTGTGACTTGAAGGAGGTGAAGTAGTGGGAGGGCTGGTGGTTTTGGCAGTGGTGGTGAAGGAGATCTTGGAGAGGGTGGAGGCTTCGGTGGTGGTGGAGGAGGTGTAAGTGGAGGTGGAAGTTCTTTTGGTGGAAAACAAAGATTTTTAAAGAAAAAGAAAAAAAAGAAGAGAAAACAAGAAGACGTAAAGGGTTTAAACCGTTGGATCATCTGATCAAATCTGGACTCATGGAACAAAAAAGTAATAGCTTTTTCCAATTTGTAGCTATTTATGTGCTAAAATGTTGTGGATAAACACGTCTGCCACATGTTGAAACGTGGGGGGTACTAGCTACAAATTTTCAAGCTGACGTTGCCCGTTTATTTAGGGTGTGAAAGGAAAATCTGAGCAAGTTGAGTGGAAAAGTATGTACCAAGCTTAGATTTTTACTTATTAAACTATTAGCTTTTATGTTTCTGAAAATTGTTAGTAAAATTATTATGTATGCAAGGATATCATATCCTCTAGTAAAGATCAACATCTGCGAGATTGAACCTTGAATTCGCCCAAGTATTTTCCTCTTCAACTTCTAGGCTTCTCTAGATTCTCACGTGCCTTCCATTTTCGTCAAGCTCACCAATATTTAGCAATCTCAGGTCTGCATATCAATATGTCAAAAAGTGTTATCTTCCCTGTTAATGAGGTGGCGAAAATGGATGAATTTGTTGGAATTGTGGGTTGTGGTATAGGCTCCTTCCTCCAACCTATTTAGGTTTACCTCTGGGAGCAAAATACAAGGCTGCTGAAGTATGGAATTGATTGATAGAAAAGGTGGAGAAGAAATTATGGCAAATGCAGTACCTCTCCATGGGTGGTAGGTTGGATTTAATTAACTGTGTTCTTGATAGTATACCTACCTACATCGTGTCCCTCTTTCCTATACCATCTAAGGTCCTAAAGCATCTTGATAAAGTAAGGAGAACATTCCTATAGAAAGGCAACAGTGAAGGTCATAAAGTTCATTTGGTGGACTGGTCAAAGGTTATCAAACCAAAAAACCTGGGGGCTTTGAGAATCAAAGACTTATTGAAACACAATGGTAGCTTGCTATGAACTGGTGGTGGAGATATGGTCAAGAAACTGCTAGTCTTTGGAAAAGAGTGGTGATTGCCAAGTATTGGAAACAAAATCATTGGAGCACCAGCACAGGCACAACTCCCCATGGTGTTGGACTCTGGAAAGAACATAAGCAAGCTCAGAGATGATTTCTTCCTTGATGTCTCGTTTTCAGTTGGAAATGGAAATTTAGTGAGTTTATGGAATGACAAATGGCTTCTCGACCAACCCTTGAAGATCTCTCACCCAAACCTCTATCGACTAGTTGTGAACCCCGACTCCACAGTAGCACAAATTAGAGCCTGAACGTCATGGAACCCCCTCCTTAGAAGAAATTTGCAAGATTGGGAACTAGAGGAGATCTTTGATCTTTACAGAATTTTAGAAGATTGCACAATAAATCCCCAGGCTAGTGACAAGCTAAGATGGGGTAGTTCAAGGAAGGGGTCTTACTCAGTCAAGGCAGGTTATAGTAAAGTGTGTGCTCAAAATGAAGTGACTAAACACTGGCCTTGGAAGCTGATTTGGAGAATTAAACTCCCCAATAATATCATGTGCTTTACATGGACAGCCATCAGAGAGGCAATCCTAACCCAAGACAACCTTTGCAGAAGAAAGTTTCAACTAGCAAACAAGTGTTTTATGTGCCAACATGGCTCAAAAACAGTCAACCATTTACTTTTTCATTGCTCAGTTGCATCTGATTTGTGGAACATGTTCATATCAATTTCCGGGGTTAGTTGGGTAGTGCCTCGGAATGTTAAGTAAACTATGGAAAGCCGGAACCTTTGGGTAGTTGACAGAACCATCAAGAGGATCTGGCAAATGATACCAGCATGCATTTTGTGGAGTATTGGATGGAAAGAAATCGTAGATGTTTTGATGGGATTTCAACTCCTAACTCTTCTCTGAAGTTTAAGTGTTTGATGTTTCTTTTCAGCTGGAGCAATTTAACCCCTGTTGACGATGTTATGCCTCTTGTAGATTTCATTAGCTCCTTTTCTTTGGCTTAAAAGCCATATTTTTTGCTCATTTAGGGAAACGGCTCAATGTTATATCTGTAGGTTTTTGTATCTAAGAGCTTTCCCTAATTTTCTTTGTACTGTTTTCAGCATCTTCTTGATGCCAGTCTATATAACAATTACTTCATAAAAATAAAATAAAATTAGCATGTAGATGTCATAATTGGGACAAGCTAAATCAAATATAAGGCCAAATAATCAATGGGACAATTTGTCGAGCATCTTGTGTGCAAGAAATTGCATACAGATGGTCAAGACACAGTAGCTCGCAATCTATGTTGCATATATTTATTAAAGTTTGTCTCATTAATGTTAGTCACTTCTAGAGACATTTAATTTTTGACATGTAAAGTCTGCCATTAATATGACACAAGCATGACCGATCCCCATCACAATCCTTTTATTCTCCTACTTATGAATTTTAAGCCTATGAATCTGTAATTATATATTAAGCGATTCTGTTGCTAGTTTATATTTTCTAGGCCATGGTCCAATATGACATTTTTTTGCTTTTCAGTGAGGTTGGGGATGAGGCAATTTTGAACACACTCTGGTCAAGATACGAGAATGCCCCTGATAAGGTATATCTTCTTTCATGTGTTCCTAAGGTAGTCACAATTTGAAACAGTGAACTTCACTTGTTGAGTTGTTGCAACTTGTAGTTTGTGCCGCATCGGTGGTAAGATGCTTTTAGATGTAGTATTTGTTGTTTTCTGAGGCTAGCTAGTTATGGAGGATAGATCAGGATAACAGGAAACATGGTAAAAACTACATAGTTCCTTCTGAATGTTTATTGAACCAATGATGCCAGGAAGTGATGATTTTTCTCTAATTATCATGGTCTCCTTTCCCTTGTTAGATCAATTACATTGATTTCATTCTTTGTAATATCTCATTGTAATGCCTTGTTAGTAATTAGTAAAGCAACAAGGACAAAAAGGATCACTATCATTAGGGTTCTTTATGAAATGTTTCAGTTAAAACTTCTCTTTGTCTCTGTTTGAGACAGCGGTATGTGATGCCTTCTTTATTCTCATCTTTGGCCTTTTGCACCAACTTTGTTCTGAAATTACTATGGTCTAAAGCATTCTTTAGGATTTACCTTTGTACTATACAACTAAGCTTTCAGCTTCCAAAACAAGGCTCCTCAATCAGTTAGGGGGCTGGGAGAAACTGATTCCTTTCTTCTATGCTTGTTTGTGCGTGCCTGTACCACATCTGTTGTGGATATGATCACTTATAAGTTATAATCATAGGTTTCTAGTGTTCTATTCATCTTTTCAGGATGCAAATAACCTGCACCCCAACAAAAATGCCTCAGAAGTGCATTTCTCAATACTGATGAACAGATATTTGTTTTTTCTCTTTCTGAAATATAGATGGAAGATTACTGCTTCACGGCCATCTTATAGTTAAATCTCTGTTTGTTTGCTCTCTGCACTCTGCGATCTCTTTGATATTTAAGCTTTGGCCGTTTTGTCGAAGTGTGGTGCTAATTGAGCCAACTATTATCAACTTCAAAGTTTTGCCTTTATTTTCCTAATTTCTTTAGAATTGACCAATTTAGATACTGAATGGTGATTGAATAAAATCCTTCATACCTAAGCTAAAATGGTAGTGCTGCATTGGCCTGTTATTGGTGAGACACAATATCCGAATCTATATTGAGAGCTTTCTATCTTGTTACTGATGTGACATGGATGGCATGTTGTTTTATGTGTTTTGGGCTTTGAGATGCTGGCTAACTTTCTGGAATTGATCTGGGGGGAATATGCTCATATCAAGGTTCATAGTTGGCTTTTGGTACATGCAAATTTTACATAAGTTGATTTTAATTTCTCAATACCTGCTTCTCCTATGAGAAAATTATGATCCTATAATATGTGGATCAGCTTTAGCCTTTAGGTAGCTAGGAAGAATGCTTGCAGTCTTTCTATTTCTTCCAAACTTTGTCTGTTTAAGCATCGTAATTTTTTGTGCCTTTGTGTGTTTATATTCAGGTTGAAAAGAGAAGGTTATTTCACATCTTTTTGAAGCAATTCATAATTGTATACCGTGATTGGCAACCAATTAACCCTCTTCAATCTCCTGAGGATCATGGCTTGGTGCAGCCGGTGGATTCACAACATATTGAAGATGTTGTTGTTGGCTGTTCTTTTGGTCATCCTTCTGAAATTATAGCCGTCCTCATTGATGAAGTTGCACAAATGATAACGCTTGTTAATGAACGTAAGTTGGTTCTTCACCCTCGTGACCTGTTAATAGAAAGTTGTGTTGGTGAATGGTGCATTTGTCTTTATCTAACTTCAATAAGAAATGCTTTGTTCTATTCCCGAAGTTCTCTTGTTTGCTAACTTGTATTCTGACTTCTGTGTAGAAAATGTTCTGATTAAAGTGCAAGTACTTCGTTTGGACATTAGATATTCTAATACTACATCATGAAGTATACATTTGTTTGTACTGATGATAATTGGTAATGCCGTAACATTGCAATGAATTGCAGACCTATCCAGAAATTCTTCTACAATAACCTCTGAAGGGCTGCCTGTCTTGGATGCTTTGACTGTTATTACTCGGTCAATGCACAATTGCAGAGTTTTTGGCTACTATGGTGGTATTCAGAAGCTTACGGCATTAATGAAGGGTATTATTTCCATCAAGCGATGTTGAGCTCAATTCTTTGTGTTTTACTTTTATATCTGCCTCTATATGTGCAAATTTATTTGTTTGTTACATTCTGTCTGTACGGTCTGGTGAAACATACTGGCCTTACATTGGCTGAAGTCATGTATTTCATTCTCTGATTTTCAATTTTGAATATTGTTCCTCCATTAATTGGGAGATATTGTTTACAACAACAACAACATACCTAGTGTATTCCCACAAATTTGGGTCTGGGGAGGGTAAAGTGTATGCAGTCCACCACTACTACCCAGGGGCGGATCTATGTAGAAGGATTGGTGTTCCACGACACCCAGACTTCTCGGTTGAAAATCTGTATATTTATGTGTATATCTGTATATATGTATATATGTATAAGTGAATGTATAAAACTTAAGCCTCCGCAGTAACAATGTAGCAAATGGTGCTAGTGGTTGGTTGAAGCGCAGGTTTTTTCTAGCAGAGCAAGGTCGACTCCTGAAGACAACTTTTTAGAACTATTTTAGCACTATCTTATGTTTTCTCTTAAAAGAAGTGGCTTTGCAAAATAGAACTCTTGGCCTCTTCTAACAAAAACCTTGGCAGGACCAACTAGGCAAGGCTTCACATTTCACCAACATTTTTGATAAATATTAATTATAGTTTTAGTCTATGAATATTGACTCTAATTTCCTAAAATATAGTATATGCTCTTGCTCAAAGCAGCATGACACCCCGAGCTTCCAAGTCCTGGATCCGCCTCTGCCACTACCTCTACCTATGATGAAGTAGAGAGACCTTCTCCGATGGACCCCCGGAGACAAATAACAGTATAACAAGTAAAAAACATAAAAAACAAACAACAAAATGGAGTAAATCATCACTAGATGATAAAAGAAACAAGACACCCATAGAGTAATTCTGTGAGCTATCTATCCAAAATCACAAACATCACCAAAACACCACGAACAAGAAACTACAAGACACATGCATAACACTATGACTACAGACACAACTACAAACAAAGCACTCCTCTCTACTAGTAAGGACACACTCGTGCCCACTAACCTTCTACCCTAATTTGCGTTCTCCACACCTTCCTATCAAGGGTCATGTCCTCTGTAAGCTGTAATTACTCCATTTCATGCCTAATCACCTCCCTCCAATATTTCTTCGTCTTACCTCTATCCTATCTGAAACCATCCATAGCCAACATCTCACACCTCCTTATGGGGGCATCCATGCACCTCCTCATCGCGTCTGAACCATCTCAATCTCACTTCCTGCATCTTGTCTTTCACCGAAACCACTCCTACCTTCTCTTGTCCCTCCTAGTAAGTCCACACATCCATCTCAACATCTCCATCTCCGCCACTTTCAACTTTTGGATGTGGGAGTTCTTAACTGGACAACACTTCACTCCATACAACATAGTTCGTTGGACTGCCACGTTATAGAACTTACATTTAAGCTTAGGTGACACCTTTTTATCACACAAGACTCTCGGAGCGAGCCTCCATTTCAACCACCCTGCACCAACACAGTGCTGACATCCTCGTCAATCTTTCCATTCCCCTGAATCATAGACCCAAGATTGGGAGATATTATTTACGTCCTTGTGAATAACATTTCTTTAGTAACCAGTAAAATTTTTCGGTTAAAACTCAACTTTTATGGGAATTGGGGGAAAAGCCAGTGAAGAGCATAAAGTGGTTGTGTTGTCAACTTATTTTTGATATTCCTATTTGTATCAGTGTTTCGTACCTGTTATTTCATTAAACAACAATAAAGCTTACTTGGTAATTATACAGTTTTGCTAGTACTGTTTTGGCTTAGATTTGCAATCTTTAGGGGGTTTTGATATAAAAAAGAAAAGAAACAAATCAGAGAAAGAGCATAAGTATGGGAAGTGTTAAGAGTCCCACATCGGAAAAGGGGTAGACAATTGGTCTCCTTATATGGACTTGGGCAATTCTCCCCTCATAAGCAAGCTTTTGGGGTTGAGTTAGGTTCAAGATCCATTCTTTACATGGTATCAGAGCCAGACTCATTCCAAATCTTTGTTCACGTTATTGGGCCCCTGTATTTGCAAGAAGCTTGGTGTGATTTGAATAGAAATAAATGATAAAAGACATGAGTATCAGGGGCGTCAAAGGTTGCAAGTCAATTCGGTGGATGGACCTGATGCTTCGTGGTGGGGTTCGAGGAATAATGAGGCTTTCTCTAGTAAATCATTCTATGAGAGACTCCTAATTAGGGCAGAAGTTGTGTTTCCATGTGATGCAATTTGGATAGCGTTGGTGCCGAGGAAGGTGTGTTTTTCTTTTGTTTAACATCTAGAGAGGTGATTTTGACGACGGAAAATCTTAGAAAGCATAAGGTTGTCTGCGTCAGTTGGTGTTATATGTGTAAGGACTAAGGAGACAGGGGAAGAAGTGGATAACCTTTCTCATACATTTTGTCTTTAACATGAAATCATGAGATTATGGTGGGATAGCTTCGGTGGTTCAGAGTTTCTGGGTTATGACAAAATATGTGAAAGATTTAATGTTTTGTCAGAGAAGCGTGTATAGAAGGAGGCGTAAGACATGGAATTTGGTCCCTCTTGCGTTGATGTGAGTTATTTGGAATGAGAGAAATAGGGAAGCTTTTGAGGGGGTAGAGTTTGAGTTTTTCTCAAGTGAGGAATAGCCTCTGGTCTCTTATTTTCTTTTGGTGCACTCATAAAACCTCTAGTTGTATAGGAGAATGGGTGAACTTTGTAGAGAATTAGATTTTGTAGACTCTTTACCTTTTATTTTTTTCTTTGTATATGGCTAACTCGACCTTGTTTATGAATGAAATACACTCACCTTGACCCCCCAAAAAAGTATTAGGGGCTTAAGTATAGGAGAGGCCAATATGGATAGTTGATGCTTCCAGGAGAGATTGGGACCTCTATTACTTGTTTCACTCTTGTTGAGAATATAATTAAATAAAGTGTGCGCTCTCTAACAACTTAAGCTTTTAGATGAGATGGTGACACACTTCAACATGGTATCAGAGTGCAGTATAACCCATGCGTCCCAGGACCTATCTCACCCAATGTTGGGCCCCGAATTAAAAATTGTCCAGGCACCGGAAGTAATTACTGGGCGTGAGGTGGGGTATTAAAGATAAAGAATAAAAGAAGTCCCACATTGGTGGTTAATGAGATGAGTGGTCTCTTTATTAGGTTTGGGCAGTCCTTCTCCCGTTGAGCTAGCTTTTAGGGTTGATTTAGGCCCTAGATCCATTTATTTACATGATATTAGAGAAGACAGAGGTCATGGTCATGAGATCGAATCTCACAAATCTCACCATCACCCATTATTAAAAGAAAATAAATTCCACATGCTTGGCCCATGAAAATAATGAAAATAAATCAGGCCTGCACGTGAGGGGGCATGTTTAGAATATAATTAAATAATAAAACTGTGCTCTTTCTAACAACTTAAGCTTTTAGACTGTTGCGGGGACTCGTTGGTTTCGCCGCAGAACTCGTCCCGACGCGATGTTGCTGCGGCGTGCGTCTCCGATTCAGTCAAGTGAATCCAGAGACGTTGACCCAACTTCAAGAACAAAGTTTGTTGTCATCGTTGGAAGGGAGAAAGACCGACGACTGTAATTGCTGTCGTCGGAGGAAGGGAGAAAACTGGCGACCGTAATTGTTGTCGTCGACGGCTGGGAGAAATCCGACGACTCTAATTGCTGTCGTTGGAGGAAAGGAGAAAACCGGCGACTGTTGTCATCGTCGGAAGGGGAAAATCTGACAGCTGCTGTCATCGTCGGAAGGGAGAAATCCAGCGGCGGTAATTGTTGTCGTCTGAAATCGAATCGCCGCTGGATTTTACTTTTGAACGCCGGCGACTGTAATTACAAATCTGACTAAATCTGGGTTTTACTTTTTAATAATTATATTTTTTTAAAATATAAAAAGTAGTAATATAGCTTTAGTTTTCTTTTTGGTCACAACTTTAGTTTTCAATTGCTACGATGTTTACTATTTTTATGGACCAAACGTAAAATAATATATTAACTTAGAATTTTTATATTAACATAATAAAAAAATATATGTCCCTGTTGGTTTTCCAAAAATACTAGTATATACCACTCCTAATTTAAAAAGTAACCAAAAAAAGTTACCTTATAAGTGAGGAAAGTAATGGATATTGTTTAGGAGTTAGAATATTTTTATATTTATAATATTAAAAAGTAACTCTATATTTATAATATTTGATTTTTTAGCTGAATTCCCGCACCTGTATCCTTATTCGGCTTCGCACCCCCGAATCTTAAAATTTAAATTTTGATGAATCCGACTCTCGGATCCGCACCCGTCTCGGATACCCGCACCCGAGTCCATGCAACTTATCTTTTAATGAGATGGTCACAACTTCAACAACTCGGATAGGTGCATTTAGTAAGTAATTTTGAGGGAGCACTTTGTTCCAAGATCATCATGTCATTGATTCAATCTGATGGAAGGGTTCATTTATTGTTTCTATTTTATCATGTCTTGAGCATGACTTGTCCTTTGTTCTTTGGCCGTTGTTTTCTTTAAGATCTTACATTGCTATAGAAGAAGTATAGGCATCTTTACCCCCTATTATAAGAAAAAAGAAAAGTAGTCCAGGCATCTTTTGAAGCAGAAAATTCAAATGAGTTTGATACCTTCTTAATAAACAGTATTTCATATTCTGCACTATATTATTATATTTTCTTAGTTGGTTTTAAGATCATTTCTGAGACTAGTTACCGCTTACCACTTAGTCACTCATTCCTGCAATACATTAGACTTTTATACTTGTAATGTATCTTTATCTTGTTAACCTGCCATTAGGATCATAATATTGTTGTCTAGCACTTCTAATCATGAGGTTTATTTATTTCAGCTGCTGTTGTTCAACTGAAGGCTGTTGCTAGTGCTCTTTCGGCAGATGAAGCTTTGTCGAACCCTGTTGTGGAGAAGACTGCAATTCTCCAAAACATTCTTTTATATGTGGTGTCTATAATTGGTAGCTTTATTAACTTGCATTTCAGCACATCCGAAACGGCTTGGTTGCATAGTGGTTGCATGGAGATTTTTGGGCCTAGAAGTGTTGAAATACGGGATGTCGTTACTGGTGTAGATATGTCTGATTCTGAAACAATGATACGGTGGCGTCAAAAGGCAATTGTCTCTGTTATGGAAGCTGGTGGTCTTAACTGGTTAGTAGGTAAGGTAGGCAGTTTCAATTTTCTTTTTCTAGTGCCGAACCTGTCTAAATGTGTAGTTTTTATATACAGCTCAGTTTGTACTTATTCTTTACACAGAGAAGTTAAGTGAAGGGTATTTGTCCTACTCCCCTAAGGGACCGTCAGACTAATGACTTAACCCTTTTCTTGTATTGTTAAGCTTGTCGAGCACAAATATCCTTACATTTGGTAAGGTGATGCACGACATAATTAATAGGTAGTTAATGTATTAGGTAAGAGTTCCCAATGGGGATGCAACTTGACTTCTTTTGTGACAGTGGAAAGCTGGCCGGGACACCCTCGTCATCAAAAGAACAAAAATTTAATAGAAAACTAACTGTATGTAGTATTTGTACACCAACTAGAAGTGTATAAACTTTTCTAAGTTGAATTCCCCTCAGTAGAGCCAAATAACTTTTGAAATGTGTATTTCACACCTCTCCCAGTGGCACAAAATTATTAAGATGGCTTGTGTTCCTGTGAGGTTGCACCTTCTGCATTTTCTCTCATTTTTACATGGTCATTTCACACAGTTTTTTTAATTTATTTCAGAGCTGCTGCGTGTTATGAAGAGGTTGAATATGAAGGAACATGATACAGATATTTCACTTCATTATCTAACACTTAGAGCTCTTCAATTATCATTAGTTGATAATCCTCGTGGTCAAAATCATTTTCGAAGTATTGGAGGACTAGAAGTTCTGTTGGATGGACTGGGAGTTGCATCTAACAGCGCTTTGAGATTGAGAGAGACAACATCAGATACAGCAAGGTAACTGACTTAATTGCAGACCTTTCATAAAATTTAATCTTTATTCTTTCAAGCCATACAAATGAATCAAAGAAGTCCCTAGACGGTGGTTGGATATCTTGAAGTTTGTTAGTATAACAGGTTTAATCCCGCTACTGTATGTGATGGCAGGTCATTTTTTTAGTCTGGACCAGATTATTTTGTTCCTGTTTGGCTAAATCTGAGTGTCATGCCCTTTTCTTTTCATAATCCATGTATATCTAAACTTTTTCTTAAAGGTAAACCAAATTTAATTCAAATTACATTCCTGATTGAATCAGATTAAATTTTAATCTAATCTGAAATATTATACTGTTAGTGTCATTTGGAAAGATAAGATCTAATCAATAATTGTTGACATATGTCAAACTAAGATCCAAAACAGGTTTTAAGTTTACTAGTTAACCTCAGTGATCATATATTCATATGAACTTCTAATGTTACTGAGAGAAATTGGGACACGTTGATATGCAGTGGATAGTTTCCTTTGCCATTTGCTCATTTCTTGTGTGTAAGGATAATTGGAGGTTTAGGTTTGACATATGTATCAAATGGGGTGGACTTAACATTTTGTAAATCATTTTACAAACATCCATTCCTTTAAAATTAAACTTGAATCTTAATGTCTCAGCCTCTTTAGTTTCTGATCTGTAGAATTTTAGTTTGGATTTGTATCTGATCCTAAATTCAGCAAATTTAGTGATGCCTAGCTGCATCATGATACCTAGCTGCATCATGATACCTTGTTTTCCCTTTTCTTTCTGTCGTCTATAGCTAGTTTCTCTACACAGGTGTTTGTCCTTCCCTGCTATTGCTATGATCATATTTATGCTATATTATGTTTGTAATATGGGCGCTAGCCTTGTTTTGTTTGATGAACATAAATTGAAATGGTTTAGAAACTTTTGTAAAGCAACTGAAAAAGTTTATAACCATGCTTCTGATACTTAATCCATTAAAAAAAGAAATATTAGTTGATTTCTTTTCTAAGGTATTGGTACATTTACGTTTCTCCTTGCAGGAATGTTAATGTTTTAACATGTACGTTCCAGCTCCATGTTCTCTCATTGGAAGTTCTTAGAGAGGCAGTGTATCCTTTCTACTACTTGATGTTCCCACTAGTTTTTCCTCAAAATCTGTTTGCTTAGTTAGAAACGATCGGTTCATTTTGAACAGTAATACATTACACATTACCCGTTCGTTAAGCTAGTGACAGTTGAGCACAAGAATGTTGACTCCTATCTTACTGCTCTATCTTGGGGAATAATTTTTCTTCCAAATGTGTTGTCTCCTTAACCTCGTCTTAGCTTTGGCAATTTGAATAATTTGCAATTTTTATCAGAAAATGGACGAGTGCAGAAGTTTGCAAATAGCTTTTGTTCACTTGCATTCATTCTTCAAGAATACAAGGAGAAAAATGACGACTTGTTATCCCAGGATGACATGGAAATAACTGTTTCTAGTGATAATGATACAACTGGGAAAGAAGTTCTAGAAACAAAACTTTCTAGCAAATCCAGTGTACCTTATTTAAAGAATTGGCACGATTATGTTTCCAAGCTTAGTGCTGTCCTTTTCTCTTTCCTTCTTTCACCAGAAGATGCAAAGGTGGATAAAAGCCAAGCATCGACTGTCAGAAGTAGCTTTCCAGTCTCTTCAGCATATGGAGAACTTTCTGTAAAGTGGATCATTAGGGTTCTTCTCACAGTCTTTCCATGCATAAAAGCATGCTCAAATCAGAAGGAGCTGCCTGGTCACTTAAGGTAAATCAGGAAGTATTTAAATCTTCTGATCTTTTTATTTTCCATTTCTTCCATCATCTTGTTTTTGCATTTGCGGAGATGTTTTAGGTGCTGTATTTGATTTTTGGAATTACTGAAGTGCCTACTTTTTAACTGTTGTTTCCCTGCTCACATTATTTTTTTGTGGTTCTCCTTGCAACTCTTGTTTCTGATTTGTTCTTCTCATTTCTACAGGACGTTTATCTACACCCTTCAGCGTCACGTTCTGTCTGCATTCAAGAAAATTCTGGTGTTGTTGCCATCTTTGCTACACGTTCTCCGGGCAGAAGGAGCTTGGGACTTTATCTTCTCGGAGAATTTTTTTTATTTTGGCCTAGCATCGCTAGGTTCTTCTGATGATTTTTTATCCAAAAAAGGCTCTTCTGATAATTGTAATGAACTGTGTTGTGATTCAAATGGCAGAACCACTAGCCTAAGCCTTCATGAGCTTGAAGCTCTTCAGACAGAGGTGGTTTCATTTTTGGAATTTGCAGCAACTTTAACCGGAAGTTCTCACAACTTGGTTAGTCATTCGATCTTTCACTCTTTCAGATACATTTATTAACAGTATGGCTATGTGTTTTGGACTTCTTTCGTCATAATGCTAAGTGTCTTTTGTCTATCCATCATTTTTTCTTCGCTCTTCTCCATCCTTTTTTTGGCTATGCAAATTTCCTATAAAGTAGTCTTACTGTTAAGTTATCAGAAAGCAATATCTATGTGTTTTGGACTTCTTTCGTCATAATGGTAAGTGTCTTTTGTCTATCCATCATTTTTTTCTTCGCTCTTCTCCATCCTTTTTTTGGCTATGCAATTTCCTATAAAGTAGTCTTACTGTTATCAGAAAGCAATATCTATGTCCTGTTTTATTGCCGTTTGCTTATAAAAATAAAAGAAGAAACCCTACTTCTAGTCTAAAGTCTAAAATGGTTACGTGGTGCAATTTTGTGGTAGTGTAGTTATTCATTAATTGGCATTAGCATATTATTTTTTTCTTCTTCTGATAATAGGAATTATGTACAACAAACAACATACCCAATATATTCCCACGAAGTGGGGTCTGGGGGGAGAGAGTAGAGTGTACGCAGTCTGTTCCACTACCTCAAAGGTTAGGCGGAGATGCTATTTCTTATAAGATCCCCGAGTCAAGGCAAAAACAGTTTTGAAAAAGACATAATACATGAACAAGAAACAATAGGTAGTAACAAAACAACATGTAGTGATAATAGACATTTCTGACTAGTCTCTGGGTATGCGCGTGTACCCCTTTCTTTGAGTATAATCTTGTGGAGCCTTTACAGTAAAGGATCTTTCTCATTCAAATCCACGTAGTGGAATATAAATAGGAGAAACTTTGTGACAATGGTCTGGCCCTGGAAAATGTATTTCGAAGATCAAATTCCTACCTGGGTATCTTGTTTTATGTTGCTGGTAGTTAAAATAGCTTGTTTAACTCGAGAGAGATTACAAAGAAGAGGTCTTCAGATTTGCTCAAGATGTTTGCTTTGTGGGCAGGATACTGAGATCAATGAGCATTTATTTTTTCATTGTAAGACAACTGTAATTTCTTTTGTATGTTGGGGGTTGAAATGGGCAATGTCAAGAACAAAACTTGATCTATTGAATAACCGGATGAGATGTAAAGAGATGAACTAGAACTATTGGCAAATGTTCTAGGGGAGATGTAATTTTTCCAGTTGGTGTGGTGGGAGATTTTCAGTGGCTGGAAGTTTTTATAGTTCAGATTCTCCCAAATTTATGTGGGCCAGATGGGGCTAGAAAGTTTCATTTGGTGTGGTTGGAGATTGTTACTTCTCCCAAATAATGGGGAGGCCTTGGAATTGAAGATTTAAAGGTCTTCAACAAAGCTTTATTGGGAAAATAGTTATGGAGGTTTGGGTTGGAGACAACTTTGTGGAGGGAGTAATAAAGGATAAATATGTGATTTTGGAAGGAGGGTGGAGAAGTAAGACATCACTTTGCCTTTTGGATGTGGTTTTGGAGGGATAATTTGAAGGAATGAGATGTGTTCTGGGGAAACATCTCATTCAAGGTTCGGAGATGGGAGCAGGGTTAACTTTTGGGGAAATAGATGGTGCAAGGATGACACTTTGAAAGATGACTTCTGGCGTTTGTACAAAATTTCTGGTCAATGATATGACATTTCAACAAATCAGGGCAATACAAGGTGGGGAGACTTTTTGGGACTTGAGTTTTAGAAGGGTGTTTAACGATAGGCAAGGCAACCCAGTTGCTAAGTCTGATGGGTGTGTCTGATGCTGGGAATTGTTTCTGAACATGATGGGTGTGTCTCTGGTTATACTACAGAAGATCAGTAGTCTGTTGGAAGTTTGGCAAGTTCAAAGAGTAAAGAGAAGTATCAAACAAATATGGAGGACTATTCCTATTTGCTATGTTTCTTGGACTCTTCAACAAAGTCATTGGGTGTGTGTCGGATCCTCCAAAAATAGTGCATTTTCGAAGGATCCGACCCAGGTGCGGCCACATTTTTGAAGAGTCCGAGCAACTTAGACCATTTGCATATTTTGGACTTTTTTGGCTGGAAAGGAACAAGACATGCTTTGAGGGGAAAAGACCACAGATTGCTAGCGTAAAAAGTAGATGTATCAAAAACCTGTTTTTTTTGGTGTTATAGCAGTACTCTAGATAGGATGTACCAGTATTTGGATTTTCTGGATCTTTTAGGGGGGGAATATGTAGTAGGCGTTTGACCATGGAAATTTTTTCACTTTTTTCGGAAAATTATTTTGCTTTAGTGAAAAAAGTGAAAATAGTGGTGTTTGGCTATAAAAATTATTTCCCTTTAGTGAAAATTGATTTTGGAAAAGTGAAAACAAGTTTTACTTGTTTTCACTTTTCTCACAAAATTTCAAAAACAACTCCAATTTATATTCATGGCTAAACATAACTCCAACTTGATCTCCGGAAAATTATTATTTTCATGGCCAAACGGGGCCGTAGCATGTATGTGGAGCTGTTGTAGCTTTGTCTTGTACTTGATCTTGTACCATCTTGGTAACTTCTGAAAACTTTTACCCATCAAAATAAAAATCTGATGCATTGGGGGGGGGGGGGATTGGGGAATAATGGTGTGTTTTCTGCGAAGACTTCCTATGAGAATCTGTGGGTTAGAGAGGAACAAGTGCATGGTGGTTGAGATTGGGAATAATGGTGTGTTTACAGTGGGTTAGAGAGGAACAAGTGTATGGTGGTTGAGATTGGGAATAATGGTGTGTTTACAGTAAAGACTTTCTACGAGAATTTGTTGGTTAGGGAGAAGCAAGTGTTTTCATGTGATGCAATATGGATCCTAAAGGTACCGAGAAGGTGTGATTTTTCACTCGGTGTAGCCGCAAGAAGGGCGATTTTTGATGGCGAGAACTTGAGAAAGTGGAAGGCTGTATGCATCAATTGGTGTTACATGTGCAAGGAGGTGGGCGAGGATGTGGATCAACTTCTCCTACATTGCGGTCTGACAATGAGATTAAGGTGGGATATGTTTAGATTGTTTGGCACTTCATGTATGATGCCAAAAGCGGTGCAAGAGTTGATGGCCAGTTGGAAGAGTGGGAGGACAAAGAGAAGACGAAGGGCATGGAATGTGGCACCACTTGCATTTATGTGGGTTGTATGGTGCACAGAAAGTCCGTTATTGTATATACGAGTGGGTGAAGTTTGTAGAGAATCAATTGATTTTGTCGATTCTTTTACCTTTTGGTATACCACTTGTATGGGGTCTTTTTATGGCCTTGTTTATGATATGAAATACGTTTACTTGATAAAAGAAATAAAGATTCTATTAAATTACCTTTTGTTTCTTTTGAAAATTAATGAATTTCAAAAAATATGTATGATGTTGTACTTGAAGTTCTAAAAACTTATTTTTAATGTTATGTAAATCTTGAATTAAATTACACTTGAATTGACATTGAAGAAAATGCATTTATTTCTTTTACAAATATAATGACGGTGTCAATTATGCATTGGGGCATCCTTAATGTTTCATCTTCCCGGTTGTTTACTGAGCTTCCTTCCGTGCACTTTCGGTCAGATTAATAGGCTTAGTAAATAAAGAACATAAAATGTTTGGTTGTACTATTTTTTCTCTCTTTTTTATAAGATGTGAGCTTACACAATTCAGTTTCCCTTCTATCCTGAAGCGTATTTTCTTATGATGGCAGCCTGAGTGCTCCATTTTGCTGGAGGCTCTTGAACAATCTGCTTGTAATCCTGGGGTTGCAATTCTTCTTGCAAAGGGCCTACTTCAAATAATGCGGTCTTCATCAGAGAAAACTCTTTCCTCTTTTAAAGCACTCGATGCAGTTCCTCGGGTCCTCCAAGTTGCCTGCATTCAGGCCCTAGAGTCTAAGAGGCATGAAATTGCTGGTCCCCACACTGAGACTGATCCTGTTCCTTCTCTAAACCAAGAAATGGTGAATTCTTTTGAGATGATTCATAGTTGGCGGAACAGCATAGAAACTTTTATTGAACTCTTCGCAGAATTTTTGTCTCTCACGAATGATGCCAAAAACTCTACTTTGCACAGTGCTACCTGCATTGACCGTTTGTTTGATTTGTTTTGGGAAGAAAAATTGAGAAATCGCATGCTTCCTCTTATTCTTGATTTGATGAAGGTAGAATGAATAACCTTCAATGTATTTATCTTATTTATTTTGTACCTTTTTTGTGTTCTTGCAGTGACTACAACTAATCTTCCATTTATTTACCTCTTTCATGTGAATTCTTTGCTGGTGGAGCAGATTGTTCCATCTTCTGAGGAGGACCAGAAAGCTAAATTGTATTTATGTTCTAAGTATCTGGAAACGTTTACTCATGTTAAGGACCGGGAGAACTTTGTAGAACTGTCTATTGATCTATTGGTTGGGATGATTGATCTACTTTTGACAGATATAGAGGTATACTCTTATAAATCTATGCTTTTCCATTATCCTGTAGCTGTGTTGTCTGCTATTCATATTATGTTAACATGTTGACAGAGAGTGGTTTCTATGTTGTCAGTATTATCAGGCTTTGTTTTGCGATAGCGAATGTTTTATACATGTTGTGTCCTTGCTAAATGGGAACCTTGACGTGCCCAAAGGTGAAGAGTTGGTTCTGAATGTCCTCCGAACACTAACCTGCTTGCTTTCCGGGAATGATGTGTCAAAGGTGCGTTTGATTCTCCCAGTTAGAATTTTTCTTTTGTGCAATTAGTTGCATAATTTGTTTGTAATGGTTGGAAAAATATGGAGAACATGAAAACTTGTGTACTCTGAACTTCCTCCTAAACGAGCAGGTTGCTAAGTATGTTTTCACATCTTTTCTTTCTTTCTGCTCGTTTGGATCATCTTGTAAGGTGCTACACATCTTCTGCCATTTCTTCCTTCTTTTGGTCTAGCTCTGGTCTCATTTCCATTGTAGTGCCAACTCGAAGTCGTTTATCATTTCCAATGCCGCAATTTATTTTCCAAAGAACCTGTAGTTTGTATTACTGTAGTATTTTGCCATCTTGTGTTATTCTAAAAATTCACATGAAAGGAGACTGATTGTATTTTCCTTATGGTAAGATGACCACTGTCTTTTTCTTTGTATCTGCGAAAGTTTCTGTTAACCCGCTCTAGAAGAGCCTTTCATACTCTACTCCTGGTTAGTCAGTGTAGCTTTGACACTTCCTTCTGGGTAGGCATAAATTTCTGCATATAACGTTTAAAAAAAGTGTCTGGATATTCATCAGTATATTTAAAATTGGTACATAATGGATAAACAAGCAGGAAATTGTTTAGTGTGGATGAACCGAAGTTGGTGCCAAACGACTCAGATCAAGCGCTGCATGGTACTTGGGACATGTCTTTATTTCAATTGAATACTGAGCTATAGCTTGAAGGAAATTAGGACCATGCTTTCACAAGAACTCTTGGGGAATCTCACACTTCTGTGATATGTCACCTTCCAGTTGCCTTTTGTGAATGAAAATTTCTTACTTCATCAAAAAACAAACACTCTTGGGGAAGACAGAAAAGAACTGTTAGTCAGCAGCAACATTAATCCCACTTAAAAGCTTAATCCTATGGGATCCACTTTATTCTTTTGAGCCATTTCTATGTCTAATCAAAACTAAACATGTCTTGGGTTATCTAGAACGAAAAGTAGATTGAACCCTATCTTACTATATTATTCCGGTATTTCTAATAGATGTGATCAGGTTCAATTTCTCAATCCATCAAAGTGTTTCTTATCACAGTCATGTCTCTCTTATTGGTCCTGTCTCTGAAACAGTACATCTTTTCCCGTGTCTGAATTGTGGAAAAGATCTTTGCTTGCCAGTTCATGATTTAACATGAGAAGCTGATTTTTTGTTACTAATTCTTTTGTTATTCTTTTGGTCCCAAAGGCTGCGTTTCAAGCTCTTGTGGGCACGGGTTATCAGACTTTGCGTAGCTTGCTGTTGGACTTCTGCCAATGGCAACCAAGTGAGGCGCTTTTAGATGCTCTGCTTGATATGTTGGTTGATGGGAAGTTTGATCTCAAGGCAAGTCCTGTGATAAAGGTTAGTAGTCCGAAATCTTGTGTGTGCACCAACAGTAATAGCATCCTCTTGTACTTGTTAGGGAAAAAAATACAATAGCAGGTTTTGTTTTCTCATGGTTTTAGTAAATTAATGTCATGTTAAATGTGCCACTAATGTCAACTTTTGTTTTGATTTTTGTACTTTAGAATGAAGATGTCATCTTGCTATATCTCTGTGTCCTGCAAAAGGTTGGTATCAGTTCCACTTTCCTTAATGTTTTTCCTATTTATGATTTTGGCTGATGTGCTTTCACTGTTACTCTTCTTCAATTTTCTTCTTTTTATTTTTTGGAAATACAATGTTCTGATTAATGATATTTCTGTTTGCTCACTGGGCAGAGCAGTGACGCATTGCGGAATCATGGGCTTGATGTTTTTCTTCAGCTTATAAGAGATTCAATGTCCAATCAAGCTTCTTGTGTCAAGTCAGGGATGCTAAACTTTCTTCTTGATTGGTTTCCCCAAGAGAGCAAGGACACCGTAGTCTTGAAAATTGCCCAATTAATTCAGGTCATTGGTGGGCATAGCATTTCTGGAAAAGATATACGCAAAATCTTTGCTCTACTCCGCAGTGAGAAAGTAGGCTCACATCAGCAGTACAGCTCATTGCTTTTGACCAGCATGCTGGCAATGCTCAACGAGAAGGGACCAACTGCCTTCTTTGATCTCAATGGGGTGGAATCGGTAACTGAAACAATGACCTTTGAAGCAATCTGAAATATGTTAAACTGAATGAATGTTGTTTCTTCTTTTTGCTTTCACTACTTGCTCCGAGTTACTTCTCCCTGCAAATTATGTGATGCTTCCCCTTCCCTCATACAGGGAATTTTGATAAAGACTCCAGTTCACTGGCCATTGAATAAGGGGTTCTCTTTTACTTGTTGGCTAAGGGTAGAAAGCTTTCCTAGAGGTGGTGGAACAATGGGACTTTTCAGTTTTCTTACTGAAAGTGGAAGAGGATGCGTTGGTGTTCTTGGAAAAGATAAGCTTATATATGAGGTGATAAAAGTCGTTACTTGCTTTTGTTTTATTTGGAGCTTGTTCACATTTCTGTGAATCTTGCGTTTGGAGTGCATTACGATATTTGCATAGGTTACACAAGCCTTCTTTGTTAAGCCATGTCAGCCTGATGTCTTTGCTATTAATAGCTCTCTTTACTTTTACAGTCGATTAATCAGAAAAGGCAATCGGTTGTGCTGCAAGTCAATCTTGTTAGAAAGAAGTGGCATTTTTTGTGTTTAACACATACAATTGGTAGGGCATTTTCTGGAGGTAGCCAATTGAAGTGTTATTTGGATGGAACTCTTGTGTCCTCTGAAAAATGCAGGTATTTTGCTCTCTCTCTCTCCTTTCTGATGTCGATCTTTTAAGAGAAGAGATTGTTTGATCTATTCCCAGCTGAGGAGAGCTTCGTGAATTTTCACAATTTGGTTGCAGATATGCAAAGGTAAATGAGCCTCTGACTTGTTGCACTATTGGCACAAAAATCAGTTTACCTTCCTATGAGGAAGAGAATCCTACACTTTCTTCGAAAGATCCATCTGCTTTCTATGGTCAGATTGGTCCAGTTTACTTGTTCAATGATTCCATTGCTTCAGAACATGTGCAAGGTATCTATTCTTTAGGACCTAGCTACATGTATTCCTTCCTGGATAATGAAACTGCAGGTCAGTTGGATAACCCATCGTCCAGTGGAGTGCTTGATGTTAAAGATGGTCTTGCCTCCAAAATCATATTTGGACTTAATTCACAGGTTCTTTCTCTTTTTCCTTGAATTCTTTACCTGAAAATTGTGTTTTTTGCATGTCTCTATGGAACTGAAATATTGAAATTTATATATCAGGCACGTAATGGAAGGCGGTTATTTAATGTTTCACCCGTGGTAGATCCTGGATTAGATAAAAGTTCATTTGAAGCAACTGTATTGGTTGGGACACAGCTGTGTTCTAGACGACTGCTTCAACAGATCATATATTGTGTTGGTGGTGTCTCTGTGTTTTTCCCTCTTTTCACTAAAACTGATTTATATGAAACTGAAGAAGCTAAGAAATCTGGCCAAGCTTTACTTACCCCAATTACAAAGGAGCGTTTAACTGCTGAAGTTATTGAACTTATAGCTTCTGTTCTGGATGAGAATTTAGCCAATCAACAACAGATGCTACTTCTTTCCGGGTTTCCAATACTGGGGTTTTTGCTGAAGTCAGTTCCACCTGAGCAATTAAATATGGATACCCTGTCTGCTTTGAAACATTTATTTAATGTGGTTGCAAATGGTGGTATGTTGAATCTACTTGTTTTTTTTTTTTTTTTTTTTATCTTTGAGTTCATGAACTACTTTTTCTACAACTCTCAGCTTGACATATTTTACCCAACTTTCTTTGTGTAACTCTTAAATTTATTGCCAGGTCTGTCAGATATGCTAGTCAAGGATGCTATATCCCATATATTTCTCAGCCCTGTTATATGGGTCTACTCAGTTTACAGGGTTCAACGTGAACTGTGTATGTTTCTCATTCAGCAATTCGATAATGATCCAAGGTTGCTGAGAAGTTTATGTAGGCTTCCACGTGTTCTTGACATAATTCGGCAGTTTTACTGGGATGACGGCAAAAATCGTTTTGCTATTGGAAGCAAACCTCTTTTACATCCTGTAACAAAGCAAATTACAGGGGAGAGACCTAGCAAAGATGAAATACATAAAATTCGTCTCCTTCTATTGAGTCTTGGCGAGATGAGTCTCAGGTAGCTTTCTTTTTCTTGGAGAGGATAAAGCTTTTATTCTTTGACTGTTGTAGTGACTGAGTTCTTCTTTACTATGTAAGCTTTTTAGCTTCTGCTCAGCTTTCCTGTTTTAGTTTTTATAAAAAGAGCTATTTCCTTTTGTGCACCATCTTTTGAAGATGTTCTCATACCTTTTTCTTTATGCAGGCAACATATTTCAGCATCAGATATAAAATCTCTCATAGCCTTTTTCGAGCGTAGCCAGGACATGGCTTGCATTGAAGATGTTCTACATATGGTTATTCGAGCCGTTTCTCAGAAACAACTGCTTGCTTCTTTCCTTGAACAAGTTAATTTGATTGGTGGCTGTCACATATTTGTAAATCTTCTTGAAAGGTATGACGTCAAATAGGTGAAACACATATTCTGAACATATGCCTTTTTGGAATATACCCATACAAATCGTATATACCCAGTTTGTTGTCTTCATAAAAAAATGTACGAAGCTTGCTGCATATATAACTTGTTTGGAATTGGTGAATATATGGAAGCTGATCATTTGTCTTTATGAACTTTGTGACAACGTCTCCTTGGATTATTTCTTTCTTGACAATTACATTCTATGTGCTTAGTCATCTCGTAAAATACGAGATTTGATGCAATATGGAGGTGCAACTTGATTTTCGCACACAAATTACATTTGGTCAAAACTCTTCAAATTGCAGTTACTTAAGTAGTTATTTGATACATATGAGTTTACAGGTTGCCACTGCCATTGCTTGATATTTTACTTCTGCAATCGATCTTGGAATCATGTTTTGCGTTTTACTTTTACAGACACTAGCTTGATTCCTACTAAATTGCACTACCCGAAGTAGATTGCCTGTTGGAAGTGAACCTATCCTATCTGCATTTGTATACCTAACAATCTACCTACTCACAACATTGATATTCGTAAACCAATTCTTTCCCTAGAGCAGGTTTATATTTCAAAGAATACGAGTCACCTCTTTCCGGTAGCTATTACCTCGGAGAATCAAATACTTGACTTATAATACAAACAAAATAGACGTAGATGAAAATGATGAACACAGAGGCAAAATGAGATGGTGATAGGCGATAATAACTCAAACAAGTATCATGAGGATTATGATTAGGAGTAAACATATACTTTTTGAGCAACAATAGAACTGTGCAAGAGGGGGAGCCAATCTATAGGGGCCTAAAATTCTCTTTTGTATTGTTGTCTATTTGTAATTATGCCCATGTGATTATGCATCTACTTGATGTTTTTTAAATGAAACACCTTTCTGAAAAAAAGAACTGTGAGAGAGACTAGTCTGCAACAGGCAAGAAACTGTGTGAGAGATACAAGTTTGCAACAGGCAAGAATCTTGATCTAGAGGTGAACAGTGTTGTCAAAAACAAAAAGCGCAAAAAAGCTCTAAGGTCAGTTGGGGCTTTAAATAACACGTGGGCTTTAATAAAAAAAGTGTCAAGGGAGAAAAAGTGAAATGTCAATTGTTTAGTGATGCCTCTTTAGAAGAGGCTTACTGGCAAGGTAAAGTATGCCTTGAATCTTGATGATGCCATTTAAACACACATGGAGCTTGGCAAGTCGCTCAACACGTTTTGAGCTTCGCTTCAGGGCTTAAGCGCCCGTTGACCGTACTGGATGTGAATCACTTGGACTGATGAAGTATGCCTTAGAACCTTGATGGCACCATTTAATCACACATTAAGCTAGGCGAGGCGCTCAACACGTTTTGAGCTTCGCTTCAGGGCTTAAGCGCGCCTTTGACTGTATTGGATATGAATCATTTGGACTGGATGAAGACCACAGTCAATGATTATAAGTCGGGAATGGTGGAGCTGTAGAAAGTGGAGTTTTGTGGTGGTGAATGGTGGAGCTGCAGAAAGTGGAGTTCTATGGTGGTGGAACGGTTGGTTGTGAAGTTGTATGTGTTGGAGCTTTAGCAATGGGGGAAGGTGGGTAGATCATGTAAAAATCCCCAAATTGGAATTGGTAAAACCTTGAAAATATCTAGATGTTCACAAGTCGAGTGTGATGTAGGGTTGAGTCTAAAAAAAGGTAACATCTCACTCAGTACTACCCGAGTTAAGACGAGTATTGATAGCATGAAGAGGCATACAATTAAAAAGATAACATGATGTGAAAGCGACATTTCTCAAGAAACCTCTGCACAATGAGATTGTAATGAGTTTGGTGTGAGCGATTTAATAAGATGTTTATTCTTCTCTCAGCTATTCCATTTTTTGAGAGGTGTGACGAGGATGACTATCATGAACGACTAAACTGGAGATGATACACGCTCTATTGCATTATCACTACCGAATAGTGCAGTTATAGCCCTTAAATTGATTATGGATTTCAGTATGGAGGTTTGTCTGAAAAAATGGAAAATAACTTAGATTGATTTTCATCTAGATTATCCAAATGCACCTTCAATAAAATTGACGAAATAGTGGAACCCTGAAGTAGGACTGACCCGACTAGGACCCCACACATCTGAACGAACTAAAGAGAAGAAACTTTGCACCAATTATTAAGATGATGAGGGAAGGAGAACAAACTAGATAAGTTTTGATAAACCAAGTTGTTTGTTGTTGAATTCTCTACTTTAGAGATACTGCTTGTATAACAAAAGATTTTTTCATTACTTATAAAATTATTAGTATCTCGGGGAAGTTAACGTTAAGCTGGAGATTTGGAGACAAATCCTGGAGTCTAAAGTGTTCAGGCTGAGAAGGACTTAGAGTGCAATTTTAGTAATGTGAAAGATGTGGTTGGCGTGGAATTGGGGCTTGATGTACGAGCCATCCAAAAGAGAGTTTCAAGAACCTTGGGTCTACTATTCAAGAAAATGGGGAGATTGACGATGATGTCACATAAAGTATTGGTGCATGAGGATGAAATAAAAGCTCACATCCGGTGTCTTACGTGATAAGAAGGTGCAACCAAAACTTAAGGGTATGTTCTACCGGTTGGTGGTTTGACCAATTATGTTGTACAAGATGAAGTGTTGGCCAATCAAGAACTCTCACGTTCAGAAAAAGGAAGTTGCGGAAATGAAGATAATGCGGTAGATGTGTGGGCATACTAGAGGGATAGGATTAAATATGAAAATATCTGGGACAAGGTGGGAGTGGGTTTGGTGGAGGACAAGATATGGGAAGTGAGACTGAGATGGGTTTGGTATGTAAGAAGACGATGCGTTGATGCCCCAGTGCTGAGGTGTGAGGTTGGATATGGATGGTTCCATGAAAGGAAAAGGTACAACGAAGAAGTATTGATGAGAGGTGATTAGACATGACATAATTCAGTTTTGGTGTATCAAGGACATGTCTGTGGATAATAGGTTGGGGAGGAGACACAAATTAGGATAGTAGGTTAGTAGGTAATAGAACGTTGTCTCACTTATCCTTCCATACTAGTAGTTGTAGCATTACTCCTACAGTTTCTTATCCTTTGATTTCTGCTACTATTTGTTGTTTCCTACTTCAATTATCATATTGTTTTGTTGTAATTATTGTTCAAAATGATTTTTCATGCTCTCTACAATATTTTGGCATGATTTCTTCACTTTCGTTATTCCTTTTCTCGTACTGCTTTGAATTGTTTTTCCTTTAGTCGAGAGTCTATCAGAAATAACCGCTCGACCTACGAGGTAGTGGTAATACACTCTTACCTCCCCACATCCAACTTTGTGGGATTACACTAAGTATGGTGTTGCTGTTAATAAAATTATTTACCTTATATCGATAAACCAGAATGTCTCATTCATCTATGCAATAGAGGTGAATTGGTAATAAGATTGTGATGATTTTGGAAGGCTAAGGTAATAAAGTCAACTTGATCCTCACTCGATACTAATGATTCGTCCAACACAAAATTCCTGTAAGCCAGTAAAGTTACAATAAGGTCATTGAGTAGCTATGTGTTTGGGATTGTGAGAATTAATGGGAAAAATATTATTGAATTGTGTGTTTACATAATTACATCGAGACCCTATTTATAGACACTATAGTACAATCTTTTTCCAAGTAGGATTTTTATATACTATTCATATTTCTACTCATACTCTAGCACTCTCCCTCAAGCTGGTGCATACAAATCACATATACCTAGCTTGTTACAAATGTAATTAATATGAGGACCGGTGATGAACTTAGTGAAGATATCGACAAGTTGATCACTTGACTTTACAAATTTATAACAATATCTCATGTGAGTATCTTTTCTCTGACAAAGTGACAATCAATCTCTATGTGTTTAGTCCTCTCACGAAGCACTGGATTTGATGCGATATGAAGGGCTGCTTGATTATCACACACAAGTTCCATTTTACCGGTTTCTCCAAATTTTAATTCTCTCAGCAACTATTTGATTCAAACTAGCTCACAAGTTGCTACAACCATTGCTCGATATTCTGCTTCAGCACTAGATCGAGCAACAATACTCTGTTTCTTACTCTTTCAAGACACCAAATTACCTCTTACTAAAATACAATATCCGGAGGTAGAACGTCTATTAGAGGGTGATTCTGTCCAATCAGTTTCTGTATATCCAATGATATGCTCGCGACCTCGATTCTCAAAGAGTAGTCCTTTACCTGGAGCTGACTTTATATATCGCAAAATACGAACAACTGCATCCCACTGACTAGCTTAGGGGAAGTCATAAACTGACTTGCAACACTGACAGGAAAGGATATGTCAGGTATAGTCATGGTGAGATAATTCAACTTTCCAACGAACCGCCTATACCTTTCAGGATCACTAAATGGCTGCCCCTGTCCTAGTATAAGTTTAGCATTTGGATCCATTGGAGTGTCGATGGGTCTACATCCCATCATTCCTGTCTCCTCAGGAATGTCTAAGGCATACTTGCGTTGAGAAATAATAATTCCTGATCTGGACTGAGCAACCTCAATACTTAGAAAATATTTCAGTCTGCCGAGATCTTTAGTTTAAAAATGCTGAAATAGATGTTGCTTTAATTTGGTGATACCATCCTTTTTCATTGCCGGTGATAATAATATCATCAACATAAACCATCAGACAAATACACAGATTTGGTTGAGAATGTCGATAAAACACTGAGTGATCAGCTCCACTACGAATCATGCCAAACTGCTGAATTACTGTGCTGAATTTTTCAAACGAAGCTCGAGGGGATTGTTTCAGACCATAGAGTGACCTGGGCAATTGACGTACAAGGCTATTAGACTCCCCCGAGCAACAAAACCAGGTGGTTGCTCCATATAGACTTCTTCGTCAAGATCACCATGCAGAAAAACATTCTTAATATCCAACTGATAAAGAGGCCAATGACTAACGGCAGCAACAGATAGAAAAAGACGGATAGATGCTATTTTAGCCACCGGAGAGAAAGTGTCCCCATAATCATGCCCAAATATTTGCGTGTATCCTTTGGCAACAAGGCGAGCCTTAAGCCTATCAACCTGACCATCTGGACCAACTTTGATTGCATAAACCCAACGGCAACCAACAGAAGATTTACCTGCAGGAAGGGAAACAAGCTCCAAGTGCCACTCGCATGTAAAGTAGATATCTTATCTATCATAGCCTGCTTCCATCCTGAATGAGAAAGTGCTTCACCTATAGTCTTAGGGATGGAAATAGAGGACAAAGATAATACAAAAGCATAATGGGGTGATGATAAACGATGATAACTCAAGAAAGTATAGTGTGGGTTAGCATTATGAGTGGAACACATACCTTTTTGAAGTGCAACTGATTGGCTAGGAGAAGGCAAGTCCGCAGTCGGAGCAGCGTCCGACGCATGACATGAATCATCTGGGACTAATGGTGGACGCGGACGATGATGATAAGTCAGAAGGACGATGATGATAAGTCAGAAGTGGTGGCACCACAGCTGGAGACATAGAAGTAACCATTGATTCCTTAAAGGTTGGCTTGGGTAAGTCTGGAGATACGGGTAAGACTAAGGATGGTGCGGGTAAGATTGAAGATACAGGTAAAATCTCAGAGATATCAGGATGATCAGAAGAAATATAGTAAGGTCGAGATTAAAAAAGAAGTGACATCGGCGGACATAAAGTAGCGACGAAGATCCGGTGAATAACAACGATACCCTTTTTGAACTCGAGAGTAACGAATAAAGACACACTTGAGAGCACGAGAGGCTAATTTATCTTTTCCAGGGGTTAAAGTTACGAAAAAAGCATGTGCTCCCAAAGACACGAGGGGAGATAGAGTAGAGATATGACTGTGGAAATAATGTAGAATGGGGAACCTTATTCTGAATGGAAGATGATCGCATTCTATTAATTAGATAACAAGATCTAAGGATTGCATTGCCCCAAAAATGCAGCGGAATATGGAATTCAATGAGAAGAGTGCGAGCAGTCTCAAAAAGATGCCTATTTTTCCTTTTTGCTATACCATTCTACTGAGGGGTGTATGGACAAGATGTCTGGTGAACAATTCCTTGATGAGTCATAAACTCCTGAAACTGAGAGGATAAGTATTCTAAGGCATTATCACTACGAAAAGTACGAATAGAAACACCAAATTGAGTTTGTATTTCAGCACAAAAACTTTTGAATATAGAAAATATCTCAGATTGATCTTTTATTAAGAAAACCCAAATACATCTTGAAAAATCATCAATGAAACTAACAAAATAGCGAAAGCCTAAAGGTGAACCGACTCTACTAGGACCCCAAACATTAGAATGTACTAATGAGAAAATAGACTCTGAACGACTCTCAATACTACGTGGTAAAGTAGCACGGGTGTGTTTCCCAAGTTGACATGACTCACAATCTTATGTGGATAAACTAGACAAACTTGGCACCATCTTTTGTAGCTTGGATAGACTCGGATGTCCTAAACGTTTGCGAATTAGGTTTGGAGGGTCTGTAACGGATTGTTGGCACCATCTTTTGTAGCTTGGATAGACTCGGATGTCCCAAACGTTTGCGAATTAGGTCTGGCGGGTCTGTAACGGAGCATGTTGTGAAGGAATTTGAAGAGGTAAGATGGTAAAGGCCTTGTGATTCATGTCCTGCGCCAATCGTCTGTCCCGTACTGCGGTCCTGCATTAGAAAAGAGTCATCAAAAAAAGTTATGCTACAACTAAGGGCACGTGTCAAACAATTAACAGATGCAAGATTAAAAGGACAACCAGGGACATAAAGAACAGAATCTAGAGTGACAGAAGATGGGGCTTTGGCTTGTCCAATTCCTTTTGGTTTTGTTCGGATCTCATTGGCTAAAGTAATAGCAAGAAGAGATTGTGAATAAACAATATTAGAAATAGTTATGTCACTAGAAATATGATCAGAAGCACCTGAGTCCACAACCCATGATCCAAGAGTACTAGACTACTCTTAGACTGTGAAACACAAGCAAAAGGATTACCAGCAACAGATGCATCAGGCTGGGCAACCGAGGCTACTTGTGGAGATGTTTGCTTACTTGCTCGATACTGAAGGAACTCATCATATTCTTTTTGGGCAATATGAGCATTATTGGATGGTCGATTAGGCTGTGGAGATATTTGCTTACTTGCTCGATTCTGAAGGAACTCATTATATTCCTTTACAACAATAGGATCATAACTGGGTGGTGGACCATGCAAACTATGACATATATCCCGAGTGTGTCCAACTTTATGACAATAACTACACTTCGATCGAGATTTTCCAAAACGACTTCCTCCTCTCCGATTTTTCATAAGCTGATATGTTCATTTTTCTATGGTTTGAGATGCAAGAATAAAAGAGTCAGCTGTGGGTGATGAAATTACTTTGTGACTAGGAGGCTCGACAAGACAAAGCAGACGAGAGAATAACTCATCAATTGTAGGAATCGTAGGACTAGCTAAAATCTGATCACGTACAACATCATGGTCAGTAGAAAGTCCAGCAAGTGTAAAAACTAAAAACAACATCTATTTGTGCTCTTGTTGTTTTTCCACATCCGCAGTGACGGATGTCAATGTATTAAATTCTTCCATGACTGCTTGTACTTGTCCCAAGTAGACATATTAGATTCTTGTTTCTTCAAGTTGGTCATTCGAGATATCACATCATAAAAACGAGATGCCATTAGTGTATAAAGCACGAGCCTTTTTCCAAACTAAATAACACGTCTGGAATGGACGAAACAAGGGCATCAACTTGGAATCAATAGATCACCATAAGAGACTACATAATTGAGCGTCAACTTTCTCCCATTGCTCTTTAGCTTTCACATCTTCCGCGCTAGATTTTGCCTTTTTATCTACCACACTAACCTTGTTCTTTAAGTGATCTTGGACACCTTGACCTTTGCACCACAACTCAACCGAGGAAGCCTATACTAAATAATTTGAACTTCCCATTAAAGATTCGGAACTGATCATAGGACTTGAACTTCCAATTCCTAATTTTTGGAGCCAAAAATATCATGCCCAAAAGACATCTTGGGAATTTGACTTGAAAACCCCAAGAAAAAGTTAGTGAATGTCTGAAAATAGTTACCAAAAAATATGAAGTTGCCGGAATTTAGGTTCCGGCGATCGGAATCTCAAAATACTTGGCGGAATCTGGAAAAGAGTAAGTGGTCAGAGTCGGAATAGATTGGCGACCCCAATGGAAAAAAGAACAACTCAAAAATTCGACCGGAGATGGGCTCACGCGCTAGCGCGTGATGAGATCTCGTGGGGATTTCAGGATTCCGGATGGCGCATGTCAGGTAATATTCCGACGGTTTTGGTTGGGTTTTTTGTCGTCTGATCTTTTCGATCCTCTTGGTGGTGTTGTATTTTTCACACAACCCACAAAATAAAATATGACATAAATCAGTCACCGGAATTGACGCACGGTGACTGAGTTTTTTTTCTTTGATGATTCTCACCAATTCCCTATCCCTTGCCAGCGTACTAACTTGTAAACCTGTTTTCTGCAAATACAAAAACAAGATCAAGTGTAAAAACACCAAGAAAATCTAAAAGTAAAACTAAAAATAAACAGTTGCCAAATTACAAGTCCCCGACAATGGCGCCAAAAACTTGACAGCGACCCAGCGCACACGCAAGTGTACGTGGTCCATCAAGTAATATCGTGGCCTTCAAGAAAGCCAAATATCGATCCCACAGGGACTTGTTCTAACAACTATTTGATTTCAGTTCACAATTTAGATTAATCTAGTGCAAGGCGTAACCAAGAGAGAGTTTGAAGGTTGTAAACTAAGATTAAAGTAAACAGTGCGTAAAGTAAAAAACTTGAGACAACCAATAGAGAAAAGCCCAGGGTTAAAGCACTTCGAACAATCGTACTACGTTATTGAACTTCATTCGTTAAATCGCTTATCTTGGTTGTTGATTCGTAGGGTTTTTTGCATGATCATGGTCTCCCAACCTCTAATCGTCTACCTAACTTGGACATTACAACTACGTCGTTGAGCGGGGATGTAATAATCCAATTAAGTGCTAAACGCTATCATCCTACGTGTGAATCAAGTAAGGCTTTTAGGTACATTCAATTTGAACAAATTTTTATTCTTTTCACTACTCAACTCCCCCGCACGCCCAGGCCTCGTTAACTGGAGCGTGGACAAGATATGGGGGCCCAACATCGGTGAACAAAGATTTGGGATGGGCCTGACTCTGATACCATGTGAGAATTAATGGGAAAAAATATTAGTGAATTGTGTGTTTACATAATTACATCGAGACCCTATTTATAGACACTGTAGTACAATCCCTTTCCAAGTAGGATTTTTATATACTATTTCTATTTCTACTCATATGGATATGTGATTAGAAGGACAACCAAGAGCTGGAAAAGCTAAAATTAAAGTTAGGGAAGTACGTGAGCTTGATCTATTCTGGTTCTATATGGAGATCTGTTTTCCATTGTACTATCAGAAGAAGCTGAAAAATAGTAAGCCGTAGAGAAAAGGGATTTATTTACCAGAAATATGATTAGATATAATATACCTAAATCAATTACCTAAAGACAGAGAGAGAAGATTGGAAGACGCAAGCTACACTATTACTTGACTGAACGAGAGAAGCTATCTCAAAGGATGTCTGTTTAAGTGTTTTGTGCTGAAGGTCTTTGTACACCCATATGGTTTCTATTTGTACAGAAGATTGGTGTCTTTCGCAGAGAATTTTGTCTTTCTGTAGAGTCTACTGTTTTGGTTTACCTGTTGTATATATAGGAGTTTTTCCCATCATAAATAAAATTACATTTTACCTGATTAAAAAAAGGAACTCAAGTATAATCAGGTAAAGAAACCACCCGACCTTTCAGGGTATTGGATCCCATTTAGCTACAACGAATTTTCTCAAGTTGCAGGAAGCTGCCAGAAAATCATCTCAGATATGACTAAAACACCTGAAAATTTCGCCGGAAAATAAGGTTTGTGGATGGAACAATTTGAAATTCATGTAGCCCTTTGTACTGGTCCTCACAATCCAGAGATTTTTAGGTGGATGCGGTTGGAAATGAGAATGCAATCCCTGAGAAACAGAGATCTTCACCTGTAGTGGCTTGAAAACTTTACAACTGGCCGGGAAAGTTGACTAGACTTGCCAGATCCCTAATCAGGTGGTTGGAATTGGAGAACTGGGTGGATTGACTGGGAAACAAGGAGGTAACACCCAAGACCCAAACCTTCTCGCAGGAAAATGTCTAGAAATGGCTCACACGTTCGGTCCGTGAAGAATCTGTTGTCAGAAATAGTAGGATCTGGTCGGTGCATGAGATCTGTATGTGTTACCATTTTAATTTCTTTTAATGATAACAACATAATAATCTATTTCGTTTGTAAGTACTTGGTAATTCCTTGCGTTGCATTTATGTCCCATGTATATAGATTGCCGTAGTGGTATGGACTGCTTACACTTACCCTCCCCAGACCCCACTTGGTGGGAATATACTAGGTATGTTGTTGTTGTTGTATATAGATTGCCGTAGTGAATCTGTGAATGTGCCTTCTGAAGTAATTTGTTGGAATTATTCAAAAACACAAGTCTGTTTCATATGTCTGTCATGTGCTATACTTGTTGCAGGGACTTTGAGCCCATCAGGCTACTAGGTCTGCAGTTCCTTGGACGACTGCTGGTTGGTATTCCATTAGAGAAGAAAGGATCAAAATTTTTCAGTATTGCTGTTGGCAAATCTAAATCTGTTCCGGAGGGCCTTAGAAAAGTTGGTTCAAGGACACAACCCATTTTCTCAGTTATATCTGACAGATTGTTTAAATTTCCTCAGACGGATCTCTTGTGTGCGACATTGTTTGATGTTTTGCTTGGAGGTGCCAGCCCTAAACAGGTGATGCATGTAACTTGGTGCTCTTTGTTTTTCTTTTCCTGATAACAGTCTCACTTAGCAAGTCATGCCACTATACCATGTATTAGCTGCTGGTCGCTTTGTTAAGTTTGCTTTATTTATTAGTTATTCAATAGTCAATGCACATGCAGAAGCTCATTGAACTATTTGGTTCTTTTGTTTCAGGTTCTACAGAAGCATAACCAACTTGACCATCAAAAAAGTAGCAGAAGTAGCTCTCAGTTTTTCCTTCCTCAGATTTTAGCCATTATTTTCAGATTCTTGTCAGGTTGTAAGGATGCTCCTACAAGAATAAAAATTATTAGTGATCTACTTGATCTTCTCGATTCGAATACCACAAACATTGAAGCTGTAATGGTAGGAATCTGATTTCACTTCGTTAGAACTGTTCTCTTCTTTAACTTTGATTGATCAGGCATAATGACAATCTTTCATTGCTTGCACGTTGCTGTTTAGGAACACGGTTGGACTGCATGGTTGGATGCCTCCGTGAAGCTTAATGCGTTGAAAAACTACAAATTGGAATCGAAAAATAATGACGACACTGAAACGAGTGAGCAAAATCTTTTAAGGAGTTTCTACTGTGTTGTTCTTTGTCATTATATGCATTCAGTAAAAGGTGGCTGGCAACACTTGGAGGAGACTCTGAACTTTCTCCTTTTACAGTGTGAACAGGTGTGTCCTTACCTCTACTTTGTGACACAGTCCTTTTACAACTTGAGTTTTGTTGTCAACGATTTGAACTATTGCAAGCTTTTGTTCCTAGGGTGGGATTGCTTATAGGCTCTTCCTTCGTGATCTGTACGAAGACTTAGTCCGCAAGTTGGTAGACTTATCTGCAGTGGAGAATGTTCTTGTCACTCAACCTTGTCGAGACAACATGCTGTATCTTTTTAAACTTGTTGATGAGATGCTTCTTTCTGAAATGAAGTTTAATCTTCCGGTATGTCTTGCTTTATATTCTAGCTTCTCTACCCATTTATTTATCCCTATTCTTGTTCACGTGAAATTAACTGCTATTTCTGTTACAAGTGTAAGTGATTATTGTTATTTTTTTCTTAGCCTCTACACCGAACCTGTTATTGCCTGTTCCACAAGCCACTTGCACAGGTTTTTAGTATTATTCCCAAATCATAAATGTCATAATAAGTTAATGAAGGTAGTTTGGGTGGATGGAGGACTAGCTGTCAAGAGGAGTATCATGAAGGGAGGGGGGGGGGGGGGGATTTTGTGGACATATTTCGTTTAAGGTTCGGTACGGAAGCACGATTAGTTTTTGGGCGCATAAATGGTGCAGGGAGATCGAGTTGAAGGAAGACTTTTCTAATTTATATCGTGTTTCATGCCAATGAGAGATGACAGTCCAACAAATTTGTAGGTCTCACGAGGTTGGGCGGATAAATGGTGCAGGGAGATCGAGTTGAAGGAAGACTTTTCTAATTTGTATCGTGTTTCAGGCCAATGAGAGATGACAGTCCAACAAATTTGTAGGTCTCACGAGGGTGTCATCCATTGGGACATACGATTATTAGGAACCTGCAAGTTTGGGATATTGAAGAATTCCACAATTTGATTGAGTTGTTGTATGGGCTAGACACACCAAATAACTCATCGGGTGTATGGAGTTGGCGGGAGAGTGGAGAAGTTGTAAGCTCTTTTTATAAGAGGATACAAGTGAAGGGAGGAGTGTACCGTCCTCATGATTCCATTTGGATCCCTAGAGCTGGTTTCTTTGTGGTGGTCTTATGAGGTCCCTATTTGTATAGAGGGTTGGATATCTTCTGCTGAGAACGATATTCTAATATTGGTTCTCTTATTTTGGTTTATGGATTGTATACGGAGTTTCCCACAATTGTTAATAAAATTATTTACCTTATTAAGAAAACTGCAAGTAGTTTGTACCTCATATTGTAGGTTTAAATTTCAAAAAAAGGTTGTAGCTTTAAACTGTAGTAGAAGGAAGTACACATGCAGTGAGCTCCTCTATATAGACTGTAATTTGCCATCTCCTCATCTCCCTTTATTACTTAAAATATTTTTTTGAATATACTTTTTTACGTATATGATTTTTGATCTGGCAATTTAACCCTAATAATGGTCCTTTCATGTGGAAAGTTACCCCTAATGAAGCCCATCATCTAGAGGAATTGCCTTGTTCTATCTCCAGGGCAAGCGTACTTATTTGTACCTTAGGGAAATTTGCAAATGCCCTTGATTTCTCCACTGTACCCCAATCTTCCACTCATTCTAGTGTCTTTCGTACTTTGCTTGAAAGGTTTTGGACAACATTTTTCCCACTTTGACCCTTTAGCGTCCTATATTTAAAGTGATTGTTGGTGTTGCAAACAGGGTATAGCAGAATGGGTATTAAGGATCCATAACATGGGGGCCCAGCATTGGATTACTCTAGAAATGGGATTGGTCTGACTTTGATACCGTGATAAAAAATGAACCTTGTGCGTAACTCCCCAGAAGTTAGCATATTAGGTGAGAGGCTCCCAAGATATATAAGGAGACAATCACCTATTTGCCCTACCATTGTAGGACATAAAACGTGGTCTTCTTAAATAGGAGTTTAGGCTATATATAATATGGGACTTTAATCGTGAGAACAATACTTTTGTATTTTTCCAAAGCAACCATTCTAGCGACTAAGTCTTACTTCTGGTGACTTCTCTGGTGGTTCTATTTCTTTTGATAAATATTCTACTTCACCGTCTTTACTGACCATTATACCTATCTTTGTTTTGGCAACTTTTCATGCAAAGCATTCTCCCAACTTACTTTCTTCTTTATATTGGCATTGGATCTCTCTTATGAACATTAAATTCAGTCACGGTCCAAAAAAAAAAATCATTGTTGTTCATGGTGGTAGAGTTTGGATATTGAGTTCTCTCGCTGAGCTGTGAATTGTTGTAAGGAAAGTCTTCTCTTCTTTATTTATGGTATCAGAGTTTGGTTATCGAGCCTGCCTTTGAGCATTAAACTAACAGTCCTTGTTCTGGAAAATCTTCTCCTCTTCTTCATTGATAAGATTGTTCCCTGTTGAGTTGATTATTTTTCACGATAGAATGAGGAGGAAACTGAGGTGGCATACTCAACTTGACTTTCTAGCTTTTATTTGCATACTCAAGTTGCTTCACGGCCTAGAGTTTGAGGGAGCGTGTTGAAAGCCTAGAGAATTAAGGTGTTGAAAATATTGTTACATGTCAGAATATATTTGTTAATATTATGGAACTTCTTGGGTTGTGTCGTACTTGAAATTCTGGTAATTAGGAAGTTCTTCGGTTGAACTTTCCTTGTTTTTTGTTGTCAATCTAAACTCCCAGATAAGGATCCCTGTTATGCGTTGTTTATAGCAAGTTGAAGTCATTTCTTCTTACTCTCTTCCAGTTTTCCTGAACTTTTTGTGGTCTCAAGTCTTTCTAGTAGAAAACAGCTGTTCTTTGTACCTTGGAACCCAATTACTTTCCGACAAGTGATAAAGACTAATCTCTTATGTTTATAGTAAGGAAATGCAACCATATTCTAACTGAAACCAGCAGCACTGTTGGCTCAATATAAGATGTCGGTCGTTGGTAGAGAACATGGGATCATTTTAATAAAATGGAGGCTTTATGTATTTGTTTAATAGAAGCGGAATGTGGTTTTTGTTGTTTCATTTCTTGTTACAATTGTGTTAAGCTTTATTTTTTCTCTACTGGCACAGTATCCAGCCAGCAACACCGAATTTTCTTCAGAGTTCTTAGAACTAGAACAGCTGAAAGACCTTGGTTCTGCTTTACTTGATGCCCTCCAAGGAGAACCTGATGAGAAGCTATCGAGGTACTGCAGATATAGTTTGCCTTTTTATAGATACCTGATGTTGCAGCAGTTTATCGGTGGTTGGCCTTGCCAAATTAATGAAGTTACTGCAGATATAGTTTGCCTTTTTATAGATACCTGTTGCTTTCTTTCCAGGAGTCATGTTTTCAAGAGGCCTGACATTAATGAAGTTGAGAAAATCGACGATGGGTGGTGGAATTTATGTGACAATATTTGGAATGCTATTAGTGAGATGAATGGCAAAGGACCAAGCAAGATGTTACCCAGGTCCTCACAGTCGGTAGCACCATCACTTGGCCAAAGAGCCCGTGGCTTGGTAGAATCACTTAACATACCAGCTGCAGAAATGGCTGCAGTTGTTGTATCAGGGGGAATTAGCAATGCTTTGGCTGGAAAACCCAACAAGCCTGTTGATAAGGCTATGCTTTTAAGAGGGGAAAAGTGTCCAAGAATTGTATTTCGGTTGATTATCCTATATCTTTGTAAATCATCACTTGAACGAGCATCTCGATGTGTACAACAGATTATCCCTCTTCTACCGTGCCTTCTGACTGCTGATGATGAGCAAAGCAAGAGCCGCTTGCAGCTTTTCATTTGGTAATGCTTTATAATTCGCTGATCCTTCCTAAGTCTCTTATATCATGTGGCATCGCCTGACTTCTATATTTGTATTGACAAGTTATAACATTCAATTCAACACATGTTTAGGGCATTACTTGCAGTTAGGTCTCATTATGGGACACTGGATGATGGGGCTAGATTTCATGTTATAGCTCACATAATTCGGGAAACTGTCAATTGCGGGAAACTGATGCTAGCTACAAGTATAGTGAGCAGAGATGATTCGTTAGAATCAGGGAGCAATACTAAAGATGGAAGCACCATTCACAATCTGATTCAAAAGGATCGTGTGCTTTCTGCGGTGCGTCTTGGAAAAGTTAACCTTGTGCTGTCACTTAATATTTTTTACTTCCAGAAATTAATTTGATTTTATGCATGTTTTTCCGTTTCAATTAGGGCATCCTGTCGAGTACTTGCATGAAAGTTGTGAATTTCTGTTATTTCTCCTATCATGACCACTTCGTAGTCTATGAAATCTCTTTTGTTCTCTTTATCTGTAGTCTCCCTGACTTCTTCCTTTGCATCTCCAATTCCTTGGATTGGGTTGTAGTTGATATTTTCGGATTCCATCTATGTATTTTGTTCCAGGGAGTTTTCATGTTTGCTGGTTTGTTACCTGTTGACTGTTGTCTAACCTTTGGTTAAATGAAAACTTAATAAGTTACCGATAAAAGGTGACAAAATCCCTATATATATCCAAATTCTATACGTAAAGTAGGGGACTTACAAATGAATGTGGTTTTCTACAGAGAGCAAATAATCAACACTGACAGGAATCACATATTCTCCAAAAATGTAGAGAAAACAAGGTTAGAGAAACGAGCAATAATAACTTATAATTGGTTGGGATACTGGATTTTGGGAAGTCAGAATGCTGGATAAAGTACCCCTAATTGATTTCTCTTTCCCTCCTATTGACAAGTTACCTCTTTGCCTTCCTAATAATCTCTTCTCAAGTCTCTCAATTGCTGTTTACCTTTTTGCGTGGTCTTTATGAGACACCCCAAAGGGGTAAAGCCTAAATAGGTGACTGAGGGATACTTTTCAGCTGAGGCCTGCTGCCGAGTACTAAACATTTCTCACCTTGTCCAGTGGTATCATTCCACATACTTTTAAGATTATCCTGTAGTCTTAGACTAATTGAAACAATTATAATGTGTTCCTCCGTCGAACGAGCTGATCTCGTCAGGCTGATACAACAAGTGTTTTCTTTGCAAATAACAAATGAGACACCTGAATGTTTGCTGAAAACTCCCAGAAAGAACTTCAAATAACTACTATATCCTTCATTTTGCTGAGTACGTCAGTGACCAAAACGAACAGCTATTATTCCTTAGTACTAATCTGTTGACGACTTCTGCTCTACCACTTAAAACGTTGGGGCTTAATGAAACAGGAAGATCCTCATCTATGTTAATCTAACATTGGAAGGACAGTATGTGGTTGGAATTTTCTCTTCATGAGCTTGTAGCAGAGTTTTTACTTGTCTTTTTTCCTTTTCCAATTTTTCCTTTTTCACTTATTCCTAGTGAAATTTCGTTCCATCCTGTCCAGTTTGCTGATGAAGTAAAATATGTCAAGAGTTCAACAGAAGATAGGACCACACAGTTACATGAGCTTCATGTGAGGTTGGATGAAACAGCTATCACAGATTCGAACCAAAAGAAAGCTTTTGAAGATGAAATCCAGAGTAGTTTAAATGTCATTCTTGCCTCTGATGACAACAGGAGGAGTTCTTTCCAACTAGCATATGATGAACAACAGCAAATTGTTGCTGTGAGTATACAAAATATTGTCACTGGTTTGTTTCTTATCTCATGCTTTCCACATCGAGCTTTTCATAACAATCCTTTTTCTGCTCTTATAGGGCAAGTGGATTCACACTTTTCGTTCTCTCATTGATGAAAGGGGTCCTTGGTCAGCTGATCCTTTCCCAAACAGCACATTAACACACTGGAAACTTGATAAAACAGAAGACGCATGGCGTCGCCGACAAAAGTTGAGAAGGAATTATCATTATGATGAAAATCTTTGTCGTCCTACCTCTACCACACCTAGTATTGAGGCTCTTAATCCGTCCAATGATGCGAAACCTGGTTTTGCAGCACATATTCCAGAGCAAATGAAGCGGTTCTTGCTGAAAGGGATTAGGAGGATTACTGATGAGGGTTCATCTGAATTGAATGAAAGCGAGAGCGAACTTACTGGGCAAAAGCCTGGATCCGAAGACTTGTCAGATAGACAGTATTTGGAGGTTGTAAAAGAAAGTAGTGATCTGAAGGACATCGCTAAGGAAGACTTAGATTGCTCCTCCACCCAGACGGAATCAGAGGATAGTGAGGTACAAGTTTACCTCTATATCTAAATGGGGAAAACAACTAATTCTGCATTTCTCATGCTTTTGAATATATTTTCAGGTTCTCATGTCAGTCCCCTGTGTCCTTGTTACGCCAAAAAGAAAGTTAGCTGGACATTTAGCAGTGAAAAAGAAATTTTTGCATTTCTTTGGTGAGTTTCTGGTCGAAGGTACAGGAGGGTCATCTGTTTTCAGAAACTTTGACTCTTCTGGGAAGTTTGATATCAACAAGTCGGAACAGCTAGGGGGACCCCAAAATCACAAATTTCTCAAGTGGCCCATGAGTTATGATTTGGATTGCGAGAGAGGGAGAGCCATTAATAGCATTGGTGCTGTCAACAATGATGAGCATCAAAAGCATCCTAACAATATAAATCGGCACAGGAGATGGACAATCTTCAGGGTACTGGAGCTGAAGCTTTTCTGTTTGATTCAGTCTCATATTCTTTAAAGTTTTTATCTTCTCCAACATTTCTCATTGTAGGTAAAGGCTGTCCATTTGACTAGATATTTGCTAAGATATACAGCGATTGAAATTTTCTTCAGTGATTCCACTGCTCCTGTATTTTTTAACTTCTCTTCGCAAAAGGAGGCCAAAGACGTTGGAAGCTTAATAGTTCTAAACAGAAACGAAAGTATGGTTCCCAAGGGTTACAGGGACAAGGGCGGAGTTATTTCTTTTGTGGACAGACGTGTGGCATTGGAGATGGCAGAAAATGCTAGAGAACGCTGGAAGAGGAGGGAGATAACTAACTTTGAGTATTTGATGGTTCTGAACACTCTAGCTGGGAGATCTTACAATGATTTGACCCAGTATCCCGTGTTCCCTTGGGTTCTGGCTGATTATTCCTCGGAGACTCTTGATTTTAACAAATCTTCTACCTTTAGGGATCTATCAAAACCAGTTGGAGCACTGGATGCTAAAAGGTTCGAGGTTAGTCAATACTTATTTGTTGACTAATTTCACATATAGTGTATAGCGCTCTCTATTTGTGATGCAATCTGAGTTAACCTGTGGGCTGTGCAGGTCTTTGAGGATAGATATTGCAACTTCTGTGACCCTGATATTCCCAGGTATTATTTGAATTTACATTTTGGTATGTCCTCCAAGACTTTACCTTTGATAGTTACATGATGTGCACCTATTCTTGTTTTCAACAGTTTCTATTATGGTTCTCATTACTCGAGCATGGGAATTGTGCTGTTTTACCTCTTGAGATTGGAACCTTTTACAGCCCTCCACCGTAATCTTCAGGTACTTGGAGATTGCTCATACTATTGACCACTGGTTTCAGTAGTTATAGTTGAATTCGTCTAATTCTGTAGTGATTTGTCTAGCTGCAGGGTTGAGATTAACTGTGTGTGATGTTGTGCCTTCTACCTAGACCAATGTTTTTAACGATTAATAAAGTTGTTGTCTTCTTTGTTTTCTCAATTTTAGGGTGGCAAATTCGATCATGCTGACCGACTTTTTCATAGCATTGGAGGAACATATCGGAATTGCCTTTCTAATACAAGTGATGTGAAAGAGTTGATTCCTGAATTCTTTTACATGCCAGAATTTCTGATCAACTCAAACTCATATCATTTTGGTGTCAAACAAGATGCAGAACCAATAGGTGATATTTGCCTACCTCCATGGGCTAAGGTATGGTCTTACTGCTTATTAAACTGAAAGTGTTACTTTAAGATCTTCTTCATCGCTATATGATGTGTGTTTGGTATCCCACTTGAGTAGGAAAATATGAAAAAAAGACCTAAGAAAGGGAATCAGGAGCAAAACATAAAAGGTTCTTTATACCTATAAATGGAATCTAGCCTAACACAGGTAGGCCACATAAACATGCTATATAAATCTTCAAATAAAGTCATCTAAGTTATTCCAATCCCTGCATATTGGGAGAGCTTGGTATCTGATGGGGCACATAAACATGCTATATAAATCATCTGTGTTATAATAACTTATGACTTCATTTGAAGATTCAAATGCGTTAAAGGCCAATTTTGAAAAGGATTTGAATCTTCAAATTTGAGCAACCAACGTATTAGTGAGGGGGTCCCGGTGGCTTACATCCGAGCTATTAAAGACATGTACGATGGATGGAAGACCCGGTTGAGGACGGGGGGAGGAGACTCTGAGCATTTTCCGATCGGGACAGGGTTGCATCAGGGTTCGACCCTTAGTCCCTTCTTATTTACGTTGGTGATGGACATGTTGACGCGGAGTATTCAAGGTGAGGTGCCTTGGTGTATGTTATTTGCGGATGATGTAGTGCTGATTGATGAGACGAGGAGGGGTGTGAATGACAAATTGGAGGTTTGGAGGCAAACCCTCGAATCTAAGGGGTTCAGGTTGAGTAGGTCCAAGACGGAGTATTTGGAATGCAAGTTTAGTGACTTGAGGTTGGAGGAAGAAGTGGTGGTGAAGTTGGACGCTCAAGAGGTTTGTAAGAGGGATGGTTTTAAGTATCTTGGGTCTCCGATTCAGGGGAACGGGGAGATTGATGAGGATGTTTCTATGCATATTGGAGCAGGTTGGATGAAGTGGAGGCTCGCCTTAGGAGTGTTGTGTGATAAGAAGGTGCCTCTTAAGCTTAAAGACAAATTCTGTAGAGGGGCAGTCCGCCCGGCCATGTTGTATGGATTGGAGTGTTGGCCAGTCAAGCACTTCCATATCCAAAAATTGAAGGCGGCGGAAATGAGGATGTTGCGTTGGATGTGTGGGTTTACTAGAGGGGACAGAGTTAGAAATGAAGTTATTCGAGAGAAGGTGAGAGAAGGTGGGAGTGGCTTCAGTGGAGGACAAGATGAGAGAAAGAAGACTGAGATGGTTTGGGCATGTGATGAGGAGGGGCGTGGATGCCCCAGTTCGTAGGTGCGAGAGACTAGCTTTGGATGGATTCAGGAGGATTAGAGGTAGGCCGAAGAAATACTGGAGGGAGCTGATTAGACACGATATGGAGCAGCTTCAGCTTACTGAGGATATGACCCTAGATAGGAAGGTGTGGAGGTCGCCGATAAAGGTAGAAGGTTAGTGTGAGTGTGTGGGGTGTAGCAAGCGGTTAGGTGAGACCTTGTGTTGCCGGGCTAGTAATCTTAGGAATCTTAGTATTCTTAGGTGTCTTTGGTATGTGCGAGTATGTTACAACTAGGTAGGTGTCCTTCGTATTTTTTGCATACTTCTTATTTTTTCTCTTTCGTGTTGCCCTTATTTAATGTATGTCGTATTTTCTCTGTTTTCTAGTGACATTATTTCTTATCACGGATTTTCTGTTGTGTCATTCATCCCATTGTTACTGTTCTGTATCTTGACCCGGGGGTCTATCGGAAACAACCTCTCTACTTCTTCGGAGTTAGCAGTATAGTCTGCGTATATCTTACCCTCCCCAAACCCTACATTGTGGGAATACACTGGGTTTGTTGTTGTTTTTGTTGTTGGATGCGCCTATATACCCGATGTAAGATAGTTGATATCGCAAAGACACTCCTGCATGTATAACTAGTGCTGTTGTTCACGCATGGATTAACAATTGAATTTATAGGTAAGAGAGCAAGGTTAACCAAAAGAGTTCCTCTGATAATATCCAACTCAAAATCTTAAAATAGTGAGTGGAGTAGTTAGGACTTTCGTAAACCTTTCTGCTGCCTTGTATACCCGATGTTGGTGATAATGCTCAAATTACACTCTTGAATGGGTGTAAGCGATCGTTGTCAATATAATAACTCAACTTAGGTTGGGGTCGAATCCACAAGGAGTGAAAGCATGGAATTCAAAACTCAGGAGTATTAATAGTCTACTAAAAGATGACCCGTAGTGTGAATAAAGCAAGCATAAATGTAAAATAGGGGGATTTAGTTTGAATGTGTTTATAAATGACAACTACTTCAATTTTAGTACACTAGCTTGACGTTGAAGAATGCTAAGAGTGAATTCAATTGAGATAAGCCTTGGGGTTATGCAATTATAAGTGTGGGATCATGCATGGGTATTTGGTCATTTATTCAACTTTTAGCTAAAAGTCATGGGTAGGCTAGATGTCAATGTATTGATGTCAATCTTTCAATTACAACACCAAATTTGATAAATGGGTTCTTTCGAACACCTCACAAGTGTGACAATTTTCCACATCTATTGCCTCAATTGACATCCTTATGTCTAAGAGATGTCATTAAATGAAATGAATCAAGTTATTGGTTGCATTTATTCGTCACCCAAGTCCTCTCTTTCAAGAATGACATGTGTTCTAGGGTGGTTGGAGTTTGCAACCCCCAACTCTCAATTAATTCATGAAATAAATGCAACACCCATCACAATTAACTAGTTAGAAAAATAATTAGCTAAAACCCATGCATTACCACTACCTAAGCAAGCATAACTCCAAGAGTGGAAATTAGCTACTTATAGATAAAAGGGATAAGAATATACCAAAGTTATCATTCACTTCATCATAGAGACAATGTAATTCCACACTTGGGGTTTCAACAATTCTTCAAAGGAAAATCACTACTATGTATTTTTCATTCAAGTTTAGTGCAAATTTCTCAAAAGATGAAAAGATGGATGCTAAAAGAGAAGAGAGAAGCTAAGAGCTAAAAGGGAGGCTATCTTGCTAAGAGATGAAAACTAGGTCTTGAAAAATGAGCTAAAATACCCCTTTTAAACTCCACTCTACATTTGATGAAAATTACAAAACTGCCACCTTATTCTTGATCTGCTTGAGCGGATCCAAAGCGGATGAAGAGCAGACAGAGAGCAGATGGCTAGCAGCTCCAAAGCAGATGTGAAGCGGATGACTCATTTCCTTCACATTTGGCCTCTTGATGACTTGAATAACTTGCCCAATCTTCTCTTTTTACTTTTATCTACATTAATGGGCATTAAATAAGTGAGTACTATCAAATCAATGGAAAAGCATGATAATTTAGGCTTAAAAGGTGCTAGCAAGTCGTCAAACTAACGACTTATCAGTTGGGTCTGTGGTATTTCTAATAAGTTGGATTTACTAATCAACATGATCCTTGCAAATCTAAGAAGTATGGCTGGGTTGGAAAAAGGTTCAGTTTCTTCTGTTCTTTCCTTAGTCATCAAATAACGATGTCCGGTGTTCCTCGCTAATTTGAAAGTTACCTTAACTGTTCTGCAGAAAATTATAGTTTTTTAATGAAAAGGAGCTACTTTTGGCTATTCTCATTTTTTGTCTTTTACTTTAGAGGAAAGAAAAAAAAGAAACAATAGGTCCTGAAATGAATAATGCAAAAACCATGAATTGATATGTTGAGTTGTTGGTACACTTAAACATGAATTTCCCATGGTTCAATTCAACCCGTTTATATTGCTCAAGTAGCGGTTTAGGCTAAACACTAAAGTGTCCTGAAATGAATAATGCAAAAACCATGAATTGATATGTTGAGTTGTTGGTACACTTATACATGAATTTCCCATGGTTCAATTCAACCCGTTTATATTGCTCAAGTAGCGGTTTAGGCTAAACACTAAAGTGCTAAGGTCCGCACCTCATCATCCATTGCTCTGCCTTTAAGAGGGCAGACTATACGACAAAAACAAATACAGTTGGTAAACTACTACTTACATAAATTTATAAAAACCTTTATGAATGAATTGTTGTTTACTAGGAACAAGAAATTAAAATCTCAGGAAAGGAGAACTAGCTTCAGAAAACATGAAATTACATCTATTCATCTAAATTAGAAATTTCAGATGGTACCTCAGTTGATTGATGTGGTTATACTTCATATTATCCAACTTACCACTAGTTATTTCATTTCTTTTGTTCAAATTGTTATTTTTAGGGAATATAGCTTTTTTATTTCTTATGTTATTGCCTTAATTCTAGTTTAGGTCCTTTTTTTGGATAAAGTAAAAGTATTTTCATTCATAAACATGGCCAACTCGGTTGTATACATAGGTTACTAAAAGATAAAAACTCTACAAAATATAAAGCTCTACAAAATCCACCCAATCCTCCAAGTAAGAAGGAACTTTCTGTTTACACCAACAGAAAATAAGAAAATAAGAGAGCGGAGACTACTACTCAAATGCAAGAACTTCGACTCTACACCTTCATAAGCTCTTCTATTTCTCTCTGTCCAAACTACCCACGTTAACGCTATTGGAACCACGTTCCATGCCCTTCGTCTTCTCCGCCTTCTCCCGCTATTCCAAGTCGGCATCAAATCTTTCACAGTTCTTGGCATTACCCAAGGAGTGTGAAACCATCTAAACATATCCCACCATAATCGCATGGTAAGCCTGCAATGTAGAAGGAGGTGATCCACATGCTCGCTCGTCTCCTTGCACATGTAGAACCAACTAAGGCAGACAACCTTCCGCTTTCTAAGATTTTCAGTCGTCAAAATCACCCCTCTGGTGTCTAGCCAAGTGAAAAAACACACATTTCTTGGCACATTTTGAACCCATATTGCATTACATGGAAACTCAACCTCCTCCCTAACCAAAAGTTTCTCATAAAAGACTTCACTGAGAACACTCCGTTACTTCCAAGACCCCATCGCCACCTATCGAGATTATCCGTCAAATTGACTTGCTTGTGAAGAAGGTTTATCAATCTTTGAAACTCGCTCATTTTCCAATCTTGAAAATCCTTTCTAAACTTAAATCCCAAAAAGTCTCTCCACCTTGTGACCTCCTAATTTGTTGAATAGTCAAGTCTTTTTGGCAAGATATTCTGTACAAACTCTGGAATTCGTCTTTCAAAATTATTTCCCCACACCCAAAAAATACTCCTCCCATCACCAACCTCGAAAGAGATATTTTCCACGAAAGAATCACATCCCTTCATGATATTTCTCCAAAGGCCACACCCGAAAGGCAAAACAGTATCTCTAGTTCTCTATCCCGTGTCCCTAATCCCATATTTATCACCTATCACCCCCTCTATAAAGCTTGTACCTCCACTCTGAACCTCCACATCCATTTGCTTTATAAAGCTTTATTAAAGACTTTCAAATCTTTAACACCCACTCTTCCCCATTCTTTAAGAGATGTGACAACCTCCCAACACTAAATGAACTGCTTTGCCCCGTCCGCCGCATCTCAAAGGAAATTTCTCTGAATCTGTTCCAACTTTTCAATGACTATAGTTGGAGCAAGAAGCAAAGACAAGTAGTAAGTGGGAATGCTAGAGAGTGTGCTCTTGATAAGCACTTCCTTCCCACCCTTGGACAAATATCTTTTGGGCCACCCTGCTAGTCTCTTCTCGACCCTTTGAATAACTGGATTCCACACAGTGAGATCCTTGTTTGAAGCACCTAAAGGAACTCCAAGATATGTAGTCGGAAGAGCCCCAACCCTACAGTTCAAAACTCTAGCAAGTGATCCAATGTCATTCACCTCCCCAACAGGAAATATCTCACTCTTCTTCAAGTTGATTTTAAGTCCTGACACCGCCTGAAACAAAGTGAGAATTTGGCCTAAATAATCTAGTTGGGTATCAACTGCATCACAAAGACCAAGGTATCATCCGTGAGCAACCAATGAGACACTATATTGTCCCTTCACCCCCATACGCCGCATTGAAACCCTTCAAGTAGCCCCCTGAAACAGCTTTATCGATCATCCTGCCCAAAGTTTCCATAGCTAAAATGAACATCATCGGTTATAGAGGATCCACTTGTCTCAAACCCCTCGAGCTTCCAAGAAATCCACATGGGTTATCATTCACCAACACTGAAGATACAGCAACAACAACATACCCAATATATTCCCACAAAATGGGTAGTGCATAGACTAAAATGCAAATGCTTATTCACTTGGAATTTTTGTGCAAAATGAAAGATGTGTATGGTAGAGACATCAACAACAACAACATACCCATTATACACCCACCAAGTGGGGTCTGGGGTGGGTAAGCGTATGCTGTCCATACCACTACCTCAAATGTGAGATAGAGAGACTGTTTTTGATAGACCCCCGACTCAAAATAAAGAAATCTAAGATAAGATGAGGAATAGTAATAGAATAAGATACAATAGAAATTAACATATTCAATAGTATCAAAAGCAAGAAACTCCAAGTACACACCAAAACATACAACATCCTAACTCAGACTAACTTTCTACCCTAATTCGCCTCCTCCACAACTTCCTATTCAGGGTCATCAATCAAAGATGAAAAATAAAATAAAAAAAACAATTTGCAGAATATATACCCACACCCCACCGCACCCTAAAGTGTATAATTTTTCTAAAAATTTGACCAACTAGATTTTGTCTTGCTTTGGAATATATATATTTCTATATATTAGAAGAGGGACTTCAACATGTCTGTTTTCAGACATTTAAAAAAAATCTGAGGGTATTTAGGTTATTAAAAGAACTTTATAAGAATTAATTTGCTTAGAGATCCACCACGTCTCTACCAGGAGACAAATAATGTGGCGGACAAGTTTACATCTTTTGGAAAGCTCCAACTCGATGGGATGGAGAATACCTCTATGTCTTTTGATTCTCCTCGACCCTTTATTTTGCAAGAACTATATAGAGACTTTCATAATTTAGAAATCCAAATAGTTTCTTGTCTATAATAAACTACGTTGTTGTTGGAATTTCGCAGTTCCCTCCTGGAGCAAATTGATTGGCTCTTTTTTCACTTGTATATAAGTGGACACCCTCTTAGTGTTTGTTTTTGAGGATGTAACCTTTGCGCTGAAGTTTTGTTTCTTTTTCCGTCTTTTTTTTTTTGAGAGGGTAACATATTCCTTCTTCTTTGTACCTTGATTTGCTACACTTGAGCCGAGGGTCTTTCGGAAACAGCCTCTCTGCCTCCCCAAGGTAGTGGTAAGGTTTGGGTACACTTTACCCTCCCCAGACCTCACTTGTGGGATTTCACTTGGTATGTTGTTGTTGTTGAGAAGGTAACATATTTGTATATTTATATAAACTGTGTAGTACCCCTTAATTACATATTACAAAAGTATAGAGCATCTGATCCTATGTCATCTCACAAGGATTCTAAGACATCAAAGATTGTTCAATAATCTTCGAAACCTATTCCTTTACACCAAAAATGGAACAACCGTAAGCACTTTATCTTAATCTTCTGGAAATGGTCGGCTTATCTCCAAAGCAATTTTGGTTTCTCTTCCCAAACTGTCCACCAAATGCAAGCTGGAATAATCTTCCATCTCATTTTCTGAATTGCATTACTGCCTTCTCTGTTCCAGCATGCTAGCACATCAAATATATTACTTGGCATGGTCCATAGAATCCCCCCGAAGTTGAGGAACATCCTCAATAATTGTTCAGCCAGTTCAAAGTGCAAAAACTGATGGTTAATTTTCTCGGCTTTCTCCCCACATAAAAAACAACTGGAACATGGATGATGACCTGTCTTGCAAAGATTGTCCTGTGCGAGCGCATTCCTCGAGCTAGTACTCAAGGAAAACAAGATACGTTATAGGGAATATGACTTTCCATATCATCTTCCAAGGCCAATGCCCAGTCTGATTGTTGAAAAGATTGAATTCTTTATAGGCTGATCTGACAGAGAATTCTCCTTGATTATTTCCTTGCCACTTGATGCTATCGTCCGAAGTTGTGATTCCTGTAATACAATGGTTAGAGAGCTAATTTCCAAATTCATGTACAGGGTTGTCCTGAGGAATTTATTAGTAAGAACAGAGAGGCCCTTGAAAGTGAATATGTGAGCTCAAATCTCCATCACTGGATTGATTTGGTATTTGGTTACAAGCAGCGGGGAAAGCCAGCAGTTGAGGTATAGGGAGTTAGCTTTGACTTCAAATAATTCTTGAACCAGTTGCAGGTTTTGCATTTCACTGAAGTTTGAATATATTGTCATACAGGCAGCAAATATCTTTTATTATTTGACATATGAAGGTGCTGTGGATCTGGATACCATGGATGATGTATTGCAGAGGTCGGCCATAGAAGATCAAATTGCCAACTTTGGTCAAACTCCAATTCAACTTTTCCGGAAGAAACATCCTAGAAGAGGACCGCCGATTCCAATTGCTCATCCTCTGCGATTTGCTCCTGGTTCTATTAACCTAACATCAATGGCTTCATGCACAAGCAGTTGTCCGTCAGCTACTCTGTATGTCAATGTGCTGGACTCAAACATTGTCCTTGTGAACCAGGGCCTCAGCATGTCTGTTAAGACATGGGTGACCACTCAGTTGCAGTCCGGTGGGAACTTCACCTTCTCTAGCTCACAGGTAATTTTTAGAGCAATAACAAGTCGAGCATTATGATTAGCTAGTAAGATTCATAGTCATTTTTAACTTTCTTGCAGGATCCTTTTTTCGGGATTGGTTCTGATATCCTTCCTCCTCGGAAAATTGGGAGTCCTCTGGCTGAAAATATTGAGCTTGGAGCACAATGCTTTGGAACATTGTCAACTCCATCTGAAAACTTTTTGATAACATGTGGTACTTGCGAAAACAGCTTTCAGGTTATATCGCTGACTGATGGAAGAATGGTACAGAGCGTTAGACAACATAAAGATGTTGTGAGCTGCATCTCAGGTAATTTTCATGACTGAAAAATGTGGCAGGTTATGGTTGGAGCTTCTAGCTTAACGAATCTACGCACTTTATTGATAATATGGAAAAATGAAGGCTGAATCTAGATGATTCTTGTGATGGGATAGTAATTAAATTTATGGAACTGAAAGCATCGACATTAAACTGACTTGCACGCTTCAGAGTAACCTTTCGTTGTTCAAGGATGTAAAGTATATATCTTCTTGTCCATTTAAAATTGTTTGCGAATAGCAGGCCTCTTGTCTATTGTGTGGCTCTTAGTATCTTTCTGTTAAATATTGGTGCAAAGCAGCAACATATCCAATGTATTCCCACCTAGTGGGGTCCGGTGAGGGTAAAGTGTGTGCAGACCATACCACTACCTCAAGTGAAGTGGAGAGACGGTTTCCGATAGACCCTGACTCAGGAAGATAACAATATAACAAACATAAAAACATTAAAGCATATAAACTAATACAATATGCAAAATAAACTAATACTGCTAGCTAATACAGGAAACAATACAACCCCAAGACAATACTATAAACTATCTATCCGAAATCATAGACATCACTCAAACACCACGAACAGAAACTCCAGACACAAACAAAGAACTCTTCCCTACTGTTACAGTCACGCTCCTACCCCGTAATCCTCATCCTAATCCGCGTCCTTCACACCTTCCTATCAAGGGTCATGTTCTTCGTAAGCTGTAACTGCTCCATATCATGCCTAATCACCTCACTCCAATATTTCCTCGGCCTATCTCTACCCTGCCTAAAACCATCCATAGCCAGCCTCTCACCCCTCCGTACTGGAGCATCCGAGCTCCTCCTCATCACGTACCCGAACCAACATAACCTCACTTCTCGCATCTTGTCCTCCATCGAAGCCACTCCCACCTTCTCCCGAATAATCTCATTCCTAACCCTATCTCTCCTGGTAAGGCCACACATCCATCACTACATCCTCGTCTCCGCCACCTTCAACTTTTGAATGTGGGAGTTCTGAACTGGCCAACACTCCGCTCCATACAACATAGCCGGTCGGACTGTCAAAAAATGTTAAATAAATAATTATGGTGGTGCAGGTATTGCTTGGTACTCCTTATTAGAATATGAGTAGAAACATGAATAGTATATAGAATCCTACCTGCAAAAGGATTGTAATGTAGTCTATAAATAGGGTCTCAGTGTGATAATGTGGATACACAATTCAATAATGTTCTTCTCATATATTTCTCACTCTCCAGATTCCTGGTACTCTTGCTCTGTTTTTTGTTTCATAGAGAAAAGCACAATGGGAAAGTAGGGGCTTCTCATTCAATAGTTGAAAATTATTTTGAGTTTGGGAAGAACTGCAGAAAACAACTGAAAAGCTGTTTCCGAAGCTTTATTGACACATTTTCTTGGGTCTATGATTCAGGGAATAGAGAGATTGATGAGGATGTTGCTCACCGTATTGGGGCAGGGTGGATGCAGTGGAGGTTGGCTTTTGGAATCTTGTGTGTCGAGAAGGTGCCTCCTAAACTCAAAGGCAAGTTCTATATAGTGGTGGTTAGATCGGTGATGTTGTATAGGGTGGAGTGTTGACAAGTCAAGAACTCTCACATCCGGAAGATGAAGGTAACAGAGATGAGAATGTTATGATGGATGTGTGGGTTTACCAGGAAAGATAGGATTAAAATTGAGGTTGTTCGAGATAAGGTGAGAGTGGCTTCGGTGGAAGCCAAGATGCGGAAAGTGAGGTTGAGATGGTTCGGACACGTGATGAGAAGGTGCACGATGCCCCTGTGCGGATGTGGGAGAGGTTGACTAAGGATGGATTCAAGCGAGGTAGTAGTAGACGGAATAAATATTGGAGGGAGGTGATTCGACATGACATGGAGCAACTTCAGCTTATTGAGGACATGACCCTAGATAGGTGTGGAGGATGTGAATTTGGGTAGAAGGATAGTAGGAAGGAGTGCGCCCTTGCTAGTAGGTAGGAGGACATTGTTTTGTTATCCGTGCTAGTAGCCACAGTGCTAGTATAGTTTTAGAGTGTTATCATTTGTCGTATTACTTGGTGATAGTCTTGTTTATTTTATTTTTGGGTGTGTTACTTCCTATTGTTTCTCGTTCCTTTATTATTTCTTTTCTGGTCTGTTTTTGTCTTGAGTCGGGGGTCTATTGGAAACAACTTTTGTATCTCACCTCTGATAGTGGTATGGACTACATACACTTAGCTTTCCCAGACCCCATTTTGTGGGAGTTGTATTTTATCATCTTTGCCAAGCTTCATGATTTCCCACTTAAATGTTTTTCCCACAATGCAACAAACCATCTAATGTTGGCCTCCACCCCTCATGTATGTTAGTTATATTGATCCACAGTGGGAGGAAACTCATGAGCTTTCTGAAAAGTGAAATTAAATGTTTTGGGATGGAACAAGGACTTCTATTTAAGAAGGCAAAGCTTTCATAATACCTGATAACAGTAGTTATATACTTATATTACAATCCGTATTTGCTTATTGTGCAGTGAATCAGTTAGGAATGAAGAATTCGTCTAACTGGATAGTAACATTAAATACATGGTTTTAGTATCTATGAGAATAGGCCAAGTTATTATGCCAAAGTTGAGGGATGTATTTCCTATCATGTCGGTACAGTTAATTGACAATTTTTTGATGTTGAAGAATACCAAAATATCAGAAACTTGTGGATCAACCTTGGCAAGGAGGAACAACCAATGTGGAGTAGAGCTTTGTAACAATTGAAGGCGGTCTATTTATTATGAATTTGTATTTTTTTTGTTAATTCCCTCTTGAGAGGCAGTAGGAATGGTCTCAGCTAAGGGACAATATTCATTACTACTAGCAGGACAGACACAGTTCTGAAACTTTCTCTTTTTTTGGTCACTTTGGAATGCCAGCTTGGTATCTCTTTATTTTTATGACTGTTAGATCTTTACTGACTGTCTAAGATGAATACTATCAGAAAATAACCATGTACTATGTTACCTTCTCAAAAAAAAAAAAAGGAAAATAACCATGTACTAGCCTGAAGGATTGATGCAAGTCTTCAGAATTATTGAAAAGCATCCTACCCATCAAAAAAGAAAAAGGAAAACAGTGTTGATAATATTTGGATTTTGATAGCTCCCCTTAATGCGAATTAGGATAGAAGGCTTAGTGCATGTGGGGGGTGCCTTTGGTACGTTAGTGTAGGGTATTAATGTGTGGGTGTCTTATCTCTGTTGTGCCATCTTGTTTCATGCTTTTATTATGAATTTGTTTATTATTCTCTGTCTTGAGCCGGGGGTCTATCGGAAACAGCCTTGCTACCTCTCCGGAGGTAGTGGTATGAACTGCGTACATCTTAACCTCCCCAGACCCCACTGTGTGGGAATACACTGGGTTTGTTGTTGTTGTTGATAGCTCCCCTTATTTTGGTTGTAAAATTGGGGGCGGGGGGAGGCGAAATGAGGGAGGGGATTACAAGAAGGGGAATCTAACCCTCACCACCAAGTTGAAAAATAGGTAGTCAGCCAACTGAGCTACTAAAATTCCCAATTTTGTTAGCTCCCTGGTGTTAGCAATAGATATAGTTTTGAAGCTAGCCTTTTGCTGTGGACAGTTTTTTTTTTTTTTTTTTTTTCTTTTTTTTTTTTAACTTTTAGCTCCTTGTCGGAATTGTACTGGACCTAGCCTTTTGACCCCTTATGTAATTGGGTTTTTTTCATTTTTGGCCGGTCGACCAAATTTAATTACGGGCGGTAGCCCAAAATTTGCGAAACCTATATACTGATTATATATATATATATTATACTTAAATATACATATTTCCGAGATTTTGAAATAATAGCTGTGGCACTCTCTTTCTGCCATGAAGAAGCAAACCTATACATTTGGTAACTATTTTATAAATTAGATCTCCCAAAGACCCGCATCTTGTTGATGCCTTAACTAATGCAGTTTACTTCATTAAAAAGAGCGAACTTCTCAATAAGCAATCCTCTTTTGTTTTATTTCTTTAAATATCCTGTCTTTTGTAGACAACCATATTTTGGGATAGGTTCTCTACTTTTTTGGTAGACTTCTTGTATACATGAGTTTTCCTCTCCCAACACCAATAAGGCAATAAAATTGTTTACTTTAATCAAAATGTGCTGCCTGGTTACAGCACTGGAAAGACATATTTCTTAGTTATTCTATATTTTTCAGTTACACTAAGGTCCAAATCATTTCTAATTGTTGCAGTTACATCCGATGGAAGCGTCCTGGCTACTGGAAGTTACGACACAACAGTAATGGTCTGGGAGATCGTTCGCAATAGAACCCCTGAAAAGCGAGTAAAGCATACTCAAACAGAGGTTCCTCGGAAAGATTGCCTCATTGCTGAAGCCCCTTTCCATATTTTGTGTGGTCATGATGACGTTATTACATGCTTGTATGCAAGTATTGAGCTTGATATAGTTATAAGTGGGTCAAAAGATGGAACTTGTGTTTTCCATACGCTACGGTATGGGAGATATGTTAGATCCCTACGACATCCATCTGGCAGTCCACTGTCAAAGCTTGTTGCATCACGTCATGGAAGGATTGTTCTTTATTCTGATGATGATCTTAATTTGCACCTCTACTCTATAAATGGGAAACACATTTCGTCTTCAGAATCCAATGGCCGCCTGAACTGTCTTGAACTCAGTAGTTGTGGAGAGTTCTTGGTTTGTGCTGGAGACCAAGGGTTGATCATTGTACGTTCTATGAACTCACTTGAGATTGTGGGGAAGTACAATGGTATTGGGAAAATAGTAACTTCACTAACTGTGACACCGGAAGAATGCTTTATAGCTGGGACTAAGGATGGAAGTCTTCTTGTTTATTCAATAGAAAACCCTCAACTTCGTAAAACTAGTTTACCGAAGCATTCAAAATCCAAAGCTTCTATGACATAGTGAATTTGCAGTTCAGTGCTGCGATGTAAATAGAACAATACCATCACTGAAAGTGATGCTCAATTGAGGTATGCTTCTATGTCTTTCATGGAGGAAAAGTTCATGTGGTTTAATGTGTCATTACTTTCTGTTTTAGCTTCCTGGTAGAGAACTGTGAAGTATGAGTACATTTCCTTATTCTTTCGTTTTATTGTTGCTGCACCACTAAGGATATTTACCTGTACTGATCTTTATGTCATGTACTCCATGCTCTACCCTCAAAAAGCTGCACTAGATGCAAGCTTGAGCAAATATGTTAACCAAGAAGCCATATCAGATATTCACCAATGGCACCTCTTGATTTATGTATCAACCTAGTATCCCTCCATCGATGAACATAAAAATGTGAAATTTGAGATTGTTTCATGAAACAACTTAATGGCATGTTAAATTAGCTTGAGAAACTTCAAAACACGTGAGTCTTGAAGGGTTCTTAATTGGGGAAGAAGAATTACACCAGGAACTGATGAGAACTACTTTGTTTCCTGCCGTTTCTTGTTGTAAATATAGATAGCTTCTAATGCTGAACTAAGACAGTTGTTTACCAAGAAAAATAGATTCTGTTCTAAGATTTTGACCATGTTAGTCTAGGCTTTTAGTACGACTGTTGGCAGAGGGGTCTATCCAGTCTATTTAGTTTGCAAAAGTTTTTTTTTTAGATTTCAACTCAAGTTGACAGGAAAAGTCAACACTAGTTACTTGGTTAGTAGAGTTCAGTTTTTAGCTGGTCTCATGTTTAGTTCCTGCTATGTTTGTTACTTCTTGGGCTGTTTGAAGAAACCATGAGTATTGGGATGCTAATCGCTAATCAGTGCTTAAGTAGCCCTAAAAGGTCCTAATGGAAGGAAATATCGTAGAAGAGGTTTAAGATGACAGTTTGTTGGATAGATTATGGACATGTCCAACTTTATTGCCTCATTCATTTCGTCTGTGAATAGAAAAATAATGGTACTCTTAATTGCAGTGGGAGGTGGTATCATAGAGGTGCTAGATTACATGCTGACGTAGTGCAAGTTCTCATAAGTAGTTTGTTAGCGTGCTTAGCCGAGAGAAGTAGTGTTGCTGCAAGTCAGGGACATTAATGGGGAAATTTATAGCAAGATCATATATAGCAAGGACAACACATTTTTCCAAGGAGTTTAAGTGCCAAATCTCCAGATAGATCTCGTGCAATCACATCTTATCCTAGAGCCAAATTAGGGCGTGGTGCATCTTATTTTGGACCAGACTAAATAGTCAAACTGATAAATCTCAATCTAGGTTGAGTTACCTGAGATAATGGCATGGAAATAGTTGGATTATTTCCTCTTTTGGTTGTTTTTGTACCCGAGATCCCGAGCTATGCCAAGTGAAGCGCCCTCCCTTCTTGTATCCCAGTTATTAATTGTAGTACCAAGTACTGGTCATTATATTTCTCTTGTTGGTTAATCTAAGCATCAATTTTCCAGATGTTTGGTTTTGTTGTCTGGTAATAACCTTTTTGGTTCATTTTTATTGGCATTCAGGGTGACATGAAGCATATTACGTCGTCAAAAAGACGCGGGCTATACCGTTGGAATACCTAATAGGTGTTTCATTTTTGAAGAGGAAAATGTGGATGTTTCTTCAGTAGCTATTATAGCAGAGCCCTCAAATAGCTGTGTCCGCGACAGAATTCTAGCCTCAACCTGTAGAAAGACCAAGAACGGCAGAATACAGCGCCATCCAAACATGATGTTTCTTGTGATATTCAGCTACTTGTGGAAGCAGTTGCCACCAGCTAGGGTACAGAATTTTGTGCAAATTTTTCTTTATATGATAGGCCTCAAATGTTGTATTAAGCTATAACAGTGATTAAACAGCGTTGATATTAGCACCTTGTGATTGTGATCATTGGGTGTTTAGCCTCAGATGATTTTTGTATAGATAGATGGGCTTCACACCCTTATATGGAAAACCATAGAAGTACTATTTAAATGAAAATTTCATTGCGACTTCCCTGTTCTCTCCATTTTTGTGAAGCTTTTCCATTCATTTCTGAGATGTGTTTCTTTAAACATAGAGGTACGATCTGGCGCAAAATCAGCACCGGTGAAATTTTCTTATATAAACAAGGGAAACTATATTGCATCTACACGGAGAATTCAGTTTCACCGGTCCATGTCGGAGACAATGGCAGTCGTTATACCATTCGTGCAGATAACAAACTGTACAAAAAAATTGTTCCAGACACTTTTACCTTACCCTGCTAGATAGATTTTGCTTATTATTTCGTTTTGCTTATTATTTCAAAGTAGTAGTAGAGTTGTTTTTGCTGTTAGAAAAAAGTTAGCTGGCATCTTTGCTGTTAAGATAAAGTGAGCCACTGGTTCAGTTAAGCTAACACGAGTTATGTCATGTGCTGTAAGCCTGAATAAAATAAAAGGCACTGGTATTGATCACATGTATGTTGACTCGATTAAGACCTGTTTGTTTGTTGCCTGCATCAAGGCCTTCACAATCTATCAAAATCTTTTTTTAAACAAAGTTGTTTCCTTTATAAGCTCAAAAAATAATGATGCTTATTATTCCCTCCATTTCAAAAAGAGTACTTAATTTCTTTTTAGTTTGTTTTAGAAAAAATAATTCTTTTTCTTTTTTGACAATACTTTAATATCGACATGTTTTAAGACCATAAGATTAAAGTATATTTTGATACATTTAACATACTTTAATTCAAGACTACTAATTCAAAAGTCTTCTTTATTTTCTTTATTTTTTTGTCAAGTCAAAATGAGACATTCTTTATGAAACAGAGGAAGTAGTAGTACTTTTTAAGAGATAATCTGTTCCCCTGTTTTCTGGTATAAATCACGAGTTTGGAGCCTAAAAGACAAGTTTTTTTAGTCAAAATTTCAAAAGGGCGCCCCAATACTGAAAAATTTCAAAAGGGACAAGGTAAACATTACAAAGTTAACACCGTCAGTTCAACTGTTAGAATGTGAGGTAAAATGGTGAGTTTTACCTTATAAGGTAAAATGGTGAGTTTACCTTATAAGGTAAAATAGTGAGATTACCTTATCTATTATCTATATGTAAGTGTCAGCAAGTGTAAGGCTACAAGATAAATGGAGGCGTTAACCTTGTAAGGTAGGATCTCATGTTTAGCTTGTAACAACTTCAAAATTCTCGCTGCTATATAAAGAAAAAATAGTTATCATCACAATAAATTAACTAATTTAAAATAGAAAAAATATATTATATAATTCACAAACCTGTAATAACGAAACAAAACCACTAATGCAGTGCGACTTCTCCATCGACGCACGACACAAACAAAAATAGAGGTACGATAGCGCAACGGCTCCCCAAGCCTGTGTTGACATTGCGGGTAAGTCACGTATGTCAATAAAAAAGTCTGTACTAAATTTATTTCCAGATTTATCGGGAAATATTGTTCCGCCGCACAACCAAAAAAGGTACAACCTAACTCTTCGTTGCACCTCTTCCTCCTCAGTTTCATCATTTATTTCATGTAGATTTTCCATATATTCCTCTAATCTCATTAAAAAAATTCTATTTCCTTGAAAAAAGTCTAGGTCAGGTATCCATACTGTTAATTCGACAAACATTTGTTGCCTGTTAATAGGCAACATCTGAGAAACACCTGGATGAAGAATAGGAGTTCCATCAACGACCATTCCAAACATGAGTTCCATAGCTTGTAAGGTTATAGTCGCTTCACCCGTTCTCAGATGAAAGGTACGCGTTTCTGATCGCTACCTTTCAACAAGTGCAGTAATAAGGGAAAAATCGCAGGGAACAAATCCATCTATAACGCATCTAAAACCACAAATATTAAAATAATTAAGAAGACAAGGATAAAATGGATGATTTTTAACATGTTGCCAAAAACCATTATCATCACGCTGCACTATCAAACATGCCTTTTCTCCTTTTAATGTGTCTTTTCAAATAGCCTCAGACCAATGCTTATTTTGCGTGTCATATAGGTCATACTGTGATGGTCCTGAATGCACAAAGTGTTGATACTCCATATCTACACAGAAAGAAGATTAAAATTAGTTTTGAGCATACAACTAAAGAGCAAACTTTTTACACATGCATGATAATACTAACTTAACATAGGTTTAGGCTTAATAAGTTGATATGATACAACAATATTTGATAAATTAGTAAGATACAAAAATGATTAATAATATTATACTGCATACTTGTTTGTTAGGTATTGAAAAATGTTAAATTAAAAAGATGATTAAAGTAGTATACCTTAAAGTGGAAATTTTTTGATAAAGTAAACTTTGAGCAAAAATAAACACAACTAATATAGATGAAATAGAGTGAAGTGAAAAAATGAATGAAATAAATGTGCGGTATATAAAAGAAAATTAATAAGGTAAGGTAAACTCACCATTTTACCTTACATTCTAACCGTTAGACTGACGGTGTTAACTTTGTAATAGACAAGGTAAACACCTGTGTTTACCTTGTCCCTTTTGAAATTTTTCAATGTTGGGATGCCCTTTTAAAATTTTGATTAAAAAAACTTACCTTTTAGGCTCCAAACTCTATAAATCACCCTATTTTTATGTCCAAACTAACTCACGAGCTAGATGAACACTTCTAAATTGCATTTTCTTTGGTAAATACAGTGTGGGTTTGGGTTTGGGTTGGGGTTGGGGGTTGGGGATTGGGATGGGGGTGGGGTGGGGGATCATGTGATTGATGTGAACAAGTTAGAGGGGCCCTCAAAATCACAAACCATCAAGTTTTGTTGTTAAAATGGTGAAAAAACTGAAAATATTGTTTGTGTTTATGATTTTGTGTATTCATACCCACACCAAACTTTTAAACCTACTAATACTCCCTTTATTTCATTTTTACTTGTTAACTTCATATATTTCTTAAAGCAAACTTTTATTAGGAGCATATTTTATTAAATTAACTTTATTGATGATATTTTGAAATTCCATATTTGATTACTATTTTTTTATATGGTTATTTAATACTAAGAGTAATATGAAAAAATAGGATAAATAAATTAAAACGAAGGGAGGTTATTATCTAAGAAAACCTAAGATTACTTGAATAGAGGACATAAACAATCTCTCTACTCTCACAAGATAAGGCTAAGGTTTGCCTCTCTAATTTTATCTTGGATTTTGGTATCAATGGTATTTTCTTTCTTTTTAATCTCTTTGTCAAATACTTTGAAAAAATTAATTGGGAGGGAGTAATAAATATGTTCAAGCAAATATTTTAATGTACTAAAAGCTTCCAACTAATTTTGCACCACCCTAGAAGTTTTCGAATTCTTTTCCAATCTAATTTAACATGCCGAACCTGATCTCTATCTTTGAACTTCTCATTCAATGAAACCCTAAGTCTCACTATTTCCATTTTCTAGGTCATGCTTTAATCTCGTTAGAAAAATCTTAGTAGGCAAGAAACTCCCATTCCCTTCTCCTTTCTTACTCTTCCGAGGATGGTTCAAGGGAAGCCGGGGTGCTACTCCCCATCCCTCTTTCTTTTTCCGCTTTGCTAATATTCCCCTCACTTCGTTCGAACTGAATTACATCCACCCTCGAACTCATCGAGGTGCATGAGTGCCCTTGGTTATTTTTTAAAAATACATTATGCCAATTTGTTTCAATAATTTAATCAAGTATCGACCCATACATTAGATGCAAATCTTAATTCCCAATGGAAGACATCAACTCAATCATAATTTTTCATAGAAGTTTACAACAAATAATTAACAAGAGAAGGTGCAGCCTCATTCCTTCTACAAGGGAACTGGGACTCTTCCTAATTAACAACAGCACAAAGATTGTTACAACTATGGAAATGGTAACACCTCATTATAATGCTAATACACAATGGTTTGAAGAAGCTTATTACTGCCAGGAATCATAGACAGAATGAAGAAGAATCTCGTCATACGCCACGAGCAGTTGAGTACAGTACTAGTACTATCATGCCTTTGTTTTGTCTGTGAAGAAACCAAAAAAACCTTGCGAAGCACGCATCTCAAAAACCTGCCTGTATGAATTGAACGAACTTAAAAGTACAACGAACTTAAGCTGTTTTCCACCCGTTTGTCAGCCCTGATGATTCTGCCTTGGTGAAGTCAGGCCATTGGCAAACACATTTGAATAGGACCTGGTAAGGTATGCAAAATTTGAAACTGGAGGTAGAGGAGGAATCCTTTCTCCCTTGCTCAAAACCTCTTGCAAATCGAGCCTCTGCAAGGCCAATACAGCCTGGGACTCCTTCCACATAAAAGCAAGCAGGTTATCGTTGATTACATAGAGCGAACCAGGTTTTGAACCAGGATATCGGAAACCATACCCGTTAGCAATACCTTCACCCGTAAAAGCATGCTGGACATCATCTAGAGTGTTGGAATCATGTTCATCGGTGGACCAAGGGAATGGATCGTTTGAAGGCTCTTCAATGTTCACTATAAACATAGCTGAGCCATTAGGATGCAAAACATAATGTGTACCTTCTAATATCTTGGTAGCGATAAGTAGCTGCTGCCCTTGGGACTCCTCATAAGACAGCAAAAGAAGAAACAGTGCTTTTCCAGGTTTATCATCATCAGAAGGCCTCCCAGGGGGCCAACCAAAAGTCCCTCCCCATACACCAGCATATTCTTGGCCCACTTCCGGTGCCCGCATAGGCAACTTGTACAGAGCAAATTTACTGTCGTGCATATTTGGCCAAGCACGATAAGAGGATAACTTCATAGTTGAAGCATGTAATGTCAGCCCTATTGTATCACCTGGTTTCAGGAACTCATGAAGCTGGGCATGCTTACTTCCATTGCCAGATGAATTCTTCCTAAGAAGATCACGCTTGCTGTTGATAGAGTTTGACTTCCTGAGTATATATTTTAGACTGTGTCTAACATATTCAGCAAGTGTCTTCCGACTCCGACTCTCATGATCAGCAGCAGTTTGTGATGCGTGACAGCCACTTATCAGATCAAGATTCTGTCTGAACTCACTCAATCCAATATGAGGATGCAAAGGAAACTCGGAACCAGCCTTCCATACAGTAAAACCACCACCATCATCGCATATTTTCATAAAGAGAAATCTCCTTTCGTACAAAAGTTCCATATCCTCTCGTAAATCAGCCTCCTTTCTTCTCAAACGAGGAAATAATATGGCATCTTTAGCATCTGGCAGTGTTTGACGAACTTGGTTAGTAACTGTATCAAGCAACTTTCTCCTATCAACAAATGCAAGCCGACCGAACGGCACTGTGGTTGCATGCTGTCCCATTACCCTTTCTGACAAAGAAACCCCACTATTGGACCTGCATATCTTCCGTGATGCCTCATTCTCTGAAGGATGAATAAAGCTCTTGCTGTGGAGCAACTTAACCCCACTTCCGCGCTGCTGAGGCTCAACCTCTAACAGAAGCACATTGCAAGTCCTCTCGACCTTCTTGAGCGAACCAGGATAAACATAGTCAGTTCCATTCTCCCTACCATGCAGGAAAAATGCAGCAGACCCCTCAAAATCAGAAACAACTTCAAATACAGGCGACCACAAAATTGGCCCTTCTTCAAGGCCTAACGGACCAAGTTCTTGGGGAATGATCCGACAACCAACAGCAGAGATAAAACCAGGCATAACATATACAACATTCCCGAGTTCAGGATTTTGATGAACCCAAATACCAAGCAAAGGTTTAATGCTTACAAGGAAGTGACAAAGCGCCTTGTAGGAAGAGACCCCCTTTCGCCATTCAATAACGTCCCTATAAGGAACCACCCCGAGCCTCTCACATTGTGGGAGCCAAACCTTTTCAGAGGAAGCTAAATCATGCAAGTTTCTACAGCATAAACCAAGATTACACAGATCCCTTGGTGTAAGTGATCTACTTACTAACGCAAACACATCATCAGGCAGTGTTAACATCAAGCTAGATCCACAAACGTCAGGCAACATAGTAATAGTAGTACCAATCCCGCACATCTCAAAGGGGATTCAAGGTTTTGCTATAAAACTTTCCAAATTCATAAAAACCACAGAATGATCTGCCAAACAGCAAAACTCAATCACTCAAGAGGGGTAAAATCATTCTCAAAAAACCCAACTTTCTTAAATGGGATTCAGATTTTGCTATAAACCACTTCCCAAATTCATAAAAACTACAAAATGATCTGCCAAACAGTCCCTCAAAACTCAATCACTCAAAAAGGGCAATCATTCCCAAAGAACCCTACTTTCTAAATTGAGATTCAAGAATTTGCTATAACTTCCCAAATTTACAAAAAAGAACTACAGAATGATCTGCCCATCAAAACTCAATTACTCAACAAGGGAAAGAAGCCAGCTTTCTTATATTGGGATTCAAGATTTTTCTCTAACACTTCCCAAATTCAAAAAACTACAAAATGACAGCCAAACAGCCCACCAAAACTCAATCACTCAAAAGGGGTAAATCACTCACAAAGAACCCAACTTTCTTGAATTGGGATTCAAGATTTTGCTATAACACTCCCCAAATTCATATTAAAACAACAACAACAACAAAATGATTAGCCAAACAGCCCTCAAAACTCAATCATCACTCAAGAGAAATACTTGAATTGGGATTCAAGATTCTGCAGAAACAACTTAATCAATCTAAAGATATATATAGAAATTCACTAAAACCTCAAGAAAGGAGCTTTAAAAACAAATCAAGATCTAACAAACCATACTGAGAAACAGCAAAAAATCTTACTTTCCTTTAAGTCTTGTTTGGCAAAAACAAGAATTGGCAAAAGTGATAGAACTATTTAGATTGATGTGAATCTTGTGAGATTTTTCACAAGCCATCCCTTCATAAAGTTGGTCATCAGCCAACCAAAACTGAATGAACCTTTTTTTCCTTAAAGCACATTAATGATGATGAAGAATGTGAGGTTTCTTGAAAGAGACAAATTAGTAGCTTTTTTGGGAATTGTCTGTTAATAGGGGGTGTATGGTGTGACTTTGAATAATTGAGAGTGGAGTGACTACCTGATTAGACTGTACCATTATTTTAACTTACCAAATTAATCTCTCCTTTGATTTTATTTGTTTCATTTTGACTTAGTACATTCATTAAATTTTGACTTGCGAATTTCATTTCTTGATTTTACCTTAATGTTTCAAATCTAAAATTTGATTCATAAGATTATTACAACAACCACAATAATATATTAAGTATAATCTCATCAATTGGGGTTAAAAAAGCTAGACCATATGCAAATCCCAAAGAGAGGTCCAGCGAAATAAAATCATGCTAAATAAATGAATTGTCCTGATGTCCCTTGTTAGCTTTCGTGGAAAGTGATGAGGGCTTAGGAAGTGAAGCAAACTCGATCAAAGGACAAGTCTGCTCTGCTTCGTACAACTACCTTAGAGATAAAAAAGTTATTTTTTATAGACCCTTTACTCAAGAATAAATCGTCCAAAGTAATATATATATATAGTGAAAACGAAATAGCTGAAGCAAAGAAAGTCATGAAGAAAAATACTATCTAAACATTATGCATAACTCAAGTGTAAAAGAACTACATATAATAATCAAACTCAAAGAAAAAGCAACTACAAAAAGAGTATTACCAATAATATGACTATTATTATAGACGAATAAGCGAGACAATATATAACTATCTAAGTGCCCGTTAACCCTATTTTGTGTCATTCTTACCATCCTATCTAAAACTATGTCCTTGGTACACTGAAACTGTATCAGATCCTGTCTAATTACTTCTCCCCAATACTTTTTCGGCCAACCCCTACCTTTATTGAAATCGTCAAGGACCAACCTCTCACACTTCTGCACTGGGGCATTCATGTATCTCCTTCATACATGTCTGAATCATAGCAACCTCACTTCTCGCATCTTATTCTCAATTGATGACACTCCTGCCTTGTCCCAAATATCTACATTCCCAATTTTATCTCTCATAGTATGCCCGCATATTCATCTCAACTCTTTGGCAGAATCCAACATAAACTAACATAAGTTTATATTTTGTAAAAAAATAATCCATTATTTAAATTTTACAAAAAAGACTCATGCTCAACATGAAGAGATCGTACATATCATGTGAAAGAATTATATTAGAGAATACCTAGTTACTATTATTGTTAATTAGTGAATATCAAAAAATTATGTATACTTACGTAATAGTTTGTAATCACAAACATTTATTTATAAAAAGAATATGAAAGCATGCAATTTATCAATGTAGTTTCTTAGCATATTATGACATCCTATTTATGAACTATGATTTGCTTAGTTAATAACATTATATAATAATTGGGGAAAAATTATTAGTTTTCACAACTTGTGTTTTTCATATTTATAAGAAACATACAATTTAAAAAATCTAATTGCATGTCCAAATAAAACTTTACCTCATCTCAAATAATTTTATATTTCGTGTCCAAACGGACCGTAAAAAATAATAATAATTGGCATGATATACTACCATACTACTCTAATTGATATTTAATATTAGGTATTGAAAAATAATTTGAAAAATAAATAATTAATGCTAAGAATAAAATATAAAAAAAATATTATTTTTTCTTGATTTATTAAAAGCAACAAGTAAAAATAAAAATTTATTTTAAAAATAAGTGACAAATAAAAATGAATGAAGAAAGCATACATTAAATCAGTTTTCTTTATAATAAACTTTTACGACAATTTATTCTTTTTAATAATGAGATCTAGATCAACTTGAAGCAAAGATTATCATATAACTTTGTTAACACCAAGGTCAAATTAAAAAAAATCATATGTGCTTTTGTCTCTATTGAGATTTAAAGTTAAAACTAAGAGTTCGTGACGCTTAACCTACTTAATAAACCACCCGGCTATGCTTTGGGGTGTCTTTTCCTATAAAATATAGGTAATAATTATCTTGTATAAATTATATTTACTCTGTTTCAAAAAGAATAATTTATTTTGATTTGACCTAAAATTTAAGAAAATAAAGAAGATTTTTGAATCTTGTTGTTTTAGATTAATGCTATGTCAAATGTACTAAAATACTTTTAAATCTTGTGATCTCAAACATGCCATGTGAAAAATTAAAATTAAAGTATTACCCAAAAAAATCACTCTTTTTGAAATAGACTAAAATGCAGTTCATCTTTTCTAAAGGTCAAACACATCAACAGATCCCTCAATCAATTTGACACGATCTTTACTTTGACACCTAAAGTGAACGTTGTTCATTTTAAATACTTTAACTAAGGTCTCAGTGAGTCATTTTGGTACTTTTCCCTGACTCGACATAGCAAGTGTGTTACACGCATTTTGAGCATGTGTGAGGGGTATTTTTATAATTTTGTCCTCTCTCTTCTCCTTCTTTCTCACTATTTCTTCCTACTCCCTCCATTTCATTTTAATTGGCCCACTTTTTAAAAATATTTGTTTCAATTTAGTTGTCACTTTTGATGAAATCAAGAGTATTTTATTATGTTCTTCTAATACTACCTTCAACATTAAATAACTAAATAAAGAATATTTACTCAAATTTATATTTTCACAACATAATTAATAAGACTAATTTGGTAAAATAACCCCCTAATAAATACTTTCTTAAGGGGAGTGTCAAGTCAAAAAGGGTCAACTATTTTAAAACAGAGGGAGTATAATTTCCACCATTTTTTCCTTCAAATACATTTACAGTAATTCCTCAGCTTCTATGTTTGCTTCTTCATTTTCTTCATCATTATACTTCATCATCTCTCAAACTTTTAATAAATTTTAATAACTTTTTATTGGGTTATATTATTAATTTCGTTTTTTCCAATTCAGTGTCCCTCGGTTTGATCCAATATATCATTCTTTCAACTGAATTTTGCATAATTTGATTAAAGAATCCATTTTTTGTAATTGAGTTTTGCTCTATTTATACACTGCACAGTGCAGGCATACATACACAAAACGGAGAAAGAGGAAAAAATAATTAATGTCATTCTCGATATCACTCATTTTAACAATGACGACCATCACTAGTGAGGTCGTCTCTATCCTAATAGCAATAATAGCTTAAAAAGATGACTCTATTTGTATTTTGCCCCAATTTAATTTTAAAACTTATTTTTCTACACAAGAATCATCACAAAAAGGAGAAAATAAATTTATTTTTTGTGTGTGTGTTCAGTGAAGTCCATCGATGACATCTTTTTCAGAGGAGTTGGAATTTTGGATTTTTGAGATTTAGGGGGTGGGGGTGGGTTAGAGAAGACAGTGTTGGGAATGGGATATTAAAGAAGATGATCTTGGGGTGGGTTTGTGGAGGGGGGAGGGGGGGAGGTTGAAGGGGCGGCGCGACATTGCAGCTGTATTTGGAGAAGATGATATTGTGTGGTGGGATGGGGAGGCATTACAACTATATTTGTAGAAGATTGGGGAGGGGGGAGCGGTAATTCATTGATTGATTTTTTAAAATTTAAATTAATCATTTAAAAATTATTTTGGAGAAAAATGACAAATGTTGTTATATTATTCGTCACTTTACATGTTAGCAGTGCATGTAATATGCACACATCGTATATTTTTATTGATTGTGTAAAAAGTATCAAATAACACATTAGAAAACTAGTTGAGGTGCCTAATATGAATAATGTCAAACTTAGATGCCAAAATGAAAGTTCATGTCAAATTTAGATGTCTAACGATGTGTTTGACTTTTTTTAAATAGAGGAGTAGTACTTACTAATGTATTGGTTTACGAGCCCTAATAATATATAAGACATCCAATTCATCCAAATTAACCAACAACTTAAAGCTATTTTTCGTACCCAATTCCTTCGATGTCTTATATTTTTGCGGCTAAATAGATTCACAAAACAATATATAATTGCTAGATATTTAGGTTCAACTCAACTTCTTCATTTTTTAACAGGGGCAAAACTCAAATATGTTATTGAACTATTAAAAATGACTCAATCATGTCATTCGTTAATAGTTGATCCTATATTTGCCCTCGTCGTTATGAATGCACGCATTCATGTCACACTTTACTGGTAATTCTTTTAGCCGGTTTTAGAAAACCCTGGAATAGATAGATTAAGCTAGTGACATATATCATTTAAATGGAGAAAAGGTAGGCCAATATATGCACTAAAACTTTCATTATGCACGATATTTGAAAAAGGGTCGGACTACAAGAACAGGATCATTTAAATGGATGACATATGTAATTCAGACTTCAACACGTACAAGTTGAATTTGAAAGGGTTTGATGATATACTATTAAAACCAAAGTATAGCCCATATATTATAATTTTGATAAACTATAGCCTATTTTGCTCGAACTCTTCTAAAATGTCATTGGATGCATGTTAGATCCTTCAAAGGTAATGCATTTTTTAAGGATCCAATACAAGTGCGACAACATTTATGGAGAGTTAGAGCAAACTAGACTATAGCTATGTATTATAGTTTTGAAAAAACAATAGTTATGTATTATATATAGGCCTTATGTTCCCTATGTAAGGTAATTTTCTCTCATCTAAATGAAGACATGTGAAGCATTCTGAAGCAAACAGAGAAAAGGAACAACAATCACAACAAAATAAAACATAGTTGAAACACAATAAACAACATATATATAACAGCAACACAAATATGAAGGACCAAATTAAAAACTAGGATAATAATAGTACTAGTACTATAGATATGCAAGGAGCAATGTATCTCGCTGGATAGCGAGATGACACTCAACTAGTATGAGCGAATGTTCTAGCATAACACATGAGTATACAACTGACAAGAAAGAATAAAATGGAATTCATATATATGAGATGATGATGTAGTGGGCCATCACACTCAGCCTCACCTGATGTTGCAATGACAAACTTAGGGGTGACAAAATGGATAAATAATATAGTTATCCGTCCGTTTTATCCATGTTAAATGAGTTGGACACTCAACCCATTTAATAGTGGGTCAAATATGGGTCAACCCATATTATCCATTTTAAAATATGGATAACCCATGAGTATCCACTAATTACACTATCCTTAAAGTATGACATATGTGAAATGTATCAACCTCTAAAGTATACTTATTAAGGATTCTAAAGTATACTTATTAAGGGTGTGTTTGGAATGAAGAAAATATATATATATATATATTTTTAAAGGAAATATTTTTTATTTTAAAATTTTTTATTTTCTTAATTTTTAAATTTTTTTAGAACTTTTTTTAAAAAATTAATTTTTTTTCATTTATATTATTTGAACCACCCTTTTTCTCTTTTTTTTTTAATTTTATTTTTCTATTTTTTATTTTCGTTTTCTTTTTTCTTTTTCTTTTTCTTTTTCTTTTTCTTTTTCTTTTTCTTTTTTTTTATTTTTTCTCTCTCTCCTATCTCTAACTTCTATTTCACTTTCTTCTTTTTTTTCTTTTTCATTTTTTCTTTCTCGTTTTTCTTTTTCTTGTGCCCCCTCTCCCCTTTTCTCTAGTTTGATTTTTTTCTATTTTTATTTTTTTTCATTTTTTTCATTTCTTTCTTTTTCTTTTTTTTCTCTTTTCTATCTCTAACTTTTATTGCTCTTCATTTTTTTCTTTTTTTTTTTTTTTGTATTTTTGCTTTCTCATTTTTGTTTTTCTATTTTAACTTTGTGTACTTTTGAAAAATATTACTACATAAAATACCACAATCGCTTATTGTATTTGTATGTGTACCATCATCTATATTTTTATATTTGTTGATACAATTGTATTTGTATTTTATAGTTTGCATTATTTGTATTTTTAAATAATTAAAAATAATTTTTTGAAGTATTCGTTGATACAAATGATAAATTATACATATTCATGTCTAAACTATTCAAATAAAAATATTAAATTTACTTGAATTATATTGTATGCTACAAATAAAAATAAAACACTACAACAACGAAAAAAATGAGAGAAAAAATGCAAAAAAAGAATAAACGAAACAAAGAAAAAAGAAAAAGAAAATACAAAAAGGGCAAAAAAGATGACAAAAAATAAAAAATGAAACAAAATGAAAAAAATAAAAAAGAGATGAAAATATTGAAAAGAAAAAATGAGAAACGATGAAAAGAAAAAAATGAAAAAAAGAAAAAGAAAAATGAGAGAGAAAAAAGAAGAAAAAAATGAAAAGAAAAAAAAGAAAGAAAAAAGATGGAAAGGCAAAAAAAAGAAAAAGAGAGAAAATTAACGGAAAAAAAAATGAGAGAGATCATGGATTGTATTTAACTAGCAAGAGAGTTTATGGATTGTAACTAATTAAAATTTAGGCTAAATTAAATAATTAGAAGCTTATGTTTGCTAAGCGTTGAATACTTTTATCTTTACATAATAAGAAGTAACGGATAATATGGATATCCATATTATCCATTGAATTTACTCATTTTATCCATATCAAATATGGGTTGAATTGGATATTTTATCCATTTTCACATGATCTATTTTTGATCCGCCCATATCCGACTCGACTCGCCCGTTTGCCACCCCTAGACAGTGGTATTACTATTGCATAAACTCTCTAGTCTTATGTTTTAATTTCCATATATATGTCTTCTTCATATCATTCTTATGTGACATCCTCCAATGATATCCCCTTCAATGAATGAGGAATATTTTAGTGGATTTTTCGACTTACTTTCTACATTATTGCAAGTCAATATAGGCTTAAAATAACTCAATCATAATTGTAATTAGTTCCCGACTAGATTGAACTTTGCTTGATCATCCTTGTCTTCTGACTTGAGCAAGTTGGAAAAGAATATGTGATGATCCTTATATTAAGGTGGTTGCTCTAACTTATATCATGAGATCTTACCTACCTTGACAACGATCATAAACGGCCCCTTATATATTTTTAACCAAGTTATATTGTATGCTTCGTAGTGTATGTTGTAAACTCTCTTGGTCTAGAATTTACTTTAATCATGTCCCTAACCTTATAATTCATATGATGATGTATGTGGTCTGCAAACTTTTTAATCTTTTTGGTGCCTTTTCCAAGTAGGACTTAGAAGGATAAAGTCACTCCTCAAATAAGCCCCTAAACTCTCTCCCTTGAACACAGTTGGTATTGAATGTAGATTTTGTGCCTGCTGGCCTGAGGGTAACTCGAATTATGTCTGCCTGGTAGACGTACTCATTGTATTATATGTTATATGAGAATCTAGAGACAATTTTGATTCCTACCCACTTTCAAAACTTATTTTGGGTCATTGACATCAAATTTCTTTTTGATTTATTTTTTAGGGTTAGGTCTTGAAAAGGATAAAAAGTGGGCCGTGGTTGTGGGGTCATGGTTCCTTTAACATTTTTAAAACTTGGGAAAAAATATAAATTTTTTAAAACTACAACATGGTTCCTTTTTATATTTTTCCATTTTCAAAACATTTATTAAAATTATTTAATATTTTCAACTACACATTTCTCTCTCCTCAAAACCTTCTTTCTCCCGATTTTGGTTCCTATTTTTTCAAACAAAAAAATTTGGTTCATTGTTGCTTCCTCAAACAAAAATTTTCAATTTTTCTTGCTCAGGTAAGTGTAATTTTCTTCCCCAATAAGTTTTAGATCCATTTTAGTAATTTTTGTCGATGACGCTTTGTGTTGGGGTTCTTCGATTTTGATAAAAACTGCATTGTTCTTCGTTGAATTAGTCAAAATTTGAGTATTTTTTAATTAACATTGTTGATTTCACATGTTTAATCGGGTTTTTCTTTGGATAATGATTAGAAATTTTTTAATTTTTGTAGTTATATTGCGTTTGATTTTAAATTTTTCGTACTGAACTGGACCTATTTTAATGGTGTTCTTGTTGTTGTGAATTGCACTGCCAATATCTGGTGAAATTGGAACTTGATTTGCATGTTTGATGTGAGGCGTTTTCCTATTTTTCTTAATAGAACAGTGGTCGATAGATCGACCACTGCAGATTTATTTTTGCTGCATTTGTTTGTTTTTATTAATAGATCAGTGGTCAATAAATCGACCACTACAGATTCATTTTTTGCTGTAGATCATAAATGGTGAGAAGAGTTCATAGATCAGTTAAAAGGCTTGCTTCCACTGCTTCTATCAATAGGAAGTGAAAATCCAAACAAGTTTTGAAAACTTTCAAGAGAAAAAAACCCGTAGTCGATAAATCGGAGTCGAAAACTGAATAAAAAATTCTTATTGATATTTTCAAATATGACGAAAGTAATGCACACGAGAGTGAGGATGTTAACGATAGCATAGGTAAAAGTGAGGGGAAACGCGAAAAAGAAAGTGAAAGTGATAGTGGGGACGGTGAGGATAGGAGAGATAGCGGAGACGGGGAGGAGGATCCCCTAACCTTACCAATTTGTACGAGAGATATCTCCGTTGAGTCGTACAACCTAACAACCTGGATGGATGATCTTGGTTCTTTTCCTGCAAAGATTTCTGTGAGAGAAAGAATGGCGGTGTATCGAAAGTTTAGACGGGTTCTTGTTGAATAAAAATTATATTATGATTTTAAGAAGACATGTTTCGGACACTTGAGGCATATGCCAGAACATTTTAAGTTTAATGGACTTATGATTCATTATATGTTGCTATGACGTATAAAAAATAAAAAAACTGCATGAAATTTGGTTTTGTGTGAACGGTAAGCCAACTTATTTCGGCTTAAAGGAATTTTCTTTGATTACGGGGCTGAATTATTCAGCATATCCCCGTGAATCAAAAATGAACGAAGTCCTCCAAAATGGAGAAAGCTTTCATTTTAAAGTGACGAATAACAAGAGCATTACTGTTGCAAAGTTGATTAGCCTGATGAAAGGTAATAGGCTAAATAATCAACAAAAGTTGAAGTGTGCTTTTGTTTGGTTTGTGCATGCGATGCTGTTGGCAAAGGACTCGTCAAAGAAGGTGGATTCGTACCACATCAAGATGACGGCTGATTTAGAATTCTTCGGGCGTATCCATGGGGAAAAGAGTCCTTTGAGTTGACCTTGAGCTATCTAAAAAAAAGACTAATCTGACCAAGCAGAAAGAAGCTTTTGCAAGAGGAATAATGCATCGTACGCTTTGTTTGGCTTTCCCTAAGCATTTTTTGTACTTATAATCAACCGGCCTATTGATTTATTATAGATTTCTACATATTTATGCAGTAATACATAAACACTGTAGACTTACTTGTGCTTCTATTGATTGCAGGTTTGGGTATATGAGGCCTTTCCTCATCTGGGAAGGTACGCGGATAAGTCATTGGATTCTCCCCTGCTCATTCCCCATTTTTTTCAATGGCACACGTCGAAGTGTGACAACATAATGAAAGGCGATTCGTTTAAGTACAAAGGAAACAACACAAAGGTAAAATTATACTTATTATGATATGATACTAATATTATTATATTAGCGAATGTCTTTTAATTTATTTTTATTTTTTGTTGATTATGCACCCGTACCTTACCCCTACTGTCCATGAGATGGAGCAGAGATACATGAAAATATTTAAGCCATACACGGACAAAGTTAAGGATACGTCCATCGATGCGTTGAAGGCACAACTAAAAGATGTGACTGCCCTGACTTCAAGCGAAGGTCGTGGACGAAGACGAAGATTTGGTTGGCCATCATTATGTTCCAAGTCCACCACACGCTTGTGATCATGCTGGTTCAAGTGGACTCAAAACTTCACCAGACGCTTCTAATGATGATGACCTGCGCGAGTGCGTTGCTTTACTCGAGAAAAGTCTACTGGATATTGCTTCTTTTGTTAGAGATGAGAGGCTGAGGAGAATCGAGAAGAATAAGAAGAAGCAATAAGAAGAAGATAAATTAATTTATTTATTGCTATTCCAATTTAATTTTGTTGCATATGTTTAGTAATCCTTTTAAAACACTACAGTGCACCTCGATAGCCCCCTCTTAGTCGGCATCAAGTAAACCTTGAAGAACTTGCAGTCACAGTGACGGACATGGCTGCAACAGATGAAAAAGTGAAAAGGAGAAGAAGAAATGGAAGAAGAGAATGCATCAGATGAAGAAGAAGAAGAAAAATTAAAAAAAAGATAAGGAGATGACAGCTGAAGAAGAAGAAGAAAATGAGGAGAAAACAAAAAAAGATGGTGAAAAGAAATCAGAAGAAGAAGAAGACAAAAACTAGAAGGCAGTTGAAGAAGAATTAGTGGTCGAACAGGAGGTTGAAAACATTAAAGAAGAGAAGAAATCAGTAGAAGAAGAAGAGAAGGAAAATGAGAAGAAAGAAGTTGAAGAGAAGAAAAAACAGGAAGAAAAAGAAGTGGATGTGATGAGCATTACAAGTAGTTTTATGGATTTGGAACAAACAATTTTCTTAATGATTTTTTTTAGTGATTTGTTCTTTATGGATAATTGAATTGTAGTTTTGTAGATTTGGAACAAACAATTTTCTTAATGATTTTTTTATTTAGTGATTTGTTCTTTATGGATAATTGAATTACATATATTTGACATGTTTTTTTAGTAGTTTATTCTTTATAGATAATTAAATTACATATATTTGACATGTCAATGATGGCATTTACTGATGAAATAATATTCTGTTATTCCATTGCTTCGTTAGATTAAACAGCTGGCTGCATTGCATTACCAATTCAGCTGTTGTCCTAATTTATAGTGGTTGATTGGAAACATAATAGAAGTTGTTCTCTTTAATTTATAGACTTAACAGACTATCGATTGGGTAATTCATATATTTACTTATCGTAACTATCATGGTTTATAGAGGTCGATGATAAAAGACGTAGACATAATTCTCTATTAATTATAGATTACACCTAGGATTAAGTTAAGAAAACTTACGTCTATTTATTCAGTTTCCTATATCCCTATTTCATCTTTTCAGAAAGCCAACAACAATAACAAATCATACAATAATTTTTTTAGGCCTTTCTCTTTTTCCTCAGCCAAAATCAGCCTTTGCTTTACTTGATCCCTCTCCATTTTGACTTCTTTTAGCGATCCTTTCACGTAATTCCTTTGCTCTTCGACTTCTTTTAGCAATGTCATGAGTAGATCTCCATTTTCTTCAGATTCTCGAAGCCTTTGAAATATATGAAACTTGGAAGCGCCTAAAAAATTTAATGTCGATGGGCTGCTTGTCGGTGAGTCTTCGTCAAGACACTTAAAAAAAGAGCATCCGCCATTATCTTTTCCAACCGCACAGTTAAAGAATTTTTGATCTGGATTCCAATCGGTGCGTGACGTCCTAAAAATATCTGGATTGCCACAATGACATATGCAAGAAACTTTTGCATTTGATTTTTGGGATGCTTGGGACGACATTGTAGTTGTTAACAAAAATTAAAGCAAAAAAAAATGATAGCGTTAACACAAAAATAGCCTTCCCTTTATAGAAAAAAGTGAGATATTACCATTGAGTGCCGATTTGACGTGTACTTTATGACCGTTGTAAAAATATAATATTTTCATTTTTTTTACTACTAGTCTTATTTTCATAGACCTTATTTATAATCAATGCCTTCTCAGGCTTTTGGTAGATGTTTCACCGAATAGATAGACAGTCTAGCATATACTAAGAGCTAATTCCTTAATAACCGCATTAGACTGTGCTACATATTCATAGACCATAACTAGAACATATATGAGAAGGATTTTTTAATTAATAAAATAATAAATAATTGGATTTTATGCAATTAAAGGAGCTTGAACAAGTCATGTGATCATATGAGAGTCCACATAAATTGGATAAGGTGATCAATGATGTGTGAGGATGGGTAGTGGATGAACAAATGGATTCTCACAATATACATGTGCTTTGGTAAATATTGTCCTAAGGATGTTGGTTGTTCAACCACAACTCATCACCCCTACATCTTGTTTCACCACTTTCTATTTATGTGGACTCTCATACGATCACATGACTTGTTTAGGCTCATTCGATTTCATAAAATTCAATTATTGATTATTCTATTAATTAATTAATCCTTCTCAAAATATGTACTAGTTATGGTCTATGAATATATGTCATAGTCTAGTTATTTATTTGTGGAAGTAGTTAAGAGTCTATGCTAGACTATAGCAGGTCGAGTACAAAACTAAGCATAGTCTAGCATAGACTCTTAACTACTTTCACAAATAAATAACTAGACTATGACATATATTCATAGACCATAACTAGCACATATTTTGAGAAGGATTAGTTAATTAATAAAATAATCAATAATTAAATTTTATGCAATCGAATGAGCCTAAACAAGTCACGTGATCGTATGAGAGTCCACATAAATAGAAAGTGGTGAAACAAGATGTGGGGTGAAGAGTTGTGGTTAAACAACCAAGATCCTTAGGGCAATCTCCTTTAATTGCATAAAATCTAATTATTTATTTTTATTGATTAATTTTTTTTTTCAAATATGCTGCTAAGGGCAATAAACCAATATGATATATTATTGACAAGGCTTAGAGTCTATGCAATTTACTGAACACAATCGATGGAACGGTATTTTTAAATGCATCGATTATGTATTTGGTCGAGCATAGATAACGAAATCAGTATCTGTAAATACATAATCATTTTAGTAGTGTGGGGAATTGAATGAGCTTTCCGTCAATATAAGATTTTCCCAAATCCGATACCCGAGCGAGGAGTTATGGCTAATTTAAGTCCTAGTCGTAAAACACCGTTATTTGGGTGCTTGGCACGTCGCGGAGGGAGTCTATTTAGCAATTATCAAATTCCAGTTGCCTAGCGCGATTGTGGTGTGTTGCGCTGAAGTTCCAGATCCCAACTAGTGGGACAACGCGATGGCTTTGCGTCGCGGTGACTCTAAAAATCTCATTCGTTAATTTCCAGTAAGCCACCACAATAGTGGCGCATCGCGGTGGTCTATTAAATCGGACTTCCAGTTATATTTTATTCCATCTCATTTAGGGTATAGTGGGTATTCCCCCCCCCCTATCAGCCTAAACACGGGATTTAATCCCAAAGACACCAGAATACATTCACAATCATCCAAATTACTCAAGAACACTCTCTAGGGTTTCAAACTAAAAATCCAAATAACTCAAGATTCAACCGTGGGTTTTCCTTAATTCTTCAATATTCGGAATCCCCATTGCTAGGGCTTCAAGAAGCACCCATCAATCGTACATATAGCATCCAAAAAGCTAGAGATCATTCAAAAGCTTCTAATTTGAGGTACGTGGGGTTTATCCTAAAAACAACATGGGCTTGCAAACACTAGATCATGATTTAAAGATTATCAAGCATGAATTTTAAAGGGGTTTTTGGAATCTATGTTTTAATTATGCATTATAAATGTTTTTATGATATTGTTGATTTGGCCTCTAGGTCTTTCCCCCTTGAATTGATTTACAAGTATATGTATATGTATGCAAACTGAGATTGAAGATTGTTTGAGAGCACATATTATGAAACCCCTATCATATGCTGAATTAAAGATTATAGTTTTATCGAAAAAGAGTTGAAATGCATGCCTTGTGAGTTGAAAGTAGTTTTCCCAATGTCATAGCAATTGAAATATGATTTAGAAATAATGAGAGGGTGTTTCTTGATGTTACTATGATGTTCTTGTGTTAAAGAGAAAGAAATGCATGTAATGAGAACTTTGATATGACCACCTTGAATTCCTGAAATGTTGACAAAGAGAGTTTCTTGCATATGTTTACATGAGCTTTAAGAAAGAGTTTCTTGAAATGATTTATTGATATGGTGGTCCCAGATTTATGTTTTGAAACAGAGATTATTATATGCTAATAATGACTCAGAGATGTGACTTGCAAGTCAATAGTATGATGATACCATAAGTATGTATGCCATAACAGAGTATGTTTCAGAGTTTAATTTCAGAGAATGCATGTTTTAAAGAGTTAAAACTGGGCTTAAAGAGGGTTAGGTGGTTACCCGAAGAAGGTTTGAGTTCAAGTAACTCTTAGCCTAAAACCGTGATTTATCGATCTGGGTATATTGTTTTTACGCTGGCGACGACTGTGTGGCATAGCAGAGTCAGAGACTACAAATCTTGCGGCACACTTGGGTTGCAGGCTTCCCTACCGAGTTAATGGCGGATCCCATATAACCCGTGGAATTTCAGAGTTGTAGGGTATACCACCTAGCACAGAAGTAAAACAAAGAATGTCTCAGAGTTCAGATGATTTTCTTTCAGAGTCTTTCAGAAATGCCCATGATATTTCTTACTATATGATATGTTTATGAATTATTTTAAATTGTCTCATATATGTTGAATATAAATTATTATTTTGGATTTGCTCTGCGTACCATTACATCTGTATTGACCCCCTACCTCCCAAGTTTGGAGGCTCAGTCTAAGGGTCTGGCTAATCAATAGAGTATTCAAGAGAGAAGTGATCCATGCAGTGGTGAGCCTTATTTGTTCCAGAAGGCCTGTTATTTCAAATCATGTTATTTACTTGTTTTGGTCTACTGGGGTCCTTGTCCCAGTTTTTAGAACAGTGTTGAGATGTAGTAGAGATTTCGCAGACTGAGTCAGATCTTATTCAGATGTTTTGAATTGCATTTTTCTTTCTTATGTATTGAAACATAGAGTTAATGACCATGTTTCCGTATCAGATTATATTTCCGCATTTTCTTTTATGATATGAATGTTGTGCATGATTACCAAATCAGATAGAGTAGGACGTCAGGTCCTTCATGATTCAGAATGTCCGTTACGGCCAGTCCCTAGTTCAAGTTGTGACGGTATCGAATAAACCCCATCAACTTTGCATTTAATTTTGTATAAATCAACATAATCGTGGATAGAGAAGATTAGTTTTCCATTGGCGTATATGAAGTAATTTGACATCTGACAATTGTCCCGTTCATCTTCTACCTTGATCTCATGCAAAATTTCTAAAAAAGAAAAAATTATAAAACTATAGTGGAGACAAATGCAGGAAACAAGAATTAAACCAGAAACAAGAACTAAATAAGAATTAATTTCACATCTCACAACCGCTTGGTTCATCTTCTAACATCAGAAATTGTAAAAAATTAAACCAGAACAAAATTACAAAATAAAAATATAGACGAATATAGGAAACAAATATATTTCATTAATACTTCGTTGCAATGATGGTGTAGAACCATATTTACAGCAAAAACAACAAAAAAGGAAAAATGAAGAAGCTTTCATCTAACATTCCCAACCATGAAATGTCACGGCCCAAAATCCCATCGGGCCGGACTGGCACCCGAAGCCGAGAAGGCCCGGGAGAACCCGTTCAAATACCTGTACTTTCACTTACATGTCACCAAAAATTTGGGCAGCACTTCGTTGCATATAAAAGGGTCTAATTACCTGTATCAGCACAACACGCACAAATATATATACATATATATAATACTTGGCCGTCGGGGCCACCCCATATACGAATATAACATCACTATATAAACTTCCATGACTTTACCCTTCTTTATGTCTACAAAGCCTCTAGGATATACATGACATAACTAGGGTCGGGACCAACCCCCGCCCACACATGACTCCTGCACAATAACAAAATATAAGAAACCGACTCGGAAAGCTCCGAAGCAAACTGGAGCTCACCAACAACAGCTGTATGACCTGGCTCCTATCTATGCTGTGAATGAGCTGAAGTACCTGATCCTGCAGCATGAAATGCAGGTCCCCCGTGAGGGACGTCAGTACGAAATATGTACTGAGTATGTAAAGCTGTAAATAATCATATGTGATATGGGGGATCAAGAAAATCATACGCATGTGAATAAATCATAATAGAAGTGAACCACACTTCATAAACACTTTTAGGATCATGTACATTATTATTAATCTGAATTGGGTTCTTGAATACAAACACATTTGTGGAACGGTATACATTCGTTCATTTCATTCTTTACAATTATTATTCGCCATTACCTCCTCCTCCCGAACCTCCAACCACATAACAATAATCAATACTGTACTGTACTGTGACCATTAGGCTGCCCCCAGTACATATCAATTGGGATCGACCCATGCTAGGCTTATGCCCCTGGGATACCACCCACACGTATATCAAGTGACACATAAGAGATTTTTCCAATAACTTAGTTCAAAAGCTTTTGAGATTATTACATTAGTGTTCATGCCAACATAGTACCTTTGGAACAATGATACATCAATAGGAATCAAGTAATAGACCTTCTATACAATAGCGATGTAATAAGGACTCATTGGTACATCAACAATATATTTCAGAATCATCAATATCACAACAATGAAATAGGAGCCTTTAAGTATATCAATGAAGCATTTTGACACTTTATAGAATGGAAACAACTTCATTGGTAATGTAGAACAATACATGTGTTTGGATAACCTCGGAATCGTACTTGATGGAACATTGGTGTTTTCATGCCAAAGAACATCGTTAGAGTATGCTTTACATACCTCGTTGTAGATTCGGATATCAATTCAACACAACTTCCCGCCTTTACAAATCACTTATCTACAATGAAATATTTGGCATCTAGTATTAGCAACCCAACACCACAATTCTCTTCCATAATTCCATACAACCAATATTTGCAAAGCATTCCAAAAACCAACTTGAACAATAGGTTTATGTGTATATATATATATATATATATATATATATATATATATATATATATATAATCATCATTTCAATATCATATCATCAATACCACATCATCCCTTAACAATTCAACATAATCCAACCATGCACAAGAATGATCCAACATCATTTCCAATCATCTTTCAACAACAATCAAATAACATACTTCTTATGCTCACATGCATATATATATATATATATATATATATACATATCCATATAAATAACACTAACATAATTTACATCCTTACCATAGAATGACCCTTTGGGTTTTGAAGTCCCGTTGGCACAAATAAGGGGTGCTTCTCGAAGCCCTTGAGATGATGAACACAACTACGGAATCAATTTGGACTTTCCACGGTTGAATCACAAGATAATTAGAGTTGAAAATTAGGCTAGGGTTTGTTCTTTCCTATAATTGATGATGAATCTGATTTTTGAGCTCATATACATGTATATATACACATATTCCCGTCCATAATACCATAGAAAATGACTAAAGTGCCCTTAAAATTTAAATAATGTCAAATATGTCCTCCGGTGGACTGTATTGACAAGCTGAAGTAGATAGACCATAACTCTTTGCTCCGATATCGGATTTGGGTGAAATTGGTATCATTGTAAAGATAATTCAAAGTTCTTTCATTTCATATAAATTAGGTCACCCAGTTAGTCCTGTACAAGGAGTTATGATCGTTTGAAGTTGACCCTAAAAATCTGTTTTGAGAGGCTGAAGTAAAACGCGTATAACTCCTTACACAGATGTTGTATTTGGATGAAACCAATTTCATTAGAAAGAATACTCAAAGATATTTATTTTGATATGTGGTAGCTCTCCCAGTTCATTATATTGAGGGAGTTAGGATCGTTCAAAGTTGACCCAAAAACTGGCAGGCCTCAGTATTTTCCTGCTAATTTACTGTTCACAAAAATCTGTTTTGAGAGGCTGAAGTAGAACGAGTATAACTCCTTACGCAGATGTTGGATTTAGATGAAACCAATTTCATTAGAAAGAATACTCAAAGATCTTTATTTTGATATGTAATCTCTTCCCTTTGTTGATTTCTCCAAAGTACTTTCACCGATGCTACTTCTTTATTTCTCAACTTCTTAACTTGACGATCTAATATAGCAATAGGCATCTCCTCATAGGTAAGATCTTCTGTTACTTGCACATCTTCAGTAGAAGTAATAAGGGACGGATCTCCGATGCACTTTCGAAGCATCGATACATGAAATACTGGATGCACTGATGAGAGTTCCTGGGGTAGCTCTAATTCATAAGCAACTTGCCCACATCTTCGAATAACCTTATACGGGCCTATATATCGTGGACTCAACTTTCCTTTCTTACCAAATATCATCACCCCTTTCATTGGCGATACCTTCAAAAATACCCAATCGCCTAACGAAAACTCTAGCCCTCTTCTTCTACTATCCGCATATGACTTGTGTCGACTTTGGGCTGTTACAGTTGGTATCAGAGCCAGCGCCGGTGCCGGTGGTGGGGCAAACCTCAGCGAGGACGCTGAGTCCCTACAGGGGGTGAGTGTAGGGACGGCGATACGTAACGCCTGCATTCACTTAGGCAAATCCCACATCGGTAGTGAAGGGGAACGAAGTGTGCCTTATAGGTGCATGGATACCTTCCACGTATGTGACGCGTTCACGGGGACGGCGATATGTAACGCCCGTGGAACAAATCCGTGAGGTCGGGGACGGCGATACGTAACGCCTGGCCAAAGCGGACAATATCTCATGTGCCAGGGCCCAGTTCGCTGCGTAACTCTGACATGTGCGACGCGTTTTAAAACCGTGAGGGGCCGAGGCTCCAAAGCGGATAATTTCGCATGCGCCGGTGGCCTGGGCTGTTACATGAAAGCTTCTCCTTGCAATGAACTTAAAACAAAAAAAAAACTGAAATTAAAAAACAAATCTAAAGGGATGGTGGGGTGGTGATCATCTCCTCCGGCTCCTTGTTGAGCTGCTCCACAATCGCCCATAAAAAATGGGCAATCCACCAAAGTTCACGGTGGAGGTTCTCCCTATCCTATCCCAGCCCATAGAATAGCCGGTTGAGGTTGTTACAGAGGAGGAGCAGGTGGCGGATCCTCCTTCTTGGTCTCAAAGAAATGTCTGGCATCTTGTCGATTAAATTTAATTTTGAGTTGATGAAGATGAATTTTGGGTGCAGTAGATAGGTGTTTATATAGAACAAAATAGAACCATGTGGTCTTCCCGCCCATTGGTTGGTAGACGTGTGAATGATGGAAATTGAAGAGAGGTAGCGTATACCCAATCGACTCAACGTGCAACAACTTTTTAGATGTGTAATAAATGCTCAACTGTTTACATCTGTCCCTTTGAATATATAGGGTTTTCAATAGACTTTATATGGGATCGTTAAATTACTATGTGTTAAATAAATAATACAAGCAATAGACCAGACACACAATATATGCAATACTTTAATAGGTCGATAATAGATACAAAGTGAAGTCGATAAATCTGGCATTAATCAGACAACTAAAGGGTTGTTAAAATGCATACACTGCCATGACTTACAATAACCCAAATTCATACAAGACTAACTACGATTTGTTGTTGTTACAAGTGGTTCTCTTATGCCCGAGTCTCTTGCACAGTGAACACTTGTTCTTCCTCTTTGACTTGAAAGTCTCGCCCACACCCTTGATGCGTTTTCTTTTCTTCCTTCCGATCTTGGTGACCACGAGAGGTGGAATGATGTTGACGTCTAGCAATTCTTGTGCCACGCGCCATTCGGACTCTAAAGGGACAACATTAATTAATTCTGAATACGCAAGGAGGTACTCTTCCACTTTATACAGGGGTGAAGAGGAATCATAGACTCTCAAACCATAATCTTCATCGTGCTTTGATCGCAAATCGTCCATTGCGCGATCGCATGGTATTTTGACTAGGTCAAACTTCCTGCAAGAACACGACCTTTCCAGTAGCTCAACTTTGGCCGTACAGTCATTTCCAAACATAGTGTACTGCCTTTCGTCCCTGCTTATGTTCTCCACATTGAAGGAGTTGCCCTCGCTCATATTATCTCTTAAGATCTTTTCAGTGGCAAGCACAAATTTGTTATCCTTATATTTGAAGACGTAGGCACGCCTCTCCCTAAATATTTCACCAAACCTCTTGGCAATTGAATTATGCCATGGGGTACTCCCTTTCGACAATCAACATAGCATTCACCGACTAGGCAATATTTGTGGTCATCACGTCAAACCTATTGCTGGGGAAATATGCCCTGCTCCATTTCTCAAAACCAAGCTCATGCTCGAGGAAAAAGGCTGCCTCGGGAAAGTAGTTCTTGAATTCCATAAAATGGTCGCTAAACTACTGAGACAATATGCCTTTGCCGCATTGTAGAATAGATAGAGGTGTTCTCCGTAGTGGTGATTTACCCAGAGATTTTTACCTAGGTACTTTATGCAGTACCCATGATGATCATGGTTGTACACCTTTGCGATGCCATCAACGATGCTCTTGTGCCTATCAAGATAAAGCACAAATCTGGTTCATCGACTACAATAGACTTCAGCTTCTCAAAGACGAACGTCCAAGACGCATCGTTCTCCTTATCAATGACACAAAAGGCAATGGGATAAAAATGGTTCTCCATATCCTGTGCAACCGTGCTTAGCAGCACACCCTCATACTTGCCGTATAAATGAGTGTCTTCGATCGCAATAACCTTCCTTATGTGGGCAAATCTCCTAATGCAAGGGCCCAACGATAAAAAGTAGTACATAAATCTACAATTGACCTTGTTTACCATGATGGAATAGGTAGTGTCAACATTAAGAGCGTCAATCATGTATGAAAAAGCGGGCAGGCAGGAATACCCTTGCTCCGCTGTCCCTCAAACCATTTCCTTGGAATCATACCCCCCAACCAATATTTCCAATAACTTGGTCTACTTTTCAAGTTCTTGAAAACGATCCTCCGAATCTCGCTAGTGTCCGATTCACACACAGTGATGCAATAACTTTAGACAAGATTTTTCTATGGCAGCGGGTGACATATTCGACACCGCAACTGTGCTCATCGACGTATTTATAGATGATGAATCTGTTCGTGCATTCATACTTCTTCACCCGCAATATCCACCCGTAGCTAGGACAAACACATTTCACCTTGAAGAATTTGCTGTAGCTCTTCAACATAACATAATCAAAAGAATTTCTCACAGCTGCTACGTCCAACAATAATTTCAGCTCTTTTATACTGCTAAATGTTTTATTTACTTGAAATTTAGTTTCGTCGGAGAAGGTGTGGTTGGTTTGTGCTCCTAATTCGCACTCTTCTCCCCCTTCTTCAGAGAAAATTGGATCTTTCAATTCCATTGAAGCATCTTCCGAATCCATTGGATGAACATCCAAACTCTCATCTTTAAATGAATTATGTTCGTTTATTGTCGATTGTGGTGGCGGGATTGTCGGAGACTCCGGAACGATATTTATCCTCAATAATGGCCTAGAGCCATTGGCAGTGACATCCAACATGGATAACGACACATGACGATCATTATTTATGAACGTGGGATGTATTTTACCCCGCCCATTCATTACATAGCTAATCACAATGTTCTTTGGCTCGCATTCTAATTCTCCGCTCTCAATTACACTTCGAACTATGTCGTCGTACGATCCATTGTGACGCAACGGGATGGGTACTGTCTCCTTTGTAGATGATTTCCACCTCCAATATTTGGGACCCTCCTTCCACACACCCATATAATTACCACCCACAACAACTGCCTCAGCTACTGCCATAATAGACCACACAAATCGATAATAGATCAAGGTTTAGGTCTATAGCTGGTCGATGACTGGTCGATCACTGGTATGAATACGTCCGTACAAAGACGTGAATCGGCTGCTTTTTGATATAATCGTTGCCCTCCTAGCTCTGGGATGGAAAAATGTATGTGTAGGACTTCTAAACAACTAAAATATATCCAATGACGAGGTATTGACCAGATTTGGAAAGCTTTTCGAGCTAGTAGAAATTGTGATTTTTTTTTTTTTGCATTTCTTTTCAAAAAGGATGGAACAACAATGGAGGCAATGATGAAGAATGGAGATTTTCAGTTGTGATGAACTATTTTTCGTCAGAAAAGTGGCCGGAATCAGAAATATTATTGGTGAAAAAAGGAGCTCCTATTGGTGACATCTTGGATAGTTTTCTAAATTAAAATAGGAAATATGAAAAAATGGTGGAAATATAAAAAAAGGTGGAAAATATTAAATATTAAATGGATGAGGTGAGGGAATAAAGTGGAAAGTTTAAAACTTGTGTGGTAAATTTTTATATAAGAAGGGATGACCTAATTTTTCAAGACTTGTGTCTAAATGCCAAAATAAGTTTTGAAAGTGTCTATTTTGCCAACTATCCCGAGAATCTTGATATGACTAAGAGCCTGACCTAATCCTCCTGATGTGAACTCAAAAAATGTTTGAAGTAGAACTCCAACGAGGCATTGACCCATTTCGACTGTCCATCCAGGCATTGACCCATTTCGGCTGTCCATCCATTTGTGGGTGAAAACTAGTGTAAAAATGAAACTCCATTCAAAGCATATCAAATAACTCTCTTCAAAAGTTCCTACAAAATAATGCAGATCTCGATCACTAGTGATGTACCTTGGCAAGCCGCAATGCTTCACCACATTCTTGAATAATAGTTTGCTAGCCTCTTTGGCAGTACAACCTACTATGGCGTGGATGACCATGATTGTCCCATATACATCGGACATTGGCATGTAAGAGATGAAGTCTATAATCACACCCTCTCATGAATGCTTTGTAACATTGTCTTCATGCATGTATGGCCAATAATATACTGACTCGATCAAGGCCTTTGTGTGACGCTGTCCTGGGTGCCCGGCCCATAATGTGTCATGGCTTTCCTTCATGATTTACTACCTAATTGTTTCAAACACAGGCACATAAACCCTTTGATCTGGGTGGAGTAATAGCTCGTCTTTATCACAAAAATGTCTCATGATGCCTTTGAAATCTAACTCCATAAGTTGTTTTGCTATTGGGCCATGTTTAATTCCATCCTCAATAGCTTCCCAAACTTTACAACCTATTCTACTAATGGCAGTAATCTCGAACTTTCTACTTAATATATGTTAGCCACAATGTTTTTTTTTTTTTTAAATTTAATTTCCAGGTATGGAAACCTGGTGATGTATATTAATTATGAAGAAAAGAGGGGGGACTAGGCCTTACCCTCAATATACATCAATGTTGTTGTTCCCTAGTTTGTACTCCAACACATAGTCAAACTCTGCTAGGAAATCCTTCTACCTGGCTTTCTTTGGTGTGAGATTCTTTTGTGATTGGAAATAACTAGTGACCATATTATCATTCTTATTTAGGAACTTTGACTCAGCAAGTAATGTCTCCACGTGCGTAGGTAATGCAATATGGTTGTCATCTTATTCTCTTACATATATAATGTACTACTACCATTCTATATCATTTAACTTGTGGATCTTAAATCCAATTGGGTGTTTATGTTTTATCAAGATACTTCAATGGAAAAGTCAGAAGCATTAGTGTGTACCTTAATGTCATGGTAAAATCAGGCAGCACCAGGACCGACTCTTTTATCATGAAGCCATTAAAAAATGCCTTCTGATAGTGCTCGCTCCAAACCCATGGATTCTTCTTCTTCAATAACTAAGGTGGCCTTAGTAACCACTAATGATCACCTATGATAATAGTTATCACCTCCAAGAAAAGATATAAGTTTGGTCACCTTCACGGGTCCCTCCAATCTTGAATAGCCCACACTTTAGATTTGTGCATGCGCAAGCAACCTCCGCTAATGACATGACACAAAAAGTGTAATTTATGCTAGGAAAACTCACACTTTTAATTTCCCATATGATGTAAAGCTCATTGTCTTACAAGAGCTAGACAACCTTTTTTAAGTTCTCAATATGCTCCTCCAAGGTGTTTCTATAGATGAATATGTCATATAGTTACACTACCATGAATTGGTCTAGGTAGGGATGAAAAATCTTATTAAACAGTGCACAAAAGGTTGCGGGTGCATTGATTAAGCGAAAAGGTATCATCAACCACTCATAGGCTTTGTATCATGTCATGCACGCTATCATTATCGCACCCCCTTATGCTATTCGCACTTAGTAATAACCCTTTTAATGATTCACCTTGGTAAAGTACTTGGCCTATCTAAGTACATTAAATTAAGTCAACAATAAGTGTAGAATACTTCTTTTTTCCTATCACTTTGTTGAGAGCTCAATAGTCTATGCATTTGTGCAATGACCCATGCTTCTTCTTTTGAAACATGATTGACGCTCTATATGGTGATTTAGATGGGTGGGTATGATCGACTTTGAGCAACTACTTCAATTGTTTTCTCATCTCTACCAACTCAGGTAGAGTCATGCCTTATGGGGAATATGTGGATGTCTTGGCTCCAAGTTCCAATTCTATCTTATGATTTACTTTGTTCCTAGCTAGGAGGCAAGTGCAGTGGCAGTTCCTTGGGCATCACATCCTTCTTCTGTTCAAGCACCTTCTCTATGCATGGTGGTGTTGCCTTTTGGGCACCATTGTCTTTAACCAATCTTGAATGGTGGTTATGAATATCGACTCTCCTTTCTTAAGGACCTTTAATTACAAGCTGCATTGATTATATTTGTGCCTGTCCTTCCATTTTTTGAACCTTAAATAGGGATGCCCCTATAAGTCCTTCTCATTGCCTAACCAAGAGTCATTGGAGGTAAGGATAGATCATAGAATGCCACTTTTGGAAGTACTCGATCTTTCCCAAGAATTATGTCAGAGGTATCTATAGTGTTAGAAAAATGCGTAAGTGCTGCAACAACCTTATTTCTAAGTTATCTGTATAGAAGTTGTTATCTGTAAGCAATTATTTGGTTTCTATATGTAGTTGTTATCCTTATCCTTAGGAGTTGGTTACTTAGTTTCAGTTAGGATTGTAACTTATAAATAAATTTAAATCTGCAATAAAGCTGTAGTTTTTGCTTTCATCAACATCTCTCTGTTAATTTATCAAACTCATGTTCCACGTGTTCATCAACAAGTAAAATCAGTTTCTTATGTTCTTCACTCTCTCTGGAAACTTACAATTGGTATCAGAGCACTTATTTCTTGACTGATCTGTGGGTGTTTCATCAAAGTAATAACTGAAACAAGGCAAGTTTATGAAGCATGGAAGCGGAATCAAGTTTTTCAACTATGGCACCACCTTTTTTTTAATGGTGATAACTATCAGATTTGGGCTGTAAGGATGAAAACTTATCTAGATGCCATGGATATATGGGAGACAGTTGAAGAGGATTATGAAATTCCTCCATTGCCTGACAATCCAACTATAGCCCAGATCAAGAACCATAAAGACAAAAAAACCAGAAAATCAAAGGCAAAAGCCTGTCTATTTTCAACAGTATCTTCTTCAATTTTCACTCGAATTATGTCTCTAAAGTCAGCCAAAGACATATGGGATTATCTCAAGTTAGAATACGAAGGGGATGAGAGGATCAGAGGTATGCAAGTTTTGAATCTTATAAGAGATTTTGAGATGCAGAAGATGAAAGAAACCAAAACCATAAAAAATTACTCTGAAAGGCTCTTGAACATAACAAATAGAGTAAGATTGCTTGGTTCCGTGTTTAATGATTCTCATATTGTTGAAAAATTCTGGTAACTATGACGGAAAGATTTGAAGCAACCATAACTACTTTGGAAAACACCAAGGATCTGTCCAAGATCACCTTGGCGGAGTTGTTAAATGCTTTGCAGGCTCAAGAATAATGAAAGGTCATGAGCGATGAAGGAAATATCGAGGGAGCATTGTTTTCCAAGCCTCAAGATGGAGGCAAAAATAAAAAAAAAAAAGAACAAGAAAAATGATGAAAGCACTCTAACAGGTACTGGAACAGAAAAAACTGGAAACAAAAAGAAAAGTTTTCCTCCATGTAAGCATTGTAACAAAAAAGGCCATCTCCCATACAGGTGTTGGAGAAGGCCTGATGCTAAGTGTAGTAAATACAATCAACTTGCGCATGAAACGATCATTTGCAAGAACAATAATCAATAACAAGAAGCAGATGCTCAAATCGTTGATGGAGAGGAGGAAGATCAACTCTTTGTTGCTACATATTTTTGAAGTAAATCATCAAGTGAGTGTTGGTTGATTGATAGTGGATGTACTAATCACATGACAAACGACATGGATCTCTTCAAGGAATTAAAGCCTACGACCTTTACTAAAGTCAAAATAGGTAACGATGAATATATTCCTATACAAGGAAAAGGAACGATTGCTATTCTAAGTCACTCAGGTACAAAAACAATTTCTGAAGTGCTTTATGTACCTGAAATAGATTAGGACTATCTTAGTGTTGTCAATTGATGAAAAACGACTTCAAACTAAATTTTGAAGATAAACATTGCTTGATCAAGGATGCATCAGATCAATAAATGTTTAAAGTAAGAATGAGAGGTAAAAGTTTCTCATTAGATCCATTTGAGGAGGAGCATGTGTTTTTTTTCAGCCAAAGAAAATATTGCAGAAGTATGACACAAGAGACTCGAACATTATACTATGAAGGGTTGCTTAAAATGCAAAAGGTAGAAATAGTCGAGGACCTACCTATTTTAGAAGTGAATTCTTTAAATTGCTTTCCGTGTCAATATAGGAAACAAAGCATACTTCCATTTCCAAAGACAACTTGGAGAGCGTCAAAGAAATTGCAACTAATTCATACCGATATAGCAGGACCTTAAAGGATCCCCTCAATAAAAGGTGGTCTTTACTATATCATCTTTGTTGATGATCTAATTCACATGTGTTGGATTTACTTTCTCAAGCATAAGTCAGAGGTTGCTAATGTCTTTCGGAAGTTCAAAGAAAAAGTAGAAAATAAAGCTGCTTGTAAAATTCAATCCATATGAACAGATAATGGAAAGGAATACACTTCTCAACAATTCAACATTTTATGTGAGGAAGCAGGGATTCATCACCAGCTTACTACTCAGTATACTCCTCGACAAAATGGAGTAAGTGAAAGAAGGAACAAATACATAATGGAGATGACCAGATGCATGTTGCACGAGAAGAACTTACCAAAGAATTTTTGGGTAGAAGCAGAAAATACATCAGTTTTTCTACAAAATAGGCTTCCCACAAAAGCGGTGAAAGGTCGAACTCCTTTTGAAGCTTGGTATAGGTTCAAACCATCATTAAACTTCCTTAAAGTCTTTGGATGACTCTATTGTTCCTATGTTCCTTAAGTTAAATGAGACAAGCTATATAAAAAATCTATTCCAGGCATTTTTATTGGATACAGTGCAATTTCAAAGGCGTATAAAGTCTTCCAACCACAAACTGAAAATATAATCTTTAGTAGAGATGTACATTTTATGGAGAACAAAGAATGGTGTTAGAAAGACTCAAAGAAATCTGTCCTGAACTCTTCGAACTCAGCAGAAAAGTTTTTTGCCAAAGTTCCTGAAAAGAAAACATCATTCTTATTGCAAGATGAAGTGGTAGATCATTCACTAGTTAAAGGTACTCGACTACTCACTGATATATATCAGAGATGTAATATGTCAGTATCTGAACCTGCTGGGTACATTGAAGCCAAGAATGATAAAAAATAGGTAGCTATGATGAAAGGGGAGTTGTTTATGATTGAGAAGAACATGACTTGGAAGCTTGCTGATCAACCTAAAGACAGAAAAGTAATTGGGTTGAAATGGGTCTTCAGAACAAAGTTAAATGCTGATGGTTCAGTCAATAAGCATAAAGCAAGACTTGTCGTTAAGGGATATGCTCAAATTTTTGGTGTGGATTACTTTGATACATTCGCACCAGTGGCTAGGCTTGACATGATCAGGTTACTTCTTTCTCTTACTGCATAATTGTGCGGGAAAGTGTATCAGATGGATGTCAAATCAGTATTTCTTAATGGTTTTCTCCAGGAAGAAATTTATGTTGAGCAACCCGAAGGCTTTGTGATGATAGAAAAAGAGGACAAAGTTTACAGGCTACGAAAGACGCTTTATGGACTTAAACAGGCACCAAGGGCCTGGTATGGTCGAATAGATGATCATTTGCTTGGGTTAGGCTTTGAAAAGAGTCTATCAAAATCTACTCTATATGTTAAACATAATGGCATTAATATTCTTGTTGTGTCTATATATGTTAAACATAATGGCATTGATATTCTTGTTGTATCTATATATGTTGATGATGTACTAGTTACAGGGAGCAATACTAAGCATATTGAAGATTTCAAGCAAGAAATGATGTAAGCCTTTAAGATGACTGATCTTGATCTAATGTCCTATTTTCTTAGAATAGAAATCAAACAGGGATAGAATGAAGTTTTCACTTGTCAAAAGAAATATGCTAAGAAAATTCTAAAGAAGTTCAACATGGAAGACTGCAAGGAGATGAGTACTCCTATGAACCAAAAAGAGAAATTAAGCAAGAATAATGGAGCAGAGAAAGGGGAGGAAACATACTTCAGAGCTTTAGTCGGTTGTTCGATGTATCTCACACCTACAAAACCCAATATTTTGTATGTTGTAAGCATTTTATCGAGGTTCATGCATTGTGCTAGTGAGATGCATCTAAAAGCAACAAAAAGTGTAATTAAATACATCACAGGAACCATTAATTATGGTGTCAAGTTTCAGAAAAATCTAAATCTGAAACTACTTGGGTATTCTGATAGTGATTGGGCTGGATCAGTAGATGACATGAAGAGCACATCTGGATATTGCTTTAGTCTTGGATCAGGAATATTTTCGTGGTACTCAAAGAAGAAGGATATTGTGGCTCAATCCACTGCAGAGGAAGAATTTATGGCTGCAATAACAACAACAAATCAAGCTTTATGGTTGAGGAAAATATTTACTTATCTGCATATAAATCAAACAAAAGGAACTGAAGTATTTGTGGACAACCAATCTGCGATAGCAATTTCTCACAATCCTCTATTTCATGCCAAAACAAAACACTTCAATATCAACTTTTCTTCTTGAGGGAAGTGCAAAAAAATGGTGATGTGATTCTGATCTATTGCAAAATCGAGGAGCAGCTGGATGATATTTTCACCAAACCTTTACCAGGAAGCAAATTCCAAATTCTCAGTTAAAAACTTGGACTTTGCAGCACTTAAGGCAAGGAGGAATGTTAGAAAAATGCATAAGTGTTGCAACAGTCTTATTTTTAAGTTATCTGTATAGAAGTTGTAATACGGGACAAATGGCCATCTTATCTTTTGAGACATCTTTAGAGGCCAACACATAGAGGCTCAAGACTTGGTCACCTCAAGGATATGATAACATGCATGGAGGACCCATTTTGAGCATGCCATTAAACAAACCCGTATGTGGAAGATTGCGCGGGGGCTTACATTTGATGCCAATTCGAGACTACAAGTTTTGAAGTGTGACCCCATGGTTGTGGAGCATTAAAGAAGCATCCTTCATTAAGAGTATTTTGGGGTTTGCACATGTTAAAGAAACAACCCATGAACTCTCCTTTCCTTAAGGGTATTTTGGTCCATTATACTATGTAATAAGTTAGGCTATATATAGTCTCTTATTAGGTTTTTTCTCTTTAGTTTATGAAAGATGAAAAATTAAAACACTTGAAATCCTCTCTCTTGAGAGTAGACCACCTTAGTATACTCTTAGTTAGGATTTGGAAAAGTCATCCTTAGTATAGGGCTTGAAAAAACCAATATTGTTCTTTGCTTGGAAATGGTGGATCTTGAGCTGAGTCGATTACCTTGGCGGTCACCGCAAGAGTGTGGTTTTAATTCTTACATTCATTAGGGGTTAATGTTGAAATATACTTGATTCTTAATCCTGTAATAATCTTGATCTCACTATCTATCCTTTTATTATTTTGCAAATCCGTGTGTTTTTGTGTTTGTCATCTTGTATCCCTTTGTGTTGCTTGTTCTTCTCACATTTTGTGGACTGTTTTGGCATCTTGGTGGACTAATTTGTATCATTTGTTATCAAATCCATCATTGATTTCGTTCCCACGATATCAATATTGGGCTTGCTATCTTGAAAAATCACAAAAATAGTGTTGGAAAAATTGAAAAAAAGCAAAAAAAAAGTAATTTGTCCTGTTTTTGTGTTTGGGCCAATATTTAAGGCTTGGTTTTCTTTTGTTTTTTGTGTGTTTTGTTGTTTCTAGTGTTAGTCCCTTCTTCACTAACACTAATAGAGTCTACATCTAAATTTTGAGCTAAATCCAAGTGGTTCTTGAATGTTGGAAGGTTGTTGATATTGTTGTTGAAGATTGGTGGCTGGAAAAATATTTTGCTGATGTTGTTGTTGAAGATTTGTGGCTGGAAAAACATTTTGTTGATGTTGTTGTTGAATATTGGAGCTTGAATATGTGTTGTTTATGTTTGGGAGGTCCATCATTAACCTTATAACTCTAAGATTCAAAGTTGTGTTCTTGGTATTCTTCAACATCTTCATATCTTGTTGTAGAGAAAGTGGTTTGTTTGATCTAAAATTAAAGAATAAAGAAGGTGTGGTCTTGTTAGTCTTGAAACACATTCCAAGACTATTATAAAAGAAGAAAGGGGGCCAAAAGACTTTCAAAAGGTCTTATTACCAAAACAGAGAAAGAGGTCTTCCCAAGACCTACAAAAGAGGAAAGGGGGACAAAAGCTTCAAAAGGTGTTTTGCCAAAAGGGTGAAAGAAAAGTCAAGCCTTTTTTTTTGAACATTGAAAGCCTCTAAGTCTTGTTGTTTCCCTCCCAAAATCGAAAATACACTCTTCCAATTGAACATTGATCAATACAAATTGAAAAAAAAAAAATCTCAAAACTTTCAACAATTTTCAACAACCAATGAGAGGCTACCACGTCATCACCGAAAGTGATTAAGCTCAAAAATTTTAGATTCTTAGTTTCATTTTATTGTTTCATTAGTTTCATGTCTTGATTCTAGAATTAATTAACAACTAGTAATCACCTACTTAGTTGTAGATTAATTACTGAATCCGTTTCTTTCGTGTCTTCGTTATTTGTGTGTTTTTCTCATTTTTAACTCGTATTAACTTCTTTGTTTCAAGTTTGTAAGTAAATTTTATTTTGTGTCTTGAGTCGATCAAACAAGAATCCATTCCGACCGCCAAGTAGAATTGACATCCTATTGACTACCAGAGTATAAACAACTTTTAATATTCGCCGCTCCAATTGTAAGAATCACAAAGGTGGGTGTATACAAGTGTTGGTGAGGAGCTTTTACTACTAATATTATTTGTTCATTGTGTAGGCACAAAGGTGATATAAGGGGAACATGTCTTCGATAGAAGGGGATTATTGTGACTACAACATGGGAGAGTATGATTGTAGTGAGGGGTTTTATGGCTACGAAGTTGAGGAAGATTGCGGAGGCTATGAAAATAGCCATGATCAAAACTTGGGCAGATTTAAGAGTTACGATTTTGAGGGATAAAATGAGGTGAATGAAGTGCCTAGTGCTTATGGTGAACTTGGAGATGATGTAGGATCTCGTGATGGATCTTATGATGACATTGAGGCATGTGAGGAGTCTTACAATTTTTACCCCGAACCTAGATTTGGTGTTAGGTATAACTCTTTTGTTCGCAAAGCTTATGAGAGCTATGATGAGAGTACACGTGAGGAGTGTGAAGATTCATATCCTCCACCATGTAGTACTTCTTATCAAGGTCGATATAATGTGAATGGTTATACTAGCTCTAGTGGAGGTTGTCCAACGAGAAAAAAAAGGTATGCATCTCCAAAACCAAGAGGTACTCGTGTGCCTTACAATGTTGATCAGAGAAGGAGTGTATACTCCGAAAAGGTGACCATTTGTGGGATACCAGGCTTCCTAGTTATGTTAAATGATAGGTACTATAGAAACTACATCCTTCCATCCATGGTTGACTACTTGGGGTTGTTTCGCGAGCCTTTACTTATTCCATATTTCTTGGACGGGTTTAAGGTTACCGAAAGGGTCAAAGTTGTCTTCTCCTAATTTGAATATCATGAGGAGATGTGGTGCGATATTCTTCCATTGATATACGGTCATGTATGCTTAGGTGCCGATTGGTTTGCACAACACAGAGTTTCAAATGTGAAAAATTGGCCTAATGTTGTAAGAGATCGGTAGGGAAATCACCTTGTGACATACATACTGCTTGAGCTGCAAAGAGAAGTGAATACTTACTCTAATCTAAATGCTTATGAGATACAAAAGACTGAGAGGAGTAAGGGTGTGCAAGGTGGTAATCTGAGAGTGAAAAAAGGAGAGGTTGTGTGGAGCAAAGTGAGGGGATTGCCACCAAACCAAGCTAACATTATTTGTCCTTCTATTTCTAAGGACATTTGTCTAGGTATCGACATAGCAAGTGAAGAAGAGCAATGCCGAAGTGAAGTTGTTGCCCAAGCTTGTAGAGGACCTTCACAACACAGAAAATGAGAGTCGACTCAAGAACTTCAAAGTTAAATAGCTAATTCTTACACTTTTATGCATGTGAATGATAATTGTGTGGCTAGTAGCCCATTGAGTCTGAGTAGTAGATTACTTGCTTATGAGTCTAATGATTTTTTGCCTTTTGTTGATGATGTACATGTTGTGAGTGTGGATACACTAGTTGATCCTATTGATGACCAAATTGACTCTTCTTGTAAGATCAATTTATGTCCACCTAGTGTTAAAGCCTATATGTTGAACGAAAGTACATCGTCTTGTGTAATTGGTGTTGATCAACCTATTTGTGAAAATTGTCCACTACTTGAGTATGTGTGTGATGTGATTAATCAAACTCAAGTGGGTGAAGTATTTGAAAAAGTTGGTCAACAAAAAGGGAGTGAAATCGAGAGCTATTCTTGGGACAATTTTGTGCTTGAAACCGCTTTGAAACTTGATATTGATCTCTTAGAGAGTGAGGAACTTTCTTGTTCCAAATCTGCCCGTGGGTTGGATCATGCACTCTTTAGGTATAATGTCTTGTTTGAAAATGATATAAACACTCCTAATGAGCCTAGTGGTAAAAAAAATGGTATAGCTTACCTTGGAGGCTATAGCCTATATGTTAACCCACTATGGTGTGACAACATTCCTCCTAAAGATGAAAATCTCTTCTTAAAAGATGAGAGTACTCTTAAGGGTAAGGAATGTGTAGTCTTGGAAGTTACTCCTTCTACTTTGTGTAACTTTATTATTGAGACTACTCATGGTGATGATTGGGAAACTAGTAGTGAGTACACATATGAGGGCACCTTAGTAGAAGTCAACTTAAGTGATACTTTTCTCTACTCTCTGTTTTCTTTCGATGATATGTATGCTATTATAGAGAGTATGTTATTTAGTTTGGGTGAAGACCACGAGAAAGGGGAGTGTTGTCTAGACCCGTGTCTATGGCCACTCTTCCTATTTGACCCCGGTGCCAAATATGGAAATGGTGATGTTGATAACTTGTTGCTTGGTCTACATGACAAGCAAAGTGTCACTCTTGGTGAATCCCATAACCAAATCCTTCATACATCTTTCATTGAGTTTTTAATATTTCATTCAAAGGATCCTTGGTTATATTGTAAATATGTGCAACCTTGGCATGTTGAGATGATTTATTGTGCTAACCCTAACCCTCATGCCATGAGGAGTTTGTATTTGTTTGTCCTCTCTTCGGTTTTGTAAGGTTTGGATTCGAGGTTGAATCCTTTTCAAGAAGGGGAGGATGATACGGGACAAATCGTCATCTTATTTTTTGATGACATCTTTAGAGGCCAACACATAGAGGTTCAAGACTTGGTCACCTTGAGGATACGAGAACATGCATGGAGGACCCGTTTTGAGCATGCCATTAAACAAACCCATGTGTGGAAGATTGCATGGGGGCTTACATTTGATGCCAATTCGAGACTACAAGTTTTGAAGTGTGACCCCATGGTTTTTGATCATTAAAGAAGCACCCTTCATTAAGGGTATTTTGGGGTTTGCACATGTTAAAGAAACATCCCATGACCTCCCCTTTCCTTAAGGGTATTTTGGTCCATTATACTATGTAATAAGTTGGGCTATATATAGTCTCTTATTAGGTTTTTTCTCTTTAGTTTATGAAAGATAAAAAATTGAAACACTTGAAATACTCTCTTGAGAGTAGACCACTTTAGTATAGTCTTAGTTAGGATTTGGAAAAGTCATCCTTAGTATAGGGCTTGGAAAAGCCAGTATTGTTCTTTGCTTGTAAACGGTGGATCTTAAGGTGAGTCGATTACCTTGGCGGTCACCGTAAGAGTGTGGTTTTGATTATTACATTCATTAGGGGTTAATGTTGAAATATACTTGGTTTTTAATCTTGTAATAATCTTGGTCTCACTATCTATCCTTTTATTATTTTGCAAATCCATGTGTTTTTGTGTTTGTCATCTTGTATCCCTTTGTGTTGCTTGTTCTTCTCACGTTTTGTGGACTGTTTTGGCATCTTGGTGGACTGATTTGTATCAAGTTGTTATCTGTAAGCAGTTAGTTGGTTTCTATCTTATCTATAGTTGTTATCCTTATCCTTAGGAGTTGGTTACTTAGTTTCAGTTTGGATTGTAACTTATAAATAAGTTAAATCTGCAATAAAGTTGTAGTTTTGCTTTCATCAATATCTCTCTGTTAATTTATCAAACTCATGTTCCACTTGTTCATCAACAAAGTAAAATAAAATTTGTTTCTTATGTTCTTCACTCTCTGGAAACTCATATAGGACAACCAATGAAGTTAGTTTTACCTTGTAACTTTCCCAATGTGATGCTTACTCCATTAGAAACTTCACACACAAGAGCTAGTGGCGCATTGACTGTCTTGAGGCAACTATTTCTCAGACTGATCGAATCTCAACCCCAACTTTATTGTAGCTAGCTAACTTAGTGATGACATCAGCCTCTCCACCTAATTCGATTATAGCGGGTCAAATGGGTTAACCTTGATGGTTGTATTCTTCCCCAACCTTGTCGTTTGTCAGGTATATCTTTCTTCTTTCGGTCGTATAATATGGCATCAAGGATCTTCATTTCATGGCACCTTGTATCGCCATGTGGTTCATCGAATATTTATTAACCATCATGATCTTTTTATGGTATGCACGGCCTCTTATATATCAGGATAGCTTTGGTGTCCAAAATCTTGTCATCAAACTTGTTGATTTCATAATTCTCCGCATCCTATGAGTGGACATAACTTACAGAGTGTTCCGTATGATGTTTGCCAATACTGGCTATCCGTCAAATAAATTGGACATAGCTGCTTAATTGGTGAATGAAGTTCCTTCGCCGGTAAAAAGACTGATGCTTCAGCTATTTGTAGGGGTAAGATTTGCACACACCTTATCCGATCAAGACCACGGCCCACTCGTGGAATTTCACTACCTATGTTGTTGTTTGCGCTTCAGCTATTTGGCCATCACCCACTTGGACATACTCTGATGCTTTAGGGTACGTTAGTTATCATGATAATTATCATATAATGCGTGATTTTAGATAACTGCCAATTGTCGTTATGTTTGCATTAAAAAAAAAAAACTGTGTACGACATGTTTCGAATGGGGATCAATTGAAGTAACATGGACATTATGAGTTTGGATGTTGGTAGCGTTGACTATTGTCGAAGACATTACTAGCTTAACTCAGACGCACAATATGAGTTATTTTATCCTACTCGACGCCCTTTGTGTTCTCTCTCTCACACACACACGCATAGACACAGTGGCGGATGTAGAGTAGAAGGTGTGGGTTCCCGGAAACCCACACCCGCTACCGTAAGACTTAAAATTACATAGAAAAATCGTCAAAAGTTATAAATATTAATAGGTGAGAACCCATAACTAAATCAAGGGATAGCTTAGTGGTAGGAAAGGAGCCCTTGGAAACCCACAAGTTTGAAATTCTGAATCCGCCTCTGAATAGACACACAGAGACACGCAAACCTCAACAGAGACATTAGAAGTATCAATTAGTTTACTGCATTTAAAGCCACAAAATAAGGAAAGAATTAGTATGCTAAATGCTTAGCACTAAAAAATACAAATTTTGTTGTTTGTTTAAAGCAAATAGTCACTGCGCTAAAAGAAAGAACTTAGACGAAGCATGAAAACTTAAATCCAAAGAGAACTGCAAGAACCTAGTTTACAAATTGAAGAAAGCAACTTGTGTAATTGATACAAGGGACATTTGGCTAATGATATTTTGTGCATTGTGTAATTCAAGCTTGCTCAATTTTTGCGCGCAAGAATATTGTAGCCGTTTCTCTCCATCCTTAAACATCAATCAATTCAACACATTAGTTTAAGAATGCAAAAATATCTTGTGATGTAACAGCATTTTAACTCTGGAAAAGATTGCATACCTCTGACGCCTTGTACCTCTTGGAACTTCTGCTCAATCTCAGGCATTTTGTCAATTCACATCTATCTGCTCGTAAGTCTGCAAATAGCGTTGGATTTAAAGTTATCAAAATTAGCTTCTTGTTTAGATGTTTAGTATCTGTCTCTCGAGCTTCATCCTTGCTTTTTTTCACGAGTGTCAGTCAATTACTACTATCTCCATGAAGAAAATGTTTATTTTGAAAACAAAATTTCAGCTATACGATGTCAATTGCTGTGACCAGTACTATCTGCGCACGGCTTTCTTCTCTTTCGGATTACATAGTATCCAATCCCTCCTAAAACAAGTAACAACACAATTCCATCAACCACGCCTACCACAATTGGAATCCGTTTCTTCCAATGAGAGTGCTTATCATGATCTTGATCAGTTCCCGCTGGCACCTTGACCATATAACTCAGTCTTCCATCCCTTTGTATTTGTTTTACTCCTCTTGCTAGTCCATACAGATAGCACTCTCCAGGTTTTGTGTGATCATCCTCAGAATCCTCAAGAGAAAAATGTAATGCAGCTACACATGTGCAGTTATCCAAGCATAAATTTGCACATACTTCTTTGCTGACATTGACCTTATAAGGATTGCTTCTTAATACACTCATAACACCTTGTAGTTGTAGCATTTGGGACTCGTTTCTTCCGCAAAATCTCTCAGTTACATTTTCAGTGCAATCAGAAAGCAACCCATCCCCTCTTTTTATTAGCCTTATGCAAGAACACTTTTCTGAAAATGTACAAATACCATAAGGTTTACATGACAAAGGAAGATCACAAGTAGTGTTTAATGCTTGATATGAAGCTTCAAACTTTCCTTTGTCAGATGAGTAATAGTAGAATCCCAAATTCCCTGTGATATTTTCCAATGCTAAAAATCTCAGGGGCTCTAGCTTGTCTGATTTTATCCTTCCAATTCTATGGTTTTCGTTGTTGAATATCTCCAGCGCGTTAGAACTTAACTCAACATATGTGATATTCAGGCCATCCAAATCCACGGGCGTATATTCCCAGTACGAGTACTTTGATTTTCCAGAGTACAAGTACAATGCAATCTTGTCATACTGAATCTCAAAAGAATATGACAAACTAGAGTTGTTGCTAGGGAAAGCCGTTAACCGCGTTCTTGAGCTTAGTCTCTGGCCCCAAAGCATAACATTAGTAGGGAAATTAAAACTTTGCCATTTTATCAAGTTCAAAGCATCAACTAAGACCAAATTACCTGTCCCAAGTAAATGCAGTCTCTGCAGAAGATGTCAAATATTATTAGCAGCATTCACTAGTTATTTTTCCATAAGCAAAAGGCAATATTTTTTGTTGCATATACAATTTTATCAAAAGCCATACAGTATTTTTGTCTTAAACTGAAAGTTGACATAGAAATAAAGAGAGAAAATACACTGTTTCCACCCTAAACTATACATGAAATTGCTGACACACACTCGATCTTTAGAAGGATCCTATTACCCTGGACTAATTAAAATCGTATTTTTGACAACCTTAGTGCCTACGTGGACTTTAGAGTGTTGATTCACTGATGTGCCACGTATGTGCCGTGTAGGCACTAAGGTTGTCAAAAATACGGTTTTAATTAGTCCAGGACCTCCTAAAGTTCGGATGTGTCTCAACAATAACAGAGCATTTTCCTAAATAAAGATTCACAATTACCTTAACACCTTGTCCGGAAGTTCCAGCTTTCCATCCAACTCTGTCGTCTTGACCCGTCAACAGTAAGTCTCCATATTGAGTTAACTGAAGTACACATTTGTCTATTGTGTAGAACTGTGACAAATGACCAGAACTCCAAACCTTTACATCTCCAAGAAGAACATCTAGTGAACATGTGTATTTCTCATTATTTGCTTCAACACTGATTGCAGCTCTAAAATTTGGTACCATTTGGTTTTCAGTTTCCATCAGAAATGCCCTGCCCATGAATCCTCTGCAATATGATGTTGGTATAGCAAGACTTACCTGATAACCAATGTGAACGTCACAAGTACAGTAACCCTGAACCAACCAGTAAATGACAAAAACAAGCTCATACATTTTTATGTGTGGAATTTTACTATATATATGCTGTTCATATCAGGTATTTTTTTCTTCTGCTGATAGGTAATGTTGTTAGGTTTATTTTTGTCAAGTATAAACAAGATAAAGGAAAAAAAAAATTGGCATGGTTATAATTTCACAGCATTAGTAATGTCCCCCCCTCTCCTTAAAATAGTGACTTAACTATCAAGTGCTTCCTCTATACATTCATCTCTCCATTTTTTTCTAATTTTCTTGTATATCAAATAAGAGCTACTCTTCCCATTTCAAAATAAATGAATTATTGAGTTATTTATTAATCTATAAAATAAATTAGTTGTTCATTCCAAATTTTACCGTTTCATTTAATGAAGTTCTTAAATATTTAGGAGAGTAATTTTAGATAATGCTATATTTCCACCTTAAACTATACACGAAAAAGCTGTGATACACCCGAATTTTAAGAGGATCCTGTTACCCCTGAACTAATTAAAACCGTATTTTTGACAACCTTAGTGCCTACGTTGCACAACACACTGAAGGGGCCATGTAGGCACACGTGTGTTCCACGTAGACACTAAAGTTGTCAAAAATATGATTTTAATTACTCCAGAGGTAATAGAACCCTCCTAAAGTTTGGGTGTGTCTCAGATCTTTTCGCGTATAGTTGCAGACACTAAAGTTGTCAAAAATATGATTTTAATTACTCCAGAGGTAATAGAACGCTCCTAAAGTTTGGGTGTGTCTCGATCTTTTCGTGTATAATTTAAGATAGAAATAGAGCATCTTCTCGAACAATTAAAAGAGTAATAATAAAAAGTAATATAAAATTTATCTCTTAAAAGATTTTTCTTACCCCAATAATTTAATTATTTTGGAACGAGGGGAGTAGTAGTATTACTTAGGAGACAAAGGGATTACATTGAAGTGTAGTGGTTTTGTAGTTATCACTTTTGCACTATACCAATAAATGTTACTTATGAAATGGAAAAGCTTTTAAAAGGTAAGTCATTTTGGACAGTTGAATCAAATAAAAAAGAAAAATATTTCCTCAAATTATTTGATGTTTTAGAAAGAGAAAGTGTGAAATCGATAACATTTATTATTCAAATCCAGCTTTAGTGTTTTAATTATTACTACACCTAAGCTGTTGAACATGGTTGTTGCTAGAGGATTATACGAGATAAATTAGCTGTCAAAAAAGGTTGGTCCATATTATAATTGATTAATGGATTGTGAAAGGGACCCATAATCCCCCCTTTGTTTTCTTTGATTACTTTTTGGTTTGTGGCATGCCCACGCTTTTGGTCTTCTTTTGTCTTGAGTGACATAGACATATTAGGCTCACGTGGGGTCAATTAATTGTGAATTACGATTAACATGAATTGTGGTGCAGTGGTAAGATTGTTTCACCCTCAACTAGAAGTTTCAGGTTTGAGTTTTGGGTACGAAGAAAATTCTGTTAGGAACGCTATTCCTTTAATTGGCTCTACAATGCGCGATCTAAATTAATCGAGGTTTCAATTCACACATCAAATACCGGATGAAAATTAAAATAAAAAATATAAAATATTGTGAATTACGTATACCTTATGCCCATAATCTTTGCTGACGCTTTTGTGTCCTCATACTGACATATTATAAATCTGTTATAATGCTTATAAAAGAGAAATTTCCAACGACAAGAAAATACTATGAAACTATACTTGGTAACAATTAGGGATCGTCTGTTTGGCAGTGTTTTACAAAATTTAATGCATGTATTAATAATATTTTATTTGATATATTTTTTTAAATTTATGTATAATTAATATTTTCATCAATTACATATTTTATTGTGTATTAAGTAATATATTTTTTTAGTTTATGTATAACTAATACTTGTATTAGTTACACACTTTATTGTGTATTAAGCAATATATTACTAATACCATTATTTTCTACGTATTAATAATACAAAGAATTTTAATACATGCATTAGCTTATTAAATGGTAAAATTATCCCTCAAATTCCTACTAGAATATTTTCCCAAGTCATTTTTTTATCGTACTTAACCTATCTTCTCTACACTTTGCCTCACTCTTTTTTATGCTAGCCATGAAAAAGCAAGAAAAATTTCACTACTTTTTCCTTTTCGTCAATTAGATATTACTCTTCTCCACTAGCATTGAATGTTTGATTATTGGGTATGAATTTGGAATTAGATTCTTTGTGTTTGGAAGTTATGAATCTAGGGAAGGAGGATTCAAGTTTGAAGTTTTGAATTTGTTTGAATTAGTAGAGGGGTTGAATGTCCAGGGCCTCAATTGCTTTAATAAAAGAACATACAAAGAATGTTAAAAGGGTACTTTTATTACTAAATATTTTTTTTATAAAAAATATGCAATATATATTATTTTTAATACATCAAATTAAACAGTGTATAAGAAATAGTGTCAACATAATTAATGCAAGCACAACTAATATTAACATTACTAATGCAAATGTTATCAATATACTTTATTCAACATTATTCTTATAAACTCTATCAAAGGACCCCTTAAGGCCTCCTTCGATATGAGATAAGAGATAACTAACCACAAGATTAATTTTAGATTGAACTCATTTCATATTTTTTTGAGAAAAAATACACGGGATAATTCATGTTTAAGATTAATTACTCTGAAACTGTAGTATTATTTTTATCCTGTCAAGATGGATTAATTAATCCAGAGATAACTTGATTTCCAATTCAGACGCCCCCTTGGTTCATATATGGGTCCATCATGTGTCATTAAGGGTAGTTTGGCAGGGTGCATCAGAATAGAGTTACAGATTCAAATGGTCATTTAAAAATGAATTTTTATTTCATAAAGTAATTCAACTTTAATATTTACCTTTAAGGTCACTCAAATATGAATTTTTATTTCAGAAAATCACCTAATTTTGGTCTTTACTTCAAAAATCGCTCAACTATCATATTTTAAATTATTTAATTATTTTTAAAAAATAAAATTTGCTTATGTGAAATTTCAATTTAAAAATAAATTCTAAAAAATAAAAAGTACTTCTTTGATGTTCCTTTTATCTTTATTCCCCTAAATTAATATCTTTTCCTCCTCTTTCTCATTTTTCTTCTTCTTTTCTCTATTTTTCCATAAATTTTTTCATAAATCACAAATTAAATCTAGAAATTAACAATTAAAATCATACAAAATGAAATTACTACCACATTTATATTTACATTTTATTTTTATTGTCTTTAAAAAGGGAAAAAAGGAAAATATATAAAGAGGACAAAAGAAAGAGATAATACATCGAAACACCCCTAAACTTGTAGCCAAAACTTACTTTTGATCCTAAACTTGTATGGCAATTATTTACCCCCTTAACAACTTTGAACTGAATTTATTTCACCCCTCTAAATCTTATCCAAAGTCAAGACTAAGTAGTGTTGGACACGCGCGTTTTTGATTCATCCACGTCATTTAATGAATTCATTTACTAAAACCTGACCTATCCCTTACTAAAACCTGACCCAACCCTAATAAAGCCGACCCAATCATTAAAACCCGACCCAATCCTAACAAATACCCCTAATTTCCTCACTCAACGATATTTCTCTCACTTCAACTGCCAAAAATCGCGAATTTAGGTTAATTTTCAACTCCATTTCACCCAAAATCATATGATCTACAACTCGATTAGGGTTCTAATAGGTTTGTTTTAGGGCTTTTTGTAAATTATTTAAGTTGTTTAAGTTGTTTTATTTGGATTTAGGGTTTTTCTATGCTGTAAAAATTGATTTTGTTGTAAAGATCATACTTTTTTTTTAAAAAAAAATTCAGATTACCTATGGATTTTGCATATATTATATTGAGGTTTCAGCATGGAGGAAGGTTACAGCAAAAGCCTCGTATAAAGTACCATGGAGGTGTTGTTACAAATTGTTTTGGTGTCGATATTGATAGGTTTTCATACTATGAGTTTGTTGGGTATGTTAAAGAAATTGGTTATAATGTTGAATCGTGAATTGTCTATATGAGACCTCCTAAACGTAATTACCTAGCAAAAGTGACTTGTGATAGGGATATTTTTGGTATTGTACCTCAACTTAAAAATGGAGATATTGTTCAGTTATATGTGTCACATTTAGTAAATGAACACCACGTGGTCCCTAAAGCACTTGCTATTGAATATATTTCCCATGTGGGTGGAGAATCTTCTACTTCTTTTTGATAAAGAGTCTAGTCAAGACTGTGGGATAAGTGAAAAATTAGGGTTTGAAGATGGCTTCGTAGAGGTTGCAACATCTCAAAAGCCTTTTGTGAGTGAAAATTTAAATAGTGGTGCTGCTGCTACTAGTGTTGATGAGTGTAATGTATTTGGTGCTGTTGGTTCTAATGTTAAGGAGTTAGGTGGTGTAGAGGAAAATTTGGGTAGTGATTTTGCTGCAATTGTTGTGCAGAACTTGAGTAGTGCATCCTCTGCTAGTACTGTTGAAAAGAGTAGTGGTAGTGGTGTTGCTGCTACTGTTGAACAAAAATTCAATAGTGATGGTGGTGGGGTTTCTGCTAGTGGAGAGCATATTTTGGGTAGTGATTGTTGTGTTGCTCCTCATGATGAGCAAAACTTGGATCGGACTAGCTTTGTTACTGCATCAGATATGCCAATAATTCCATCTGATTGGGTAAGTGAATTTGATGATACTGTAAATTCAGATTATGAAGACTTTTTTGATGAAGGTGAAGATGAATATGGTAGTGATGTTCATGATAAAGTTAGAGTTTTTAGGGAAGAAAAAAGAGATGCCAAAAAGAAGAGATCTGAAGAAAAAAAAGGAAGAAAAAGGAGCCTAGAACTGAAAGACTTAGTTTAGGTAAAAAAAGAGTTGACTTAGGATATGATGAGTTTTTATCCAACAAAAAAACTACTTTAGAGGGAAAAATAGCCGGAGATGAGCCATATTTTGATTCTGATATAGATGTTAGCTTTGAAATAGATAGTGATGATGGTAATGACAGAGATGATGAATAGAACAATCTGGAAGAAGAGAAAGAAAAGCAAGAAGAGCAGAAAGAAATCATAAGAGAATTGTTTTTGATCCTACTTGTAAAAAATAGTTTGGGAGTTTGGTCTTTGTTTTGAAAATGTTCAGCAATTTATAAAAGCTATTCCTATATATGCTGTGCAAGAACATGTAGAATTAGACAAGTGTGTGAATGAACCAAAAAGGGTGTGAGTAAAATGTATTGATGGTTGTCCATGGTTGTTGTTTGGAAGTCATGATTCTAGAACTAGAAATTTTTAGGTGAAGAAGTATAATCCAGTCCATATATGTAATGCCACAACCAAAAATAAACTTGTGAATTCAAAGTACTTGGTAGAGAGATAGGATTATATCTGAGCCTGGTATTAGAGTTTTTCAATTTCAAAACTTGGTGAAAAAAGAATTGGAGGTATATATTGGGAGGACTGTGGCAAGAAATGCTAGGAATATTGTGTTGCAGTAGATCATGGGTGACCATGTAGAGGAGTTTAAAAGGATTCTGGATTATAAAGATGAGCTTTTAAAGACCAATCCAGGTAGCACACGTGTGGTGAGGCTTAGTGAAGAGACCTTTGAAGATGGAAAAAAATAATTTGTATTATTTTATATATGCTTTGATGCTTTGAAGAAAGAATTCAAAGCTGGTGCTAGGAGATGTATTGGATTTGATGGTTGCTTTTTGAAAGGTGTTTGTAGAGGTCAACTACTTGTGGCTGTTTGTAAAGATGGGAATAATCAGATGCTACCATTAGCCTGGGCAGTGGTTGAAGTTGAAAACATATTCAATTGGAGATGGTTTATAAGACTTATGAAGAATGATCTTGAGTTGGGAGATGGGTCTGAAGTGACGACTATCACTGATATGCAGAAGGTAAAACATTTGTTATTAATTTTCTTTATTTTTTTCTTTTAACTATATTTTCTTTTTTAACTATAATCTCTAACATCTATTATTTCTTGAAGGGTCTTGACAATGCAATTACAGAATTGCTGCCAAATGCAGAACAAAGAATGTTTGGAAGACATTCTAGCTAACTGGTCTAAAGTTTGGAGGGGTATTGAAAGGAGAAATTGTTTTTGAAAGTTTGCCAAATCCATCTATGAGCAAGAATCGCAAAGAAATTTGGATCATATAGAGCTTTTAGGTGATAAAATTTATGAAGATCTTTTGTGGTATATCATAGAAAGGTGGTCCAAAGTGTACTTCAAGTATCATAGTTGTTGTGACAGTGTTGACAACAACATGGCTGAAAGTTTTAATTCATGAATATTGGGGCCCAGACACAAGAATATCATCACAATGCTTGAAGAAATAAGGGTCAAGGTGATGAGAAGAATAGGACAACTGAGAGAGTTTGTTGATACTTGATTAACTGATATTTCTCCAATGGCACTAAAAGTATTGCAAGAAAAACAACAAAATCAATGAAGTGTACCCTTGAGTGGAATAGTGAGTTTGGTTTTGAAGTTAAGGATAGTTGTGGAAATACTTTCATAGTGAATTTGAGAGATAGAAGTTGTACTTATAGGTCTTGGATGTTGAAAGGTATACCTTGTTGTCATGTCGTAGCTGCACTATGTTATAGGAGATTGGATCCAATTCATTATATTGCACATTGGTATACCAAGAAAACCTACCTCAAGACTTATAGTTACTACATACAGCCTGTTGCTAATATGCAAATGTGGTCAAAATTAACCAACCTTTTTATTTTACCTCCAATAATAAAAAAACTGCCAAATAGACCTAGGAAATCTAGAAGAAAGGAGCAAAGTGAAAACAAGACTGGAAAGTTGTCTAAACATTGTGTTGAGATGAGATGCAACATATGTCATGCCAAGGATCATAATAAGAAGGGTTATCCTTTGGATACAAGTTCAAAAAAATCTAGTATAGGTTCCTCTGCAGCAGCAGGCACAAAAAGAGAAAGAGGAAGACCAAAAAGGTCTACAAAGGTAATAATTGACTTGTCATTTACTACTAGTTCATTTCTCTGTTATTTTCTTACATTTTTTGTTATATATTGTAGGCTGCTGCTTCTGCTGCTGGTAGAGGAAGGGGAGTTATTGCTGATGATGCTGGTAGAGGAAGGGGAACTGCTGCTGCTAATGCTGGTAAAGGAAGGGGAACTGATGTCGCTGCTACTGGTAGAGGGAAGAGAGTTGATGTTGTTGTTGCTGGTAGATAAAAGGGAGTTATTGCTGCTGGTAGAGGGAAGAGAAATGATGTTGTTGCTGCTGGTAGATGAAGCAGAGTTGTTGCTGCTGGTAGAGGGAAGGGAGTTGATGTTATTGCTGCTGGTAGAGGAAGGGGAGTTATTGCTGTTGGTAGAGAAAGAAGAGCTGTTGCTGTTGGTAGAGGAAGGGGAGTCACTGCTACTGCTACTATAGATGGTGTTGGTAGAGAAAGAGGATCTACTGCCGATGTTACTGTAGGTAGTATTGGTAGAGGAAGAGGAGTTACACCTGCTGCTGGTGTTGGAAGAGGTAAAGTGGCACCTTTAAAAGACCTAGGATGGTTGGAATGGGGGTGTTTCAAACAGAAAGTGGTTATAAAATTCTCAATGTAAGTTAAATTTGATGAAATTTCTCTAGTTTAAAGTCTATCTTTTAAAAGTCTTAAAATAAATTTGTTCTACTTTGTTTTTTTAGCCTGGAATGCCTATGAACTCCTCCATAGTGACTGGACATCTTAGACATCACAAACCCAAATCCGGTGTGAAATGAAAAGGAAAGAAAGCTATGACACAACAAGATCTCAAAGTAATGGGAGCACAGAAAAGGATAAGAACAAGGTCAAATGCTGCTGAAGTGAATCATCTAAGCCAAACAAGTTCATCAACCTCTCAGTAGAAGCAGTCTGGGTTTTGTTTTTGTGTATTGATGTTGTGTACTGAAATAATAGTGACTTCCACTTAGGCAATTTCTATTTTGATTAGTGACTTCAATTATGTAGCTGTGACTGCAATAATTTTATGTGTAATTGCAAGATGTAAATGTGACTGCACTTCTGGGTATATCTTTTTGCTAGAAATATGAGTAGCTATGACTGCATTATGTTGAAAAATGCCTGTTTGAAGTATTTATGATCCTGTGTCTGCACAATTCTTATTTGACTATAAGCAGTTGTGGTTAATGATAGTTTTTGCAGACTTTCTTAACTAGTTGTAACTATAAGCAGTTGTGGTTAACTTCATTACAAAAGAAGTTGCACCATTACAAAAAAAACAAATGCTTATAATACAATCAATTCAACTACTTTTCTTCATATATATCAAGACAACCAACAACTGAATACATTACAAAAGAAGCTTAAAAGAAGCTGCACTACAAAATACAACAACCAAGTGCTCAAGAGACAGTCACCAGCCAAAGTAGATTACAAAATAAGCTTAAAGAAGCAGCACCAATCACAAAATAAGCTAGATATCTTCTAACAAGAACAACCACCTTAAGGTAACCTCATTGAACCTTTCTTAATATGTATCATTCCAAGCCAATAGCTTATAGCTATTAGTAGTGGAGAACAACAAAACACAACAAATTTAGAAATTCTGCTCCACTTCTTCTTTCTCTCTTTGATCTTCCCAACCTCTTCTTCCAACTTATCCAATTCCATATCAACACAATTATCATCTTTGGATTCTTTAGGCTTGTCTACTTCATGAGAAGTTTCCTCAACAAATTTATTCATCTCAATTTTTTAAACTTCATTAATCGATGCATGATTGTCAATATATTGAGAAGACTCAACTAAATTCTCAAGCTCACCAAATTTCTCTATTAGTTTTGGAATCACATATTTGGACCTCGGATCAATATCTGCTCCATCCCTCCAACACCAAAAGTCGCAAGATCTTAGACCCTTCAATGGTGAAAAATAAAGAATGAATTAGTCTTTAATCAAGTCTATCAGAATAGTAAAAGAAAAAAAAATTGATATCTACCCCATAATAAGGACATGCCCAAAATCTTCTGCCGGGATTCCTCGAAGTTCAAGATGTCTTCATATGCAACAAAAATCCATGATTACAACGAACTTCTTTGTACAAAGCATTATCATTTTCTTCCATACAAAGTTTAGTCAAATTAACCGACCTCATGCGTGGTAGAAAAATAGATTACGGTTCTTCAAGAGCACTTACATTTGAAATGGAAGAGAAACCAATCTCAAAATTATGCTTAAATTTTAGAGACGAAGCAGATTTTGAGAAATTGAGGAAGAAGAGAAGTAAATTAGGGTTTTTGAGGATGAAATTGGGTTGGGTGATTTGGGATTTATACCCGTTAAGAAAATTTAAAAGAATATTTTCGTTTAAAAAAATATAAAAGGCAAAGACAAGACTTCGAGCGCCCAGCAACACACGATCTCACTTTGGCTTCTAAGGGGTGAAATAAATTCAGTTCAAAGTTATTAAGGGGGGTAAATAATTGTCATACAAGTTTAGGGTCCAAAGTAAGTTTTGGCTACAAGTTTAGAGGTGTTTCGATGTATTATAGAAATAAAACAAACTATAAAGGATTTAAAAAAAAGGAGAATAAGGGAAGTGCACGATAATTTAGTTTATTTTGTTCTCTTCTTTTGTTCCTCTTCATTGTTTTTCTTTTTTAAAGTTAAAATAAAAATAAAATGTAAAGATAAAATATGATAGTAATTTCATTTCATATAATTATAATTGTTAATTTCCTAGATTATATTGCAAATGTTTAAATGATGGGAAAATTTATGAGAAGAAAGTGAGGAGAAGAAAAACGAGAAAACGGATGAAGAGATTGTAATACCCCAGGTTTTTGAACTCTAAATCCACCAAGAGATTAATAATTGAATTAACTTTCAGACGCCACTAGTCTTGCGTTAATCCGATATCGTGGTAAAAACTTATGGACAATTAGTTGAGGCACTATCAAAGCTGTCAGTGATGTCGCCTCTGACAATGACTCGTTCTCAGACTATACGAGTCGTCAGGAAGACTCGTCATCACAACAATAAGAAATCAAAGAATTCAATCCCTTGAGTATGACTCTTCATGACGACCCATGGTCAGACTAAACGATTCGTTAGGAGGACTCATTATTATAACAGTGAGGAGCCAAGATTTTAGTCCTCTGGTCACAACTCCAAGCCACTGTAGCTTGAGTTGTTGCGACTTCTTCCATTAATCTTCTGCACTTTTTCAAAAGTGCTTGTTGGTCTTTTTTCACTCTTTTAATATCCAATCCACGTCGTTTTGGGTATCCTAAGGCCAAATATTGGGGGTTAATACTACCCTAAGCCCACATTATTCAGAATAACAATTAACACTTAACTTAGACAATAAAAAGGCGATTTTCTTCCCCAAAAGCAAATTAGGGTTCTTAAAATTCCCACTTCAATTCCAAAGAATTATTCAAGAATTTCATCTCCAGCTATGTGGGATTTCATCAATTGGTTCCTTCCACCCATTGAGTCCAGAAGCCTACTTAAATTTTCAAGTTCAATTTGCCCTTAAAGCTTAAAGCTTCCGTGGAAAGTAAGATTTCTTAAATTTCAGTTTATTTCTTGAATTAAATCATAAATATATGTTTCTCCATAAGTTTAAGCATCCTCCCATACTCGGAATCATGAAATCCCATTATGTTGATAAATTGTTGATTTTTTTGGGTTTTAGTTATGAAATTTCCTATCACGATCAGCTTTTAACGTTGTCATATTTAGTTGCATTCTTCAGAGCTGGAGGGTTATAAACACCCGAGAGAAAAACTACTAGAAAATTTGCTAATATTTCAAGTATGGTAGGAGATCACCCTATACCTTGTACCTAAAGAGGGTGTAAGACAAACACGTTCATCTTCAATTCTCTCAAGCACGATTGCTGGGCCTATGGGATCCCAAGTGCTAACTGCAATGCCGAGAACGAGGCCCAATTGTCAAGTTGATACATCATGGTCCGAGCGAAGGAAGAGAATTCTTGGATGATGGGTAGCATTCTGAACAGAGGCACACCTATAGAGATTAATCTATGAACAAAGTCGTCTGTCATAAAACAGTCTAATATAGGACACACGAATACAAATTTAACATATGCAAATAACTGAGAAATGTATACAAGATCATTAAGAGAGAAATACAAAGCAATAATTGTTGATAGCCAACATTACAAGATCAAAGAAATAAGGTTGCATGTGCTAGTCTAAGCCAAGTAGCAGATAAGTGACAGATTAACTTACATAAAAATGAGAAGTAACCAAAATACTTGAAAGTTCTAGTCAAAAGCAAATCTATCTTGTGATATGTGCAATAAAAGAATCCAGCTCTATTCGAGAAGCACCTCCTTTCTCTATGGAACGCCTAACGGCTACTCCCAATTCTTCTGCTCTTTTCCTAATTGCATCACCTTCTTCTGATGTCATCAACTTCCTCACGACATTCTCGATAGTGGATGCACTTACTATCTCCTCGCGTTTCTCCCACTCCCTCACAGTCAGGCCTATTTTCAATATTTCCATTACCAAGAAACTATTGTTTGGCCGGTCACCATGCATACGCCAAGCAGCTATTGGTACCCCCATCGTAATACTTTCTATGCAAGAATTCCAGCCACAATGACTCATGAACCCGCCCGTGGAAGAATGAGCCAAGATCTCGGGTTGTGGTGCCCATTCTCTTACCACTAAGCCTACTTCTTTTACCCTTTCCTCAAACCCTTCTGGAAGCTCAAATCTTCTAGCTTCCCCGGTGAAGATGTCTGCTCTATCGGCTTCTCTTAACACCCATATGAACTTCTGTATGCTTTGTTCTAATCCCTTTGCAAGCTCCATGACTTCTCTATCAGAAAATGTAGTTGTTCTTCCAAAAGATACATAAAGAACTGATCTTGAAGGTTGTTTGTTAAGCCACTCCAAACATATATCATTCCTGTTCGAAATACAATCAAATTTAGTAGGCAGAATTGGTCCAATTGCCCATTGTTGTTTACCTTTTACTTGTGTCAGCACATCAAGAAACTGCCCTTCTAAGATCAAAATCTGGCGCCTGAAGAGCTATAAAGTTCATGAGTTCATCTGGCATCGTTCCTTCAAAGGAGGGCAGATTTTTAAGCAATTCTTCTCCAAGTTGGTCAGACATTCCACTAAACAAACATGAAAAACAGTACAAATAGAAGGCTGAAACGCAATCGAATAACTAGTATTCAGCATTGGGCGAGGAAGAAGCATCCTGAACAATATATGACATAGAAGGATCCTGTACAGCAACGATTCGTCTTGCTTTCGAGGAGATATCGCATAAGAAGGAGGCAATGGGCTCGCGCAGAAGCATAGATGCATCCCATAATGGCAGAAGATGTCTTGGGACTTTGCTCATGGCATTAGAGTCAGGTGGAGGTGAGGCAAATTCAGGAGTTGGAATGTCATGGAAGTGGATTTTAGCTATATCTGAAGGACTTAAGGCATTGGCTCGAACCCGAGCTTGACGGTTATGAGTAGCTGAGCCAACATAATAGACTGGAAGATCATATGATGAGGAGATGAAACAGGCAAGGTGAAGAAGTTGATTGAGATGGCCTCGAGTTAGAAATGGAACCATGACTATAACTACTTCATGATAATCTTGCAACTTGTTAAGTTCATGGTTTGGTAAATTCTCATTGCTGAACATGGATGTAGAAAGATCGGGATTTCGTACTCCTGTCAGGTCCTCCATGTCTCCTGATTGAGTTTTTGTCATGGAAGAAGCAGGGAGAATTGAATAAAAGCAAAGATAGGTAATTCTTGAACTGTTTATAGATTGAACAAAAATAAGTTTACCTTTGTCCAAGTTAAAGCAAATTCAATCCAACTTACTACAGCTTTTGCGTTACTTGAATCATGTGTGTGTATAATGCAAGAGGATTGGATCACCAATATTTTAGACTGTGACTAGTATTTTTGAATTATTAAATCTTGGTTATGTACTTACCACCTTTTAACATGACAAAACAATTGATGGTATGGCAAGAAAACTGTGCTGCACTAAGTGTGGTGACCAGAGTTCTTGGAATCTTGCATGGCAGTTCACCTACCTCCATTATTTGCATATGTTTAATTTTGTTGTTTCTTTATGTCCCACATGAGATATTATTTTATGATGTAAATATTTTGTTTGTATATCCTGTTGACCTTTTTCTAAAACACTCTAATGACTATAAGATTTTGAAGTACCATCTCCACAAAAAGGATATGACAGATAACATTTATATTTTGTTCTCTACAACTACATAAGATGAACATGGTTAAAACCATATTAATGTGCTTTCAAATTCTTAATATTGCCAAAAATCTCTTTTCTACACTACAGAAAATAAACATCTTTTAACATAATCGCTTGGAAAATATTACCTAAACTCTTCCGATTGAATATGATAAAGTGTAAATAGAGCTACTATCAGTTCTTCATTATAAATTTGAGTTCTTCTTCGAACTTATGCACAAATAGATAAAATAGCTTGCATATTCGTGGGACTCATTCTCATATATTTTTCTTGATTATAATTTAGTGACAAACTCTGCTACATATGTCTGAGAAATTATACTAACTCAACAAAGAGATTCTGGCATTATGACAAATTCACAGAAATAGATGAAAGATCTTATTCATGTCCATTCCTAAGAAGTTCTAGAGGACAAATATCAAAACTGTTTCATCATAAGCCTTTCGACGAACAAAGGAATATATGAATAATGTCTTTTGTATAATGTCTTTTGTCACAACAAGCTAATATAGGATATATGGATACAACCAATTTAACATATGCAAACAACTGAGAATGTACACAAGATCATTAAGAGAGAAATATAAAGCAATAATCACACTCGAAGCCATAAAAAGTTTCAGACATGAACATTCCAAGATGAAAGAAATAAAAGGCAGTATAAAATAGTCTGAGCCAAGAAGCAGAAAAGTGACAGATAAATGAAAATGAGAAGTAACCAAAAGGCTTGAAAATTCTGGTGAAAACTAAGTCTATCTTGTGATATGCGCGATAAAAGAATCAAACTCTCTTTGAGAAGCACCCCCTTTCTCTGTGGAACGCCTTATGACTTCTCCCAATTCTTGTGCTCTTTTTCTAATTGCATCTCCTTCTTCTGATGCCATCAACTTCCTCGCGACATTCTCAATGGTGGATGCACTTACTAGCTTCTCACGGTTCTCCCACTCCCTCGCAGTCAGGTCTATTTTCAATATTTCCGTCACCAAGAAACCATTTTTTGGCTGGTTAGCATGCATAGGCCAAGCAGCAATTGGCAACCCCATAGTAATACTCTCTATGCAAGAATTCCAACCACAATGACTCATGGACCCGCCTGTGGAAGAATGAGCCAAGATTTCGGGTTGTGGTGCCCATTCTCTTACCACTAAGCCTAGCTACTTCTATTACCATTTCCTCAAACCCATCTGGCAGCTCAACTCTTCTAGCTTCCCCAGTAGAGATATCTTCTCTATCGGCATCTCTTAACACCCATATGAACTTTTGTTTGCTTTCTTCTAATCCCATTGGGAGCTCCATGACTTCTCTATCGAAAAATGTGTTGGGTTCATAGTACATGAAAGAAGTGTGAATGGAAAAATGGAGAGTAAAATATTGGAGGGAAGGAGACACTAAAATGGAAAGTGTATTCCCAAATTAGAAAGTTTACTCTTTCTCCCACATTGGTGGAACAAGAGAACTTGGAAGTGTTTATAATCAAGAACACTTACTCCATATGGTAAGTGAGGCAAGAAATAAGAGATGCCTCACGCCGTCGTTGTTGCTCGCTCGGCTTCAGATTTGGATTTGAAAAATGATCGATCGATGAGATCTATCTTTTTGGACAAAATTTATTTGAGATCCGAACATACCGAAAGAAAAACGCAGAAAATTTTTCTGATACTCCATTTATTTAATATGCATGCAGTAACAGTTGCAATGTTTCGAACAGAACTGAGTTTCAAGTGAACTGATGCACTGCTTCATGAACTGATGCATGCTTCAGAAGGATGCAATCCTTCAACGAAGTAACATACTGTTTCATGAAATGAGATGATTGTTCAGGAAAAGATGCACTCTTTGATGAACAGATATGAATTTTCAGAAAGAGGTGCAACCTTTAAAGTGAACCATTGCCTCTTTTCAGAAGAGACATGTTATGGCTATATAAACCTGCTTTCATTCACAGGTTTAGAGATGAAAAATTTCAGAAGAAAAAACACTCTTCTTGACTTGAAAAATATTTTGTGTGATCACTCAAAACGTTCAGTGAGTTCGAAAATATTCCAATTGTTTGAGGTACCGCTACAGTTGGTTTGTTTAGCCATTTTATCCTGGGAGGAAAAATTCCACAACCTCGGGTACAATGAGGGGAATTATTTCCTTAAGGAAATTCCGTAAATTCGGACAACTTGGCCAGTTCTGCTTCATCTTTATTTCTGAAAATAAAATACACCTCTTATAAAGATCACTTTGATCTTGGGTTGAAGGTATTTTTTGTACTTCATTGTGTTCTTGTTCTTAAACTTGAACTACTTGAAGTGGTTGTTTTTAGTATACAGTTTCTTGTACTCGTAGAAGGAAGAATAACAATCTTAAGGAAATAATTCAGAATCTGTATAACTTATTTTTTTGGAGATTAAAGCTTTAAACTTTCTACTCTGTTTAAATTTAACTAGTGATTAGAAGACATAAAATCTTCATCACAAGTTTAAAATTCATTCGGTTGACAATGGAAAGTCATAAAAACTTCATTGTTAACTAGAAATAAGAAGAAGAATTTAATGTTGCTTAACTTTACAAGTAGTATTCTGAAAATACTAAATATTTTTGTCTTGTGGTGACAGAAAAAATGACTAACGATAGTCTAATACAAGATGTGGCTACAACTGTGGGGGCAAATAGTATTGTTTCAACAAGTCGAGCGAATGCGCCGCAACCAATGGCTCCTGCGGAGAAGCCCGAAAAATTTGCGAGCATTGACTTTAAGCGATGGTAGAAAAAAATGTTCTTTTACCTCACCACTTTGTGTCTGCAATAGTTGACTAGCGAAGACGCTCCTGAGGTTCCTGAGGGAATCTCAGAAAAAGAGCGTTTCGTAATTATAGAGGCTTGGAAATATTCAAACTTCCTTTGCAGAAATTATATTCTGAGTGGTCTACAAGACGATCTTTATAATATTTATAGTGGAACTAAGACATCAAAGGAATTTTGGGGGGCACTTGAACGAAAATATAAGACAGAGGATGTGGGAATTAAGAAATTCCTTGTTGCAAGGTTCCTGGACTTTAAAATGATAGATAACAAATCAGTTGTCTCTCAAGCGCAGGAATGACAAGTAATCATTCACGATATCCTAGCAGAAGGTATGTCTTTGAAAAATACCTTAGTTGAACAAATTGAAAATGTTCTTAGAATTCACATAAACGGTTTTGTAGGTTTGATTGTGAATGATGCATTTCAAGTAGCAGCGATCATTGAGAAGCTACCCCCTATGTGGAAAGACTTCAAAAACTACTTGAAGCACAAACACAAGGAGATAACTGTCGAAGATCTTATTGTCTGACTACGTATTGAAGAGGATAATAAGGCTGCCGAGAGAAGGTCAAAAGGAAATTCTACAATCAATGGAGCACATATTGTAAAAGATGACCAAAATAATTCTAAGAAAAGGAAGAAAGCTGAACAAGGAAGCCATCAACCCAAGAAGAAATTCAAGGGAAAATGCTTCAATTGTGGAAAGATTGACCACAAGTCCACGGATTGTCGTGTCCCAAAGAAAGGCAAGAAAAAGAATCAAGCAAATATGATTGAATTCAACAAAGAATGCGATGATTTGTGTGCTATGTTCTCAAAATGAAACTTGGTAGGATATCATCGCGAATGGTGGATGGATTTTGGTGACACCCGCCATGTATGTGCCAAAAAAGAGTTGTTTTTATCATTCGCTCCGGTTCAAGTAGAAGAAATGATCTACATGGCTAACTCTGCTACTGCTAAGGTAGAAGAAACAAGAAAAATATGCTTGAAAATGACTTCAAGAAAGGTCTTCACACTTAACAATGTCTTGTATGTTCCAGAGTTACGTATGAATTTAATTTCTGTTTCACTTCTAGACAAGAACGGATTCAAATGTGTAACCATTTCTGAAAAAATTGTAATTAGCAAAGGAGAAATATATGTAGAAAAAGACTATCTCATCGAGGGCCTTTATAAGATGAATGTTGAAATCAATAAAAGTTCAAATTCTTCTTATTTGCTTGAGTCTTATGATTTGTGGCATGAACGTTTAGGCCATGTTAATTACAAAATGCTACAAAAACTGATTAACTTAGAAGTTTTACCAAACTTTGAGTGCAATAAATCAAAGTGTCAAACATGTGTGGAATCAAAGTATGCAAAGCATCCTTATAAGTCTGTTGAAAGAAATTTCAATCCCTTAGACTTAGTACACACTGACATTTGTGATATGACGTCAAAATCACCATGTAGTGGGAAAAATATTTCATAACTTTTATTGACGATTGCACTAGATATTGTTATGTCTATTTGCTAAATAGTAAGGATGAAGCAATAAATGCGTTTAGGGAATATAAAACGGAAATTGAAAATTAGTTAGATAAAAAGATAAAAATGATATGGAGTGATAGGGGTGGAGAATATGAATCTCCCTTCATCGAAATATGTATTGAGAATGGAATCGTCTATCAAATTACTGCCTCGTATTCACCTCAACTAATGGAATTGCGGAAAGAAAAAACTGAACTTTGAAGGAAATGATGAATGCCTTGCTTATAAGTTCCGGTGTACCGCAAAGCTTATGGAGGGAGGGTATCCTTACAGCCAATTGTATACTCAACAGAGTTCCCATTGTAAGACACAATCAATTCCTTATGAAAAATGAAAAGAAAGGAAACCCAACTTGAAATATTTCAAAGTGTGGGGGTGTCTAGCAAAGGTCCAAATGCCTATGCCTAAAAGGATTAAGATAGGACCTAAGACTGTGGACTGTGTGTTCATAGGATATGCTAAAAGTAGTAAAGAATGTCAATTTTTGGTTCATAAATCCGAACATTCAGATATTAATGAAAATACAGTAATTGAATCAGACAATGCTGAATTCTTTGAAAACATTTATCCATATAAAACTAGACATGAATAGTCTAGTGGGGGGTCTAAACGATCTCGAGATGAACCAAGTGAGAATGTACATAATGAAGAAAATCTAAGACGTAGTATACGTCAAAGAACGTCTACTTCATTTGGATCGGATTTTGTAACATTTCTCTTAGAAAATGAGCCTCAAACATTTAAGGAAGCGATGACATCTTTGGACTCATCTTTTTGGAAAGAGACAGTCAATAGTGAAATTGATTCAATCTTAAGCAACCATACATGGGAATTGGTTGATCTTCCTCCCAAAAATAAAACTTTAGGTTCTAAATGGATCTTCAAAAGGAAGATGAAAGTGAATGGCACTATTGACAAATACAAGGCAAAACTTGTAGTAAAAGGCTCCAAACTAAAGAAGACCTTGATTACTTTGATACATACTCGCCAGTAACAAGGATAACATCGATTCGAATGTTAATTGCCTTGGCTGCGGTATATGATCTTCAAATCCATCAACTGGATGTGAAAACTGCATTCCTAAATGGAGAATTAGAGGAAGAAATTTACATGGAACAACCTAAGGGTTTTGTGGTTCCAAGAAAAGAGAATAAGGTGTGTAAAATTATAAAGTCGCTGTATAGACTAAAGCAAGCACCTAAACAATGGCATGCAAAGTTTGACCAAACCATGTTGGCAAACGGGTTCAAGATAAATGAATGTGATAAATGTGTTTATATTAAAGACACTCCAAATCACCAAGTCATTGTTTGTTTATATGTGGATGATATGTTGATCATCAGTAGAGACATTTTTGACATAAATGCTACAAATTGAATGCTTGAGAGCAAGTTCGATATGAAAAACCTTGGAGTTACGGATGCGATCTTAGGTATAAGAATCCATAGAACTCCACAAGGGTTGGCATTGTCACAGTCTCATTATATCAAAAATGTACTTGACAAATTCAAGTATGTGGAATTCGGTATTGTCAAGACTCTTTTGGATGTGAGCTTTGCACTCCGAATGAACGAAGGTGAAAGTGACTCAAAATTGGAGTACGCAAGAGTATTGGGATCTTTAATGTATATAATGAATTGTACACGACCAGACATAGTATGCGCTATTAGTAAATTGAGTCAATACAAGAGTAATTCCAATAAAACTCATTGGATGTTAATGAAAAGAGTTTTGGGGTATCTTAAATACACTCAAGATTATGCCTTACATTATAATAAATATCCTGCGGTACTTGAAGGATATAGTGATGCAATATGGATCATCGTATCGAACGAAGTAAAATCCATAAGTGGATATGTATTTACTATTGGTGGAGGAGCAGTCTCTTGGAAATCATCCAAACAGACTTGTATTGCTCACTCTACAATGGAATCTGAATTTATAACATTAGATAAAGCCGAAGAAGAAGCTAAATGGCTTCAAAATTTCTTGGAAGATATTTTGTATTGGACCAAGCCAGTGGCACCAATATGTATACATTATGATAGTCAAGCGGCAATAGGTAGGGCAGGGAGCATGATGTATAACTGTAAATCTCGTCATATAAGATGAAGACATAATACCGTTAGAGAACTTCTCTCTAGTGGAATTATAATAGTTGACTATGTAAAGTCAAAGGATAATGTGTCGGATCCACTTATAAAAGGCCTATCTAGAGAAGGAGTAGAAAGGACATCCAAGGGAATGGGTTTAAGGCCTAGGACAAGTCAGCATGACGATAACTCTACCTAGAAGACTGGAGATCCCAAGAGTTAGGTTCAAATAGATCAAACAAAGTTGTATCTGACAGGTTCAACATTGTCAATTACCTAACCCATTCTTATGATGTAGATAATGTATATTAAATAAAGATAAGACTTAAGGCGAAAAATCTTTTAATGATTATCTAAATTTGGCAGATTTGAAAAAATAGTTTAATCTATGGAATTGAACATTTAGAAATCACCTATGTGAGGGCGAAGTGGAAGCCACTTCAAGGAGAATGTTAGTAAAGGCCTATTCTCTAAGCTCTCATGAAACCGGGATGTGTTCATGGCTGAAAAGAACAAAATCATAAGAACCATAAACATTAAAAGGATGGTGGTGTGACATGTATTGTCTAGATATACGTTAAAGCTCGATGGTTCAAAGATATCAAATCTACCGATTGACCGAGTGCATCCGATGCATGTTCACTATGGAAAGTTCAAAGGAAAATCCACTTATCCAGATGCAATCAACCTTTGCTTGATGATCACATACTTCTCCATAAAAATTTTACAAAAAATAGCCATTCCCCATTCATGTGGGGGATTGTTGGGTTCATAGTATATGAAAGAAGTATGAATGGAAAAATGGAGAGTAAAATAGTGGAGAGAAGGAGACACTAAAATGAAAAGTGTACTCTCAAATTAGAAAGTTTACTCTTTCTCCCACATTGATGGAAGAAGATAACTTGAAAGTGTTTATAATCAAGAACACTTACTCCACATGGTAAGTGAGGCAAGAAATAAGATATGCCTCGCGCCGTCGTCGTCATCGCTCGCTCGTCTCAGCTTTGGCTTCGGCTTTGGATTTGGATCGATCGATGAGATCTATTTTTTTGGACAAAATTTATTTGAGATCCGAACATATCAAAAGAAAAACATAGGAAAATTTTCTGATACTCCATTTATATAATATGCATGCAGTAACAGTTGCAATGTTTCGAACAGAAATGATGGTTCAGTTGCACTATTTCAAGTGAACTGATGCACTGCTTCATGAACTGATGCATGCTTCAGAATAATGCAATCCTTAAATGAAGTAACACACTGTTTCATGAAATGAGATGATTGTTCAGGAAAAGACGCACTCTTTGATGAATAGATATGAATTTTCAGAAAGAGGTGCAACCTTTAAAGTGAACCATTGCCTCTTTTCAGAAGAGGCATGTTATGGCTATATAAACTTGCTTTCATTCACAAGTTTAGAGATGAAAAATTTGAGAATAAAAAACACTCTTCTTCACTTAAAAAATATTCTATGTGATCACACAAAACGTTCAGTGAGTTCAAAGATATTCCAATTGTTTGAGGTACCACTACAGTTGGTTTGTTTAGCCATTTTATCCTGGAAGGAAAAATTCCACAACCTCGGGTACAGTGAGGGGAATTATTTCCTTAAGGAAACTCCGTGAATTAGGACGACTTGTCCAGTTCTGCTTCATTTTTATTTCTGAAAACAAAATACACATCTTATAAAGATCACTTTGATCTTGGGTTGAGGGTATTTTTTGTACTTCATTGTGTTCTTGTTCTTAAACTTGAACTACTTGAAGTGGTTATTTCTAGCATATAGATTCTTGTACCCGTAGAAGGAAGAATAACAAAATATCATAATTATTCCAAACCATACATGAAGAACAGATCTCGAAGGTTGTTTGTTTAGCCACTCCAAACATATACTGTTCCTATTCGACACATGATCGAGTTTAGTTGGAAGAAATAGGCCAATTGCCCAGTGTTGTTTACTTTTTGCTTGTGCCAGCAAATCAAGAAATGTGCCTTCAATTACTTTGCTTGTATTATAGATAGTACCTGATCCAATATCCATATATGGACGATGAGAAAGTAAATAGTCCCTGATTATATCAGGCATCGTTCCTTCAAGGTACAATAGCATTTTAAGCAATTCTTCCCCAACTTGGACAGGCATCCTACTAAATAAGCATACATAACTGTACAAACTGAAAGCGGCATAGGAATTGAATAAATATGATTCAACATTGGGCATGGAAAAAACATCCTGAACATTATAGGACATAAAAGAATCACGTACAACAATGGCTTATCTGTATTTTAAGGAGATATCACGTAAGAAGAAAGCAATTGGCTCACGCAAAAGGAATGATGTTTCCCATAACGGAAAATGATGTGATGGGAATTTTCTCATGGTACTAAAGTCAGGTGGAGGTGAGGCAAATTCAGAAATTGGAATGTCATAGAAGTGGATTTTGGCTATGTCTGAAGGATTTAAGGTATTAGCTCGGACCTAAGCTTGATGGTTATATGTGGCTTAGCCAACATCATGAACTAGAATATCATATGATGAAGTGATTAAATAGGCGAGTTAAAGAAGTTGATTGATATGTGTTAGGGAATATGGAGTTCTGATGATGGACATGTGAATGAAACATGTTGTGCAAGCTGTTCCACCCAAGTGAATAAAGAAGAGTCACAGGCAAAACTACTAATAAGATGACACTGCATAAAAATAGGAGTGGATAAGTGACATGCTCTCAAACACTTATCACATCAGCTAAGTAGATGCAAAGGAGAGGATAAGTATCTAGAAATTAAGTTGATCAAGGAGTCCTGCAAGACTAAGAGATAGAAGAGAAGAGTACTATTTAATCAAGGAGAGAGAGACAGTAGTAAAGAGGGAGTGAAACTACTTGGGAGTCCTATTAAAGATAGAAGAGTATATCAACTAAAGGACTCCATCAAGAGTTGGCTTAAATACAACAACCGACATTCAAGTGTTTCACTTATGCACTAAAAAGATAGTCAACAATCAGTAAATCAGTTCTACAACTTGAAGAAGCTATTGGAGCCGCCTGGTCCTTTACCTAGATTCATAGACTATATGTAATAGGTTGGTCATTGAGTCATATTGAGTTGTGATTTCTAGTCTCAGTGAAGTATAAGCTGAGTTAGGATTAAATTTTTCATGTTGGGGAACTCAAAGACTTGAGAACACTTATCTTGGGAAGATTAGTGTTTTTGTAGAAGTAGGAGTTGGAAGTTTTAATTCCTAGTTTATAAGAAGTCTTGTAATTTGTTGATTGTTGAGGCTCAAGAGTTATAGTGAAGTTGGGGTTAAATCCTATAGAGGTATAGGTCGTAGTTTTTTATACCTTATTTGAGCCGAGTGTTTTCCACATAAAAATACTATGTTCAAGTTTTACTTCTGTGAACCACGTTAGCTTACTTGTTCCACATATAGGCAACCAGTAGAGTAAAATATTAAAATTAGTAGGGCACGCATCTTAACAAGTGGTATCATAGCGAGGTTGTCTTAAATAAAGCTAGCACCTAAGAAAAGATCACAACGATGAATTCCGCACCTCCTATTAGTTATAGTGAAGGTCAGTTAACTACTAGAACTCCACTCTTTGATGGTTCTCACTTTATTTAGTGGAAAACAAGGATGGAGATGTTCATCCAAGGTGAAGACTATGAATTATGAGATAGGATTACTGATGGTCCTACCATTCCAATGAAGATGGTTGATGGTGAACAAGTCCAAAAGGTAAGGAGTGATTTTACTGTTTATGACTTGGTGGCATTAAGGAAAAATACAAAAGCTAAGAACATTCTAGTCTGTGGATTAAGACCTGTTGAATACAACAGGGTGTCAACTTGCACCACTGCTAAGCAAATTTGGATGCATTGCTAAATGTATATGAAGGTACCTCTCAGGTAAGGAAATTCAGAATTTCCCTTTTGAGTATGAGGAATTCAAGATGAAGGAAAATGAATCCTTGCATGAGATGATGACAATGCTTACTGCATTAACAAATAAGCTAACCTCTTTAGGAAAAGTCATCACTGAGGAGGAATATGTTGAAAAGGTACTAAGGGTACTGCCAAAATAAATATGAAATGTTAAGGTAACTGCAATTAGGGAGGTTAATAAGGATCTCACAGGTATGACCCTAGATGAACTGGTAGGAAACTCGAGAACTTAAGAAATGGAAGTTGATGGAACCAAGGAACAAGGAGTTCTTGAGAAAATCTTGACATTGAAGGCTTCTGATAGTGATAATGAATTTGAACTTGATAAGGAACAAGTTGCCTTCATAACTAAGAACTTCAGCAAATTCTTTAAAAAGAAGAAGGGAGCAAGTATCAAAGAGCGTTCAAATAATAATCCAAATGGATGCTACAAGTGTGGTAAGACTGATCATCAGATCAGAGACTGTCTAGCCTGGAAAATAGAGTGGAAAAAGGAAAGGGTTGAAAAAGAACTGAAAGAAAAGGCAAAAAGAAAGGAGAAACATGTAATGATAGTAACTTGGAGGTCTAATTCAAATGATGATGAAGCTGATAAAACTGCATTCATGGCACTTGGAGATTCATACGTAGATGAAGAAGATGATGCTACTAAGGTAAGCATACTTGAACTTAAAGAAAAAAATCACTTGTTTTCTAAATCAAAACTTATTTCCTTGATGAGTGCACTTATTGATGATTTCCAAGAATTACCTTCTGATGGGGATGAGTTGTTCAATAGTTTTGCAAGCCTTAAATTTGATCTTATTGAATTAGAGGCTTGTAAAGTCACAGTTGACAAGAAAACCCGACTCTTAAGAAATAAGTTGCAGAACTTGATTCTTCTAATAATGATCTTAAGTCTGAAATCTTTAAATTGACTCTTGCTAAAAATGGAAAAAAAGGCCATGAGTAAAGAAAAAGAAAGTGCAGAACTTGAATTAGAAAAGTACAAACTAGAGTGCAGTAATATAGCTGACATGATAAACAAACTGAGTCAAGAAGTCTCTAAACTAAAACTTAATCTTGAAAGAGCTAATAGGTGAACAAATTTATCAAGAATTATTCACAAATTGAGTGAAAGAATTCACAATGAAAAGACAGGGTTAGGATTCCACAAAGGTAGTGCTGATACTAAAAATTTGTGTGAAGTCTGTGGAAACCTTGGACATCCAACCACTGAATTTCTAGTAGTTTCTAAAGACAGATCAAATAGTCAAAACCTGGCAAATAAAATCTCTCAGACCAAAAAGAAAAAAACTGGTTTAGGTCAGAGAAACAGGTTGCACTACATATTGCCAGCATGGACTTAAAGAAATTTGATTCATCTTTTTACTCATAAAATAGGACCCAAGCTTGTCTGAGTTTCTAAATCTAACCATTGATTTCTTTTACAGGAGAAAGTAAAAGGAAGCAAAAGGCATTGGTACTTGGACAGTTCTTGTTCAAGACACATGACTGGTGATAGTAAAAAGTTCCTCTCACTCTAAAAGATTAATGGAAGAGGAGTTTCTTTTGGTTATGAAAAAAAAAATCATACTGAAGTTGGAAAAATTGGCTCATCTGAGTCAAGAGCATTGGAAGATGTCTATCTTGTAGAAGGATTGAAGCACAACTTGCTGAGCATTTCACAACTGTATGATAAAGTAATAAAGTTATTTTCACTTCTGCAGGTGTCAAAGTCAAGAAAATGGACAGCAAGGAGATTGTGCTCACTGCTAGAAGATACAAAAATGTATACAAAGCTGACATAATGGCTATACCAGGACCAAAATTGACTTGTCTAAGTGAAATAGAAAATGATCCTTTCCTTTGGCACATGAGACTTGGAGATGCAAGTCTGAAACAACTAAACATACTTTTCTCCAAAGATATGGTATTGGGATTACCCAAGACCAAGTTTAAAGAGGAAAAGTTATGTGGTGCTTGTGTAAGGGGGAAGCAGGTAAGATCTTCTTTTAAGTCAAAGGACCATGTTAGCACTACCAAGTGCCTTGACCTGGTTCATATGGATCTGTGTGGACTAATGAGACTTCAAAGTAAAGGTGGAAAAAGGTATGTTTTTGTACTTGTTGATGATTATTCCAGGTTCACCTAGTCTTTGTTTCTAGCCTCTAAAGAAGATGCCTTTGATGTCTTTGCAATTTTCATCAAGAAAATTGAAAAGAAACTAAACACTTTCTTAGTTTCCATAAGATCTGACCATGGTACAGAATTTGAGAATGTCAAGTTCTTAGAATTTTGTTCAGAAAATGGTATAAATCATAATTTCTCTGCTCCTACAACACCACAAAAAAATGGAGTGGTGGAAAGAAAGAATAGAATCTTGAAAGATATGGGTAGAACAATGATGCTTGTAGCAAATATTGCTAAGAACCTTTGGGTTGAGGCAATAAGTACTGCAGTATATATCATAAATAGATGTATGATTAAACCTATGTTAGAGAAGACTCCCTATGAATTACTAAAAGGAAGATTTCCAAATATTTCTCATATTAAAACCTTTGGGTGTAAATGTTTCATACATAATAATGGAAAGGATAATCTGGGAAAATTTGATGCTAAAAGTGATGAGGGAATCTTCTTAGGTTATTCACTTCATAGTAAGGCTTATAGGGTTCTAAACATCAGAACAAACTGTGTTGAAGAAAGAATGCATGTAGTTTTTGATGAATCCTGTGTTAAGACTAACTTGCAGGATGGAAGTGCCACCAAGGAACAGGTTACACAACTCGATTCATCGACTGGAGCTACCAAACATGGAGGCACCTCAATAAGGGGAACTGAGTTTGGAGGCATAGTGACAGTGGGAACTGAGCCACCAACTACCCCAACTCAAAACATCACCAGTGATCCTAGTAGTTCACTAGGCTTGATCCCAAAAGGTTACAAGTATCAAGGATCACATCCTATTGAGAATGTTCTTACTGATCTCACTTCTGGGATCACTACAAGGTCTAGATTAAGAAGTATGTGCCTTTAAGACATTCCTATTTGAGATTGAGCCAAAGAAGGTAAATAAGCATTGCTTAATGCTGACTGGATCATAACCACGTAGGAAGAGTTAAATCAGTTTAAGAGAAGCAAAGTATGACACTTAGTTCCTCTTCCAAAAGATATAATAGTAATTGGGAAGAAGAGGGTGTACTAAAATAAAGTTGATGAGCATGGAACAGTTACAAGGAACAAGGCAAGATTGGTGGTCCAAGGATATAATCAAGAAGAAGGCATAAATTTTGATGAGACCTTTGCTCCTGTAGCCAGAATTGAAACTATTAGATTATTTATTTCATTTGCTGCCTACATGGAGTTCATTCTATATAAAATGGATGTTAAGAGTGCATTCTTAAATGAAATTCTCAAAGAGGAGGCATATGTTAAACAACCTCTAGGGTTTGAAAGCAAAAAGTATCTTAATCATGTGTATAGACTGTATAAGGCCTTGTATGGGTTGAAACAAGCTTCAAGAGCTTGGTATGAGAGATTGTGAAAGTTTTTACTAGAGCATAGACATACTAGAGGTAAAATTGACAACACTCTCTTCTTGAAACCGATGGAAAAGATCTGTTGGTTGTGCAGGTATATGTAGATGACATTATTTTTGGCTCCACAAACATGAACATGACTTATGATTTTGCCAAAGTCATGAGCTGTGAATTTAAAATGAGCATGATGGGGGAGTTAAACTACTTCTTGGGATTGCAAATCAAACAAACAACATCTGGAACAATGATTCATCAGCAGAAGTATGTTATAAAATGTAACACCTCACAAAAATTGTCCATGTGTTAGCTCGTGGTATTATGCTCTTAGAGTTAAATGACTAGAGTTGTGTCAAAGAAGCTTAGTCTCATTTTTGACTTCCAAAGTGAGTAAAGTTTAAACCATATGTAATTTCCCTAATTTCATCTCATTAAGGGTATATTAGGTATTTTCCACCCCCTTATCAGTCTAAACACAGGATTTAATCCCAAATGAACTCATTATTGATATTTTCATCAAAAACCATCAAGAACACTCTTTAGGGTTTTAAACAAGAAAAACCCAAATAACTCAAGATTTAACTGTGGGTTGTCAAGATTGATTGAAGATTTGGAATCTCTAAATCGTAGGCTTCAAGAATTATCCATCAAATTTCTAAATTGAGGTACATGAGGTTTATCCTAAAAACTACATGAGCTTGTAAATACTAGAACATGATTTAAAGATTATCAAGCATGAATTTAGAAAGGGGTTTTTGAAATACATTATTTATTATGCATTATGAATGTTTAATTGTTTTGTTGATTTGGTCTTTAGGCCTTTCCCCCTTAAATTGATTTACATGTATATGTATATGTATGAAAATTTATATTTAAGATTATTTGAGAGCACAACTTATGAAATCCCTCTCTTGTGATGACTTTAAGTTTATGATCTTAATGTGAAGGATTTGAAATGCATGAATTGTGGCTTGAAATTTGTTTACTCAAATACCATAGTATTTTGAGCATGATTTAGAGATTTAAGAGAGGAAGTTTCTTGATGTAAATATATTTTGTTAAAAGAGAAAGATTTACATGAGATTAAGAGATTTGACATGACCACCTTGCATCATTGAAAGTTTGACAAAGAGAGTTGCATATATGTGTTTACATGAGTTTTAGAGAAAGAGTTCTTTGAAATGATTTATTGATATGGTGGTCCCGAATATATGTTTTGAAAATAGAGATTGTAATATGCTAATAATGGCTCAGAAATGTGACTTGCAAGTCAATGGTATAACGATACCATAAGTGTGTATGCCATAATAGAGTATGTTTCAGAGTTTGATTTCAGAGAATGCACGTTTTAAATAGTTAAAACTAGGCTTAAAGAGGGTTAAGTGGTTACCCAAAGAAGGTTTGAGTTCAAGTAACTCTTAGCCTAAAACCGTGATTTGCCAATCCGGGTATATTATTTTTATGCTGGCGACAATCGTGTGGCGTAGCAGAGTCAGAGACTCCAACCCTTGCGGCACACTTGGATTGGAGGCTTCCCCGCCGAGTAAATGGCGGATTCCATATAGCCTATGGAATTTTAGAGTTGTAGGGTATACCACCTAGCGTAGAAGTAAAATGAAGAGTGTCACAGAGTTCAGATGATTTTACAGAGTCTTTAGAAAATGCTCATGAGATTTCTTACTATATGATATATTTATGAACTGTTTTAAATTGCCCTCATATATGTTTAATGTAAATTAGTATTTTGGATTTGCTTTGCGTACCAGTACATCTGTATTGACCTCCTACCTTCCATGTTTGGAGGCTCAGTCCAAGGGTCTTGCTAATCAGTAGAGTATTCCAGAGAGAAGTGAGCCTTCTTTGTTCTATAAAGCCTGTTAGTTCATATTATGTTATTCCATTGGTTTGGTCTACTGGGGGCCTTGTCCCAGTTTTTAGATAGTTGTCAATTTTCATATAGTAGGAATTTTGCAGACTGTTCTAGATGTTATTTAGTTGATTTTGGATTTCATTTCTTATTGTTAAACGAAATCCAGAGTATGACCATATTTCTGTATCAAATTATATTTCACATCTTTTTTTATTATATGAATGTTGTGCATGATTACCAGATAGAGTAGGACGCCTGAGCCTTCATGGTTCGGGATGTCTGTCACGGTTAGGCCCTAGTTTCGGTCATGACAAACTTGGTATCAGATCATGGTTCATGGTCCTAGGTTGTCTGCAAAATCGCGTCGGGTAGAATCTTGTTTATGAGTGTGTAGCGCACCACACTTATAAGCAGGTGGATACTAGGAATTTAGGAATGTTTCTCTTCTTTGTGGTTTAGTTCATGCTTCAAAGTTTGAGTTGTCCCCTAATTAATGATCTATTGTGTTTCAAAAAAACAATCGTGCCTCCTCGTCATACTATCGATCAGAATGCAGAGACAGATGAGGTCCGTCCCACTCATAGGATAAGGACCTGAAATAAAGCTCAGACTCTGGAGATTGATGTTACTCCCATAGTCCCACCTACTCAGACCAGCCCACTAAGGGAACCCAGAGCTCCCCGAATGGGGACTAACCGCACTCAGCCTCATGAGAGAGAGGTATCTAATGCAGAATTCAGACAGTTCATTCATATGCTTGCCCAGTTAGTAGCCACACAGTCTCAATGGTCGAAAAATATTGGGTTTGCATCTATTACGTCTAAAGCTACAAGAGTGGGCTAGTTCATGAGAATGAACCCACCCAAGTATACTGGTACCAAGGTAGAAGAGGATCTATAGGAGTTTGTGGATAAGATAGAGAAGATCTTTAAGGTGGTGCATGTAGATGAGGTAGAAGGGGTTGAGTTAGCGGCTTACCAGCTCAAGGATGTAGCGAACCAACGGTATAGCGAGTGGGAAGATTTAAAGAGTGAGCATGTTGAGCCCATAGTTTGGGCTGAGTTTGTGGAAGCCTTCCTTTATCGATTCTTTCCTCTCGAGCTGAGAGAGGCCAAAGCTGAAGAGTTTATGAATCTAAAGCAGGGTAAGATGAATGTCCAGGAGTACACTCTAAGGTTTAACCAACTAGCCTGTTATGCTCCAGAGATGACTAGTAATATGAGAGCCCAAATGAGGAAATTTGTATCCGGCCTTTCAGATGACTTAGTGCTTAAATGTCAGGGAGCAATGTTGAATTGGGACATGGATTTAACCAAACTATCAGTCCACATACAGTAAGTTAAGGAAAATAAAAAGAAAATCCCTAAATCTAAAGAGAAGGATAGATAGGAAAAAGAGCTAAAATAACATACCAGAGCTATAGTCAGCAACAGAGTGGGAATTGGGGTAACAAATAGCAGCAACAGAAGAATTGGGGTAATGCGCAGTCTGCAACCAGTGCCCCGGTGACCAGACCCCCAGCCAGACAACGCACTCAGGACTTTTAGTATGGTTAAGGGCTGAGGATTCTGGGTTCATAGTCTCAAGGAAGTGTAGCTCAGACCTCTCGAACATACTCGTACTGTGAGAAATGTGGGAGGAATCATCCAAGGAGTGTCAGTTTGGCGCTATAGTGTGTTATTTTTGTGGTCATCTAGGCCATATACAGAGAGAATGTCCAACAACAAAGGTTAATATTAGCGGAGCCAAGTCACAGTCTAATTCTTGTATACCACCACCGCCTTAGAAGGATGCCACTGCAGCCGTCGAAAACGGCTGTAATCGGTTATACGCCTTGACCAACCGCCAAGAGGTAGAGGCCTCACCATATGTAGTTACTGGTACATTGCAAATATTTTCGCATGATGTTTATATGTTACTTGATCCCAGGTCTACCCTGCCTTACGTGACCCCTTATGTGGTTGTTGGTTTTGGGTTGGAGCTCGATGTAATTGTCAAACCTTTTTCTATTTCCACTCTGATGAAAGACTTTGTTGTGTCTAGGAGGGTGTATAGAAATTATGTGGTGACTGTTTGTGGGTGGGATACTGCAGCAGACTTCGTAGACTTAGACATGGTTGATTTTGATGTTATCTTAGGGTGGATTAGCTTTATTCGTGCTATGCCACGATAAATTGTAGAACCCAAAAGGTTACTTTCTCTTTCCTGAATGAACCAACAATAGAATGGGAGGGACATTCTTTATCACCTAGAGGGAATTTTATCTCTTGTATCAGAGCCCGTAAACTCACTTCAAAGGGTTGTTTGTATCATCTTATTTGGGTTGAAGACTCGAATACTGAAAGCCTTTCTCTTCAGTTCACCCTGTGGTGAATGAGTTCCTAGAAGTTTTTTTAGATGATCTCCCAGGAATACCACATGATAGGGAGATAGATTTTGGTATTAATTTGTTGCCAGATACCCGTCCCATCTCTATTTTTCCGTATAGAATGGCTCCTGCAGAGTTGAAAGAGTTGAAAGAGCAGCCAAAAGATCTTTTGGATAAAGGTTTTATCCGTCCTAGTGTTTATCCCTAGGGTGCACCTGTACTCTTCCCGCGAAAGAAAAATAGTTCCCTTCGTATATGCTTAGATTACCGCCAATTGAATAAGGTTGTGATTAAAAATAAATATCCTCTTCCTAGTATTGGTGATCTTTTTGACCGGCTTCAGGGTGCTAAATGTTTTTCAAAGATAGACCTTCGTTCGGGATACCATCAATTGAAGGTTAGAGAGTTAGATATTCCTAAAATAGTGTTTCGAACTAGATACGGTCATTATGAATTCTTAGTCATGTCCTTTGGGTTGACTAACGCCCCTACGACTTTCATGGACCTTGTGAATAGGGTTTTCCATCAGTTTGTAGATCTGTTTGTTATGGTTTCATTGATGATATTCTGATTTATTCCAAAAGTGAGGAGAACCACGCAGTCACCTCCGAATCATCCTTCAAACTCTCAAAGATCATGAGTTGTATGTGAAATTTTCCAAGTGTGAATTCTAGCTTAATGCTATTGCTTTCTTAGGGCATATTGTGTCTAGTGACGGGATTAAGGTTGATCCCTAGAAGATTGAGGCAGTGAGAAAATGGCCCAGACCCACGACTCCAACCAATATTCCGAGTTTCTTAGGTTTGGCAGGGTATTACAGAAGATTTATAGAAAGTTTTTCTTCCATAGTTGCACCACTTACTAAGTTGACTCAGAAAAAGGTGAAGTTCGTATGGTCTAACTCCTGTGAGAATACTTTTGAGAAGTTAAAAGATAAGTTGACAACTGCTCCTGTTTTGACTCTTTCGGAAGGTACGGAGGGGTTCGTTGTGTACTGTGATGCGTCCCATGTGGGACTTGGGTGTGTACTTATGTATCATGGTAAAGTGGTGGCTTATGCGTCTAGGCAGTTAAAAGTGCATGAGCAAAATTACCCCACCCATGACTTGGAGTTAGCGTCGGTGGTGTTTGCACTCAAAATCTGGTGGCATTATCTCATGGGGTACATTTTAATATATTTACTGACCACAAGAGTTTATAGTATGTTTTCTCAAAGAAATAATTGAACCTCAAGCAACGGCGTTAGTTGGAACTTTTAAAGGATTATGACATGAGCCTGCATTTCTATCTGGGCAAGGCAAATATGGTAGCCGACGCCTTTAGTATGTTATCTATGGGTAGTATTTTGTATATTAATAAGGGAAAGAGGGAGATAGTGAAGGATATTCACTGACTTGCAAATCTAGGAGTACGACTCTTGGATTCTGAAGATGGGGTAGTGGTTGTTCATGAGGTAGCTAAATCTTCCATTTGTGCTGAAGTTAAAGAGAAGCAGGTTGAAGATCCCATCTTGATACAAATCATGAAAGATGTGGGTCAACAGAAGGTGATGTCTTTTGAAATTGGTGGTGATGGAGTTTTGAGATATCAGGGCAGACTATGTGTGCCAGATGTAGATGGGTTACGAAAGAGTATCTTTGATGAAGCTCACACTTCGAGGTATGTTGTTCACCCAGGATCTAGTAAGATATATCATGATCTGAAAGCTATTTACTAGTGGAATAATATGAAGCATGATGTGGCTAATTTTGTTGCCAAGTGTTTGAATTGTCAACAAGTGAAAGTAGAGCATATGAGGTCAGGTGGTACTTCCCAGGAGATACCCTTGCCTTTGTAGAAATGGGAGATGGTCAATATGGACTTCATCATGGGACTTCCAAGGTCCCTAAGCCAGTATGATTCAATTTGGGTGATTGTTGATCGACTGACCAAGTTAGCTCACTTTCTTCCTGTCAGAACTAACTATTCGGTAGATGACTATGTCAAGCTGTACATTGAGGAGATAGTCCGTTTGCATGGAGAACCTGTATACATCATATCTGACCGAGGTACGCAATTCATTTGCAATTTTAGAGGTCTTTTTAGAGGGGTTTAGGTACCCAAGTGAACCTAAGTACTGCATTCCACCCTCAGACTGATGGGCAAGATGAGTGCACCATTCAGACTCTTGAGGATATGTTAAGGGCCTGCATAATTAACTTCAAGGGGAGTTGGGTGGATCACTTTCCATTAATAGCGTTCGCATATAATAACAGTTACCATATCAGTATTAAGATGGCTCCTTTTGAGGCATTGTATAGGAGAAGATGTAGGTCGCCAATAGGGTGGTATGAAGTGGGTGAGACTCAGTTATTTGGGCTTGATCTTGTTCATCAAGCAATGGAGGATGTGAAAAGTATTAGAGAACGACTTAAGACAGCCTAGAGTTGACAGAAGTCCTACATCAGTGTTAGAAGAAGAGACTTAGAGTTTGAGGTTGGTGATTGGGTATTTCTCAAAGTTTCTCCTATGAAGAGAGTCATGCATTTTGGGAAGAGAGGTACGCTGAGTCCTCGCAATATAGGGCCATACCAGATTTTGAGAAGGATAAAGAGAGTTGCTTATTGTCACCCCCCCTTTTCGCCAGCAAGGATCGAGTCGAAGGGTTTTTCTAATTAAAGTGATAGTTTTGAATAAGGATTATTTTATTTATAGAGTCGCCACTTGGAATTGAGTTAGGGTGTTCCAAGTCACCTTTTTGAATCTCTAATCAAAAGAAAATGACTCTTTGTTGGTCTGCGAAAACAGAAGATCGGGTAAGGAATTCTGTTGATCGAGTGGAAGGTGTGAGGCACCCCTCGAGTCCCGTGGTTCTAGCACGGTCGCTTTTATTGACTTATAATTAAACTAAACTATTTTGACCAATTTTGTTAAGACCTAAATTCACTCATTTTATTTAAAACTAGTCTATTATTTTATGTTAAATAAATCAATAAAAATTAATTTTACAAAAATATTTGTCAAGGCGCATTATTGCATCCTTGAATTCTAAATATCTTAGAAAGATGTGTATGTCGCATTCTTAATTGAGAAGAATATTTTAAACGTGTCTAAAATTTATCTAACGCTAAACATCGAGTTATCTTTTTTTATTTTTTATAAAAACTTGCAACAATTTATCTGTTCAAAAAAATGCTACTTAACCTTAAAAGATATTCAACTAAAATAATTAATTAATTTAATAAATAATTATTAAATTTATTAATAAATAAAAAATAATACAATTTCTAATGTGAAAAACATGTTTTATAACTTCAAAAATAAATACTTTTTTTTGTTTTATATTATTTCTTGCTATTTTTCCTATTAATTTTATCCTCTCTTTTCTATTGTCAAATATGATGGGTCTTGATTTAAAATTTAAAATCATGTACCATGCGATTTGCTATGGATAAATTTTGACCAAACTGAAAGTCAACTCAAACTCTATCACAATTAAAAATCTTATCAGATGATAAATGTAAATGCATCCAATCAATTGAAACCAAATATTCAACCACTACAATTAGAACAAAAGATCAAACATAAACGAAAACGATAAAATTAAATTACTATACTTGACCTAACTTATTATTTAAATTGATAACTTAAACCTCAAGATTCAATTTTTAAACCAACTATAGAAATTGTTTTCTTTTTATTCTTAACAACTAACAACAATAACAAAACAAAGATCCAAATAAAAAGAATGAATAAAGCGGTGCTCTTTCATTATTTTATCAACTCTATCTTTTCTTTTCTTTTTAAAATTTTTTCATTATCTGTTTGCATGTTCATGTCTCTATTTTTTTATCCTTTCCTTTCTTCTTAAGATTTTGTTTCTTCCAGTTTTATGTGTCTTCTATTTTTGTGTGTATACATATGCACGTGCATGTTATTTTTTCAACCCTTCGCTTTTTAAATCTTTTTGCATGCATTGCATTCATGAATCAAAGTTGTGGTTTATAGCACAATACATACTAATTATTTGTATTAACGCAATTTACATCTTTAAAACTAATAAATTTGAAATCATCTCATTCAAAATTCATAGTCAATATAATTAACATTATCTTCAAAAAAACATTACATGAATTACAAATAAAGGCGTAGAGCATAAACTAAATAATTAATTACACATACGAAATAATATAACAAACTATTGGAATAACTTCATTCATGCTTTAACCCCAAAAGGTAAATAAAATTATAAATAAAGAATCCGAATAAGAACCTGTGTGGTAGAATAACTGAAATAGAAACAAAAAACGTCTTCACCGAAAAAAATTCAAACGAAACCCAAACTTGAACTCAAATCATCCCTTTTTTTGTTCCTTTTTCTCTCAAGTCTACTTTTATCTTCTGTTTTGCTTGTTTTTCCATCTTTGTCCGTTTCTTTTCCTTATGTCTCCCTTTGTTTTTGCTTCTGCTGTGTTCCTTTTTTTTTGTTGATGGTTTTTTTCAAGTTTTTTGTTGTCTTTCTCATGTGTGTATATATATAGGGGTGTGATGTGAGAGGTTGAGGGAGTTTGAGGAAAATAAGGAGGTGATTGGGATAGGTTAGGATAGGATAGGATTTCTAAAATTGAATTTTATTTTTAAAAGAAGATAATAATAACAAATAAAAATAATAAATAAATAAATAAATAAAATAATAATAATAATACTAATAACAATAAATAATAATACTAATAATAATTATTATAATATAATAACTATTTAATTTTTATATTTAAGAAAATATAATAAAAGTTTAAAAATAGTCAAAAATAAATATAATTCAGAAAGTACTAAAACTACTAACTTATTTATTTAAAAAGAAACATATTTTTTTTAAAATAATATCCTAAAATTAATTTCATTTAGTTATTTATTTTTTAACTATAAATTTATTAAAAATAAAATAATAATATAATAATATCGAATCAAATATAAATATTTAATATTGAAAAATATATATATTACACTCGGGGAGGGTCAAAAATCACGTGTCTACATTTTGCCCCTCTTTGTTTGAAATCTCAAAGAGTTTTCATACAAATAAGTAGATAAACATATTATTTTTGATCCTCCGATTATTCAAAAAGAATATAAAATGAAACAGGAAATTTGACCGTGTCCTGATTTTGGACCGCTTACATATCCCGGGTTATAAGGGAATCAGGTTACGTATAGTTCAAAGGTAGAATAGTGAGAGAACGTGTTAGATATCGAGTGAGGTTCCATCGAGTTTCCGGTTGATGACTTCTCCTTTTACATTTACATGACTAACAAAAATTAAATTGAAGATGCAAGTGAAAGATCTTATCTATTCTGCTTTTCTGGAATCTTATCTTGAATCTTCATGACTTCTCAAATGGTGAGATAGTTGTTATTCTGAGTTGAACTTGAAACACAAAATGTTCCCCCTCGTTGGCTTTTGACATTAGAGAGGAACTTGACAATCGATTTATTTTTCAGATTTTCTTCTGGTTTGAACTTGAAAATCTTCATCCTATTCTTCAAGCAAGCTCCTGGCTTGCTTTTATTTCGCCCTGTTCTTCAGGCGGACTCTTGGACTTGATTTTATTCACCTTGTTCTTTACGCGGGCTCCTGGACTTCCATTTTTCTTCACCTTGTTCTTTAGGCAGGCTCCTGGACTTTCTTTTTTCTTCACCCTGTTCTTTAGGTGGGCTCCTATACTTTCTTTCTTTATTCACCCTGTTCTTCAGATGGGATCTTGACTTGTTACTTCCTTACCCTATTATTCAAGCGGGCTCCTCACTTGTTACTTCTTCATCTTTTTTTTCAGGCAGGCTCCTGGACTTTTTTCTCTTCACCCTATTCTTCAGGCGAGACTCTTGGACATACAATTCCTTCACCCTATTCTTTAGGCGGGCTCCTGGACTCAAAGTAAATAGTAAAACTATAAAAATAACATCCCATTCTTCAGGAAGGTGTAACGCCCCAGAAAATGGGTCCCGGAGCGTCACACGGTGCTTGAGGCTACGAGTATCCCCTAGCTAACCCTTTGAGCCATTTTCATTCAGTTCAACACAAATTAACGGGGTTTCGATAAATAACCCTTAAATATCAACAGAGTAATCATCATCCAAGAATAAAAGAATTTCAGAAAGATAACAAAATACGACTTATTAGTCAACTCCCAACATCTATACTAGTCTGACAAGCCTCTAAGAAAATCAATAAAACCAACGAGCCATTGAGACATGCCCCAACTGACTCATACTCAGTTATCAAATGTAAACAATTTCGTGAAATCAACATCAGACATCACGTTCTCGAAACATGAGGACTCACCACAACAAAGGATATAGAACAACATGCCCGAAGAATCATTGTCGAACCTGGAACTGAGCACCTAAACCTACATTTCAAGAAAATGCAGCCCACATCCGAAGATGTGGGTCAGTACCATGGAAAGGAACCGAGTATATGGGGGTGTATGCAGTTGTATAAACATCATCATCATAAATATTTATATGAAATATGCAGGATGTATGAAAGACTCACATAGCCCGAAGAAAATCATCATAATTATGAGAGGATGAAATAAGTACAATAACACCTATGAGTCATCACATAATTTGTCAATCACTTTCAGTTCGTCAAGAATATCAATTCTCATAATGTAAATATCATTTAAATCTTTTGAAAGAATAACTTTCACAATTTCACTTTCGAATCACTTCACCATTCACCATAGACACAAGGAAACACACATACACTGGGAGATACTATAACCGACATAAACCATGTGAGCTACATGAAGTCCAACGTACAACCAACGTTGGGGAGAGCCGTCGTATCCTTGCCATCAAAGTAGGACTATCGATATCAAATCCACACAAACTAGTGATCACTATATAAATCAGCCTCAGGCTCACTCCTACGGGGGCACGTAGTTCTAAGGAAGTAAGATCGCTTTATACCTTTCACTCGGTGCTAAAGATTTCTCCTAAACTTAGCTCAGATCATTTCAAAGACAATCCACAACAAAACAATTTCAGTAATATATAAGTATACATCGGGAGCCATCATGCTTTCCATCTATCAAAATCAAGCACGTTGTGGATTTCTTTCACACTTGAGTTCAAATCAACTCCATTAAGACCAAAAGGTCAAATAATTCAAAATATCTCAAATATTCAACATCAACGTGCTTATAACACACACTTTCTCAAAAAACACAATTTTCAATGGGGATTCACGATCCAAATATCAAAATCATGATAAATATCGTTCAAGATTCATGCTTTATATCTCCACACATGTAAGTTCATATATCAAAATCATAAACATCAAGATTTCATAATAATCATCATAAGATATGGGTTCATGCTTCAAATTCGTAAAAATCAAATAAAAATCATGCCTTTATAAAGAAAATTACTTTTGGGCACAAGCACGAAAGAGAGTTCTTATTGAAAAATTCCACATACCTTGAGTGATGAACTTTAGATCGATACTCGTTTTTGAGATGTTAATCGTGCCTTTGAATGATGGTTCTTGAACTTGAAAATTTGAATAAATTTGCAGAATTAATGGTGAACTTTAGAGGTTCTTGAAGTTGTATGTAGGAGCTTAGGGTTTTCTTTTTGAGGGAATTTGATGAAATATAATATATAATGCTTCTAATAGGCTTTAATATAGGTTTTGGATGGGTTTTGGGTGAGGGGAAATGACCAAAACGCCCCTAAAAGTCAAATAATTCTCAAATTTGTCCTTTGGTGGACTGTTTTGATAGTCTGAAGTAGATCAACCATAAAGTTTTACTCCGATATCCAAATTCGATGAAACCAATTTCATTAGAAAGAGGATTCTCATATCTTTCCGTTGATATATATTATCTCACCCAGATCATTGTGTACGAGGAGTTATGATCCTTTGAAGTTGACTAAGAAATTCACTTTTGGTAGGCTGAAGTAGATCGACCATAACTTTTTGCTCCGATAGACAAATTGGATGAAACCAATTTCATTGGAAAGAGGACTCGTAGAGCTTTCCGTTGATATATAGTAGATCACCCAATGTATTGGTAGTTATGATTGTTTAAAGTTGGAGCAAAAATACGCCAGGCCTCAGTACTTTTTCCTGCACGTTTTACTGTTCACTACTATTCACGGTTCGATCGGAATGTTCATAAATCATCGCTTGGATGTCCGTTTTGGATGAGCCATGTATCGTTAGAAAGTTTATTCGATACTCTACACAATGGTGGGTCATAATCTAAGACATTCCGCATGAAAAATTTATAATTCATTCTAGAAGATAGAACCCAACACGTTTACGTATAAAATTTCAATGAAAAATTTCCTGGGGTATTACATCATCCCCCTTGGAAAAATTCATCCTCGAATGACTCAAACATGTCAAGATTAGATAGGGAATAGAGCATACAGCTTGAACCATTCGTTAGACTCATCACCACATCATTTCTCACTCCGAATGCAACATAGAATGCATAAATTCAAGAAACTACAGCTGAACACATAATAAATGATAGCTGAACTGCTGCAACTTTTATCAAAAGTGCATGATTTAGGAAAGAATTGTACCTTCGGCTTGATCAAAGTTTGCGGAAAATAGGTGCGGGTACTTGGATCGCATATCCGCCTTAGCTTCCCAAGTTGCACCCTCAACAAATTGGTTTCGCCACAACACCTTGACCAAGGGAACTTTGTTCCTTAGTCTTCGGACACTGAAATTAAGAATCTCAACAGGAATCTCATCAAAAGAAAGATTTTCTTTAATGTCAACACTCACAGAGGAATCCACTACCACCACATCGCTAATATGCTTTCTAAGCATGGAGACATGGAATATTGGATGAACAGAGGACAACTCGGAAGGCAACTCAACCTCATAAGCTACCTTACCAACACGGCTAAGAATTTTGTAAGGACCAACATAACGGGGACTAAGCTTCCCCTTCTTTTCGAATCTCTTCACCCCCCTCATGGGTGAAATTTTCAGATACACTAGGTCACCAACTTCAAACTCAAGGTCTCTCCTTCTAACATCCGCATATGACTTCTGATGACTCTGCGCAGTTTTCAACCTTTCCCTAATCAACTTAACTTTTTCCATAGCCTCAAATACCGAATCAGGACCACTCACAGCCGCTTCACCCACCTCGAACCAACCTATGGGTGATCTACACTTCCTCCCATATAAGGATTCAAACGGAGCCATGCCAATACTAGAGTGGAAACTGTTATTGTAAGCAAATTCTATCAACGGTAAGTGATCATCCCAACTTCCCTTAAAGTCAAGTGTACAAGCTCTCAATATATCCTCTAAGGTTTAGATGGTCCGCTTAGCCTGACCATCGGTCTGCGGATGAAAAGCAGAACTCAAAAGCACTTGGGTACCATGACCCTTCTGAAAAGCTTTCCAAAATTGCAAAGTGAACTGAGTACCCCTATCCGAAATGATAGACAAGGGAACTCCATGCAGTCTGACTAACTCTCAGATATACAATCTAGCGTAATCCTCAGCAGTATATAAGGTATGAACAGGCAAGAAATGAGCAGACTTAGTCAATCTATCAACCACAACCCAAATGGAATCATGATGGCGTCGAGAAGGAGGTAAACTAATCACGAAGTCCACATTTATATCTTCCCACTTCTAGGTGGGAATACTAAACTCTTGTATCATACCACCAGGTCTTTGGTGTTCAACCTTAAACTATTGGCATATTGCACAATTAGCTACAAACGCTGCTATATCTTTCTTCATACCACTCCAACAATAGATTTCCCACAAGTCTCGGTACATCTTGGTGGCACCAGGATGAATAGAATATCGCGCCCTGTGCACTTCAGCCATAATCTACACACAATATCGCGCCCTGTGCACTTCGGAACACACAATCTACCCTACAATCTCAACACACCATCTCCCCCTTGGGAGAAAACCTCTACTTTTTGGTCCTTGACTGACTCCTTCAGTCTGACCAAACTAGCATTTAAGTATTGCTTTTCCTTCACTTTCGAAACCAAGGAGGATTCTAAACTACTCTGAACCCCTATACCACCTTCAGTAGAGTCAAACAACCTAACCCCCAATCTAGCCAAACGATGTACATCATGAGCCAACTCTTTCTTACCTTCTACCACATGCGAAACACTACCCATGGACACTCTACTTACAAAATCCACCACAACATTGGCCTTGCCCGGATGGTACAGCACACTCATATCATAGTCCTTTAATAATTCTAACCATCGTCTCTGCCTAAGATTCAATTCTCTCTGGGTAAACACATATTGTAGACTCTTATGATTAGTGAAAATATCAACATAGACATTATACAAATAGTGTCTCCAGATTTTCAAAGCAAACACAACAGCAGCCAACTCAAGGTCATGGGTGGGGTAATTTTTCTCATAGGGTTTCAACTGTCAAGAAGCATAAGCTATTACCATACCCTTCTACATCAATAAGCAACCCAACCCAACACAACTCTTGAAGCATCACAGTACACCACAAAACCATCAACACCATCAGGCAAAGTCAAAACAGGGGAAGTCGAGTCTTCAACTCTTGAAAACACTTCTCACAAGATTCGAACCACAAGAACTTCACTTTCTTTTGGATCAACCGAGTCATGGGAGACATTATAGAGGAGAAACCCTCAACAAAATGGCGATAATAGCCAGCTAAACCCAAGAAACTTCGGATATCAGTCGGAGAAATAGGTCTAGGCCAATTTCTAACAGCTTCGGTCTTTTGGGGATCAACTCTAATACCCTCGGAAGAAATGATATGACCCAGAAAAGAAACTGACCTTAGCCAAAACTCACACATACTGAACTTGGCAAACAACTTATGATCTCTAAGGGTTAGAAAGATAGTTCGGAGATGATAAGAATATTCATCCTCACTACGGGAGTACACCAGTATATCATCGATGAACACTATGACAAATATATCTAGATATGATTTGAACATTTGTAGTAACAGCTTGGGCCAGCACCTGAAAGGCTGTCCGAAATTTAGCATGAGACACGTTTTCATTCAATGGGTCAGCGGATTGAGCTTGCTGACCATCATTATTTCTTCTTGCTCGGCGTGGAGGCAATATATCTGAAAGAGGAGAGCACGAATCAATAGCAGAGAGAGACACTTTAAGCACGATAAACTTCTGAAAGAAAGAATCATACTTTTTCCTGAAATATTTTGTAGCCTCTTTCTCATAGATGTGGCGCGCTACACACCAATGATCAAGACTCTATATAACGCGGCTTTTCAGACTCCCTAGGACACCTTAAAACCTTAGGATCTGATACCAAGTTTGTAACGCCCTAGAAAATGGGTCCTGGAGCGTCACACGGTTCTTGAGGCTACGAGTAGCCCCAAGCTAACCCTTTGAGCCATTTTCATTCAGTTCAACACAAATCAATGGGGTTTCCATAAATAACCCTCAAATATCAACAGAGTAATCATCATCCAAGAATAAAAGAATTTCAGAAAGATAACAAAATATGACTTATTAGTCAACTCCCAACATCTATACTAGTCTGACAAGCCTCTAAGAAAATCAATAAAACCAGCGAGCCATTGAGACATGCCCCAACTGACTCATACTCAGTTATAAAATATAAACAATTCTGTGAAACCAACATCAAACATTACGTCCTCGGAACATAAGGACTGACCACAATAGAGGATGTAGAACAGCGTGCCCGAAGAATCACTGTCGAACCTGGAACTGAGCACCTGAACCTACATTCTTAGAAAATGCAGCCCACATCCGAAGATGTGGGTCAGTATCATGGAAAGGAACCGAGTATAGGGAGTTTATGCAATTATATAAACATCATCATCATAAATATTTATAAGAAATATATAGGATGTATGAAAGACTCAAATAGCTCGAAGAAAATCATCATAATTATGAGAGGATGAAATAAGTACAATAACACATGTGAGTCATCACATAATTTGTCAATCACTTTTAGTTCATCAAGAATATCAATTCTCATAATGTAAATATCATTTAAATCTTTTGAAAGAATAACTTTCACAATTCCACTTTTAAATCACTTCACCATTCACCATAGACACAAGGAAACACACACACATTGGGAGATACTATAACCAACATAAACCATGTGAGCTACATGGAGTCCAACGTACAACCCACGTTGGGGAGAGCCGTCGTTCCTTGCCATCGAAGTAGGACTATCAATATCAAATCCACACAAACTAGTGATCACTATATAAATCAGCCTCAGGCTCACTCCTACGGGGGCACGTAGTTCTAAGGAAGTAAGGTCGCTTTATACCTTTCACTCGGTGCTAAAGATTTCTCCCAAACTTAGCTCAGATCATTTCAAAGACAATCCACAACAAAACAATTTCAGTAATGTATAAGTATACATCGGGAGCCATCATGCTTTCCATCTATCAAAATCAACCACATTGTAGATTTCTTTCACACTCGAGTTCAAATCAACTCCATTAAGACCAAAAGGTCAAATCATTCAAAATATTTCAAATATTCAACATCAACGTGCTTATAACACACACTTTCTCAAGGTCATAGGTGGGGTAATTTTTCTCATGGGGTTTTAACTGTCTAGAAGCATAAGCTATCACCTTACCCTTCTGCATCAATACGCAACCCAACCCAACTCTTGAAGCATCACAGTACACCACAAAACCATCAACACCATTAGGCAAAGTCAAAATAGGAGCAGTCGAGTCTTTAACTCTTGAAAACTCTTCTCACAAGATTCGGACCACAGGAACTTTACTTTCTTTTGGGTCAACTGAGTCATAGGAGACGCTATAGAGGAGAAACCCTCAACAAAACGGCGGTAATAGCCAGATAAACCCAAGAAACTTTAGATATCAGTCGGAGAAATAGGTCTAGGCCAATTTCTAACAGCTTTGGTCTTTTAGGGATCAACTCTAATACCCTCGAAAGAAATGATATGACCCAGAAAAGAAATTGACCTTAGCCAAAACTCATATTTACTGAACTTGGCAAACAACTTGTGATCTCTAAGGGTTAGCAAGACAGTTCGGAGATGATCAGAATGTTCATCCTCACTACGGGAGTACACCAATATATCATCGATGAACACTATGACAAACATATCCAGATATGGTCTAAATATTTGCTGTAACAGCTTGGGCCAGCGCCTGAAAGGCTGCCCGAAATTCATCATGAGACACATTTTCATTCAATGGGTCGGCGGGTTGAGGTTGCTGACCATCATTATTTCTTCTCGCTTGACGTGGTGGCATATTTCTGAAAGAGGAGAGGACGAATCAATAGCAAAGAGACACTTTAAGCACGATAGACTTCTGAAAGAAAGAATCACACTTTTTCCTAAAATGTTTTGTAGCCTCTTGCTCATAGATGTGGCGCACTACACACCAATGATTAAGACTCTACTTAACGCGGCTTGTCAGACTCCCTAGCATACCTTAAAATTTTAAGATCTGATACCAAGTTAGTAACGCCCTGGAAAACGGGTCCCGAAGTGTCACACAGTGCTTGAGGCTATGAGTAGCCCCAAGCTAATCCTTTGAGCCATTTTTATTCAGTTCAACACAAATCAATGGGGTTTCCATAAATAACCCTCAAATATCAACAGAGTAATCATCATCCAAGAATAAAAGAATTTTAGAAAGATAACAAAATATGACTTATTAGTCAACTCCCAACATCTATACTAGTCTGACAAGCCTCTAAGAAAATCAATAAAACTAGCGAGCCATTGAAACATACCCCAACTGACTCATACTCAGTTATCAAATGTAAATAATTCGGTGAAACCAACATCAGACATCATGTCCTCGGAACATGAGGACTCACCACAACAGAGGATGTAGAACAGCATGCCCAAAGAATCACTGTCGAAGCTGGAACTGAGCACCTAAACCTACATTCTGAGGAAATGCAGCCCACATCTGAAGATGTGGGTTAGTATCATGGAAAGGAATCGAGTATATGGGGGTGTATACAGTTGTATAAATATCATCATCATAAATATTTATAAGAAATATACAGGATGTATGAAAGACTCACATAGCTCAAAGAAAATCATCATAATTATGAGAGGATTAAATAAGTACAATAACACCTGTGAGTCATCACATAATTTGTCAATCACTTTTAGTTCATCAAGAATATCAATTCTCATAATGTAAATATCATTTAAATCTTTCGAAAGAATAACTTTCACAATTTCACTTTCAAATCACTTCACCATTCACCGTAGACACAAGGAAACACACATACACTGGGATATCCTATAACCGACATAAACCATGTGAGCTACATGGAGTTCAACGTACAACCAACATTGGGGAGATCCATCCTATCCTTGCCATAGGAGTAGGACTATCGATATTAAATCCACACAAACTAGTGATCACTATATAAATCAGCCTCAGGCTCACTCCTACGGGAGCACATAATTCTAGGGAAGTAAGATCTCTTTATACCTCCCACTCGATGCTAAATATTTCTCCCAAACTTAGCTAAGATCATTTCAAAGACAATCCACAATAAAATAATTTTAGTAATATATAAATATACATCGGGAGCCATCATGCTTCCCATCTATCAAAATCAACCACGTTGTGGATTTCTTTCACACTTGAGTTCAAATCAACTCCATTAAGACCAAAAGGTCAAATCATTCAAAATATTTCAAATATTCAACATCAACGTGCTTATAACACACATTTTCTAAACACAATTTTCAATGGGGATTCACGATCCAAATATCAAAATCATGATAAATATCGTTCAAGATTCATGCTTTATATCTCCACACATGTAAGTTCATATATCAAAATCATAAACATCAAGATTTCATAATAATCATCATAAGATATGGGTTCATGCTTCAAATTCGTAAAAATCAAATAAAAATCATGCCTTTATAAAGAAAATTACTTTTGGGCACAAGCACGAAAGAGAGTTCTTATTGAAAAATTCCACATACCTTGAGTGATGAACTTTAGATCGATACTCGTTTTTGAGATGTTAATCGTGCCTTTGAATGATGGTTCTTGGATTTCTTGAACTAGGAACTTAGAATCTTGAATAAATTTACAGAATTAATGGTGAACTTTGGAGGTTCTTGAAGTTGGATGTAGGAGCTTAGGGTTTTCTTTTTAAGGGAATTTGATGAAATATAACATATAATTCTTCTAATAGGCTTTAATATAGGGTTTGGACAGATTTTGGGTGAGGATAAATGACCAAAACGCCCCTAAAAATCAAATAATTCTCAAATCTGTCCTTTGATGGACTGTTTTGATAGTCTGAAGTATATCAACCATAACGTTTTACTCCGATATCCAAATTGGATGAAACCAATTTCATTAGAAAGAAGACTCTCATATATTTCCTTGATGTATAGTATCTCACCCAGATCATTGTGTACGAGGAGATATGATCATTTGAAGTTGACCCAAAAATTCTCTTTTGATAGGCTGAAGTAAATCGACCATAAATTTTTGCTGCGATAGACAAATTGGATGAAACTAATTTCATTGGAAAGAGGACTCGCAGAGCTTTCCGTTGATATATAGTAGACCACCTAGATCATTATGTACAAGGATTTATGATCGTTTAAAGTTGGAGCAAAAATACGCCAGGATTCAGTACTTTTTCCAGCACGTTTTATTGTTTACTACTATTCATAGTTCAATCGGAATGTTCATAACTCGTCGCTCAGGTGTCCATCTTGGATAATCGACATATCGTTGGAAATCGTATTCGATACTCTACATAATGGTGGGTAATAATCTAAGTCATTCCACATAAAAAATTTATAATTCATTCTAGAAGATAGAACCCAACACGTTTACGCACAAAATTTCAATGAAAAATTTCCCGGGGTATTATAAAAGGTCCTGAGTATAAAATAAATTTTTATTTTTCAGGAGGGTCCTGTGCAGAAAGTAAAATTTAATGAACACACAAAATAAAAATTTGCCCAGTTTGTACTTAGAAAATGACTCAACTAAAAGGTACATCTTATAGGAATCAAGGGGATGACTCGACTAAAAGATATGTCTTATAGGAATCAAGGGGAATGACTTACTAAAAGGTACGTCTTATAGGAATCAAGGAGAATGACTCGACTTAAAGGTACGTCTTATAGGAATCAAGGGGATGACAAGACTAAAAGGTACGTCTTATAGGAATCATGAGAAGTGACTCGACTAAAAGGTTCTTCTTATAGGAATCAAGGGGATGACTCGACTAAAAGGTACGTCTTATAGGTATCACGAGGAGTGACTTGAATAAAAGGTTTGTCTTATAGGAATCAAGGGGGATAACTCGACTAAAATGTACGTCTTATAGGAATTAATGGGATAACTAAACGAAAAGGTTTGTCTTATAGGAATCAAGGGGAATGACTCGACTAAAAAGTATGTCTTATAAGAATCACGGGGAGTGACTCGACTAAAAGGTTCATCTTATAGGAATCAAGGGGATGACTCGACTAAAAGGTACGTCTTATAGGAATCAAGGGGGAGTGACTCAACTAAAAGGTACGTCTTATAGGAATCATGGGGAGTGACTCAACTAAAAGGTTCGTCTTATGGGAATCAGGGGGATAACTCAACTAAAAAGTACGTCTTATAGGAATCACGAGGAGTGACTCAACTAAAAGTTTTGTCTTATAGGAATCAAGGGGGACGACTCGACTACAAGGTACGTCTTATAGGAATCAATGGGATGACTCGACTAAAAGGTTGGTCTTATAGGAATCAAGGGGAATGACTCGACTAAAAGGTATGTCTTATAGGAATCACGGGAAGTGACTCGACTAAAATGTTCATCTTATAGGAATCAAAGGGATGAATCGACTAAAAGGTATGTCTTATAGAAATCACGAGGAGTGACTCAACTAAAATGTTTGTCTTAAAGGAATCAAGGTGGAGTGACTCGACTATAAGGTACGTCTTATAAGAATCACAGGGAGTGACTCGACTAAAAGGTTCGTCTTATAGGAATTAAGGGGAATGACTCGACTAAAAGGTATGTCTTATAGGAATCACAGGGAGTAACTCAACTAAAATGTTCATCTTATAGGAATCAAGGGGATGACTCGACTAAAAGGTACGTCTTATAGGAATCACGATGAGTGACTCAACTAAAAGGTTCATCTTATAGGAATCAAGGGGATGACTCGACTAAAAGGTATGTCTTATAGGAATCAAGGGAAATGACTTGACAAAAAGGTACGTCTAATAGGAATCAAGGGGATGAATCGACTAAAAGGTGCATCTTATAGGAATGAAGGGGATGACTCTACTAAAAGGTACGTCTTATAGGAATCAAGGAAAATGACTCGACTAAAAGAAACATCTTATAGGAATCAAGGGGATTGACTCAACTAAAAGGTACGTCTTATAGGAATCAAGGGAATAACTCAACTAAAAGGTACGTATTATAGGAATCATGGGGATTACTCAACTACAAGGTACGTCTTATAGGAATTAAGGGGGATGACTCGACTAAAAGGTACGTCTTATTGGAATTAAGGGGATAACTCGACTAAAAGGTACGTCTTATATGAATCAAGGGAGTAACTGTTCAAGTTAGGAAGTGCTTTACCTAACAAATGAAAACTGACTTATTCAGACTAGGAAGTGCGTCTCCTAGGGGTTGAATGAAATTACTCGACCAGAAAGTGCATCTTCTTGGAGTGATGGTTCAAGTTAGAAAGTGCTTCACCTAACAAATGAAATTTGAATTATCCAGATTAGGAAGTGCGTCTCCTAGGGGTTGAATTATTTACCATAATTTGATTATCAAACTTGTGCAACAACATTGCTTTCTGCATCTTTGAAAATGAGGCATTGCAGCCCTTGATATTTATGCTCTGAAGTCATTAATTTGAAGGTAACATGTTTCATGTTTCATCAAAGAAAAATTGTGAGTTCAAAAGCATGGTGACAGGTTTGTGGCTTTAGCTTCCGTGGCAATCACTCTTGCTCTCATCACATTTAACCTTGCTTCCAACCATTAGCATCTGTCACTGACTTGCTACATTGTTGACCCAAACTCAGATTATTAGAAGTGACTCTGAAACAAACACAGTAACTTTACTTTTCCATGATCCTCAAATAAATCCTTTAAACCTTGGTATTTCTATGAGTTTCCAGACTCATCTGTTGACAAAACTTTTCTGCATGCCTTATTTTAGCTCACAACCATGTCTCTTTCATGTGTTGGCTTTTTGTATTGATTTTGTGCAATTGAAGAAGCTGGTAGCCAGTTTTAAAATATTTTCTCACTTGTTATTACACGAACTCAACCCAGAGACACAAGAAAAATGACAATAATTTTTATTTGATGATAAAGATACAAAAAATAAAAAAAATCAAAAATAGGAAGATAAAAAGAAAAGAAAAAACAATAGGCAACTTTTTTTTTGTTTAAAACGACAAAAGAAAACTTATTTGGGTGTGGTAGCCGATTCCAACATTCATGACATGCATTTTGAATTAAACTACTTGATCTACCCATACTAATTATTACAACTTTTTTCCACTTATTGAGTTTGAAATTGAATCAATCTTGAATATGCTCCCTCTAGATCACAATCCTCCTTCGGCTAGTGGCACCTCAATGGGTTTTTGCCAACGCCTATCTCATTTTCATTTCTTTATCAACTCATTGTCACTTTATGGTTCCCAAAAGAGTTTTCACCAATAAGACTCTCATTTTTACTCATTCATTTTTTTCATTCAATTTTTTTTTTTGAAAATAATGCCTAATATACGAAACATCATGCACCCATAACATATTTAGCCTTGACATTCTCAAAGATTGATATAAAGGTCTTTCTTTGGTTGTAACTTGTCTTTTGGAAAAGGTTAGAAAGAAAGGGAGGCCTATGGCTCAACAATTTACATAATATTGGGTGAAACATACAACTTTTGGAATCGACTCTTGTAAGGAAATAAACTGACCCAGTTTCATTTCATTCTGGATAATTTGAATTTTCTTTTGGTTAGACCGAACCCCAGAGTAGGGCTGCCTACGTATCTTGTCATAGCAAGAATCAGGTCAAACGTAGTTCAGACATCTTGTTTTTTTTTTCTTGATTTTCTTTTCTTTCTTTTTTTTTACTTTTCTCTTTTTTTTTAGAGAGAGATATTTTTCCCGACTCCATTTTTTCTTGACACTTTTCTGACTCTATTCTTTTTCTTGACACTTTTTTTTGAATTTTTTTTTAGACTGTATTTTGATTCCAAAAGAGGGATATACAAGAAATAAAACAAAAGCTCAAAAGGGATAACAAAGGATTGCACAACATTTGGATAGCAGAATGAAATGCCTTCATCATATCAATCCTTAAAAAATGCAAGTACATAATATGCAATCTAGAAATGGAACATGAAGATCATACACATCTTTTCAATATTGATCGTGACTAATCATAAGCACGTGTGTCACTTCTTTTAAACTTGTAAACCATACAGGTCTACTTGTATTGTACTTTTCTCATAACAGATGACTCTTTTTTTAGCTAACTTCCTTTTGCTTCTTCTGACAATAGAAACTATATATCCTCTGGTTGATCTCATTCAAAAATGCTTGAGTTGAACTTTCTTATTGAAGATCAAGTCATTTTTTATTCGCAAAGTGATTGCCTCAATATATTCAAGTGAGGTTGTAACTATATCCCCAAACACCTTAACATTTTACTTATTTCTAACTTTAGTTCTCCGATTCAATATTTCATGATTAAGATGGATTTTAAGATCCGGCTAAAAATTTTACAGGCATGTCATAACACTAGAATCAACATAAAATGTATTGTAAAGAAGATAAACAAACAACTTAAAAAAGACAAGACAAAACAACAAGGACACCACATTTCATTAAAATAAAAGATAGAAGGGTTTACACAAAAATGACAAACAAACAAAACAAGATAGATTTCAAACTACGATCCAAAATAATTTGAAAAAATAAAAAGAAAAATAAAATGAACTACCAACAATCCTTCCAAGTAAGGAAAGAAGAGTGACTTCACAATTGTTGAGCTTGACCTGTTAGCCACCAATTTGCATACCAGCATGACTAGAGCTTTCCTCACTGTCAATGTTCTGTACCATAATTGATCTATCTTGAATCATCTTTTTAATTTATTTTTTCAAATCTTGACAATCTTCAATACTATGACCCTGAGCATCAGAATGATACGCACATCATGCATTAGGATCAAAATTTCTTGAATGGAGATTAAGAGTATGCCCAAGGAGAGAAGTAATCATGCCCTCCTGTACCAATCTTTGAAATAAACTGGCATATGACTCTCCAATTGGTGTGAAGCTATCTCTTAACTTCTGCCTCATTTCATCATTTGGTTTGGATCAAAAATTGGGCCTAGAAGGGCTTTGGTATATTTGTGAAATTGGAGGATGACTCTAAGGAGTTGGTGTGTGCCATTGTGGGTAAGATGGGGGGTTGAACAAGTGGTTGTGAATTATACACTGGATATGAAGGTAGGGGACTGGAATATAATGGACTTAGAGAGTGATTATGTGGATCTTGGGCATAAATGTGGGCTTGGGCCTAAGAGCGACGACGACGTGATTTTCTTGACCGTTCTCGTTGTCCAACTACAATAGTAGATGCATCTTCCTCATTCTTCTTCTCCCCAACACTTCCTGATCCCTTTTGAATTGCTTGAGTAGTTGCTTTTAATGTTGTAAAACTCACAATGCGACCGAACTTAATTCCATCCTCTATGATCTCACCTATTTTTAGAACCTCAATAAATGGTTTACCTAATACAAGTAACAAGTGTTGATAATATGCTTCATCCTATGCTTAAATAAACACCTCCACTATCTTTCTTTCTTTTATTGGTGGTTTTACCCTAGCAACTTGTTCACGCCATCTAGTCACATACTCCCTGAAATTTCATTGTTCTTCTTCTTTATATTAGTCGGGGATTTCTCATTAGGAATCAAATTGACATTATACTGAAATTGTTGTATGAATTCGTTAGCCAAGTCATCCCAACTACTCCACTTGTCGATGTCTTGATCCACAAACCACTCTGAGGCTAGACTCGAAAGGCTCTCACCAAAATAATCCATGAGTAATTTTTCTTTACTTCCGGCACCTCTTAATTGGTCACAATAATGCCTCAAGTGTGCCACTGGATCACCGTGCCCTTCGTATTTGTCAAACTTGGGAATTTTGAATCCCATAGGCAAATGGACATCCAAAAACATGCACAAATATTTATATGAAACACTTTTTGGTCCTCCTAATCCTTGCATACTTCTCATACTCTGCTCTAAGTTTCTTACTTTCCTAGCCATCTCCTCTTTTCTTCATTCTTAACAATTTTCTCAATCACGATATGAGAATCGTGTTGATGAGCATGATAATATGGATTTTGAGGTTTGAAAGTCATTTCAGGAGGATACAGTAGATCATGAATTGGTTCTCCCATATTCTTCTGTGTTGTCGATTGAAGGCCCGCAGTAGCTGGTGCTACAGAAGTGAAAAGCGGGTTATTTGTGACAGACGGATTTGGTGGGCGCATGCTAGAAGTACCAGCAACGCCATTCACATTAGCATATGGGCCGAATCCAGCTGGGTATAATGGATTATTAGTTTGAGCTTGAATAATATTTGGATTATTCGTAGTCAAAAGTCTAGGGATTGAAGAAGACGGGTCTTGTCCATTCATCCAAGCTTGGTACATTTCAGCCATTTGTTGTTTCAATAACTTAATTTCTTCCATTAATGCTAATTCTTGTGAAATCAACTGATTTTGCTCTTTTTCATTATCAGACCCTACACCTTCTTTGGGGTCATTATTCTTTTTCCCTTGTATCTAGTGTTGTACAGATGTGATGCCAATTTAAACCACAAACTAACTATCAACTACTTTATCTTTCTATGACCAAGTAGCAAATGGGTTGTTATATATTTAACACATTATAATGCCACATTGTATATTATGTTTCTATATGCATTCTCCAACCTATCATGGAAGGTTTTGTGTTTCATCTCAGCTTTTTTTTAGGGGCATTTTTCAAAAAATTATGATTGAACCCTTTGGAGGGTTGCCTACGTATCATGCCAGCAGATCTTGCGTAGTTCGAAAAAATTAAAGATACAAAGAAACATATCTTTTTTTTAATTATTTGAATAATGAGAAACAATTTATTATTATTGCTTTTGAATTTATAAAAAATTATTTTTTAATTTTTTTTATTTAGAAGGAAAGACAATCATTTTTTTAAGATCACCGAATCCATTGAGGATTGCCTACGTATCTCACTAAGATGAGAATTAGGTGTGCGTAGTTCTTGAAAACTATGTCATACAAAACTCAGCCTCAAGACCTCTAAAGGTTCAGGGCTATTAAGATTTATTTATAGTTTTTGTAAAAACTTAGCCACATTATCCCTAAAGATTTAGGGGTATTGAGATTTATATATTTATTTATTTTGTAAAACTTAGCGTCATGATCCCTAAAGATTCTGGGATATTAAGATATGTATATATAAAAATATAAAAATTGAACTTGAGAATAAGAAAAATAATTATGAAAGTAATCATATTTTCAAAACATTCCCCAATAAATCTATGAATATTTTTTCAAAAGATAGAGTCGTACCCCGAAAAAGGGCCTCCTACGTATCTCAATAAAGAGTGAGAATCAGACCCTCGTAGTTCATAAAAAACGTAAAACTATGTTACTATATATTTAAAAAATTTCCTATCTTTTAAAATAAAAATTTTCTTTAAAAAAAGATTCACTTTAATCTCTTGCATTTTAAAGTTGCCTAAAGCCAATCAACAAACAATTAGCCTTCTAAAAAAATGTCAAAGAGCACGTAGGATGCACATGTTGGTCTTTATAAAGTAGGTCACCTATCCTAGATAGACCCTGCACCTGTATCGAGTCCCGCTAAGTCAAATGCATATGATGCAAATAAAGCGGCACCTAATAGGGATAACTAGATTCTGAGTTTACAGTTCTTCGAAGTTTAAGCCTAATAGGGATAGGTTTATAGACTGGCTTACACGAGCAGACGCACGAGCCAAGGAGGGATAACTTGGTCGGTAGCAGGGCAACACCGCCTTCGTTGCCAATCCGAACCCTGCCTAACATGTGTGACTATAATCCTTCACCAGGTGCTTTGACACTCCGGCTATCTCAAAAAGAAAGTAGGATGCATGTGTTGCATTCCTTCTATCCTATTTCAGAGACTCTGAGGGGGTGCGCAAAAGAAGACTGTATATAATACGGTTCAATCAATATCAAAACGGTAAATAAGCGACAAGTAACACATAAGGCCAACAAACACAATATCAACAATAATTAAAGCAAGTATAAGTCAATATAAAAAGCTCGAATTCTAGTTACTTCCCCAGCGGAGTTTCCATAGATGTCACACCCCCTTTTCGCCCGCAAGGATCGAGTCGAAGGGTTTTTTCAATTAAAGTGACGGTTTTGAATAGGGATTATTTTATTTCCAGAGTCGCCACTTGGAATTGAGTTAGGGTGTTCCAAGTCACCTTTTTGAATCCCTAATCAAAAGAAAATGACTCTTTGTTGGTCTGCGAAAATAAAAGATCGGGTAAGGAATTCTGTTGATCGAGGGAAAGGTATGAGGCTCCCCTCGAGTCCCGTGGTTCTAGCACAGTCACTTTTATTGACTTATAATTTAACTAAACTATTTTGACCAATTATGTTAAGACCTAAATTCGCTCATTTTATTTAAAACTAGTCTATTATTTTATGTTAAATAAATCAATAAAAATTAATTTTAAAAAAATATTTGTCAAGGCGCATTATTGCATCCTTGAATTCTAAATATCTTAGAAAGATGTGTATGTCGCATTCTTAATTGAGAAGAATATTTTAAACGTGTCTAAAATTTATCTAACGCTAAACATCGATTTATCTTCTTTTTTTTTTATATAAAAACTTGCAACAATTTATCTGTTCAAAAAAATGCTACTTAACCTTAAAAGATATTCAACTAAAATAATTAATTAATTTAATAAATAATTATTAAATTTATTAATAAATAAAAAATAATACAATTTCTAATGTCAAAAACATGTTTTATAACTTCAAAAACTAAAATACTTTTCTTTTTTTTTCTTTTTATATTATTGCTTGCTATTTTTCCTATTAATTTTATCCTCTCTTTTCTATTGTCAAATATGATGGGTTTTGATTTAAAATTTAAAATCGTGATCCATGCGATTTGCTATGGCTAAATTTTGACCAAACTGAAAGCTAACTCAAACTCGATCAAAATTAAAAATCTTATCAGATGATAAATGTAAATGCATCCAATCAATTGAAACCAAACATGGGACTACTACAATTAGAACAAAAGATCAAACATAAACGAAAACAACAAAACTAAATTACTATACTTGACCTAAGTTATTATTTAAATTGATAACTTAAACCTCAAGATTCAATTTTTAAACCAACTATAGAAACTGTTTTCTTTTTACTCTTGACAACTAACAACAATAAAGAAACAAAGATCCAAATAAAAAGAATGAATAAAGCGGTGCTCTTTCATTATTTTATCAACTCTATCTTTTCTTTTCTTTTTAAAATTTTTCCATTATCTGTTTGCATGTTCATGTCTCTATTTTTTTTATCCTTTCCTTTCTTCTTAAGATTTTGTTTCTTCCAGTTTTATGTGTCTTCCATTTTTGTGTGTGTACATATGCATGTGCATGTTATTTTTTCTATCCTTCTCTTTTAAAATCTTTTTGCATGCATTGCATTTATGAATCAAAGTTGTGGTTTATAGCACAATACATACTAATTATTTGTATTAACGCAATTTACATCTTTAAAACTAATAACTTTGAAATCATCTCATTCAAAATTCATAGTCAATATAATTAACATTATCTTCAAAAAACATTACATGAACTACAAATAAAGACGTAGAGCATAAACTAAATAATTAATTACACATACGAAATATTATAACAAACCATTGGAATAACTTCATTCATATTTTAACCCCAAAAAGTAAATAAAATTATAAATAAAGAATCTGAATAAGAACCTGTGTGGTAGAATAACTGAAATAGAAACAAAAAACGTCTTCACCGAAAAAAAACTCAAACGGAACCCAAACTTGAACCCAAATCGTCACTTTTTTTATTCCTCTTTCTCTCAAGTCTACTTTTCTCTTCTATTTTGCTTGTTTTTCCATCTCTGTCTGTTTCTTTCCCTTATGTCTTTCTTTGTTTTTGCTTCTGCTATGTTCCTTTTTTTTTGTTGTTGGTTTTTTTCAAGTTTGTTGTTGTCTTTCTCGTGTGTGTATATATATAGGGGTGTGATGTGGGAGGTTGAGGGAGTTGGAGAAAAATTAGGGGGTGGTTGGGATAGGTTAGGATAGGATAGGATAGGATTTCTAAAATTTATTTTTTTAAAAGAAGATAATAATAATAATAAATAAATTAAATAATAATAATAATAAAAATAAACAATAATAATAATAATAACTAATTAATTTTTATATTTAAGAAAATATAATAAAAGTTTAAAAATAGCCAAAAATAAATATAATTAAGAAAGTAATAAAACTACTAACTTATTTATTTAAAAAGAAACATATTTTTTAAAAAGAATTTGTATATTTTTTTTAAATTGGAATAAAATAAAATTATATCCTAAAATTAACTTCATTTAGTTATTTATTTTTTAACTAAAAATTTACTAAAAATAAAATAATAATTAAAATAAAATCGAATCAAATATAAATATTTAATATCAAAAAATATATATATTACACTCGGAGAGGGTCAAAAATCACGTGTCTACACTTATGAGTTAGAGTTGCCTGCAAGTTTGGGCTCTGTTCATCCGGTGTTCCATATATCCATGCTAAAGAAATGTATTAGAGATCATTCCCTAGTGTTGCCTGTAGAGGAGATCAAAGTGACAGACTCATTAGCATATGAAGAGGAACCTATTGCAATCTTAGATCGTCAAGTTCGAAAGTTGAGGAGCAAAGAGATAGTGTCGGTTAAGGTGTTGCGGAGAAATCAAAAAATTGAAAAAGCAACTTGGGAATCAGAAAATGACATGAGAGATGGATACCCAGACTTGTTTGATCCGGTGGATGATGAAATAGAAGGTACAAAATGGAAGGTACAATCCTTGTCTTATTCTTTTATGGCCTTAGTATACATTAAATCGTGTTTGTCTTTGTTCTGCATCATCATTCGGGGATGAATTATCCCAAGGGGGGATAATGTAACACCTCGCAAAAATCATTCATATGTTAGCTTGTGGTATTATGCTCTTAGAGTTAAATGACTAGAATTGTGTCAAAGAAGCTTAGTCTCATTTTTGACTTCCAAAGTGAGTAAAGTTTAAACCATATATAATTTTCCTAATTTTGACTTTTTATCATGTGGAAAATTGAATGAGCTTTCCGTCGATATAAGATTCACCCAAATCCGATACCCGGACAAAAAGTTATGGTTAATTTAAGTTCTAGTCGTAAAAACTGTCATTTGGTGCTTGGCACATCGCAGAGGGAGCCTATTTAGAAATTATCAAATTCCAATAGCATAGTGTGATTTTAGCGCGTCGTGCTGAATTTTCAGGTCCCAACCAGTGGGATAATGTGATGGCTCCGCATCGTGGTGACCTTAAGAATCCCATTCGTCAATTTCCAGTGAGCCACCACGATTGTGGCGCATCGCGGTGGCCCATGGAATCGGGCTCCCAGTTATATTTTTAGTCCGTCTCATGAAGAGTATATTGGGTATTTTCCACCCCCTTGTCCCAGTTTTCAGATAGTTGTCAGATCTTCATGTAGTAGGGATTTCACAGACTGTTCCAGATGTTGTTTAGTTGATTTTGGATTTCATTCCTTATTGTTAAACTAAATCCAGAGTATGACCATATTTTTGTATCAGATTATATTCCTTATTTTCTTTTATTATATGAATGTTGTGCATGATTACCAGAGAGAGTAGGATTTCCGGGCCTTCATGGTTCGGGATGTCTGTCATGGACAGACCCTAGTTCGGGTCGTGACAAAGAACTCCTCAAGAGATTCTCCATAGAAAAGGAAAAAGAAATTAGCACTCCAATAGCCACTGCTACAAAGCTTGATTTGGATAAAACAGGTGCTGATATGGAGCAAAAAATATACAGAGGGATGATAGGATCATTGTTATACCTCACAGAAAGTAGGCCTGATATTATGTTCAGGTAGGATTGTGTGCTATATTTCAAGCAAATCCTAAAGAGTCTCATCTAAAATCTGTAAAAAGGATTTTTAGATATCTCAAAGAAACCAGTGATCTTGGTTTATGATACCCAAAAGGTAGTAATTTCAACCTAGTCGGATATTCTGATGCTAACTATGCAAGATATTTGGTTGACAGAAAGAGCACTACAGGCATGACACACTTTCTTGGATCATGTTTAATTACCTGGTCCACTAAGAAGCAAAATTCAGTAGTCTTGTCTACTGCTGAAGTTGAATACGTTGATGAAGGATCTTGTTGTGCTCAATTATTCTGGATTAAGCAACAACTTATGGATTTTGGTATAGATTTTGGATGTGTTCCTACTTTTTGTGATAATACTAGTGCCATCAACATAGCCAAAAATCCTATTCAACATAAAAGAACTAAGCATATTGATATTAGGCATCATTTTCTTAGAGATAATGTTGAAAAAGGTCATATATCAATTATGTTTTGTTCTACTAAGGAACAAATTGCTGACATATTCACTAAGGCTTTGAGTAGAGAACACTTTGAAAAAAATAGGTTATCTTTGGGGATGATTAAAATTGTATAAATATCTCTCAATGATTGACTAGAATAAGCTGCTTTTAAGTGATTGTTGATTAATTCAGTCTTAAACATTTAGTTGCGTATCCTAATTCCAAGATTTTAGGATAAATTGACTCATCTATAACATCAAGGCAATTTTGTCCATTGTTTATTCAAAACTCAAGAATGATTATTGCTTGCCCATAGTAGCATAAAGAGAAATAGTTGTCTACATGTTTCTTTTCGTTACATTTAAACCGCAAAAACCCAAAAGCCCTTCTCCTTCAAAAAGGCTTCCAGACCTTTCCCATCAGAACTGTGCCCCTTAATCATTATGTTTCTTCCACCACATACACTTCATTCACATTTCATCTTCTTTCTTTCCTTCTTAAATACATATCTTCCCTCTCCTTACTTTCATTCTTTCTTCAACCTCTGCACAATCACAATAAAATTTTTTTCTTCAATGGCGTCTTCCTCATCCTCTCCCTCCTTAGAATCTACTACCAGTCCCTCCACTGCCATTATACTTCATCCAAATATTACTTTACCCCCACTCATTCCACCTCCAATTTCCATCAAATTGTCCAATTTTGCGATGTTCAAAAACCTACAACCCCTTTGCCAATTTTTTTTCAAATATATCGCCATCATCTGAACCCTCACTACTACCTCCAATTTCTCTTCAGATTCTTGATCGATATGACATTCCTATTACTGACCTAATTCCTAGAAGGTCCAGATCTAAGACTAAACAAAAACCCTCTTTCATTACCATCGATATTAATGACAATGCTCTAGTAAAATCTTCCCTTGTTGTTGCTACTCCTCGTACTCCTCATACTCGGGGTAAAAAGCAATGGGAAGATGCTTCCTTGAAAGAGGCACTTAAAGCCAATAAAAGGAAATGTGTAGCTACTTCTGCTTCTCCACCCTCTCGTAATTTCTCTCCTGATATTCTTCTTCGATCAAAAAGAAAGAAGAAGACAATCATTGCTAAAATCCTAAAACCCTATTTATCTCATAAATCCTTATCTCAACCTACTTCAAAGGCTCACTCTTCTTATAAATCCACCCCTCCTGTCAAAGCCTCCTCATCTTCCAAAGTTTCTCCTCCAAAGTCCACTTCTCATCCAAAAAAATAGGTAAACAAACCTGTTCCTTCTGAATCAGACTCTAAGCTTTTCCCTGATACTTCCCCTGTACCTTCTACTGAGATTGATCCTGATATTGATTTTGATCTTGATGTTGATACTCCTACTGACAAAGCTTCTCAGTCAGCCCATATTCTTCACTTTCAAAGATGTAAGTTGTCTAGGGGTCGAGTTGTCACTAGTTTTGGGGGCCCTAAAATGGATACATTGGTTTCTAAATTGAGAGCTCAGGGGTGGTCACACTTATTTCTTCAAGGTGACCATCAACGTAAGTTTAGAAGGGATAAAGTATATGAGTTTTACATAAATGGAGTTGCCATTGGGGAGATGTTTTCAACTACTGTTCATTGGGTTACCATTAATCTCTATGTTGCTGACCTTACTCAAATCTTGAGCATTTCTTCTGGGGGCTGGGGTCATTATGTCAAGGTAACCTGGTCTCCTCTCGATAATCTTCCTTCTGCACTTGAGATATCTAGAAAATTCTCTGGAAATCCTCATCTTGTCACTCATCATAGGGTCTTACAATGTGAGATGACACCTCTTTATCAGTTTTATTTTGTGTGGTTCACAAAATGATCCTTCCCAGATAAGAGAGAAGAACAGTTTCCAATTTCCTTGATCTTACTCTGATGGAACTGTTAGATACTGAAATTCCAATAGATCTTCCTCGACTTATGATCAAGCACATGCAAAGGGTCTTAGTCCAAGATGCAAATGGTCATGCTTTGCCATATGAATTCTGGCTTGCATCTGTTTTTAAGGATTTTTATGTACCAGTCAAAGTGTGGTCTCTGCAGACCACTAAGGATGTTATAGGGTTTGTGAACCATACAATGTTACCTGCTACAATGAGAAGTGTTGAAAACCCAGTTCAAAGATTGAGGAATGCACTTGCTGCAAAACAGGCTGAGGTGGAGGTTGCTCAAGCTGCTCATAAGGATGAAAAAAGGGCCCTTCAAGCTCAAATTGCTTCCCTTACAGCCACTTCGGAAAAGGAAAGAGATGAGAATCCTGATGTAATTAGAAAGCTGACCTTCCTTATCCCCTCTTCCTCATCCACTTAAGCTCCCTCTTAGTGCCTTAAGAATAGTTTCCCTATTTTTCTTGGTCCCTATTGTTTCTCTTTTTGCTGGTTCTGGGTAATGATAATTGTATCCTATTTTGTAAATGAAATGGACCTTCTTTCTTAATATGAGCTGCTTCTTTTTTATTTAATCCATAGTTGTTATGTTGCTCTGAGTTTTGATTGTTTTATTGATAGCCCCAGTGGCTATGAATTATTAAACTATTTCCACTTAATGGATCAGCTTTTTGATGATGTCAAAAGGGGGAAGAATAGATTATACAATTCTTATAACTCAATGATTAAGTAATTTTCTATTTTAATCCTTTATTGAGTATGTCAGGATTTTAAAACGAATGGATGTTGTGCTGCTAAGTTTGTCATCATCAAAAATGGGGAATTTGTTAGGGAATGTGAAGTTTTGATGATGGTTATATGAATGAAACATGCTATGCAAGCTATTCCACACAAGTGAAGAAAGAAGAGTCACAGGCAAAACTACTGAAAAGATGACATTATGTAAAAATAGGAGTGGATAAGTAACATGCTCTCAACACTTATCACATCAGCTGAGTAGATGCAAAGGAGAGGATAAGTATCTAGAAGTTGAGTTGATCAAGGAGTCCTGCAAGACTAAGAGATAGAAGAGAAGAATCCTATTCAATCAAGGAGAGAGAGACGGCAACAAAGAGGGAGTGAAACTACCTAGGGGTACTATTAAAGATAGAAGAGTACATCAACTAAAGGACTCCATTAGGAGTTGGCTTAAATACAACAAAAAACATTCAAGTGTTTTACTCATGCACTCAAAAGATAGTCAACAATCAGCAAATCAGTTCTACAACTTGAAGAAGCTATTGGAGCAACCTGGTCCTTTACTTAGAGTCATAGACTATATGTAATGTTGGTCATTAAGTCATTTTGAGTTGTAATTTCTAGTCTCAGTGAAGTATAAACTGAGTTAGAGTTAAAGTATTCAAGTTGGGTAACTGAAGACTTGGCAACACTTATCTTGGGAAGATTAGTGTTTTTGTAGAAGTAGGAGTTAGAAGTTTTAATTCCTAGTTTACAAGAAGTCTTGTAAATTCCTAGTTTACAAGAAGTCTTGTAATTTGTTGGTTGTTGACTCAAGTGTTATAGTGAAGTTGGGTTAAATCCTGTAGAGGTACCGGTCGTAATTTTTTACACCTTCCTTGAGCCGGGTGTTTTTCACGTAAAAATATTTTGCTCAAGTTTTACTTCTGTGAACAACGTTATCTTACTTGTTCCACAAATAGGCAACCAGTAGAATAAAATATTAAAATTAGTAGGGTACGCATCTTAACAATATGTTCTTGAGTTGGAAATGGTATCATGACTATAACTACATCATAATCTTGTTCATGGTTCTGATAGCTACACATGGAAGTAGAAAGACTGGAATTTCCTACTTCTGTCGGATCCTCTCGATCTCTTGATTTGTTTTGTGTCATGGAAGAAGCCGGTTTATATATTCACTTTTTTTTGTTATTTCTTCAAGTTGAGGACTTTGAGTCTGTGAGAAAGGAAAGGATATATATAAGAGGATAGGATAGCAAATCCAAACCTTTAAAATTTTGTGAAGGTAAGAGGATGATAGGCTACCAAATCCTAGCCTTTGAATCTATGTACTTCATCACTAATAGCAGTTGGGAAGCCGGGATTTTCACTATGGGATAAAGAAATGAACCTATGAAGAAGTCGAGGGGAGTTAATATACAGTATATCTACGCATAAAAGAATTTTCCACCTAGCCACATATAATTTTCCAAGGACCCCTTAGCTTGAACACATGCATGTGGCTTGCCATTGACTAATAGTACAACTCCCTCCGTTCCATTTAATGTGGCACCCTTTGACTTGGCACGGTTCTTTTTGGGCCGGACTAACAAGGAAACTGTGTCACATAAAATGGAACGGAGGGAATATTATTTTTGAATTAATGGATCTTGGATTATGTACCTCCCACCTTGTTAGAAGACAAAGAACCAGTTATATGATCAATTTTGGAGGTATGGCATGAAAAGTATGTAGTGTGGAAGTATTCTGACCATAGTACTATTGGAGTCTTGCTTGAACTAATTAGCTTCAGTCCAAAAGCAAATAAGAAGCAAAAGATATATCAAAGGCAATCACAGCATTACAATAGAATTGTCTCGTAATTCCAAATTTCACACTTTGCATTCATTTATTAAGGGATTTATACATAAATCATTAGGTTGCGCTGGTGAAGCATCTTATATGGCGTCACCGAGGCAACCTAATGATTTATAAATGGACAAGTAATACAAAACCAGGAACGTCTAAGCTAATAGTTGGTTCAGAGAGAAGATGTTAAGTACAAGATTTTCACTTTACAACCTTTGAACAACTAACGAATTCTCTGTAATGCTTCTGGATCACATATAGGTTCAGACTTGGTTCTTTTTTCGAGAAGATCACTAAAGCATCTAATTTTTGTTTGCGAAAGAAGCTTCAACTATAAGGTGACACATCTTTGGGTCATGAAAATTACCTGCAATGCTGGTAACAACATCTTTATATTGTCTAACGTTCTGAACCGTTCTGTCATCAGTTAGTGATATAACCTGAAAATTGTTTTCCGCAGGTACCACATGTTATCAAATAAAAAAAAATCAGAAGGTCTTGATAATGTTCCAAAGCAATGTGTGCTCCAAGTTCATTTCTTAACAAGGGCAAAGCTCAAATATGTCGTTAAACTATTAAAAATAGCTCATGCCATTCGTTAATAGTTAATCCTATATGTGCCGTCGTTGTTATGAATGAACACGTTCATGTCACTCGTCACTGGCGATTCTTTTAGCCGACTTTTAAAACCCTAAAATAGGTTAAGTGACATGTATCATTTAAATGGATAAAAGGTAGGTCGGTGCACGAAAACTTTCACTATGCACAATGTTCAGAAAAAGGCCGGACTGCAAGAGCCGGATCATTTAAATGGTTGACATTGGTAATTCAGACTTCAACACGCACACATTTTTAAAAGGGTTTGATGAATTTACTATTTGTTTTTTTTACGGGTACACAAGAATCTGTATATGACAACAACAATTTCAACACAAGTTCAAGTATAAAACAAGAACACTTATGAAGTTATGTAACACCCTCAACACAAGATCAAAAAGATCTTTCAAAGAAGTGTGTTTTTTCAGAAAATTAGATGAAACAGATAAAGGCCAAGTCCCCCGACTTCACGGAGTGTCCTTAAGGAAATAGTTTCCATCAAGTACCCGAGGTTGCAAAATTTTCCTCCCAGGATAAAATGGCTTAACAATCCGACTATAGTGGTACCTCAAACGATCGGATTCTCTTCAAACTCACTCAATAGTTAGATGATCACACAGAGTATTTTAGAAGATAAGAAATGTTTTCAAGTGCAGAAAAATTCATATAAAACAGGTTTATATAGTCATTAAGTGCCCCTTCCGAAAGGTGGCAATGGTTCACCGAAAAGGTGGCAATGGCTCACCGGAAAGGTGTATTCTTTATGAACAGTCATGTCTGTCCATTCGAAAGAGTATGTCTTTTCCAAACAGCCACAACCATCCAAACAGTCATACCTTTTCCCGAAATAATGTGCCTTTTACTTGAAGAGTTGTGTTCCTTTCAAGAAACTTTTCATTTTCCATTCACACTAATTTAACCCAACAATCCCCCACATAAATGGGTAATGACCACTCTTTGTAAAACTTCATGGACAAGTATGTGATCATCAAACAAAGACAAATTGCATCTGGATAAGTGGGTTTTTCTTTGAACTTTCCATAGTGAACATGCAGTGGATGCACTCAGTCAATCGGTAGATTTGATATCCTTGAACCGTCGAGATTTAATGTACACCTAGACAACACATGTCACACAACTAGCCTTTTGCCATTTATGGTTCTCATGGTTTTATTCGTTTTATCCATGAACACGTTCCGGTCTTTTAAGAGCTTAGAAAATAGACCTTTACTAACATTCTCTTTGAAGCAGCTTCCACTTCGCCCTCACATAGGTGATTTCTAGACGTTCAATCCTATAGATTAAATTTTTTTTTCAAATCTACCAAATTTAGATAATTATTAAAAGACTTCACTCCATAAGTCTTATCCTTATTTACTAAACATTATCTACATCATCAGAATGGGTTGGGTATATTGACAATGTTAAACCTGTCAGACACAACTTTGTTTGATCTCCTTAAACCTAGCTATTGGGATCTCCAGTCTGCTAGGTAGAGTTACCGCCATGTTGACTTGTCCTAGGCCGTACACCCATTCCCTTGGATGTCCTCTCAACTCTTTCTCTAGATAGGCCTTTTGTAAGTGGATCCGACACATTATCCTTTTACTTAACATAGTCAACAGTGATAATTTCACCAAAGAAAAGTTTTCTAACGATATTATGTCTCCGTCTTATGTGACGAGATTTACCGTTGTACATCATGATCCCTTCCCTACCTATTGTAGCTTGACTATCACACTGTATACATACTGGTGCCAATGGTTTGGGCCAATAAGGAATATCTTTCAAGAAATTTTGGATCCATTTTGCTTCTTCACCGGCTTTATCTAATGCGATAAATTTTGATTCCATTGTAGAGCGAGTAATACATGTCTTTTTGGATGATTTTCAAGAGACTACTCCTCCACCTACAGTAAATATATATCCACTCGTGGATTTTACTTCATTCGATTCGATGATCCAATTTGTATCACTATATCCTTCAAGTACTGCGGGATATTTATTATAATGTAAAGCATAGTCTTGAGTGTATTTCAGATACCCCAAAACTCTTTTCATTGCCATCCAATGATTTTTATGGGATTACTCATATACCGACTTAACTTACTAATAGCACATGTTATGTCTGGTCGTGTACAGTTCATGATATACATTAAACATCTCAACACTCTTTTATATTCCAACTGTGAGTCACTTTCACCCTCATTCTTTTGAAGTGCGAAGCTCATGTCTAATGGAGTCTTGGCAATACCAAATTCCAAATACTTAAATTTTTCAAGTACCTTTTAGATGTAATGAGACTGTGACAATGCCAACCCTTGTGGAGTTCTATGAATTCTTATTCCTAAGATCACATTTGCAACTTCAAGGTTCATATCAAACTTGCTCTCGAGCATTCGTTTTGTAGCATTTATGTCAGAAATGTCTCTAATGATGATCAACATACATCCACATAAAGACAAATAATGACTTGATTATTTGGAGTGTCTTTAATGTAAACGCATTTATCTTGAACCCGTTTGCCAAAATGGTTTGGTCAAACTTCACATGCCATTGTTTAGGTGCTTGTTTTAGTCCATAAAGTGACTTAAGAAGTTTACACACCTTATTTTCTTTTCCTGAAACCACAAAACTCTCAGGTTGTTCCATGTAAATTTCTTCCTCCAATTCTCCATTTATGAATACTGTTTTCACATCCATTTGATGGATTTCAAGATCATATACTACCGCCAACGTAAGTAACATCTGAATTGATGTTATCCTTATTACAGGCGAGTATGTATCAAAGTAATCAAGGCCTTCTTTCTATTTGAAGCCTTTTACTACAAGTCTTGCCTTGTATTTGTCAATAGTACCATCTTCTTTCATTTTCCTTTTGAAGATCTATTTAGAACCTAAAGGTTTATTTTCTGGATAAAGATCAGCCAACTCCTATGTATGATTGGTTAAGATTGAATCAATATCACTATTGACTGCCGCTTTCCAAAAAGATGAGTCTGAAGACGACATCGCTTCTTTAAATATTTGAGGCTCATTTTCTAAGAGAAATGTTATAAAATCTGATCCAAATGAAGTTGACGTTCTTTAACGTGCACTACGTCTTGGATTCTCATCATTATGTACATCCTCACTTGGTTCATTCCGAGGTTGTTTAGACCCCCACTAGACTATTCATGTCTAGTTTTATACGGATAAATATGTTCAAAGAATTCAGCATTATCTGACTCAATTACCATATTTTCATTGATATCCGAATGTTTGGATTTATGAACCAAAACCGACATGATTTACTACTTTTAGCATATTCTATGAACACGCAGTCTACCATCTTAGGTCCTATCTTTTCCCTTTTAGGCATAGGAACTTGGACCTTCGCAAGATACCCCCACACTTTGAAATATTTTAAGTTGGGTTTCCTTCCTTTTCATTTTTCATATAAAATTGATTGTGTCTTACTATGGAGCACTCTATTGAGTATTCAGTTAGCTGTAAGGATAGCTTTCCCCATAAGTTTTGCATTAAACCTGAACTTATAAGTAGGGCATTCATTATTTCTTTTAAGGTTCATTTTTTTTTTTGCAATTCCATTAGATTAAGGTGAATGCGGGGCCATAATTTGATGGATAATTACATTCTCTACACATATTTGCGCAAAGGGAGATTCATATTCTCCACCCCTATCACTTCTTGTCGTTTTGATCTTTTTCTCTAACTAATTTTCTACTTTTGTTTTATATTGCCTAAACGCTTCTATTGTTTCATCCTTACTGTTTAGCAAATAGACGTAATAATATCTAGTGCAATTGTTGATAAAAGTTATAAAATACTTTTTTCCACCATGAGATGGTGTTGACTTCATATCACAAATGTCAGTGTGTATTAAGTCTAAGGGATTGGAATTCCTTTCAACGAACTTATACAGATGCTTAGCATACTTTGATTCCACACACTTTTGACATTTTGATTTATTGCACTCAAAGTTTGGCAAACCTCTAAGTTAATCAGTTTTCACAATGTTTTGTAATTGACATGTCCTAATCGTTCATGCCATAAATCATTAGACTCAAGCAAGTAAGAAGAAACTGAACTCTTATTGATTTCAATATTCATTACATTCATTTTGAATAAGCCCTCAGTGAGGTAGTCTTTTCCTACGTACACTTCTCATTTACTAAGTACAATTTTCTAGAAACAAATACACATTTGAATTCATTTTTGTCAAGAAATGATACAGAAATCAAGTTCTTCCGTAACTCCAACACATAAGGACATTATTCAAAGTCAACACTTTGCCTGATGTCATTTTCATTCAGACTTTTTCTGTTCCTTCAACCTTTGAAGTTGTGGAGTTGGCCATATATATATTCTCTTCACCTTGAGCCAGAGCAAAAGCACCAAACAACTCCTTACCGGAATCCATCCTCCACTCTCGAGGATTTTCCACCAAGTTGCATTCAGACAACATGACACACAGATCATTCATTTCTTTCTTGAATTCAACCATATTTTCTTGGTCCTTCTTTTTTCCTTTCTTTGGGGCACGACAATCTGTTGACTTGTGGCCTATCTTGCCACAGTTAAAGCATTTTTTCTTGAATTTCTTCTTAGGTTGATTGCTTTCTTGTCTAGTTTTCTTCTGCTTTTTAGAGTTGTTGTAGTCGTCTTCTACAATATTTGCTCCACTTATTGCAGAGTTTCCTTTTGACCTTCTTTCCGTGGCTTTATTTTCTTCTTCAATGTGCGGTCTTACTGTAAGATCTTCGACTGTTATTTTCTTTCGCTTATGTTTTAAGTAGTTCTTGAAGTCCTTCCACATAGGTGGTAACTTCTCTATTATTGTCGTGACTTGAAACGCCTCGCTCATAACCATACCTACAATTAAGTTCATGTGAACATTAAGAATATTTTTAATATGTTCAACTAAGGTATTCATCAAACTCATACCTTCCATGAGGACATCGTGGATGATCACTTGTAGTTCCTGAACTTGAGATACAACAGGCTTATTGTCAATCATTTTAAAAGGAATCTTGTAACGAAGAACTTCTTGGTTCCAGCATCCTCAGTCTTGTATATTCTTTCTAGCACACCCCACAACTCTTTTGCCGTCTTTATTCCACTATACACATTGTATAGTTCATCTTGGAGTCCATTTAGAATATAATTCCTGCATAGAAAATTGGAGTATTTCCACGCCTCCATAACGATAAATTTCTCCTAGTCCGAAGTTTCCTTGGGCACCTCTGGAGATTCTTCAGATGTGAATCTTTGAAGACATAAAGTTGTAAGGTTAAAGAACATCTTCTGTTGCCACCTTTTGAAATCAACACTCGTGAATTTCTCGAGTTTCTCCATTGGTGTCATTGCCTGCGGAGCACTCGTACGACTCATTGTGGCAACATTAGTTGCTGCCACAGTCATTGCAGCATCATTCACTTGACTGTCAGAAGTCATTTATCTGTCACAACAAGACAGTAAATTTAGTATATCGAAATACTACTTATAAAGTTATAGCAATTTTAAACACCCCTTGTTTCTAGTTTAACGATGAAGTTTTTATAACTTTCAATTGACAACCGAGTGATCTTTAACTTGTAAAGAAGATTTTATTTTTTCAAATCACTTGTTAAGTTCAAACAGAGTAGAAAGCTTATGAAGTTATATAACACCCTCAACACAAGATTAAAAAGACCTTTCAAAGAAGTGTGTTTTTTCAGAAAATTAGATGAAACAGAAAAAGGCCAAGTCGCCGACTTCACGGAGTGTCCTTAAGGAAATAATTTCCATCAAGTACCCGAGGTTGTGGAATTTTTCTCCTAGGATAAAATGGCTTAACAATCCGACTATAGTGGTACCTCAAATGATCAGATTCTCTTCAAACTCACTCAACTGTTAGATGATCACACGGAGTATGCTAGAAGACAAGAAATGTTTTCAAGTGCGAAAAAATTCATATAAAACTTGTGGAAAAATGCAAGTTTATATAGCCATTAAGTGCCCCTTCCGAAAGGTGGCAATGGTTCACCGAAAAGGTGGTAATGGTTCATCAGAAAGGTGTATCCTTTCTGAACAGGCATGTCTGTCCATTCGAAAGAGTGTGTCTTTTCCGAACAACCACAACCATCCAAACAATCATACCTTTTCCCGAAATAGTGTCTTTTACTTTGTGTCCCTTCCAAGAAACTTTTCATTTTCCATTCACACCAATTGAACTCAATACTATTAAACCCAAACTATAGCCCATATATTATAATTTTGATAAACAATAGCCTATGTTGCTCGGACTCTTTAAAAATGTCATCAGATGCGTGTTGGATCCTTCAAAAGTAATGCATTTTTGGAGGATCTGATAAAGGTGCGGCAACATTTATGGAGAGTCCGAGCAACTTAGACTATGACTATGTATAGGCCTTATGTTTACTAGGTAAGGTAATTTTCTCTTTATCTAAAATACAGAACTGCTAAAAACATTGCAGAGCACAAAATGTGACACAAACATACAGTACAAGCCTATGACTAAACGCCCATTAATTTAGTCTGCCACTCATCCTCTTGGCATATGTTGTAAGTTTTCTGCAAAAATATTTGTGCTGAATCCATGACACTCTTTGTATGATTCGTATTGTAAACATCATGTACCAGTGATTGTATTCTTACACCGAGTCTTCAAATCAGGAGATAACATCGAAGGGGAGCTTTGGTGTAATTGTTAACATTATCGTGGGTAATTGGTAAAGCAGTGGAAACATGATGGACCCACGCATAACGTGAACTTAGTGCACCGGGCTGCTCACTGGAGGTCGGAATGGATGAAGAGGCACAATTAAGAGAAGATTTGATAGATCGCCCGAGACATGTCCACCACAAGAAGAGGTTTTAATTAGCTGTGTCAAAAACAGAATAATTAATGAATACATCGTGAAGCATTCCAAAGAAAATAGAGAAAAAGAACAGTAACCACAACAAAATAAAACGATAATAAAAGCACAATAAACAACATAGAGTAGCAAAACTCGACCGAGGACCAAAAGCTAGGAGAATATTTGCTAATATTTCAAGTATGCAAGGTGATCACCTTTCTCTTTAGACAACAAGATGACACCCAACTACCTGCTACATAGCTTTCTATCTTAATAAGTTGTTAAATAACTTTCTCAGTCTTTGTTAAGTATAATGTTCACTGATCTTCCCACAGTATACTTCCTTTTATACCCTCTCTTTCGTTCTGTGAAGGATATCGACATGTAGCAGTAGACAGCGTCGCACGAATTTGAGTAAGTTCTTCAAGTTTAGCAATTTTTCATGACACATTATTAGAATGCATCGTAGGAATTCGATCAACTTCCTCCTCTTCTCGAGCACAACGTGCAAAAGCAGCACGTTCTCTTGCCTGGAGATCTGAAATCATCTTTCTACTTTGAATATTTTTTGCTATATACTGGCGTTGGATCTTCTCCTGACGCTTCACGCAAAGTAGATCATCAAATAACTTCCTCTCTTTCTCATCCCTGAGAATCATAAACGAAGTTTTGAGCTTTTGAAAGTCTATGTGAGCGTTTGGATCATTAAGCCTCTTGTCTGTATGTATGCAACTCTAATGCCTTCTTTTTGTAGGCCTTCGATATGTGCATGTCGTGTTGAGAAAGCATTGCACCTTGCCCACCCGAGGGTAAATTCAAAACCGCGTAATTATCAACCTCAATATCCATATTTACTACGCGAAAATTGAACAGGATAGCACGAGCAATTCGATAACAACTTCTGGAACACCAACGGGGATCAATGGCGAATTAAGAGAGACGAAGAACCCTAGTAACATCACAACTACTTATAGACAATAAAATTTGACTAATAAGCCTCTTTCTACTTTGAGAAAATACTCTATTACCACCTTGAATTATGTTCTATTACCCCCGACATGACTAATTAAAACCGTATTTTTTATCAAAACAATATAATTAAATCTAACCTTTACACAAAATTTTCTTATTAAGGAAATACTTCTATAAATATGTGTGGGTCTTAAACTCAATTTTTGCCAGAGGTTGTCTCCACATATAGCTTGAACCGTGAGCTCTACTGATCACATGATAACAACTTTATCAATTACACCAAAACTCCCCTTCAATATCACGTAAAATGACAGGTACATTATGTTTGCAACAGGAATTACATAAAGTGTGCCATGGATTCAGTACATATATTTTTTCAGAGAACTTGCAACATATGCCAAGACGATGAGTGGCAGGCTAAATTGATAAGAGAAAATTACCTTACGCAGGAAACATAAGGCCTATATATAATGCATAGCTATAGTTTATTTCAAAATTATAGTACATAGCTATAGTCTAAGTTGTTTGGACTCTACATAAATGTTGTCGCACTCGTATTGGATCCTCCAAAAATGCATTACTTTTGAAGGATCCAACACGCATCCAATGATATTTTTGAAGAGTACGTGCAACATAGGCTACATATAGTTTATCAAAATTATAATATATGGGTCATATTTGGGTTTAATAGTATATTCATCAAACCCTTTTAAATTCAACGTGTGCGTGTTGAAGTCTGAATTACATATGTCATCCATTTAAATGATCCGGCTCTTGTAGTCCGGCCCTTTTTCGAACATCGTGCATAGTGAAAGTTTTAGTGTATCTACCTTTTATAGATTTAAGCTTTCCCCTTGTTAAAAAATTGAAGAAGTTAAATTGAACCTATAGCTATTATTGTTTTGTGAATCCATTTAGCTGCAAAACATAAGACATCGAAGGAGTTGGGTACGAAAATATAGTTTTAAGTTGGCTTCTATTAAGTTGGTTAAGCATCACAAGCTCTTCGTTTAAATCTCAAAAGAGAAAAAAGCACATATAACTTTTTCATTGGTTCTGATCTTGTCATGGATAGAGTTACGTGATACTTTTGTTTTAGGTTGATCTAGATATCACGATTAAAAAGAACAAATTATAGGAGAAGTTTATTAAAAAGAAAATTGATTTAATAAATACTCCCTTTGTTCATTTTTATCTATCACTTGTTTTTAAAATGAATTTTCACTTTTACTTATCACTTTTAATAAATTAAGAAAAAATAATTATTTTTTTCATCTTCTACCCTTAGCATAAATTACTTATTCTCCAAATCGTTTTCCAAAATACCTTATACTAAACATCAATTAGAGTAGTATGATGATGATATTGTCATGCCAATTATTATTTTTGTAGGCTAAAGAAGTATTTGAGAGAGGTAATTAGACAGTACTTGATGCAAATTCGGTTTACCGAGGACATGGCTTTAGATAGGACGGGTAAGGATGATACAAAATAAGGTTGACGGGTACTTATATAGTTGATTGTTGTCTCGCTTATTCTTCTATACTAGTAATCGTATTATTAGCAATACTCTTGTAGTTGCTTGTCCTTTGAGTTAGATTATTATTTGTGGTTCTTTTACTTTCAGTTATGAATAATGTTTAGGGTGATTTATCAGATTGTGTGTAGTATTTTTCTTCATGACGTTCTTTGCTTCAGTTATTTCGTTCTCACTATATATATTACTTTGAATTGTTTATTCTTGAGTTGAGGATCTATCAGAAACAAATTTTCTACCTTTAAGATAGTGTTACGGTCTGCATATATATGGTTTGCCTTTCCTAAATCCCACTTGATAAGATTATATTGAATATGTTATTGTGATTATTATAAAATATAACGTTATATATCAAATTTTATATTTGATATATTATATATAACTATGACTAAGAATAAGAATGTTCATGGATGATTAAATAAATTGAAGAAAACAGACAAAATTAAGAGTTGGATCGATGTATCGAGCTGAGTTGTGATCTGTTATTTAGTCCATGTCGACTTCAAGTAATATTTGAAGTGACTAGTGAAATAGTGATTGATTTATTTATTAACTCAGTTCACTTTAATTTATTTAAATTCTACTCAACTCGTTCGTTTGATACCTTTAAATCAACTGCATTATATGAGATTGAGTGTTGGTCAATCAAGAATTTTTACGTTTAGAAGATGAAAGTGGGGGGTTTGCTGTCAAAAAGGATGTTTTGAAAACTGTTTTGCCAAATAGACACTACTTTTTTACAAAATTGTTATATACCCACTTTAATTCACATCATCACTAACTTTCTCAACTCAACAAATTCACCCACAAATTTTATAATAATTCACTTTAACCCAATAATTTTAACTTAATAAATTCACCAACAAGTTTTTAATAATACACTTCAACCCACTCCATCATCTACCATTATATATAAAATATATTGAGTTTTCAAAAATAATTTTTAAAAAATTCAATAGCTTAAAATATAAGCTTTCATTTTCCACCAAAAAGCTCCGATTCCGATCACTTTTTCGGCGTTATTTTTCTGCGATCAGTTCCAAATCAATCCACAAACATCATAAGCTTGTCTATTGCATCCATTGTTACCCTATTTGTTTGCTATCTTCTCAAACACACTTTTCACCATTGTTAAAAAGCTTTAAATCACTCACATTACTCAAAACCACTTTAGAAAGTACATTACAGCAGCTCAGGCGACTCCAAGTTCATTTATCTATTCCATAAACCCAACGATCGTTGATTAGAAGCAATATTTGCAATTTTAAGTTTTTGGACGAATATCTGCCCAGTCATCGTTAGTCATCGACCATGCATACTTCCCGACATAGACCCTCAGCATAATCTACCATCGACCAAGGTTTAATTCTAGGATTTCTATCACAGAATTTGTTCTGGTTTCTGATGATTCCATGAGAGAATGAGAGGAGACTCTCAAATGTTGGAAATGAAAATCGTTTACTAAGCTGACGTTGCCCATTGCGGTTCTCCACAACGATTTATATGATGAGTTGGTTGCTAGAGTAATGGAGAGTGGGGATCTAGATTGCACGCTGAGCGATGTGGTGATTAGTTATCTAATGCATTTTAGGAAAAAGGTGAATCATATGATCATAAATAATGATAAACGTGTGTCGTTGTACATGGTGGATGTTGATGCTGATGGATTTAGGCATATTTTAAGGATAAATGTAGTTGAAGGTCCCTTTAAAGAACCATTAAATTCATCACCACCACCAACTAAGTGCTCTACAGTCGACGACGATTTGAATGATTATGAGAACGATGACGATCATCCAATTAATATGGAAGATGATTCTATGCATATGGAATACGTTTCATCGGATTCACAAGATGCGGAAGAAGATTATAGAACGGAATCACAATCAAGAAATTCCTTCGCCGATGAAATCAATTTCTATCATGATCAAACATTCGCCGACAAGAAAGAGCTGAAAATGCTACTAAACGGAGCATCAGTGAGACAATCTTTTAATTATTTTACGAAGAAGAGCTGCACCAAATTGTTGAAGGTGAAATATGTATCTCGTGGTAGCGGCTGGTTGTTGCGGACAAGAAAGTATAAATCCTTACACAAATTTTGCATATACAAGTATGTTGGGTTCCACACGTGTTGTGTTGAACACGCCAGAACAGGCATAATAAAATCTCATCTGAGATGATTTCTTTACTATGTGTAAATTATTTTCATGATGATAAGGGTCTAAGTATAAGAGAAATTCATAGGATTGTGTTTAGGGAGATATTTTTTCAATAAATATAATTGTAAACTGCCTTGATTAAATTCACAAAGAGTAAAAATTATGTGATAATAAATCCAGATCACATATATATTCTATCGTAGATAAGCAAATCGATCTATGCTACGTCAGATAATATTTTATGCACTATCATCGATCTTAGACACTGTCATGTTGGGTTCAAAATTGAGAGGGCATCATGCGGAAGCTTTTAGTTGCAAACTATGAGACAATAAATAAGACGACAAAGAAAAAAATACTAAAAAGCATTAAATTATTATATGTTTTGACCAATCGGCCTACATATTATAAAACCTAATATCAAAACACATTAAACCTATTGGGAGAAATCTCCCCCTAAACAAAGACTCTTCAATGACTACATTGTGGAAGCTATTGTATTATGGTATGAGAAGGGGGTCTTCTATTTATAGATGTCAAAAACTTTTCCTCTAAGAAAGAGGCTAGCCAAATATGGAAAAGAATTATATTTTTTTCTTTCAGGAAAAGTAAAAGTAATTATGGTAACTTTTATTTTCCTTCTAAGAAAAAGTAAAACTTAAATATAGTAAGAAAATCAAGGTAAAAACCCTAACATGTCACTCCTCGACCAGACATATAGGCCAATTGTAAATAATATGAATCGATGAATCATCAGTAGCTTGTAATTTGAAAGAAAACAATTAAATTAAAAAAGTTTAAACACATAATCATATGATTTGAGGGTGGTGAAAGAAAATAATTAAATTAAAAAAAGTTTAAACACGTAATCACTTCAACTGTTGGTTAAACAAACAATCTTGCACTGTTGGTGACACTTAATAGACTGTCATCGATGCTGATCCATGTCAATCCCATGTAAAAAAATATACTTGTGCTTTGAGGGTCCATCAATTCATTTGGTCTATCGTAGACCAACACTGTAGTTCGTACATCGATTACTCTCTTAATCATTCATAGATCAAATAGATCTATGTACATGGTTATAGATCCTCACTTGGATGTTGTTTAAAAATGAATAATTAAATAAAAAATAAATAAATGGTGGATTCCTACACATATGAAGGAGTTTATACAAGTCACATGATCTTGTTAGAGCTTATACAAATTGGGGATGGTGATTGAAGGATTAGGTGGATGGATAGTGATTGAACAATCAACATCCTCAAAGTAATATTTGTCAAAGCACAAGTATATTTTGAGGATGTTGATTGTATTTTATGACTACCCATCCATATACTCTTTTGATTTGGGGGTGGTCATTGAAGGAGTACGTGGATAGTTAGGCATCAACTATAACCAACATCTTCAAAACATACTTGTGCTTTGACAAGCATTACTCTTAGGATATTGTTTGTTCAACCACTACCATCCACACATACCTTAATTCACCACCCCCGATTTGTATAAGGTCTAATATGATTATGTGACTTGTTTAAACTCACTCATATGTGTAGAGTTCCACACTACATATATTTTTTATTTATTTATTCATTTTAAAACAACATGCTAGTAAGAGTCTATAATCAGGTACATATATCTACGAGATCTACCAATGATCCAGAGATCAATTGATGCACTACCTATAGTGTAAGTCTACGATAGACCAATTGAATAGATAGATTCTTAAAGCACAAGTATATTTTTTACTTAATTATTTTTTGTAAACATGTTGATGAGGGTCCATCGATTACGAGTGTCTATGGTAGAATTTAATATCTTGTTGATGATGGACATAGATCATGATCGATGACAATCTATTAAGTGTCACCAATAATTCAAAAAATACAATTACTGTTTCAACGGTAACAAACGGCTAATTTTGTATTCCTTCACTATTAACACTTCTTTTTACTTCATATATAAAGTAATTCATCCCTCATTATTTTATTTCATCCACTTTATTTTTATTTTAAAATTCTACAATGTCTCAAGCATCTCAAATATCGAATTCTAAAAAGACTCTAATTTATCATTGTGGAAATGCGGCTGTCTTGAGGACAGCTGTAACACCCCAAGATCCCATCTCGTGATGTCACACGGTACTTATGGACTCAAAGGACCAAAAACTAACCCTTTACTGATATATGTACCTGTACACTGCATAATATTTAAAATAAATACGGAAACTGGCCATAAGGTTCAACACATCTATACATACTCAAACTGAAAACTGAATACTAATACATCAACATCCGTCTAAAAAGCCTCTAAACTGTCTGAACTGTGGATTTGATGGGACATGTCCCCAACTAACTCCGTCAACTGACAATATAAACAAAATCTGATGCAATAATAGTAAACTGAGATTCGTTCTCGAAGAAAGAGGACTTACTGCTACTGCTGCTAACTGAGACTAAACTGCTAAGAAAATTCTTAATCCTGTGCCTCTGAAACTATGGTGTCAAATAAAACACCATAGCTCAAATGCGTCAGTACAAGGGCTCATGCATGTACAATATGTAAACTAAATAGTCATGAAAACTTCTCACGAGAACACATACATGAATGCACAGATCATAATCACAATCATCACAAATCTAGAGACTGGAACTCAGATACCACTTTCCTGCAAACTGAACTCACTATTGACACTGAGATACTGAATCACTGACTCATCTGATATTGATAATTGGGAAATATGGATGCACTTTCATCAAGAAGTGAGTTCTGAAATCTCTGAACATACTGAGATTACGAGTATCTGAAGCTTCTGAAACGGATAGCAACCCTATCTAATAGGTTGTCTTTGATTCTGTGGATAACAATACTACTTGATAACTAATTTTGAGATTGTCCTATCTAGCAGTGGATCTTCAAATTTGCAGAAAATCATACAGGATGGCCTGTATCTAATAGCCTTGCATTCTGAACTGAGCTTTTTCTTAAAGTCTAAGACTGATTCTGAAACTGCGACTGTGGGAAGTAGTTACTTAATCGACATGCCCCTACTATCTCTTAGGGGTCCAACCTGTAACCCCGGTTGGGAGAGTGTCAATACCGTACCACGGGTAAAGATATTATCTCTATATGACCCTCATCTATCAGGTCCTCATACGAGAATGGTGGAGCCCTCATCTAACAGGTCAAGCCACCCCATCTACCCTCATCTAGCAGGTATGATGTCTCTCATCCACTCTCATCTAGCAGGTGTGATGTCTCAACCTACACTGGCTACGTAGTTCTGGAGCACAAGGATCACATCTAAGGATCACACCCTCCACTAGTAGGTGAGTCCCCATCCTTGAGCTCGCTCGATGCTAGTTTCTACTCCCAACTGAAAGACACTGATTTGATTCTTAACTAAACTTAGACTGAGCTGAATCTAATACTGATCATATTTCTCAAGAGATCTGACTGAGTTACGCTGAGATTATTTAGTTTCATATCTGATGAAAAAGTATCGAATCATAGCATCTGACTGACGATACAGATCTTGAATAGATTATTCAAATCGTTTTTGAGATTAGAATTGAATCACTTGAATACTATTAGAACTGAGCCGATTACAGAACGGAGGCTTGATTACTAGAGATACAAAAATTACAGAGATAACTGAGATTACAGAGCCTAATTAAGCTCCGCACCTGTCTGAAGATACATAGTTCTATAGTTCACTGAGTTCTGAGAATCGTGGCTCGATTGGAATTATCGTGAAACTGACATGGGCTCTAGATAACAGCTCTATATTCGGGTATAAATACCTCCAGGACTCGATAACATAAAAGTAAAACATAATCATTCTCACATCATCACGATCATCCATTCACCATCACAATCATTCATGCATCAACACAAGCATTCATTCATCATCATAATCATTCATGTATTATCGCAATCATTCATGTGTTATCGCAATCATACCCTAATCGTCATCATCATTAATGCATCATCACAATTATTAAAGCATCTCTCTAAGTAATTAGAAATCATAACATACTCCCCCCCCCCTCAAAATCCTTGAGGCATCACATCAAACATTTAGGAAACATAGACCTCTATTCATCATCACAATCACCAAAGGGTCGCTTTAAGCATCTCGGGATATTAATCACATAATAACATAGAGGAAACATGCTATTAGATGGTACTCCATTCAGCAAGGTTTTACCTCAACTATTTCATACCTATAGCGGTCTTAACATGTATTTGGATTTCACACCGCTTGGAAAACTTCATACTATCATGTCATAGCTTACTTGCTAATCACTTGGCATATATTAAAAACTTAGCATATATCAAAGGACACATAATGGGGAATTTACAACCATCACATCTCCACTCGTTCACTAAGGTCCTTCAACAAACACTAAACATGCATAGGTTCACACTTATTTGAGGATTTCCTACTAGCATGGAATAGTTTATTCACTTGGTCATTTTATCAAACACTAGGCATGCATAGACTAGCTCACAATTTGGGGCTTCCTATTCAACATGCTATATGACCCATATTCTTCTTCTAAGATTTTATCAACCTATGGGAGACATACTCTACTTAATCAACCAATTCTACACCCAAAAGTCATGATCACATCAACAATCGTAACAAATAATTGTATCTTAGAAGTCATTCAACATCAACAACAAGTACATAATCCATTTACCGCAAAAATACCACATACTAAGGCCAAGGCTTGATAATCTTATAGACAAACATGAACCACAACTCAATCATAGCAAGAACATCAATTTCAACTCACGAGAATCATTAAAAATTCATAAACATAAATCTTGGAGATTTAGAAAAAGGTACTTGAGCTTCTTGGATGAAAGGGACCCAAGAATCAACATCTACATACCTTGGGGAAACTCTTTCTTGAAAGCCTTCGGAAGAATTCTTGATTTTTGCTCTTGATTCTCTCTAAATTTTTGGTGGAAGAAGAGAGAACTTTTGATTTTGAAAATCCTAGTTTATGGGTGAAAGAAGGGAAAAGAAATGAGGCCTTCAACCCTTAAGTGGGTATTTATAGAGGTTGGGAAAAGAGTGGAAAAGACCAAATGCCCTTTAAAGAAAAAGAGTTGAAAATTGCTAATCAGGGTCTGCGACGGTCGATCTAACGATCCATCAGAGGAACTGCCGGTCCACCAAGTCGTCCGTCACTCGAGTGCCAAACCTGGGACATTCTGCCTCGACATGACGGTCGAAGTGACGGTCCGTCAGGAATATGATGGTCCACCAGATCGTCCGTCACTCGAGGGTCAGGAATAGGCCATTCTGTTTTGACCTGACGGACCCCTTGACGGTCCATCAACTTTTTGACGGTCCACCACTTTGGCCATCACTCGGGGGCCAGAAACGGGATGTTCTTTCTTGGCCTGACGGGACACTTAATGGTCCACCAAGGACTTGGTGGTCCGCCAGGTCGACCATCAAACCTGGGCGGTTCTGATACTGTTTAGTAAATCGGCCATAACTCCCTCGTCCGATGTCGGATTTTGATGAAATTGGTATCGATGGAAAGCTCATTCAATGATCTACATGACAAAAAGTTAAAATTATAGAAATACAACACGATTCAAAGTGTTTTATAATTGGGAATATATTTCTGAAAATTTTAAACTCGGATTTTCTTTTTTTCGAAAACGCTCTAAGGCTCGGACTAGGAGAGAACTTTGCGGGGTATTACAACAGCACCTACGGACTCAAATTCAAGTCACAAATTTTTGGTAAAATGGTTTGATGGACTCTTGTAATATGTTCGTTTTGTAATGTAGATACTCCTACTTACATGTTTGTCATCAGAACCCTTGAATCCACTAAAAAAACATTTAAAATATTTTTCGGTGAGTGTAACACACTCGCCTACGTCAGCTGCCATTTCATCTTCCACATCCATTTTATATATAAAAAATATTAAATATTAAAATAAATAAAGAAATAAATAAGAAAACACCCCCCTCTTGTTCTCACTCTCTTCCCCTTCTTCTTCTTTTTCTACTCTCTCTTCTCTTTCTTTTTCTACTCTCTCTTCTCCTCCTTCTTTTCTTTATAAACTTCCATTTTAACAACCTCCATTTACAACCTCTAATAACCTTCATTTTTAAACTTACTTATAAATTGGACATAAAATTCATTCCAAATAGCTTAAATATTTTTCTATTTGACTTAAATTTTCAATTACAAGTTAACAAATACAAATTCAATGAACCTCAATCAAGAGTTTGAATTAATTTCACAATTTTTTATGATTCATTTGTTGTTTTTCAAGCTTTATCAAGCTTTTTAATGGAGTTTATTATTGTTACTATCGAGGGAAGGCTGGGGTAGGGGTAGGGATGGCTGGACGGAGGAGGGGGGCTGGACGGGGAATTTCAATTTTCCCCAGTTAACAACAACAACAAATTCCATGGTTAAAGTGGTACGGGAAAAATAGGGGAACACCAAAATTAGTCCAAAAAACAGTCCACAAAATCGAAGAAATTCGTGAACCCTTTTGGAGACCAAGTCTCAGATTCCTAAGAACACAATAACAAGAAGATAACAAGGTGTTTATTACACCAAATCAGCGGACAACAAACTAGATTAACAACATAAGATGATGAATAAGAAGACACAAGATTCGAATTTAACAATAACAACAAGAACACAAGATTAAAACACAAACACTAAACAAGATTACAAGAGGGTAAAATGATAGATAAATAGATAGATAGACCACATGAAGGTATAATCTTAAGAACCCAAGAATGGACACTCTTGGACCCTTAACACTACACACAAAAATAAACTATCTCTTACGTGACACAAGATCAAATTCCACCTCGCTAGCATCAACGTTTCCAAGCAAGCAACAACAAAAGAGAATCCACCCTATTGTTGTATCCTAGTTTCGGTGGTCACTCTTCTCACTAGGGAAAAATCTCGTTACAAGTCTTACAAAACTCCCAAATATCATCCAAAAACTAAACTAAAAACCCTACAATGTTCCTTTTATAGCTATAACAAAAATATAAGTTAAAATGACCAAAAGGACCTTCAAAGAGTGGGCACCCATCTAGTGTAATTTATGGGCTGATTTGGGTGCATTTTGGGCCTCTTTTACACTTCAAATGTACGTGCCAAGGCTCGGGTCCAACACGCACTCTCCTAAGTCCATATCTATGATTATTCCCGTATCATCCTCTCCATCTTGAGAGGAATTTGTCTATAAATTCATGGCTTTACCTCATTCAATTGGTCACTTCAAAGGAAACCTACTCAAAAACAGTCCGCAAAACATGAAGAGCCCAAGAACTCAATAATAACAAGGGATGTATCAAAAAAAAAGCTAAAAACAGCTCACAAGAAATGCACAAAAATAGTCCACAAGCTAGCCAAACCAGAGAGCATAATAAAAATAAGTCTCAAATCCAACACACAAAGGAAAGTATATACGAAGGACGGTTTCAAAATTAACTTACAATCTAAAACTAGCTTGTAACTTAGTAATGGAATCAACAAACAAAACTAAAGAAACAACACAATGAAACTAGAAGATCAAATTTTGAGCTTACAATTTTTGTGTGAACAGTAACTTAGGTGACATAGAAGCATACCATTGGTCACGGCCCCACAATTAGTCACTAGTTGAAGTTTACAAACTTTAGTTACTATGTAATGGAAACAATTGGTTTTGGAGGGAAAGTATATGTCTTAAATCTCCTTTAAGTCTAATATTCAAAAGGCAAGACTTGACTTTGTACAATTCCCACAAAACAAGGTCCTTTGAAACAAGAAAAGTGGTTGAAAAGTAGATGTTAAGTCAAGAAAGTGATGGCTCAAATCTTCTCACAAACAACTTTACAACTTGTAGGTTCACCTTTTTGAATCTATGTTACACTTTGGTTGTCTTAAGTTGTAAGGTGAGATGAAGAACAAGATGAACACCACAACAAACTTAAAGAACACATCAACAACACAACAACAATTTCCACCCCACAGCAAACATCAACACACATCATGGCCAATTTTAGTGTCAACACACGGCCAAGGTTCTTTTTGATGTTGTATTTTGGTTTTAGCAAGGGTGAAGGTTGTGATAAATGTCAAGAACTCAAAAAAACTATATCAAGAGCAACAAAAACACCAACAACATCCAACCAAGACTATAACAACAAGTCCACACATCCAAGAACAACAACTTTAATTTTTTTAAAGCTCAAATCTAGATCGACTCAAAGTGTTAATGGACAAGAATACTAACACTTGAAACAACAACACAAGCAAAATAAATCCTATACCTAGACACACAATATTCGGCCAAGATACAACAACAACAAGTTCAACTTCTCGACCAAGATCTCAAGCTCAAGAACACATCTTTCTTTCCTTTTTTATTTTTTTTATTTTCTTAGCAAGAAAGCCCAAGATTGGTATTGTAAGAACAAAATGAACGATGGCTTTGATACCAAATGATACGGGAAAAACAAGGGAACACCAAAATTCGTCCAAAAAATAGTCCACTAAATGAAAGAAATCCGTGAACCCTTTTGGAGACCAAGTCTCGGCTTCCTAATAACACAATAACAAGAAGATAACAAGGTGTTTATTACACCAAATGAGCAGACAACAAACTAGATTAACAACATAAGATGATGAACAAGAAGACACAAGATTCGTATTTAACAATAACAACAAGAACACAAGATTACAACACAAACACTAAACAAGATTACAAGAAGGTAAAATGATAGATAGATAGACCGTGTGAAGGTATAATCTTAAGAACCCAAGAATGGAAACCCTTGGACTCTTAAAACTACACATAATAATAAACCTATCTCTTACGTGACATAAGATCGGATTCCACCTCTCTAGCATGAACGTTTCTAAGCAAGCAACAACAAAAGATAATCCACCCTATTGTTGTATCCTAGTTTTTGTGGTCACTCTTCTCACTAGAGAGAGATCTTGTTACAAGTATTACAAGACTCCCAAATATCATCCAAAAACTAAACTAAAAACCCTACAATGCTCCTTTTATAGCTATAACAAAATATAAGTTAAAATGACCAAAAGGCCCTTCAAAGAGTGGGCACCCACCTAGTGTAATTTATGCGCTAATTTGGGTGCATTTTGGGCCTCTTTTACACTTCAATTGCACGTGCCAAGGCTCGGGTCCAACACGCACTCTCCTAAGTCCATATCCGTGATTATTCCCGTATCATAAAGCTTGTAGGTTACTGAATTTCACCTGAACAACAACAACTTCAATTTTCCACCTGATTCCTATACTTTCCCTTTTGTTCTTAAAGCTTGTGGGTTACTAAATTCGTTGTTTCTTAGTAAGACCCTTCATTTTCAAGCGTTGAAGTTTGTATTTTTAGTTGGTGTGTATTGATAAACTTGAAGACGAGAATGAACCAACTGATGTACTACGATTTGGCTGATGTTCGTCGAATTGCTATGTTCCGTCGACAGAACGGATAGTCCATGAGAGCGTTAAGGTTGTTCAGCTAGATTGTTGTCTTCATTGCTCTTCTCTGCTCCGCCAATCTCTTCTTATGGTTCATCATTAATGCAAAATCAATAATTGAAAGTGGAATTGGATTTCGAAGTAGACGTGCAAGAGTAAATGCTTTTTTCAACAACGATCCATGGACTAAAAATGACACCATTGTCGTTGTTTAAACTGCAGTGAAGCCAATCCATGTAATTGAGTATCATGTGAATCAAACTCAGCTAATGACGAGAAGCGGGAAAGGAAGAGAAACTGCTTTCATCGACAATCCATGAACTGTGAATGGTAGTATTGGGGATGCACATAAGGTGTTTGATGAAAGTTATAGAAAAGATATTTTTTTTAAATTTCTTTTAATTATTTTAATATAAAATTGATAAAAAAATTGATCCCACTCGCACTCTACGTGCGTGCCTATACGTACTTTGTCCTAGTCAGCCATTTTAATGCTACATAGATCCGGTCAACGGTCAAGGGGTTTAAATATTGCTTTTTGGTGGGTTCAGCCATTTTTACAAACATGTAAGTAGGAGTATCCACATTACAAAATGGACATAGTACAAGGGTCCACTGAATCATTCCAAATTTTATAACTGTGTAACTGATTTCAGCCAAAGAAAGGGAGAATGACCTTAAAATGATGTTATGTGGCATAATGCTAGTATTCGTTGTTTGAAAAGGTGTAACATAGATGTAGTGAGATTGCCTAAATAAAAATACTTATATTTTATATAATGTTAATCCTGTTTTTCATAGAATCATAGTTGATCAAACTACACATCAACTTAAAATCGAGTAGCATGGTAATGATAGACTATGCTAACAGTATACAAAAGATTAATCATTCTATGAAGTCAATCATACACTGTATTAGTTATGACAACACAATGCACATTAAAATTCCATGCAACAATACAGTTTGATAAAAACAGATTCAGTGCAGAATCATAACAATTTTCATAAAATAAAAAAATATTTGTCATATCCTAACAATAGATCATTCAACTCCATTATTTAGAAAAAAAACCTTAAACATTAACAATATTAGCATTCAAATGTCTTTTTCCTCATCATCACAGATTTTATCTTAATGAAATCAACGATATCGAAGACCACATTTTTTTTGTTTGCTTCTTCTTTTTCTTCTTTCTGTCCATCTTTTTTGTCTTCTCCTTCTTCTTTGTCTGCTGCTTCTTCCTTTCCATCTTCAGTTTCTTCCAACAATTTTGTCACTGTCAATTCATAGACCACAAGTCTATTAACAGAAACAATTCAATGCTCAAATGAAAAAGTCAAAATAACTAAGAATTACCCCACCATTAAATAGTTCACAACGTGATGAACAAAAAATTTTGAATCAAACATGTAGTGTCAAAACTCAACTATTGCTAAAAATCAAACTAATTAGCTATTAATCTTTTAATTTTGACTATTTCATCAATCATATTTTAAAAAAATTTCATACACCTAAATATTAATTTCATAGACCACAAGTTTACGGACAGAAACAGTTCATTGCTCGAATCAAATAGATAAAATAACTCATAAATTAACAATTATCCCACCACTCAACACTACAGTACTTAAAAAATACCAGAACTAAAGCAAAATTTCTTAACAAAAATTTCAAAATTCAGCACCATGATCGGAAAAAACAAATCTATCGAAACTGTCGAATCAAAACTCAACCATTGCTTCGGAACCAAACTAATTACCTATAAAATTCTCATATTTTAACTATTTAATCAACCACATTCGAAAAAAATTCCTATACTACATCACTTCGAAACGGTTAATAATAAAAATCGATAAAATGGATCTACAAATAATTGAAACTTGATTTTAACTTACTTTATAACGCAAAAATGAGCCCTTTGTCGCTGGAGAAGAAGAAAAATAAAAAATGACGTTTGAGAGAAAATTTTTGAAAGTAGAGGAATAGTTGAACAGAAGAGAGAAGTTTTTTCTTTTTTATATTGGAATAAGTAGAGGGTGTTAGGTGTATTATATTAAATTTGCAAAGTTGTAAAAATGATGAAATGGTTCCTTGGCGAGCCCCACTTTTTTAACTTTTCCCCACTTTTTACACCCTAACCCCAAAATTTAAATCATAATAAAATTTAGTGGGTATATGACAAAATAGTTTTGCCAAATATGCTTTTGCCAACTTTTCCCATGAAAGTGGCATAAATGGGGTTTATATGATAGATGTTTGTATGACAACTGATCCGCAAGTTCAGATCTCGTCACATGCAAATTAATTAATCTGCTCTAATTGCATTAACTTGAAATATTATTTTCTTAATAGATTTTTCATAATTATATTATATCGGGGTAGGAGAAGAGAATTATAGTGGAAATCAAATCACCAAAAAGGATGAAAGTTAAGTAATGAATCACATTGAAATTACTAAAAACATACATATATTTGCTTTGTAGTGTACTGAAATTAATCAACTTGGACAAATAAGGTAACTTATTTTTGTTTACTTTTGTTCAATCTTTAAACACTTGAGGAATCACCTGTGTTTGCTTTAGTTCAATTCTCACAGACTTCTCAGTCATGTGTAGCAATGAGAATTTACCTAACGACGAACTTAACAAGTTGAAACAAGATTATGAAGTAGTTTTAGTCATGGTTCCGTTTCCAGCTCAAGGCCATCTCAATCAGCTTCTTCGACTTGCCTGTTTCATCTCCTCATTATGATCTTCCAGTCTATTATGTTGGCTCAGCTACTCATAACCGTCAAGCTCGGGTTCGAGCCAATGCCTTAAGTCCTTCAGATATAGCCAAAATCCACTTCCATGACATTCCAACTCCTGAATTTGCCTCACCTCCACCTGACTCTAATGCCTCGAGCAGATTCCCGAGACATCTTATGCCATTATTGGATGCATCTGTGCTTCTGCGAGATCCCATCGCTTCCTTCTTACGCGATATCTCATCGAAAGCAAGACGGATCGTTGTCTTGCATGATCTTTCCATGTCATTTATTGTTCAGGATGCTTCTTCCTGACCAATGCTGAATCCTATTTATTCAATTGCGTTTCAGCCTTGTATTTGTACTGTTTTTCGTGTTTGTTTAGTGGAATATCTGTCCAACTTGGAGAAGAATTGGTTAGAAATCTACCCTCCTTTGAAGGAACGATGCCGGATGAACTCATGAACTTTATAGCTCTTCAGGCTCCATATTTTGATCTTAGATCAGGTGATATCCATAATACAAGCAAAGTAATTGAAGGGCAGTTTCTTGATTTGCTGGCACAAGTAGAAGGTAAACAACAATGGGCAATTGGACCAATTCTGCCTACTAAATTTGATTGTATTTCGAACAGGAATGATATATGTTTGGAGTGGCTCAACAAACAACCTTGGAGATCAGTTCTTTATGTATCGGTTGTTCCAACGACTTCATTTTCCGATAGAGAAGTCATGGAGCTCGCTATGGGATTAGAACAAAGCAAACAGAAGTTCGTATGGGTGTTAAGAGATGCCAATAGAGGAGATATCCTTACCGGTGAAGCTAGAAGAGTTGAGCTTCCAGAAGGGTTTGAGGAAAGGGTAAAAGAAGTAGGCTTAGTGATAAGAGAATGGGCACCACAACCCGAGATCCTGGCTCATTCTTCCACAGCGGTTTCATGAGTCATTGTGGTTGGAATTCTTGCATAGAGAGTATTACTATGGGGGTTCCAATTGCTGCTTGGCCTATGCATGGTGACCAACCAAAAAATGGTTTCTTGGTGACGGAAATATTGAAAATAGGCCTGACTGTGAGGGAGTGGGAGAACCCCGAGGAGATAGTAAGTGCATCCACTATTGAGAATGTTGTGAGGAAGTTGATGGCATCAGAAGAAGGTGATGCAATTAGGAAAAGAGCACAAGAATTGGGAGAAGTCGTAAGGCATTCCACAGAAAAAGGGGGTGCTTCTCAAATAGAGTTGGATTCTTTTATCGCGCATATCACAAGACAAGACTTAGTTTTCACCAGCACTTTCAAATATTTTGGTTACTTGTCATTTTTATGTATGTTAATCGGTCACTTATCTGCTTCTTGGCCCTTCTCCAGACCCTGAGCATAGCGGAGCTTTAGTGCCTCGGGCTGTCCTTTTGTAATGTTCAGTATTTGAAACTTTTTATGGCTATCAGTAAGTAGTGCTTTGCATTTCTCTCTTAATGATCTTGTATACATTTCTCAGTTATTTGCATATGCTAAATTGGTAGTATTCATGTGTCCTATATTAGACTGTTTTATGACAAAACAACTTTGTTCATATATTCCCACGTCTGTCGAAAGGTTTATTATTGTAAAGATATGACACTTGGCCTGACTTAACCCGAAAAGCTAATTTGCATAACACATCTTCTCTGCATTTTGGTTAACTTACAACTTTCTAATTTGCAATCACAACAAAAAGTGAAGATGGTGAATCCACAATTCGCCAACGAGTTCAAAGTTTAGACAGGCGATTTTATCATTCCAAAGAGTACAGTATGGAATTTAATTTTTGCAGCAGCAACACAAGAGTGCATGAAGAACCTGTTTAATTAAAGTAATATCTGTTGGATTATAATTGGAATCTTGAAGCAGTTAGGCTTTGAATGCAAGGGAAATCATGTGTAGATCAAGTAATATTTGCAAGTTGATCTCAAAATTAATTTACTAATGGAGTTATTATAACTTGTAAACAATCGTCGAATTGATCGAGAAGCTCTGAGTGCATGAAGAACCTGATTTATTTTTTGAACAAAAAGATATGTAATAATCTTCAAACCAAAGTAATTGTGCAGATAAGAAATTGCATGAAACATATATTGTATTGAGATGGATATATAATCGTTCCAATCTTGACTTGTGATATCATGAATATCCCATGAAGGCCCCGTTCAATTTTGTCTATTACTTGCGGGAAGAAAGCCAGGTCAATTACGTCTAAGTAATAACCATCGTGGCCCTCAACAAAAAGAAAAAGACACCAATAATATCAGGCAAAAAATTAAATTTGGATCTCCAATCGGAGAAAAATCTAACTTTGAAATTTCAGCTAAAATAACAGTTTGACTAATAATACTTTTTTCATTTCAATTTTCAAAATAGGTGGTGTTTTTATATATCTTTTTATTTTATTTCAAAATAAATGGTATTTTATATAATCATACGGCATTGATATGTTCTAATCTTACCCTTATTTTAGATATTGTTATATCATCAAGAAACTACCAAAGAACTACATATTTTTCAAGGTATTTATTAAAATGTAAAATAGTAAAAGTACTTTTTTTTCTAAGAATGCATAATTTTCTTAAGGGGTGTGTCTAAACTAAATCTACCACTCATTTTGAAACGACGAAAGTATCACTTATGTATGCGTCAACCAAAACCTGATCAATTCGCATTGTCTTGAACACCGAAAAAATGAGGTAAGGACGTGGAATAAGAAAAGAATTTAAGTTTGGTGCATCGTCAATGTCTTTTTTTTTTTACATCATCAGGTAACTTTTATCTGTTGTAGCAGGTCATCCGTTTCTCAAATAAAAATGTAAAAATGGATGACCTGCTACAACAGGTAAAAACACATGATGGTGTTAAAAAAAAAAATACCGACGATGCACCAAACTTAAACTAATAAGAAAATTCATAAAAATAAGGATGCACGGCCATCATTCAAGAAGTCTCTTTCTTGTTTATCTTAACAAGTAGTCTGTAAAGCATATGGTTCCCAAGTCTACACTAAACCTGTCAAATGGGCCGGACTGGCCCGACCCGGCGAGTCCCGAGCTATAGGGCTGCCGATCTCGGGCTAGACTAAATATTTTTTTGGTCCGATTGACCTGGTCCGGAATGAACCCAGGCCAAGCCTATCGATTGCCCCGCTCGGCCCGACCTAATAAGTTTTTTTTTCTTAACTTTTTAAAATGGACCGTTTGGTGGGTTGCCATTTGGACCGTTGGGCCCAACAGCATTATAACCGTTTGGGACTGCCAACCCAACGGCCAAATGGCCATATATATTAAGATTTTTTTTTTATTTCAAATAATTTTCTTTAATTCAAAAAAATTTTATAAATACCCTACACTTTCAAATCATTTTCACACAATTCTCATTCTCTCTCAAATATTCTAATTATCTCCTAAAGTGCTCAATTTTATTTTTTAATTTTGCGATTACGAATACAAGTGAAAGATTTCTAAAGTCGCAACTTTCAGATACTTTCAAAATTTTGTATTGTCGTTTCATTTCTAAACATTGCATTACACCTATAGAATGACAAACTAAGGTGCAATGCAATGTTTGTCAACAAGTATATGAGCATAAAAGAGGAGGCAATCAAGGGTGTACGGGTTCGTTAATGAGACATATAAGAGAGAATCACGCTAGAGATTTATTTATTGCAAAAGGTGGTGAGACTGTTGATGGACCAACACAAACTTGAATTAACACAACAACCGGTCCGTTAATTAAGAATTATAATAAATTGAGGGACCGGGAATAAATAACAAAAATCGTAGCTGTGGGTTGTTTGTCTGTAATACCCCAGGAAATTTTTCGTTGAAATTTTGTGCGTAAACGTGTTGGGTTCTATCTTCTAGAATGAATTATAAATTTTTCGTGTGGAATGTCTTAGATTATGACCCACCATTACGTAGAGTATCGAATAAGCTTTTCAACTATATGTGGATCATCCAAAACGGACACCCGAGCAACGAGTTATGAACATTCCGATCGAACCGTGAATAGTAGTGAACAGTAAAACGTGCAGGAAAAAGTACTGAGGCCTGGCGTATTTTTGCTCCAACTTTAAATGATCATAACTCCTTGTACATAATAATCTGGGTGATCTACTATATATCAACGGAAAGCTCTGCGAGTCCTCTTTCCAATGAAATTTGGTTTCATCCAATTTTTCTATCGAAGCAAAAAGTTATGGTCGATCTACTTCAGCCTATCAAAAACAAATTTTTGGGTCAACTTCAAATGATCATAACGCCTCGTACACAATGATCTGGGTGAGATACTATATATCAACGGAAAGATATGAGAGTCCTCTTTCTAATGAAATTGTTTTCATCTAATTTGGATATCGGAGTAAAACGTTATGGTTGATCTACTTCAGACTATCAAAACAATCCATCAAAGGATAGATTCGAGAATTATTTAATTTTTAGGGGCGTTTTGATCATTTCTCCTCACCCAAAATCCGTCCAAACCCTATATTAAAGCCTATTAGAAGCATTATATATTATATTTCATCAAATTCCCTCAAAAAGAAAACCCTAAGCTCCTACATCCAACTTCAAGAACCTCCAAAGTTCACCATTAATTTTACAAATTTATTCAAGATTCCAAGTTCCTAGTTCAAGAACTCCAAGAACCATCATTCAAAGGCACGATTAACATCTCAAAAATGAGTATCGATCTAAAGTTCATCATTCAAGGTATGTGGGGTTTTTCAACAAGAACTCTCTTTCGTTCTTTTGCCCAAAAGTAATTTTCTTTACAAAGGCATGATTTTTATTTGATTTTTACGAATTTGAAGCATGAACCCATATCTTATGATGATTATTTTGAAATCTAGATGTTTATAATTTTGAAAGATGAATTTACATGTGTGGAGATATAAAGCATGAATCTTGAATGATATTTATCATGATTTTGATATTTGGGTCGTGAATCCCCATTGGAAATTGTGTTTTTTTGAGAAAGTGTATGTTATAAGCATGTTGATGTTGAATATTTGAGATATTTTGAATGATTTGACCTTTTGGTCTTAATGAAGTTATTTTGAACTCGAGTGTGAAAGAAAACCACAACGTGGTTGATTTTGATAGATGGGAAGCATGATGGCTCCCTATGTATATTTATATATTACTGAAATTGTTTTATTGTGGATTGTCTTTGAAATGATCTGAACTAAGTTTGGGAGAAATCTTTAGCACCGAGTGGGAGGTATAAAGCGACCTTACTTCCCTAGAACTACGTGCCCCCGTAGGAGTGAGCCTGAGGCTGATTTATATAGTGATCACTAGTTTGTGTGGATTTGATATCGATAGTCCTACTCCGATGGCAAGGATAGGACGGCTCTCCCCAACGTGGGTTGTAGTTGGACTCCATGTAGCTCACATGGTTTATGTCGGTTATAGGATCTCCCAGTGTGTGTGTTTCCTTGTGTCTATGGTGAATGGTGAAGTGATTTGAAAGTGGAATTGTGAAAGTTATTCTTTCGAAAGATTTAAATGATATTTACATAATGAGAATTGATATTCTTGATGAACTGAAAGTGATTGATAAATTATATGATGACTCACATGTGTTATTGTACTTATTTCATCCTCTCATGATTCTGATGATTTTCTTCGGGCTATGTGAGTCTTTCATACATCCTGCATATTTCTTATAAATATTTATGATGATGATGTTTATACAACTGCATACACCCCCATATACTCGGTTCCTTTCCATGGTACTGACCCACATCTTCGGATGTGGGCTGCATTTTCTCGGAATGTAGGTTCAGGTGCTCAGTTTCAGGTTCGACAATGATTCTTCGGGCACGCTGTTCTACATCTTCTGTTGTGGTGAGTCCTCATGTTCCGAGGACGTGATGTCTGATGTTGGTTTCACGAAATTGTTTACATTTGATAACTGAGTATGAGTCATTTGGGGCATGTCTCAATGGCTAGCTGGTTTTATTGATTTTCTTATAAGCTTGTCAGACTAGTATAGCTGTTGGGAGTTGACTAATAAGTCGTATTTTGTTATCTTTCTGAAATTCTTTTATTCTTGGATGATGATTACTCTGTTGATATTTGAGGGTTATTTATGGAAACCCCGTTGATTCATGTTGAACTGAATGAAAATGGCTCAAATGTACGTGAGAAACAGCGTAGAAAATACCAGAATAGGGATTTAGAGTTGGCAATGGGCAATGATTGCAGCGTATGCGAATTTACTATTAAATGTTAATTGTGAATGTGAATTACTAAATATTATATATATATATATATATATATATATATATATATATATATTATTTATAAAATTTTGGTTTTTCGGTTTAAACGAATTTTTTTTTTTAAAACCGAACCGAAAAACCAAAATTTTAAAATTACAAAATGAATCTGGTCTGAAAAACCAAAACCAAAATTAAATTTCGATTTGATTTTTTGATTTTTTTGGTTTAAACCAAAATATGTCCACCCCTAATAATATGTAGTGTATATATGTTATATGTGTATATATTTTCTATAGACTCTAAAGTAGTATATATATATTTAACATATATATGTGTATATGTTTTCTAAAGTAGTATATATATAGTGTATATATATTGTATGTATATTATTTAAAGTAGTACATATATTATAATGTACGTATATATGTGTATATATTTTCTAAAGTAGTATATGTTAAGCGTATATATGTTATATTTATATCGTTTAACGTATTTAAAATATATATAGGTGGGTATATATAGTGTATACTGAAAAAAACATTTAATTTTAACTTTTATATTTTTTTTTTAGGTTTGACCGAATTTGATCGATTTGGACCGATTTACGTATAATCGAGCCAATCCGACCGGTTTGTTTTACAAAAAATTACTGTTGGGCCTGATCTCGGATCGGACCGTTAAAAAGGCCCAAAACCGGACCAGCCCACAAATCGATAAACAAGATGGGCCGATTCTGAGTTGACCCGGCCCGATCCTTTTGACAGACTTAGTCTACACTAGTCAGAAGCTTATTCGAACGATTAGATCTTTCCTTTTAGAAAATGACTATTTGATAGACTAGTCAACTGATCATTCATGACTTTTCTTCATATTCACAAGTTGCAAACGCGGTTGTCACTAGCATAGGGCCTCATAAATTTGCTATATAAAACAAACATTTATTTATACCATAAACAACAATCTACCTCTACACAAAAAATATCTTCTGAAAGAAAAAGAAAAAAAAAAGAGCATTATACTGTCAATTTCTCTGAATTTTAGCAAAACTAATAAGGAAAAGTCAGTTATCATTATTGTTCATGGCAGAATCAAGTTATGCGACGACTATGGCTAGTAATCCGATTGCTGTAATCGGATCCCAATATTGCGCGGCGAACCAGGTTGATCTTGTTATATCTAGGAAGGTCAAGACACTTAGATATGGAGAATTTGTTGTTTCAGATATGAATGGCAACTTCATCTTCAAAGTTAGAGGCATAGCTTTTGGATGGCATGATAAGAGAGTTATTCTTGATGCTGCAGACAAACCCTTAATCACTCTCAAACAAAAGGTAATAATGTATTTGCAACTACCTTATATTTGATATATTCTCGTTGATACTAAAGCTTTTATTGTAAATTGATTTACATATAGATATTGAGTAATCATTCGAGATGGAATGTATATAGAGGAGAAAACACAGATGACAAAGAGGTTTTATTTACTGTAAAGACGGCATCCATATTTCAATGGAAGACCAAATTAGCTGTATTCTTAGCAAATAACAATTCCAAGGAAAAGAATTGCGATTATCTGATTAAGGGAAGTTGGTCTGAAAGATCATGTGTTATATATGCTGGAGATTCTTCTACCATAGTTGCTCAGGTAAGCTCTCATTTCCTTTCTTGATTGAACATAGTGAATTAATGAATAGTATATCATACTAACAAGATATTATGTTGTGAATGACTTAATTATTTCAGATGCATAAAAAAGTTACTGCTAAGAGCTTATTGATTGGAAAAGATAATTTCATGGTGACAGTGTATCCAAACGTTGATCAAGCCTTCATCGTCTCATTAATAGTAATACTTGATGCAATCAATGCAGCTGCCACAGCTGCCGCATCAGGTGCTGGTGCTGGTGCTGGTGCTGCTGCTGCTGCAGTATCTTGTTAGAGGCATTTAGCCCGTTTGGCCAAGCTTTTGCAAAGTTAAAATAATTTATATTTTTCTTGCACTACTTATTTTAGAGTTTGCATACAAGTGTTTGGCCAAGTCTCTTATCTTTAATGTATCATATTTTAATTAAGAAAGTTGTTTTAGTCCAGTTGCTAGCTAGCTTTTGCTTCTTTTTGTTCGTTTTTCCTTTGAGGTGTAAAGTCCCACATATTTCTAAACAAAATTTCTTTGTTAGTTACAAGATTAGCTACATAATTAAAGGAATATAAAAGTGCTATTGATACCCTATCATGAAATAAATAAAATGATTGAGATATTTTAGCCCTGTGATTATGTCACGTCCTAAATACAAATGCCATAATAGGCAGGTGAATTAATCCGGAACCCACATGACTGATAAAGTTCAAATGGACCTTTATTCCTTGAGTAAAAAAAATTGATCCAAACTTCTTATAGAACAGGAAGTTGTTAAAATTTGATTTAGTTAGTGCAATAACTTTTTGGCCAAATGGTCTATCGGATTCTTGTCCGAGTTTAGAATGTGGACATCTTCACTCAGCTCTTTGCCATTTTAACCCTTCAACCTATCAAAACACAAGATTTTAAAACATTTTCTCTTATGATAAATGTGAGTGGAACACAAACGAGTACACCTAGAATTTCACGTCATATATTACAATAATAGATAGGAAATTAACTTTTAAAAAAAAAAAAAAAAATCAAATAAGCTCCCCCACCCTCTCTTCTTTCTTCTTCTAATAACCTCTTCCCTTCTCTCCCCTGCAGCTTTTCTTCTTTATCCCACCACCGGCGAAGCACCAACATACCGCTGCAACACCACCAAAAGCCACCTAATACCCAAAACTAAACTGATCTTTCCCTTGTTCTCTAAATTCCGACCAAACCAATCGAAACACAATTCTTTGGTGGAGCAACGAACAGCTCCAACAACAACTCAGCCACTGCTCAATAGAATCAAAGATCCGATAAACGCAACTAAATGACCCTCCATCCTTCGTTTCTCATCACAAATAAATTGAGAAATTTACTTAAAAAATTATAATTTTTTTAATTTCTCCTTGGATTTGAGAAGATCTCTAGTTAAGGTTATTACTTAAGAAAATTATAATTTTTTAAATTTCTTCTCAAACGTTAATTGTAGTTCTAAAGGTGGTGAAAAATAGAGGGGTGGAGGTACGGTGATGGTAGAAAATGGAGAGGTATAAATACAATACTGGTAAAAATGGAAAATAATGGAGAGGCAATAGAGGGCAAGGGTAAGCCTGTCAAACAGGCCGGGTTGACCCAGCCCGAATCGCCCATTTAATAAAATCGGTCCGGTTTAATTCGGTCCGATAAATTCAAGGGCTTTAGAGTATCAAGTTTTGGGTTGATTTTTTTTTTTATTTTGGGCCCGGTTTACCCGGCCAGGATCCAACCCGATTGGGCCCGTTGGTTAATCAGCTCGGCTCGTTTTTATTTTATTTTTTTATTTTTGGATTTTGAGCCAAACTAGTCGTTGGCCCAATGGTTATATAACCGTTTTTGGGTCCAAACGGCTAATTTGGGCCCATTAATTTTAAAAAAAATACTTTTAAAATTATTTTTTAATCTCAAAAAATTTTCTATAAATACCCTACACCTTCAAATTATTTTTCACACAATTTTTAATTCTCTCAAATCTCATTCTCTCTCAAATCTCAATTCTCAAATATTCTATAAACTTAATTTCCTAAAGTGCTCACTTTAATTTTTTAATTTTGCGATTACAAAGTACGAGTGAAAGTTTTTAAAGTCGCAACCTTCGGATACTTCCAAAATTTGGTATTGTCGTTCCATCTCTTACGTCTAATTTTTATTTAGTGTATTAATTGTTGAATATTTAATTTTATTATATTTGTGTATTTTGAATTTTTTAGTTTAATTTATATTATGGATAAATTAAGAAACCTCGCTACTAAAGATGTTAAAATTTTTTGTTCCGAAAGCGATAGTGGTAGTAAAAAGTGAATTACTAGCGGTAGAGGTAGTTCAAGTAGTAGATATACCCGTGTGCCTCCGACACCGCTTAGTCAACCTTTTGAGGAAGAAGTATGTGTATCTTTAGGTGTAGGTGTTCACGATATGGATTATGTAGAAGCTCAAAAAAATTACGGTACAGAAGAAGAAAATGAAGTAGATGCGGTTAATTTAGACGAAGATGATGAAAATATTGGTGAGACACCAACAGTAGAAAATGCTAACGTTAGATCTGAATCGGTTAATCTCCCTTTCCGTCCTCCCCGTGCCCCAAGAGCTCGTAAAACAACTAGTACTGCATAACAATTTTTTGAACATGTATCAGATACTGAGGTGCAATGCAATATTTGTCAACAAATATATAAGCATAAAAGCGGAGGCAAACATGCGGATACGGGTACGTTAATAAGACATATAGGTGATGCTCACGAAAGAGAGTTAAATATTGCACGAGGTGGTGGGGATGTTGGTGGGCCAACGCAAACTAGAATGGATCCAGCAACCGATCGGGTAACGAAGAAGTATAATAAATTGAGGGACCGTGAAAAAATAGCTAAAATGGTAGCTGTGGGTTGTTTGCCTTTTAGTTTTCTTTTTTTCTGATGTCTTTATTTATTATATTCAAGCAATTTATAATCCTATGTTTAATGGTGTTCCTAGAAGTACTTGTCGATCTGATAGTTTTAGACTTCATTCACAATATTGTTTTTATTTTTCAACATTGTTAAAAAATATTCAATGTAGATTGTCTCTAACTTCTGATCTTGGTCGTGCTGTAAATAAAAATGATTATTTAACCGTTACTTGTCACTGGATGGATAGTAATTTTGTGATGCAAAAACTTATTCTTGCTTTTTTATATGAAGAAGATCGTAAACATACTAGAGATTTTATTGTTGATTCTATTGTTAAAGCTGTCGGATTTTATGGTATCGAAAATAAAATCTTATGTATTGTTTTTGATAATGCTTCTAACAACAAGACTGCTATAAAAAAATTTAAATCTAAGCTATCTCCGCCGTTGCCTGAAATTTTTCATATTAAATGTGCATGTCGTATATATAATTAATGGGATAATACATACGTAAATACCTGAACTTTGACCAAATTTTTAATGGAGCATATTGAACTTTGCGGGGGTTCAATTACTTCCCTAGACTTTTTTTTTTTGTATTTTAATGGCATATATCGGCCAACTTTTATACATACTCAGTCAACCCAATAGCGATGGATACACGTGCTCGTTTAAATAACATTTATTTTTTATTTTAACTCCTACTTATTCACAAATGTAATAAAAGTTAAATTAATTAATAAACAAAAATGGACCTTTCCTCTTCTCTGCTCTTTTCTATACTCAACAAGCACCTCACATTTTCAATCATCTCTTTCACTCTTACCTTTTCAATCATCTCTTTCACTCTTAATCCTCATTTCTCACTTACATTACTCTTTTTAAAAAAATTACTTGTAAGATCAACGTTAACAACTGTTCGGGTGTTCCTCGAGGTGTGATTTCGTATTGGGAGCTGTGAGAGTTTTGGTGTTGAACAGGTCTTGAAGGTTAGATTTTCTAAACTTAAAAATTGAAACTTTATGACAATTTCTTTAGGGTTATTGTTCAACAAGTCTGTAGTTTCATAATTTCTCAAATTTAGTGTTTTTGCTATTCTAAATCATTCTTATTTTTATCAATGAGTTAGGACTTTTTTGTAATCTAAATTGACTCTTCCTGTGTGACTAATTACTACATGTTTGAATACTTAAATTTTCCTTAATTGTAACTCGTTGTGAATGTGACTAAATTTCAGGAATGGGTGATTTTACATATATAACCCTGAGATATTTTCATGGTGGTGGTTTGAATAGTAAAAGTAAAAATCAGATTATGAGGGTGGTGAAGTCACAAATATTTTTTATGTGGATGTGGATAAATTATCTTATTTTAAGCTAACTGGTTTTTTAAAAGAGTTAGGGTATGCTACAACAAGGTGCACATTTTATCTAAGGCCACCTAAAAAGGACTTTCTGTTATCTTTTCAATGTGATGAGGATATTTTTTAACTTTCACAATCCTTTGAAAATGGGGATATTGTTGAGTTGTACGTTTGTCACATGATTGATCAACTTGATCTATTTGATGGTCCCATTGGTTTGCTGAAATACACTATTACCAATGAGGAATCTTTTGTTGTTTTTAATAAAGAAGGTGACAAGGGGGTCCATGAAGGGGATAGGGTTGTTGAAAAAGGGGTTGAGGGTGGTCATTTTAATGAAGCACTAACTACTGCAGCATATGTTAAGCTTGAAAATGAGGCTGCACCTGGTTAGGCCTCATCTGCTGGTTTTGTTACAGGTGGTGGTGAGGCTGCAGTTGATGGTGAAGCTGCAGCTACTGCTGAGGCTGTACCTGGTGGGGCCTCATCTACTGGTGTTGTTGCAGCTGGTGGTGAGGTTGCAGCTGGTGGTGAAGTTGCAACTACTTCTGAGGCTGCAAATACTTATGTTTCTGACCTCTCAACTGAAAACAACTCAGATTCAGACCATGAAGATTTATTTGTTGAAGATGATGCTGAATTTGAAAGTGGTGTGCATGAGGAGGACATAAACTTGAGGGCTAGAAGGAGGAAATACCAGAGGAGGAAGAGAAGAGAAAGAATACCTAATGACCCTACAAAAGTTCCTGTTGGTGAAATTGGTCCAGATCTGGGATTTGAAGAGACAGAAGGTGCTGATAAAAGTTTAAAAGGTAAAGTTGTTGGGGATAAGCCTATGCATTTTAGTTCTGATGAATATAGTGTGGACTCTGATTTAGAAGATGGGTTAGGAAGGACAGATAGTAGAAAGGTAGTGTATGATGATTCTGCAAAACAGGTTGTGTGGCAATTGGGCATGGTTTTTGAGGATGTGAATGAGTTTAGAGATGCTGTTAAAAAATATGCACTTCAAAGAAGTGTTAAGTTAGAGAAGTATATTAATGGGTCTAAAAAGGTTAGGGTTAGATGTAGGGAAGGGTGTCCTTGGTTGTTGTATGCAAGTATTAACAAGTCTACCAATGATTTTCAAATTAAAACCTACAATCCTAAGCATAGGTATATCAAAACCTCTAGAAATTCCATGTGTAATGCAAAATTCCTGCATAAGCATTTCAAAGATAGAATCAATGAGCAGCCAAACATGAAAATATTTCAGTTCCAACAGTTGATTAGAAAAGAATTGGGTATACATGTTGGAAAGAGTACTGCCAGGAGAGCTAAAGGTAAAATACTTCAAGATTTAATGGGTAATCATGTGAAAGAGTTTGGAAGAATATTTGACTATAGGGATGAAATGTTAAGGTCCAATACGGGCACTACTTCTGTTGTGAAAGTTGATGATTCTGATGATAGTGGTAAACTTATTTTTCAAAGTTTCTACATTTGTTTTGATGCATGCAAAAAAGCTTTTTCGGATGGTTGTAGAAGATGTATTGGTTAGATGGATGTTTCTTAAAGGGAGTAACCAAAGGACAGTTGTTTGTTGTTGTGGCTAAAAATGGCAATAATCAAATATTTCCTATTGCTTGGGCTGTAGTTCAGTATGAGAATAAGAACACTTGGATATGGTTTGTGAAATTGTTGATAGTGGATTTGGGATTAACAGATGGCAGAGATTACACAATCATTTCATATATGCAAAAGGTATACTTTTATCTTCATTTAGTTATGTGTAATGAATATTATGTGTAGTTATGAATATGTAATTTGCTATGATCTGATTTTCAGGATCTTAGAGCAACATTGATGGAGCTTTTACCAGAGGTGGAGCATAGGATGTGTGCAAGACTCATCCTTGCCAATTGGGGAAAAATGGAGAGGTCTTCAAAGAAGAAACCAGTTCTGGAAATGTGCAAGAAGCACCTTTGAAGCTGAAATGAAGAAAAATCTGAACCAACTGGCCATGCTAGGTGGTGAAGATATTGTTCCAGATTTACTTCATTACAAGGTACAAAGTTGGTGTAAAATGTACTTTAGAACTGACATCAAGTGTGAGAGCATAGATAATAACATAGCTGAGAGTTTTAATGCTTGGATCTTAGGACCAAGGCATAAAACAATTATTACTATGCTAGAAGAGATAAGGGTGAAAGTAATGACTAGACTAGGTGAATTCCTAAACTTTCTAGAAACATGGGTGACTGAAATATCTCCAATGGCTTTGAGAGTGTTAAGAAAAAACACTAAGAATTCAATGACATGTAATATTGACTTCAATGGAGAGAGAGGTTTTGAAATATCAGATGGACCATATATACATAGTGTGGATTTGAGGGATAACACATGCAGCTGTAAATCTTGGATGCTCAAGGGAATACCATGTCCACATGGTATTACAGCCATACTCTACAAGAAATTGGACCCAATTGATTTTGTTGATAGCTGTTACAGTAAGGAGACTTATCTCAAGACTTACTGTCACTACATTCAACCAGTGACCAACATGAACATATGGCCAGAGTCAATAAATCCTCATGTGAAGCCTCCAGTTGTTGTTTCTATTCCTGGCAGGCCAAAGAAGAAAAGGAATAGACAGTTTTATAAGACCAAAAAGTATGGAAAGATGTCAATAAAAGGGGTTTACATGACTTGTAGCATCTGTCATAGAAAAAATTACAACAAAAGAGGTTGTCCTTTCAAGGTGTGTAACTTTAAATGACTCCTATTATTTATTTGTAGCTTAATTATTTTTGAATATGTGACTGCTTCAACTATTTTTGTAGGATCCGTTGGATCAAGTATTCTTAATGTTGGACCAAGTGATGTACCAAGTACTTTAAGACCTAGGGGGAGGCCAAGAAACACTCCTACTACTACTGATGCACCTCCTAGACCTAGGGGAAGGCCAAGAAAAACAAGTGATAATGCTGATGCAACTCCTAGACCTAGGGGAAGGCCTAGAAAGACAACATCTGCTGCACCAGCTGGACAAGCTACACCGGCTGAAAATATTGAACATGTTGCAGTAGCTACAAGAGGAAGGGGAAGGGGTGTTGAACATGTTGAACATGTTGCAGCAGCTACAAGAGGAAGGGGAAGGGGTATTGAACATGTTGAACATGTTGCAGCAACTGCAAGGGAAAAGGAAAGGAGTGTTGAACATGCTGTAGCAGCTGTAAGAGAAAGGGAAAGGAGTGTTGAACATGCTGCAGCAGCCGCAAGAGGAAGGGATGTTAAACATACTGCAGCAACTGCAGTAGCTGAAAGAGACAGGGGAAGGCCAAGAAAAACACCTCTTGGTGATATAAGAGTGGCAAGGAGAACACCTTTGCATGAGTGGTTTGAAAATCAAACCAGTTATGCTCCACCAAATCCACCTGATTTACCTGTTTATGCTCCACCAAATCCATTTGCTTTACCTATTCAAACTCCACCAAATCCACATGCTTCAACTGGTAAAAATCCAAAGACAGACGGAATGGGTGTTTTGATTGCTGAAAATGGTTTCACAACATATAATGTAAGTGCTAATTGATTTAATTTAAGTTTAATTTGTCTTTAGATGTTTATATGTGTATAATTTTCTTTCTTTCTTTGTCTGCAGCCCGGGTTGCCAAGCAGTAGAATACTACATATTGGTTCTGCACATCCTATAAGATCTGCTGATATTACTGGAGACTTTGGTTACAAACCAAAAATAGAAGTAAGGTGGAGGGGTAAAAAAGAAATGACTGAAAACCAGCTTAAAGTGATGAGAGATGAGATGAGAATGAACAAAAGACAGAAAATAGCTTCATTACAATCCAAGCAACAATGAAATTAGTTTTAAAATATTGATAGATTTTTACACTAAAACTGATGTTGTATTGTAAATTGGGGTAGGTTATTTTGACAAGATCATTTTTTGTGAAGGTTCTATGATGCACTTGAATGTTGCATCTCAGACATTTGTGCAGTTATTTTGTAGTATATGTTGCACTTGAAAGTTCAAGTTGCATCTCTAACGGTTATGCACTGATTTTATTCTACTGTATTGAATATTGGGATGTATTGAATATTGAGATCTATAAATTTGTATCTATCTTTTGTGGTTGTATTCTTTCTTTTCTATCAATTTTGGAATAATGAATTTAGCTCAACAAAATGAGCAAAACAGACAAGTATAATGAATTTAGTTCAACAAAATGAACAAAACATACAAGTACTCAAAACTAAAAATCAATTTGAAATAAGAGATTTCATTCAACAAAATCAACTTCAACCACCATACAAGAAACACTGTCATAGGAGAATCAAGTTCAAACTACCATACCATACAAGAAACACTACCAACAATAAATTTATATTACAATACTACACAAAATACTTCAACCGGCTATTTTGAACCATATAGCAATATACATTATGAAGATACACACCATGAAAATACTACTAAAGCTCTCTATCTTCTTCACTTCAATCGTCTTCTGTGGTGTATTTTTCACCTCATCTTTCATTTTAACAAATGAGCTATATTGTTCTTCTATTTGAGTGAATGCAGATTCAGCTTCCATCTCTATTATTTCCCTATCACTGTAATCACCAACCAATTCTTCCTTCGTCTTCATTATATTCAACATTTCATTCATGTCCTTCACTTTCTTCACCAACTTTGGAATAATGAACTTAGATCGTTCATCAACCACACCATCTCTCCAAGGAAAAAAGTTACACTTGTTTGATCCATAATAAGAGCAAGACCAAAATCTTCTTCCCGGATTATTATCGGATCAAGAAGTCTTCAAATGAAGTAAGAAACCATGATTGCATCGCACCGCTACATTCAACATTGGATCTTCCTTATCTAAACAAATCCTATTCAAATCCAATTTTACATCTTCCATAGAACCCTAATTTCAAAAATCATAAATTAAAAATTAGTAAAAATAGTGAGAAGAAGTTAGAAAATAGTCAGAAATTTACCAAAGAAAACAAAGAAAATCAATGCATATCTTCAAGAATTGAGAGGAAAAGGGAGTAGAGAAGAAGAAGGAGATTTACCTCTCCTTAAATTGGTTAAATTAAAGGAATAAATGAATCTAACCCAAATATATAGAGTTACATGTCAAAAAAATAGGTTTATAATATTTTTTAATCACTCTCACGCACTCAAGATCGGTGAACACACGCATGTGTAAAAGTTGGCCGATATATGCCATTAAAATACAAAAAAAAAGTCTAGGGGGGCAATTGAACCCCCTCAAAGTTCAGTATGCTCCATTGAAAATTTGGTCAAAGTTCAAGTATTTACGTGGGTATTATCCTTAATTTAATTGTAAAAGATGATCTTGAGTTTTTTGACCTTTATATTGAAAAAATCCGTCTTACTGTTGGTTTTATTCAAGGAAATAATCGAAGAAAAAGAATTAGAGAGTTTAAAGTTAGATGTCAAGAAAATAGACTTGCACCGATATTGATGTCTGAGGAAATTGATATTAGATGAAATTCTACGTATAATTTTTTAAAAACTTGTTATAAATTAGAGTTCCTATTACACTAGCTTTTAACCAACATTGCGGTTAATTTGTTGATTCTGTTGATTGCATGCTACATGATTCTGATTGGGTTGTAATTAATGATCTTATTAATTTTTTAAAATTTTTTTATTTAGCTACGGTTGAATTTTTCGGTGCTTATTATCCTACTGTTTGTAACATTTTGGCATATATAGCTGATATTTTTGGTTTGCTCAAAGAATATAAAAATAAAGAAGGTTATAAAGAAGTTGTTGGTGCCACGTTTACTAAATTTAAAAAATATTTTTTTCTGATTTCCCCAATTTACTTGGTTGGTGCTATGCTAAATCCGTGCATGAAATATAATACTATGTGCCACTTTAGTACTATTATTTATGCTAACTTAGAAATAAATACTAACAATGATTCTGAACAAGTACAACCTGATTTGTGGACGGCTATGGGTGATCTGAATGAATACATAGAAAAATTATATAATCACTATGTTGATTTATTTGATTTAGCTGTACCTACAAATATCACTCAAACTGTCGCTCCTCATCCTCCCGATGAGCCATCATCTTCTAAAAGGCCGGCACATAGTGGTTTTCTTGATTCCTTTTATGATTTACCTTGTTGGAATAGTGTTGATGACAGAGCTTACACATCAACTTATCGGGAAGAGCTGAAATATTATCTTCGATCGCCGCCAGAGGATTGCAGACGACGTATTAACATATTGGATTGGTGGAGGAGTAATGAAACACAATATCCTGTGCTTTCAAGATTAGCTAGAGATATCTTGAATGTTCCAATGTCAACCGTTGCATCAGAGAGCGTCTTTAGTCAGGGACGACAGCAGCTTGGAGACAACCGACACTCATTGGGAAGCAATGCAATGACTGTTCTAGTTTACCTCAGAGATTGGATTAGAACGGAAAGAAGAAACTAAGAAATGGAACTGGATCTGAACGACCAGCTGAAACTTGAAGAAATTATATCTTCACGGGAGAACTCAGCAGAATCAAGTCCAATGCATAGTTTGCCCCCATTGACTTTGACTATCCTATGCAAGTTCCCATTAATATTAACATAAATGAGTTGGAAAAAATGATGCATAATTTGTAGATTTTTCATTCATGTAAATTATAATTTTTGGATCATTTCGCAATCAATAAAATTCAACAGTCATACACTGCTTAGTCCTTACTTGGTAATTTTTTTCACTTAAGGATTTAAATTGAATTTCTAATTTAAATTAAAAACTTACTTCTAATATATTATTAATTTACTATCAAGTATTATTAATTTATTATATTAAATAGCATATGTTTTGTATATTTGTGTATATATCTTCTATAGATGTGTATATTTAATGTATACATATATATATGTTTTATAAATTGTATATATATTGTAGTGTGTGTATATATATATATATTGTAGTATATGTTTTATTTAAAGTAGTACATATATATTGAATGGTGAGTATATGTGTGTATATATCTTTTATAGACGTGTATATTTAACGTATACATGTGTATATGTTTTATAAATTAGTATATACGTATATATATATATATATATATATATATATATTGTAATGTATATATATTGTAGTATATTTTATTTAAAGTAGTACATATATATTGAATGGTGCGTATATGTGTGTATATATCTTCTATAGACGTGTATAGACCCAGTATATTCCCACAAAGCGAGGTATGGGGAGGGTAAAATGTACGCAGTCCATACCACTACCTCCGAGGAAGTAGAGAGGCTGTTTCCGATAGACTCTCGGCTCAAGATAGAGAATAGTATACCAAGGTCGTAATGAGACATGAAACAGGTTGTATAGCATAGTGTGTATATATATATATATATATATATATATATATATATATATATATATATATATATATATATATATATATATATATATATATTGTAATGTATATATATTTTAGTATATTTTATTTAAAATTTTAATGCCCCGCAAAATCCTCTTTCAGTCTGAGCCTTAGAGCGTATTTAGTAAAGCGAAGATCCGAGTCAAAATGTTTCAGAAATATCCTCCCAAGTATAAAATACTTTGAATCATGTGGGAATCTATTTGAGCATGAATTAAGATCATAGAGGTCCCCTAACTCATGGACGAGTTGAAAGCTTTCCTATCGTTCAAGTTTTAGTGACCATCAAAATTTGGGTCAACTTCAATCGACCATAACTCCTTGTAAATATCGAATTAGAGGACCTATCATATATCAAATGAAAGCTCTTTGAATTATCTTTCCAACGATACTAATTTTGTCAAAAACTAATATTGGAGAAAAGAGTTATGCCCATTTTACTCCAACATGTCAGTCTGAAAAATGTATGACGACATTTTGTGACGGCCCGTCACAGATCTGACGGCTTGTCACAAAAGGTCGTCACAATTACGCAGAAAATCATAAAATCCACCCTTTTGTGATGACATTTTGTGACGGCCTGTTGTCATCACAAAAGGGTGGATTTTATGATTTTCTGCGTAATTGTGACGACCTTTTGTGACAAGCCGTCAGATCTAAGACGGGCTGTCACAAAATGTCGTCACATATTTTCCAGACTGATATTCTGGAGTAAAATGGGCATAACTCTTTTCTTCGATATCGGTTTTTGACGAAATTGGTATTGTTGGAAAGATAATTCAAAGAGCTTTTATTTAATATATGGTACGTCCTCTAATTAGATATATACAACGAGTTATGGTTGATTGAAGTTGACCCAAATTTTGATGGTCACTAAAACTTGACGATAGAAAAGCTTTCAACTCGTCCATGAGTTAGGGGACCTCTATGATATTAATTCATGCTCAAATAGATTCCCACACGATTCAAAGTATTTCATACTTGGGAGGATATTTCTGAAATATTTTGACTCGAATTTTCGCTTTACCAAATACGCTCTAAGGCTCAGACTGGAAGAGGATTTTGCGGGGCATTACAAAAATAGTACATATATATTGAATGGTGTGTATATGTGTGCATATATCTTCTATAGATGTATATATTTAACTTATACATGTGTATATGTTTTATAAATTAGTATATAACTATATATATATATATATATATATATACTACAATATATATACATTATATATATATATATATTGTAGTATATTTTATTTAAAATAGTACATATATATTGAATGGTGCGTATATGTGTGTGTATATCTTCTATAGACGTGTATATTTAACGTATACATGTGTATATATTTTATAAATTAGTATATAACTATATATATATATATACATATATATATATATATATATATACATATATATATGTTGTAATGTATATATATTGTAGTATATTTAATTTAAACTTTAAAGTAGAAATATACATTGAATGGTGTGTATATATGTGTAATTATGTATATGTGTATATATTTTTTAAATTCTAATGTAGTATATACAATATATAGTGTATATATATTGTTTAACGTATTTAAAATGTTGAAAGGTGGGTATATATGGTGTATATTGAAAAAAAGTTTTTATTTTTATTTTTGACCGGGTTTGATCGGGTTTAGGTAAATTTGACCGAGTTGGGTTAAGTGAGCCGGGTTAGGGTTATTTTTAAAAAGTTTATTATTGAGCCCGGCCCGGCCCACTTAACACCCTTAGGTAGGGGTACGGTGATGAAAATAGGGAAAAATGAAGGGGTGGGGGTAGGTGAAGGTGGGTTGATGCAAAAAAGAAACTACTCAAAAAAGGGGCTATGGCGACGTTTCATAGACACAGAAGCCTACCGCAATGATTTTTTGCGGTGGTGACATAAACCGTCGCTATACATACATCTGTAATGACGGTTATTCTGTTGAATAAATGGCGACGGTTTTTGCATTGATGGGACGGCTAGAGACCGTCCTTATACATGCATTATAAGACCGTTATAAATATGAAATTTCAACGGTTATATGTCTGTTGGGACGGCTACCAACTGTTCCCAGAGGCGGAGGCAGACTTTAAAGTGTGGGGGTTCGGAACACTATTCACTTCACCCACATCTTGAAATATCGAAGATGAACAGTATTCACTTCACCCACATGTTTTAAGCCTTTCTATGCCTTTGTTCCAACTTTGAAAACCTTCCGTTGTGAAAGATTCACTCACTTTTTTCCATATCCTCAGAGCTCATTTTTAAACAAATAACAACATAAGCAAAATATTGCATCTTCTTTAATGCTATATTCTAAAAAATGAGAATATGGAGATTTAAACCATTCAGGATTAAAGTGACGTGGTGTACCTCCAAAATCTCTTATCGGAAACTCAAATTTATTTTGTTGTATGTAATATCTCTATATCCGATCACGTACATTTGGAGGAAATTCTGTAATTGATTTTCTTTCAGTAGGGTCTGATTTAAGATCCAACTTTGCCAATTCTTTGTTGTTATTCAATACTCCGGAAAGATTGATAGGCAATGAAGAACTTGGCAAAAAAGATCTAGGAGCAGTATCTGAAGGAATTTGAGGCTTGAAAAATTTCGTAATCATATTGTCACTTGCTTAAAGATCCTACGAATCACAAAACACAAAATTTTCTACAAAATTATTCTACTGCATGGCAATCGCAATTCACAAAATGCGAAAAATATATGTTGCAACAGAATTGCAAAAATAATTCATACTAAAACACTTCAACCCAAAATCTAAAGCAAAATTAAAAATCTAATCACCATTTATTGGTCGCGACTCATGAATTTCGATGCAAAACTATGAGACTAGTAATAAGCAATCTAGCATCTGCGAAAACTGAAAGAGAAATGAAAACCACATTACATACCTTGGAAGAGCAGCAAAAGTGCAATTTGGGATTTGGCTAATGCCGTGGGTATTGAGATTTGGGTAAAGATTTTTTTGTCCTTTCTTTAATAATAATTAGTTTTGTTTTGGTTTTGGTTTTATAAAAAAGTGTAAAAGTGTGTGAATGTTTGCTGTTGTAAAAGTCTAAAAGCAAATAAAAAATGATAGTCAAAATGTAGCATGTGTAGCAAAGTGCAAAAAAAATAAAAGAGCAATTGAGCATTGAGCAAAATGTCATTAGTGGGGTTCGAACCCCCATCTTGGGGGGACTAGGTTGATACACCTACCATTGGACCAACAGATTACATTGACTGTGGGTTCGGACATATATAATCATATACGTATTTTAAATTTTTTATTTACAAATACAGGGTCTACGCAAAAGTTAGTAGGTTCGGCCGAACCCCCATACAACACTATAGCTCCGCCCCTGACTGTTTCTATATTACGTATTGGGACGGTTATGTATATTCTATGGCTACAATGTATATTATGTTAGGACGGCTACGCACCGTTCCTATATTACGTATTGGGACGGTTATGTATAACCTATGGCGACGATTGATATTATGTTGGGACTGTTTCCAACCATCCCTATATAACATATTGAGACAGTTATATATTTTATCGCGACGGTTAATCCGAACTGTCCTTATAATAGTTCGTAATATATATTATGCTATTGTGATGGTAATTTGTTTGTTGAGACGGCTATAAACCGTCCTATAATCTTTATAGGATGATTATTTGTTGGTATTGCGACAGTTAAACATAGGCTACAAGAACGATTTTTTAGGCTATTAGGATAGTTATTTTAGACTATTAGGACAGTTATTATTAGACTATTCAACAATATTATATTATGCTATTGCAACGATTTTATAGAGCTGGCATAACACATAAAATGTACATATTAATCATCAAAAGTACCAATAACTATTAGTTCCCAAAATGATCACAACCAAGAAACCAAATATTTTTTGAGCATTAAAAAAAAAATTACAAGTTTTGGATGTTCAATATAATGTTTGAAACTTGGTCGAATTTTTCAACAACTAGCGTAACATAAATTCAATGTGATCGATATCTTAGGTCAAGTCTAGTTCATCAATTTTGTTCCCACCATCTTCTATGTCATGATCACCTACGACAACAAAAAAAACAAAACTGTCCTGATCAGAATATATCAACAACAATAACAGTAAATCAATCCAACAACAACCTTAGTCAAAATAGTAATCATCCAAAACAAACTTAGTAAATCAGTCCAAGAAAAACCTTAGTCAATCATTCCAACAACAATCTTAGTAAATTAGTCCAACAACAAGAACAATAACCAACCAAAACAGTCCAACAATAACCTTAGTCAAAATAGTAACCATCCAAAACAACATTAAGTCTTGAAATAGTAACATCCAAACATTTCAAGATAAAATAAAAATTTGGAGCACATCCCCAATCATATAGTTTCCAATATTCACTCTTTAACACCTGAAAGCAATGAACATAGCAAAAACTTGCAGCCACAAACAACATCCAAAAAAAAGTTATTGTAACTAACATTTGAAAGTACTATGACCACTCAAATAGGTAAATACATTGAATTCATTATGCTGTAGGAAGAGGTAGTAGAACACCCCTTGTGCTTTCCCTTTAATCACAACTCTAACCTTAAATTAAAAGGACTAATCAAACAGAACAAACACCTAAGAATCAAACCTTAAAACTAATCAAATAGATCACATAAAATCATATGTTAAGGAATAATAAATATTAAACAGATATAAATTGATACAGACCAGTCACTTCCAATGACACATAAAATCAAGGATAAACATCCAAGCATATAAAGTCAAAAATCAAAAACCAATTCTTCACTGTGTAGAAGATATATAGGCATGAGAACATTTTCTTTTTTCACAATTTTAAGTCCTAACTGAAAAGTAAAACTAATACGTTAAACACAATAGTTACCTTTGATAATTGTAAGCACGGATTATTTCAAAGAAAAGCACAAAGATAGTCTGAAAATGAGGACTACAAAGCCACGGAGAAGACGAATACTTGTATTAATCAATACATTATAAATCACCATCACATGAAAATGATATTTGTGTAAACTAAATAATCAGTCTATAAAATTTAATGTAACAGATAAGAGAAAGTAACAATAATTAGGAAGATAATAAATCAAAGGACAAACATATAACCATTTATGCTTCTTTTAGGCATCAATCCTAAATTTAAGGATGTAAAGAACATAGAAGTAGGAATTCGAAAAGACACATGATAATTTTTGGGTTCTCTAACAGAAACAAAAGCAAAATCATGGAGAAGCATTAATTTACAGAAACGAAATTCTGCTTTCAGGTTAAAAATGAAATCAATATATCTTTCAATGCAGAGATTGAGAATGATCGTGATTACCAGGATGTCAAGATCTAACATTCGATAAGATTTCTTTGTTACTCATATCTTCTATTGATGGCATGAAGTTACCTATTACAACACAGATGAAACAACGTTGATTAGTTTGAAATGTTGGTCAGTATATATTGACCGCAACATGGTTACTTACTATAACAATTGTGACTTATACTAGTACATTTTGCGTAGTTTTCAAATATGAAAATTTTAATTAAACATGCCTGAATTCATAGTAAAAATTAAACTGTTACTTTCAAAATTTAAGCTATGCCACATAAATTAGGATGGAGAGTAATACTTCGTGATAAAGAATGCACTTAGTATAAAAGTGATGTAAAATATTTGTTATCTGATCTATTTTTTCCTTGTATTACTATTTCAGATGGATAGTAGTTCAGATCACGAAAGCATATAGAGAAAAATTGACCAAAATAAGATAGGCTGCATGTTCTGTAACAATAACATGGGTATGGGTAGGGTAGAATGTATGCAAATATGGCCTCGTGAACTATGCATACACAATAAGCACAAAGAAAAAACTTCAACAACAATAATAGAGTGAACGCCAACTTTACCCCTATCTCGTGAACGAGGTTGCTGGGTAAGATGTAGGTTTGATGATTGACAATCTGACAACGTAATATGAAACATCTCAGTCAACCTGATTTATAGACACACTGTCTCATATGGCTAAAACTTGTAGCAAAATCATCGATTATTAAAGACAAGGGTGGAAGAAATCAAGAACCAAATAAGTGGTTAATTCTGATAAACTCAAGAAAATAAATATGTGCAAATTTGAAGAAGTTGAATTTGATTCAAACACTTGATGATGAGAAAGGAGTCCTATGGAAAGAAGGAGTTTCACTTCTGAGCATATCTTGAAGAGTCCTATGTGTAGAAGGAGAAAGATTTTGCAGATTGAAGACGTCTACGCAAGATAGGAAACATATAAATTGAAGGACTCTTGGTTAGATCAATGAAGTTTTTGATGACTGACACATGAATGGAACATGTTACTTGACCTGGTCCAAGCATAGGAAGGCAGGTTTCAGGTTTTACTAATAGATGCAGACAAAGATTGCTGAAAGTCAAGAATGAATGAGTAAGCCTAAATCCGATATAATCAAGCTACTGATCACGTGAGAAATTGAAGAAGTTGTGGTTGAGTAAAATACTTGAAGATAAGTTGATTTAAAGAGTTGAAATTTGACTACAACACTAAGGATACAAGAGTTGGAATTGAAGAAGGAGTCTCACTTGAAGTAGAACTCTATGTAATGAGAGTTCTGATTAAAAGAGGAGTTTGAAATAAAGAATAACTCTTTGGAGAGTTGTGTTTAAATAGAAGATGCATCATTCAGAGTAACTTACACACTTACAAAGCAGAAAAGCACAATCTACAGATTGACTTCACGAAGTGCTGCTCAATCACTGAAGAAAAATATTGAAGAACGTGGTCCTAAGTATAGAATACAGCTAAGAGTTTTAGCTTTGATTTTTAGAGTTGTTCATTGTGTTTGAGCTATTGATGTAATATTAGTTTCAGTGTGTTATAAACTGAATTAGGAGATAGTTTTGGGAACGCATACCTTGGGAGGTGTGTGTGTAGTTAGGAATTAGAGTTTATAATTCTTAGTCGTTAAGTTAAAGGAATTGGAGTTTATAATTCCTAGTTGTTGAGATATAGGGATCAGAGTTTATGATTCCTATTTGTTGGTTACAAGAGTTTTGTAATCAATCGTTGTTGAGACTCAGAGTTATTTAGTGAAGTTGGGGTTAAATCCCGTAGAGGTACAGGTCGTGGTTTTTTACACCTTTTGACCCGGGTGTTTTCCACGTAAAAATCAATGTGTTCTTTACTTTCAGTTTTACTGTTTCCTTGGAACACGTCAGGCAACCCGTTTCATCGATAAGCAACAGTTAGGCAAAAATAAGATAATCAGTACGGCACGAATTATTAACAAGTAGTATCAGAGCGAGGTTGTCTTAAAAAGGGCTAGCACCTAAGACAAAAATCAATATGATGAATTTCGCACCACCTACTAGTTACAGTGAAGGTCAATCCACTATTAGACCCCCACTCTTTCACAGTTCTCACTTTATTTGGTGGAAATCTAGGATGGAAACATTCATTCAAGGGGAAGACTACGAATTATATGATAGGATCATTGATGGTCCTACTATTCTAATGAAGTTAGAAGATGGAAAACAGGTCAAGAAAGTAAGAAGTGAATTCACTCCTGATGACTTATTGGCATTAAAGAAAAATGCTAAGGCCAAAAACATTTTGGTCTGTGGATTAGGACCAGCTGAATACAACAGGGGATCAACATGCACCACTGCTAAGTAAATTTGGGATGCTCTAGTAAATGCTCATGAAGGCACATCTCAAGTAAGAAAATTCAGAGTTTCTCTTCTCTTCACTGAGTATGAGGCATTTAAGATAAAGGAGAATGAAACCTTGCATGAGATGATGACAAGGCTTACTACCTTAACAAATGAGTTGACCTACTTAGGAAAAGCTATATCTGAAGAAGAACAAGTTGAGAAGGTACTGAGGGTATTACCAAAATCAAAGTGGAATATTAAGGTGACTGCAATCAGGGAAACAAATAAGGATCTTGCAGGCATGACCTTGGATGAATTAGTAGGGAATTTAAGCACTTATGAAATAGAAATTGATGGAACTAAAGTGCTATCAGCCCCATAGGATACCTTAGCTCTGAAGGCATCTTACAGTGATGAAGAAATTAAACTTGATAAAGAACAAGTTGCCTTTATAGCTAAGAACTTTAGCAAATTCATCAAAAAGAAGAAGGGAACAAGTAGCAAGAAATGGTCAAATGACAATCTAAATGGATGCTACAAGTGTGGTAAGACTGATCATCATATCAAGGATTGTCCTGTTTGGGAAATAGAATGGAGAAAGGAAAGGGCTGAAAGGGAATTGAAAGAAAAAAACAAAAAGAGAAAAGAATATGCAATGGTAGAAGCTTGGGGATTTGACTCAGATGATGATGAATTTGATAAAGCAGCACTCATGGCTTTTAGAGATTTAGACTTGGAGGAAAAAGATGATGCTTCTGAGGTAAGTATACTTGAACTTAAAGAAAAGTTGTATTTATTTTCTAAAACAAAACTTATTTCCTTAATGAGTGCTCTAATTGATGATTTCCAAGAATTAACTTCTAATAGGGATGAGTTATTCAACAATCTTGCAAGTCTCAAGTTTGATTTTATTGATCTAGAAACTTGTAAGAACACTGTTGAAAAGGAAAACTGCACTTTTAAGGAATAGGTTAGCAGACTTGATTCATCAAACCTGACACTCAAATCTAAAATCTTGAAACAGACTCTTTCTGAAAAGGAAAAAAAGGTCAAAAGTGAGGAACAAGAAAAAATCGAGTCAGAATTGACTAAGATTAAACATGAATACTTTTGTGAAAAAAAAAGGTTAGTCAATTGAGTCAAGAAGTTTCTAAATTGAAACTTGATCTTGAAAGAGCTAATAGATGGACACATTCTTCAAGAATTGTTCATAAGTTAGGTCAAAGAACTCATAATGAAAAAGTTGGGTTAGGCTTTTATAAAAGTTCTAATGCTATTAAAGATCTGTGTTATATTTGTGGTAACCAGGGGCATCCAACCACCGAATGTCCAGTTGCAGCAAAAAACAAATCAAGAAGCATAAACCTAGCAAAAAAATTTGATTCCATGTCAGAATAAGCAAACAAGAAGGTCAAATATGGTCAGAGAAATAGGTCACATAACTTGTTGCCTCGATTGGCTAGAAGGAACCTCATACATCCTTTTTCTCATAAGAAAGGACCCAAGCTTGTCTAGGTGCCTAAAGTTAACCCCTAATTTGTTTTGCAGGTGAGAGTGAAAGGAGGCAAGCAAAATTTGTACATGGATAAAGCTTTCTCAAGGCATAAGACTAGAAGAAAATAAATTTTCTTTCACTCACCACATTTAAAGAAAAAATGGATCATTTGAAAGATGACCAAATTTGTAGTGCTCGTGAAGGGGGAAGCAAGGAAGATTTTAAAAAAATGAAAAAAAAGGATGACTGTGAAACTGATGAGCATGCACAGGAACATGTTGTACCACCTAGTTTAACTATTGTATAGACTGAGGGCATATTGACAGGGGGGACAAAAAATCAATAACACCAACACAAGCTGATGATAATTTTGTTGGTAATTCATAAGAATTGGTGTTGTCACAAGAATTTTGAGATATCTCATGGGAATTAATGGCTTGAGACTATGGTATTCAAATAAAAGTAATTTCACTCTTGAGAGCTATAAAAATGTTGACTATATAGGTTACTTAATTGACTGGAGAAGCACCAAAGGCACTAAGTAGAGAGCATTTGAAGGAAATAGGTTAGACTTGGGGATGATTAAAATTGCATGAACTCCCCTCAATGATTGACTAGAATAATCATTTTTCTTCTTAAACTTATTAGCTAAAAAGTTATTCTATTCAGTCTTGCATATTTAGTTTTGTGTCCCAATTCCAGATTTTTTACTTTTCTAACCTAATTTTGTATTAGATTGTGCAAAAAAATAGGTTCGAGCCAGCAATTATGACCACAAAGTTCTTATCAGGTATGTTCTACACTGACATAAGCATAGACTGTCTAAGTTGAAACAGTTGAGCATACCTGTTCAATTCCACACACTTCATGCTCTCATTTTCTAATAAAGCTAATGAATTGGTTGACCAAACTTTCTTTGATTCTCTCCAAATGGGTGTGCAAAAAATATGTTAATCCAACACCAGAAAACCCTTCTTCTTTCTCAACCAAAATATTAGTTGTGTACCATTGTTTGCCAAGCTTGATCATCAATCGCATGCAGCGTAAGTTTTCTGAGAAATAAAATGGGATATGATCTTCCTTTTATTTCCTAATTGGTTATTTTTTTTGGATTTCTCAGTCCTAGTTCAATAGATATTCTTGCACAAATGAATCATGTTGCTCTACCAGTTTCAATAAGGAGGGCTAACACTAAAAAAAATTGAAAAAAAATGATTTGGCTAAAAAAAACTGAACATGAAGCTGCACAAGACAGTCATGAAGTGAAATAAGTGGTCCTTCAGGCTTGGATCATGACTTTGAAGATTGACCTTGATTAAGAGAGGGATGAAAATGTTAAAGTCATTCGACACAGTTGATATCACATGTTCCTCCTTTCTCTTCACTATTTATATCCTTAGCCATGTCCTATTTTTATACCATATTTTTTAATGCTCAGTTGTTTTGATTTGTTCAGTATTAGCTTAGGTTTAATGTAGAACATGCTCTGTCAGTTAAATGAAATGGTTATCTTTTCTAAGTTGAATCATATTTTTGCTCTCTTTAATACATTATTATGTTGGCTAAAGTCTTTGTCTGATTATTTTGGTGATAGCCCCAGTGGCCATGAATAGCATAAAAAATCACTTTGGCTAGTATATTATTGCATTGAAATGGTTTTCGATGATGCCAAAAGGGGGAAGATAAGAGGGTTGTGCAATGTTTATAACTCATTGACTAACTTATTTCATTCTAGTGTTTTATACTTTAGTGCCTACAGATGAAGATGTTTGAATGCACAAAGACAAGAGATTTATCATCATCAAAAAGGGAGAATTTGTTGGGTACGATGTAGTTTTGATGATTGACAATCTGACAACGTGATATGAAACATGTCAGTCAACCTGATTCACAGGCACATTGTCTCATGTAGCTGAAACTTGTAGCAAAATCATCGATGATTAAAGACAAGGGTAGAAGAAATCAAGAACCAGATGAGTGGTTAATTCTGATAAACTCAAGGAAATAAATATATGCAAATTTGAAGAAGTTGAATTTGATTCAAACACTTGATGATAAGGGAAAGAAAGTTGAGTTAAAAAAGGAGTCCTATGGAAAGAAGGAGTTTCACTTTTGAGCATATCCTGAAAAGTCCTATGTGTAGAAGGAGAAAGATTCTGCAGATTGAAGACGTCTATGCAAGATAGGAAACATATAAATTGAAGGACTCTTTGTTAGATCAATGAAGTTTTTGATGACTGACACATGAATAGAACATGTTACTTGACCTGGTCCAAGCATAGGAAGGAAGGTTTCAAGTTTTACTGATAGATGCAGACAAAGATTGCTGAAAGTTAGGAACGAATGAGTAAGCCTAAATCCGATATAATCAAGCTACTGATCATGTGAGAAATTGAAGAAGTTGTGGTTGAGTAAAATACTTGAAGATAAGTTGATTTAAAGAGTTGAAGTTTGACTACAACACTAAGGAAACAAGAGTTGGAATTGAAGAAAGAGTCTCACTTGAAGTAGAACTCTATGTAATGAGAGTTCTGATTAAAGGAGGAGTTTGAAATAAAGAATAACTCTTTGGAGAGTTGTGTTTAAATAGAAGATGCATCATTCAGAGTAACTTACGCACTTACAAAGTAGAAAAGCACAATCTACAGATTGATTTCACGAAGTGCTACTCAATCACTGAAGAAACACATTGAAGAACCTGGTCCTAAGTATAGAATCTAGCTAAGAGTTTTATCTTTGATTTTTAGAGTTGTTCATTGTGTTTGAGATATTGATATAATATTAGTTTCAGTGTGTTATAAACTGAATTAGGAGATAGTCTTCGAGTTGGGGAAACCTCAAAGACTTTGGGAATGCATACCTTGGGAGGTGTGTGTGTGTAGTTAGGAATTAGAGTTTATAATTCCTTGTCGTTGAGTTAAAGGAATTAGAGTTTATAATTCCTAGTTGTTGAAGTATAGGAATCAGAGTTTATGATTCCTATTTGTTGGTTACAAGAGTTTTGTAATCAGTCATTGTTGAGGCTCATAGTTATTTAGTGAAGTTGGAGTTGAATTCTGTAGAGGTACAGGTCGTGGTTTTTTACACCTTTTGAGCCGGATTTTTTCCACGTAAAAATCATTGTGTTCTTTACTTTCTATTTTACTGCTTCTTTGGAACACGTCAGGCAACCCGTTCCATTGATAAGCAACAGTTAAGTAAAAATAAGATAATCAGTAGGGCACGAATTATTAACAGAGATAGAGAGGTTGTTTCAGAAAGACGCATATAGACAAAATCCTTTGTTTTCTACTGGAATTTGTATTCTTTAAAGTTCTTTTAAGTTCAGATAGCACTACGAGTACCATTTTGTCCAAAATATTTGCAGAATTTCAGAGTCCTATATGTTAATATCTGTGTTGCTCATAATGTGATACTTAAGCACCTAAAGTGGAACTTTTGAGAAATAAGATGAATTGGTAAAACTCAATTGGTTGATTATAAAATCTTTAGGGATTGCCTACAACACACAAGCACATGATCATAGTAAAATATGAGACAGTTTGCTAGAAAATTGGGATCACAGTAAAAAACACATTAAAATTCCTAAAATAGTTCTGAATTCTCATCATGTACTTTGAAATAGAAAAAATATTCATCAATATTGATCAACATATAATAACTTAGGTGGTGTAACAGTTGAAAAGTTTGAGAAACAACCTCGCTCACAACAGCTCAAATACTAGCAAAGGTAAAATGAGAAATCACTGCTATGCAAAGCCAACTGCACCTCAGTCCCAAACAATAACTTGCATAATAATACATGCAAAATCTGAAAAAAGAAAAAAATGCATCACCTATTGTTAAGAAAATTCTTAACAGCAACACAACTATTATTTTTCATAACGCCATGATAAACAATATCATATCGTCCCTCACAAATAAATGTGAAACTTCAGGCACATTTTTTTCATCTTGTTCGCCAGAACGCACTTCCCCAATCCCCTGACCATTCATTTCCAAAATTTCCTTGGTTGAAGTTCCACCCCTACCTTACCCCAAAGTTGTTGAATTACAACAACATACCATAAAATTCAAATGAATATCAAACCTCAAAATCTACAAATTAGACCACACAAAATTCATAAATTAGACCACAAAATTCAATAAATTTTCCTAAAATCAAACCACAAAAGCATATGTAAGGCAAATTAGAGACAGTAAGTTCATTAATTCTTACATGCAAACCTTTTCAGAGAATAAAATCCACTAAAATCGAAGAAGAAGAAAAGAGAAGAAAACCCACCAAAATTTATTTCTTTCTCAGATGAAAATTAGCTCGAAAATAGCAAAAATCGAAAATAACTTCAGAGAAAACGGACAATACCTCATGGAAGACAACAATAGTAGCACAAATCCTTTCTACTGAATCCACAAATATAGCGACGATATGAACGGAGAGAAATTATCTATGAACCAGCAAATATGAGAGAAATTATTCAACAATGGGGTGTACAGAGAAAGCAAATTAAGGAAAATGAAAAAATTATCTCTGTTTCATGACTAAGCGGACAGAGCAAATTGAGCAAATTAAGGAAAATGAGCAAATTCTTGAGAAAAATATGAGAGAACATAATTTTTGACCAAATTCTTGAGGAAAATTCTTGAGCAAATTTGCGGCAAATGGGTGTGAAGGAGAAAAAGGGGATTCTAACGCTAATGGGAGCAAATATCAGAGAATATAATTTTTTATTGATTTTTTAATAAATATTATTTAAAAAAATGGATAAAATAAAGTTGGATGGAAAATTTTCGGGTAATGTTATCTTTTAGCAAAAATAACCATGGCTATAGATAATCTATAGTGACGGTTGGCTGACCCGTTGCTATATATGCGTCTATTGGAATGGTTATATATATTATAAGATGGTTATTTCTTTTTGTTGCACTAATAGGTTACACATCATTATGCGACGATTATAACCGTTACCATAGAATATTTTATAGCGGCGGTTGTACAATCATCGCCAACTAGCATTGCCATAGCTACATTTTCTAGTGGTGAGAAATGAGATTCATTTATTTATTTATTTTAATTATTTTTAATTAAAAATTTTATGTAGACGTGCCCTAAATGCGTGAAATTACATGTTTTTTCCAACTCACCTGTTAGGTTGCCACCTAGACTTAGTCAAGGGTCAGATGGATTTAAAATATTATGATTCATTGAGTTTAGGGGCTTAGATGACAAAGGGCTAAGTAGAGGTGTCCACATGATAAAATAAAAAAAGAACATGGGTCCAATAGATCATTTCGCGTTTCGCCTAACTTTTAACATAATAAGTTCCTAATTTTAGAATAAATTTGAATTTTAAATTTTTATTAGATAGAAGATTAGTTTGTGGAGATAGTTAAGATTTTTGAATTTAAAATTATGCAGATTTGTTGTTTCAATTTGGCTCATTAAAGCACTCTTATGCTAAATAAATTATTAAAAGTTATTGAAAGACATTTTTATCCATTGAGAGTCATTTTAACCCTTTCTGTTGTCCCATCTTTTCTTTTAAAAAATTAACAGTAGTATCAAGAGTTTCATTGATCTTACGGGATCTGTGAGTTATTTCAAAGAACTATCATATCATTTTTAACCCTTTAGGCTATCTTTCTAATCCGACAGGACTATCCATTTTAATTCAACAAGATTATCATTTTCAATCCATGCTTATTTTTAAAGCATAGGGCCATTTTCAACAAGTACTGATATCAAACAACAGTCTTGCTTTAAATGCCCAAAAAGATTTAACTAACAAAAATTTTTAGATTTGATCAATGAAAATGAAATCCTATTTTATAACCTATGCCAGATGTGTTATTGTGATAGAAGAAAAATTCTTACAACAGCATTTCACAAATTTTACAATTTGTCCAAATAAAAGTATTTTCAAAAGAGCTTCTACACAAGAAAATGTCATTGAAGATGTTTATTAAGCACAAAATCAATAGAAGAAAAAGAAAGAAGAAGAAGAGAAAGGTTCATATCCTAAAAAATGTGCAAGTTCAATAGTACCAAGAAAAATTTAGCATCAATTGTTATAGCAAAAATTAAGGAGGAGCAATTTTTAAAATAACAATAGTTAAAACAAAGGAAAAGTGTTGAAATTTAATTTAATTTAATTACTGCAATAACTTTTTTGCATAATAAGTTTCTAATTTTAGATAAATTTGAATTTTAAATTTCTATTAGATGGACATTAGTTTGTTGAGATAGTTAAGATTTTCAAATTTAAAATTATGCAGATTTATTTTTTTAAGTTTGGTATTTAAAGTCCTCTTATGCTTAATAGAATTTTTGGAATCTATTAAAAGTCATTTCAATTCATTGAGAGTCATTTTAACCCCCTTTTGTTTTCTTTTCTTTTAAAAATAGGAAAGCAGATTTTCACGCGCAATAAAAGCTTGATTAACATTTCAAATCAAATGATAGTTAGGATTGCCTAGGTCTCTATTATGCATGATATTCTTACGCTATACAAGTCCATAATCGGTTTCTTGCATGATATATTTCTGGAATCGGCTTAACTCATATACGATCCCTTCAAGTTGTCCAAAGAATTCACTTAGACACCTCAATGAATCCATATTCCTATTAGACACTACAATGTTAAAAAATATATACCTATTGTGCATTTACACTGATGTAGCACAAAATGTTCTACAGTTGGCCATGCTATAAAATTCTATTTTTCACTTTTCAAATAGTGTTTCACTTTCATTTTCCTTTTTCGTGTATTTTAATTTTAAAATATTCCTTTTTGCCTTTATTCCCGATCACGCTCCGAGCCTAAATCCTGAACGTGGTCAATACCCGATGCTATTATTGATCAAAGCAAATCATCTGACATACAAAACACAAACATTTAACTAGAATATATGAAAAACGTAAGAAAAACATCGAGACATATTTAAAGGAAAACAACTTTATAGGTTAAAGGAAATCTTAGGTTCCACGTACCAAAAAAAAAGTTAAGAACTGAAAATAATACATGTCTGATAATGTTGGAGTTCCACATCGGTGGGTTAAAGGGTTCTTGGTCTCCGTATATGATCTTGGGCAATCCTCACCTCATGAGCTAGTTTTTGAGGTTGAGTTAGGCCCAAGGTCCATTTTTTTATTATGGTATCAAAGTCAGGTCCACCCAGTTCATTGTTTTCGATGTTGGGCCCCCCGTCTTATATTGTCCACGCTCCAGATGTCCAGTCCTGGGCGTGCGGGGGTGTTGGAGTCCCACATTGGTGGGTTAAAGGATCCTTGGTCTCCTTATATGGTCTTGTGCAATCCTCCCCTCATGAGCTAGCATATGGTCTTGGGCAATCCTCCCATGAGCTAACTTTTGAGGTTGAGTTAGGCCCAGTCCATTTCTTTATTAGATAATTAAAACTGTCTATAAATCCTCTAATTGAAAGAAACAATTTCTATCGTAAGAAGAACCCAACATACTTTAAATAATTGAAATCAAGCTAACATAGCAAGACTAAGCTCCCAAAAAATTATGAAGGTCTCAGTGTCTCACCAATACCTGAGCTTGACGAACTTAATGATTGTAACAATCAATTTTTTTGATGAAATATGTGAATATAGTTTGTTTGTATATATCGGACTCCGAACGAATCTTGGACATTCTGTCGAAGTTCGTTTGGACTTAGAAAAAAATCTGCAACATATATATAGCAGATTTTTCTGCTATATAGCAGTTTTTTTTTTCTTTTTGTCTATTCTTTCACCTTGCCTATTGAGAATTAAATCCTAAAAAAAGTGTGGGAGCTTAAAAGTGAAGCTTATGAGAGCTTGAAAAGCTAGATTACCATCTATTTTGATTTTCTTACGAATTTAAGGTAAGAAATCACCCTTTTTCTTAGTAATTCTTTGATTAGATTCTCAAAAATTTTAGGGTTTGATTTTAAACCCCAATTTCACTCCTTTGAATAATATTTTAATCTTATAATTACTAGTTTTTCATCAATTTAACCTTCAAAACAACTCTGATTATTGATTGTAACTCAGATTTCAAAGATTTTATCCGGTAACGTTTAAAAATAATTTTTCTTTGATTTGAACCTCCTTTTTACATAATTTGACTTGGATTTTGAAGTAAAGTTACGATTATACCCTTCCTTTTCAAAACTCGTTTTGGGGATCCGTTTTGCCCCCAAACCAAAAGTAGTCAATATGGGTGTCGTTGACTTTGTTTTGACGCGTAAATTTCATATTTGATATTTTTAGTGGAGTTCGAAATTGTTCGTGAAAAGTAAGGCCGTGGGTTTGAAGTGTAGCAGACCGATTTAAGCTTTTGAGGTAGGTTATGGTCTTTCAGATTAGGTTTGGATAGTAAATATTAGTACAAAATGCATGTTAAGGGTGGAAACTAATCATGAAAAATGGCTATCTATGTGTTGTGCCTGTGTGCGAGCCTATATGTGATGTAATTATCGAAATTGAGATATTATGTGATATGTGTGACTAAAGGTGTCAAACGGGCCGGGCTGACCCGGCCCGACCCGGCCCGAAACGCAAAACCGGACTGGTTTGACCCGGCCCGAAAAGCCCTAGGGCTTTAGGGTACCGGGTCCCGGTCCGTTTTTTTTTTAAAATTGGGCCCGGTTAACCCGGCCCAGACCAACCCGGTCCAGGCCCATCGGTTAACCGGCCCGGCCCGGCCCGGTAACCCAAAAAAATAAAAATAAAATAAAATAAAATTTAATCTGTTGGGCCAAACTAGGCGTTGGCCCAACGGTAATATTACCGTTTTTGGGTCCAAACGGCTAGTTTGGGCCCATTTGATTAAAAAAAAATATATATATATATATATAAAATATTTTTTAATCCTCAAAATAAATCTATAAATACCCTACAACTTCAAATCATTTCTCACACAATTTTTCACTCTCTCAAATCTCATTCTCTCTCAAATCTCAATTCTCAATTCTCAATTCTCAAATATTCAATATATTTAATTCCTTAAAGTGTTCACTTTAATTTTTAAATTTTTCGTTTACAAAGTAAGAGCGGAAGTTTCTAAAGTCGCAATCTTCGGATACTTCCAAAATTTGGTATTGTCGTTCCATCTCTTACGTTTAATTTTTATTTATTGTATTAATTGTTTAATATTTAATTTTATTATATTTGTGTATTTTGAATATTTTTAGTTTAATTTAATTTATAATATGGATAAATTAAAAAACCTCGCTGCTAAAGGTGTTAAAAATTTTTGTCCCGGAAGCGGTAGTGGTAGTAAAAAGCGAATTATTAGCGGTAGAGGTAGTTCAAGTAATAGATATACCCGTGTGACTTCGCCTCCGGTACCGCTTGGTACACCTTTTGAGGAAGAAATAGGTGTAGGTGCTCACGATATGGATTATGTAGAATTTCAAGAAAATTACGGTATAGAAGAAGAAAATGAAGTAGATGCAGTTAATGTAGACGAAGATGATGAAAATATTGCTGAAACACCCGCAGTAGGAGATGCTAACGTTAGATCTGAATCAGTTAATCTCCCTTCCCGTCCTCCCAGTGCCCCAAAACCCCGTAAAAGAACTAGTATTGCATGGCAATTTTTTGAACGTATATCAGATATTGAGGTGCAGTGCAATATTTGTCAACAAATATATAAGCATAGAAGTGGCGGTAAGCAAGGAGGTACGGGTACGTTAATGAGACATATAGCTGAAGATCACAAAAGAGAGTTAAATATTGCAAAAGGTGGTGGGGATGTTGGTGGGTCAACGCAAACTAGAATGGACCCAACAACCGGTCAAGTAGCGAAAAAGTATAATAAATTGAGGGATCGGGAAGAAATAGCTAAAATGGTAGCTGTGGGTTGTTTGCCTTTTACTTTTCCTTCTTCTGATGCTTTTATCCGTTATATACAAGCAATTTATAATCCTATGTTTAATGGTATTCCTAGAACTACTTGTCGGTCTGATATTTTTAAACTCCATTCACAATATTGTTTTTATTTATCAACATTCTTAAAAAATATTCAATGTAGATTGTCCCTAACTTCTGATATTGGTCGTGCTGTTAATAAAAATGATTATTTAACCGTTACTTGTCATTGGATGGATAGTAATTTCATAATGCAAAAACGTATTCTTGCTTTTTTATATGATGAAGATCGCAAACATACTGGACAATTTATTGCTGATTCTATTATTAAAATTGCCGGATATTACGGTATAGAAAATAAAATTTTATGTATTGCTTTTGATAATGCTTCTAACAACAAGAATGCTATAACAAAAATAAAATCTACGTTATCTCCACCCTTTCCTGAAATTTTCCATATTAAGTGTGCATGTCATATCTATAATTTAATTGTAAAAGATGGTCTTGACTTTTTTGAGGTTTATATTGAAAAAATTCGTCTTGCCGTAGGTTTCATTCAAGGAAATAATCGTAGAGCGAGAATTAAAGAATTTAAAGTTAAATGTCAAGAAAATGGACTTACACCGATTTTAATGCCTGAGGAAATTGATATTAGATGGAATTCTACGTATGAATTTTTAAAAACTTGTTATAAATATAGAATTCCTATTACACTAACTTTTAACCAACACTGTGGTTCTTTTGCTGATTCTGCTGATTGCATGTTACATAATTCTGATTGGGTTATAATTAATGATCTTGTTAAGTTTTTAGAAAAAATTTATGTAGCTACGGTTGAATTTTCCGGTGCATACTATCCTACTGTTTGTAATATTTTGGCATATATAGCCGATATTTCTGGTTCGCTCCAACAATATAAAAATAAAGAAGGTTATAAAGAAGCTGTTGGCGCTATGTTTACGAAATTTAAAAAATATTTCTTCCCGATTCCCCCTATTCACTTGGTTGGTGCTATTTTAAATCCTTGCATGAAATTTAATCATATGTGTCACTTTAGTACTCTTATTTATGCTAACTTAGAAATAAATACTAACCGTGAGTCTGAACAAGAGCAGCCTGATTTGTGGACGGCTACGGCTGATGCAAAAGATTATATAGAAAAATTATATAATCACTATGCTGATTTATTTGATTCAGCCGTACCTACAAATATCAGTCCAACTGTCGCTCCTCATCCTCCCGAGGAGCCATCATCTTCTAAAAGGTCGGCACATAGTGGTTTTCCTGATTCGTTTTATGATTTAACTTGTTGGAACAGTGTGGATGAGAGAGCTTACACATCAACTTATCGGGAAGAGCTGAAATATTATCTGCGGACGCCACCAGAGGATCGCAGACGACGGATCAACTCGCTGGATTGGTGGAGAAATAATGAATCACAATATCCTGTACTTTCAAGATTAGCCAGAGATATCTTGAATGTTCCAATGTCAACCGTTGCATCAGAGAGCGCCTTCAGTCAGGGACGACAGCAGCTTGGAGACAACCGACACTCATTGGGAAGCAACGCAATGAATGTTTTAGTTTGCCTTAGAGATTGGATTAGAGCAGAAAGAAGAAACCAAGGAATGGAACCAGAGCCAAGCGACGACCTCAAACTTGAAGAAATAATGACTTCACGGGAGAACTCAACAGAATCAAGTCCAATGCATGGGTTTGCCCCCGTTGACTTCGACTATCCTATGCAAATTCCAATTAATATTAACATGAATGAGTTGGAAAAAATGATGCATAATTTATAGATTTTTCATTCATGTAAATTATAAATTTTGGATCATTTTGCAATCAATAAAATTCCACAAATTCATTCACTCCTTAGTCGTTGTTTTTTATTTTTTTTTATTTATCAATTTAAAGTTTTAATATCTTCTATACAACTGTATATTTAATGTATACACGTGTATATATCTTCTATAGAAGTGTATATTTAATGTATACATAATATATATCTTCTATAGAAGTGTATATTTAATGTATACATGTGTATATATCTTTTATAGAAGTGTATATTTAATGTATACACTTGTATATATCTTCTATAGAAGTGTATATTTAATGTATAGATTGTGTATATAGCGTATATATAGTGTATATTTGACCGGTTTTTATCCGGGTTTGACCGGGTTTGACCGGGTTTGACCGGGTTTTAGCGGGTTTGACCGGATTGGGTTAAGTGGGACGGTTCCGGGTGGGTTTTATTTTTTTTACTGTGCGGCCTGGCCCGGCCCGGACCGGTTAAGGCCAAAACCAGCCCGTCACCGGCCCGTAACCCGGTTAGAGAGAGGGGGCCGGTTCCGGGTTGACCCGGCCCGGCCCGTTAGACAGACATATGTGTGACCATGTGGGGTCCTATGTGATATAAATAGCCTTGAATACATGTAAATAATTGTAATGTGTTGTTAAAATGCTTAATGTGGTACTATTGGTGTATTGTGATTATATTCATACTTTATTGGCATATGAGACATGTGGAAATTCATGGATAAAACGAAAATAATGAGTGGATATTGGCTCACATGGTTATAAAAATGTATGATTGTGGTTGGTTGTGGAAATATATTATGTGGTTGGTTGTGGAAATATTCATTGTGATTGGTTGTGAGCACTACATCCTCGTATCATACTCATTCATGAAACATTGGTACCACCGCGGCAACATCTGAGAAACATTCACACTAGCAACACATTTTATAAAACCCTCCTCGAGGGAAGTGCCGGGGAGGAAATATTGTAACACTATATAAAACCCTTCCCTAGGGATATGCCGGAGAGGAGATATGAGATATGTGGATTGTATACGGGTTGACGAGCCCCTCATGGGTCCTGCGTTGGGAGGCTTGCCTCCATAGATATATACGGGGATTGTGTGACGATCCCAGAGGTTGTGCGACGGCCTTGTGCATCATTATCATCATGATGTACATTGCACTTATATTATTGTGTTTATATTGTGTTGTATTGCGATATTAACTTGTCATCTATGTACTTGTCTTATCTTTTTTTACTTGTATTTGATGACCTTGTACTCCCTCCGTTTTGAATTATATGGCCCCTTTAGTCTTGGCACACCCATTAAGAAACCCAATAATTAGAAATGTATTTTACTCTTTTACCCTTCTTGGCATTGTAAAATTCAATAATCAATTAAGCATGAAAACTTGGTACAATTATTCCAATTCATGCATGCATAAGTCTACTCTTGAAAAGAGAAGAAAAAGTAAGGTTTCATATTTAAAGTCAGTATTGAAAATATAAAATTGTTACTTTCAATAATTTTAAAAAATGTGGTTATATTTAATACTATCAAGGGCAGAACGAGAAAAATATGTGTAGAATAGTCTTGATTTTACAACTTGGACAAGTAAATTGAAATAAAAAATTTTAGAAAGAGGGCCAACTAAAATGAAACGGAGGGAGTATATGCATGTTCCCCTTGTTCTACTTACATGTGATATAATGTATATTTGTGTTCTATCTTGGTGTTATACTGCAATATATGTGATTTATTAAAATTGTTAGTGCAAGCAGTGTGGACAACCGTTGTGGGATATTTTCTGATTGCAGGTAACGTGCCTTTAGTGTATATTTTGTATGCTTTATTTACTATTTTGCTTGGTCGGCCTATGATACCTACTGAGTACAAGTGGACCATACTTATGCCTACTACGCCCTTTCGGTGAAGGTCCTAGCTCAAGTGTGCCTCAGCCTGCTTGACTCAGGCAATTGTTGGAGCTTCCAAGGTAGCGATTAGACATTCATGAGTCCGAAGTTCTCCTCTATCTTTCTATAGTAGTTATGTCTTTATTAGTATTCGGAAACAAATATAATTCTTTCGTGATTATTTTTCTAATGTATTTGATTCCTGGACTGTATTAGTAGTTCTTACACCATTAACACCTGGTTTTGGGCATGATTGGTATTTTGGATAAGTTCTTTCCACATTGTTATAATTACCTGTATGGTTCGGCTTCGTTCTAGAAGTCTTATTTTGGGATATTTCTGTCTTTTCCTCTTTTTATATCAGTTTGGGTAATAAGTTTACTTGTCAAGGTTTGTTGGATTGTGACAAATTAGTATCAGAGTTAGGTTCATTGGTCTCAACGGTGTAAGAACGCGATGTCTAATAGAGTCTTGAGGATCGGTACGTAGACGTCTGTATCTATCTTCGAGAGGCTATAGGACTTCTTTAGAAAACTTCCTCATTTTATTCTTTATCATGCAATAAAATTCTTTCATACCTTAGGTTCTGAGTTGTGTTTCACTCTTTCTGTGTGGATGGTGTGACTTATACTACATCTTATCAGTTGAGAGATGCGGTGAGAGATTGGTGGAGGTCACTTGTCAGTAGACCCCGTGATTCTCCCGAGATGACTTGGGATCAGTTCGTCGAGGCTTTCCTAAAGAGATTTGAGTTTTTCAGTTTGAGATATCATATGGGGGACGAGTTTGATCATTTGAAGCAGGTCCATGATAGTTGTTAAGTATCATTTGAAGCAGGGCCCAAATTGACAAATTGAGACATCATGGTTCGAGCAAAGGAAGAGAACTCTTGGATGATGGGTGGCATTCTGAACAGAGGCACGCCTCTAGACGATTAGTATATTTCACAAATGCTATCATGGATAGCAGCATTGTCATCAATCACAACGTTACTCCGCAAACAGAATGTTTCTATGATAAATGGGCCTCGACCAAGAATAACGAAGTCAGAAGGGTGGTTGTTGTTTATGCTATTCAAGTCGATCTTCTTTGGAATGATAAAATCATCTGTCAAAACTTTGAACTCGTTAGTGAATTGTGGATTCACCATCTTCAATTTTTGTTGTGATTGCAAATTAGAAAGTTGTAAGTTAACCTAAATGCAGAGAAGAGTATCTGTGATGCAAATTAGTCAGGTCAAGTGTCATAGCTTTACAATAATAAACCTTTCGACGGACATTGGAATTTATGAACAAAGTCGTCTGCCATAAGACAGTATAATATAGGACACATGAATAGACCAATTTAGCATATGCAGATAACTGAGAAATGTATACAAGAACATTAAGAGAGAAATACAAAGCAGTACTTCTTGATAGCCATAAAGAGTTTCAAATACTAAACACTACGGGCAGCCCGAGGCACTAAAGCTCCCGCTATGCGCAGGGTCTGGGAAAGGGCCAAGAAACAGATAAGTGACCGATTAACTTAGATAAAAATGAGAAGTAACCAAAATACTTGAAAGTACTGGTGAAAAGCAAATCTATCTTGTGATATGCGCGATAAAAGAATCCAACTCTATACGAGAAGCACCCCCTTTCTCTACGGAATGCTTAACGGCTACTCCCAATTCTTGTGCTCTTTTCCTAATTGCATCACCTTCTTCTGATGTCATCAACTTCCTCACGACATTCTCGATAGTGGATGCACTTACTATCTCTTCGCGTTTCTCCCACTCCCTCACCGTCAGGCCTATTTTCAATATTTCCGTTACCAAGAAACCATTGTTTGGCTGGTCACCATGCATAGGCCAAGCAGCTATTGGTACCCCCATCGTAATACTTTCTACGCAGGAATTCCAGCCACAATGACTCATGAACCCACCTGTGGAGGAATGAGCCAAGATCTCGGGTTGTGGTGCCCATTCTCTTACCACTAAGCCTACTTCTTTTACCCTTTCCTCAAACCCTTCTGGAAGCTCAACTCTTCTAGCTTCCCCGGTAAAGATGTCTCCTCTATCGGCTTCTCTTAACACCCATATGAACTTCTGTTTGCTTAGTTCTAATCCCATCGCGAGCTCCATGACTTCTCTATCAGAAAATGTTGTTGTTGTTCCAAAAGATACATAAAGAACTGATCTTGAAGGTTGTTTGTTAAGCCACTCCAAACATATATCATTCCTGTTCGAGATACAATCAAATTTAGTAGGCAGAATTGGTCCAATTGCCCATTGTTGTTTACCTTTTACTTGTGCCAGCAAATCAAGAAACTGCCCTTCAATTACTTTGCTTGTATTATGGATATCACCTGATGTAAGATCCAAATATGGACCCTGAAGAGCTATAAAGTTCATGAGTTCATCTGGCATCGTTCCTTCAAAGGAGGGTAGCATTTTAAGCAATTCTTCTCCAAGTTGGAATGACATTCCACTAAATGAACATGAAAAACAGTACAAATAGAAGGCTGAAATGCAATTGAACAAATAGGATTCAGCATTGGGAAAGGAAGAAGCATCCTGAACAATATATGACATAGAAGGATCATGTACAACAACGATTCGTCTTGCTTTCGAGGAGATATCGCATAAGAAGGAGGCAATGGGCTCGCGCAGAAGCATAGATGCATCCCATAATGGCAGAAGATGTCTCGGGAATTTGCTCGAGGCATTAGAGTCAGGTGGAGGTGAGGCAAATTCAGGAGTTGGAATGTCATGGAAGTGGATTTTGGCTATATCTGAAGGACTTAAGGCATTGGCTCGAATCCGAGCTTGACGGTTATGAGTAGCTGTGCCAACATAATAGACTGGAAGATCATATGATGAGGAGATGAAACAGGCAAGGTGAAGAAGCTGATTGAGATGGCCTTGAGCTGGAAATGGAACCATGACTAAAACTACGTCATGATCTTGTTTCAACTTATTGCTACACATGGATGTGGAAAGATCGTGATTTCGTACTCCTGTCAAGTCCTCCATGTCTCCTGATTGAGTTTCTGTCATGGAAGAAGCAGGGTACTGACTGAGAAGTCTGTGAGAATTGAACAAAAGCAAAGACAGGTAATTGTTGAAGTGTTTATAGATTGAACAAAAGTAAACAAAAATAAGTTACCTTTGTCCAACTTACAGCAAATTCAATCCAACTTACTATTGCTTTTGAGTTATTAAATCTTTTAGACTGTGACTAGTATTTTTGAATTATTAAATCTTGGTTATGTACCTACCACCTTTTAATAGGACAAAAACATTGCTGGTATGGCAAGAAAACTATGTGCTGCACTAAGTGTTGTGACCAGAGTTCTTGGAATCTTGCATGGCAGTTCACCTACCTCCATTGTTTACTTATGTTTAATTTTGCTGTTTATTTATGTCCCACATGAGATATTATTATATGATTCAAATATTTTGTTTTTATATCCTGTTGACCTTTTTTCTAAAACTCTCAAATGACTATATGATTTTGATGTACCATCTCCACAGAAAGGTTATAGATAACATTTCTTTTGTTCTCTACAACTACATAAGATGTAAATGGTTAAAACCGTATTAACGTGCATCCAACTTCTTAAGATTTCCAAAAATCTCTTTTCTATACTACAGAAAGTAAACGTCTTTAACATATAGTCCTGGATTCTCCCATAGAGATCGCTTAGAAAATATTACCTAAACTCTTCCGATCGAATATGATAAAGCGTACATAGAGCTACTATCAGTTCCTCATCACAAATAGCCACATATTCGTGGAACTCAATCTCATATGTTTTTCTTGATTATAATTTTGTAACAAACTCAGCAACACCCGTCTAAGAAACTATACCACCTCAACAAAGATATTCTGGCAATATCACAAGTTCATGGCACATAGGTAAAGTTACACATTCGTCTTTATTGATTCATGTTCGTAGATTAGCCATATTAGGCTTGTGTTCATAAGCATGGTTTTAGCCATTTTAGAGCTCATGTCTGAGAATTAACCAACTTAGGTTCATAAATCGTGAATTTTATCATTCGTTTAACACCATTGATGAGTCATGTAAGGTAGATACCATGATACATTCACCAGGGTTCATAGTCATAACACAAGTTCAATAATTCAATCAATCTTCCCATGGTTTGTGATTAAAATTCCCTCAGTTTTCTGCATTTGTAAAATTTTGCTGTTTCTTTATGTCCCACATGAAATGTTTTATGATTAAAATATTTTGTTTGTAGATCCTGTTCACCTATGATTTTGATGCACCTGTTCACTACATAAGATGAACATGGTTAGAACCATATTAATGGGCTTTCAAATTCTTAATATTGCCAAAAATCTCTTTTCTACACTACAGAAAATAAACATCTTTTAACATACACACCTGGATTCTCCCATAGATATCGCTTAGAAAATATTACCTAAACTCTTCCGATTGAATATGCTGAAGTGTTAATAGAACTACTATCAGTTCTTCTTCGAACTTGATGCACAAATAGATAAAATAGCCTGCATATTCGTAGGACTCATTCTCATATATTTTTCTTGATTATAATTTTGTGACAAACTCTGCTATATATGTCTAAGAAATTATACAACTCAACAAAGAGATTCGGGCATTGCCACAAGTTCAAAGAACATAGGTAAAAGATCTTATTCACGTCCATTCCTAAGAAGTTATGGAGGACAAATATCAAAACTAATTCATCATAAGCCTTTCGATGAACATAGGAATCTATGAACAATGTCTTTTGTCATAAAACAATCTAATATAGGATATATGGATACAACCAATTTAACATATGCAGACAACTGAGAAATGTATACAAGATCATTGAGAGAGAAATACAAAGCAATAATCACACTGGAAGCCATAAAAAGTTTCAGACATGAACATTCCAAGATCAAAGAAATATAAGCCAGTATAAACTAGTCTTAGCCAAGAAGAAGACAAGTGACAGATAAATGAAAATGAGAGGTAATCAAAATACTCGTACTTGAAAATTCTGGTGAAAACCAAGTCTATCTTGTGATATGTGCGATAAAAGAATCCAACTCTATTTGAGAAGCACCCCCTTTCTCTGTGGAGCGCCTTACGACTTCTCCTAATTCTTGTGCTCTTTTTCTAATTGCATCTCCTTCTTCTGATGCCATCAACTTCTTCGCGACATTCTCAATGGTGGATGCATTTACTAGCTTCTCACGGTTCTCCCACTCCCTCACAGTCAGGCCTACTTTCAATATTTCCGTCACCAAGAAACCATTTTTTGGTTGGTCAGCGTGCATAGGCAAAGCAGCAATTGGAACCCCCATCGTAATACTCTCTATGCAAGAATTCCAATCACAATGACTCATGAACCCGCCTGTGGAAGAATGAGCCAAGATTTCGGGCTGTGGTGCCCATTCTCTTACCACTAAGCCTACTTCTTTTACCCTTTCCTCAAACCCATCTGGCAGCTCAACTCTTCTAGCTTCCCCAGTAAAGATATCTCCTCTATTGGCATCGCTTAACACCCATATGAACTTTTGTTTGCTTTGTTCTAATCCCACCGCGAGCTCCATGACTTCTCTATCGGTAAATGTTGTTGTTGTTTCAAACGATACATAAAGAACTGATCTCGAAGGTTGTTAGTTCAGCCACTCCAAACATATACAGTTCCTATTTGACACATGATCGAGTTTAGTTGGCAGAAATGGGTCGATTGCCCAGTGTTGTTTACTTTTTACTTGTGCCAGCAAATCAAGAAACGTGCCTTCAATTACTTTGCTTGTATTATGGATAGTACCTGATCCAATATCCATATACGGATGCTGAGAAAATAAACAGTCCCTGATTACATCAGGTATCGTTCCTTCAAGGGAAGGTAGCTTTTTAAGCAATTCTTCTCCAAGTTGGATAGGGATCTCACTAAATAAGCATACATAACAGTACAAAGTGAAAGCTGCATAGGAATTGAATAAATAGGATTCAGCATTGGGCAAGGAAGAAACATACTGAAAATTACAGGACATAAAAGATTCATGTACAACAACGACTCGTCTGGATTTCAAGGAGATATCACGCAAGAAGGAAGCAATTGGCTCACGCCAAAGCAAAGATGCTTCCCATAACGGCACATGATGTGATGGGAATTTGCTCGTGGCATTAAAGTCAGGTGGAGGTGAGTCAAACTCTGGAGTTGGAATGTCATGGAAGTGGATTTTGGCTATGTCTGAAGGATTTAAGGCATTTGCTCGAACCCGAGCTTGATAGTTATGTGTGGCTGAGCCAACATAATGGACTGGAAGATCATATGATGAGGTGATTAAACACGCGAGTTGAAGAAGTTGATTGACAAGGCCTTGAGTTGGAAATGGAATCATGACTATAACTACATAATCTTGTTCATGGTTCTGATAGCTACACATGGAAGGAGAAAGATTGGAATTTCTTACTTCTGTCGGATCCTCTCTGTTCCTGATTGGTTTTTTGTCATGGAAGAAGCAGGGATATATTCAACTTTTTTTTTGTTATTTCTTCAAGTCGATGACTTTGAGTATGTGAGAAAGGAAAACATATATATAAGAGGATAGGATAGCAAATCAAAACCTTTGAAAAGTGTGAAGGTAAGAGGATAATAGGCTACCAAATCCTAGCCTTTGAATCTGTGTACTTCATCACTAATAGCAGTTGGCAAGCCAGGATTGTCACTATGGGATAAAGAAGTGAACCTATGAAGAAGTCGAGGGGAGTAAATATACAGTATATCTACGTTCAAAAGTATTTTCCACCTAGCCACAAGTAATTTTCCAATGACCCCTTAGCTTGAACACATGCATGTGGCTTGCCATTAACTAATAGTACAACTCCCTCCGTTCCATTTAATGTGTCACCCTTTGACTTGACAAGGTTCTTTTCGGGACGGACTAACAAGGAAAGTGTGTCACATAAAATGGAACGGAGGGAGTAATATTTTTGAATTAATGGATCTTGGATTATGTACCTCCCACCTTGTTAGAAGACAAATAACCAGTTATATGACCAATTTTGGAGGTATGGCAAGAAAAGTATGTGGTGTAGAAGTATTCTGACCATAGTACTATTGGAGTCTTGCTTGAAATAATTAGCTTCAGTCCAAAAAGCAATTAAGAAGCAAAAGATATATCAAAGGCAATCACAGCATTACAATAGATTTGTTTTGCACCAGATCAGCTAGTGATAATTAGGATCCTAAATTTTTCAATCTTTTTTCTCTTTTTAAGTACTTTGGTTGCTTCACAATTTCTATAATGCTGTTATTTACACGTCTGTTTCTTGGCTCAGACTAGTAACATGTTGTAAAGTTGTTTCGTATGTGAAACAATTCCAAATTTCACAATTTGCGTTCATTTATTGAGGGATTTATACATAAATCATTAGGTTGCGCTGGAGAAGCCATCTTATATGCCGTCACCAAGGCAACCTAATGATTTATAAATGGACAAGTAATACAAAACCAGGAACGTCTAAGCTAATAGTTGGTTCAGAGAGAAGATATTAAGTACAAGATTTTCACTTTACATCGTTAGAATAACTAACGAATTCTCTGTAATGCCAATGCTTTCAGTTCCTTAAGTTTACCATTTAATGCTTCTGGATCTCATATAGGTTTGGCCTTGGTTCTTTTGTTCGAGAAGATCACTAAAGCATCTATTTTTTTGTTTGCGAGAGAAGCTTCAACTATAAGCTGACGCATCTTTGGGTCATGAAAATTACCTGCAATGCTGCTAACAACATCTTTATGTTGTCTAACGTTCTGAACCATTCTGTCATCAGAGGAAAAAGGGATCCTCAAATGATTGATCGCCAGACAAGGTGAGGTTGCAACTAGGTGATCACCAGGGACGGAGCCACAATGCAATTTAGGGGTTCGGCAGAACCAGTAACTTTTGCTCACATCCTGTATTCATGGTAAAAACTCTACTTAATATGTAGAAATAATTTATCTATAACAGTTGAGAACCCATAAATTCAAAATTCTAGCTCATCTGCAGCCCGCCCTTGTTTGACAAGAACAATTTTTGAATTCAGCACATCACATACAGGATAGTCGAATCCATAGATAATAGGTTAATAGGACTGGAAGCAAATCATAAAGGGATCGGATGAGCGTTTGGAGTCGGAAGGTCCTCTTCTAGAATGTTTCTTTCAGAAAAGTTGCGCTGGTGTTTGATCAAACTTGGTAATTTGATATTCAATGGCAGAACTTTGCGCATCGAGATCCACAGCACCTTCTCATGTCAAACAATAAAAAGATCACATCACCTTGAAACACAACACATTTAGCATGAATATGGTTAGCGTTTATAAGTAAACGCATCACAAAATTAACATACGAATAATTTTAAAGGTCGTGATCATCCGCAAAGATAGACAACAAAACTAATAGTAAATACATAATTATTATTGAGAATTATATTTGTTCAGATTTTGAATAGTTAAAGGTCAAAGTTATAATTTGGTGTCAAGTTTAGGGTCATATTTATGTATTATATTTATGTATTATATCTTATTTTATTTTAGGATGAACATTTATTCACACTCAAGTTGAGATGTTTGGTCATGAAAATTTTTTTTTCACTTTTTCGGATTTTTTTTTCACTTTATATCAAATTCAATTTCAAGTTGATATTTGGCCATGAGAATTCTAAATACAACTTGAAGTTGTATTTGGAAAAGTGAAAAATAAGAAAAGGTTGTTTTTACTTTTTTCCATTCTCCTTCTCACACAAAAATTTAAAAACAACACCAATTATATTCATGGACAAACACAATTCCAACTCTAACTTCAATTCCAACTTCGACTCCAACTCCAACTCTAACTTCAACTTCAAAAAATTTAATTTTTATGATCAAACGCCCACTCCGTAGATGAGTATATGACTTGATTTCTCTGTTTAAGAAATAGTCCATAAACAAATAAATAACTATTCCTTACATAGCGAGTACGTGTCCGAGTTTAAGTATGGACATGGAAATATATTTCAATCATTTTTATGGAAATAAAAAATATGATTTATACTCATTAATTCTAAAAGTTATTAAAATTATTCACATATTTGACACAGAATTATTATTTATAATGAATTAGATAATGCATTATCCTGAAAAACATAAACTATATTTTAGTAAATTAATCTCTTCGTTTCGTGTTAGTTGAGAACTTTTTATTTTGGGCAGTGTTTCAAAAATCATTAATGAAATAATCAATTTCATTACTGTACCATTTATTCATATTAGTAAGTAATCAATTAATTTCAGACGTTTATTTTTAATAAGATGACCAACTAATATGCGATAGAGGGAATAATCTATATCTATAATCTATAATATATTAAAAGTGTGAAATCCATATCTATAATCTATATCTATATCTATAATCTATAATCTATAATATATTAAAAGTGTGAAAACCCTTAGAAAAGTGATTCGAACTTTTTGTCCTTCATTAAAAGTTTCTTCTTTAGACGAAATCGTATTTTCACTATTTTCTTAAATTATTATTTAATTATATTTATAATATTGTCTCCTAAAATATATGAGATCAAGAGTTTAAAATATATTGTAAGACTTTTTCTTAAATTAAAAATCCTAAAATTTATGATAAGAGATAATTTTAATCAATCATAATTTTACCTTATATAAAAATTGTATTTTATTAGAACTATACTTGCAAGAAAAATTAGCACTAATTTTAGAAGTAGAAATTTACTTCTTCTTTTTTTTCTTCACACGAGTAATAAATTTGGAGTAGTATCTTTACTAATAGTATTATATTCATATTAAAGAAGAAACCTAATTAACTTAGATTTAAAAGGAAAAAATAATAACAGAATAAGTAGAAAACTTACTTCTATGATAGTATTTATATTAGAAAAGGTTTAAACTTTATTAATATCTTCTTTTTTTGTTCTCCATACAATTGATTGTTTCTAATTAAGTGAGTTCTTTAAGTTATATTCATAATGTTTTATAGCATGTGATAATTTTTTCTTGGTTTAGTTTATTGTTTCTTTTATTTGATTGAAGAGATAAATTTTCTTGTGATTTGAGGTAAATTTTCTAAAATTTTAGTATATTCTTAAAATTTACAACAAATAAATTATCATGTATTTTTATAGATATAATTGTTAATTGAGAACTATCTTGGTAAAATTTTGATATATCTTATGATTGAAGAGACAAATTTACTTGTGATTTGAGGTAAGTTTTTAAATTTTTTAATATATTCTTGATGATTAAAATTTTATTAGTATTTTTGATTAAAGAGATGAATTTGTTTGTGATTTGAGGTAAGTTTTCTAAAATTTTAATATATTCTTGAAGTTTACAATAATCTATCATGTATTCTTGATCGACAATTGCTTTTTGAGAAGTTTTTTTTTTTTTTTTGAAATATTGATGATTTCTATGATTGAAGAGACAAATTAATTTGTGATTTGAGATAAGGTCTGAAATTTTTTTGTATATTTTTTTAAGTTTACAACAATATCATGTATATTTTACCGACAATTGTTAATTGAGAAGTTTTTTTGTGTGTGATTGTACTATTGTAGTATGTTCTTGAAGTTTGAAATAATAAATTATCATGTATTCTTGATAGATAATTGTTAATTGATTTTTTTGTGTGATTTTTGTTAATAATGATGCATTTATAATTAATAATTTGAAATTGACTCATTTATAAATTTGAACAAATTCTTTGAATCACACATTCCATCATAAGAAATTGACTAGTCATTCTAATTCTATATGAATTCTATTTTAAAATTTAATTATATGCAACTTTTTCAAATATGAATAAACTATGAGATCTGACATATGGTCATTATTTTAACAATAAGCACTTTTGATTTATTGGTACAAGCTATACAGATGTAATGAATTTTTTGATTGACAAGAGAGACACGTACAAAGCAAGTACACCATTCTTTGAAAAATGATTCAAACTTTTGTCATTCATTAAGAAATGCTCCCATCAGTGCATGATTGATATGCACAAAAAACACCAAGAATCATCTTCTAATTCATCTCACAACTCAACAAATTCACAAAATAGTCTTGCGATAAATATGGCTATTTCTGAAGAGTTGAAATGGGCACACAAAATTATTTTTGTGACAATGGCTGATTTGATTCGAGCTGAAGCAATTGGGGTAAATGATTCTCAATTGTCTACTTAACCACCCACAGTTGAAAAATAAAACACTTCTCTCTTACCAACTGAGAAAATCAGAGATCGCGATTTTCTAGCGAATCTCCATTAATGTCGTGATGCATCCCTAATTTTATCCTACCTCCGGCAATATTTGAAAGAAATTGACTATTGTGTTCATTCATCTCAAGTTTTTTTCTCTTTTGAATTGTAAAACGTGAAAAAGTGAGAGTTAAAACACATTAGTTAAAATAATAAATTATTTTATTTATTTAAATGGCGCGTGTGAAGCACTCCGTTTGTATTGATTGAATTAGTGGTTCAGGTAAGCAAATAAATTTCTATGCCCAAACATATTCTATAATTTTCTTCGAAAATCACTCCACCCTACTTTATAACTCGAAAGTTGTTCAACTTAGGTAGCATATTAAAGAGACTCAAATTTTATTTTATAATGCAAAAATTATTCGACAATTGATATTTCACCTAGAAAATTATTCAATCAATTAAAAGATTTTTAATATTTTATCAAAATGAACTTTTAAAGATTATTTTTTTCTATTCAATTCAAACATTACTGTGTGAAAATATAGTGAATAGCAAAAAAAAAAAAAGAAACTTTTTAATGTTCAATATTCATTTTGTTGCATGATTTCCTATCAATAAAAATTTAATACTCAACGCTTGAACCGTAACCTCTTAATTTCTGCAAAGAAAATGAAAGTTTTAAAATTACGTGAAATACTGTCAAACATTCTATTGAACTAAAAAAACAACCAAAAAAAAAAAAAGCGCGAAAAGGCACTCTGTTCATTGCAGTACAAATCCTTGAATTTCCAAAAATGTCCCCACTTTCCCGCCCTTAACAAACTGGTAAATCACGTAATTATCTCCAACTTCCAGGGTCAAATGCTCTTCCTTCACTCCTCACACATTTCTCTTCTTCCCTTCCCCTGTTTCCCACACAGCAAAACAAAATCAAAATTTATGTATAGTAAAGAAAATTCCACAAATCCCCGAGGAAGCTTTAGTAGTTTTTTTTTTTTTTTTTTTCCGTTTAAGTGCAAAAAAATGAACTGTGAAACGCAAGGTATGAATGTTGATAGCAATTTTTCGGGTGCCAGTGAGGAAGTTCCGGGGGGAGGTGATGAGGTGATTGGCAATTTTCCGGCGGGGGTTGATGGTGGGGTGGGTGGTGTTAAGGTTACAATGCCGAATTATACGGTTTATAGTGCTTCTGATGTTACTCTGCATAATGGAGAGGCTAATTTTGATCAACTTACGTTATCATTTCGTGGAAGAATTTATGTTTTTGATGGTGTTCCTACTCAGAAGGTGAGGAATTTATCGTAATGGCTAGCTTTAGTACACCTTGACTAATTACAGGTGCAATAGTAGTTACTCTCTTTGTTTCAATATGTTTGTCAGGTTTTAACTTGGCACGTAGTTTAAGAAAATAAAGAAAAACCTGTGATAGATAGAGTGTACGTAAATGCTTGTGGTCTTAAACATGCTATGTTGAAAGTTGAATTAGAGTTGTCAAAAGAGGAAAGAGACATGCTTTTTTAAACCGATTAAAACTGGAAGTAACACGAATAAATTGAAATGGATGCGTCAAAGCTAGGACAACAGAAAGAAATCGCCTAATGTTTTTGTGTATGTTGGGATTTGAACCTAAGACTTTGAGGTTCTCAACACACTTGTAGTAAGGGTTGTATGTACCAAGGGTTTAATATGACACCAATTTGTAATTGAGGCGCAGTTAGATTGATATTGATTGATTATATTAGTATTCTTTCTTCATTTTTCATAGCGATTGAGCTAGTGCTCAAGGCATTTGGTGTGCTTAATTGTGTTGACAACGGTCTAATTTTGATCAATCAGATTCAAGAAAGCTAGCACATGAGATCAATGATCAGTGTTTACAGCTTATCATTGAAGTTGCAGCTTGATTGTCTGATGGTTTTGATATTCTTTGATGCAGTAAAGGAAAGATCTTTAGGGGTTTAGGGAGCGGGATGGATACTGAGAATTCATATAGACGACTTCTTGATGAGCCTGCAACATCATCGATACTAATCATCATGTCTTTATTGACTTGTTTCTTGGCTTTAGTCTGTTGCATTTGGCTGGATATTTCTTTAATTTGATCGCGAAGCATTAGTCTAACGATGGTTCATTGTCATAGGTTCAATTGGTTTTTCAACTTTTGGGTGGATATGAGTATTCTCCTGGCACACAAGCTTTAGGTTTGTCGAGCGCAAGCCAGAAGGTATCCTTTTCTATGCAAGTTGCTTCTTTTGGTTTGCATCTGCATGCTTGTAATATTTGGTTGGCTTTTTTGCCTTAGGACTATGTGGACAATCCAGTGCATTGTGCAGATCCAAAAAGACTCGAATCCCTCCTTAGATTTTATGAGAAAAGGAAGAAGAGATGCTATGAAAAGAAAATCAGATATGGTATCCGCCAAGAAGTTGCATACAGGTAAATCGACTGATTTACTGCCCCTAAAAGGAGCTTCTATCACCTCTTTTTTGTTTCAATAATAAGAGCAAACAAATGCTCTTGCACGCACACTCACACATATCTGCCACCTTCCACAGTTTCTAGTCCTCGGATTGTGGTATGTCAACACAATATGCATGGAAGGTTTAACAGCTGTTCTTCTATTTCAGTTTTTGATTTTCTTCTACTTAGTATTCACATTTATATATAATCAGGATGGAGCGTAAGAATGGCCTATTTGCTCGAAAAGGTTCGACTAAACCAAAAGAGGAGAACATCCCTCCAGAAGAAACTTGGTATGTTTTTGAATGAGCAAAATTTCTGCTTTTTTCCATGAAGAATAAACTCCTCTAAAACTTATTTGATGTGTATGGTTTGGTTAGTGTGTAGAACTACTTTTGTATGCAAGAAATAATTGAGTCTAAGCAAATGTTAATTCTAACTCTCGCTTGCTCGCTCGCTCTTGTTTCCTAGGTGCACCCATTGCGGAACTAGTTCAAACAACACCCCTATGATGAGGCGTGGTCCTGATGGCCGAAGGACTCTTTGCAATGCATGTGGCCTCACTTGGGCAAATAAGGTTGGACTTGGCATGTCCAGCATCAATTGTTTAAGGGAATTTACATGCATGTTCTCGTCCTTAAAATAGATGAGTTTTCCGTTAGTAATTGTCACCATTAAGCATCTGAACAACCAGACATCCTGTTAAATTACTTGGATTTGATCTATATGGAAACAATTGTGTCAATGCCTGGTAGGACTAGGAACCAAAAAGTGACTTTATCTTCATATTACCAAGTCTAAAGAATCAAATACTGCAATGCATGCATGTGTAAATTACAATTCCTGTTTTGATTTTAGTTTCAGCACCCTTTCCTGTCGCTGCTGTACACTGCTTCTGTAGCATTCTTTGGAACAGTTTCTTGGTAGGCAGAGAATAGTTGCAAGCTATTGGTTCCTTACTTCTTAGTATATCACACTGCAGGGGGTAATGAGGACTCTCTATAGGGCATCCTACGACAATACTGAGCTCACAGAACTAGAGGTAATCGGTTAATTTGGTTGCTGAATCGCAGTCATAGATCGCTGTAAGATTTACGGCCTACTTTTTCAATCCATGTAGGATGAAAATCACAGCAACTCTGACTACGGAGCTCCTCCGTGTTCCGTCTCTCATCAAGTTTCTTCGTCAGCCTGCCAGTGATTCGTCAGTTATGGCAGCTTGATAAAGAGTTTGATGCCTTAGAAAGAGAGCTACAGTGCTATATCACCATGTCTTCTTCTCATCCGACCGAAAGATTTCATATACTTACATTTCATCATCACTAAAACTTTTTAAACAGCTTGGTGACACACAATTGAGATCTATCACAAATTTTGTTCCATTCTTGTCAAGTTTTACATTGACAGGTTAACACTTGAACTAAAATTTGTTGGTGAAAGCAAAGGATCTCTCCCATGCACTTGTGATTGATTACCTGTGTTACTTGAAGTCCGATACTGATTTGCAGCTTTTCGCATCAAAGACCTGCTACATTAATTTACATATCCAGCATCTAGATAAAGCTTCTATTTAACTTTAAGCAAACATGTTTGAACCTTTTGTATATCGAACGTCGCCTTTTTGGATCATCATAATCTTATTGCTGAAGAATGAACATATCTGCTATACTTCCAACGTTTGATAACTGAAGAGGTGCCTTGAGGCAACGGTAAAGCTGTCTACGTATAATTTATAATTCATGTGTTCGAGCTGTGCATTCGGCACTGATGCTTTGCATTAGACTCATGACTACGTCACACTCTTTTGAGTGTGGTCCGTTCTCGGACCTTGTGTGAACTAAGATGATTGTTGCTTGTTTTGCAGTTTCAGCTTAGAAATGCTAGACAATGTATTTAATCAAAATCAATATGTTTAGGCATGCATTTTAGTTGAATTAATTTGGAAGAAGAGTATACATTGGAAATGAAACAGTATATATTTGTTTTCAATTGCATGGGATTTGCATTTCTCCTTTCCCCAACCCTTTTAAAATAAGTAGAAAAGTTAACAAAAAACATTACCATCACATACAAAACACAACCAATTAATTAATCATTGTTATTTTATGTAAAAGATCATGATTTATGACATGCTTCGTTAAAATCAATTAGTTTGGTAGGGATACTCAAAAGTTATTTTAAGTGAATGATCAAGATTTGTTATAAGCTTGTTGAATTCAAAGATCACCAAGATTATTTAAATCGCTAGATAAAAAAAAAATCATTTTTATCTCTCTACTTTCTATATACGAATTGATTTGTACCTTAGAGAGCTATTCTCACTGACGAAATCAAAATTTTTACTTAAGAATATCAAAATATAAAGAAGTAGTTTACGAATAAATTAAAAAATATCGGTTGACACCCCTCATATACATATAGCTCCGCAACTACGGCCTCACCCTCCATCAAGAAAAAAAAAACTCTATTTACGAATACATAAAAAACTCTATTTACGAATACATCCACATACAAAAACAAACGTGACCTTAGATAATCATTTAAGTAGTCAATTATTATAGTTTAGCATAGGCTTGGATAACATAGAGTATCATAATTTCCAGAAAAATCATGACCACTTTCCCCTTACCTAATTTAATCAAATATCAACATATGCTTCCAAATCTAATCCAAGATTTTCTCCAGATATGTAAAGTATAATATACTATCCACTACGACATAATCTAAGATTTACTCCAAATATAATCCTATAATATAGTACAGGGGACACGGCACATTTAGAGTTTATCGGTATATATGTATGAAGTATAAGGATCAGATTAGAAGGTTAGTAACTAGTCGGACGTTGTCTAACGTACTCATTAGTGTTGTTACTTCAATTTTAATATCACCTATTATTTTTCTTGCTTCAATTTTAAAGATTATTAATTTTTGTTGTTATCGTTCTCTTCTTCATTATTTTTGACATGGCTTCTCTGCTACTATATTTATTTTACGTTTTTTGTTATGTTTTATTTGAATTAAAGATATATACAAGACGGTCTCTCTATCTTCACTGGTAAGTTAAGATTGTGTATAAATCATCTTCTTAGCTTTAATTATTAGTCGTTAAATTACATTAAATATATTATTATTGGTGGTGTGGTATATTATCCACCACAACCACAGCCACACATGACAAGTGACAACCGTATAGCTTCCCCGCATCACAGCCACAAAAAGTCCTTTTAACAGATAGTCAAATAAATTATCGGCTAATAATCAACTCAAAAGTGAACTTAGCTACACCTTGCTGTACCAGATCATACCTTAATTTAACCAACATTGTGATTAGGGTTGGGCATAAAATATCGAAAACGAATTACTGTATCAAATAAAAAAATTTGGTAATTGGTATTTGGTAATTCGGTATTTGATATGGTATTTGAGAGTAAAATTTCAATATTTTGGTATTTGAGATTGAGTTTGGTACAAGATATTAAAACCGTTTGATATTCGGTAAATACCGCATATTGTATTATATATATATATATATATATATACTAGTTTAGGTGTACGCGTTTTGCGCGTATACCTCACTTTAATAAGTTCAAACGTTACACTAAATAGGATATTTATTTAAATAATAGACATGAATATAATAATTAAATTTAATATCTTTTGAGTATGTAAATATGAAAAATTTATTTATTAAACCTATTTTACACACAAAAATTTTTCAAAGCTGATCAAGATTCATCTGGAAACTGTAAACTACCACAAAATAACAAACTAATAGAGATATTACGATAGTCCAATTAAACCTAATCTTTACCTACAAAAATTCAAAACCGACCCACATTTATCTAGCATCTGTAAATTAAAATAAAACAATAACATAATAAAGATATCAAAACAATATAATTAAACCTAACTTTTACACAAGAAATTGTTCAAAGCCAACTGACATTCATCTGCGACCTAAAAACTATATAAAAAATAATAATATAATAGTGATAAAATCCTAAAAAATAATTTTGAATGAAAACAAAGAAAATATACATACATACAACAATAACTTTGTTGGTTGCTCCAAAACTCTCTTTTGCCAAATAATTTGACGGAAATTAAACACCAAGGGCAGAATCTGTAAATTTTACCATTTTGAGGGTGTTTTTAGCTAAAAGCACCTTATGTCTCCTTCACACTTTCCTCGTCATCCTCATTATCACAAAAATCCTCTGCTCTAATCTCTGATCATGAAATTCCAACGAAAAGAGAAATTCGTTGTGATTTTTTGAAGCATTAAATTGTCGATTTAATGGCATGTATATATAGATAAAGAGTAAACTCTCCGAACCTCGCGCTTAGCGGAAGCTTTATGCGCCGGCTGCCTTTCCTATATATATATAGATATAGATAAGAGTATCATGATACCGGAAAATCCACGGCCACTGCAAGCGCGTCCATACGAGGATCACATGCACGCGCCGCTGCAGTCGGAGGAGGATGATGAAGACGGTGGCGCGTATGAGGATGATGGAGATGAAGAGACTATGGATGAAGCGGAGGATGTAAGTATGAAGGTATTGAATCAGCGTCAATATGGAGGAAGAGGAGGAGGAGGAGTTGTGCAAGTTTGTAGAAGTAGTGAGCTTACTCTTGCTTTTGAAGGTGAAGTCTATGTTTTCCCTGCTGTTACTCCTGATAAGGTAATAGTATTTTTTCTATTTCTAGAAAGATACTTATTTAATTGCTTTTTCTATTTTCTATTTGTATCTACTCTTCGTTCATTTGCGAGAGTCAAACACAAAAGATGTATTTCTTCATCGTATTAATATGACAAGGATTGCAACTTATACTATAGTATAATTCGTATACAATTTGAACATCTAAATTTAAAATTTAAAATACTAAATTAATCTAATTTTAAAGGGCCGCCTTGGAGTAACTGGTAAAGTTGTTGTCATGTGACCAGGAGGTCACGGGTTTAAGCCTTGAAACTGTCTCTGGCAGAAATGGAAGGTAAGGCTGCGTACAATAATACACCCTTGTGGTGGGGTCCTTCTTCCCTGGACCTTGCACATAGCGGAGCTTCACCGGGCTGCCCTTTTTACTAAATTAATCTAATTTAATTTAGTTTCGAAGATTAGTAAAATTGGCTCTCGTGAAACAAATGTGATATAAAAGTAAATGGAGGGTGTACAATACATTGTTGTGTGCAAATGTAATATACTCTTAGCTACTGGCATGATGATAATTTTGTACTCCCTCCGTTATAATTTGTTGCGATTTGTTTGTCTAGTTCTGCCTTGACATGTAATTTAAAAAGATAGAGAAGGCTTTTGAATTTTATGGTCTTAAATCAAAAGATATGAACTAAAATGTCCTTTGATCTCGAGGTGTTAAACATGTCCTATGGAAAGTAAAATAAAGAGATGTCAAAAAGAAAACTTTCTTTTTGAAATAGAAGAAAAAGGAAAATAATACAAACAAATTGAACGGAGGGACTATATTTTGTGCTCAATGAATGTTGTGATTGTTGTGGTACTGCATTTTATTGAAGTCAGATTGAAGAATGATTTGAGACAATTTTTTTGATCTGTATGTCTGATTTAATATTTTTGGATGATTTTGGTGTCTGACTTGCACGTACCTACCTTGACTAATCACCAAACAGCTTATTACATTCCACGAGCACAACTTTTGCTTGAAGTGTCTTAGCTTGGATTCAAACCTTGGATCTTGTGACTTGTATGCCTCAACCTCAGCCAGCCCCTTCAGGACACATTTATGTCTTGTTTCCTTTAAGAGCATATCTTGTCCTTAATTCTCTACTTTATTCTTGTATTGTTTTTTTAAGGCACTTGAGGCAACAACAACAACAACAAACACCGTGTATTCCCACATAGTGGGGTCTGGGGAGGGTAAAATGTACGCAATCCATACCACTACCTCCGGAGAAGTAGAGAGGCTGTTTCTGATAGATTAAGGCACATGAGGCATCTGAGTTAATTGTTACTTGGTCATTTTTGCTCTTTCAGTTCTGATTCTCTGCCGCAAGAGTTCTTTGTTCAGTCTGTCTCTTGAAAGTGACTAGTTTTCCATCCTCATAGTCCGTTGGCCCTTGACCGTATAACTAAGGAATGGCATCATTTATAGAAATGGCATCTAGCTAGCTCTACACTCTACATCCTAGAATCAATTTGGATATAGTAACTTGGCTGAGAATTTCCTTCTATTGTGCCCATTTACTAGGTATTACTCCAAAAAGATTTCTTGAGAATATAGTTGGAAATTTTCTGTGTCGATGCACCTTCTTTCCCGCTATATAAAGTTATAAACAGCTGCTTCCTGTGATACACCTTTACTCACCTTCTCAGATTCTGTAGAATAAATCAGAAATAACCGCGAAATCTTAGTTTTCATTTTTATAATGGTGCTTCTCATCCAGGAAGCATGTTTAGTGAAATACGATGCCGTTCTTTTTCTGTATTTGGACAGAGTTGTTACTGTTGTTGTCAATCATGTGTGTTGTTGCAATATGATTTGCAAAACTTTGGAAATTGACTCTGGTTTATCCTTTGGTAAAAAACAGGTGCAAGCAGTGCTCTTACTATTGGGGGGATGTGACATTCCTACTGCTGTGCCCACTGTTGAACTTCCATTCGACAAGAAGGTATTCTATACTAATGCTGTAACTCGCACTACATAGTTTGATAATACTCTTGGATGACCAGTATTATTTTTAGGTTGAGGATTTTCCAAAGCAAGCTAATCCTTCGAGAAGATTTGCCTCCTTGGTTAGGTTCCGTGAGAAGCGAAAGGAGAGATGTTTTGACAAGAAAATTAGATATAGTGTCAGGAAAGAGGTTGCTCAAAGGTAAAATGATATGCCTTGTTTCATTTTTGGTTTAATGTCATGTCATCATGTAAATGCTGATCTTTTCTCTTACGTTTTGTACAAGGATCCTTCCTGTTTCGTTGGTTTTTCATGCAAGGATTTTGCTTATATTAGATGGTAGTATTCATTCAAAATGAAAATGAAATGGACACTAATTTTGATTGGAACCGGTTATTAGTTTTCGTAAAAGAAGAAATATGGACTTGGTCGGTTTGTTTTGTAAAAGTAGGATTTCAAGAACTTATCCTGAAACTGTATGTCTAAGAGAAAACCAGAGTCTGATTTCGATTTAATCATGTTCTGAAGGACTGATCCTGCATCTTTTTTCTTATCACCAAAAAAAGAACTTCTGGCAATTTTCTTTTTTTCTTTTTTTTTTGTGGAGGAAAAACTTCTGGCAAAATTTGGAGCAACTTATTTTCTAAATTTAACTCGAGGCAATTTCAGATATGGATATCTAGGTTTTGAGTAATGAACTTACTTGACAATGTATATTAGGATGCATAGGAAGAATGGTCAATTTGCATCTTTGAAATCAAGTTCTGGATCTTCTAGCTGTGATTCAGCGAAGAGTAGCCTTGAAGGAGATGGCACACAGCAATCTGGCACTGTGTGAGTTTACATTTTTTTCTCATTTTTAGTGCTTTCAACCTCTAGTAACTGCAACTGCTAACTGCTAAAGACCAATCTTTTTTCCTGCTTGATCTCTTTTTTGGAGTACTAGTCTTGGAAAGTGTCACCATTGTGGTGTGAGTGAAAATTGTACGCCAGCGATGCGTCGTGGGCCAGATGGACCAAGAACACTCTGCAATGCATGTGGACTTAAGTGGGCAAACAAGGTATGCAAGACATCCTTTTCTTTTTCAGTGTTTTAGTTGTCCTGAAGTTTCATGATCCTTTGGTTCTTCACGTGACACGGCATTCTGTATTCTATTCTTCTTTCTCCCTCTCCGCCTCTTCTTGATACTCCACTTGGTGTTTTAATTGTTTTCTCTCTGAAGTTGCAGCAATCTCCAAATAGATTTGTCCTTCCTAAATCATGTCAGCTGATTTGTACATTCTATTTCTTTTAACCAATATTTATACATTCTATTTTCTTGGACTTAATATTCTTTAAAGCTTTTAATGGCCCCGTGTCGTTGAATGTATAGGGAACATTGAGAGATCTAAGCAAGGCAGCGAGGAAAATTTCTGTTGAACGAAATGAACTGGTATGTTTCATCAGCAGGAATGAGAAATATGTTAGTGGTCTAAAGAACTTAACCCTCTATGCTTTATATTATCTTGTTATTCGGCTTTATACATTATATTTCTACTTCACCAAAAAGGACCTCCTAAAAATTTTCAACTTACTCATCCATCTTAGTGTTCGTGATAATGAGAAGATCAAAGTTTTGCATTGTCCACCGGGGAAGACATCCATGGATGTCACACATCCATTTTTGAAGGTGGAAACTTCTTCAATTGCCAGGATGAACATATATGGAAGCACTTCGTAACACAATACTCCACCAAATATGAGCTTAATCATCTCTCAGGCATCTTATGTTGCATGCAGGGAACTCCTGACAACCCCGTTAAGGCATCTGCTGAAGGATCTCTTGGTCATAGTGCTGATGTGGAAAAGGTATGCTTAGATTTTGTAGGACTCTGTATCTATGATTAAATATTTCCTCATATGTTATAGTGTACCACACTTTTCAATAGCAAAGATCAAATGCTTCCTCATAGGTTATATTGTATTTCACATGAAATGAAGTAAAACTAACACATAATGGTTAAATGACACGGTGAACGAGAAGGAATAAAAACTGTGCACTAACAAGAACTTAACAAGTTTGTTTCGTTCTAATTCCGTTGAGCCAAATGCAATAAAATCAGGACATTTTAGCACTGATATTTTCATTGTTCTTGTATGTTTTCACCAAATTGTCCAACTGATTTGAAGTTATCACCATTTGGTTTAAATCTCTATCCTTCCAGTCCAAATGGTCTCTATTAAAACTGAGGATCCCAGCATGAATATTTGAATTGCAATAGGAAGTTTATTTTTTTAATTTTTTACCTTACGGTACTTTTACTGTTTTGGTTAAGAATCTATTCAGCTCTGGTAGCAATCTTGCAAATGAGATACCTGTAGGTATCATTAGTTCTGAGCAAGTGAGATTTTTCACTATTGCACTGTTTTATTAATACTCTTCTCCTTAATATTATTCATGAGAAACTATTTGATTCTCTTTAGTCCAAAAGATGCCTTTACATCTGCAAAATGTCTGCAGAAAACTGTAGTTGATTTTGGAAATGCTTCCAAAACGGAGCTCGAGATTCCTACAAAATTTGATTAGTAAGTTTTGATCCTTAAAGACACCGTTAGCTGAATAGAGTACTTTGGCTAGCTAACATTTTATACCCTGCACAGGTTGACTGCCTGTAAATTGTTGTAACATACCCGATTGAAGTGAACATTTCCTTTCCGGAGAGACACTGCTATTTCAAGCTGTCCCTGTTCAAATTTGGAATGGCTGTTGTTGATGCGACTGTAAGCTTTGATGCCTGTAAATGAGAAGTAAAGATTATTGGTGCCTAACCAACCCATACGAAGTGTGATTGATCGCATCGTGTACATAGCGAGCTAGTCGAATTCTACACCTTTTTTGTTGTATATATGATGGTTTTACTGTGCGTATACTTTTAACATCTTGCTTATACTGATAAGGTGTCTTTGATTTCCCGACTTGTTTGTGGATGAGAATGCTTTTCCAGTTCTTGCCCTTTCTTATTCTGGAACAACTTGCAGGCATCTCTCGCAGTGTCTAAGCAGGTGTTCAGCAAATACTAATCAATTGGAATGTTATATATAACAACCAAGGGTTATTTGAGTTAAATCATCAAATTTATGAAAATAAACACTTTCTTTTGGGACAATAAAGTCACTCAAATGAGAGAATGGGTCGCGTATTTGCGTAAGCATAGGAAAAAGGCAGTCAAAACTATTTAATATTAATGCTGAATTTTGTATAGTTATATCAATTGATTAAATGTTCAATTACCAATGTCGAATTTCATGCATGTATTATCACAAAAAGATTCAAAAGTTGAATGACCATTAAGGAGTTGATCCCCATCTTGCACTTAGATGCCCTTTTTATCTCTTCAATTCACCTTGAGGTTCTATCTTAAATTAACTTGCTTTTATATTCATCCTCTAGCTTGGTATAATAAAATATTACAGCGCAAGTATTTAATTGATAAAGAGTAAAATAGACGTTCAACTTCTGACGAGCATTTCGGCAATTGGATAAATATTTTTCAATTCAACAATGTTGCATCAATTGAAAACGTGCTATTTTACATAATTCGTCTTATAGTATAATTATGTTTTGTTTTTTTAGGTGATGCAAGGAATTGGTCTACTGATTTATCCTTTTTAAAAGGGAGCTTATATGGTGTGGTAGCTTTATTATATAATCAAGAATTCAAGATCCATATACCTATTCAAAAGAATGAAATATATATATAGAGAGAAACCCAGAGCCCACTCGTGAGATTTCCCTGTATCAGTATATACACAGAAATATTTTCTTTTACAGAGGTGATTAATGAAGGAATATCTTGTGTGTATATTCCAGTTTGGGCTCCTTCATTAATGACCTCTTTACGATAAAATTGAAAAATAATGAAAAACCCAAGTGGAGAAATTGAGAGAAATATTTTCTTTTACAGAGTTCATTAATGGAGGAGCATAAACCGGAATTTCAACCGGATAGAAACTTAACAATAGAAGAAAATCAGGCCACAGAATTACAAAGAGAACGAAATCTGTTTGCCCGTAACTGTAATATATAACAAAAAGAGAAGTATCTATAAGAAGCAGATAAAGAAACTGTTATACAGATAAGAGCTACAACGAAACAGAAGCAGGTGGTGAAGGCATGACATGCGTTCATCATTTTCTCCCAATTGCCTAGTGTGGTCTTTAACATGTGTTTTGTTTAAATAAAAGTTAACGGCTTGTATTAACATTATTTTCTTTTGACTCCACATGAATCAATACATCAGAAGACTGTTAATAATACAAGCAAAGCACAGGGCAGAGTAGAAGTCATGCACTATTTCTTTGCTTTAGTGATGAGACTGAAGAGTTGGGACTTTCATTTCCATTTGATCTCCACTGTTACAATGCATTCTATTCTGTCTACTGTACATATAGTAGCAACTATAAACCTTTTCTCTCTTGCTAAAGATCGGTATTTAGTTACAAAACTTATGGACTCTTACAAGCCCTAATGTCTTTTGTGTTGGGTGATACAATAAATACAGGGTTAAAGAAGAAACGAATCGACTGCAACAAAAGGGACTCACCTTTTCTTGGTTTCCAGGATGAGTCCAGAGCTCTAGGAAGGCAATGAAATGTTATTAATTGTAGACTTCTTTCCGCATGTTCTCGCAATTCTCACCTGTCCTTATTTTGGACAACAAGTGAGCATCTCTTACTGTCCAAGTAGGAGACAGGGATGTCACCAAATCCTAATCAATTGGAATTGATATCTAGCAGACTGTTGTATATAACCAAGGATTGCTCCAGTCCACTTTGGATCCCATAAAACACATCCTTTCAATGTCTTCAAGCTCATCTACTCATGGAAATCCTCATAAGGCGAAGATTCACTTGATGAATCACTTTCAAATGGGGTGTCTCTTGGCGACGAAGGAAGTGATTCTCTTTGTTGAGAAGATAAACCTGGAAAGGTACTGTGTCAGTAACAAACTTTCAATAGATACCCGATTCAGATCCAAAATCAGCATTGCTTAAAAAGTAAAGAATCACACTGTTAGCCCAAACTAGGACAAAAGCCAAGATGTAATATCAATTGTGACTAAGCAACCTAGACATCATAAAATTCTGGGCGTAATGAACAAACTACTAATGCTGGGTTCTACTGGTCAGCAGAGAACGTAGAATGGCTTCCGATATCGGTTCTTCTCAAGGGAAAGTAATAGGACTCTAAGAGAGAACAGGATACTTTCGACATGGAAAAAGCTCCACCAACCTTTTGGTCCTCTTGAACGGAACTTCTTTGTATGCCGTCTAATCAGCTTTTTGGCTTTTGTTATGGTTAGTTGTCTGGCAAAAGGAGAGAACTCTGCCTCACTTTCACTCCAGTCACCAGTTATCTCATTTTCTGCTTCACCCCTCATTGTCCGAAGCACAAACGCCTTGGCCTTCAGACGCTGTGAATTAAAAAGGCCTTTTATAGAGGTGACAAAACCATCACCTGCACCCTCAGCGGGACGCTTAGCCCAGGATAAAGGATTCTGTTCGGATTTTCCAGCTGAACCACCATCACTATCACTGAGATTAAGATCAATATCGGGGACACCAGCAGCACAAGCTTCCTTTTGATTATGTGCTTTATCTTTAAACTTCTTTCCCTGCATTGGTAGACAAGGACATGGTCACTGAAGTATTGGATACTCTTACCGTTATGATTCTACCGATCTTAATACAGCAAAGGAAACTGATATTTAATGTGATGAAATATCGAATAATTACAGATCATGAAACTTATATGAACATAATTTCAAAGGAATTAACCTGCATTCCTGTCACTGATTTTAGGACTCCCCAGATGATGTGCTTCTTAACTCTTGAGAATAGCCTCCGCCAAGTTCCAGTAAATTCAACACGATGGAATGTATCCATCAGCAATCTTAAATCACTCACAGCAAATCTTGATCCTTCATATGTGACAAGTAACTCAACCTAGCCCATGCATATTAAACATGTATTAGTTCCAAAACAGAAAAACTGACGAAACTACAATCAGTTATTAGCCCAAGTAATGGACTGACCTGACTAATCTTGATATTGTGAAACTCTCTCATTCTACGAGGCCTAGATTTTTTCTCATCCTGCGCCTTGCCCACCTTTTTTTCTTCATGAGAGGAGCGGCCAGATTTGATTAGTTTGGATTCTTTGGATTTGGTTCTGTTACCTTCATCTGGCTGCTCAACACCAGCAAAGGGCCCATTTGTTGAAGAAGCAGCACTTGAGGAGTGCATTTGCAGCATAAGTTCATCAGCAACAGATTCAGCAACATTTTCTTCCCATGTTCTATCAAAGGATGACGTTCGTCTTAGCTCAGGGGTTGAACCACAAACAATATTAGCTTTTAAGTTCTGCAACTTTGACCCCTGCAATATTCAGGCAAGTGAAATACATGCTTATAAAAAAAAATATGGGAGAATGTAGATAAAGAAAATCAGATTAACCATAAATACTGAAAAATTTGCCAATCTGTTAGATAAACTTTACACCAAAAGGGATTACAAGTCACTCTTCACCAATCTAGCTAAGAAGCAACCTACAACCAACCCAGGATCAGAGACTCACTTGAGAGGAATCAGCAGAGGAGGAAAACTGATTTGCCGATGTAACTGGTAATGCAGAAGTGCTGGATTTGGCAGAGACCTGAGGATCTTTAGTTAGATGGATACTTGACATTGGTGCTTCCTGCATTGATGAGCCTTTCCTTGTACGCCTGGAACCAGCAGTAGTGGAAAACTTCCAAACTTCCTGTAAACATTTAGCAACATTATCTTGTCAATTCTTCACCTGAGGAAAAACTTATTAGCAACGTATTTCTGATATATGGACATTAGACACACCTGCCGGCGCTGGGAGTCTTGTTCTTCTTCTGGAAAAAAGTACTCCCACATCATTCTATACATCGTCTCAGTCAAATGTATCTTTAAGGGGTAAATCTCCACCTATGCACCAGAGGAATCTAAACAGGTTATAGTATTATCTAAGAAACACCAAAATTTGAGAAAGGGTTAATCTAACACTAAACTGCCAGGAGAAAAGTTTGATATGTAATCAGTGTGAATAATGCAACGACCAACACACTGCTCAGAAGTGTAAAGCTCTAGACTATGACAAGTTAGCCTTGTTAAAATAAAAATAAAAGCAAAACGCTTAAAATCCTTATCAAAAGACGCATTACTACCTGGAATAGTTCAAGAGGATAGTTTCCATCTTTTGGAGCCCCCTGCTTAGCATCTACCCGAAGCATCACTTTTCTGTAAACATGAAAAGTGAAAATATATGGGTCAGGATAATCAAGCAAATTGTGGTTTCAAGAAAACTTGCAACACCTAAAGGCCAAATATAACTAGTTAGCACCTTAATTCCCACCAACTAATCCGCAGTCGTTTGCACGTCGTCACCTTTCTCACTCTAATCTTATGCTTTACATATAAAACTACTAACCGATCTTGGGTGGTCATTGCTTCTCCCAGGATAACCTTATAGTCCTTGCATGTACTTCTTTCTCGTCTTCTTGCAAGGATAAAGCTTATTTGTCTATGGTTACCCCCACTCTCATAAGTTTCTTTCCCTCTCCGTAAAATGTGTCAGCTACCACTAAATCATAGGCTGAAGCAAATTCTAATATTGCCTTCCCTTTTTCATTCCACCATGGCCCACCAACACAGAGAAAATGGAAGCATATAACATGTAGATGTGCAACATACAGAGCAGGAAAAAAACCGAAATTGTTGCTTACTTTCCCCATTCAGCAGGAGCATTCCATGCAGATAGAAGCATATCAGACTTGGCATTTGGTAAGCAGTTTCTCACAACAAAGTATTTAGTTGTGAATTTAGCAACCCCGACATCTTTGTAGTCACGGTCAAAATCATATATCTGCAAAATGTAACACCAGATTATACTCCCTTCCTTCCGATTCAAGTGATTCCAATTTTAAAAGTGATGAATTAATGTCTAAAAAAAAGTGTAGGAACATTAAGGAGGATAACAGAAGTTCTAGAACAACGAAACAGTTTTTTTCTAGCTACAAGATAACTTATTAAACACCTCTGACGTGATACTTGCATTTCCTAAAAAAATGATACAGTTTCTGGTTGCAAGATAACTGTTTAAACACCTTAAGGATTGCATAAAAAAGGACACGGTAAGTTTAACTGTCAGTGTCCTGTACTGAACTTTACTAACCTCACTTCAGTTTTATCTTGTAAGTGTATAGATAAAACTGTAGAAAGAAGTTGGCACAATGGGTTATTGGAACTTGTTTCCATCTAAAATAACAACAACCAGCAATGCAATATCTGGCAAACCCTAAGCTTGGGCTTTGAATGATAACACTGAATTAGTGAGAGACAAAATTCATCGATTTACAGCTGATCTATTTCAGAGGGTTAAACCCTGCAACAAAAGTTCTCCAATGTAGGGAATATTACCTCATTGTTTTCAACTTTTAACCCCTCAAAATAAATGAAAATTTAGCTGCTGCTTACTCAAGTGTAATTGTGTAATTATGTAGACCTTTGAGTGCTAGCAGTTCGGATTCTTGTTTTCCTCTTTAATTTTCATCTCCTCTTTCTTTTTGTTGGAGAAACTATGGTGGTATAAGAATCATTATGAGATCACAATAAGACATGTTAGACAAAAAGCACTAACTCCAAACATTGCTAGACCTACAAGCCAGCAATACATGGATGTGTTACTTGTTCCCTGGGAGAATGCCAGGAATATTGCAGCTGGCTAGTTTGATATATAATCCTACTGATAATGATTATCCTTCAACTAGTGTCACCATCATCAGAACTCTCTACAGGAAACCAAAAGCACTAAAGCCAATGTAGAGACTCACCATGTCATTTATCTCAGCTTCAGCAAATGATCTACCATCCACGAGCATGCTCCAAACCACTTTATTAATTTGCAAAGAGATGCGCATAGCACAAGAAGGACTTTTGTTCTTTTCTTTCTCCATCAATCGGAGTTGTGCAGCTTTCTGTAGAGCCATCCTGAGAGAAGCAGATGCCGCTTTTCTAGATTTTTGAGCATTTACTAGCTCTTTCTTCAGTCTTTGCACCTGCAGAGAGTTGATTTTTAAGCTTTCAACTTTATATACCTTCCATTCCTATTACGGTAATGACTCTATGTATTTCAAAGCAGAACTCTTATAAATCTGTGAACTTCACAGGCTTCACTACCAAAGGACACCAGTTAGCACATGCAAACCATAAGAAGCAGGTATGCTCGTCAAAATCTATGGGCAGTTGGATTGTATATTGGGGCATATAGGATTTGGAACATGGAGTCTGAGCAGACATACCCAATTTTATTTAGGCTTAAACAAGTTAGGTTCAAGTGGGTATAAATAACTACTGAACCATTTTGAAGAATATCTTTTACCTTTGCGCCACCAAGAGTTCTATTTCACCAAAAACGGGACAGTAAAACTGTCAAAATTCTTTCCCATCTTTTCGTAATTACTTTCAAATTACACTGGTAACTGCAATCTCCAAAACAAAAGGAAAACAAGGGCACGCATATTCAAATAGAGGTTCTCTATACACCATTTCAAGAAATTCCTTGACACAGCCACGGATTGGAATTTAAAACATAGACAACCCTCCAAAGCAAACAAAGGCTACATCCAGACGCTTTTCACCTGGAAATAATTGACGAGAATTATCAAAGAACTGAGAAGAAAATAATAGGCACGTGCCACTCAGCTATAACTTCTTGACGGCAACTTAACAGTAAGACAAAAAACAAGTGAAGAAAACCATGAAATCAAGGTATTTCTTGGGCGTATTACTCGACCACATTTGCATCACTACAGTGCACAGGAACAAATTGCCTTAAAATCTCCAAAGGGAAAAGAGAAGTCTCAAAGCAGCCTGAAACTTGAATGGCGGAGGTGCAGCAAGCTTATCTCATGGCATAGTATTCACAAAAATTGGTAATTGAAACTGATTTGCTTATGATATATGGAAAAAATATGGATAAGAAAAGTCAAGAGGATTATGACAAGCCCTTGTATGGTATTTTCATTTATCGGAAGGTTTTCAGGATCCATCATTAGTGATATTCAACTCAGATAAAGCATTTTAGCCTGTACGCAGACATTGACCATGTGTATTGGAAGTTGGACCAGTCAAGGCATATGGTTGGACTGGGTCATGATTGTGCTCATAAGTCGCCTCCCATATTACTTATTTAAGTCTGTGAAAAATGATAGTGCTCGGGAAAAGAGGGAAATGTAAAACGTCTTGATTCAACTGGAAGAACATCGGAAATTTGGGAATCTGCTAGGATCACGGAGTGATGGGACTAAATTATTGCAAGAGAATTTGTGACCTAGTTTGCCTAATTATTGCAAGAAAATTTGTGACCTATTTTGCCTATTTTCACTGATGGCATATGGAAAACAATGAGATGGGATCAGCCTAGAACAATATGTATTCAACTCTTCATTTGGATCATCCAATTGACAAGTGTCCAGACCCAACAAAAAGGACATGATGTGAGAACCAGTAAAGGAGAACAATTAATGACCCCTTTATGGGCCCTAATGCCCAATAGATTCCATGTCACAGGACCTCAATTTTTCATCTTTGACTTAACCATGGGCACGGATCTCAAACTATTGCCAAATTCAAAAACTTAGCTTTCCTTACAGAAGTCCAATGGCATCTTAACAGGCCATGGCATTAAATGATATTACACAGTATAGTGGGAACTGCGCCTCATAGAAACAACTAGTAAGAGTGCATATCATAGGATAAGACTTGAGCAATCATTTCAGAATCAACTCGTCAAACAGGAAAAGGAATTATGCCATACTTCACATCTAAACAATCTTAAAGTGCTTCAGAAAGTTAAAGTGCTTCAGAAAGTTCTTGTCTTACCAATATGGATCTTCCACCACTAATAATCCAAAGGTCGTCTTCCTTTACCGAGTTCCTGTCGGCAGATGCATCATTATAAAGAGACAACTTCCTAATATCATCCTGGATCAACTTCTGCACTCTTTCCTTCTGTTCAAGGTTCACTCTTGCCAGTTCTACCTCTTCAACACCATCAGGTACAACTTCGTCAGCCTCCTCTTCAACATCTTCATCGTCACCTGCCGGATACGACAGACTAACTTTCCGAGGCCTGATTTAGGAATTTCAATTAATCCTCTCAAAGATATAAGATAAGATATGGAGATGCAACTCTCACATCCAAGTACAATAATAGAGGCTTCTGAGGAACAAAATGGGGATTAGACTGCACTTCTCAAAAATCACGTTAAACACTATAGGTTTAGCAAAGTAATGATTAAAGATCATAATAACAGTCCTTACTTTGGAAGCCGGGCAAATAGAAGATTGGTCAACACATCTAGCATAACTTGGAACTGGCGGGATGTCATTGTTGCTGTTATATTATGTGAATTGAATGAAAGCTCCTTCAAAGGCTTCACCTGTGACAACAGTATAACACTTCGTCATGATTGAGAATCAAGTGATGAGAACATAAGTCAACAAAAAAAATCAAGGTATGAAAAATATAATGTAACAAAGAATTGGTAAAATTGGTCGAACAGAGATATTTAGGTAATCACAAACTTTACAAACAGGGGATACCTTTAAGTCGGCTGTTCCACCTTTATGCCTAGTATAGCGGAAATACATATCACAAGGCATAAAAACTCTCTCCAGTAAAGCTCCAGTGCGCTTCACTTTCGGTGAGCTTCTTCGAATTTTAGGAAGCCACTGCAGTCCAGCCCCTGGATCTACGTCAGTTGGGGCAACATGTGCCTGTACATGTTCTAACATCACAGAGTACTCCATGCGATTCCATGTCATTTCAGGTTGAGATTCACGAATTTGAACATTTCCTCCACCTAGAGCTTGTTTAATCACTTCATAGCCAATGGAAAGAACTGAATGGAATGAGCGAGCCAAAACACGGCCACTCACAGCCGCTAACAGAAATCTACCCTGTTAAAACAAAAGGTGCCAATTGCATTAGCATCAACGAAAAACTAAAGTATTGCAATAGAGTTTATATATTTGGTTTTCCCCTTTCTTTATTTAGAGTCATAAATTTGGGAAACACTTTCAATTGGGCATGGCTAAGAAATTAGAGGCACTTAGTCTTACACGAGTAGGGTACTTCTAAGACCTTCAAGCAGTCAATGCTGCAGGATAAAAAAAACTTAAGAGGCACTTGGTAAACATGATGTGATCATGAACATATTGTTCACCAAGTGTTGTCATCATTATCCATTAGTTGGAAATGAAAGAAACATATGGAAAATATAGTCCTATATCTTGGTTATCAAAGATATAATGGTCTTATATCTTCTGTTAAATATAGAGTTATCAGTCTTTGAGAGAACTAGTTGAGAACTTGCTGTCACAGCAATAGTCGTTCATTAGGAGAATTGATGAATAACAACAAATATATTCATTTGGTAGTAAAATTCTACTCCATTTCTGTCTTCCCCCTCTTCTCTCTTACTCTTGTCTTGTTCTTCTCAACTCTCTTTATTCTTCTCTTCTTTCTCCCCACTTTTCTTCTTTCTTTTTTCCCTCTTATTTATTTTCACTGCCTTTCTGCTTCTCCTTTACTGGTGCCGTGTAATAACATTGTGCACTCTTTAACCAGTAATATCCCACAATATTGAAATCCCTAAGAGTTTTTTCATGAAAATAGTGTCCTCTTCCGGTGAATCCCATTTTGGAAAGTTCTCTCCTTTTTCTTAATTAGAAGAAGCAGATTTTTCAAAAACCTTAGGCATGAAATGCATCTCACATATTCCCTCTCGAACAGATTCAAATTGATCAAAATTTCATCACATTCTACGAGGGTCTAGATCCATGCTTAAACTTAAATCAGCAAAATACTGAAACTGTAAGCATAATAGCAATGTAACATTAGCAAGAGTTGCATCACCAGGAAATTTTCATCCAAAAAGTTAGTTGAAAACTACAAGATACATCTACTGCATGCAGAAAGATGAAAGAGGTGTCCATGTTAGTCCTGATCGAAACATGTTTCTCCAGACAAGGGACCTTGCAGCAAAATGCTAAAATAAGAGAGTCATGTTTCTTTTGGCGCATTTTGATTTTTTTTATCCATGAAACAATGAAATTCCAAGAGATTGCGCCAAGAGAAGTAAATCTAAAGGTGTCCATGTTAGTCCTGATCGAAACATGTTTCTGCAGACAAGGGACCATGCAGCAGAATGCTCAAATAAGAGAGTCATGTTTCTTTTGGCGCATTTTGATTTTTTTATCCATGAAACAATATCCAGAAATTCCAAGAGATTGCGCCAAGATAAGGAAATCTAACTTTCAACAAGAGCATGCAGTCAAACAAGCTCACAAGACACAATTTTACATAAGTGTACAAATTGTACCCCTCACAAGAAAAAGTGTGCACAACCTGCATTATTGCAACCTAAGCCCAATAAATCAAATCTTCTGATTGCTTGTATACAAGCTCTTGCAGTAAAGTAGTACTCAACGAGCAGATGGTACTCTTAATCTATACTTTATGTGTAAAACCTTGACATTATTTTACATAACAAATAAGACATCCTAATAACAGTGCAACTCTTACAGGACGTTTTAAAGATAAAGTACCAAAAATTAACCAAGTTGTACTGATATCAAAGACAACGCAAGATGATTAGAACAGTTCAAAAAGATCAATTTTAGTTAAAGTTTTAAACACAACGATGTGATCGGAAAAATGGTATAGTATGATTTCTTAAAATAACCGCCCGAACTGAACCATCCTCGCCCCCATTATGGATCATCATTGTCACTTCATTTAAACTCATCTCAGACCAACAATATTATACAAAATAAGAGTAAAAAATACTAGCAGTTCTATATATTTTCAACTGACATAAATCTTCCGCCAGGACTACAAGACTGCTAGAGAACATAAGACCTAAAATACACGTACCAAGATGACTAAAATAAAATCCCAACTAATTGATATCGCCTATATAGATCTTCTTCTTCCACTGCATCCTATTTTTTTGCTAGGTCTACAGTCTGCATATATTCAAAGAGATTGTAGGTCATCTGCGACAACTTTCCTCCATGTGATTTTAGGTTTTGGAATGAAGTAAAAAAAAAAAAATTGTTTAGCTAGAAGCTAACAACGTGGTAAGCTGTGACCCATAACCCATCCAATTAGTTAATACTGCTATGAGATCAAATGTTAGCAGATAATTAACTTACATTTGAATCTTCTGAGTGAAGATTGAATTGTGGTTCAATGACATTGACCATGAAATGGCGAGTGCCCTCCCCATCAGTGTCTTCAATGTCAGCAAGCTTAGCTGGTAATAGATAAAAAGAGAAAGGATAATTGCAACAACGAACATCTTGCAGTGAGGAGTTCAAATATTGAGAAGGACAACAATGATTATGACCCATATCTTAATTATCATACAAACATTTCTATCGTGCAAATGCAGCCATATCAAGCTGCAACAAATAATTGATTATCCAAAAAAAGGCTAACCCATACGGTAGATTGGATGTGCCAAAGATTTGAACTGGAAAATATTGGTTTCCACAGCTTAGGCAATAAAATATTAGATCAGAAATTAAAACTACTACTCTCTTCGGTCCATATTAAGTGGTGTTTTTACCTTTTCATTTAGGTTCAATATAAGTGGTGTTCACACTATCAAGAAGGTATTTATTGTTTTCTTCCAAATTTATCCCTATTTAGATAAATAGGTTTTATGTAACCAAGAAACTATATTAAATATGTAATATATTTAATTAAGGGTAAGTCGGTAAAAACACTTCTTACTTTCTAGGAGTGAGTAGATTTCTTATGGGGTATGCCCAAGCTAAAAGCACCACTTAATGTGGACCGAAGGAGTAATGGATAATAACTAATAGTTATACAAGAGAGTACAAACGTTTTAGAACTGCATTAAGTTCTGTAATTTCTTTACTTTGTGGTATATCTCTTGTATATGGCCGTTGTGGCCGTGTTTATGAATGAAAATACATTTACTTGACCAAACAAAAACTGTGCTAAGGTTCACTAATTCTCAAAGAGGAATACACACATTGAATACTCTAAGTCAAGTTACAGAGTTAAGGTCCAGTTAGAGCTTACCAAAGGAACTAGATGGAAGAGTTTCTACTTTAACTTCACTTGATGGAGGTGACTCTACTTGTGCTTTTGATGGTCTGGCGTGTTGTGGAGAAGAGGAACTTGCACCGTGACTGACTGAAGACTTCTGGTTATCATCTTGAGGTAATTCAGTTCTATCAATTACCTCACTATCCTCCAGTAACTTTCTCTGGGCATATTGCCTAGAAGGAGATGGTTTTGGAGATTCAAAAGCTTTAGATATTCCACCTACCCAAGACCAAACTGCATCCCTATTCTCAAGTGTCCACAAAAGCTTAAGACCATAGACAAAGATACGCTGACAATTATCAGCGATCACGACATTATATCCATCGTCATCACTTGGGTCAGATCTTGTATGGTCATCACTTTCACTCCCATTTTCAAACTCAGATCTCACATATGTCATCTCAAGATTTCTCCTACCAGCTTCTTGCCACGCCAACAACCTATCTGGGTCAGCTTTTGGGGCTTGCCTTCTGATTGTAAAATAATCAGATGATAAAAGAAAACCATCATCACGCTGTCTCTCCATGCTGCTGTCATTAAAAGACCTTTCTGTTGATGCAGATTGTGATGTTTTCCTAGTCATTTTAACTACTTTTGCAACACTGATATTATCATCTCTATTTATAAAGGCCTTAGGAATGTGGAGATCAAGACCCTGGTATACAAGATCAAGAGTGTCACGTTTGCTCTCGAACGTGTACTTTTGCTTCCCCCTGCCATAATAAAGTTCATATTTTAACTTATTCATAGAAAATGTCAGCCCCTTAGCTGGGTCATCATCGTCTAAAGGCATATGCTTTATGCATGCTGGTGTTGCATCAACTCTGAACATAAATTCAGTCATCACCTTGTCTAATGACAGATTGCCAGATCTAGGAACTCTTGGAATTCCAAAACGTGGCCACCTAGAAAAAGACCGCAATTTGTGAGGTGGATAATAATTTAAGCTCCAGAATTTCAGTACCCATGCCAAATCATGAGGACCAAGTTTCAGTGTTGGGAAAACTGACAAACTATCGGGCTCCATTGGACCACAGCCAGCTGCATCCAAGACACCCTGATCACCCACAGAACATAAGCTTGACTGATTATCATGAATAGGAAGAGATGGCCTAAGCAACAGATTCCACCTTAGTGACAGAGAAGTTGATCTAAACGGGTCATAAACTTTTTCACGAGGCCCTCCTTCACTGGGAAATGCAAACAAATAATGGTTTAAAGGATTTCCAGAATCACATTCCCACTCCATTATCACTTCAAGACTAAAGGCCGGGGCCTCTATGAAAGTAGAGGAAAAACCAGATGGACACTTTAAATTGGAGTTCTTCAACAAGCTCTCCAAGCTGCTCAGTAGAATCTTGAATTCCTTTGCAAAACAATAAACACGCCCATCTGACTGCTGGAGTTCCATATACGCAGATCTTATCTGAAGCTTGTCAGACTTTTCATAAGGATCAGTACTGGCAAGAATATTCCATTGGGACTCCGAAAAATATAAGGAGGTGTTTCCATGAATGTAGTTTCTCATTTCATCCCACCAAGGCAAGCTCTTTTCCTTTTTCAGTGGCGGAGGATCTGGACTAGGATTTCTGATGCTTAAATTGGCCCTACGCATGGCCACTGTGAAAGCATAGCTAATATCAGCAAGAGCTGGTTCAATACCAACTCCGTAGGAAATTTCTGCTCTCTGAAAATGTAAGGGCAAATCAGAGTATGTTTTCATTGGTGGAGTTGTCCCACTAGCAGAACGGAGCAAACGAACCTTCCTCCATCTCCCAATGTACACATTTTGATGGATTTGGGGTTGAAAACAAGTTGCCTACACCCGACATGGATAAACAAGTTAAGTTTGTGTCGACGAGTCGGTGGTCGAAATCCAAAGCATTAAAACAAATCAAATACAGTAGAATGAGGAATATAATATATCTTGTGTTTTAACACAACACTACAACACAAAGGAGAAAAGCTAAACAAGGATATTCAAATTGGTAACTGATTTGAGTAGATGAGAAATATTCATCATTGTACAAAAATATTATGTAATGTTAGATATAATGCAGACTTAGCTAAAGATAGGGAACAATGGAAGAAAAAGATTTATATAGGCGATAGCTACTAGTTGAGGATAGGTTTTAGACTTGTTAGAGAGCTTCTAATATTATTCTTGACATAATTATTATTATTATTGTCATTGTTATATATACTTAGCTTATTTTTCACTTTTATATTGTTTAGTATGAAGATGACAATGAAATGAGTTTAAATGAAAATGGGATTCATATTTTCGATCCCAACTTGTTTGGAACTAAGGCATAGTTGTTGTTGTATAAGAATATAACATAAAGTGGCACTGATATGACTGCATTAATATTCACAAAAGTACATGTAAGACCACGAGATGCGTTTTATTTCAGATAGCGTGTTTTCACAGTAGTAGAATTAAAACGGAAACTGATTGGCATGAATTTTCTGTAAAACTTTACTCATCTATAGGAATAATCATTTCAAGGAATAAACTAACTAGACAGTCCTTACTATAGCCTGAAAAAGAAAGTGATAACGCTAAATTTTACTAAGTCACACCAATAAGGTGTTGAATATACAAAAGAAAATATTACAAATATGATACGGACTTCCAAAAATTCTGAAAGTTCAAATACAAAAAGAGCAAAGAAAATTAACACAAGCCCTACATAGCTAGCTATTTTTTTTGCATGAAACTGGTAACATTTTATTCACAAAACCACCAAGGCAGTACAAGCCTATTTTACAGATTGTAAGAGCCCAGTAATATCTACCAAAGATTTTGTATCATCTACTTGACTTTCTTTATGCCAAAAATAAAATAAATGAACACAGGTCATTTAAACTTCCCAAAAGGCCATGTGCTTCTCTTCAAAAATTATATAGTTCCTTGTCCTACATAAATTTGGACTAAAATAAAAAAGAACTATTTGAATTTCTTTTTGAAACAGGTAACGACTAAAAAGAACTGTTTTAGTTGATCCACATATTAGCAACCGTAACAAATTCATGGGTATTATAAAATATATTAGATGGTGTTAAAATACAAGAAAATATTATAGATATGCGGAAGTCTGAAAGTTCAAATATGCAAGGGAGCAAAGAAAATCTACACAAACCCAGAATATGTAACTAGCTTTCGAGTCTTGGATAAAAGTTAAAATTAAAGCAAAACCGTTTTTAGCAATGGTAATAGATTTTTTTAAAAAGGAACAATGGTAATACATTCAACAGTTTTATTAAAACATATTGGATGGTTTGCCTGCTTTTTTGTGATGAGCGCCAATTGAGTTTCACATCCTTCAGAAAGAAATGATTTGTATAGGAAATATTTCCTCAAATCATTTGTTTAACAGTTCGAAGCTGAAAGAAACAGGAAAACAACAATGATCAGACCTGCTGAGCGAGTATGACACGTCCTTCACATCTGCCAGAAGTTGCAGCAAGAAGTGGGTATGCGTAATTTCTTATCCGAACAACAAGGGAACCTGTATGCAAATTGATATTACTACCATATAATCGTGAAAATGGGATGTTATGTGCACGACATACTGGATCAAGCTTTTGCAGAATCTCTATCATCCCAGAATCACCTCCTTCAATTCTTGTCAAACTCACATCCAACTCTGTAGCAGAAACTGAAAAGAGAGAACTCCTGGCAGTGCTAGGCTTGAAACCCCCTTGAAACCCTTCACTACAGACCCCTGATCCTTGTGATTGCACAAGATTTTGGCATGCCTGGTAATACGACCTGAATGACTTCTTATAGATCTCCTCTTGCAGTTTCTGAATGGCTGAAGTGTCCTCCACGTCAATCTCTTCTCCGTTAAAATGGATCTTACTACCTTCAAGAGAATCCTTTTTTTCTGCAACACCACGAGATTTAGCACCTTTTGAAATAAGCTCATCAAGAAAATTTAATCTGACAGCTAATTCACAAGCCTCCTTCTTCAACAGCTGATAATGTTCGTCCAGCCATCCCTGTATTGGTTGTTCTTCAATATCAGCAGTGAGCTTCTTTATGCAAAACCGAACTCGTCCAATTTTGGATGAACTGGTCTCTTTAGGTTTTGGTTTCTCTTCCTTTTTGGGAAACAAAAGTTTAGTTTTTGCAGCAGTAACAAGCTTTAAAGCTCGAAGCATTTCCTCAACAGAATCATCAATGGCCCGCAATTCCAACCTGTATGGCATGCATATGTGGACATCAAGGGCTTGAATAACCCAATCCCATGTTGTGCCCATCTCGTGTTTTGCAGTTGGTGCACTTCTAGAAGTATTTGGAATGCGAGAGACTTGCATTCTGCTACTTCTAAATATTCTTGCATTATTAAAGTTGAGCATTAACCCTTCAAGAAGCACACCAATCCGAGCATTTTCAGAAAAGATAGACTGCACTTGGACAGTCATCTCAACACCATCTCCAACTTCAGCAGATATATTAAGCATTTCCACATCAATAGCAAAAATGGATTCTCTTTTCTTGCGTTTCTCCAGTGGTACTGACTCCATCAAAGTCTCATTTTCCTGCCCATTTTCTTTAAGGTCGTCTTTACCAAGTTCCTGAAGCTTCTGATTGTGCATCAATAATTTCAAGTGTAGCCCAAGTTCAACCAAAGCTATATATACATCAGGCTCCCATCTGACTGATATATCAGTGGCACTAAAGAGTGAGCACACTGCAATCTCTTTAAGACCACCAGATCGCCTCACAAACTTAGCATTCTGCATGTCGAGCAATGTAACTCTTGCTCCAGGGAGGTTATTGTCTTCCAAATGTTCTTGATAGATTGATCTCGCTCTTTCAAGCTCCATTTGTGTAGATAGTTTCTCCTTGTTCAAGGTTAGATTTAGGTGGAAAATATCAAGAGACAGAGAGTATTTGAGTTTTTTAAGTTCAACTGGAGCTGTAGGTGTTATAGTTGCAGTGCGGGGTGTACCATCAGCTGAAACACTAACTACAATTCGACCTCCCTGAGATCCATAATTGGCACGTTTGGGATCAGGAACAACAGAATTTTCCAAACCCACTTCTCCACAAACATTTAAAGAGCATTTTTCTAAATTGAATTTGATGAGTTGAATCCCTTTCCCTGATGGCTTGGACGATTTTGTCACCCGGTTGTGTGGTTTTTTACCAGAAGCAGAAAGACTCTTCAGTAAGCGCTTGAAAGACAAAGCTGTAGACACCAGAGACCCAATGCGCCGGAAGGTTAAGTGAACACTCATCCCAGTAACATCAACAGAGAGAACTGTTTTATACTTGAGACTATCTTCAGGTGAATCCATATCTTTCTTGCCCCAGTCAACGCTGACTTTTGCTATATAAATAAGTGAACCCATGTTTGTTTCAACCCCAAAGAGACTCTCCTTTAAGCATTCTCGATACTCTTCTGACATGTTCAGATTAAATTCACCAAGTTCCATGTGCACCACTGTGCCTGTACTTGATATATTATTGGCAAAGACATGTGATGACTGTGAACAACCCTGCAATGTAAAAAGGAACATGACATCACTATTTAAAACAAAAGGATGAAGTAATTACAGAAACAAGCTGAACAGTTAACTATCTATGATTGTTCTGATATCTAAATTTTAGTGGTTCACTGGGAAATAGAAATTCTCTGTCAAAGGGAAAGAATGAAATTTAACGGTTTGTTTGGAAAGTCACGTGGTAATTGGAATTGGTGTAATTACTAGGGTGGTAATTACCAGCCTAGTAATTACAATTACCTGTTTGTTTGTCACAATGTAATTACAAGTGTACCAATTGGTCGCACAAGTGTAATTACATGGTTATATTAAATTTTTAAAATAAAACTTAATTATCAAAAACTAAAAATTTATAGTAGACAAATAAGGGTCTCTATAAATGATATTAAATTAAATATTTTATACACACATATATTCTCTTTCGAAATATATTAACTAATAAACATATGTTCTTATTAAAAAAATAATTGATTTATATTTTTTAACATTTAATTAAATTAATCATAAAAACTTAAAGTACATGATTTTTAAAAACATCATGAAATGCATGTTTGACAAAAAGATAATCAATCAATTCTAACTAAAAAAATGAATGGCTTGTAATGTGAAATATCAAATCAATACTAGTAAAACAAATACGTAAATTGGAAATGAAAATATAACATAAGTTTGAAATTCAAAAAAAAATAAATACTTTTATGTCAAATTTCAACATAATTCAAAAGAAAAGGTAAACCTAGGTCCATAACCTTATCCAATATGAATTCTACTAATTTAAAAAATTAGTATACTAACTAAATTATTCTAAATGAAAAAAATAAACATAAACTAAATAAAAATAGATAATACGAAAAATTAAATGAAATCACAGGAAGGAAGTAAAGATTGGAAAATAAGAAGGAAATGAAATAGAAATAATATAAAATAAAAAATATTTTTTTAAAAGTATTCGAACAATAAAAATAAAAAGAATTTAAAATAATAGAAATTAGAAGTAAATTAAAATGAAAAAAATAAAAATGAAAATAAAAGAAAGAAATTTAAAAAGTAATCAACTTGTAACTATACCATGTAATTACCAGCAATTCACGGCTCCCTCTATGAATTGAAGAGTGTAATTAAACCCTGTCAATTACACTCAATTACCTGTTGACCAAGTAATTGTAATTGCCTGTAAGGGTGACAATGGGGCGGTGCGGTGCACGTGTGGTGCGGGTTTTTCCTAAACCCGCAAATTTAAAAACCGCACCGCACCGCAGCACATCACCTTTAAACCCGCCCCACATTTTTATTTTTTTATTTTTTAAAAAATTTGCAACTCCATTGGAAACCACAATATTTTCAAGTCCTTGCTATAGATAAATTAAATAAGCTATGCACGGCAAAGTGATTTATTAAAGAAAAATCTTTACACTTTGGTTTGATATTTTAAGTTATAAAATTATTTTACTGATTTGAAAAGAAAAAGTTATGAAATTATTTATTTATAGTGTTATATATGTCGTTTTAAGTATGACAAAATTTTAAGTAAAGAATACATATAATTTTAGGCAGATTCACAAGCAACAACAACAACAACAAACTCAGTGTATTCCCACCCGGTGGGGTCTGGGGGGTAAGATGTACGCAGTCCATACCTCTACCTCTAAAGAAGTAGAAAGGCTGTTTCCGATAGACCCCCGGCTCAAGACACAAGATACCACACAAATACAAAGTAAAGCACCGAACAAGGTTACAAGATTACATAACATAACATGCATAACATAAATACGACATAAATACGGCAGCCATAAGTAAAAGAAAAAGAAAACAGAAAGGAAACAGAGGAAAACACCCAGATTCGTACCAAAACCAGGAACAAGGAACACGGAATCATAACTAGGATACTACCCCCAGCAAGTAATTCCCTACACTAGCGACCCAAACTGGCCCTAGTCCTCTGCCCTAATTCGCGTCCTCCAGTCTTTCCTATCTAGGGTCATGTCCTCGGAGAGCTGTAACTGCTCCATGTCCTGCCTAATCACCTCACCCCAGTACTTCTTCGGCCTACCCGTACTCCGCCTAAAACCATCCAACGCTAGCCTCTCACACCTACGAACCGGGGCATCCATGCCCCTCCTCTTCACGTGTGCGAACCAGCTCAATCGGACTTCCCGCATCTTGCACTGGAGTCACACCAACCTTCTCCCTGATAGTCTCATTCCGAACTCTATCCCCTCTAGTCAGCCCACACATCCAGCGCAACATCCGCATCTCTGCCACCTTCATTTTTTAGATGTGGAAATTCTTAACTAGCCAACATTCCGCTCCATACAACATGGCCGGACGGACTACCACCCTGTAGAATTTGCCTTTAAGCTTGGGCGGCACCTTCTTATCACATAACACCCCCGACGCGAGCTTCCACTTCATCCATCCTGCCCCAATACGGTGCGAGACATCCTCGTCAATCTCACCGTTACCCTGAATCACGGACCCGAGATACTTGAAACTATCCCTCTTACATACCGCCTGTGATTCCAGCTTCACTACCACCTCATCCTCCAGCCTTACGACATTAAACTTGCATTCCAAATACTCTGTCTTGCTTCTGCTCAACCTGAACCCTTTAGACTCAAGGGTTTGTCTCCACACCTCTAATTTATCATTCACACCCCCTCGAGTCTCATCAATCAGAACTATATCGTCCGCAAAAAGCATACACCACGGCACCTCCCCAGAATACGCCGCGTCAACACATCCATCACCAAAGCAAATAAAAAGGGACTAAGAGTAGATCCATGATGCAATCCTGTCAAGACGGTGAAATGCTCTGAGTCTCCTCCCGCCGTCCCCACCTGAGTTTTTGCTCCCTCATACATGTCCTTAATTGCTCTGATATATGCCTGCGGGACTCCACTCACCTCCAAGCACCTCCCTGGGGACTTTGTCGTATGCCTTCTCCAGGTCGATAAACACCATGTGCTGGTCCTTCTTCTTTTCCCTATACTGTTCCACCAGTCTCCGTACCAGGTGAATTGCCTCCGTCGTCGAGCGGCCAGGCATAAACCCAAACTGGTTTTCCGAAATAGACAATATCCGTCTCAGCCTCGCCTCGACCACTCTCCCAAATCTTCATAGAGTGACTCAATAACTTAATCCCCTATAGTTATTGCAACTCTGGACGTCCCCTTTATTCTTATAGAGAGGGATCATGGTACTCCACCTCCAAGTCTCAGGCATCTTTGCCGTCTTGAAGATTTCGTTGAACAATCCAGTCAACCACCTTACACCAGCCTCTCCAACGAACTTCCAAAACTCCACCGGTATCTCATCCGGCCCCGTCGCCCTACCCCTTCGCATCCTGCGAAGGGCCTCTTTAACCTCTTCTACCCTAAAACGTCTACAATAACTAAAATCCCGACACTCCTCTAAGTGCTCCAGTTCCCTTAGCTCAATAGCTCTATCCCCTTCGTCATTCAAGAGCCTATGAAAGTAAAACTGCCATCTATCCTTAATGTGGCCGTCCTCCACCAACACTCTACCGTCCTACCCCTTAATGCACCTCACCTGGTCGAGGTCACGCCCCTTCCTCTCCCTAGCCTTAGCGAGTCTAAACAACTTTTTCTCCCCTCCTTTCCCCTGTAACCCCGCATACAAGCTCTCAAAAGCGGTCGTCTTAGCTGCCGTGACAGCTGACTTAGCCTCCTTCCTAGCTAGCTTGTACTCCTTCCTGTTTACCCACTTCTCTTCTTCGTCCTTACTCTCATCCAACTAAGCATACGCCCCTTTCTTGGTCCCCACTTTCTTCTCCACCTCTTCATTCCACCACCAATCCCCCCGATGGTGCCCGGCTCGGCCCCTAGAAACACCCAACACCTCAGTTGCATTCTCCCTGATGCACCTCGCCGCATATACTTGCAACCCCTCCCGCCCCGCACCATTTAAAAAAAACTTACTCCAACCCACCCCGCACCCACATAGCCTAAAACCCGCACCGCCCCATTGCCATCCCTAATTGCCTGGCCAACCAAACATGTCAGACAGTCTAATTACACCTAATTCAATTACCAATGTGGCTTTGTTCCAAACAGGCCCTCAATTACATAGAAAAGGCCCGAAAAGAATCAACTCAAGCAAAGTTCGCCAGCTCCCTTGTAAGTTGAAAAGACATAAGTTGTTGGAAAGAGTTCAAAGACGATCAGTTTTACACAATGTTGAAGTCAAAAACACAAACTTAACCCACACCAATTCAGAGGCAATATACTATTTCAGATATCCTACACCACTCTCAAGTTAACTGTCCAAATAGACACAGATTATAAAGCTCATGAAAAGCTTTTCTTTCTTTAGTTGAACTCGGATCACTCTATATTTTCTGTGTGAAGACACAAAAGACTATGCTTTAGACAACAGCAACAACAACAAACCCAGTGTATTCCCACAAAGTGGGGTCTGGGGAGGGTAGAATGTACGCAGTCCATACCGCTACCTCCAAAAAAGTAAAGAGGTTGTTTCCGATAGACCCCCGGCTCAAGATAGAGAATAGTAAGCAAGAGCGTAATGCACCATTAAGCATGCTTTAGACAATAGCAACAACAACAACAACAACAAACCCAGTGTATTCCCACCAGGTTAGCAAAGTAAAAAAACAAATTCAACCCAGACATTTGGCATAATGTACCACTCAGACACCCAACATTGCTCTCAGGCTAAAGGAAACAAGTATTAAACATAGATAACTTGCAGAAAACTTAAATCAGACTCAGAGAAGGGCATTATTTTCCTCTGTACACAAAGATACAGATAGTTTTTGAAAAAGAAAAGAGAAGTAGTAGGAATCATAACCGATGCATTTAATAAGGGTAAAAGATGTGGATGTGATGGCAAAGGGTCTTACATGATAGAGCGGAGAGCCATTCAAATCGTAGAGCACTACAGTCATTTCTGGGGCCGAAATAGTGGAGGTCCACATGAATGCTTTATGATCAGATGAGTGAGATCTTTCAGAAGTAGTACTTTCTCCTCGAAGAACCATTTTCTTTTTTCTCAAAGCAAGAACGCGCATCCAAGGATGTAATCTAGTCATCACCACGTTGCACTGAGTACCTCCAAGCTTGACATCAACTTCTGATCTGATGGGTGAAGCAGGCTGTAAAGTAAAGCATCCTAAACAATTAAATAGATAAAGGAAAAAGTAAATATAAGACTTGCAAAAAAAATTAACTTCATCGGGAAAGCATCAAAGATGATACAGCATCAAGAGAGAACATGCTATGAAAAGAACCAGTTCGAATAGCAATTGAGTCATATGTAAATTGATACAAGGCTAAAACGTGCTGGAGTCCTTTGTGACTTAAGGTTTAGGAGGAACTTTCAACAGTGGGAGGTGGCAAAATTTTGAAGCTTGACTGAATTAATTCACAAACTAGGCAGGCATGATGAATGGAGGAAGGCAAGGAATAACGGTGTGTTGTATATTAATAAAGCCTGACTGAATTAATTCACAAACAGGGAAGGCATGATGAATGGAGAAAGGCAGGGAACAAAGGTGTGTCGTTTGTTAAGAAAGCCTGACTGAATTAATTCACAAACAAGCCAGGCATCACGAATGGAGGAAGGTAAGGAAAAAATTTCTTTTGGTAAATATGCTCTCAGGCACTTGAGCCTAAGTTCCTTTTTATCAAACATAAGGATGTGAATTGAGCTTGTGTGTTATCTGGTATGTCTTATTTTAATAGGTAACAACTTGTATATAAACAAACTCTGAGCCGGGTGGGGGGGTGGGGGGGGGGGGGGTTGCGACTATCAAGTATCAACAAGACTATGAACAATCTGAGAATTCTCAGTTCTAACAGATCTCCTATATCTCCTAAAAAAAGTTTGTTTGCACCAAAAATAGGAGTTCATCTTGATCTCCTGTAAGGGACTGCATTTTCCTTCAAAAGTTCCTTTCATTCCAGATTGCCCACCAAGTGCAAGGGTAGCAGACCCCCTCCAGTATATTTCTCTCAAGTTTTTCTCAGTGGTTATTTCAGAAGATACCAAGAATCCAAGAATCTTGGTTCAGATGACTAGAGTCTATCCAAGTTTGCCTTCTCAAAAATTGAACAAAGCAACTGTAGGTCCGTACTGCTTTGTATTTTGTTCTGTGCAGCAGTTACCAAAAAATAGCCCAAGCAGATCAAGTTGAATTTATCATGATCCAGTGTTTTTGGTGTAATCAGTTTTATTTTAATGATCCTGTCTCTATTATTGATGTACTAGACTCATAATAGACATAGGATCATAGAGTAAGGTGAATCCTTTTGTAAATATGATTTCAGTACCTCCCTAGTACTGATCTCCTTCATGAAACTACTGTTACCAGTTTCAAACAAAATATGATGTTATCAATGTAAAACTATCACATACCTGAAGTGGAATATATGAGGAAGAGACAACATCAAGTTTTAATATCTCCACAACTGATATACCACCATCTTTTAGTAGCTGCAGTATAAAAAGTGTCACTTTCATTTCTTATAAAACGTACCAATTTTAGTAAGAATAGGAGAAATATCTGAGAAACAGAAATTTTAGCTAGAAAAACTGGGAACAACTGATGAATACAAACATACATGAATCTCACTGAACTCCATCTGAACATCAACTCGCGTACTTTCTCCAACATCTTCAAAGGATCGAGATTTTGTGCCTTTCAGTTGGATGCCCATAATGTTATTCTCAACAATAAGACCCACTTCACGGTGCACAAACTTCATATCCAGTTTGGGCAACGTGAAGCTAAGCTATCAAACAAATACAATAATTATGTCAATCAAACTATATGTAACTTCCTAACATTCTTATGAAAAGAATACCTTACTTCCCAACATTATGTGATGCAGTAAGGGCAAATGAAACTAGAGAACAACATAAAGGAATTAGTTATAAATAGAGGCGTCAAATTTGATCCGTAAATGTGTAATCTGCCCAAGATTTAACTGTGTGTCAATAACATTTTCAGGCTGGATCGATTTGGGTTATAACTCAAGCTGACCCGCCTTTTTAACGGATCAACTTGGGCTACTGAACGGGTCAGATACTCATCCCATGAAGTAGCATGCATTGTCTAGCACAACCCTGTGTTTCATTGACGAGAAACAGGGAGTTGGTTTGTCTGTCATTGATGGAGCTGTACACTCAACCTTCTTTCTCTTGTTTGTTTCCCACTCTCTGGCACTTGGACACTAGGTGTAAGGTAATTAATAAATTTATGTATTGTATTTATCAATGTCATATTTTTTTAAATTCTTTTTTGCATGTTCTTTTCACCAAAAAAGTGTACCTTCCATTAAAGTAACTAATATATACATAAACACAAAACCAACTACTAGATGGACAAACATTTATAAGTGAATAGAATTTTTTGAGAAGAAAAGAAGTTTCTATTGACTCATAAATATTCATACACTAGATATTGGAGCCCGTGCCAGCACGGGCCCAATGTGCTACTTTTCAAATATTATATGTTATTTTTTTTTTATTTTTTTTATTTTTAATTTAAATTTGAGGGATGGCCTTGGCTCAGCGGTAAGCTTGCTTACCGTGGTGTGTCAGGGTCGGGGGTTCGAAATGCCCCTCCAGCAAAGCTGGGGTGAGGGCGCGTAGGTCAGGCCCGGAGTGGTCCCCCCTCCCCGACACCTACGGGGTAGGTATGAACCGGGTCGTCCCTTTATTTTTTTATTTAAATTTATATGACACTGATTAATAATTGTGAAAGTCAATTAAATTTGTTATATATAGTTTTAGATATTTTAAGTTGTTAATTATATTATGATTTATACGATTTTCAACATAATTTTCAAGTAATATCCCTTTATCCTAGTTAATATGACATCGATAACTATTGTAATCTATAATATTTTTTCGACATTGTAATTTACTATTTTAAGCTATTTGCTATTGTAATTTATAATACTTTTCTTGTTTAAACTTTCATGGTATTAATAGTGAATTTAGACTTTCAAAGTAATTTAAGTTTTTAAATTATTATAATTTAAATTTATACGACTTTCAACGTAATTTTCAAGTAATATCACTTTATCCTAATTACTATGACACCGCTAAATATTATAATCTATAGTGCTTTTTCGTCATTGTAATTTATTATTTTAAATTATTTGCTATTGCAATTTATAATAAAACTCTTCTTGTTTAAACTTTTATGGTATTGATGGTGAATTTAGACTTTTAAAGTAATTTAAGTTTTTAATTATTGTAATTTATAATATTTTTAACTATTTCAATTTAAACGACACTGATATAATTTCAAGAGTAAACCAAATATCACGATTGAAATAGCGAAATCAAAATGTCTTGAATAACTCATAATAACTAATTAAAAGTGATATAACAAAATTCATATAAAAAATACTTGTGAAAAAATTTTAAGTAGCCTCACATAAGATGTCAAATTAATTTAAAACATCAAGAATTAATTTATTATTTTATGTTTATTTAAGCTTTTATAAAATAAATATTATCAATTTTTAAATACTTAGATGACTCATAATAGTTAATTATAGGTGATACAGTAAAATTATAATTGAAACAGCTGAAACATCCATATCATAAATGTCTATTTTACTTTATAAATGTCTATTCTATTTTTTATTAAATATTATTATTTTTTAATAAGTAAATGTCATATAATAATTATTTAGGGATGATATAATAAAATCACGGAGCAAGCAGGCAGCTGAAAGCAGGCATGTTGAACGCCAGTTGCCTGCTTCCAGCTGCCTGCCACTGGCGCTTATATATAGTAGTAATGAATAGAAAGGAACTTTTTACAAAAGTGGAAGCATGAAAGTAGCGTCTGTCTTATTATAAATTAAAAGGTATGTTGAACTCAAACAAGTCATTGTATGATCTATTTGACAAATTGATGTTCACAAAGACAGTCACCAAACAAGAAATAAGTGTGACAACAAAAAGATGAAGAAAGAAAGAAATTAACGCTGGAAAGTGGAAACAGCAAACAGAATTAATTTCAATCAAGGACGGGCAGTACACTATGTTTTGGACACAGCAATGTAATCCACAGCACATTATTGATTTTAACTTGGGTGGGATGGGTTATGACCCGCAATTCAACCATCTGAATGGAGCTCATTTTTTACCTAAACAAATTCTGGATGACACGTCTGTTGATGTAACCCATTTTGATCCGCCAAAAACTTTCCTCAACCCGCCACAACGCCCCAAGTTATAAAAATGTAAGCTTTCATTTGTGTCAAAAATGTCAAAGGAAACAACTAGAACCAATCAGCTGTGGATTTTGCAAAGAAAAAATCACCATGGATTTGCGTCAGAATGATTCAATCTTCCATCAGTCCAGAGCCAACACCTCGTTTTCTAAGCCTTTCAATCTATACTTCTCATCCCAGCAAATGGAGGAGCAAGTAACGGAACAATTGAGCTTTTCCTTATACAGGGTAAAATAGGAAGAATTGAGCTTATTGTTGTTGGGTTAGTTATTCAGAGCTTATTTATCCATGTTGAGCCCCCTAACATTCCAGGAAACAATCCTAACTCTCATCGACTGACAAAAGATAGATTTCACTCTCTCTGTCTTGGTTCCACATCTTTAAACTTCATGCCAAACATCAAACATTAGTTCTCTAAGAAACTACTTAATCCAAACTAGCATGCTGCTGTAGCTATTGCTCAATATTCAGCTTGTACACTAGATGGAGCAACCACGCTTTGTTTCTTACTCTTCATAAACTGACTTACAATACAATTTAACTTACAAACCAGTCACCTATATCTTCCAGGATCACTGGGTGGCACAGTTTAACATTCGGATCCATAGGAGTGTCAATGGGTCTACATCTCATTATTCTTGTATCCTCAAGATTGTCGTAAGGCATACTTTTGTTGTGAAATAGTTCAGCTTGTCGAGATCTTTAGTCGGGAAATGTTGGAAGAGATATTTTAATTTAGTGACATCATCTCAATCATTACGGATGATAAATCTATCGTCAACACAGACCACCAAATAAATACACATATTTAGAGCAGAACGCCAGTAAAACTCAGAGTGATCAGCTTCACTACGAGTCATGCCAAACTCCTGAATTACTGTGTTGAACTTCCGAAACCAGGCTCGAGAAAACTATTTCAGACCAGTGACTGGCGCAATCAAATACAAATCTATTAGACTACAATCATATTACACACCAAGTTCTATTTAGAAACACAACATGACAATTGTTTATCTAATCCAGAAAAATAGACACTACGTTAAAAAATATTTCCACTTAGGACACTATATACAATTCTATACCTTTTTTTTTGGATAAGTACGGGTTAAATAGGATGAGTACCAATTCTATTCCTATTCTAGCAATTCTCCCTTTTTGGAAATCATTAGACGTTGAAGTTCATTCCTATTTCCTCCAAAACAACTAAACAAGTACCCACTCCGTTTCAATTTGCTTGTCACTTCCCCTTTTAGTCTGTTTCAAAAAGAATATCCTTTCTTTCTAAAAAAAAATGAATGTCCTTTCTTGGCAACTCTTTAATTTTAACTTTCCACATAACATGTTTAAGACTACAAAATTAAAGGACATTTTGGAACATTTTACATATCTTTAATTTAAAACCACAAGATTCAAAAGTCTTCTTTAGTTTCTTAAACTTCGTGGTAAGTCAAAACAAGACAAACGAATTAAAACGGGGGGAGAAATAAGCTCAAGGGACTCATCTTAAATCAATCTATTATATAACTCAAAATTCATGGAGTCGAAGCTCGTTCAAGAAACTTAAAATTTATTTTAAGTAAATAACGATCTATGCATTACATATCACAGCCAGGTACAAAGGTTATTTCCTCCCTACTTCATTATACACTATTTTACTGCATTTTCGTAATAATTCCTGAAAAGAGAGAACCATTTCTATAATCTAAGACCTTTTCCTTTCATATCCTTGTACATCCAACTTCTTTCTCCTCAATCATTCAAGAGAAAAGATTAAAATGCAATTATTTCAAACCTAAATCCTATAACTAACACTTGATTCAGTGTTAACAAAACATTTTTATTTTTTTATAACGTAGCTATAAACAAAAAAAAATTGTCAAGCTTGTTCCAGGGGTGAGGATAGAGAAATAACTGACCTTTTCAGGAAACATTGACGCATATTTCATAATAGCCAAATTAGCTGGGGTTTTCACAGGCTTTTCAGCAGTACCAGATTCAGTGACTGCCTTTATAGCTACATCTGTAGAAGAAAAGGCATCTCCGCCTTTTCTTTTAAGTAACAGCTCCTCATTCAGATTAATGGAAACATCGCCTGTGGCAATATCCACATTCCTAACAACCACTCCTGCTTCCCTAAATGAAAAGGAATAGAACACATCAAAGTAGTAACAAAATCAGAAAAAAAAATATCAAAATCAGCATCTTCCATTATTTCTCATAAGGTAAATATTTTTTTTAACAATTGGCAAACCCTGTATACCAAAGTTTCTTTCATTTGAATGTCACAGCTGCAAAGAGTTAGGTCTTTTTTCCATTATTCAGAAGTAAGCGAGCAATAACTCTAGCTTACAGGGGAAAAGATCTGCAACACGCATATATCAGATGTACAAAGCACAAGCATGGTACAAAAACAGGCCCTATCAGATAAAACGTTCTGGCTCATCTAAAAATTAAAAGTTGAGGTATATTTTCAATGGATATAAAGTTTTGTCCTATAGTTTAAGAAGAAATATGGTTGTTATAACCTTAACCTGCTCTTCGTCCAGCAAAGATAAAAAAAAATGCACATTCCATTGATGCAGGAGGACTTAAGCCAAAAGAACCAAGCTGGGTGACTAAGTCACATTCATGTGCAACATTCACTTGTAGCTGTTGTTCATGCTTCAGCGGCTCGAACCCAAATATTGAGATAGTCATATCATGCTTCTCACTAACATGAGAAATTTAACATCATCCAACTCCTAGAATTTAAGGGTTTTTTAATTATTTCCCTACAAGTAATTTCTTGATTGACAAGACTAAATCTCAGTTGCTAAAATTGGGACTTTTGTGTCTCCTTTCCCTAAATAAATCTATCAGATCAATCTTTGAAGCTTTAAGCTCTTCTGATCATCAATGAAAATTTGCCTCTTAACTTAATTTTTTCCCAAAGAACTTCCAGGATTGCTAAAGTTAAGCCAAGGTTCTCTCACTATTTCCCTCTAGAAACTAAGCTAAGACAAGATCAACGAAAAATTGTTTCCTAACTCACTCTGTCTTCTTAAGCTTCAGATAGTCTTTCATTCTTTAACCCAATGTAGTTGAATATGGTCAACAAGCTGGAAACCTAGAGCTCTCCAACGTATGTTGTGAGTCCAAGTTAAGTTGCTTGGACTCGGGTGCGGGTGTCCGATACGGGTACGGATCTAGAGGTCGGATCCTTCACGGTCTCAATTTAAATATCCCCCGGATCTAGAAATGGATCCGGGTGCGGGGATTCGGCAAAAAATAATTTGAATATCTAAAAATAGAGTTATAAAACATAAATTTTGAGATATTATGTGGAAATCTTAAGGAGAAAATATTTTTCAAGAAGAAAATCCTGAAAGGAGATAAAAAGAAGAGCAATAATATAGAAACTTCTATATACAAGGTATTCCATTTTCTTTAATTTCACCTTAGCTTTTATTTTTGATTATAGAATTTCATAAATCTGTTCGGACTTTCCCAGTCGATTTTGGTCAAAGTACCCAAAATCGGTTGACCATATCGGGTACGGATCCCACACCCACACCCACACCCATGTCGTGTCGACACGGGTGTGGCACCGAAAGTGAAGAGTCCGAGTAACTTAGAGTCCAACTGCTGCTCCTTTTACCAAGAAAGAATTTAGCGAGATTCTTTCTTAAGATTGACCATAGATGATGTATTTTACATGAGGCTGGAAAAATATTATAAGATGCTTTTGGCATTCATTCACAGAATAATCAGAAATAAGACTCATCTTGCCTCCATGCAGTTATAAATGAAAACCATTTCACCTCTTAGGGAAACTATAGTCTTATCAGGATGCTTAATGGAGTTTGCACTTAAATTTCTTGGGGCTGCAGAAATCTTAATAAAGGGTGACCCTACTTGTTTATACTCCCTCTGTCCCAAATTACCCGTCCCAAATTTCCTAATTGATTTCTCATTTTACTTGTCTTTTTTTCATTGAGGGATGGCCTTGGCTCAGCGGTAAGCTTGCTTACCGTGGTGTGCCAGGGTCGGGGGTTCAAAACACCCCTCCAGCAAAGCTGGGGTAAGGGCGCGTAGGTCAGGCCCGGAGTGGTCCCCCTCCCCGACACCTACGGAGTAGGTATGAACCGGGTCGTCCCACTTGTCTTTTTTCATTAATCAAGAAGAGACGAAAAAAAAAATTTCATGTTTTACCCTTTGCATTAATTACTTTTTCTTCAAATTAAAATGTAAACATTGGTCATGTTATTGATTATTTTTCTTAATCAATGTGCCATCTCAATATGGGACGGATAATTTGGGACGGAAGGAGTACATTATTAGCTATAGTCTATAGATTAGAGCATGTGAAAAAAAGAGAATAATAGTAACAGCAACAACGACAAAAATAAACTAATAAACATGCAAGCATTGCCATAAGTTCATAACGCGCTATTTGTTGCAGCACATAAGGGATAGAGTGGTTGTTTAGGCATTCCTCTTTTTTTTCTATGAAGTAAGGTGTTTCATCAGAAAAGCATCAGGAAGATGCAAATTACAAAAGCCAACTGCAAAAATGATTGTTTAGGCATTCCTACAGGCTAAAGTTGGATGATATTTTGCGTTAAATGACTGCTGACAATTTGAGGAAATACATATATATACACACACACACACACACATACGTATACCTCGTTTCAGGTCTTTGCACAAAAACTTCTTCTTTTTTTGTATGGTATTTACTTCAGTAATTTGATCAAGGTATGAAGACAAAACTCACTCGGCTTTGATTACAGAATACATGAGTAGGAACAGATTCTATAATAGAGCATAATCAAACTGATTGATGAATGTTAAGATGTGCATATTTAAGTATTTAAAGTTTGAGTTATGGTGAAAAAGAACATGTAGATGTAGAGATGTTCCATCGGATCATTCGATAATGTTAAACACTGATGTTTTAGAACAAATACTAATGAGGTTCGTGCTGTTAATGTTTGGGTGTGGAATCTGTACATGAGTTCCAAAAGCTAGAATCAAAGGACAAAATTCGACCAGCAAATACACACCAACAGAAACACCATATACAGCTACAGGAGAAGTCGAATTAAAATAGAGAGGTCCCATGAATGGTCAATTACCGAAGAAGTTGATTCAATTACATAAAATAACTGGAACAAAATGGAACAGTTGAAAGAGGGTATACCGATTCAATTACATAAAATAAAAGAGGGTATACCTATCATGGCCAAACTCACACGTGATGGAAAATTCTTCACAACTGAAAGGAGCAGAGACCTTTTCGGTCATGGATAATAATCCATCGTTTGAGGGACAAGATCCAGCATACACTGATGATTGATCATAACTGACTCGTGATTCACCAAAGTGAACAAAGATAGGAGCAAGCAGCAACTTGACAAACAATTCTGGCTTGGATCCACCATCTTTAGATAAATCAAGTGTCAACTCTTTGACCTCAAGAGTAGCTTTTGGTGTCTACACAGTTTATACAGATAATCAGCATGTATGCGAAAACCATGAGAAACAACTAAACAAGTCAGATAAATTGCACCAGAAAGCAATAAGGCATATAACGTAATGTCCACTAAAGAACAACTTCATTTAGCTATCATTACAGTGAGATACTACAAAGACAACAAGTAATTGCAGGATATCAATTCCTCCATCAAGTTCACGGCACCCAACCTGACAAAGCATTCACTCAGTCAATGTGCAATGATTTTCAAGCACCTAACACCATAAGCATGTATATATCATTTTTTGCCTACACCAACAGTCAATGAATCTCCCAAATTATCCAGTTGTTGATCCCTCCTAATGTTCAATTCCCAAAAGTCAAAACTCTATGAGGAAATCCTTGAACTTTTATCCATATGAAATTCTTGAGAGAGAGAGAACACCCTAAAATCTGAAAATTTGAATCTTACAGCTATTTAGATCTCGTCCGTAAGTTGCAGGTTGCACTATTAGCATAGTAAGCAGTAGATCACTAATTTGGCATCTTTTGTCGTTATCAATTAACATAATATGCATATGTTACCACAATTCAATGCATACTTTGACGGAATACAACATCACACTGCAATTCTGACATGTATGAGTTAAAACTTAAAAGAACTTAGACTGCTGCCAATCACAAGCAAAAGCAATGCAATTCCCCATGATTCATCATATGAACTTGCATGCAAGAAAAATTATCTCCATGAATCAAAGATAATTTAAATATACACTCGGAACTTCAGCATCCAAAGAGTCATAAAATGTAGTGACGTGAAGAGATGAAAACAATAGCTAGCAGTCTTTTTGGGTACATGAGTAAAGTGGATGCAACGAAATTCACCAATCATAAGACCAAATTTAATGGGAACAATGGTTACCTTCACAACCAACTCAGTCACTGAAACCGACAAAAATCTGGCCATATTAGCTACAACCATCCACTTTCCTCTACCTGACTTGCGAGATTTACGAGACTTCGCCTTTTTTGTGCTTTTACTTGAAGCCCTCATTACAACTTCTAAATCACATATTAACACCTGTAGTTTTGGATCCCTGGATATAAAACCAACGCCAAGCTTGACCAAGGATTGCCGAATACTAAGTCTAATTTCGCCAATGGATACACTTTCAACTGCACCCTGTAAATTATTTTTCAAAGTGACATGAGAACAAATATAAATACAATTGATATACCAGAAAAAAGAGAAGATCTTGCATCTAATCGTTGCCTTATAGCTCAGTACTCAAAAGTTGAATCTAAGATTAACTGACGGCAGTTTAGTCGTTCCCTTCAGCAAATTCCCTAAATGAGGAACCTCCCAAGTCACTGTGCACTCTTGAGCTTGGTGTAATTGCAGAGGCAGCTTTTCTTCTGACAAAATGCAAAAGAGGAGGGGGAAAAAAAGATCCACATGCATGCAAATTTCTATGGTGGAACTCGAAGACATGATTCTAAGATGCCAAAACGAATCTTTGAAGTTTCAGAACACCAACGTTTCTTAAATAAAAATGCCTGCCACCATTTTTTTGCAGAATCTCTCTATGAGATGTGATATCACCCCAAGGTATGGGCATTAAACTCTGAAATTGGACACGAAGACATTTGGATCAAAGTCGACACTGCTCTTTTTGCCTTACTATCTAGATCTTCTGGTTCCTCCACATTCCCTTACATACACTTTAAGAATGAAAAATTGTATTTTATGTAGCTCGTGAAGCAAAGACATAATCCTTGGTGTAAGGTTGAACATTTCCTATGAATGCCTATTAGTAATCTCTTAATCAGATCACTTTTGTATAACTGTCCTGTACAGCAACTGCGTCGAATTACACCACACCTTCAAACAGTGTATAGCTGGGAGATGATTTGCTAACTAATTCAATATAACTTCAAAGAGAACCTACGAAAGGCTCACAACAAGCAGTATACGGTAGTAATTGGTATGCATGAATTCTCATGTGATTAACCGGAAGATATATAATAAAAAGAAAAGAGAAGAGTAATTATGATGGACAATAGAAGAAGTAAATATGATGGACCATCGAACAAAACCCTGAAATAACACAGCATAAAACAGATAAACCCACATCTAGCTCAAACACAGAAAAAAAAAAAAAACAGAACCGACCTTGTTGAACTTCACCACGACATCTCTCAAGCATTTCCATCCTCCAACACGGAATGAAACAGATGCTCCCATGGCTCGACTTAGAATCCAAGCCAACATGCGGGAAGCAAACCTACGACAGGAAAATGCACGAATAAGCAGACTGCGAAAGTTCCAATTTGAAGAAAAAAAGTGAATAATTATTCAACATCATGAAATTGAAATTAAATTAAAAATTCTCATCTCTAAGTACCAATTCTGTTATATAGAACTAGACATTTTTTTATTTTAGCAAAGCTTAAGAACTAAACTTCTAAATGCTCACCATAAGAGAAATGGCTTGATTCACACAACAGAGCTTCCCAATCATAGTCAATGACATATAATAAGTATCAAATTGTGCACCAAAATAAGTACATCATTGCAACATGTGATTCAAGGACTTCTAAGTTGGTATCGTCACGAGGCATTCCTATGAAAATTTTTGTTTATGAAGTCACTAGTTCACTGATGTGATTGTCAAACCACAGAACACAAGGGGTACACAAAGTAGAGATGTAACTCGTCATAAAGAGTATCCGCTTATCTTGACAAGGGTATCAAATGTGCTCTAAAAAGAATATGTTAATAAATAAAATTCTGACTTATATGTATGATACAGTTTTCTACTTATCCAGAGGCTCTTGTTTCTCTCTATTCATATGTTTCAATGAGCTTATCATCAAATAATTATCAACAACAACAGACCCAGTGTATTCCCACAAAGTGAGATCTGGGGAGGGTAAAATGTACGCAGTCCATACCACTACCTCCGAAGAAGTAGAGAGGTTGTTTCCGATAGACCCTCGGCTCAGGCTAGAGAATAGTACACAAGGTCGTAGTGAAACATGAAGCAGGATGGATGACATAACATAAATAAGGAATAAGCAATAATAAAATAGATATCATAGAAATACGAAATAAGAGAAATATGAGTAATTCGAAATAAGAAATAAGAGATAGGACACCCACCTTGTAGTAACATACACCCACAGACCAAAGACACCCACCACACACAAACTCTACTGACTGGGGGCTCCTACTAATGGACACAGTCCTATGCTTACCAACCCGGCTACACAAGAACTCTCCTAACATCTTGCTACAACCCACACACTCACACTAGCCTTCTACCCTTATCCGCGACCTCCACACCTTCCTATCTAGAGTCATGTCCTCAGTAAGCTAAAACTGCTCCATGTCATGTCTAATCACCTCCCTCCAGTATTTTTTCGGCCTACCTCTACTCCTAAAGTCATCCAAAGCTAACCTCTCGCACCTACAAACTGGGACATCCGTGCCCCTCCTCATCACACGCCCAAACCATCTCAGTCTTCCTTCTCGCAACTTGTCCTCCACCGAAGCCACTCACATCTTCTCTTTCTCCCTGATGGTCTCATTCCTAACTTTATCCCCTCTAGTAAGTCCACACATCCAACGCAATATTCTCATTTCCGCCACCTTCAGTCATTGAAAGTGAGAGTTCTTGACTGGCCAACACTCCGCTCCATACGGTATGGCCGGCCGGACTGCCACTCTGTAGAATTTGTCTTTAAGCTTAAGGGGCACCTTCTTATCACACAACACTCCCGAGGCGAGCCTCCACTTCATCCAACCTGCTCCAATACGTTTAGAGACATCCTCATCAATCTCGTCATTCCCCTGCATTATAAACCCAAGATACTTAAAACTATCTCTCTTACAAACATCCTGGGAATCCAACCTCACCATCATTTCGTCCTTCTGCCTCGAGTCACTAAACTTGCATTCCATATATTCCGTCTTGGACCTACTCAACCTGAACCCCTTAGATTCAAGGGTTTGCCTCCAAACCTCCAGTTTTTCATTCAAAAAAAAATATATATGTTTCCATGAGCTTCTTCTTCTCCACATATTACGATAAATAGAAGGGAATGGAAGCAGTAGATGATTGACATTCTCCACCACGTACTTACCCATAAAGCACCAACTAATGTAAAATTGTTACTTCTCTTACATTCTCCACTATTCCAAAGCCTTTCCATATTGTTGTCCATAAAAGGAAAAAAAAAAACTTCCCTTGGTGCTTTGGGGACTTATATGAAGAGCAAGAGAAATCCATATATTCTATAGAAATAATAAATTGTGAAGATCATCCTTCTGCCCTCCCCATATGACCATATCTATATCAGTTCTACGAGTTAGATTTTTCCTGTACAGTAATTCAGGCAAACTGTTAAGTTCTTCTATTTCCCAATCTCAAAGTTTCTTCTATAATATAAATACAAAAGTACTTGTCACTATTCCTTATTGAAGCCAAAACTGTTATTTGATAGTTGGAGATGCTGGATAGGTAGAGAATCAGTGTATAGGTTGTGTATATTTTTGCCATGTTGGTAAATAAGCTTGGTCGGACTGTACATATTGGTAAGTTTCCCTTTTTATACAAGGTAAATAACTATATTAACAATAGAAGCCGAAAATCCCATATACAAGCCATATACCAAAGGCGAACCTTTCTTTTACTTTGGTAGATTCTCTACTTTTTGGTATACCTCTTGTATATGGAAACTTTCATTCCCATTGTTAATAATATCACTTATCTTATAAAAAGAACACCAAAAAAGAACCTACATAAATATATGATTCTAAAAAAAAAAATAAGACCCAATCTTCTATACAAGGATTTTTTCTTTTTTTTTAAACTAGTAACTTTGTGTATATTCCTCAAAAACAGTACTGAAACTATCTTCTATACAAGGATCTCAAGAGAACACCAAATGAAACTAGAATATTTTATTTATTTATTCTATAACCATGATGTCCGGCTAGCTTACGCGCACCTCAACTAATTCCATGGGAAATCTGACACCTCCCCACAATAGGTACTATATAACTGTCCACCAAGCAAAAACATATGGGAAGAAATCACCTAGTATTTTGCCTTCATTGGGATTTGAACTTGAGAGCTCATAGTGTTCAACCCACTTCATTCACCACTAGGCAAGAAATTAGAATTTAAACTTCATTTTTATCTACCATGAAACTTCTCAATGCTGGATCTTCTATGCCAAACCTCAACATCCGTTTCTTCAAGCATAACTCTGTTGAATAGCCTCTTTTCATCCCTTAAAGCGCCTACTTTCATAGGATAAATGGCTACTTCCAAATTGACAAAGTGGTACGTTTTCACCTCCTAACCCGACTTCTACCAAAGTTTTGTGGTTGCTCCAATGTTCGGTCATAGCCATCATAAGATCATTAAATTCATATTACCAAAAGAATGATAGACTAAACGCCCTTGTATTAGTATCTTAAAGATGCATTCTCTCCTCAAATATCCTTGTGGAGTAGAGATAGCATATCACATTAAGAGCAATGTATAGAAGAGGAAGTTCAATTAGTTGACTTCCTAGGATTACTGTAATTAGTTCCTTTAAGTGCAAATTTTTGGCGGTGGCCAGAGGAATACAGAGTTCACCAATTTCAGGAAAAAAAACATATGTCAGGTAAATGTAAATAACTAAGTATATGTAGTCATACTTGGGCCCGTTCGGTTTACAGCATAAGATATTATAATATACTTATTAAACTATGTACTCCCTCCGAACCCTCAGGGGTTGGCCTAGTGGTAATTGGCTTGAGCTTTGGGGTGCTCCCTTTCAAGGTCTCAAGTTCGATACCCACTGGGTGCAAACAATTTCTGAGGGCCATCGGACTAGGTGAAACCCTGAATTACCCGTGGTGCACTTGCGGGAAACTCCTTGCCGAGGGCCTGTGCACCCCCGAGATTAGTCGGGGCTCGAAGAGTCTCGAACACCCGATGCAAGTCAAAAAAAAAAAAAAAAACTATGTACTCCCTCCGTTTCAAAAAGAATGACCTACTTTGACTTGGCACAATGTTTAAGAAAATAAAGAAGGTTTTTGAATCTTATGGCCTTAAATTAAAGTAGTGTCAAATGTACCAAAATGTCCTTTAATCTTGTGGTCATAAATATGCCATGTGGAAAGTTGAAATTAAAGTATTGCCAAAAAAGGAAAGAGGTCATTCTTTTTTAAATGGACTAAAAAGGAAGTAGATCATTCTTTTTGAAACGGAGGGAGTATTAGTTATACATTGTTCAGTCACTTTCTTGTGGTTGTCCCAGTGAGAAATAATGGAGAAAATACTATTATTGGATTGTGTGTCTACAGAATTACATTGACACCCTATTTACAGACACTACATTACAATCTTTTTCCATGTAGGATTATGTATACTATTCCTATTCCTACTCATATTCTAACACTCCCCCTCGGGTTGGTGCATACAAGTCATATCCATCTAGCTTGTTACAATTACAAATGTAATTAATACGAGGACTGGTGATACGGGACAAATGGCCATCTTATCTTTTGATGACATCTTTGGAGGCCGACACATAGAGGCTCAAGACTTTATCACCTCAAGGATACGAGAACATGCATGGAAGACCCGTTTTGAGCATGACTTAAAGCAATCCCGTGTGTGGAAGGTTTCTTGGTTGCATACATTGATGCTAACCCGAGAACCACTAACCTTAAAGTATGAACCATACTCGGTTTTTTAGAGCATTGAAGAGGCGCCATTCATTCAAGTTATAACGCACCTTGTTGCCCCTTCATTAAGGATATTTTAAACATTACACATGGTGTATTTACATATCATGGTAGCCCCTCTCATTAAGGGCAAAGTGGTCTTTTTGTCTTCATTTGTAATATATTATAAATAGGCCCCTTTAGTCTTATTTTCATTAGTTGATGAAAGATGAAAGATTGAAACGCTTAAAATCCTCTCTCTTGAGAGTAGAACACATTAGTGTAGTCTTATTTAGGGCTTGGAAAGGCTAGTATTGATCTTTGCTTGGAAACGGTGGATCTTGAGGTGAGTTGATTCCCTTGGCGGTCACCGTAAGAGTGTGGTTTCGATTATTACATTCATTAGAGGTTTATGAGTTTAATATACTTTTTAGTTCTTAATCTTGTAATAATCTTGGTCTCACTATCTATCCTTTACTTTTGTTGCTGGCATCTTGTGTAGTGGACTGTTTTGGGTCCTTTATTGAATCCAAAACTTGTGTTATTGTTATTCATCTTGTTCCTCACGTTTTGTAGCTGTTTTTGGTGTTATATACACCATTGTATCTTGTATTCTTCTTGTTGATAGCAAATTCGAGAGTGGTCACCATCTGGTCCTCGGATCCTTAAGATTGTGGACTGATTTGGAGTGTGTTTCGTGCCTTCCGTCGTTGTTATTGTATCATTGATGGACTTAGTAAAGATATCTGCAAGTTGATCACTTGACTTCACAAATTTTGTAACAATATCTTCCGAGACTATTTTTCCTCTGACAAAGTGGCAATCAATCTCTGTGTTTGTCCTCACATGGAACGCTGGATTAGATGCAATATGAAGGGCTGCTTGATTATCACATACAATCCATCTTACCAGTTTCTCCAAATTTTAATTCTCTTAGCAATTGTTTGATCCAAACCAGCTCGCAAGTTGTTGTAGTCATTGCTTGATATTCTGCTACGGACCTCCTACTAAAACACAAGATCCGAATGTAGAACGTCTATTAGAGGGTGATGCCCAATCAGAGGGTGATGCCCAATCAGCATCTTTATATCCAATGATATGTTCATGGCCTCGATCCTCGAAGAGTAGTCCTTTACCTGGAGATGACTTTATATATCACAAAATACGAACAACTGCATCCCAATGACTATCATAGGGGTAAGTCATAAACTGACTTACAACACTCACAGGAAAAGAGATGTCAGGTCTAGTCACTGTGAGATAATTCAACTTTCCAACCAACCGCCTAAACCTTTCAGGATCACTGAGTGGCTCCCCCGTCCTGGCAGAAGTTTAGCATTTGAATCCATAGGAGTGTCAATGGATCGACACCCCATTATTCCTGTCTCCTCAAGAATGTCTAAAGCATGCTTGCATTGAGAAATAACAGTACCTGATCTGGACTGAGCAACCTCAATGAAAGTATTTCAGTTTGTCGAGGTCTTTAGTCTGGAAATGCTGAAAGAGATGTTGCTTTAAGTTAGTGATACCATCTTGATCATTGCCGGTGATAACAATATCGTCAACATAAACCACCAAATACATAGATTTGGTTCAGAATGGAGATAAAACATTGAATGATCAGCTCTGCTACGAATCATGCCAAACTCTTGAATCACTGTACTAAACTTTCTGAACCAGGCTCGAGGGGACTGTTTCAAACCATAGAGTGACGCAATCGACATAAAGAATATTCAGAAACTAGATCGAAAAATACCTCACTCGCCCGGCGCATGACCGAGACCTCGCCGAAAAATCTCACTGTTGTCGGCGCGTAAGGGCGCATGTGGAGATGTTTTCTGGTGGTTCTCATCGGGGTTTAGCCGCCAGAGATTATAGAGCCTTGTGGTACTGTTGGTTTTCGCACAACACGTACCAAACAGAAGATGAAACAAGTCAGCCATCGGAAATTGAAGCACAATGGCCTTGTTTTTTGTTTTTTTTTCTCTCTGAAGTTTCTCACCAAAGCTCTGATACCATATGAGAAATAATAGAGAAAATATTATTATCGAATTGTGTGTGTACATAGTTACATTGACACCCTATTTATAGACACTACGTTACAATTTTTTCTCATGTAGGATTTTGTATACTATTCCTATTCCTACTCATATTCTCACAGTCCCCATAAACTTTGCATTAATTATGCATTGTTTGGTTGTATTTTTATTGTCCTGAAAAAGAATATTCACACAACTTATGCAAGAACTTATGTATTATTTTATGAGCGGGAGAATGTGGGATAAAAATGTGCGAACAAAGAATACATGGATGAAAGCTATTAAAAGGAACCAAAAAAAAATACATACAGTAAATAAAAACTTTTTAAAACATATTTTTAAATATACACTATGTAGTAATTTTCAATATAATACAAGCATTGTTAATCCATACCATACAATCTTTGCACTATAATCCATATTTACAATTCTTGCATTATCCCTGCATATAGATAGGATCAGCCGAGAGTTAGATGGGGCAGTTTGACTTTGGCCAGGACAGGCTTGGAGGAGTGGAGGGGATATAGATAGTATGTGGGACGAGACTGCCAACTGCATCAGGGAGACACTAGAGAGGTGTTGGGGGTCTCGAGTGGTCGTTCGGACAAGCACCAAGGGGACTGGTGGTGGAATGAAGAAGTGAAGGGGAGAGTGGAGGCCAAGAAGAGAGTATGCAAAGTTGGCAGAGAGTGAGGATGAAGAAGATAAACGGAAGAATACGGAGTATAAGATTGCTAAGCGAGAGGCAAAATTCGCGGTCACGAAGGCAAACGATGCTGCTTTTGAGATTTTATACACCGCGTTAGATAGTAACGGCGGGGATATAAAGTTGTACAGGCTTGCTAGGGTTAGGGAGAGGAGGACTCAGGACCTGGATCAGGTGAAGTGTATTAAGAATGTGAACGGCAAAGTTTTGGTGGAGGAGGGTCATATTAGGAAGAGATGGCAATCTTACTTCTATAAGCTCCTGAACGATGATAAGGATACTAGCTTTGTGTTGGGGGATTTGGAGCATTCGGAGAGGCTTCGCGAATATGGCTATTGTAGGCACATTAAGGTTGAGGAGGTTGAGGGGGCTATTCGTAGGGTGCGTAAAGGTAAAGCGACGGGGCCAGATGAAATTCCGGAGGATTTTTGGAAGTGCACAGGAGGGACAGGTATAGAGTGGTTGACTCGATTGTTTAACATAATTTTCAAGACAGAGAGGATGCCTGAAGCTTGGAGGTGGAGTACGATGATTCTGTTGTATAAGAATAAGGGCGACATTTAGAATGGCAATAACTATAGGGGTATCAAGTTGTTGAGTCACACTATGAAGTTTGGGAGAGGGTGTTAGAGTTGAGGTTGAGGAGGATTGTTACTATCTCTAAAAATCAGTTTGAATTTATGTCAGAACGCTCGACTACAGAAGCCATCCATCTCATCAGAAAACTAGTGGAGCAGTATAGGGAAAGGAAGAAGGATTTGCACATGGTGTTTATCGACTTAGAGAAGGCCTATGATAGAGTTTCCAGGGAGATTCTTTGGAGGTGTTTGGAGGCTACAGGTGTACCTATAATATATGTTAGGGCGATTAAGGATATGTACGACGGAGCCGAGACTCGGACTGGGAAGGGGACTCGGAACACTTTCTCGTCTTGATGGGGCTACATTAAGGATCGACGCTTAGTTCGTTTCTTTTTGTCGTGGTGATGGATGTTTTGACGCGGCACATTCAGGACAAGGTGCCGTATTGTTTGCTTTTTGCGGATGATGTAGTCTTGAAATCTTGATTGATGAGACTCATAGTGGAGTTAACGTTAAGTTGGAGGTTTGGAGGCAAACCCTTGAGCCTAAAGGGTTTAGATTGAGTAGGTCCAAGACGAAATATTTGGAGTGTAAGTTCAGCGAGGGGTCTCATGAGTCCGATGTGGTTGTTAAGCTTGACACTCATTCAATCAGTAAGAGAGATAGTTTCAAGTATCTGGGGTCTATGATTCAGGAGAATGGAGAGATTGACGAGGATGTCACTCATCGGATTGGGGTAAGGGATGAAATGAAGGCTCGCCTCCGGTATTCTATGTGACAAAAAGGCATCTCCCAAACTTAAAGGCAAGTTCTACAGAGTGGTGGTTAGACCGGCTTTGTTGTATAGGGCGGAGTATTGGCCTGTTAAAAAGACCCCCATCCAGAAGATGAAGGTGGCGGACATGAGAATGCTTCGGTGAATGTGTGGGTGTACTAGAAAAGATAGGATTAGAAATGAGGTTATTCAAAATAAGGTGGAAGTGACATCGGTGGAAGCCAAGAGGAGTGAAGTGAGGTTGAGATGGTTCGGTCATGTGATGCGGAAGAGCACGGATGCCCCAGTGTGGAGGTATGAGAGGTTGGCTAGGGATGGTTTCAAGCGAGGTAGAGATAGACCGAAGAAATATTAAAGGGTGGTGATTAAAGATGACATGGAGCAGCTTCAGCTTACCGAGGACATGGCCTGGATAGGAAGTTGTGGCGGAGGCGAATTAGGGTAGAAGGTTAGTCTGAGTTAGGATATTGTCTGTTTTGGTGTTTACTTAGAGTATCTTGCTTTTGGTATTATTAAATGAGTTAATTTCAATTGTATCTTGTTCTATTACTATTCCTAATCTTCTCTTAGATTATTTTATTTTGAATCGAGGGTCTATCGGAAAGAGACTCTCTATCTCACAATTGAAGTAGTGGTATGCACTACGTACACTCACCCTCCCGAGACCCCACTCGGTGGGAATATACTGGGTATGTTATTGTTGTTGTAACTTGCCCATAAACCAAACGTCCCCTTAGTGTTTTTTAAGATGAATTAAGAATATTATTTAAATAGAAGAGCACTAACTAGCCCATATACAAAAAGTAGAAAATGTTACCAAAAATATCTATGAAAGCCACCTAATCATCTATACAAAAAGAAACCTCATGGGTGCACCAAAAAAAAATATTTTTTTTTTGTTTTTTGAAACTGGTAACTTTGCTCATGGGTGCACAAAAATGGGGGGAAAGAGGCTATTTCTCAAGTGTACGACATCTTTCCCTATTCCATCAAAAGCTTTTATAATCTTATTCCTCTCCCTTCATATGGTCCACCATCCACATAAGTGCTAAAGGTGCAACTTCACATGCCTAGCATTTCCTCCTCAATTTTCTATTAGCCTAGCTAAACGTGGTTTTTTTCACAGTTCTCGACATTACCACCCAAAAGCAAACCATTGCATCAGCTCCCCCCCCCCTCAAAAAAAAGACAATGCTACCCAGCAACATTAGAGTAAGTATCTGTTAGGATTTTTAGGGCAAAGGATCGATTCACAGGGCGATATATAATTCAGCTCGTCAAAGGAAGGCTGAAACCTTAGAATTCAGTGGAAGAGAGAACTCTAATCTCTTCAGCTCGTTTAAGGGAGACTGAAACCTTAGAGTTCAATGGAAGAGAGAACTCTAATCTCTTGCTTTTTGCTGAAATACGACTTATCAATTTATTCTCCAAAAAAACCTTTAAATAGGAGTATTACATCAATAGTTTAATCCTGTAGAAAAAATAAAACCCTAATCTAGAAAGTCTAATCCTTATGAAAGTAGAAAATATAAAATCCTATTCTAGAAAGTTTAATCCTTATGAAAGTAGCAAATATAAAACTCTATTCTATAATAATAAATAAAACTACTAAAATATAACTAAATATTTAATTAGTTGACTTCCACGGATCCACAACATTACTCCCCTCACGTTGAAAAAGCTTGTCCTCAAACTCGAATTCCAGGGAATAGGGTACACTGGATCATCCAATTCCATCCCTAGCCAACTTTTCTTGAAATTGACGTGGATAGATTTCAATTTTACCAGTTTGTCGGAGCATGACTAATTTGCCCATATGCTGACAATTCCATAGTTGTGCTTCTCCCAACATGGGAAACTCAACCATACCAAAAAACTGTACACAATGATGAGCCCAAATTAATGGATCGTTGGTGTCGTTATAAGTAGAAAAATCCATCTCTGCATACCTTGGTATGGTTGGACGTGAATTACCACTTGTTGGATGATTTTGATTGGCTAGTTGAACAGGCGATGTATTGCCTTGAGTAGAAGAAATTGTTGATTTGCCAATTGTCGGGGCGCTACACGACTCAAATCTATGGATTGCTGGTTTTGTGGAGCCAATTCCTAAGCTAGACAATTGTTCTTGGATGACTTGGACAATTCTTTCGCATAAGCGTTGTTCCATTGCTGCAATTTTAGAGTCCATCAAGGTTTCTGTAATTGCACGCTCTTTTTGGAATCTGAAATTGATCTCGGCACCCATTGTGTTAGGCTCTGATACCAAATTGTTAGGATTTTTAAGGGCAAAGGATCGATTCACAGGGCGATATATAATTCAGGTCGTCAAAGGGAGGCTGAAACCTTAGAATTCAATGGAAAAGAGAACTCCGATCTCTTCAGCTCGTTTAAGGGAGACTAAAACCTTAGAGTTCAATGGAAGAGAGAACTCCAATCTCTTGTTTTTTGCTGAAATACGATTTATCAATTTATTCTCCAAAAACCCCTTTAAATAGGAGTATTACATCAATAGTCTAATCCTTATGAAAGTAGGAAAAATAAAACCCTAATCTAGAAAGTCTAATCCTTATGAAAGTAGAAAATATAAAATCCTATTCTAGAAAGTTTAATCCTTATGAAAGTAGGAAATATAAAACTCTATTTTATAATAATAAATAAAACTACTAAAATATAACTAGATATTTAATTAGTTGACTTCCACGGATCCACAATAGTATCCCACGGGCCACGTCTCCCATGATTCTTTGCACAAGAAGCACCAGCCAAAGCGAAATGGTCTAGAATCTCTCGTACTTGTTCCGGTTTGAAATCTGGGCCACTTTACTTTACAGGGTTTCAGCCAGACAATCTCAACTCGATCAAAAACAAATATGTCATGCTTACATATACGTTATTCTTCTGTTTTCCTTACATGGAAAGACACATAGAGGTTCTTCTCCTTAGTTCAAATCCTACCCCCAGCCCCTCCGACTGCAAAAACAAGAGGAAATTGCTTGCTCTAATCCGTTAAAACCACAAAAACACTAGTTCAATCGGGACCTATAAAGTGTGCTAACTCAACGAGGTTCTTCTACTTAGTTCAAATCCCAAACCCAACCCTTATACCACAAGGAAATTCCTCTCTCTAATCCATTAAAACTACAAAAATGCCAGTTCAATCCAAACCTATAAATTGTGCCAACCAATTCCCATTGCACAATTCAAAAGAAAAAAAAAACATAGCACAATCAGATCAAATCAATTCAAACAAGATCACAGTACATTCCCATTCTACACACATTACCCCACACACACGTAAAGCACAAGTCAAACAATAATCAATACTACTTTGACTCAAATAATAATCCGTCAAAACAACAAAATGCTAGTTCAATCGGAACCTATAAAACGCAGTTCAGACAAATCGCGCCAACTCAATTCCAACAAAACAACAACACATATCAAATGAAATGAATTGAAACAAGATCATCATCAACGCACATTGCTACAGAAATCACAAAGTCAAACGACAATCAATACTAGTTTTGACTTAAAATTGACTTACACGAAGATAGTCCATAGTATTATTGAAGCAAAGAGGAATCCAAACAGAAACTTCGCCGGTGAACCATCCATTCCGTCACTCCGATCCTCTTCAACTCTTGTATATCATGTACTGAAATTTTAGTATTTTACATGATGAAAACGAAGATCAAATGGTGAATTTTGGAGATGGGGGGAAACGGAGAAAGTGGAAACAAAGTGATTAATAAATAAATAAAATAAATATATATATATATATATCTACATACACTTATATTTAAGGGAAAAAGGGAGATGGATCCGGGGGTAATAAGATATTTTGGTGTTGAAAATGGATTTAATTTAAGAAGAAATGGGGGAGAAAGTGGTGTATCACTCTTTTTCTCTCTGTGTTTTCTTTTTTTTTTTTTTTTTTAAAAAAAAAAAAAACAAGGAGAAAGGGAGGAGACTGTTGAGTTGGGATCTGGTGCGGTTGGATATATGGGAACTATTGGGGTACTACTTTTTGTTTTTTTTGTTTATGGGTTTTTCTTTGATGGACGTGCATGAAATGTCTTTGTGTTGGGTTAATTGACTAAAGTTTGTGATTTTGGGGATTTGAGCTTCTTAATTTAATATTTCCTCCATCCCATTTTACCCATTTCAAATTGAGATGGCATAACTATTAAGAAAATAATAATTGATAATGTAACTTTATCATTTTGCTCCTCTTAATTGTGTCTTGTTGTTAGTTTCAATATTGATGGATGGTCAATACCAAAGCACCATTTATATTCTTAATAGTGTACTCTTAATGGTACTCCTCTTTGCAGCATTTTTCAAGAATACTAATAATAAGGAGTAAGCAATTACACTAAGGGTATAATGAAAAAAAAAATTATCTTGTCTTGATAAATAAAAAAGGATAAGTAAAATAAGACACCAAATTAGAAAATTTGGGATGGGTAAAATGAGACGGAGGGAGTAATTGATTAATAATCCTCCAATAAAATGTAAGATTATTTAATCATGTGTCTGATTGAATATATTAATTAATTTTGATATTATTTATTTCATCATTAACTCTTTTCGTTTAATTTTACTTATCACGAATTTTCTAATTGTATTTCTACTCTTACTTGTCATCTTTTATATATCAAGAAAAGATAATTTTTTTCTCTTTTATCCTTAGTACTCCCTCCGTCTCATTTTACTTGTCCCGAATTCTTAATTTGATTTCTCATTTTATTTGTCACTTTTCACAAATCAAGAAGTGACAATTTTTTTTCATGTTTTACCCTTTGCATTAATTATTTTTTCTTCAACTTAAAATGTAAACATCATTTAATAGAGATATTATGGTAAACTAGTGATACAAGACAAACAAGGGAAGCACAAAACACACCCCAAATAGTCCACAAATTCAAGAAAACCGTGGACCAAAAGGGGACCTCACTCGGAATCGACAAGTATAACAAGAATACAAGAAACAAGGGTGTATTTGACACCCAAAAATAGCCAACAACACAACAATAACGAGATGAACAAGATGACAACAAGAACAACCAGATTCGGATTCCACAATAACAAGATATAACGTTACAAGATTACAAAAGACAAAGGGATAGATAGTGAGACATAAACTACTATAATGACTAAGAACCTAAGTGTAGATAACACACAAAGACCCTTAAAAATGATAGTAGGAACACCTACACTCTTCAAAGAGACACAAGATGGACTTCAATCCTTCAAGTACTACAAGTTCTAAGCAAACAAACAACAAAAGAGATTCCACTCTAATGTTGTAACCTAGTTTCGGCCAAGCCTCACAAGAGAGAGAACTTGAGTGTTTCAAGTGTATTCTACCATTTCAACATTCAAAAACTAAGTGAATAAACCCTAACATGTTCCTTATATATTACAAAATAAATAGAAGTTAAAATGACCAAAAAGGCCCTTCAAGAATGGGCCGCCCCTCTAGTGTATGGAGTGGACTGTTTTGGTATGTATTTGGGCCTTTAATTACACTTCTCTTGCACATACACTTGGACACTTTCAATACACACCCATATAAGTCTATTTTCGTGATTATTCTCGTATCATCCTCTCTATATTGAGAGGAATTTGCCCACAAATTCATAACTTTACTATGTTCAATTGGCCACTTCAAAAGAAATCACTCAAAATAGTCCGCAAAACATGAAGAACCCGAGAGCTCAATATGAACAAGTCTTGGCCAACATCTTCATTTTGAACCTCAGCTTCCTCTCCATCTTGAGACTTGGCTTCAATCTTATCTGACTCAAGTCTCCTTCCATCATATAAGCATCGTCGTAGACTCCATATACTTTATGTCTCTTTCTCCCATACTCCTCTATATGGACGTATCGATTTTGGGGAAGTGGATTTTCGATTGAGGGGGCTGTTTTGGTAATATAGAGCTTCGATTGTAGATCTTGGATGGGAGGAAATAGGCTTCTAAGTCTTTTTTGTTGGACTTGATCAACTTACGGAATAAGTGATCTACCTTGTTCTCAGTTTTGAGGGTAATTGGTAACTTGGCTCATGGCATTTTGTGGTGAACTTGGAGGGTTGACTTTTGTAGGTAAAGTCTCAAGGGTAATGGTGATGGAAGGGTTTTGGTCATGCCCAATTGAGGAAACATGGAGTCGAGAAGTAGAAGCACGAGAGTTCCTTCGACTCTCCATTCGATCCATCCTCTAATTCATAGTAGATATGTCTCCTCGAATTGAGGACATAGTTGTGAGCATACTTTTCATTCCTCGGTTGATAGTTTTAAGTCTGTCCAAGATAGCTGATACAAGTACGATCGTAATTGTGGACCAATACATAAAGACTCAAGCTCGGGTGGCTTCCCAACTAATGGAACAAGCTTTGAAGTGTAGAGAACAAGTCCCAACACTCCAAAGCCATCTAATATGCACACTCCAAGGCCGCCCCTTTGCCATGGCTCATTAAGGGCATTTTAGTTATTTTGTAATAAGTTGTAACCTAGGCTATAAATAGAACATATTAGGTCATTTTCTTATAACTTAGATGATATTTTGAGAGCTATATGAGAGTGTTCATACAAGTGTGGATATCACTTGTGACAAGTGTGGAATCACTTGTGTTAGTTGCTTGTTTTGAAACATTGGTTGCTTGGGGATTCCGTTCCCTTGAGGTCACCGTAAGAACTTGATGTTATTTGTATGAATTCTTGGGTCTTAGTTTTCAATATACACTTTGGTTCATAGTGTTTGTGCATTGTGTGTCAAGTTATCTATCATTCTATCTTATTATTGTTGTTGTGTTCATTCTTGGTTTTGGGTGTCCAAATCCGAGACCTTGTTGTGTCATTTTGTTCTTGTTATTGTGTTGTAATCTTAGTTTGTGGCTCGCTGATTATAGGTGCTGAACACCTTAGAATCTTGTTGTTATCGTGCTTGTATTGTTATTGTGTAGTGAATTCGAGAGGGGTCACCAAAGGGGGTCCTCGATTCTTCAAATCATGGATATTTTGGTGTGTGTTAGTGTCTTCCTTGTCGATTTTGTATCATTTGATATCAGAGCATGGCTTGATTTTGTTTTCACAAGATCAATCTTGGGCTAGCTAGCTTAAAAATATTAAAAAAAAAAAAAGTGTAAAAGTTGCCCTTGTTCTTGGCCGAGACATGTTTCTTTGTGGCTAGATCTTGTAGTCTTTTGTTTGTTTAGATTGTTTCTAGCGTTGGTTTCTTTATCACCAACACTAAAGTGTCTAGATCTAAAGGTTTGAGCTTATGTTGTTGAACTTGTTTTTGTAAACTTGAAGTTGGTTGTGTGTTGATATTGTTGATCTTGGTCGTGTGTTGCAATTGTTGTGGACTTGGAGATGAATGTTGGTGGTGTTCTTGAGAAATTATTGTTGAGATCTTGTTGTTCTTCACATATTTACATCTCGTAATCAATATAAAGTAAAACATAGATCCAAAAAAGGTGTAAGATAAAGTTGAAAAGTCATTGGTGAAGAGACTTGAACATATCACTTCAAAGACTTGTCAACCACTTTTCCATATTTCAAGGACCTTGTTTTGTAGGAATAGTAAAGTCAAGTCTCACTTTTTGAGTTGGAATTTGAAAAAGTTTCTAATACTTGAATTTTTCCACAAAAAGACAAACACATCTATTCAAAATTGTATCAAGACAAAAGCTTCAAATTGGTGATTAAAAAAAAATTGTGTGGGACCGCGACCAATTATGTGGTTGCCATGTCATTACGTTTTACTGTTCACGCAACATAAGTAAGCTTAAAATTTTTATTTCTTAGTTTCTAATCTTTGTCTCTTAGTTGCTTTTTGTTGATTCTATTACTAATTAACAAACTAGTAATTGTCTACTAGGTTGTAAGTTAGTTTTGGGTCCGTTTATTCGTGTCTACATTTTATTTTTGTGTGCTTTTATCTTTTTGAAATTCGTTGTAGTTTCTTGATTCAAGTCCGTACGTATTTTCTTTGAGTTGTTTCAAAAGAGAATCTTTTCCGACCTCGAGCCCCAATCGGTACCAAGCAATCTCCTTGGAGTATGAACGAGTTACCAATACTTATGAGGCCAATCGAGAGACATTTCAAAGTGTGAGAGCTTGAGAGCTTGTGAAGATGTTTTCTTTTCTAACATTAACTAGTTGGTTGTTTTTTGTGTTTTTGTTTTAGAATTTCTCGTGTTAGGTACTATGGCATTGGAAAAGGTGACCATGAATGATTTGATGGATGTCATAATGGGTATGAAACATGACCTTAGTACTCGAATGAAGAAAATAGAAAAAATAATGGACCGAGTGGAAGGAAGAATAGAAGGGAATAAAAGCTCTCTTTGCAAGGAGTTGGATAACTTGATAGAGAATCCAAGCCTTCCTAATTAAGTTCCTGTGAGTGGACATACTACACATGAGCTACAAGGTAATCAAACTAACTCTTGCACTCTAGTGAATGAGGCTAGTAGTCAACTAAGTGTGAATGGTAGTTTGTCTTTAGATGAGCCGAATGTGCCTCCGCTTGGTGATGATAATGTACAACTTGAGATTTTAAATACACTAGTTGATCCATCTAGTGTTGAGGCCATTTTGGCAAGTGATAGTACATTGTCTTATGGAAGACATGAAGACCAACTTGTGTGTGAAAATGGTGATGTTGAACATGCTGGCCGATTGACTATGGATGACCCTCTAGTTGTTTTTGTTGTAGGCCATGCTACTATAGAGGGGATATATGATTGTACTAGTAATAGTATTGGGAAAAGAAAATGCATCCTAAACCCGTGTCCATGGACACTCCACCCATTTAATCTCGGTGATCATTCGAAGTATGGTGATAAGGATGTCTTTTGGAATGACTTGAATGTGCATGGAATTTATAGCCTTCCTATCTCAGCTTTCAATCCTATTTGTTGTTCCAAGAAGAGTTTATGTTTTTCACTTGATGAGCAACTCTTGTTCCTTATTTCTTTTCACATTTATGTGGATAGACTAGTTTACTCTTTCTTGGGAGGGTATTTGGGTAAGAGAGATGTTTAGGTGTATGTAAAGTTTGAGCCACCTTGGCAAGATGTTATGATTGATTACACTAATCCTAACCCTCATACCTTGAGGAACTTGTATTTTTTTGTCCTTCCTATTATTTTGCGAGGTTCGGATTCGAGGTTGAATCCTTTTTCAAGAAGGGGAGGATGATACAAGTACGATCGTGATTATGGACCAATACGTAAAGACTCGAGCTCGGGTGGCTGCCTAACCAATAGAACAAGCTTTGAAGTGTAGAGAACAAGTCTGAACACTCCAAAGCCATCCAATATGCATACTTCAAGGCCGCCCCTTTGCCATGGCTCATTAAGGGCATTTTAATCATTTTGTAATAAGTTGTAACCTAGGCTATAAATAGAACATATTAGGTCATTTTCTCATAACTTAGATGATATTTTGAGAACACTTTGAGAGTGTTCATACAAGTGTGGATATCACTTGTGACAAGTGTGGAATCACTTGTGTTGGTTGCTTGTTTTGAAACGTTGGTTGCTTGGGGATTTCGTTCCCTTGAGGACACCGTAAGAACTTGATGTTATTTGTATGAATTCTTGGGTCTTAGTGTCCAATATACACTTTGGTTCATAGTGTTTGTGCATTGTGTGTCAAGTTATCTATCATTCTATCTTATTATTGTTGTTGTGTTCATTCTCGGTTTTGAGTGTCCCAACCCGAGACCTTGTTGTGTCATTTTTGTTCTTGTTATTGTGTTGTAATCTTAGTTTGTGGCTCACTGATTATAGGTGTTGAACACCTTAGAATCTTGTTGTTATCGTGCTTGTATTGTTATTGTGTAGTGAATTCGAGAGGGGTCACCAAATGGGGTCCTCGATTTTTCAAATCATAGACTGTTTTAGTGTGTGTTAGTGTCTTCCTTGTCGATTTTGTATCGATATCACCAAGAGCATTGTTGTCCATTGTAGCCAAGAAGTTACCTACAAAACAATAAACAAGTTAGTTGTTCAAAGAATGGTCCTCACACTCTCTCTTTATTCCTTTATCTCTCGAATTTCTCTCTTTTGATCTCACAAGTGTTGTAAGTTTGCTTGTACTCCGTGAGACGTTGAGAGGTGGATCAAGTATTACAATGACTCAAAAATAAAAACTAAGACACACAAAGAAACATACACGAAGAATGGCTACAAAACTAACTTACAATTTAGTGTTAACTTGTAAGTTAGTAATGGAATCAATCAATAGAAATAATAAAATGAAACTAGAAGATCAAATTTTTGAGCTTAAAATTTTCGTGTGAACAGTATCTTGGGTGACGTGGCAGCATACCATTGGTCACGGCCCCACAATTAGTCACTAGTTGAAGTTTACAAACTTTAGTTACTGTGTAATGGAAACAATTGGTTTTGGAGGGATAGTATATGTCTTGAATCTCATTTAAGTCTAATCTTCAAAGGCAAGACTTGACTTAGTAAAATTCCCACAAAACAAGGTCCCTTGAAACAATGAAAATGGTTGAAAAGTAGATGTCAAGTCAAGGAAGTGATGGCTCAATTCTTCTCACAAACAACTTTACAACTTGTGGGTTCACCTTTTTGAATCTATATTACACTTTTGGTTGTCTTAAGTTGTAAAATGAGATGAAGAACAAGATGAACACCACAATAATCCTTCAAGAACAGCAACAATAACCATGAATTCAAGACCTAACCAGCCACAACAAGTCACCAATTCTCGCCCTATGTCCTTGATCACAACACAACTTTAACAAGTTCAAGCTCAAATATAGATCTAGATACCTTTTAGTGTTAGTGAATCACGAAACTAACACAAGAAACAACAATACACACCAAAGGACTACTAGATCTAGACACTACAAGCAACCTCGGCCAAGATAAACAACAAGAATAACACTTTCTCTGCCAAGAACAACAAGAACACCAAATCTATTTTTTTCTTAGCAAGAAAGCCCAAGATTGGTATTGTAAGAACAACACCAAAGATGGCTTTGATACCAAATGATACAAGACAAACAAGGAAAGCACAAAACACACCCCAAACAGTCCACAAATTCAAGGAAACCGTGGACCAAAAGGGGACCTCACTCGGAATCGACAAGTATAACAAGAATACAAGAAACAAGGGTGTATTTGACACCCAAAAACAGCCAACAACACAACAATAATGAGATGAACAAGGTGACAACAAGAACAACCAGATTCGGATTCCACAATAATAAGATATAACGTTACAAGATTACAAAAGACAAAGGGATAGATAGTGAGACATAAACTACTATAATGACTAAGAACCTAAGTGTAGATAACACACAAAGACCCTTAAAATGATAGTAGGAACACCTACACTCTTCAAAGAGACACAAGATGGACTTCAATCCTTCAAGCACCACAAGTTCCAAGCAAACAAACAACAAAAGAGATTCCACTCTAATGTTGTAACCTAGTTTCGGCCAAGCCTCACAAGAGAGAGAACTTGAGTGTTTCAAGTGTATTCTACCATTTCAAAATTCAAAAACTAAGTGAATAAACCCTAACATGTTCCTTATATATTACAAAATAAATAGAATTTAAAATGACCAAAAAGGCCCTTCAAGAAAGGGTCACCCCTCTAGTGTATGGAGTGGACTGTTTTGGTATGTATTTGGGCCTTTAATTACACTTCTCTTGCACATACACTTGGAAGCTTTCAATACACACCCACATAAGTCTATTTTCATGATTATTCTCGTATCAACTAGCCATGTTATTAATTATTTTTTAATCAATATGTCAAGTTGAATTGAGACAAGTAAAATGAAACAGAGGAAGTATTAATTATTTTTTCTTCAAATTAACTTTAGCATACAATGTAAACATCATTTAATAATGATATTATGATTAATTGGTAATGTTATTAATTATTTTTCTTGATGAATATATCAAGTCAAATTGTGACAAGTAAAATTGAACGGAGGTCGGAGAGTGATACAACTGAAATGACCACCTTAGCTTTCGATGGCATCATTCAAAGTCACTAAGTGAAGTATCAAACTTTGGACCTATGGAGGGCACGGGATCATACTTGTTGGGGTTATTTTAAGCATGCCATCAAACAAATTCGTGCGTGGAAGATTGCTTGGAGCCTTGAAGACTAGAGGACTCACGGGTTTTGACCACATTTGATGGTTCACGATTTTAGCCCCTTTTATTAAGGTCATTTTGGTCACTTAATGTAACACCCCGTATTCAAGTACGTGTATTGGTGTATTCAAGTACTTGTATTGGTCTTATTTATATAGAATTAATTTTTTTATTTTATTTATACCAAAATTTGCCCGTCGATGGTTCCGTGAGAAGGTTATTGAATAAGCTTTCCAACGATATAAAGATTTTCAAAAATGTATAGATTTTGGATATAATCGAGCACGTTCGAAACTATAAAATGGTGGCCAGGATATTTGGGGAATAGTAAATGTGCAGGAAAATTTCCTGCACACAAACTACTGAGGCCAGCCGAATTTTTTGGTCAACTTCGAACGATCATAACTCCCTTAATATAATGAACTGGGAGAGATGCGACCTATGAAAAGAAAGATCTTTGAGTCTTCTTTCTAATGAAATTAGTTTCATCCAAATCCAACGTCTGAGTAAAGAGTTATACTCATTTTACTTCAGCCTATCAAAACAGATTTTTAGGGTCAACTTCAAACAACCATAACTCCTTGTACAGGATGAACTGGGTGGCATACTTTATATAAAATGAAATCCCTTCGAATTATCCTTCCAATGATACCAATTTCACCCAAATCCAATATCGGAGCAAAGAGTTATGGTCGATTTACTTTAGCTTATCAAAATAGTCCACCAAAGGATAGATTTGACATTATTTAAATTTTAAAGGCATTTTGGTCATTTCCTATTATATTATGGACGGGAATATGTGTATATATACATATATATGAGTTCAAAAACTCATTTTCATCATCAATCATTGAGAAAGAACAAACCCTAGCCAAATTTGACCTTTAAATTACTTTTGATTCAACCGTAAAAATTCCAAAGTAATCCGACATCTCGAGAGCTTCGAACGGTACCTACTATTTGTGCAAACAGGATTGCATAATCAAGAGGTGAATTCTAAGGTATGAATATTGTTTGCCTTTGTTTGTTTCCATATGTATATGTGTGATAGAGGATTATATGTATTGGTTGTTATTGAAAGGTGATGAAAATAGGGTTATGGACTATTTTGCATGGTTTGGTTGTATTGAATTATGGAAGGTGGATATGGTAATTGAGTTATGGAAGGTGGATATGGTGATATACTATTGAATTAATGATTATTTATGTCTATGACTCAATTGGTTTAATGGATTGGTTGGAAGGATAAATGAATCCAAACTTGATATTGGAGGATATTGTATGAATATGCATGGCATGTGAATGTAATTGGAGTATAAGAGGGTTAAAGTGACACCCTTTATGGTGTAATTAAGGCTTACTACTTAACCACTAGTTTGGTGAATTCAAATAATTGAATTGTGACGTTTGCTTGCTAATACTAGATTGCTATATATGTTTATTGTAGATAAGTAATCCGAAAAGATGGGAAGTACATTTGGGACTAGTATTGAAGAGTATACTCTATACCATATCCTTGGCATGAAAGTGAACAATTGTTTTATTATGAAAGTTTCCAAAGTTATTCAATAACATGTGATCCATAATGGTTTCGTATGATGTCCTACGTTACCAATGAACTTGTTTCCACCCTGCAAGATGTCAAGACATTCCAATACTTACTTGTTTTCCAAATCTTACATGTTTATTGCACTAATGAATGTCAGAAGGTATCTGATTACTCAAACAACATCCATGTGCTATTAATGACTCCAAAACGTTTCATTGATATACCAATAAGTTCCTACTTCATTGTTATGGCATTGATGACTCCAAAACACTTCATTGATGTGCCAATGGCTCTTACTTCATTGTTATTGCATTGATGGTCTATTTATATGTCTCTTATTGATGTATCATTATTTCAAAGCATCAAAAATGCGGTGGCGATCGAAATAACAATCTCAAAGATTAATTGAACTAAGTGATGGAAATTTTCTCTTATCGGGTGGTATCCCAGAGGCATAAGCCTATAATGGGTCGATCCCTATTTATGTGTTTATGGGTGGTATCCCAGGGGGATAAGCCTATCATGGGTCGATCCCAGTTGATATGTACTGGAGGCAGCCTAATGGTCACAGTACAGTACAGTAATGATTACAAAGATAATAAAAACGAAGGTAAAGTGATTGAATAAATACAATGTACAGGTTGTCACAAGTTCTAGTAAGTGTGGTCCACTCCTATTATGATTTATTCACTTGTTTCTGATTTCTATTGAGCTCCTATATCATATGTGATTATCTACAGCTTTACATACTCAGTACATATTTCATACTGACGTCCCCCACGGGAGACCTGCATTTCATATTGCAGGCACAGGTACCTCAGCTCATACACCGCACAAGTAGGAGCCAGGATATCCAGCTGCTTTTGGTGAGCTTCAGTTTGTTTCGGGGCTTTTCGTGTCATACCCAGTCACTGTTGGTATTGTATAGAAGTTAGTTATATGGCCAAGTGTGTCCCGACCTTAGTTAAACTCTATGTATTATCTAGAGGCTTTGTAGACCTAATGTACAGTCAAGGTAGTGTTTTGTTAATAGACGTGATGGCTCCAACGACCAAGTATTGTATATACATATATATGTGTGCTCGAGCTTATACAGGTGATTATTTCCTTTTATATGCGACATGATGTTGTCCGAATTTTGGCTTGTCATAGAGGTATGCATGGGAAGTATAAGGTTGTGAGCTGGTTCTCCTGGGCCTCCTCGGTTATGGGTGTCGGTCCACCCCAATAGGATTTGAGGCGTGACACTTAGCCTCAAGGTCATTTTGGTCTTTTAGCCTTGTCTAAACGACACTCCATTGCCACCCACCTCATTAAGGGCATTGGAATCATTTTATCTTTCGTTTGTAATATACTATATATAGTCTGTTTTAGGCCATTTCTCTTTAGTTAATGAATGATGAAAATTTGAAAAACTTATTCTCTCTTTGGAGAGTGCAACACCTTAGTATAGTTCCTCGTTAGGGCTTGGAAAAGTCATCCTTAGTATAAAGGCTTGGAAAAATCAATATTGTTCTTTGCTTGAAAATGGTGGATCTTGAGGTGAGTGATTCTTTTGGCGGTCACCGTAAGAGTGTGGTGTTGTTGTTACATTAATTAGAGGTTTACACTTTGTTTCTAAGTCTTGTAATAAATCTATATCTCACCATCTATCCTTTTATTCTTGTAATTTTGTTATTGTTTATAGTGAACTGTTTTTGTGTCTTGTTGAATTCGAAAATTTGTGTTCTTGTTGTCATCTTTTTCTTCACGATTTTTGGCTGTTTTAGGTGTTAAATACAACTTTGTTTCTTGTATTCTTGTTGTATTTGTCGAATTCGAGTGATGTCTCCATTTGGTCCACGATTTGTTGTGATTTGTGGATTATTTTGGAGGGTATATTGGACTATTTTGTGGTTGTTTCATGTTTCTCTTATTTGTATTGTATCATTTGGTATCAAAACATGGCTTGATTTTTTTCCCACAAGATCAATCTTGGGCTTGCTTGCTTGAAAATTAAAAAAAAAATGAAATCTGAAAATTTCAGAAAAAGAATAATCTATCCATTTTGTGTTCTTGGCCGAAAATTGTGTTTTTTGTTGTGTCTTGGCCGAGATTTTTACTTGTCTTTGTTATCTCTAAGTGTTAGTTTTGTTCCTCTCTAACACATTAAGTCTACATCTTGATTTAAGCTTGTATTTTGATGTTTATGTTGTGAACATAAGCTTGGCCCATTGTTGTTGAACATTATTGTGGTAGACATTGTTGTTGAGAAACTTGATTCGCCGTGTGTTTGGTGTTATTATTGTTCTTAAAAAGTTGTTGTGTTATTGTTGTTCATCCCAATTTTCACCCCTTGTTAAGACCAAAACACCACACTAAAGGACTTGGCCGTTTGTTGGAAGTTTGTAGTTGACCTTTTTGTTGCGGAATTGTTGTTGTTCTTGGGAGATTGTTATTGATTTTTGTCACGCCCCAAAATCCCATCGGGCCGGACTAGCACCCGAAGCCGAGAAGGTCCGGGAGAACCCATTCAAATACCTGTACTTTGAAACAATGATACATCAATAGGAACCAAGTAATAGACCTTCTATACAATAACAATGTAATATAGACTCATTGGTACATCAACAACGTGTTTCAGAAACATCAATATCACAACAATGAAATAGGAGCCTTTTGGTATATCAATGAAACATTTTGACACTTTATAGAATGGAAACAACTTCGTTGGTAATGTAGAACAATACATGTTTTTGGACAACCTCGGAATCTTACTTGATGGAACATTGGTGTTTTCATGCCAAAGAACATCGTTAGAGTATGCTTTACATACCTCGTTGTAGATTCGGATACCAATTCAACACAACTTCCCGCCTTTACAAATCACTTATCTACAATGAAATGTTTGGCATCTAGTATTAGCAACCCAACACCACAATTCTCTTCCATAATTCCATACAACCAATATTTGCAAAGCATTCCAAAACCAACTTGAACAATAGGTTTATGTGTATATATATATATAATCATCATTTCAATACCACATCATCACACCAAATACCTTCACAATTCAACATAATCCAACCATGCACAAGAATAATCCAACATCATTTCCAAAGTATTTTCACCGATGCTACTTCTTTATTTCTCATCTTCTTAACTTGACGATCTAATATAGCAATAGGCATTTTCTCATAGGTAAGATCTTCTGTTACTTGCACATCTTCAGTAGAAGTAATAAGGGACGGATCTCCGATGCACTTTCGAAGCATCGATACATGAAATACTGGATGCACTGATGAGAGTTCCTGGGGTAGCTCTAATTCATAAGCAACTTGCCCATATCTTCGAATAATCTTATACGGGCATATATATCGTGGACTCAACTTTCCTTTCTTGCCAAATCTCATCACCCCTTTCATTGGCGATACCTTTAAAAATACCTAATCGCCTAACGAAAACTCTAGCCCTCTTCTTCTACTATCCGCATATGACTTGTGTCGACTTTGGGCTGTTTTCAACCGTTGCTGAATCACCTTGACTTTTTCTATGGCTTGATACACAAGATCCGGTCCGAACATAAGAGTTTCACCCGCTTCGAACCATCCTATTGGTGATCTATACTTCCTCCCATATAAAGCTTCATATGGTGCCATTTTGATACTTGAATGATAGCTATTATTGTAGGCAAACTCTATAAGAGGTAAATGATCATCCCAGCTGCCTTTAAAATCTATAACAATGCTTGTAGCATATCTTCAAGTGTTTGAATGGTGCGCTCTGCTTGTCCATCCGTCTTAGGGTGAAAAGTTGTACTCAGATTCACTTGTGTTCCCAAACACCATTGGAAAGACTTCCAAAAGTTTGTGCTAAATTGAGTTCCCCGATTCGATATAATAGAAGTTGTCACTCCATGTAATCGGACTATTACTTTAACATACATCTTCGAATATTCTTCAACTGTGTAAGTGGTCCTAACTGGTAGGAAATGTGCGAATTTGGTAAGCCTATCAACAATCACCCATATAGAATCAAACTTCCGGGATATACGAGGTAAACCAATAACGAAATCCATGTTGATCATGTCCCACTTCCAGCTTGGAAGATCAATGCATTGCATATAACCTCCAGGCTTTTGATGTTCAACTTTAACTTTTTGACAATTTGGACATTCAGCTATAAATTCTGCAATGCTCTTCTTCATGTCATTTCACCAATACATATCTTTCAAATCTTGATACATTTTGGTTGATCCTGGATGAATGGAATACCTTGAAAAATGTGCCTCTGTCATAATCTTCTTTCTTAGCCCGTCTACATCCGGCACACACAATCGGTTTTGGCACTGAAGTACTCCTTCTCGCGTAAGCTCAAATGCCTTGGTTGCACCACTTTGAATGTTCTCCTTAAGCTGTAATAAAATAGGATCTGCATATTGCTTCTCTTTCACTTCAGCTACTAATGAAGATTCCGCAGCATTATGTACGATAAGCTCTTTGTCCGGAGTTTCAAGAAGGCGAACTCCCAAACTAGCTAACTGGTGAAGATCTTTAATCATCCCTTGCCTTTCTATAGGCGACATCATAGCCTTACGACTTAACGCATCAGCTACCACATTTGCTTTCCCTGGATGGTACAAGATATCAATATCATAGTCCTTTAATAGTTCAAGCCATCTCCGCTGCCTTAAATTTAGATCCTTCTGATTAAAAATATATTGCAAGCTCTTATGGTCAGTATATACATCAACATGAACCCCATATAAGTAGTGGAGCCATATCTTTAAAGCAAAAATAACTGCTGCCAGCTCAAGATCGTGTGTAGAATAATTTTTCTCATGTGGCCGCAATTGTCTAGAAGCATATGCTATTACCTTACCATGCTACATCAATACACATCCTAAACCAATTCTGGAAGCATCGCAATACACTTTATACCCTTCGGTGCCTTCTGGAAGTACCAACACGGGTGTAGAAATCAACTTGTTCTTTAAATCTTGAAAACTCTTCTCACATGCATCATTCTATTGGAATTTGGATGTTTTATGGGTTAGCTTGGTTAAGGATGCTGAAATGGAAGAAAAGTCTTTAACAAACCTTCTATAATAACCGGCCAACCCGAGAAAACTACGAATCTCCATAGGCGTTGTGGGCCTTGGCCAGTTCTTCACAGCTTTTATTTTTTGAGCATCAACCTTTATCCCTTCACTAGATACAATATGACCCAAAAATGTCACCGACTTTAACCACAACTCACATTTAGAGAACTTTGCATAAAGTTTACACTCACGAAGAGTCTGCAATGCCTGTCGTAAGTGATTGGCATGGTCCTCTTCTGATCTAGAATAAACTAGAATATCATCTATAAAAACTATCACAAATACATCCAGGAATGGCTTAAATACCCTATTCATCAAATTCATAAAAGCTGCAGGTGCATTTGTTAGCCCAAATGACATAACTAGAAACTCATAATGACCATACCGTGTTCGGAAAGCTGTCTTGGGTATATCCTTCTCTTTGACCCTCACTTGGTGGTAACCTGACCTCAAATCAATCTTAGAAAAACACTTGGCGCCCTGTAACTGATCAAATAAATCATCAATTCTTGGGAGAGAATATTTATTCTTAATAGTCACCTTATTCAATTGCCGATAATCAATACACATCCTCAGCGAGCCATCATTTTTGTGCACAAATAACACTGGTGCTCCCTAAGGGGACATACTAGGCCTTATGAATCCCTTCTCTAGCAAATTTTTCAATTGCTCTTTCAATTCTCGTAATTCTGCTGGGGCCATTCCATACGGCGGAATGGAGATTGGTCGGGTGCCTGGTATTACATCAATACCAAACTCTACTTCTCGTTCAGGAGGCAAACCTGGAAGATCTTCAGGAAATACATCAGGAAATTCATTTACCAGAGGAACAGCGTGAAGAGTTGGTGGCTCCGCTTCTGTATCCCTTACTCTAACTAAATGATATATGTATCCCTTGGAAATCATTCTTTTTGCCTTAAAATAAGAAATAAATCTACCTCTTGGCGTGCTAATTTCACCTTTCCATTCAAGGATTGATTTATTTGGAAAATGGAAATATACCTTTTTCGTGCAACAATCAATTGTGGCATAACAAGACGCCAACCAGTCCATACCCATTATAACATCAAAATCTACCATTTCTAACTGTACAAGATCAGCCATCGTATCACGACCACCAACAGTTACTATGCAGTTTCGATAAACCCTTCTAGCTATAATAGATTCCCCAACCGGTGTGGATACTTCAAATGGCTTAACTAATAGTTCGGGTATTCTTTCGAACTTTCCAGCAACCAATGGAGTAACATAAGATAATGTAGAACTGGGATCAATTAAGGCATATAAATCGAATGAAAAGATAGACAACGTACCCGTAACCACATCTGGGGAAGCCTCTAAATTTTGTCGATCTGCTAGAGCATATGTACGATTTTGAGCCCCGCTAGAACTCGTGGATCCTCTATCACCTCTAACATGACCCATTGGTTGTGCACCCCTTCCTGAATAAGGCATCGATGATGATGATGCAACAAATAACCCTGTAGGTCGTGCCATACCCCCTATGTCCCTTCGTGGGCATTCCCTCATCATATGCCCCGACATACCGCACCAAAAGCAAACATTGGTCCCCAGCTGACATACGCCCAAATGATACCTTCTACATTTATTGCATGGCTCTCGAGGAGGTCTCGATTGGCTCATATTCCCTTGCCCTTGGTACCCCATTATCCGCGAACTCTGACTCTTACTTCTATGCCCAAATTGATTTTCTCTGGACCCTTGGAACTGTGGTGGGGCACTAGCTGCAGAATAAGAAGATAATGGCCTAGGTGGTCTAGCAGAAAACTGTGGTCTGAACCCTCCTTGAGATGCCATGAACTGCCCTGTAGATCTGGCCCTCTTGGAATATTCTCTTTCTGATTCCTGTGTTCTTCTCCTCTGCCTCTGATCTTCCATTTTCTGTGCAAAAGCTTGGATCCTCGCTATGTCCATATATTTGTTCAAAGCGGCAATAGTACAATCTCTAACCAGATATGGATCTAGCCTATCCACATATTGATGAACTCTGTCATCCATAGTAGCTAGCACATTAGGAGCATATCTTGACAAGGAATTAAATCGGAGATTATACTCCCTCACGCTCATATTCCCCTGACGAAGATTTAAAAACTGATCTGCATAGGCCTGACGAATCTCAAATGGAAGATAATGATCAAGAAATGCCTCTTTGAACTCTTTCCAAGTAGCTGGGGGTGAATCAATACCCCTAGACCATTTCCAGTCCTCATACCAATATATAGCCTCCCCTTTAAATCTATACGCCGCTAACTCTACTGTCTCTCTACCCGTTACATGCATAACATCTAAGGCCCTTTGAATTTGATCAATAAAGTCCTGTGGGTCCTCGTTAAGATCTGATCCAGTAAAAGTGGGAGGATCCATCTTAAGAAAATCCTGTGTTCGAAGACTAGCCGCCCTATCTATACCACTAGGACCTGCAGTAGGAATGGCTTGCCCTTGAGCTTACCCAGCAACTATACGAGTCAAAAGTTGCACTGTATTTCTAAGATCTTAATCAACAACATTAATAGGTGGCTCTGGGGATATAGTTCTCCTCCCCCTTATTTCTTCCGAACTGGGGGAAGTTTCTGATGCATGCTCAGTTGGAGCCTCACTTTGATTAGCTGGTATAGTGGGTGACTTACTAGTCCCCTCTCCAGCAGCCACATCTACTTGCTTATCGGTATTCTTGCTTCTGGTAACCGGCATCATTACTATAATAAGAGAAACAAACTGATTCAGTGGTCAACTATGACTTCAAATACAATATAAGCTCTTTCGCACGATCTAAGACATGAAGAAAAGAAACAATTCCTAAATGTCCATAGCCTCCTGTTTATAGATGCGGTGCACAACACACCGATAAACAAGACTCTACATAGACACGGCTTTATAGACTCACTAGGACGAACTTCTCTGATACCACTTTTGTCACGCCCCAAAATCCCATCGAGCCGACTGGCACCCGAAGCCGAGAAGGCCCGGGAGAACCCGTTCAAATACCTGTACTTTCACTTACATGTCACAAAAAATTTAGACAGCACTTCTTTGCATATAGAAGGGTCTAATTACCTGTATCAGCACAATACGCACAAATATATATATATATAATACTTGGCCGTCGGGGCCACCACATATACAAATATAACATCACTATATAAACCTCCATGACTTTACCCTTCCTTATGTCTACAAAGCCTCTAGGATATACATAACATAACTAGGGTCGGGACAAACCCCTCCCACACATGACTCCTGTACAATAACAAAACATAAGGAACCGACTCGGAAAGCTCTGAAGCAAACTGGAGCTCACCAACAATAGCTGTATGACCTGGCTCCTACTTGTGCGATGTATGAGCTGAGGTACCTGTGCCTGCAACATGAAATGCAGGTCCCCGTAGGGGACGTCAGTACGAAATATGTACTGAGTATGTAAAGCTGTAGATAATCACATATGATATAGGAGCTCAATAGAAATCAGAAACAAGTGAATAAATCATAATAGGAGTGGACCACACTTACTAGAACTTGTGACAACCTGTACATTGTATTTATTCAATCACTTTACCTTCGTTTTTATCGTCTTTGTAATCATTACTGTACTGTACTATGACCATTAGGCTGCCAGCAGTACATATCAACTGGGATCGACCCATGCTAGGCTTATGCCCCTAGGATACCACCCATAAACACATAAATAAGGATCGACCCATGCTAGGCTTATGCCCCTGGGATACCACCCGATAAGAGAACTTTCATCACTTAGTTCAATTAATCTTTGAGATTGGTATTTCGGTCGCCACCACATTTTTGATACTTTGAAACAATGATACATCAATAGGAACCAAGTAATAGACCTTCTATACAATAACAATGTAATAAAGACTCATTGGTACATCAACAACGTGTTTCAGAATCATCAATATCACAACAATGAAATAGGAGCCTTTTGGTATATCAATGAAACATTTTGACACTTTATAGAATGGAAACAACTTCGTTGGTAATGTAGAACAATACATGTTTTTGGATAACCTCGGAATCTTACTTGATGGAACATTGGTGTTTTCATGCCAAAGAACATCGTTAGAGTATGCTTTACATACCTCGTTGTAGATTCGGATACCAATTCAACACAACTTTCCGCCTTTACAAATCACTTATCTACAATGAAATGTTTGGCATCTAGTATTAGCAACCCAACACCACAATTCTCTTCCATAATTCCATACAACCAATATTTGCAAAGCATTCCAAAACCAACTTGAACAATAGGTTTATGTGTATATATATATATAATCATCATTTCAATACCACATCATCACACCAAATACCTTCACAATTTAACATAATCCAACCATGCACAAGAATAATCCAACATCATTTCCAATCATCTTTCAACAACAATCAAATAACATACTTCTTATGCTCACACGCATATATATACATATCCATATAAATACCACCAACATAATTTACATCTTTACCATAAAATGGACCTTTTAATTTCGAAGTACTGTTGGGACAAATAAGGGGTGCTTCTCGAAGCCCTCGAGATGGTGAACACAACTACGGAATCAATTTGGATTTTCTACGGTTGAATCACAAGATAATTGGAGTTGAACTTAGGCTAGGGTTTCTTATTCTTCAATAATTGGATGATAAATGATGGATATGAGGCTAAGTATATGTATATAATGACCAATTTTCGTCCATGAGGTGACGGAAAATGACCATATTGCCCTTAAAATTTTAAGTAAATCTGAATCTGTCCATGGTGGACTGTTTTGATAAGCTAAAGTAGATCGACCATAACTCTTTGCTCCGATATCGGATTTGGGTGAAATTGGTATCGTTGGAAAGATAATTCAAAGGTCTTTCATTTCATATTAAGTAGGCTACCCAGTTCGTCCTGTAAAAGGATTTATGATCGTTTGAAGTTGACCCTAAAAATCTGTTTTGAGAGGCTAAAGTAAAACGAGTATAACTCCTTACTCAGATGTTGGATTTGGATGAAACCAATTGCATTGGAAAGAAGACTCAAAATTCTTTCTTGGTCGCAGCTCTCCCAGTTCATTATATTGAGGGAGTTATGATCGTTCAAAGTTGACCCAAAAAAAACTGGCAGGCCTCAGTAGTTTGTGTGCAGGAATTTTTCCTGTACATTTACTATTCACAATATCCCGGCCACCATTTTATAGTTTCGAACGTGCTTGATTATATTCGAAACTTATCCATTTTTGGAAATCTTTATATCGTTGAAAAGCTTATTCAATAACCTTCGTATGGAACCATCGACGGGCAAATTCCGGTATAAATAAAATAAAAAATTAATTTCATATAAATAAGACCAATACACGTACTTGAATACGCCAATACATGTATTTGAATACGGGGTGTTGCAATTTTCTTGGTGATTGTTGAAGTGTTCTTGATGTTCTTCCAAACCTTCATACCTTGTTTAAATAAAGTGAAAGTTAGATCCAAAAAGGTGAAGGAAAAAGTGTGAGAACTTTGTTAGTCTTGAAAGACTTACCATCACTCACCAACAAGTCAATCACATCTCAATCACTTTTTCAAAAAAACAAGGGTCCATATTTTAAGGAAAAGTACTACAAAAGTCAAGTCTTGAAATTTGAAACTTGAAAAAAATGGCTCAAAACTTATTCTTCCCTCCTTAAAACAAATTCCACCCATCCAAATTAAAATTGGTCAAGACTTGGGCTTTGGAAAATAAAAATTGTAGAAACCGCAACCAATACGTGGCTGCCATGTCATCAAGTTACTGTTCATGCATCAAATTTTGACTCAAATTTTAGATTATTAGTTTCACTTTATTGTTTCCTTAGTTTCCTGTCTTGATTCTAGAATTAGTTAACAACTAGTAATCACATACTTAGTTGTAGATTAATTGTTGAATCCGTTCCTTTCGTGTCTTCGTTATTTGTGTGCTTTTTCTTGTTTTTAACTCGTAGTAACTTCTTTGTTTCAAGTTCGTAAGTAAATTTTATTTTATGTGTCTTGAGTCGATCAAATAAGAATCTATTCCGACTGGCAAATAGAATTGACTTCCTATTGACTACCAGAGTATAAGAAACTTTCAATATTCGCTGCTCCAATTGTAAGAATCACAAAGATGAGTGTATACGAGTGTTAATAAGAAGCTTTACTACTAATCTTGTTTGTTCATTCTGTAGGTACAAAGGTGGTATAAGGGGAACATGTCTTTGATAGCCGGGGATTATTGTGACTACAATATGGGAGACTATGATTGTAGTGAGGGGTTTTATGGCTACGAAGTTGAGGGAAATTGTGGGGGCTGTGAAAATAGCCATGATCAAAACTTGGGCAGATTTGAGGGTCTCGGGTTTAGGGAAGAAAATGAGAGGAATGATGTGCCTAGTGCTTATGGTGAATTTGGATATGATATAGGACCTCGTGATGGTTCTTATGATGAAGTTGGGTCATGTGAGGAGTCATATACTTCCCACTCTGAACTTATATTTGGTGTTAGGTATAACTCTTTTATTCGCAAAGCTTATGAGAGCTATGATGAGCGTGTGCGCGTGAAGTGTGAAAGATCACATTCTTCACCTTGTAGTACTTCTTATCAAAGTCAACATGGTGTGATTGTTTATACTAGCTATAGTAGAGGTTGTCCCATGAGAAGAAGAGGGCAAACATCTCCAAAACCGACGGGTACTCATGTGCCTTACAATGTTGATTCAAGAAGGAGTGTACACTCCGAAAAGGTGACTATTTGTGGGATATTGGGCTGCCTTATGGTGTTGAATGATAGGTACTATGGAAACTACATTCTTCCGTCCATTGTTGACTACTTAGGGTTATTTCGAGAGCCTTTACTTGTTCCATACTACTTGGGCGAGTTCAAGGTTACCGAGAGGGTAAAAGTTGTCTTCTCCCAATTTGATTACCATGAGGAGGTATGATGAGATGTTTTTTTCCTTAACCTACGGTCATATGAGCTTGGGTGCTGATTGGTTTGCACAACATCAAGTTCCTAACGTGCAAAATTGGCCTAATATTGTAAGAGACCAATGGGGAAATCGCCTCATAACGTACTTGCTACCCAAACCGCAAAGAGAAATACTTACCTACTCCAATCTGATTTATGATGAGAGACAAAAGATTGAGAGGAGTAAGAGAGTGCAAGGTGGTAATTCGAGAGTGGAAATAGGAGAGGATATGTGGAGAAAAGTGAGGGGATTGCCACCAAACCATGCTAACATTGGTTGTCCTTCCATTTCTAAGGACATTTGTGTAGGTACCAACATGGCAAGCGAAGGCAAACAATGCCAAAAGAAAGTTGCTGCCCAAGCTTGTGGAGGACCTTCACCTCACAGCAAGGAAGAGTTTACTCAAGATCTTAAAGGTAAAATAGCTAACTCTTACACTTTAGTGCATGTGAATGACAATTGTGTGGCTAGTAAGCCATTGAGTGTGAGTAGTAACTTACTTATTTATGAGTCTAATGATTCCTTGCCTCTTGTTGATGATGTATATATTGTGAGTTTGGATACACTAGTTGATCCTATTGATGACAAAATTGACTCTTCTTGTGAGATCAATTTATGTCCACCTAGTGTTGAAGCCTATATGTTGAACGGAAGTACATCGTCTTGTGTAATTGGTGTTGATCAACTTGTTTGTGAAAATTGTCCCCCACTTGAGTATGTGTGTTATGTGCTTAATAGAACTCAAGTGAGTAATGTATTTGAAAATGTTGGTCAACAAAGTGGGAGTGAACCCGAGATTTCTTCTTAGGGTAATCTTGTGTTTGGAACATCCTTGAAACTTGATATTGATCATTTAGAGTGTGAGGAACTTGCTTATTCCAAATTTGTCCATGAGGTAGATCGCACTCTCTTTAGGTGTAATGTCTTGTTTGAAGATGATTTAAACACTTCTAATAAAGCTAGTGGTGAAAATAATGGTATAGCTTGCCTTGGAAGCTATAGCCTATATGCTAACCCACTTTGGTGTGACAACATTCCTCCTAAAAATGAAAATCTCTTCTTGGAAGATGAGAGTACTCTTAAGGGTAAGGAATGTGTAGTTGCGGAAGCTACCTCTTCTTTTACTTTGTGTGACTTTATTGTTGAGAGTACTCATATTGGGAAACTAGTAGGGAGTACACACATGAGGGCATCTTGGTAGAAGTCGATTTGAGTGATACCATTCTCTACTCTCCATTTTCTTTGGATGATATGTATGCTATTATAGAGAGTATGTCATTTAGTTTGGGAGTAGACCATAGGAAAGGGAAGTGTTGTCTAGACCCGTGACTATGGCCACTTTTCCCATTTGACCCTGGTGCCAAATGTAGAAATGGTGATGTTGGTGCACCCAACTTGTTTCTTGGTCTACATGACAAGCAAAGTATCACTCTTGGTGTATCCCATAACCAAATCCTTCGTACATCTTTCATTGAGTTTTTAATACTCACTTCAAAGGATTCTTGGTTATACTTCAAGTATGTACCCCCTTGGTGTGATGATGTTTATTGTTGTGCTAACCCTAACCCTCATGCCATGAGGATGTTGTGCTTGTTTGTCTTTTCTCTTATTTTACAAGGTACAAATTCGAGGTCGAATCATTTTCAAGAAGGGGAGGATGATACAAGTGAAATGGCCGCCTTACTTTCTTGTAATCACTTATAATCGTTTGTTTATATCTAATGTAATCCATTTGTGTTCTTGTCTTGTAACCGTGTGTTGTTGTTATTGCATCTTGTTCATCAAGTGTTGTTGTTGTTTTTAGTGTGTTTTACTCTTGATATCATTTCCTTTCTTGTTCTTCTTGTGAATCCGAGAGAGTCAAAAGGGGTCCTCGGTTCTTCAAATCGTTGACTATTTTGGTATATGTTTTGTGTCTTCCTTGTCAATCTTGTATCATTTGGTATCAAATTTGAGCTTGATTTCGTTCCTACGAAGTCAATCTTGGGTTTGTTATCTTAAAAATTGTAAAAAAAAAAAAAAAAATCAAAATCGAAAATTTCAAAAGAAAAGTACTATTCCAGTTTTTGACCCTAGGTCAAAATTTGAGTCTTTGATTTTGTTGTTTTCTTGTGTTTTTAGTGTTAGATTCTTATTCTCTAACACTATAGGAGTCTAGGGTTCGAATTCGAGCTAAATCGGAGTTGATTTGAGTGTTCTACCCTTGATGTGGGCTTAAACTTGAAGAAAGAGAGGTGGGTTCGAGATCTAGAATTTTTAGTTGAGAAATTAAATAAATTGATGTTTGGAATGTGTTTAGAAGGTTGAAAATAGCCTTGGTTCAAAATGTCATCGCATTCCGATCATCGGTTCAAGAGTTAGAGATTTTTGAAGTTCTTGGTGTTCTTGAGTGTTCTTGAGAAGATTCAAACCTTCATCTTGAATTCTTTTCAAAATGTGGTGTTTGATCCTCAAAATTGAAGAAAAATTTGTATTGACTGAGTGACTAATTTATAGGTACCATGACTTTGGGAGATGAGATCCAACCTATCTCAAAAGAGGCGATAATGAAAGCTCTCATGGATTGGCGACAAGAATTGAATAGTTGGAAAAAGGATGGGTCACGTTTAGAAGGAAACATGGAAAAGGTGACATGTCTTACTACCCAAACCCCACCAAATGTACCCCAACCACCACAATTCCACCAACAAACACCTCATTACCAAAGACCACATCCGATTTCACTTAAAGAACATGTTCCCACTACAAACCAAGTTCCTGGCGACATTGTTCATCCAACCCAAATCCAAATTGAGAAGACCGATTCTAACATAGAACCTTTGTCACTCGCTATTCATGATGTTAGTATTTTACCTAGTATCACTCTTTTATTTGTGCAGGTTCATGAACAAATAATATCAAATGAGGATGCAAGAAGAATGCCATATAAAAATGAACTTAAAAGCCTAAAGGAGTTCTTACCAAAGAATTCCAAACTTGAAAGGTGCAACGACAAGTTGATAAAGGATTTGGATTCGAGGATGAATCCTCTTCAAGAAAGGGAGGATGATACAAGATCAATGGGCTCCACTCCTTTGGGGATCAATGCTTCAAGGATCACATCTATGGATCCAAGATTTGGTTGTTTTAGGGGAACAAATACGTGTGTGGATGATAGATTGGAGCGCGGGAGAAACAACATTTGATGATGTCATCCACGGGAACATTGAGCCACGACGTGTTTGGAAGATAGCGTGGGCTTCGAGAGAGCATGGACGCCCATGACATTATTTTGGGCTTTGGGTCACTTTTGGGCCCAATAACTTTTAGGGTCACTTTTGGGCCCATTGTGTAATAAAGACCCATGACCTATAGCTAGTTTGCCTTCATTTTAAGGGGATATTTTAGATGACATATTTGTAGCCTCTTTTGAGAGCCTCTTTCAAGATGGAATCCTTGGGCAAGGTGGAATCCTTATGTTGATGATTTTCTTAGAAACGGAGATTGCTTGGGGATTCCGGTTCCCTTGAGGTCACGTAAGAGATAGGTTTAGGTTGTGTGTGATATTAAAGGTCCAAAAGTGGAATAAGCTTTTGGATTGTTAATATTACATCTTCATTTTTCTATCTATCTATCTTTACTTTCTTGTAATCGTTTGTCTATATCTAGTGTAATCCATTTGTGTTCTTGTCTTGTAACCGTGTGTTGTTGTTATTGCATCTTGTTCATCAAATGTTGTTGTTGTTTTTAGTGTGTTTTACTCTTGATATCATTTCCTTTCTTGTTCTTCTTGTGAATCCGAGAGAGGTCATCAAATGGGGTCCTCGGTTCTTCTAATCGTTGACTATTTTGGTGTATGTTTTTGTGTCTTCCTTGTCGATCTTGTATCAGAGGGAGTATATAATAATAATGGAATAAGTTATCTGATATACATTTGTTCCCAACCCACTTAGGATCATGTGATTGGAGTAGCTGAAGGACTTGTTTAGTCTAATTAAAATTAATTATTTGAATATGAATGCACATCTAAATAATTATTATATATTCAAATATAGTTTGATGCAATCATCCAACAGTGTGATCTAGCGGTTCAATGAATCTGGGTTGAACATCAAAATACTAGGTGGTTTCTTTCCATTTATTTTAATATTGATGGACATAGTTACATGATACCTATTGTCGTTGGGAGGTTGCAGATATGCCGTAAAATTAGTTGAGGTGCGTGTAAGCTAGTCCGGACACCACGGTTATCAAGAAAAATTGGTGTAATATTACGACCCCAAAAAATATGTAAACAATACAAATCCCGATAGTTTGAAGCTTAATTGCAAAAAAAGATGATATTTTGCATATTTACTGAAAATCTCAATTTTGAGTTCGTCGAGATACACAATTAGTTTTTGATACATTCAATGAAGATACATTTTTCTTTGTAAAGACATGTAAATAGCTTTCAATATATATATATATATATATATATATATATATATATATATATATATATATATATATATATATATTGAGATATATAATTAGCTCTTGGTATATCTAATTCAATACATAATTAATTGAGATTTTTATAATTATTTTATAAGTGTGGAAATCTGTATAAATATGATAAGTTAAGGATGGAGTTATGTTATTTTTTCATAAAAAAATAAATCAAATTACCTTTCTTAGATGATTAATTGCAACTTATAGCAAAACTTTTAAGTTTGCAAGTTATAGCAAAATTTAGTTCAAAATTTTTTTAAAAAATATTTTTTCTTTTAAATTTAAAAGAAAATACAAATTTTATATAAGGAAAAAAGATTTTATACCCATAAAAAGAGATGATAGTTATTATTAGGAAATCTATTATCCCTTTTTTTCTCTGAAACAGTTTTACTCCTCCTTCAAAGCATCTATACGATTTTTTCATCAGTACCCCATTATCAAACAGGATTTTCTTTTTCATCATCTCAATTTTGTTTAAAAATTTCTTCTACTTCTTATAAAAAAATTATTACTATAACTATATTCTTTTCCTTGTTCGATGGATAGGGATACTGCTATAACTTTTATCAAATCTTCATTATCAAAAATTAAAATTTTCTTCTTCTTCACGATGTTCTCTTAAATTAGTTCACCATAGTTTTCTTCTTCTTCTTCTAAAAAAATACTGATATAAATATTTTACTTGATTCAGATTTAAAATGGATGGTGATAGTTTGCATTCTTTACTTTTGATGCACGGAGGAAAATGAGATGTAACTAATATTTAGTAATTTTTGTATATGAATCAAAATACAAGACAAAACACGGCTTCATCCTCAGAATTCAACAATTTCACTAAGTAAATTATAGTTTCATAATATTATTTCTTCACACCGCTTTCTATATTTTTTTCATATAATATTTAAAAAATAATAATTAAATAACTAATCGAGAACGAATTTGTGAATTCTTTTCATATCACATATTTATGTGCTAATTAAATAACCATACAAAACATCAACTTTTATAAATTTTCGATGTTTGTAGAAGGTAATCAAATCATCATTCGGCACATCAATTTTTATATCCTTTTCATACCATATTTGTAGGAGGTAAGCAAATAATTATTTGAGACACCAATTTTTATACTTTTTTTATAATCATGTTTCTAGGTGCTAATTAAGTAACCATACGAGACAACTTTTGTAGCTTTTCACATGATGATTCTAGAAGGTAACTAAATAACCATTTGAGACACTAATTTCTATACTCTTTTCATACTATGTTTTTATACCTTTTTTCGCACCATATTTTTAAAATATATATGTCATACCAAATTCATATCATTTTCATACAATGTTTGAACATATTTCTATATCATTTTCATGCAATGTTTGGGATTCAAAGTTGCTTCAATTTTAATGAGTATATAAATTGAACATATTATTCAGGATTTTTCTTAAAATTTTTATGTATGAAATCTGTATAAAATCAATATGAAGTATCAATATTTCGCTCGAGGTTTAGACATGATTCATGAACATCTATCACAACCACAAATAGAAAAATAAAAACTTTGTTGCGACTATAATGAGAATTCACATGAAATTTGAAAAGGAAGAAAACACTTCTGGAGATATCAACAAATCTCACATTAGATAAGAATGAAAAAGATAAGTAAAGTAATATGTTAATAAAGGTAAACCCAATTTTTTCTCCAAAGAAATAGTTTGAGTATGTATATATATATATATAAAATATTTTGAGTATGAATGAAGAAGAAACGTGTTTAAGTCCAAAAAAGTTTTCTTTTAATAAAGTATTTTAAAAAAGTGTAAAACCTTTTGGAATAGATAAACATAGAGATAATAAATGAAAATATTTATTTGTACCATAATATACTTTTACTATAATTATCAACATACTATTTAAGGAGAAATTGAATAGTGTCCTACAAAAAGAGGATTAATTTTATGGGATATAACTATATAACTTAGCAAACATAAACTCCTAATTAATCTATTTAATCTAAGCTTCAATTAATTAAATTTATATCCACTTTTGCCTATTAATTATCCCTAACTACAATCCATAGTCTCTCCTTATGTATTTTTTCTTTTTCTCTGTTTTCTATTACTCTACCCCACCCCACCCCACCCCACCCCACCCCACGCCTTTTTTTTTTTCATTTTCAGCTCTTTTCTTCATTTTTTCTCTTTTTTTTTTGTTTTTTTTTGTTTTCACTTTCTTTTTTTCACTTTTTTCATTTTTTTCATTATTTTTTTTTTCCTTTTTCTTTTTCCTTTTCCTTTTTTCTTTTTTCTCTATTTTCCATTACTCTCCTTATTTTTTTTTTGTATTTTTTCTCCTTCTTTTTCTCTCATTTTTTCTGCTTTTTTTCTCCTTCTTTTTATTTGTGTGAACTAACAAACACAAATATAAGCGTGAACTATAAAATATAAATACAAATATGAACCATAACATACAGATACAAATGTGAGATATAAAATACAAATATACAAATACAAATGTGAATTATAACATACAAATACAAGTGTGAACTATAAAATACAAATACAAATGAGAACTATCATTTGCATTTTTTAATTATTGAAAAGAAACGATTGTTTTTCTTTCTACGAATAATTGTTTGTATTTATTGATACAAATAAATACAATTCAAATTTTTATACAAATACAATATATATATAAATACATATTGTATTTATATTTGTATTTGTAAAATCATTTATTTTATTTATTTGCAATTGTATTTGTATCAAGTGATATTTGTTTATTTACAAATATGAATGTTAATTTTGACATACAAATACAAAACGATACATTTGTATCAAATGATACAGAGAAAAGACATTCCCCCCCCCCCCCCCCCCCCCCCCCAAACTTGTACTTCCAACTTACTTTAACACTTAAACTTAACTTCCGTAGGGTGTGAAGAAGAAAAAAAATGGGGGTGGGGGTGCCTTTTTTATCTAATATATATATGTTTATATAAATAAAATAGTATATATATATATATATATATATATATATATATATATATTTTAAATACATAAAAATAATGTGTGGGGGATTTTTTTTTAATAGAAAAATCGTACTTCTTACGTGGCAATGACGTGGCAGTGACGTGGTGTTGATGTGTAGGCGAGTGTAACACACTCTCCGTTGTGAGAGTGGTATTTAGATTTGAGGGGTGAAAATAATATAATTTAAAGATGTTAAGGGGGTAAATAAATGGAAGTTAAGTTTAAGTGCTAAAATGAGCTGGGAGGACAAGTTCGGAGGGGGAGAGATGTCTTTTCTAAATGATACATTACATATTTATATATTTTAGAATCAAGAAAATACAATTAATACATCTACTTGTTTGTATACAAATACAAATGATAAATTGTACATAACCACGGCTAAATATAATATGCAATCAACTTACAAATACAAATACAAAAAAATTCTATAAAAATAAAAAAAACATCGACGAAAATAGAATACAAATATAATTTAAATATACAAACACAATAAAACCACAATACAAATATAATCCAATATAATATATAGTCAATTATAAAATACAAATACAAAATAGTTCTTTAAAATACAAGTGCAAATTATATAAAATATAAATAATGGTGCGAACTAACAAATACAAATGCGAAATACAAATACAAGCGCGAACTTTAAAATACAAATACAGTTGTATCAATGAATACAAAAATATAAATGACAGTGTGACTATAAATACGATAAACAATTGTGGTATTTACGTTATCATCCATGACTTGTGCTCGAGTACCCATATTTTTTAAAAATAGAAAAAATAGAAAATAGAAAAAATGATAAAGAAAATAAGTATAAAAAAAATAAAAAATCAAAGAAGAAAGAGAAATAGAAGTTAGAGACAAAAAAGAGAAAAAAAATGAAAAAAACAAAAATAGAAAAAAGAATAAGAAAAAATGAGAAAAACACGAAAAAGAAAAAATATAAAAAGAAAAAAAGAAAAAAATGGTAGTGTTTTTGGCGAGACTAAATATGTAATATATTTATGTTTTTTATGAATACAGACCATTAAGTAAAAGTGAATATAACAGTTTGTGAATCTAATACAACGGCTAAATAGGTACAACATTTATATTTTATATGAATATAGACTATTGATAAAATCAAATACAATGAAGGTAAATTAAATACAACGACTATAAATGATAATTATGTAAAATATGACCATGAAAGGTAAGTTTTACAATAAAATATCGCTATTTTTGAAAGATATCCTAATTTTATTGTATAAATATAATTTTGAATTTTATATAAAATAAAATAAATATATATTTTAAAAAATTGCTATAACTTAAAATTAAATAGTTATTGATGCAACTATCTAAAAACTGTTTGGTATAAATACTCCTTTTCACCACACACACACAAAAAAAACTTATACTCCTAATTTTTAATTTAATAAATGTATAGGGATAATTTTCACAACAAATAGTAGGGGCGTTAAAATGGCATAAAGCCCAATTACATTTCTATATATAAACCTAAAATGGCATCATCCGAAACCCAGCTCCTTGTTATCACTGCTACACTGTGAACCGCCATTGATACCCAACGGACCACATTTTTTTCACAGCAAAAAATGGCATCATTCGAAACAATAAGCAGGCAAGTTCCCCCTACGTTTTGGTCTTTTACGGTTCTGAAAATCAACAGAGCACCCATAATATTATTCATATATTCATATATATTTTTTTTTGTGTGTGTGATGTGAATGAATATATATACAGGCAAGCTCCGCAACTAGTTAATGTATTAAAGGAGATGAAAGCTGGATTGGATACAGTTAATTCTAAACTACAAGCTTTAACTGCAAAGGTTAGTTTTTTTTTGTTTTTTTTTTTTTGGAAAAAAATTACTTGTTGTGGATATAGTTGATTAAATATTGATACTCGAGTTATAGCGTTGATGGATAGTGTTAGCTGGTACTTATTGCTTGTGGGAGGTGGTAGGTATCCCCGTGTGATTAGTTGAGGTGTGCTCAAGGTGGAATATTTGTTTGATACTGGAGTTCTAGACTTGGTGGATACAGTTACCTGCTGTCGCTGGTGAGAGGTGGCAGGTATCTGTGTATTAAGTTAGGTGGGTCAAGCTGGCTTGGACACCACGGTTATAATTTTAAAAAATATTGATACCGGAGTTCTAGTCTTGTTGGATAGTGTTATCTGGTGGGAGATGGTAGGTATCCTATGGAATTAGTTGAGGACGCAAGCTGGTCGGTATATTATGGTTATAGAAAAAATATTGATACTTGATAATTCGGAAGAATAAGAATTTATGGAGAATAATGTTAGGATGAATGTTTTTTTTTTCGATGTGGTGAAACCATGTGAAAATACAAGAAAAAAAAAACTGTTGAGTTTTTCCTATCAGTTGAAATGTCACTCTGACAGAGTTACCCTTCTGTCACCCAATATCTGTGCTTGTATGCGGTAGTAAATACTAAACACCTGTGCAGCGGAAAAAAGAAGGGAAAAATTGATATGGTTTACCAAACAGTAATGTTAAAGTATAATTGATGAAATCAGTAGTAGTAAATTAAAGGAAGAATTCCCAATAAAGTTTCATGTTTTATGTGGCTGCTAGCTAAGGAAGCAGCTCTGACTCGGGATAATGTAAAAAGGGGATAACCTTATGTTCTAGGTGTTTCCTATGTGGGGAAACCTCAGAAACCGTAAACCATCTGTTTCTACACTACAAATATACTCAGCAGCTATGGAGAATATTTTTGATCCTTAAAGGCATATATTGGAGTATGCCGAGGAGAGTCACTGAAGCTCTAAAAAGCTTGGAGGAGGCAGGCGTCCATGCTAAAGACAGAGCTAGATGGAGAATTATCCCTGCTTCAATATGGAGGGCAATTTGGAAAGAAAGGAACTCTAGGTGTTTCGAGAGCATAGAGAATAGTGTACAGAAAGTTAAACTAAACTGCATTTTGTTGTTATGTTTTTGGTGTAATCAGTTATACTCAAATGACACTGTCATATAATTGATGTTTTAGACTCAGTATAGATATAGAGCAGTGGAGTTTGGAGTACATCTGCATATTGTGATATAATACAAAGTTACCAAGTTCAAAAAAAGAAAGAAACCAGAAACATGGTTCAATCGGAACTCTGCAGGGAAAATTAATAAAGTCTACCAAGGTTTCGACTTCATTTACTAACTCTAAAGTTCGCCGGAATATAACCTGCAGTAGAAATCAGCTTTTATCTTCAAACATGATTTTTGGTGTCTTCAAAACCCATTCTTAGTGTTATGTTGAAGATCAGTTGTTATTCTTACATTTGGTTTATTGCTTGTCTAGATTTTTTCTATTCTTGCTATAGAGACTTGCGTATCGTCTGGGTAAGTGTGAAATTAGAGAACTTTTAGTTAGTTTACCTTGTTTATTACTGTATTTGATTTATATGGACGTCCAACATTGAATGGTTGCAGAGGATGCATATAACTGACTAGTTAGTTTACCTTGTTTATTACTGTATTTGATTTATATGGACGTCCAACATTGAATGGTTGCAGAGGATGCACATAACCGACTATAACTGGTTTAGGATTGAGACACAGTTAAATGATTGATCGCTTTCTTTTATCAAATCTTAACATTGTTTCCTACTTATAAAACATATAGTCGCTGCCTATATATGACCTGGATCATCATTCCCATGCCACCACCCTATTACCTCTTATGAGGTTCAAGTTTTTTCTTTGAGAAATTTATTAGGTTATATTTTACTTTATGTGCAATCAAACATTGAAGAAGTATTTAGTAAATGGTTTCGTTTTGTAAAACTTTTTTGAAACAATAGTCTTTTGGGTGCACAATCCAACCTTCTCCCCTTTAAGCAAATATGGACTAATATGTTAGATGCTCTAACTATATGGGTTTTCCATGTGATAGGTGTTAGCACCAATAGTATATGATCTTCCTAGTTAGTATTCATTCATGATGTGTTCAGTTTAGTTTTAGTCGATGTCTATGCTGCCAGTATCAGAAAGTCCAAGTCTATGCTTGATTGAAATACCTGCTCAATTTTAAAGGATATATAGCAGTATATGTGACTCAATGTTAGTAGTCCATAAAATCAATGCCTTTCGCAGGGCACTCCTGTAACTAGATTACAGAAAACAGTCCACTGCAGCATCCATTTCGGTTGAATGTGCCTTATTATTTACGTGTCATCTGTGTAGGAAAGAATGAAAATAGCACTATATCAACTTGATGTGCCTGTTTCCTCTTCCCAATTCCCATGCAATTTGTTGCAGGTGAAAGCGGATCACTTTCCAACAGCAGATGGAATAAGTTATCTTGAAACGAAGCATCTGCTACTTCTGAATTATTGTCAGGCACTTGTCTATTATTTGCTCCGCAAGGCAAAAGGACTCTCAATTGAAGGGCATCCAGTTGTTCGGAGTCTGGTAGAGATAAGATTGTTTCTGGAGAAGGTATGTTGATCTCTTCCTCAACTTGGGTACTCCTGTCTCTCCAGCTCCTCTTGGGTGCTTTTCTGCCCTTAATTGCAGTGTCCTTACCATCATGCTCTGTGCAGATTCGCCCCATTGACAAAAAACTACAGTATCAAATCCAGAAGCTCACAAGAGATGGTGACACAGCTTCTGAGAAGTCAGTTATAAGTGAGAAGGGAACAGATACTCAGAAAGAGGATCTATTGAAGTATCGTCCAAATCCTGATATGCTTAAACCAACTGCCACTGCAGAGGTAGGTGATTGGTACATGACGATGAAATGGCCATTTTAGTTTCTTTCTCTTCCTGTTCAAAAGTGTTGGCTCGATCTTTTGCAATTTTAAAAGTTGAAGTTATAATTTAACTCACTCAGTTCATATGATTTCTTGAGGTAAAGAGATGGTTGAATGTTTTTTGTCTTGAACTACAGGATGGTGCTAACGTATATCGCCCCCCCAAACTTGTACCTGCTTTTATGGACAAGGATAAGATGTCGAAGCAGGAGAGAAATGAGGCTAGGAGGGAGAAGGAGAGATGGCGAAGTGCTAATCAAAGCCCGTATATGGTAGAGTTGTTGAATGATCTTGAAGGAAGACCCGAAGAGGTAATTCACTTTCTGACTATTAATACTGAATTACTTCAATGAGGTTTTTGACTATTGATTATGATGAAAAATACAGGTAAGAGAATCTGTTGGAACTGAAAGTAGAGAACTCACTAGGTACATGGCTCAAATGGAAGAACGTGCTGACAAAGAAGAGGGGTTATTTACTCGTGCCCCACTTACAAAAGCGGAGAAAAAGAAAATGAAACATCTGAAGAAGTCAAGAAATGGGTAAGTACTGTAGGAACTGTGTGGTAGTCTTACTATTTAAAGGAAAAAAAGCAAGTTATGGTCTGTCTTTTGATTATTTCATATAGTTAACTTAGTTTATGAGTAGTTTGGAAAGTCCTGGTAGATTAGGTGGAGCTCTGATTTCTTTTTTAAAATGGATTAACTGCACGCTGATCTCCTTTCTTTGATTCTGCTAGGTTGCTTGGACTGACAGATAGTTTTTATGATGAGATAAAAAGTTTGCCTTTAGGGGAACCTGTTTCTGAACAACCCGAAAAATTTGAGAGCGGCTTTGCTGGAATCAAGCAACAGAAGAAGCGTAAGGTAATTGTTTATGAGATTGCATGAGTCCTCGGTTTGTTTTTCTTACAAAATCTGAAGTTCAGGTCTGCTTTACAGAATTATATATGAAATCTTGCCTTTGCTGTGTTGTACTAATTGTCCTAGACATACATAAATCTTATGCATTCCCGTTTAGGTGATAAACGATATAATGAATGTATAATTTGTTGATATTCTGGTATGAACTAGTCTTGTTTGTTACTTTGCTCAATGATTTAATTGGAAGGAAATCGTTGGTCTATGAGGTCTCTGGTTATCTTTAATGCTTCACAACCCTCGCTCCTCCCAAGTATAATGTGTATATATATATATATATAATGAACAACACAGTTTTAATCATGGTTGAAATGGAGCTTATTTGTAGCAGTGGTTTATATTTTGATCTATAACTTTTGTGCATGGACATGAGTTTTATTTTGTGTGGGGATTCTTTTAACCTATGTGTATGTTACTGCAGAGAAGGAATTGAATGAATGTCGGTGTGAGTCCATCATCCAATATAGAGACTTTTAAGGTAGGAATGGTTAGATGTTCCATGTTCCGTGTTCTCATGTAACATGTACAACTCCGTCATGATGCTAGTTTTTGCGACTTTTTATCACTCTAAAATCTTGCACCGTATTTGTTATTGTTTTCAGCTGTGACAACTGAAGCCTAGGTGGATCATGTGAAAGTTGCTTGCTGCAAGGCTGAAGTGCCATGGTCAAGGTGTTTTGGTTCATAAGTATCTTGTCTCTCGAAAAATATGGTACAGTTGATTGATTAAATGAAGCCTCTTATGGGTAGTTGTATAATCATCGTCGTGAAATCTAAAGGAAATTGTACCTATTTGTAAGCAATTCTCAAAGGAATCAACTTTTTGGATGGTCTTAAACATATATATTGGTAGGGTTGAGCACCAATTCTTTCCTTCATTTATGGTGTGAATCTTGCATATTTCATTGAGATTCAAGACCTAACTTGTGTGCATTATAGAGAGCAGATAGTTTATTTATTTAGCGTAATAACTTATCAAGCATTTCATTGCTTTGTTATAAACGCTAGGTGTGAGTAAATTTTACCCTTTCAAGAGCAACTCTCCAAAAGAATAGCTAGACATCCCCACAAAAGTTCCTGGTTGGTATTTGCTCACACCCTAGCTAAAAGGCTAAGTCAACTGCTCAATGTTCACACAGGCTGCTTGAAATATAATATTAATACTGATCGACTTTCTTACCATTCTACAGCAACTTGGAATAACTGTTCAATGTTTACCACGCGCGTTGCTTGAAATTCAAGATTACAACAGATCGACATCATTGGCATTCCGTAAAAAAATGGATTGCAGATGTTTGCCTTGACTTGTTTAAAGAATCGAATAGAACTGTAATTACATCAACTTATTTCACTATTTAATAGACCTGAAGGCATTTCCGCAATCAAATATGACTCTGGAAGTTTTATCTGAATTTTCTGCTACCAAAAAAGATCGAACTGTTCTTCTGCAACAGTAACATATCCACCAATTTAATTTCTTTAACCTTACCTAAGGCATGTAATATAGCAAGAGCCCTTTGTTATTGTAATCCACCACCTGTAATGCCAAGAGAGTACATCCAGAATACGTCCTTGCTTCTGGTGATTAACAATATCTTAGCTTATATGATGACAATCAGTGGAGGGATTAGTCAAGCTACCATGATATTGTCAGATCCATTTTGCTGTAGGCCACACTGTACAACCAGGGAAAAATGGATCTTAGTAAATGGAGATTATACTCTTCTGGACCAGTGAATTTCCAAGATCATGATTATTATTATCAAGAATCTCCATGGAAGAACATCAGTTGCACTGATTCAAATGAGTCACAATTCTGTGTCCCGCTTCTGAGTTCGTGGAATGTTATACAGGATAAGACCAACGAGAAGGACAGCACTGCCGAGAAGGAAAAAAGGGCTCAAACTTGACCCTTCCGGGAGATATGGCAGTGGCATGGAGAGAAGATACATCGATAAAGGCACTACATAAGAAAAGAGGATAATGAATCCGGTTGGTCATAGGACTACATAAATTCAAATGTAACCAACACCTCTAAGCACTGTGCTCAGTGTCTGTGAGAGAGGGAGAAAGAACCTGATGACATCACAACAAGGGATGAAACTACAGCTGACGAAATCTTCATAAGATTGAGAATTGATATGTTGAAAGCAATATTCGTAAACATGTAAAGAAGGGGTAGCAATGGCGCTCCATCACAACCTGACCAATAAAAGGTGCCATAAGGAAAGTCAAGACTCATCTGGAAAAAATGCTTCTAACTTGAATAATCATTTATTAAGAAGAAAAAAATCATGTCACCTATTATGAGAAAAGATGATTAATTTTTTTTTTTAACTACTTTAATTGTGTGATGATAACATAACTGCTGAAACTAACATATACTTGTGACATGAACATTATACTAGCAATACATGGCCAATTTGAGAAAATTGTGATGTCATTCTCGTTGACATATTTGTTCACCTTTTCACTGATTAAGTACAGCCATGGATCAGATCCTAAGAGACACGTACTAATTGAGTTGCAACCAACAGTAACTTTCTAAAACTAGTTTCAGTGCTTGCTGAGGAAAGCAAGAGCCTATTGTAACTTGTAAGCAAAAGTTCCCTGCCAAAATATTCTAGGTTCAAGTCTTTTTCTCCTCACCAGTCCCCTCCCCCACCCCACCCCCCCAAAAAAAAAAATCAAAGTCCTCATCAAACTCACATCTGGGTTTACCTCTTAAAAGCGCCTTTATAAGGGAGAAATGAGGAGCTTCTTGTAATTGTGAATAAAAGATGCAGAATTTAAAAGAAAATATGTTAACTGCAGAAGATCATGACCTCCACCAACTCACTTTACAAATGCTGAAACGATACACATTGACCTTTTATGCAAGCTAACACAAGTTCAAGAGAATAGAGATTGCACCTGAAACAGTGTTCCCTATGTTGAAGAAACAACCAGCACCGCTCTTAAGAAATGAAGGGAGCTCGGAAAAAGGTATGCCCTTCAAGTTTGAAAGAAAAGGCAGAAAAAGGAGAACAAAAAGAGCCTGCAGATAAAACAGACATAACAAAAGCAATATTCAGAATACAGACTGAACGGTCAACGGTTCAACTCAATACCTGAAAATTGCAATTCTCTGTTTCAATTTGTTTGTCTACTTTCTTTTTTAGTCTGTTGAAAAAGAATTGTCCCTTGCTTAACTATTTAATTTCAACATTTCTGACATGTTTAAGACCACAAGATCAAAAGATATTTTGATACATTTTACATATTTGTAGTTTAAGATCAAAAGATATTTTGATACATTTTACATATTTGCAGTTTAAGACCACAAGATTCAAAAGTCTCTTACTTTTCAGTGTCAAGTCACACTAAGACAGACAAATTGAAATGGAGGGCGTGCGCGCGCGCGCACACACACATATACTTCCTCTGCTCCATTTTACTTTGCCCTTATTGACATGGCACGCCACTTAAGAAAACCTTAATTATGGATGTATTTTACTAAAGTAACCATATTAATGATGCTTTGGAACTTTCAATATGACTATTATTAATGTATGTTGTTACTTTCATAGGCTCTTGAATAACGAAGGGGATAGAGCTATTGTGGTAGGGGAACTGGAGCACTCAGAGGAGTGTCGGGATTTTAGTTATTGTAGACGTTTTAAGGTAGAAGAGGTTAGAGAGGCTGTTCGCAGGATGCGAAGGGGTAGGGCGACGGGGCCGGATGAGATACCGGTGGAGTTTTGGAAGTTCGTTGGAGAGGCTGGTGTAAGGTGGTTGACTGGATTGTTCAACGAAATCTTCAAGACGGCAAAGATGCCCGAGGCTTAAAGGTGGAGTACCATGATCCCTCTCTATAAGAATAAGGGGGACATCCAGAGTTGCAATAACTATAGGGGGATTAAGTTATTGAGTCACTCTATGAAGATTTGGGAGAGAGTGGTCGAGGTGAGGCTGAGACGGATAGTGTCTATTTCGGAAAACCAGTTTGGGTTTATGCCTGGCCGCTCGACGACGGAGACAATTCACTTGGTACGGAGGCTGGAGAAACAGTATAGGGAAAGGAAGAAGGACCTGGTGTTTATCGACCTGGAGAAGGCATACGACAAAGTCCCCAGGGAGGTGCTTTGGAGGTGAGTGGAGTCCCGCAGGCATATATCAGAGCAATTAAGGACATGTATGAGGGAGCGAAAACTCAGGTGAGGACGGCGGGAGGAGACTCAGAGCATTTCACCGTCTTGACAGGATTGCATCAGGGATCTACTCTTAGTCCCTTTTTGTTTGCTTTGGTGATGAATGTGTTGACGCGGCGTATTCAAGGGGAGGTGCCGTGGTGTATGCTTTTTGCAGACGATATAGTTCTGATTGATGAAACTCGAGGGGGTGTGAATGACAAATTAGAGGTGTGGAGACAAACTCTTGAGTCTAAAGGATTCAGGTTGAGCAGAAGTAAGACACAGTATTTGGAATGCAAGTTTAATAACGTGAGGCTGGAGGATGGGGTGGTAGTGAAGCTGGAATCACAGGAGGTATGTAAGAGGGATAGTTTCAAGTATCTCGGGTCCGTGATCCAGGGTAACGGTGAGATTGACGAGGATGTCTCGCACCGTATTGGGGCGGGATGGATGAAGTGGAACCTCGCGTCGGGGGTGTTGTGTGATAAGAAGGTGCCGCCCAAGCTTAAAGGCAAATTCTACAGGGTGGTAGTCCGTCCGGCCATGTTGTATGGAGCGGAGTGTTGGCCAGTTAAGAATTCCCACATCCAAAAAATGAAGGTGGCAGAAATGCGGATGTTGCGCTGGATGTGTGGGCTGACTAGAGGGGATAGAGTTCGGAATGAGATTATCAGGGAGAAGGTTGGTGTGACTCCAGTGGAGTGCAAGATGCGGGAAGTCCGATTGAGATGGTTCGAACACGTGAAGAGGAGGGGCATGGATGCCCTGGTTCGTAGGTACGAGAGGCTAGCGTTGAATGGTTTTAGGCGGGGTAAGGGTAGGCCGAAGAAGTACTGGGGTGAGGTGATTAGGCGGGACATGGAACAGTTACAGCTCACCGAGGACATGACCCTAGATAGGAAGGTCTGGAGGACGCGAATTAGGGCAAAAGACTAGGGCCAGTTTGGGTCGCTAGTGTAGGGAATTACCTGATGGGGGTAGCTTGTTATGATTCCGAGTTCCTTGTTTTAGTACGAATCTGGATGTTTTCCTCTGTTTTCTCTGTTTTCTTTTACTTATGGGTGCCGTATTTATGTTATGTAATCTTGTTCTGTGCTTTACTATATATTTGTGTGGTATCTCGTGTCTTGAGCCGGGGGTCTATCGGAAACAGCCTTTCTACTTCTTCAGAGGTAAAGGTATGGACTGCGTACATCTTACCCCCAGACCCCACCAGGTGGGAATACACTGGGTTTGTTGTTGTTGTTATTTAATACTAAGGGTAGAAAGGTAAAAATACAAAAAAATTCTCTTGATTTCAAAAAATTGGACAAGTAATTTGAAAAAACTATTTTTAGTATAGGGGCCAAGTAAAATGGAACGGAGGAAGTATGTAACATAAATGTAAATATGTAAATAGCAATACTATATCCATTGTCTACAGTATGCAAGGTCATTCTAACAACTACTATTGATTATGCAATCACTTCCGTAACAGCAAAAAACTGAAAATAGAAGGGCATAAAGGGTTTGAGTGGCTTGTAAATCCATGAAAAACATCTCGGGACAAATCAAAATTAAAAAGAGATTTTGCATATTGTACTGCAATCTTGTGAACATTTCTTCTCTCGATCAGTAAAACTGTCGGGGATGAGCTCTGCATAGCTGCAAATGAAACTTCAGCGAGAGAACTAGATTTTACGACAAAAGTATTTTTGTCTTCCATTTGACGCTGGAATTGAAGAAAGAGTTAATACATAAAAATGACCCTAAACTTAACACCAAATTATAACTTTGACCTTAAACTTTGATAGTGCACAAATAAGACCTTTAACTATTCAAAATCTGAACAAATATGACCGCCGATTTTGCAACCCCATGCGTGAGTCTCACTCGCGCCTACGTGGAAAGGTAATCCAATCACACGGTGCCACGTCGTTAAAAGGAGGTCATATTTGTGCAGTTTGAATAGTTAAAGGTCATATATGTGCACTGTCAAAATTTTGCTCTTTGTGTTAAAATGACGTCGTTTTTATTATTATTATTATTATTATTATTGTTGTTGTTATAATATATTTATTTCTATAGTAGCAACACCTAACTTTTTTTTAATTTAAAAAAATTATTATTATTATTATTTTTTTATTTATTTCTATAGTAGCAGCACCTAGCTTTTTTTTAATTAAAAAAAAACAGCCACTAGCAAAGATCGAACCCGCACAGTAAGCTGAAGGAAGCGCCCAAGAAGAGCAAATAACACCACTGGGCTATCTAAGTGTCTTGTTTCATGTGGTTCAACATTAATAAACGTACATAAATATACATTTTCTATCTTATATATATATACAACATAATTTTTTTATCGAGGGGGTTTGAATGAACCCCATGGCAACCACGTAGGTCCGCCCCTCATTAATTTAATAACGTTTTAATAACATTTTAATTACGTTAATTTGATAACGTTAGTTTAATATACTACAACTACTATACTTAATAACATTAATTTAATAACGTTTTATTAAAACTATAATTTTTTTTTATTATTAGTATAGTTTCATCTTTAATTTAATATTTAAATAAATAATATTTAGATATATTAGATAACTTAAATTCGTCCTCTGCTTTATAATATATATACATACCCGCTCGATTTTTTCGTATGAGGCTGACCCGCCTAATTAATAAATCTTCAATATTGCTCTTTTTCCGCAATGACAAAAGAAATTAGATATCATTTTCATCTTTGAGCCAAAAATAATGAAAAAATAATAGTGAAGAGTCATTTAAAGGTCATATTTGTGCAGTTTTGAATAGTTAAAGGTCATATTTGTGTACTGTCAAAGTTTAAGGTCATATTTATGTATTATGCCCTTAGATTTTAAGCTGGAAGCGCCCAGTTTTGCGTGTTGAACACGCGTTTTGCCACATAGGATTGGAGGTCATATTTGTGCAGTTTTGAATAGTTAAAGGTCATATTTGTGCACTGTCAAAGTTTAAGGTCAAAGTTATAATTTGGTGTCAAGTTTAGGTTCATTTTTATGTATTAACTCATTGAAGAAATGGTGCTGACTGTGACTAATATTAAGTCGATGTAAAAGCCCGCGAATACTACTACGTCAACAGAAGAGCCAGTAATTGGCATTTGATTCAGGCTAATTATATCACTAGTATGGAAGCATTCACCACAGAAATAACCCTGAAGAACAGAGTTTAAGAACCAAAAGTTAGTGTATCAAATTTCTCTTGCTCCTACAGATTACCTGGAATCCAGATCCAAAAGAATTGACAACAAAGATATCAAGCACCTTTCCCTGTATAAATTGAAGATCTATCAGGACTATGCATTACACATTACCAACAGAATTGCGAAGAGATCGGTGGAGTATCTTTCATGCACCCCATATTCAAAACTATGTGAAGACACACAAAAAGCTCTGTAGAAGGTATGCACCTTGAGTCGGCTAGCAGCATCGATGAAAACGAACTCCTACAAATTCAAAGCCCTTAAAATGATTATTTAAGAATCCAAACTGCTCCTGGTACACCGTGATTTATTGAATACCTTAATAACAGATGCAGCAGCTTGGAATGCGCTTGAAGCTACCATCAATACTGGCCAAACAAATGCAATTCCTGTCAGCATCTGGTTGGAATCTGATCCACTGCATTCCATAATCACAAAAACCAAGGTAAATAAAAAAACAGATTAACAGTTCAAAAAAAATTATGAGCTGCTTGATCACACAGAACCAACTTCCTCACTCTATCTGCAACAGTTATATCTGTCAAAAGGACCAATCACAGGAAGTAGCTAAGTGAAAACAGAAAAGAAGAAGAAATATATTATAAGCTCTGCATACACCCAAACAACTTTGTCAATGGAAGCAAAATATTGTAGGTTCCCTTGTAGCTTTATGAATAGGAATCAAGTTCTCCTTTTTGTGCTAACAAGTTAGAGACTGTGTCAGGTAGCTGATGCATTCAGATGCCCTATCACAAGGATTGAGTTTGGGTTACAAAAGTTATCAGAGTGTACGCCAGAAGAATGCGGATAAGATAGTAATTTCACTGAGTTCAGGGAGGGGGGTGGGGGGACACTGTAAGTCAGTTATTGATCTTAGAAGGCGAATTGGCAAAGCCTCAGTGACACACCTAAAGTACCAGTGTGGCTCATGCAAGACACGTAGTGTGGAAGTTAGGATATTATACAATTAATAGGAACATAGGCAACTAAGCACTGACATGCAGCAACAACAACATACCAAGTGTGATCCCACAAGTGGGCTCTGGGGTGGGGTGTATGCAGACCTTACCCCTAATTTTGTTTTATTTTTATTTTTGCATTTCTTTTTATGATAACATCTTTCTTTTGGCGAGGCGATGCGTGACGCCCACCAGGCAGACGAGCCCTCAGCCTAATGGATTTGGGCGCAACTTGCGTTCAAAGACTCGATAGTTCACGGATTCTGCAATTCACACAAAGTGTCGCATTTTTGCAATTTTTTGGAAGTATGAGATTTCAATTGGTATTGATTATTGGTTACTCTTTGTAGAAACTGATTTTTTTTTGCTTGAGACTTTTTTTAATCACCTTGTGTGGATCTTCCCATCAATGTCAATAAAACTCAGATATCTTCCTGCTTTGACACCATATCGAAATATGTGACCATTTCATCTAAAGTTATGAATTAATCAGGGACATTTCAAGTCTTCAACAAGCCTCCTCATGTGTAGGTCTGATTCTTTTTTTCTTAGGGCCAAGCACATGAAAATATTTTGTTTATGGGTAATACCGAGACTTGAATTAAGGACATTTGCCTACTCTAATACCATGCGAAGTATATGACCACCTCATCTTAAAGATTAATTCGTGAGTGGAATATTTCATCATTTATTTTAGGTCTTTAACAAATTCCTAAATTGACTTACAACCTATGGAGAAAAACATTTCTTAGAACCCTAAAGGAGAAGAGTGTGTGACCTTGTTACGGCTAGTACCACTCCAGCAGCAACCAATAAGCACCCAGCAATTTGATTCAAAGAGTATGTTCGTCCAAGAATGAACACAGAGAGAGTCAACTGCCACACCAAGAAAGTCTGCAATAAAAAGGCTTTTGCTAAGAAATCTTATTTCGCTTCTTTTATAGACGGGCGAGAACTTTCTTAAGCAATCTCGAGATACAATTATAACTCTTCTTGTTTGAAGTTGGTTAGGACAAGATTTTTCAGCAAATTATAAAGCCTACTGCCAATTCATGATTCAATTAGCAAGAAATAACAGAGCTGCGAGTAAGGCTACAAAAATTTCAACTAAAAGAATGAGTAAACTACTACTGAAACTATGCAGCCAGAATGCCAGGACTCCAAAATCACTTTGCTGATCCCCTACAGATATACAGTTTCATAAACTGATAACATAGATACTTCTATACAGACCCCGTTATACTAAACATAACAACTCCTATTACTCTCTTGGCTCACGTTTCTTTTCTTTTCTTTTTAATTTCTTTTGGGAGGGGTGGGGGGATTGCAAAGTACATGTATGTGATGCAAGTTACAGGGAAATAAAGAAAAAGATTTCAAAGTACTGGGTCATCTGATGGGTAATACAAAATTTCTCAGTTTACCAAGACAATAGCTTGCTCCATTGAACAACAAATGCTGATAAATGACTTAACTCATCTGAAAAATTTCATGCATAACAGTTTTGTACCTCTAAAAGAATGCTCCCAAATACATGACCCATACAGATAGAACATTAGGTTTATATAAATTATAACTTCTCCTTTTCCTTTGGGAAATTCTTTTTTAAGGTATAACACAAATAGGTGTAGTTAATTGATTAATTGATACTGTGCATATGAAATGTTGAGCTCATATCCCATCTAGAATTCTGGTAGTTTTCAATATAAGCTCTTGAAGTGAGGAGCCTAATACATATTCAAAACAACGTGAGGTAGAGGTAAGGTCTGTGCACACTTTACCCTCCCCAAACCCCACTTTGTGGGACTACACTGGGTTGTCGTTGTTGTGTATAAAAATGCTATATTCAAGTCAAATGCTAATTATCACCTATCTATATGTTTAATTCAAGTCACCAAGCATGCATTTAATTCATCGACAACTACTGACACGGAGTATTGAATTCAAATAGCATTTTGTGGATGCTAAAGGAAAAGCAAGGATGCATTGAATGTGTTACTCCACCAGAAAAGAGCATCCCTTTTTCTACGCTCTTGGAATTCTACTGCGAAGGTAAAGATAACTTGGGAACTACTTCATGCTCTTTTTTGGCGATAAAGGTGAATTTTTTATGTTGTTAGTTTTACCTGACTAAGTATTGGTATGGCTGGTCCAGGAAGCACGGCTGTAAAATGCCAAAAAGAAAGCAATCAGAAATTACTTCATAACTCAAAAGAATCATTCATACTCATTTATCAGTGGAGCTTACTATTGTTTTTCAGGTTTCGATAAAGCAGCAAATGAGTAAACTTTAATATTTGTTGAAAGACGAGATGTAGAGTAAGAAGTAGAGCATGAAGGATCTAAATTAAATGTTTTTTTTTCCTAATGCAGGCAGAAATATTAATCTAGAGAGGGAGAGGAAACATTCAATTTATTATCGTAGAATTTTCCTAGGTACAAGGTAATACCTCCAGCATACATTCCACATACGACCCCAAGGGCTTCGAGCAAACCAATGAGCAAAAACCGTGATTTTGGATAGGCCACCATCTCCTTTGTTACAATACCAGCACGATATCTCGCATACAATATGGATAAATAAATAGCCAAGTACCTGAAGTTAATTGGACCACGTTAAATATCAGCCACGTAGTAAAACAAATATAGATTAACTAGGATCAAAAACCTTAAATTAGATAACGGCATTTCCTACTAAAAGTCAAAGTTATGGACATGTTTTTCCACAACCTGCTTCGACCAGTGTATTTGAGTTTCAAATTCAGATTGTTATCTCAGCTAGCCATTGACTTGAGTGTAGGCAAATGCGGACCCCTAAGACTCAAAAATTCACTTGCCACTTACTTTCCTGTGCATCTAAGGTAAGGTCAAAACATAATTTACACTCTATTAATAAGTAACAATAGTAGATGATTTGTATTTTGACATACTAGAATGGAATACATGATGACCTAGAGTTATGTAATTGCACTTGCGTAACTTCAAGGGGAGTTGAACTCAAGCAATCCATGATCAAGAGGGATGAAAACCCTTGCAGTAGTTACTCAACATTTCACTCTCAGCAACTTTACCAGGAACAATGTCCAGTTATATTTTTGGGCTTTGTATATACAAAAGGTGATTAATTGATAAAACGAATGGGTCAAGAATTTGTGTCACTACTCACAAGTTAAGGTTGGAACTGGATATCTACATATAAAAGCCAATAAATTTATTGGATGTCACCGCGTCCTCATCCTCATTTGGTTACAAACAGAATTTTCGAAGTGAAACTACAGGACTAAGGATGTTAGTGTTACTCCGTTCTTTCCAATATATATAATACTCTTTTCAATTTGCAAACTTCCAAAATCTTTGTCATGTTTCCACTCCTATGCAACTGTCACAACTTTCAGGAATTCAAAATTCATTAATCCAATCAAATTTTCAATTTTGATGTGATTCTTACTTTGTAAACCTATCCTTCAACAACTACTTAATGGCTTTCTTACACTATCACTATTATGATATATACAAATCAAATTAACCTCTTAACTCCGCATCCACTCAATTATCTTCCTTAAATAGTAACAACAACAACGACAACATACCCAATGGAATCCCACAAGTGGGATCTGGGGAGGGTAGTGTGTACGCAGCCATGCCCCCACCTTGTGAAGGTAGAAAGACTATTTCCAATAGACCCTTGGCTCGAGCGAAACATATCAAAAACAAGTATCAGAAGGAAATACAGAAGTAAAGAAGTTTTTCTACAATAAAGGAGAAGAGAACAGGATCAACAACAGATTAAACGGTAACCGAATTTAAGGAAACAACATTCGACAACAACAAATAAAAAAGACTATAACTGTAACAAGCACAAAGAACAACACGAAAATACACTAATCAAGGCTAAAGATACAACAAATAGATATAGAAATAAAAATCTAGGAGTACGAAAATACAAGGCTAATGCTCGACTATATAGTATATATTACCCTTCTATCCTAATCCTCGACCTCCACACCCTCCTATCAAGGGTTATATCCTAGGGGAGCTGAAGTTGTGTCATGTCCTGCCAATTCACCTCATCCCAATACTTCTTACGCCTGCCTTTACCTCTCCTCAAGTCCTTTACGGCTAGCCTTTCGCACCTCCTCACTAGGGCATCCACATATCTCCTCTTCACAAGCCCGACCCATCACAACCTTGCTTCTCTTATCTTATCCTCCACGGAGGGCACTCCCAACTTGGCATGAATAACTTTATTCTTGATTTTATCCCTCCTAGTGAACCCACACATCCATTTCAGCATCCTCATCCTAGTTACTCTCAACTTCTAGATATGAGAGTTTTTAAAAGGCCAACACTCTGTCCCATATAACATAATCGGTCTAACCACCACTCTGTGGAACTTACCTTTTAAGCAATGATGACACATTCTTATCACACAGAACAACGGATACAAGCCCTCATTTCACCTACCCTAGAGTGTGACATCCTCATCCTCTCCATTACCTTGGGTAACTGACCTTAGGTACTTGAAACTTGCCCTCTTGGGATGACTTGAGTTTCAAGCATCACATCCACATTCGCATCATGGGACGCGTCACTGAACTTGCACTCTAGGTACTCAATTTCGGTCCTGCTCAACTTGAAACCTTTTGACTCTAGGTTTTGTCTCCATTTCCGACCTCGGCCGCTTTGCGTCTCGTCAATGAGCACTATATCATCTAAAAATAACATGCACCATAGGACCTCCTCTTGAATGTGCTGTGTCAAGGGTATTTTCAATGATCTTAAGGAACACCCTAAATATGTTATTTTCATTGTTGAGGGGAGCTGATTATGGAGATCTATGCAAGGTCATTAAGGGACAACATATTGTAGTAATTGCGAATTTGGGTTATATTTTTTACTAGCTACCATGGCCGACTATGCTACAGTTATAATGAGTTCTATACATTCAAAGGATTTTTATCTACCACATAATTGCAATTCCATTTTAACCAAAGGTAACTAGCTACATCTCTTAAATAGATAAAAACAAGTAACTATATGGAAGTCTATACTCACAACAGGAAGACAGGGGAGTCATACAACTAAAATTTCCTCATTTTCTTCACAATACTCACCAGTCATTGCTCACATTGAAGTTTGGACAAACAATTATCACTATGCAAGTTTATAACACACTTTAAGAGAATCAGGTAGGAAGTAAGAGAGTCATGAGTTTTTATCATTACAAATTCAGAAAATCAAAAGGTACGACTATACATCATGAGTTTTTATCGTTAAAAATATTTAAAAGTGTATGAAAAAATGGATAACAACAAAAACATAGCCAATGAAATACCATATGACTATACATCATGAGTTTTTATCGTTACAAATACTTAAGGGTGTATGAAAAAATGGTACAACAACAAAAACATAGCCAGCGAAATACCATAAGTGGAGTCTAGGGAGGGTAGAATGTACGAGCAGACCTTACCCCTACATTGTGAAGATAGAGAGGTTGTATGGGAGTACCCCCGGCTTGAGTACAACAAATCAAAGTACATATGAAAAGGAAACACGACACTGAAGAAAAATATAACTAATAAGACAACAGTAACAACAACAAAATGGTGCAATAACCGAAATGTATGAAAAAATCATACTCTTCAAATAGTACCGCACCACTCTTTTTGAAATGAAGAAAGTATTAAATTAGTTTCAAAGTTCATAAAAAGAAGAATCAAATTAAACAAAGAAACATCTATGATCATGGATCATACAATAATTGAAAGCGAGAAATATCAAAAACTCACCCAAAAGTAGTAACCTGAGCTAGAAAAAAGGGATACTCCTTCATTGGAACAAGAGCAAGTTTATAAAGCACTTGATTTGCAACACCAAGTACCAAAGTCAAAGCAGAATTCAGAACAATTAACTCTGTAGTCACATCTGATATTCTTCCAGAATCACCTCTGACAGCACGCACATAGAATTTCCGGCTCGAATTCAAATTCCGACGCCGAGTAAACGAGGCATTTCTATGGTGGATTTGGAGTGGCCGGCATGAAGATGTGAGTACAGGCATTATAGGAGAAATGTGAGATGAAGAAGAGGAATTTCACTGGTTATGCAGATGTTCTACTCTTTTTTGAAATGCAGAAAGTACTAAATTAGCTTTGGGAAATAATTTAAGCTCCAAATTAGTAGTACAAATAATCAAATCAAATCAAACAGTTAAACATCTACGATTGGAGATCATACATTAATTAAAAGAGAGAAATACCAAAAACTCACCCAAAGTAGTAACCTGAGCTAGAAAAAAGGGATACTCCTTCATGGGAACAAGCGCGAGTTTAAGCACACGATTCGCTACTCCAAGTACCAAAGTCAAAGCAGAATTCATAAGCATTAGCTCTCTAGTGACCTTTGATATTCGTCCGGAATCACTTCCCACAGCGCGTGTTAGGAATTCCGAGCTAGAATTCAAATTCCAACACGGAATAAACTAGGTATTTCCACGGTGAAATTGAAGTAGCCGTGAAGATGTGAGAAGAGGCATTTTAGGAGAAATGTGAGATGACTGATTATGTTGATGTTCTACTCTTTTTTTTAAATGCAGAAAGTACTAAATTAGCTTGGGGAAACAATTTTAAGCTCCGAATTAGTACAAAATAATCAAATCAAATAGGTAAACATCTATGATCAGAGATCATGCAGTAATTGAAAGCGAGAAATACCAAAAACTCACCCAAAAGTGGTAACCTGAGCTAGAAAAAACGGATACTCCTTCATCGGAACAAGCACAAGTTTGTAAAGCACTCGATTTGCAACACGAAGCACCAAAGTCAAAAGCAGAATTCAGAACAATTAACTCTCTAGTGACATTTTATATTCGTCGAGAATCACCTCCCACAACAGGTGTTAGGAATTTTGAGCTCGAATTCAAATCCACCACCGAATAAACCAGGTATTTCCACGGCGAATTTGAAGTCGCCGTGAAGATGTGCGAACAGGCATTATAGGAGAAATGTGAGATGACGAAGAGGGATTTCACTGGTTATGTTGATGTTCTACTCTTTTCGAAATGCAGAAATTACTAAATTAGCTTGGGGAAACAACTTTAAGCTCCGAATTAGTACAAAATAATCAAATCAAACAGGTAAACATCTATGATCAGAGATCATACAGTAATTGAAAGCGACAAATACCAAAAACTCACCCGAAAGTGGTAACCTGAGCTAGAAAAAACGGATACTCCTTCATCGGAACTAGCGCAAGTTTGTAAAGCACTCGATTCGCAACTCCAAGCACCAAAGTCAAAGCAGAATTCAGAACAATTAACTCTCTAGTCACATCCGATATTCTCCCAGAGTCACCTCCGACAACACGCGCATAGAATTTCCAGCTCGAATTCGAATTCCGACGCCGCGTAAACGATGCATTTCTACGGTGGATTTGGAGTGGCCGGCGTGAAGATGTGAGAACAGGCATTATAGGAGAAGGGAATACGGAGAGGTATTTATTAGGGTTTGCTTGTACATTGAAGGGGCGACGAGGAGGAAGAGGTTGGGTTGGGGATTTGGCGCGAATGGTTAGAGAAGAAGATAGAGAGTGAGACTCCATAGAAATTGGTTTGGTGAATGAGGAAAAGTCTACTGCTGATTACCAAATGCACTAGCTATTTATAAGGAGGATTCAGAAACTTTTTTAAAACTAGTTCAACCGTACATTACTTGTGTGCTTTAGTAAAGCAGCAAATAATAAAATAGATGTTTTGCGGGGGGTGAGGGGGGGTATTTTTTTAGAAAAAAAATTATTTACATGACTCTGGCGTGGCTTAAACATGCGCGTGTGTACTATATTCTCTGTAAATATAATATTTTTGGGGCTTAAAAGTTATTAAGGGTAAATAATTATAAATTAAGTTTAAGGGCAATAAGTTTTGGCGACAAGTTTAATTATGCTTTTTTTTTCTTACTAATTTTAATTATATTTTAAAGGCAAAATAGTTCGATGGATCTTGTACTATATTCATTTTGCAATGTGGATACTCCTATTTATATGTTTATCATCTGAACCGTTGAACAGACTAAAAAATAACATTTTAAATCCTTTTTCGGTAAGTATAACTTACCCGCCCCACGTCAGTTGCCACGTCATTTTTAAATATAAAAAATATTAAGTATTAAATAAATAAAAGAAAACCAACCTTTCTCTATTTCTTCTTCTTTTCCTTATTCTTCTCCCTCCTCTTCTCGTTCTTCTTTTCCTTCATCATCTTCATCTTCTTATTGTTCTTGCATTTGGGAAAAATTAAGAAGTGAGGATCGAAAAATTTGAGAAATATTTTTTTTGTTCAAAATTTAAAAAAATCAAAGATAGTCAAAGTGGTAGGAGCCGAAGAAGAACAAGAAGTGAAGTTTTATGTGTTGGATTTGTTGAAATTTGAGAAACGAATTAATTTTTTCTTTTTTTGTATTTTTTACTTGTTGGATATATTGAAAATTAATGTTTTAATTGTTGGAGTTTGAGAAAATAGCTCACTTGTTCCTTTTTTATTTTTATGAATTTTCACTTATTTGATTTGTTGAAATTTGACAGAAGAATCAATTTTTTCTTCATTTTTTATAGTTTTTACTGGTTGAATTTGCTAGAAATTGATCATGGCCATGACTATTGTTAAGGGGTTTAAAATGTTGGTGGCCATGACTATTGTTTAGTAGGGCTGGTGGGGCGTTAATGGTAGTGGTGCTGTAATGGCCATGACAGTCGGTGGGGGTGTGGGATTGGTGCGGCGGTGGGTTGGGGTAGGATAGGGGGTTGTTGGACTAGGAAGGGGTTAGGAGAGGGCCTTTTTTTAAAAAAAAAATAATTATTTTTTAACTTTTAAAAATATATTTAAATTTAAAAAGCTGTAGTTGGGGGATTTTTTTTTTAAAAAATTATTTTAATATAAAATTAAGCCTCACTCACACCCTTTTATTCTATTCAACCATTTTAATGCCATATAAGTCTGATCAACTGTGTTTAAAATATTATTTATTAATGAATTTAAAAAAAAATTATTATTTTTTAATAAAATATCACATTACAAAACGTACATAATACAAAAATTTATCAAGTTATTTTATCTATTTTAAAAATAAATTTTCACCCACCAACCTAATCACAAAAATTATTAAAAAAAGTGACTCAATTTGCATAAAATCGAGACTTTTCGATTCAATGACAGCTTTAATTGAAACTTCACTACTATACCCCGCCCCGCCCCCCGCCCCCCGCCCATAAAAAAAAAAAGAGCACCGTCATTCCGGCGGTCCTCGCTATCGCCGCCGCCGACTTCTTCTTCACAGGCTTCAATTATCTTCCCTCTTCTTCTGTATATAAAAAATATTATACAAATATTGGCGGTGAGAATTCCAATTCTATCCGTTCTGCTTTGTTAGATAGTCTCTTCGAATTCCCAATTTATTAACCCCTTGTTCTAAATAAATTAATTTGGATAATGAATCAAAATTTAGAGAAAAATAGGTTAAATTATTTTGGATAAAGAATCAAATTATTAGTTGAACTTTCTCTTTTTAATAACCGTGTTGTTCGAGTCAGCTTTCGTGCAACAGCTCCACTGATCCACGGGTTAATTAGAACGTCCTACAGGTACTAGATAACTATATCCATCGAGGCTAGGATAAAACGGAAGAAATTACCTAAGTAGTTCTTTTTTTGAAAATTCTATGGTTCTTGAATTAATTTAATTTGTGCAGGAATGGAAGAGCAATTTATTCTGAGGGTCCCACCTTCTGTTGCTGAGAGAATTGACAAACTTCTAAGTGAAAATTCTGCTTCTTCTGAAGACAAACTTGACTTGTCTTTTTCTGGTAATTTTTTTTCTTTTGGAGTTCTAAATATTGTTGCACTTAGTACAATTTTAAGTTGATGATCGAAAACACACATGAAGTATCACGTTTTTGCGAGTTTGAGCTGTCACGTGTTTACTTTTTTTGTCTGAACTATCACCAACTATTTATCAAAATACACGTGTCGACTGTTAGTTATTTTTTTTTAAAAAATAACATGGTGTCCAGTCCAACTTGCGTGCTTCACCTCCTACCAGCAACCATTAGCAGGTAGCTTTATCCACCAAGGATAGGTCAAATGGAAAGAAATGACCTAGTGTTTTTTGTCTTTGCTGGGATATGAATCTGAGACCTCATGGTTCTCGCCCCCTCCGCTGACCACTAGAACACGCTCTTGGGTGCAAAGTCATTCTCTTTTCTTACCTGAAATATCAACCATTGACGTCAAGAATCCTCGGTCCTGCTGGCGGTGTTAGGTTCTAATCTTCTGTCTTTAGTTTGGGGTATTGTGAAGCCAGTCGCTCCGACAATCTAAAGATTGATAATCTCGTTCCAGGTTGTTGATTTAGAGCTAGAGCCTTTTAATTTTTCTCATTTATAGGTAGACTATGAAGAAACTTTAATAAAATAAAAACCAAGGGAGTCGGACACCCCCATCGAAGCTCTGCACCATAGAAGATTTTAAATGATTTGCCTCATAGTACTTAAGCCTCCTGAGGTTTAAATGATTATAACGTTGTGCCACAATGCCTTAAATCCCTGTTCCTCGTCCGATGGTGCTTTGATTGAACAGCTTCCTTACCTGCACTGTCTTTTTCATGAAATTCCCCTGCCTCTTGTCCTCTTCTCATTTAAGTAAAGAACATTTCTTCAACTTTTTGGCCCTTATGACGCTGTTAGTCGGCGAGAATTTTTAGTTCAACTGCAGAAGTTGTAGCCACACAACTTGGGTCTAACATATTAGTTTTGCTACCTTTGCATTTTTCCTCTGTACATGACTAACTTTAGTCTATACTACTGTTTTATCGATTGAATATTGCTTGTGGCCGGTAACTGGTTTCTTCCATGGTTTTGGGCATAAAAGATTGAGAAAATTAGATCACTATTAAATTTGCAGAAGGCGGGAAACTTCAGTAGAATTCCTCTCTTTTTTGTACTAGGTTTAAGCTTGTTCACAAAGAAATAAAGTTATTACTCTAGTATCTTTTTCTTATAATTCCTTTTGTCTATATTGAGTTATTGATCAATAAAGTTCCTTCTTGATGCCAGCAATGAAATTTCTTATTACTTCATCAAAAACAAAAAAAAATTTGAAATAGATTTTATGGTATATAAAATGTATGATCCATCATATCAAACAAAATCGTACTCCAATGTGTAAAATTTACTTGGACGAGAGTATACTTTGATCCGCGGAATCCACATTTGGGTTAAATGAAAGATATATCTCTTTACTCTACCAAGATTGTAGCAGTGCTTCTTAATACTACTGTGACAGCTCTTATTCAAAGTTGCACGAGACAATTATTATAAGGTTTCATGTTCCAACAACTAAGAATCAGCTCTAGTGACTTGGCAGTCATTGTCCACAAATTAATCAGTGCTAATTGGGTAAAGTACCCCGGTTTCTTTACCGGATCTTATTTATATTTTAATTAATGCCTGACTATCATACAAGATTAACTGTGATTTCTGACTTGTTCCTCAAATGTGACTCGAACCCCAACCATTGCATTATGTTCTTGAAGCCTTGAGCTATCTAGATAAAGATATATAGTCATCTGTAACTATGTACTGTCTCTTGTACTTCAATTATCACAATATTTTGTTGTAGTTACTGTTCGTCCTTTTTTTCCTTCAGAATTCTTTGCCATGCTTTTTATAATATTTTGCTATGAGTTCTTCACTTTCAATTATTTCTTTTTCGATCTACTTTGATATGCTTTTCCTTGAGCCGAGGGTCTATCAAAAACAACCTCTCTACCTCCTAAGGTAGGGGTAAGGTTGCGTACACTCTACCCTCCCCAGACCATACTTATGGGATTACTCTGGGTATGTTGTTGTTGTTGTGTCTTTTTATGAGGTATGATAGTTTATTTTTTGAAATCTGAGAGATGCATTACATTCATTATGAAGAGGGTATGACTTGCTTTGATTGAAGTAGTTAACATGTATGACCTCGGCATGAACTGCTTGTGGCAAGTAATGTGGCAAGTAATGTAAGAAATCTGAAAATAGCACATGTTGATGTCCATACTTTTGCTCAGATTTGTTTGCAGGAAATTTATTGAGTTTCATTTGAAGAAAAATATAATAGCTCGACCTTGCTATATTCGCCTGAGGATTGTATTGCTCTCTTGGGATATTAGAACACAGGGTGATCTGTCCTACTACTGATGTGGACGATGTTAAAGCTAGATTTGAGGGTTAAGCCTTGTTTCCTCAAAGATTGGCGAACATCCTTCTTAGTTGAATGGTTGTGAAGACATTGTATCACATGTCTCCAGTTGTGGGGGACTTGGGGTTTCTGTGTCGTAGTTGAACGCTGAGTCGAGAAATTGGGTTGTGCAGTTAACACTTCCTAGATTAGAATACAGTTTGGTAACTTGTTGTTTCTTGTATGTTTTAACTTTTTTAGTTTTGCTTATACATGATCTGCAAAATTTCTGAAGTTCTGTTAGCCCAGAGCAAGATAATGGAGTATTACTTTTGATTCTCTCTTGTGCATCCTACAATATAGTATGCTCTCGTCAAATTTTGTCAGGCAGAAGCATCTTATCATAGTTCATGCATGTTCTTTCTAAAAAAAGTCTTGTGCTTTGCAGAGGATGGAAAGACCGGCACTTTTGTCATAGGTGACGAGCGCTTTCCTGCATCACTTTTGAATCTTCCTTGCATAGTGGAGTCGTACAAAACTTATGATGACAATGTGCTCATTAAATCAGCAGATGTTGGTCAAGTAGGGTTGAGATTAATCTTTCTTTTTCCGTCAGTTATATTAATGTGATTTTTCAATCGTCCTTGCTTTCCTGAAACGTAAACTTTGTTGGTCTGACAGATGATTATGGTGAGAGAAGAAGGTGATCCTGCACCAGATGGGGTAGAATATAGACATGGCCTCACACCTCCAATGAGAGATGCTCGAAGGCGAAGATTTCGGAGAGAACCAGATCTTAATGTAACAATCTTACTTTTCTGAAAAGACCTCTCATTTATTTACTTCTGATTTGTCCCGATAGAGAGAATGTCAGGTGCGGGTAGTCTACTGTGTGGAATTGGGTTATGCTATTAATTTTTAGTATGGGAGAGGGTTGGGGGTATGTGCGTGTGAAAGCAAAAAGGGGCTTATTCTACCTGAAGCTTCTCAGTTTATCTGCTTCTCTGCTGATAAATGAATGAAATAAAATCTGTTACTCCCTTTGTCCCGATTTATATGACTCACTTTCCGTTTTAGTCAGTCCCAAAAAGAATGACAGATTTCTATATTTAGTGACAATTTAACTTTAAATACCTATTATACCCTTAATGAAATGATTTATAGTCACACAAACATCTATGACTTATTTTAGACCCCAAGTTTCAAAAGTCTAAGTCAAACTAACTCATATAAAACTGGGACGGAGGGAGTACTAAATATAATGGAGCTCTCCCTGTCCCTTGATCCGCCCTTTTCTAGTTCTCTATGTATCACCTTTTTTTTCTGCTAGCATCCGTGTACTTACAATGTGCCTGTTACATTTTTGGCAGCCTGAGCTCGTTCGGCGTGTTGAGAAAGACTTGCAGACCATAATGGCTGGTGGAACAGCTGAGAATATTGATATCCTCTCGTATTTGGTTTCTTCACTAGTTTTAAATAGAACTGACACATGGTCAATATACAAGAATAGAAGTGGCTAAATAGACTTGTTTAAGGTTTAAATGGGCTTATATTCTGACAAATTAGAATCACTATTTTTAACGAATCCTAGCTCTGCTGTTGGTAAATTGACAATTTTCAGCTTGTAGACAACAATCAGTTGGACAAGAACAAGAACAAGTTTACATGCTAAATTTGTATATTAGAACTTCAATATCATTTTAGAGGACTTGCTTAACTTCATCTTTCTCATTTCTGTTTACTCCTTGACTAATTGATTACAAATAGAAGTTGCCGAGCAAGAGGAAGGAGGTGAAGCAAGTGCACGCCAAGTGAATAAGAAAGCGGCACAACCTGCAACAAAGCCTGATGTCTCCGAGCCTGGCACAGCCGGTGATGATCCTGATAGAACTGAATCTGAGGATTCTGATGATTCAATATAGCCAAGGTCCGTGGACATTTTCCAGCAAACAAAGATTATTTAGCTACAAAAGTTGTCGGTTGGCTAGTGGCCACCAAGTCTCTGCTACTGGTTAACGGCCTTCGGAAAATGATAGAAATTTTAGCTCTTGCATTTCAGTACAGTTTGCTTATCGATTCTTGGCTTGTACTTCGCTGTAATACAACAGGTTGCAATGTCTACTCCTGAGATTGCAAATTATGTTTTGAACAATGATAGTCTCTGTCCAGTTTGCAACAACAGTAGCAAACCCAGTATATTCCCACCTAGTGGAGCCTGGGAAGGGTAGAATGTACGTAGTCCATATCACTACCTCTAAAGAAGTAGAGAGGCTGTTTCCGATAGACCCCTGGTTCAAAATAAAAGGTAGTATACAAAAGCATCAAAAGCATAGGACACCATAAAATAACATAAGTACGATATCCACAACAAATTGCACATTGTCAAATTGAGGACACCAAAGTCCACCTAATTATTGACTACGACTCATCCACACCCTTAGCCCTCCATCCTAATGCTTTTCCTCCAAATCTTCCTATGTCCTCAGTCAGTTGTAACTTTTTCATGTCATGTTTAATCACTTCTCTTCAATATTTCTTCGATCTATCCCTACACCGTTTGAAACCTTTCAAGGCCAACCTCTCATACCTACGAACTGGGGCATCCGTGTCTCTCCTCATCACATGACCAAACCATCTCAATCTCACTTCCCGCATTTTATCCTCCATTAATACCACTCTCACCTTCTTCCAAATAATTTCATTCGTAACCCTGTCAGCCCTAGTGAATCCACACATCCAACGCAATATCCTCATTTCCGCCACCTTCAACTTTTGGATATGAGAATTCTTAACCGACCAACACTCTGCTCCATACAACCTAGCAGGCTGGACTGCAACTCTATAGAATCTGCCTTTCAGCTTGGGACACCTTTTTATCGCAAATGTATTGAATTTGCATATTTTGTTATAAGATAAGAAAATATTTTTTGCAAATGTTTATAGCTTCGACATGCTGAGAGACTCCAGGCTGGAGTTGGAAAATTTGCCACACTGGTGTTAAAAAGGAAAAAGAAACTCTGGCTTGTTTGGTACATGGAATAAGGATAACAGTTTTGATGTAAAATTTAGAACTTAATTTCATGTTTAATTTAGGGTAATAGCTAATTTGAAATAATGAGATTAGTTATCTCATATTTGAGGGCAGTTTGATCCACATTTATTAATTTTATTGAGGTAAAAACTAAAGACTAAACATAAATTAAAAGCCAACATAAAAATAAGGTAAAATTGAGAATAACCCCAAATATTATTATTTTTTCCTCAAAAAAAAAAGTGTTCTAGAATTAATTATTAGATTAAAAAAAAAAAACCTCCCACCTGTCACCAATCAAAATCCATCTTGTCCCCCAAGCTACTCGTACTCGAGTACCTTATATAAACCCAAGGCTTTGAGCCTCGTATTTTCACTGCCATTTTTCCTTTCAAATTTCTTACTGTAATTTCAACAGCTCTGAAAATCATGGGTCGCCGAAGTGGTGGTGGTGGTTTTAGTGGCGGTGGTTTTGGTCGGAGCTCTGGTGGCAAAGGTATGTAATTATTGATTTTTCTTGTTTTTTTTTTTTTTTTTAATCTGTTAGTATATATATATATATATATATATATATATATATATATATATATATATATATTCCTATTTTGAGTGAAATGTATTTGCTATTTAGTGATATGATTTGCATAAGTAACTTGACTGTTGCCCTATATAGACTTGCATGCATTAGATGTGTGCATGGATGTCATGTAAAATGTGGTAATTATATACGTTGCTTTGCTCCTTTTAAATTTTTCTCTTTTGCAGTGAAAAAATTGTGTCTTTCATTGTTGTTTCGGTTATTGTATTATTTTGCTAACTTTTGACTGTAGACTTTCAAATATTTTTGACAAATCAAACTTGGGTGAAGTTTGAATTGAAAGTTTCAACATTTGTTTGATAGTAGTTTTTGAAAAATATATTTCACTCTTTTTTAAGAAAAAACAACCACAAGCATACTATATTGCATACTGGGGAGGGTAAGCGTAAAAACATGAAACATAACTAAATTTATACTCATAAGTCTAAAAAATATTAAAAGTGCACATAAGTTTGACATAAAATTATTATTTTTATAATGAACTAGATAATATATTAACAAAAAATTATAACACGGTATTTTTATAAAATTACTAATTATACAATCACCAACTATTATAATTTATCATACATTTAGTTACAAAAATTTGTCGATGCAAAAACAATAAATAATAACAACAATAGTAACTAACTATTCTTTAATATAATCTTCTCATATTCTCCAAACACTCTTTTAAACAAGAGTGCATCTAATGAGTGGTTGTGTAGATAAGATTATATTTGGAGGTATTGATGGATTTTTTTAGATAAAATATAGTAAAAGTTCGAGATAAGTTTTAAAACTTTAAAAGAACACAAAAATTAGATTTTGGTAGAAAAATCTTTTTTTTTTTCTAGATTTTGGGACTAGAGATTTCTGCCAAAATTTGACAAAGTTTTCAAAAAATACTTGCAATATCTATGGCCAAACGGATCCATATTGTCGCTGCTATTATTTGTTTTAGCATGATGACTTCTTGACTATATTTGCTTTACATGTTTTTTATATGCTTTATTTGAGATGAGAGTCTATCACAGGTTGATCTGTTTGAAGCTTTTGTTATAAGATTCAGTGAATGTATTCTAAGCATGTGCTTCTATATCACATGAAATTAATTTCTTTGTTCTAATAAAATATAATTTTGGTATGACTTCAAATATGCTCTTGGTTCAAAAGAGTTGGTATTTATGTTATTTATACTTTTTTTTTTACTAGGTTCACATTTTTATTTTTCGTATCCCGAGTGAAAATCCTGGACCCGCCATTGCATTTAACCGTGGAACATCCACTAATTGAATTTATTGTACTGCAGAAAATTTTACATTATACTTGATACAAAATCCTTATGTAGAACACTTTTAGCGTCTAGGACAGTTAGAAGGTAAAAGGGAAGGGACGACCCGGTTCATACCTGCTCCGTAGGTGTCGGGGAGGGGGGGACCACATGGCCTCACCTATGCGTCCTCACCCCAGCTTTGCTGGAGGGACGTTGCGAACCCCCGACCCTGGCACACCACGGTAAGCAAGCTTACCGCTGAGCCAGAGCCATCCCTCAGGACAGTTAGAAGGTGTTACCCAAAATTCCTACTTCATTCATCACAGTTCCTGGCCCGTAAGAATGGCTTAGTACTATTGCTTACTTTGCAGTAAGAATGACACCATAGCCTTGATGAACCCTGAATCATATTCTCATATCACCAAAAGTTGTGTCAAAGTTAAAAGCTTTGATACGAAAAGGTGACACAACTTAATTCTTTTTCAGGAAGTTGGTCGCCATGGTCAAGATCGCGCTCATCATCTGCTGTTCCTTCTACTGATAACAAAAAATCTTCTAGTCCTGCTGCTGACAAGCCACTGAAGAACCCACTGAAGCCTGGCAAGTCATCATCTGTGCCTTGAATTACTGTATTGATCATGACTTATAATGTTGGTTCCCATTTGTTGCAGCTGCTCCGGCTCCTACTCCAGCCCCTGTACAGAGTCAATCTGCAGCAGGAGGTCTAGGTTCCGCGTTTGCTGACGGTTAGTGGTTACTTCACTGATAGACAGTATGAATCCATCTTTAGCTTTGATGTGTATATGCTCAATGCTCATATTTTTTGGTGGTAAACAACAGGAATGGCTTTTGGTAGTGGTAATGCAGTTGGCCATAGGGTAACAGATGCTGTGTTAGGCCCGCGGGTTTTTAGACATGAGGTTACAGCGGCTGATCCTGCCCCCTCAGCTGGTTCTTCAACTGTTCCTGCTTCATGTGGTTCCACATTGACAGCTTTCCAAGAGGTATATATGCTTTCATATTGCTTCTCTGTTGCATTTGCTTATGGATCTATCGATTAGTTATGTTTGCTTGAGATTGTATCTTTTATTTTGTTGGCTCCTTTGAGGAATGCGTTTCTCTCTTTTGGCATTGCTGTAAAACTGTTGATAAGGTGTCTTTCATTTTGTAGTGTCTCAATAGCAATGGAGGCAACCTAAGCAAATGCCAGTTTTACATGGATATGGTGTGTGAGTGTCGCAGAAGTTCTACCACTGGCTTGAATGCTTAGACTTGCAAGCCAAATCGACCTTGAGTCAACCTTAATAACATTACTTTGCTAGAGTGACTTTTTTTTTAGTTATCACTAGGTTGTCATTTTTCATTCTATATACTAGCTCTTCAGTGATGAAGAGTTTTTGATACTTCTTATTTATGGTTAATAAATTTACGAATTGTTCGTACTGCAACTACTTCAGTGTTTGAGATTGCTTGGTTGGTGTTTCTACTAGCTCTTCAGTGAGTCTTGATGCATGAGGCATTACCAATTTCGGTTATATGGAACACAGTTCTATTGAGTAGTCAGTGTTTGAAATTGCTTGGTTGCATTTCTCCCATTCAAATGACAGAAGTTTCCACATATATACCTTTTTATCGTTGGGGGTTCTCTCTTGCGTTATCTAAATTCTAAAGATACAAATCGGACAGACTCGACTCATATCATAGATGAAATGGCAGTTTGTGCTATAACTATACTATCCTCGAAAATGTACTCTCAAAATATAGCAAGAATGGCAAATTTGATTAGAAGCTTATTTACAAGGTAGTGAACACATTTGCAACTGGGACATTACCGTAGAAGGTGGCAGGTACATAGTGGATTAGTCAAAGTACGTACGAGTTGGCACTGATGTTTTGGAAACGAAAAACTACTTACCTCTATAATGTACAACAAGCCTGCAGCTTTTCCAGGCGGTGTTAGCAACAAAAGCTGATGTACATATAACAGCTTCTTTGAGATTCTATATCGCGTCCTAAATAGCGATGTTTGATGGGCTAATGGATTAGCGTCTAAGGTACAAGCTTCCTTGAGCATCTTCTGCAATAATTTTACAAAGGGAACTCTGAAAATCTGTAGGCCAAATAACAATGTCACTTCCTGATATATCCATCTTCGATAAATAATCAGCAGCTCGGTTTGTTTCACGCCACGAGTGAGTGACTTGGTACTTCTGAAACTTGCTCAAGATTTTCCAAATGTGTTGGAGACAGCTTGCAGCCTTCTGATTATGTGACTGCTCTTTGTTTATAGCTTTCACTGCACTCATCGAGTCGGATTCTACCCATATCATTTTGATCCCGATATTGAGAGCAAGCGTAAGACCTCTCCATATAGCCAGTAACTCAACCAAGAAGATATCATCACATGGAACTTCAGAGACACAAGCACATATAGGAACACCTTCATCATCGCGAAGTAAACCACCAAGACCAGCTCTTTTCCGGTCTATAGATCCATCCGTATTTAGCTTTATCCATCCACGTTCGGGCTTTTTCCAAGTGCAGAACCTAAATGGTCTTCTGATAGGCAAATGAAAGCCTCTTAATTCCACAAACTTCAGAGATTTCAACTGGTTCAAACTCTCAAATAAATCTCTTAAGTAATTTCCATCCAACTTCAAAGCAAATTTAGCTTCGTTCCTTGACATCATTTCGTGTTTCCTTTCTTCTTCTTCCTTTAATTTGTGCTTCCGGCCTCGGATGTGTTGCTTTAGACATTTCTCGCTCGAAGTGCTCACCAGACAGAGAGCACAGCTCCATTCCATTTGAACTTTCTTAGGGTAAATTGTTCGATCACATATGCATGTAGGAGAAGATTCAGCCTGAACCAGAATTATAAACAAAGCGTTCATGAACATGTTTCTAGGCAAAATATACTTGTTTCAAAAAGAACTACTATTTGTTTTTGGTGTTTGAGAAGCCATTCAAAAAGTGTATTTTAGAAGCCGAGTTGTACTTGGTAGCAAAGAATGCCATGCATTTTTATTTTTTATACTTATCAAATACTCCCTACTTGTCAGCAATACTAAAAATAGATGTACAATAATATTTGTCCGGTTTGAAAAATCAATGGATAATTTACCTTTTTCGACCCATTTTACCCTTGCTATTAAATACTATTAATCACTCAATGCAATTTCCTAGACATTAAGTTCATTATATTCAAAGGGTGATATAGTAAAATTACCTATTATTTATTTTTTTGTAACATGCGTGTCAAGTCAACGGAGGGAGTATATCAAGTCTATTGGTCTCTATAAATACTCCCTCAATACTAAAAATAGATGTCCAACAATACTTGTTCGGTTTGAAAATCAATGGATAATTTACCTTTTTCTACCCATTTTATTTTTTCTATTAAATACTATTAATCACTCAATGCAATTTCTAATGCATTAAATTCATCATACTCAAAGGATGATATAGTAAAATCACCCTATTATTTATTGTTTCATAACATGCATGTCAAGTCAATAGTGAACAAGTATCGTTGGACGGAGGGAGTATATCAAGCCTATTGGTCTCTATAAATACTCCCTCAATACTTGCAACAAATCACACCACAAATTCTATTTTGCTCTTTATTCTCTCTCTTCTCATGTGTTTCCTCTTCATCTTTTGCCTTGTTTTTTTTTTTTTTTTGACTTCTCTTAATAAATAATCCCCTAGTTTAACTTGTTGATGTTAATAACTTTTGCTGATTCCTGTATACTCTATTAAATTAGGGAAGGCTTGGTTAATCCTGGGGACACGTTTCATGCTGCTGAAATAGTTCTTTAGGACAGTGCCAGCACGACTTAAATATAACTTATATATCACTTAAATAATATCGTAACAATATTTAATTTCCCTCACATGTCACCATCTAGATCATAGGAGAAGAGTTTGAAAGGGAAAATATGATTACCTCATAAAAGACCAAATTTTGCAGGTTGTCCTTTTCATCCTGTTCAACCTGTTGGGGTGCAGTATCAACATAATCAATGCACTCCATGGCCATGCACTCATTCTTCTCTGTGATCTTTTCTATGCGTGGATTCGGGGATAGACATGGCTTAAGAAACTTCGTATACACATACGAGGCAACACCAAACTGAGGCAGTATGAGCAACAAGGACGCTAATCCTTTTGCATAACGCCAAAACAAGAACCTGAAGAAATCGATACACTTAATTATTGTTGAAGAATGTCCTTCAGGTTAGAGACATGCTTGGTGAGACTCATGAACCGAGCACGATAAGAACAACCATAAGCTCAACTACAGTCTACAACGTGCTATATAGACATGTGACTCCATACATTATCTAATCAGAAAAAGATATCATTTCTAATTCCGTGAAGCTCTAGCAAAAATAATCTCTCTCATTTTCATGCAAAAAATAATCGATCTTTTGACTTGCAAAGGGAGTTTAAAAATAGCTTAGTGTCTCAGTGAAATGATAGTTCTGAAATGAGCCTTCTCGTAGCTCGTTTGCCCATATAGTATTCATCAATGACCATTTATGGTGCAAGGAGAAGATATATTCCAGAAAACGCTTTCCAATTTTTCCATATCAGATTGGTCAACAGTTTTGTAAAACATTTTCTCCCAGAAAACAAGTTTCTTAAAAACGAGGAAAATGACTTTTTGGGTGGAAGTAGGAAAAACTAGTTCTATAAGAGACATTCCACTCTTCCAGCAAATAACAAAGAAAACCACTTAATTATCGTGGAGAACACCTTACTTCGTACCAAAACACACCCTTAGTCTCAACCATCAACAACGGCTGGTTTGCACAGCTTATCTAAGAGAAGGATTTAGGACTGACGGGAAACAAAGATATGTCCAACATAAACTGTTACACAACACTTGCCGCAATGAAGTAGAACAGATTCTTAGTATATATCACCATAACTCCTTGCAAATAATGGCTTACAAGAGTAACAAAAGAACGCAATTCCATCTCTTTATACTAATCCATAACCTGTCTTGCATTCATAAAACCAAGCATTTGAGATGTCCTAAAATTTAACAAAACAACCACAACAAAAACATACCAGGTGCAGTCCGACTAGGTGGGGTCTGAGTAGGGTGGAGTGTGCGCAGACCTTACCCCTACCTTACGAAGGTCGAGAGGTTGTTTCTGAAAGACACTCGCCTCAGGGAACACAAATCAAAGAACATGTTCCTAAGCTTTAACCAGAAATACTAACCATCATAATGCGGATAAACTTGCATAGAAGAAGTCTAAAAACATGTCAGTGAATGAAAGCATAACGAAAGATTACCCTGTTAAAGGCTTCGCAAGAGTCAATTCCAATATTGTGGTTAATCCAAATAGCACCCAATATTGAAGACACTTTCGGTAGCTGGATTCTTTATCACTTTCTACCGCCCGAATTGATGCATATCTGTTTCATCAAGAATGTAACATATTTGAAAAGCCTAAATATCACAGTTCACGGAGTAAAGGGCAGTCTGGTGCACTAAGCTTTCACAGAGTAAAAGGGCAGTCTGGTGCACTAAGCTCCCGTTATGCGCATGGACGGACCACAAGGGTCTATAGTACACAGCCTTACCCTGCATTTCTACAGGAGGCCGTTTTCACAGCTCAAACCTCTGACTTCCTTATCACAAGGAGGAAACTTTATCAGTTACGTCAAGTCTCCCCTTCATCCAGTTCACATATCCATCAATGATTCAAAGAAACAAAGAGAAAATTAGTAAATTCTTTATGTAACTTACAAAGGACACAGCAATGTTACTGATGGTCTGCAAAATATCCAGAAAGAACTGCAGCAACAAACAAACAAAAAAAATCTTTACTAAAGACAAATGTCAAAACTTAGATGCTAAAATATATTTAGTTTTCTCTTTCTAAATGTGTATATATAGAAAGGGGTTTAACAACTTCCTAAAAAATAGGGGAAAAAAAAAATTAACAACCCACACGAAGCACAATGTACTACAACTACTGAACTCCACAATCATCCTATGATTATTAAACCCCATGATGTCTTTAAGATGACAACATAAACAAAACAAAATTTTGTCTTTTTTTGATCATAACATGAAACAAGATTTTGTCTTTCTTTTTTCCAATAACCGTGGTGTCCGCCCAGTTTACCCTCATATCAACTACTTCCACGGATACCTGTCAGCTCCCACAAGCAATAGTACCAAGTAACACTACCCAACAAGACTAGAACATACGAGAATAATTTTTGGTCATAACATAAAACAAGATTTTGTCTTTCTTTTTCTGATAACCGTGGTGTCCAGACCGAGCTTACACTCACCTGTCACCTGCAACATTTACCAAGTAATACCTGTCCAACAAGATTAGAACAAATCGAAAACAGAAATACTTACCAAGAGAGCAAAATTTTGGCTGAAATTAGAAGAAAGTTGATCAGACCCATTGTCACTGACATTATGCTGTGTCCAAATTCTTGCTCTTACTTACTAAAACATTTTATTTTTTTACAATTTATGCATGTATATCTAGTAACATTTGATTGGTTTTTGGGAAAGCAAAGGACAAAAGAAACATGACAGTATGAACAAGGAAGGAAAACGAGGAGACTTTCAGGCTAAGGAGTCAATGTCCAATAAGGTAGAGGTAGTAAGTACTAAAAGGAAAAACCAATGAAAAAATAGGAAAAATTAATACTCCCTTTCTCCAATAATTCAAGTGTGTTTTAGAGCATTGTTTGGCCATGACAAATATTTAATTTTTTTTTTATTTTTAAAAGGATTCACTTTATTTAAAAGAAGAGAAAATACCCAATTACCCTCTTGAACTATATCCAAAAAGATCATGACATATCTTAACTTAAAGGAATCCTATTATCTCTCTGAACTAATTAAAAATGTAATTTCGACACCCTTAATGCCTACGTGGACACTTCAGTGTGTTGTGCCGCGTATGTGCCACGTAGGCACTAAGGGTGTCGAAATTACACTTTTAAATAGTTCAGGAGGCAATAGGACCCATTTAAGTTGAGGTGTGTCATAACCTTTTCAGATATAGTTCCGGGGTTAATTGGGTATTATCTCAAAAGAATGATGTTTGGCTATAAAATCTCCAATTGCACTTTGGAAAAGTGAAAACAACAAGTTAAATTGAAAAATTTACTGAAAAAATATTCTTTTGATCTTCTTTTATGTGTTGTCATTTGATTGGATACGAAATTAAAATAAATAAATAATGACTTTGTAAAGTTTATAAAATTGCCCCTTAAAGTCACTTTAATGTTTACGTGACGTTAATATTTTCTTATTAAGTGAGGTCTAATAAGGATAAAATAGAGATGATGTCATTAATTAGTTGTCCATTCAGAATAAAATGAAAATGATATTATTAAATAGTCATCAAATAAGAAAAAATGACATTCTTCTTTGAACGAATCAAAAATAAAATAAGGATACATAAAATGAAACGGAGGAAATAATAATTATGTTTATCAACTCTCGCGTTGAAACTTGATAATTCAAATTCGCATCACATAAAATTTATTCAAAGAAAGTACTTCCTAACGAGAATTTTCCATGCAGATAGCTCAAAAAAGAAAACACACCAAGCCAACACGTCGATAAAAAGAAAATTCCTCAAGAGCAATTATTGCATTTGGATAGGTGTATAAAGTTTAAGGTACAACATAAATTTTCTGCCAAGCAATTCTTTTTCTAGGTTTTTTTTTTTTCTATTAGGAGAGGGGCAAAGAGAAGGATATATTGTAGTTGGAAATATTTCTTCTTCTTCTTCTTTTTTTTTTTGGGGTTAAAAAGAGCAATAGTTGGAAATATTTCTACTAGTACCTTGGTTAACTTCATTAAGTCATTTAACTTTAAAAATAATATTATATTTTCCTTTGTGAAATTTTTTTTCAAGTATCATGTAATTATTATATTATCTAAAATTAAAGATGGTATTGACGACCTTCCTATATTTCAAGAGAGTGCCATTAGACCCAAAATTCTGAATATAAATTTTGAACATGAAAAACCATCGTCAAAATAGTTAATCCAGTGAGTCAATTCTCAATCTGATGTTCCTATGCCATCTTTCTTCTGGGGTTTGTCTTCAGACCTCACAGCTTGGGAAAAGCATGATTTAGGTAATTTAAGTCTTAAAAGTTTACCTGACTGAACCTTTTAATGGTTTAAAAATTGTATGTGTTTTTTTTAACAATAGGTGCTAATAAAAGTAGAAAGGAACAAGGACTTTACGTCACAATCACTATTATCTTAGGCTTGAGACGAGAGGATGGGGTATACATACCTCCTGATGCCATTACTACAATCATATTTTCCCCATTCCCTCCCTCGAGATCAAATTCTTTCTCCAGTCCTTTTTACTAAATAAACGTAGAGAGATCATCAGAAAAACGCCTTAAAAGCCACACCTGGTTTAACGCTCAAATTCCTTAATCGTTATTGCCAGGCTTCAATGAAAAGAAGTAAAAATAGAAGCTTAGGTCTGTATCGCAATTGACCTTTAAGGTACTTGATAGCAGCAATTATGACAACATTCCGAGGAAAAAGAATGGTCTGCTCTCGCGCAGCACTCAGAATAAGAGCAACAAACAAACAAATGCAGGGAAACTTGAGAGACACAAGGTAAGGAAAGGATCGGCAAAAAAAAGAACTGCCAGGATCATTTGGCATAGCAAATAGACTGTACAGCATTATAGACAGGTGTCTCACAGACTTAAAATGCCCTTAGACTGTTCTCCTGTAGAAAAAGAAAAATCTCTTTCCTTAACACCGAAATTATCTACAGAATCTAATTCAGAGACCATAAGGGTATTAACCAAATCCGAATCCTTCGTTGGCTTCATGAATGGCAAGCAGTAGTCGTTCCTCTAGATGCTCTTTAGAGGGATACTCAGGTAGATCCAACTGGTTAAAACTGCACCCAAAAAATAATAATCAAGGATTGTTTGCAGTAAATAAGTGACAAAGATATAATAGTAGAATCACAACGCTCCATCTAATATCGAAGAAAGAAGTTGTTACTTGCTTGTCAGTAGTTGAAATGTAATTCACGATTAGGTTGATACTAATGTTAGTCAACATTTACTTGAAATATTCCACAAAGAAAGCTTTCCCATCTCATAGAGAAGAGAGACGAGAGGCACATAAAAAGGAATGCAAGAGAAGTAATTTGGACAGAGGAAGCAACATGAACCTCTACTGGAATCTTCAGCAATACAACTAAATTAGGATGGCAACACAAATGAAAGAAGGTTAAATAACACGGAGAGGAGCAACACGGATCTTTTACTGGTAGAACTTAGGATGGCAACATAAATGAAAGAAGGTTAAATAACTAGGAGAGGAGCAACACGGATCATTTACTGGTAGATATCTTCAGTATCATGAAGAAAATCATACTTTAGTTTCAGATGATAAAATTGTTACCATGTATGTGCTGAAGAAAATCATACTTTCGTTTCAGATGATAAAATCGTTACCATGTATGTGCTGAAGGCAAGTGGTCAGCACTGCCGTAAGCTTTGTGGATCTGAAATTTCTGGGCACCTGAAATTCCTTGCAGTGCACTAAACCCTTCCAATGGCACCTGAAGAAGATGACAAAAGATATGTTAGACGATTGCAGGAGATATTCAACATGCAACTGTAAACAAATGAAAGCAACAAACTACCTTAGAGGTCCCAGTGACAAACTGAAGGAGGCGAGCTTTGTCTTCCTTGCTAAAAGCTTGAACGACTTCCCAAAACCACTGAATAACAGGTGATGCTGGGCTGTATCCAGAATATTCTGTATTTGCCCTCAAGTCATCAACTGCAAAGCAAGGGGCAAATAAAATGTAAGAAGCAATTTCTCCTTGATATAGACAAATAACTATCTAAGACAGGATTACCACATGAATTAACAAATAAAGGAAATAGCAAAACATACGATCGATGTCAGGAAGACCGCTAATTAACAACTCAAGTTCCTTGTCATGAAAGATTGAGATTAGATCCCGCGGAATCAATTCACTGAATCCTTCCAAAAAAGCATTTATCTGAGGGCGGATAGCAGTCGTCAACCGATGCTCAGCGACCAAGTCAACATACTGTTGCTTATTTTCCTCGGTGACTCTGATATTTCGTCCACCCGGGATTAGTTCATAGTCAGTCACCTGCATTACACAAATTGCAATTAGAGCCACCGTAACAAAAATGTTAAAAGCTTCAATTGCCGCTGAAGAACTCATACCTCATTGCGTTCATAAAGTATCAACTTCTCTTCATCAGCATCAATGCTGAATGTAAGGTCCAAAATATCACTTATGTCATTCTGCACAAAGCAAGAAATGTGATCAGAGCAAATATTTAACCATAATTTCCATAATCACATATAAAAGAGAAAACACTGCACCTCAAGCAGCCATTTCAAATTTTTGAAGTAGTCAGGATCAATTGCTTCGATATCATGATATGTCACTTTAGCACCAAGTATATGTTTGTAGAAGGAACGTGTAAAATGAACATCAAGAAGTTGACCATCAAAAAGAGCCTTCCCAACCTGGGATATTTACATAAAACACATTAGATATTGCTAAATTAAATAACCAGAGAAAAAAGAACCAAGAAGGAAGATACTCACCACTCGCCCAACAAATTTGAAGTATGAGAGGTGCTCAGTTTGGTACACAGAGTTGGGATTTGGCTGAAATGTTGCTTCATTGCCAACTGTAGTAAACAATAGTGCTCCCTTGTCAAAAATTACTCTGGAAAGTAACTGATACCATTCCCTAGTAAGTCCACCAGCATCAATCCCTTCTTCCCCTTGGAAATGTACAGTCAATCTCCCTTTCAATTCTTGAGTTGTCCTCATTCGCAGCTGATTATATGAATCTTCAAGTATATAAGCTCTTCTCACAGAAATTCTCAGAGGACTGTGATGATGGTCGTGTTGATGTTTAATCTTAGATCTAAAGTAGGACCTTTTATTGTCAAAATCAACAAAACGAGGAACCTTCAGCATGATGGAGAAAGACTTCTCCAATAATCCAGGATTCTGCCGAACAAAAGCATTAAGAAGTTTTCTGTGCTTCTCTGCAAATTTTACAAAAGCAATGTGCTTCTCATCAACTTTTGTTGCAGATGTAGGTGTTCTGGGTTGCATAGCAGAAGCAGAAGCTTCTTCTGCATCAGGAACTGTAGCAATACTAAACTCCTGCCCTGCACCCAAATGCGCAGGATGCAACTTCTCACACATCACAAAAAAGGACTCTATGTATGGCAAAATGTTTTGTGTGCCTGCTGGCAGTGGAGGCATTGCTCCAGAAGGTTTAGATGTGGTAACAATAGATGAGCGTGACAGGTTGGGTGCTGTTTCAGAAAAACTCTCTATTGTGCTAATGCAAGTGCTCAGCTCCTGCCATAGAGGTTCTAAAGCTGTGTTGATGTCCCAAACCAGGGAGATAGTAGCACCGTGCTCCTTCTCAGAAATAATTTGATTGTCCTTGTTCTTGTCAGCAATTGAAGCAACAAGAGTGCTTAATGCTTGTAAAACCCTGAGTATCACAGCGCCATCAGTTGAAGTGGTACTGAGCAATGCTTTTTCTACTTCCCTAAACTTGTTTAACTCATCCATTGCAGATCTGGTCAGACTTTGCACAGAGCCAGCTAGCTCAGTAATAAATAAATGACAAATGGCAGGAGCTATGGCCACCAACTTTTTCAGTACCTCTGCTACCAATGAGTAAGCATTGTCTGAAAGACTAATAAAAGAAGAAAACATTAAACGGCTTCAATAACAAATAAAACAATACATTATTCAGCAAGACCCATGTAAAAACAACCTACTATAAGTTCAAAAATGTACTTGGTCATGTGAAAAAGATATCAAATAAGTGATGTGCAACCAAACAGATAATTTAGTGCCTGAAATAGAAGCCATAGACTCGGAAATTATGACCACCGTCACAGTAGGCAGTCGGTTAATTTTCCGAACCCACTTTTGGACAAGAACGCAAATACACAAGCAAGTGCAAAACTAGTACAGTATATCACCCTGCTGGCCAACTCACAAGTCTATAATTAAGGGCCATCTTGTTGCATTAAACCATAGTGTTTAACATTTTTAAAACCAGTTAACACCAGAGAAATCAGTATGTAGAGCCAAAATAAGATAAATGATTTGAATAAAGTACATTACAAGGATTATAAACAAGCTTACCCTTCTCTTGCAAGCAATGAGCACAGGAGTCGAAGTTCTAATTGAGGTAGACCAAGTAGAATACTTTCAATACTTTGGTCTCTGCCTGCAACAGAGGATGATGCTCCAGGTTTGTCCTCAACCTCAGATGAAGCGGCATGAGATTCAGTATTCATTTCAGCAGATTGAATTGGAGGATCAACCGGTTGCTCTGTAGAAGATGTGACAGGTTCTTCACGTGCACTTGATTTGCTCTCGGTGTTTTGGACTACAACATCTAACAGATTTAACAGCTACATACAAAAAGGAAAATAATTAAACACAGCAAGAAAAATCAGATAATGGCTACTCAAAGAGACATCACATCTAACAGATTTAACAGCTACATACAAAAAGGAAAATAATTAAACACAGCAAGAAAAATCAGATAATGGCTACTCAAAGAGACATCCTACTTGTGCAAACTACCTGCTCTAGATGCGCAACACTTCTCAAATAAAGGGGATGATTCAAGAGGCCCAAAAGCAAAGCAAGAGCTACTTGTTCCTCATTCTGCCATCTATCTGGTCCATCAGCCTCAACCATGACAGCTTTTCCACGCCTCTGATCCGGAATTATTGGCCCTTTCGGCACTGGTCGAGGGAGCCTGAATTCCAGTAGTGTCTTTGCGACTAAAGAATGGTTCTTTGCCAAGTATGTAAGTGTTTCAAGAACACGACGAGATAGCAATGGAGGAATTCCTACAAGGCAATGAGATGAAACAAATTTAGCAAAGGCCAAAAATAACAAAAATATTACAACAGTAGTACTAGTACACACTATGTAATACATGACCAAAGAAACCAAACAAGATGACAAGGTCTCACCATCAAGATGCTGAGGACGTGAGTACATCACATTACTTTGGCAACCATATAGTCGATATGGGGGTTCAGCAGTATTCAGATCATTAGCAGGCTGTCCGACATCAAGCATCAACAAGTCCATCAATATTTTCACTAAAGCAACTCTTGTTTCAGCATGTGCACTAAGATTCAACATCAGCCTCTGTAGAGGGACTTTGTAAATTGGCTGCAAAAGAACCAGAAGTGTCAACATTCAAATCATAACGGCAAGAAATCAGTAATTCTACCTCACCAAGTTTATACCTGGAATACTCGAAGCAACCGCACCAGTGCTCTTAAGCCCTCAGTATCGACCAAGGGAGATCCATCTGCCTCTAGAGGCTTACCTCCAGCTGATCTACGTGAAAGGGTTCCACCAGTCCTTTCCAATTGTTCATTCCGCCTGGAGTCGCCTCTACGACTTCTAGGATACATACCAAAAAGTGATCGGTTATACCTTCGTGCAAACCTCTCGCGCAACATATTTGCTTCCGCCACAAGAGCAGGTGTTAAATTAGCAAGAATGGCATCAGAAGATGTCAGAAGGACCTGCGAGATGAAATATAAAACCCAATGATAGCCGTAAAAGGATACATGAAAACCAAATTTAAATCATAAGCAAAAAGAAATAGTTGAACAAAATTGCTACTTGTTACAGAGTAAATGAAATAAAAACAAAAATAAGATTCTATTACACTTAATTCATATAAGTACCTCTTCCCGTAGTTCTGACGGGAATGTAGCAATAATAGACACTGTGTCCATCTCAACAGGTTGGCCTTCTAATTCTTGTGACTGTTGCAGTCGTTGTGCCCTTTGTTGTGCCAACACTTCTTCTCGGATGTCCACCGGAAGGGCTGCCAGAAATTCTGGATCAATATCTCCACCATTTTGAGGCTCAGAATTAGGTGGTTGAGTTGCTTGACCCTGTTGAGCTGAGAGGACCTCAGCTCGCAACTCCTCAGGAAGCGCCTCTAGAAATGCAGGATCAATTGATCCAGAATCAGCATCTACATTACGTAGCTGTTCCTCATTGGGTCCACTTTGTTCAGCTTCTTGATTTGAATGTTCTGACGCTTCAGACACACTGTGAAGAGCAACATCCCTCGCACTTATCTGAGAAGAATTTCCAAAAGAAATGTTAGTCCTCCTAGTTCGAGCATCTGCTGAGCCTTGCCTATCGCCGCCATCATCATGCCCATCTGCACTTCCAATTTCAACATCAAGACTTCGAAGACTTTCACCCAGAGTTGCACCACTTCCGCTGCTTTCTTGGCTAACTGCCTCAACATCCCTTATGGCAACATCATTCTGTTCAAACTGCATTTCGACAGGTTGAGATTGTCTATTTGGTGCATCTGTTCCCTGAGAAGACACATTTGCTACAGATGTCACGTTAGCACCACCTGATTCATCCAAAACTGTTGAGGGGGCAGAGGCATCTCTGGCTTCATTGTTGCTATTGTTCTCCACCGCAGTTTCAGCTGCCATTTCACCTGATCCAGCAAACTGGGTGGCCTCACCTCGATTCTGAGACCCCTCTGTAGGATCTTGATCAGCTGATTTCTCAGGACTTGGCCGCCTCAAGTGGGAAACAACCAAATCCTCAAAACCCTGTGGAAGAGCAGAGGCACCTGATCCACCACTTTGCTGGTTATCATTGGTCCAAAAATTGAACCGTTGACCGTGACGGCTGCTCCGGAGAGAACGGAATACAGAATCCAGGCGCGATGAGGTTCCTTCTGAGCTCCTATCGGAATAAGCATCACGAATACTCTCTGCATGAAAAGGAAGAAAGCAATGAGATTTCAATCAGAGAAAAATTATGATATTAACCAGATGTAGTCTGGATACCTGATTGCCGAGGCTGACCCAATTGCAGCAAGGAAGATGGTTCCACCAGAAGGGGATGTTGTGAAGGAGCAATGCTATCACCACCTCTCCCCAAAAGATTGTAGATGGATGTTGTACGCCCCTGACGCCTAGAGCCAAAAACTTCAACAGGCATAACATGTAAAGTTTCACTGGAAAGACTATGCTCTCGACCAAAAACTTCAATGTGGTCAAATACATTTATTCCATTCATTCCATCACCCAGACGAAGTATTACACCATCCTCGTCATCCTCATCTTCTTCATCCTCTTCATCCATTACCTCCTCATCAAAGTCATCTTCATCTATTTCTTGGTCATCTTGATTGGTATCAGGATGTTGTAAGTGATGAGCTTCATCTTCCTCTAGATCATTCTGTTCTTCTTCATCCCCTTCTTCATCTTCATCAACTTCATCTCCTTCATCACCTGACATCTCATCATCATCATCATCATCTTCGTCATCTTCATCCTCAACAAGATGCTCTTGTACATCAGGCTGGATTTCAAATCTTATCTCAAGGCCATTTTCCACATTTCTAGTGTCCTCATTACTTTCATGCATGTAATCATCCTCATTGGATGGACCAAAACCACCATCAATATCCTGGTCATGTTCCATATCATCAGTGACAGCTTCAGACCCACCAAAGTTTTGAGATGTGCCAAAGGGTTCAATGTGATCTGTTGGCACTGAATTCACATTAGGCTGTGATGCAGTTTCATTAGTTTCGACTGCAAAGGCATCATTAGGAGTACCAGATTGATTATGATCCTGAGTTTTTGTCGACTGTTCTCCCCTACCAGCATTGGACTCAGCCGCATGGACATGCTCCTTCGTTACCAACTCCAGAACTTTTACCACACCAGTAACAACCTTGGAAGAATCAGAATGATCCAGGTCCAAGACATGAAGAGCTCGGGTCAGAGATTGAACCAGACCGACATCTATGAAAGTAGCTGAAGCTTCTGCTGAGATGGAAGAACCTGTAGGTGCACGAGCTGTCAATACATCATTGAGAAGATCAACAAACGCTTGAATTTCGATTCCGGGTGCCCTAAAGCCACTTCCAAACTCAACAAAATCACTAAAGACACTGTTAATCTCTGTAAAGATTCTTTTCCTTGCCTCCGTCGAGCGAACACAAGATGCCACAAGAAACTGGCTAGCTCTGCTAGAAAGTTTTTGCCTCCAGTCCACATCAGTTTTTTTCTCTTTCCTAGAACTCTTGGCGTACGGCAAAAACTTATGAAGAATATGATGAAAAATTCCACCAGCAAGGTGCCCTGCCCGTACTGGAACAGCTATGCAACTGCTAACTTCAGAATCTTTTCTAAGCAAAATATGAACTGAAGCAGTATACATCAAAAGAATCTCAGTCAGGAGCTTCAAAATGAATACAATCTTAGCCATATATGCAGACAAGTCATGGCTATCAGCTTCACTTGCTTCAGAAGCAGAGGCGATAGCTTTCCCTTTACCCTTGCTTGCGGAAACATCAATCTCCATATCCGTTGAACTAGAGCTCTCTTTTGTTGCCAGTTCATCTTTCAATGGAGGAACAAACTTGACCACTGGATCCAAAAGCTGCTCAATGACATTTACAAAGCTATGAGGCGGCTTTCGATGAACTTTGACATTCTTAGAACTTGCATCAAGACTCTTGCCATGTACTCCATGGCTCACATTACCAACACCAGACTTCAGATCTGCATTCTGCATTTTATCTTTGTCTTCTGATTTCTCTTTCTCCCTGTCTTTGTCCTTTTTGTCCTTGTCACGGTCCCTCAACAAGACTACATAAGGTCGTTCACCGACCATCTCCACTTGGCAGACCGCACGAGCAGCCCGCAAGAAAATTGCTGGATCCCGCTGAATAACAGAAGTCAAATTTAACAGAAAATTACGAGGTGTGAGCCTTCCACTTGACTGTCTATTAGAAGCAGATACAACATTGTGCCGTATCTCTGCTTCCATAGCTTGTTGTAGAGTCTGGGGATCCTCGAGAATATGTCTTATTATAGTAGCGGCAATATTGTCAAACCCAATAAACAAGCTGCTCGTTGGCAAGGAAAGAAGCAACTGCAATCCACCAGCATCCAGAAAGTTAACAGCAACAGAGTGAGTTCTTGTAAGAGTTGCACACAGCTGCAACACAGCATGCATTGTTTCCGAGGGAAGCTGGTTCCTCATACAGCCACAAGCTATTTCAACAAGCTGCTTCTGCTCTTGTACATCCAGATATTTTGGAGACAGAGAAGACTGCAACTTACTATATTTATCCTCGTTAATCGAAACTGGCTTCTGTGTAGTATCATCCCCCTTCAGCTGTTCCAGTATATCAGCATTCAACTTCTGATCCGCTTGAGAAAGCCGATCAATAGCAACAAAAGCTGCTGTCACCCATTTGGGAACTTTCTCCTTATCAAATGTACTGGAAATCCATTGTGAAAGAAGATCAGATGAGACCTTGACCAAACCAGTCTTTGCAGCTATCTCTCTGGCATCAGCGTCTTCATTAAGAATCAGAGCAAGAACATGAAAGAGATTAGAAAGAATGCTGCTGTTTCCATCCTCAGAGACATTACTAGAAAGCTTCACTTGTTCAACAATAAACGAAACCACAGCTGACCGATGTTCACCATCATTTTGGGAGCATATCATCACAAGAAGATCCCTGACAGGAAAAGCAAGAGAGTCCTTCATCTGTAGAAGCTTTCGGCATGTAGACAACAACTCATCAACAGGAGGAGGCTGAACCATTTCTTCTTCAATGGTCAGGATGCTTTCTTTGGGAACATCTTCCTTTGCCTCAGATCCAGAGTTCCCAAGAGACATGGCAAGGGCACGGGCAAGTTCATCATCTTCTTGTACTTCCTCTGGATGTGAGAACAACCACTCCATTGCCAATTCTACACTGTTTGAACCAACCTGCCTCAAAGCCTCTTCCGCCCTATTCCTGGTGAACCCCATTTCAACAATTGTAGAAATTGTAGTTTCATTTGGGGGAGGACCAGCCACACGAGCAGCAGTACTGTTTGTGTTTTTGACTTCTACTCCGGAGTAGATGTGTCTAATGATATTGAGAACAGCTGCAATGAAATCATAATTGCATTCTGTGAATTGAGGATGAGTCCAAACAGGAAGTACAGCCTTCAATACCATGGATTGAAGAACCTTTACAAATGTCTCCTCGTCCCGTGGAAATGGGATATCACCACTTATCAAAGGTTGAGTCAGTAAATGCTTTGTGAAAGGAGATAGAATTAAAGATGAAGTCGCCAGATGATCCATCAGCTTCCCATAACTACCCAGGGGGCCATATATCCACGAACGATCTGCATCCTCAACACCATCCTGCCTGGTATGTGTCTCATCAGTATCCATAGGAGAAGTAGGGGCTCTATTGAGGGCAAAGAGCAACTGACTAGTAGCTTCAAATGTGGTTAACACCGACTGAATAACCCCACGCCCATAAAGGCAATTCAATATAACAGCATTGCAAGAATCAGGTTTGTCCAGCAGAATACCATCAATAAATTCAATAACCTTGCCGAAATAACGACATTTGGTTGACACCTCCGATCCAGAAGTTATATGACCTCCAAAGTTCATGTGATCAATGGCAATTGAAGCAAAAGTTGAAGCAACAGATTTTGATGGAGCTGACACATTGAGTGTATCATCCCGCCTACGTGATGGAAGTAGCATTACCTTGCCCATCTCTTGAAACAAATGGGCGATATGGATTGATAGGGATTTCACCATATCACGGCAGGAATGATAATAGGATTTCTGTTTGTCCTCTTTTTGATTACTGGCACCAGCGTCATCAACAGAACTTGCTTGTTCTGATTGATGACTAGCTTCTATTCGAACATTTGAAGAACCATCAGTGGTCTGACGTTGCTGAAGACTAGAGGCTCTAGTCAGATCACGATATAGATTGATCAGATCAAAAAACTGTGATTCAAAACTCCACCCTGACATCCTTCTGCGAAGTAAGGGGTCAAGGAACTGCCTAAAGGAATTTAATCTTTGTTCTTCTGTATCAGTTGCACTCGATTCAGACTGTCGTGCCTCATCAGTTGCACCAGCACCGCCTTCCTCCACATCAACCTTAGATTCTTCAAGCAACGCTAATTGCCAAAGAATTTCACGATGAATGCGACCAATATCTTCCAATACATCTTTGCTGCCGTTTCCAAACTCCGTTAAAAGAGCAGTCACCCATCGGTTGTCTTTGGAGGCAGCCAGAAATAAAAGAAACTCAACTAGGAAAAGTGAAGAAAACGTCCTATCTGGTGTATTCTTGGGATCCAACATAAAAGCACCAGAAACCATGCCAAATCCAGACAGCGCTTTTTTTAAATGATCTTTGAGAAAGGAACAGAAAGCACGAGCCAACGCAGCAGAGTGGTGTTGGGTGAAAGTCTTGAAGACCATGGTGCTGTGTAATGCTATGGACATCCCTTCAGATGACTGTGCAACACTTGGACGTAGGAGTAGTTTCAACAAAGCTTCAATGCCTGACTTCTCCACAAATAACCGACAAGTTTCAGAGTTCTCCATTGTACGGTGAACAAGAACCATCACATGAAAGACAGCCAACTGAATGAACTGCTCATCGCTGATAGTTTCCCCAGTTGAATAAGATGATTCAACCAATGAGCTGGATGCAACACCCTCTCTGTTATCTGTGTCTGTGTCCATTTCAGTAGTCTCGCTTGATTTCCCTGATGACTCAGCATGTTCACCATCACCACGTGAAGCAATACTGTTAACAATCTCAATTATTAAATCCACTCCAGTACCTCTCAGCGAAGATACATGGCGCAACAGCTCTTCCACAGCATTTGCCAAAGGGACAATACCTTCATTCATAGCTACCACGTACTTCTTGTTGGTAAATATGTCTACAAGGAAACGCAATGCTGAAGTTTCTTTCACAGACTCCAGTCCCTTCGGGTTAAGGCAAATTGCACCGAGACCATTAGGTACACAAGTTAGAGCTTTTGGAGACGGTAGTATCCCAGATACCACTGAAGACAAAAAAGCAATAGGAAGACCCAACTCATGCAGAGCAGAAAAACATGTCGGATCTTTGTGAATTATTTCACTCATAACAGTCACGGCTGAGGAATAAATATCACCTCCAAATTTTTCCACGTTACTAAATATCAGACACAAAGTGGCAGGTAAAGATGCTTCGTTAGAACCCTGCGATCTGGTCGAATTTGCAGGAGCATAGGTAGCAGATCCAAGTGCCTTCAATAAGACCCTAATAAGTCTCTTTTGAGCATATACTTGTTCTTCACTAGATTTAAAATGCTCACCAATGACCATAGAATTGTCATCATCTCCAGCTCTGTCAATCACTCTGTGCACTTCTATCTGTAACCTATTAGCCAAAAGCTCAACTCCACCTAGATCTTTGAAAAGGGTTACTGCTGCATTACTATAATCCAGAAGCTTTTGCAGTGTTTTCACAGCCAGGCAAACAAGATGTATATGTGCAGGATCAGCATCCTCTACTAGAGGCAAAAAAGTTGGCACCATTCCAGACCCGCGAATAACACTACCAGAGCTTGAAGAGGATATGACATGTAGCAGGTAAAACTGCAGAACAGCTTCAACAAAGGATACTGATGACAAGTCATTTGAGCTGCTTAGTGACAAGATTGCTCTCTGTAAAACATTCAAAAGGATCATTCGATTACCACCAGCAAAACTGATGCTTGATCCACTCAAAATCCTCGCCCGCTCATGTGATGATGCATAAGCAGCTAATTGTGCGCCCAAGGCATTCATTGCTAGTGTTCTAACATTTCCAGAGATGGTTTCTTCAGATCTGACAATCCTTATCAACTCATTCGTGTATTCAGGTTCATTAGCAAAAAATGACGAAAGTTCATCATGGGAATCACTAGCCTGGACAAGCACAATGAAAGCAAGAAGACATATCTTGCTGTAAAGCCTACATACTCTGGGGGAACGGAACGCATGTGCATATCTGATTCTTGTCAGCAATGCAAACCTTTGCTCAGGAGGAACCTTATACTGCTCAACACAGAACTTCATTAGCGACAGATCTTCCTCTTTCCGTACATGGAGATCAGGTATGTGAATTACACTCATGCTCGTTGATGCTGCACCATCCTCACTTTCAGCATTGTTTTCGGCACTGGCACTATGCAACTCAAAATAAAGGGTGGACCCCAAGTGATAAAGTGACTTGTCGCCATCATTTTCCACACTGGATGGAAACAAAGATAGGCCTTCATCCTGACTTCTTTCGTTTACAGTAACACAATAATACAAGCCCAGACCTTCTTCCTTGCTTCCCCATCCCTGCGCAAGTGACAGTAGACAACTATTTATAGCACCACACCCAACCAATTTACCACTTGCATGTAGCTTCGAAGGATTTATTTTTACTAATACAGCAAGAGTCTCTAAAGTTGCAATGAGGATCTCAGGATCTGTTGAAGCCAGCAAAAGCTTGAAATGCTGCCAGGTTCAAAGTAAATAAATTTGGACATCATCAGTACATGTGCATTCTTGTTACAGACATTCATTCAAAAAGGGGCAGAAAGTTTTAGCATCTTCAGCTTACCTCCAAGCCACTAAATGAACCCTTGTTATGGCAATTTTCTAGTATGATCTGCATCACACGTAAAATCTGTAGAACTGCTTGCTTGGGGAAAGGGCTATCATCTCCTAATATGTTATCACACAAGACGAGATCTTTCCTACTACATAAGTACGTCTTGAAATATGCATCAAAATGTAGAAACAATGGTCTCCAGTGATGAAAATTTCCCTGAAAAGAGAAGGTCAGGTAAGCCAAAGTCTGAAGTATAAAGGCCGCGGCAGGATAAGAAAAGGTAAATGTATTCACCTTGCCATACTCCCAGCGGAAACCAGAAAGAGGTATTGCTATATCTTGTAATGGACACTGGATGACCTTGTCAATAAAGGCTTTTATTCTGGGGGGCTGACATGTGGATAAATGCACAATAAGATTATACCAGTTAATGGGGAGAACTTTAAAAAGAAAGAAATAAGCACGAAAGATAAAAATACCATCTACTACAAAAGAGGATAGTAGCGAAAAGTAGAAGTCCGGGCACTTTCAAGCAGCAGAAATCAAGACACTAATCAGATGATTTATTTCTTTATTTTTTCTTTGCATATGATTAAATCATTGTACATTACTAGATCCATGAAAAGATGATTAGATGGCTCCCACAAACTTGAGAATTACTCCTACGAGAATAACCACAGTTCATCCAAACAAAATGTAAAAAGGTGCAATATACTATGATATTGCCTGTTTTTTTTTGTTTTCTTTTGATAAGTATGGTGTTCCCTCATGTTAAGGGACACGGCAAAGCTAGAAACATAAAACACGCAGAGAAAACATTAGATCCACAACACAACACTTTCTAACATGATAAACGACAATCCTCAAAACACCAGCATCTTCAGCTACATATGAGAACACTGATTGAAAAGAACAAGGAAGAGAATCACGATCATATTCAATGATCGTCGTGGAAAATGCAATTGTGCACTGGTACAAGATTGGACACAGCTTAGAGAAGAGGTGTGCATAAAAAGGATAAATAATAAGCTTTGCGTGTGATTGTTTGGACGTAGTCTAGGTAGTCCTCCAAATGAATGGCCCATATGGATTCAACAGCTTTCAGAAAATCAAAGGGAGTTGTATCGCAACTTCCTATTTTGGTGTAAAGAACAATGTATAGAAGATGCTGAACATATGATAGATCTCTAAGGTTTACTGCATACTCCTGTTTTGGCTTGTTACAGCCTTTTATGGAGGTCACCAGCATATCCTAAAGGCTGAGGAATACCGTATTACCAGTTCAAAAAATATATATATGAATGGCCGATATGTGCATATGTTCCACAGAATGATAATTGAAGACAACACAGAAGAGCCTTAAAATCAGAATGGATGAAACTTGTCCCAAAAACCCAACAATTTCTTGGAAACAACAGGAACTTAAACAGAAGCAAATCATAGTAGACGCAAAGAACACATGTTACCGGTACCCACCTAATCAGGATTAAGTCTGTATTTTGTTGGGGTCAGGATTAAGTCTGTATTTTGTTGGGGGATTAATGTAAAATATATTGTATATACAAAAAATAGACTGCACAAAAAACTTGTGCAGTCACCCGTATAGAATTAAGTCTTTGCTTTGTCAAGTTTACATTAGCTCAGATGTTGCCAAAATTGCTAGTTAGACTTGAATCTTAGTGCGGGGACAAGTTTGAAATCAAAGAGCCTCTAGTTTTAGCTCCTATTTGACTTAAAAGATGATTGACCATTACCATTGTCGACTGAAAATGAATTGGCTCGAAAGCTAAACCGGTTACTATGTATAATCTTGTTGATATCTGCCATTATCAGAATGAAACTGACTGGCCCGAGTAGAGTAAAAAGAAAATAGCAAGTCATTTTGTTGACCCAACTAGTTTGGACTCGAGTATTGAGAAGTAAAAGGGAAAGTAAAGGACAAAGACAAAAATATTACTGAAATTGAATTTCAACAAACAAATGCATGCCGGCAAACTAATAGTATTACAACTGTCAGTTTGAAACTATACCTTTTCATGGACAGGTCTCAGTTCAGTTTGTGTTAAAACTGAATGAAATCTCAAAAATGAATATAAGATAGAGCAAAGCTAGTTTACTGTAAACATCAGATAGCTCCAACTCCCTAAAGGAGGCCGAGAAGAATGCATCTTTTATATTTATATTTAAGGATCACACATGTACATTATACGGTTTTAATCGACAAATGTCATACCAACTCATGTCATATCTAATCCCAGAGTCCTCCAATTTCAGCCTCCTATTAGGTAATTATTTCCAGCAAATTCACTATGAAGTTCTAATCCAAGAGCTTGCTGATTGGATATTACTACAATTGAGTCTAATTATTATGATCATTAGCTTGTGATTTTTAGAACCTCTTTGCAGTTTCAAAAAAGAGGTCTAAAGATCACATGTTAATGATCATAACAATGAGACTTATTTTAAAGATCACATGGCATAAGTACATATTAAACTTCAGACCAGATGGTATCAATACGCCTATGACATAGAATTTCCACATGCCAATCATGAGAAAGCATAAAATGCAAAGGAAAAAAGCTGGCAGATGACTGATAATATAAGTATATAAACATAGATAGCATAAGCAGTTAGAAACAATAAACCAAATAGAAAAAAGGCACATTGTGAAATATGATTTCCGATCAAAACTAAACCCTAAGATACAAAAGAAGACAACTCCCCGGTAAGACAAAACCCTAACAACACACATTTCCATGACTAATTCCACGGAACAAATATCAGGTAACTATGTCCACCAAGACTGGCTAGAACAGAAAGGAATATAAATCACCTAGTGTCTCGTCTCTAATGGGATTTGAACCTGACACCTCTAGGTGCTCAACCTACGTCATTGACCACTAAGCCACAACAACACACATTGCACGCCTCAAACACAACACCAATACGAAAAAAAGCACAATGTGAAGTAATTCCAAAAAACCTAAGGGAAAAAATTGTCCCTTTCATAAACAAGTGGTTCCTATAAATACAAAATCCTAACCAACACACTTTTTTTATAAGTGTGGTGCCGGACGTACCCCAACTATTTCCACGTAACAAGTATAAGGTAACTTTGTCCACCAAGGCTAGAACGTACGGGAACAAATCAACCCACCCCATTAACCACTAGAACACAACAGCAGACATTCCACGCCTCAAACAAAACAACACTCCCCAAAAAAATGCACATTGTGAAATAATTCCCAAAACCCTACGAAAAAAAACCCATTCCTTTACGAAAGAAGCTGTTCATTAACACAAAACCCTACCGGGAAAAAAAATCCCTTTACGAAACAATCTGTTCGACAACACCAAACCCTAAACAACACAGAGCAGCAACCAAATATAAAAATAAAAAGTAAGCAATGAGTAAAAAGACAAAAATGAGTAGCACGTACAGGTTCAGAGTCTAGTTTAATAGATGGACCAATAGCTCCTTCGCTGGATAGAAGTTGCCGTAACCTCGACGGCAGACTCGATCTTAACGTCGTCATATCTCCTTGTAACTATTCACTGAACCACAACACAAATCCAAAAAAACACAAATCAGCCCCCAAAAAATCAGAAAAAATCCACACATTCAAATACATAAATAAAAAAGGGAAAAATCATGAAATCGATCAAAATCGATACCTGAATCATCCAGAAAGAGTGTTAATAGAGACTGTACAGAAAGAGAGAGAGAAAATAGGGTTTATAGAGAGAAGAATAAGAAGGAAAACCCCAAAGCGAAGAAAGAGAAGATGGTGAGAAGGAAGAGGTGAAGGTAAAAGCGGAGGTAGGGGGGTGTATATAGGGGGCTCCTTTATAGGCTTTTTTGTGTGTGAAATTGGTTAAGCTAGTACTACTAACCCTGGGGAAGGAGGAGGTTATATAGATACACCCAAACACAAATTGAGTTTTGTTATGTTGCTTCGTCTTCTTTCTATTCGAGTCGGTTTTACTTGGGCCCTCTGCTTTGCTTTCACTTTGTTTCCTAGGGTTCATTGCTACATGAGATAAAAGATACTACTTAATAAATTTTTTTTTTTTTTTTTTTTTGATAATTATGATATTTGAATTAATTTATGTGCATGGAGGTTATTTTTAAGAGATATTTATAATCTCCTATTAGAAATAAATTAACTAATATTTGTCTTTGTTGAAAATTAAATGTGATACCTCATAATGCTCGACTCAATTTCAATGATTTCGGAATATAATTTGGATTAATTTTAGCTTTATGTTTAATTTGAGATATTAGTTAATTTTAGGATGATAAAATTATTATGACGGGATAAAATAATTTTATGGAATATCGGTTTTAGCATCTCTCTTGCTTCTTGGGGTTAGTTGGTTCATGGGATAAAGATAATGATTTCGGAATAGAATTTTTGATTAGCTTTAAGTTGTATTTGATTTGAGGTATTGAGGGATCGTTTGATATATCAGATAAGGAAAATAGTTTTGATATAAAAATAGGATTAATTTAATTCTTTGTTTGGTATGAAGTGGTATGAACTAATTTTGAAACTATTTTATTCCGCGTGTATATATAGGATAATATAAAATAATCCCATGAATATTCATACTTATTCCATTCGGTTTACCAAAGGACCCCTAACTGATTTGGGGTAGGGGGATTATCATGGTGGATTAAAATAATTTATGGGATATCCTTGTTTATCATATCCCGAATATCAAATGACTTTTTCAGAGTTCTTGTTTTTTGTTTAATATATAGTCAGTCTCTAAAATTTGTTAAGGTATATTTTATATAGACACTCGAGTTAAGTCGTGTTAAATTGAACACTTCAATACCTAATAAATGTTTCAATTCGACAATTTCGATTTTAATCTTTGTATGTATTTTTATTCGTCTATTATTGATGCAAACGCCTACAAGTAAATGAAATGCCACATTTCATGTAGTTAACTTAATTATCTAACAGTGAAGAACATACACACACAAAAAAATATGATTAAAACATTTATTAAGCGTTTAGATGTTCAATTGGAACATAAATCAAATCGAGAATATAAAATGTCATAATTAGTTCAAAGGACTGATTATGTATCAAACTCATATTTTTTGTTCTTCTCAAATAAATTATGTATATAAATAAGATTTTCATAATCTAAAAAATGAAAACTAAAAGTATCAAGACTTATAAATTTTAAATCAATGCATTGTTCAAGGAAACAATTAATTTGGAGTGATAATTGTAACAAAAAAAAAATGATTTTGTCCTTAAATGTACAAATTCTAAATTTAAACATTTGATAAATATTGAGTCGGAATGAATAAAAATAAGGATATAAAATTGTAGAATGATTATATATTTGCAAGTTGATTTTGACTTACATAACAAAATTCAATCATTCTTTTTCATCTTTTGGTTATTTTTTTTCTCAATAAAGACAATGTGTAAATAAAATATAGTTTTTGGCGTCATTATTCTTTATCAAAGTAAAGATCATTGTTCATTAATCATTATATGAATTTTTGCTTAAATTATATGTATGAATGTAAAACAAACACAAAGAAAATTGATAGTAATTAATTAATAAGTATTATCTTTGTTTGAATTGTTAGCCTTGATAATTTAGTTATGCAAAACAATAATTAGATTTTCAAGTGATGGACAGATGTTTGTTAAACAAAATCATACCAACAATATTCATAAAACAAAATGTAGTAACTTAATTATTCATAATAATAATAATAATATATTTTGTGTAATTTTATAAATACAAACCGAATAAAGAGTATGTAAATGTAAATTTTATTTCTACTTTTAGAGGTAGAAATTTTGGTTTTTACTATTAAATAACTATTTGACATTTTTTTATTGTTGTTGATGTAAAAATATTTCATTGTTTGAACTTTTTGAACTGTTTGTTAGTAGTGACACATTTAATCGGAATGTGTAAATTTCCAATAATTTATTTATTAGGTTAACGAGTCGATTTTTTAGTTAGTCGGAATTCAATTTTTTTAATATGAATCTATTGGTTCGGGCTCGGTTATCTTGATTTCTTTATCGGTCAGCCCGACAACCCGATAACAAAAATAGTGCAGCCCCTCACTCGGTCCTTAGTACTTCTACAAGTTTCAATGTACTGGTATTTTGGTAATTAAGTGATAGCAAGACTTATTCAGTTAAAATGAAAACAATATTCTTTGTAAAATACTTGAACCACTAGAAGTTATTGTCTATTAATTAATTAATTAACTAATCATAATAAATCTAATAATTCTTTCTCTATGGGCTTGTATACTCATCATAATCTCGTGACCGTAAATTCACCAGGAGTATCAAGAATTAGAGAACCCTCATTAATATTTAAAGATATAAATATGCACAAAATAATTAATGTTTTAAATTTTGATATGTAGTTTCATTCATCCAAAAGTATAAAATTTATATATGCCTAAAATAATTCAAAATTGTGTTTGAAGTGAATTTAGTTGTTGATGCTTATCCATTTCATCTAATATGATAGCATATTTGTACTGAGTTTTTAGTCAAGGAATCTATCAGATTTTTTCTATTTAAGATGGGAATAAAATTATCTTATACGAGATATTTTGTTCCATCCAATCTTAACAAGCTTAGGGGTTTATCCCCTTTCTCCCAGACCCCTATTATTAAGAAATCATTTAATCCTATTGTGTTTCACTAAAATAGTTCTATTTCGTCCCACTTTTTTGAAAGAAAAAAAAATATATTTATATATTTTTTGAATATAATATTATCAACTTAAGTTTGATGTTTATTTTAAAATTGTGTTGATTTACTAAATTATCAATTATGTAGTATTATATCGCAATATTATCTTTTTATAGTTTTTAGTGCTTAAGTATCTAAATCGATATAGATTTTACAAAATAGAAGATTTCACTAAGGGGTTGTTTGGTAGAGTGTATAAGAATAATGTAAAATACTATGTGTTAGTAATGCTTGTGTTAGCTATGCTTGCATTAGTTATACTTGTATTTTTCTTATGCAATGTTTGGTTTGATGTATTTAAAATAACATGAATTAAATAATTTCTTTTAATTTTTTATTTTTTTACAAAAATATCCTCCGTATATATGTTGGAAATAAAGTGATTTTTTTTTTAGGGATAATAGTGTCTTTAATCATGTTAATGCATGTATTGGATCCATTGTATTGCTAATACCATGGATTTTGAGGTATTAGTAATACACACCTTAATACACAATAGAGTGTATAACTAATGTAAACATTAGTTATACATAGGGTGCAAAAGTATATCAAACAAGGTATTAGTAATACACATTAAACTAATGCATGCATTAGTTTTCCAATACATTCTACCAAACGACCCCTAAGGCCTTCGACTCGTGCCCTCCCATCCCACCCCCTTCAATTAATAGGATGAGATGAGTCAAGGGCTTCGTGCCATTAATCCCCACCCCTTCAGATTCTAGTCGGATGGGACGAGTCAAGAATTTTCTTATCTCATATTTGCTTTTCGTGAAAAAACATCAATTGAAGTGGAGGATTTCTTCAAACAACAAGGGACTGAGTCAACTATTCAGTCAAATAATATTGAACATTCGTCTCATTAATCCTCACCCTTAAGATCATAGTCCCCTTTATCCTACTAAGAAATCATTTCTATTTTATTTTCTTAAAAATATTTCACTGTTAAATAACCAGAGGCGGATTTATGTGTGTGGGTGAGGGTGCTACGACACCCGATAACCTTGATGAAAACTTTGTATATACGTATGTATTCTTACTATATATAAATGTGAGTGAAACACACAGGTGATGGTTGTCATGTGTGCTTTCTCACAGGGATATTTTAGTCTTTCCCTGCTCCAGCCAAGGGATATTATAGTCTTTCAATTTGGGTAGTCTTCGTGGAATTTCTACAGCATTACACGTGCCTACCTTGTTTTATATACACAGCAGCTTACATTATTTTCCTGGCATCTTCTGGGCTCTTCTTCTCCGTTTCCAACAGCTGCTTTCTTTTGCAATTTCTGCCCTCTACTTTTCCGTTTCCAGGTATGTATGTATATCTTTCGGTTCTGTATGTATTGATTAGTTTTGCTTTTACATTAGATGTTTAGAGTTGAAACTCTTTGAGTTCAATTTGAACTTATTCAGTGAGAGTAATTTAGGGAAAATAAATTGTGGGGTATTTTTTTTATTCTCTCTTTCGTTTTATGGTTTGATGCTGCATCAACATCGTACTTATGCAAATTCATTACTTATGTCACTTTTGTTGTTTAACTGTTTGTTAAAATGCTCCAACGAAGCTGCATGTTTGGATTTGAATTTTCTATGGTATGAGTGAAGAAATTTCAGCAGGTTTTACTTATGACTTTTGATTAATTGTCAAAAACATAAGCTATCGTTTTGAGTAAGCTTTATACATAGTATATTGTTCCTTTCTTAGGTTTGTTTTTGCTATGTCTACCTTTCACGTACACCTTCCCCTGTAATAATGAAACAGAGATCAACATCCATGTTATGTTCTCGCCTCTTTTCCAGTCAACTAACTAGCCCCTACTGATGAAATTAACAGTTAACAAGCTATTCTTAATTATTCCAGACTTATTGGCAATTGTAGTTAATTGTAGCGCCACACAATAGACAATTGACCAAAGCAAGCACTTCCAGAAAGCGATCATCATAGACCAGAGGTGAGTTACTCGCCTACCAACAACTTTACCGAGCATTCTATTTCCTTGTTAAAGCATGGTTGGACTGTAATAATTTTTGTATCTACTATTTCGACCAGCAAGAAACCTTTCTTATTTACTATATGGGGTGATCTAGCGGACAACGAAGGAGATGCATTACCACACCATCTGCATGAGTATCCAGTTATTCTTGCCAGGTGTATAGGGGTTACTGGATTTCGTTGTGGTATATTAATCAGTTCATCTTCTGCGACTCTTCTTTTTACTTTTTCCTTCTCTATATTGAATTAAAATGCTTCTTGTCTTTCACATACACAACTCTAAGACTAGCAACAAGCTATCAGTCTACAATCTTAACAAATCCTATGTACGTGCAGGTTACTATACTGGCAAACTGGTATACACTAACATGCTCCCTCTTTGTAGGACCATGCAAAAATATATTTTTACTATTTCATCTAACCTTTTCCAGGGTGAAGTACAACGAACGAATGTTGTTGTCTTGCACTTTAAGAAGCTCATCATCATCATCCTCTTCGCTAAATCTTGCGCCAATTGAAGATCAAGTGCTATCTATATCCACCATTTCAAAGTTGTTATCTACGGTGAGTTTATCCCATAACGTATACATGTACTATTTATTTTCATACACAACTAAACTCGTATCGAAGAGTACAAGTTGTAAGCTCGAAGAAGTTTCTAACATTATTCTACATTAATACTACAGGTACAAAGTTTTCCTGTGGAAGCCAGATTATGACTCCCTGACCATCCTCAATTATTTTATCTGCTCGCGTGCTCAAATTGCAGTCACTTTATGCGCCCCAAAACCAAAAAAATGATTTTATGCTTCAGCTGTAAACTAGAACGGAAATTAGTTCCCAGGTAATCACTGCAAGTACGACATTACATACACACTCTATTACGCACTCTGTCTTTCTGTCCTTCCATGGTAAAACTTGAAAAAATGTGTGTTTTTCTGTTTTCTGCATTTTTGAATTTTGTTTCCACTGATCTGTCACGCCCCAAAATCCCATCGGGCCGGACTGACACCCGAAATCGAGAAGGCCCGGGAGAACTCGTTCAAATACCTGTACTTTCACTTACATGTCACCAAAAATTTGGACAGCACGTCGTTGCATATAGAAGGGTCTAATTACCTGTATCAGCACAACACACACAAATATATATATATATATAATACTTGGCCGTCGGGGCCACCACATATACAAATATAACATCACTATATAAACTTCCATGACTTTACCCTTCCTTATGTCTACAAAGCCTCTAGGATATACATGACATAACTAGGGTCGGGACAAACCCCCGCCCACACATGACTCCTGTACAATAACAAAACATAAGGAACCGACTCGGAAAGCTCCGAAGCAAACTGGAGCTCACTAACAATAGTTGTATGACCTGGCTCCTATCTATGCTGTGAATGAGCTGAAGCACCTGTGCCTGCAGCATGAAATGCAGGTCCCCCGTGAGGGACGTCTGTACGAAATATGTACTGAGTATGTAAAGCTATAAATAATCATATGTGATATGGGGAATCAAAAAAATCAGACGCAAGTGAATAAATCATAATAGAAGTGAACCACACTTCATAAACACTTTTAGGATCCTGTACATTATCATTAATTTGAATTGGGTTCTTGAATTTAACACATTTGTGGAACAATATACATTCGTTCATTTCATTCTTTACAATTATCGTTCGCCATTACCTCCTCCTCCCGAACCTCCAACCACCTAACAATAATCAATACTGTACCGTACTGTAACCATTAGGCTGCCCCCAACACATATCAACTGCGATCGACCTATGCTAGGCTTATGCCCCTGGGATACCACCCATAAACACATAAATAGGGATCGACCCATGATAGGCTTATGTCCCTGGGATACCACCCGATAAGAGAGAACTTCCATCACTTAGTTCAAAAGCTTTTGAGATTATTACATTAGTGTTCATGCCAATATAGTACCTTTGGAACAATGATACATCAATAGGAACCACGTAATAGACCTTCTATACAATAACGATGTAATAAAGACTCATTGGTACATCAACAATGTGTTTCAGAATCATCAATATCACAACAATGAAATAGGAGCCTTTTGGTATATCAATGAAACATTTTGACACTTTATAGAATGGAAGCAACTTCGTTGGTAATGTAGAACAATACATGTTTTTGGACAACCTCAGAATCTTACTTGACGGAACATTGGTGTTTTCATGCCAAAGAACATTGTTAGAGTATGCTTTACATACCTCGTTGTAGATTCGGATACCAATTCAACACAACTTCCCACCTTTACAAATCACTTATCTACAATGAAATGTTTGACATCTAGTATTAGCAACCCAACACCACAATTCTCTTCCATAATTCCATACAACCAATATTTGCAAAGCATTCCAAAAACCAACTTGAACAATAGGTTTATGTGTGTATATATATATATACTCATCATTTCAATACCACATCATCACACCAAATCCCTTCACAATTCAACATAATCCAACCATGCACAAGAATAATCCAACATTATTTCCAATCATCTTTCAACAACAATCAAATAACATACTTCTTATGCTCACATGCATATACATACATATCCATATAAATAACACCAACATAATTTACATCCTTACCATAAAATGGCCCTTTTGATTTCGAAGTCCTGTTGGCCCAAATAAGGGGTGCTTCTCGAAGCCCTCGAGACGGTGAACACAACTACGAAATCAATTTGAATTTTCTACGGTTGAATCACAAGATAATTGGAGTTGAAATTTGGCTAGGGTTTCTTATTCTTCAATAATGGATGATAAATGATGAATATGAGGCTAAGTATATGTATATAATGACCAATTTTAGTCCATGAGGTGATGGAAAATGACCATATTGCCCTTAAAAATTTAAGTAAATTCGAATCTGTCCATGGTGGACTGGTTTGATAGACTAAAGTAAATCGACCATAACTCTTTTCTCCGATATCGGATTTGGGTGAAATTGGTATCGTTGGAAAGATAATTCAAAGGTATTTCATTTCATATAAAGTAGGCCACCCAGTTCGTCCTGTACAAGGAGTTATGATCGTTTGAAGTTGACCCTAAAAATCTATTTTGAGAGGCTGAAGTAAAACGAGTATAACTCCTTACTTAGACGTTGGATTTGGATGAAACCAATTGCATTAGAAAGAAGACTCTCGGGTATTTTCATCGATATATATCAGCTCACACAGTTCATTTTGTATAAGGAGTTATGATCGTTTAAAGTCGACCCAAAAATCTGTTTGGCTGCAGTACTTTTGTGTGCAGAAAATTTCTGCACATTTACTGTTCATTGCGTCCACCGTTTTCAAGTTTCGAACATGCTCGCTTATATTCGATACTCATCTGTTTTCAGAAATCTTTATATCGTTGGAAATCTAACTCGATAAAATTCGCATAGAAACTTCGACGAGCAAATTCCGATATAAGTAAAGTCGATTCCTATACACATATAATCAAACTATACACTTGAAACCATCTCAAAATAATCAATACTCATACTTAAACTCATATATACCTAACTTATGGTCAATACATATACTCTGACACATATAACCATGGATAATGCACGTAATTAAGTACGGGGTGTTACATGATCTCATAGAAGGGAATACACTGGGTTTGTTGTTGTTGTTGTTGTTGATCTCATAGAAGGGCAACTTAGCACTTTTTTAGGAACAACTTCTTTATAGAGGTAAAGTTTACGTACATTCTATAATTTGCCAAAACTAATTGACCTGGTTATGTTGTTGTCGATCTAAAAAGAGGACACTTGACCAGTTTTCACAAACCTCTTTATGTCAATAAGATAGAGTTTGACCTGATTATATTATTATTGATAATCTAGAACAGTGGCAGTAGAATAGTTTCCAAAAATAGCCTCTTCATCTCGATGAAATAGAAGTCTCTCCCAGATGCATGATAAAAGTAGACCTCAAAAGTCCTATGATTCTTTGGAGTATTCTTTTATTGAGCAAGTTTTGCATGAATTAGGCTTTGCACATAAAATGTCTAACTGCACCATCAAGTGTATATAAACAGTAAGCTATACTTTTCTTGACAATGGACAATTATCGGATACTACAAAAACAAATGAGGGGTTGAGACAAGGGATCCTATGTCTGCGGACATATTTTGGTTGGGTATGGAGTATCTTAATAGGTGCCTAAAGGGACTGAAAAATCAAACTACTTTTGTCTATCATTGTATATGTAAGAAACAGGTTATTACTCACCTATGTTTTGGAAATAACTTAGTACTATTTGCTAGATGTGATCTAAGTTCAGTCTTATGCCTAAAGAGATGATTTCACACGTTCTCTACAGCTTCAGGTTTGAAAGCTAATATGGCTAAAAGTCAAGTATTAACTCAAAGTTAGCATTTTTATAATGAGAAATTTGTTAACTTAATTGTGTTTTGGTTGGAATGTGTTATCCATGTTGTTTTAGTAGAAAAATACTTTAGCTGTGCAGACTCTTCACTTTTGATGCCGCACCCGTGTCGGATTCTTCAAAGCCACACTGACTTTGGTGAATCCGACATGTACCCGTTGGTATTTTTTGAAGACTCTAGCCAACATAAATTATAACACAGAACATTTTCAGTATGACTATCCTTAAACTCGCTTGCTCGATGATTAGAAAAATTGGTGTAATTAGGAAGATTTGGCAAAAGTTGGGAAATATGACTCAGATAGTGATCAAAGGAAAGTTTCTGATAGTTAAAGCTTACGAGAAAATTAAAAGTAAAGTTGATAATATTCCCTGTACTAAACTAATTTGCCACAATAATGTAGAGCCTACAAATGTATTTATTTTATGTGAGTATGCATGGTAATATCAAGACTAAGGACAAACTTTTTCAGTAGAGCATCGATCTGGATACCGCTTGTGTTTTCCACCAGACACATCTTGAAACCAAAAATTATTTGTTCTTTCAATGTGTTGTGACTGGTAGAATTTGAAATGTTATATAGCTGTGGTAGGACTGGAAAGATTGACACAAAGGAGAGGTGATTATGAAAGCTAACCTAACAGTAATTGTGCATGCTATCTAGATAGAGAGAAGTACAAGGATTTTTCAATTTTTTAGAAAACAAAGACTGAATTGGAGAAGCTAATTCGAAGACTTAAATTGATGCTATGCAATACACTTTGAACCAGTCCTAAATTCTTCGATTGTATTGACAAACTTTGAGGTTGTTGGTGAGAGGCTCTGCCAGGCATGAATAGCAAACCAAGAAAATTGTCTTCTGGAGTACTGATGCATGAGAAGTAACTAAAATTGATGTGAGATTTGTTTTATTCTCTTACAGTATGTCTTTAAGTTTATCTGACTTAAGTACATGCAAACTCCAAAGAATTGAGAAATTTTATGGCTCGGATCTTTAGTATTCTCTTATTTATTACCTGTGTCTACTATTTAGGCAGAATACCCTCACCCATTCTTACTAAGAAACTGAAAGAAGCTAAGAAACTGAAAGAGGCCTCAAAAACAGAAGAAAGTGAGGAAAGTGAGGAAGAAAGAGATGTAGAAACTTCTTCCGAAATGAAGGGGACTAAACAGGAACAAGAGGGATCCACTGAAGAAGATCCTTATCCTTCTTCTTCCCTTTTTCAAGAGGGATCCGCTGAAGAAGATCCTTCTCCTTCCCCTTTTTTGGAAGAAGGGTCGGATTCGAACAAAATCGATGAAACGGAAGAAATTCGAGTAAATGGAAAGGACAAAATAAAGGATAAATTCCACTCCCATCTTACAGAGAGAGACTATAAAAATATTAATACTAGTAATTGTGAAATATATGATAAAAAGATTCTTATCTGAATAATAATAGTAATAATAATAATAATAATAATAATAATAATAATAATAACACGAGTAATCCAGAAAATTTTAAATTGCAATTGCTTGATAACGAAAAATAGACAAACAACTTTTACATTTCATTTCCAGCAATACTAAATGTTCTATTCTTTGTTTTGTTGAAAAAATGGATCTTAGGAACTACTTTTGAATATTTTCAGACTGGCTTATTTCGCTTACGCTTCTATGTTAATCACATGTACCACTTCGAGGTTAACATCACGGATGACAGAGATTCAATTACGGTAATGATCTCAGAAACGCTGGGTGAAAGAATCTTGTCCTTAACCGCCGAACAAATATACGAATGATCTCAGAAACTCATTTCCTTAAAATTTTGTTTTCTCAGTAAATAAAACCCCTACATTAGACAAACTTTTATTTACCGTGGTCTCTTTTTCCTTTTCCACTTAGCAACAGCCGTTGTCTATTGCCCGTATAAACCAGCTGCTCGCTTACAAATTATTCACGCTCCAATTACAAAAGTCATTATTTATATTTTCAGATAAAAAATCTGGTATGCTAGCTATCACCTCTTACACTGAAATCCCACTTTTGTCCCAAGGAGGTAGGTAAGAGGCAGAAAGTCGACCCACATACCCCAGCAAAAAAAATTAAAGGTACCAATACTTTCAAAATTGAATTTCCTACTGTGGGACTTTGGCTTAACTATAAGGCGTTTGACATTAATTGGATTCATTATATCTTAACACTTACGTTTTTAGAATCTTAGCCTTAAAGATGGATTCCTCAAATATGATTTTAGTTGGTGTGAATTTCACTGTTGAAGATTTTTACTGTGCACTTGAAAACTATGACCTTCAGTCAGTCATAGGTAACAACATTAGCTCATATTGTTGTATATAGTGTCTGTAGTTACAAATTTGTTTTTCATATGATTTCGCACTATGAGGTTTCTGTTATATGGCTTAATTATGTGTATCGGTAATTTTCTGTGCTTGTGAATTGTATTCAGATAAGTTAAATGTTGTAAGTTCAACAGCTATAATATATACATTACAAAAAATATGAACTACTTTGAACTATTCTACGCAAGTGATTTTTTTTTTAAATATTTATAGCTGTAGAAAATTGACATTTTGTATCCAACATTCACAACATATCAATCCCACCAGGTAAGTACAACATTCATCCTCTCCTTCTATTACATTATCTATATATATACTCTACGCATTCAAGTAACTGCAATGTTCTCAATTCTCTTAACTTTCTGTCATAGGTGACTACAACTACATTTTGGTGGCCTCTACCATTATAGCATGTACAAATGAATTTTGCTTCGCTATACCAACATCACAGAGTCAGATTACATAAATAAAGTTTTTGCGTTTTGATGCAACATCACACTTTAATGTATGAAACCTGCATGTTAATAGTTTGTTTTTGTGCTTTGATGTAACAATCACAGTTTAAATGTATGAAACTTGCATGTTAATAGTACGCCTCCCTTCCAGTAACAAAAATGATAAAACTCACAATTATCATTGGGCCCGTGCTTGCACGGGCTTCTACATCTAGTACACATAATAAAAGAAATATAGACTAACCTTGTCACTCATTTGATTTGAGTTCGAATTCCTTTTGGCGCATGCTTTTATATTATTTTTTTATGTTGTGCTCCCTCAGGAAGGGCTTCAGTCCTCTTTCTTCATTGTTTTGCTTTTTTCATTGCTTTTTCTTTTTTAGTCCTATTCTTTACTAATTCAAATTTTTGCTTTAGTTAATTCTTATTTTTTTAACTTTCTCTTTTGTTAATTATTATTAATCTCTTGATACGAGTATTATGTGCATCCCACATCAATGAGCACTAAATTTTAAATTTCCAGTAATAAACATATATATAAATAGTAAATTATTTTAAAAATTTAAGTTTTAAAAATGCTTTATTATCATGCTAAAGTAATTTTAAATTTAAAGATCAGTTTAATCTTTCATCAAAGTTCATGCTAAGTGAAGATAGCTATATTGAAACTACACAACTTTTACTCCTTCTCAGTTATATATTTATAACAACATATAAAGATAATGGAATATGAATATGTTGAAGTAACGATGGTGTTAGATGGTTTATACAAAGTTTGATTTTTTAACATGATTTTTTTCCCTTTTTAGAGTTTTAGAGTAAATTTCTCTTATTCGTAAAAAAAGATTGGACTAATTATGTATCTTGAATCATAGAATGTCTTGAAAGAGAATATAACTAAATATACATATTTTGTTATGAAATATTAATCAAAGAAGAAGAATAGAGAGAGAAGAGAGAGTGATTATTATTTCTCTTGAGAGTTTCTTGATAGGTTCTCTTTTCGGTACTTGAGGATGATTTACAATGAAGTAAGCTCTTCTATTTATAAGGGAAATTTACTCCTAGTTTCTGACTAAAAGACAGATACTTCAGATCCTAATAGATATCAACTGGATCTTGATAGATCTTATTAGATCTTATCTATATTCATGATAGACATTCACTATAATGTAAATACATTTATAACACCCTCCCTTGAATGTCTAATTGATAGATAGTGTGCCTCGTTTAAACCTTACTAGAATAAATCCAGTAGAAAAAAAATCTAGTGAAGGAAAAAGAGTACACATCTCTAACAATACGCATATAGATTGCCTCATTAAAAAACTTACAAGGAAAACCTAGTGGGACAAAACCTCACAAGGGAAAAAGAGTACAACGCGTATTAATTTCCCCTAATGAGAACATCATTGAGCCTTTGAATCCCGATCTTGTGCACCATTTTCTTGAAAGTTGCAGTAGGAGGAGACTTGGTGAATAATTTAGCCACATTGTCACTTGAACTAATCCATTGCACGTTAATATCACCATTCTTTTGGAGCTCATGTATCCAGAAAAGCTTTGATGAAGTGTGATTTTTTCTATCTCCTTTTATGAATCCTCCCTTAAGTTGTGTTATGCATGTTGCATTATCTCTGTATAAAATTATGGATACATTGTCACATTTCAAATCACATTTTTCTCTAATAAGATGTATTGTAGACCTCAACCTCTCACACTCTCAGATTGCTTCATGAATAGTTATAATCTCAGCATGGTTTGATAAAGTGGCTAGATAAACTACTTTGTATATCTCCAAGATATGACAGTATCTCCACATGTGAACACATTGCAAGTTTGAGATCGAGATTTATGCTTATTAAATAAATACCCAGTATCAGTATAATTAACAAGATCAGGACTGCAAGCTTTAGAATAAAATGAGCTCATGTCTTTTATCCCATTTCGATGTCTCCTAATAGGAGCAGAAATATACCTTGCTAACAAATTGACTAAAAAGGCTATATCAGGCCTTGTAGTATTTGCAAGATACATAATGTTGTGCACCAAAATGCACTAAGATATGATACTTCATATTTCTCATTTCAGCAAATAATCTATTGCTTTTGAAAACTCTCCAAGAGTTTTAATAATATTCAAATCATCAATTTATCCCTTATAAGGATAAACAAGTTTTCCAGAAACTTTATATGCTTCGGGCATTTTAAATCTTTTAGGGATTTCATATAGATTATTGTCAAGTGACAATATCAAGTGTGGCATCTTCAAGTATCTAGACTACAAATCAAATAAGTGTTATTCTTATCAAGATGCATCCTTTCATGTCACTTGATAAATGTTTCTACGTCAGTATGCTTAATTAACGTAGAATTCAGATCCTTGTAATCTTTTACAATATTGGATCAAACATATCGTCGATGGTTTCTCATTTTGTATCGATTCGCAATGTGACATAATCTTTTGAGATCTCATCACTTCATTATTTTTCGGTACCTGAACCTCCCATAAGGTTTCATGAAATGTTATGTCGTAGGCTCTTTAAGAGCACATTGCCTTCTTATTATGATTATTTGCTCCTTATTTTTCAAAGATTATTTTATTTGAAATCGATTAGTCTACTATGCTTCATGCATGCGTAGACTTTGTCCCTTAAGAACACAAAATAGGATCACTTGTAGCTTAAATATGATACTAAATTTGAGTCAACAGATGCTTCCGACATTTGACTTGAATTATCTTTTGAATGAGGATCTGATGATAATTCCCAACATATTTCATTGCTACTCATAATCTCCTCCTTATGAGGAAAACTAACATACATTCTCCATCTTCTTTGAGAAATCCATTTTTGTGCATTATGATTGTAGTACCCCAAAACATAAATTAATGAGTAATTATAATTGAAAAAGAAAAAGGAAAAAAAAGAATTTATATAAAGGAATGAGAAAATTTGGGCTAAAGCCCATATTAAATAAGAAAAGGGGGAATGAAATGAAGAGTAAAGGGTTGTGGCCCATCTGCCCAATTCATATTGGAGTGGGAAAAAAATAAATTAATAAAGGGCTTTGCCCATTACCTGTAAGGAAGACATCAAAAGTTAGCAAAGGCAGTAGTGGTCACGCACGAAAGCACGGAAAAAGAAAATCAATTGTTCGATCAGTGAAAAGAAAAGAAAAGCTTGAGGGTTTGGGTTTGGTTGGGAAATTCTTTTGGGTTTAAGGTAAATTCGTTCCTACATCTTTATCATGATTTTTAGTCTTGATAATTTATTTTGGGTATTGAAATCTAATTATCAAAGACAAGAGATTATGCATATTAAGGTGTGATTTTCGGCATGAAGTTTGAGAAATTGAAGGTTACCATGAAACTTCGAGGGTTGAGTAATCTAATTCTATCACGAATTAGCTTAAAATAAGAGAATTAACCCGATATTGATATAACATGATTATAGATTTGATCGAAGAAAGTGATTCAAATCATTCAAGGTGACAAGTTGGATATTCCGACACGTGTACTATGAGTAGTAATCTTACCATAATTTGTGTTGTTAACTTGCATACTTTATACTTGATTTTGATGAAACAATGAGTTACAAAATACTTTGAAATTGCGTGTGGGGCAAGTCCTTTACTTGATATGATATTGAAATGGTTATTTGAGATATGATATTATTACTGTGAATATTCTTCACTTACATGAAAAATAAGTATTTTTGACATGTGTTTTTATTCTAGTTTACATGTAACATGATTTGATATGAACTTTAAATGATATGTACTATTTTGAAAAATGCTTTCATACCTATTGTTTACTAAGTATAAATGGGAGAAGACCTTGATTTGAATTCCGTAGCTAACAGCGGGATCATTAGACCTGGTGCACCTTGTATTTACTGATTACTGTTACTTTCCTCACTAGTAGGAAGGTAGAACTAGCATACTGTTACTGATCTCCCTCGAGGAGGGACCTTCTGATATTATTTTTGACTCTTCTATAAAGAGTCCACTATTATTGGTTATTCTTGATGGGAATGATTCATTCTTGGAAACCTCCCATATATGTAATGTTTGATATGATATAATGCTCATCGAGTTTATTACTGTACTATTGGCTCATTTTGCTTATATGAAACAAATGATACTGTTTATTGTTATTGTTTTCTGAAAAATCCTTTATTTCATGGTGTTTGCTGACTTGTCCCCATTAAAACAGTTGTGGTTAAGTGTTATTACTCACTGAGCTAGCATCTCACTCCTCGATATTATTTTTCAGATAACACAGGTGACGGTGAAGATCTCGTTGGCTAGAGAATTTGAGTAGCATAATCTTGGTGAGCCCCACACTTTTTCGCGTGGGCAACAGTTTATTTATTTTTATGTCATTTTCATTCAAAACTCTTAGGGTTGCTCCATAGTCATGTCTGTAAAGCTTTGAGTACCTTTCATTAATTTGGACTTGTGAAATATTTGATTTTCTTTCATTTTTAGAGATGGTTTTCGTATTGTTAGTCGGTGGTATTGGTGCATTGTTGATGATTTTGGCCATTTGTGTTGGTGTGTTAGTTGTGATGTTGGGTTGTTGTGTGGTGTATTTGAGATAGGAAATTTTCTTGTTAGGCCCCAAAATAGGAAAAACTTTATTCAATTTTCTGTAGAATTCTGACGAGGCTTGCTTTAGAGTCCTAAACTCCTTAGCACTGATCATGATCCTATTTTGGTTCGTAACGTATGTGACATCCCAACTTAGGAGAATGAGTTTCACATCGGCAAAACATAGGAGGGATGCTGGGTATATAAGTAAGCAAGCCTTACTTCCTAGTGACGTGTTTTAAAGTCGTGCGGGCCTGGGCTCAGAGCGGACAATATCACTAGTGGGTTGGGGAATTATAAAGGTCTCTCGGGCCTTGATGGTTCGGGATGCCCGTCGCAGCCCGGGTCGTGACAATGGTATATTCATTAATCGTATACCGCATATCAAATAGATGGAATAGTTGGTTCTGACCTTGAACCAATTGGGAGGAAAGAAATAATCATAATTTATTGGTCTAATACATACAAGTGCTATTGTATGCAACATATCATATTTCAGACCAACACATGAAACTTTGTTCTCATTAACAATGATTTAGCTATTTATCAAAGACATTCAATACCAAACCATCATTATCAACATGAGTTGTCTTGATTACACAATCTGAAAGTTATGCTCTTAACTCAATTTTATTAAGCAAGCAATTTTATGAATGTCAAACTGCAGGTTGACAATAAACGTACAAGTTATCATCTTATGTCGATGCATCTTAATAAATCACATGTGTGGTGAATGGGCCAATATTCACATTTTATATTTTTCAAAATTTGAGGAATCCAATCCCAAAATTAGTTGGCCTAACCAACTTATCATGAGAACAAGCAATGTTAAAAGTAATGAAGAATTTTCTAATTCTTCAATATATGTTCCATACTTAGTATGCATATCTTCGGGATGTCGCAATCATTCATGTCAATTTATGAACTTTTATTCTAGTAAACTTCAAGTTTACTATGACAAGTACCTTTTACTTTAGTAAATTTCAGATTTACTATTATATGAATAAATTTAAGATTTACTATTTTAGAATTAGATCTCAAAATAACTTTTCTCAGTTATTCTGCCTCTTTTGGAGATGAGTTGTGATACCATCACAATCAAGTGCGCGTATGTATTAATAAGCTTTACTAAATATTATCGCATTCACCTTAGGAAATGGATATGCAAATGAAATATGATCGTGCCTTAAGTCTATCAAATTTTGATAGCTTATAACCTCTTTCAAGATATTGCTACTACAAGAGCAAATCGAGGCATACATATGATGTATTACTTCCACATTCATTTAGGAGAATGGAACATATTCAATGAGACAAATTTCATGTCTTCACCAAAAATATATAGGTTTACCTTCGCAATCATTATATCATTAATTGGTGCATTGAGATTCAAACTCAATGTCTTATCCATATAAAGACATCTTAGGCATAAATCGATGGGACTTGGACCCAACATCTTATTATCATGGTGCATTAGGACTCTAATTAGATGTCTTATCCTTTTTGATACAAGAATTACAAGGACAACACGAAACACACTTCAAAATCAGTCCACAAGATCAAAGATCCGAGGACCCTTTTGAAGACCACACTCGGATTCAACAAACAACAACAAGAACACAATGTATTGATGTGTTTATCACCTAAAAACAGCTAACAATAAACTATGTTAACAACAACAAAATGAAGAACAACAACAATGGAACAAGAACAACAAGTCACGGATTTGAATTACAAGAACACAAACAAACGATTACAACATAAGCAAAATGGATAGATAGTTAGACCTTGGTTGGTATAATCTTAAGAATCCAATAATATGGTAATCTTGGACCCTTAACACTACAAACAACGGTTAATCTAACTCCTACGTTGACACAAGAGGAACTTTACCTCTTCTACATACCAACGTCTCAAGCCAATATTGCAACACAAGTGATATCCACACTTGTTGCCCTAATTTCGGTGTGGTGGCTATTCCAAGCCCTACAACTAAAGGTGTTTCATGTTTCAAGTCTTACATCAATGAACAGCTGTCGACGCCCTATTTCTACCTAAGGTCAAAACGAGCACGGCGTCATGAACTCTAAAAGAATGAATTTATGTACAGAGTCGCCACCTAATTTTTAAGGAAAATAAGAAAACCTATTTATTAACAAATATGATTAATGTTTTTAGTCTGGGGAAACTAATTTAAGATTCTAGGTAAGGGTTCAAGTTATCCCGAAGGGAAGGGGTTAGGCACCCTTTGAGATCCACAAATGTGGTACCCGGCTAGACTAAATTTTTCAAAGAGGGAGGAGGTATATTTAAAATAATGTACAAAATATGTATTAAGTATAAAATAATTCTTTTAAAAAATATAAATGTTTAAAATTATGTAAAGGTATATGTGTATTAAATATATAAATAAAACATATTGTTATGAAACACATATAAAAAAATATGTATAAAAAATGGATAACTTACATGTGGAAAGAAAAAATATTTTGTGACGTGTATGAAGAGAAGTGTATCTTGATATGCCATGAGGAGAAAAATATTTAAAAATAACGTTTTTACTTGATTTAAAATTTACGAGAAAAAAAGTAAAGATTTATTTGAAAGAAAAGATCACAATGTTTATGATGTCAAAGTATGTAAACTAATTGATTAATTTAATTTATTAATGTAAACATTAACGGCCTAAGTTTGCATAAACACGAGGTGAAGCCGTATAAATAAAGAAAATTCCGCCCAACACCAGTTTTCACTATAATAACATTTGTACAAATATAAGAATATAAAATACAATACAAAGTTAAAAGAGCCTCTTTGACTGCAACTCCCGACGAGTATTCCAAAATAACCTGTATAAACACTTGTAAAAAAGTTTCAGTAACAAATAAATAATCATAAATGAGAATGCGTATATTTACGTATCATAAAAAAAAATATTTTTTGTTAAAAGTGGGCTCAGATAAAGTCATGACTGCGAAATGGTTTCTTAATTAATGGGTCATCCTAAATCATTTTGCTACGAAATTGTTGCTCAATTAATTGACCGTCCTAAATTGTCTTGCCAGAATATGAGTTGTAAAATCTTGTGTTGTTATAAAGTTTCATCATCGCCCAAAAAATATTTTTATTACGTATTTGTATACGTAAAATCTGTTTTTTATTTATAGAGGCCTCAAAATTAATAATAATTTTTTCATTGGCCAATATCAGTGTAGTATTTATTTCTTATCAATCAAATAAAAATGTAAATAGTGTAGTATCCATGTTCTTTGTCAGTCAAATAAATGTAAATAATAAACATTATTCAAAATCAATGTCTGATGCAAAACAACAGCAGACCCAGAGACAAAGTAGCAGTAACAGCAAAAGTAAACAACCATCTGCAAAAGCAATTATTAAGGAAACCCATGGCCAACTCCGGTCAGATCTAAATAACTCAGATAAGAACAAGCATAATAAGAATATTATCAAGAATCAACAATAAACAAAGGCACCAACCAACACCGCTACTTCGACGACGATGAAGCGCCGGAGCAACGGGTCTTTTGTGCCGAATTTGTAGCAAATCTACGAGGGGAAATCTCGCTGGATCTCTTCCGAGAGGAGAAATAGCAGTGCAAATAGAGGGAAAATGGAAAGGTAAAAGAATAGTGGCCGAATCTAGTTGTCAACAGTTTGAGGCCCGTCTGCTGGTGATCAACTCCAGCGAGGCACTACAAGAATGAAGAGAGATATGGTGGCAGATGGTCCTGTTGGGGTCTCGATGGGGGAGCTGCGATGAGATGAAGATGATGGTGATGCGAGAAAGGGAAAGAGGGAGATCCGTTAGAGAGAGAGAAAAGATGGTGTTTGTGTATGTAGTGTATTTTGTTTGTATTGTGTAGCGTGTTTTGGGAGAGAAAAGTGAGCAACCATCTGATTTTAGTATGTGTATATGTGTGGTGTATTAGTGTGTGTCAATGTCTGTGGTGTATTTTGAAGAGAAAAATAGAAAAATGGAATAAATAAAATATGCTTGTGTATTTATGAATATGTGTGTGGGTTTGCAAAGAAAAAATATTTATGAGTTGTAAAAAATAAATATATGTGTATTTTGAAAGAGAGGAAAAAATGAACAAAAAATGTGTGTCCAAAATGTGTCCTCCCACCACCTATTTATACAAAAAAATTGAGCACCCCTTTTATCCAATGGATAAAGGGGTGTCCTCTCTTTTTATAATAGAACACCCTTAGGTCCTTAAGTTATTGGCCAAAGAATTTTCATCCCTTTGACCAACGGACAAAGTAATTATCCAAAGGGTAGTGTCATTGAGTGATCGTTGTCAGATGTGACGAGACAATACTGAGTGGTCATTGTCGGACATGACAAAATATTATTGTGTAGTCGTTGTCGGATGTGATAAGACTTTGAATTATTATACTGCACAAAAATAATTGATCTGACTCAGCGTTTGCAGACTGTAAAATATAGATGTTGAATGAAAAATGTAAAGAATATTAAAATTATTAAAATATAATTAATTTAAAAATACTGTAAAAAAATATATATATAACATCATGTCGTGCACGTGCACAAATATTTGTAAAATAATAAATTGATAAGAATAAGAAAAATTATTAATAAATTATAAAGAGTAAAAAATTCTAAAGTAAGGAGGAAAATCAATAATTTGTTATCAATTGTAAAAAATATGTGAAATTTGTATTATGTGCCCTTTAATGGTGAGGAAGCCTGAATACATTATTTTTAAGCATGGAGAGCAAAAATTGGGTGTCAACAGTTGCCCCTTTTCGTTTGAAGGCGATGTAGAAGTTTTCAAACGAAAACGTTGACGTACAACCAATTTCGCTCGGCAAAATAATTTGATGAAAATTTGACCGAACTCCGATTTAGAGTTGCCTACATACCTCGAGTTGTGTGAGGATCAGGTCAGGTGTAGTTTAAATCATAGCAAATTTTTTATAAATACAAAATTTGTCCCAGTGTAGAATTATGATGACACTAGGTTCCTTCAAGGAAGATAGCAAAAATTTTAACACGAATGGAATGTATACGGGTGCTTGTTACAAAATTGAATATTTGGGTAGCTGAAAATAAGTAGATGTCGGATAGCAATATTTGCTGGGGACTTTGAAAGAAAAGGAGATTGCTAATTTTCAAAGATTGCCCCAGTATCGGATTAAGACGACATTGAGTAATGATAATAAGGATTATAAAAATGAGAGTTTTGGGTCGTGTTTCTTCGTCGATATTCTGAACGTAACTAGTGATCCCTGACATTTTGCTAGCTTGCCCCAGTTTGCTGCTAAGAGGATAGTTCCACGTTGTACTGCATGTTCTAGTATTGTGTCTATTTTTTAAGGCAATCCGTCTGGCGGGGTGATAACTGAAATTTAAATAGCCTCCGTCGCCTGAGCAGTTGCTTAAAAGTAAAAGCCTTCGTCGGCTGAGTAGTAACTGAGATATAAATAGCCTCCGTCGGCTGAAATATAAATAGCCTCTGCCGACTGAAATGTAAATAGCCTCCGTCGGCTGAAATGCTTGTTGAGGAAGTAAACGTTGCATTATATGCCCTATTTTTGGGGGCGGGCATGCCCTGTCCTATTGTTCGGGGCGGACTTACCCTGTCCTATTGTTCGGGGTAGACTGCCCTATCCTATTGTTCGGGGTGGACTGCCCTGTCCTATTGGTTGGGGCGGACTGCCCTGTCCTATTGTTCGGAGCGGACTGCCCTGTGTTATGTTAGATTTTTGTGAACATCTGTTAGTACTTGATGATCGAGTCTTAATGGGGATATCCCTTTAATGCGACCTGCAAAAAAAATCAAGAAATTTCTTTTAGAGTTAGAAAGTATTAGCGAATGAATTGATAAAACCTGGCTTCCTGGATTGTGATAGAGATGTGATGTTGAGTTTCTAATGGAATGTTGTAAGATACTTGACACGTGCCTCCTTGAGCATTATTATGAACTGCAAGATTCGAGAAAATTCTTTAGTGCCTTGGAATAATTATGGATAAATTGACGATACCTGGATTCTCAGCTTGTGATGGTGAGGCAGCATTTAGGCTTCCAAGATGTTTGAACCTTCGTTGTAGCGATGTTTTACCTGCGCTCAAAGAAAGTTTCTTAGTTTGGGGAGGGGATGTTGATTTTGTGTTGATCGAGAACTCGGCCTAGCAGCTATCTCGTCCTTCAATCTTTTGACAATTGGTAATCTATTCAGGATTAGGAGTAGTAACACTTCATAACTCCAAATAATGTGCTTATACTAGTATGTCTTCTAGTGGGAAGTTTCTCCATCTTGGTCTTAGCTTTCGGACTTCCATCATAGTGACACGGTTGTTGTGGCTTGAGATGATAAATGAAATTTAAAAAGATGTAAAAGATTATGTTGTTGATATGACCGAGCCGTACTTAAGGTGCCTACATATCAAGTCAAAACGTAGTTTCGTGTGAGGGGAATCATGAAAAATTTGGTCACAAGGGTTGGGATATGGAGAATGGTAAGGTTGATAATCATGAGCTTGCTTTGGAAAGCTCATTTGGTCATTTGCTGAAGCGGTGCCTCTTATGTATGAGTCTTCAACATCTTATGGCTTTTTCTTATGCTAACAATTAACATCAAAGAATTTCTTAATTTGAGCAATGCTTTTGTAAGTTGTTGGAGTCGATCAAGCGTTGAGATTTGTATCTCAATGCTTTTCGTGTCAGGGTTTTGAGTGGAAGAGTAGTGAACATGTTGTATAAGATATCTTCATATGTGGTTTCGCTGACTTGTATTTTGATGAAAGCAAGAGTCTTGGGTACATGTGCGAGTCTTCTCTACGTAAACTCTGAATATTTTTTGGGCACCTCATTGATAATCTCCTTATCTTGTGGGCGTCTTCGTATATGAACTCTTTTTGGGTCCAGTACAGCCGTTCTTTTGTGTACCTGTTTGAAAAGAAATAAGTTGCAACAACAGACACAACAACCCTTTTGGTTGTTGCATAATTATTTGTCAGTTGAGTATGTCTTTAAAGTGGGGTGCCCCTTTTGGACACCGATGATACTTTATGCAGAAGGGTCCCCGCGATCATGTAATCTTATGTTGATACGGTAACCCTTTTGAGTCATCCATAATGCTTGTGGAATGATGACGTCTCTGGTTATTGCCAATAATTCTTCGCATATGATCTCGGATAAGTCTTTTGCATCTTTTGTATCAATACGACTTATAGATTCCTCTTGAATCATCTATCTTTGGATTATCTTGCGTATTATTTGATGTTGGATACGAGGCAACTTATAGATATCCTTTGAATTGCTAGCCTTTAGGTAATCCTACACATTATCCAACTTTGGATAAGAAATGACTTACAGGTATCCCTCTAATTGCTAGCTTTCAGGTGTTCCTGCACATCATCCAACCTTGGACATAATATGACTTATAGATATCTCTCAAATAGTTAGTCCTTGGGTAATCATGCACATAATCAATCTTGGATATGACGCGGCTTATAGAGAACCCTTGGACATACCAATTTGATAATCTCGCATATTCTCCGGTAAGGATTTAGTTGCGACTTATGGATAACCTTCAAACTATTAATTTTTGGATAACCTTGCATACTATCTGGTTATGATGTTTATGCGGCTTACGAATGACCTATGGACTATCAACTCAGAGGTAATCTTGCACACTATCTTATTTACAATAATATGACTTATAGATGATCCTCAAATTATCTATTTCAAGGAAATCTCGTATGACGTTCGCTTTCAGATAGCGACTTAAAGACGAATCATATGCTTTTGATGAATTCAGATGCTGATTCATAGGATGATGAGATATCCTCGACGCCAACGTATGCTATCTCACGTGTCAACAGATATTGAATGTTGATATCCTCGATTGATGTTTTAGTCATAATCCAAGCTTGAACACTTTTAAGCATATTTTGGAAATCCTCCTGAAGATTTGGTTGACCTCCTTATGACTGAAGTAACGAGTGTTTGATCCTGCGCTTATCGTCGATGTGATTTTGGAGAATTTGTATTGATAGTATCTTTTAACAATATTTGTAGAGAAGATCTTTGGTTAAGTAGTGGAAGTATCTTCTGTATTAACCCTTGATGTATTTCTCTCAATATTATAGTCATTTCATCCCCTGTTGATGTCTTGTAGCTCTAATGATGTCTTGTATTATCTGGTACAAATCAGCCTTGATTGTAACATTTCCAAGTTGAACGTCCTAGCCTTTGCTGATTTTCGAAATGTTCTTCAAAATTTTACCCCAGTCTCTTGGAGAGACTTTCTCAATGATTCTTCGCTGCGTATCTTGGGATAGTCTTTATGGATCGTGATGGGTTTTCTGGATATCGTCGCGTTCAAGTTTCGCTCATCGTTAAGGAAAAATGGAATTTTGTATTATAAAGGGACCAAGCCTTATATAGGCCGCCTACGTATCCCACCAAGGGAAATCAGGTCACACGTAGTTCCAATTACAAAAGGTATTAATTCTACTTAAGTATGAACGAACCCGATGAGGGTTGCCTACGTATCTCACCATGATAAATCAGGTCAGAATGTAGTTCTGATACATGATAATTAGAGGAAATCCTATGTCTTCAAATATAGAACTATATTGCCCACTTCTGAGTCAATCAACTTGGATTTATCACTATTGCATTCCCACTAAAGTTAATCGCTTCTTTGTAGGATGACTGATATGAAAGCCTTGCCGGCTCGGCGTAGAGGATAGTGTCCCTCATGTCATATACACTCTTCTATTTTCATGACTGATCATTGGATCAATAATTGCATTTGGTTGCACTTCGACACATTGGATAACCTCGGCCTTGGTCAAGCACTCAATTCTATGCCTTAACCTATGACAATCTTCAGTGTCGTGTCCCTGAACTCGAGAGTGAAAAACATATCTCTTTCTTTTATCGAACCATTTGAGCAATGGATTAGGAATCTTCCCAAGCTCGGGTTGCAACAAATTTGCACCTCTCAGTCTTACGAACAAATGAGCCAATGGTTCAACAAATTGAGTGTGGCTTCGATTGCACTTACCCTTTGGATTTTGTCTAAGCGCAAAAGGTGTCTGATTTTGATAATCTGACACTTGGATTGGAACGCATGGTCGTGATGGATTTTGGTATGTGGGAACTCGGGGTTGAAGGTAATTTTGTTGGATATCATTGGTATGATGTAGTTTGTGACTCGATATTTGCATCAGTTCGTTATCAGGATTTTGAAGTGATTGGGATAATTCAAGTATTGAGTAGTGCAGTATCACAACAAACACTTTTTTTTCATTCTCCACCTTGGCTCCTTCGATGAACTCTAACCGAGTTGACTCGCTTGAGTTATTTGCCGACTTAATCTTTACAGAGTTAATTGCCTCTTCAATAAAGTTACCCATTTTGACACAGTCAGTAAACTTCTGCCCCAATGTGGACATTATCCTTTCAAAATAGACACCCTTTTTGACTGCGGATAAAATACTTTGTTAATTCACTTTCGTCCATTGGTGGTTGGACTTTTCCTGCCTCAGCTCTCCATCGTCGAGCATATTACTGGAATGAGTCAGTGGGATTCTTTTGTATACTGGTAAGGGAAAGTCGATCAGGTGTGATTTCTGTGTTATTGAAATAATTCATAAAGTCTTCAGCCATGTCGCTCCATTTGTGCCAATGACGAGGGTCTTGTTTGGTGTACCAAGCGAGATCCTCACCAGAAAAACTCCTAATGATTCATTATGAACTTCTCATTTTTTCCAATCCCTACCAATTTATCACAATATACTCTTAAATGAGTATAAGGATCCCCTATTCCATTAAACAAATCGAACTTAGGTGGCTTGAACCCGACTGGGAAATAAATATCTAGATGGATACATAAATCTTCGTAGTCCAAATGCTCGCTGTCTTGAGTTTCTTGCAGGCGTTTCATTGCCTTCTTTAGATTACGAAGCTCATTTACTTTTTTGCCATTCCCCTCTTTTGTTCTTGCACTTATCGAAAGCCTACTTTTTGCAGGCATGGTGGGAATGGGTGTGTCGGTCACGCACATTAGGGAAATATATTGTTCTGAAAAGGTAGTGTGATTTGTTTATTGAATATCACAAGCAAATGTGATAATATTTGGATGTGGGGTGCAATGAGGAAATTTATGGGAGGTGATGAGTGTGAATGGGGATGACGGATTTGTTAAACCAACAGTCGCTGTGAGAGGTTGTACTGACTGATAGCGTTTAGGTATTGGAGTTTCTAGCGATAAAAAATTAGGAGGGCACAGTAGAGTAGCCGTGGATGGATGTGTGGGATCCTTTCCTTGGTGCATTTCTCCTCTTAACATCTCGAGTTGTTGCTCCAAAAGAAGCATACATTCATTGTCTTGTCTTTTGAAAATTCGTAATACGTTTGCCAGCGTTGGAACACTTCTGGTCGGTTCGACGGTATTGGTGTTCATTCTTAAGATATATAGCTTAAGTCGGCTAGTACTATCAATCAACACAATTAATCTCTGTTGGGGGGATAATGCCAACAGAAATGAAAGTTAAGGAGTTAGTTCATGTTGATGGACAAGCACATTCAGATAACATCAAGTAAGCGCATCTTATATTGTGGAGCCTCATTTTACCAGAGGTAGGCCTTCGTTCAAATAAACTGACATAGATGAATCTAGATTTTGACACATTTTGGATTCAGAACAATTTTAAGTTTTCTTGAAAAGGGAATGTATCCAACAAGGGTGGCTAAAAGAGGCCTATATAGTCGATAAGAATTGATAGAAGCGGGCTAAAATGATGCCTTTAAAAGAGTGAGTATGTCAAGTCTCGTTATTAATGAATGAGGATCTTGTGAACGTAGGAGAAATATCAACAATGCCTCACGCTCATTTTCTGGAAAGAGTTAACGGAGGATAAGTCACGGATTTGAATTACAAGAACACAAACAAACGATTACAACATAAACAAAATGGATAGATAGTTAGACCTTGGTTGGTATAATCTTAAGAATCCAAAAATATGGTAATATTGGACCCTTAACACTACACACAACGGTTAACCTAACTTCTACGTTGACACAAGAGGAACTTTACCACCTCTAAACACCAACTTCTCAAGCCAACATTGCAACACAAGTGATATCCACACTTGTTGCCCTCATTTCGGTGTCGTGGCTATTCTAAGCCCTACAGCTAAAGGTGTTTCATGTTTCAAGTCTCACATCAATGAACAACTAATGAGAAAAAAATCTAAAATGTTCTATTTATATTCTATTACAAGACAAGGCAAAATAACAACAATGCCCTTAAAGGGTGGGGTGACCATGGAGTGCATTTGAACCCAAAGAAGTGACCAAAATACCCTTAATGAAGATGACCAAATCATGACCCATTAAGTGTTGTCCAAAATCGTGAGTCCTCAAGTCTTCGATGCTCCAATCAATCTTCCACACACGGCCTTGCTTGTGCTCAAAATGGGTCTTCCTTGTATATTCTTGTGCCCTCGGGGTGACCAACTCTTGATCCTTTAAATGATGACCTCCAATCATGTCTTCAAAAATTCAGGTGGCCATTTGACTTGTATCATCCTTCCCTTCTTCAAAAAGATTCGACCTCTAATCCAAACCTTGAAAGAACAAAGAGAAGACAAACAAGAATCGAATCCTCATGACATGAGGGGTAGCGTTAGTACAATAAACAACATCAACATGCCAAGGAGGTACACACTTGCGATATAACCACACGTCCTTTGTTATAATCACAAGGGAATTAGAAAAAAAATTACAAAGGAGTTGGCGAAAGGAATCGCCATCAAGGGGTGTGTCCTAATTGAAAGTAAAGTCCACCTAACACATATAACAATATCACTCAAACAAGTGGACTGACCAACAACTATCTATCATTCACACCCTAAGAAGTTACCGGGATCGAATAGGAGACGTAACCAAGGGCTTAGGTCTCGGCCACTCTCACTTTACCCTAGGGTGTCATCCTCAAAATTAAGCAAGCCCTCTTTATCACTGTTGAAAATATCATGACCTAAAAGAGGGTTGAGAAAGGTGTTCCATAAGTCAACTTCAAATAAAGGGTTCCCATGCATGCACTTACTACTAGTTTCAAAATTTCCACTAGGAATATGCCCAACATAAGAAACACATAAAGACGAAGTAGATGGCATTTCTAAGCACATATCACCTTCTCTTTCACAAGAGTTTTCCTCACATACGTACAAACCATCAAGGGAAGCCAAAGGACCACAATCAAAATCATCTTCACAAAGACAATCACAACTCGAGTTTTCTAAATATTCAAGCAAATCAAGATCATCTACGCCCGGTTGATCATTTTGCTTACTCTCACTAGTTGTTGGCAATTCACATACCAACGTAGACTCGCCTTGTTTATCACAAGGGTCAACTAGTGTGTGAATACTCTCGTCACTTGGTATGAAACCTTGTCAAGTTGTAAGTGCTAGCACCAGATGGACACAAATCATTCTCACGAGGAGAATAAATTTCGTCATCTAAAGGATCAACTAGTGCTTGTGTACCTTCAACAAGAGTTTGGTCCTCATGTGACCTAACAATATCAATAGTATCATAAAATGAAGACTCATGCACTGGGTAAAACCGTAACTACGTTCATATGAGTGTAGGGGATAATATTTTTACCTCGTAGCTCACATGAGCTACGGTCTTTATCTTGACGTGTGTCTGGGTAGCCCACTTGCTCCCTTGGAACTCCCGTATGATCCAACCTTTCATTTATCACGTTCTATTGACGGGTAATGGCTTCAAGTTTGGCCAAAATAACACTTACAGTTGTGGGTTCCATCGTAATTGGACCTAAAAAAATAAAAGAACAAGTCGACAAAATTAAACACAAGTTAGTTCGAAACAACCTCACCACACTGTCGCACACTTGATCATTTCACACTTGTATTCACAAGTGTTGCAAGTCAGCTTGTAGTTCGTGATGAGTCGAGGGGTAAGTCTACTCCTTGGTCGGAATGGATTCTTTGTTTGAAGACTCAAGGAAATAATGTCCAAACTTAAACCAAGAAATTCTACGATTCAAAAATGAGAAAAGAACAAAATAACGCTAACATGAACAAACGGGCACAAAAACTCACTAACAAGCTAGTAGGATATTACTAGGTCGTTAATTAGTGTTCAAACCAACAAACAAAACTAAGAAACAATAAAATGAAACTAAGAAATCTAAAAGTTGAACTCAAAATATTGCATGAACAGTAATTTAGTGATGTGGCAGTCCACTATTGGCCTCGATTTTTTCAAAATTTTACTCTCCGATTTCAAGTCTTGACCAATCTACAATTTGGAAATGGTGGATTTTGTTAATGGAGGGAAATTTGGTCTTGGAGCTTCATTTTCAAGTTCAAAACAAGACTTGACCTTCTTGGTACTTTCTCCTTGAAACAAGGTTCTTAAATCAAGGAAAGTAGGTGAAAAGTGGTTGTCAAGTCTTTTGAGTGATGTGATCAAGTCTTTCACCAACAAGTACTACAACTTGGTCTTTCACCTTTTGTGGATATAATGTTCACTTTTTTTTAACAAAAGATGAAAAGGGTGAAGAACAACAATAGCACAATAACAACACCAAGAACAACAACAATATTCTCCAAGAACAACAACAAATTCCAACGCCCAACTCCACGACAACAAGGCCTTCAACACGGTCAAGGCTTAGAACGACAACATCATCAAATCAACCAGACTTTGTTCACATTAACAACATCAACAAGTTCAAGTTCAAGCTTAGATTTGGACACTTTTTACTGTTGGTGAGGAAGAAACCAACACTAGAAACACTCTAAACAATAAAAGACTGCAAGATCTAGTCACAAAGAAACATGTCTCGGCCAAGACAACAACAAGAATAACAACTTTCTCGGCCAAGAACAACAAGAACAGGCAGATTACTCATTTTCTGGATTTTTTTTCCAGTTTTTCAACTCTTTTTTTTGTTATTTTATTTCAACTCTCAAGACCAAGATTGATCTTGTTAGAACAAAATCAAAGATGGTTTTGATACCAAATGATACAAAAATTATAAGGACAACACGAAACACACTTCAAAATCAGTCCACAAGATCAAAGATCCGAGGACCTTTTTGAAGACCACACCCGAATTCAACAAACAACAATAAGAACTCAATGTATTGATGTGGTTATCACATAAAAACAGCTAACAACAAACTATGTTAACAACAATAAGATGAATAACAACAACAATGGAACAATAATAACAAGCCACAGATTTGAATTACAAGAACACAAACAAACGATTACAATATAAACAAAATGGATAGATAGTTAGACCTTGATTGGTATAATATTAAGAATCCAAGAATATGGTAATCTTGGACCCTTAACACTACACACAACGGTTAACCTAACTCCTACGTTAACACAAGAGGAACTTTACCTCCTCTAAACACCAACATCTCAAGCCAACATTGCAACACAAGTGATATCCACACTTGTTGCCCTCATTTCGGTGTCGTGGCTATTCCAAGCCCTCTAAATAAAGGTGTTTCATGTTTCAAGTCTCACATCAATGAACAACTAATGAGAAAAAGACCTAAAATATTCTATTACAAGACAAGGCAAAATAATAACAATGCCCTTAAAGGGTGCGGTGGCCATGGAGTGCATTTGGACCCAATGAAGTAACCAAAATACCCTTAATGAAGATGAACAAATCATGACCTATTAAGTGTGGTCCAAAACCGTGAGTCCTCAAGTCTTCGATGCTCCAATCAATCTTCCACACACGACCTTGCTTGTGCTCAAAACAGGTCTTTGTTGCATATTCTTGTGCCCTCGGGGTGACCAAGTCTTGAGCCTTTAAATGATGACCTCCAATCATGTCTTCAAAAATTAAGGTGGCCATTTGAATTGTATCACTTTTGATGTGATGAAATTTGAATCCATAATTATTAAATACATGTTATTTATGTACAACTTGTTATGAAACAATAAAGAACAAAGAAGAAGAGTAGAATAGAAAGTGTAATTATTATTTCTCTTGAGGGATGATATAAAATGAAGGAAGCCCTTCTATTTATAGGTGAAATTTGTTCCTAGTTTCACACTAAAAGATAGATACATCAAATCCTGATAGACATCAAATAGATATTGATAGATCTTGATAGACATTTACTATAATTGATATATATCATAACACTCTCTCTTGAATGTCTAACAATACAGATATAGTCTGCCTCATTAAAAACCTTACAAGGAAAACTCAGTGGGACAAAACCTTGTAAAGGAAAAAGAGTACAACGCATATTAACTCCCCCTAATGAGAACATCCTTAACCTTTGCATCCCGATCTTGTGCACCATCTTCTTGAAAGTTTCAATTGGAGAAGATTTGGTGAATAAATCAACTACATTGTCACTTGAACGAATATGTTGCACGTTAATATCACCATTCTTTTATAGCTCACGTATGTAGAAAAACTTTGATAAAGTGTGCTTCATTCTATCTCCTCCCTTAAGATGTGCTATGCATGCTGCATTATCTCTGTATAAAACTGTGGACACATTGTCATATTTCAAACCCCATTTTTCTCAAATGAGATATATCATAGACCTCAATTGTTCACATTCTCAGCTAGCTTCATGAATAGCTATTATCTCAGTATGATTTGATAAAGTGGCTGGATAAACTATTTTGTATATCTCCAAGATGTGACAGTATCCCCACATATGAACGCATAACCTATTTGAGGTTGAGCTTTATATGGGTCAAATAAGTACCCAACGTCAGCATGATCAATAAGAATGAGACTACAATCTTTAGAATAAAATAAACTCATGTATTTTATCCCATTTTGATGTCTACTAGTTGGAGCAGAAATATGTCTTGCTTAACAAATTGACTGAAAAGGCTATATTAGGCCTTATAGTATTTGCAAGATGCACTAGTGCATCACTTGCCCTAGAATATGACAATCTATTGCTTTTGAAAACTCTCCAAGAGTTCCAATAATTTTCAAGTTATAAGCTTATACAATATAAGGATTCTAAATAAGTTTCCCAGAAACTTTTATATGCTTCAAACATTTTGAATCCTTAGAAAATGTTCATTTAAATTTTGTCATGTGACAATATTCAACATTCCATATGTGACTTCTTCAAGTGTCTGGACTACAAATCAAATAAGTTTCACGCTTATCAAGATGCATCCTTTCATGTCACTAGATAAATGTTTCTACGTTAGCATGCTTAAATTAACGTAGATTCAGATCCTCATAATCTTTTACAATATTACGCCAAATATTGTATCAAAGATATCATCGATGGTTTTTCATTTTGTATCGGTTCGCAATGTTACATAATATTTTGAGATCTCATCACTTCATTATTTTTAGGTACCTGAATCTATCATAAGGTTTCATAAAGTGTTATGTCGTAGGCTCTTCATGAGTACATTGCCTTCTTATTTTGATTATTTTCTCCTTGATTTATTTGGAATTGATTAGTATACCATGGTTCATGCATGCATAGACTTTGTCCTTCAAGGACATAAAATAGGAGCACTTGCAACTTAATATGATATGCATTCAACATTTGACTTGAATTATCTTTTGAATGAAGATCTGATGATAATTCCTAACATACTTCATAGCTGCTTATAATCTCCCCCTTATGTTAGGAAAACAAACATACATCCTCCATTTTATTTGAGGAATCCATCTTTGTACATCATGGTATGTCCATTAATCGTATACTGCACATCAAAACTATTTGATGGAATAGTTGGTTCCTGACCTTGAACCAATTGAGAGGAAAGAAATAATCATAATTTATTGGTCTAATGCATACAAGTGCTATTGTATGCAACATATCATATTTCAGACCAATAGATGAAGCTTTGTTCTCATTAATAATGGTTTAGATTTTATCAAAGGCATTCAATGCCAAACCATCATCATCAAGATTGTCTTGATTACACAATATAAAAGTTATGTTCTTAACTCAATTTTATTGAGCAAAAAACTTTATAAATGTCAAACGTAAGTTGATAATAAATGTACACGTGATCATCTTATTGATGCATCTTTTTAACATATCACATGATAGGTGAACGGGCTCTTATTCACCTTTTATACTTTTCGGATTTTAAGGGATCAAATCCCCAAATTAGTTGGTCCAACCAACTTATCATGAGCTTATACTTTTCAAATTTTAAGGGTTCCAATCTCGAAATTAGTTGATTCAACCAACTTATCATGAGAACAAGTAACATTTAAAGTTCATGAAGATTTTTTTTAATTCTTTAGTATATGTTTAATACTCAATATGCACATCTTCGAGATGTTACAATCGTTCATATCAACTTATGAACTCTTAGTAGTAAACACAAGTTTATCATGACATGTATTTTTTTTCTTTTGTAAATTTCAGGTTTACTATTACATGAATAAATTTTAGATTTACTACTTTAGAAGTAGATTTAAAACAACTGTTCTAAGTTATTCTGCTTCATTTGGAGGTGAGTTGTGATACCATCACAATCAAGTATTCTTTTTCATTAATAAGCTTCTCATTCCCCAGGAATGAAATATAATCATGCCTTAAGCCTATCAAATTATGATAGCTTATAACCTCTTTAAAGATTTTGCTACTTCAGGATAAAATCAAGGCATACATATGATGTAGAGAGTTTTTCTCTAACATATCTTATAATCATAATATGCGTGTGAAAATATCATCACTTTTGATGATCATTATCATATTGTCCCTCCACGCGTATATTCGTGCATTCAATCACTTGTTTTCTTTCAGACATATTATGCACTGCTATCATATACACTTCAATAATGAAGTAAGTTGTCATATTTCAGATTTATCATATATTGCTACCACATTCACTTCATGGAATGAAGCATATTCAATGGGACATATTTCATGACTTTTTATTAAAAATACATTATTTTGTCTTAACCATCATAATATCATCAATATGGTGCATTGATATTCAAACTCAACGTCTTACCCATATAAAGGCGTCTTAGGCATAAATTAATGGGACTTAAACCCAATATATTATCATTCTTTTTGATAATATTGTTCTTGAGGAATAAATTTAAAATATAAATGGTTCCAAACCAATTATTTTTCCTCAAATCCAATAATAATTATATTATTATTAACAAAAGACAGATAACATAAGGAATTACTAACTTTGAAATTACCTTTAGATTTATAATCTCATCTATTTCGCAGAGTCTCGTGCCGATAACGTGTTATGAAACAATAAAGAGTAAAGAAGAAGAGTAGAATAGAGAGAGTAATTGTTATTTCTCTTGAGGGATGATATGCAATGAATGAAACCTTCTATTTATAAGAAAAATTTGCTCCTAGTTTCACACTAAAAGACAGATACATCAAATCCTGATAGACATCAAATAGATCTTGATAGACATTCACTATAATTGATATATATCATAACACAACCAATGTTAATATGAAATTATTTATTTTAGGAGTAAGTTATGACAAACACATAGCTTCACTTCTGATTTTTAATATTAACCTACAAAAACATTATTTCTTAAAAAGTAATTCTTCTTACTAGTTCCAAACAACATAAAAAAATAATATTAATACTTATCTCATAAAGGGATTTCATTCTCGAATGTAGAGTTTTGTGCAACATGATTTTTGTGCAATTAACCTGCTCTTGTCGTGTGCACTTTGTTCGTAGCATATAATTAATTAGAGACTTTTGCTGATAACGTATTATAAAATAACAAAGAATAAATAAGAAGAGTAGATAGAATAGATAGTAATTCTTATTTCTCTTGAAAATTCTCTTGGGATCTCTTTTCGGTACTTGAGGATGATTTACAATGAAAGAAACATATCAACTAGATCTTATCTATTATCTATATTCTTGATAGACATTCATTATAATGTAAATACATTTATAACATATTTGATTAATTTGTCTATATAAATAAAAAAGGATAAATAATTCGACTCATAATCCAAAATTTTTAAAAATCGACCCATTTATCCTAGTGGACAATTTGACACCCAAAACTTACTAATCCTGGATCCGCCATGTACATCACTCTTTTTCATATCTCATCTCCGAGAATATACTAGGTTTCATATCACAGTATTTACACTGAATTTTCAGCTTCTTGGGTGTGTTTGGTATGATGAAAAATGTTTTCTAGAAAACATTTTCTCATTTTCTCATGTTTGGTTATTAAAAGTTATTGAGAAAACATTTTCCCAAGTAACTTATTTTCCATCATTTGAGGGAAAATGACTTCCCTGATAAGTGAATGGAAGTCATTTTCCAGATAAAAAATTGGAGACTACGGTTATACCCCCACCCTTCCCCCACCCCTCTTCTCTACCACCAATAAGAGCAGATCACCTTCGTCTCCACAAGTCGATCGTCGTCGTCTCTAATTTTAGGTCTTTCTCCCCCCTCTCTCTTCTCCCCACTGCAATAATTTCAAAGGTATATCTATAATTAATTTCTTAATTCCCTTTATGTTGTCCAAAGTAAGATCGATTGGAGTTGATTTCTTCTTTTTAAATCTGAGCAAAAGATCAACAATATCTCCTTTAATGGATTTTATCCTATTGGGATTGAGATGCAACTCAATGAGTCCTTTATAAAACTCATCCAGATCCTTAAAATTCATTGCCTTCACTATATGAAACTACTCTAGATTCTGCCGCCCCAAGTGTGTTTCCCTACACATGTTTCTTGTATGGCTTTCTGGGCCCGGAACCCATTGAATGGTTCTACTGAAAAGTAACTATAAACTTTCATTGATTTGGAACTAATGAATCTGTTGTCATTATGACTTCATAAAAAAATGAATCTAGTGTCATTGTGAGTTTCTATGTTGGATTATCGTTATCTCATGTTTAAGAAGAGATTCACCATTATGTAATTTCCCTCGTCTTTCTATGTGTTGAATATCGGAAACAACCTCTTTACCTTCCCAAGATAGACTTCACTTATGACTAATGAGAGTACATTGGGAATATTTTTGTTATTTGTGTTTCTATGTGTTAAATTTTCCTTATAAATTATTTCATAACTTGAATTTTGCTCAGTAGTTTGTAAGTTGCATATAAGAAGGTTGCTTATAGGATGCCAGATATGCCAGTAGTTTATAGTAGTTCTTTGCTTATTGTTGAAAGGTTGCATATAGCTTGTCAGACTAGGCGTTCGCTTAGTCGATTCTTCAGAGGGTGGTGTATGTGTTCAGAGTAGTTCAGAATCATCTCTAGTTTCCGAGGTGAGAGAAAAGCAAGATAGAGATCTCAGCCTTGTCAAGTTGAAATAGTCAGTTCAGAATCAGAAAAAAAAGAGATTTTCTCCCAAGAGAGAGATGGTGTTCTTCATTGTTAGGGTCGTCTCTGTGTTCCAGGTATAGATGACTTAAGGTAGCAAATTCTTGTAAAAGCGTATGGTGCGTGATACTCTATTCATCCAGGGGCTACTAAGATGTACCGTGACTTGCAGGAGATCTATTGGTGGAATGGGATGAAGAGAGATGTTGTAGAGTTTGTGGCTAAGTGCTCTACATGTCAGCAGGTTAAGATAGAGCATCAGAAGCCTAGTGGTCCTGTGCAGGAGTTTATTATTCCTATTTGGAAGTGGGAAGAAGTGAACATGGACTTCGTGACGGGTTTGCCTCAAACTCGTCATCAGCATGATTCAGTTTGGGTTATTGTAGACAAAATTACCAAATTATCTCATTTCCTTCTAGTTCATACCTCTTATTTAGTCGAGGATTACACCAAACTCTACATCAAGGAGTTGGTCATTCCATTATCCATTATCTTAGACAGCGGTACCCAGTTCATCTCTCATTTTTGGAAAGCATTCCAAAAGGGTCTTGGTACCCAAGTTCATCTTAGTACAACCTTTCATCTTCAGACAGATGGTCAAGCAAAAAGGACCATTCAGACTCTAGAAGATATGATAAGAGCGTGTGCAATTGGTTTCAAGGGTAGTTGGGATGGCCACTTGCCTTTGATTGAGTTTGGGTACAACAATAGCTATCATTCCAGTATCGAGATGGCTCCATTCGAAGCTCTCTATGGTAGGAGATATAGATCTCCGATTGGTTGGTTCGAAGTTATTAAGGCCTCAGTTATAGGGCCTGATTTGGTATTAGATGCTTTAGAAATAGTCCAGTTAATTAGAGAAAGACTCCGGGCTGCTCAAAGCTGACAGAAGTCTTATACAGATATTCATAGAAAGGATCTCGAGTTTGAGATTGGTGATTATGTCTACCTAAATATCTCTCCTATGAAGAGAGTAAAGAGATTCGGCAAGAAGGGAAAGCTCAGTCCCCGATATGTCGGTCTCTTCTAGATTCTTAGTCACTTTGGCAAGGTAGCTTATGAGCTCGAATTGCCTTCAGATCTAGCCTCAGTTCATCCAGTCTTTCATGTCTCTTTGATTAAGAAGTGCATAGGTGACCTGTTAGTTGTAGTCCCTATTCAGAGTATAGATATTCAGAATACCCTCTCTTATGAAGAGATCCCAGTCAAAATCCTAGACTATCAGACTCGTAGATTGAGGAACAAAGAAGTCCCTCTAGTTAAAGTTCTTTGGTAAAATCAGTATGTTGAGGGAGATACTTGGGAAGCAGAAGCAGATATGCGTACCAAGTATCTTCACCTCTTTCCCGCCAACTCAGATCAAGCTCAAGGTAATAGTTCTCCTTAGGCTTACTCAGTTTCATGCTCAGTGTTCATCATAAACTTGGTATCAAATACCATTGCATATTCAGTCATGCATTCATGTATCATTTAGTTATATAGTTATGCATCAGACGTGCATTCTCATGGCGAGAAAACTTAGTTCCTTAGAACACTCAGTCTTGTATTCATGAATCAGTTACACATGCCTCAGATATGCATGTTAAGTATGTTATGTTTAGCTTATCAGTCCTGTCAGTCATGAGATCATGTTTCAGTCAGTTATGTTCAGTTCATGTTCATCTTATTTCTTCCTCTCTCAGTCAGTCTCATTCGAGGATGAATGTTCTCAAAGGGGAGGTATTGTAATACCTGTGCCTTTTTCTTAGCTTGAAGTCATCTCAAGAATGGTAGAACTTTCTTTGATATACGAATCCATTTCTGTACATATGGTATTTTTAAGATTTTACCATTCTATCACGTGGGAAATTGAATAAGCTTTCCATCGATACCAATTTTATCAAAATCTTGTGTCAGATGAAGAAGTTATGGACGAAAGACAGAAAGCAAAAAATCCGCCCAGGTGCGACAGTGCAGGCGACAGACCGTCGACCATGACCGTCGCATCAAGGCAGTGACTTGACTTTCTAGAAATGTAGAACGGTGAGGTTTGACGAACCATCGACCTAGTGATGGACCATCGCACCCCACCATCGCTCATTGGCAGTAAGTTCTAATTCTGTCTTAGTTCGACGGAGAGGTCCAACGGACCGTCGAACCAGTGATAGACCATCACACCCCATCGTTGGTTGACCCGCTCAGTTATTTTAAGTCATTTTAATAGGGATATTTTGATCATTTACCACCCGTCTATATGTACTGGTTATATCTGATTTCAGCCGTTTTATCCATTATTATTTCACAACAACATTTAGGGTTTCTCTCAAGGATCAATCCCAAGAACAAAAACCCTAGGTGCTTGATTCCAAGCCAATAATTCAAGTTTTCCTCCATAGAACTTCAAGAAATCTCAAACCAGGTATGCATAGTGTTCATTCATGGACTCCTTTCGTCCATGAAACCCAAAAATCCCTTTTCCAACTTCAAGTTATGAATTTTCTTTATGATTTAATGATTGGACTGCTCTTGTTCATGTTGATAAATAAGAAATTGAATTTTACTCCATATTGGGTGATAGTTTCTATGTGGGTTTAATTATTACAGATATAGATTCATGCAACCTCATGACTAAACCTTTGAATGATGAAACTAGAATTGAATCATAATGTATAATTATTGTAAAATGATGTTTACCTGTACCATGCCTACCACATGTTTGATTAAATGCTTAGATAAAGGAAAATTGCTTAACTATCATGATATCATGAAATCCCCATGTATGTACAAGTTTATGTCTAGCACATGTTTGATGAAATGCTTCAATAAATGTATTATGGTGACTATTATGTACTTAAGTAATTTGTGTTTATCAATTTCCTTCTATCGAGTCCTGGTGGTACTGGTACCTGAAACATTAGTTGTGTGCCTAGAGCCATGTCAAGTTTTCACGATACTCTCAGTCAAGCGATGAATCCTTAGAATTCAGATAGTCTTATGACTCAGGAAATCACCATGAGCTCATGAACTCAGTCAACCATCAGATATTAGTAGTATTCCGTCAGTCAATGGAATTCATAACTTAGTTCATATTCTGTTTGGTTCAATAAATCATGTTCAGTGTCTATTCAGATGGGATTATAAATTAGCACCTAGCGAACCCAAGGATGGGAACTCACCTGCTAGCTTATGGTGTGATTCTTAAAAGCAATCCTTGTGTACTAGAACTACGTAGCCACCATATATTGAGACATATAACCTGTTAGTTTAGGGTTGATGAGGTGGATTAGCCTGTCAGTTTAGGGTTCCTGCCGTTCTCATTTTGAGTACCTGCCAATATATGGTCCTTACAGCTTGTCCTTACCAGTGGCATGGTATTGACACCCTTCTAATTGGGGTTACAGATTGGACCCCCAACGCAGCTATAATGGCACATTCGGGGCATGTTGGTTAAATAACTACTTCCCACAATTTCAGTATCAGTCTCAGTAAAAGAACTCAGATAGTTTTTCAGTTTTTAGGACTGTCAGATACAGTCAACTCAAATACAGTACGGAACTCAGATAGTTCCATCAGATTCAAGACTGCCAGCTACAGTCACTCATGTTATCAGTTATATCAGTTATCAGTATGTTATGTTATTAGTATTCAGATTCAGTAATCATCTATTCACGGTATTAGTGTCAGTTATTATATCTCATGCATGTATTCGCACGCTCATGATAGTCAGTCAGTTATTGTTATTGTTCATGCATGTGAACCCTATGTATTTAGCCTACCTCACATGCATACCAGTACATTTAATTGTACTGATGCATTCGCGCTATGGTGTTTTCATATCATAGGTTCAGAGACACGAGCTCCAGATCAGCAACAGATTCTAGCCTTAACAGCCAGAGTTAGAAGTGAGTCCTCATCCTTCGAGGACATGATTATTTCTATATTATCTCATTAATTAGTTTATTAGTAAGAGTTAGTTGGGGACATGTTCCATCAACTCCTTACTCATTCAGACAATCATGTTTAGAGGCTTTCAAGACTATTATATTCCAGACTTCAGTATTTTCAGTTTTGTTTGGGGTATTTTATTACCCCACCCAGATGTTATATTATTCAGCTTATGTTCAATTTTGAACCTTATGGCCTTTCAGTACATATTTCCATATTATTATGTTATATTATGCAGTGCACAGATATAGATATCAGTCATAGGTTTGCTTGTGGTCCTTTGGGGTCATGAGAACTGTGTAGCACTGTGGGTATCAGATTTGGGGTGTTACAAACTTGGTATCAGAGACAGGTTCAATAGAGTCCTAAGAAGTCTGAAAGCCATATCTAGTAGAGTCTTGTACATGAGTGTGTTACGCACCACATCTATGTGCAGGAGGCTATAAGATGTTTAAGAGCAGTTTTCGATCATTTAGTATTCATGTCGTGCCAGTAAGCATAATCTCATCAATATCTCAGTCTAATCTGTTTCTTCTTTTTATTTCAGAATATGCCTTCCAAGAGAAGAAATCAGTCAACCCTCCATCCCAAAGAACCTTTGGGCAATCATGTTTCTCATGCAGAATTCAGAGCCGCATTTACTACTCTTGCTCAGTCCATTGCTGCCCAAAATAAACGACTAGCAGTCGTTCCAACCAACCCAGTAGCCAATTCAGTTGCAAGCAAAATTTGGAACTTCACCCGAATGAATCGTCCAACCTTTCTTGGGTCTAAGACAGACGAGAACCCTCAAGAATTACTGAATTAGGTGTAGAAGGTGACAGATATCATGAGGTGACTACTATTGAGAGTGATGAGATAGCTGTATATCAGTTGCAGGATATGACTCATACTTGGTTTAAGCAGTGGAAGTCAGAAAGGGCAGATGATGCAGGGTCAGTTGAGTGGGAAGAGTTTGCTTCTGCATTTCTTGATCAATTCTTTCCCCTAGAGCTTAGAGAAACCAAGGTGCTAGAATTCATCAACCTCAGGCAGGGCAATATGATAGTGAAAGAGTACTCTCTTAAGTTTACTTAATTAGCCAGATATGCCCCTCATGTGGTTGTAGATAACAACGCAAGAATGAGTAAGTTTGTCTTAGGGGTGAATGATAATGTGGTAAATGAGTGCATATCTGCCATGATGAATAGTGACATGACCTTAGCCGAACTTATGACCAATTCTCAGTAGATAGAGGAGTAGAATATTAAGATGAGGAAGAAGCAGAATAAGAGAGCAAAGACAGGTAGTTTCAACTTTTCTCAGCCTAAATCAGAAGGAGGAAATCGCTCCTAGTTTCATCTTAAGCCATCAGTTCTAGCTCTTTCTTCAGCCAGTACTCCAACTCCTAAGTTTAGAGATAGAGTGTCAGGCTCTCAGTCTCAGGGGAATGCTAGCAACGCCCATACTTATCCCCTTTGTTAGACTTATGGTAAGAACCACAAGGGAGTTTGTAGATCTGGTAGTGATGTGTGTTTCAGATATGGCAAGCCAGGCCATAGAGTTTGAGAGTGTCCTCAGATAGGTTCCCAGCATCAGCAAAATTGTTTCGCAGCTCAGTCCGGTCACCTAAATCAGCAGGGCACCACTTCCAGTGCTACTAGTGGGCAATGACCAAATAGACTCTATGCTCTCCAGACCCAACAAGATCAGGAAAATTCTCCTGACGTAGTAACTGGTTCGTTACAGATCTTTCATGTTCATGTTTACACTTTACTAGATCTAGGAGCTTCTTTGTCTTTTGTCACTCCTTATATAGTAGATGATTTCAGAATCAATCCTAAAATTCTAGCAAAGCCCTTTTTAGTCTCTACCCCAGTGGGTAAAACCATCATATCCCGGCGGGTATACAGGAACTGCCCGGTTATGGTATTTTAGAAAGTCACTTCAGCAGACTTAGTCGAATTAGAGATGACTGATTTTGATGTCATTCTCAGCATGGACTGGCTTCATTCCTTCTATGCCACAGTCTACTGCAAAAATAGAATAGTCCAGTTTCAGTTCCCAAATAAAACTATCCTAGAGTGGAAGGGTAGTGTATCTGCTTTCAGAGGCCAGCTTGTTTCCTACCTTCTGGCAAGAAAATTGATATCTAAGGGATGTGTCTATCATCTTGTTTATGTTAAGGATTCCAGTTCCGAGACTCCCAGTCTTGAATCAGCTTCAGTTGTAAATGAATATTTAGACGTCTTTCCTGAAGATCTTTTAGGAATTCCTCCCGAAAGGGAAAAAGATTTCAGTATTGATTTTCTTCCAAATACTTAGCCTATCTCTATTCCGCCATATAGAATGGCACCAGCAGGACTTAGAGAATTGAAAGAAAAGTTGAAGGATCTCTTATATAAGGGATTCATTAGACCCAACGTTTCCCTGTGGGGAGCACCAATCTTATTCGTGCGCAAGAAAGACGGTTCCCTCAGAATGTGTATTAATGACCGTCAACTCAATAAGGTCACGATCAAGAACAAATATCCTCTTCCTAAAATCGATGACTTATTTGACCAACTTCAGGGTGCCAATTATTTCTCTAAGATAGACCTCAGATCCGGCTATCATTAGCTCAGATTCAGAGAATGTGACATTCTGAAAATAGCTTTCCGTACTTGGTATGATCACTTCGAATTTCTTATCATGCCATTTGGTCTTACTAATGCCCCAGCCGCTTTCATGGACTTGATGAACCGGGTGTTCAGGTAGTACTTGGACATGTTTGTGATAGTCTTTATAGATGACATTCTTGTTTACTCCCGCAGTGAGCAAGACCATTTAGACTATCTCAGAATTATTCTTCAGACTCTCAGAGATCATCAGTTATTCACCAAATTCAGTAAGTGCAAATTTTGGCTAAGGTCAGTAGCATTCCTTGTTCATATCATTTCCGGTGATGGCATTAGAGTAGATCCTCAAAAGACTGAAGTGGTAAGAAACTGGGCTCACCCTGTCTCTCCATCAGATATCAGGAGTTTCTTGGGTTTGGCTAGCTATTACAGACGGTTTGTTGAAGGATTTTCTTCTATTGCATCCGCTGTCCATGTTGAATCAGAAGAAAGTCAAGTTTCAGTGGTCAGATCCCTGTGAGGAGTTTTCAGGAGTTGAAAATTGACTCACCTCAGCTCCAGTTCCAGCGTTACCAGATAGTTCAGATGGGTTTGTAGTATATTGTGATATATCCAAAGTGGGTTTGGGTTGTTTCCTCATGCAGCATGGTAAGGTCATAGCCTACGCCTCCAGATAGCTTAAACCCTATGAGAAGAATTATACTACTCATGATATTGAGTTAGCAGTTGTAGTATTCACCTTAAAGAATTGAACGCATTACCTATACGGTTTTCATGTAGATGTCTTCACAGATCATAAGAGTCTTCAATATGTCTTTTCTCAGAAAGATCTCAATCTTCGTCAGAGAAGGTGGTTAGAGCTCTTGAAAGATTATGACATGAGTGTCTCTTATCATCCGGGAAAGGCCAACGTAGTAGCTGAAGCTCTCAGTAGACTGTCTATGGTTAGTGTTTCTCATATTGAGAACAGTAAGAAGAAGTTAGCTTAGTAAGTCCATCAGCTTGCTAGACTAGGCATTCGCTTAGTCAATTCTTTAGAGGGTGGTGTATGTATTTAGAGTAGTTCAGAATCATCTCTAGTTTTTGAGGTGAAAGAAAAGCAAGATAGAGATCCCAGCCTTGTCAAGTTGAAAGAGTCAGTTCAGAATCATAAAATAAAGGTTTTCTCCCAAAGAGGAGATAGTGTTCTTCGTTGTCAGGGTCGTATCTGTGTTCCAGGTATAGATGACATAATGCAGCAAGTTCTTATAGAAGCATATGGTGCACGCTACTCTATTCATCCAGGGGCTACTAAGATGTACCACGACTTATGGGAAATCTATTGGTGGAGTGGGATGAAGAGAGATGTTGCAGAGTTTGTGGCTAAGTGCTCTACATGTCAATAGGTTAAGATAGAGCATCAGAAACCTAGTGGTCCTATGTAGGTGTTCATTATTCCTACTTGGAAGTGGGAAGAAGTGAATATGGACTTCGTGACGGGTTTGCCTCGAACTCGTCATCAGTATTATTCAGTCTGGGTCATTGTAGACAGAATAACCAAATAAGCTCATTTCCTTCTAGTTCATACCTCTTATTTAGACGAGGATTACGCCAAACTCTACAACAAGGAGTTGGTTAGATTGTACGGTGTTCCGTTGTCTATTATCTCAGACAGAGGTACCCAGTTCACCTCTCATTTTTGGAAAGCATTCCAAAAGGGTCTTAGTACCCAAATTCATCTTAGTATAGCCTTTCATCCTCAGGCAGATGTTCAAGCAGAAAGGACCATTCAGACTTTAGAAGATATGCTAAGAGCGTGTGCAATTGATTTCAAGGATAGTTAGGATGACCACTTGCCTTTGATTAAGTTTGGATACAACAATAGCTATCATTCCAGTATCCAGATGGCTCCATTCGAAGCTCTCTATGGTAGAAGATATAGATCTCTGATTGGTTTGTTTGAAGTTAGTGAGCCTTCAGTTATAGGGCCTGACTTGGTATTTGACGATTTAGAGAAAGTCCAGTTAATCAGAGAAAGACTCTGGGCTGCTCAGACCCGACAGAAGTCTTATGCAGATGTTCGTAGAAAGGATCTTGAGTTTGACATTGGTGATTATGTCTACCTAATGATCTCTCCTATGAAGGGAGAGAAGAGATTCGGCAAGAAGGGAAAGCTCAGTCCCCGATATATCGGTCCCTTCAAGATTCTCAGTCGCTTTGGCAATGTAGCTTATGAGATCAAATTGCCTTCAGATCTAGCCTCAGTTCATCCAGTCATTCATGTCTCTTTGCTCAAGATGTGCATAGGTAACCCGTTAGTTGTAGTCCCTATTCAGAACATAGATATTCAGAATAGCCTCTCTTATGAAGAGATCCCAGTCAAAATCCTAGACTATTAGACTCGTAGATTGAGGAACAATGAAGTCCCTCTAGTTAAAGTTCTTTAGCAAAATTAGTATGTTGAGGGAGCTACTTAGGAATCAAAAGTAGATATGCATACCAAGTATCCTTACCTCTTCCCCGCCAACTCATATCAATCTCATGGTAACAATTATCCTTAAGCTTACTCCATTTCATTCTCAGTGTTCATCATAAACTTAGTATCAAATACCATTGCATATTCAGTCATTCATTCATGTATCAGTTAGTTATATAGTTATGCATCAGACATGCATTCTCAGGGCGAGATAACTTAGTTCCCCAGAACACTCAGTCATGCATTCATGAATTAGTTATACATGTCTCAGATATGCATGTTCAGTATGTCATGTTCAGCTTATTAGTCCTGTCAGTCATGAGATCATGTTTCAGTCATTCATGTTCAGTTTATGTTTAGCTTATTGCTTCCCCTCTTAGTCAGTCTCATTCGTGGACGAATGTTCTCAAAGGGGAAATATTGTAATCCCCGTGCCTTTTTCTTAGCTTGAAGTTATCTCAAGAATGGTAGAACTTGCTTTGATATACAAATCCATTTTTGTACATGTGGTATTTTTAAGATTTTCCCTTTTTTATCACGTGAAAAATTGAATAAGCTTTCCATCGATAACAATTTCATCAAAATCCAGTTTCAGATGAGGAAGTTATGGCCGAAATACAGAATGCAAAAAAGCTACCCAGGTGCGACGGTGTAGGCAACAAACCGTCGGACAAGCGAAGGACCGTCGACCATAACCGTCGCATTGAGGCAGTGACTGGACTTTCTGGAACTGTACGACGATGAGATCCAACGGACTGTCGACCCAGCGACAGACCATCGCACCCCACCGTCGCTCATTGGCAGTAAGTCCTAGTTCTATCTCAGTCCAACAGACCGTCGACCCAGCGATGGACTGTCGCACCCTACCGGCGGATAACCCGCTCAGTTATTTTAAGTCATTTTAACAGAGGTATTTTGGTCATTTACCACCCACCTATATATACCCAGTTATATTCGATTTCAGCCATTTTATCCATTATTATTTCACTACAATAATTAAGGTTTCTCCCAAGGATAAATTCCAAGAACAAGAAACCCTAGGTGCTTGATTCCAAGTCAATAATTCAAGTTTTCCTCCATAGAACTTCAGGAAATCACAAACCAGGTATGCATAGTGTTCATTCATGGACTTCTTTCGTCCATGAAGCCCAAGAATCCCTTTTTCAACTTCAAGTTATGAATTTTCTTTATGATTTAATGATTCGATTGCTCTTGTTCATATTGATAAATGAGAAATTGAATTTTACTCCATGTTGGGTGATAGTTTCTATGTGGGTTTAATTATTATAGATATAGATTCATGCAACCTTATGACTAAACTCTTGAATGATGAAACTAGAATTGAATCATAATGTTTAATTATTGTACAATGATGTTTACCTGTACCATGCCTACCATATGTTTGATTAAATGCTTAGATGAAGGAAAATTGCTTAACTAGCATGAAATCATGAAATCCCCATGTATGTACACGTTTATGCCTAGTACATGTTTGATGAAATGCTTCAATAAATGTATTATGGTGATTATTATGTACTCAAGTAATTCATGTTTGTCAGTTTCCTTTCATCGAGTCCTGGGGGTACTTGTACCCGAAACATTAGCTGTGTGCCTAGAGCTATGTCAAGTTTTCACGATACTCTCAGTCAAGCTATGAATCCTTAGACTTCAGACAGTCTTATGACTCAGGAAATCTCAAAGATCTCATGAACTCAGTCAGCAATCAGATATCATTAGTGTTCCATCATTCAACGAAATTCATAACTTAATCCATGTTCTGTTCAGTTCAATAAATCATGTTCAGTGTCTATTCAGATGGGAGTAGAAATTAGCACCGAACGAACCCAAGGATGGGAACTCACCTGCTAGCTTAGGGTGTGATTCTTAGAAGCAATCCTTGTATTCCAGAACTACATAGCCAATGTACGTTGAGACATCTAACCTGTGGCTTAACCTGTCAATTTAGGGTTCCCACCGTTCTCATTTTGAGTACCTGCCAGCATAGGGTCCTCATAGTTTGTCCTTACCAGTGGCGCGGTATTGACATCCTTCCAATGGGGTTACAGATTGGACCCCCAATGTTGCCATAATGACGCATTAGGGGCATGTCGGTTAAATAACTACTTCCACAATTTCAGTATCAGTCTCATTAAAAGAACTCAGATAGTTCTTCAGTTTTCAGGACTGTCAGATACAGTCAACTTAGATACAGTACGGAACTCAAATAGTTCCATCAGATTCTGAACTGTCAGCTACAGTCACTCATGTTATCAGTTATATCAGTTATCAGTATGTCATGTTATCAGTACAGATTCAGTAATCATGTATTCATGGTATTAGTGTCAGTTATTATGTCTCATGCATGTATTCTTACGCTCATGATAGTCAGTCAGTTATTATTATTGTTCATGCATATGAACCCTATGCATTTAGCCAACCTCACATACATACTAGTACATTCAATCGTGCTGACGCATTCGCGCTATGGTGTTTTCATATTATAGGTTCAGAGACACGAGCTCCAGATCACAAGTAGATTCCAGCCTCAGCAGCCAGAGTTAGAAGTGAGTCCTCATCCTTCTAGGACATGATAATTTCTCTATTATCTCATTAATTAGTTTATTAGTTGGAGTTAGTTAGGGACATGTCCCATCTACTCCTTACTCATTCAGACAATCATGTTTAGAGGCTTTCCAGACTATTACGTTTCAAACTTCAGTACTTTCAGTTTTGTTTTGGGTATTCTATTACCCCACCTGATATTATATTATTCAGCTTATGTTCAGTTTTGAACCTTATGACCTTTCAGTACATGTTTCCGCATTATTATGTTATATTATGCAGTATACAGGTACAAATATCAGTCATGGGTTTGCTTGTGGTTCTTCGGGGTCATAAGCACCATGTAGCACTCCGAGTACCAGATTCGAGGCATTACATAGTATTTTTCAAAATATATTTTTTCCTCTCACCAATCAAACAACTAAAAAAATTTTTTAGAAAAATAATTTCTAATCACCAATCAAACACCATAAAATATTTTTCACCCACCTACTAAACATGAAAAAATAAATAGAAAAACTTATTTTCCATGAAAAATATTTTCCATCATACCAAACACACCCCTTATGTGTCTCATCAAAATGTATACTGGATTTCTAAGTTGACAATAGTCACATAATTGGACTTTTCTATTATATTATTAAATGCTCTTTAGAATATTCCGAACTATATATCATACTTTTCTTAAACCGACCTTCTACAAAATTGATGAATCATCTATAAAGTAGATGTGACATATCATTTGTTCCATCACTTCATTTATTTCAGGAGGAGATTTAATCATCTTTTTTCTCTTATTTTGATAGATGGAATATATTATTTTATAATGATTTTTGTATTAATATTTATTATTTTTGAATTCTTATTATATTTATTTTTATTTTAAATCAAAATTCATTGACCTGATTTTTGATGAGGTATGAATTAGGTATATTCTATTATTTTCAAACCCTAAAACACGCCAGATATGTTATTATTGTCGTTTGAATTTCTGAAAGAGTTATAAAAATGAAGTTATTTCTCTCTCTTTTCGGCTGGAAAATGTATTTTTTGTTTTCTGTTTTTTTTTTTTTTGTTAAAAAACTTTTTTCATCAATCACAAAGTAGCTAGACTTATTTCTTCTTCTTTATAAAGAAAGGTATTGTACTAAAAAAAACTTTTCTACAAACTTCAATATTTTCTAAATTAAATTAAAATCATAAAATTTGCTATTAAATTATTTTGAAACCTAAAGCAAAGGCCCAAAGACATTACTAGTCTTCTCTTCCCCAAGTGATGGTAATTGATTTGATATGTTGATGTTACTCCGTTTGTTTCGGAATAAGTGAATTATTGGGATATTTATTGGTGTTTTAAAATAAGTGAATCATTGAATTTTTTTAAAATTTATCCTTATGATTTGACAACCAATTAACTTTTGAAAAGGTATTACAAAGTCAATTTTTCCTTTTTAGGGATAAAAATAGAAAGTTATGTTAAATTTATGTCTTTAATACTTTTTCCTTAATCTGTGTGTCAAAATCCAACAATTCATTTATTATGAAATGGAGGGAGTACCTTGCAAGTGTAGTTGGTATAACGACACCTATGCCTAAGGAGTCGTTTGATAGAGTGTATAAGAATAATGCTAAATAAGGTGTATTAGTAATACTTGTATTATTAGTGCAAGTATTAGTAATGTGGGTATTAGTTACACATATACATTATTTTTTACACATTATTTGGTTTGATTTATAAAAGATATTATATATTTATATAATTTTTGTAAAAAAATGTTTGTTTATCAAATTACCCTTTCTTAAACCCTTCCTCGTATCAAGAGACTATTAAGTTGGAAAAAAAGGATTGAGATCGCGTTGGACTTCACAACTTCACGAAACCAGGCTACATCCACAAGAAGAACGTCAACAGTAGAAACATTCTCCTCGACAACAACTTATGAGCAAAGATACTTCAGGCACGACTTGGGAACTTGTGGGAACAACGGAATACATGAACACCTGAGTATGTTGAGTCAGGGTCAGTGTCCTCCAAGATGGACATTTATACCTTTGGAGTTGTATTGTTGGAATTAGTCACCGGAAAATTCTGCTTTCTATAGCAATAGCTGAAATAATGGAAGGAGAAAATGCAGAAACTGAACTGGATGGATTCATCGGAGCACATAGGAGGGAAGATGATGGTTTGGAGTAGCATATACAGTAGCAAACTTAAGCTTAAGATGCTTGACTTTTGAGAACCATCAAATCGTCCAAGCATTGAAGAGATAGTATCATGTTTACTGAAGATTCAGATTAATGTACATAATTGAGAACATACCAATAAGAATTGAGAATATGAACACAGGCGGGGTTTAACTAACACAAGTAGGACGGTAATTTCGGTATTTGGTTTTTAAAACTATTATATTATCACCATACCATATTAATTCGGTATGGTTTGGTATTTTGACGTTTGATTTCGGTATTTTGTGGTATGGTAATCGGTAACCGTAGTTTGTACAACTTCGACAATATATACTCGTATACTAGAGTATTATTACTTCGATTTTTCAAAAGCACGTCTTAATTGTATCATAAATACACATTACATATGTAGAAATATTGAAAAAGAAGTATAGATAATTCTTTTTGTTAGTTAATTACACAAAAAAGACATTTTAATCAATATAGAGTAGCGAAAGTTTTAATGTCTAAACATTTTTATACTAATACTAAGTATTATATTTGTGTGTGTATATATATATATATGTACATTCATATATATGTGTGTGTGTATATATATATATATATGTATATATGTATATATATATATATGTATATATATATATAGATGTATATATGTGTGTGTATATATATATATATATATATATATATATAAGTTACTTATGTAACTATATATACTTCGGTATTTCGGTATGTCATTTGTAAATACCGAATATCATATCATATACCAAAAAAAAATTAAAATGTATACCATATACCATACCAAATACCATAATACCAAAACCATGGTAGCAAAAATTTCGATTCGGTATATACCATACCATGCCCACCCATAAACACAAGCAAAATACAAAAATTGATAGAGAGAGAACAATTTTTAATATGGTGGGAAAAGAAGGCGGGAAAGAAATTTAAGGGGTAATAATGTCATTTAATAAATTAATACATGCATTGAAAGTCTTTCATCACTAATACATGGAAAATGGTGCGTATTACTAATACACACCTTAATACACAATATAGTGTATAATTAGTACAGATATTATTTATGCATAGTAAAAAATATGATACCAAACAAGGTACTATTAATGCTATTATTTTTTCAATACACTCTACCAAACGACCCCTAAATATATATCATGATTGAATAAATGATAAAGTATGTGCTAATTGTTTTAATTAGACTTTAATGGTGATTGTGTAGCTTAGTCGTGAAAGTGGAGGTCTCCATCCCTGCGTGTAGATAATTTACATCAAGTGCATAGAAAGTAAAAATTTATTGCTAAAATGCAAATTATAAAGATTACATATCCAATATACTGTCTTTGTTGGCATGAAAAAGTCCAACTGATATACAAAAGAGAAGGAGAAATTTTCAATAATATACAACTTTTGAAGATATTTACATCCTATAGCTCATTATACAATATTATACAACATTATACATGGGGAAAAATTAGTACTATATCTAATGTATCAACCTTGTATAAAGTTGTATAATAGTGTATACAATGTGTTTATACACAGTATGGGTTACGTGGGGGTAAATGTTTTTAAAAATAAGACAGAGAGCACACTGATACATTATATATAACTACTGCAAATTTTCTCCAACTGAATCTGCTCATCGTCTGAGCAGCTTTGAGTCGCACGCCACAATCTTAACACTGCTAACAGTCGTTACTCTTGATCATGACATCTTTCAAGATAAAAGCTCAGACATTATCCAAATATCTGTAGGTGTGAAGATGTCCCTGCAACGATAGTAGGACATTCAAATCAGAGGCGGATTTAGAACTTTGAGCGGAAAATTTCCTAAGCATAACATCACTCATCTCAACAATGAGCCAAAGTGGCAAGCAGAAAGCTGGTATAGCCAACAACTATGTTGATGAACTAAGACTTCAATATCTGGTTGATTTGAGATGTTTTAGCATGCACTAAAATCAGAGGTGGATTTAAGATTCAGAGTCTCCGGGTGTCAAGTAGACTCATCGATTAAATCAATCAGAGACTATATCCTAGATGCGAGCAAACTTCTGGCCAAGGGGCTCATTCGAACCCCTTTTGATGATAAATGATTAAAATAATTTTTTATATATAATAATTGATATTGAACTCTCTTCGACTAATTCTTATATTTACTTCTTTTGATTTTAAACCCTCTTAGACTTTGGTTACTTCAGATTTTTACTTATTCTAAAAGAGAAAACAAAAAAATCTTTAAAAGTTAGAAAGGACTGCGGACATTGAGAAAACTGCAAAGTGATGAGGCTGAGCTAATGACTAACAAAAAAAGTTTCATAGATCGGACAACGAGAGAATAAGCAAGAAGATGAACAAAACTTAGGGTTCTTTTCAACTTTCTACTCTAACATATTTTTCCTTTTTTAATGCTTCGTCCTTTTGAAATTGCACAAGGTTAAAAGTTTGAGGCATGTGTTTTACTGATGTTTATTCTATTTTTTTAACATTGCTCTTCCTCTTGATTTTAAAACTTAACAGTTAATCATTGGGGAATATAATTGAAGTTGACTGACTTGACTAGTGTATATATTCTGAATTTCCCAAAGAGAAAAATTTATAGTAAGTATGATTTTTTGAAACATTGTCCCATGATGTATTAGTTATGAAATCAACATCGTCCGATTAGTGGATAAGAATTCATATATGCTTCTGATAGTAAACATTAAGAAGAGAAACTTGTTTATTTTATACTAAACAAATACTAATTAAAAAGAAATAAAAGAAAAGGAACATAAATGAACTTAAAACTTACGTTGCCAGCAGATATCAAACCTGGGCACCTTGTGAAAACTAAACGACCCTCTACCACTGGCACCACAGACAACTTATGTTGCCTGGGTGACAAGTTTACTATTTATATATATTATGTATATATACCCCTATATATAGAGAGTTTCCGTCAAAGTTTACAAGTGGCGTGGCATCCTCACGGGCCTTAATAGATCCGCCCCTGACTGGAATGGCATCATCACTTGTTCTTCTTAATAATTATTCAAAGAAGATATTATATGAAGAACAATATCTTTCAGTTTTGAAGAACTGGTGTTGAGGAAGTAAAACACCATTTGATTGCAAGAGTAAAAAATGTTGGTGCAAACAACCTATCAATAACAGTCACAATTGACCACTGATAGAAAAGCAAAGTTAAAAGAAATGATGAATGAAAGGAAAAACGTTCAAGGTAATAACACAGTGATCATGAAACAAACGTTTCAATTAATTTTTGAAACAAATGCATTAGTTAAAAGTATTGAATTACAAAGAACATGAATTTGATAAATTCATTCTTCAAATTCATTCTTCTTTAAATTATACATTTTAGGTTCTTGAAAGAAAGTTACTTTTTGTTTTAAAGTATTCATGAATCTATTTACTATTAATTAATTAATACTTTTCTCTTGCATGAGAATTTTACCCTATAAATAGTGTTTCTTTTGTTATGGAAAGACAAGTACTCCAAAAAAAAAAAAAATTACTTTCCCCTTGAAAAACATTTGAGAGACATTGATCAAAAGGTGAAATCACTAATTCAAGAATAGAAGAGTAATATTCTTGAATGCTACTTGTTTTGTGGCTTAGTTGAATCTCGAAGATAGAATTGTTACTAATTCTTTCGTTTGCTCGCGGGAGAGACTTCAACTATCTTCAAGAAGCGTATTATCGTGCCTCTAAGCCAAGCAAGTTTATTTTGAATTTCTTGTACAATTATCATTATTGTTCTAACAATTTGAAGATAGTTGTCTCAATGGCTTCTACATCAATATCAAATAGTATTCCATCTTTGCCTAATCCTAGTTTTGAAATATTTGATGGCAAAGATTTTCCTAGATAGTGTGGAAAGATGGAATTCCTTTTAAGAGGATTAAAGTTGGCATAGGTTCTTGAAGAACCTTGTCCTAATGCTCATAGTTTTGAGGTAGCATCTGACGAGGCTACTTTGATTAAAGAACAAATTGCCAAGTGGTAATTTAATAATTATTTGTGCAAGAATTATATTCTTGGAGGAGTGTCCAATAAATATTATGACTAATATTATGTTAAATATAAATATTCTAAAGAGATATGGAACACTCTTCAAGCTATTTATTTAGCAGAAAAAGCGAGTTCTAAGAAATTTTTCGTTTCAAATTATATGGAGTTCAAAAGGGTTATTGTCATGTATTTAACTTATAGCTAGTAAAATTGTTGTATCTGGAATTGCTCTTGATGAAAACTTTCATGTTGGTGAAATTATATCAAAACTTCCTCCATCTTGGAAAGAGTACCGAAGCAAACTCTTACACAAAAAGGAAGATTTGACTTTTGAACAATTATTGCAACACTTGCAAATTGAACAAGAGACACGATGGCGCGATAATAATAGTTTGAAGGAACCTGTCATGAAAGCTCATATGGATGAAGAAAAATCAAACAAGAAGGAACTTGAAAATAAGAATTTTTCAAAGGCAAAGAATACTACAAATTTCAAGCGTAATGGTGCCAATTTTAAATCTGGTGAATGCTTTCATTGTCATAAAGTTGGTCACTATGCGCGTGATTGCAGAATTCTCAAAGCCTAAAAGAAAAAAGAAAAAGCAAAGTGGACTGGTGGATAGATACCGGCGCAACTCGTCACATATCAGGTAACCGAAATTCTTTCAAGACTTATGAATTAGTGGGGGACGGTAAAATGTATATATGGGAAACTCCTCCTCTACTAAAGTTGTGGTAAAAGGAAATGTTGAACTGAAATTTACTTCCGGAATGATAGTTATATTGATGGACGAATTGCATGTTCCTGATATTCGAAAGAACTTGGTGTCAGGTACACTTCTTTCGAAGCATGATTTTAAAATGGCTTTTGAGGAAGATAAGTTTATTTTATCTAAAAATGGTATGTTTGTTGGAAAAGGTTATGTTGCAGATTTAATGTTTAAACTCAATATTGAAAATAAAAATATTTCTGCTTATCTTGTGGAGTCTCTGGACTTAAGGCATGAACGTCTTGGACATATGAATTTTAGATCCATTCAACTTATGGTGAATAATGGATTAATTAAAGATTGTGGAAAGAATCATACTACTAAGTGTCTTACTTGTAGTAAATGCAAGATTATAAAGAAGCCCTTTAAGATAGTAAAAAGGATTTTCACACTTTTGCAATTAATCCACACTGATATTTATGAGCTGAATTGTTTGTCACGTCATGGAAAAAGGTATTTAATCACTTTTATTGATGACTACTCAAGATATACTTATGTCTTTCCATTGAAAACAAAAGATGAAACATTTGAGACTTTCAAAATATATAAAGTAGAAGTTTAAGATAAATTGAGTTTGAAAATTAAATCAATTAGGTCTGATAGAGGTGGAGAGTACTTAAAGTCAGATTTTATTGATTTTTGTGAAAAAGAAGGCATTGAAAAATAATTGACCATGTCCTATACACCACGACAAAATGGTGCAGCAAAAAGAAAAAAATAGAACTTTCATAGAAATGATTAATTCTATGCTTTATAGATCTGGTATGTCTGAAAATTTGTGGATTGAAGCATTACTTTCAACATGTCATATTTTGAATAGAATTACTTTCAGGAATCATGATGCAAATCCATATGAACTTTGGAATAATCGAAAACCAAATATAAATTATTTTAAAGTATGCGGTTGCTTGGCTCATGTTCGATTATCGAATCAACATTTAACTAAGATTGGATATAGAGGAGTAGATTGTGTGTTTATATGTTATTCACAAACCAGTAAGGCTTATAGATTTTAAAATCTTGAGACCCCAAGTCCTCACATAATTATTGAATCTTAACATGCTAAATTTTTTTAGCATATATTTACCAAGAGAAAAGATTCTTTTAAACAAGATGCAAGTTCTTCTATTTCTCCTCTTAAAAGGTAAATAGTTGAGCCACTAGAAGAAAGTCAACCAAGACGTAGTTCAAAATCAGCCAAATCAAAAGAATTTGGACCTGATTTTTAAATTTATTTGGTTGAAAAGGATCCTGAAAGTTATGCTGAAGCTGTGTCTTCACATGATGCTCCTTTTTGGCGTAAAGCCATTGATGATGAAATGAATTCTATACTGTCTAATAATACATGGATATTATCAGATTTTCCTCTTGGATGTAAACCAATTGATTGCCGATGAATTTTTAGGAAGAAAATGAAATCCGATGGTACTTTAGATAAGTACAAAGCCTGCTTGGTAGCTAAAGGCTTACTCAATTGAAAGATATTGATTATTTTAATACTTTTGCACCTGTAGCTTGAATGACCTCTATTCGTCTCTTGATTGCTCTAACAATAATTCATGGTCTTGTGATTCATCAGATGGATGTAAAGACTGCATTCCTGAATAGAGATCTAGACGAAGAAGTCTACATGAAACAACCAGACGGAGTTGTCAATCCTGGTCAAGAACATAAAGTTTGTAAGCTTCTTAAATATCTTTATGGATTAAAACAAGCTTCAAAATAATGACACGATAAATTTAGAAAAGTTATGATTTCTAATGGCTACTTAATCAATGGTGGAGATATCTGCATATTTAGTAAATTTCAATAAAATTCTGGTGTTATAATATGTCTTTATGTAGATGATATGTTGATCTTTGGAAATAATATCGAAAGAGTCAAAGAAACAAAATATTTTCTTGCTTCTCAGTTTGAAATGAAAGATCTTGGAGAAGCTGATGTAATTTTAGGCATCAAAATTGTAAGATCAACAAATGATTTGCCTCTTACTCAATCAAGTTATATTGAGAAGGTTCTAAAAAGATTTGGTCATTTTGACGACAATCTTGCTCCTACACCATTTGATCCTAGCATCAAACTAGTGCGAAACTCTGGTGATATTCTTGATCAATTAACATATTCTCAAATTGTTGGAAGTTTTATGTATGCAATGCATTGTACACGACCAGATATTGGTTAAAATAGGAACTTTGAACAAGTTTACTGGTAGCCCTGGAGTTCAACATTGGAATGTCTTAATTCGTGTTTTAAGGTATCTGAAGGGTACAATTAATATTGGCTTGCATTATTCTACCTTTTCAGTAGTTCTTGAAGGCTATAGTGATGCCACTTGAAATTCTGATTTGAATGACTCTAAATCTATTATTGCTTGGATATTCACTTTAGCTGGAGCAGTAATATCTTGGAGATCAAAGAAGCAGACATGTATTACTCACTCAACCATGGAGTCAGAATTTATAGCTATGTCTTCTGTTGGAGAAGAAGCTGATTGGCTGCGGAGTATACTGATAGATATTCCATTATGGATTAAACTAATACCACCTTTGACTATCTATTATGATAACAAAGCTGCTATATTTCGATCTTGAAGTGATTGTTACAATGGCAAGTCAAGACAAGTTCGTCTCAAACATAATCATGTGAGGAAATTATTGGAGGATGGCATAATATCGCTTCAATATGTGAAGTCCAAACTCAATTTAGCAGATCCTTTGTCTAAAGGGTTAGGCAAGGAATTGGTGGTATAAACTTATAATGAGAAGGGAATAAATCCTATTGTAGATTGATTGTACTTTATGAAAACCCTACCTAATAATGTAATATTGGGTTCAAAGGAAAAAAAACAAGTAAAGTTACAATTGTGAAGCACATTTATAAAATTTCCTTTTTCCCTAGAGAGTTAGTAGGTGCACATAAGTTGAGATTTTTTCTCTTGATAAATCTATAAGACCGATCTCGATTGGAGTAAATAATAATTCTCTTGATATATTTGGCAGTATTCCTACAAAAAAGTAGAATGAGAGTATATTCTCTTAATAAGTCTATACATCGATTTCGGTTGGAGTGTGTAGGAACACTCTTGATAGATTTACTGATAATTTGCTATAAAGGAGGATGAGATTAATTTTTCTTAATGAAATTCATAGACTATTTAGTCGGAGTATGCAAAGTTACTCTTGATGAATTCACCGCACTAAGTGCGAAGTGGAGGCCGCTTCAATAAGATTTTAACAGAAAAATCTTAAAGCACTTAGCTAAAAGGATTCAGGACACATGGCCGTAAGGTGTCAAAGAATTTTGATTTTCACCGGAACATAGCAATATGCATGGAATATTTTTCTACTTCATTCAATGAACCACTTAGTTCAAGATTTGTTCACTAAGTAGTCAATGATTTAGAAAGTCTTCACTAGCTAATGACTCAAGTCCAAAAGACACCATTATTGATGCATGTTGCTAGATTGATGTCTCAAATGAATTTCGTTTTTAAAGATAAAATTTCTTGAAACAAGTGGCAGATTGTTACTGTTAAATGTTGTGTTTCAAAAAATTTTGAAACAAATACACCGGTTAAAGATTTTGAGTTATGTTTCAATTAATTTTTGAAACAAATGCATTAGTTAAAAGTATGGAGTTACAAAGAACATGAATTTGACAAATTCATTCTTCAAATTCATTCTTCTTTTAATTATATGTTTTAGGTTCTTGAAAGAAAGTTACTTTTTATTTTAAAATATTCATGAAGCTATTTACTATTAATTAATTAATACTTTTTTCTTGCATTAAAATTTTACGCTATAAATAGTGTTTCTTTTGTTTGGAAAGACACGCACTCAAAAAATAATAAATTACTTTCTCCTTGAAAAATATTTGAATGACATTGATCAAAAGGTGAAATCACCAACTCAAGAATAGAAGAGCAACATTCTTGAATGCTACTTGTTTTGTGGCTTAGTTGAATACCGAAGATAGAGTTGGTATTAATTCTTTCATTTGCTCGTGGGAGAGACTTTAACTATCTTCAAGAAACGTATTATCGTGCCTCTAAGCCAAGCAAGTTTATTTTGAATTTCTTGTACAATTATCGTTATTGTTCTAACAATTTGAAGATAGTTGTCTCAATGACTTCTACATCAATATAAAATAATATTCCATCTTTGTCTAATCCTAATTTTGAAATATTTGATGGGAAAGACTTTCCTAGATGGTGTGGAAAGATGGAATTCTTTTTAAGAAGATTAAAGTTGACATATGTTCTTGAAGAACCTTCTCATAATACTCCTAGTTTCGAGGCAGCATCTGACGAGGTTACTTTGATTAAAGAACAAATTGCCAATTGGCAATATGATGATTATTTGTGTAAGAATTATAATCTTGGAGGAATGTCCAATAAATATTATGATCAATATTATGTTACATACAAATATACTAAAGAGATATGGAACATTCTTCAAGCTATTTATTTAGCAGAAGAGGCGAGTTCTCAGAAATTTCTCGTTTCAAATTATATGGAGTTCAAAATAGTTGAGGACAAGTCAATCACTAAACAAGTACAAGAATTTCAACTTATAGCTAATAAAATTGCTATATCTGAAATTGCTTTTGATGAAAACTTTCATGTTGGTGCAATTATATCAAAACCTCCTCCATCTTGGAAAGAGTACCGAAGCAAACTCTTACACAAAAGGAATATTTGACTTTTAAACAATTATTGCAACACTTGTAAATTGAACAAGAGACACGATGGAGCGATAATAATAGTTTGAAGGAACCTGTCATGAAAGCTCATATGGTTGAAGAAAAATCAAACAAGAAGGAACCTGAAAATAAGAATTTTTCAAAGGCAAAGAAGACTACAAATTTCAAGCGTAATGGTGCCAATTTTAAATCTGGTGAATGCTATCATTGTCACAAAGTTGATCACTATGCGCGTGATTGTAGAATTCTAAAAGCCAAAAAGAAGAAAGAAAAAGCAAATAAAAATAAAAAAGATGATCTTGTGGCAATGGTCACCGAAGCATTTGTAGCAGAAGATCAAGTAGAATGGTGGATGGATACCGGCGCAACTCGTCACATATCAGGTAATCGGAATTCTTTTAAGACTTATGAATTAGTGGGGGATGGTAAAATTGTATAGATGGAAACTCCTCCTCTACTAAATTTGTAGAAAAAGGAACTGTTGAACTGAAATTTACTTCCGGAAAGATAGTTACATTGATGGACGTATTGCATATTCCTGATATTCGAAAGAACTTGGTGTCAGGTATGTTTCTTTCGAAGCATGGTTTTAAAATGGTTTTTGAGACAGATAAGTTTATTTTATCTAAAAATGGCATGTTTATTGGAAAAGGTTATGTTGCAAATGGAATGTTTAAACTCAATATTGAAAATGAAAATATTTTTGCTTATCTTGTGGAGTCTCTGAACTTATGGTATGAACGTCTTGGACATGTGAATTTTAGATCCATTGAACTTATGGTTAATAATGGATTAATCAAATATCGTGGAAAGAATCATACTACTATGTGTCTTACTTGTAGTAAATGCAAGATTATAAAGAAGCCCTTTAAGATAGTTGAAAGGACTTTCACACTTTTGCAATTAATCCACACTGATAATTGTGAGATGGATTGTTTGTCACGTCATGGAAAGAGGTATTTAATCACTTTTATTGATGACTACTCAAGATATACTTATGTCTTTCCATTGAAAACAAAAGATGAAACATTTGTGACTTTCAAAACATATAAAGTAGAAGTTGAAAATAAATTGAGTTTGAAAATTAAATCAATTAGGTATGATAGAGGTGGAGAGTACTTAAAGTCAAATTTTATAGATTTTTGTGAAAAATAAGGCATTGAAAAATAATTGACCATGTCCTATACACCACAACAAAATGGTGTAGCAGAAAGAAAAAAATAGAACTTTCATAGAAATGGTTAATTGTATGCTTTATGGATCTGGTATGTCTGAAAATTTGTGGACTGAAGCCTTACTTTCAGCATGTCATATTTTGAATAGAATTACTTTCAGGAATCATGATGCATCTCCATATAAACTTTGGAAAAATCAAAAACCACATATAAATTATTTTAAAGTATGGGGTTGCTTGGCTCATGTTCGATTGCCAGATCAATATTTAACTAAGATTGCCTATAGAGGAGTAGATTGTGTGTTTATTGGTTATTCACAAACCAGTAAGGCTTATAGATTTTTAAATCTTGAGACCCCAAGTCCTCACACAATTATTGAATCTTTACATGCTAAATTTTTTTAGCATATATTTACCAAGAGAAAAGATTCTTTTAATCAAGATGCAAGTTCTTCTATTTCTCCTCTTAAAAGGTAAATATTTAAGCCATTGGAAGAAAGTCAACCAATACATAGTTCAAGATCAGCCAAATCAAAAGACTTTGGACCTGATTTTTAAGTTCATTTGGTTGAAAAGGATCCTGAAAGTTATGCTGAAGCTGTGTCTTCACATGATGCTCCTTTTTGGCGTAAAGCCATTGATGATGAAATGAATTCTATACTGTCTAATAATCCATGGATATTATCAGATCTTCCTCCTGGATGTAAACTAATTGGTTGCCGATGAATTTTTAGGAAGAAAATGAAATCCGATGGTACTTTAGATAAGTACAAAGCCTGCTTGGTAGCTAAAGGCTTTACTCAATTGAAAGATATTGATTATTTTGATACTTTTTCACCTGTTGTTCGGATGACCTCTATTCGTCTCTTGGTTGCTCTAGCAGCAATTCATGGTTTTGTGATTCATCAGATGGATGTAAAGACCGCATTTCTGAATAGAGATCTAGACGAAGAAGTCTACATGAAATAATCAAACGGAGTTGTCAATCCTGGTCAAGAACATAACGTTTGTAAGATTCTTAAATCTCTTTATGGATTAAAACAAGCTCTAAAACAATGGCACGATAAATTTAGAAAAGTTATGATTTCTAATGGCTACTTAATCAATGGTGGAGATAGCTGCATATTTAGTAAATTTCAAGAAAATTCTGGTGTTATAATATGTCTTTATGTAGATGACATGTTGATCTTTGGAACTGATATCGAAAGAGTTAAAGAAACAAAATATTTTCTTGCTTCTCAGTTTGAAATGAAAGATCTTAGAGAAACTGATGTAATTGTAGCATCAAAATTGTAAAATTAGCAAATAGTTTGACTATTACTCAATCAAGTTATATTGAGAAGCTTCTAAAAAGGTTTGGTCATTTTGATGACAAGCCTGCTTCTACACCATTTGATCCTAGCATCAAACTAGTGTAAAACTCTGGTGATATTCTTGATCAATTGACATATTCTCAAATTGTTGGGAGTCTTATGTATGCAATGCATTGTACCAGGCCAGATATTGGTTATGCAGTAGAAACTTTGAGCAAGTCTACTGGTAGCCCTGGTGTTGAGCATTGAAATGCCTTAATTTGTGTTTTAAGGTATCTGAAGGGTACAATTAATGTTGGCTTGCATTATTCTACCTTTTCAGCAGTTCTTGAAGGCTATAATGATGCCACTTGGAATTCTGATCCGAATGACTCTAAATCTATTACTACTTGAATTTTCACTTTAGCTGGAGCAGCAATATATTAGAGATCAAAGAAGCAAACATGTATTACTCACTCAACCATGAAGTCAGGATTTATAGCTATGTCTTCTGCTGGAGAAGAAGTTGACTGGGTGCGGAGTATACTGATAGATATTCCATTATGGAGTAAACCAATACCACCTTTGACTATCTATTGTGATAACAAAGCTGCTATATTTCGGGCTTCAAGTGATTGTTACAATGGCAAGTCAAGACAAGTTCGTCTCAAATACAATCATGTGAGAAGATTATTGGAGGATGGCATAATATCGCTTCAATATGTGAAGTCCAAACTCAATTTAGCAGATCCTTTATCTAAAGGGTTAGGCAAAGAATTGGTGGTATAAATTTGTAATGGGATTGGAATAAAGTCTATTGTAGATTGATTGTACTTTATGGAAACCCTACCTAATGATGTAATCTTGGGTTCAAAGGAAAAAAAAACAAGTAAAGTTACGATTGTGAAGCACATCTATAAAATTTCCTTTTTCCCTAGAGAGTGACTAGATGTGCATAAGTTGAGATTTTTTCTCTTGATAAATCTATAAGACCGATCTCGGTTGGAGTAAATAATAATTCTCTTGATAGAGTTGACAGTATTCCTACAAAAAAGTAGAATGAGATTATATTCTCTTAATAAGTCTATACACCGATTTCAGTTGGAGTGTATAGGAACACTCTTGATAGATTTACTGATACTTTGCTATAAAAGAGGATGAGATTAATTTCTCTTAATGAAATTCATAGATTATTTAGTCGGAGTATGCAAAGTTACTCTTGATGAATTCACCGCACTAAGTGCGAAGTGGAGGCCGCTTCAAGAAGATTTTAATAGGAAAATCTTAAAGCACTTAGCTAAAAGGATTCAGGACACATGACCGTAAGGTGTCAAAGAATTTTTATTTTCATCGGAACATAGCAATATGCGTGGAGTATTTTTCTACTTCATTCAATGAACCACTTAGTTCAAGATTTGTTCACTAAGTAGTCAATGATTTAGAAAGTCTTCACTAGCTAATGGTTCAAGCCCAAAAGACACCATTATTCATGCATGTTGCTAGATTGATGTCTCAAATGAATTTTGTTTTTAAAGATAAAATTTCTTGAAATAAATGGGGGATTGTTATTGTTAAAGGTTGTGTTTCAATAAATTTTGAAACAAATACATCGGTTAAAGATTTTGAGTTATGTTTCAATTAATTTTTGAAACAAATGCATTAGTTAAAAGTATGGAGTTACAAAGAACATGAATTTGACAAATTCGTTCTTCAAATTCATTCTTCTTTAAATTATACGTTTTAGGTTCTTGAAAGAAAGTTACTTTTTGTTTTAAAGTATTCATGAATCTATTTACTATTAATTAATTAATACTTTTCTCTTGCATGAAAATTTTACCCTATAAATAGTATTTCTTTTGTTTGAAAAGACAAGCACTAAAAAAAAATTACTTTTTCCTTAAAAAACATTTGAGAGACATTGATCAAAAGGTGAAATCACCAATTCAAGAATAGAAGAGAAGCATTCTTGAATGCTATTTGTTTTGTGGCTTAGTTGAATCCCGAAGATAGAGTTGTTACTAATTCTTCCGTTTGTTCGTGGGAGAGACTTCAACTATCTTCAAGAAACGTATTATCGTGTCTCTGAGCCAAGCAAGTTTATTTTGAATTTCTTGTACAATTATCATTATTGTTCTAACAAAGATGTGGATCGAAGGATCTTTGGTCCAAGGTATTAGCTTTTCAGCTGAAAGCACTCTTCTGGCTGTCCACCCTTATAGGAAGCAAGACGTCAACCAAGTCTGAAAGAAAACACAGGCTGATTGCTAGTCCTCGAGTTAGGGTGAGGTTTGTAATCAAACTCTAGTCATATAGGTTAGTCCCCATTGAATTAGAAAGGTATGCCAGGTCACAAGGATGACAGGGCAGACAAGACAAAACATTGGAAACCTACAAGAATCATGACCAAGAATTTGGGCTTTGAGTTTTCATATTGACCAAGAGTTGCAAGTTGTGCCGTTCCATCTTTTGTTATCAAGGAGACGACGCCTCTTGAAAACTTTATTGCATTTGAAGTATTTTAACTATTGGGTGACTTGTCTCAATCATGTTAGATACACAACTTCTTCCTCCTCTATATCACTCTCCAGTTACAGTTAGTGTTTCTTCTAATTCTTAACAACTCAGTAGCAAGTAGTACTCACTCAGACTTGCTACTTTCAAAGTCACTAACGGAAACTTATCTCCTCAATCAGGGCACACACACCTGTCGAGGCCTCTTTGAGTGTGACTTCATTAGCTAGATGCACTCGGATTCGGTTCCTAATAAAAGAAAAAGATCGTTGGCCTGACTATTCCGATTGAGAACACAGAAGAGGCTGTAAAATAGTAAGAAGGCGAGTCCGATCTCTAACTCAAGAGGGCTTCTCTTCCTCTCATTGTCAGAAGTCAAATGGTTAAAGTCTAGTTGGGGTAACTGGCCCAGACGACATTGATAATGGAGTTTCCATGATAAGGTACGACGATGCAGCCCTCTTGGAATAAACATGTTAAGAAGAACACTGTCCTTACTGGCTACCACTGCTGCTCTAGATAATACAGCTAGCCCTTCTCCCTGATGTTTAAGATGGCAGTCATATCACAGGGGATGCTTCTCTTTTCTAATAATACAGCAAGCAGAAGACCACAGGGTTTGCACATATGAGATCCTTCGTCTAACATTACTCCCTCCATTCCATCTTATATGACATTTTCCCCATTTTAAGACGTGCCAAAATGTTTGACACCATTCAAATTAATGAACTATTTAACTTCTGAAATTTGATGTGTTGGTAAGTGCTTTCTTTATCAAACTAACGTTTTAACTATCTCTTTAATAGTTTTCCCATACTTGCATCAGATTATCACTTTAAACTTGGTGACCTGTAAAATAGCGTATATTAAATAGGTGCATTATCAGTTAATATTCTAAAATAGAGACAACAGATGATCTCACAGCATTTGCACATCCCAAAATCAAAATGCTACTCAATAAGCAACAAACAAATCCAAAAGGTTGAAAGACAATAGCAATTTCACCAAGATAAGTTGGATGAAACGGTGAAGAATTCTTACTTGAGCACCTCAAGATTTACAGGATACTGCTAACTGAGTGAACAGAGTATCTAAACCACTCAATTCCCCATTCATCGTTGACAGAAGAACATATAAAATAGAAGTTTCCACATTGGACCATATGACACATTCTAGCAGGACCATGTGGATTATGGTACTTTCAAGAGTGAAATACTCATCGGAATCACCTAGTAAATCATTCATCCCTTCTTCACAATTTGTTCTTCAACATAAAGCCCATAGACAAAGAGATATAGCCATTATACCTAGTAAATCAAAGCATGTTATTTGGCAGATTAAAGAACTGAAAGATCAGCAAACTTAGTATCTTTTCCAAAAACAAATAAGAGCCCCAAAAGCAGGAAAAATCATCACAACAACAGCCAGTAAGCGCGAGTACTGAAACCGATCACATAAAAGTATTACTTTTGTAAGGTCAAGCAATCACAAATAAGCTTGACACTTTACCGGTTTAGATTATGTAAACAATCACCATAAGCTCGACAAATCTGCAGTTATGGACAATTCACATTGCTAATTGCTGTATTTGGTTAAAAAAATTCTATTAGTATAGATGGTAAATATTTTCTTAAAATAGCATAGTTTGGTAATTTCCCCTTGTAATCCCAATTCTGACAGTAAGGGTGTTTTGTGATATAAAAATTATATGTGTGGCTCAAACCTAAATGGATCATGATTAGGTTAGATTATGCTGGTAGAAGACGAGCCCTCTTCAGCGTCTAAATCTGCCTTTAAAAAAATAAGTAACGTCCAATTGTTCAACACTGCCCGAGTATTGAAAAGCCCTAGCCCTATGCTAGTGTTGCTCCGATGACATAGTAATGGAGATCTTAACATATCTCCCTGCTAAGTCCCTCAAGTGTGTTTCTAAAGCTTGGAATACTCAGATAAAACACCCCACCTTTGCCCGGTCCCCACTATGCTCGTTCTAAAGACCGCCCCTCAGCCACCCGAATCTTGTTTCAACTACTCAAAACAAATCCTAATATTGATGAACCATGCCGTGATGCAGAAACACGTGAATCGGTAGGATTTTCGTTACAGCTTGATTATTTTTGCGATGCTCGGGAGATGACTATTTGCAGAAATCATTGCAATGGCCTTGTTTTTGCTTGTATAGCTATAAAGACTGTCAACTTTATTTATACAATGTCACCACAAGCATTGCCACAGAGACTATTATCGTACAAATTTGAGTACCCTGGGGTTTGATCAAGTGACTCAAAACTACAAATTGCTTTGCTTTTTCAGTCGTCCAGGAGAAGGAAAAGCAAAGAGGGCCAAACTTCTAACGCTAGGAGTAACCAACTCCTCCTGGAGAAAAGTCAGGAATTGGTTAAAACCTGACCCGTGTGATATTTACAAGCTAAGGAATGTGTTTTCCTCGATGGGGTTCTTTATTGGACCGGTTGTGTCAAGTGTAGCGCCTACTTCAACTTCAGCAAGGAGAAGTTTAGGTATTGTTTACCGCCATCTCAACATCATCCAAATTGTATAATGAATGCATATACCATGGACACTGCATTGTGTGGAGAATTGTCTGTGTGTTATACTTTTATCAATCACGACCCTCCAGTTCTCGTGCTATACAATCGTACGATTAGAATTACTGCTGAAAGGGTGAAGACTATTGAGGTTGGGGCTGCGCTGTTTGGAGCAGAAACGATTAATGACAAGACAAAGAAGTCACGTGTTTTAGCAACAGCAAGTGCGGTTTAGTGCCGCTGCTTCTCTGTCTTCCTCCTCAGGTCCTCGTTGCTTAAGATTTGCTAGCAGTTTTGACGGCAACAACAACAACAACAACATTGGTCCTCGTACCAAGCTAACATTTGTTAGCAGTTTCGTTGAGAACATTATCCCGTTAACTTCTTTACTCGTTTGAAACTAGAATTTTACATCAGGAAGTTAGAACAAACACTGCTAACTAGCAGTTATGTCTAGCTACCAGTTTAATTTTTGATATTGTGCATTCTTATTCAATTTCAGTTTTGAACCAGTTTATTCAATTTAATTATGTAAATGATTGAAGTATGAAGCATTGGGAAGCCTAGAGTACTGATTTTCGAGCCAAAGAAGTTTTGATGGTATATTCAGTTTCCGTATCCAACTGAAAGTAGTGTGAGGAGTATTAGCATCTTGCGCGGCACTAGCTAGAGAGTTGTTGGTACCCGTGCTAGTGAACATTGTTGCAATGGCTGCTGAGGCCTTAGAGGTTTTTGAAATTAAATTCCACCACGTAAACAAAATCATAGTAAGTCTACTGCTACACACACTTGTACACATTACCTTGAAGAGGTAACAAAGGTTTTGGATACGAAACTGAAGGAACTTTGGTCTAAAGATATTAGCTTTTCAGCCGAAAAATCTCCTCTGGCGGACCATATTCTCCTTATAGTAAGCAAGACATAAGCCGAGTCTGAGAGAAAACCTAGACTAATTGCTAGTCCTCGAGTTGGGGTGAGATCTGTAATCAAAAGTTGGCATATAGAATAGTACCCATGGAATTAGAAAGGCACGCCCAGGGTCACAAGTATGATAGGATAGACAAGACTACAAGAATGGGTCAAGAGTACGTACCACTTGGACATAGTCATCAAGCTTTCAATAAGTTACTTAGGATAAATCCACGTTCAACTGTCTTATTATGTCCAGCATATAAGAGTGTTACAAGCTATCCTTTTATTTCTGAAAACTAGGACAACATGATTTGCAAGCAAATGACAAGGAGTAGTATCTAGGGGGTCCTCGGGTTTACCTGAATCCGCACGCTCCCTTCCCTATATTTCATATAGATGTGTGAATCGCGCTCGAATTAGCATATAATGCAATTAATCCATGCACAATAGCATGTGCTTCTTAGTTCTATATATGAATTGTTATCTTTCATATATTCCTGTAGACATTAAGTCCTTTTCGATTTTCTGAGTTCCTTCTTTCTTCTCCGGGTAGCAAAACGAGGGTTCATAATATGAAAAAGTAAACAAACCAAAGGGATTCTATTTCATATACAACTTTTTTTAAAAAAAAAAAATCATATATAAATTGTACTTCCAGTAGAGGTGCAACATAAAAGATTTCAAAATACTTCAATTAACTGACTCTTCTTAAAATTAATCTGTATGCTACTTCATAAAGCGTCGTTCATGTTTGTTTTAATTGTTAAACGTAATAATTTCAATTTCGACAATTAGAAAGTGTTGTGGAGATGCTTATAGCAATAGGCTACATTACAAATTGTGTAATAAACTCGAAATGTCAACTGTAACCTCAATACGAAAAACAAAATGTGTGGTCGTTCATATGTTAATCCTCTGCATGTTGACATATTAAATTAATACTAGCTATGTCGAGAAATCTGATTATAACAAAGAGAAATATTCCATATTGTAGTGTCAAAAGTTTTTATCTCCCTTGTGGCGATATTGTATAAATAAATTTGACTATCTTTAAAGTTATACAAGTATACAAGGCCATTGCAATGATTTGTGCCAATAGTCATCACCTGAGCTTCACCAAAATAATCAAGTTGTAATGAAAATCCTTTCGATTCACGTACTTTTGCATCACGGTATTATTCATCAATATTAGGATTTGTCTTGATGAGTTTAAACAAAATTCGGGTGGATGAGGGGCAGTCTTTAGGATGAGCACTGGATCGGATAAAGGTGAGGTGTTTTATGAAAGTATTTGAAGCTTCAATTAGAAACACACTTAAATTACACTAGCGACTTTGTAGGGAGCTATGTTAAGATCTCCATTACTATATCATCGAAGCAACATTGATGCGTCTTCATAAGGTGAACGGGAGGAAAACGAAATTATCCTAATTACTGTTAGGGCTAAATGTTACATATTTTTAGGGGGAAAGGACATGGGCTGACCATTTTGAAAAAAAATAGCCAGCCCTTTTAAAAGTTGGACATGGATAGTCAGTCGACCCATTTTAATTCCCCTAAATAGCCATTGGCCTAGAACTGATCCTCTTACACATTAAATGGCCCAAAACTGATCCTCTTACACATTAAAGAGTTTTTCAATGGCTACTTACAGAACTTTCCCAAATTTTCTTCTCCTTTCTAATATGTTTCATAAATCTGTGCTTTTTCATCAAAATTAGAAATTGAGTTGGTGATTCTTGCGTTGTCTTGACATGAAACAAAAAATGTGTAGTAAAGACAAGCTAAAATTAGCTGGTAAAGGGGTCAATTTTGACCCCAAATTTATTGTTAAAGATGAAGACTTTACGGAATCTTCATATATGTTGTTGCAGATGAAAGACTCTCCTAGTCCTTCAAACTTGAAGAAGAAGAAAATTGATAGAATAGAGTCTCAACGTAAGAGAAAATCTATGTCGGAAAGTCCATCTTCTTCTAATAGGATGACTCGGTCACAGAGTCAGAGGCTTTTAGGTGCATGCAAAGATGAAGAAAAAGATCTTTCAAAAGGAAAGGACAAGGTCGGTGAATGTATATTTGTTAGTACGAAGAAGAAAAAAAGAAACGAAATCGAAAAAAAATGGTAAAGATGCTGGTGCATCGTCAAAGAAAAGACGTAAAGTTTCAGATCAGCTTAGCAAACCAAATTATAGTTTATCAGATGTTGAGGTATTCTATATTTTTTTACAACTATAATGTATTTTTTTGTATATGCGTGCAATGTGAGACCTTACTTTGTATGTTGTTGTTATTGTAGTTATTTTGTGCAATGTAATGCATAGTGTTAATGTATTGAGAAATATATATTTTTTTCAGGTTTGGAATTTTGTTGTTCGACCAAGTGATTATTACATGACTTATGTTAGTGTGCATACAAATTGCTCGATTGTAAATGAGATGAAAGATAAGTTGACTAAGGTGCAACTTGATTTGTTCAGAAAACACCTGTTTTGGATATTTTTTAGATTTGCCACCTGTTTTCATTCAAAATCAATTGATACATGGCATGTTGCTTAGGAAAGTTTTGTCTAGCCGAAATGATGAGATATGGATTAAAGTGAATGACACAAAGTTGCGATTCGGTCTATCAGAGTTTGTTGTTATAAATGGATTAAAGTGTACAGGTGATGTTACACTGCCATGTAATTTGAGCCAGTCTGGACACCTTATGGACTTGTATTTTCCAAATCAATCCAAAGTTACAAAGCTTGAGCTGAAAAAAAATTCTTGAGAAAAAAATGGCAATCTGATGGGGACGCGTTGTATATTCCCATTCTTTACTTCATTCATAGTTTTCTGTTTTAAATTACGTATGGTGACTTCATAAATAAGGATATTTTTTTGTTGGTTGAGTTTGGTCAGTTTGAAACATTTCCCTGGAGAAAGTTGTGTTTTCGTGATATGTTGGATTCAATGAAGTACCAGATTTATAAGCGAAAGTCTATGTGTCGGTGTGGTGGTTTTCTTTTGGCATTCCAATGTTGGTTTTATGAATGTTGTCCTTATGCGGACAATAAACTAACTGTTTGTGTGGGAGATAGCGTGCCCCGGATACTTAATTGATCGGTGACGATAAGGCCAAACTACAAGAAGGTGAAATTTGCTTTTAGTGATATAAATCACGAGTAGGTACTTATACTATGTGTATTTGTATATATGGTCTTTTGCTTATACTATTAATTTACTTTTTAAAACATTTAAATTTTTGTTTGTATGTATAGGTGGTGTTAACCAATATTGAATCAACTTGTATTGAGAAGGGCATTCTTCAGTTGCCTGTTTTTGAGCCTGTACCTCAAAAGTAACATGTTGCATTCAAGAAATCTGATGGTTTGTCAGACTTGAGCAAAGAAGATATGAGAGAAGACAGTCCTGTGAATTCTCAAAATGAGTTGAAACTTCTGCGAACTGATTTGAATTTGGTATGTTTAAGTGTTTTAAAAGTTTAATATCACCTTTTTTGTAGTTGAGTATTATGAAAAATTGATGTTTTTTTGTTTGCCATTTTGAAAATGTTCAGCTAAAGGATGAGGTTTTGTCGATGAAACAGTTGATGACATGTCATTTGATCTAATTTTTAAAGCACTACATATAAATGAGGGTTCTAAGGTATTTGACTTGTTGTATTATTTTTGGTTTATAAGACTTATATATAGTTTTATACTAATATTTTTTGTTGAACTTTTTAAAACAGTCTACCGAGTATCACAGTGGTCATAATGTGGAGTTTAAAAATTATGATACACATGTAGGAAATTTCATAGGGGTTAATTTGTCTGACAATGTGGGATGGCAAACTGATGGTACACCTAAGGCTGATTACGTAAGTGATAATGTGGTTGATGGTGTTAGACAAAAAAATATTGGTGTTGGAAATTGTATTGATACAGAAGCTGGGAATAAACTAAGTGCTAATCTGATTGATGATGTTGAAAAAGAAAATATTGATGTAGGTGATCACATTGATGTAGTAGCTGAAGATCACCTAAGTGATAATGTCGTTGATAATATTGGAAAAGAAACTGTTGGTGTAGGTGATCGTATCGATACAGATGTAGCTGATAGACCTATTATAGGTGATGAATGGAGTGCATTTCTAAATTTTGATGTTTTAAAATTTACACCAAGTGGTAATAAGATTGGAGAGGAGGTTAAAAATAGTTTTGAGGATAGTTGGTCTGATTTTCCTGAATATGAAGTATCAAAGTTTACCCAACCAATTTCTCATGAGAATGTACAGTTTAAGAAAGATTTGGTTGAGAATAGATAGTGAAATCTCTAAGTATACTCAACCTGATAAAATTGGTGAACATTCTGTGATTGAGAAAGTTGTTGGAAAGATTGATACAATTTAGGTTGTACAAGTGTTGCATTGGAGGCTCCAGAAGTTCTTGTTGATGTTGGAAGCATAAGAAAAAATGTTGATGATACTTTTGTAGGTGATAAATCAACTGTCATCTTGGGTGACACACCGGTTGTCCCTCATAGAATAAGAAAACCAGCTGCAATATGTGAATCACTATACGTGTTCAAGTTTGATTCTGGTTGTAGCAACGTTCAAGGTCAACCGACTAAGTGCATAGATAAAGGACATTCAAGAAAACACATATTCAGTATCAAACATCCATTTACCATAAGTATTACAGAGCCATTTCTTGATATGAAGTTGTTGTCTTCATTCAACAAGTTTGTTGATAAGTCATTACGGTTTAATTCAAAGTAAGTGTTTTCTTTCTAAATTTTTGTAGTGTTTTCTTTCTAAATTTTTGTAGCTTAAATTTTTATCATTTTTGTGTCATAACTAATACGTTGTGTCATGTTTTTGTTATAGTCTTGTTTATTCAGAATCTGTTAATAATCTGGCAAATGCTTTTGACTTTGGTGTTGTCACGATTAAAATAAAAGAATGATTCTACACGCTTGGATATGCAGGAGTACCTTTAACTGATTTAGTAAGTCTATTATCCATCATGGTTTGCTAGTATAGCAGTACTGAAATATTCTTTATTCATTCTGACAACGTAAGTAGTTTATTAAAATGATCTTTTATCTTTACTTTTCAGCATATTGATGTGCTTTTTTATTACTTTCGGAAGAAATCAAAGTTATCATACCCCAAATCCCATTGGAGCGGACTGACACCCGTAGCCGAGGAGGCCCGGGAGAACCCGTTCATAACCTATACTTTCGCATTTACATTACTTATGAAAATTAGAAATTTGGGCAGCACTTCGTTGTAAATAGAAGAAAACAGTACCTGTATCAGCCCAGAAGACACGCATAAATATATATATAAACAGTAATTGACCGTCAGAGCCATCACGTCTATCAACCAAACACTCCTATGGCTGTACAATATGTCTACAAAAGCCTCTACATAGATACACAACTGAGTTAGGGTCGGGACAAACTCCCGCCCACAAAAGACTTTTACACAAATACCAAAAATACATATAGAAACGACTTGGGATGCCCCGAAACAACTGGGGCTCACCACTTGATGATTGAAATTTGTTATTTATCATATATGAAATTTATGTTTCATATTTTTGACTTATTTGGAGTAAACTTGAATGTTTAAATTTGAAAAATATATATATTTTTTGACAAAACTTTAAGACTTACATATTTGAAAGTTCAACCTATTTTTACATATAATTCACTTACCAAGGCCAAACTTTCAGACGTTATTGTCTGAAATTATCAAGCTTCAGACGCGTTGTCCATGTGGATAAACTTACAAATTTTTTATCAAGGGACTATTAGTTAAAGGGCGGCATCAAAAGCAAATGTTCATGCACTTTCCCTAGTGTTAGCAGTTTTTATTTTCCTCACATGCATGATGCACTATATTAGTGCACTATATAAGTCCATTGGTCCTAGCGATCGTTAAACTTGGCTCATTAATAAGTTTTACTCCCTTCATTTATTTTTACTTGTTAATTTTTGACATGGTACATTCAGTATGAAAACAATTATTGATGATATAACTATTGTTTCATATTATCCCTATTAATTAATGATTAGAGTAATATGTTTTGAAAATGGTTTGGACAATAAGTAATTAATGCGAAGTCTTCTTTTGTCTTTTGTTGATAAGTAAAAATGAAAATCTAATTTAGAAAAATAATAACAGGTAAAATGGAACAAAACGAGTATAATTTAGTGCACTATACCTAATTTTTGTCAACTCTAATTTTACACTATTTGAATCATTTTTTACTTTTTACTTCCTTATTTAGGTTAGGGACTCTTCTAATTGTATGTCAACTTGCAACATATTGCGAAAAATGGTTGCACACACAGACAACTTCTAATCGACCTGTGAACTATTATTAGCTAATCTAAAACTAATCAGAAAAAGTAAACAGAAACCTAACTCCTTGTCCGTTAATTTGGAAAAGTATTGATGCTAGTATACTATAACCATATAGCAGGAAAAAAATATACTAATTACTGTCTTGAATTTCTAGCCAACTAATGATTTTGTTTAATACTCCTTTGACACTATAGTTTGTTTGTTATTAACTTATCATGACAAATCACAATTTTCACTTTATTTTTCTTCCAATAGTTTTTTATTTTATGTAAGTATGATTTTGACAAAAGAGTGTTACCTTGAATTACGCCTTAATAAGAACAATATGAATAATAAATAAAATTTAGAACAGAAAAAACATATCTTAAATTCACTCGTACTCGGTATGAAGTCTCATTCGCATGCTTCACATAAATCTATCTTCATCTACATAAATATATTAGAAAATCAATTAATAATAATTTATTTATGGAGACAAATATAAATATTTAAGATTATTAGAAAGAAAAACATCTTAAAAACTAAGGAATCTTTAATTTTACTAAACCAACAATAAAAGAATAGAAACTTATTTTGAAGATATATATATATATATATTTAAAAGGCATCAAACAAAGCTTAAAAACCCCTAAGCGAAAAGCTCATTTTTGACCAAAAAAAAAAAACGTGGAAAAAGGTAAAAAAAAAAAAGAAAATTGAATCCTAAAATATATTTAATTACAATATAATATGATTCTTTAAATATATTTTTGGACTATTAAATTTTTTTCATATATTTTAGGACTCATATATATTTTAGAATTCATATATTTTACATAATTTAGGATTCTTATTTCTTTCCATATATTTATTTATTTTATCAAGATTTTTTCCATATACTTTTGGAGTATCTCTTAATTTAACAATAATAATAATTGAAGAAAAACAAGTGAAAAAATAATTTTGTCTATTGTAAAGTGTTTTAATGAAGGACAATTACAGATATAAATATATATTATAATCAATAAATTATAAATATAAATATAAATATAGATTATAGATTATATATTAAGATCCACTCGAAAGAAAAAGCATAACTTTATTCCTACTTTAGTAATAAAGTTAAATTCAGGCCAAAGTTTTTTTTTCCAATAAAAACGTTAAATTTTTGTTTTTTGAAAAAAAACAAACAAACACCAATAACACACAGCCTCATGTAAAGAGTTTGAAGAGCAATTGGTGAGTAGCTCATTTTTGACCCCCCCAAAAAAAAAACCGTGGAAAAAGGTAAAAATGAATTTGGATCCTAAAATATATTTAATTATAATACAATATATATTTTTGGGGTGTTAAATTTTTTCCATATATTTTAGGATTCATATATATTTTAGAATTTATATATTTTACATAGTTTAGAATTCTTATTGCTTTCTATATATTTATTTTATCGGGATTCTTTCCATATACTTTAGAAGTACTCCTTAATTTAATAATATGATAATTGAAAAAAAAGGTGAAACGATGATTTTGTTTATTGTAGAGTGTTTTAATAAAGGACAAAACATTTTTAATATATTATAAATTATAGATATAAATATAGATAATTGCTCCATCACTTATCTAAGATTTGAGGATTTGAAAGGTCCATTTGACTTATATCACACAAGAACGTCTTATTAATGTTATTGAGCACATTTCTACATAATTAGTTAGTAATTATTAGATTAGCCAGTACGCCTGACGTTCTATTAGATTAGCCAGTACCAAATTGGGCTCGTGAAACACATTATTACTATATCAAAGAGGAGATTTTATCAATTTAAGGATGTGTTCGAAGGAAAATATTTTCGACATTTTTTTTAAAATTTTAAATCTTTTTAGGAAAATAAATGATCTTTCAACTTATTAATAATAAAAAAATATATATTTCAAAAGCATTAATATATGGTCTAAACAGGGGAAAAGGGTTAAATTTATCTCTTCATTTTGAAAAGTTGGCTAATTAAATGGTTTCCTTATATTTTGAGGTCAAATTTATCCGTAATCTTATATTTTGCGCTAAATTTACCCTTGCTATTAAGAAACTTTTCATATGTACCCTTCATTTAATAGAAAGTTCAAATCGATGTTAAATGTTTCATTTTAAAATTAAAACATGCCCTAATCTACCCCCCCCCCCCTCCCGAGCCTCGACTCGACCCATAAAAAATAGACAAATAAAAATATCCTCTCCCAGTTCTGTTGGTCGAATTTTCCCAATGAGATTAGGCATCTAGGTATTTATCAATGCATAACTCATGAAAAACGGGCATGCATTAGTGCAGACACAAACAAATATACTCCTCCCTTAGTTCATGAATCTGCATCAGTGCATAACTCATGAAAAATGACACTTAGCAATCACATGCAACAAATTAGGCTCATTGAATATTTCTCTGAACGATTGAGTTAAGAGGTCTTCTTATATGTCAATCATGACATCTCTTCATGCTTATATCTTTATATACAATTTGGATCGACAAAAAATTGTCATCATACCATTTGCTCAAAAAACTTATTCATTGGTTCTATAATATAGATGCACATAGAAATGCATAACAAATTTTAAAATTTGAGTATAATTGAAATAGGACCAGTGTCTGCACTGAATATTTTCTCTAGTTTCATGCTTCTGCGTTTTTCCATTCCATTTTGCTTTTTGTTCATTTGTAACAATACACTAGCGCTGCACGTCGAAACAGAAGTATATTTGCTCATTAGAAAAATTCGACCAACGGAATTGAGAGAGAGGTATGTTTGTTTGTGTATCTTTTGTAGGTCGGGTGTGATTGGGGACGTTAAATTAGGGTGTATTTTATTTTTAAATAATGAAATACTTAATGTTGATTTGAGCTTTTTTGTTAAAGAGGGGATAAAAATAAAAAATTTCTTAACAATGAGGGTAATTTGACCCCCAAGTATGACATCAAATATAAATTTGATCTCAAAATATGATAGAGAATATATTTAGCCAATTTTTAAAATAAAAAGGAAAATTTTATCTTTTTTCCTCTAAACAAATAGCATGAGATGTGAGGATGGGATGAGGGTGTGGGCTGGTGGGGTTGGGTGAAAACAAGGTTTGTTAAGAGTATAGAAAGGGCTCAATCAATATGGAGTGACATGTGTTGAACTTGTTTTTCCGGATTTCTTTAGATAATTCATTTTCCTTATTTATTTTTTAAAATACTTAGTAGGCGTTTGGTCATATTTTATTGTATAAATTGGAAAAATTTAGTTTTAAAGTGAAAAATGATATTTGAAAATTAGAGTTGTGTACGATTATGAAGTAAATTAGAGTTGTTTTTTTGCATTTTTGTCGTAATTTGAATAAAAAAAGTTAAAATATATTTTTTTTGTTTCAGGAATATTTGAAAATTCTTGAAAAAGGTAAAAAAAAAAAGCAAAACAAAATAAATTTCATAATTTTATAGCCAAACATAGTTTTTGGATGGGTGTTCCATTCTGCAAAAAGTGAGAAATTTTCTTGGCCAAACGAGTCCTTATTTTTCTAAGAAAAATAGTTTTCAAAAATTAACCAATCGAATATGAGATAATTGAAAATATTTTTGTCATACCGATCGTACAATCCGTGACGCCCCTAAATAGATGTAAAACTATTTCTAGTGGTATTTTTGAAATGAAAAATAAAACTTAAACATAGTCTTTTGCTAGTTACAAACGAATAATTAGAACATGTATATAGTTGGATTACAAAAGCTTTCAAAATTATTTTGGTGCCACTTAAATTGGAATAGAAGAAAAAATATTATAAATCATGATAATTAAAAACTTAAAATTATTTTAAGAATATAATTGACTATCAATGCCACAAAAATTGGGACAAAGAAAGTAACATATATTATTTAAAAATTAAATAAAAAATATTATAAATTACAATAACTAATAATTTAAAATATCTAAAAACATATTATGGGGAAAGGACATGGGATGACCATTTTTAGAAAAAAAAATGGCCCACATTTGAAAAGGAGGACATGCTGTAGCCAATCGACTAAATTAATTCTCCTTTTTAGCCATTTGGCACAATTGGGCACTTGCAGTCTCTATATTCAATTGATACACTTTTATACTACATTGATACACTTTTATATTATCTTGATACACTTTTTAAAAAAGAGAAAGGAAATTCTATGCAAGTACGTGCAGTTCCTATACCCAATTGATACTCTTTTATACCATATTGATACACTTTTATACTACATTGATACACTTACAGTGTCCATATACTCAATTGATACTCTCTTCTACTAGGTTGATACATTTTTAGAATGCATGTAGAAACTATATAGAGTCGTATAAAATATGTATCTAAATAATAATTGTAGTTAAAAAGTATATATAATGTGTATAAAAATACTATAATTATTATATAGAGTATGTATATGTATAGAAACTGTATTATTATATATAAATATATATCTTTAACAATTGTATTATATTAAAAGTACATGATATTGTATTTTATTGTATAAATAAGTAAAACTAAATAAAACAAACAGTATGTTATTTTAATAATGTTATATAACTTAAAAAAGATTGTCGTGTAAATAGTTTAGAATAAAACTTATAAATCTACCTAAAAGTTCAGTTAAATTGTCCAACGTCTACTTTGACTTTTGAAAGTGAAATAAACTAAACTTTGCATTATTTAAAAAGAAAAGGAGCCAAAAAAACATAGGCCATTAAAGATGAAAAGTTGGCCAGTACACAAAACGGAACGGGCCAAATTGTGATGCTTAATGACTATTTTCTAGGTTTTTAAATTTAGGTGTTAGTTTTGTGGAATTATTTTAGGTGTTATTTTTGTCCTTGACAAAAATAATACCTAAAACTAAAATAATTCCACAAAACTAACACCTAAATTTAAAAACCCAGTAAATAGCCACCATCATAACCATTTATATGATAGTAGTGAAATACACTTTACTGAATTAGTAATACTGAAACTTGTTTGAATCTTCAACCCAGAACAAATCTCTTTCTTTATTTTTTTTTAAGGCTAAACCCAAAATCCTTTCTCTGTCACTTTCTCTCTCTTCTTCTTCTTCTTCTTTGTATATTGCGCGATCTCTGCAACTCCAAAGCTATTTTCCTCTTCTATACATACATTCACTTTTTACAAGTCATCCTCTATTTTCCTTCTTCGAATTTTCTTTGTAAAAGGTGTATTTATGTGGTACATATACTATATTGACGTGGTATAAAAATGTATCAGTTTAGTATAAAAGTGTATTAATGAGGTATCAAAGTGTATCAATGTAGCATAAAAGTGTATCAATATAGTATAAAGGGAAAATCACATAAATATACAATTTAAGAGTAAATATTACAAAATATACCACTAGTTTCATTTTTATAAAATATACCACTAGAAAATTTACAAAACTTATCAAATAAGATAAAAAGAAGAAAAAAAATAGTTAAAAGTATCTTTCCTATAATTTCTCTTAATATATTTTTCAATTCCATAACCACCTCATAACAAAATTATTTTGGGGAAAATTTCAAAATCATTGCTATAAAATTAATTACACGAAAGAACATTTACTTCTCATTCAACAATTTCTTCTTCCTATTCTTTTCCTTCTATTTTATATTGGATTTTTTTTTCTCTTTTCTATTTTTTCTTCTTATTATTAATTTTGTACCTCGTTTTTTTTTTTCTTCGTGTGTTCTTAATTATCACGGGAAGAATATATAGTTACCCATATGTAAAGATTGAATTTTTAGGATTTCTTTTGAAGAAAGATCTGAGTAAAATATACATAGTTATCCATCTTTACATCAATTTCTATATATTTCAGATACCATAAAATTATTAATACACCTATTTTTATATATTTCACTATGAAATTATTCTTATTGATAAACCTATTTCTAAAGAGATCAAACACTATAAAATTATAGATACACCAATTTCTAAGACACTTTAAATAAAATTGATGATATACCAATCTCTAAATAATTCAGACACCATAAAATCGTTAATATAGCAATTTCTAACTATTTCAAAAACCATAAAATTATTAATACTCAATTTTTACACAATTCAAACACCACAAAGCTGTCGATACACCAATTTCTATACAATTTAGACACCATAAAGCTAGTCATACACCAATTTCTATACAATTCATACACCAATTTCTATACAATTTGCGCATTATGACACATCAATATATCTACAATTCTTGCACCATAAAATCATTGATACACCAATTTTTATACAATTCAAACACCATAAAGTTGTTGATACACCAATTTCTATACAATTCAGACACCATAAAGCTGGTGGTACACCAATTTCTATACAATTCATACATAATGATACACCAATTTCTATATAATTCATTCACCATACAATTTAGACACCATAAAGCTGGTGGAACACCAATTTCTATACAATTCATACATCTATTTCTATACAATTCATACATAATGATACACCAATTTCTATATAATTCATGCACCATAAAATCATTGATAACTTTCACTTGCTAGTGTCATAAAAACATTCTCGAAACTTCTCAAAAATATCGAAAGATTCAACCTAGTTGACCTCTTCCTTTCCAACAACGTAGAAGTAGAATAACAAAAGAACAATCAGTAGTAACATACATTGAGAAAAAACTCAAAAAACCTCCATGAAAAATTATATCCATGGCCATCGTCGCCACCATATCGGATTCCTTTCTTAAGCCATTTTTTTTCACAAACAAAATTCTTAAAAATCCTCAAATATTTATGCGGGATATTAGCATACCATACAGAATCCCTACTTTTCAGCCACTACAACGGCAATTTGTACCCAAACGATGCCGAAATTTTGCACTTCAACAACTCGTTCTTCCATCATGGGTTATTTTACAAATGGATGACAAACTTATATGGAGAAATTTCATAAATATAATGAGGAAAAAAAATAAAAAAATTTAATGGAGTTTGGATGAAACCATCCAAAATCATCCGGCAATTTGCTCGATGTAATCGGGCAGATCGCTCGCCGGAGTTGCTGCAAGAAACAATGCTTGCCTTGACTGTTGCACTTCCTTTTAGGGCTATAATATTGTATGAGGAAGGAATCCTATATTAGCCTAATCATTTTCATGATATCCCCGTTGAGAAAGGCAAACTTTCATGATTTCTAGGGTATTAAAAACTAGGGATTTAGATATGTGTTTTCTGGTTGGGCCTTGGGAATTTGAGGAAGGAAAGAATTTTGTTTTGATATTTTTAATTTTTGTATGAGAAAGGAAAATAATGTGAGAAAAGGGTTAGAATTTTTAATACAAGATGATCTCTAAATAGTTGATAGATTTTGTAAATAAAAGTTATATTTTGTAAATAAAAAATAATGCTGGTATGTTTTGTAATATTTACTCTTAAGTTGTATATTTATGTGATTTTAATTAGTATAAAAGTGTATCAACTGGATATAGAGTCTGCATGCGACCGGCGGGCCAAATGACTAAAAATCGAAATTAAATTGGGCCGACTGGCTCTAATTGTCCAACTTTTAAAATTGCTGGTCATTCCTTTTCAAAATGGTCAGCCCATATCCTTTTTCCTTAAAAATATGATTGACTATCTAAATTATATTTGTGCCACATAAATCCAGGGGTAGTTTTGGTGTTTTATAGTTTGTACGTTTTAATATTTTAATTTAGTAGTTTGTTGATCCAAATGATGTTTTCATATTTAACATGTTTTGAAAATTTAGTACTTTATTTATTTTATTTTGGTAAAATATTATATATTTAAAAATTATTCAAAAAAAAATAATTATTAGTCATAACTATTAACTTCTTATAATATTTTAAAAACATATAGTAAAAAATATGATTGACTTTTGAAATTCTAATAGTGTCACATAAGTTGCGATAAAGCAACATAAATTATTTAAAATTACATTAAAAGATACTACAAATCACAACGATTACCAACTTAAAATATTTAAAAAATATATTAGTAAAAATTTGACTGTATCTTTAAATTCTAAAATTTGGACAAAGCGAGTAACATAACTTGTTTGATAATTACGTAAAAGGTCCTATAAATCACAATTATCAACAACTTAAATTATTTAAAAATTTATATTAATAAAAATTTGATTGACACTCTAAATGTTATTTGTGCTACATAATTGAGATAACGCAAATAACATATGTTGGGTCTGTGCTGGCACGGCTTAAAGTATATATATAGCTGTTCTCAGATTCATAAATTGCTCCATCACTTAGCTAAGATTTGAGGATTTGAAATGTCCACTTGACTTATATCACACAAGAACGTCTTATTAATGTTATTGAGCACATTTCTACATTATTAGTATAGTTATTATTAGATTAGCCAGTACCAAATTGGGCTCGTGAAACACAATATTATTACATCAAAGAGGAGATTTTATCTGTAATATCAAAGAGGAGATTTTATCAATTTACAGATGTGTTCGAAGGAAAATATGTTAGACAATGTTTTTTGATCTTTAAACTTACTAGTAAAAAAAAATATATTTCAAAAGCATTAATATACAGTCTAAACCGGGGAAAAGAGCCAAATTTACTCCCTCACTTTGAAAAGTTAGGCTAAATATACCCTTCCCTTATATTTTGAGGCCAAATTTACCCATAACCTTATACTTTGAGGTTAAATTTACCCTTGCTATTAAGAAACTTTTTATATGTACCCTTCATTTAACAGAAAGTTCAAATCAACATTAAATGCCTCATTTTTAAAAATAAAACACCCCCTAATCTCCCCCATCCCCTCACCCGACCCGACTTGACCCATAAAAATATTCCTCTCCCAGTTCTGTTGGTCGAATATTCCCAATGAAATTAGGTCACTAGGTATTTATCAATGCATAACTCATGAAAAATGGATCTGCATTAGTGCAGGCACAAACAAATATGCTCCTCCCTTAGTTCGTGGATCTGCATCAGTGCAGAGCTCATGAAAATGATACTTAACAGTCATATGCAACAGATTAGGCTCACTAGATATTTCTCTGGATGATTGAGTTAAGGGGTCTCCTTATGTGTCAATCATGACATCTCTTCGTTCTTATGTCTTTATATACAATTTGGATCGGCTAAAATTTTTCATCATACCACTTGCTCAAAAAACTTATCCACTGATTATAGAATATAGATGCACATAGAATTGCATACTAAATTTTAAAAATTGAGCATAACTTAAATAGGAGCAAAGTCTATACTAGATATTTTTTCTAGTTCCATGCTTCTTTGTTATCTCATTTCATTTTGCTTTTTGTTCGTTTGTAACAATATACTAGCGTTGCACGTTGAAACAAAAGTATATTTGCTCATTCGAAAAATTCGACCAACGAAACTGAGGGAGGAGTATGTTTGTTTGTGTATCTTTTGTGGGTCGGGTCTAATTGGGGAGGTTGAATTAGAATGTGTTTTATTTTTAAAAAATAAAATATTTAAGGGTAAACAACATAAATTCCAACACTTTGCTACCTAATTACCCTCGCTCCAACTTTACTATTAATTACTTAATATCCTGGATATGATACATAAGTTTGGTCTGGATACATAACCGATAAATACATAACTACCAAATTAATTGACTATAAAAAGGGAAAATAACAGTAAAAGAGTAAATAACGGAGCAATTAATGCAATTCTGATTGAGATATCTCTCTTAATCCCTAAAAATTACTAACAGATTCATAATTCAAATTTGAATGACCAAAATAATCTCCCTCAATCAAAATTCTCCCAGTTCTTTCTATCTCTATTATTTTTTTGGTGGATCTTCATTATCGCTGGCATATCCTTTTCTAGCCTTGACGACGCCATACTTCCATAAGAATACTGCATATCTCTTTTGATGATATTCTGCATCAAAATCAGATGAAGGAATCAAACCATCACTAAGAAACTCAGCAAAACCTATTACAAGATCTCCAGAGTGCCCAAATATGTCTGGTACTTACTAATTTGAATGGATCAGATGAAAAAACAATACAAATCAACTTCAACATTGACTATATGTATCAGAAGTAATGATATATCTCATACTTATATATCATACTCATAATGTTTAATGTATCATGTGTAAAACAAACTAAAACTCACATACAATTTTTAGAATATATCATATAAATCTAAAATCTCGACAAAATTAGATTTTAGTATAAAATCTCGACAAAATTAGATTTTTAGTATATTACATGTATCAAGTATAAAATTGAACCATAATCACATATATGTTATATAATGTATCATAAAGCATGCAAGGACTCATTAACATTGACTTTATGTATCAGACGCAGTATATTGAATGTGTCATATCTATAAAGAAACAAAATCACATGGAAAATTTATGATGTATCAGAACGTATGCATTGTCATGAAAATTGATTTTTTGTATCTTACTTCTTCCTCTTTATAGATGCAATAATCGATAACTTCTTCATCATAGCCGGATCATTTTGATATTTCAATCTATTTTCACGAAAATCAATGTCGTTCATATCATAATGAAATGGTGGAAATTAAAAAAGAAAGTTAATAGTGGAAAGATGGAGTTGTTAGATCTAATTGAGTAGTAGATGAGAACATGAAGGAAATTCAAGAAAAAGTTAATGAAAGTTGTAACTTGAATGTTGAAGTAGAATATGAAGATGAGAACATGGTGGAAATTCAAAATGGGTGAGCTGAGAAAATCCTGGGATATATTTCTTGATTTTTGGGGTTTATCTGTGGCTCGCACAATAAGGGAATGTGGGTGAATTTTTTTAAATATATCATAAAAGAGACAACTATTTTGAGTATAAAGGGATGTTTGTAATTAGTTTAGTTGGATGATATTTTAAGTAATAATAGAAATTTAAGGTGTGGTTATAAGTAATTTATCCAATTTTAACATTGATTTGAGCTTCTCCATTAAAAGAAGGACGCCAGAAAAAAGTTTCTTAATAATGAGGATAATTATCAAAGATAAATTTAACCCTAAAGTACGATAAAAGATATATTTAGTCAATTTTTAAAGTAGAGGGATAAATTTAGTCTTTTTTTCCTCTAAACAAATACTATGAGATATGGGGGTGAGATAGGGGTGTAGAGCTGGTGGGATGAGGCTAGTGAGGTTGGGTGAAAACAAGGTGTGTTAAGAGGATAGGAAGGACTTAATCAATATGGAGTGATATGTGTTGAACTTGTTTTTCAAAATGAGAAAATTCATTTTCTTTATTTTTTAAAAAACTTAGTAGGCATTTGGTCATGTTTCATTGTATGAATGGAAAAAAGTTATTTTCAAAGTGAACAAATGATATTTGAAAATTAGAGTTGTGTTTGACCATGAATTAAATTAGACATAGTTTTTGCATTTTTGTTGTAATTTGAATAGAAAAAGTGAAAACAAGTTTTGTTGTTTTAGAGATATTTGATAATTCTTGAAAAAAGTAGAAAATGTAAAACCACAAAATTTTCATAATTTTGTAGCCAAACATGGTTTCCAGAGTTCTATTCTGCAAAACGTAAATAAAATTCTTGGCCAAACGGACCCTTATTTTTCTAAGAAAAATAGTTTAACCAAAATAATTAACCAAGAAAAATAATTAACCAATCGAACATGAGATAATTGAAAAGTATTTTGTAAAAGATATTTTTGTCATACCGATCACACAATCTGTGACACCCCTGAATAGATGTAAAACTATTTCTTATGGCATTTTCAAAATGAAAAATAAAACTTAAACATAGTTTTTTACTATTTTTTTTTTTATTTTTTTCGGTTTTCCAAGGTATCTCCACAACCGCCAGCCGTGAGACTAATCTTCCGTTCCTACTGTCAGCGCACTAAACGGTAGAGAACTAGTCAAAGAGTTTCTTCCATTCACTAGAGGTGGGGATCGAATCCCTAACCTCTTGCTTAAGGGGTGAGGTGCTGACCCACCACACCAACCCTTGTGGTTGTCTTTTACTAGTTACAAACGACTAATTAGAACATGTATATAGTTGGATTACCAAAAGCTTTCTAGAATTTGTTGCTATAAAAATAAATTTATCTCATGTTCACAAAGGAAACGGCTCTCCATGGGCAGCGTTTTCTTCGGCTCAAAGCGAATAGGCTGGCAGTCTTGAAGCGAAGGAGAATTCGCATGAGCGTGTGTGTATATATATATATATATATATATTATTTATGTTTATATATATAATAAAGAAGTGCTTTTTAACAATTTGAGGATGTGTTCGGTTCAAACGAAAATATATTCTTTTGTTAAAAAAATATTTTTTAAAAAAATAAGTAGTTTCTTATGTATTTATAATGAAAACAATTATTATGGGGGATGGAGACTATCGGGTGAGGTGTATTTGAGGATGGACAAAACGCATAGTTTATTAGTAGGAACCTATATCATAATAGGTAGGAAATTATGACAAGATTCATTATTTTTTCAACTATCATTTAGCCAGTTTACTTTGTATTTCTAAATATTTGAGCCAGTTTTATTTTACAAATAAAATAACCTTGTCGTTATCAACAATTTTTTGTCTCCTGCTATATAAAGAGCACATTCCTCAACTTATGTTGCAAAAAGCACAAACAAGTTTAGTTCCAATATGGGAACACCATCAAAGTTGGGGCAATGTCCCCTTCTTGTTTATGCTTTTGCATTTTGCTTGATAGCCACTGGCGTAGCGGCTGATTATGAGCCTCACATTCATGATTCATCATCTTTGTCACACCGTTATAAGTCCGGAATGACTCCGCCACCTTCTCCGCCACGTCCTTACTATTATAAATCACCTCGATATCGAATCCGTGTACCTTATCCATATTACTACAAATCTCCACGACAACCAATCCGTTATCCTTATCCATATCATTACAAATCTCCGCCACCGCCTCCTCCATCTCCTCGAAAACCTTATCACCGTAAATCACCACCACCACCACCACCAATTCGTTCTCCTCGTCCATATTATTACAAATCTCCACCACCGCCTTCTCCATCTCCTCGGACACCTTATTACCGTAAATCACCACCACCACCACCAATTCGTTCTCCTCGTCCCTATTATTACAAATCTCCACCACCACCTTCTCCATCTCCTCGAACACCTTATTACCGTAAATCACCACCACCACCACCACCAATTCGTTCTCCTCATCCATATTATTATAAATCTCCACCACCGCCTTCTCCATCTCCCCCGCCACCTTATTTCCCTAAATCACCACCACCACCAATCCATTCTCCTCATCCATATAAGTCTCCACCACCACCTTCTCCATCTCCACCTCCACCTTATTACACTATATCACCACCACTACCAATCATTTCTCCTCCACCGCCATATTATCACAAATCTCCACCACCGCCTTCTCCATCTACACCGCCTCCATCTCCATCTTCATTACCGTCACCTTCGATTACACCTATCGCTGAACCATTTCCATCTCCTATGGTGCCACCACCATTGACTACACCTATTTCTGAACCATCTCCATCTCCATCTCCATCCCTGCTAGCACCATCGATTACACCTATCGCTGAACCATTACCATCTCCATTTTCGCTAGCACCATCGACAACCCCTATTGTTGAACCCTTTCCATCTCCATTGCCGCCAATTACTGAACCATTTCCATCACTATCGCCTCCACCATCACCAATTACACCCATCGCTGAACCATTCCCATCTCCATTGACAACCCCTATTTTTGAACCCTTTCCATCTCCATTGCCGCCAATTACTGAACCATTTCCATCACTATCGCCTCTACCATCACCAATTACACCTATTGCTGAACCATTCCCATCTCCATTTCCGCTAGCACCATCGACAACCCCTATTGTTGAACCCTTTCCATCTCCATTGCCACCAATTGCTGAACCATTTCCATCACTATCGCCTCTACCATCACCAATTACACCTATCGCTGAACCATTCCCATCTCCATTTTCCCTAGCACCATCAATAACCCCTATTGTTGAACCCTTTCCATCTCCATTACCGCCAATTGCTGGACCATTTCCATCGTTATCGCCTCCATCATCACCAATTACACCTACCGCTCAACCATTTCCATCTTTATCTCCTCCTTCACCATTAATTACACCTACTAATGAACCATTTTCATCTCCATTGCCGCCTGCGTCTCCTCCTTTGTCTCCGCCTATTTATCCATCTCCACCACCTCCAATAAAGACCCCCCTTCCTCCATTGGTGTCTCCACCTCCACCATGCTACACTAAATATCCTCCCCCACCATCTTTGTTCCATCTTCCACTACCACTTCCCTTTAATCGACCTCCACTTCCACCATCTAATTGTATGCCTCCCCCACCATCTCCACTATGTAATAATAAATCTCCACCCCCACCATCTTTTTTCCATATTTCTCTACCTTTTCCCTTTAGTCGACCTCCACCTCCATCATCGAATTGTATCTCTCCTTCACCACCATATCCATTAAAGTCTCCACCTCCACCACCTCCTTCTCCATCTCCCCCACCTCCAATAAAGCCTCCGCCTCCGCCTCCTCCTTCAAAGTCTCCACCTCCACCACCATCTTCTCCATCTCCCCCACCTCCAATAAATCCTCCGCCTCCTCCTTCAAAGTTTCCATCTCCCCCACCTCCAATAAAACATCCGCCTCCTCCATCAAAGTCTTCACCTCCACCACCTTCACCACGTTCTCCATCTCTTCCACCTCTAATAAAGTCTCCGCCTCCTCCTTCAAAGTCTCCACCTCCACCACCACCTTCTCCATCTCCCCCACCTCCAATAAAGCCTCCGCCTCCTCCTTCAAAGTCTCCATCTCCCCCACCTCCAATAAAACATCCGCCTCCTCCATCAAAGTCTTCACCTCCACCACCTTCACCACGTTCTCCATCTCTTCCACCTCTAATAAAGTCTCTGCCTCCACCATCAATATCTCCACCTCGACCACCTTCGGTAAATTCCCCACCTCCCCCATCAAAGTCTCCACCTCCACCTCTCGTAAAGTCCCCGCCTCCGCCAAAGTCTTTACCTCTTTCACCACCGCCACCTTCTCCATCTCCCCCACCTCCGATAAAGCTTCTGCCTCCCCCACCCCCACCCCCACCTCTAGTAAAGTCTCCACCTCCTCCATTTTCAATAATTCGTCCACCATTGCCATGAATACCTCTTCCAGACCCACGTATACCTTTTCCACAACTCCCTTTACCCCAATTGCCACGAATACCTCTTCCAAGCTCACGTATGCCTTTTCATCAAGCACCCTAGTGCCACAACTCGCCTCCACTACTATTGAAATTTCATGGTTATCAATATACATCCTCCTCCTCCGTCACATAAAAAAAGTTTAAGTTACAATAATTGCATGATATTGCATTTTATCTCATTCGAAATGTGTACTCAATTAGTGTTTCTCTTTTGAGAGATTTGCTTATTGATATTGTAATGATTTTTGTTTTCTAATTTAGTGTATAAATAAAAATGATTCGAATGAGATTCGGCTTCGACTGTATTGGTGTTAAATAAAAATGATTCGAATGAAATTCGACTTCAACTGTATTTGTGTTATTCACGTATATTTTGCTTCTTTATGCTAATAAATAAAGTAATTGTTTAGTTTGAAACCATACTATTCTATGCGTTCTATTATAGTATGTAATACTATATGACAGTACTAGGATAACATACTACATATAAACTTACGGTTGTATTGTTATTTTGAAAGAAAAAACTGTTTTTTTTTTAAATTATTATTATTATTATTATTAATGAAATTCAAAAATCTTCAAAATATTTCATCTATCGTTATACAATTAGTAATATTTTTTTTTTTAAATGGAAAAGTCTTTCTTGAATCGCCAAAATGTACATTTCAAACAATGAAATTATTGTAACAACAAATGCATTAAACCTTTAGTATATCATAACGCTTTACTGGTAGAAGGGATTCAATAGTTTTGTCATGGAAATATTTATAATACCTATTTAATTAAAGTCACACGTTGTACAAGCATATGGTCATGAGGGTTTTATCACTTACCCCTACCTTGAATATTATCATCCAAAAAACATACAATTCTTGAAAAAATATGCATAGAGGAGGACTATGCCTAAGGGCATTGATCACATGAATCCATGCTCACTTGGCCTCCCTATATCATGTATCATGTATAATATAAATATGTGAACCCAAACTCAAAGTACCATCGATGCAGTGACGCTTGAGTCACCTCTCCAAGTGAGATTAAAAATTCAAATCTTATGCATACCTTATTCTGTTTCTTTCTTAAATTGGCTAATGCCTATCTAAAAGGTGGCTATTGGTAGCACTACTTGTGCTTTAATGAAGTACCTTTATTTTTTTTTTAATTTTTTTTTTGAAAATTTAAATGAGATCGACATGACTCATTTAAAAGAAAAAATAAGCAAACCTGCAAATAAGAAAAAGCAAAACAAAAAGAACAAACACCGAGCTAAGTCCAACAAAAGAGATATTTGGAGTTGGACCGGCGAAAACCAAATAGACTCGATAAAATTGAACAAAAGGAGTTTAACTTAATACTCCCCCCGTTTCGTTTTAGTTGACCCTTTTTCTAAAAAATATTTGTTTCAATTTAGTTGTCGCTTTGATGAAATCAAGAGCATTTTATCATGTTCTTCCAATATTACCTTCAACATTAAATGATTAAACAAAGTGTATTTACTTAAATTCATATTTTCAATGCATAATTAATACGTTTATTTTAGTAAAATAAGCCTTTATTAAATAATTTCTTAAGGGGTGTGCCAAGTCAATAAGGACCAACTAAAGCGAAACGGAGGGAGTACTTATTTTTATATGATTTTCAGTTTCATACTTCGACGCCTGTGATGCCATATTCATTAGAGGATGTTAGTGAGCCTGTGCTCAATTATTTTATCGTGATTATTTCATAAAACATTCCATCTATATATTAATGCACCAGTACTAGAAGAAAAGGGAAAGAAGCGTATGTATATATATGCCGATAGACGATCAATGCATGGAGCATCCTCTTATAATTAAAAGAAGGTGGGAGAGGTATCGATGGACGGAGATAAGGGTGGGAGGTATGATGTTTAGGCTGAACGGTGTTCTAAGGGCTAAACCTTGTGGAACACACTACTTTAGATATACTAGATTAACCGTACGGGCCTCGCACGTATAACGTTTGATCATTTAAAATATTAAATAATTTTATTTATTACGGAGATTTTTAATAAAGTGTAAAAGTTTAAATCACTTTGTAAAGATTCTTCACACTTTAATATAATAATGTAAACATAAACATATATTTAAGTGTAAGCACATATATATTTACCACCAAAAGTTCAAAATGCTTGATGGATCATCACTTTTTCGTTTGTCATTCAGTATCTCTTTCCAGACGCATTAATTTGAACCATATTTATGGTACGGTTATTTTTTTTTTTTTATATATTTAAAATCTTTCCTTCTTTTGAAAGTCAATATATATATTTTTTTCTATATTAAATTTTTTTTCTTGTTTTTAATGTCAAAACTTTACAGAATCATTGATTACATTCTTATTACGTACTTAAAATTTTTAAAAAATTGTCACTTCTTAAATTTTTCTTATTCTAACGCTTTTATATTTATTTCTAAATTTTTTAAATCTTCTAAAATCAAATTTAGTTGATTTAAAATTCTTAAACTAGTAGAAAATTAGTTGTCATTAATTGTGAGAGGAAAGGTTTTACCATAAGATATTTGATTAATTTTTCAAATCTTTTTAAAATAAAATTTAGTTTATTTAAAATTTTTAAACTGATGGAAAAAGTATCAGTTGTCATTAATTCTGATGACTTTTAATAAGAAAATCTTTTATCATAAATATATTTAATTAATTTTCAACTCTTAAATATTAGGATAAAATAGTGAAATGACGACTTTGTCTAAAGAAAAGACTTTTAATGAAGAGGCCTTCACACTTTTAATATATTATAGATTATAGATATAGATTATTGATATAGATATAGATATAGATATAAATATAGATTATAGATTATAAATATAGATATAAATATAGATTATAGATTATAGATTATAGATTATAGATATAGATATAGATACAGATAATTGACTTTGTAATTAATTTATATATATTTAAAAAATGTTAGATTTCTATCCTTTAATGATGAATAGTATCGGAGTTCTTATTATATTTAGCATGTTCACAGTTATATTATTTAAACGAACTAACATATAATGATTGAGTCAAATAATTAGCGAAAAATAGGATCAACGAATAAATCATATAACGTACACAAAAAAAAGACTAAATTCATACGCACCCCCCTTAAGCACACACGATTTTTCAGTTAGACACCTTAAGTGGACATTGTTCCATTTTGACACCTCAAATGACTTTCAATTGTGTCACTTTGACACCTTTTTTCATAATTAAAAGAAAACTTGGGCGCGTGTATTTCAATCCATAAAAATGGATTTTGCACGCCAATTAAAACGTGCCACTTAGCAGTAGCTTTTCATGTCATCCTAATCCACTAAAAGGGGGAAAACAAAGGAAATGCCAAATCAGTTTCCAAAATCCGATTGAAATCATAAACTTTTTCCTTTGTACGTTTTGTCATTTTTTTCCAGTTTTTTCTTCGATTCATTTTTTAATGTTAGTAATTTGTAACTATTTACAGTGTATTTTGCAGGTACAATGCTTGCATAAAAGCGCTGATTCATTTTCAGTAACGAGTTTGAAGAAATCTAGTTTACTTGAAGAAATTGAAGGTCAAACTAAACTTTTTATTTAAGTTTATATTTTTGTTGTCTATTTGAACCGTTTCCTGCTTGAAATTATAGTGCTGAGTTGAATTTATCATTTTTGATCTTTTTTGTGATTATTGTGATTTCAGGTATAAGTTATGGATTTTTTTTGTTGCCTTTTTGGGGATTTCACTGATATAGGATTTATGTTGGAGATTTCAGTGATAATATAGGGTTATTTTGGTACTTTTTAATTTAAGAGTATTTTGGGTATTTTTTTTTTTTTTTGCAGAATCTTTGGGGATTTGTTACAAAAATGGACAGCTATATTTTGACCTATTTTCATCACGGGGGAACAATTGTATCCAACCCTAATCTTAGTTATAAAGGTGAGGTAGATATATTTGCTGTTGCTATTGATAAAGACCATTTCAGTCTTGTTGAATTTCTTTCCTACACCAAAGATCTTGGGTACTCAAAAGTTAAGGGGTTCTATTGTCAACATATAGATGGTGGTGGTTTAGTTCAAATCACTTCTAATGGTCAATTACTAGAGTTTGTAAAGGAGTTAAAAGATGGTGATGAGCTTGTTGTGTATATTTTTCATGATATTGATGAAGATGTTAATGTTATAAAAAATGTTTTGCCTCTTTTAGTAGGGCCACAGTCTAATGATGAAGTTGATATAGGCAGTGATGAGAATAAAAATAGAAGTCTTGATGAAGATCTGAATGGTGATAAAACAAATTTTTATAGTAGTGAATCAGATCTGAATGGTGATGATATCCTTGATGAGGATGATTCAGACATTAATGAAGAGTTGAGAGCCTTTAGGGCTGAAAGTAGAAGCAAAAAAATTCAAAGAAAAAAATTCAAAGCAAGAGAAGAAATACCAGTAGGTGAAACTGGTATTGATAAAGGTTTCCAAGACATTGGCAGGAATAGAAAAGATAGATATGTGGGTAGATAGGAGGGGATGAAGAGTATATTGATAGTTCAGACTGTGATAGTGTTGATCGCACTGATTTGTTAGATGAGGATTCTGTTGTTGGTGTTGATTTTCCAAGAAAAAGAAGAAGTAATAAAGTCAGATTTGATGATGATTGTGTTGTTGTTTTGAACTTGGTATGATTTTTAATGGTCCTAAGGAATTTAGAAAAGTTTTGGGGAGGTATGTAGTGAAAAATAAGGTTCAGATTGTCTTAAAACCTAATGAAGCTCATAGAGTGAGGGCTATGTGCAAATTCAAGAAAAAATGCAACTAGTTGTGTTATGGTACACTCGACAGAAACTCTGGTAATTTTTTGATTAAGAATTATAATTCAGTGCATAAGTGTACAACATCAAACGAGAATAAGATGTGTACAAGTAAGTTTGTTGCTGATAGATTCAGGGATGAAATAAGTAAACAACCATCTTTAAAAATTTAGAAAATACAGAAATGGTGCAGAGAAAAATTGAGATTATATATGGGTAGAACAATCTGTTACAGGGTAAATTTACAGGTCCTAAGAGATACCATGGGGGACTGAAACTTGAAATTTGCAAGATTATGTGATTATGGTGAGAGGATCGAACAAACTAATCCTGACAGTTCTGTTTGGCTGAGAATGGACAGTAAAACTGTCCTAGGTAAAAATCTATTTATTTATTTCTATGTGTGTCTTGATGCATTGAAAAAAAGGTAAATGGAAGGATGTATAAGAATTATAAGGTTTGATGAGTATTTCTTAAAGGGTGCTTGTAAGGGTGAACTTCTAGTTGCAGTTGAGAAGAATGGAAACAATCAGATGTTTCCTATAGCCTGGGATATTGTGGACAAGAAAATCAAACATAGTTGGAGTTTTTTTGTCAACTACTTGAAAGAGGATCTGCAGTTGGGTACTGGAGCAGGTCTTACTGTGATGGCTGATATGAAAAAAGGTAATATTTGATATTTTTTTAACTGCCAATTAATTATAAAATAGAATTTCTTTGTCAAGTACCTTAACTATTTTTTTTGTATGTAGGGTTTTCATGCTGCTGTTCTTGAATTGCTACCAAATGCTGAAATTAGAAGATATGCTAGACACATCTGGGCTAACTGGAGTTAAGAGTGGAAGGGAGAAGTGAGAAAAAAAAACAGTTTTGGAAATGCTCAAAGGCAAGTTTTGAAGTAAAATTCAAAGAAGAACTTGATTACATAAACCAACTTGGTATGAAAGGTAATAATATCATTGGTGATTTACTGCATTATCCTAGAGAGTCATGGGTTAGGGCATTCTTTAAAGAGCATTGTAAGTGTGATGCTGTTGAGAATAACAGATGTGAGACCTTTAATTCATGGATCATAGTCCCTAGACATAAATCTATCATTACTATGTTGGAGGAAATTAGGAGAAAAATCATGAGTAGCACTGTGGAGATGATTAAGTTTTCCAATACTTGGATATGTGATATTGCACCTATGGCTAGACTTATTTTGGAGGAGAATAAAGATAGGGATAGGGTTTGCAAGATGCTTTGGAATGCTGATGTTGGATTTGAGGTTGGAGAAGGGGAGTATAGGCATACTGTGAACTTGAATAATAGGTCATGTAGTTGTAGAACTTGGCAGTTAAGAGGCATTCCTTGCCAACATGCCATTTTTGCGTTGTATCATATTGAAAAAGAGCCTGAACCTTATCTTGAAGGCTTATAATCACTTTATCCAACCAATCTCCAATATGAAGATGTGGCATGAGATAAATAATCCAAAGATTGAGCCCCCTCAACCTAAAAAAATGCCCGCTAGACCTACAAAAAATAGAAAGAAAGGCAAAGGAGAACTAGTAAACAAATCTGAAAAGATGTCCAAAAAGGTGGAAAAATAACATGCTCCAAGTGTCATCAACAAGGCCATATCAAAAGATTTTGCAAGGTAAATCACTCACTTTTATTTGATTTTAAAATTTTATTTTTAGTTTGATTTTATAACTTATTAACTAGTATGCTATGATTTTATAGATTCCCGATCCCAATGTATAAACACATAGCCAAGGATTTCAGTTTAGTGATCAAAGTTCACAAGGAAGTTGCCAACCTAAATTCTCAAGCCAATCTGCATCTTCAACCTCAAAAAAAATCAGCATTATGTAGCTCAAGTCAACCTGTACCTTCAACCTCAAAAAAATCAGCATCATATAGCTCAAGTCAACCTACATCTTTAACTACAATTTGTGGTGATACAAGCAGAGTTAGAAGATTGAAAGAAGCTACAACATCTACCTTTTGTGGTGATACAAGAATTCCTGTTACAGAAGAAATCAAGAGATAACTACCTCCTAGAAGTAGAGTAATTATTGGGCAGAAAAGGGAAAGAGTTGGAATCACAAAGGATGTTGCTGAAGGTGGATCAAAAAGGTCAAACATTGTTGGATTTGGGATCTACACTAGTGCAAGGGGAACCTAAATACTGAATGTAAGTTAACTCATATTATTTCTTTAAAAATAAAGGGCATATATATAATGTTTATTGATCCTTCTTTTTTCTTCAAAAATAGCCTGGGACATCAAGTCAAAAAAACATACAAAGTGGTACAACTTACAAGGATGCAAGTTCTACAGGGGTTGATGTTGGTTATAAGCCTAGAGGCTTGAAATGGAAAAACAAAGATGTTGTCACCACTAATCAATTGCAGCAGCTGGCCAACAAAAAGAAAAAGTAGTCAAGAAGAAGCATTTTAGTCTGATGTAGCATGTTCTGATTCTATTGTGTAATTTACAGTACCAAACAATCACTTTAGTTATTGAAGTAAACATTCTGGTTCTTTGTTTTTTGAAACCTGTAAATTTAGGTTCTTTAAATAGTATCATGAAAACTGTGAGATCCAATATGGAGCATGTTTTTTGGATTATTAATTAGTGTTAACTGAAGCTCAATATGGAGCATATTTATGAACTTCTTGTTGGTGTTTCTTTGAGCTCAATATGAAGCATATTTATTAACTTGTTGGTGTTTGTTTGTGCTCAACTTGGAGCGTATAACTGAAGTTTTTGCTGTTGCGTTCAACTTTATATGGAGTGTACAGATGAAGTTGTTGGTGTTGTTTTCAGCTTAATAGAAGCGTATAAGTTAGTTGTTGTTGGTGTTGATATCAGCTCAATATGGAGCATATAACTTGACTGACTGTTTTTGTTTTGTTACTAATGGAAGTACTGAGAAGAAATCACAAGGTACTTGCTGTTCAGGACTTAAAATGGTGTTGAAAACTGATGCTGAGTGTCTCTGTGAAGGCTTTAACACTGCAGCTATTCAGGATGAATGCTGCAGTTGTTCAGGACTAATGCTTCAGCTGTTCAGGACTAACTGATATTGTTTAGGACTAATGTTGCAGCTTCTTCTACTCTTTCTCTAGTTGCTGGATCAACAACCATCTTAGCAGGTTCTTCAAATTTTCCCAACATTCAATACATACCAACTCGTGAAGAATGGGAATGAATAATTCCAAGAAACTTTAAAACATACAATGAATCGTAACAGACAACAAAAGCTAAAAGCAGATATAAAACATTTCATTTCATCAAAATGTAACATTCTTACAAGATCAACATTACATCAACAAACAAAACCTAACAAGAAGAAATTTAAGTCATTTAGCAACTTCAACTCTAGGAAGGCAATCATAACTTTAAGGCCATCAAAACTTCAATGCCAAACTTCAACAATTTGGCTTTAATGTCCATATTCCCCACAACAACAAACAAGTAACAACGACACCAACAATTGTAGACACGTAATTTTGTCCCCCTTAGAAGTCGATTTTATTCATTTCCACCATAGCATACCGTGTGCCCTCACCCATGTCATTATACCCTATAAAATACAAAAATATAAAAAAAAATAAAATAAAAATAATAATAAAATAACTAACCCTATCTTATCCTAACCACCTACCCAACATTACCTCACCTCCCTCTCTCTTTTCTTGCCAAGAAAGAAAACCTCAAAAAATATATATACCTACACATACACCAAGGGGATGAAGGGTAGAAGTAGAAAAACAACCACAAGAGTGGAACAAAAAATCAAAAAAAAAGAGAAACCATCAGCCTTTTACTCTCTCTCTCTCTAAACTCTACTCCCTCTCTTCCTCTCTCTAACCTCTTCGCCGCCACTTCGCCGCCGGCCGGCGACGCCATCGTCTGACCAACGACGGTGACAATAACACCGTTCCTACTCCTGATCTCTCTCCTCTCTCCGGCAAAGCTGCTATCCGCCGAACTTCCCTCCGTTCGCCGGCGAAACAACCGCTGCAGGAGAACTCCGTTCGCCGATCGGACACGGCCAGATCCGACCAGCTCCTACAGCCGTGGCGCATCGGCCAGCTCCGACCGGCTCGTCATGCCCGTCGCCGTTCACCGTCACCAAGAGTCTTAGCTCAGTTCCGGTGAAACATCCGACGAAACAGCCGAAACTGACCGGCGCCGCCGTCGGGAAACAGGCGTTGCCGCCGTTCTGTCCGTCGCCGTGAGCTCACCGTCTCGATCTGTTTGGTTTTTGGTTTCCGTTGTCTTTGGTTGATTTTGGTTTCGACTATTTCATGTTTCGACGTCGATAGTGGGTTTCAAGTCGCTTTTATCGAATCTCGTTGTCATTCTCGGTTTGGTTTCGTATAGTAAGGTTTTATTCACGGGTTTTGGAGTTGTCCGACTATTATTTTAATACCGAGTTTGGTTGTTCATCGTGAGGTTCTCCAATTGAGTTTTGGTCTTCGGATTTCCTTATTATCGACAAAACATTCTATTGAGGTCCATTTCTTAACTCGTCTTTTATATACATATATATATGTGTGGTTGATTGTTTTGATTGGTTGCGATTGCGAGCGGTGATTATGGTTTTGTTGGATTTTTATTATGTTGATGTTATGATTGTGATGCTTGGTTGTTTGGTTTTGGTAGATTAAGGCATAAACTTGATCATGTTCTAATGGATGGATAGAAAGAAAGTCGGGGGATGGAATTGAAAAATTGACAAAAGGATAGATTCGGTTTAATTTGACTTATTGTTGGTATGAATCAATGATGGAATTATTTCTTTAGTCGAGAACGCATAGGCAAACGTAGGCCGGGTAGGCAAATTTAGGAATAACAATTTGTTGGAGTGTTTTGAATGTGTGCTTGAATGATACTTTCTACTTTATTGCACGAAAAATTTAAATTGTACTCATTTGGCCGGGGAATGCCCCGAAGGATTTGTATTGATTTATCCGGGGAATGCCCCAAAGTACTTTGTACCCGGAGGACGTCCGTGATGAAGGCCCGAGGCATCGGGTAAAGCATTAATTTAGGATTAGCGTAGGTTTATTTTCAGTCCCTTTCTATTTCGGGTTGTAATGATTGGACTGGACTTACATTTTGTTTTGTTTTGTTTGATTGTTTTTGCGTGCTTTTTCTGTGGTTTATATACTTCATAATGTCAAAATAGTCGATACACTCCACCAAGCGACCGTGGTCGAACCACGGGATCGAGGGGTGCCTAACACCTTCCCCTCGATCAACAGAATTCCTTAGCCGGAATCTCTGTGCGCAAACCGGTTTAAGAGTCAATTGGTTTTGAAAAGGGATTCTCCGAAGGTGACTTGGCACACCGGATTATGCCAAGTGGCGACTCTGAATAAAAATGCAAATAATCCCTTTTTCGAAGCAATTTTTCATTTCTTGTCACTTAAAATAATAAAACCCTTTCGAACTTTAAAAATATTCAAATGTTTTGGAGTACGCGTTAAAAAAGGGGTGTGACAACAATATTATATCTTCTATCTCGATTTTCTTTATCTTCAAAGGACTTAACTTTCTTCAACAAACCCCAAATCACCCTATTTGCTTGTGAAGAGTGTCGTTCTTCATACCAATCAAAGTAATCGCACCCGTTCTATTTCTACAAAATTAATAACAAAAATAATTACAAAATCAATAATTAGTCGACTTATTAAGTTAAGAAGTAAAAACAATTACCTTCGAATTTTTACACGTAAAAAATCTACGACTGAGATTTTGTTGAGTCCAAGAAGTCTTTAGTAATGTTTCATTACCACATTTACAATAGCGATAATCTTTTTCGCAAAAAGTCATGGACGACGAGCTTGACATTATCCAATTCAATTCGAATAAAATAAGAAAAAGTTTAAACTTTTGAAAAATTACACAAGAAGATGAAGAAGAGAGAAGTTTTTCATAAAAAGAATTCTAAGAAGAGTCACAAATTAGGATTAAAATTTGATTTGGGAATGAAGAAGAAAATGAAATATGGGTATATTACCGTTGGGGGGTTATTTATATGCCATATCAGCAAAACAACAGGCTTTCACGCGCCTTTGCGGAGTATTCCGCACGCGTTTTGCCAACAAGGCAAAAGGTGCCAAAGTAGCACACTTGAAGGCCACTTGAGGTGTCAAAATGGAACAATGTCCACTTTAGATGTCTAACTGAAAAATCATACGTACTTAAGGAGGCTGCGTATGGATTAGGCCCAAAAAAAATTACATAACCTATGAACCTAAACTAAAATATGAAAAAGTAAGCGTTGCATAACGGAGTCCAACTGATAAACCTAACCAAAAAAATCTAGTTCTTGTGTAAAAATTTCATGGGGTATCCTATTTTGGTTGCTTCCTATTTCGGTTGCCTCATTTAAATAATATGCATATTATATTCTTTTTGAACAAATACCCAATATTAAGTAATTTTTGGGCAAATCTTTTTCGCTTTCGCATCAGATATGACTGAAATTTTAGTCAATTTTAATATATGTTTTAATCATGAATTACTGAGCACATAAATATATTAAAAATTGATATGATTTAAAATTTATTGTTTTATTTACAAATTGATGATTGAAATTTGTTACTTATCATATATGGAACTTATATTTCAAATTTGAACTTATTTGGAGTAGACTTGAGTGTTTTAAATTTGAAACATATTTTTTTATGGACAAAAACGTTTTAGACTTTCATATCTGAAAGTTCAACCTATTTTTATATATAGTTCACTCATCAAAGCCAAACTTTCAGACGTAACTGTATGAAATTATCAAGTTTCGGACGCGATTGTTCGACTTTTTGTCAAAGTGGGTAAACTTACGAAATCTTTTATCAAGGGGATATTAGTTAAATGGCGGCATCAAAAGCGAATGTTCGTGCACTTCCCCTAGTGTTCGCAGTTTTTATTTTCCTCACATGCATGGTGCACTATATGTCCATTGGTCTTAACGATCGTTAAACCTGGATCCTTAATAAGTCTTACTCCGTTCGTTCATTTTTACTTGTTACTTTTTGACATGACATATCCATTAAAAAATAATTAAAATGACAAGTAAAAATAAAAATCTAATTAAGAAAAAATTAGATTTTACACTATTTGAATCATTTTTTTCTTTTTACTCCATTATTTAGGTCCGGGACTCTTCTAATTGTATGTCAACTTGCATATTGCGAAAAAATGATTACACACATACAGCTTCTATTATTAGCTAGAGTTAGCTAATCTAAAACTAATAACGTAAGAAAAAGTAAACAGAAACCTAACTCCTTGGCTGTTAATTTGGAAAAGTATCTTGTGTACCAATTATTGAAAATTAAATGTCCTAATGGACAAGAAGTGCTTGCTCAAGTGGTTGAGCACCTCCACCTTCAACCGGTAGGTTGAGGGTTCGAGTCACGCTGGAGGGGAAGTGTGGAAACACTATTGATCCTCCTGGGGGGATAAAAAAAAAAAGAAAAATGTCCTAATGAACTATGCATTTTTCCCTCTGTTTTCCTACGAGTACTATCTTATTTTCTACTCTTTCATTCCCCAAAAGTATCATTTTAGCAAAAATTACGTCCATTAAAAAATCAATAAATATAATGCATAGTTTACTGAACTATCCATAAGAATGCCATATATTACAGAGGTAGGACCCAAAAGCATCTATGTATAATCTAGGCAAATACTAATGACACCACACGCGATCACAATCTGAATCGAGAGATAGGGCCGGAAGTTGGATCCCGCCTCAGTGTCAGAAATTGGTACTCAAGACTTGAGTTATGATGGAAAGTTGGGGTAGCAAAGAGAGTTTAGGAAAATGTTTGCCTTACTTTTTGAAGGGAAGCCAATTTTCTTAAATTTGTTGAAAATAAGTTAATATGAAAAGCATTTTTAAAAATGTTTAGGCCTAACAAAATATGAGAAATTGAAGGTTATTTTTTTTCCTTCATACCAAATACAATCTTAGTACTCATTTGGCCATGAATTTTTTTTTTTTTCCAGAAAATTTATTCACTTTATTCTAAGTACAACTCCAAGTTGGTGGTTTGGCCGAGAGAATTTCAAATATAACTTGGAGTTATAAGAAAAGGGTAAAGAGACTCTTAATGAATTGAAATGACTTTTAATAAGCTTTCAATAGTTTTCTTAAATATAAAAAGGCTTTAAATAATCAACTTAACATAACAAACTGCATAATTTAAAATTTAAAAAGAAACATAAAATATCTCAATAAATAAACAATCTAATTTTAAATTCAAAAGTCAAATCCATTTTAAATCTAATCAACTTATTAACTAGAAGTAACTAAATCAAATTTCAACAAACTTTTTGTTGCACCTTTTTCATTCACACTTTTCTCACAAAATTAAAAACAATTTCACCTTACATTTATAGTCAATTGCAACCATAACTCCAATTTCAATTTCAACTCCAATTCTAATACCAACTTTAAATTTTTCTATTTCTACGACCAGACGCTTACTTAGAGTTGGCCGAAAAACACTTGAGCCGCCAAAGTCGGCCAATTTCAGATGTCAAATTTTGTGCCACGCCTATAAGACTCAAGCACATAAGCTACACGTTTAGTATAAATAGTTTGATTCGGCCTATTATTTTATAATGTTTGCACTATATAATTTTTTTGTTATGTTATATTGTATGATTTTTTTTTCAGTATGTTATATTGTATAAGATCAAATGGATTTTTTGGTATTGATTATAGTTTTGTTAATTTTCAATATTTTTCTTAAAACAGCATATAAGAGTCGTTAGTAAAAGTTGAAGTACGATAATATGCCTATTTAATTGCACAAGATTTTGACAAAACACTCTTGATATCTTTAATATATTAAAAAAAAGTGATGAATAAAAAGGATATGAAAGATGGCTCAAATAGTGATCCACCCCGTTCTATAACATTGTAAAAATAGCAAAGCAAAGGCATGAGGAAAGATCTATAATAGTTTTTGACTTGTTATTTAAGATCGCTATAATTCTATAATAGCAGTAGTGTAGCACAATATAGATGTACGAAAGTGGAGATCGACTTCGATGTTAGCTACCTGTTGACTTGTAACTTGTAAGTCCCAAAGAAAAACATTAATGTTTTGTTATTTTTCTTTCTTTCTCTTTTTTTGGTAACAATTTTGTTACTTTTCTACTTACTATATATAATTTATAAAATCATTATAAAAGAAAAATTAAACTTCTAAGACACTTCTTTCACTTATGAAAATCATGACTAATTTAAATGAAAGCATAATAGTTTGGATTTTTGGCTTACAGTGGTATTAGTATTCACCTAATCCTCAACTCAGAATCAAAATAAGCTTTGATATAAATAAAGTGATCAAAATAAATCATTTCTTTAATTAGTTATTAAAAGATGCTAAATATAATAATTTATTATATTTATGTTATTATTGTAATGATGCGTTAACGGCAGTGACAATATATTTTTTTTTTTTATAAAACATGATAAAGTTTTACATTTTATAAATATCTTATAAAAAGTAAGAAATTCTTATGTTTTACAAAAAAGACAAAAGAAAAAAAAAATCTTTTGTGAAATTAATATGCAAGACAGCTTTATGTCAAATTATTTGTAAAATCAATTGCAAAATTGTAATAAATTATTACAATTTATAAATTATAATAAATTATTATAATTTATAAATTACAATTTATTATGATTTTAATAAAAAAGCTAAAAAAAAAGATAATGCTTCGTTTTGCCAAATCAAATACCATCTAACCTATCTTTTTAACTTTTTCTTTCATAAATCATAATTAAAATGTTTTATTAGAACATAATAAAGAAATTATATTTTTTTCTAAATTTGTCAGGTGAATATATAATTGTTGATGTGATCACCCAAATAACCCCACCGACTCCAACCGCCCACACTCACCCGCTCCTCGTCCAAGCGAGGGCATGCCAGTCAATTTTCAACCCAAAACGACATCGAGCCCCGGCCCCACCCCTAAATCCGTGGGCTATAACATATCTATTTGGCCCCAAAACGATCCATTCACATTGTTTCACCCATTTGACCACCCAAATGGCCCAGCCGATCCCACCGACCCATACTAACACTCTCCTCTTCTAGTCGGGGCACATCAGTCAATTTTTAGCCCAAAACAACGTCGAGACCCAGGGCCACCCCCAAAATCATGGGCTATAGTGCATCAATTTGGCCCGAAAATAACCCGCTCACACTGTTTCGCTCGTTTGGCCAACCAAATGGCCCAAGTGAACTTACCGACCCACACTCACTAGCTCCTAGGCTAGTCGAGGCATCCAGTGGATTTTTGGCCCAAAATAACACTGGGCCTCGGACCACCTCCGGAATCAAGGGCTATAACACACCATTTTGGCCCCAAAATAACTTATTCGCGCCGTTTAGCCCATTTGACTACCGAAATGGCCCCGACGACCCCACCAACCCATACTTACCTACTCTTCGGCCAACCGGAGGCATGCCAGTCGATTTTTTGCCTAAAACGACGTCGGGCCTCGGGTCCACCCCCAGAACCGTGGGCTATAACACACCAATTTGACTTGAAAATGACCTATTCGCATTGTTTCACCCGTTTGACCACCCAGATGGCCCAGCCGACTTAACCTACCCACACTCACCTGTTTCTCAGCCATCCGAGGGCACGCCAATCAATTTTTAACCCAAAATAATGTCGGGGCCCAAGCCTACCACCGGAATCGTGGGCTATAACATATCAATTTAGCCTGAAAATGGCTCGTTTGCGCTATTTTGCCAATTTAACCACCCAAATAGCCCCGTTGAGCCACACTTACCAGCTCCTCAGCCATCCGAAGGCACACAGTCAATTTTTGGCCTAAAAGAATGTTGGGCCTCAGGCCCACCTTGAAATAATGGGCTGTAGCTCACCGATTTGGCTCAAAAACCACCCGTTCACGCTGTTTGACCACCTAAATGGCCCCACGACCCATACTCACCCACTCCTCGGCTAGCTGGGGGCACACAAGTCAATTTTTGGCCCAGAACAATGTCGGGCCCTTAGCCCATCCCTGGAACCATGGGCTATAACACACCAATTTAGCCCTAAAATGGCCTGTTCACGTCGTTTTGCCCATTTGATCGCCGAAATAGCCCGTCGACCCCACCGGCCCACAGTCACCCGCTTCTCAGTCAGCCAGGACATGCCAGTCAATTTTTGGCCCAAAACAACGCATGGCCCTAGGCCTACCCCCGAAACCGTAGGCTATAACACATCAATTTAGCCTAAAAATGATCCCTTTACGTTATTTCTCCCGTTTGACCACTCAAATAGCTCCTCCGACCCTACCAGCCCATACTCTCCTATTTCTCGACCAGTCGAGGGAACGCCAGTCGATTTTTGGCTCGAAACACCATCGCACCCCAGGGCCACCCTCAAAATCATGGGCTATGGCACACCGATTTTGCTAGAAAATGACCCATCGCACTATTTTACCCGTTTGACCACCCAAATGGCTGCATTGACCCCACTGACCCATACCAACACACTTCTCGGCTAAAAGAAGGTACACCAGTCAATATTTGGCCTTAAAAAAGTCGTGCCTTGGGCCCACCCCCAAGAATCAAGGGCTATAACACACTGATTTAGCTAAAAAATAACCTGTTTATGCTATTTTGCCCATTTGACCACCCAAATGGCCCTACCGACCCTATCCACCCACATTCACCCGCTCCTCGGCCAGTCGGGGGCACGCCAATTGATTTTTATCCCAAAATGATGCTAGGCCCACCATCATAACCGTGGGCTATAACACACTGATTTGGCTAAAAAATGGCTCGTTTGCACCATTTCGCCCGTTTGACCACTCAAATGGCCTCGACGACCTCATCAACCCACAATCACCCACTTATAGACCAGCCAACGGTAAGTTAGTTGATTTTTAACCTAAAATAATGTCAAGCCTTGGGGCCCACCCCTTGAATCGTGGGCTATAGCACAACGATTTAGTTTTAAAATGGCTTGTTCGCATCGTTTTGCCTGTTTGACCACCTAAATGGCCCCTGAAACCTACCGGCCCATACTTTCCCGCTCCTCAGCCAGTAAGGAGTATACCAGCCAGTTTTTGGCCTAAAATAATGTCGGTCCCCAGGCCCACCCCCGGAGCTATGGGCTATAGCATACCGATGTGGCCCCAAAATGGATCGTTCGCGCTGTTTCACCCGTTTGACCAACTAAATGGCCATGCCGACCTCACCAGCCCATACTCACCTGCTCCTCGTTCAGTTGATGGCACGCTAATTATTTTTCTACCCGAAACAATATCAGGACTCGGGCCCACACCTAAAGTCATGGGCTATAACACACCAATTTGGCTGAAAAAAGGCTCGTTTGCGCCTTTTCGCTCATTTAGCCACCCAAATGTCCCCGTTGATGGTGGGACGCCAGTTGATTTTCGGCCTATAACGATACTGGGCCTTAGGCCTACCCTCAAAATCATGGGCTAAAGCACACCAATTTAGCCCAAAAATGATCTATTAGCGCCATTTCGTCTGTTTGATCACTTTAATGGCCTTTTCGACCCCACTGACCTACACTCACATATTTCTCGACCAACTGGGATTATGCCAATGAATTTTTAGCCTAAAATAATATCGATCGTTGGCCCCACACCCTGAGTCGTGGGTTATAGCGCACTGATTTGGCCCCAAAATGGCCCGTTCGTATCGTATCGCCCGTTTGACTACCCAAATGGCCTTGCCAATCCCAACGGCCAACACTCACTCGTTCCTCGACCAGCTGAGGGCATGCTAGTCAATTTTTGGCTAAAAGAATATCTGGCCCCGAGCTTACTTCTAGAACCGTGGGCTATAGCACATCGATTTTGCCTGAAAATAGTTTGTTCGTGACGTTTCACTTGTTTGACCACCAAAATAGGGGCCCAACCCCATCAGCCTACACTTACTGTCTCTCAGCTACTCGAGGGAATTCCAGCCAATTTTTAGCCCAAAACAATGCCTAACACCGTGCCCACCCCCCGAATCGTAGGTCATAACATACCAATTTGGCCAAAAATGGCCCATTCGCTTCGTTTTGCTTAGTTGACCACCCAAATGGACTCGCGAACCCCACCGACCCATACTTACCTACTCCTCGACTAGCTAGGGGCACACAAGTTAATTTTTGACATAAAATGATGCTTGGACCAAGGCCCACCCCCAGAACCGTGGAGTATAGCACACCGATTTGGTCTAAAAATAGCTCGTTTGTGCTGTTTCGCCTGTTTGACCACCCAGATGGCCTCACCGTCTTCTCCATCCCACACTCACCTGTTCCTCGGCCAGTTGAGGACACTCTAGTTGATTTTTAATCCAAAACAATATTGGGCCTTGGCCCACCCAGAACCGTGGGCTGTAACACACTGATTTGGCCTAAAAATAATCCGTTCGCGCTATTTTGCCCGTTTGATCATTCGAATAGCCTCGTCAACCCCACCGACCCAGGCTCACCCACTCCTCGACCAGTCGAGGATACACTGGTTAACTTTAGGCCCAAAACAACGTCGGTCCCCTAGATCACCCCCAAAACCGTAGGCTATAGCACACCAATTTGGCCAAAAAATAACCTGTTTACGTCGTTTCACTTGTTTGACCACCCAAATAGCCCCATCGACCACATCGACACATACTCACCCACTTGGGCACACCAGTCGATTTTTGTCCAAAAATAATGCAGGGACCTAGGACCACCCTCGGAACCATGGGCAATAGCACACTATTTTGGCCCGAAAATGGCTTGTTTGCGTTGTTACGCTTGTTTGACTATCCAAATGGCCTCGCCGACCCCAACTAACCACACTCACCTGCTCCTCGGCTAGCCGAGGTCACCCCAGTTAATTTTTGACAAAAACTAATGTTGTGCCTAGGCTCGCCTACGGAATCGTGGGCTATAACATACCGATTTAGATGGAAAATGGACCATTTGCATCGTTTCACCTGTTTAGCCACCCAAATAGACCTGCGAACTCACCTGACCACACTCATCCACTCCTCATCCGGTCAGTGGCATGCCTATCAATTTTTAGCCCAAAACGACATCGGGCTCATAGCCCAACCTCGGAACTATGGGCTATAGCGCATCGATTATGCCCGAAAATGTCTCGTTCGCGGCGTTTTGCTTGTTTGATCACCCAAATGGCTATGCAGACCTCACTGGATGACACTCACCCACTCCTCGACCAGACAATGGCATGCTAGTTAATTTCTTACCTAAAACAACATTGGGCCCTGGGCCCACTCCAGAACCATGGGCTATAGTACACTGATTTAGCCCAAAAATAGCCTATTTGCGCCATTTCACATATTTGATCACCCAAATGGCCTCGACGATGCACACTCACCTACTTCTCGGCTAGTTGAGGGCACACCAGTCAATTTTTGCCCAAATCAATGCTGAGCCTGGGCCCATCCCCGGAACCATAGGCTATAACATACGGAGTTGGCCCGAAAATGACCCGTTTGCAATCTTTTGCTTGTTTAACCATCCAAATGGCCTTGCCAACCCTACCAGCCCACACTTACTCTCTCCTCAGCCAGCCGGGGGCACACCTATCAAGTTTCGATCCAAAACAACACCGAGCATCGGGTCCACCCCAGAACCGTAGGCTATAACACACCGATTTGGCCTAAAAATTACCCATTCGTGCTATTTCACCCGTTTGATAACCCAAATGGACGCACTAACCCCATCGGCCCATGATGATCCATCTATTCGACTATTCGATGGAATACCAGTTAATTTTTAGAAAAAAATAATATTGGGTCCTGGGCCCACCCCCAAAATTGTAGGCTATAGCACACCTATTTGGCCCAAAAATAGCCCATTCGCATTGTTTCGCTAGTTTGACCACCTAAATGGCTCAACCAACCCCATTAGCCTACACTCACCCACTTTGCAACTAGCTGAGGACACGCCAGTTGATTTTTTACCTAAAACAATGCTAGATCTCGAGCCTACCCTTAGATCCGTGGGATGTAGCATACTAATTTGACTTGAAAATGGTCCGTTCGTACTGTTTCGCCCATTTGACCACCCAAATGGCCCCGCTGATCAACCGACCCACTCTCACTTGCTTCTAGGCCAATCGAGGGCATGCCAGTCAATTTTTGGCCCTAAAAGAAGCCAAACCAAGGCGCACCCCTGGAACTGTGGGCTATAATACACTGATTTAGCCTTAAAATGGCCCATCTGTGCCGTTTTGCCCATTTGGCCACCCAAATGGCCTCGCTGACTTTACCGGCCCATACTCACCCACTCCTCGGCTAGCCAGTGGCACGTCGATCAATTTACAGCAAAAAACGACATTCGGCCATAGGCCCACCCCTAAAATTGTGGACTGTAGCACACCGATTTGACTAAAAAATGGTCGATTCATACTGTTTTGCCCATTTGATCACCCAAATGGTCCCGCCATCCTTTTTCTCCCATACTCACCCTCTTCTAAGCCTGTCGAGGGAACGCTAGGTGATTTTTGGCCTAAAATAATGCTGGGCCCTAGGCCCACCCCTAGAATCGTGGTCTATAACACATCGATTTGGCCCAAAAATAGGTCGATTACGTCATTTCGTGCGTTTGACCACCCAAATAGCCCTGCCAACCTACACTCACCCATTCCTCATCCATTCGGGGGCACACCATTCCAATTTTAGCCTAAAAAAATGCTAGGACCACTTCAGAACCGTGGGCTATAACACACCAATTTGGCCAAAAAATGACTCATTTGTGATTTTTCGGTCGTTTGACCACCCAAATTACCTCGCCAACCCCACCATCCCATACTTGCTCGTTGGCCCAAAATGAAGTCGGGCATCGGTCCACCCTCGAAACTATGGGCTATAGCACATCGATTTGAACCAACAATGGTTCATTCACGTCGTGTTTCCCGATTGACCATCCAAATGGCCCCGCCGACCCCAACTATCCATATTAATCTACTCATCATCTATCAGGGGGTACAGTAGTTGACTTTTAGCCTAAAATAACGATGTTCCTGGGACCACCCCCAAAACCGTGGGCTATAACACATAAATTTAACCCAAAAATGAACTGTTTGTGCCATTTTTCCTCTTTGACCACCCAAATAGCCTTGCCAACCCCACCGATCCATACTCACCCACTCCTGGGATAGTCGAGGGTGCTTCAATCAATTTCCATCCCAAAATAATATTGCACCTCGGGCCCACCCCCAAATTCGTGGGCTATAGCATACCAATTTAGCTTGAAAATGGACAGTTTATGCTATTTCGTCCGTTTGACCATTCAAATGGCACCTTTGACCCCATCGACCCATACTCACCTGCTACTCGACCAGCCAAGGAGACGCCAATTGATTTTTAGCATAAAAGGCACCGATTCTTGGACCCACTCCCAAAATCGTAGGCTATAGCATACCGATTTGGAGCCAAAATAGCTTGTTCACACCATTTGGCCTATTTGATCACCCAAATAGCCCGGTCGACCCCACCAACCCATACTCACCCGTTCTTTGGCTAGGGTTGGGTACGCCATTCATTTATCGGCCCAAAACGACATCAGGTCTTGGGCCCACCCCTAGCACCGTGGGTTATAGCACACTAATTTAGCTCGAAAATAGCCTGTTTTCACCGTTTACCCTATTTGACCAACCAAATGGCCCCACCAACCCGACTGGACCACACTTACCTACTCTTCGACCAACTGGGGATAAGCCAGTCGATTTTTGGCCTTAAAACACACCGAGACCTAAACCCACTCTCAAAGTTGCGGGCTATAACACACTGATTTGGCCTAAAAATGTCCTAATTGTGCTATTTGGCCACCCAAATAGCCCTGTTGACCTTATCGACCCACACTCACTCACTTCCGTACCAGACGGTGGCACACTATTCGATTTGCTGCCCAAAATAACATTAGAATCTGGGCCTACCCTCAAAATCGTGGGCTATAAAACACCAATTTAGCTCGAAAATGGCCCGTTCACACCGTTTTGCGCTAAATCCCACTCCCCCACCCTATCAGCGCACACTCACCCACTTCTCGGCCGACCTAGGGCATTTCAAATAATTTTTGACCCAAAACAATGGTGGGACCCAAGCCCACCCCAGAACCGTAGGCTATAGCATACCGATTTGGCTCGAAAATGACTAGTCCACGCTGTTTTACATGTTTGACCACCCAAATGGCCCCGTCGACCAACATTCACCCATTCCTCGGATAGTTGTGAGCATGTAAGTTAATTTTTGGACCAAGTCAACATCGTGACTTGGTGCCGCCTCCGAAACCGTAGGCTATTACACACTAATTTAGCCTGAAAATGGCCCGTTCACAATGTTTTGCCCATGTGACCACCTAAATGACCTCGCTAACCCTACTAACCCACACTCACTCGCTTATCCATCATCCAGGGGTACGCCAAGAAATTTTTAGCCCAAAACTATACCAGAACCCAGGTCCACCCCCGGAACCATAGGCTATAGCACACCAATTTGGCCTAAAAATGGCACGTTCATGCCGTTTTGCATATTTGACCACACAAATGGCTTTGTCAACTATATTAGCCCATACTTAGATGCTCATGAGCTAGACGGTGCCCACCAGTCAACTTTTGGCCCAAAATGACACCAAGATCTAGTCCCACACCTAGAATGGTGGGCTATAACACACAGATTTTGCCCGAAAATAATTTGTTAATGTTGTTTTGCTTGTTTGACCACCCAAATGGCCTCGCCAACCCCACGAATCGATACTCACTAGCTCCTCAGAAACCATGGCACGCCAGTCAATTTTCAACCTAAAACAATGTCAGGTACCGGGTCTACCCCTAAAACCATGGGCTATGACACACTAATTTGGCCTAAAAATGGCCCGTTTATGATTTTTGTCCGTTTGACCACCCAAACAGCCCCGTCTATCCTATCGGCACATGATCACCCACTACTCGACCAGTCGGGGGCAAACCAGTCAATTTTATCCTAAAATAATGTTGAACCCTGGGCCTTTCCCTAGAACCCTAGGCTATAGCACACTGATTAGTCCCAAAAATGAACTGTTTGTGCAATTTTGCCTATTTGACTACCCAAAAGGCTCCCCGACCCTACCGGCCATACTCACCCACTCCTCGATCATTCGAGGGCACGTTTGTCAATTTTTCCCCAAAATGATGCTGAGCCTCGAGTGCACCCCCAAACAGTGGGCTATTGCACACTGATTTCGCCCAAAATAGTACGTTCATGCCATTTTGCTCGTTTGACTACCCAAATGGCCCCGTGTACCCTACATAACCACACTTTCCCGCTCTTCGACCAACCGGAGGCATACTAGTCAATTTTTAGCCCAGAACATTGCCGGGCCTAGACCCACCCCTAGAACTGTGGGCTAAACATACTGATTTGGACCAAAATAGCACATTCATGCAGTTTTCCCCGTTTGACCACCCAAATGACCCTACTGACCCATACTTACCTACTCCTCAACTAGTTGGTGACAAGCCAGTCAACTTCTGACCCAAAATGACACTAGGCCCAGGACCTACCCTCTGAACCATGGGCTATAACATATCGATTTAGCTAAAAAATTACCCGTTTGACCGCCTAAATAGCTCCATCAATACCCACCGACCTACAATCACTTGTTTCTTAGCTATTTGGTAATTTTTGGCACAAAACAACACCAAGCCATAGGCTTACCCCAGAACCATCGGCTATAGCACATCAATTTAGCTCGAAAATGACATTTTCTTTGTTTTGCTTGTTTGACCACCCAAATAGCCCCGTCGACTCCACCTACCTATATTCACCCACTCCTCGGCCATCAGGGGCACGCCAATTAGTTTTTAGCCCAAAATGACGTCGAGACCCAGGCCCACTATAATGCCTCGAGTTTGTACCCCGAATGCTATATGGTGATAGTGATCCCGAAGAACTACCAACTAACCCATACTGGTACCTGCTGTAAGCATTGAATAATAATATAACTGAAATAAATATGGAAGACAGGCTGAAAATTGCCATAATGTTCATAACTGAAATAAATATTGAGTACTAAAATCTGAATACTGAAATAACTGTCTAAAATACTCTAGTCTGAAAGCCTCTAACTGTCTTAATATGGAGTTGATGGGACAAGCCCCCAAATAACTCCGACTACTGCATATTGAAGTACTGAAATAATATAATAACTTTTTCCTTGAACTATGAGGATCACCACTAAGTCTGCTGCTGATAGAGTATGCTGCTAAGTGCGATCAGGAGCCCGTACGTTTAAACCTATGATAAAAAATATCATAGCATAAAATAAAGGTATGCGTCAGTACTTTGAATGTAACGGTATGCTAAGTGAGGTAGGCTGATATGTATGGGTTCATACATGAACAAATAAATGACTGAGTAGCATGAGTATAACTGAATGAAAGTATATGCATCGGTACATAAACTATAACTGAGATCATATTGATACTGGATACGGAGTTCTGAATACTGATTAATTGATATCTATGTTTACTGATACTGTAATACTGATAACTAAGTGGCTATTTCTGACAATCCTGATTCTGTAGAATGGAACTGTGCTGAGTTCCATACTGTGCTATGTGATTGTGTCTGAAAGTTCTAATTTTGTAGAATAGGACTGAGTTCTATACTGAGTCTGAAACTAAAACTGTGGGAGATAATCATCTAACCGATATGCCCCAAATAAGATAATTGAGTTGGGGTCCAATCTGTAACCCCAATTAAAAGGGTGTCAGTACCATGCCACGGGTAAAGACAACTGAAGAGATACCTTCATCTGGTAGGTACTCTAATGAGAACGGTGAAACCTTCATCTAGCAGGTTAAAATACCTCATCAACCCTCAACTGGCAGGTTTGATGTATCAACATACGCTGGCTACGTAGTTTTGGAACGCAAGGACTGCTTCTAAGGATCACACCTTCTACTGGCAGGTGAGCCCCCATCCTTGGGTTCACTCAGTGCAGAATCCTACTCCCAAATGAAAGATACTGAATTGAGTATACTGAAAGGGACTAGACTGAGACTGAGTTTTTATGAGTTTTGTAACTAACTGAGTTCTATAACTGACTGAATTCTACTGATCATGATATGACTGATACGATTCTGTAACTGACACTGGCTCAAGGTAAACAACTAAATTGTTGGGTATTAAATACCCCCATGACTCGATAATATCAAAGTAAATCATGGAAAAATCTTGAAAAAACATAATAATGGTTACTTGACCACAATCCACTCATTGAAACATTTTAGCAAACACTAGTAATGCATTTACTTATACATGAATGGAAAATACACGCTATCATGTTATAATGGCACTATTTCATTCACATAGGCATTTTATCAAACACATGTGAGGTATAAGCTTACACATATGCTAGCATGATATGATTTTCCCATTTTATTCACATAAGCAACATATCAAGCACTTGGGGAAACACGAGCTAGGAACATAATACTAAATAACATGTAGGCATCATAATTTCAATCCCAAATTACCCAATCAAGGGTTTTAACACGAATTCACATGATACTACATACATGTTAAGTAATTTCACATAAAATTGTAATAAACCATAGATTATAAACCAAATTAACATCATAATCATAATCATAATCATAATCATAATCATAATCATAATCATAATCATAATCATAATCATAATCATAATCATAATCACAGCAGTGGCTAATAGTCACAAAGTCACTGATGAAATACCAATGCATGAAAAATAAGGCCAGGAGCAGTGGCATAAGCAGAAAAGAAGAGTTAAAAAGACCAACCATCAACAATAAACACAACACCAACACCAACAAAAAGTGTACAAATAAAAAGCTCCACAAGTGTCACAAAATGTCAATAAAAATCAATTTGATATGCTTGATCCATAGGACACCCCAGGTATTGACTTGTGTGCTCTCAATTCCCCTACCCCTGTTGGTTCTGATGGTTTGAATAGTGGGAATGAGTTGTTGAAATCTTGTCCCAATCCTCCTGTATCCTATAGTTCTATTGATGGTGATTCTGATGATGGATTATGAGGGGGAAAAGGGTGTTTTGTGGGTTTACTGGAAACTAATGTTGTTACTGGTGGTGTGACATCTCTTGGGGTTGAAAAGAATGATGAAAGTGAAAGCTTTCGTACGTCAAATGATGACTTGGGCACAAAACGATATGTGAGGAAGGAAGATCAAGCCAGGATAAAAGATGCAGCAGACAGGAGCGATTATTTACTTACACATTGTTGAAGGTAAAGAAAAGTTTTACAAAACTCAAAACTAGAATTATGTAATGTATTCTTCCCAAAATTTTCTGTTACAAATTTATGGCAATGAGGTCTGATGAAAGTTATCTACATGTTTCAGACAGTGAATATGCCATCAGAAGAGATATGAGAAAGGAAGAGCATGCTAGTACAAAAGCTATGGCAGAGAAGAGTGGTCGTTTGCACATTCCCCCGAAAGGTAAACAAGAAAATTTTCAAAAATCCAACCATCCAAATTACTGGTATGATCTCCCTGAGAATAATTCTATAAGGGATGCTTTCAACGTCAAGATGGATAAGGCAATTTATGAAAGTGAAAACACACGTATTTCAGATGATTCCTCAGTTAGGAGAGAAGAGATAATGGAGGATCTAAATGGTAAAGCTTAGATATTGCATGTATTACTGGTAATTGTCTAATTTCTGTCAAATTTAAAGATACTTTTTTACATTTCTGACTTTACGAACTATACAGTGAAGGATGCTCCACATGAAATTCAATCTATGGGCTCATCCTATGATTCATCTATCTCAAAGGATATAAGTGTTGGATAGTAAGAAAGAAGAAAAGACTTCGTAGACAAGTTTGCTTCTTCTACAAGCGAAGAGATAAGAAGTTTTTCCAATGATCTATTGCAGGTTAGTCCATTTGGAGCAACTCTAGATGGCACGTCAAAAAGGGGATCCATCGAAGATGTTCATATGATGAATCCTCCTGCCCATGATTCAATTTTCCTTGAAGATGTGGAGATACAACCTAAAAAACTTGATTACGATCCTTTCAATTCACAGAATTACCTTAAAAACATGTAGATAAAAGGTCAAGGAAACACTTCTGAGAAGTCCACTGTAGAAAAATTAGACCAAAGAGAAGATATAACAACATCCAATAGCGGCTCAGGGATCTCAATGACTATAAACAATGAAGGCAGAGAGAAGGTAGGTGACGATCATAATCTCAATATCGAGGTTGGATCTACCACAGGAAACTTCTCCAAATTGAACGACAGCAATCAATCAGACGATAATTCAAGAAAGTTGTATTTCAAGAATAAAATCAAGTCAGAGGAGAAAAATAATGAATTCTCTCACAATTTCATTCAAGCAAACACAGATGGCAACTTTCAACAGTCCAATTGGCATAACCAACCTGAAACACATTCAGCAAGGGTCCAAGTGAAAGATATTACAAGCCCCATTTCAGATAGTGAGCTAGAGAAATAGGGAAGTATTTTAGATAATATTTCATCTGTCCTAAGTGATTATAAGAGAGATAACCTACACAAGGATGAGCTCCCAGATCAAGGTACTCTACTCTTAAGCTTTAAGAGGACACCATCTCTCTTTGTCAACATGTAAATTAATTAAGCTAACGTCAGTTGTTGTAGGGGATGGTGAAGATTCAAGGAGGCAAGTGTTTAGGACAGTTAACAGTGGGCTCTACACTTAAGAACATGAATCTGGAACAGAGGATGACTAGCTAAAAGGGAGAGAGCTGTTCTTAAACAGCCTGGATGATGACAGAGAGAAGATACTATTCAAGGAGTACACATCAGTTCTTAGAAACTTCAAGGGTGTGAAGATTAAGCTCAATGATGCAGAGATAAAAAGAAGAGCGAGCCACTTCCAATATGTTGTGTAGATGAAAGTTCTAAAGAATGCTAATGCCTTGAAGGATGCACAGATTCTATCCTTACGGCATAGATTGAACTCGCTTCAGTCAAAAGATGTTGAAACCATAAACTTCAATGGAATGCCAAAGGAAGCAACCTTACAAGATGCTGACATGAGACAGGAAGCAACTGCACCAGAAGACACAAGGATCTGAGATATTGTGGAGGATAGCAGAGATGTCAAAGTTAGTGATATTGATGAGACACATTCCTTCACCACTGCTGAAGATAAAGTATGGATGGACATTGATGATTTGCTGGAGGAAAACATAGAGTTGTGTCTCAGATTTATCACCTCATTTCATAAACTACAGAAGTTTCAAACTTCAGTTCAGGATTTATAAGATAAAATTTAAAAAGTGAAGAAAAAGCGCAAGTAAGATTCTGGAGATTTGTAGATGTTTACAGAGGAAAAACATACAACAAATAAAGAGGAAAAGAGATCTGTAATTAAGTTGAACAAAAGAGTTGTTTAAATATAGAAAAACATAAAAAATCTGCAGTAATTATTGCAGTAACTAAAAAAAAACTAAACTTCCTAACAACTAACTGAACTTCCTAACAACTAAGAACTAAGTCCACCAACAGCTATATGCCTAAAGACTAGGAAACTCATAACTGAAAAACTAATCTTTTGAAAATAGAAAAAACACATCAGCAGCCATGCAATCATGCTTACCCAGTATTAGTTGACAGCTCATTAGGAAGACTTCAACACTCCTCATTGTGTCAAGATCTGCAAATTCCAAGTTTGCTTCTCAAGAACTCAAATTTGCTTGTTGGAAGAGCTTTCATAAAAATATGAGCCAACTGCTCTTCTGTTCTGTAGTATACCAGATTCACTAGACCATCCTTTTGTACTTATCTAAGAAAATATAGTTTCACATTAAAGTGCTTGGTCTTTCTATGAAATACTGGATTGAGAGAAACATGATGTAACACCCCGTAAATTTTTTCGTACACTTATCGCGATTATATGGAGTCCTAAAGACTTGCGTATGGGTTAAATTAAGTTTATGGTGTTCGGAAGTATCCCGTCAATAGTTGTATGTGTAGGTATTGGAATAAGATTTCCAACGATATAAAGTTTGCCCAAAACAGAGGAGTATTTCATATAAGCGAGCACATTCGAAATTTCAAAACGGTGGCCGGGAAGCCTGTGAACAGTAATTCTGCAAGAAAATTTCTGCAGCTAGGCACTCCAACTTGAGACGATCATAACTCCTTGTACAAAAAGAACCGTGTGAGCTGCTATATATAGACGAAAAGCTCCGAGAGTCTTCTTTCCAATTAAATTGGTTTCATCCAAATCCAACATCTGAGTAAGGAGTTATACTCGTTTTACTTCAGCCTCTCAAAACAGATTTTTGTGAACAGTAAATTAGCAGGAAAATACTGAGGCCTGCCAGTTTTTGGGTCAACTTTGAACGATCATAACTTCCTCAATATAATGAAATGGGCGATCTACCATATATCAAAAGAAAGATCTTTGAGTCTTCTTTCTAATGCAATTGGTTTCATCCAAATCCAACATCTGCGTAAGGAGTTATACGCGTTTTACTTCAGCCTCTCAAAACAGATTTTTAGGGTCAACTTCAAACGATCATAACTCTTTGTACAGGACGAACTGGGTGGCCTAATTTATATTAAATGAAAGCCCTTTTAATTATCTTTACAATGATACCAATTTAACCCAAATCCGATATCGTATCAAAGAGTTATGATCGATTTACTTCAGCCTGTCAAAACTGTACACTGGGGACAGATTCGGAATTTATTTCAATTTTTATGGCACAATGGTCATTTTCTATTACCTTTGGACGAAAATTGGTCTTAAAAACCTACACTTAGCCTCATTTGTATCAGATGTTATCCAATTTTAAGAGAAGATGAAAACCCTAGCCAATTTCAACCTCAAATATTTTGTGATTCAACCGTAGAAAATTCAAATTGGTTCCGTAGTTGTGTTCACCATCTCGAAAGCTTCGAGAAGCACCCCATGGTTATGTAAGGAGGATCCTAAATACAAGAGTTCATTGTTAAGGAATGAATATTGTTATTTATTGATTCTTATCCATGAATAAGTATTGATAAAGGATTATGAGTATTGTCTTGATGTTGGAAGATAACTAGAAACATAGTTATGAATTGTTGTGTATAAATTGTTAGTAGTAAATCATGGAAGTTGTTGTATTGGATTATGGAGGATGAATTGTGGTGATATATCATTATATTAGTGGTTATGTATGCCTAGTGATCATGTTGGTATTGGATGGTGATTAAGAAGGGAAATAAAGGCTAAGAGTGATGTTGAGGGATATTTCATGAAAATGCATGATATGTGAATGTAATAAGAGTATAAAAGGATGTATGTAGTACTCTTATTGATGAGCTAAAGGATTACTTCCTAGACATTATTTGGTGAAGTTAATACCTAAATGGTAAGGTTTGGTTTCTAATACTAGTTTGCCACAAATGACTTATTGTAGATAAGTGTTCGAAGAGTACGTGAAGTCACTTGTATTGAAGTGGTTATATCAAGGTATGTAAGACATACTCTATCTATTCTTTGGCATGAATAATGACCCATGGCACTCTCAAGTAAGCTTCCAACATTGTCCTACAACACATGACACATAATAACATCATATGATCTTCGACACTACCAATCGAACTTGTTTTCACTTTTAAGATGTCCGGCTAGTCAAAAAAATGTCCATATACTATTGTTGACTCCGAAATGGTTTAATGAGGTATCCATGATTCTCTACTTCATCTTCATGATATTGATTACCTATTTACATGTTTTTCCTATTGAGGTATCATGGTTTCAAGTTCCATAAAGTGTGACCACAAAGTAACCAATCTCAAAGATTAATTGAATTAAGAAATGGAATGTCTGTATTTTAAATTGATGATATGATGTATTGTATTAGTACCACTGATCAGTTGGCCATTGTATTATAAAGATTATGTATATATGCTATTCCAGGGGTGGTCCCTGATGTATTGTATTAGTACCACTGATCAGTTGGCCATTGTATGACATATGTTATGTATTGATAAGGATTATGGGAAGTAATGATATGAAAGTAATGTGCAGGTATCCCATCAGTTCTTTTAAGTGTGGTCTACTCATACTGTTTATTCACTGGTATCTGGGTTCTGTTGCTCTTTTGTATCTCATCTTGATACTCCCTGCCTTACATACTCAGTACATATTTCCGTACTGACGTCCCTCACGGGGGGCCTGTATTCATGCCTGCAGGAACAGGTACTTCAGGTCGTACACCTCCACAGTAAGAGCCAGGACATTCTATTGTTAGTGGTGAACTCCAGTTGTTTCGGGGCATCCCAAGTCGTCTCTATATGTACCTTTGGTATTTGTATAAAAGTCTTTTGTGGGCGGGAGTTTGTCCCGACCCCAACTCAGTTGTGTATCTATGTAGAGGCTTTTGTAGACATATTGTACAGTCATAGGAGTGTTTGGTTGATAGACGTGATGGCTCTGACGGCCAATTACTGTTCATATATATATATTTATGCGTGTCTGCTGGGCTGATACAGGTACTGTTTTCTTCTATTTACAACGAAGTGCTGCCCAAATTTCTAATTTTCATAAGTAATGTGAATGTGAAAGTATAGGTTATGAATGGGTTCTCCCGGGCCTCCTCGGCTACGGGTGCCAGTCCGCTCCAATGGGATTTGGGGTATGACAGAAGTGGTATCAGAGAAGTTCGTCCTAGTGAGTCTACAAAGCCGTGTCTACGTAGAATCTCGTTTATCGGTGTGTTGTGCACCACATGTATAAACAGGAGGCTATTGGACATTTAGGGATTGTTTCCATTCTTCATTTCTTAGATCGTGCAATAGATCCCATATTAGAGATAAAGTCATAATCAATCGCTTAATCCAATTGTTTTTATTTTATTTATTATAGTGACGATGCCGGTTACAAGGAGAAAGAATAAGTGGAAGCGAGTAGATGCAGTGGCCGGAGAAGGTACTAGTAAGTCACCACCGGCACAAGCTGAGCAAAGTGAGTCTCAAGCTGAGCATATATCAGGCGCTTCTTCTCCTCCGGAAGGGCCGTCTATTAATGCTGTTGATCGATATTTGAGGGATACAGTACAACTTCTAACGCGTATAGTTGCCGGTCAAGTTCAAGGGCAAGCTATTCCTACCACGGTTTCTAGTGGTATGGATAGAGCAGCTAGCCTTCGGAGTCAGGATTTTCTGAAACTGGATCCTCCTACTTTTACCGGATCAGATATTAATGAAGACCCGCAGGACTTTGTCGATCAAACCCAAAGGGCTCTAGATGTTATGCATGTATCCGGTAAAGAGATGGTTGAGCTAGCAGCATATAAACTGAAAGGAGAGGCTATATTGTGGTACGAGGATTGGAAACGATCTAGGGGTATTGATGCACCTCCAACTACGTGGGGAGAGTTTAAAAATGCATTTATTGATCATTATCTTCCATTTGAGACTCGTCAGGCCCGTGCAGATCAATTCTTAAATCTTCGTCAGGGTAATATGAGTGTAAGGGAGTATAGTCTTCGATTTAACTCCTTGTCTCGATATGCTTCTAATGTGGTAGCTACTATGGACGACAGAGTTCATCACTATGTGAATAGATTGGAACCATACTTGGTTAGAGATTGTACCATTGCTGCTTTGAACAAGGACATGGATATAGCGAGGATACAAGCTTTCGCTCAGAAGATGGAAGATCAGAGGCAAAGAAGAAGAACCCAGGAATCAGAAAAAGGATATTCTAAGCGGCCCAGAGCTATAGGGCAGTTTGTGGCATCTCAGGGAGGTTTTAGGCCTTCGTTCTCTCATAGATTGCCTAGCCAGTTATCTTCTTATCCTGCAATTAGTGCTCCACCGCAATTTCAAAGGTTCAGAGGTAATCAGTTCGGGCAAAGCAGTGAAAATCAGAGTTCGCGAACAATGGGGTATTAAGGGCAAGGGAGTATGAGTCAATTGAGACCTCCACGACACCCGTGCCCCATTTGTAGAAAATTTTACTTTGGCGAATGTCGTCTTGGGACGAACAATTGCTTTTGGTGCGGTAAGCCGGGGCATATGGCTAGAGATTGACCATGCAGGACCACAGGTAGTATAACACGACCTACCGGATCAGCTGTTGCGTCATCTTCGATGCCTCCTTTGAGTAGGGGTGCACAACCTATGGGTCACGGTAGAGGTGATAGAGGAGCAGCTAGTGCTAGCGGAGCTCAGAACCGTGTGTATGCCCTAGCAGATCGGCAGAATTTAGAGGCTTCTCCAGACGTGGTTACAGGTACGTTGTCCATCTTTGCATTTGATGTGTATGCCTTAATTGATCCAGGTTCTACATTATCATATGCTACTCCTTTGGCTGCGGGAAGGTTCGGAAGAACACCCGAATTATTAGCCAAGCCATTTGAAGTATCAACGCCAGTGGGGGAATCTCTTATAGCTAGGAATGTTTATCGAAATTGTGTTGTGAATATTTGTGGTCGTGATACGATGGCCGATCTTGTTGAGTTAGAAATGGTAGATTTTGATGTTATTATGGGCATGGATTGGTTAGCGTCTTGTTATGCTACAGTAGATTGCCGTTCTAAGAAGGTATATTTCCATTTCCCAAATGAGGCAGTCCTTGAATGGAAGGGTAATGTTGGCGGGCCGAGAGGTAGATTTATTTCTTACTTTAAGGCAAGAAAAATGATTTCCAAGGGGTACATATACCATCTGGTTAGAGTAAGGGATACAAAGGCAGAGCCGCCAACTTTTCAGACCGTTCCGGTTGTGAATGAATTTCCTGATGTATTTCCTGAAGAACTACCAGGTTTACCTCCTGAACGAGAAGTGGAGTTTGGTATTGATTTGTTGCCAGACACACAGCCAATCTCAATTCCTCCTTATAGAATGGCACCAGCAGAGTTGCGAGAATTGAAAGAGCAACTGAAAGACTTGCTAGAGAAGGGATTCATCAGGCCTAGTATGTCCCCTTGGGGAGCACCAGTATTGTTTGTGCGTAAGAAAGATGGTTCGCTGAGGATGTGTATTGACTATCGGCAATTGAATAAGGTGACTATCAAGAATAAATACCCCCTTCCCCGAATTGATGATTTATTTGACCAGTTGCAGGGTGCCTAGTGTTTTTCCAAGATTGACTTGAGATCAGGCTATCATCAAGTGAGAGTCAAGGATAAAGATATACCCAAGACCGCTTTCCGAACACGGTATGGTCATTATGAATTCCTGGTTATGTCATTCGGGCTGACAAATGCACCCGCAGTTTTTATGGATCTGATGAATAGGCTGTTTAAGCCGTTTCTAGATGTGTTCGTGATAGTTTTCATAGATGATATTCTGGTCTACTCTAGATCAGAAGAGGACCATGTTAATTACTTAAGGCAGGCGTTGCAGATTCTTCGTGATCGTAAGCTGTATGCGAAGTTTTCTAAATGTGAGTTTTGGCTCAAGTCAGTGGCATTTTTGGGCCATATTGTATCCAGTGAAGGCATAAAAGTTGACACTCAGAAGATTGAGGCTGTGAAGAATTGGCCAAGACCCACGACGCCTACGGAGATTCATAGTTTCCTCGGGTTGGCAGGTTATTATAGAAGGTTTGTTGAAGGTTTTTCTTTTATTTCTGCACCTTTGACTAAGTTGACGCATAAAGCCTCCAAGTTTCAATGGAATGATGCCTGTGAAAAGAGTTTCCAGGATCTGAAGAGCAAGTTGACTTCTACACCGGTATTGGTACTTCCTGAAGGCACAAAAGGGTATGCAGTGTACTGTGATGCTTCGAGAATTGTCTTAGGATGCGTACTAATGCAACATGGTAGAGTAATAGCCTATGGCTCTAGACAGTTGTGACCTCATGAGAGGAATTATCCCACGCATGATCTTGAGCTAGCTGCAGTTGTATTTGCTTTGAAGATATGGCGCCACTACTTATATGGGGTTCATGTTGACATATATACCGATCATAAGAGCCTGCAATATATCTTTAGTCAGAAAGATCTAAACTTGAGGCAGCGGAGATGGCTTGAATTGTTGAAAGATTATGATGTTGATATCTTGTATCATCCAGGGAAAGCGAATGTGGTAGCGGATGCACTGAGTCGTAAGTATAAAATGGCATCTATAGAAAAACAGGGGATGATTAAGGATCTTCACCAACTAGCTAATTTGGGAGTTTGACTTCTCGAAACTCCAGATGAAGAGGTTATTGTACGTAATGCAGCGGAATCTTCATTGATAGCTTAAGTGAAAGAGAAGCAGTATGCAGATCCAATTTTATTGCAGCTTAAGGAGGATGTGCAGAGTGGCATGACAAAGGCATTTGAGCTTACGCGAGGAGTGCTTCAGTGTCAGAATCGTTTATGTGTACCTGATGTAGTTGAGCTAAGAAAGAGAATTATGATAGAAGCACACTGTTCAAGTTATTCCATCCATCCAGGGTCGACTAAGATGTATCAAGATTTGAAAGCAATATATTGGTGGAATGACATGAAGAAGAATATTGCCGAATTTGTAGCTGAATGTCCGAATTGTCAAAGAGTCAAAGTAGAACACCAGAAACCCGGTGGTTACATGCAATGTATAGATCTTCCAGTCTGGAGTGGGACAAGATCAATATGGATTTCATCACGGGTTTGCCTCGTACATATCGGAAGTTTGATTCCATATGGGTGATCATTGATAGGCTTACCAAATCTGCGCACTTCTTACCAGTTAAGACAACTTATACGGCGGAAGAGTATGCGAAGTTGTATATTAAGGAGATCGTTCGGTTACATGGAGTTCCAATTTCCATTATATCCGATCGAGGAGCACAATTTACCGCGAATTTCTGGAAGTCTTTTCAAAGGAGTTTGGGGACACAAGTAAATCTAAGTACAGCTTTTCATCCTCAAACGGACAAGCGGAACGTACCATCCAGTCACTTGAAGACATGCTACGAGCATGTGTATTAGATTTCAAAGGCAACTGGGATGATCACCTATCTCTTATCGAGTTTGCCTACAATAATAGCTATCATTCAAGTATCAAAATGGCACCATATGAAGCATTGTATGGAAGAAAGTGTAGATCGCCAATAGGATGGTTTGAAGCAGGTGATGCGGTCTTATTTGGACCGGATCTTGTTTATCAAGCAATGGAGAAGGTTAAAGTGATCAAACAACGGCTTGCAACAGCTCAAAGTCGACACAAATCTTATGCGGATGTTAGAAGAAGAGGACTTGAGTTTTCTATCGACGATTGGGTATTCTTGAAAGTATCACCAATGAAAGGAGTGATGAGGTTTGGCAAGAAAGGAAAGTTAAGTCCACGATACATAGGTCCGTATAAGATCATTCAAAGATTTGGACAAGTTGCTTATGAGTTAGAGCTACCACAAGAGCTCTCAGCAGTTCATCCCGTATTTCATGTTTCGATGCTTCGCAAATACATCGGAGATCCATCGCACATCACTACTACGGAAGATGTACAAATTACAAAAGATCTCACTTTTGAAGAAATGCCTATTGCTATTCTTGATCGCCAAATTAAAAAGATAAGGAATAAAGAGATAGCATCGGTAAAAGTACTTTGGAGGAATCAACAAGTTGAGGAGATCACATGGGAAACCGAGGAAGCGATGAAGATTAAGTACCCTTACCTATTCAACGATGAGGAGGAAGTTCATGAGACGGAAGAAGTACAATAACAAGTAAGTGTTTGTTTTTATGCAAGGATGTTATGATGATGAATATGTTAATTGTAAGCTTGGACAGGTCTTAATTGAGTAACTATGCTAACATTCGAGGACGAATGTTCTTAAGGGGGGGATAATGTAACACCCCGTAAATTTTTTCGTACACTTATCGCGATTATATGGAGTCCTAAAGACTTGCGTATGGGTTAAATTAAGTTTATGGTGTTCGGAAGTATCCCGTCAATAGTTGTATGTGTAGGTATTGGAATAAGCTTTCCAACGATATAAAGTTTGCCCAAAACAGAGGAGTATTTCATATAAGCGAGCACATTCGAAATTTCAAAACGGTGGCCGGGAAGCCTGTGAACAGTAATTCTGCAAGAAAATTTCTGCAGCTAGGCACTCCAACTTGAGACGATTATAACTCCTTGTACAAAAAGAACTGTGTGAGTTGCTATATATAGACGAAAATCTCCGAGAGTCTTCTTTCCAATTAAATTGGTTTCATCCAAATCCAACATCTGAGTAAGGAGTTATACTCGTTTTACTTTAGCCTCTCAAAACAGATTTTTGTGAACAGTAAATTAGCAGGAAAATACTGAGGCCTGCCAGTTTTTGGGTCAACTTTGAACGATCATAACTTCCTCAATATAATGAACTGGGCGAGCTATCATATATCAAAAGAAAGATCTTTGCGTCTTCTTTCTAATGAAATTAGTTTCATCCAAATCCAAAATCTGCGTAAGGAGTTATACGCGTTTTACTTCAGCCTCTCAAAATAGATTTTTAGGGTCAACTTCAAACGATCATAACTCTTTGTACAGGACGAACTGGGTGGCCTAATTTATATTAAATGAAAGCCCTTTTAATTATCTTTACAATGATACCAATTTAACCCAAATCTGATATCGTATCAAAGAGTTATGATCGATTTACTTCAGCCTATCAAAACTGTACACTGGGGACAGATTCGGGATTTATTTCAATTTTTAGGGCACAATGGTCATTTTCTATTACCTTTGGACAAAAATTGGTCTTAAAAACCTGCACTTAGCCTCATTTGTATCAGATGTTATCCAATTTTAAGAGAAGGTGAAAACCCTAGCCAATTTCAACCTCAAATATTTTGTGATTCAACCGTAGAAAATTCAAATTGGTTCCGTAATTGTGTTCACCATCTCGAAAGCTTCGAGAAGCACCCCATGGTTATGTAAGGAGGATCCTAAATACAAGAGTTCATTGTTAAGGTATGAATATTGTTATTTCTTGATTCTTATCCATGAATAAGTATTGATAAAGGATTATGAGTATTGTCTTGATGTTGGAAGATAACTAGAAACATAGTTATGAATTGTTGTGTATAAATTGTTAGTAGTAAATCATGGAAGTTGTTGTATTGGATTATGGAGGATGAATTGTGGTGATATATCATTATATTAGTGGTTATGTATGCCTAGTGATCATGTTGGTATTGGATGGTGATTAAGAAGGGAAATAAAGGCTAAGAGTGATGTTGAGGGATATTTCATGAAAATGCATGATATGTGAATGTAATAAGAGTATAAGAGGATGTATGTAGTACTCTTATTGATGAGCTAAAGGATTACTTCCTAGACATTATTTGGTGAAGTTAATACCTAAATGGTAAGGTTTGGTTGCTAATACTAGTTTGCCACAAATGACTTATTGTAGATAAGTGTTCGAAGAGTACGGGAAGTCACTAGTATTGAAGTGGTTATATCAAGGTATGTAAGACATACTCTATCTATTCTTTGGCATGAATAATGACCCATGGCACTCTCAAGTAAGCTTCCAACATTGTCCTACAACACATGACACATAATAACATCATATGATCTTCGACACTACCAATCGAACTTGTTTTCACTTTTAAGATGTCCGGCTAGTCAAAAAAATGTCCATATACTATTGTTGACTCCGAAATGGTTTAATGAGGTATCCATGATTCTCTACTTCATCTTCATGATATTGATTACCTATTTACATGTTTTTCCTATTGAGGTATCATGGTTTCAAGTTCCATAAAGTGTGACCACAAAGTAACCAATCTCAAAGATTAATTGAATTAAGAAATGGAATGTCTGTATTTTAAATTGATGATATGATGTATTGTATTAGTACCACTGATCAGTTGGCCATTGTATTATAAAGATTATGTATATATGCTATTCCAGGGGTGGTCCCTGATGTATTGTATTAGTACCACTGATCAGTTGGCCATTGTATGACATATGTTATGTATTGATAAGGATTATGGGAAGTAATGATATGAAAGTAATGTGCAGGTATCCCATCAGTTCTTTTAAGTGTGGTCTACTCATACTGTTTATTCACTGGTATCTGGGTTCTGTTGCTCTTTTGTATCTCATCTTGATACTCCCTGCCTTACATACTCAGTACATGTTTCCGTACTGACGTCCCTCACGGGGGGCCTGTATTCATGCCTGCAGGAACAGGTACTTCAGGTCGTATACCTCCACAGTAAGAGCCAGGACATTCTATTGTTATTGGTGAACTCTAGTTGTTTCGGGGCATCCCAAGTCGTCTCTATATGTACCTTTGGTATTTGTATAAAAGTCTTTTGTGGGCGGAAGTTTGTCCCGACCCCAACTCAGTTGTGTATCTATGTAGAGGCTTTTGTAGACATATTGTACAGTCATAGGAGTGTTTGGTTGATAGACGTGATGGCTCTGACGGCCAATTACTGTTCATATATATATTTATGCATGTCTGCTGGGCTGATACAGGTACTGTTTTCTTCTATTTACAATGAAGTACTGCCCAAATTTCTAATTTTCATAAGTAATGTGAATGTGAAAGTATAGGTTATGAACGGGTTCTCCCGGGCCTCCTCGGCTACGGGTACCAGTCCGCCCCAATGGGATTTGGGGTATGACACATCAATGGCAGCCTGGTTGTCCACAAATATCTCAGTGCTTTCCTTCATCTCCAAACTAAGATCGCAGAAGATTTTCCTTATCCATAAATCTTGATTGACCACAGCTATCGCAACAATGAATTCTGCCTCAGCAGTTGATTGAGCAAGAATCTCTTATTTTTTTGAACACCAAGAAAAACATCCAACGCCAAAAATAAAATAGTACCCTGAAGTACTTTTTATATCATAAGCAGAACCACCCCAATCATTCTTAGAAAATCCATGCTAAATTTGACTCTATAATCTATTGTGCCCTTGACATATCTGAGTACTCTTTTTACAGCTTTCATATGCAATTCACTCGGAGAATTCAAAAAAAGGGATAGTACACTTACAACATACAATATATTTGGCCGTGTTGCTGTAAAATACATCAAACACTCTATCAAGCTTCTGTAGTTTCTTTTTTGTACTCGTTCAGCACCATTATCCTTCATTAGCTTCTCTCTTTAATCCATAGGCATGCTCATACTCTTGCATTCTTCCATTCTAAATCTTTTTAGAATCTCCTTTATGTATTTCTTTTGGCAAACAAATACTTCATTCTGAGTTTGCTTAATCTCCATTCCTAGAAAATAGGTCATCTCTCCAAGATCGGTCATCTCAAAGACTTTCATCATCTCCTCCTTGAATTCTTCAATCAATGCTATATTATTTCCTGCCACAAGTAAATCATCAACATACTGAAAAATAATAATAATGTTAGAGCCAACTTTCTTGACATAAAGAGTCAATTCACTTAAGTTTCTTCGAAGCCTAAGTCATGCAAATGGTTATCCAAGATCTAGGAGCTTGCTTTAACCCCTATAAAGCTTTCTTTAACATATAAACCATATTTTCACTTCCCGATACACTGAACCCTTCTGGTTGCTCAACATATATTTTCTCTTGTAGTAGACCATTCAAGAAAGCAGACTTCACGTCCATTTGAATAATTTTCCAATTTTTCTGTGCCGCTATTGCCAAAAGCATTCGAATTGTATCCAATCTAGCTACTGGGGCAAAAGTTTCAAAAAAATCTACTCCCCAAACTTGTGCGTAGCCCTTCACCACCAATCTAGCTTTGTGCTTATTTACTGAGCCGTCTGGATTGAGCTTTGTTCGAAAAATCCATTTAACTCCAATCACTTTTCTATTTTGCGGTCTTTCCACTAGCTTCCAAGTTTGGTTCTTTTCTAATCCAAATGGACAACTCCTCCTTCAATGCATCTGACCATTTGATCAATTTTTGCTTCCTCGTATCCTGCAGATTCAAATATAGCAACATTGCACCTCTAAAAAATATCAGAGAGTGACCTCATTCCCCTAATAGGTTGATCATCCACCAATTCATCATAATCAAACTTTTAATTGTCGTTCGAAACTCGAGACTCCTTAAAATTCTAGTCCCATTGCTTATCTTCAAGGAACTAAACGTCTTTACTTACAATAATCTTGCCCCAATTGAGGTTGAAAGATCCTGTAAGTTTTAGACAATAAGCTATAGCCAATGAAGATTCCCAAATCTTTCTTCTTATCTAACTTTTCTCTTAACCTGTGGAATATAAGAGAAACATAGACATCCAAATATCTTGAGGTTTTTAAAATCAGGTTTGAAACCATACCATGCCTCGAATGGAGTCTTCCTTTTAACTGCCCGCGTAGGTAGTCTATTCAGCAAGAAAACAACTGTGTTTGCTGCTTCCGCCCAAAACTTTTTCAGCAGATTTTTCTCCTGCAACAAGCATCTTGACATCTCCATGATTGTTCTATTCTTTCTCTCACTAACTCCATTTTTTTGTGGAGAGTAAAGGGACATTTAGCTGGTTCTCTATTCCAGCTTCTTCACAAAAGGAATTGAACCTATCGGATGTATATTCAGTTCCATTATCTGATCTAATGACCCGAATCTTGTAGCTACTCTGATTCTTTATCCAAGCATTGAACTTCATGAAAATTCCAACAACTTCGTACTTAAAATTAATAAAATAAATCCAACACATTTTTGTTAGATCATCAATGAAGATAATATAATACCTGCTGCCATTAAGCGATGGAGTTCTTTGCGGATCACAGAGATCGGTATGAATGAGCTGCAACTTCTCTGTAGCTCTCCATGTGGAACTTTTAAATGGAAGTCTAATTTGCTTGCCAACTAAACAAGCCTTACATCTTGAGATATGCTCCTCCAAGTTTGGTAAACCATTTACCATTTTGCTCCTTTGCATAAACAACAGAGCTTTGTGATGAAAATGCCCCAACCTTTTGTGCCACATTTCTGCAACTATAGACTGACTTGGAAAAGCTATGTGTTCCTCATCTAATGGATTTAAGGAGAAACCTTTTCCCTGCATTTTAATTCTGAACATTTTCTGACCACTAGGATCACTGATTAGACACACCTTGTCTTCAAATAATAATTTGAATCCATTTTCCAGCAGTTGTCCAACACTTTATAAATTTTGATCAAGTTCAGGAACAAATAAAACTTCATAAATAAGATTTATACCTTTATAGCTCTCCATTGCTATGGTCCCCTTTCTGATCTCTGGGAGGTATTCACCATTTTTGATCCTGACTCTTGATTTAATTGATCTGTCAAGCTCTCTAAAAAACTTTTCATCACTGGTCATGTGGTTCGTACAAACACTATCAATAAGCCATCTTTCACTTGGACTTTTGCTTGCGTAATAAGTAGCCACAAACAATTGCTCTTCTCGTTCTTGGTCAGCATTTGTGCTTCATTTTATTGTTGTAAACCCTTCTCTTTGCAGATAATCTCAGCATGACCAAACTTTGGACACTTTCGGCATTTCATACCAGACTTTCTCTAACACTTGAAGTATGGATGATTTCTCCTCCCACAATGTTGACAAGGAGGATATTTACCTTCTTTGTTGTTACTGATGACGGTAGTATTTTTTGTAGATGTACCTTCGTAGTTTCCATAATTTTCTTTCTTTTCTTTTCCTTTATTACCCTTAGCAACACCTGAACCGAGCTGCAACTTTGCTTGCAGGGCTCCCTCGATGGATCCCTTTAGCCTCATCATCCTTCGTTGTTCTTGTGCCTGCAGAGCACTCAATAACTCTGCCAAGCTAAGCTTTGATAGATCTTTAATATTCTCCAATGAAGCAATAGTTTCCTCATATCTTTCAGATAAGGTTACAAGTATCTTTTGAATTATTCTATTGTCATTAAGTTCAGTTCCAAGAATCCTTACCTTGTTTGCAATCAGAAGCAATGTGTTAGAATAATCCTTAATGGTTTTGGATTCCTTCATTCTCTGCATCTCAAATTCTCTGATCAAGTTCAGTACTTTCATTCCTCTGATTCTTTCATCTCCTTCGTACTCTTTCTTGAGGAAATCCCAATTTTTTTGGCTAATCTACATGTCATTACTCTACTGAAAATGGTGGTAGAGACAGCAGCAAAGAGACAGGATTTAGCTTTGGACTTTTTTGTCTTCCTCTCCTTGTGAGCTCTAATCTAAGCCATGGTTGGATTCTCTAGCAAAGAAAATACTTCATAATCTTCCTCAACAGCCTCCCACAAATCGTAGGCCTCCAAATAAGCCTGTATTTTCACTGCCCATGCTTGATAATTTTCTCCGTCGAAAACTAGCGGAGCCATAGAAGAAAAAGAACCTGCATTCTCCATTGTTTGAATGGTATTTTGCAGCCACAAATTTGGATAAACACTCAGAGAAAAAACTCACAAGTCCCGTAAGAAGTAAGGCTCTGATACCAATTTGTAGATGTTTACAGAGGAAAAACATACAACAAATAGAGAGGAAAAGAGATCTGTAATTTTGAAAGATGACTTACAGAACAGGTTATCATCTCTATCTAATATTCTTGATGTGATAACAAGATTGTCAAGTTCAAGGTCTAAAGAGAATGATCCAGTGCTGAATGCCTATCAAGCAACAAAGTTTCAAGGTGAGATTTTAAACATGAAGCAGGAGAACAATAAATTAGCAGGTGAACTCGAAGTAAGCATTGAATGTATCCGGAAACTCCAAGATGAGATTTAGAGCACACTGTCAAACTTGGACGAAGAACTTGGTCTGAAAAAAAAACCCAACAGCGCCTCGATTCAAAATTCCCCTGAGGTTCTTGTTTGGAGTGAAGTTGAAGAGGCAGATGCCGTCAATATTTTCCTGTGTAAATCCAGCATTGCAAAAACAGTACAGTGATTTATAACAGCACCGAGATAGATGCCTTTTTAACAGCAGTAGGCAGATATATGTCTTTTTTTCCCCTCTTTCCTTTTATCTTACTTGTAATCAAATTTTTATAGTTGGAAATTTATTGAAGGAGAAAAGGTGTGTTGCCTTTGTTGAGTAGAATACCAAATCTTCTCGTACTTGAAAGCATTACCAGGTTCCTTCTTTCTTTGTTGTTTCTTCAAACTATACGAATCTTTCTTTAAGACCTGCTTTCACATATTGAATAACTTTACTTCAAGTAATTTGAATACATGGACTTAAATAAGGTACCCTTGTTCTCATTTTCATTAAATTGCGACGAAATGTCATACATCAATTTTCCCGATCCAATCTCAGTTCTCTGAATTTTTAGCACAACGTTTTGGAAACACCAAAAACATAGATTCTAATCAAGTATCCCAGAAAACATATAAAAGATATGCCAAAATAACTTACTAGAAACATCTGGAAATATTCAATCCTTGTCAAGGGAACATATGAAAGAATTTGAACTGTCACCTAATTATAGACAAGACTTTTGGAGAAAAAATTTACAAAGTTGAGGATAAAAGTCAACAAAACAACTGGGACGAATTAGATATTACATATAGAGCTGGTCCAGACAGTAAACCTATTTTACTCTCCCCCGTGCTCAGTTCCCAACTGTGTGTCACCTAAATCTCCTTCCTCAACTATCTTTGAACACCACCTTACATGTCACAGGTGCTGGACCTTGACCACTAGTGTTTTCAGCTGCCCATTCATTTTTAGTGTTCTCATTTTTATTGCTGGGAGACTCTTGACTTGGGATTAGTTTTTCTTGGATCCAAATTCTTGAAGCTTTACTCTCTCCTCCAAGTTCTTGACCTTCAACCTTCGCTGTCAACCGGTTGCCTGAATCAAAAGTTGGACCATTTTGGACCTGCTGTTGTGGTGTATTCGGCAATGAAGCAACTCGAATAACTTCAATTTTCTCACTCCTTGCATTAGACAGAACAACAGTTTGATTTTCTAGGATAACAACTGCTTTAGATTTTACTCCCAGCACGACGGTTGCTGGAGAAGATGTAGGGGCACTGGGAACCCAAATGAAGCATTGGTTCTGGATGACACAGTCGCTGGTCTAGGTTGAACTGCAGGTGATGCAGATCTTAGAGCCTGCAATTGCTGGTTCCAGACTGTGAGGCATGAAAGAGGCCTGCGGGGTGGGACACCAGGCCAGTTCGAATGAAATGTACATTACTGGGCAAACCATTAAAGCTACTTGGCACTGATGATTTAACTGCAGGCGTTCCTCCAGGCATGATATGGACGCCTTTTTTAGACTCTGCAGCCTTTTGCAGTGAGGCAGCAACACCTGAATGGGCAACAATGGGGGAGCTTGCAGCCATAGCAGCAGCTTTGGCCATTGGATCTGGGCTAATAGAAGGCTTCGCTAATGGATTTTTTGGGATTATAGGTTTTGAAGGTACTAAATCTTGCTGATGCTTAAATTGTGGACCGCCTGATGCAATATCAGCAGCATCAATATGTGAAGAGTTACTAGGTCCACCACTTAAATTTGGCCCAGCTGAAACGATACCACAACCTAGGTTTAAATTAAAGCTTTCATGAATGAATGAAACAACTATGAAAGACTTAATCAGAATCTTCACACAATGCAGGAAAATAGAATTTGCTACTAAAATTTAACTCCTAAATCTCAGCTTAGCAAAGAACTGTTGTTTCTGAAGGTATTTGAAATGCAGACATTACTAATTGGATTGTAAAATCCTTTTTTTAAAAGAACGGTTACATTGATTGTCCAATATTTCTTGGAAACGGAAGTAAACAAACTCAATAGACCAAATACAGTGGACACCAATACATCTGCAAAGACCTAGTCCTTGGTTTTGCATAGCACAACCTACACCAACAAATCAAAGGATTTTTATATTTTAATTTAACATCACAATTAAATTTTAAACAATGTATTCAACTTATCATATGATGCACTATCAAGTCCATAACAGAAGAATCCAACAACAACAATAAGATGAACAAGCTAACTCAAGAACTACAAGATGAGCAACAAGGTGCTAGTGAACCGAAATAGGCCACACCCGGCTTCACTAGACTTCAAAATTACAATGACAACAAGATGAAAGATTACAAAGAGTACAATGTTAACAACAAGAACAACAAATGGAAGCAACTATAGTGAATAGAAATCAGCCCCACACGTCTTCACTAAGTTACTGCAATAGTTTCAAGCGTACAAAAATGCAAGATAGTAACTTGACACAAAGATATCCTAGAACCTATGAACCCTAACTTGAAGAAAGGACCCTAAGACCCAAAGATTTCAGCACCAAGTTCTTACTTAGACCAAGAGGAACTCATGAACCTAAGATCTCAAGTTTCTAGCCAAGAAACAACACAAGTGTAACTACACTTTGTTGGACAGATTTCAGGTTCTACTCTCAAGAACAAGAGAGAGAAATGTTCAATGTTACAAGACTTGTTGTTGTGAAATATGAAGTATGAACTAAGTGCTGAAAATAACCCTACTAGCATCTATTTATATTACACACAAAATGAAGGACAAATGGCCCTCCTACCCTTCAATTATGGGGCGCCCTTGGAGTGTAATTTATTACACTTCAAGGCTCCTCTTCATACTTAAAAACATTTAAGCTCTTTGGTGGATCAAGTACCAATTCACACACGGCCATTTGCATGAACTTGGCTTGTAGTTTTTGTAACTCCCGAGCTTGACTTCATGTGAATGGTCGAGAACGTATTGAACAGCTTTGTACACCCGTATGATCCTCTCCATCTTGAGAGGAATTTGACCTCAAATTTAGCATTTGGTCATTCTCAACCGCATCCACTAGAGAAAGATCACACACGTTGGAAATGTTGTGCACTTGGTATTCCGGGGAAAGGTCAATCTTGTAGGCATTATCATTGATCCGTTCAAGTACTTGGAATGGTCCATCGCCTCTTGGCATCAATTTGGATTTTCTTTGAGATGAAAACCTATCCTTCCTAAGGTGAACCCACACCCAATCTCCTGGTTCAAAAATGAGTTTCTTTCTTCCCTTGTTGACTCTCCTTGCAATGTCTTGATTTTTCTTCTCAAGTCGAAGCCGCATTGTAACACCCCGTAAAAGTCGTGCATGGATTAACCTTTAATAGAGTGCTCTTAGACTTAAGAACTTGAAAAAATTTTCTAAGTGTAACTTCGAGTCATTTTAGCTGGCAACCTTCGGGATACAACTTCTCAACCTTCCCGACCTTCATTTTTAGATTTTCAAGTTGCGTTACGATCGGGCAATCTCATAGTACATCTCGGATAAGTTTTGGAATTTTTCGGAATGCATAAGGCTGCGTTTGGATTTCAAAACAGTAGCAAAACGCAAAGCCTGTTGCCCAGTTTTTTTTTCCAGCATTTCAGGGTCAACTTCAAACGATCATAACTCCCTGTATATAATGAACTGTGTGAGCTATAATATATCAAACGAAAGATCTTTGAGTCTTATTTCCAATGAAACTGGTTTCATCCAAATACAACATCTAAGTAAAGAGTTATATCCGTTTTACTTCAGCCTGTCAGTTTGTCAACTGAGGGATAGTTTCGACTTTTCTTGTTTTCTTAGGGGCATTTTAGTCATTTCACCTCACTCCTAATTCGTCTATAACATCTGATTCAGCTCCAAATTCAGCAAAATATACCCCTTTTCTCTAATTTTCTCTCAAGAATACCCTTTAGGGTTTCAAACAAAATCTCAAATAACTCAAGATTCAACCGTAGAAAATTCAAATTGGTTCCGTAGTTGTGTTCACCATCTCGAAAGCTTCGAGAAGCACCCCATGGTTATGTAAGGAGGATTCTAAATACAAGAGTCCATTGTTAAGATATGAATATTGTTTATTCTTGATTCTTATCCATGAATAAGTATTGATAAAGAATTATGAGTATTGTCTTGATGTTGGAAGATAACTAGAAACATAGTTATGAATTGTTGTGTATAAATTGTTAGTAGTAAGTTATGGAAGTTGCTGTATTGGATTATGAAAAATGAATTGTGGTGATATATCATTATATTAGTGGTTATGTATGCCTAGTGATCATGTTGGTATTGGATGGTGATTAAGAAGGGAAATAAAGGCTAAGAGTGATGTTGAGGGATATTTCATGAAAATGCATGATATGTGAATGTAATAAGAGTATAAGAGGATGTATGTAGTACTCTTATTGATGAGCTAAGGGATTACTTCCTAGACATTAATTGGTGAAGTTAATACCTAAATGGTAAGGTTTGGTTGCTAATACTAGTTTGCCACAAATGACTTATTGTAGATAAGTGTTCGAAGAGTACGGGAAGTCACTTGTATTGAAGTGGTTATATCAAGGTATGTAAGACATACTCTATCTACTCTTTGGCATGAATAATGACCCATGACACTCTCAAGTAGGCTTCCAACATTGTCCTACGGCACATGACACATAATAACATCATATGATCTTCGACACTACCAATTGAACTTGTTTTCACTTTTAAGATGTTCGGCTAGTCAAAAAAAAATATCCATATACTATTGTTGACTCCGAAATGGTTTAATGAGGTATCCCTGATTCTCTACTCCATTTTCATGATATTGATTACCTATTTACATGTTTTTCCTATTGAAGTATCATGGTTTCAAGTTCCATAAAGTGTGACCACAAAGTAACCAATCTCAAAGATTAATTGAATTAAGAAATGGAATGTCTATATTTTAAATTGATGATATGATGTATTATATTAGTACCACTGATCAGTTGGTCATTGTATTATAAAGATTATATATATATATGCTAAAAAAATGGAATGTCTATATTTTAAATTGATGATATGATGTATTATATTAGTACCACTGATCAGTTGGCCATTGTATTATAAAGATTATGTATATATATGCTATTCCAGGGGTGGTCCCTGATGTATTGTATTAGTACCACTGATCAGTTGGCCATTGTATTATAAAGATTATGTATATATATGCTATTCCAGGGGTGGTCCCTGATGTATTGTATTAGTACCACTGATCAGTTGGCCATTGTATGACATATGTTATGTATTGATAACGATTACGGGAAGTAATGATATGAAAGTAATGTGCAGGTATCCCATCAGTTCTTTTAAGTGTGGTCTACTCATACTGTTTATTCACTGGTATCTGGGTTCTGTTGATCTTTTGTATCTCATGTTGATACTCCCTGCCTTACATACCCAGTACATATTTCCGTACTGATGTCCCTCACGGGGGACCTGCATTCATGCCTGCAGGAACAGGTACTTCAGGTCGTACACCTCCGCAGTAAGAGCCAGGACATTCTATTGTTAGTGGTGAGCTCCAGTTGTTTCGGGGCATCCCAAGTCGTCTCTATATGAACCTTTGGTATTTGTATAAAAGTCTTTTGTGGGCGGGAGTTCGTCCCGACCCCAACTCAGTTGTGTATCTATGTAGAGGCTTTTGTAGACATATTGTACAGCCATAGGAGTGTTTGGTTGATAGACGTGATGGCTCTGACGGCCAATTACTGTTCATATATATATTTATGCGTGTCTGCTGGGTTGATACAGGTACTGTTTTCTTCTATTTATAATGAAGTGCTGCCCAAATTTCTAATTTTCATAAGTAATGTAAATGTGAAAGTATAGGTTATGAACGGGTTCTCCCGGGCCTCCTCGGCTACGGGTGCCAGTCCGCTCCAATGGGATTTGGGGTGTGACACGCATCTTCTCATGTAACTTCTTCATTGAATCTGCCCGCTTGCTTCCATCTAAGCTAATCATAACATCACTAGGCAAAGGAGTTAAATCCAAAGGGGTAAGGGGGTTGAGGCCATATACGCACTCAAAGGGAGTCATTCCTGTACTTGAGTGTATGACACGGTTATATGCAAACTCAATCAATGATAGGTATTCCTCCCAAGAAGTCAATTTTCTTTTAACCAAAGGAGCACTTTTCTAGATTTGCATACAACCTTTCCTTTCTAAAGACATCAAACACACATTTTATATGCTTCACACGCTCATCTATTGACTTACTATAGATCAAGACATCATCAAAGTATACAACAACAAACTTTCCAACAAATGGCTTCATCACATAATTCATTAGCCTCATAAAAGTACTTGGAGCATTTGTTAGGCCGAATGGCATAACCATCCATTCATAGAGACCAAATTTGGTCTTGAAAGCGGTTTTCCATTCATCACCGGGTTGCATTCTTATTTGGTGATAGCCACTCCTTAAATCAATCTTGGAAAATAAACACGAACCATTCAATTCATCAAGCATATCATCTAACCTAGGGATAGGGTGACGATATTGTACCGTAATCTTATTGATGGCTCGGCAGTCCACACACATACGCCATGTTCCGTCTTTCTTAGGCACTAGTAATACCGGAACCACACACGGACTCATGCTCTCTTTGATATACCCTTTGTTGAGGAGTTCCTCAACTTGACGTTGCAATTCTTTGATGTCCTTAGGGTTGCTTCTGTAAGCCGGCTTGTTTGGCAATTGTGAGACTGGCACAAAGTCAATTTGATGCTCAATTCCCCGAAGCGGGGACAATCCTTGCGGAAGTTCTTTTGGAAATACATCTTCATAATCCTATAACACACAAGAAATCAAAGGAGAAATGGAAGAATTAGTGGGGTTAGTGTTAAAATAATGAGCCAAAAGAAGCATAGGCGTGCCCACATCATAATCCAAGAAGAGTTCCTTCTTTTTAGCCAACATCACCATGTTTTTTTGCCCATTTGACGTTGAAGCAGTCCCGGAAAACCCTACTGCCCCACTCACGGTTTTCTCCTCCTTTTTACCATTTTCGGGTTTCTTTCCCTTCTCCTTCAACTCCCTCATCTTTTGATGTAATTCGTTCACTTGTGACTGCAAAAGAGGATAAAGAGTAACCTTTCGACCATCCTTCTCAAGTGAATATCGGTTGGACCTCCCATCATGTTTGGTATACCTATCATATTACCAAGGTCTACCTAAAAACAAATGACATTCTTGCATTGGTATCACATCACAAAGCACTTCGTCTTGGTAGTTTCCTACCTTAAACCATATCACACATTGCCTCCTGACCTTCAATTCGCCGCATTCGTTCAACCATTGCAACTTGTAAGGGATAGTATGAAGTGTAGTTAGTAATTTCAGAAAGTTCATCATAGCAACACTAACGACATTCGCACAACTACTACTATCAATCACCAAAGTGCACACATTCCCCTTTACAAGGCATTTAGTATGGAATTGATTTTTCCTTTGGCTAGGGTTGCCTATTGCCTTACTAATCATAGCGTGTCTAACTACAAAGTTTGAAACCTCACACTCCCCTTCTTGTGGATAAATAACTTCACCATCATCATTATCATCATTAAGTGGCCTATTTTCAATTTCCTCTCCATCTTGAGGCTCGTCCTCATCCTCCTCTTTTTCAAGACCCACCTCCTCACAAAGGTAATACAATCTCCCTTCCCGTAGGATCACGTTGCGTCGATTTGGACATTCATTGGATTTATGTCCCCAACCTTGGCACTTGAAATAGTGGAATCCTTTTGGGTTAGGATACTTGTGAACTTCTTGTTTTGGAGGAATTTTGTGGACTGTTTTGGGCTCGGGCATCCTTGTAGTGGCGGGTTGGTCCTTGTTTTTGGGCCAACCCAAAGAGGATTGAACCATATCCTTGCTTCTAGGTCAATATTTTAAGCTCAACTTTAGATCTAGACACCTTTAGTGTTGGTGAGAAAGAAACCAACACTAGGAACACTCTAAACAAGCAAAATACTACAAGCTCTAGTAAAAGAAAAAAAAAAAAATCTCGGCCCACACAACAATACCAACACAATTTTCGGCCAAGAACACAAAGGTGGCAGATTTGACTGTTTTTGGAATTTTTAGATTTCAGTTTTTTTTTTTTTTTTTTTTTTTTTAGTTTTCAAGTCTCAAGCCCAAGATTGATCTTGTTAGAACAAAATCAAAGATGAATCTGATACCAAATGATGCACTATCAAGTCCACAACAGAAGAATCCAACAACAACAACAAGATGAACAAGCTAACACAAGAACTACAAGATGAGCAACAAGGAGCTAGTGAATTGAAATAGGCCACACCCGGCTTCACTAGACTTCAAAATTACAATGATAACAAGATGAAAGATTACAAAGAGTACAATGTTAACAACAAGAACAACAAATGGAAAGAACTATAGTGAATCGAAATCAGCCCCACACGTCTTCACTAAGTTACTGTAATAGTTTCAAGAGTACAAAAATGAAAGATAGTAACTTGACACAAAGATATCCCAGAATCCATGAACCCTAACTTGAAGAAAGGACCCTAAGACCCAAAGATTTCAGCACCAAGTTCTTACTTAGACCAAGAGGAACTCATGAACCTCAAGATCTCAAGTTTCTAGCCAAGAAACAACACAAGTGTAACTACACTTTGTTGGACAGATTTCAGGTTCTACTCTCAAGAACAAGAGAGAGAGAAATGTTCAATGTTACAAGACTTGTTGTTGTGAAATATGAAGTATGAACTAAGTGCTGAAAATAACCCTACTAGCATCTATTTATATTACACACAAAATGAAGGACAAATGACCCTCCTACCCTTCAGTTATGGGGTGCCCTTGGAGTGTAATTTATTACACTTCAAGGCTCCTCTTCACACTTAAAAACATTTAAGCTCTTTGGCGGATCAAGTACCAATTCACACACGGCCATTTGCATGAACATGGCTTGTAGTTTTTGTAACTCCCGAGCTTGGATTCGTGTGAATGGTCGAGAACGTATTGGACAGCTTTGTACACCCGTATTATCATATGACACACTTGCACCCTTTAAAAACCTCAATCTAGGCAGTATTGCCTGATTGCTTTTTTACCATCCTCTCACAGTAGTGTGTAAGCAGACATATCGTCAGTATGGATGACACAGAGTTAAAAGAATTACCATTAGTGCTGGTTGGACAAGCTGCTCTTAAATTATCCCCGAAAGCCATGGACATTGCATGACGAGCCGCAAGCTGAGCCTCCGACAGTTGTGAGGCATTTCTGGCCATGTTCCGCTTTCTAATAATTGCCCACCTCTGCACCAAGATAAACTCCATTATCTTTTAAAGTAGATTTATATTGCAGATACTGGTACAAGATCTTGCAACAGACAGAAATATTTTTACAAGTTCTGTTAACTGCATTCTTAAAATCTAATTCATGCTAATTACTTAGGGATCTCATTCATTTTCCAGCATCTGAACCCTTTCACCATAATTACTTTTTTTTTAGAAGGTATTTCACCATAATTACTTAGCTCCATTACAGCTTTTATTTAAACCAAAATAGTCAATAAATCATTCCAGATTATATCTTCTTCACATACTTGAGGAAATTCATTACTAACGTCGAGGAAGGCAATAATGAACAACAGCTACTGTTCAAACACAGATTAATTGGTAGCGAAACTGGACAATATCTTTTCTAGTCATTACAATTTGATGCACTTAAGAAGGCATAATTATTTGGATGAGATCCATGTAGTAAATAGAAACTGCATGTAACCCAAAGATTATTGTTTGTTTAACTCCATGCTGAGGATTTATCTATATAATAAGAGACTGAATGTGTCCTCTATCAAAACTACTTTCATCAAACAAAGCAAATGAGTAAGGAAAAGTTCCCAAGCAATGCAGAAGAGCGCAAACTTGTACAGACTCCCGTTAAGGACACGATCAAAAGAGTCTGCTTCTAAGGGCAGCCCGGTGCACTAAAGCTACCACTATGCGCGGTGTCTGGGGAAGGGCCCCACCACAAGGGTGTATTGTACGCAGCCTTGTGGTAAATTGAGAATGGTAACATGTTATATATGCAGCACAAAGTCAGTGCTAGAGCCATCTATACCTATATATATATTATTAAGCATTTAAAAATAAACCTGAGAAAGTTGTGAAGCTGTTCTGTCACCCTTAAAATCCGCTTTCAATATACTTGCCCAGTTCTTTTCACCACACTTTTGTACTGCAGCAATGAGCTCCATATCTTCAGCTGCAGACCACGGTTTTCGTCTTCGGCGAGGATGATAGCTGGCTGTACCTGGTCCACTGGTGTCCAAACCCTCAGCAGCTGTGACAGAAGGAAGTGGTTGCATTTGTACAGTAACCGGGAGTGTAAGTTTTGCCCCATATGCTGAAATACCATGGAATGAATTTTCTGCAGCAGTTCCAGATGTTTGCCTATTGGGCATGCTTATAGTCAATGGAGCCTCAATTGTATTTCCATCTGACATATTTGTATCACATGGAGCCCCAGAAGCAAATAATACCTGTCAAGCCCAAAGCAAGACAAACTGAACGTATGAAAAATGAGAGAAACATACATGTCAACCAGTAGGAGTATGCACTTAAGGGAGGAGGGTGGCATTCTAGCTACTCAACTAAAAGCGAGTGCTACAGTGCTACGGAAGGAATTATATTCCGTGGTTCTTAAACCCACTTATGTTTTTCATCATATATATAAAGGACAAATTTGAGACCCTTGATATGTGAATGTAAAGCCATCAGAGTTCATTGACTTAAGAACTTTAGCAGTCATCATTCGAGAAATAGGGTAAACCTTCACCTAGAAGCATAGTATGATGCAGAAATCAAATGCTTAATTTATTACAAGTTAAAGCTGTCCAGCTCTTTGGTTGACCAAAAAACCTTAAAATGAAGCCACTTTAAAAACAATTTAGAAAAATGGAAGGAGCTAACCATTCTTGTGCTTACCTTCACACAGGCTGCAGCCTCTAATGAAGTCTCATTGCTTATAGGAGGAAAAGCTTCCAAATCAGATTCTAGATCACTCTCATCATCCTGTCATCCAAAAAAGAAACATGAAATCAGAATATAAACAAATTCCCAATGTAAGTTCAGAAAACTTAAGGTGGATCATTCACCACAGCGACCAACAGATAATGGAAATCAACCACCACATCAGTTAGCACTTAGCACGATGTAGTACTTGGGAATATATGTCAACTTAATGCCTTTTAACACAGATCACAGTAAACACAAGATTTTATGCTATATTATTTTCTGCTGTCACTTACTGAGTAGACAATACTAAATTAGTAAGAAGAAATACATTTCAGGTTCGTACAAATGACGCTGCTCACAACCTCGCAGATTTATTATCCCAAGCTTTATATATGCACAAAGTTGCCCCCAATTTATCCACAAAATCAAATGATTCCCGCAATTTAATTCCCAACTTTGAGAAGGGAAACAAACCACCAAAAAAGAGCATGCCTTCCATGCAACACTAACAAATATACAAGAAGAACAAGCATTTGACGGTATACAGAATATAGAAGCCAACACTAGAGAAAAGGGAGAAATACTAAGCAGCGCGAAAATACTTTTCTCAAATCTGAACTCCTCTCATCATCTTCTCTCAAATTTAACAACATACAAGCTCAAGGAGCACCTTCACATCATGAACTTAAAAGGGGACAAAAGAAACCTACTCCATTAGATAAATTTCATGGTTCAATGTAACATGTATTAACTTTTCCAAACATGTCAAATTTCATATGGATACACTGAGGGAGAAAGAGTAGGGAAACCACATTTCTGACCAACAGGGTGGGGGTTAGAAGGCGGAGTGTACCAAATAACTACGCCTCGATCCCGAACTGATTGGGGGTTTGCTGAATCAAAAAAAGAAAATAAAAACTGCAATAATTCGATTAAATACCCTGTAGTTCCTCAAAAGCATGCATATTCCCCCCCCCCCCCCCCCCACACCCACCCACATAGTCATAGAGGTAGTAAAGAACATCTTTTGACAGTTGGGCTAACCAGAGGTTGAGCATCATCATCCACTTTATCAAGCAATACTTGGCGATAAGACAAATGGAGCCACACCATCTGGTACTCTCTAGCATTGGTAATCCCAGTAGTAGTCTTCTTCACCAATTCATTCCAATCGATTTTCCAATCTTTAACTTGTGCCACCTGTTGCAACAGTGTCAACATTGTCATTGCTGTGTATCTTCAAAACCCATTTCACAAATACGCATATTATTCAGCAAACAATAATACAACAACAACATACCAGGTGAAGTCTCACAAGTGGGGTCTAGGGAGGGTAGAATGTATGCATACCTTACCGTGGAGGTAGAGAGGCTATGTACAAAAAAAAAGAAGAAAACATAACAACTACCAAGAGAAGCAACGCAAAGCCTACAAGAAAGTAACAATAACAACAACAAAATAATACCATAATCGTAACACAATAAATAAACAATAAACAACATATGATGATAAACATCAAAATCAAGAACTACAAGAATAAAGATTGTACAACAACAAAGCAAACAATACAAACACATGAAAACATATATGCATATATACATACACTCATGTATATGTAAAAAAACAAAACATACATACATATATACAACAGTAAAAGCAAAATTTGAAGAAGAAAACAAGTAAAAATAAAAAACCAAAAAGAATCTTGAAAACATAAAAAAAAAAAGATGATACCTTTGTAAGAGAGTGGACATGTCATGTTCACTAACAAAGACCCTTTTCTTGAACTTCCTTTTCTCCATCATTTTCTCTACAATTCTTTAAAGGGGTTTTAGAAGAGAGTAAAAAAGAGAAACCCCATGGGGAAGTATTTTGGGCAAACGGAGAAGGTGGCAGCAATAACGGGTCACACAGAGAACCCAGTCCAAGTGAAACTGTTAAAGAGTGTTTGATTTCAAGATTAGTTATGCCGAGATTTATTATCTTGCTATTATTTTTTAATAATTATTTCTAAAAATATATTATTTGTTTATAAAAATATCCCTTACATTATTTAACTTAATTATTTTTGATTGGAACACAAATAGATGATACTAATCCTACCAATCATATGAATGAAAGTAGTGTATTGCACCTACTTTCGTTCATATGCTTTCCTTCCCATTCTTACAACTGGCGGATTTTATTGTAGAACAACTAATCCAGCACAGGCAAATTTTGCATATAAAATGCAAATGTCACTCACTGGAAATAAATAAAGGGTGTAAGGTTTTGCCCAGAAGCTATAACACATATTATTCTCGTCAAGCTTTCATGGCGAAACTGCTTAAAATTTTTGCGTTTGTCGTAGTGATCAACATTTCAATTCAAATGCTTAACAATGACTTATAACTACGACAAGGCCTATACTAGATTTCAATTCTTAACAGTGCTTAACAATGCTTAACAATCAACATTTCAATTCAAAAATGGATTAACAAATTACTATGACAAGGCAACAACTGGAGTACAACTAAGATATAACTAGTAGATGTAATGCCTGAGTAAAGCTAGTTAAAAGTCCAACAACTAAATAATAAAAATAACAAATTGGTAGTTAAATTTATCTTTGGCTGAAAAATTAGTTATAAGAAGCTAATATGGATTTGTGAGTTTGGAGTAATTTTATTCTTTTATAATTTTATCCCAAAGATAAATTATGGTGGGATTGTTATCCCATCAAATATGTAGATAACTTATTCCGGTATTATTTATTAACCTCGGAATAAGTTATCCTGAATATTGCCAACTAAACATGCATTAAAACTTTTATCCCTGTTATAAATATATTAACATATGTAGTGAATGTCCACTTTATCATATATATATATAGTGAATGTCAACTTTACCATATATAGTGAATGCCTATTTATGGAAAAGTTAAAAACCCCAAAGTTAATTTTCCCCTATATATAAAAGAATTTTTCTTCATTGTAATTAACGTATCAAGAAATCCTCCAAGATAAATAAAAAAGTCTCCTCTCTTCTCTCTCTTCTTCTTTGTTCTTTATTATTTTATAATACGTTATCAGCACGAGACTCTGCCAAACAAGATGAGATTATAAATCTAAAAGTAATTTCAAGATTAGTAATTCCTTATATTATCTATCTTTTGCTACTAATAATATAATTATTGTTGGATTTGAGGAAAAATAATTGATTTGAAATCATTTATGATTTAAATTTATTCATCAAGAACAATATTATCTAAAGGGATGATAATATGTTGAGTTCAAGTCCCATTGATTTATGCCTAAGACGCCTTTATATGGATAAGACGTTGAGTTTGAATCTCAATGCACCATATTGATGATATAATGATGGCTAAAGTAAAATAATGTGATTTTTGTGAAAAGTCATGAAAACATGTCCCATTGAATATGCTTCATTCCATAAAGTGAATGCAGTAGCAATATACGATAAGTCTGAAAGATGACAATTTGCTCCATTCTTGAAGTGAATGTGGTAGTAATATATCATATACTTTGAAAGATACGTATGCCTTGATGTGCTTCTGAAGTAGCAATATCATGAAAGAGATTAAAAGTTATCGTAATTTGATACGCTTAACGCACGGTTATATTTTATTCTTGGAGAATGAGAATTTTAATTTTTATAAGTATAGATCCATTTCCAAGGATGACTGTGATAATATTCAGAAAATCTTTTCAATACAGACGTGCACTTGGTTGTGGTGGCCTCACAACTAACCTCTGAAAGAGGCAGAATAACTGAGAAAAGTTATTTTGAATAGTAATTCTGAAATTTATTCATGTAATAGTAAATCTGAAATTTACTAAAGAAAGTACATGTCCAGGTAAACTCGGTCTTTACTAGTATAAAAGTTCATAAGTTGATGTGAACGATTGTGACATCTTGTAGATATGCATATTGAGTATTAGACATGTATTGAAGAACTAGAAGATTCTTCAAGAATTATTTATGTTGCTTGCTCTCGTGATAAGTTAGTTGGACCAACTAATGTTGGGATTTGATCCCTTAAAATCTGAAAAATATAAAAGGTGAATAAGGGCTCGTTCACCTATCATGTTATATGTTGAAAAGATTCATCAATAAGATGATCACATGTACATTCTTTGTCAACCTGCGTTTGACATTCACAAAGTTGTTTTCTTAATAAAATTGAGTTAATAGCATAACTTTCAGATTGTGTAATCAAGAAAATCTTATTGATGGTGGTTTGACATTAAATGCCTTCGATAAATAGCTAAACCATTACTAAGGAGAACAAATCCACATGTGTTGGTCTGAAGTATGACATATTGCATACAATATGATAAAGTTATAGACGCTCGATATGATAAAGTAAGGGAGAAGGATTACAAGACTAAATATTCAAGGCCTGTCTTGAAAACTTTGTATCCTATGGAGGATGAAGCAGCGAAAAAAATACACTAGAAAAATATTTCAGATTTTTCAAGAAGAACTAATTCAGTCTTAAAAATTTGTCTCTGAAAAGTTTGAGGTTAAGGATGGAATAAATGTTTATAAAGTGCATCAGCTTCAAAGACAAAAGCCGACATATGGTCAGTTTGAATCTTGCATTGAAAAAAGCTGTTTGTTCATGCCACAAATTTGAGTTCATGGGAATTTTAGGTAGACATGTACTAATGGTATTCATAAAGAAACAGATTCTCTCACTTTCAACACATTATTTGTTAGATCGATGGACTAGAAATGTAACCAAAGAAAAAGCTATTGACCATCCGAGTGAAATAACTAATGTGAAGCCTTCTACTTTGTGGTTTAATAACATCATGATGCATTCTATGGGGCTAGCTAAACAAGCTACAAGGTCTGAAAAATATTATCTGTTCGCACATTAAAGATTGTTGCAATTGTGTAGAGAACTTGATGAACTTCCTTATGAATCTTAGGAAGATTGTGTACCGAATGATCAAGTTGGTGAGAGATATTGTGAAATGAATCAAGTTGGTGAAAAGGATTGTGAAATGAACTCATGTGAACAAAGTCAGGATGTTACTCTATTTGACCCTCCAGTAGTGGTAACTAAAGGACGTTCGGAATCTTTGAGAAAGAAATATGCTTTAGAAGTTGCTCAGAAGGCCAAAAAAATTTCTTCTCAGAAGAATAAAAAAGTTTGTTCTCAGAAAATTCAAAAAGTTCCCTCTCAGAAGCCAAAAAGGCGAACAAAAAATATGAAACTTAACAAAAAGGAGACGAGGTAATTTTCATTAACACCGCATATTATTTTTATTTCACATTACTTGTATAATAACTTTTAAAATTCATATGTAGTTCAAACTCTAATGTCGAAGCTGAACAAAAAAGTACAACAACATCTAACGAGGCTAATGCAATGGTAACAAACTTATAATATCTTTATATTAGTTGACTTATTTGCATGTACCTTTTTCTCCAACTAATTTGTCATTTGATTTACTTTTATCAAGGGTATATTGAGAGCACTGATTATGCTTATGCCGCCTCATTTACGGTAAAAGACTCCTCTTACCTTGATCTTATCGTTTATACATTGTTTACATGTTGTGGTGTGTGCTTAAGAATTTTAACTTTCCTTTCAGGATTTGATGAAAGCTGCTTCAGCTCCGTACCAACAATATCATCTTAATTCATGAGTAAGAAGATAAGAGGATCTGGAGCTTTAGAATACAAAAAAATGAAGAAGGAACAACTCTAGACTTCAAACTATTGATTTTTGTTGTTTTTCAATTTTGAATAGTCAACTTTATTGAACGTGATAAATCAATTTTGTAGTTTTGTTGAACAAGGATTTGGGTTAAGTCATTTTTGTTGAACGTGATAAAATTCTCTGATTGTTTCGTAGTTTGTCAACTATTTTGAGTCAAAGATTTTATTTCACATTATGTGTGAAAATGGATAAGCTTTGTGTTATTTGATTGCTGAAAGACTACAACCTATTTGAGCTTTGCTGGTAGCCTTCTGGTTGCTTGTTCCCACTTAGAACTGCTACATTTCGGTACACTAATTCACGGTTTTGTGCTTACAAATGGCTTAGAAACAGTTATGTCTACACGGGTTTCCCTAGTTTCATTTTACATGAATTGTGAAAAATCAGAACTGACACGATATCCGTTTGACAGGACAGAAGATAAATATGTGGTCCTGAAATGTCCTGGTATTTTTTTTGGCCAGATTTAAGGTCTGGGGTTCTGTCGAACAATTGAGGCAAAAGATGAAGGAATTAGGCTTGCAAAAAAAAAATTGGTTGCAGTTGAATCGAAATAGGAGGAGTATAGGTCATTCTTCAACGTGCAATACAGGTGAATTCTGTGCAAAAAAGTTAACGCTGTATGAGAATGAAGAATACATGTAAATGTATAAGTATATGGATTACTCTTTATGCACTAATGTCTAGGAAATCAAAGCTTTCTGTAAATGTTTTAGGTACTATATAAATTTATTTTTAGATAAGATTATTTAAGTTACATACCTCATTAAATATCACACTAATATAATCCCACACTTAATTCCTTTTTCCTTTTAATATAAATACCAACATGATTCTGCTCTTAAAAAAGACTATGTATCTGCCTGTAGTAACGTATGAAGGAGAAGAGAATGTGAGTGGTTATTATGGAATAAAAGGCAGTGGTTACTATAGAATAAAAGGCAGGCCGGTGGACTAAAGCTACCGCTATGCGCGGTGTTTGGAGAAGGGCCCCACCACAAGGGTGTATAAGAAAATTCAAATACAAGGGAGGAGGAAAAGTTTATAACTTTTGTGTGGGAGAAGTGGAACGAAATGCTCAAATTATGAGCATAAGTGTACAGCAAACCATTTCACCCCATACCCATGCAAGAGCATTGACTCTTTGTTATAGAAGAGGTTACGGATGCCATAATGCCAATGTTAAGCAAGAGACAAGGCTGCTCTTCCTTTGACCTCCCACTTGCACTTACTATGAGCCATACAAAGCTATTTTTTAATGTAGAGGTGGAGGCAATTAACCTTTAATACGTTTATGGAATTTTGCTTTCATCACAACAAGCTGCCCCACCCCACCAAAAGAAAAAAGATAAGATGGCAGAAGGAATATTTTTGGCGCTTCATATAGCAACACACATGATTAATGCAACTCTTGTTTTCTGGTGCATAGGAGTTGTTACTAAGGTTGGAGGAGCATTTACTTTGGCTTGGTCTATAATACTTCTACCAGCAAAGCACGATGTCATTTGAAAAAGGTCTGTGGATATAAACTAAAAAAAAAGTGATTCACGATTCACGATTGAATCACGATTCATGACTATCAGCTCAAACCTTATGTATGTATTGACATGCACCAAACATGTAAGTTTTATTGATAAATAGTTACAAAATGGTGCCACAAGAAGTACAAAGATCTGGACATGTATTACATTACATACAATCTTTTATATTTAGGATATTTTTCCTTCATACAATAATACAAATTTTGAATACATTTATAATCCTTCATTCCGAAATGTTACAGCGCCGGCTGTTACGTCCAAAGTTGTATACCACTGCCATAGTGTCGTTAGGTCCAAAGTTGATATCTTCACTTTAGATGCACTATTTTTGAAGAATCCGATACGCACCCATTGACATTCTTGAAGAGTCTAAGCAATATAGCCTCCAACTGATGAATAGGCTCTTAAAGCTTTGCGTTGCTACTCAGATGAGGAGGAAGCAGGAGAATGACCACTTTAGGCTTTCTGTCAACTGCAACAACGTCACCTCATTCAGGAAACATCACCAAACTACATCACCCTTTGTATGCAGCTAAGCAGAAGACACAAGATGACTGTTTCAAATCTTCAAAATTTCTCCATTGCTATTACTATTCAATCCACATCCACATTGCGGACAAATCAAAAAATTATCAAATGGAAAACTAACGAAAACAATACCAACAGAAAACTGAAGATCATCACCACTCTTAACAATCTCCACAATATTCAGCCACAAAAAATTACTTTCACACTAATTCCATACAGGCTCGTTTTATTTTTTTTAACCTTGTAGCTAATTTGCAATGTGATGAAATATGGTCCATGTGCTCACCCGCCTACTTACATAGGAAACACCAGCTCATGCCTAGTGAAATCTTATATAGGATGTATAAGTTCACCTACATTTTTACTATTATGCACTTCCTGAAACAAAAACATTACAAAATTTAAAACCTCTTGCGAGTATGTTTTTCAGACTACACTCTAAACCATTGATGAGTACTTCATGATCTTTACGGCCTTGGTGTATCAATATAACTTATCATCCTATTTTACATCTCCCAGTCCGACTCCACCTATTGTCTATACCAAGATATAGGCTTCAATTAAAAAGGAAGGTCGCAAAGTAGAGTCTTTAAATGACACAACAAGACGAGATGTCCAGACGGCAGTTTCCACACTACATTTTTTTATTGGAGAATGAGATGGCAGTTTACACATTACATAGAAACATCAAATCCAGTTTTTGAAGATAGAGCCTGCTCAATCAAGTGTGATCGCTATGTATGCTTCTAGAGCAACACTACAATCGCCGTTAAGATGAACACTGAAGATTGTATCCAGTATCATCTTTTGGTAGAATTTCGATAGGGAAGCCGTAGCTTGATAGTAAGTCGTAAGAGGTGAGGGAAGTGCCACCGGCAACGACGGATCAATGACTCCCTCATAACAACAAAAATCAATTAAACCAAGAGAGGCATGAGGAAAAGAATTATTAACCAAGTCCTCACGTCAAAGATCACTCAAACTAACCAGGTAAAAGTAATAGATAGCTCTAATGCAAACTGTTGACAACACATGTTTCATCTTCAATTTTCCTCTTCAAGTATTAAGTAAAATCTATTCACGTAAGTGCAAGTAGCACATTGGCAGAAAGGCAAGGTATTGACTGGGAGCTTCTCAAGTCAAACGAATGCATAAACACAACAGAATATCAGTGAACCATTTCACAACTTCAAAGAACATTTTCAAGGTGACCAAATATTCAAAAAGATTGAAACATCGTCCCTCACCAGAATATCAGCGAACTATCATGCCAATTACTGGTTCTGAGTCGGATTAGACACGATCTAGCCAATCAATTTAGGAAATTATATAAAATGACGAAGAAATTTCAGACAGATTTAATAATTTACTCTTTGTGTGATCAAAACAAAATGTAAAGAGAAATTGAAGAAAACTAAATATCTTGTATATAAAAATTTTTATTTCCTTCAGTAAAGCATTATAGAAGATGAGAAAGCAGAGATAAAGAATTTTTTTTTACCTGAAGCTTGAGACCAAAAAACAATAAATATGTAAAGAAGATACTTAGGATACAATCTCTCCCGTTTGTTAGTTCGAAAATATTGAAGGAGAATATGCGGTAGAAGGATTCAGAGAGATAACGTTGATGGGAGAAAAGAGAAATAGCATAAGGTTAAAAGTCCTTTTTTAATTTTATATTATTTTTACAAAAAATAAAAATATGTGTGCTATCAAAGGTAAGAAATAGTTGATGGTGTAAAAAAAAGGTGCACCGATGGTACACCAAACTTAAACTCTTAATTTAATCCGTACTTATTGGACTTAAATAAGTTAATCCAATTATATTAATCAACAATATTTATTTGGACTAATATATCTCAAATTTGATTTAGTCTGAATTACTTGTGGATTTTAAATTCGACAAAATTTCATTATTCACAAATGCTCCATGCTTCAACAATCAACACTAATCGAGATATTTTATCTTTTGAAGAATAGATTTAAAGTATTAACTTGATGCTTTATTTGGGATAGTATTCATATGCAAAAATCACAATCATGGACCAATGCATACTACATCAAATAAGCATAATGGGATTTGAATTATATATTCACTTGATATCCTTTATGAATTATTTTTTGGTTCCATGTTAGATTTAAAATAAATAGGGGAGTTGACTTAATTTACTTGCGTATCAAAATGTTAAATATTTTCTTAATTCAGTTGTTTTCTACGTTAAGTTGTGACCTTGTTTTGTCTAATCAGTCTTGAACAATAACAATTATCAACTCTCACATCGATCTCAACATCTCTAATAAAGTCCTATTTGAGATCTATATAAATAACGATATCCATTAAATTATTTTGCGATAGTTACATTGTCGCAAGTTACGACGAGGGAGTACAGTGCAAGGTAAGTTCCTCACCTTTTCTCTCGATCTTGGTCTGATTTTTAATATCTTACCATGTATGTGGTAGAAAATTTATTTCTTGACGTAGAAATGTCAAAATCATTAATAATTTGATATTCTAGATACTAGATATAGTGATCTATAACATATTCAGAATTTAGATGTTATGATTCTTATGTAATTTCTAAATTTACTTAAACTTCTTCAATATTGTTCTAGATTATTTTTTGAAATCGACTTTAAATTTTGTCATGCTGAAAGTTTTAGATTTGCATGACTTTATAAAAAATTTGATATCATGGCGTAGGAATTTTGGAATCACAAACTAGTTGATTCTATCAAAATCAAACACAAAGGTTTAGAACATCCAAAATTGAATGTTTTTGGAATTGTTTCAGATGATATTATCAGATAATTTTAGTTTTTAACGCTAACAATTTTAGATCTGTATGACAATACCAAACAATAGTATATCGATTTAGAAATATCAAAATCGCAATTTGATTTTTCCTCAGTAACTAGACACGCAAAGAGGACAAAATATCCAAAATTGAGAGTTGGATTCCATCAAGATGATCCTAGACCATTTTATGAAATTAAAACTAGATGTTGTAGACAATTTTAGATTTGAGTTAGATATCTTGATGTTGAAATGTCGGAATTGAAAAGTGTTTTGACTGCTAGGAATTAGACCGGAGGTTTTACCCCTCCAAAAATGTTGACTCAATTCTAATCGAGTTGATCTAGACTAAGGGCTCATTTGTTTGCACTTAATAGAGGTCTGAATATGAATGATTCAGACTTTAGATCATTAAGTGCATTTGTTTTTTATTAAGATTTTAGCTCTTAATAGGTTTGAATAGGTCTTAATCATTCATATCTAGAATCAAGTCTTAATAGGTATGAAGAGGTAATCCGGTGTTGGATAATATTCATTGTCAGTCAGTCACCACCACTAACCACCCCTGCCACCGCAACCATTGTCAACCACCACCCACCCACCACCACCCACCTCCACTATCGACAACAAATATCGCTACCAACCACTATTGTCAATCGCTACCACACCTATTACCTCTATTAGCATCGTCGACAACACCACCATCATCAAACAATACCGACCAATCCATACTATCGACCAACTCATCTATCACAACTAACACCACCACTAACTACCACTAATACATCACAACCTCCACACATTCTTCGGCCGCCTGTAACACCCCGTAAAAGTCGTGCATGGATTAGCCTTTAATAGAGTGCTCTTAGACTTAAAAACTTGAAAAAATTTTTCTAAGTGTAACTTCGAGTCATTTTAGCTGGCAACCTTCGGGATACAACTTCTCGACCTTCCCGACCTTCATTTTTAGATTTTCAAGTTGCGTTACGATCGGGCAATCTCATAGTACATCTCGGATAAGCTTTGGGATTTTTCGGAATGCAAAAGGCTGCGTTTGGATTTCAAAACAGTAGCAAAACGCAAAGCCTGTTGCCCAGTTTTTTTTTTCAGCATTTCAGGGTCAACTTCAAACGATCATAACTCCCTGTATATAATGAACTGTGTGAGATATAATATATCAAACGAAAGATCTTTGAGTCTTCTTTCCAATGAAACAGGTTTCATACAAATACAACATCTAAGTAAGGAGTTATATCCGTTTTACTTCAGCCTGTCAGTTTGTCAACTGAGGGATAGTTTCGACTTTTCTTGTTTTCTTAGGGGCATTTTAGTCATTTCACCTCACCCCTAATTCGTCTATAACATCTGATTCAGCTCCAAATTCAGCAAAATATACCCCTTTTCTCTAATTTTCTCTCAAGAATACCCTTTAGGGTTTCAAACAAAATCCCAAATAACTCAAGATTCAACCATTGGTTTTGGAAGATAATTTCAGATCTGGAATCCTCTCGACGTAGGCTTTGATAAACACCCAAAATTCGTGGAGAACAAGGTACGTGGGGTTTTTCCTAAATTCTCATGGGCATAGAAAAATCATGTTTTAGAATGGGGTTTTAAATTATGTATATATATTTATGTATAAGATGTTTTAATATCATTGTTTTGGTCTTTCGACCATCTCCAAAGCGATTTGACAGTTTTTATACATATATGAATTGAGAGCATGATTTACATGAAATTCCTCTCTTGATGTAATTTTTCCATGTTTCATATGATATAGATTGTTTTGAAATAAGTCTTGAAAAATCATGATATGAAATGCTTTGGCTTTGCTATGTTTCGAATACGATTTTGAACATGAATGAGAGGGTTGTAAATGTTGAATTTACATATAATGAAAGGCAGCATAATTTTGCCAAAAGCACATGACCACCATATGTTTGATGAAAGTTTTTGCATGGTTTTGACTTGAGTTTCGGAACATGAACTCTTTTATGCAAATTACATGTTTGGGTGGTCTGAAACTACACTTTTATGAAAGATCATGCTTAATGCATTATGGCTCAGAAATAGAACCTGCAGGTCTTGGTATGACGATACCAACTCAGATAAATGCCATATCAGACTCAGACTAACAGACTTTTTAGACTAGTTCAGAAATCAAATTTTTATCAGACTTTCATTATTTTAGACATTCAGAATGTTGCATATACAGAAAAGGTTAAAAATGGGCATACAGAGATGTTAGGTGGTTACCCGAAGAGGGCTTGAGTTCAGACAACTCTTTGCCTAAAACCGTGGTTTGCCGACCCAGGTATATTATTAAGCGCCGACTTAAATGTCCTGTGGCGTATCAGAATCAGAAACTCCAACTCTTGCGGCACACTTGGGTTGGGGGCTTCCCCGCCGAGTCAATGGCGGATTTCATACAGCCCGTGGAATTTTCAGAAATGTAGGGGATACCACCTAACTCAGAAGTAAAACACAGATCATGATTTGAAATGAATAGGCAGGTTGCATGTTTTCAGAAAGTGCCCATGTATTTTTCAGAAACAGTTTTATACAGGATGTCTTGATGAAAAATTGCTTTCACTTATATATATGTATGTATGTTCCATTATACTATTTTTGGATTGCTTCGCGTGCCAGTAATTTTGTGCTGACCCCCCCTCCTTCCAGGTTTTGAGGCATAGTCTAGTGGTCCAGCTACTCAGTAGACATTCTCGGGCTTGCAGACTTGATCTCACAGTGGTGAGCCTTCTATTATTCGGAAGGCCTAATTATGTCAGACATTATCTTATTTATTATGTTTTGATCTACTGGGGGCCTTGTCTCAGTTTCTTTTCAGACGAATGTTTATGTTCTTAGTAGAGATTTCGTAGACTGATGTCAGATAGTATTATTCAGAAATGTTGCAGAACTTGACCATGTTTTCCGTACTCAGTTTCAATTCCGCATTTTATTATGATTATGAATGTTGTGCATGATAACCAGACAGAGAATGGGTGTTCCGGGCCTTCATGGTTCGGGATGCTCGTCACGGCTAGGGCCTAGGCTCGGGTCGTGACAAACTTGGTATCAGAGCACGGTTCATGGTCCCAGGGTGTCTGCGAAATCGCGTCGGATAGAGTCTTGTTTATGGGTGTGTAGCGCGCCACACTTATAAGCAGGAGGCTACTAGGCGTTTAGGAATGTCTCTCTTTCTTCATGTTCTAGTTCGTACAATAGAGTCGGAATGTTCCTCTTTCATACTCTTATTCGTGCTATGATGTCGCCCATATGAAAGTAAAAAGTCATCCCAAATTCTTTCCTTACTCTAATGTCCTCAGATATGTCTCATTATTGAGGTGATTCTCATTATTGAGGTGATTCAAGTGTAGAAGTTTAGAATCTAAATGGTATGATCCTTTCTGATTGAACCATATAAGAGTTAAAATTTGTGCAAGGACTTGAGAAGAGTCCGTTAGTGATTCAATGTGTATTGATTCCGATGTAGTCATTGATCTTGATGGAATCGTGCTTTTCAGCTTCAGGTATTAATTGCATTTAGTCCCTTTCAAATTTATGTTACAAATGTCTTGCTTAAGGGAGGATGATGTGTAGTAGAATGTTGGAACTATATTTCCACCCGAATAGTAGTATGCGTTAAAAGTGTTGTTGTCATGACTTATTGGTAGTGAAATTAGACCAAGAAGTTGGTGATGTGAAGTCACAAAGTTAGAAGTCAGAGTGAGGGTGACTTTTGTGTAAATGAATATTTTAGTTGAATAACCGATGTTCGAGAATGATTTACCCCTGTAACACCCCGTAAAAGTCGTGCATGGATTAGCCTTTAATAGAGTGCTCTTAGACTTAAAAACTTGAAAAATGTTTTGTAACTTCGAGTCATTTTAGCTGGCAACCTTCGGGATACAACTTCTCGACCTTCCCGACCTTCATTTTTAGATTTTCAAGTTGCGTTACGATCGGGCAATCTCATAGTACATCTCGGATAAGTTTTGGAATTTTTTGGAATGCATAAGGCTGCGTTTGGATTTCAAAACAGTAGCAAAACGCAAAGCCTGTTGCCCAGTTTTTTTTTCAGCATTTCAGGGTCAACTTCAAACGATCATAACTCCCTGTATATAATGAACTGTGTGAGATATAATATATCAAACGAAATATCTTTGAGTCTTCTTTCCAATGAAACTAGTTTCATCCAAATACAACATCTAAGTAAGGAGTTATATCCGTTTTACTTCAGCCTGTCAGTTTGTCAACTGAGGGATAGTTTTGACTTTTCTTGTTTTCTTAGGGGCATTTTAGTCATTTCACCTCACCCCTAATTCGTCTATAACATCTGATTCAGCTCCAAATTCAGCAAAATATACCCCTTTTCTCTAATTTTCTCTCAAGAATACCCTTTAGGGGTTTCAAACAAAATCCCAAATAACTCAAGATTCAACCGTAGAAAATTCAAATTGGTTCCGTAGTTGTGTTCACCATCTCGAAAGCTTCGAGAAGCACCCCATGGTTATGTAAGGAGGATTCTAAATACAAGAGTCCATTGTTAAGGTATGAATATTGTTTATTCTTGATTCTTATCCATGAATAAGTATTGATAAAGAATTATGAGTATTGTCTTGATGTTGGAAGATAACTAGAAACATAGTTATGAATTGTTGTGTATAAATTGTTAGTAGTAAGTTATGGAAGTTGCTGTATTGGATTATGAAGAATGAATTGTGGTGATATATCATTATATTAGTGGTTATGTATGCCTAGTGATCATGTTGGTATTGGATGGTGATTAAGAAGGGAAATAAAGGCTAAGAGTGATGTTGAGGGATATTTCATGAAAATGCATGATATGTGAATGTAATAAGAGTATAAGAGGATGTATGTAGTACTCTTATTGATGAGTTAAGGGATTACTTCCTAGACATTAATTGGTGAAGTTAATACCTAAATGGTAAGGTTTGGTTGCTAATACTAGTTTGCCACAAATGACTTATTGTAGATAAGTGTTCGAAGAGTACGGGAAGTCACTTGTATTGAAGTGGTTATATCAAGGTATGTAAGACATACTCTATCTATTCTTTGGCATGAATAATGACCCATGGCACTCTCAAGTAAGCTTCCAACATTGTCCTACGACACATGACACATAATAACATCATATGATCTTCGACACTACCAATTGAACTTGTTTTTTCACTTTTAAGATGTCCGGCTAGTCAAAAAAAAATATCCATATACTATTGTTGACTCCGAAATGGTTTAATGAGGTATCCATGATTCTCTACTCCATTTTCATGATATTGATTACCTATTTACATGTTTTTCCTATTGAAGTATCATGGTTTCAAGTTCCATAAAGTGTGACCGCAAAGTAACCAATCTCAAAGATTAATTGAATTAAGAAATGGAATGTCTATATTTTAAATTGATGATATGATGTATTATATTAGTACCACTGATCAGTTGGCCATTGTATTATAAAGATTATATATATATATGCTAAAAAAAGGAATGTCTATATTTTAAATTGCTGATATGATGTATTATATTAGTACCACTGATCAGTTGGCCATTGTATTATAAAGATTATGTATATATATGCTATTCCAGGGGTGGTCCCTGATGTATTGTATTAGTACCACTGATCAGTTGGCCATTGTATTATAAAGATTATGTATATATATGCTATTCCAGGGGTGGTCCCTGATGTATTGTATTAGTACCACTGATCAGTTGGCCATTGTATGACATATGTTATGTATTGATAAGGATTACGGGAAGTAATGATATGAAAGTAATGTGAAGGTATCCCATCAGTTCTTTTAAGTGTGGTCTACTCATACTGTTTATTCACTAGTATCTGGGTTCTGTTGATCTTTTGTATCTCATGTTGATACTCCCTGCCTTACATACTCAGTACATATTTCCGTACTGACGTCCCTCATGGGGGACCTGCATTCATGCCTGCAGGAACAGGTACTTCAGGTCGTACACCTCTGCAGTAAGAGCCAGGACATTCTATTGTTAGTAGTGAGCTCCAGTTGTTTCGGGGCATCCCAAGTCGTCTCTATATGTACCTTTGGTATTTGGATAAAAGTCTTTTGTGGGCGGGAGTTTGTCCCGACCCCAACTCAGTTGTGTATCTATGTAGAGGCTTTTGTAGACATGTTGTACAGCCATAAGAGTGTTTGGTTGATAGACATGATGGCTCTGACGGCCAATTATTGTTCATATATATATTTATGCGTGTCTGCTGGGTTGATACAGGTACTGTTTTCTTCTATTTACAATGAAGTGCTGCCCAAATTTCTAATTTTCATAAGTAATGTAAATGTGAAAGTATAGGTTATGAACGGGTTCTCCCGGGCCTCCTCGGCTACGGGTGCCAGTCCGCTCCAATGGGATTTGGGGTGTGACAGAAGTGGTATCAGAGAAGTTCGTCCTAGTGAGTCTACAAAGCCGTGTCTACGTAGAATCTCGTTTATCGGTGTGTTGTGCACCACATCTATAAACAGGAGGCTATTGGACATTTAGGGATTATTTCCACTCTCCATTTCTTAGTTCGTGCAATAGAGTCAGAATGTTCCTCTTTCATACTCTTATTCGCGCTTTGATGTCGCCCATATGAAAGTAAAAAGTCATCCCAAATTCTTTCCTTACTCTAATGTCCTCCGATATGTCTCATTATTGAGGTGATTCAAGTGTAGAAGTTTAGAATCTAATGGTATGGTCCTTTCTGATTGAACCATATAAGAGTTTAAATTGTGCAAGGACTTGAGAAGAGTCCGTTAGTGCTTCAATGTGTATTGATTCCGATGTAGACATTGATCTTGATGGAATCGTGCTTTTCAGCTTCAGGTATTAATTGCATTTAGTCCCTTTCAAATTTATGTTACAAATGTCTTGCTTAAGGGAGGATGATGTGTAGTAGAATGTTGGAACTGTATTTCCACCCGAATAGTAGTATGCGTTAAAAGTGTTGTTGTCATGACTTATTGGTATTGAAATTAGACCAAGAAGTTGGTGATGTGAAGTCACAAAGTTGGAAGTCAGAGTGAGGGTGACTTTTGTGTAAATGAATATTTTAGTTGAATAACCGATGTTCGAGAATGATTTACCCTCCCCCCCCTTATGGTGATAGACTAATGTGGTAACGAGTAGCATGTGTGGATGGTATGGTAGTCCGTGGAGGAAGTGTTTGACTCCGATTTTATTTATACAGAGTAATACGTGTATTCTTAGTTCATTGGATGTTGCGTATTAAATTTCTATCTCATGTAATCTTGTCATCAAGGTGTTGTTGAAAAAAATAAAATAAAATAAAGTCTAGTGAAGCCGTGTGGGGCTCTTTCGATTCACTAGCATAGTTGACTTGTCATTCATTTCATTTTCTTGTTTAAAATACAAAATCAAAGTCTAGTGAAGCCGTGTGAGGCCTATTTCGATTCACTAGCAACTTGTTGTTCTTGTGTTGGTTTAATAGATGTATTGCTGAATTTGTTTGCATGAGATTGAGTTGGTAAAGAGGTTATTCGTCCTTGTGTGTTGTTTAGTAGATTGTAGAGAAGGAGTTGTTAGTTAGAGTGATTTGTAGGTTGCTTGAAGTGTGAAAATGGCTATATTAGCCAGTAAGTTGTAAGTATAGACTCATGGTTGTTTGTGGAATTTGAAGGCAGACTAAATGTATGCTTAAGTAAGTAAGCGTGATGTGAGAGGCCGTATAAGTAGATAAGATTGTATGGGGTTACAATATAAGATTAATGTCGATCATGTCTATTATGTGACTTTACCCCTTGACCTTCTTTTCCTTGGTAGTAGTAATGTTATAAAGGTGCTTTGGTCGTGGATAGTATCTAGATAAAATCAAGTATTTGGGGTAAAATGTCCCAATTTGATGGACTAGTAAATTATGTTGTATTCTTCATGGGTGGTATTTACTGAATAAAACAAGTATGAGCTGATGCCTATGATGCCTTACACCATGTATTTATAGTACCTAAAAGTCCCTAAGTCAACAAGGTACAAAATGCAAGCTATACAATTATCAACTACAAGCTGAAAATCTGAAAATCCTGCACATGCTTGCTGAAATTTCTGCACATGCTTGCCAACCTTTGTGGACCTTTTAAAGTGGAAAATTTGCAGTTTGATACCAGCCCGCGTGAACTTCCTAAAGTCTAATAAATGTGCTGCCAGACTATTTTGACCATCTAGAAGGTGCTGGAACGTTGGCAGCAATGCGGGGCATTTATCGAAGCCCCGTCAAGCTCGAAAACGCGCCCGAATAGTTCTAAACATGCCCAAAACGTGAGGAGTTTAATCTGTTGTGACGTTGAGCGTCAAAATGTGGTTGTAAAAATAGTGATTTAAGATTTATGATGTATGTTTTGTAAGAATTATGTATAAGGTTGGATTGTAAATCATGTTAAGCACTAGACATTAAGTTTGAACAATTGATGCCCATGAAGGTGGATGTGATGACTTCTTGGTTAATGATACTAGTTTTATAGAAGTAATCTAATAGGCTTGAGTGGTGTATGCAAGAGCCTAAGTTTATTTGATTTATAGTGTTGAGCCTTGTTATATGATCTTGATTCTCATAGTATAGAGATGTTAGTTTGGACTCGCGATATTGATAGGCTATGTCGGAAGTAGTATGTTTCATTGAAGGCTTGGTGATATCCATGTTGAGTGCTAGATTCTAAGTTTGAGTTTTTGAAGGTTGAACTAATAGAAATAAGAGTTAAAGCACTAGAGGGTGTGCTGTCCGACTATGGGGATACTCATGAAGAACCGAAGTTAGTAAGTGCAAGTATTATATGATGACTGCTGGGTCTATAGAATGATATAGTGTATCTCATAAGATAGTATTAACAGTATGTTTTCCACTTTCAGGTGTAGTCATTTGGGTTAAGTGCCATGATATGCGTGTATAGTAGTTTTTCAGACCCCAGAGTGCAGTGAGTGTACTTCAGTTTAAAGTCTAGTAAGGGATCTCCCAAACTTAATATCAGAGCTTGAAGCTAAGGGGGAGATGTTAGAGCGAATAACCAAGTCAGGCCTTCAGATTCTAGTCGTGATGTCATGATGATATAGAACGTCAGAAAGTGAGGTTGAGACTCAACCCATTCTTGTCTCAGTATATTTTTTTCAGTTATCCCAATATCTACTCATGCCTTACGTTTCAGTCCAATGATCAAAATTGATGTTCATGCTTATGATAGAGAATCATGTACTCTTCAAGTTCTAAAATGAGAAGTTTCAGTTCATTCAGTAGTCGGAAATCCCATTCCATAAGTTATGAACTCCAAATTGAGGTCATGTAGCTCATGACTCATGTACTCACGCTTTATAGTATGCTTGTTTTAAATAAGACCATAAGTGTGAAGTAAGATCTGGGGCCAAGTTTTTGATATATGTGAGTTTTAGTGGAAATTTGTATGTGTATGTTCTTGGGGTAGCGCGTGGGAGTTATATTAATAGTGGTTTAGAGAATATGTGAAGTGTTTCTTCATGGGTGTTTGGGTTGAAGTTCATATGAGGTTATAAATATTGGCTTGAACGACATGTTGGGATTTTAGTAAAGGGACGCAATATGCGCTAGTGAATCTATGGTAAGAGTTCAGAGTTAGTCATTAATGTGGGAAGGCATGATATGCTTAGGGTGTGAACTTTAAAAGGATATGGAAGATTGAATCATATTGTTTAGACTAGTATCATGGTATGACATGTTGTATTTTTGGGACTTGGAGTTAGGCTTTATCACAGTGAAAGGATTTAAGCTACTATAGACATTGTAGGAAGAGCTATCAATGCCCATATGAGAATTATAAGTTGAATCGAATGAATGTGGTATCTAAGGGAAATAGTACAGTTAAGGGAGTATTCGAGGAGTGTGCTAATCTTGGAAGTAAGAAGTCGCATTGACTAAGGACTGACAATTCTATCATGATTTATGAGTTATATGTCTATATTCCAGGCTGCAGAGTAATGTCAATGTTGGGATCCTATAGGCGGATGTATTGTGTGACACATGCCCAAGATCTTTTGCTGCCTAATGCTACTAGAATTTTTTTTACGAAGAATGTTGATAAGATACTCCAGATTGGGTATAAGTTTCCTGTGTAGTTCAGTCTATTCAGCCAGCAAATCAGTTCAATAGTCAGAAAGTCAAATTCTCATGATTTGTTTGCTTGTCTTTTCAATTAATCATGCTACCCGAATTCTCAGATATGTTACTATTCCAAGATTGAGTATACTAGTAGTTGCGAGTATAATTCAGTTCATGCGTCATGTACTAGATTCAGATTCCAGAGGTTCAGTTATGAATCAAAATCATAGGTGCCGCGTGCATTTCCTCCATTTTCCAAATATCTTAGTGAATTGAACACTCATAGAGGGATGTAGGATCCCAAGGGGGAGATACCCCATTTGGTTGCGTGCATAGATTCTTATTACAAGCTTCGCCTCAATTGATATTGCGTATTCAGTCATACGTTCTTGTGTCAGCTCAGTCAGATATGCCTGCATTAGAAATGCACGTTCAATAGAAAAAGTTCAGCTTATCTATGTATTCAGTTCTGCGTTCATGAGATCAACTCAATAACAAATCCATACATTAGGTTTGCATGTTCATTATGAGAACTCAGCTTATGAGTGGCTCCAGTCGTGTATTCCATGCATCGGATATGCATGTCCGATATAAGAATTCAGAATATCAGTAGTTATATCCATATGGTCATGTTTCAGATCAGTTTATTCTTTATTAGAAGGCATGTCGTGCCTGCGTTATTCCATACCTTTAAGGCTTCAACATTTCCAATCCATCATTCGGGGACGAATGATCCCAAGGGGGAGATAATGTAACACCCCGTAAAAGTCGTGCATGGATTAGCCTTTAATAGAGTGCTCTTAGACTTAAAAACTTGAAAAATGTTTTGTAACTTCGAGTCATTTTAGCTGGCAACCTTCGGGATACAACTTCTCGACCTTCCCGACCTTCATTTTTAGATTTTCAAGTTGCGTTACAATCGGGCAATCTCATAGTACATCTCGGATAAGCTTTGGGATTTTTCGGAATGCAAAAGGCTGCGTTTGGATTTCAAAACAGTAGCAAAACGCAAAGCCTGTTGCCCAGTTTTTTTTTTCAGCATTTCAGGGTCAACTTCAAACGATCATAACTCCCTGTATATAATGAACTGTGTGAGATATAATATATCAAACGAAAGATCTTTGAGTCTTCTTTCCAATGAAACAGGTTTCATACAAATACAACATCTAAGTAAGGAGTTATATCCGTTTTACTTCAGCCTGTCAGTTTGTCAACTGAGGGATAGTTTTGACTTTTCTTGTTTTCTTAGGGGCATTTTAGTCATTTCACCTCACCCCTAATTCGTCTATAACATCTGATTCAGCTCCAAATTCAGCAAAATATACCCCTTTTCTCTAATTTTCTCTCAAGAATACCCTTTAGGGTTTCAAACAAAATCCCAAATAACTCAAGATTCAACCATTGGTTTTGGAAGATAATTTCAGATCTGGAATCCTCTCGACGTAGGCTTTGATAAACACCCAAAATTCGTGGAGAACAAGGTACGTGGGGTTTTTCCTAAATTCTCATGGGCATAGAAAAATCATGTTTTAGAATGGGGTTTTAAATTATGTATATATATTTATGTATAAGATGTTTTAATATCATTGTTTTGGTCTTTCGACCATCTCCAAAGCGATTTGACAGTTTTTATACATATATGAATTGAGAGCATGATTTACATGAAATTCCTCTCTTGATGTAATTTTCCCATGTTTCATATGATATAGATTGTTTTGAATTAAGTCTTGAAAAATCATGATATGAAATGCTTTGGCTTTGCTATGTTTAGGATACGATTTTGAACATGAATGAGAGGGTTGTAAATGTTGAATTTACATATAATGAAAGGCTGCATAATTTTGCCAAAAGCACATGACCACCATATGTTTGATGAAAGTTTTTGCATGGTTTTGACTTGAGTTTCGGAACATGAACTCTTTTATGCAAATTACATGTTTGGGTGGTCTGAAACTACACTTTTATGAAAGATCATGCTTAATGCATTATGGCTCAGAAATAGAACCTGCAGGTCTTGGTATGACGATACCAACTCAGATAAATGCCATATCAGACTCAGACTAACAGACTTTTTAGACTAGTTCAGAAATCAAATTTTTATCAGACTTTCATTATTTTAGACATTCAGAATGTTGCATATACAGAAAAGGTTAAAAATGGGCATACAGAGATGTTAGGTGGTTACCCGAAGAGGGCTTGAGTTCAGACAACTCTTTGCCTAAAACCGTGGTTTGCCGACCCAGGTATATTATTAAGCGCCGACTTAAATGTCCTGTGGCGTATCAGAATCAGAAACTCCAACTCTTGAGGCACACTTGGGTTGGGGGCTTCCCCGCCGAGTCAATGGCGGATTTCATACAGCCCGTGGAATTTTCAGAAATGTAGGGGATACCACCTAACTCAGAAGTAAAACACAGATCATGATTTGAAATGAATAGGCAGGTTGCATGTTTTCAGAAAGTGCCCATGTATTTTTCAAAAACAGTTTTATACAGGATGTCTTGATGAAAAATTGCTTTCACTTATATATATGTATGTATGTTCCATTATACTATTTTTGGATTGCTTCGCGTGCCAGTACTTTTTTGCTGACCCCCCCTCCTTCCAGGTTTTGAGGCATAGTCTAGTGGTCCAGCTACTCAGTAGACATTCTCGGGCTTGCAGACTTGATCTCACAGTGGTGAGCCTTCTATTATTCGAAAGGCCTAATTATGTCAGACATTATCTTATTTATTATGTTTTGATCTACTGGGGGCCTTGTCTCAGTTTCTTTTCAGACGAATGTTTATGTTCTTAGTAGAGATTTCGTAGACTGATGTCAGATAGTATTATTCAGAAATGTTGCAGAACTTGACCATGTTTTCCGTACTCAGTTTCAATTCCGCATTTTATTATGATTATGAATGTTGTGCATGATAACCAGACAGAGAATGGGTGTTCCGGGCCTTCATGGTTCGGGATGCTCGTCACGGCTAGGGCCTAGGCTCGGGTCGTGACACCGCCACTACCATTATTACTAGTAACGCCACCTCTACCACCACTTCAACCACTGTCATCACTAAAATGTATCTCTACTAACAACCATCTCTACTATCATAACTAACAACATCTCCAACTAGCACCAACACATCGTCAATCATCATGCATTCATTTATCAGCCATTACAATCGACACCTCCAACTACTAACATCAAGCAACGTCACATCACAATCACCACCACCACTGTAAACCGCCATCATCATAATAGTCAATACAATACCAACCATCACAACTATCACCACCAATATTACTAATCACTAACATCAATCATTGTCACTGCAATCACCATTATAAACCATCTCCACCATCACTAACAAACATAAATATTTTTTTCAATTAAATAATAATTTTGTTGTATTAAATTACATACTTTTGTGATATATAGTTAGTTTTTTACTAGAGTTGTATTTTAGTTTATTATATATACAAATAAAAACTTTTTACACATTTAGATATTGAAAAACAAACAGTCTTAATCATTCAGTTTTCAGATCTAGAGACAACAACTTAATCATTCAGATGTGCATTCAGATTCAGACATCTGAATCTTAAAAAAAAACAAATGCAGCCTAAATATACTAACTTTTGCCTAGACTACCTCTTGTGAGGTTTTTAACCTGCAAACCTTTTTTTTTTTTTTTTTTTTTTTAATTTCATGCACAATTTATATTCTTGCAGGCCAAGATAATATTTAATTTATGCTCATAGGTCGAAAAGCATTTTAACTTAAAGATATAGGTCAAAGTTGGAGATCTTTGCAACTTGAAAATTCGGCTCGTACTTTTTTGAGTTTTATGACATGCAGTTTAGGCTCGTGTGTTCTTGAGCATTACTTGAATATTTAACTTAGATTGGAGAGCCACAGGACTCAATATCCATATTGAATTTGCGGAGTTTTACAATGTGTAATTTAAGCTCGTGCACTAAGAAATATTACAACTTGAAGAATTAACTCAAATTTAAAGAGCTTCATGATTTGAAGAACTTTTCAACTAATTAGAGATTTAGCTCAAATTTAAAGAATTTTGTGACATATAGTTTAGGCTTGTGCATTCAAGAGTATTATAACTTGTAATTTAGGCTCATGCAATGAGAAGTATTATAACTTGTAGTTTAGGCTCGTGTGAGTTGGAGCATTATAAAGTGTATTTTAGGCTCATACACTGAGGTGCTTCATGGACTTGAATATTTTGCTCAAATTTGAAGAGTTTTGTGACAAATACTTTCATCTCATTTGTCAAATAACATTTCAAATGATGATTTAGCTAAGGGGTTTAAAGCTTACCCTTGAATTTGATGATCTTGATCTTGGTTTCAACCCTAACCTTAAATTTGATGGTCTTGATTTTGACTTGTCATGAATTCAAAGACCTGAAACTTGATCTTAAAATCAGTGGTCCCGAGCTTGACTTGTACTTGAATTCAAGGGCCTGAAACTTGATCTTGAATTTGATGGTCTTAATCTTGACTTGTACTTGAATTCAAAGGCTCGAAGGTTTGATCTTGAATCTTCTCTATCTCTAAAACTCGTAGAAAAATAGTTGTGTTTGAATACTTGTATATTGGAGAAAAATTTATGGCATTTGATTCACGAGTTCTCTCTTTCTCAATTATGAGATTCCTATTTTGTAGTTATAAAGTGGAGGAATAGTAATAAAGGTGAATTTTCGATTAATCCAATTGAACTATTGAAGTGATATGAAAATATTTGATTTGCCTTTGAGTTATCTTGGCATGCTAGTCCTTTAAAATATGACATGATTTTATTGACTCATTCATTTCACTTGGCATATCGCGTTATTTGATACTTGACACCGGATTGAGTCTTTAGAATAAGTTGACATCTTCGCCTTAGCAAAGTGGGCTATCATTTGTAGTTCAATTTGACGGACTAGCACAATGTAATCAGACTTTAATTAAATTTATATTTATTATATTTAAATAAAATCAATTAATCCACAATATTTGTTTGGACTATTATATGTTTAATTAATATAAACTTAATTTAGTGCGGATTTAAATTCAATAAATTTTAATTATCACGCTAATACCCGTATAATTAATAATACTCGCATAACTAATTTTTGTATAATTAATAGACGCTATTAATACATGCATAATTCTAGATAACTAAATAGAGGACCTGATTCTTATTAGAGCTTAAAAGCTGAATTCCATGTTATAATTCGAGCTCAAAAGCTCCTGTTCGTATTTCAAGATTTAGTCATCCATTTTTGTCCTCTTTAATTTTTTATTTTTAAATTGTTTTCGTTTGCTACATAAACAGGGAATTGAAGGAAATAACTGATCAAACGGGTCAGAAAAGATACAGAAGAAGATTTGGGTGAAATTTTCAGAAGTATTCGAGTAATTGAGGATGCACAAAAGATGGATGAAAAAGAATATGATATTGGACAAGATAATGAAGATTACATTGTTAATTTGGTTACAACTGAAAATGAAATTGTCAATGCTGGACTCAACAGTAGATTTCCTTCAACAATTATGCACCATGCATGGCTTCTACGAGTTCGCAATACTGCAATCAGCAACATTGTTAGAGTAAATTAATCATTATTTTGAATATTCGTTCTTTGAATTATTCATTTTTGAAGTATATATATAGGTAGGACGACGACCTTTAGGAGTAGGACAAATCATTGTATACACAGCAATGATTTATGTTGCGATAGGTTTCTTTCAGTTATGCCAATACAGTAATTACTAATTTCTTAAATTTGAATGCTTTTTACAAGTAATTGAGTCGAAAGTTTATCAGAAATAGTTTTCTACTATCTCAAGATAAGGGTAAGATCAGACTCCACTTGTGGAATTATACCGAGTACATTGCTATTGTAATTTTTCTTCTCAATTTATGTGATACCGTTTAACTTGCACAAAATTTAAGAAAGAAAGGATGACTTTTGAAATTTGTACGAAATAACTTCATTAAGAGTAGTTATATTGTTTCCACTATGGAAAGGTGATATTTTTTTGAGACAAACTGGAAAGGAAAGTGTACCAAATTAGTAGTATTTTCTAGAAGTAGGTAAGGAGGAGACGGATTAAGATAGAAAGACAGTAGGTAGAGTGTGTCATTATCAGGATCTCTTAGTCTGGGGTATGCCACTCAGCCTACCAGACCATATAATAATATCGGATTAAGCCTCAGTCGGAAGACCGAATCAAAGCACCAACCGAAATAGAAAAGAATATTAAGTAATTTTATGACTGTATGGACACTCTTTTACCCAAACATGGGGCCTGTCAGAGATTTAATAACCTTATGCTAAACCTGTGTGTCTAGAAGTTCTAATTGTGCAAAATTCGCCCTTTTCTCAACAATAACAATACGGGCTTAAGAGGCACAACTTACTACACGGAGTCACAGAGACAAGGCTAACATAAGTGTATTAAACTCGACTTGTAACACCCCGTAAATTTTTTCGTACACTTATCGCGATTATATGGAGTCCTAAAGACTTGCGTATGGGTTAAATTAAGTTTATGGTGTTCGGAAGTATCCCGTCAATAGTTGTATGTGTAGGTATTGGAATAAGCTTTCCAACGATATAAAGTTTTCCCAAAACAGAGGAGTATTTCATATAAGCGAGCGCATTCGAAATTTCAAAACGGTGGCCGGGAAGCCTGTGAACAGTAAATCTGCAGGAAAATTACTGCAGCTAGGCAATCCAACTTTAGATGATCATAAATCCTTGTACAAAAAGAAATGTGTGAGCTGCTATATATAGACGAAAAGCTCCGAGAGTCTTCTTTCCGATGAAATTGGTTTCATCCAAATCCAATGTCTGAGTAAGGAACTATACCAGTTTTACTGCAGCCTATCATAAACAAAACAGAATTGTCTGACAGATTTTTGGGTCAACTTTAAATGACCATAACTTATTGTAAAGGAAGAACTGGGTGGTATACTTTATATTAAAATGAAGCCCTTTGAATTATCTTTCCAATGCAATTGGTTTGACCCAAATCCGATACCGGAGCAAAGAGTTATGATCGATTTACTTCAGCCTGTCAAAACTGTCCACTGGGGACAGATTCAGGATTTATTTCAATTTTTAGGGCACAATAGTCATTTTCTATTACCTATGGACGAAAATTGGTCTTAAAAACCTAGACTTAGCCTCATTTGTATCAGATGTTATCCAAATATTAGGAGAGGTGAAACCCTAGCCAATTTCAACCTCAAATATTTTGTGATTCAACTGTAGAAAATTCAAATTGGTTCCGTAGTTGTGTTCACCATCTCGAAAGCTTCGAGAAGCACCCCATGGTTATGTAAGGAGGATTCTAAATACAAGAGTTCATTGTTAAGGTATTAATATTGTTTATTCTTGATTCTTATCCATGAATAAGTATTGATAAAGGATTATGAGTATTGTCTTGATGTTGGAAGATAACTAGAAACATAGTTATGAATTGTTGTGTATAAATTGTTCGTAGTAAATTATGGAAGTTGCTGTGTTGGATTATGGAGGATGAATTGTGGTGATATATCATTATATTAGTGGTTATGTATACCTAGTGATCATGTTTGTATTGGATGGTGATTAAGAAGGGAAATAAAGGCTAAGAGTGATGTTGAGGGATATTTCATGAAAATGCATGATATGTGAATGTAATAAGAGTATAAGAGGATGTATGTAGTACTCTTATTGATGAGCTAAAGGATTACTTCCTAGACATTATTTGGTGAAGTTAATACCTAAATGGTAAGGTTTGGTTGCTAATACTAGTTTGCCACAAATGACTTATTGTAGATAAGTGTTCGAAGAGTACGGGAAGTCACTTGTATTGAAGTGGTTATATCAAGGTATGTAAGACATACTCTATCTAATCTTTGGCATGAATAATGACCCATGGCACTCTCAAGTAAGCTTCCAACATTGTCCTACGACACATGACACATAATAACATCATATGATCTTCGACACTACCAATTGAACTTGTTTTCACTTTTAAGATGTCCGGCTAGTCAAAAAATGTCCATATACTATTGTTGACTCCGAAATGGTTTAATGAGGTATCCATGATTCTCTACTTTATCTTCATGATATTGATTACCTATTTACATGTTTTTCCTATTGAGGTATCATGGTTTCAAGTTCCATAAAGTGTGGCCACAAAGTAACCAATCTCAAAGATTAATTGAATTAAGAAATGGAATGTCTGTATTTTAAATTGATGATATGATGTATTGTATTAGTACCACTGATCAGTTGGCCATTGTATTATAAAGATTATGTATATATGCTATTCTAGGGGTGGTCCCTGATGTATTGTATTAGTACCACTGATCAGTTGGCCATTGTATGACATATGTTATGTATTGATAAGGATTACGGGAAGTAATGATATGAAAGTAATGTGCAGGTATCCCATCAGTTCTTTTAAGTGTGGTCTACTCATACTGTTTATTCACTAGTATCTGGGTTCTGTTGATCTTTTGTATCTCATTTTGATACTCACTGCCTTACATACTCAGTACATATTTCCGTACTGACGTCCCTCACGGGGGACCTGCATTCATGCCTGCAGGAACAGGTACTTCAGGTCGTACACCTCCGCAGTAAGTGCCAGGACATTCTGTTGTTAGTGGTGAGCTCCAGTTGTTTTGGCGCATCCCAAGTCGTCTCTATATGTACTTTTGGTATTTGCATAAAAGTCTTTTGTGGGCGGGAGTTTGTCCCGACCCCAACTCAGTTGTGTATCTATGTAGAGGCTTTTGTAGACATATTGTACAGCCATAGGAGTGTTTGGTTGATAGACGTGATGGCTCTGACGGTCAATTACTGTTCATATATATATTTATGCGTGTCTGCTGGGCTGATACAGGTACTGTTTTCTTCTATTTACAACGAAGTGCTGCCCAAATTTCTAATTTTCATAAGTAATGTGAATGTGAAAGTATAGGTTATGAACGGGTTCTCCCGGGCCTCCTCGGCTACGGGTGCCAGTCTGCTCCAATGGGATTTGGGGTATGACAGAAGTGGTATCAGAGAAGTTCATCCTAGTGAGTCTACAAAGTCATGTCTACGTAGAATCTCGTTTATCGGTGTGTTGTGCACCACATCTATAAACAGGAGGCTATTGGACATTTAGGGATTGTTTCCACTCTTCATTTCTTAGATCGTTCAATAGAGCCCATATTAGAGATAAAGTCATAATCAATCGCTTAATCCAATTGTTTCTTTTTTATTTATTATAGTGACGATGCCGGTTACAAGGAGAAAGAATAAGTGGAAGCGAGTAGATGCAGTGGCCGGAGAAGGTACTAGTAAGTCACCACCGGCACAAGCTGAGCAAAGTGAGTCTCAAGCTGAGCATATATCAGGCGCTTCTTCTCCTCCGGAAGAGCCGTCTATTAATGCTATTGATTGAGATTTGAGGGATGCAGTACAACTTCTGACGCGTATAGTTGCCGGTCAAGTTCAAGGGCAAGCTATTCCTACCATGGGTTCTAGTGGTATGGATAGAGCAGCTAGCCTTCGGACTCAGGATTTTCTAAAACTGGATCCTCCTACTTTTATCGGATCAGATATTAATGAAGACCCGCAGGACTTTGTCGATCAAACCCAAAGGGATCTAGATGTTATGCATGTATCCGGTAAAGAAATGGTTGAGCTAGCAGCATATAGACTGAAAGGAGAGGCTATATTACGGTACGAGGATTGGAAACGATCTAGGGGTATTGATGCACCTCCAACTACGTGGGGAGAGTTCAAAAATGCATTTATTGATCATTATCTTCCATTTGAGACTCGTCAGGCTCGTGCAGATCAATTCTTAAATCTTTGCCAGGGTAATATGAGTGTAAGGGAGTATAGTCTTCGATTTAACTCCTTGTCTCGATATGCTTCTAATGTGGTAGCTACTATGGACGACAGAGTTCATCACTATGTGAATAGATTGGAACCATACTTGGTTAGAGATTGTACCATTGCTGCTTTGAACAAGGACATGGATATAGCGAGGATACAAGCTTTCGCTCAGAAGATGGAAGATCAGAGGCAAAGAAGAAGAACCCAGGAATCATAAAAAGGATATTCTAAGTGGCCCAGAGCTATAGGGCAGTTTGTGGAATCTCAGGGAGGTTTTAGGCCTTCGTTATCTTATAGATTGACTAGCCCGTTATCTTCTTATCCTGCAATTAGTGCTCCATCTCAATTTCAAAGGTTCAGAGGTAATCAGTTCGGGCAAAGCAGTAAAAATCAGAGTTCGCGAACAATGGGGTATCAAGGGCAAGGGAGTATGAGTCAATTGAGACCTCCACGACACCCGTGCCCCATTTGTAGAAAATTTCACTTTGGCGAATGACGGCTTGGGATGAACAATTTCTTTTGGTGCGGTAAGCCGGGGTATATGGCTAGAGATTGCCCACGCAGGACCACAGGTAGTATAATATGACCTACCAGATCAGCTGTTGCGTCATCTTCGGTGCCTCCTTTGAGTAGGGGTGCACAACTTATGGGTCATGGTAGAGGTGATAGAGGAGCAGCTAGTGCTAGCGGAGCTCAGAACCGTGTGTATGCCCTAGCAGATCGGCAGAATTTAGAGGCTTCTCCAGACGTGGTTACAGGTACGTTATCCATCTTTGCATTTGATGTGTATGCCTTAATTGATCCTGGTTCTACATTATCGTATGCTACTCCTTTGGTTGCGGGAAGGTTTGGAAGAACACCCGAATTATTAGCCAACCCATTTGAAGTATCAACGCCAGTGGGGGAATCTCTTATAGCTAGGAATGTTTATCGAAATTGTGTTGTAAATATTTGTGGTCGTGATACGATGGCCGATCTTGTTGAGTTAGAAATGGTAGATTTTGATGTTATTATGGGCATGGATTGGTTAGCGTCTTGTTATGCTATAGTAGATTGCCGTTCTAAGAAGGTATATTTCCATTTCCCAAATGAGGCAGTCCTTGAATGGAAGGGTAATGTTGGCGCGCCGAGAGGTAGATTTATTTCTTACTTTAAGGCAAGAAAAATGATTTCCAAGGGGTACATATACCATCTGGTTAGAGTAAGGGATACAAAGGCACAACCGCCAACTTTTTAGACCGTTCCGGTTGTGAATGAATTTCCTAATGTATTTCCTGAAGAACTACCAGGTTTACCTCCTAAATGAGAAGTGGAGTTTGGTATTGATTTGTTGCCAGACACACAACCAATCTCAATTCCTCCTTATAGAATGGCACCAGCAGAGTTGCGAGAATTGAAAGAGTAACTGAAAGACTTGCTAGAGAAGGGATTCATCAGGCCTAGTATGTCCCCTTGGGGAGCACCAGTATTGTTTGTGCGTAAGAAAGATGGTTCGCTGAGGATGTGTATTGACTATCGGCAATTGAATAAGGTGACTATTAAGAATAAATACCCCCTTCCCCGAATTGATGATTTATTAGACCAGTTGCAGGGTGCCCAGTGTTTTTCCAAGATTGACTTGAGATCAGGATATCATCAAGTGAGAGTCAAGGATAAAGATATATCCAAGACAGCTTTTCGAACACGGTATGGTCATTATGAATTCCTGGTTATGTCATTTGGGCTGAGAAATGCACCCGCAGTTTTTATGGATCTGATGAATAGGCTGTTTAAGCCGTTTCTAGATGTGTTCGTGATAGTTTTCATAGATAATATTCTGGTCTACTCTAGATCAGAAGGGGACTATGTTAATCACTTAAGGCAGGCATTGCAGATTCTTCGTGATCGTAAGCTGTATGCGAAGTTTTCTAAATGTGAGTTTTGGCTCAAGTCAGTGGCATTTTTGGGCCATATTGTATCCAGTGAAGGCATAAAAGTTGACACTCAGAAGATTGAGGCTGTGAAGAATTGGCCAAGACCCACGACGCCTACGGAGATTCGTAGTTTCCTCGGGTTGGCAGGTTATTATAGAAGGTTTGTTGAAGGTTTTTGTTCTATTTCTGCACCTTTGACTAAGTTGACGCATAAAGCCTCCAAGTTTCAATGGAATGATGCCTGTGAAGAGAAATTCCAGGATCTGAAGAGCAAGTTGACTTCTACACCGGTATTGGTACTTCCTGAAGGCACAAAAGGGTATGCAGTGTACTGTGATGCTTCAAGAATTGGCTTAGGATGTGTACTAATGCAACATGGTAGAGTAATAGCCTATGGCTCTAGACAGTTGCGACCTCATGAGAGGAATTATCCCACGCATGATCTTGAGCTAGCTGCAGTTGTATTTGCTTTGAAGATATGGCGCCACTACTTATATGGGGTTCATGTTGACATATATACCGATTATAAGAGCCTGCAATATATCTTCAGTCAGAAAGATCTAAACTTGAGGCAACAGAGATGGCTTGAATTGTTGAAAGATTATGATGTTGATATCTTGTATCATCCAGGGAAGGCGAATGTGGTAGCGGATGCACTGAGTCGTAAGTCTAAAATGGCATCTATAGAAAAGAAGGGGATGATTAAGGATCTTCACCAACTAGCTAATTTGGGAGTCCGACTTCTCGAAACTCCAGATGAAGAGGTTATTGTACGTAATGCAGCGGAATCTTCATTGATAGCTGAAGTGAAAGAGAAGCAGTATGCAGATCCAATTTTATTGCAGCTTAAGGAGGATGTGCAGAGTGGCACGACAAAGGTATTTGAGCTTACGCGAGAAGGAGTGCTTCAGTGTCAGAATCGTTTATGTGTACCTGATGTAGTTGAGCTAAGAAAGAGAATTATGACCGAAGCACACTGTTCAAGGTATTCCGTCCATCCAGGGTCGACTAAGATGTATCAAGATTTGAAAGCAATATATTGGTGGAATGACATGAACAAGAATGTTGCCGAATTTGTAGCGGAATGTCCGAATTGTCAAAGAGTCAAAGTAGAACGCCAGAAACCCGGCGGTTACATGCAATGTATAGATCTTCCAGTCTGGAAGTGGGACAAGATCAATATGGATTTCATCACGGGTTTGCCTCGTACATATCGAAAGTTTGATTCCATATGGGTGATCATTGATTGGCTTACCAAATCTGCGCACTTCTTACCAGTTAAGACAACTTATACGGCAGAAGAGTATGCGAAGTTTTATATTAAGGAGATCGTTCGGTTGCATGGAGTTCCAATTTCTATTATATCCGATCGAGGAGCCCAATTTACCGCGAATTTCTGGAAGTCTTTTCAAAGGAGTTTGGGGACACAAGTAAATCTAAGTACGGCTTTCCATCCTCAAATGGATGGACAAGCGGAATGTACCATCCAGACACTTGAAGATATGCTACGAGCATGTGTATTAGATTTCAAAGGCAACTGGGATGATCACCTACCTCTTATCGAGTTTGCCTACAATAATAGCTATCATTCAAGTATCAAAATGGCACCATATGAAGCATTGTATGGAAGAAAGTGTAGATCGCCAATAGGATGGTTTGAAGCAGGTGATGCGGTCTTATTTGGACCGGATCTTGTTTATCAAGCAATGGAGAAGGTTAAAGTGATCCAACAACGGCTTGCAACAGCTCAAAGTCGACACAAATCTTATGCGGATGTTAGAAGAAGAGGACTTGAGTTTTCTATCGATGATTGGGTATTCTTGAAAGTATCACCAATGAAAAGAGTGATGAGGTTTGGCAAGAAAGGAAAGTTAAGTCCACGATACATAGGTCCGTATAAGATCATTCAAAGATTTGGACAAGTTGCTTATGAGTTAGAGCTACCTCAAGAGCTCTCAGCAGTTCATCCCATATTTCATGTTCCGATGCTTCACAAGTACATTGGAGATCCATCGCACATCACTACTATGGAAGATGTACAAGTTACAGAAGATCTCACTTTTGAAGAAATGCCTATTGCTATTCTTGATCGCCAAATTAAAAAGATAAGGAATAAAGAGATAGCATCGGTAAAAGTACTTTGGTGGAATCAACAAGTTGAGGAGATCACATGGGAAGCCGAGGAAGCGATGAAGATTAAGTACCCTTACCTATTCAACGATGAGGAGGAAGTTCATGAGACGGAAGAAGAACAATAACAAGTGTTTATTTTATGAAAGGATGTTATGATGATGAATATGTTAATTGTAAGCTTGTACATGTCTTAATTGAGTAACTATGCTAACATTCGAGGATGAATGTTCTTAAGGGGGGGATAATGTAACACCCCGTAAATTTTTTCGTACACTTATCGCGATTATATGGAGTCCTAAAGACTTGCGTATGGGTTAAATTAAGTTTATAGTGTTCGGAAGTATCCCGTCAATAGTTGTATGTGTAGGTATTGGAATAAGATTTCCAACTATATAAAGTTTGCCCCAAACAGAGGAGTATTTCATATAAGCGAGCACATTCGAAATTTCAAAACGGTGGCCGGGAAGCCTGTGAACAGTAATTCTGCAGGAAAATTACTGCAGCTAGGCAATCCAACTTTAGACGATCATAACTCCTTGTACAAAAATAAATGTGTGAACTGCTATATATAGACGAAAAGCTCCGAGAGTCTTCTTTCCGATGAAATTGGTTTCATCCAAATCCAATGTCTGAGTAAGGAACTATACCAGTTTTACTGCAGCCTATCAAAAACAAAACAGAATTGTCTGACAGATTTTTGGGTCAACTTTAAACGACCATAACTTCTTGTAAAGGAAGAACTGGGTGGTATACTTTATATGAAAATGAAAGATCTTTGAATTATCTTTCGAATTCAATTGGTTTCACCCAAATCCGATACCGGAGCAAAGATTTATGATCGATTTACTTCAGCCTGTCAAAACTGTCCACTGGGGACAGATTCGGGATTTATTTCAATTTTTAGGGCACAATAGTCATTTTCTATTACCTATGGACGAAAATTGGTCTTAAAAACCTGGACGTAGCCTCATTTGTATCAGATGTTATCCAAATATTAGGAGAGGTGAAACCCTAGCCAATTTCAACCTCAAATATTTTGTGATTCAACTGTAGAAAATTTAAATTGGTTCCGTAGTTGTGTTCACCATCTCGAAAGCTTCGAGAAGTACCCCATGGTTATGTAAGGAGGATTCTAAATGCAAGAGTTCATTGTTAAGGTATGAATATTGTTTATTCTTGATTCTTATCCATGAATAAGTATTGATAAAGGATTATGAGTATTGTCTTGATGTTGGAAGATAACTAGAAACATAGTTATGAATTGTTGTGTATAAATTGTTAGTAGTAAATTATGGAAGTTGTTGTATTGGATTATGGAGGATGAATTGTGGTGATATATCATTATATTAGTGGTTATGTATGCCTAGTGATCATGTTGGTATTGGATGGTGATTAAGAAGGGAAATAAAGGCTAAGAGTGATGTTGAGGGATATTTCATGAAAATGCATGATATGTGAATGTAATAAGAGTATAAGAGGATGTATGTAGTACTCTTATTGATGAGCTAAAGGATTACTTCCTAGACATTATTTGGTGAAGTTAATACCTAAATGGTAAGGTTTGGTTGCTAATACTAGTTTGCCACAAATGACTTATTGTAGATAAGTGTTCGAAGAGTACGGGAAGTCACTTGTATTGAAGTGGTTATATCAAGGTATGTAAGACATACTCTATCTATTCTTTGGCATGAATAATGACCCATGGCACTCTCAAGTAAGCTTCCAACATTGTCCTACGACACATGACACATAATAACATCATATGATCTTCGACACTACCAATTGAACTTGTTTTCACTTTTAAGATGTCCGGCTAGTCAAAAAATGTCCATATACTATTGTTGACTCCGAAATGGTTTAATGAGGTATCCATGATTCTCTACTTCATCTTCATGATATTGATTACCTATTTACATGTTTTTCCTATTGAGGTATCATGGTTTCAAGTTCCATAAAGTGTGGCCACAAAGTAACCAATCTCAAACATTAATTGAATTAAGAAATGGAATGTCTGTGTTTTAAATTGATGATATGATGTATTGTATTAGTACCACTGATCAGTTGGCCATTGTATTATAAAGATTATGTATATATGCTATTCTAGGGGTGGTCCCTGATGTATTGTATTAGTACCACTGATCAGTTGGCCATTGTATGACATATGTTATGTATTGATAAGGATTACGGGAAGTAATGATATGAAAGTAATGTGCAGTTATCCCATCAGTTCTTTTAAGTGTGGTCTACTCATATTGTTTATTCACTGGTATCTGGGTTCTGTTGATCTTTTGTATCTCATCTTGATACTCACTGCCTTACATACTCAGTACATATTTCCGTACTGACGTCCCTCACGGGGGACCTGCATTCATGCCTACAGGAACAGGTACTTCAGGTCGTACACCTCCGCAGTAAGAGCTAGGACATTCTGTTGTTAGTGGTGAGCTCCAGTTGTTTCGGGGCATCCCAAGTCGTCTCTATATGTACTTTTGGTATTTGCATAAAAGTCTTTTGTGGGCGGGAGTTTGTCCCGACCCCAACTCAGTTGTGTATCTATGTAGAGGCTTTTGTAGACATATTGTACATCCATAAGAGTGTTTGGTTGATAGACGTGATTACTCTGATGGCCAATTACTGTTCATATATATATTTATGCGTGTCTGCTGGGCTGATACAGGTACTGTTTTCTTCTATTTACAATGAAGTGCTGCCCAAATTTCTAATTTTCATAAGTAATGTGAATGTGAAAGTATAGGTTATGAACGGGTTCTCCCGGGCCTCCTCGGCTACAGGTGCCAGTCTGCTCCAATGGGATTTGGGGTATGACACGACTGTACCTCCATTTTGGAACCAAGTCAAGAAATTCCAAAGATTCTTTTATATCTAGATAGAGTCTGGAGCTTTCATAGTTAACATGTCAGTGAAGTTAGATCTTTAACATGGATATAAGAAATTTTTTAGCCGGACATAGTCACGGCGTGATTATGGTAGAAGATTTAAGTGAATGAATACAAGTAGTAAAAAGATATGTATATGTACAACCGAGAACTAGACTGAAATTAGTAGCAACTTCTTGTTTATTCAATATATTACAGAGAGATGAAAGAGTGGAGAGTTTTTAGAAAGAGAAACTAAAAGGAAAAACTGAATGCCTCTATCTGAGAATGAGGTGCCTATAAATAATAGAACAGGGAATCTTGCACAGTAATATGGGGGCCCTGTGCATAGTGTTTTTACTGTTACAATAGAGATTTTTGTCAAATAGTCATGTCATGTCTTGTCTTTTCCTTTCCATTTTTTGATGAAGGCTTCGGCTTTTTCAATCTCTTCTTCTTCTATCAGAACTTCTGGTGGTTGGGAATTGGTAATATCTTCTGTATTTGCATTTGTTCTATTCATTGAGACATCTGAATTCTGCTCAACAGTTTGAAGTAATTTATCTCGTACTTCGGATAAATATTCTTCTATCAATTGCATTTTATTTCCTTCATGGGCAGAAATTCGTCTGGAAACATAGTTAAGATTTTTATCTTCAACTAGAATTGATTTTTTAGGAGTCTTTTCATATTCAACAATCTTCTGGATTATTTCCTCCCGCTGATCATGACCGTAAGCGAGTTTTGTTTCTGGGTCCTTGCGAAGTAGTTTATCCCAAAAATTACAATAGAATGTTCGATATAGGGCAGGAATTTGGTGAGCATCATACCCTATTTCCACGGACCATCGATGGATCCAAGGAATAGAAAATTCTATATAAAAATACATTTGGTCAATAGTATCAATTTTACAAATGTGATCAGAAAGATATAATTCTGTTAAGAAAGGGGAGGATTTTTTCCATGAGTAGTATAAAGAAGAATATTCTAGTGGTAATATTTTAATCGTAGGTCTATGATGAGTCCACCACTGAATAAACCAGTTTGGAATGAGTTTTTCAAATACTTTAGCACAGATCTTTATGAACCAGGTGTGTTTGTGCTTGTAATTGTTATAATATAATACTTGAGAAAAGGCTTTAATGTAATCCCAATAAGTAAAATTGGCAAGAGTTTGGCCCATTGGACCCATTGGTATAGATCGTTGCGTCATTGACGAAATTCCCCATTCTTTAATAGGAATAAGTTTTTTAATTACCATTTTGAAGTATCCATGTACTCCAGGGGTAGTTTCGCCAAGGGGACTGTGGTCAAAGGTTGCACTAAATGTTTGTTCGAGTATGTGTTCATAATAAGTCTGAGTTTTGTAAGATTCTCCAGTGAAATAGACATTGGCAGTAAGGTAGTTCTTGAGTATTATCCAGGCTTCTTCAGAATTTTCTTGTCCAGGAATATGCTGATTTTCAATATATAAAATAAGTTCTCCGGCATCTAGCTTTTCATATGAAGGCTTATCTTCAGAATTTTCTTGAACTATGGATGCAAAAGAATCTGCAGTTTTTTGTTGATCAAATAAATAAGATTGCAATTGTTTGTATAATGGATGATTTTCAGGGATATCTTCTAAATGTATAGAAGAACTAATATTCTGAGTTTTGGATGAGGATGATTCATCTCGAGGAATTTTTGGATTAATCAAAGTTCTATTCCCTTGTTGTAATACAAGAAAATTAGAACTTGCAGAGCTATATGCAGGATTTCGTCGATCAAAATATGAAGGATTTGTTCTTCCGCGTTGATATGCAGAATTTTGATTTCTTCCCCCGCGTTCTCTTCCTTTGGCTAGTTGCCAAGGGGGTCCATACTGCATCATTTATCAGGAATTTGATCAGCGTACCATAACATATATTCATAGAGATCTTCATAAAGTGTATCTTTGGTAATAAGGTCATCAATGACCTTTCTTAATATGAGCATGTGCAAATCCATATTTAGAGGGACTGCCTTAATAAAGGTGATTAAGAACTTTGCAGAGAAGAAGTGTAGAAAGAACTTCATTATATCTGTAAACATTAATCACTAAAGTTAATATCAAACCAATAAATTACTTCGTCAATTAATTCGTTGTGGTTATGGAATAAATCTTCTTCTATTAAGCTATGAATTAGAGTTTCTAAGATAAGAAAATGAATATCTTCATTTAAATAAATGCATTTGATAATAGTAATTATAGTTTTTTCAGAGAGGAAATAGGTGTAAAAACTCATGTCAGATATTCTCTAGATAAAAAATCAGGCAAAGAATTTTCACTACCCTTTTTATATTGTATTTCATAATCAAACGGGGCCAATTGAGCTTGCCATCGCGCAAATATTAATTTAGAAGCATCATGTTTGAAGTCTTTACTAAACATAAACTTAACGGATTGAGCATCAGTCCTAATTATAAATTTTTGATTATACAAATCATCTTGGAATTTTAAAACACATTTCACAATAGTTAGCATTTCATGGGCTACAGTGGCGTATTTCTTCTGGCTTTCAGTCCATTTACCAGAATAAAATCAGATCAAACACTCTTTTTTTGTATGGGGATTGACTTGTTTAAGTATTCCACCATATCCTATATTAGAAGCATCAGTTTCAATGATTTTCAACCAGTTAGGATTTGCAAGAGATGTACACGAAAGAGTTTGAACTCGGTTTTTAATTAATTTTACTAAATCTGTGTAGACTTGAGTCCACGGAGTTTTATGATCCTTTTTTAGCCTATCATATAAAGGGGCTAAATTCCTAGACAAATTTTTGTAAAAAAGGGAAATATAGTTAAGACTACCGAGGAACCTTTGAAGTTGTTTTTTATCAGTAATAACATCGGGGAATTTCTTAGCAAATTCTAGCACTCGTTGAATAGGCTCAATAGAACCTTGAGAAATATTATGTCCCAAAAATCTGATATTAGTTTGAAATAAACTTATCTTGGGTTTGGAGATGACTAAACCATTTTGAATAATTATTTGCTTAAAAGTATGCAGATGCTTGAAATGAGATTCAAGAGTTTTTGAGAATACAAGAATATCATCTATATAGACGATGATAAAATCCATATACGGATTAAAGATGTCGTTCATGATTTTCTGAAACTCAGAAGGAGTATTTTTTAAACCAAACGGCATGACATTCCATTCATACTGTCCAAAAGGGACATTAAAAGCAGTTCTATAAGTATGCCTTTTATCAATTTGAATTTGCCAATAACCAGATTTTAAATCAAATTTAGAAAATATATTAGCATCATACAATCTGGAAAGTAAGTATTTTTATTTGGTATAGGATATCGAATCCATTTTAAAACTTTATTCAGGAGTTTATAATTTATAACTAATCGAGGTACTCCTCGTTTTTTTTCAGCAGCATTATTAACATAAAAAGATGTACAAGACCAAGGGGATTTTGAGGGTTTTATAAGACCCTTTTGCAAAAGACTATCAATTTCTGTCTTACAGAATTCTACTAACTTTGTATTCATTTGACAGGATCGAGATTTTGTTGGAATTTTTTCTTCGCTGAAGTTACTTTCATAAGGAAGAGAAACAATATGCTTTTTTCTGTTCCAGAAAGCATTTGGATGATCAACACAAATATCAAAAATCAATTGATTAGAAATCATTTTTATTTTTTCTTGGACTTTTACTGATTTTAAAGTATCAAAAATATTAATACTCATTAATTCCTATTGTAAAAAAATAATTTACGTTTGTTTCATATTGATAATGGAATTTATATCCCTTGTTATAGGATGAGTAACGAAAGGATAAGAAATTTGTTTATTCTTATAAGTAGCCTTGAAACCATTCGCATCTATATGTGTATACGGGTAAATAGCATTTATGAAAGGTGTTCCTAAAATAATAGGAGGATATATCTGATTTTTTACTAAAAAGAAGAAATGGGGAATACAAAATTTGTCTCGACAGATATGAGTATTAGGCAATTTATAATTGATATCAAGAGTATGACCAGTTGCAGACCTTATGATATGAGTAGTTTTTTCAAAATACTTAGTTGGGATTAATCCTTCTTGAACACAACTAACATCAGCACCACTATCAATCATAGCAATATTAGTGATGAAAAATTCCTTATTTATTAAATTAGTGCAATTTATATACCATTTATGAGCAGTAACTATTTGCATCATTCCCAAGAAATAATCTCTTTTCAAATCTGCTGCTGGACTAAATTTATCAATTTCAAAATTTTCAGAATTTTCAGAATTATCCAAATCCTTTTCTTTTCCTTTTGAAGAATTTTTAGGGACATTAATTTTTTCTTCGATTTTCAAAATTCTATGATCGGAGATCATCTGATTTTGTTTTAAGGAAATAATCTCCTTTTTCAATTGTTCAACTTCGATTTTTAAATCATCAAAGGTAGTATTTCTACCTGGGGTTTTACTTAAAGCAAGACGACGATTAACTTCAGCTAAGGAATAGGACATGTGATGATTATCAAAAGAGTTATTTCTAGAAATACTAGTATAAACAGAAGTTTTTTGAGTAGCAAAATTGAGAATTTTTTCACGCAGTTTCTCATCAGTAACTTCTTTTAGTAATTCAAGAACATTTTCAGCAGTAAGAGTTTGAACATTTAAATCAAGGTCTTCGAACTGTGCTTGAAGTTTATACATCATTTCATCACAATTACAAACATCATTATCACAGTCATCACATTTATTACCCTGATCGAGCTCACTGTCAGAATCGGGTAATTCAAAACCATTTTCAGATGTAGAATTAGACTCAGAATCAGAGGTATACAATAAATTGTAAACTTGGTCATGAACTTATTCAAAAAGTCCTAAGGATTTTAGTTTTTGTAATTTGCAGTTTGGAGCTATATGGACATACTGGTTACACTTATAGCACTTAATTTTAGCTAACTCCCTTTTTGATCTATTTTTTTGTGAATCTGGTAGATTTTCGGAATGCTTTTCTAGATTCTCATTCTTCTTTGGGTCTATGCCTAGAACGTTTATTTTTATAGGATTTATTAGGCTTGGAATATCTTTGGGGTTTTCGCGCTAAAGGTTTATCCATACTAAATTGCTCACAAAAGTCTCCTAATTGAGATTTTTCTCTGAGTTTATCAAGCTTAATTTGTCTAGCTAATTTCAACTCGTTACAGAGGGCTAAGCCTTCTTGAGTACAAGCTAAAATAAGCTGACCATAAGTTTTTTCTGAGTACTGGACTTCTCCATAAGATCCTCTAAGGGTTTTTCTAACTCTTTCAGCAAATAGAGGTGGGAGGCCATCAATGAATTTAGCTTTCCAATGGTCATACTTACTTTCGGGTAAATCCATTACCCTACTAAGAAAGGTGTCTTTATACCATCTAAATGTCATACCCCAAATCCCATTGGAGCAGACTGGCACTCGTAGCCGAGGAGGCCCGGGAGAACCCGTTCATAACCTATACTTTCACATTCACATTACTTATGAAAATTAGAAATTTGGGCAGCACTTCGTTGTAAATAGAAGAAAATAGTACATGTATCAGCCCAGCAGACACACATAAATATATATATATATATGAACAGTAATTGGCCGTCAGAGCCATCAGGTCTATCAACCAAACACTCCTATGGCTATACAATATGTCTACAAAAGCCTCTACATAGATACACAACTGAGTTGGGGTCGGGACAAACTCCCGCCCACAAAAGACTTTTATGCAAATACCAAAAGTACATATAGAGACGACTTGGGATGCCCCGAAACAACTGGAGCTCACCATTAACAACAGAATGTCCTGGCTCTTACTGCGGAGGTGTACGACCTGAAGTACCTGTTCCTGCAGGCATGAATGCAGGTCCCCCGTGAGGGACGTCAGTACGGAAATATGTACTGAGTATGTAAGGCAGTGAGTATCAAGATGAGATACAAAAGATCAACAGAACCCAGATACCAGTGAATAAACAGTATGAGTAGACCACACTTAAAAGAACTGATGGGATACCTGCACATTACTTTCATATCATTACTTCCCGTAATCCTTATCAATACATAACATATGTCATACAATGGCCAACGGATCAGTGGTACTAATACAATACATCAGGGACCACCCCTGGAATAGCATATATACATAATCTTTATAATACAATGGCCAACTGATCAGTGGTACTAATACAATACATCATATCATCAATTTAAAATACAGACATTCCATTTCTTAATTCAATTAATGTTTGAGATTGGTTACTTTGTGGCCACACTTTATGGAACTTGAAACCATGATACCTCAATAGGAAAAACACGTAAATAGGTAATCAATATCATGAAGATGAAGTAGAGAATCATGGATACCTCATTAACCCATTTTGGAGTCAACAATAGTATATGGGCATTTGTTTGACTAGCCGGACATCTTAAAAGTGAAAACAAGTTCAATTGGTAGTGTCGAAGATCATATGATGTTATTATGTGTCATGTGTCATAGGACAATGTTGGAAGCTTACTTGAGAGTGCCATGGGTCATTATTCATGCCAAAGATTAGATAGAGTATGTCTTACATACCTTGATATAACCACTTCAATACAAGTGACTTCCCGTACTCTTCGAACCCTTATCTACAATAAGTCATTTGTGGCAAACTAGTATTAGCAACCAAACCTTACCATTTAGGTATTAACTTCACCAAATAATGTCTAGGAAGTAATCCTTTATCTCATCAATAAGAGTACTACATACATCCTCTTATACTCTTATTACATTGACATATCATGCATTTTCATGAAATATCCCTCAACATCACTCTTAGCCTTTATTTCCCTTCTTAATCACCATCCAATACCAACATGATCACTAGGCATACATAACCACTAATATAATGATATATCACCACAATTCATCCTCCATAATCCAATACAACAACTTCCATAATTTACTACTAACAATTTATACACAACAATTCATAACTATGTTTCTAGTTATCTTCCAACATCAAGACAATACTCATAATCCTTTATCAATACTTATTCATGGATAAGAATCAAGAATAAACAATATTCATACCTTAACAATGAACTCTTGTATTTAGGATCCTCCTTACATAACCATGGGGTGCTTCTTGAAGCTTCCGAGATGGTGAACACAACTACGGAACCAATTTGAATTTTCTACGGTTGAATCACAAAATATTTGAGGTTGAAATAGGCTAGGGTTTTCACCTTTCCTAAAATTTGGATAAAATCTGATAAAATTGAGGCTAAGTGCAAGTTTTTAAGACCAATTTTCGTCCAAAGGTAATAGAAAATGACCATTGTGCCCTAAAAATTGAAATAAATCCCGAATCTGTCCCCAGTGGACAGTTTTGACAGGCTGAAGTAAATCGATCATAACTCTTTGCTCCAATATCGGATTTGGGTGAAATTGGTATCATTGTAAAGATAATTAAAAGGGATTTCATTTCATATAAATTAGGCCACCCAGTTCGTCCTGTACAAGGAGTTATGATCGTTTGAAGTTGACCCTAAAATTCTGTTTTGAGAGGTTGAAGTAAAACGCGTATAACTCCTTACGCAGATGTTGGATTTGGATGAAACCAATTGAATTAGAAAGAAGACTCAAAGATCTTTCTTTTGATATATGGTATATCGCCCAGTTCATTATATTGAGGATGTTATGATCGTTCAAAGTTGACCCAAAAACTGGCAGGCCTCAGTATTTTCCTGCTAATTTACTGTTCACAAAAATCTGTTTTGAGAGGTTGAAGTAAAACGAGTATAACTCCTTAGATGTTGGATTTGGATGAAACCAATTTCATCGGAAAGAAGACTCTCGGAGCTTTTCATCTATATATATTAGCTCACACAGTTCTTTTTGTACAAAGAGTTATGATCGTCTCAAGTTGGAGTGCCTAGCTACAGAAATTTTCTTGCAGAATTACTGTTCACAGGCTTCCCGGCCACCGTTTTGAAATTTCGAATGTGGTCGCTTATATGAAATACTCCTCTGTTTTGGGCAAACTTTATATCGTTGGAAAGCTTATTCCAATACCTACACATACAACTATTGACGTTATACTTCCGAACACCATAAACTTGATTTAACCCATACGCAAGTCTTTAGGACTCTATATAATCGCGATAAATGTACGAAAAAATTTACGGGGTGTTACATTATCCCCCCTTAAGAATATTCGTCCTCGAATGTTAGCATAGTTACTCAATTAAGACATGTCCAAGATTACAATTAACATATTCATCATCATAACATCCTTGCATAAAAACAAACACTTACTTGTTATTGTTCTTCTTCCGTTTCATGAACTTCCTCCTCATCGTTGAATAGGTAAGGGTACTTAATCTTCATCGCTTCCTCAGCTTCCCATGTGATCTCCTCAACTTGTTGATTCCTCCAAAGTACTTTTACTGATGCTATCTCTTTATTCCTTATCTTTTTAATTTGGCGATCAAGAATAGCAATAGGCATTTCTTCAAAAGTGAGATCTTTTGTAATTTGTACATCTTCCATAGTAGTGATGTGCGATGGATCTCCGATGTACTTGCGAAGCATCGAAACATGAAATACGGGATGAACTGCTGAGAGCTCTTGTGGTAGCTCTAACTCATAAGCAACTTGTCCAAATCTTTGAATGATCTTATACGGACCTATGTATCGTGGACTTAACTTTCCTTTCTTGCCAAACCTCATCACTCCTTTCATTGGTGATACTTTCAAGAATACCCAATCATCGATAGAAAACTCAAGTCCTCTTCTTCCAACATCCGCATAAGATTTGTGTCGACTTTGAGCTGTTGCAAGCCGTTGTTGGATCACTTTAACCTTCTCCATTGCTTGATAAACAAGATCTGGTCCAAATAAGACCGCATCACCTGCTTCAAACCATCCTATTGGCGATCTACACTTTCTTCCATACAATGATTCATATGGTGCCATTTTGATACTTGAATAATAGCTATTATTGTAGGCAAACTCGATAAGAGGTAGGTGATCATCCCAGTTGCCTTTGAAATCTAATACACATGCTCGTAGCATATCTTCAAGTGTCTGGATGGTACGTTCCTCTTGTCCGTCCATTTGAGGATGAAAAGCCGTACTTAGATTTACTTGTGTCCCCAAACTCCTTTGAAAAGACTTCCAGAAATTCGCGGTAAATTAGGCTCCTCGATCGGATACAATGGAAATTGGAACTCCATGTAACCGAACGATCTCCTTAATATACAACTTCGCATACTCTTCCGCCGTATAAGTTGTCTTAACTGGTAAGAAGTGCGCAGATTTGGTAAGCCTATCAATGATCACCCATATGGAATCAAACTTCTGATATGTACGAGGCAAACCCGTGACGACATCCATATTGATCTTGTCCCACTTCTAGACTGGAAGATCTATACATTGCATGTAACCACCGGGTTTCTGGTGTTCTACTTTGACTCTTTGACAATTCGGACATTCAGCTACAAATTCGGCAATATTCTTCTTCATGTCATTCCACCAATATATTGCTTTCACATCTTGATACATCTTAGTCGACCCTGGATGGATGGAATACCTTTAACAGTGTGCTTTTGTCATAATTCTCTTTCTTAGCTCAACTACATCAGGTACACATAAACGATTCTGACACTGAAGCACTCCTTCTCGCGTAAGCTCAAATGCCTTTGTCATGCCAATCTGCACATCCTCCTTAAGCTGCAATAAAATTGGATCTGCATACTGCTTCTCTTTCACTTCAGCTATCAATGAAGATTCCGCTGCATTACGTACAATAACCTCTTCATTTGGAGTTTCGAGAAGTCGAACTCCCAAATTAGCTAGTTGGTAAAGATCCTTAATCATCCCCTTCTTTTCTATAGATTGCATTTTAGACTTACGACTCAGTGCATCCGCTACCACATTCGCATTCCCTGGATGATACAAGATATCAACATCATAATCTTTCAACAATTCAAGCCATCTTCGCTGCCTCAAGTTTAGATCTTTCTGACTGAAGATATATTGCAGGCTCTTATGATCGGTATATATGTCAACATGAACCCCATATAAGTAGTGGAGCCATATATTCAAAGCAAATACAACTGCATCTAGCTCAAGATCATGCGTGGGATAATTCCTCTCATGAGGTCGCAACTGTCTAGAGCCATAGGCTATTACTCTACCATGTTGCATTAGTACGCATCCTAAGCCAATTCTCGAAGCATCACAGTACACTGCATACCCTTTTGTGCCTTCAGGAAGTACCAATACCGGTGTAGAAGTCAACTTGCTCTTCAGATCCTGGAAACTCTTTTCACAGGCATCATTCCATTGAAACTTGAAGGCTTTATGCGTCAACTTAGTCAAAGGTGCAGAAATAGAAGAAAAACCTTCAACAAACCTTCTATAATAACCTGCCAACCCGAGGAAACTACGAATCTCCGTAGGCGTCGTGGGTCTTGGCCAATTCTTCACAGCCTCAATCTTCTGAGTGTCAACTTTTATGCCTTCACTGGATACAATATGGCCCAAAAATGCCACTGACTTGAGCCAAAACTCACATTTAGAAAACTTCGCATACAGCTTACGATCACGAAGAATCTGCAACGCCTGCCTTAAGTGATTAACATGGTCCTCTTCTGATCTAGAGTAGAGCAGAATATCATCTATGATAACTATCATGAACACATCTGGAAACGGCTTAAACAGCCTATTCATCAGATCCATAAAAACTGCGGGTGCATTTGTCAGCCCGAATGACATAACCAAGAATTCATAATGACCATACCGTGTTCGGAAAGCTGTCTTGGGTATATCTTTATCCTTGACTCTCACTTGATGATAGCCTGATCTCAAGTCAATCTTGGAAAAACACTGGGCACCCTGCAACTGGTCAAATAAATCATCAATTCGAGTAAGGGAGTATTTATTCTTGATAGTCACCTTATTCAATTGCCGATAGTCAATACACATCCTCAGCAAACCATCTTTCTTACGCACAAACAATACTGGTGCTCCCCAAGGGGACATACTAGGCCTGATGAATCCCTTCTCTAGCAAGTCTTTCAGTTGCTCTTTCAATTCTCGCAACTCTGCTGGTGACATTCTATAAGGAGGAATTGAGATTGGCTATGTGTCTGGCAACAAATCAATACCAAACTCCACTTGTCGTTCAGGCGGTAAACCTGGTAGTTCTTCAGGAAATACATCAGGAAATTCATTCACAACTGGAATGGTCTGAAAAGTTGGCGGCTCTGCCTCTGTATCCCTTACTCTAACCAGATGGTATATGTACCCCTTGGAAATCATTTTTCTTACCTTAAAGTAAGAAATAAATCTACCTCTCAGCGCGCCAACATTACCCTTCCATTCAAGGACTGCCTCATTTGGGAAATGGAAATATACCTTCTTAGAACGACAATCTACTGTAGCATAACAAGACGCTAACCAATCCATGCCCATAATAACATCAAAATCTACCATTTCTAACTCAACAAGATCGGCCATCGTATCACGACCACAAATATTCATAACACAATTTCGATAAACATTCCTAGCTATAAGAGATTCCCCCACTGGCGTTGATACTTCAAATGGGTTGGCTAATAATTTGGGTGTTCTTCCGAACCTTCCCGCAACCAAAGGAGTAGCATACGATAATGTAGAACTAGGATCAATTAAGGCATACACATCAAATGCAAAGATGGACAACGTACCTGTAACCACGTCTGGAGAAGCCTCTAAATTCTGCCGATTTGCAAGGGCATACACACGGTTCTGAGCTCCGCTAGCACTAGCTGCTCCTCTATCACCTCTAACGTGACCCATAGGTTGTGCACCCCTACTCAAAGGAGGCACCGAATATGACGCAACAGCTGATCCGGTAGGTCGTGTTATACTACCTGTGGTCCTGCACGGGAAATCTCTAGCCATATGCCCCGGCTTACCGCACCAAAAGCAATTGTTCGTCCCAAGCCGACATTCGCCAAAGTGAAATTTTCTACAAATGGGGCACGGGTGTCGTGGAGGTCTCAATTGACTCATACTCCCTTGCCCTTGATACCCCACTGTTCGCGAACTCTGATTTTTACTGCTTTGCCCGAACTGATTACCTCTGAACCTTTGAAATTGTGGTGGAGCACTAATTGCAGGATAAGAAGATAACGGGCTAGGCAATCTATGAGAGAACGAAGGCCTAAAACCTCCCTGAGATGCCACAAACTGCCTTATAGCTCTGGGCCGCTTAGAATATCCTTTTTCTGATTCCTGGGTTCTTCTTCTTTGCCTCTGATCTTCCATCTTCTGAGCAAAAGCTTGTGTCCTCGCTATATCCATGTCCTTGTTCAAAGCAGCAATGGTACAATCTCTAACCAAGTATGGTTCTAATCTATTCACATAGTGATGAACTCTGTCGTCCATAGTAGCTACCATATTAGAAACATATCGAGACAAGGAGTTAAATCGAAGACTATACTCCCTTACACTCATATTACCCTGACGAAGATTTAAGAATTGATCTGCACGGGCCTGACGAGTCTAAAATGGAAGATAATGATCAATAAATGCATCTTTGAACTCTCCCCACGTAGTTGGAGGTGCATCAATACCCCTAGATCGTTTCCAATCCTCGTACCAAAATATAGCCTCTCCTTTCAGTCTATATGCTGCTAGCTCAACCATCTCTTTACCGGATACATGCATAACATCAAGAGCTCTTTGGGTTTGATCGACAAAGTCCTGCGGGTCTTCATTAATATCTGATCCGGTAAAAGTAGGAGGATCTAGTTTCAGAAAATCCTGAGTCCGAAGGCTAGCTGCTCTATCCATACCACTAGAACCCGTGGTAGGAATAGCTTGCCCTTTAACTTGACCGGCAACTATACGCGTTAGAAGTTGTACTGCATCCCTCAAATCTCGATCAACAGCATTAATAGACGACCCTTCTGGAGGAGAAGAAGCACCTGATATATGCTCAGCTTGAGACTCACTTTGCTCAGCTTGTGCCAGTGGTGACTTACTAGTACCTTCTCCGGCCACTGCATCTACTCGCTTCCACTTATTCTTTCTCCTTGTAACCGGCATCGTCACTATAATAAATAAAACAGAAACAATTGGATTAAGCGATTGATTATGACTTTATCTCTAATATGGGATCTATTGCATGATCTAAGAAATGAAGAGTGGAAACAATCCCTAAATGTCCAATAGCCTCCTGTTTATAGATGTGCTGCACAACACACCGATAAACGAGATTCTACATAGACACGACTTTGTGGACTCACTAGGATGAACTTCTCTGATACCACTTCTGTCATACCCCAAATCCCATTGGAGCAGACTGGCACCCGTAGCCGAGGAGGCTCGGGAGAACCCGTTCATAACCTATACTTTCACATTCACATTACTTATAAAAATTAGAAATTTGGGCAGCACTTCTTTGTAAATAGAAGAAAACAGTACCTGTATTAGCCCAGCAGACACGCATAAATATATATATATATGAACAGTAATTGGCCGTCAGAGCCATCACGTCTATCAACCAAACACTCCTATGGCTGTACAATATGTCTACAAAAGCCTCTACATAGATACACAACTGAGTTGGGGTCGGGACAAACTCCCGCACACAAAAGACTTTTATGCAAATACCAAAAGTACATATAGAGACGACTTGGGATGCCCCAAAACAACTGGAGCTCACCACTAACAACAGAATATCCTGGCTCTTACTGCGGAGGTGTACGACCTGAAGTACCTATTCCTACAGGCATGAATGCAGGTCCCCCGTGAGGGACGTCAGTACGGAAATGCGTACTGAATATGTAAGGCAGTGAGTATCAAGATGAGATACAAAAGATCAACAGAACCCAGATACCAGTGAATAAACAGTATGAGTAGAAAACACTTAAAAGAACTGATGGGATACCCGCACATTACTTTCATATCATTACTTCCCGTAATCCTTATCAATACATAACATATGTCATACAATGGCCAACTGATCAGTGGTACTAATACAATACATCAGGGACCACCCCTAGAATAGCATATATACATAATCTTTATAATACAATGGCCAACTGATCAGTGGTACTAATACAATACATCATATCATCAATTTAAAACACAGACATTCTATTTCTTAATTCAATTAATCTTTGAGATTGGTTACTTTGTGGCCACACTTTATGGAACTTGAAACCATGATACCTCAATAGGAAAAACACGTAAATAGGTAATCAATATCATGAAGATGAAGTAGAGAATCATGGATACCTCATTAAACCATTTCGGAGTCAACAATAGTATATGGACATTTGTTTGACTAGCCGGACATCTTAAAAGTGAAAACAAGTTCAATTGGTAGTGTCGAAGATCATATGATGTTATTATGTGTCATGTGTCGTAGGACAATGTTGGAAGCTTACTTGAGAGTGCCATGGGTCATTATTCATGCCAAAGATTAGATAGAGTATGTCTTACATACCTTGATATGACCACTTCAATACAAGTCCAACTTGACTTCCCGTACTCTTCGAACCCTTATCTACAATAAGTCATTTGTGGCAAACTAGTATTAGCAACCAAACCTTACCATTTAGGTATTAACTTCACCAAATAATGTCTAGGAAGTAATCCTTTAGGTCATCAATAAGAGTACTACATACATCCTCTTATACTTTTATTACATTGACATATCATGCATTTTCATGAAATATCCCTCAACATCACTCTTAGCCTTTATTTCCCTTCTTAATCACCATCCAATACCAACATGATCACTAGGCATACATAACCACTAATATAATGATATATCACCACAATTCATCCTCCATAATCCAATACAAAAACTTCCATAATTTACTACTAACAATTTATACACAACAATTCATAACTATGTTTCTAGTTATCTTCCAACATCAAGACAATACTCATAATCCTTTATCAATACTTATTCATGGATAAGAATCAAGAATAAACAATATTCATACCTTAACAATGAACTCTTGTATTTAGGATCCTCCTTACATAACCATGGGGTGCTTCTTGAAGCTTCCGAGATGGTGAACACAACTACGGAACCAATTTGAATTTTCTACGGTTGAATCACCAAAATATTTGAGGTTGATCATTGGTGGCATTAAAAATAGCCTCGCGTTTAGTATCATCAAGGAAATTATCCCACCAGCCTCGAAGTTGGCGAGTAATGTAACACCCCGTAAATTTTTTCATACACTTATCACGATTATATGGAGTCCTAAAGGCTTGCATATGGTTTAAATTAAGTTTATGGTGTTCGGAAGTATCCCGTCAATAATTGTATGTGTAGGTATTGGAATAAGCTTTCCGACGATATAAAGTTTGCCCAAAATAGAGGAGTATTTCATATAAGCGAGCACATTCGAAATTTCAAAACGGTGGCCGGGAAGCCTGTGAACAGTAAATCTGCTGGAAAATTACTGCAGCTAGGCAATTATTTTTTTTGGATCAACTTTAGACGATCATAACTACTCCTACAAAAAGAACTGTGTGATTTTCTATATATCAACGAAAAGCTCCGAGAGTCTTCTTTCCGATGAAATTTGTTTCATCCAAATCCAATGTTTGAGTAAGGAGCTATACCCGTTTTACTACATCCTATCAAAAAAAAAAAGAATTGTGGGACAGATTTTTGGGTCAACTTTAAACGACCATAAATACTTGTAAAGGATGAACTAGGTGGTATACTTTATACAAAAATGAAATCCCTTTGAATTATCTTTCCAATGCAATTGGTTTCACCCAAATCCGATACCGGAGCAAAGAGTTATGATCGATTTACTTCATCCTGTCAAAACTGTCCACTGGGGACAGATTCGGATTTATTTAAATTTTTAGGGCAAAAGAGTCATTTTCTATTACCTCTTGGATGAAAATGGGTATTTATAAACCTACACTTAGCCTCATATATATCATATATCATCCAATCATTAAGAGAAGGTGAAACCCTAGCCTAATTTCAACTTCAAATATTTTGTGATTCAACCGTAGAAAATTCGAATTGGTTCCGTAGTTGTGTTCACCATCTCGAAAGCTTCGAGAAGCACCCCATGGTTATGTAAGGAGGATTCTAAATGCAAGAGTTCATTGTTAAGGTATGAATATTGTTTATTCTTGATTCTTATCCATGAATAAGTATTGATAAAGGATTATGAGTATTGTCTTGATGTTGGAAGATAACCAGAAACATAGTTATGAATTATTTTGTATAAATTGTTAGTAGTAAATTATGGAAGTTGTTGTATTGGATTATGGAGGATGAATTGTGGTGATATATCATTATAATAGTGGTTATGTATGCCTAGTGATCATGTTGGTATTGGATGGTGATTAAGAAGGGAAATAAAGGCTAAGAGTGATGTAGGGGGATATTTCATGAAAATGCATGATATGTGAATGTAATAAGAGTATAAGAGGATGTATGTAGCACTATTATTGATGAGTTAAAGGATTACTTCCTAGACATTATTTGGTGAAGTTAATACCTAAATGGTAAGGTTTGGTTGCTAATACTAGTTTGCCACAAATGACTTATTGTAGATAAGGGTTCGAAGAGTACGGGAAGTCAAGTTGGACTTGTATTGAAGTGGTTATATCAAGGTATGTAAGACATACTCTATCTAATCTTTGGCATGAATAATGACCCATGACACTCTCAAGTAAGCTTCCAACATTGCCCTACGACACATGACACATAATAACCTCATATGATCTTCGACGCTACCAATTGAACTTGTTTTCACTTTTAAGATGTCCGGCTAGTAAAAAAAATGTCCATATACTATTGTTGACTCCGAAATGGTTTAATGAGGTATCCATGATTCTTTACTTCATTTTCATGATATTGATTACCGATTTACGTGTTTTTCCTATTGAGGTATTATGGTTTCAAGCTCCATAAGGTGTGACCACAAAGTAACCAATCTCAAAGATTAATTGAATTAAGAAATGGAATGTCTGTATTTTAAATTGATGATATGATGTATTGTATTAGTACCACTGATCAGTTGGCCATTGTATTATAAAGATTATGTATATATGCTATTCTAGGGGTGGTCCCTGATGTATTGTATTAGTACCACTGATCAGTTGGCCATTGTATGACATATGTTATGCATTGATAAGGATTATGAGAAGTAATGATATGAAAGTAATGTGCAGGTATCCCATCAGCTCTTTTAAGTGTGGTCTACTCATACTGTTTATTCATTGGTATCTGGGTTCTGTTGATCTTTTGTATCTCATCTTGATACTCACTGCCTTACATACTCAATACATATTTCCATACTGACGTCCCTCACGTCGTATACCTCCGCAGTAAGAGCCAGGACATTCTATTGTTAGTGGTGAGCTCCAGTTGTTTCGGGGCATCCCAAGTCATTTCTATATGTATTTTTAGTATTTGTATAAAAGTCTTTTTTGGGTGGGAGTTTGTCCCGACCCTAACTCAGTTGTGTATCTATGTAGAGGCTTTTGTAGACATATTGTATAGCCATAAGAGTGTTTGGTTGATAGACGTGATGGCTCTGACGGCCAATTACTGTTTATATATATATATTTATGCGTGTCTGCTGGGCTGATACAGGTACTGTTTTCTTCTATTTACAACGAAGTGCTGTCCAAATTTCTAATTTTCATAAGTAATGTGAATGTGAAAGTATAGGTTATGAACGGGTTCTCCCGGGCCTCCTCGGCTACGGGTGCCAGTCCGCTCCAATGGGATTTGGGGTACGACAGAAGTGGTATCAGAGAAGTTCGTCCTAGTGAGTCTACAAAGCCGTGTCTACGTAGAATCTCGTTTATCGGTGTGTTGTGCACCACATCTATAAACAGGAGGCTATTGGACATTTAGGGATTGTTTCCACTCTCCATTTCTTAGATCGTGCAATAGAGCCCATATTAGAGATAAAGTCATAATCGATCGCTTAATCCAATTGTTTTTTCTTATTTATTATAGTAACGATGCCGGTTACAAGGAGAAAGAATAAGTGGAAGAGAGTGGATGTAGTAGCCGAAGAAGGTACTAGTAAGTCACCACCGGCACAAGCTGAACAAAGTGAGTCTTAAGCTGAGCATATATCAGGAGCTTCTTCTCCTCTGTAAGGGCCATCTATTAATGCTGTTGATTAAGATTTGAGGGATGCAGTACAACTTCTGACGCGTATAGTTGCCGGTTAAGTTCAAGGGCAAACTATTCCTACCACGGGTTCTAGTGGTACGGATAGAGCAGCTAGCCTTCGGACACAGGATTTTCTGAAACTGGATCCTCCTACTTTTACCGGATCAGATATTAACGAAGACCCGCAGGACTTTTTTGATCAAACCTAAAGGGCTCTAGATGTTATGCACATATCTGGTAAAGAGATGGTTGAGCTAGCAACATATAGACTGAAAGGAGAGGCTATGTTGTGGTACGAGGATTGGAAACGATATAGGGGTATTGATGCACCTCCAACTACATGGGGAGAGTTCAAAGATGCATTTATTGATCATTATCTTCCATTTTAGACTCGTCAGGCCCGTGCAGATCAATTCTTAAATCTTCGTCAATGTAATATGAGTGTAAGGGAGTATAGTCTTCGATTTAACTCCTTGTCTCGATATGCTTCTAATGTGGTAGCTACTATGGATGACAGAGTTCATCACTATGTGGATAGATTGGAACCATACTTGGTTAGAGATTGCACCATTGCTGCTTTGAATAAGGACATGGATATAGTGAGGATACAAGCTTTCGCTCAGAAGATGGAAAATCAGAGGCAAAGAAGAAGAACCCAGGAATCAGAAAAATGATATTCTAAGTGGGCCAGAGCTATAGGGCAGTTTATGGCATCTCAGGGAGGTTTTAAGCCTTCATTCTCTCATATATTGCCTAGCCCGTTATCTTCTTATCCTGCAATTAGTGCTCCAGCATAATTTCAATGGTTCAGAGGTAATCAGTTCGGGCAAAGCAGTGAAAATCAGAGTTCGCGAACAGTGGGGTATCAAGGTCAAGGGAGTATGAGTCAATTGAGACCTCCACAACACCCGTGCCCCATATGTAGAAGATTTCACTTTGGTGAATGTCGGCTTGGAACGAACAATTGCTTTTGGTGCGGTAGGCCGGGGCATATGGCTAGAGATTGCCCACGCAGGACCACAGGTGGTATAACACGACCTACTGGATTAGCTGTTGTGTCATCATCGGTGCCTCCATTGAGTAGGGGTGCACAACCTATGGGTTACGGTAGAGGTGATAGAGGAGCAGCTATTTCTAGCGAAGCTCAGAACCGTGTGTATGCCCTAGCAGATCGGCAAAATTTAGAGGCTTCTCCAAACGTGGTTACAGGTACGTTGTCCATCTTTGCATTTGATGTGTATGCCTTAATTAATCCTAGTTCTACATTATCGTATGCTACTCCTTTGGTTGTGGGAAGGTTCGGGAGAACACCCGAATTATTAGCCAAGCCATTTGAAGTATCAACGCCAGTGGGGGAATCTCTTATAGATAGGAATGTCTATCGAAATTGTGTTGTGAATATTTGTGGTCGTGATACGATGGACGATCTTGTTAAGTTAGAAATGGTAGATTTTGATGTTATTATGGGCATGGATTGGTTAGCGTCTTGTTATGCTACAGTAGATTGCCGTTATAAGAAGGTGTATTCCATTTCCCAAATGAGGCAGTCCTTGAATGGAAGGGTAATGTTAGCGCACCAAGAGGTAGATTTATTTCTTACTTTAAGGAAAGAAAAATGATTTCCAAGGGTACATATACCATTTGGTTAGAGTAAGGTATACAGAGGCAGAGCCGCCAACTTTTCAGACCGTTCTGGTTGTGAATGAATTTCCTGATGTATTTCCTGAAGAACTACTAGGTTTACCTCCTGAACGAGAAGTGGAGTTTGGTATTGATATGTTGCCAGACACACAGCCAATCTCAATTCCTCCTTATAGAATGGCACCAGCAGAGTTGCGAGAATTGCAAGAGCAACTGAAAGACTTGCTAGAGAAGGGATTCATCAGGCCTAGTATGTCCCCTTGGGGAGCACCGATATTGTTTGTGCGTAAGAAAGATGGTTCGCTGAGGATGTGCATTGACTATCGGCAATTGAATAAGGTGACTATCAAGAATAAATACCCTCTTCCCCGAATTGATGATTAATTTGACCAGTTGCAGGGTGCCCAGTGTTTTTCCAAGATTGACTTGAGATCAGGCTATCATCAAGTGAGAGTCAAGGATAAAGATATACCCAAGACAGCTTTCCGAACACGGTATGGTCATTATAAATTCCTAGTTATGTCATTCGGGCTGACAAATGCACCCGCAGTTTTTATGGATCTGATGAATAGGCTGTTTAAGCCGTTTCTAGATGTGTTCGTGATAGTTTTCATAGATGATATTCTGGTCTACTCTAGATCTGAAGAGGACCATGTTAATCACTTAAGGGAGGCATTGTAGATTCTTCGTGATCGTAAGCTGTATGTGAAGTTTTCTAAATGTGAGTTTTGGCTCAAGTCAGTGGCATTTTTGGGCCATATTGTATCCAGTGAAGGCATAAAAGTTGACACTCAGAAGATTGAGGCTGTGAAGAATTGGCCAAGACCCACGACGCCTACGGAGATTCGTAGTTTCCTCGGGTTGGTAGGTTATTATAGAAGGTTTGTTGAAGGTTTTTCTTCTATTTCTGCACCCTTGACTAAGTTGACGCATAAAGCCTCCAAGTTTCAATAGAATGATGCCTGTGAAAAGAGTTTCTAAGATCTGAAGAGCAAGTTGACTTCTACACCGGTATTGGTACTTCCTGAAGGCACAAAAGGGTATGCAGTGTACTGTGATGCTTTGAGAAGTGGCTTAGGATGCGTATTAATGCAACATGGTAGAGTAATAGCCTATGGCTCTAGACAGTTGTGACCACATGAGAGGAATTACCCCACACATGATCTTGAGCTAGCTGCAGTTGTATTTGCTTTGAAGATATGGTGCCACTACTTATATGGGGTTCATGTTGACATATATACTAATCATAAGAGCCTGCAATATATCTTCAGTCAGAAAGATCTAAACATGAGGCAGCGGAGATGGTTTGAATTGTTGAAAGATTATGATATTGATATCTTGTATCATCCAGGGAAAGTGAATGTGGTAGCAGATGCACTGAGTCGTAAGTCTAAAATGGCATCTATAGAAAAGCAGGGGATGATTAAGGATCTTTACCAACTAGCTAATTTGGGAGTTCGACTTCTCGAAACTCTAGATGAAGAGGTTATTGTACGTAATACAGCGGAATCTTCATTGATAGCTGAAGTGAAAGAGAAGCAGTATGCAGATCCAATTTTATTGCATCTTAATGAGGATGTGCAGAGTATCACGACAAAGGCATTTGAGCTTACGCGAGAAGGAGTGCTTCAGTGTCAGAATCGTTTATGTGTACCTGATGTAGTTGAGCTAAGAAAGAGAATTATGACAGAAGCACACTGTTCAAGGTATTCCATCCATCCAGGGTCGACTAAGATGTATCAAGATTTGAAAATAATATATTGGTGGAATGACATGAAGAAGGATATTGCCGAATTTGTAGCTGAATGTCTGAATTGTCAAAGAGTCAAAGTAGAACACCAGAAACCCGGTGGTTACATGCAATGTATAGATCTTCCAGTCTGGAAGTGGGACAAGATCAATATGGATTTCATCACGGGTTTGCCTCATACATATTGGAAGTTTGATTCCATATGGGTGACCATTGATAGGCTTACCAAATCTGCGCACTTCTTACAAGTTAAGACAACTTATACGGCGGAAGAGTATACGAAGTTGTATATTAAGGAGATCGTTCGGTTACATGGAGTTCCAATTTCCATTATATCCGATCAAGGAGCCCAATTTACCGCGAATTTTTGGAAGTCTTTTCAAAGGAGTTTGGGGACACAAGTAAATCTAAGTACGGCTTTTCATCCTAAAACGGACGGACAAGCGGAACGTACCATCCAGACACTTGAAGATATGCTACGAGCATGTGTATTAGATTTCAAAGGCAACTGGGATGATCACCTACCTCTTATCGAGTTTGCCTAAAATAATAGCTATCATTCAAGTATCAAAATGGCAACATATGAAGAATTGTATGGAAGAAAGTGTAGATCACCAATAGGATGGTTTGAAGCAGGTGATGCGGTCTTGTTTGGACCGGATCTTGTTTATCAAGCAATGGAGAAAGTTAAAGTGATCCAACAACGGCTTGAAACAGCTCAAAGTCGACACAAATCTTATGCGGATGTTAGAAGAAGAGGACTTGAGTTTTCTATCGACGATTGGGTATTCTTGAAAGTATCACCAATGAAAGGAGTGATGAGGTTTGGAAAGAAAGGAAAGTTAAGTCCACGATACATAGGTCCGTACAAGATCATTCAAAGATTTGGACAAGTTGCTTATGAGTTAGAGCTAATTCAAGAGCTCTCAGCAGTTCATCCCGTATTTCATGTTTTGATCCTTCGCAAGTACATCGGAGATCCATCGCACATCACTACTACGGAAGATGTACAAGTTACAGAAGATCTCACTTTTGAAGAAATGCCTATTGCTATTCTTGATCGCCAAATTAAAAAGATAAGGAATAAAAAGATAGCATAGGTGAAAGTACTTTGGAGGAATCAACAAGTTGAGGAGATCACATGGGAGGCATAGGAAGCGATGAAGATTAGGTACCCTTACCTATTCAACGATGAGGATGAAGTTCATGAGACGGAAGAAGAACAATAACAAGTAAGTGTTTATTTTTATGCAAGTATGTTATGATAATGAATATGTTAATTGTAAGCTTGGACATGTCTTAATTGAGTAACTATGCTAACATACGAGGACGAATGTTCTTAAGGGGGGAAGAATGTAACACCCCGTAAATTTTTTCGTACACTTATCATGATTATATGGAGTCCTAAAGGCTTGCGTATGGGTTAAATTAAGTTTATGGTGTTCGAAAGTATCCCGTCAATATTTGTATGTGTAGGTATTGGAATAATCTTTTCAACGATATAAAGTTTGCCCAAAACAGAGGAGTATTTCATATAAGCGAGCACATTCGAAATTTAAAAACGGTGGCCGAGAAGCCTGTGAACAGTAAATCGGCAGGAAAATTACTGCAGCTAGGCAATTATTTTTTTTGGATCAACTTTAGACGATCATAACTCCTTGTACAAAAAGAACTGTGTGAGTTGCTATATATCAAAAAAAATCTCCGAGAGTCTTCTTTCCGATGAAATTGGTTTCATCCAAATCCAATGTCTGAGTAAGGATCTATACCCGTTTTACTACAGCCTATCAAAAAGAAAAACAGAATTGTGGGACAGATTTTTGGGTCAACGTTAAACGACCATAACTCCTTGTACAGAAAGAACTGGGTGGTATACTTTATATAAAAATGAAATCCCTTTGAATTATATTTCCAATGTAATTGGTTTCACCCAAATCCGATACCGTAGCAAAGAGTTATGATCGATTTACTTCATCTTGTCAAAACTGTCCACTGGGGACAGATTCGGATTTATTTAAATTTTTGGGGCAAAATGGTCATTTACTATTACCTCTTGGAAGAAAATGGGTCTTTATAAGCCTACAATTATCCTCATATATATCATATATCATCCAATTATTAGGAGAAGGTGAAACCCTAGCCTAATTTCAACTTCAAATATTTTGTGATTCAACCGTAGAAAATTCGAATTGGTTTCGTAGTTGTGTTCACCATCTCGAAAGCTTCGAGAAGCACCCCATGGTTATGTAAGGAGGATTCTAAATGCAAGAGTTCATTGTTAAGGTATGAATATTATTTATTCTTGATTCTTATCCATGAATAAGTATTGATAAAGGATTATGAGTATTGTCTTGATGTTGGAAGATAACCAGAAACATAGTTATGAATTGTTTTGTATAAATTGTTAGTAGTAAATTATGAAAGTTGTTGTATTGGATTATGGAGGATGAATTGTGGTGATATATCATTATATTAGTGGTTATGTATGCCTAGTGATCATGTTGGTATTGGATGGTGATTAAGAAGGGAAATAAAGGCTAAGAGTGATGTTGAGGGATATTTCATGAAAATGCATGATATGTGAATGTAATAAGAGTATAAGAGGATGTATGTAGCACTCTTATTGATGAGTTAAAGGATTACTTCCTAGACATTATTTGGTGAAGTTAATACCTAAATGGTAAGGTTTGGTTGCTAATACTAGTTTGCTACAAATGACTTATTGTAGATAAGGGTTCGAAAAGTACGGGAAGTCAAGTTGGACTTGTATTGAAGTGGTTATATCAAGGTATGTAAGACATACTCTATCTAATATTTGGCATGAATAATGACCCATGGCACTCTCAAGTAAGCTTCCAACATTGCCCTACGACACATGACACATACTAACCTCATATGATCTTCGACACTACCTATTGAACTTGTTTTCACTTTTAAGATGTCCGGCTAGTCAAAAAAATGTCCATATACTATTGTTGACTCCGAAATGGTTTAACGAGGTATCCATGATTCTCTACTTCATTTTCATGATATTGATTACCTATTTACGTGTTTTTCCTATTGAGGTATCATGGTTTCAAGTTCCATAAGGTGTGACCACAAAGTAATCAATCTCAAAGATTAATTGAATTAAGAAATGGAATGTCTGTGTTTTAAATTGATGATATGATGTATTGTATTAGTACCACTGATCAGTTGGCCATTGTATTATAAAGATTATGTATATATGCTATTCTAGGGGTGGTCCCTGATGTATTGTATTAGTACCACTGATCAGTTGGCCATTGTATGACATATGTTATGTATTGATAAGGATTACGGGAAGTAATGATATGAAAGTAATGTGCAGGTATCCCATCAGCTCTTTTAAGTGTGGTCTACTCATACTGTTTATTCATTGGTATCTGGGTTCTGTTGATCTTTTGTATCTCATCTTGATACCTACTGCCTTACATACTCAGTACATATTTCCGTACTGACGTCCCTCACGGGGGACCTGTATTCATGCCTGCAGGAAAAGGTACTTCAGGTCGTACACCTCCGCAGTAAGAGCCAGGATATTCTATGTTAGTGGTGAGCTCCAGTTGTTTTGGGGCATCCCAAGTTGTTTCCATATGTATTTTTGGTATTTGTATAAAAGTCTTTTGTGGGCGGGAGTTTGTCCCGACCCTAACTCAGTTGTGTATCTATGTAGAGGCTTTTGTAGACATATTGTACAGCCATAAGAGTGTTTGGTTGATAGACGTGATGGCTCTGACGGCTAATTACTGTTTATATATATATTTATGCGTGTTTGCTGGGCTGATACAGGTACTGTTTTCTTCTATTTACAACGAAGTGCTGCCCAAATTTCTAATTTTCATAAGTAATGTAAATGTGAAAGTATAGGTTATGAACGGGTTCTCCCGGGCCTCCTCGGCTACGGGTGTCAGTCCGCTCCAATGGGATTTGGGGTACGACAAGTAAAGCCCGCAACAATCATTTTACAAATTGTTTGGTCAGTACGATTGGGCCGATTTTCTGGCGAAGTAGTGGCTGTGGCAATAGTAGCATACATGGACATTCGATGAATATGAATAGAGATTTGTCGATTAGATAGTCCGTCAATATTCCATTCATAAATAGCTTCCCCACTATAAGAAGTATTTATTTGATTCCATTCTCTTTCCTCTATCAGAACATCTTGAAGAGTTGGGCGAGGATAATACGCAGTAGACATACAGGGAATATCAGCGTATTTCTTTCCCGATTGTTTTTTAATCACACCTTTTAGTTTATTTAGTTCAGAAGAAATTATTTATCCAGGGTTTGTAGCAGATTCACTATTATCAGTAAAATTAGACTCAAGATTTTGTACAAAATCATCAGAAATATTAAGAGGTTGAATATTCAAACGGGAGAATTTTTTATCTAAGAGCTTTTCTAATTGGTCTAATTGAGAAATCTTTTCAAATCCTTCTATTTCAGGAGGTCTTTGAATACAAGGTTTAGATAGAATATATCCTTCTTCCTCAGTAGTTTTGGAAGTAGAAGGAATATTAGAGGAATTCATCTGGATACTAAGTTTGTTAACCAACTCAATAAGTTCGTCAAGTTTTTTATCAAGAGAGGAAATATGTTCTCCAAGAACCCTAACATAAAGACTCAAATAATTATTTTGGGCGATAAGGTTATTTATTTCAGAGATAGTAATTTTTCCAACATCTTCACTGACAAATTTTTGGAAAGCAGAAAAAGTCATGCCAGTATTATTAGGTAATATAAAGGACGATTGAGGAGGATAAAGAGCTTGAGTAATTGTACCATCCGAATTTTGATAAGATCTTTCAATTATTTTGACATATGACGGCAAATATGCAGACACAAACCATGGTACAAAAAAGATAATTTTATTATGTAAAACACACTTTTCATAAAATGCTTCTGAAATATTTCGTAATTCATCAGGAGTGTATGTTTCAAAAAACCATGTCCTAAAAGTTTTCCATTTTTCAGCAAAAAATTCCTTTTGGATATATTTTCTTGCCTGAGAACCAGGACTAAAATCTATAAGTTGTGTGATCATGGTTAAACAGAGTTGATGTGAAAATCCATTTCAGATGGAGTAGGATTTTCATTATCAAAATCCTGAACTATATTAGTTTTTGAGTTGATTTTTATCTTTTCTACACCTTTAGGTGTAACATACGAATCTGAAGAATTTATAGTATGTAAGGATGCCGCTCGATTCCTAGCTGGTCCGTAATTAGGTTCATCAGGTTCGATAGGAGAAATATGATGTATTGAAGGAAGTCTCCTTGGTAAAGAAAAAAAATTTCTCTAGACAGGAGGATTGCTATCAAATTGTAGATAAATTTGCCCATCAGAGTTTTGAGTTACTTGCGTTAACTCTGAATTAGTCACATCCTCTGCCAATTGTTTTGGGGAAGTGACCGAATTTAAAATCCAAGTTTGGGGGAAATCAATTTCATCCCATCTAATAGGTCTTCGGGTAGTAGCCCTAGATTTTATAAAATTAGTTTCAATAAGCATAGTGCAATCAGAATTATCATCAATCAACTTACATCTAGGATTTAGAGTTGATAATAATCCATAATATATGCGGTAAGATAATCCTATTAGTTCAGATCCAGGGGCGTAATCATATCCATGAGTTTTAACATTTAGTGTTAAAGCGTGAAGAATATTTACATCAGTCAAAGATAATTGTAAATTTTACATCAGTCAAAGATAAGAATAGCATTTATTATTATTATTATTATTATTATTATTATTATTGTTATTGTTATTGTTATTTCAGAGTGTATTATTATTTGGTGTATTACTTGGTGAGGCTTGTTTATGTTATTATTGGATTATTGGGTGAGGTTTTTCCTATTGTTTCTTATTCCTTTACTATTTCTCTTCTAGACTGTTGTACTTTGAGTCGAGGGTCTATCAAAAACAATTATATGAATTGCGTACACTTACCTCCCAAGACCCTTGTTGTTGCTGTTACTTTTTAGAAGTAGGTTATAATTTATTTATTTTTATCTCACTGTAGAATGGAAGATTCTTGGTAGCAAAGTTACTGTCAAAGGCATGAGGAAGACCGTTATGGAGATGATTGAAAGAATTTGAGGGGCAGAAGCTGCGAAAGTTTTTCCTTGTTATTGATATTAATATTCACGTACATATATACTGCTACAAAGGACTATTGTATTAAAAATACTTTATAATAAAACCCTACAGTCTATGCAATTGTATTTATAATATTATACTCCTACATACATTCTATAATACTCTAATATATGTATTTCTTTTGAATTTGGCCCAATATAATATCCAGGCCCAAAGCTAATGTGACCCAATATCCGGATTGAAATTATCTTCACAAATAGACATCGATGAAGACACTTTACTCATTTCTTTATTGTCTTCTTCATTGTGAATATACGCTTGGTGATCTCCAATATGCCCCTCAAGGTAGAGGGGAGTGAAACAACACCCAACTTGTCAAGTGCAGACTTTTGAGGAACACTAGATAATGGTTTTGTGAAGGAATCAGCGAGTTGGGAAGCAGAAGGGACGAATTGAAGGGATATCAAACCAGAAAGGAATTATTGCCTCACAAAGTGGCAATCCAACTCCACATGCTTAGTTAGTTCATGGAACACCAGATTTCGGGCAATATGGAGAGCCGTCTAATTGTTGGAAAGAACAGGGATCAGTAAGGATGGCGGAAGAGAAAGATCGTGAAAAAGACGGGCTAACCAAGTGATTTTAGCAGTGACCCGTCATAGGGAATGATACTCCGCCTCTGCTGAACTGAGGGAAACAAAAATTTGTTTCTTAGATTTCCAAGAAATAGGTGATCCTCCCAAACTGATAAAAAAATCACTTATAGAATGACGTGAATCTGGACATGAAGCCCAATCAGCATCACAAAAAGCAACAAGGAAAAGAGATGGGTCTGAGTTTAATAAAAGACCCTGACCAAGTGTCTCTTGGAGATAATGCAGGACTCGAAATGCTGTAGACAAGTGAGGCAGTCGAGGAATGTGCATAAATTGGTTGAGAAGTAATACAAAAAAAGAAAGATCCGGTCGTGTATGAGTAAAATAATTCAACTTCCCCACAAGACGTCGGTAAGTGGTAGGATCATCAAGTAGAGCACCAGAATCAGTGGCCAATTTAATGGAAGGATCCAGTGGAGAAGTAACCTTACCAAGATGGGAGCAATCAAATTCAAAAAGCAAATCAATGGTAAACTTTCTTTGACTCATTATAATTCCTTGTTTTTCTTGCAAATTTTCAATATCCAAGAAGTAGTAAAGATGACCTAGATCCTTAATGCAAAATTCAGAATGTAGGAATGCCTTGATAACTGAAATGTCTTTGACATTGTTTCCAATGATGACTATGTCATCAACATAGACCACCAATAGTGTGATAAGGTCCCTGGTTTCTTAAAGAATAACGAGTAATCATTCAGGGAAGATGAAAAACTTTTAAAACTGAGATCCCCGGAAAGACGAGCATACCATTATCGAGAAGCTTATTTCAACCCATAAATAGATTTTTTGAGCTTGCAGACATGATGAGGAATTGGGGAAGGTATCCCAGTAGAAAATTTCATATAGACTTCCTCTTGTAAATCACCATGTAAAAATACATTATTTACATCTAACTGAAAGCAGACCAATATTTCTTTAATGTCACAGCAAGAAGACACCTAATGGTCATCATCTTGACCACAGGGGAGAATGTTTCATTATATTCAATGGTTTCTCTTTGAATATCTCCTCTAATAACAAGTCATGCCTTTGATCTTTCAACAGTTCCATCTAATAAATGTTTAACTTTGTAGACCCACTTATAAGGTAATGCCTTCTTTCCATGGGGTAGCGGAACAACGTCCCAAGTATAGTTTCTTTTCAGTGCCTTTATTTTTGTATGCATTGCTACCCTTCATCCAGGATGGTTAGTAGCATGGGTGTAATTAATAGGCTCTGAAACTTAGGAAAGAGATTGAAGAATATATTGATTGTGGAGAGATAGAGCGGAGAAGGAAAAAATAGTAGGATGACTGGAGTAGTAAAAAAAGATTTGGTGGCGTCGGCGAGCACAAGATTAGTACAAACATAGTCATCAAGATAGGTGGGTCTCTTAGGTACCCTCTCTGTTCATCTTGGAGGTAGAGATGGGGAATGAGAGGCATAGGGTGTGAAAGATGAAGGTGGGGCAGGTAAACTAGATGAAGAAGGTGGTATGTTTGTGTCTAGATTGTCTGAAAGAGAAGAAGGGGAATCTGGAGATGTGTAGGTAGAGTAGGCAAAAAAGGAAGAGTATCACAAGCTGAATCAGATAGATGAGAGGATGGATAGAAATAAGAAAAAATAGTATATTGACCTTCAAAAATAGAAGCAAAATGAAAGATATCCTTATGAAACTGAACATCCCTAGAAACGAAGATTTTTCTAGTCTCCATGCCCAAGCATTTATACCCCTTCTAATTGTCGGGATAGCCCCAAAACACATAAGGTCTGGCTCTTGATTCAAATTTTCCCTATTATGTGCTATAGTAGAAGCATATAGAAGACAAACAAAAACCCTTAGCCTCTCATAAGCTGGTCGGGAGTTGAATAAAACTTCATAATCTAAAACTCTAAAAGGTATTCTATTAATGAGATGTCTGGCACTGAGCAAGCATTCTCTCCAATATCGAATAGGAATTTTTGATTGAAACAATAAAGCCCTACAAAACTCTAATAAATTTCTGTGTTTTCTCTCACAACACCATTTTGTTGTGGAGTTGACTGTAACATCCCGTACTTTCGAGATAGAATCTAGACCGTAGTTCCTACGCGTATAGACCCAAACTAGATAATTCCTTGTTAATATATATGTGTTTATCAATCCTATAGTGTAGGAATACCTTTGAGTATGAATTGAAGTCATAAAAATCTCCTAACTCTAAGACGAGTTGAAAATATTTCTAGCGATTAAGTTTCAGAAGATGTTTAAACTTGGATCAAATTCCATCAACCATAACTCCTTATATATATCTAATTATAGGGCCTACTATATAACAAATTAAAGGTCGTTGAATATATTTCTAACGATACCAATTTTTCCAAAATCCAATAACCGAGAGAAAAGTTACAGCCATTTTCGTGAGAGAAGCAGTAGCTGTGCGCGATTAGCGTGCGATGCACGCTCCGTCGCATGTACCTAATTTTCAGGTTCTGTTTTCATGGTTTTAAGGGAAATTTGGACCTTTACCTCATCCAAGGTCCGTCCATAACATAAGATTCACGCCCCAAAAGGATAATACACGATATAATTCAATTTTTCTCTTAAAATAAAAACCTAACTCCTTCCCCAAAGATCAAGAAATTCATCCATAAGATCAAGAATTCAAAGAAAAGGATCAAGACCTAGGTTCCATCCTTCTAACTATGAAATCTAAGGTATGTGGGGTTTATCCTAAACTACATGGGCTTGTTCAAAACTTTCAAATATGATTTAAAGGCTATCAAGCATGAATTTAGAAAGGTTGGAACCCATAATTAGAATTATGCTTTCTGAATGTTTTAGTAATATTGTTGTTTTGGCCTTTCGGCCTTTCCCCTTCTTAAATTGATTTACATGTATATATATGTATGAAAATTAAGATTGAAGATTGTTTGAGAGCACAAATTATGAAATCCCGTTCTTGTGTTGAATTAAAGTTTATGATCTTGTCGGAAAAGAGTTGAAATACATGTTTTATGATTCGAAAGTAGTTTTCTCAATGTCATAGTAGTTAAATATTATTTATAGATGATGAGAGGATGTTTTTTATGGATACAATTGCGTTTTGTGTTAAAGAGAAAGAATTGCTTGTGAATGAGGAATTTGACATGACCACCTTGTATTATTGAAAAGTTGATCAAGAAAGTTGCTTGCATGGTTTTACCTGATTTATAAGAGAGGATTCTTTGATTTGATTTATTGATATGGTGGTCCCAGACCTTATGTGTTGAAAACAGAGATTTTAATATATTATTAATGGCTCAGAGATGCGACTTACAAGTCAATGGTATGATGATACCATATAGATGTATGCCATAATAGAGTTAGAGTTTTTAGAGTTTGATTTTAGAGAATACATATTTTAAAAATTTAAAAATAGGCCTAAAGAGGGTTAGGTGATTACCCGAAGAAGGCACGAGTCAATCGACTCATTGCCTAAAATCGTATTTTCCCAATATGGGTACATTATTATTGTACGCTAGCATGACCCTGTGGCATAGTAGAGACAGAGACTCCGACCCTTGCGGTAAACTTGGGTTAGGGGCTTAGCTACTGAGTTAATGGAAGATTTCATAAAGCCCATGGAATTTCATAGTTGTAGGGTATACCACCTAGCGCAGAAGTAAAATAAAAAGTATGTCATAGAGTTCAGATGATTTTATAGAATCTTTTAAATATACCCATGTGATTCTTAACATATGATATATTTATGAATTGTTTTAAATTACTCTCATATATGTTGAATAAAAATTATTATTTTGGATTTGCTCTGCGTACCAGTACAAATGTATTGATCCCCTATCTCTCAGGGTCTGAGGCTCAATCTAGAGGTTCGGCTAAGCAATAGAGATTTCAGAGAGAAGAGACTGTGCACTGGTGAGCCTTCTTTATTCTAGAAGGCCTGTTTATTCCAGACTATGTTGTTTATTTTATTTTGGGTCTACTGGAGGCCTTGTCCCAGATTCAGACAGTTGTCATTTTACCATGTAATAGAGATTTCACAGGCTGGTTTAGATATTGTCTAGAGTTGTTGGATTTTAAATTCCTTATCATTAAATTGAGTTTAGAGTATGACCATGATTCTGTATTAAGTTATATTTATCCATCTTCCTTTATTGTATGAATATTATGCATGACTATCAGATAGAGAAAGGCGTTCAGGCCTTCATGGTTCAGAATGCTCGTCACGGCCAGGGCTCCGATTCGGGTCGTGACAAACTTTATATCAAAGCATGGTTCATGGTGCTAGGATATTTGCAAAATCGCATCGGGTAGAGTCTTGTTTATGGGTGCGTAGTGCGCCACACTTATAAGCAGGAGGCTACAAGGCATTTAGGAATGTCTCTCTTTCTTCATATTCTAGTTCGTTCTATAGAGTCAGAATGTTCTTCTTTCATACTCTAGTTCGTGCTATAGTGTCGCCCATATGGAAGTAAAGTTATCCCTATTCTTTTCTTACTCTAATGTTCTCAGATATGTCTCATTGTTGAGGTGATTCAAGTGCAGAAGTCTAGAATTGAAATGGTATGATCCTTTCTAATTGAGTCATAAAATATTATAACATTATGCAAGGACTTGAAAGGAGTCTTTTAGTTCTCTAATGTGTATTGATTCTAATGTAAACTTTGATCCTGATGAAATTGTGCTTTTTATCCTGAGGTATTAAGTGCATCTAGTCCTTTTCAAAATTCTTGTTATAGATGTCATACATAAGGGTAATGATGTATAACAGATTGTTGGAACTGTATTTCCACCCGAATAGTAGTGTATGTTAAAGTGTTAGGACCTATTGGTAGTGTGATGGTCTAGAAGTTGGTGACATAAATTCACAAGTTTAGCAGTCAGAGTCAGGGTGATTTCTGCATAAATAAATGGTTTAGTTGTATAATCGTGGATTAAGGAGTGGGTTTCCATTGTATAGTTATAGACTAATGTGGTATAATGATAGACTAATGTACAACAGTATTTGAAGATTGTACGGTTGTATGTGAAGGATGTGGCTGGCTATGATTTTTATTTATTCAAAATAGGTGAGGAGCCAGAGTGTATAGTTATGGTGGTCACCGAAATTCTTTATAGGCTGTGAATAAAAGCGATTAGATTAGCTAACAATTTGTAAGTATAGATTCATTGTTGTTTGTGGGAATTGAAGGTAGTCTAAAGGTATGCTTGGGTAAGTAAGTATGATGTGAGAAAGTTGAATACGTATATAAGATCGTATTGGGTTATAATATAAGATTAAAGTTGACCCTGTCTATTATATGACTTTACCCCTTTGACCTTTTTTTCTTTAGTGGTTGTAAACTAGTACTTCATGTGAGAATGTATGTAGTAAATTTTGAGTTGTAATAGTGATGTCATGGAGGAGTTGTGATTGTAGGTAGTAGTTAAAATAAAATGAGTATTTTGAGTTGATTTCCCAATTTGATGGACTAGTATGAGATGTTGCATGCTTTACCGGTGGTACGTGATTGTTGCTATAGGCTTGAACTTTAGATGTAGAATGTGGTGATAAGAATAGTAGCTTAAGGTAAATGATGTATGTTTTATGGGAATGAATAAGTAGGCTTGACATGAATTATGAAAGAGCCTGGGTTGACAACTGATTAAAATTTAAGTGCATAAGGGTGTAAGTATAAGAATAAGTCACTCCGTGGTAGTATGGCGTTAGGTGAGGTTTTATAATATAAATTATATGATTAACGGTCTACTATTAGAAGGTTAAGTAGTGGAGAGTGGATTTTTATGGGATAAGGAGTGGGGATATGCATTTATGCTCATGAGACTGTGAGTTATCGATTGATGACGATTGAAGATAACAAAACTTAAGAGTAACGTTCTGGGAAAACAATGCCTTTAGAGTATACGTTAAGTAGTCATAACGCCTCGTAGTTTTCTCAACTTGATGTCACTTAGTAGAATGCTTAGAAGGATGACAACTTGAATTATCCTCTTTTTCTAAGTGTTAAAGAAAAGGACTTAGTCATATTTTGAGCTCCCAATTTTTGATGATTTTATTTTTAACCTTCCCGGCCTTAGAAAGTCGATTTGTAAGTTGATTCACGATTGTGGAAGTCAATAGTATATCCCGAGTGAGTTTTGGAATTTTTGGAAAAGTGTAAAGGCATGTTTGGTGGTCCAAAATAGTAGCTGCGTGTGATTTGCACGCGACGCATACCCCAGCCCGCACCTGGGGTAGTGTACGATGGAGCATGCGGCGCACGCCCCATTCTGAGGTTCTATAGCGTGCGACGCACGCTCTGCCCCAGCCTTCAGTTTTCAGTTATATTTTTTAGGGGCATTTGGGTCAATTACACCTACATTAATTCGGCCTAAACACCGAATTTAAGTAGCAAAACAACACTTTAGCCCCAAATTCACATTCTCCCCAAATTGAAATCATCTTCTCTTGTCAAGAACAAAAATCCTAACTCTTAAGTGTTTAAAAGTGTGGATGTCCATGCCTATAATGATGTTAGTCATGAGTGGATGATTTTAGGGTTAGAGGAAGTTATGATTAGTATCCCTGAAGAGGGGATGTCCCAAAAGGAATTTAATGTCTTTAATCTTTATGTTAAATTATTGAGAGAAGTTTGTGTTCATGTGTATACTGATATTCCCTATTATATTGATAATTGTGGTTACAGATTGATGAGACGTTATGTTCTCCATTCTAGTATTGTGACTTTGATCTAAGGAGGAGATGGTGAGTCAAGGTAGTTTCCAAATTTTTTTTTCTCATTGTGGCAAATTAGGGAAGAGTCATGTAAACCTACCCTTATTCAAGTATGTTCCTCCTACTTCAGTTTAAGAGTTCATTCTACCAATGTTTTATGTATTTGAGTCCTACCTATGTCTAAGGTTTAAGCCTTTACGTAACTCATATCATGTTCCGACATCCAAACAAGAAGAAATAATGTCTCTCAGTGACCCAATACACCAAGTATCCGAGACATATGTTATGTTGCTCATGATCCAAATCTATGTCCCACAGCATGCTTGGTCATAAAAAATGTGTGTTTGTATGTTGCGAAATCATTTTATGCCAGAATTAGTCAAAGTGATAAAGTTTATGCTAAATCATGGAAAATTTCAGCTCTTTGAATGAGGAGCAATCACTTTAAGTGAAATCCTTACCTTAGTTGTTAACAATATAAATTTCGATTTTATGCCATATAGCTCATGATATGTGCATCCATGTTTCTCATTTTGGTCTGTCCTAAGGAAATCATGATGTGTTGTGTTCATGCCGAACGAGCCTTTTCTTATGATCCAGACACTTGATAATGGAAGTACTCCGTATCTATTATATCGTATCTTCACTTCATGTCCCTCCTTGAATAGTGCAATAAGTATGAGTGATGGTCTGATAATGTTACTTCCATTCATGATATTTATGCTCGGGACCCTTAATGGCCCTCCATATGTTAGTATGATGGTAGTTGTGGAGGCGTGGTAGTGTGTTAGGTATAGGAGTAGGTGTTCTTGAAGGTGAGAAATTTGACGTGATTCTCGAGTTGAGGTTTTAGGTGAAAGGGAAAAGAAGGAGATGAACTTTTGTTGTGTGAAATAGCTAAGAAGGAAAAATGTGGTGAAAATATTTGTGAGAGTGATTGAAATTGTTGGTCTTAGTGGGGAAAGATCCATGTAGTGGGTGTAGTATTGATAGGCTTAAATTTTGCGTTGGGTGAAGAAATAAACCAATGGGCCATGTGGTTAGTATTCCTTGAATTAAGACTTGAGTTGTTGGATTATAGTGATGAAGTGAGGTGATTTCTTAATGTGATGTAGATTGCAGGGTCCCGTAGTTTAAATTAGCACCTCTTTTCTCTGAGTTGGGCCTGAACCTAGAAGTATTATGCGGAGGGACATAAATTCTTGTGGTTAGATGTGTTACGGAAGAATTGTAAGTTGGAAATGATGAAGTATGTTGATTAGTGTTGGGGTATAGATAAGTAGTGTTGCTAAGTTCAAGTCTTTTCGTTGTATCTTGTAAGATGGAGAATGCTAACATTCATATGTTCCGCGAGAATCTTATCTCACATCTTGTACCAATCTTAATCAGGCCGAGGAATCTTAGAAAAAGTTATGTTTTACAATATTTTGATCATGTGCCATAAAACACATGCCAAGATCATGTCAATGTCCAGTTTCGTTATCTCAGGTTTTGTACTTACCCGTTTTCCTAGTGTTATCATGAAGATCGTGTGATGCCTTTGCATATTTATGTTGAGGAAAAATGTTCAGATCAATATTACGTTCTTTCTTCTACACTTTTAGGTCTTCAAAGAGTCCCTACCTATCATTCAGGGACGAATGATCCCAAGGGGGAGATAATGTAACACCCCGCACTTTCGGGCTAGAATCTAGACCGTCGTTCCTACACATGTAGACCCGAACTAGATAATTTCTTGTAATATATGTGTAGTTATCAATCCTGTGGTGTGGGAATACCTTTGAATATGAATTGAAGTCACAAAAATCCCCTAACTCTAAGACGAGTTGAAAACATTTCTAGCAATTAAGTTTCAATGGATGTTTAAACTTGGGTCAATTTACATCGATCATAACACCTTGTATATATCTAATTAGAGTGCCTACTATATATTAAATGAAAGATCTTCGAATTAGCTTTCCAACGATATCAATTTTGCCAAAATCCGATACCCAAGCGAAAAGTTACTACCATTTTCATGAGAGAGGCAGTAGTTGTGCGCGATTAGCGTGCGACGCACCTAATTTTCAGGTTCTGTTTTCTCATTTTAAGGGAAATTTGGACCTTTGCCTCACCCAAGGTCCATCCATAACATAAGATTCACGCTCTAAAAGCATAATACTCGATATAATTCAGTTTTCTTCTCAAAATAAAACCCTAACTCCTTTCCCAAAGATCAAGAAACTCATCCCTAAGATCAAGAATTCCAAGAAGAGGATCAAGGCCTAGGTTCCATTCTTCTAACTACGAAATCTAAGGTACGTGGGGTTTATCCTAAACTACATGGGTTTGTTGAAAACTTTCAAATATGATTTAAAGGTTATCAAGCATGAATTTTGAAAGGGGTTTTGGAACCCATGATTTTAATTATGCTTTCTGAATGTTTTAGTGATAGTTTTGTTTTGGCCTTTCGTCCTCCCCCCCCCTAAATTGATTTACATATATATATATATGTGTGTGTGTGTGTGTGTGTGTGTATGAAAATTGAGATTCAAGATTGTTTGATAGCACAAATTACGAAATTCCTCTCTTATGTTGAATTAAAGTTTATGATTTTGTCGAAAAAGAGTTGAAATACATGTTTTATGATTTGAAAGTAGTTTTCTCAATGTCACAGTATTTTAACATGATTTAGAGATGATGAGAGGGTGTTTTCTTGCTATAATTACGTTTTGTATTAAAGAGAAAGAATTACTTGTGAACAAGGACTTTGACATGACCACCTTGTATTATTTAAAAGTTGACCAAGAAAGTTGCTTGCATGGTTTTACCTGATTTATAAAAGAGGATTCTTTGATTTGATTTATTGATATGGTGGTCCCCAACCTTATATTTTGAAAACAGAGATTTTAATATATTATTAATGGCTTAGAGATACGACTTGCAAGTCAATGGTATGACGATACCATATAGATGTATGCCATAACAGAGTTAGAGTGTTTAGAGTTTGATTTCAGAGAAAACATGTTTTAAAGAGTTAAAAATGGGCCTAAAGAGGGTTAGGTGGTTACCCGAAGAAGGCACGTGTCTATCGACTCATTGCCTAAAACCTTTTTTGCCCGATATGGGTACATTATTATTGTATGCTAGCATGACCCTATGGCATAGTAGAGATAGAGACTCCGACCCTTGCTGCAAACTTGGGTTGGGGGCTTGGCTGCCGAGTTGCAAGGTATACCACCTAGCGCAGAAGTAAAACAAAGAGTATGTCACAGAGTTCAGATGATTTTATAGAGTCTTTTAAATATGCCCATGTGATTCTTAACATATGATATATTTATTAACTTTTTTAAACTGCTCTCATTTATGTTGAATAAAGATTATTATTTTGGATTTGCTCTATGTACCAGTAAAACTGTATTGACCCCCTATCTCTTAGGGTCTGAGGCTCAATCTAGAGGTCCGGCTAAGCAGTATAGATTTTAGAGAGAAGAGACTGTGCAGTGGTGAGCCTTCTTTATTTAAGAAGGCCTATTTATTCCAGACTATGTTATTTATTTTGTTTTGGATCTACCGGGGGCATTGTCCCAGATTCAGACAGTTGTCATTTTAGCATGTATTAGAGATTTCGCAGACTGGTTTAGATATTGTCTAGAGTTGTTGGATTTTAAATTCCTTATCGTTAAATTGAGTTTAGAGTATGACCATGATTCCATATTAAGTTATATTTACGCATCTTCCTTTATTGTATGAATATTATGTATGACGACCAAATAGATAAGGGTATCCGACCTTCATGGTTTGGAATGCTCGTCACAGACAGGGCCTCGATTCAGATCGTGACATTGACACACAAGAAGTTTGATGAATTATCCCTTTAGAAGATAGAAAATTTGAAGTCTCAGTGCTTGTTCCCAATTCAAGAGCATTATCAGACTGTATTCTTTTAACTTTAGAGTTGAATTGTCTTTCCACCATTGAGAAGAAATTCTTTAGAACATGGAAAGCATTACTTTTAGTTTTTAGCAAGTAGGTACAATTGCCTCTGCTGTAATCATCAACGATAGTAAGGAAATATTTAAAACCAATATGTGTGAGGTCTTTATATAGACCCCAAGTATCTATATGAATGAGCTCAAAAATGGTTTTAGACTTGATATGATTGATAGAAAAAGATAACCTAAATTGTCTTGCTAAGGGACAAACATCTCAAGTACATTGAGAAATAGAAGGAAAATTAATGAAACTGATGTTATTCATTGTAGGAAAAGGCAAATACCCCAATATTTTGTGCCACAATATTACATCAGATTTGTACTTGACAGAAATAAAAATAGAACAAGAAAATAAAATTGACTAAGAACAATTCACTGAATGCAAAATATTTTGATGACTTCTAAAGTAGTTGCTAAGATTAGCCCTAGCAGGTTGAAGTAAGAAGTGTCCATACTTATCCTCACCAAAATCTTAAGCCCTCTTCATAAAAGGGGTCTGCAAAAGACAACCAGTCGGAGTGAATAAAATAAAAGACTGAAATTGCTTAACAAATTTATCCACTGAAAGTAGATTATAATTGAATGAGGGAACATATAAAACATTTTCAAGATGACATCTGCAAAGATCAAAATACTACCTCTATGAGTAATAGTGATCTGTGTGAGATTAGCTCCTTTGTAGTATTGAAGAGCTTGAGTGTATTCATCCTTGGTTAAAAATAGTCCCATGTTGGGGTTAGAATTAGTTCCTTCTCTTTCAACTGAAATGACATTGCTTTTGACTGTAGGTTAAAACTTCTTTGATTTGGTGTTAGTGAATTTAAAATCTACTGGAAAACCAATAAGTCTATAGCAATTATCCACTATATGATTGGTCTTTTTACTGTAAGTGCAAAAAAGGTTAGATTTCTTTGCTAGAAACTTGTCCAGTTTTGTTATCCCATCCTCTCTGACTTTGTGATTGAAATTTTTGATTTGTATAGACCTGACTATTAGCATGTGATTGAATGTTACCGTTTTCTTGTTTTCCTGCCATGAAAGAAGATGAACCAGTTCATATGTGAGGATTCACATAAGTTTCTCTTTAATTTTCATCCTGCAAAAGGAAAGAATATGCATGATTAAGATTAGACAGAGGTTTAATCATTAGAATACTGCTTCTTGCTGGTGCATAAGTCTCATTCAAACCCATGAGAAATTTGATAAGTCTTTCATCCTCCAGAGACTTGTTTAACTTCTGTTTTCCTCCACAAATGCAGTTACATCCACATTTGCTGTCTGAGTTTAATGAGTCCAACTCATCCCATAATCTTTTAATCTTGGTGTAGTAACCTAAAATGTCAGTGTTAGCTTGAATAAGATCACTAAGTTCCTTCTGCAGATGAAAAAGTTTGGCACCATTAGACTTCCCAAATCTCTGTTCTGGATCTGTGTATAGATCCTTTGTAGTTTTTGAATAAATCACACTATCTGCTATATTTTTGGATAAAGAGTTTAATAACCATGATGTGACCATGTCGTTGCATCTACTCTATGGTTGATAATCTACTAAATCTGGTTGTGGCATTTTGTAAATACCATTTATAAATCCCAGTTTATTCTTGGTTGAAAGGGCTATGAGAACGGTCCTCCTCCAACCCTGAAAACATCTCCCATCAAAAGTGAAATTCACCAAACTCATGTCTGGTGAATCTGAGGAGTGAAGGAAGAGTGGATTACTGGAATTAATGTGATTTATTGAGTTTTGTTTACCAGTTGATGCTGCAATGGTACTGTGCCCATTATAGCAGTGAAAGAGATTGATTGAAAAGGAGAAAAAAATGGAGAGAAAGAAAAAAAACAACTTGGATCGAAGAAAAGCTTTACTGCTTTGATACCATGAAAGAATTTGAGGGGCAGAAGTTGCGGAAGTTTTTCGTTGCTATTGATATTAATATTCACGTACATATATACTGCTACAAAGGACTAAATTGTATTAAAAATACTTTATAATAAAACCCTACAGGTCTATGCAATTGTATTTGTAATATTATACTCTTACATACATTCTATAATACTCTAATATGTGTATTTCTTCTGAATTTGGCCCAATATTATATCCAGGCCCAAAGGTAATGTGACCCAATACCCAGATTGAAATTCTCTTCACAGATAGACATCGATGAAGACACTTTACTCATTTCTTTGTTGTCTTCTTCATTGTAAATATAAGCTCGGTGATCTCCAATAATGATGATGAAGAAGAATTATCATGTTATGCGGAATTTGCGAATTGTAATGTGAAAAGCATAATGAATATGGCTGATAGTGGTCTTGAACAATTTGAAGAAAATATGACTTGTGTTACTTCTATTGAGTTCACAAGATACTTTCTATCAAAATTCTGCAAAGATAGTTCAATCTCTATAGTTGATTTTGTATGTTTTCATTTGAAATATGTTTTGATCGTTCGGTTATGCTGTTTGACTTACGACAACTTAAAATTAATAATTTGATGGTCCATTTTTTGTTTGACACATTCAGGAGAATCTCAAAAATAGACCCAAATTAGGGTGACTTTCAAATTTTAGCCCCAAATAAAAAGACTTTGTTAAAATAACCTTTACTTATTAACTCATACTTTTTTGGATGAAAATACCCCTCCAATATATTAGCTTTTCTTTCTTCCAAAATAAAACACTCTAACTTTCTTTCAAAATAAAACATTATCGCTCTTTCTTTCAATCAAGCAAATTCGCACAATCATTGCTTTTTCTTCCTATCAAATAAATTCGCAGCCGTAGGATTGTTTTCAAGTAAGAACTTCATTGTCATAATTCTCTAATTCTTTGGGGGTGGTTGGATGATTTTAGCTTTGTGTAAACATCTAATTTGTAGTAAATTTAAGCTTATTAATGCATTACGGTAAATTTTAGCTCGTTATATAATTAGTTTATTGATTTGATTTTTGGGAAGGTGAATGTAAGCTGGAGTTGGGCTATGCTATTGTTGTAGTAACATATTTTCCATTGAGGAATTGTGTCTAACAGGTTGCGAAAAGTTTCTTATTGCGGTTATAATTGTGTTTAAGTAGTTGTGGGGGGTTGGTCTTAGAGAAAAAGGCTGTAAGCATATGACTGTAATCATAAATATATTGCTTGTAAATTTGGACCACCACTTATCAAGAATTTTTTTTTTGGTTCCTCATTCATTTGATTATTATTGATTAATGGTGTGAATTATATGTAGGTGGTTATTGGTAATGAACTTGTAGGAGATTTAGTTGGTTATTGAGATCGATGGACAAGAGGAATTAGTTGTGGAAAAAGAGGCCTTCTGAAAAGAGCATTGGTAAAACTGAGAGTTCTAGTTCACTCTCTTCACATTTAGAATAACACTCTAATGAGCAGGTACAAGGCAAAAGAATTTTTTTTTCTTGTTCATAGGATGTCTTGATAATCTCTTTCTGGCCTTCTAATTGATTGTGCTGATATAAGGAAGCTAATACTTTGATTTGAGTAATCGTACTCAAATCTTTATATGCATGTTATTTCAAGCTGAAATGATCGACGTAAATATTCAGCTCATGTTTTCGTAGTTAGAAAGTGCTATACTGCCAATGGTTATACTCATAAAACTTTAGTATGCTTCAATGCCGTCTACAAATACTGTATCTTGGCAACTCTGGTCGTCTTTCATATATTATATCTTTATTTTTTTCCTGCTTCTTTCTCCCTGAGTTGTGTCTACCGGTTCTTTGGAACTGCAGAATTCAAGTTTCAGACATAAATGTTTGAGAATCCTTTGTTTTCCAATGAACCATTGCCAAGAATTTGTCAATAGTCATTTTAGTACGCTTGAAAGTGAGAATCTTCAACTTTAGATTGATCCAAAATATCAATGACTTAATTGTAAAAGTGGAAGTATGGGAACAATATTTAGTGTTGGAGCCAACTATCTACCTAGTAAATGGGCACTTGAATGACATTTTATATATTTAGATTTTGTACAATTGATATCCACTAAATTTACTCTCTATTAAATTTGATGCGGTAGTGGTAAATTTATAGTTTTAAATAATTCAAGCTCTGTATTCGAATATTCTAGTTCTGATGCCATGAGTCTCAGATCCGTAAGAGAAAAGGCCAATATAGGTGTGAAAGAAAGTTGATTATTTCAGTCCCTTAATTGTTGATCAGCCAGGGTATTAAGAGAAAAGTTAAATGACTCCTAGTTAGTTTCATGTGCATTTTACATTATATTATCTAATATAGTAATGAAAATTTATCCCAAGCTTGATGTTGTTGTGCGCTTGCCTTTTTTTCCTAGTAATTCTTTGTTAGTGCTTGTTAACTTTACTATCCTCACTTCAGCACTTGTAATTTCTGCTTTTTGGAGCAGGACCCATTAAAATAAACTCCAGAAAATAACAATGTGTCACTAGAAGTGACCTCAAAAGCAACAACTATTGATAATGAAGGAAAAGTTATCAGCTGCTCTGGTTAATGTTAGTGCTAAAGAAGACTTAGTTAATCAACATGCTAAAGTGGCAGAAGAATTTGTTGCAGGTATCTTTAACCATGCCTTTCTTAGAGATAGTCTAGACAATATCCATCCCTTTTGTTGTACATGAATTATAACCGTGCCTCATGGGCAAGACTTTAGATGATTGTTGAACTTGAAAACTTTTGCCCGAGAGACAACAGTTTATTGTTTAATTGCATTGATTAGATTATTAACATATATGCAACTCTTGCCTCATGGTCAAGACTTTAGAAAATTGTTGAAATTGAAAACTTTTGCCCAAGAGGCAACAGTTTATTCTTTAATTGCACTAATTAGATTATTAACATATATGCAACTCTTGCCTCATGGACAAGACTTAGTTTAGAAAATTATTGAAATTAAAAACTTTTTCCCAAGAGGCAAACATTTATTCTTTAATTACACTGATTAGATTATTAACATATATGCAACTCTTGCCTCATGGGCAAGACTTAGTTTAGAAAATTATTAAAATTGAAATTTTTTTCCCAAAAGGCAAAAAATTATTCTTTAATTACACTGGTTAGATTATTAACATATATGTAACTCTTGCCTCATGGGCAAGACTTTAGAAAATTGTTGAAATTAAAATTTTTTTCCCAAGAGACAACATTTATTCTTTAATTGCACTGATTAGATTATTAACATATATGCAACTCTTGCCTCATGGGCAAGACTTAGTTTAGAAAATTGTTGAAATTGAAAACTTTTGCCCAAGAGGAAAAAATTTATTCTTTAATTGCATTGATTAGATTATTAACATATATAGAACTCTTGCTTCATGGGCAAGACTTTAGAAAATTGTTGAAATTGAAAACTTTTGCCCAAGAGGCAACAGTTTATTCTTTAATTACATTGATTATATTATTAACATATATACAACTCTTGTCTCATGGGTAAGACTTAGTTTAGAAAATTGTTGAAATTGAAAACTTTTGCTCAAGAGGCAAAAGTTTATTCTTTAATTATACTGATTAGATTAGTAACATATATGCAACTCTTGCCTCATGGGAAAGACTTTAGAAAATTATTGAAATTGAAAACTTTTGCCTAAGAGGTAACAATTTATTCTTTAATTACACTGATTAGATTTTTAACATATATGATAAATGAGGAAAAAGATGAACGATATGGATTTCTAATGAACAGGATGTGGGATGTAATTTGCAAAATGCTGATCAAGATGGAAACACCAATGAACAGACTCCTAATGAACAAGATGTGGGATCTAATGTGCAAAATGCTGATCAAGATGTAGGTGTTGCTGAGCAAAGTGCTGATCCAGATGGAAACACTAATAAACAGTTTCCTAATGAACAAGATGTGGCCGCTGCTGAGCAAAATGCTAATCAAGATGGAGATGCTAATAAATAGAGTCCTAATGATCATGATGTAGGTGTTGCTAGGAAAAGTGCTAATCTATATGGAGACACTGATGAACAGGTTCCTAATAAACAAGATGTGGGTGCTACTGAGCAAAATGCTGATCAATATGGAGATGCTAATGAATAGGTTTCTGATGAACAAGATTTAGGAGCCGCTGAGCAAAATCTAAATCAACATGAAGACATTAATGAACAGAATCATGATCAAGATGGAGGCACCCCAATGAACTGAATAAAGATGTAGATCAACTGGTTGATGGAATAGATAATATGAACCAACTAATGATGAAAATGCAGACATTGATAGCCTATTCATACTGATCAAAATGCAGAAAGATATACACTTTCTGAATAGACTAATTAGATTTCATACTTACACCAAATGCTAATTCCATAATTGTGTGGTATTCTGTTTTGAGATTGCAGTACTACCATTATCTATATGTTTCTTAGTTTGTTTTTAATTTCTCGATACAGGTCATCTGTCAAACATTTGAGTATAATTGACAAGTTAAAAGTTACTACTGGATTACTGATCTATTTCCTTATATTTTGCATGACACTTGACAGTAAATGCTACTGAACTTTGTTGGGTTCGAAATTGAGAGGGCGTCATGCGGAAGCTTTTAGTTTGCAAACCAACGATGATAATTCAAATGACAAATAAAACATATATTAAAAAAACATATTATTAATATGATTCGGTCAACCGACCTACATATTAAGAACAATATTAAAAAAATAAAACCTATGAAAAACATAAACATATGGGAGAAATCTCTCCCTAAATCAGATTCTTTTAACGACTACATTGTGGATGCTATTGTGTTATTGTATGAGAAAAGGAGACTTCTATTTATAGATGTCCAAAACATTTTCTCCAAGAAAGAGGTTTGCCAAATAAGGAAAAGTTTTATATTTTTCTTTCAGGAAAAGTAAAAGTATTCATGGTTACTTTTATTTTCCTTAAAAGAAAAGTAAAACTTAATTTTGTAAGAAAATCAGGGCAAAACCCCTAACAAATCTCCCCTTTTTGGTTTGATTTTCTTCATGTGATCCGTCTTCTTCACATATTTGATCTTCGTTCTTCATATAGTCTTCATCACTGCTTCTTGGCATGCTTAAAAATGGAGCTTTTGTATTAAAAATATATGAGCCCTTTATAGGGTTAAAAGTGAGCTTTATTTTTAAATATGTAACAACAGAATTGTTGAAAATATGACTAAAATATCATCTCCACATGTAGTTCGACAAAACCGTCATTATCGCCAAACTGGTTGCAGCTGATTTGAAACTGCTTTGAACCTGTTTAATCTTGTCTCACCAAACCATTGAACTTTTGAACCATTGGCTCTGATACCACTTGTTGGGTTCGAAATCGAGAGGGCGTCATGCGGAAGATTTTAGTTTTCAAACCAACAGTGATAATTCAGATGACAAATAAAACATATATTAAAAAGACATATTATTAATATAATTCGGTCAAATGACCTACATATTAAAAATAATATTAAAAAAATAAAACCTATGAAAAAGCATAAACCTATGGGAGAAATCTCCCCCTAAACTAGACTCTTTTAATGACTACATTGTGGATGCTATTGTGTTATTATATGAGAAGAGGGGACTTCTATTTATAGATGTTCAAAATCTTTTCTCCAAGAAAGAGGTTTGCCAAATAAGGAAAATTTTTATATTTTTCATTCAGGTAAAGTAAAGTATTCATGGTTACTTTTATTTTCCTTACAAGAAAAAGTAAAACTTAATTTTTGTTAGAAAATCAGGGCAAAAACCCTAACAAACTTTAGTATTGGGAAATATGATGTTTTGCTATATGATGAAGTTAGATTAACAGATACGTTTGAAAATTGTGGACCTAATGATTTTCGGTTTTCACTCTCATCCTGAAGATATAGGTATAGGGCGGTCTCCTATATGTTTTGTAGTGCAATTAAAGAATAAACTGCTCATATATAGGGCAAGATAAAGGATATTTGAGAAATGAGGAAAAAAGATGAACGAGAATGAATATTTAAGGAAAATTATGGGGAAAAAAAGAGAAATTAAAAAGACTCTAAATAAAGGTTAAAGACAACTAAATTAAACAAAAAAAGAAAAAAAATGAAGAAATATATAATGATTGAAAAAAAAAAGAAAAAGAGAAAAAAATAAAGGTTGAGACAAATAAATTAAAATATGAAAATAAAGTTAAATAAAAACATAAAAATTGAAAATAATAAAAATCAGAATAATAAATTTAAAGAAAAAAACAAAAAAGTGAAAAAATTAGAATTATAAAAGTAAAGGAAAAATTAAAAAGTAAAAATAATAAAAAATAAAATTTGAGAGATAAATGAGTATGGAAAGTTTAAAAATATATTTGAAGTATAGAGGGGCAAAATATTACTTTTAGTATATTAAAAAGTATGAAAGACTATTTTTTAAAGACATTCTTATTTGGAGTCAAATATCTAAAGCCACCCATAGTTGGATCTATGACATGCAATTTTCTGGACTCATTACATCAATTCAACAAATAAGTCATGAACTAGCCTTCCTTTTTAAACATGGGTGAGTTACTTAAAAAGGGATTACTTTTGCTAACAAAATGCATGTGTACTCTTAGTAGGCATTTAAACATATTTAATAAAAAATAAATTATTATAAGTCAGTATTAAAAATTAAGAAAAAATGGTCTATTACCTCTTTAACCTTTAGTCGAAATCCCATGAACTATTTAAAATTGAAATTATAACACCCCTAAAAATCCACAACCACATTTATGTTGAGAGGTGAGATACACACGTTTTTGACACGTGTAAAATATATTTAATTTTTTTAATCAATTTTTTATTCATTTCCTTCTACAATTATTACTTCATTATTTTATTCATCTTTCCTTCTACATTTTCTTCTTCATTTCCCTTTCAATTCATCTTTCTTCTTTCTCTTCATCTTCTTCTCTTTTTTCAATCTCAAAAGCCATTTTGGTCCAACAACTGTAATAGACCATTTCTTTTGTTTATTATGCTTTCTCTTTATTTTTTCTTTCCTTTTCTATTTCATTCTCTTTTCTTTTACCAAATTCTCTTTAATTTTTTCAGCCTTGCCTTTCGTAGCTCATATTTCTCAAATCGCCTTGACCTCTTTAACTTCCCCCAACAGCGAACATAAAAGTGAAAAAGACAACAAAGAAATAGATCTAAGTTCCATTTCAGTTTTAAAAAAAAAATTGAAATGAACCTGCTAGTGAGTTAGAGATGCAGGGCGGAAGGGGCAAATTAGGTGCTGATACCAAGACCCTCCTTAGGATCCTATGTCATCGAGGAGAGTCGGAGTCCTCTCAGTTTGTCAGGAAGCAATTCAAAATCCCCAAATTTGGAGCTTAGTGTACTTGTCGTATATATTTTTAGAGGACCGAGAGTGTCACACCCCAAATCCCATTGGAGCGGACTGGCACCCGTAGCCGAGGAGGCCCGGGAGAACCCGTTCATAACCTATACTTTCACATTTACATTACTTATGAAAATTAGAAATTTGGGTAGCACTTCATTGTAAATAGAAGAAAACAGTACCTGTATCAACCCAGCAGACACGAATAAATATATATATGAACAGTAATTGGCCGTCAGAGCCATCACGTCTATCAACCAAACACTCCTATGGCTGTACAATATGTCTACAAAAGCCTCTACATAGATACACAACTGAGTTGGGGTCGGGACGAACTCCCTCCCACAAAAGACTTTTATACAAATACCAAAGGTACATATAGAGACGACTTGGGATGCCCCGAAACAACTGGAGCTCACCACTAACAATAGAATGTCCTGGCTCTTACTGCGGAGGTGTACGACCTGAAGTACCTGTTCCTGCAGGCATGAATGCAGGTCCCCCGTGAGGAACGTCAGTACGAAAATATGTACTGAGTATGTAAGGAAGGGAGTATCAACATGAGATACAAAAGATCAACAGAACCCAAATACCAGTGATTAAACAGTATGAGTAGACCACACTTAAAAGAACTGATGGGATACCTGCACATTACTTTCATATCATTACTTCCCGTAATCCTTATCAATACATAACATATGTCATACAATGGCCAACTGATCAGTGGTACTAATACAATACATCAGGGACCACCCCTGGAATAGCATATATATACATAATCTTTATAATACAATGGCCAACTGATCAGTGGTACTAATATAATACATCATATCATCAATTTAAAATATAGACATTCCATTTTTTTAGCATATATATATATAATCTTTATAATACAATGGCCAACTGATCAGTGGTACTAATATAATACATCATATCATCAATTTAAAATATAGACATTCCATTTTTTTAGCATATATATATATATAATCTTTATAATACAATGGTCAACTGATCAGTGGTACTAATATAATACATCAGGGACCACCCCTGGAATAGCATATATATACATAATCTTTATAATACAATGGCCAACTGATCAGTGGTACTAATATAATACATCATATCATCAATTTAAAATATAGACATTCCATTTCTTAATTCAATTAATCTTTGAGATTGGTTACTTTGCGGTCACACTTTATGGAACTTGAAACCATGATACTTCAATAGGAAAAACATGTAAATAGGTAATCAATATCATGAAAATGGAGTAGAGAATCATGGATACCTCATTAAACCATTTCGGAGTCAACAATAGTATATGGATATTTTTTTTTTGACTAGCCGGACATCTTAAAAGTGAAAACAAGTTCAATTGGTAGTGTCGAAGATCTTATGATGTTATTATGTGTCATGTGTCGTAGGACAATGTTGGAAGCCTACTTGAGAGTGTCATGGGTCATTATTCATGCCAAAGAGTAGATAGAGTATGTCTTACATACCTTGATATAACCACTTCAATACAAGTGACTTCCCGTACTCTTCGAACACTTATCTACAATAAGTCATTTGTGGCAAACTAGTATTAGCAACCAAACCTTACCATTTAGGTATTAACTTCACCAATTAATGTCTAGGAAGTAATCCCTTAGCTCATCAATAAGAGTACTACATACATCCTCTTATACTCTTATTACATTCACATATCATGCATTTTCATGAAATATCCCTCAACATCACTCTTAGCCTTTATTTCCCTTCTTAATCACCATCCAATACCAACATGATCACTAGGCATACATAACCACTAATATAATGATATATCACTACAATTCATTCTTCATAATCCAATACAGCAACTTCCATAACTTACTACTAACAATTTATACACAACAATTCATAACTATGTTTCTAGTTATCTTCCAACATCAAGACAATACTCATAATTCTTTATCAATACTTATTCATGGATAAGAATCAAGAATAAACAATATTCATACCTTAACAATGGACTCTTGTATTTAGAATCCTCCTTACATAACCATGGGGTGCTTCTCGAAGCTTTCGAGATGGTGAACACAACTACGGAACCAATTTGAATTTTCTATGGTTGAATCTTGAGTTATTTGGGATTTTGTTTAAAACCCTAAAGGGTATTCTTGAGAGAAAATTAGAGAAAAGGGGTATATTTTGCTGAATTTGGAGCTGAATCATATGTTATAGACGAATTAGGGGTGAGGTGAAATGACTAAAATGCCCCTAAGAAAACAAGAAAAGTCGAAACAATCCCTCAGTTGACAAACTGACAGGCTGAAGTAAAACGGATATAACTCCTTACTTAGATGTTGTATTTGGATGAAACCAGTTTTATTGGAAAGAACACTCAAAGATCTTTCGTTTGATATATTATAGCTCACACAGTTCATTATATACAGGGAGTTATGATCGTTTGAAGTTGACCCTGAAATGCTGAAAAAAAAACTGGGCAACAGGCTTTGCGTTTTGCTACTGTTTTGAAATCCAAACGCAGCCTTATGCATTCCGAAAAATTCCAAAACTTATCTGAGATGTACTATGAGATTTCCCGATCGTAACGCAACTTGAAAATCTAAAAATGAAGGTCGGGAAGGTCGAGAAGTTGTATCCCGAAGGTTGCCAGCTAAAATGACTCGAAGTTACACTTAGAAAATTTTTTCAAGTTTTTAAGTCTAAGAGCACTCTATTAAAGGCTAATCCATGCACGACTTTTACGGGGTGTTACATTATCTCCCCCTTGGGATCATTCGTCCCCGAATGATGGATTGGAAATGTTGAAGCCTTAAAGGTATGGAATAACGCAGGCACGACATGCCTTCTAATAAAGAATACACTGATCTGAAACATGACCATATGGATATAACTACTGATATTCTGAATTCTTATATCGAACATGCATATCTGATGCATGGAATACACGACTGGAGCCACTCATAAGCTGAGTTCTCATAATGAACATGCAAACCTAATGTATGGATTTGTTATTGAGTTGATCTCATGAACGCAGAACTGAATACATAGATAAGCTGAACTTTTTCTATTGAACGTGCATTTCTAATGCAGGCATATTTGACTGAGCTGACACAAGAACGTATGACTGAATACTCAATATCAATTGAGGCGAAACTTGTAATAAGAATCTATGCACGCAACCAAATGGGGTATCTCCCCCTTGGGATCCTACATCCCTCTATGAGTGTTCAATTCACTAAGATACTTGGAAAATGGAGGAAATGCACACGGCACCTATGATTTTGATTCATAACTGAACCTCTGGAATCTGAATCTAGTACATGACGCATGAACTGAATTATACTCGCAACTACTAGTATACTCAATCTTGGAATAGTAACATATCTAAGAATTCGGGTAGCATGATTAATTGAAAAGACAAGCAAACAAATCATGAGAATTTGACTTTCTGACTATTGAACTGATTTGCTGGATGAACAGACTGAACTACACAGGAAACTTATACCCAATCTCGAGTATCTTATCAACATTCTTCGTAAAAAAAATTCTAGTAGCATTAGGCAGCAAAAGATCTTGGGCATGAGTCACACAATACATCCGACTATAGGATCCCAACATTGACATTACTCTGCAGCCTGGAATATAGACATATAACTCATAAATCATGATAGAATTGTCAGTCCTTAGTCAATGCGACTTCTTACTTCCAAGATTAGCACACTCCTCGAATACTCCCTTAACTGTACTATTTCCCTTAGATACCACATTCATTCGATTCAACTTATAATTCTCATATGGGCATTGATAGCTCTTTCTACAATGTCTATAGTAGCTTAAATCCTTTCACTGTGATCAAGCCTAACTCCAAGTCCCAAAAATACAACATGTCATACCATGATACTAGTCTAAACAATATGATTCAATCTTCCATATCCTTTTAAAGTTCACACCCTAAGCATATCATGCCTTCCCACATTAATGACTAACTCTGAACTCTTACCATAGATTCACTAGCGCATATTGCGTCCCTTTACTAAAATCCCAACATGTCGTTCAAGCCAATCTTTATAACCTCATATGAACTTCAACCCAAACACCCATGAAGAAACACTTCACATATTCTCTAAACCACTATTAATATAACTCCCACGCGCTACCCCAAGAACATACACATACAAATTTCCACTAAAACTCACATATATCAAAAACTTGGTCCCAGATCTTACTTCACACTTATGGTCTTATTTAAAACAAGCATACTATAAAGCGTGAGTACATGAGTCATGAGCTACATGACCTCAATTTGGAGTTCATAACTTATGGAATAGGATTTCCGACTACTGAATGAACTGAAACTTCTCATTTTAGAACTTGAAGAGTACATGATTCTCTATCATAAGCATGAACATCAATTTTGATCATTGGACTGAAACATAAGGCATGAGTAGATATTGGGATAACTGAAAAAAAAATATACTGAGACAAGAATGGGTTGAGTCTCAACCTCACTTGCTGACGTTCTATATCATCATGACATCACGACTAGAATCTGAAGGCCTGACTTGGTTATTCGCTCTAACATCTCCCCCTTAGCTTCAAGCTCTGATATTAAGTTTGGGAGATCCCTTACTAGACTTTAAACTGAAGTACACTCACTGGACTCTGGGGTCTGAAAAACTACTATACACGCATATCATGGCACTTAACCCAAATGACTACACCTGAAAGTGGAAAACATACTGTTAATACTACCTTCTGAGATACACTTTATCATTCTATAGACCCAGCAGTCATCATATAATACTTGCACTTACTAACTTCGGTTCTTCATGAGTATCCCCATAGTCGGACAGCACACCCTCTAGTGCTTTAACTCTTATTTCTATTAGTTCAACCTTCAAAAACTCAAACTTAGAATCTATCACTCAACATGGATATCACCAAGCCTTCAATGAAACATACTACTTCCGACATAGCCTATCAATATCGCGAGTCCAAACTTACATCTCTATACTATGAGAATCAAGATCATATAAAAAGGCTCAACACTATAAATCAAATAAACTTAGGCTCTTGCATACACCACTCAAGCCTATTAGATTACTTCTATAAAACTAGTATCATTAACCAAGAAGTCATCACATCCACCTTCATGGGCATCAATTGTTCAAACTTAATGTCTAGTGCTTAACATGATTTACAATCCAACCTTATACATAATTCTTACAAAACATACATCATAAATCTTAAATCACTATTTTTTCAACCACATTTTGACGCTCAACGTCACAACAGATTAAACTCCTCACGTTTTGGGCATGTTTAGAACTATTCGGGCGCGTTTTCGAGCTTGACGGGGCTTCGATAAATGCCCCGCATTGCTGCCAACGTTCCAGCACCTTCTAGATGGTCAAAATAGTCTGGCAGCGCATTTATTAGACTTTAGGAAGTTCACGCGGGCTGGTATCAAACTGCAAATTTTCCACTTTAAAAGGTCCACAAAGGTTGGCAAGCATGTGAAGAAATTTCAGCAAGCATGTGCAGGATTTTCAGATTTTCAGCTTGTAGTTGATAATTGTATAGCTTGCATTTTTGTACCTTGTTGACTTACGGACTTTTAGGTACTATAAATACATGGTGTAAGGCATCATAGGCATCAGCTCATACTTGTTTTATTCAGTAAATACGACCCATGAAGAATACAACATAATTTACTAGTCCATCAAATTGGGACATTTTACCCCAAATACTTGATTTTATCTAGATACTATCCACGACCAAAGCACCTTTATAACATTACTACTACCAAGGAAAAGAAGGTCAAGGGGTAAAGTCACATAATAGACATGATCGACATTAATCTTATATTGTAACCCCATACAATCTTATCTACTTATACGGCCTCTCACATCACGCTTACTTACTTAAGCATACATTTAGTCTGCCTTCAAATTCCACAAACAACCATGAGTCTATACTTACAACTTACTGGCTAATATAGCCATTTTCACACTTCAAGCAACCTACAAATCACTCTAACTAACAACTCCTTCTCTACAATCTACTAAACAACACACAAGGACGAGTAACCTCTTTACCAACTCAATCTCATGCAAACAAATTCAGCAATACATCTATTAAACCAACACAAGAACAACAAGTTGGACAACAAGTTGCTAGTGAATCGAAATAGGCCTCACACGGCTTCACTAGACTTTGATTTTGTATTTTGAACAAGAAAATGAAATGAATGACAAGTCAACTATGCTAGTGAATCGAAAGAGCCCCACACGGCTTCACTAGACTTTATTTTATTTTATTTTTTTCAACAACACCTTGATGACAAGATTACATGAGATAGAAATTTAATACGCAACATCCAATGAACTAAGAATACACGTATTACTCTGTATAAATAAAATCGGAGTCAAACACTTCCTCCACGGACTACCATACCATCCACACATGCTACTCGTTACCACATTAGTCTATCACCATAAGGGGGGGGGGGGGTAAATCATTCTCGAACATCGGTTATTCAACTAAAATATTCATTTACACAAAAGTCACCCTCACTCTGACTTCCAACTTTGTGACTTCACATCACCAACTTCTTGGTCTAATTTCACTACCAATAAGTCATGACAACAACACTTTTAACGCATACTACTATTCGGGTGGAAATACAGTTCCAACATTCTACTACACATCATCCTCCCTTAAGCAAGACATTTGTAACATAAATTTGAAAGGGACTAAATGCAATTAATACCTGAAGCTGAAAAGCACGATTCCATCAAGATCAATGTCTACATCGGAATCAATACACATTGAAGCACTAACGGACTCTTCTCAAGTCCTTGCACAATTTAAACTCTTATATGGTTCAATCAGAAAGGACCATACCATTAGATTCTAAACTTCTACACTTGAATCACCTCAATAATTAGACATATCGGAGGACATTAGAATAAGGAAAGAATTTGGGATGACTTTTTACTTTCATATGGGCGACATCAAAGCGCGAATAAGAGTATGAAAGAGGAACATTCTGACTCTATTGCACGAACTAAGAAAAGGAGAGTGGAAATAATCCCTAAATGTCCAATAGCCTCCTGTTTATAGATTTGGTGCACAACACACCGATAAACGAGATTCTACATAGACACGGCTTTGTAGACTCACTAGGACGAACTTCTCTGATACCACTTCTGTCACACCCCAAATCCCATTGGAGCGGACTGGCACCCGTAGCCGAGGAGGCCCGGGAGAACCCGTTCATAACCTATACTTTCACATTTACATTACTTATGAAAATTAGAAATTTGGGTAGCACTTCATTGTAAATAGAAGAAAACAGTACCTGTATCAACCCAGCAGACACGAATAAATATATATATGAACAGTAATTGGCCGTCAGAGCCATCACGTCTATCAACCAAACACTCCTATGGCTGTACAATATGTCTACAAAAGCCTCTACATAGATACACAACTGAGTTGGGGTCGGGACGAACTCCCTCCCACAAAAGACTTTTATACAAATACCAAAGGTACATATAGAGACGACTTGGGATGCCCCGAAACAACTGGAGCTCACCACTAACAATAGAATGTCCTGGCTCTTACTGCGGAGGTGTACGACCTGAAGTACCTGTTCCTGCAGGCATGAATGCAGGTCCCCCGTGAGGAACGTCAGTACGAAAATATGTACTGAGTATGTAAGGAAGGGAGTATCAACATGAGATACAAAAGATCAACAGAACCCAAATACCAGTGATTAAACAGTATGAGTAGACCACACTTAAAAGAACTGATGGGATACCTGCACATTACTTTCATATCATTACTTCCCGTAATCCTTATCAATACATAACATATGTCATACAATGGCCAACTGATCAGTGGTACTAATACAATACATCAGGGACCACCCCTGGAATAGCATATATATACATAATCTTTATAATACAATGGCCAACTGATCAGTGGTACTAATATAATACATCATATCATCAATTTAAAATATAGACATTCCATTTTTTTAGCATATATATATATAATCTTTATAATACAATGGCCAACTGATCAGTGGTACTAATATAATACATCATATCATCAATTTAAAATATAGACATTCCATTTTTTTAGCATATATATATATAATCTTTATAATACAATGGTCAACTGATCAGTGGTACTAATATAATACATCAGGGACCACCCCTGGAATAGCATATATATACATAATCTTTATAATACAATGGCCAACTGATCAGTGGTACTAATATAATACATCATATCATCAATTTAAAATATAGACATTCCATTTCTTAATTCAATTAATCTTTGAGATTGGTTACTTTGCGGTCACACTTTATGGAACTTGAAACCATGATACTTCAATAGGAAAAACGTGTAAATAGGTAATCAATATCATGAAAATGGAGTAGAGAATCATGGATACCTCATTAAACCATTTCGGAGTCAACAATAGTATATGGATATTTTTTTTTTTGACTAGCCGGACATCTTAAAAGTGAAAACAAGTTCAATTGGTAGTGTCGAAGATCATATGATGTTATTATGTGTCATGTGTCGTAGGACAATGTTGGAAGCCTACTTGAGAGTGTCATGGGTCATTATTCATGCCAAAGAGTAGATAGAGTATGTCTTACATACCTTGATATAACCACTTCAATACAAGTGACTTCCCGTACTCTTCGAACACTTATCTACAATAAGTCATTTGTGGCAAACTAGTATTAGCAACCAAACCTTACCATTTAGGTATTAACTTCACCAATTAATGTCTAGGAAGTAATCCCTTAGCTCATCAATAAGAGTACTACATACATCCTCTTATACTCTTATTACATTCACATATCATGCATTTTCATGAAATATCCCTCAACATCACTCTTAGCCTTTATTTCCCTTCTTAATCACCATCCAATACCAACATGATCACTAGGCATACATAACCACTAATATAATGATATATCACCACAATTCATTCTTCATAATCCAATACAGCAACTTCCATAACTTACTACTAACAATTTATACACAACAATTCATAACTATGTTTCTAGTTATCTTCCAACATCAAGACAATACTCATAATTCTTTATCAATACTTATTCATGGATAAGAATCAAGAATAAACAATATTCATACCTTAACAATGGACTCTTGTATTTAGAATCCTCCTTACATAACCATGGGGTGCTTCTCGAAGCTTTCGAGATGGTGAACACAACTACGGAACCAATTTGAATTTTCTACGGTTGAATCTTGAGTTATTTGGGATTTTGTTTAAAACCCTAAAGGGTATTCTTGAGAGAAAATTAGAGAAAAGGGGTATATTTTGCTGAATTTGGAGCTGAATCATATGTTATAGACGAATTAGGGGTGAGGTGAAATGACTAAAATGCCCCTAAGAAAACAAGAAAAGTCGAAACAATCCCTCAGTTGACAAACTGACAGGCTGAAGTAAAACGGATATAACTCCTTACTTAGATGTTGTATTTGGATGAAACCAGTTTTATTGGAAAGAACACTCAAAGATCTTTCGTTTGATATATTATAGCTCACACAGTTCATTATATACAGGGAGTTATGATCGTTTGAAGTTGACCCTGAAATGCTGAAAAAAAAACTGGGCAACAGGCTTTGCGTTTTGCTACTGTTTTGAAATCCAAACGCAGCCTTATGCATTCCGAAAAATTCCAAAACTTATCCGAGATGTACTATGAGATTGCCCGATCGTAACGCAACTTGAAAATCTAAAAATGAAGGTCGGGAAGGTCGAGAAGTTGTATCCCGAAGGTTGCCAGCTAAAATGACTCGAAGTTACACTTAGAAAATTTTTTCAAGTTTTTAAGTCTAAGAGCACTCTATTAAAGGCTAATCCATGCACGACTTTTACGGGGTGTTACAGAGAGAAACCATGGATAAGATTATAACATAGACACTATAAAAACACTTCTTTTTCCTTATTTTTTCAGGATCTAATTTGTATGAGAACAATCTGGTGCGACGGATTCTTTTTCTTCTTCAAGGGATGTACTTAAAGCATAGTTTTTTGTTTCCTATTCCATGTATATGTCTAGTGTACAATCTTAAACCTATTTGGGACGCATGTATACATAATTTCTGCTCATGGGAAGACAGATTTGTACTATTATTTGGAAGATTTTGAAAATTGAGTTGTAATGTCCTGGTAAGTGAGGTATTAAAAATTATCATCCTTGTTGCAGAGATCTTCTAACCCATTTTAAAATTTATGACGACTTTGAAGTCGTAATTAATGGACAATATCGATTTTAAAATTCCGACAATCTTGAAGTTGAAAATAATGAACATTACCCATTTTGAAATTTTCGACGAATTTGAAGTTGAAACCAATCGATTTTGTGCTTGGAGATAAGAAAAATGATAAATTAAGTTTCGATGCCATTGATGAGTTGTTGGATGTCATTGTTTGTAAGAAGAAGAAAGAAAGATAATGAATAAAGAAAAAGAATAATTAAAAATGAATAAAGAAAATAAAAAAATATTAAAAATTATTTGTAATAAAAAAAATCGTCCTCACTCTCTTGCCATGTCAGCGTTCAGGAGGTAATAATTCCACTTTAAAATAGTTCAAGGGGTAATAGGTCACCTTTAAAAGTTGAGTGTGTAGTTGAAATTTCGACTAAAGGTTGGGGGGTAATAGACTATTTTCTTAAAAATTAATAATATTTAATAAAAATAAAATATAAATAAAATGAGAAATTAATTCTTGATCTTTTAAATTAACTTGTCGTTTTATATGGATCCACTTAAACTTTTTCATAGGTATTTTTTATAATAATTTTACTAGTTCACTTCTAATTAGTAGAATAGACGAAAAATTATTACAAATCATGATAATTTAAATTTTAAATTATTTAAAAAATATAATTGACTATCAATATCATAAAAGTTTAAACTAGGAGAGTAACATATATTATTTAAAAATTATATAAAAAAGTATTGAAAATTGTAATAATTAACAACTTAAAATATATAAAAATATATTAAAAATATGATTAATTATCTAAATTTTATTTGTGATACATAAATTGAGGCAAAACAATTATTTATATTAGCCCTGTGCTAGCACAGACCCTCATCTAGTGTGTGTGTGTATATATATATATATTGACATTTTCTTTATTGTCAATGCTTGCTAAATTGTATACCTTAAATTTTAATTTCTTTTTCTTAAAATCCCAATGAAAAATTATTAACTTGTTTTGTCACCCTTCCGCCTTCCCCTTTTTCTTTTTCTGTTATTTTTCAGTTATTATAATATAGAACGGTTACTATTGGTAGTATAAAAAGCTCAAGTATTCATAATATCACAAGAACCCGTAAGGAAAAAGAAACCAAAAAGAGAAAAAAGATGGAAAGTTCAAGTTCGTCGAGTGAAGAAGAAGAACAAGAAGTGCAACAAGAAAATGGCAGTGGTGATGACAATAACGACGATGACGCTAATGAGATGAATCACATACAGGAAGAACAAGAAGAAGTGCAACAAGAATATAGCGGTGGTGATGACAATTACGACGATGACACTAATGAGATGAATCACATACAGGAAGAACAAGGAGAAGTGCAACAAGAATATGGCGGTGGTGATGACAATAACGACGATGACGCTAATGAGATGAATCAGATACAGTTTCTAATTGACGAAGAACTTGACAATTTTGGATTAAATGATCATGACAATCCTGGACCAAATGATCATCAAGATGCAGATATTATGGATGACATTTGGGAGCAAGATGTTCGTCATCGAGCAGTTCTTTACATTGTATCAGTTAGTAATCAACAACCCAATATCTCTATTTTCTTGATAAAATTTATACGTATGTGTATACACTACGTACACTCCCTAAACCCCACTCGTAATTCGATGATTTGAAAAAAGGCTAAATTGTTTTCAATCTTGATATAGACAGGGCAACTACTTCAGTTTCGTGTAGAAACACTTTACTCAGCAGTGTTATATGTGGACAGATTTCTCTTAGAGCATATAATAGCTGTAAGAAAAATTTTTATTCCCCAGAAAATGGTTTTCTGAATTTGTTTGGATTATTTTCTGAACTTTTTTAAATTTTTTTTAGGTTGGACAGAACAGGGAGGTGAGATTATTATCAGTGACATGTTTATCATTAGCCGCACAAGTGGTTGAAGGAATAGAAAATGTGCCACCATTAGCACATTATCCACTAGGAAATTTCGTCATTACTGTGGATCAAATAAGGGAATTTGAGTTATTGGTTCGTGGTGATCTAAATGGGCATATGCATTATGTTATTCCTTTTGATTTCATACGATTTTTCGTACCAAGATTCTGTAGAGATGTTCCAAGCATAGACTACACAAGAATGAGAATTGATGAAGTCATCATGAGTGCTCTTCGAGGTAATTAATTTCCCATGTTTCTTGATTTACTTATTACTTAGGAGTAATTAATTAAAGTTTTGGCTTGTTTTATTAAGCAGATGTGAGGATAATGAATCATAGACCATCTGTAATAGCAGCAGCTGCAACATTGTTAGCAGTGAACAGAAATTTGACTATTGAACAAGTGAGGATTGAGATAAATGCCTTGCCTTATAATGGACTTATTTTAGTTGTAAGTTTTCGTGATCCTTTTCTAGAAAAAGTTTATATTCTTTTTTTTTTTTCATACTATTTTTTATAATCTAATGGAATTTCTGTGTTAATTTCAGAATCGTGTGTGGTACTGCTACAGTAGATTTCGAAGGCTGAACAGGCACATAGGAGGAGGATGACAATTGACAAACAATCCTAGCAGCAGAAACATTAGTGTTATAAAGAACTTTTTGGCAAGAATTATCTCATGTTGCAGATTGTAATTAGCCTTCTTTCTGTTAAATATATTAGATATAAGCAAATAGATTTTTTTGGAGCGATTTAGAGGAAGCTGAAAACTCAACAGTGGGGTAAATAGGTGGCATAGCTGTTAAATGAAGAGTCAGTAGGGAATTCATTGATTTTTTCACATATGTTGGACTAATTGATTGTTAATACTTGTATTTTAAGACATATATGTGCTTCTCTTTCTGTTCATACTTTAGGACATTTGGTTTGAATTTCTTGAAGCTATACATTGTGTGAAGTGTTTATAAAAGGTCACTGATAAAGAAAACTCCATTTGTTTAATTATCGTTTGAATGACTCCTAAATTGTTACTCCTATTTATTGCATATCATGTATTATATCATTGCGTCATAGCATAAACATATCTACATGTACAGTTCATACCTTACTCGTTTGAGATTCACACTAGATAATTGCCACTCTTTCTTTGATTGCGAAGTTAGCAGCAGTTGATTGATTGATGGTTTACTGTTTCCTTACGTTCTTGGGTGGGATGTACCACAGAGGGGGCTAGGTGGGGTCAAAAAATGCAGTAATATGCAGTCAGTAACATCGCCCGATTCTCTTACAACTGGTAGCACCTGAATCTTTACTAGAAGTTGACAATAGCACAAGTATTAACGTGCACATAATGGTTACCATCCCGATCATAAGTATGGTAATATCTCTGGAGATCCGGAAGATGTGATATGAAAATGCCACATAATAGGGTTTCAGTTCGACCACCAAAATACCAGAATTTGAGAAGTTAAGCTTTTACTGCAAGGGTAGTGGCAGTGTGATGCTTGCAATAGTCACCATTCAGACTACACAGTGAGATGTAGATTGGAGGATACCTCGACAGAGGTCCTAAACCATTGTTAAATGAAAACCTCGGTATAATGAAAAGGTAAGTAACTTGAATTACCTCAAACAACAACCGACAGCTATAGTAATGGTTGAAATAAGTAAATGGAGAACAAAAAAAAAAAAAAGAAAAAAGAGAGCGGAATATGATTGTTCTCAAAATATTGATATGATGATACAATGAAACAAAACCAACCAGAAGCATCCCATATCAAGGTGTCATTACAACCATGGCATGTTCAGAAGTACTTGACAAGTCATTGATCTAGAATTTCAGAAGCGGTTTTCCAAACGTTATAAGAAGCTGTTGGAAATTGATCTTGACCAACTCTTGCTATGCTTTTGTGTAAAGATCTCCACCCTTCAAGTCTCTGCGCTTTGACACTTTTGATTTATAACACTTGAGTTGATTCCCTTGGGTGAAGTTCAAGCAACCCGTAACTTACTTGTTTGTCCAACTTGAATTCAGATTGATCCTACTGGGATCATCTTGATGGCAGGCTGGCAGCAGCAATTGGCATTACCAGGAATCCAATTGCAAACACTTGTAACCCACTGGTGTCATGTAAGAGGAGTAGTACTTGCAAAAGTATCAAGGAATTCATCAAAAATGATTTGGAAGAGAGCTGCAGAGCTGAGGACGGCAACGAAAACATAGATATTGAATATACCATTGAAGACATTTATCTTTCCATATCTCTAGAGCTAATCTCATTGAAAACCTGCAAGAAACACAAAGATTACACTTGGGTATTACTAGTGGATTAAGTGAAGTCCTATAAATAGCGTAAGTTCTACCAGGCGTTTTCAACCTCCTCGGTGGACTAAATGTGGCATTTGAGATGACATGCTTTTTTTCCATTGTGGAAACAAAATGACAATACAGAGAAATCTTTCATGTAAATTTGCAGTAACCTATCTATGTTTTATTTTTTCTGATGAAGTGCAGATATCTATGCATTTAACACAACAATAACAACAACAACAAATCCAGTATATTCCCACCTACTAGAGTTTGGGGAGGGTATAATGCACGCAGTCCATACCACTACCTCCAAAGAAGTATAGAGGCTATTTCCGATAGACCCCCGGCTCAAGACAAAGGACAATATACAAAAACATCAAAAGCATGAAACATGATAAAACTAACATAGGTACGACATCCACAAAAATATGGCACATTGCCAAATAAAGGACACCAAAGCCCTCCTAACTACTGACTACGATACATCCACCCACCTTATCCCTCTATCCTAGTGTTTTTCCTCCAAACCTTCCTATCCAGGGTCATGTTCTCAGTGAGTTGTAACTGCTCCATGTCATGTTTAATCACTTCTCTCTAGTATTTCCTCGGTCTACCCCTACCCCGCTTGAAACCATCCAAGTCCAACCTCTCACACCTACGAACTGGAGCATCCGTGCCCCTCCTAATCACATGACCAAACCATCTCAACCTCACTTCCCGCATTTTATCCTCCACCGACACTACTCCCACCTTCTCCCGAATAATTTCATTCCTAACCCTGTTAGCCCTCGTAAATCCACACATCCAACGCAACATCCTCATTTCCGCCACCTTCAACTTTTGGATATGAGAATTCTTAACGGGCCAACACTCCGCTCTATACAACATAGCCGGCCGGACTGCAACTCTCATTTTACATATATCAATTAACAGCAACAAGATGTGAATCTACCCAAGAATATAGTTAAAGATTATATTTTGGAAAGGCAAACTGGTAAATTACCTGACAGAACACAAAAGCATTGAAAATAACTGTGTTAAGAATCAAGTCGGCATCTGAGTCATCAAGATGAAAGAGAGCTTTGCTAGTAGTTTGAAGATACCATATAGCTACAAATTGGTAAAACCATTGTCCCAAAATGTTCCTCCACATAACATTGCTAATGAAGTTCCCCTTCCTTCCTACAGGCGTTCGCTTCATCAAGTCATCAGTAGGAGGTTCAGTAGCTAGTGCAAGAGCTCCCAGTGTGTCCATGATCATGTTGAACCATAGTAGCTGAACAGCCGTAAGTGGAGCACTCCCGGAAAAGGTACAGAAGATTAAAGATACATCCCAAAATTACAACTTCCGGGTAAAATGTGTTAAAAGTAGTAAAAAGTAATTCATAGGTCAAGATACGCTACCTATCAAACAGGCTGAAGAAAAGTTGACAATCAAGGCAACCACATTTACGGTCAGCTGAAATTGAACAAACTTTTGAATGTTCACATAAACTGAGCGTCCCCATTTGGCCACAGTCACAATTGTTGAGAGATTATCATCTAAAATTATAACGTCAGCGCTCTCTTTAGCTACCTGGAACAAAAGACCAGACAACATGATGACTCCAAGAAAATAAATAAACATCAAGTAACCACATAAAATCTCCACTATTTCCTACTACACAAAGCAAAATGACATGACATATCTTTTTCACTTCGAAGTTCAAATTGCAAAGGAAATATACTATGGACACTACAAATGTTAGAGATGAAAACGGGAGGTTCAAACCAGTTGCTGAATGAAAATTTTGCAACTCTCAAAGTGCTGATGGATAGCAGCTCTTTAACTTTATTAAGCCAGAAATAGTAGAAGGAATCACTAGGATCCTAAAATAACGAATTCATGGTTTAACAATACAACTGCCAAATCTATTACAAGCTTTCTTTACCATAAAAATAAATCTAATTACAAAGTTTAAGTAGTAAATAGGAAGATGAACTAATACACATCAGGAGAGTAGTCATTCAGGAAAGACCCACTAACAGCACTTGCGAACTTATACAGTACATATTAAAATAATAATCGTATCTATACTCATTACAGTACTGTATAACTGAATCTATATGATTTATAATCTTTGACCATAAAAAGATCAATGATATGCCAAAATTGTACAGAGAAAAGGTTTAATAGGAGAGATTGTAGAGAATAACAGAAGAAAAGTGTAATTGGAAAGACCTTCTGCTAGCTCAAAATCGTTAACTAAGATCGGAAGATTCAACTAAGAAGAGGAAGCTAGAAAGAAAGGCTTTGTTATGGAAGAAGGCTTCTTGAATTGAATTGTCTTTTTGGTTGGTATTCTTGGATGTTTCTTGATTGGTTACAAATGCTTAATGTCATCCCTATTTATACTTGTATAGGGATGATTCTAGATACTACAAATCTAGATTGTTCTATGTTCTTCCACAAAAGCTTCCCTCAAATATCTAGCACCATATAATATCTAGATCTTTCCTAAATACACATATCAAATAATCATACTACCCTTTTCTAGATTATTCTACCTAGAATTACCTAGAATATCTAGATATTTCTTCAACATGATTATTCTAAAAATTACACTGGATAGTCTAAAAATTTTACTAGAAAATCTATGCTATCCAAAAAATCAACTTTAATATTTTTCACACTCCCCCTTAAAGTGATTTTTTGGAAGCTACCCTAAACTTGTTGCAGAAGAGCTTAATCGAATCTTTTGAGCATGCCTTGGTAAGGATCTCAATAATATTCTCAATTCCTCTTCCTTCTTGATGTGATAAAGGTTTCCCGTCAGTAATTGAGCCTGCAAAGAAACATGAATACTTATTGATAAAACTTTCATCGTTGTAACAGGTTAGCTTGGTAATATTTCTTTTGTAGTTTTTGTGAACCATGTGAAATGTCTCCTTGTTCAATTTTCAAGCTCCCTCTTTCTCTTAACTTCCCGACAGTTGTACTATCTGGAGAAACATCTTTGATTGATAAGTTTGGTACTCCAGTAATCAAGCTCTTAGAACATGCTCATTCTGACGCAACTCCATGATACAAGGAGTTTTCATCTAAACCATCCTCCTCAATTGATTTGATGACGATCTGATCATCAATTTTTTGTGAAGCCTTAGCACTATAATAGGATCTGCCACTGGATTTCATTTCTAGACCTTCAATATTGTATGTCTCTCCATCTGAAACTGAGACTCCTCTTTCAACTTCATCATTCATTTGATCCTTAGCTTCTTCATCAGCTTTTAATATTTGCTCTGAGCCGATGATTGACTTTGATACGATAGATGATTGATCAGTGACTTTAAATTTTACTACATCTATCTTAATTCCATCTTCGATAAAGTCATCACCGACATATAGAGTTTCAGACACCGTATGCTCAGGTTCTATTTCAATATCTTTCACATTGAGACTTGTATTGCCAATTTCAGGATCTACTTCTTCGATTTCCTTGATAGCAGTTACCACGGGTCCAGTCTAAACGTCTTCAATATCCTCTTGCTTCTTATTGGTGCCTTCCTGCTTCATATGATGGATTGTATCAGATTTGATCCAATCTCTTTCTAAATTTATGAAAGTTAAGGCATCTATTGCTCGTCTCTCAGCTGCTAAGCATCTTCTCCAGTCTTCTTCTTCTTCATCAACTTTAGTTTGAGCCATGTTACTCTACATGGCTAAAAAATATCTTCAAATGTGTCCTGCTTTGCCACATATATAACATCCGAGAGGTTTTCTGCTGTAATTATTAAAGAACTTTTCCTTCTATCCTGGCGAACTCAAACCACTTGAGAATCGAGAGTGATGCATATCTTTTATTTTTCCTTTAACATTTCTCTTGTCAGCTACAAAAACATTTCCTTTCGTTTCTTTGACAAATTCACCAGCCAGTTGTTTGGCTAGTAACTCTTGTGATGACAATAAATTCTCAAATTCCTCCAAGAATGGTTGTTGAGTCCATCCCTGAATTGATGTCACAAAGGAAATATATTTTGGTTTCAAATCACGAATGATAATTCTTCTCATTCGTGCTTTAGAGATAGCCTTATCCATATTCAATAAAGAAATCTCAGAACATAAGTTCTTAATTTTTAAAAAGTAGTCCGCAATAGAATGATTACCTTGAATGGTGTTCGCCAATTCATTCTCCAATATTTGTAGCCGATCTTCATTCTTCTTGTTGAACAACTAGTCGAGGGTCCTCCAAATATCATGAGCTAATTTACACCTTATAATATGATCAAATGAATTGGAGGAGATGGACCTCTTTAGAAAACTCTGTCTTTGCATTAAGCTACTTCCACTTCTTGTATACACAACTATTCTGTGGTCCATCGTTCGGAGAGCTTGTGTTACTTCCGTTAACAATATCCCACAAATCCTCTCCCATAAGATATAATTTCATACAAGTCTTCCATGCCTTGTAATTAGACAGATTCAATAACTCCATCCCCAGCCTATTAACACGACCGCTAAAATCCATTCGCACAAACTAGTTGAATCAACCAAAAATTCGATCTTGAAATAAACACAATCCAATCTACGGCTTTAGCTCTGATACCATATAGAGAATAATAGAAGAAAAGTGTAATTGGAAAGACCTTCAGCTAGCCCAAGATCATTAACTAAGATCGAAAGATTCAACTAAGAAAAGGAAGCTAGAAAGAAAGGCTTTGTTATGGAAAAAGGCTTCTTGAATTGAATTGTCCTTTTGGTTGGTATTTTTGGATATTTCTTGGTAGGTTACAAATCCCTAATGTCATCTCCTATTTATACTTATGTAGGGATGATTTCAGATACTACAAATATAGAGTGTTCTATGTTCTTCCACAAAAACTTCCCTCAAATATCTAGCACCATATAATAGCTAGATCTTTCCTAAATATACATATCAAATAATTATACTATCCTTTTCTAGATTATTCTAACTAGAATATCTAGATATTTCTTCAACATGATTATTCTAACACTAGATAGTCTAGAAATTTTACTAGAAAATCTATGCTATCCAAAAAATCAACTTTAATATTTTTCACAGAGATAGTGCAAGTGAAGCTAAGTTGTTTATGGCATTACAGAAAGGAGATATAAAATGGGAGATGTAAAATAGCCCATGGTATATAAAGAATGTGGGGCCATGACGAAACTTTGTATTTGTGGTAGAGTAAATTCTCAGTGAAGGAACATTAGGTTGTTGAAGAAAAGGGCCATGACCTCCATAGTAATAAAGAGAAAATAAAACCATAAGAATACAACTGAAAAAAGTAAGTAAATCCAAGTCAAAAATTCTTAATTTTTGTATAGCATATTCTTTGTGAAGGAACATTAGATTGGTGGAAAGAAGATGGCCAAATTCTTTGTGGAGGAACATTATATTGGGGGAACATTAAATTCATTATTAATTGCTATAGTTTGCTAGCTATGAAACATTGCTTTCACAATCTCCCTTCTTATGTTTTATTCAATAAACATACACCGGATACCAGTACTTTTCACATTGGATAATTTGCAGTTGAAGTAGGGGATATTGCTCTCAATGTTGCAATTGTTTGAAACTTTAGAAAGTTCCCACAATCAAACCACACTTGAGAAGGCACTCCGTACAATCTAACTAACTCTCGGATATACAACCTAGCATAATCGTCAGCCGTGTAAGACGTATGAACCGGCAAGAAATGTGCTGACTTACCCAAAGTGAATATGCTGACGACGCGAATGGGGTAAACCAGTCACAAAATCCATATTCACTTATTCGCACTTCTAAGTGGGAATACCAAACTCTTGCAATGAACCACCAGGTCTTTGGTGCTCTACCTTAACTTGTTGACAAGTTGCACATTTAGCTACGAGCTTTGCTATATATTTCTTCATACCGTTCCACTAATAGATTTCCCGTAAATTGCGGTACATCTTGGTAGCACCTAGATGAATAGAATAACGTGCACCATGCATTACTTCCATAATCCGCTGTCTCAAATCGTTAACACATGGCACACACAATTTACTCTGATATCTCAACACGCCATTTCCCCCTTGAGAGAAAATATCTACCTTTTGGTTTTTAACTGACTCCATATCTTGCTTCTCCTTCACTTCCGAAACTAGGAAAGATTTGAAACTACTCTGAACCCAAACATTCCCTTCAGTTGAATCTACCAACCTAACACCCAATCTAGCCAAACGATGAACTTCTCGAGCCAACTCTTTCTTATAATTCTCCACATGAGCAACACTACCCATAGACAATCTACTAAGGGTGTATGCCACAACATTGGCCTTGCCCAGATGCTACAACACACTCATGTCATAATCTTTTAACAATTCTAAACACCTTCTTTGAAAAATATTCAACTCCCTCTGCGTAAACACATACTGCAAACTTTTGTGGTCCATGAACACATCAACATGCACACCATACAGATAGTGCCTCTAGATTTTAAAGCAAACACTACAACAGCTAACTCAAGATCATGGGTTGGGTAATTCTTTTCATGAGGCTTCTACTGTCTAGAGGCATAGGCTATGACCTTACTTCTCTGCATCAACACACAACCCAAACCAACTCTAGAGGCATCACAATACAAAGTGAAACTATCTGTACCATCAAGTAATGCTAACACTGGGGCTGAAGTGAGTCGAGTCTTCAACTCCTGAAAACTATTACGAATCTGACCACTGGAACTTAACTTTCTTTTGGGTCAGCCTTGACATAGGGGATGCAATGGATGAGAAACCTTTAAGAAAATGGTGGTAATAGCCAGCTAGACCCAAGAAACTTTTAATGTCTAACAGAGAAATAGGTCTAGGCCAATTTCTTATGGCTTCTATCTTTTGGGGATCAACTTTGATACCCTCACTGGAAATAATATGACCAAGGAAAGCTACTGACCTTATCCAAAATTCACACTTGCTGAATTTGGCAAATAATTAATGATCTCTAAGAGTTTGCAAGACAATTCTAAGATGGTCTGCGTGATCATCCTTACTACGAGAGTAGACAAGGATATCATCTATAAAGACTATAAGAAACATGTCTAGATACTATTTGAACACTCGGTTCATGAGGTCCGTGAAAGCTACTGGGGCATTCGTTAGCCTGAAAGACATGAATAGAAACTTAAAATGACCATAACAGGTTTTGAAAGCTATCTTTGGAATATCACACTCCCTTATTTTAAGCTGATGATAGCCAGATCTAAGTTCTATCTTTGAGAAATAACTTGCACCTTGGAGTTAGTCAAACAAGTCATAAATTTTATGAAAAGGGTATTTGTTCTTGACTTTGACCTTATTTAGCTAATGATAGTCAATGCAAATTTGCAAAGAACCATCTTTCTTTCGCATGAATAGGATGGGAGCGCCCTATGGAGAAATACTAGGCCTTATGAAACCTTTATCTAAAAGATATTTGAGTTGCTCTTTCAAATCCTTGAGCTCTGCGGGAGCCATACAATATGGAGGGATAGAAATAGGCTGAGTATCTGGGAAAAGGTCAATACCAAATTCTATCTCTCTATCGGGAGGTACCCCTGGGAGATCTTTTGGAAAAACATCAGGAAACTTATTAACTACACTGACTAACTGAATTATTAGAGTCTCAGACTTTGTCTTTGACTCGAACTAGATGGTAAATACAACCTCTGGATATCAACTTTCTGGCCTTAAGATAAGATATGAAATGACTCTTGGGAGACACTGAATCACTTGACTACTCAAAGACTGGCTCATCTTGGAACTAAGACTTTACCACTCGAGTGTGACAATCTATGGTTACATAATAAGAATTGAGCCAATTCATACCAAGAATAAGGTCAAAATCAACCATGTCTAACTCTATTTGGTCTTCTAACATAACCTTATGAAGAACAGTGATAGGAAACTTTTTATAAATCTGTTTGGCAACAACTGACTCACCTACTGGGGTAGAAACCAAGAAAGGCTCAGGGATCTTTTCGGAACTTATCTCAAAATTTACTGTAACTAATGGGGTCACATAAGAGAAACTCGACCTGGGGTCTAATAATACATAAACATTAAGATGGAAGACACGAAGTATACCGATAACAACATATGGGAAGTCTTCCTATTCCTGGAAAGATGGTAAAGCATAGAATCTATTTTGGCACTGACTGCCACTAGTACTAAATGATGCACCCTGAAGAGGAGCTGGGCGACCTAAAAGAGTTGGTGCACTAGTATCCTGAGTCTGGGGACGAACATCTTTGTTTCCCTGTCGATCATACGGGCACTCTTTGATTTCGTGACCCGACTAGCCACAACCATAACAACCTTTCCGACCCCATAAATACTCACTCGAATGGGTCTTACCATACTTGGTACATGGAGGATAACTGGGCCTACCACTCACACTATTCTGAGATCTAGACATAAAAGACTTAACCCACTGTTCCTACCTATTTTTGGGTGCAGGAGCACTGGATGAAGAAGGTAAGGGCATAGATGACCTCTTCTAAAATTATGAATGATTCTGAAGACCTAGTCTGACCATAATCAAACTGCCCTATTCTAGCCTTCTTTCTTACTATTTATTTTCTTCAACTTCTCTACCTCAATCTATTATGCATGCATCATCAATCTAGAAAAATCCATATATCCGATGAGCATAGCAGTCCTACACTCCTTAACTACCAACCCAGATACACCAGTCATAAACTTACTCATGCTTGACCTAGGGTCAGCCATCTGATCAGTGGAATATTTAGATAACTGGTTAAACTTGAGAAAATACTTCTTCATCGCCATTGAGCCTTACCTCAGGTTCATGAACTCTTCTATCTTAGCTTCCCTTATCTCGTGTGGGAAGAACTTGTCTAAGAATGCATCCTAAAATATCTACCAAGTCATGGGATCTGCATTCTCCCCTCTACTTTTCTTCCACATCACTACCTAATCATATGTAGCATCTTTCAGCCTATAGGATGCCAACTCTACACTCTCTTCTTAAAAAACATGCAAAATTTGGGTGATCTTCTTTACCCCATCTAGCTAAAGATATGGGTCCTCATCTGCTGCGGCTAAGTCCCCGTCCTGCTGAGGTAGGACTGCAGCCTGATGATTGCCCTAAACATTAGCTGTCACAGCTTGGGCTAGCACCTAAAAGGTAGCCCGAAACTCTACATATGATACATTCTCATTTAAAGGATCTGAAGGCTGAGGTGGTTGGTTATTATTTTTGCATGCATTAGCTCAACGAGGAGGCATTTTATGTCACGTCAAAGCATAAGTTAGAAGCATATTAGGACACTAAATGCATGATAGATCATGAAAGAAGAGATAATTTTCTAAAATGCTCCATAGCCTCTTGCTCATAGATGTGGTGTGCTTCATATCGATGATCAAGACTCTACGTAACGCGGCTTGCTGACTCCCTAGGACTCTTTAAACCTTAGGACCTGATACCAAGTTTATAACGCCCCAAAATTTGATTTTCGAGATGCCACATGGTAGTTCAAACTACAAGTAGTCCTGAGCTAATCCTAGCTATTTTTCTACTAAATTTGAATCTCAACATAGGGGAAATATGAATATGAAAACATAATAAATGCGTAAATCTAATCTGAAACATACTAATCTCACAAGTCTTGGTAAAATAATACTGAAAATCTAAATACTGAATCAAAAGCCTAAAACCGAATCTAGTAGTCTAACAGGCCTCTACTGACTGAGTCTAGAGAGTCACTGGGACAGGCCCCAGCTGACTCAAACTATTTGAAATAAAGAATGAAACATCTACTAACAAATTAAAAATCTGAATAGCTAAGTCTCCAAACTATGAGGGCTTACCAACTGCAGGGATGTAGATGAGATGCTAAAAAATCACTCACACTGCTGAGACTGAGCACCTGAACTTACATTATGAGACAATATAGCACACAGACGTATATGTGGATTAGTACTTTGGGAATGTACTGAGCATATGGGGGTGAATGTAATAAGTAAACAATATCATCACAATTTATAAAATCATGCATGCTAAATATAAATAACTTACATAGGCCTGAGTAATCTGAAAATTGAAGATCATAAATCATGAACAATAAAGCATATGATATAAATCTTGTGAGCCATTACATTCAGTTCTAAAATCTGTTTTTTCTGAAAACCACTACTTTATCTTCTCAACTGTAAGGGGAATACTTCATCTCAAAACTTTAAGAATCTTAAAACCATAGCTTCCAAAACATATGCTTTTATCTTAAGGTTTTAAGCCAATAGACTATTTTAAGAGTAGGGGACTTCTTTTGAGAGGTTATTCTAACCGATATAAACCATATGAGCATTCATGGAGTCCAACATCTTACCCACATTAGGGAGAGTTGTTCTATCCTTGCCATCAGAATAGAACTTCTTATCTTAAGTGATCACAATCTTAGTCATCCACGTAGAAGTTGGAATAATCTTAATCCTACGATGGAATGTAGTTTTGGGGCATGAAACCTTGGTAACATACCTATCTCGGTGCTGAATACTACTCTCATTCTTATGCTTAGGATCTTAGGAAAAACCACTTCAAAAATAGCACAAGGGTTTACAAAAAAACCAATTATGCTCTTTCTTTTCTTTAAATCTCAAATCATATGAACAATGTGGATTCTTTATCTTAGATTTAGGACCAAAAGGTCAACTTATTTATTGAATCTTTGGTAAACACTCATCAAAGAGGCTTAAAATCATAATCTTCTTGAAATATCAAGACTAAATCTTAGGGCTTAAAACCCATGTTTCAAACTCATGTAAATTCATAGAAAATCATCATGCTCAATATGCTTCTTGAAAATACTTCAGTATTATCAAAATAATAAAATCAAGAATTATAATATCATGCTTAAACTCAATTAAAAAATAGCGTTACATGAGTAAATATATGAAAATATTCATGAAATTCAGCATTCAATCACTTGTAAATTCATAAACTTCAAATACTGATAATTGGGTATGAACCCTAATTTTAAGTAATAAGAAACTTGCTGAAAATTATTATTTTGGGTACAAAGATGAAAGGATTGTCCTTGTTCGTAACCCCAAATAACTCATTTGATGATCTTAGATGCTAAAACTTGAATCTTGGATCTCTATTAATGCTTTGGATATGAATTCTTAGAGTTCTTGAATTGGGGTTGCTTGAATTGCCTTGGAGAATTAATGGAGAAATTGGGTTTCTTAGAGAAAGAGCTTTGATGATCTAGGATTTTCTTTTAAGAGAAAGTGGATGAAATAGCATAAAGTGCTTTGGAATATATTAAATCTTGTGTTTTGAATGGATTGGAGGCTTGGGAATTGACCAAAATCTCCCCTTTAAACTTTTAAACGAAACTAAATAACGTAACATTTTCTGAACTGGGTGGCCACCACGACGCGCCACTATCGTGGTGGCTCACTGGAAAGTGGATGAATGAGAATTGGGCTTTCACTGTGATGTGAAAATATCGTGGAAGTCCACTGGAATTAGACAATTATGAATTTTGCCTTCCCCACGATGCACCAAGTGCCCCGGTGGCACACTATCAACTAAAAAATGCCTTAACTCCTTCACCGAGTGTCGTATTTGAGTGAATCTTATATCGATTGAAAACTTATTCAATTTACCTTATAATGAGAAGTCTAAATTTGGAAAATTCCATATATAATAAATATTATTCAATTTAAAGCTATTTTTTAACATTCTAGGAATGAATTTAAGTTAAGAAAGTTTGGGGTAATACAAGAATGTAAGGGGGAAATACTAAGCAAGGACAAGGATATCTCCTATTTATTAGTGCATATGCAGTAGTTATAAGAGGAGATGAAGAGATAAGCAGTGATATGGGGAAAAAAAGCAGGCTAAGAGAGCTAGGTTAGCTGATCAGAATATCAGTCAGAATCAAGGTGGCAATTAGGGTAATAAGTGGTCTAAGAAGAAATTTTAGAGCAATGCTCAATCTTCAGCTAGTGACCTGGTGCCCAGACCTACATTCGATCAGTGGTTTTACAATTCCCAACCTAATAGTGGGTCAAAGATGCAGAATACTCAATCCTAGGGGAGTGTGACTCAGCCTACAAGGTCGTACCATCACTGTATTTTATGCAGAAAAAATCACCCAAGAAGATGCTATCTCGGAGTAATGTGTGCTACAATTGTGGTCAGGTAGGCTATATCCAGAGATTTTGTACCTTGACAGAGGGAACCCCGGGGGTCCAAAGGCCCAAACTACTACATCAGCTCATTCAGCTAAGGGAACTACTTTGGCTACTGGGGGTGGCTATAATCGGTCGTATACATTATCTAACCTCCAGGATTTAGTGTATTCACCAGATGTTATTATGGGTATGTTACATATTTTCTCCTATGAAGTATATGCATTATTTGATCCTGAGTCTACCTTATCTTTTGTGACCCCTTATGTGTCAATCAGCTTTGGTTTTGAAACTAATGATATTTTTGAACCCTTTTTCTGTTCCATCCTTATTAGAGACTCTATTCTGGCTAGGAGAGTTTATAGAAATTGTGCGGTGTCTATTTTTCATGATGATACTATGGCTGATCTTGCAGAACTGGACATGATTGATTTTGATGCTATACTGGGAATGGATTGGCTCCATTAATGTTATGCTACATTAGATTTTTGAACCAGAAAGGTCACCTTCTATTTTCCTAATGATCCAGTGATAGAGTAAGAGGGATATTTTTTTGCACCTAGGGGAAATTCATATCTTATCTTAAAGCCCGTAAGCTCATATAGGGTTGTTTGTATCATTTTGTGTGGGTCAAAGATTCGAACAATGAAAATTCTTCCCTCTACTCTGTTCCTATAGTTAATAAAATCCCAAAAGTCTTTTCTGATGACCTCCTCGAGATACCACCGGATAGGGAGATAGATTTTGGTATTGACCTATAGCCAGACACCTGGCCTATTTCTATTCTGCCATACAGAATGGCTCCTGCTGAATTGAAAGAGTTAAAAAAGAAGTTAAAAGACCTTCTTGACAAAGGTTTTATTCATCCTAGTGTCTCTTCCTGGGGTTATCTAATACTCTTCGTACGTAAGAAAGATGGCTCCCTCCGTATGTGCATAGATTACTATCAGCTGAACAAAGTCATAGTTAAGAATAAGTATCCCCTCCCCAGAATTGATGATCGCTTTGACCAACTCCAGGGTTCCAAATGTTTCTCTAAGATAGACCTTTTTTTGGTGTACCATCAATTGAAAGTTAGGGAGGCTGACATTCCCAAAACCACCTTCAAAACCTGATATGGTCACTATGAATTCTTAGTAATGTCCTTTGGAATGACTAATTCTCCTGCGGCATTTATGGACCTAATGAATAAGGTGTTTCATCAGTTTTTAGACCTATTCATCATCATTTTTATTGGTGACATCTTTATTTAATCTAACAGTGAGGAGGAGCATGACAACCACTCCAAATTATCCTCAGACTCTTAAGGATCATGAGTTATATGCAAAGTTTTCCAAGTTTGAATTTTGGCTTAGTGATATTGCTTTCCTGGGGCATATTGTGTCTATTGAGGGACTAAGGTTGACCCCCAAAAGGTTTAGGTGATAAGGAAATATCCTAGACCCACTATCCAATCGACATCCAGAGCTTCTTGGGTTTGTCAGGGTATTACAGGAGATTTGCAGGGAGTTTTCATCCATAGCTGATCCACTTACTAGATTGACTTAGAAGAAGGCAAAATTCTTGGGTTCTGACTCCTGTGAGAATAGTTTTGAGAAATTGAAAGATAAGTTGACTACTATACCATTTTTGACCCTTCCTGAGGGTACAGAGGGATTTTTTGTTTACTGTGACACATCTTGGGTAGGACTTGAGTGTGTACTTAGCATGGTAAGGTAATGGATTATGCACCTAGACAGTTGAAGGTGCATGAGAAGAACCATCCCACCCATGATTTAAAGTTGGCAGTTATGGAATTTGCACTCAAAATTTGTCGTCATTGTCTTTATGGGTACATGCGATATCTTTACTGATCACAAAAGTTTTTAGTATGTCTTCACGCAGAAAGAGATAAATCTTAGGTAGAGGCGGTGGTTCAAGTTGTTGAAGAATTATGACATGAGCTTGCACTATTTTCTGGGTAAGGCCAATGTAGTAGATAACGCCCTTAGCAGGTTGTCCATGGGCAGTCTTTCTCATATAGAGGAAAGAAAGAGGAATATGGTAAAAGATATTCATCGGCTTGCTAATTTGGTAGCCCGGCTTCTAAATTTCGAGGATAGAGGAGTGTTCATACAAAAGGTAGCTAAATCTTCCCTATGCGCATAAGTTAAGGAAAAGCAGACCCGAGACCTATTTTGATGTTGATTAAGAAAGATGTTGGTCAACAAAAGGTAATGGCATTTGAAATTGGTAGTGATGGGGTTTTGAGGTATCAAGGTAGGATTTGTGTGCCCGATGTGGATGGGTTACGAGAAAGGATTATTGATGAATCTTACACTTCCAGGTATATTTTTCACCCTCGCTCTACTAAAATGTATTATGACCTCATGAAGAATTACTGGTGGAATGACATGAAAAGATATGTTGCTAACGTTGTGACTAAGTGTTTGAATTGTCAACAAGTTAAGGTAGAATATTTGAGACCAGGTGGCCCTTCACAAGAGATAGCCTCGGCTCTTTGAAAATGGGAGATGATCAACATGGACTTTATTATAGGAATTTCGAGATCCTAAAACCAATGAATCCATTTGGGTGATTTTAGATAGGATGACCAAGTCTGTCCATTTTCTTCCAGTGCGAACAAATTATTTCGAGGGTGATTATGCTACATTGTACATTCAGGAAATAGTTCATTTGCATGGAGCTCCATTATCTATTATATCTGATCGAGGTACGAAATTCTCTTCTCATTTTTGGTGGTCATTTCAGAGGGGTTTAGGTACCTAAGTAAACCTTAGCACAACCTTACACCCCCAAGTGGACGGGCAAGCAGAACACACTATTCAGACCTTGGAGGATACGTTGAGGGCTTGAATGATTGACTTTAAGAGAGTTGGGTGGACCACTTTCCATTGATATAATTCACCTATGACAATAGCTACCACTCTAGCATCCAGATGGCTCCTTTTGAGGCTCTATATGGAAGAAAGTGTAGGTCACCGATTGGTTGGTATGAAGTGGGTGAAACCCATTTGTTTGGACTTGGAATTTTTCATCAAGCAATAAAGAAGGTGAAAGTCATTAGAGAGCGACTTAATACTGCTCAAAGTCACCCAAAGTCTTACGCTGATATTAAAAGAAGGGAGTTAGAGTTTGAGGTTTATGATTGGGTGTTTCTAAAGGCATCCCCTATGAAGGAAGTCATGAGATTCAGGAATAAAGAAAAGCTCAATCCTCATTATATAGGCTCTTGTAAAATCACGAGAAGGATTGGTGGAGTTGCTTATAAGTTAGATTCGCTTGCAAGTTTAGCTTCTGTTCATCTTGTGTTTTATATGTCAATGCTGAAGAAATGTATTGGAGATCATTCGCTTGTGTTGCCTATTGAAGAAATAGGTGTGAAGTATTCCTTAATGTATAAACAAGAACACATATCTATACTACATCAACAAATTCAAAAGTTGAGATGTAAGGAGATAGATTAGATTAAAGTGTTGTGGAAGAATCATAATGTTGAGGAAGCTACTTTGGAGTCGGAGAATGACATGCGTGCAAGATATCCAACCTCTTTGAATCTGTGGAAGATGACATGGAAGATATTGATCTTATATCACTCATTTTATTCCATATAATTTTTTAAATCATGCTTATTGTGTCCCCAGTCATCATTCAGGGATGAATGATCCCAAGGGGGAGATAATGTGACACCCCACCTTTTCGAGCTAGAAATCGAACCATCATTATATGTGTGTAAACTCTAATCCCATGATTTATATTTTAATTCACGTGTCATGATATTTATCCTAGTGTGTCAAGTGATTATGAGGTGAAAAATATTCATAGAAATCACTTCGAGCAAAATTGAGCTAAGAGTCTTTGATTCGTCCAAAGTTTGGTATTCGATTATACAAGGGTAAACTTTAAATGTGTGTAACTTTTTATATATATACAAAGTATAATTTTTCAGATCAAGATCCACCAAATTATAGATAATTGATTTAGCTTTCCAACGATATCAATTTTGCCTTAATCTGATACCCGAGCAAAAAGGTATGACCTTTTTTGTGAGACGCAATAAGGGTTGGCTAGAAGCCCCCCACCTGGGGGTTATTCCCCAGGAATAAGGCGGGCGTCGCGGGGGCTACTCCCCCAGACTGGAGTGTGTGCCGCGGGATCTATTCGCACGCTGTTTCAGTTTCTTAAGGGTCAAGAGGCACTTTGGTCCTTTCCACTTAACCCCAAACGTCCAAAACACGAATCATAACACCCGAAAGGGCATTATTTGCCCATCTTTTTCAAAACAACTCAAGGAAAAGCCCTCCCTTTATTCCAAGAACAAAATCCAAAATCCTTTTCCCCATGAATCCAAGGATTCAAGATTTCTTCACCAATCAAGAAGCTTAAGGTATATGGGACTATCCTAAATTCCATGGGCATAAATTTATCGTTTAAACAAGCATTTATGGTACATAATTTTGTACATGATATGGATTTCAAAATTGTTGAAGAAGATGCATTGTGAATCCGTTTTATGATGAAATTTGTATAAATTATGAGATTGTTTCCCTAAACTTAAATTATTTTCATGTGTATGAATATCAGAACTCATTTTGACTCAATATCGGGTCAATCTCAACTAGGACCATAGAGCCTCAGAGTCCCGCAAATGAGGAGCCTAAGCTCTTAAACTAAATTTATTATTCTCTATTGCCTTTCGATTTAATTTATATTGTTATGTTGAATTTTATTTTTAATTACTAACTCTTGTTTGTTAAGTTTATTGACGATAGCTTTATTTAATTAACGAATCTGTGTTGCTTTGTTATTCATTGATCCTCTTAGAAGTAGCTTTAGCGTATGGATTTTTGCAAATCACATGATTATTACTAAGAATATATATCTTAGCATACTTGGATAACTCTTTTGAAAAACTGGTCGCCAATACGTTTAAATAAAATTGACATAGTAACCTCCACGTTTTGCTTAAAATATAACAATAAAATATAAGAAATTCAAAATTAATCCAATAGGAAAACCCATTACCAAATTTACGTTTTTTAAAAAGTGGTCCACCTACCAATTTTAACTTATTTTTCTAATAAATAATTCTAATGTTTTGCACTATGTTTTATTCTTTTTACATTATTTGAGTTTTCAGGATTGAAATGCGAGATATATATTCATCCGCTACCACGTACAAGGTATATTATTTTACATACTACCATGATAATTTTTTATCATTATTATTACCAATATTACTATTCTTGTCGTTATTATTTATACCGCAACTATCGTCACTCTTACTATTATTATTATTATTATTATTATTATTATTATTATGGTTTAAACAATTTCACAGGTTTTGCATTATATTATTATTATTATTATTTATTATTATTATTATTATTATTATTTATTATTATTATTATTACTATTATTATTATTACTATTATTATTATTATTATTAATAATAATAATAATAATAATAATAATAATAATTTCCACATCATGAAAAAATATATTTGTTTATATTCTAGTCGTACACTTAAACTTCACATGTTCTAAATTTCTTTATAGAATTATAGGATTTTGCACCTTCTAATATGTGTAAATTACATTACTACCCTTTTCGTATTCTAAGAATACTCATTCATATATTTTGCGATAATTATATTACTTTCTTGTACATGGTAGTGTCATGTTTATCATGCCTTACATTTTCTTTCTTTTTAAGAGAACAAATAAAAATAATAATAAAAGTTTTCTTATCACCATTTTAAAACAAATAACGACATAAATTTTTTTCCTAATATTTACCTAAACTAAGCGTAAGGACTATTTTTGAAAGGACTATCTTTGGATAGGCTCTGAGAGGTGACTAACACCTTCCCCTCGAGTAACCAAAACCCTTACTCAGAATCTCTAAATATTTTCGAAAGACCAAAACAGAGTTTTCTACATAAAATATTTTTTCCTAATTTTCCTAAAAGTTAGATGGCGACTCTAAAAGAAGTAATTTTCAAAACCCAAGAGTCATAAACGCCACCACGTGTCCTGAGCTATTTCGATCGATTTGAAATAGGGTGCGACAGGGCTATAGCACACGAATTTAGACCAAAAACGCCCAATTTGCACCGTTTTGCTCGCTTGACAGCCCAAATAACACCGCTCACACAAACGACCCATACTAGGCTACTCTTCAGCCTCCTTGGTACGCCCCAGTCGATTTTTGACCTACAACACGCCCTGACCCTAGTCCCACCCCCGGAACCATGGGCTATAGCACACCAATTTTGCCTAAAAATGCTCTATTCCAGCTGCGTTGACCCTTTAACTACCCAAATGGTGTCGTGCACTTAAACTGTCCACACTAGGCAGCTACCCAACTCCCTGGCATACCCCAAATGATTTTCTGCCCGCATTATGCCTAAACCCCATGCCCAAACCCAGAACCGTGGGCTATAGCACACCTATTTGATTTGAAAATGCCCTATTTACGCTGTTTCACTCATTTGACCGCCCAAATGGTGCCGCACACCCAAACGTCCCACACTAGCCAACTCCCCAGCCTATATGGCACACCTAAGTCGATTTTTGGTTGATAGCACACTCGAAACCCAGGCCCACCCTTAGAACCGTGGGCTAAAGCACACCGATTTGGCCGGAAAACACCCCGTTCATGCGGGTTCACCCGTTTGATCACCCCAAAGGTTCCACCCACCTAAACGGCCCACACTATGACACTCTACAACCGATCTAGCATACTCCATTCGATTTTTGGCCCACAATATTCTTGGACGTCAGGCCCAACCCCGCACACCTATTTGGCTCAAAAATGCTCCGTTTGTGCTGTTTTGCCTGTTTGACCACCCAAATGACATCGCACACGAAAACGTCCCACACTAGGCCACTCCCAAGACTCCCTGGCAGGTCTCTATTGATTTTTGACCCACAACACGCCCAGACCCTGGGCCCAGCCCCAGAATTGTGTGCTATAACACACCAATTTGGCCCTAAAATGCCCCATTCGCGTTGTTTTGCTTGTTTGACCACCCAAATGGCACCGCTCACCAAAATGACAACACTTGGATGCTCCCATACTCCCTAGAATGCTCTGATCATTTTTTGGCCCACAGCATGCCCGAACCTAGGGCCCACCCCAGAAAATATGGGCTATAGCACACCGATTTGGCCTGAAAATGCCCCATTGGCGCCGTTTTGTCCATTTGACCAACCAAATGGCACCTCACATCCAAAGGACCCACACTAGTTCGCTCTTCAGCATCCTTTCCATACTCTGGTTGATTTTCAAAATACAGCACACCCAGACCCCAAGCCCAACCTTAAAACCATGGGCTATAGCACATCAATTAGGCCCGAAATGCCCCGTTCCCGCCGTTTTCACTATTTGAAAACCAAACGGCACTTCCCACCCAAATGGCCCACACTAGGCCACTTCTTAGCCTCCCTGGCATGCCCCGGTGATAGCAAAATCAACCCACAACACGAAAATAAGATACAAACACAAGACTAGGCCGAGAACAACAAGACACCAACTCTTAGCCACAAGTCCAAATTCGAGAATACAATAAGAAAGACAAGGTAACAAGGTGTTTTTCACACCAAAACAACAAACAAAAAGATGAACACGAGATGAGGAGAACAACAACAACACAATAACAACAATACATAGTTTTACTAGAACAAGAACACAAATACGATTAGAAGAAATATAAAGATAGGTAGTGAGACATCAACTCTTACAAGAACTAATAACCTAAGTGTATCTTAAACACAAAGACCCTTAACTATTGTAAAAGCAACACCAACAATCTTGCCATGACACAAGAGGTCGTTAACCACTCAAGCACTAAGGTTTCAAAAAAGGTTTTGTAATACTAGTGATTCCACACTAGCATCACCCTCATTTCAGTTTTGGTGGCTTTTCCAAGCCCCACAACTATGGTGTTACACTCTCCATGAGAGAAGAAAGGTGTTACAAGTTATGTCTTACAATATTATTCAACAACTAAGGAACTAAAGACCTAAACTATTCTGTTTATTCACTTATTACAGACATAAGTGAAATGTCCAAAAATCCCTTAATGAAGGGAAGACAAAAGGCGCCTATGGAGTGTATGTAGGGGCGGATTTGGTGTGTCCAAATCCCTCTTCACACTTTAACTCGTACACTCCCTCGGCTTGATTCCATGCATGCTCACGTACATCCATCTTCATGATTATTCCTGTATCACCCAGTCGATTTTTGGTTCACAACACGCTCGAACCCTGGGCCCACCCCATAACCATAGACTATAGCACACCGATTTTACCTGAAAAGGCCGCGTTCATGCCTTTTCACCCGTTTGACCACCCAAATGGTATCACCCACATAAAAAACCCATACTAGACCACTCTCCATCCTCCTTGGCATACCTCGATTGATTTTTTGCCACAACATGCCCGAACCCCAGTCCTACCCTCAGAACCATGGGCAATAACATACCGATTGGGCCTAAAAATGCCCTTTTCAGGCCGTTTTGGCAATTTGACCACCCAAATGGAACCACCAACCCAAATGAACCACACTAGGTTGCTCCCTAGCCTAACTTTCATGCCCCAATCAATTTTTAGCCCACAAAACACCCGGACCCTAGGCCCACCACCAAAACTGTGGGCTATAACATACTGAAAATGCCTTGTTCATGCCGTTTTGCCTGTTTAACCTCCCAAATATCACCGCCCACCAAAAAAAACCTCACTAGGCCTCTCCCTACCTCCCTGGCATACCCAAATAGATTTTTAGCCCACAGAATGCCTAGACCCCTGACCCACCCCCTAGAACCTTGGGCTACAGTACACCGATTTTGCCTAAAAGCCTCATTCCTGCCATTTTTCCTATTCGACTACCCAAATCTCCCTGCACACTCAAACGACTCACACTAGGCTGATCCCTAGCCTCCATGGCATGCTCCGGATGATTTTTGATCTACAACACGCCTGGACCCCAGGCCCACCCCCAAAATTATAGGCTATAACATACAAATTTGGCCTAAAAATGCCTCGTTCACATCGTTTTGCATGTTTGATCACCCAAATGAAACCGCACCCAAATGGCCCACACTAGGCCACTCTCCAGCTCTTTGATATGTCTCGATCAATTTACTGCCCACAGCATGCTCGGACACTAGGTCCACCCCTGGAACCGTGGGCTGCAACACTCCGATTTGGCTAAAAAATGCCACATTTGCGTTATTTTGTTCGTTTGACAAAAAAAATGGCACCGCCCACCCAAACGTCCATACTAGGTTGCTCCCCATATTTCCTGGCATGCTCTAGTTGATTTTTGGCCCATAGTACATCGGACCCCGAGCTTACCCCAAGAATCGTGGGCTATAGCTCACCGATTTGGCCCAAAAATGCTCTGTTCATACTGTTTTGCTCCGTTTGACCACCAAAATGGCACCGCCCACCCAAACGGCCCACACTAGGCCACTACCCATCCTCTCCGACATGCGTCGGTTGATTTTAAGCCCACAACACGACCAAACCCTAGGCCTATCCTCAAAATCGTGGGCTATAGCATACTGATTTGGCCTGAAAATACCCCATTCACGCTGTTTCTCCCGTGTGACCACCCAAACTACACTACCACCCAAATGACCCACACTAGTCTGTTCCCCAATCTCCCTAGCATACCCCGATAAATTTTTGAGCAACAGAACGCCCGAATCCTTGGCCCACCCCCATAACCGTGGGCTATAGCACATCGATTTGGCCTGAAAATGCCCTGTTTGCGTAGTTTCACTCGTTTGACACCCAAATGGTGCCGCCCACCCAAATGGCCTACACTAGGCCACCCCCAAGCCTTCCGATCATGCCCCAATCGATTATCTGCCCATAGCATACCCAGAACCCAGGCCCACCCTAAAAACTGTGGGCTATAGCACACTGATTTGGCCTAGAAATATCCAGTTCGCTCTGTTTTGCCTGTTTGACAACCCAAATGGGACCGCTAACCCAAACGTCCAGACTATGCCGCTCCCTAGCCTTCCTAGCATGCCTTAGTTGATTTTATTCCTAGAGTATATCCGAACTCCAAGCCCACCCTAGGAACCGTAGGCTATAGCATATCAATTTTGTCCAAAAATTTCTCGTTTGGGCAGTTTCACCTGTTAGACAACCCAAATGGCACCACCCATCCAAATAGCCCACATTAGGATGCTTCCCAGCCTCCCTGGCCTTGGTCTATTTTTGACTCACAGCACGCCCGGACCTTAGTCCTACTCCCGGACAATAGCACACCGATTTGGCCCAAAAATACACCATTCGTGCAGTTTTGCCCGTTTGACCACCCAAATGACATATTTCACTCAAATGTCCCACACTAGGCCTCTCCCCAGCCTCTTTGATATGCGCTGGTTGATTTTTGACCCATAGCATGCCCCAACCCCAGGCCCACCCCCAAAACTGTGGACTATAACACACCAATTTAGCCTGAAAATGCCCCATTCGTGCCGTTTGACTGCTCAAATGGCATCGGGCACCCAAACGGCCTACACTAAGCCGCTCCCCAGCCTCCCTAGTATGCCTTGGTCGATTTTAAGGCTACATCACACCCGGACCCTAGGCCCTCCCTCAGAACCATGGGCTAGCACTCCGATTTGGACCAAGAATGCCACGTTCGCATTTTTTGGCCTGTTTGAACACCCAAATGGCCACACAAAGCTACTCCTCATCCTCCCTGGCATACTTCAGTTGATTTTCAACCCATAGGATGCCTTGAACCTGAGCCCACCCCTAAAATCGTAGGGTATATCACACCGATTTGGCCTAAAAATACTCCATTTGCACTGTTTTGCTCGTTTGACAACTCAAATGGTACCGCCCACCTAAAAATCTCACACTAAGCCGCTCCTAAGACTCCTTGGCATGCCTGATCAATTTTTGGTCCACAACATATTTGGATCGTGGGCCCACCCTCGGAACCGCAAGCTATAACATACCGATTTGGCCTAAAAATGCACCGTTCAAGCTGTTTCGCCCGTTTAACCACCCAAATAAAACCACCCACCCAAACAACCCATACTAGGTAGCTCCTCAGCCTTCTTGAAATTCTCGATTAATTTTTGTCACACTACACGCCTAGACCCCGAGCCCACCTCTGTAATCGTGGGATATAGCACACCGATTTGGCCAAAAATGCCCTGTTCATGCCGTTTTGCCTATTTGACCACCCAAATGGCCTATACTAGGTCTATCCCAAGCCTCCTTAAGACGCCTCGATTAATTTTTGGACCGCAGCATGCACGAATCCTGAGCTCACTCCCAGAACCATTGGCTATAAGACACCTATTTCGATTAAAAATGCCCCATTTGAGCCATTTGTCTGTTTAACCACCCAAATGGACCATACTAGGCCGCTCCCCATCCTTCCTGGCAAGACCTGGTCAATTTTCAACCCATAACATTCACATAACCCAGGTCCACCCCCAGAATCGTGGGCTATAGCACACTGATTTTACCCAAAAATGCTCCATTCTCGCTATTTTCCTATTTGACCACCCAAGTGGCACCGCCAACCCAAACGACCTGTACTAGGCCATTCCCTAACCTCACTAGCATGCGTCAGTTAATTTTCAGCCTATATCATGCCCGAACCCCAGGCCCACCCTCGGAACCGTGGGCTATAGCACATCGGTTTGGCTTGAAAATGCCCTGTTTATGTCGTTTTGCCCAATTGACCACCAGAATGGTGCCGCCCATCCAAAAAACCCATACTAGGTTGCTCCTAACCCTCCCTGGAAGGCCTCGATCGATTCTAGACCTATAACAAGCCCGAACCCTGGGCCCACCCCAGGAAATGTGGGTTATAACACGCCGATTTAGCCTGAAAATGCCTCGTTCACGTCATTTTGCCCATTTGACCACCCAAATGGCACTGCCCACCCAAATAGCCCATAATATACCTCTCTCCAGCCTCCCTGAATTACCTGATTAATATTTGTCCCACTGCACGCCCTGAGCCGGAGCCCATCCCCGGAACCATGGGTTATAACACATCAATTTTGCCTGAAAATGCCCCATTCTCGCCGTTTCATCCGTTTGACCACCCAAATGACACCGTCCACCCAAACGGCTATACTAAGCCACTCACTAGCCTCTATGACATGTCTCGATAAATTTTAGGCCAACAACACCCCCAGACCCAAGGCCCACCCCTTGAACTCTATACTGTAGCACTCCGATTTGGCCTGAAAATGCCCTGTTCGCGTTGTTTCGCCCGTTTGACCACCCAAATGGAACCACCAACCAAAACGGCCCATACTAGGTCACTCCCCAGCCTCCCTGGCATGCCACAGTTGATTTTTAGCCAACAGAATGCCCGAACCCCGGGAACACCCCCAAAACCGTTGGCTATAACACACCAATTTGACAAGAAAATGCCCTTTTCACGCCTTTTTGCCCGTTTGACCACCCAAATGGCACCGCTAACCCAAAGGGACCATATTAGGCTGCTCCCCAACCTCCTTGGCATGCCCTGATCAATTTTTGGATGACAGCATGCCCGAACCCCGCGCCCACCCCTAGAATTGTTGGCTATAGCACACCAAATTAGCCTGAAAATGCCCCGTTCGCTCCGTTTTGCATGTTTGACCACCCAAATGGCACCACCTACCAAAACAACCCATACTAAGCCACTACCAAACCTCTTTGGCATGCTTTGGTTGACTTTTTGCCTACAATACGCCCAAACCCTAGGTCCACCCCAGAACCGTTGGCTCTATCATACCAATTTAGCTCAAAAATGCCCCATTCATGCTATTTCACTCATTTGACCACCAAATGGAACTGCCTACCCAAATGGCCCAACTTTTTTGGCGTGCCCCGATCGATTTTCTACCCACAACACGCCCAAAATCGTGGCCTATAGCATACCACTTTGGCCCAAAAATGTCCCATTTGCACCGTTTGTCCACTCAAATGGCACTGCCCACCTTAACAGCCCATACTAAGATGCACCCAGTCTCTCTAGTATACCCAAATTGATTTTTAACCCATATCACGCCTTCACTCCGAGCCCACCCCTAGAATCGTGGGCTATAGCACACTAATTTGGCCCAAAAATGTCCAGTTCACGTTATTTTGCTAGTTTGACAACACAAATGGCACCGCCTGCCCAAACGATCCACACTAGGCCTCTCCCCAGCCTCTCTAGCATGCCCCAATCAATTTATAGCCAACATCATGCCCGGAACCGAGGCCCACTCTCGGAACCATGGTCTATAGCACACCTATTTGGCCCAAAAATGCCCTATTTATGCCGTTTCGCCCATTTGACAACACAAATGGTGCTGCCCACCCAAACTGCCCTTACTAGGCCACTGCCCAGCTTTCCTGGCATGAATCAATCGATTTTCTACCCACAGTATGACCAAACCCTAGGCCCACCCCCAGAACCGTTGGTTATAACATACCAATTCTGCTCGAAAATGCCCCGTTCATGCTATTTTGCCCATTTGACCACCCAAATGGCACCGCCTACAAAAACAACCCACACTAAGCAGCTCACCAGCCTCCCTGGAACATCCCAGTTGATTTTTTGCCTACAACACGCCCGCACCCCCAACCCACCCTTAGAACTATGGGCTCTAGCACACCAATTTGGCCCGAACCCATTCATGTTATTTTGCCCGTTTGACCACTCAAATGGCACCTCCCACCCAAATGGCCTATACTAGGCAGCTCCCCAGCTTCCCTGGTATGCCTCAATCAATTTTAGGCCCACAACACGCCCAAACCCTAGGCCTACACCCGAAATCATGGGCTATAGCACACCGATTTAGCCCAAAATGTCCTGTTAACATCGTTTGGCCACTCAAATGAAACCGCGCACCTAAACGACCAAAAATAGGCTTCTCTCAATCCTCCATGGAATGCTTCAGTTAATTTTTGACCCATATCACACCTGGATCCCGAGTTCACCCCAAAATCATGGGCTATCACACATTGAATTAGCCTGAAAATACCCCGTTCACATTATTTTGCCTGTTTGACCACCCAAATGATCCACACTAGGCTGATCCCCAGCCTCCCTGGCACGCCCTGATTAATTTTTTGGCACAACTCAAACGATTTTCTACCTACAGCACTCCCAGACCCTAGGACCACCCTCGAAACTGTTGGTTGATTCTTCATGAAAATGCCCCATTCATGCTGTTTTGCCCCTTTGACCACCCATATGGCGCTGCCTACCCAAACGGCCCACACTAGGCCACTCCCTAGCCTCTCTGTCATGCCCTGAATTTGCTGTTGTTGTGCATTCTGCGGCTAAGTCTGCCTGATAACGCTCAATCTACAGCTCTCGTAGGAGTGTAAAGCGGTCGTTAGAAAATATAAAACCCAACCTGGGTTGGGTATCGATCCCACAGGGAATAGCTTGGCCAACAAGTAAGCAAAATTAATAGACTTTTGGTGCAAGTCTCGTAAGAAGGGGGGATTGTAATAAGTAACCAAAGTAATGAAATAAAAGCTGAAAATAGCAAAGTAAAAGAGAAAGATTGTTACATAGGTTGTAAACAATGAGAATTGAAGCGTTGGGGTTATGTCCACCTTCTGAGGTATACGTCTCTATTGGCTATGAGTGTGTAGAGTCTTGACATGCAATTGCTTATAGAGAATTGTAGTCGATGGTAAATCCAAGCGTCTCGCGACCTAAACAAGGACTATTTCACTTTAACTCTCACGAGCTTAAAGCGTGTCTAACGGTACTAATTCTCCAAGAGGTTAGTCCAGTTACGGCACTAGCTTTTTAATAGGAAAGGGTGTCCTACTACCTTGACATTATCTCTTTTCCAGACAAATAACCTTTCTCGCGAACAAGTTAAATGTTAGACTGGCATATTCTTGCGTTTGCAACCGCAAAGAATGTAGATTAAGATGAAGAGAATAATGATATAAGCAATATACTTGTCTTGAACTCACAAACTCACAGCTATAGATAGTAACTCATTCGTCTTCCATAACCCCAACTAAGAGGTTTAGTTACCCATGAATGCGAAGGATATCACGATTTGCATGGTTGATGGCGTGAGAAGTAGGTGATAGGCGTGTGGTTTTGGTGATTCCCTAGTAAGTAACGATTCTCTTGTTGTGGAATAGATGAATAGAAGAATAGATTAGAAGTGTTTTTGGTGGAAGATGAGAAGAATGGAGGAAAATTAATAGTTTAAGAATGAATTTCTGAATGAATGTATCTCTCCACTAAGGGAGGAGTTAATTAAAAATCTCTAGCATGATAGGGTATTTATAATACTCCTATCCTACTCCTACTAAGCTAATGAAATAAATAACCAAATCCTAATATACTAATGAAATCCTTGACCCAAATGTACTAGGGTAAGGTTACAATATCATAATCCAAATAGAATAGTGAAATACATAACCTAATTGTACTAGGTTAATGTATCTTTGTAAAAATCCAGCTTTGTGTCTGTAAGTCCCCAAAGTCTTCAGAATTGTTGTTTTAGCCCGGGACAGATTTTCCATGCAGCAGATTTGGTCCTTTAGGCGTCCAGCTCCTTTCCACTTCGTTCGTGAGCTTTCTTTTCCTTTTTCTTCCGTTTATCATTTTTTTCAGGCTGAACGTCACTAGGTAAAACATCCTTGACGTTTGAAGTAGTTGTTGCGGCTTCTTCTCTTGTAACATCACTAGGTGTGGCGTCAATGTCTGCTGCTACGTCAACCACTTGCTTGCCTTTTGCTGAAGTTTCCAGCACCTTACCACTTCTAGTAGTGATGGCCATGCATGACCCATCATTCCTTGGGTTTTGCACAGTATCGCTCGGTAAGGTGCCAGCCTTTCTTTGATTGAATGCTGCTGAAAGTTGGCTCAATTGCTGCTCTATTTGCTTGATAGAAGTGGAATGAGAATCAACTAATTGCTTCATGGAGGCCAAATCGTCAATTACCTCCTTAACTCCCGCGCTCGTTGCTTCCACTCCTTTCAATAATTTAGCCATCATGTCTTCCATAGAGTTAGATGTGGTGGTGTCACGTTTACCAGGGGGAACGTACAAACCACTATTTTCATTATTTTTCTTCCAACAACCTTGGTCTTTGTTTCCAGATTTATCATAATAGTTCCGACCTTGGTTTCCTTGGGCATTCCCACGGAAACCCCCCTGATTGTTCAAGTAGTTGGCCTCCTCTTCCGAATCAGATTCGTCTCTTCCTTTCAACGCCACAGCTTTCACTTTTTCGGTCTTCCCTGATAATAAGTGCTTTGTAAGAAGATCCAATTGTGTTTTCATGTGCGCCATGTCTTGCTCACGTTCTTCTTCTCTTCTTTTTTGGTCTGCAGACATGCCAATAGATATAGTGGGGCTTGCTACCTCAGAATCCCTGGTATGCCAAGCTCTACATTGCTTTGTCATGCGATCTAGCATATTGCTTGCTTGACCAAAGGTAAGGTCCATAAAAGAACCTCCAGCTGCGTTGTCCACCACTGGTTTAGTTACTGAATTCAAGGCTCTGTACAAGATCTCCATAAGGTGAACATTAGTCATGTGATGGTTTGGGCATCTCGTTAGCTTTGTTTTGAACCTCTCCCATGTTTCATGAAGAGCTTCAGAGGGAAGCTGACGAAAGTTGCTGATTTCATCTCTCAATTGAGCCCTCTTGGATGGCGGAAAGAATCTCTCTAGGAAAGCGTCTCTTAATTGCCTCCAATTTGTAATTGAATCAGGAGTTAGCCCATTCAACCAAAGTGTTGCCTCCCCAGACAGAGACAATGGAAATAGACGTAATCGAATAGCATTCTGACCAACATCAGGATTGTCAAAAGACTTGCATGTCGAAATAAAGTTGATGAGATGCATATTTGAATCATCGCCTGCTAGTCCACCAAATAATCCCTCGAGTTGCAATAACTGAATCATGGTGCTTGTGATGTTGAACTTGGCTCCGGGCGCTAATGGTGGTGGAATTATAGCTCCAGTGGCTCCGGCACCATCAAGATCATCATCATCATCATCGAAAGCTGGTTGCAAAGGTTGGCGATCATACCTATACCGAGCTTGTCGACCTCTTAGGTTGGCAGGTGTTATAATTTCAGCATCACGCCTAGGGTTTAGTAACTCGTCATCACCTAAATCTTCATCGTCAGGATTTGTTGCTCGCCCAGGATTATCAATGTTTTGTTGTTGGATTTGAGCAGCGGCAAGAGCAGCTAATCTTGCTTGCTCGTGTTGAGCAGCCATCCTGTCGATTTCAGCTTGTGCTTCCATTCTTCTTATTAGTTGTGGTTCCGGATTGATTGGTAATAACGGTTGACCAGAACTTCTAGTATGGGGCATGCACTAAAAGAAAAACCTGCAATAAACAAAAACAAAAACTAAACGTAAAAGTACGAGAATCTTTGACCAAAGGGTCTAGTAATTATCACGAACTTGATTGACACTCGTATTCCCCGGCAACGGCACCAATTTTTGATAACGCTCAATCTACAGCTCTCGTAGGAGTGTAAAGCGGTTGCTAGCAAATATAGAACCCAACCTGGGTTGGGTATCGATCCCACAGGGAATAGCTTGGCCAACAAGTAAGCAAAATTAATAGACTTTTGGTGCAAGTCTCGTAAGAAGGGGGGATTGTAATAAGTAATCAAAGTAATGAAATAAAAGCTGAAAATAGCAAAGTAAAAGAGAAAGATTGTTACGTAGGTTGTAAACAATGAGAATTGAAGCGTTGGGGTTATGTCCACCTTCTGAGGTATACGTCTCTATTGGCTATGAGTGTGTAGAGTCTTGACATGCAATTGCTTATAGAGAATTGTAGTCGATGGTAAATCCAAGCATCTCGCGACCTAAACAAGGACTATTTCACTTTAACTCTCGCGAGCTTAAAGCATGTCTAACGGTACGAATTCTCCAAGAGGTTAGTCCAGTTACGACACTAGCGTTTTAATAGGAAAGGGTGTCCTACTACCTTGACATTATCTCTTTTCCAGACAAATAACCTTTCTCGCGAACAAGTTAAATGTTAGACTGGCGTATTCTTGCGTTTGCAACCGCAAAGAATGTAGATTAAGATGAAGAGAATAATGATATAAGCAATATACTTGTCTTGAACTCACAAACTCACAGCTATAGATAGTAACTCATTCGGCTTCCATAACCCCAACTAAGAGGTTTAGTTACCCATGAATGCGAAGGATATCACGATTTGCATGGTTGATGGCGTGAGAAGTAGGTGATAGTCGTATGGTTTTGGTGATTCCCTAGTAAGTAACGATTCTCTTGTTGTGGAATAGATGAATAGAAAAATAGATTAGAAGTGTTTTTGGTGGAAGATGAGAAGAATGGAGGAAAATTAATAGTTTAAGAATGAATTTCTGAATGAATGTATCTCTCCACTAAGGGAGGAGTTAATTAAAAATCTCTAGCATGATAGGGTATTTATAATACTCCTATCCTACTCCTACTAAGCTAATGAAATAAATAACCAAATCCTAATATACTAATGAAATCCTTGACCCAAATGTACTAGGGTAAGGTTACAATATCATAATCCAAATAGAATAGTGAAATACATAACCTAATTGTACAAGGTTAATGTATCTTTGTAAAAATCCAGCTTTGTGTCTGTAAGTCCCCAAAGTCTTTAGAATTGTTGTTTTAGCCCGGGACAGATTTTCCATGCAGCAGATTTGGTCCTTTAGGCGTCCAGCTCCTTTCTACTTCGTTCGTGAGCTTTCTTTTGCGTCAAGTAAGCCATAAAATGCTGTATTTTGCATCATTTATACCTGAAACTTTCCTAATCATGTTTGTTAGCTCATTAACAGGTAAAAGGACTAAAAGTGCATGAAATATATAATTAGTTCTCAAAACTAGGCTAAAATATGGGCAAAATATATTGATATAGGCGCGTAAATTCGCCTATCATCACTGCCACTTCACGTTGTCGGCATTACCATAATTTGGCCTTTGAGCATTACCTACATACATTACTAATTCTGGATTTAAAGCACACATAGTTGCTGAATGGCCACTATTACCGCACACTTCACACCAACCTGCATCTTGTTAGATTGCATTGATTGTGGTTGTAGGTTGTGCTACTCCCAACTTTAGACTGCTTATTTGATTTTACAATGCCGAGATCTAAGCAGATATGGCAATGAATTGGTCAACTTCTAATACACCTTTAATTATTTTTGTGGCACTTCTAGCATCTGAATACCACTCAGGATTTCCTTGTGCTATGCGGTTCAATAAGGTATACAACTCATCATAAGTCAACTCGGATGCTTGACTACCTGTAGCTGAATTTAGAAAAATTTTTGTATTGTGATCAAGTGCTTCTACAAAAGTATGAGAAAGTACCTTATTGGACCGTTGGTGATGTGGACAGTCCCGAAGAAGAGCCTTGAAACATTCCCAAGCATGATATAGATTTTCATTCGGCCTCTGTTTGAAACTCACTATCTCACTACGAATCCTCGCAGTCTTTACAGATGGAAAGAATCGAATTAGGAAGTTTTAGGCTAAGTCGTCCCATGTAGTAATTGAATTTGCCGGCTCTACATTCAACCTCCTCTTTGATTCTCCCAAAAGTGAATGGGTAAAGAGTGTCAATCTCACATAATCTCTGGACACACCTATCGGGATAAATATGTCAGTGAGCTCAAAGAAATTCTGCAAGTGGACTTATGGATCATCGTGTGCAAGCCCTGTAAACTGTCCGCTGCTGATTAGAAGTTGCACCATGTTGTACTTGAACTCGAAGTTCCCCCCAGCAGCTGGTCTTGGAATTGGGGAAGTCAAGTTAGTCAGAAGTGGGACTGCCACTTCGCGAACTGTCCTACGGGTTTGTTATTCCTAAGATATTTGAGTGAGATTCTCTTGGTCTTCTTGGATTTGAGGAATTTGGGGGATAAGAATTTCTTCTCTCCTCCTTTGGTGAAAGTGTTGCTCAGGTTTAGGGATGGGTTGAACCAACTCCTAATCCCTTGCGAGCTTATTAACCTAAAAACCTATTTCCTGCAATAGTAAAACCAAGACCAAACGTAAAAAACACCAAAGAAATCTAAAAGTAAAGCTAAAATAAATAGTTTCCAAATTTTAAGTCCCCAGCAACGGCACCAAAAACTTGATAGTGCCCAAGCACACACGCAAGTGTACGTGGTCTTCCAAGTAGTAAAGTGGCCTTCAAGAAAGCCGAATGTCAATCCCACAAGGACTTGCTCTAACATCTATTCAATTGTAGTTTAACTTTTAAGATTAATTTTATGCAAAGGTAATCAACAAGAGTTTTGAATATTATAAATTGCAACTAAAGTAAACAATGCGTCAAATAAAGTTCTTGAGACAATCAAATGAGTAAAACCCAGGGTTAAAGCACTTCGAACAATCATACTATATTATTGAACTTCATTCAATAACTTGCTTATGTTGGTTGTTGATTCGTTGGGTTAATTGCAAGATCATGGTCTCCCTACCTCTAACCATTTACCTAATTTGGACATTACAACTACATCATGAGCGGGGATGTAATAATCCAATTAAGTTATTAAATCTATCATCCTATGTGTGAATCAAGTAAGGCTTCTAAGTACATCCCTGTCCTAGATGCCAATTTAAATTTTTTGTTTCATACAAGAATAAAAACCATACTTTGTTTATTCCCATATTCCATCTCCCTATTCCCTCTCCCGAGATCACAAGGTTGACAATTGATGTATTCTAAGGGTGATCAAGCCGTAAAATAATTAAATCAAGAATAAACAAACAACCAACAATGATAAGTAAATTAAACAAAATTAATTCAAAATAATAGTACTCATGTTCTTGCCTTTTACCACGAAAAGGGTGCATTTAGTCACACATAGTCATAATCGTAATCACAAGATTGTAATTAACAACTAAGGACATGACCGAACTAAATTAAAATAATAAAAACCTAAAAGATGAAGTTGTATCAACCCCTCAATCTCCAAATACATCCAATAATGATCACAAAAACTGTACAAGGTCCTATTTATAGAAAAGTAGAAGACCTTAACCGTGTAGGACAAGGACTTGTCAATCAGCCATAATGGCCAACACGCCGCTTTGGTTATCTCATGGAACCAGCAACGCGTCGCATTGGATGCTCAACCTTTATATTCTACGTGTCGCATTGGATAATCAACCCCTCTATGCAAGGCGTTGCGGCTCCAACGCGTTGGTTCACTGGAACATGCTTCCAAAATTTTGGCTAAGTCTTTTATTGTCCACACTTTCATCCGTTGTCTTATGGAGCTTTTCCAATGGATTTACAGCCTATATATCATCAATATATAAACATATTTAGCTCACAAATCTTTCTACATAATCACACACCACATATTTAAGACAATCACAACACAAGATCCATAACAATGAATTAAATCAAGAGGTAAGACAAGGCTAATTCGCAATGATCTTCAACTTATCGCTCCGACACATAACTTAATCCAATTGAACTTTGCATATTACAAACAAGTTGTTCCACTCATAATTACATATTTTAATGATTTGGAACTCCTTAAACATATTAGAATCAAACGAAACCAACTAGACACAAAGCCAGCTCAAGCTAGTAAAACTAGTTTCCTCTATTGAACTCTAAATGACTAAATTACGTACAAACTTGGTTGAAAACACTTTGAACCATTGTAATCACGTCCTTGAACACTTATATATTTGTTAATCTCATATTAAAACATAAAGCACGTGAATTATCCTCAAAACTAAACTAAATAAGCTAGAATACTGACACTAGAGTGCATAAATACACCCAACTTCATATCCACAGAACCGTGGGCTATAGCACACCGATTTGCCCTAAAATGCTCCATTCGTGTCGTTTCGCCTGTTTGACCACCCAAATGGCATCACCCACCTAAATGACCCACACTAGGCTGCTCCCTAGACTCCCTGGCACGCTCTGATTGATTTTTGACCCACAGTACACCCAGACCCCAGGCCCACCCCAAAATTGTGGGCAATAGCACACCAATTTGGCCCAAAAATACCTTGTTCATAGCATTTCACCTATTTTACCACCCAAATAGCACCGCCCACCCAAACGTCCCACACTAGGCCACTCCCAAGTCTCTTCGACATGCCTTGATAAATTTTCAGCCCACAACAAGCCTAGACACTGGGCCAAACCCCAGAACCATGGGCTATAACACACCGATTTGGCCCAAAAATGTCACGTCCACGTTGTTTCACCCATTTGACAACCCAAATGGAACAGCCTGCCCAAACAGCCATACTAGAATTCTTCTTAGCCTCCCTAGCATGCCCCGGTCAATTTTTAGCCGACACCAAGCTTAAACCCTGGGCCCACCCTCCTAACCGTGGGCTATTGCCCATCGATTTACCTCAAAACCGTGTTTTTCATCCATTTGACCACCCAAATGGAACCTCCCACCCACACTAGTCCACTTCCCATCCACCTTGGCATGCCTCGGTTAATTTTTATCCCACAAAACTCCCTAACCCCAGTTCCACCCTCGGAACCGTTGGCTATAACACACAAATTTGGCTAGAAAATGCCCTATTCACTCTGTTTTGCCTGTTTGACCACCCAAATAGAACCACCCATCCAAACGGCCCAAACTAGGTCGTACCTTGGTTGGCATGCCTTGATCGATTTTTAGCCCACAATACGCCTGAACCCTAGCCCACCCTCGAAACTATGGGATATAGCACACCGATTTGGCTCAAAAATGCCGCATATCTATCATTTTGTCTGTTTGACCACCCAAATGGCACCACCCACCTAAACGGCCCATACTAGGTCTCTCCCTAGCCTCTCTAGCCCACCTCAATTAATTTTCAGCCCACAGCACGCCAGGACCCTAGGTCCACCCTCAGAACCATGGGGTATAACACACCACTTGGCCCAAAAATGCCCCATTCATGCCGTTTCGCTCGATTGACCACCTAAATGGCATCGCTAACCTAAACGGCCTATACTAGGTTGATCTTTATCCTCTCTGGCATGCTCTGATCAATTTTTAGGCCACAACACCCTCAGAGCTAGGGCCCACACCTTGAACCATGTGCTGTATCATACCGATTGGGCTCTAAAATGCCCCATTTGCGCGGGTTTGCCAATTTGACCACGCAAATCACGTCGCCCACCCAAACAGCCCACACAAGGTTGCTTCCCAGCCTTCCTGACATGCCTTGGTCAATTTTTGACCTACAGAATGCCCAGACCCTAGGCCCACCCCAGAACATTGGGCTATAGCATACCAATTTAGACCAAAAAAGCCCTATTCATGCTGTTTTGCTTCTTTGACCATCAAAGAGACCCCCCCCCCCCACCCAAAGGAACCACACTAGGGTGCTCCCCTACCTCTCTGGCATGCCCTGATTGATTTTTCAGTCAGAAGTATGCATGAATCACAGGCCCACCCCCAGAACTACGGGCTATAGCACACTAATTTAGCCCAAAAATGCCTCGTTCATGCCGTTTTGCCTATTTAACCACCCAAACGGCCCACACTAGGCCGTTCCGTAGCCTTCCTAGCATGCCCTATCGAATATTGGCCCACAAAATGCCTAGACCCTGTGCCTACACCCAAAATTGTGGGCTATAGCACACCGATTTTGCCAAAAAATGCCCCATTCTCACCGTTTCGGTCGTTTAGCCACCTAAATGGCACTACCCACCCAATCAGCCTACACTAAGATTCTCCTCAGCATCCCTGGCATGCTCCAATTGATTTTTATCCCATAACACGCCCGAACCCCAGGCCCACCCTTATAACGGTGGGTTATACCACACTAATATGGCTTGAAAATGCCCCGTTCGCGTTGTATTGCCAGTTTAACCACCTAAATGGTACCCCTACCCATACGGCCTAACCAAGGCCTCTCTCCAGCCTTCCTGGTATGACCCTATTGATTTTCGGCCTACAACACGCCTGGACCCTGGGCCTACCCCCAGAACCGTAAGCAATAATGCACTAATTTGGCCCGAAAATGCCCCGTTCGTGCCGTTTTGCCTGTTCAACCACCAAAATAACAGCGCCCGTCCAATCAACCTACACTAGGCCACTCCTTATCCTTCATGGAATGTCCCAATAGATTTTTGACCCACAACACGCCTAGACACCGTTCCCACCCCCCAAAATCGTGTGTTGTAGCATATTAATTTGGCCCGAAAATGCTTCATTCGCATTGTTTCACCCGTTTGACCACCCAAATAGAACCTTCCACCCAATTATCCCACACTAGAACTCTCCCCAACCTCCCTAATATGCCCCAGTCAATTTTCAAACCACAACACTGTCAAACCCTGGGTCTACCCTTAGAACCGTGGTCTATAGCACACCAGTTTGGCCCTAAAATGCCCCATTCGCTTTGTTTTGCCTGTTTGACCACCCAAATGGTACTTCTAATAATAGGTTATAACCCATCCTCCCTATCATGCCTTAAATTATTTTTGGCCAACAACACGGCTGGACCCCAGGCCACTGCCCACCCAAATAAACCATCACTAGTGTCACGACCCGAGCCTAGGCCCTAGCCGTGACGAGCATCCCAAACCATGAAGGCCCGGAACACCCATTCTCTATCTGGTTATCATGCACAACCTTCGTAATCATAATAAAATGCAAAATTGAAACTGAGTACAGAAAACATGGTCAAGTCCTGCATTGTTTCTGAATAATACTATCTGACATCAGTCTACGAAATCTCTACTAAGAAACAAACATCTGTCTGAAAAGAAACTGGGACAAGGCCGCCAGTAAACCAAAAATATAATAAATAAGATAATGTCTGACATAATTAGGCCTTCCGAATAATAGAAGGCTCACCACTATGAGATCAAGTCTGCAAATCCGAGAATATCTACTAAGTAGCTGGACCCCTAGACTGTGCCTCAGAACCTGGAAGGAGGGGGGGAGTCAGCACAAAAGTACTGGCACGCAAAGCAATCCAAAAATAGTATAATGGAACATACATATATATACATATAATAAGTGAAAGCAAATTTTTTCATCAAGACATCATGTATAAAACTGTTTCTAAAAAATACATGGGCACTTTCTGAAAATATGCAACCTGTCTGTTTATTTCAAATCATGATCTGTGTTTTACTTCTGAGTTAGGTGGTGTTCCCCTACAAGTTTGAATATTCCATGGGCTGTATGGAATCCGTCATTGACTCGGCGGGGAAGCCCCCAACCCAAGCGTGCCGCAAGGGTTGGAGTCTGTGAGTCTGATACGCCACAGGACATTTAAGTCAGCGCATAATAATATACCCGGGTCGGCAAACCACGGTTTTAGGCAATGAGTCGCTTGAACTCAAGCCCTCTTCGGGGGACCACCTAACATCTCTGTATGCCCATTTTTAACCTTTTCTGTACATGCAACATTCTGAATGTCTAAAATCATGAAAGTCTGAAATATCTGTTAGTCTGAGTCTGATAAAAATCTGATTTTTGTACTAGTCTGTATCTGTTATGGCATTTGTCTGAGTTGGTATCGTCATATCAAGACTTTGCAAGTCCTATTTCTGAGCCATAATGTATTAAGCAAGAGCTTTCATTTAAAACATAGTTTAGACCACCAAAACATGTAATTTACATTAAAGATGTCATGTTCCGAAACTCAAGTCAAATCCATGCAAAACTTTCATCAAACATATGGTGGCCATGTGCATTTTGGCCAAAACCATGCATTCTTTCATTACATGCATATTCAACATTCACAACCCTCTCTTTCGTGTTCAAAACATTGTATATTACGTGAAACATGGAAAAATTTACATTAAGAGAGGGATTTCATGAAAATCATGCTTTCAATTCGTATTTCAAGACAAACACATATATACATATACATATAATTTTCAAATCAAGTTTGGGGGAAAGCCAAAAGGCCAAAACAATATCATTAAAGCTTCTAAAACATGAGTATGCACATGAATTCGAAAACCCGATACTTAAAACATGATTTCTATGCCCATGAGATTGTAGGGTAAACCCCGCGTACCTTGTTCTCCATGAATTTTTGGTGTCTATCGAAGCCTACGTCGAGAGGATTCTGAATCTGTAATTTGTTTCACGAAGAAGTTTCGGAATGATCGGTCCTTCAAGCTTATTTTCTCAAACCCTAGTTGCTCTTTCTCTTAAGTTCTTGAAGGATTAGATTTTGGGATTTTATAGGAGGCTTCAATGTTGTTAATAGGCCCAAATCTGTTTAGGAGTGGGTAAGGACGATTTTGGGTTTTGTAAGGACTAACTTGCAGTTAAAGTAACTCAAAACGGAGTGTTTTCGTCACCTGAAACCATAGGTATGCGCCGCCCTCTACATCGCATAGACTAGGATAGGCGCCGCCCTTTGCATTGCTTAAATGTACATAGGCGCCGCCCTATGCATCGCCTATATTTGCATAGGCGCCGACCTAGGCATCGCCTATATGTGCGTAGGCGACACAGTCAACTTTGAAAGGCCATAACTTTTTCACCGGGTGTCCGTTTTAGGCAAATTTGGTATCGTTGGAAAGCTTATTCAATTATCTACAATTTGGTATATAGTAGGCCACCCAGTTAATCATATACAATGAGTTATGGTCAATAGAATTTGACACCAATTACAACGTCCACTAAAACTTAATCGATCAAAATAGTTTTAACTCGTCCTTGAGTTGAAGGACTTCTATGGTCTAAATTCATGCTCAAATGGATTCACATACTACAAACTTGATTAACATGCCAAATTGGCATAGGATTTAAGGCTCGGGGATTATCAACGCATCAGAGTCATATATTTTATTCTAGCCCGAAATGCGGGGCGTTACATTATCTCCCCCTTGGGATCATTCTTCCCCGAATGATGGATAGGAACTTGTTGAAGCCTTAAAGGTATGGAATAAAGCAGGCACGACATGTCTTCTAATAAAGAATACACTAATCTGAAGCATGACCATATGGATGGAACTACTGATATTCTGAATTCTTATATCGGACATGCATATCTGGTGCATGGAATACACGACTGGAGCTACTCATAAGCTGAGTTCTCATAATGCAAACCTAATGTATGGATTTGTTATTGAGTTGATCTCATGAACGCAGAACTGAATACACAGATAAGTGGAACATTTTCTATTGAACATGCATTTCTAATGCGGGCATATCTGACTGAACTGACACAAGAACGTATGACTGAATACGCAATAACAATTGATGCGAAGCTTGTAATAAGAATCTATGCATGCATCCGAATGGGGTATCTCCCCCTTGGGATCCTATATCCCTCTATGAATGTTCAATTCACTAAGATACTAGGAAAACGGAAGCAATGCACACGGCACCTACGATTTGATTCATAACTGAACCTCTGGAATTTGAGTCTAATCCATGACGCATGAACTGAGCTATACTCGCAATTACTAGTATGCTCTATCTTGGAATAGTATCATGTCTAAGATTTCAGGTAGCATGAATAAACGAAGAGATGAGAAAACAAGTCATGTGAATCTGACTGCTAAACTGACTTACTGGCTATACAGACGGAATTATGCTGGACCCTCATACTTAACTGGAGTATCTCTTCAACGCTCTCTCTAAAGAAGTTCTAGCCACAAATCTTGGGTATGGATTACACAAGACATGCCACTGAGGAAATCACAACATTGACACTGCTCTGCAGTCTAGAATATAGACATATAACTCCTAAATTAGGATAGAATTTTCAGACCTTTGGCAATACGACTTCTTACTTTCAGGCTTAGCGCACTTCCCGAATATCCCTTAACTATACTATTCCCTATAAATATGATATTCATTCAATTCAGCTTAAATTTCTCATATGAGCATTGACAAATTTTTCTACTAATGTCTAAAATAGCTTAATCCTTACCCCGCGATCAAGCCTAACTCTAAGTCACAAAAATACAACATACTACACCATGCTATTATTCTAAACCATATGATGCCACCTTCTATACCTCTTTTAAAGATCACATTCTAAGAATAACATGCCTTACCACTTTAATGACTACTCTGAACTCTTAATATGAAGTCGCTAATGCATATTGCAACCTTCCACTACAATCCCAAAACGTCATTCAAGCCTAATTTATAACCGCATGTTAACTTCAAGGCAAACACCCATAAATACATACTTCACATAGTTTCTAAACTATTATCAATATAACTCCCACGCGCTATCCTAAAAACATACACACACAAACTTTTTCACTAAACATCACATGTATCAAAGATTGACCCCAAATCTCACTTCATACTTATGGCCTTATCTAAACAAACGTACTATGATCTTCCATCAACAAGAACATTTACATCATCACTACTAGAATCTGAGAGCCTTACTTGGTCATTCGTTCTGTCATCTCCCCCTTAGCTTCAAGTCATCATCTAGAGTTTGGGAGATCCTTTACCAGATTCTAAAAGGACTACACTTACTACACTCTAGGGTCTTAAAAAAAATAACAATACATGCATATCATAGAACTTAGCCCGAATGAGTACCTTCCGGGATACACTCTATCTTTCTCTAGCCACCAATAGTTATAGTATAATGCTTGCACACTTATTCTATCGGTTCAACCTTCAAAAGTCAAGCTTAGATGCTAACACTTAACATGGATATCACCAAGACTTTGATGAACCGTATCTCTTTCAATAGAGCATACCACTATTGCGACTCCAAATTTATATCCCTCTACTATGAGAATCAAGATCACCGCAAAAGGCCCAACACTATCAATCAAAACACCTTAACATGGCTATTTAGATCACCATGTACCATCTAACTAGTCTTTCTCCACTTAACAATTCAATGGTACCACTAGCCACGCACAACAACTAATAGCCTTAGAAAAATACCGCAACTTCATGTCACCTTAGGCATACTTCTACATCATACATGCAATATCATACACCACTACGAATCAAATAAACTTACTCTATTGCATGCACCGTTTAAGTCTATTAGATCACTTCTATACAACTAGAATTCATTAACCAAGAAATCTTCACATCCACCTTTATGGATATCAACTGTTCAAACTTAATATCTAGTGCTATGCATGATTTACAACCCAACCTTACACGAAATTTTCACTTGGAAACTATGAAATAAACATCACAAAACACTAGTGCACTAGAACTTCATAACCATAATAATTGATCATGACCTAACGGTTTTTCCTTATCATAATCCATTAGCATGTACTATTTCAACACATCAAGCCTACTAATTTAATCCCACAAAACATGCATCATCAAACTCGTGCCACTATTTACCACCACACCATTTAAATTCAAGCCTATAGTTTAGTATCAATCATTCACCACCAATGAAGAATACAACATAATATAAATATACTAATCCATCAAATTGGGATATTCTACCCAAATATCTCAAAAATCTACTACATGCCTTCTCACAAGTAGCACTAGTTTACAACTACCAATGAAAAGATGGTCAAGGGGGTTAAAGCCTCATAATAGACATGGTCAACCTTATCCTTTTATTATTACCCCATACAATCTTTTCTACTTATACGGATTTCTCACCACATACATTTAGACTACCTTCAATTTCCACTACAACCATGAGTCTATAATTATAACTTAATGGCTAATACAACCATTTTCACACATCAAGCAACCGACAAATCACCCTGACTAACAACTCCTTCTCTACCTTCTACTAATCACACATAAAGACGTATCAATTCATTACCAACTCAATCTCATGCAAATAAATTCAGCTATACATATATTAAACCAACGCAAAATCAACAAGTTGGACGACAAGTTGCTAGTGAATCAAAATAGGCCTCACACGGCTTCACTAGACTTTGATTTTTTTTTTTTTGTATTTTGAACGAGCAAAATGACAAGACAACTGTGCTAGTGAATCGAAAGAGCCCCACACGGCTTCACTAGACTTAATTTTTTTTTTTTTTCAAAAAGACCATGATGACAAGATTACATATTACAAGAGATAGAAAATTGACACATAATATTTAATGGTCTAAGAATATACATCTTATTCTGTATAAATAAAAATCTGGGTAAAACACTTCCCCCGTGGACTACCGTACCATCCACACGTGCTACTAGCTACCACATTAGTTTATCACTATAAAGGGGTAAATCACCCTCACTCTCACTTCTCACTTTGTGACTTTACATCGCCAACTTCTTGGTCTAATTTCATTACCAATAGGTCATGAAAATAAAACTTTGACTCATACTACTATTTGGGTGGAAATACAGTTCCAACATTCTACTACACATCATCCCCCCTTAAGCAAGATATCTGCAACATAAATTTCTGAAAAGGGCCGAATATACTCAATACAGAAGGCTGAAAAACACGATTTCGTCAAGATCAAGGTTCACACTAGAACCCATCCACTCTCTGAAGCAATAACGGACTCTTCTCAAGTCCTTGCACAATTTTAAGATCTTATATGACGCGATCCGAAGGGACAATACCATTTACACTCTAAACTTCTGCACTTGATTCACCTTAATAATGAGACATATCTGAGGACATTAGAGTAAGGAAAGAACGTGGGATGACTTTTTACTTTCGTATGGGAGACACCATAGCCCGAATTAGAGTATGAAAGAGGAACATTCTGACTCTATTGCACGAACTAGAACATGAATAAAAAGAGACATTCCTAAACGCCTAGTAGCCTCCTGCTTATGAGTGTGGCGCGCTACACACCCATAAACAAGACTCTACCCGACGCGATTTCGCAGACACCCTGGGACCATGAACCGTGCTCTGATACCAAGTTTGTCACAACCCGAGCCTAGGCCCTAGCCGTGATGAGCATCCCAAACCATGAAGTCCCGGAACACCCATTCTCTATCTGGTTATCATGCACAACCTTTATAATCATAATAAAATGCAGAATTGAAACTGAGTACGGAAAACATGGTCAAGTCCTGCATTATTTCTGAATAATACTATCTGACATCAGTCTGCGAAATCTCTACTAAGAACACAAACATCTGTCTGAAAAGAAACTGGGACAAGGCCCCCAGTAAACCAAAAATATAATAAATAAGATAATGTCTGACATAATTAGGCCTTCCGAATAATAGAAGGCTCACCACTATGAGATCAAGTCTGCAAATCCGAGAATATCTACTAAGTAGCTGGACCCCTAGACTGTGCCTCAGAACCTGGAAGGAGGGGGGGTCAGCACAAAAGTACTGGCACGCGAAGCAATCCAAAAATAGTATAATGGAACATACATATATATACATATAATAAGTGAAAGCAAATTTTTTCATCAAGACATCATGTATAAAACTGTTTCTGAAAAATACATGGGCACTTTCTGAAAACATGCAACCTGTCTGTTTATTTCAAATCATGATCTGTGTTTTACTTCTGAGTTAGGTGGTGTTCCCCTACAAGTCTGAATATTCCACGGGCTGTATGGAATCCGCCATTGACTCGGCGGGGAAGCCCCCAACCCAAGTGTGCCGCAAGGGTTGGAGTCTCGGAGTCTGATACGACACAGGACATTTAAGTCAGCGCATAATAATATACCCGGGTCGGCAAACCACGGTTTTAGGCAATGAGTCGCTTGAACTCAAGCCCTCTTCGGGGGACCACCTAACATCTCTGTATGCCCATTTTTAACCTTTTCTGTACATGCAACATTCTGAATGTCTAAAATCATGAAAGTCTGAAATATCTGTTAGTCTGAGTCTAATAAAAATCTGATTTTTGTACTAGTCTGTATCTGTTATGGCATTTGTCTGAGTTGGTATCGTCATACCAAGACTTTGCAAGTCCTATTTCTGAGCCATAATGTATTAAGTAAGAGCTTTCATTCAAAACATAGTTTAGACCACCAAAATATGTAATTTGCATTAAAGATGTCATGTTTTGAAACTCAAGTCAAATCCATGCAAAACTTTCATCAAACATATGGTGGTCATGTGCATTTTGGCCAAAACCATGCATTCTTTCATTACATGCATATTCAACATTCACAACCCTCTCTTTCGTGTTCAAAACATTGTATATTACGTGAAACATGGAAAAATTTACATTAAGAGAGGGGTTTCATGAAAATCATGCTTTCAATTCGTATTTCAGGACAAACACATATGTACATATACATATAATTTTCAAATCAAGTTTGGGGGAAAGCCAAAAGGCCAAAACAATATCATTAAAGCTTCTAAAACATGAGTATGCACATGAATTCGAAAACCCGATACTTAAAACATGATTTCTATGCCCATGAGATTTTAGGGAAAACCCCGCGTACCTTGTTCTCCACGAATTTTTAGTGTCTATCGAAGCCTACGTCGAGAGGATTCTGAATCTGTAATTTGTTTCACGAAGAAGTTTCAGAATGATCGGTCCTTCAAGCTTATTTTCTCAAACCCTAGTTGCTCCTTCTCTTAAGTTCTTGAAGGATTAGATTTTGGGATTTTATAGGAGGCTTCAATGTTGTTAATAGGCCCAAATCCATTTAGGAGTGGGTAAGGACGATTTTGGGTTTTGTAAGGACTAACTTGCAGTTAAAGTAACTCAAAACGGAGTGTTTTCGTCACCTGAAACCATAGGTATGCGCCGCCCTCTGCATCGCATAGACTAGGATAGGCGCCGCCCTTTGCATTGCCTAAATTTACATAGGCGCCTCCCTATGCATCGCCTATATTTGCATAGGCGCCGCCCTAGGCATCGCCTATATGTGCGTAGGCGACACAGTCAACTTTGAAAGGCCACAACTTCTTCACCGGGTGTCCGTTTTAGGCAAATTTGGTATCGTTGGAAAGCTTATTCAATTATCTACAATTTGGTATATAGTAGGCCACCCAGTTCATCATATACAATGAGTTATGGTCAATAGAATTTGACACCAATTACAACGTCCACTAAAACTTAATCGATCGAAATAGTTTTAACTCGTCCTTGAGTTGAAGGACTTATATGGTCTAAATTCATGCTCAAATGGATTCACATACTGCAAACTTGATTAACATGCCAAATTGGCATAGGATTTAAGGTTCGGGGATTATCAACGCATCAGAGTCATATATTTTATTCTAGCCCAAAATGTGGGGCGTTACAACTAGGCTGCTCCCCAACCTCCTTGGCATACCTCGATCTATTTTCATCCCACAACACTCCTAGACCCTAGGCCAACCCTAAAAATCATGGGCTATAGAACGCCAATTTGGCCAGAAAATGCCCCGTTTGCGCCATTTTACCCGTTTGACAACCCAAATAGCACCTCCCACCCAGTCGACCCATACTAGGCCGCTACCCAGCCTCCATAGCATGCTCTGATAGACTTTTAGCCTACATCGCACCCAGACCCCTGGTCCACCGACAGAACCATTGGCTATAGCATACTGATTTGGCTAAAAAGGGCCCTGTTTGTGCCATTTTGCTCGTTTCACCTCCCAAATGGCATCAACTAGCCAAACGACCCATACTAAGTCACTCCCCAGCCTCCTTGGCATGCCCTGGTAGATTTTCAAACCACATCACGCCCCGGCCCACCCTCAAAATCATGGGATATAGCATACTGATTTGGCTCGAAAATTCCCCATTCACGCTGTTTCGCTTGTTTGACCACCCAAATGGAACCTCCCACCCAAACGAACCACACTAGGCCGCTCCCCAACCTTCTTGTCATGCTCCGCTTAAATTTCCACAAGCAACATGCGCAGACCTCGGACCTACCCCCAAAATCGTGGGTTATAACACATCAATTTAGCCTGAAAACACCCCATTTGCGCTATTATTCTTGTTTAACTACCAAAATGGTACCTCCTACACAAATGACCTATAGTAGGCCACTCCCCAGCCTTCCTGTCACGCACCGGTCGATTTTCTGCCCATAGCACATCCAGACCCTGAGCCCACCCCCTGAACCGTGGGCTATAGAATACCGATTAGTCCTAAAAATGCCAAGTTCGTGCAATTTTACCTGTTTCACGACCCAAATGACGTCGTCCACCCAAACGTCCCATATGATGATAGGCGAATTTACACGCCTATATCAATATAATTTGCCCATATTCTAGCCTAGTTTTGAGAACTAATTATCTATTTCATACACTTTTAGTCCTTTTTCCTGTAAATGAGCTAACAAATGTGATTAGGAAAGTTTCAGGTATAAATGATGCAAAATACAGCAATTTATGGCTTACTTGACGCAAAAGAAAGCTCACAAACGAGATGGAAAGGAGCTGGACGCATAAAGGACTAAATCTGCTGCATGGAAAATCTGTCCCGGGCTAAAACAGCATTTCTGAAGACTTTGGGGACTTACAGACACAAAGCTGGATTTTTTGCCATAATACATTAACCTAGTGCAATTAGGTTATGTGTTTCATTATTCTATTTGGATTATAATTTTGTAACCTTACCCTAGTACATTTGGGTCAAGGATTTCATTAGTATATTAGGATTTGGTTATTTATTTTATTAGTTTAGTAGGAGTAGGATAGGAGTATTATAAATACCCTATCATGCTAGAGATTTAGAGACATTCCACATTCAATACATTCTTCACTTAATTCCACAATTAATTTTCTTCCATCCCTCTCATCTTCCACCACAAACATTCAACTCTTAAATTCCACAACAAGAGAATCGTTACTTGCTAAGGAATCACCAAAACCACACGCCAAACACCTACTATTCACGCCATCCACCATGCAAAACGTGATATCCTTCGCATTCATGGGTAACTAAACCTCTTAGTTGGGGTTATGGAAGCCGAATGAGTTACTATCTACAGCTATGAGTTTGTGAGTTCAAGACAAGTATATTGCTTATATCATTATTCTCTTCATCTTAAATCCATATTCTTTGCGGTTCAAACACAAGAACACGCCATTCTAACATCTAACCTGTTCGAGAGAAAGGTTATTTGTCTAGAAAAGAAGACGCATAGACCAACGCCAGGCTAACAATTAACTTGTTCGAGAGAAAAGTTATTTGTCTGGAAAAGAGATAATGTCAAGGTAGTAGGACACCCTTTCCTATTAAAAAGCTAGTGCCGTACCTGGACTAACCTCTTGGAGAATTCGTACCGCTAGACACACTTTAAGCTCGAGAGAGTTAAAGTGAAATAGTCCTTGTTTAGGTCGAGAGACGCTTGGATTTACCATCGACTACAATTCTCTATAAGCAATTGCATGTCAAGACTCTACACACTCATAGCCAATAGAGACGTATACTTCTGAAGGTGGACATAACCCCAACGCTTCAATTCTCATTGTTTACAACACACGTGACAATCTCTCTTTATTTTGCTATTTTCAGTTCTTACATTCTTGTTTCGGTTACATACTACAAACCCCCCATTCTTACGAGACTTGCATCAAAAGTCTATTAATTTTACTTACTTGTTGACCAAGCTATTCCCTGTGGGATCGATACCCAACCCAGTTGGGTTCTATATTTGCTAACGACCGCTTTACACTCCCACGAGAGCTGTAGATTGAGCGTTATCAAAAAATTGGCGCCGTTGCCGGGGAATACGAGTGTCAATCAAGTTCGTGATAATTACTAGACCCTTTGGTCAAAGATTCTCGTACTTTTACGTTTAGTTGTTTCTGTAAAAACCGTAAGTCAATGCTTAGAAGGACATGATATGTTGTTCGAGGACGAACAAAGCTCTAAGTGTGGGGTGTTGATGATAGGCGAATTTACACGCCTATATCAATATAATTTGCCCATATTCTAGCCTAGTTTTGAGAACTAATTATCTATTTCATACACTTTTAGTCCTTTTTCCTGTAAATGAGCTAACAAATGTGATTAGGAAAGTTTCAGGTATAAATGATGCAAAATACAGCAATTTATGGCTTACTTGACGCAAAAGAAAGCTCACAAACGAGATGGAAAGGAGCTGGACGCATAAAGGACTAAATCTGCTGCATGGAAAATCTGTCCCGGGCTAAAACAGCATTTCTGAAGACTTTGGGGACTTACAGACACAAAGCTGGATTTTTTGCCATAATACATTAACCTAGTGCAATTAGGTTATGTGTTTCATTATTCTATTTGGATTATAATTTTGTAACCTTACCCTAGTACATTTGGGTCAAGGATTTCATTAGTATATTAGGATTTGGTTATTTATTTTATTAGTTTAGTAGGAGTAGGATAGGAGTATTATAAATACCCTATCATGCTAGAGATTTAGAGACATTCCACATTCAATACATTCTTCACTTAATTCCACAATTAATTTTCTTCCATCCCTCTCATCTTCCACCACAAACATTCAACTCTTAAATTCCACAACAAGAGAATCGTTACTTGCTAAGGAATCACCAAAACCACACGCCAAACACCTACTATTCACGCCATCCACCATGCAAAACGTGATATCCTTCGCATTCATGGGTAACTAAACCTCTTAGTTGGGGTTATGGAAGCCGAATGAGTTACTATCTACAGCTATGAGTTTGTGAGTTCAAGACAAGTATATTGCTTATATCATTATTCTCTTCATCTTAAATCCATATTCTTTGCGGTTCAAACACAAGAACACGCCATTCTAACATCTAACCTGTTCGAGAGAAAGGTTATTTGTCTAGAAAAGAAGACGCATAGACCAACGCCAGGCTAACAATTAACTTGTTCGAGAGAAAAGTTATTTGTCTGGAAAAGAGATAATGTCAAGGTAGTAGGACACCCTTTCCTATTAAAAAGCTAGTGCCGTACCTGGACTAACCTCTTGGAGAATTCGTACCGCTAGACACACTTTAAGCTCGAGAGAGTTAAAGTGAAATAGTCCTTGTTTAGGTCGAGAGACGCTTGGATTTACCATCGACTACAATTCTCTATAAGCAATTGCATGTCAAGACTCTACACACTCATAGCCAATAGAGACGTATACTTCTGAAGGTGGACATAACCCCAACGCTTCAATTCTCATTGTTTACAACACACGTGACAATCTCTCTTTATTTTGCTATTTTCAGTTCTTACATTCTTGTTTCGGTTACATACTACAAACCCCCCATTCTTACGAGACTTGCATCAAAAGTCTATTAATTTTACTTACTTGTTGACCAAGCTATTCCCTGTGGGATCGATACCCAACCCAGTTGGGTTCTATATTTGCTAACGACCGCTTTACACTCCCACGAGAGCTGTAGATTGAGCGTTATCAAAAAATTGGCGCCGTTGCCGGGGAATACGAGTGTCAATCAAGTTCGTGATAATTACTAGACCCTTTGGTCAAAGATTCTCGTACTTTTACGTTTAGTTTTTGTTTTTGTTTATTGCAGGTTTTTCTTTTAGTGCATGCCCCATACTAGAAGTTCTGGTCAACCGTTATTACCAATCAATCCGGAACCACAACGAATTAGAAGAATGGATGCACAAGCGGAAATCGACAGGATGGCTGCTCAACACGAGCAAGCAAGATTAGCTGCTCTTGCCGCTGCTCAAGTCCAACAACAAAACATTGATAATCCTGGACGAGCAACAAATCCTGACGATGAGGATTTAGGAGATGACGAGTTGATCAACCCAAGGCATGGCGCTGATTTGGCAACACCTGCCAACAGACGAGGTCGACAAGCTCGGTACAGATATGATCGCCAAACTTTGCAACCAGCTTTCGACGATGATGATGATGATCTTGATGGTGCCGGAGCCACTGGAGCTATAATTCCACCACCATTAGCGCCCGGAGCCAAGTTCAACATCACTAGCACCATGATTCAGTTATTGCAACTCAAGGGATTATTTGGTGGACTAGCAGGCGATGATCCGAATATGCATCTCATCAACTTTATTTCTACATGCAAGTCTTTTGACAATCCTGGAGTTGGTCAGAATGCTATTCGGTTACGTCTATTTCCATTGTCTCTGTCTGGGGAGGCAACATTATGGTTGAATGGGCTGACTCCTGATTCTATTACAAATTGGAGGCAATTGAGAGACGCTTTCCTAGAAAGATTCTTTCCGCCATCCAAGAGGGCTCAATTGAGAGATGAAATCAGCAACTTTCGTCAGCTTCCCTCTGAAGCTCTTCACGAAACATGGGAGAGGTTCAAGACAAAGCTAGCGAGATGCCCAAACCATCACATGACTAATGTTCACCTCATGGAGATCTTATATAGAGCCTTGAATTCAGTAACTAAACCAGTGGTGGACAACGCAGCTGGAGGTTCTTTCATGGACCTCACCTTTGGTCAAGCAAGTAACATGCTAGATCGTATGACGAAGCAAAGTAGAGCTTGGCATACCAGGGATTCTGAGGTAGCAAGCCCCACTTTATCTATTGGCATGTCTGCAGATCAAAGAAGAAGAGAAGAAGAACGTGATCAAGATATGGCGCACATGAAAACCCAAATGGATCTTCTTACAAAGCATCTATTAGGGAAGACTGAAAAAGTGAAAGCTATTGCGTCAAAAGGAAGAGACGAATCTGATTCGGAAGAGGAGGCCAACTACTTGAACAATCAGGGGCGTTTCCGTGGGAATGCCCAAGGAAACCAAGGTCGGAACTATTATGATAAATCTGGAGGTAAAGACCAAGGTAGTTGGAAGAAAAATAATGAAAATAGTGGTTTGTACGTTCCCCCTGGTAGACGTGATACCACCACATCTAATTCTATGGAAGACATGATGGCTAAGTTATTGAAAGGAGTGGAAGCGACGAGTGCGGGAGTTAAGGAGGTGATTGACGATTTGGCCTCCATGAAGCAATTAGTTGATTCTCATTCCACTTCTATCAAGCAACTAGAGCAGCAATTCAGTCAACTTTCAGCAACACTCAACCAAAGAAAAGCCGGCACCTTGCCTAGCGATACTGTGCAAAACCCAAGGAATGATGGGTCATGCATGGCCATCACTACGAGGAGTGGTAAGGTGCTGGAAACTTCAGCAGAAGGCAAGCAAGTAGTTGACGGAACAGCAGACATGGACGCCACACCCAGTGACGCCACTAGGGAAGACGCCGCAATATCCACTTCCAACGTCAAGGACGTGTTGCCTAGTGACGTGCAGCCTGAAAAAAATAATAAACGGAAGCAAGAGGAGAAGAAAGCCATGGAGAGAACACTTCCATACCCACCACCACCGTTTCCACAAAGATTGAAGAAGGCGGCCGATGACACTAAGTTCAGCAAGTTCATGACCATGTTGAAGCAGCTGACTATTAATGTCCCATTGGTAGAGGCACTTGAACAAATGCCTGGGTATGCGAAGTTTATGAAAGATCTTTTGACTAAGAAGAGGGCAGCAAGCTATGAGCTGAAAGAAGATGTGCATCATTGTAGTGCAATAGCTACCCGATCCATAGTTCAGAAGAAGGCCGACCCCGGAGCTTTCACTATTCCTTGCACCGTCGGATCTTTGGACTTTGCTAAGGCATTATGTGACTTAGGAGCCAGCATCAACTTGATGCCATTATCAATCTACAAGAAGTTGGGGTTAGGAGATCCTACACCAACTAATATGAAGCTTGTTATGGCGGATAGGTCGGTAAAACGACCGGTTGGTATTCTATGCGATGTCTTGGTGAAGGTATCTTCATTCATATTTCCAGCAGACTTTGTCATCTTGGATTGCGAAGCAGATTCAGAGGTTCCCATAATCTTGGGACGCCCTTTCCTTGCTACGGGAAGTGTGCTCATAGATTTGAGAGCTAATGAGCTTTCATTCCGAATAAATGATGAAGTGGTGCGCTTTGATGTTTGCAAATCAATGAAGCAACCCAAAGATCTAAGTGTATTTTCTGTGGCTGATGTTGTCGTTGATGACGAGGATGAGTTACTTGCTGAAGAGCAAATTCTTGATGATCCTTTGGAGGTTTTGCTCATGGAAGAAGATGATGATGATGCTGAAATTTCTGAAGATGATATTTGTGCTCTATCGGGATTAGGAGCATATCGCTATCCTCCTAAGAAGCTGGATCTTGATCTCAAGAATCGACCCACACCACCAGCTAAGCCATCTATTGAAGAACCACCCACATTAGAATTAAAGGAGCTGCCAAGCCATTTGAAGTATGCATTTTTAGGAAGCGGAAACACTCTTCCAGTCATAGTGGCAGCCGATTTAGGTGAGCAACAAGTTGCAGCTCTTATTGCAATTTTACGCAAGTATATTAGAGCTATTGGATGGACCATTGCGGATATCCTTGGTATTCCACCTGGGATTTGCACTCATAAAATTCAGCTCCAAGAAAAGTGCACACCCACCATCGAACACCAAAGACGTCTAAACCCACCAATGCAAGAGGTGGTGAAGAAGGAGATTATCAAGTGGTTAGACGCAGGAGTTGTGTATCCTATTTCTGATAGTACATGGGTAAGCCCAGTACAATGTGTTCCCAAGAAAGGAGGTATGACGGTGGTTGCGAATGCAAAGAATGAGCTTATTCCACTCAGGCCCGTCACTGGATGGAGAGTATGCATGGACTACCGCAAGCTGAATTCTTGGACTCTCAAGGATCACTTCCCCATGCCATTTATGGACCAAATGCTAGATCGATTAGCGGGTAAAGGATGGTTTTGCTTTCTTGATGGTTATTCAGGTTATAATCAGATTTTTATTGCACCAGAAGACCAAGAGAAGACCACGTTTACATGCCCATATGGTACGTTTGCCTTCAAACGTATGCCATTCGGGTTATGTAATGCACCAGCCACCTTTCAGCGATGTATGATGTCTATTTTCTCTGATATGGTAGAAGACACTTTGGAGGTATTTATGGACGACTTTTCAGTTGTTGGGGAGTCTTTCGAAGCATGTTTGGTGAATTTAAGCATGGCATTACAAAGATGTGTAGAGTTCAACCTTGTGCTGAATTGGGAGAAGTGCCACTTCATGGTAAAAGAAGGAATTGTTCTTGGGCACAAGATCTCCGAAAAAGGACTAGAGGTTGATCGTGCCAAAATAGAGGTAATCGAGAAGCTACCACCTCCAATTTCGGTGAAGGGAGTTCGTAGTTTTCTTGGCCATGCTGGGTTTTATCGTAGATTCATCAAAGACTTCTCCAAAATTTCTAGTCCATTATGCAAGCTATTGGAGAAAGATGCGAAGTTTGACTTTAATGATGATTGCTTAAAGGCATTTGAATGCCTTAAAGAAAAACTCATTGAAGCCCCTATCATGGTAACACCAGATTGGACGCTCCCGTTCGAAGTCATGTGTGATGCGAGTGGGGTAGCCGTTGGTGCTGTTCTTGGACAGAGAAAGGAGAAATTATTTCAGCCTATCTACTATGCGAGTAAGGTCCTCAATGAAGCCCAAAGGAACTACACCGTCACTGAACAAGAGCTATTGGCGGTCGTGTATGCATTTGAGAAGTTCCGCGCCTACCTATTAGGTACTAAAGTGATCGTTCATACAGACCATGCAGCTCTTAGGTATCTAATGACAAAGAAGGATGCAAAACCAAGGCTGATTCGATGGGTGTTGCTGCTGCAAGAGTTTGATTTCGAAGTTAAAGATAGAAGAGGTTGCGAGAACCAAGTGGCTGATCACCTATCTAGACTTGAGAAAGAATATGTGGCGCAATCAGAAAATCAGATTGGCGATGCATTCCTTGACGAGGAGATACTAGCGACAACAATGGAGAACTTACCATGGTATGCCGACTTTGCAAATTTCGTGGTGAGTAATGTGTTACCTTCCAATTTATCTTACCACCAGAGGCGGAAGTTTATGCATGACGTTCAGCACTATTATTGGGATGAGCCTTATTTGTTTCGAAGATGCGCGGATGGTATCATTCGACGATGTATATCCCATGAAGAAGTGCCCACTATATTAGAAGCATGCCACACTTCGCAAGTTGGAGGCCATCATGCAGGGAATCGAACAGCAAGAAAAGTCTTGCAAAGTGGTTATTATTGGCCTACAATATTCAGAGATGCACACGACTATGTGAGAAGGTGTGACCAATGCCAACGTCAAGGTGCTATTTCAAAACACCATGAAATGCCCATGTCCACAATTCTGGAGGTAGAACTCTTTGATGTATGGGGCATTGATTTCATGGGACCATTCGTGAATTCGTTTGGAATGAAGTACATCTTGGTTGCTGTGGATTATGTGTCGAAATGGGTTGAAGCTGTAGCATTGGCCGATAATGAAGGAAGGCGTGTTGTAGCGTTTTTAAAGAAGAATATCTTCTCTCGCTTTGGGGTACCTCGTACTATCATAAGTGATGGAGGATCTCACTTCTGCAACAAGCTATTCAAATCTGTATTGGCCAAGTATGGAGTCAAGCAACACAAGGTAGCCACGCCTTATCATCCCCAAACTAGTGGACAAGTAGAGGTTTCCAATCGTGAGATCAAGCAAATCCTGGCCAAGACGGTCAATGCGAATCGGAAGGATTGGTCTCGGAAGCTAGATGATGCACTATGGGCGTATAGGACTGCATTCAAGACACCCATTGGCATGTCACCTTATCAGCTAGTTTATGGGAAGGCTTGTCATCTACCCATCGAGCTTGAATACAAGGCATTATGGGCATTGAAGCACTTGAATCTGAATTGGGATGATGTGAAGAACCTGAGGTTGGAGCAGCTGAACGAGCTAGATGAATTCCGTCTCCATGCATATGAAAGATCAGATTTATACAAGGAGCGGATGAAGAAGTATCACGATCAGCGGATTGTTCGACGACACTTCCAAAAAGGTGACATGGTACTACTCTTTAACTCCAGATTCAAGCTCTTCCCAGGTAAGCTAAAATCAAAGTGGTCTGGTCCATTTAAAGTCACCCACGTCTACTCGTCGGGAGTAGTCGAACTGGAAAATAATGAGGGTGTTATCTTCAAGGTGAATGGCCAACGTGTTAAGCCATATATCGGTCCTCTTGACTCGATGAATGACATGGCCATCACCTATCTCGATGAAGTCTAAGTACTCGAGATTACTACGTCGAGCCACGACAATAAATAAGGCGCTAGATGGGAGGCAACCCTTCGTTTTATTGTTTTATTGTTTTGTCGTTTTAGTATTTTTTTTCTTTTTGATAAATGAAAATCCAAAAATAAGAGTCGTGCCACGACCAAAACTAAGGCGCTTGGTGGGAGGCAACCCATCGTACTAATCGTTTTCATTTGTTTGAGCAAATATAGGTGTAAGAGGTATGCAACGAGGAGATTGATCTCAATTGACGATTTGGTCGCATTGTATGGTAAAGTCGGTAAGTTAGGAATGGTGATGCATAAGGCTATGAAGTGAGCCTTTCTCACGTCATAATAGGCTTCGAGGAAGGCTAGGCCTTGGTAAAAATAGGCCACGAACGATGCACAACCTATTCTATAGCCTAAGGACTCGGAATCTAGTGTGCTATACCCTATGCGCCGCCTATTCCTAGGTGTGCTTTTGACTATGCGCCGCCTATGCTATGGCATTTGAGATACTGAGACCAAATGCCATGCCATATGCGCCGCATATGCCTAGTTATGCCATACTATGTGCGGCGCATATGTCCCATTATGCCATGGACAATGCGCCGCATATACATGTGATATGCCGAGGGATATGCGCCGCATATAGGGTGATTTTGTCCCCAAATCCGATTGTAAATGGGTCATAACCCGACCCATACTCCTCCTATATAAAGGGGACTTGTTTTTATTTCACAAACACATTAGAATCAACCCTAAAGGCGCCGCATATCATCCCAAATCCTCTCAAATTTTTCTTCCTTTGTTCTTCCAATCCACAACAACTTCCCCACAATCTTCAAGCAAGTAAGTACTCTCTTAATCTTCATCTATTTATAGTAAGTACTACGTTGCTATGCTTAGTATAATTTGCTAAATCATGTGAGATTAGTGGTGATGTTCATGTGATTGGATAATTGTTGCAAAAATCGTGTGATTGAATGAATACGAATGGAATTCTTGACTTGTTTCCGACTTGAATTTTGTTTCAATGGCATTGTTGTGATACTTGCTGAACATATGTGGCCATGAATATTGCTTGAGAGTGTTGTTTGGATGCTTGCATGATTCACCATCCCGGCCATCGGGATAAGGTTATAGTGACTATCGACGTAGGAGGTGGTGTTTGTCGTTTGAATAACAATTCCATGTGGTAACTCCTATGTTGTAACGTTGCTATATTCCCCATGCACGTCGTCCAACTGGCTGCTCATGAGTGATGTAATACTGATTTTCTTGTCGGAATACAATTCTAAGACGTATGTCGACAAAGTCTGAGTACTCGACCACGTTCACTTCACTGATTTGTGCTAACAAGATTAAGTGTGGGGTGGTACCCCTATTGCTTGCATATAGATTGTATAAAGTGCGATTGTGCTGCATCTAACATTATTTCTAGTCTCAGGTACAATGGCACCAAAAGCAAGGCAAGGCAAGGAGACGGCTACCACAACCCGCAAGGACAAGAAGAGAAGCCGAAAAGACCAAGGCGAATCATCTTCAGCACACCTACCACGCAGAATGTTCGGAATCAAATGGGTTCTTGAGGAAGAAGCCAAGGCATGGTACAGCAGCAACAAAGAAAAGAAATATGTGCACGTCGACTTAATCAACAAGGAGACCTTAGCAAAGAAGGAGCCGCAAATGTTGGCTAAGATTATGGCTTTGAAGCTAGATTTCATCTTCCGTGACATGGGAGAGTGCAATCTTGACTTGACAAGAGAGTTTTACGCCAACTGGTCGCCAAACACAACAGGCAACGAAGTCAAAATTCGGGGCCAAGTGTTACAGCTTACAGCGGATTGGATCAACTCGTTTCTAGGCCTACCTTCGGTCGACACTGCACCATACAAAGAGCTGTACAGCAGGCCTCCTTACAGAGCTATAAGACACGCGCTTTGTGGAAGCAGATCAATGGCAAGATGGGGCAGACATAAGGAAACAGGCCGTCACAACACATTCCCCTATGCTCCACTAAATAGGGAAGCAAGAATCTGGATGCGCATTGTCAACTCATGCCTCATTCCTGGGACGCAATACACAAAGATATCGAGAGATAGAGTGTGTCTGGTTTATGCATTGATGACAAATGTCCCTATCAACTTTGGGGCAATCATTCGATCCACCATGAGGAAAGCCAGACTCAACAGCAGGTCCCATTTCACATTCGGCAATTTGTTGACAGCAATGTTGCGGAAGGAGGATATAGAAGAGGAACCAGCTGACCACAAACTCCCACATACCCCAAAGAAGGTTGACCTCACCAAGGTCAAAGATGCTGAAACAACGCATGGAGTCAACCTTACCACTGCGGAGAGACACGCTCGTGACGAGAGTTTCTTCCGTCATCTCTATGGCATGACGAGATTCACTATGATGAGTGGTGGACGTATTCCAACTGCTGTAGAGCTCCAACAGCTGGACCACGACTACCCAATGAACAGACATGCCCGGGAGATGTGTGGAGTGGGAGTATATTTTGAAGAACCTCTTGATGATGACGTGCCAACTGATGATGATAGACGCCTGCCTGATTCTGATGCTGAGGAGAACTCTGACGATGACTCTTACGATGATTCGGACGAAGGGGGTATGACCCCCGACATTGAGGAAGAGTCCGACTAATCAGGTTCTTCGACTTTATTTTCCACTGAGGGCAGTGTCTAGTCTAAGTGTGGGGTGTCGGCGGAATCTGCATGCTATGTTTGTATGTTTGCTCTTGTTTATTTTGTTTTGAGTCCAAATTTTTATTTGTTGTGATTTTTTTTCCGTGTGACGTTTTTTTTATTTTTTAAGAGTAAAATTTTTTTTTCTTCTTTCTAGCTACGCATGAAATTATTTTGATAGGCAGCATGAGATTAGAACAAGAGTATGTGCTACAATTGTGACTATTGAGACATTTAGGCTCTAGTTGTGACTCATTATGTGATAGTGTGTGATTCAATTCCTTCACTTGTTGGGTCGAGAGTCTATATTACTACCAATCAAGTCGACCATGTGCCTTGTGTGTGTGAGGTAATAGTATATTCTATGTATGTGGCTGATGCTAGAACTTGCCTCGTATGTATGCAAAGCGAAAATAAGGAATGTAAGTTTAGGATATGATTTAGGCATTTCTTTGGCAACCTATACATGTTTACCTTCAGTTTTTCCTACCCATGTAAATCGTCCTAGTTAAACCCTTTTGAGCCTTTAGCCTATTTCTTTGACAACCTTGTATGTAAGCCTAATCCATTTTTTTCAAAGACCATAATTTGATCCAAATTCCTAAGTGCTTTAAAGTGAAAAAGTCATGTGACAACATAAGAGGAAATTGGGTGAGTATGATGCTTTAAATTGTAATGGTTCTTGAATGTGTTAGGAAAAATGCTATCATAAGAGGTATGTCGTGAAAAGAAAAAGGAAAAGAGAGCTGAAAAGTGAGTGGTGCTTAAAATTGGAAAACAAAAGATGAAAACAAGGGTGGAAGAATAAAAGAAAGAAAGGTTGAAAGAAAAAAGTGTCATAGATACAAAGTGATGTATTAAAGTGCTTAGGAACTTAGTCACTATTTCTGGCCAAAATAGTCCTACCCGTCCCTTAGCCTACATTACAACCATCTAAAGACCTACTTGATCCTAATCTTAACATTCCGACATTTAGTAGAGTACTACATTAAAGGCAAGCTTATGGTCATTAGTTGCTACATATGAATTCTTTGTGAGAGTGAGTGCAAGGAAAATATGCTTGTGATACCCATGTTTGAAAAATATGCTATATTGGTGAGTGATTATGGGTACTATATTGTGAGACACACATGGTTGATGAGCTTTGGATAGTGTATATGATTCTATGTACCTTAACGTTTGCATGCGAGTTGATCACCATCACGAGTCTATGCTTGAGGTTAAATTGTTTCTACTTATAATCGGAAAGCTACTCTTCGTTGATAATTGTTGTGCTTGTCTTGAAGAATGTTTTGTGTTGTTTCTGTAAAAACCGTAAGTCAATGCTTAGAAGGACATGATATGTTGTTCGAGGACGAACAAAGCTCTAAGTGTGGGGTGTTGATGATAGGCGAATTTACACGCCTATATCAATATAATTTGCCCATATTCTAGCCTAGTTTTGAGAACTAATTATCTATTTCATACACTTTTAGTCCTTTTTCCTGTAAATGAGCTAACAAATGTGATTAGGAAAGTTTCAGGTATAAATGATGCAAAATACAGCAATTTATGGCTTACTTGACGCAAAAGAAAGCTCACAAACGAGATGGAAAGGAGCTGGACGCATAAAGGACTAAATCTGCTGCATGGAAAATCTGTCCCGGGCTAAAACAGCATTTCTGAAGACTTTGGGGACTTACAGACACAAAGCTGGATTTTTTGCCATAATACATTAACCTAGTGCAATTAGGTTATGTGTTTCATTATTCTATTTGGATTATAATTTTGTAACCTTACCCTAGTACATTTGGGTCAAGGATTTCATTAGTATATTAGGATTTGGTTATTTATTTTATTAGTTTAGTAGGAGTAGGATAGGAGTATTATAAATACCCTATCATGCTAGAGATTTAGAGACATTCCACATTCAATACATTCTTCACTTAATTCCACAATTAATTTTCTTCCATCCCTCTCATCTTCCACCACAAACATTCAACTCTTAAATTCCACAACAAGAGAATCGTTACTTGCTAAGGAATCACCAAAACCACACGCCAAACACCTACTATTCACGCCATCCACCATGCAAAACGTGATATCCTTCGCATTCATGGGTAACTAAACCTCTTAGTTGGGGTTATGGAAGCCGAATGAGTTACTATCTACAGCTATGAGTTTGTGAGTTCAAGACAAGTATATTGCTTATATCATTATTCTCTTCATCTTAAATCCATATTCTTTGCGGTTCAAACACAAGAACACGCCATTCTAACATCTAACCTGTTCGAGAGAAAGGTTATTTGTCTAGAAAAGAAGACGCATAGACCAACGCCAGGCTAACAATTAACTTGTTCGAGAGAAAAGTTATTTGTCTGGAAAAGAGATAATGTCAAGGTAGTAGGACACCCTTTCCTATTAAAAAGCTAGTGCCGTACCTGGACTAACCTCTTGGAGAATTCGTACCGCTAGACACACTTTAAGCTCGAGAGAGTTAAAGTGAAATAGTCCTTGTTTAGGTCGAGAGACGCTTGGATTTACCATCGACTACAATTCTCTATAAGCAATTGCATGTCAAGACTCTACACACTCATAGCCAATAGAGACGTATACTTCTGAAGGTGGACATAACCCCAACGCTTCAATTCTCATTGTTTACAACACACGTGACAATCTCTCTTTATTTTGCTATTTTCAGTTCTTACATTCTTGTTTCGGTTACATACTACAAACCCCCCATTCTTACGAGACTTGCATCAAAAGTCTATTAATTTTACTTACTTGTTGACCAAGCTATTCCCTGTGGGATCGATACCCAACCCAGTTGGGTTCTATATTTGCTAACGACCGCTTTACACTCCCACGAGAGCTGTAGATTGAGCGTTATCAAAAAATTGGCGCCGTTGCCGGGGAATACGAGTGTCAATCAAGTTCGTGATAATTACTAGACCCTTTGGTCAAAGATTCTCGTACTTTTACGTTTAGTTGTTTCTGTAAAAACCGTAAGTCAATGCTTAGAAGGACATGATATGTTGTTCGAGGACGAACAAAGCTCTAAGTGTGGGGTGTTGATGATAGGCGAATTTACACGCCTATATCAATATAATTTGCCCATATTCTAGCCTAGTTTTGAGAACTAATTATCTATTTCATACACTTTTAGTCCTTTTTCCTGTAAATGAGCTAACAAATGTGATTAGGAAAGTTTCAGGTATAAATGATGCAAAATACAGCAATTTATGGCTTACTTGACGCAAAAGAAAGCTCACAAACGAGATGGAAAGGAGCTGGACGCATAAAGGACTAAATCTGCTGCATGGAAAATCTGTCCCGGGCTAAAACAGCATTTCTGAAGACTTTGGGGACTTACAGACACAAAGCTGGATTTTTTGCCATAATACATTAACCTAGTGCAATTAGGTTATGTGTTTCATTATTCTATTTGGATTATAATTTTGTAACCTTACCCTAGTACATTTGGGTCAAGGATTTCATTAGTATATTAGGATTTGGTTATTTATTTTATTAGTTTAGTAGGAGTAGGATAGGAGTATTATAAATACCCTATCATGCTAGAGATTTAGAGACATTCCACATTCAATACATTCTTCACTTAATTCCACAATTAATTTTCTTCCATCCCTCTCATCTTCCACCACAAACATTCAACTCTTAAATTCCACAACAAGAGAATCGTTACTTGCTAAGGAATCACCAAAACCACACGCCAAACACCTACTATTCACGCCATCCACCATGCAAAACGTGATATCCTTCGCATTCATGGGTAACTAAACCTCTTAGTTGGGGTTATGGAAGCCGAATGAGTTACTATCTACAGCTATGAGTTTGTGAGTTCAAGACAAGTATATTGCTTATATCATTATTCTCTTCATCTTAAATCCATATTCTTTGCGGTTCAAACACAAGAACACGCCATTCTAACATCTAACCTGTTCGAGAGAAAGGTTATTTGTCTAGAAAAGAAGACGCATAGACCAACGCCAGGCTAACAATTAACTTGTTCGAGAGAAAAGTTATTTGTCTGGAAAAGAGATAATGTCAAGGTAGTAGGACACCCTTTCCTATTAAAAAGCTAGTGCCGTACCTGGACTAACCTCTTGGAGAATTCGTACCGCTAGACACACTTTAAGCTCGAGAGAGTTAAAGTGAAATAGTCCTTGTTTAGGTCGAGAGACGCTTGGATTTACCATCGACTACAATTCTCTATAAGCAATTGCATGTCAAGACTCTACACACTCATAGCCAATAGAGACGTATACTTCTGAAGGTGGACATAACCCCAACGCTTCAATTCTCATTGTTTACAACACACGTGACAATCTCTCTTTATTTTGCTATTTTCAGTTCTTACATTCTTGTTTCGGTTACATACTACAAACCCCCCATTCTTACGAGACTTGCATCAAAAGTCTATTAATTTTACTTACTTGTTGACCAAGCTATTCCCTGTGGGATCGATACCCAACCCAGTTGGGTTCTATATTTGCTAACGACCGCTTTACACTCCCACGAGAGCTGTAGATTGAGCGTTATCACCATACTACGCCGCTCCCACCCTCCTTGGCATGCCTTGGTCGATTTTTGTCCCACGGCATACTTGGACCTTAGACCACCCCCTAAATTGTAGGCTATAGCACACCAATATGGCCCGAAATTTCCTCTTTCATTCTGTTTCGCCAGTTTAACCACCCAAATTATGCCATCTCCCCAAACAGGCCATACTAGGCCGCTCCTCAACCTCTGTGGCACATCCCGATCTATTTTCGGCCCATATCATGCTCGAACCCCAGGCCTACCCCAGAATAGTGGGCTATAGCACACCGATTTAGCCCAAAAATACCCCATTTGCGCCTTTTTGACTATTTGACCGCACAAATGGTTCTTCCCACCCAAACGACCCATACTAGGATGCTCTTCAACCTCCCTGGCATGCCCCGGTCAAAATTCTCCCATGGTACGCTCGAACCCTAAGCCCACCCCTGAAACCGTGTGCTATAACACATCAATTTGGCCCAAAAATACCCCATTCATATTGTTTCGCCTGTTTGAACATATAAAGGGCTCCACCTATCCAAACAACCCACACTAGGCCGCTCCTCAGCCTCCCTAGAGCACCCCGATAGATTTTTGACCCAAAGCACGCTCGAGCCTACCCCTAGAACCGTGGGTTATAGCATACTGATTTGTCCTTAAAATGCCCCATTCGCGCTATACCGCCCACCTAAACGCCCACACTAGGCCGCTTCCCAGCATCCCTGGAAAGCATCAATCAAATTTTGCCCAACAGCACGCTCGGACCCTAGGATCATCGGAACCATGCTCTATAACACAACGATTTGGTCCAAAAAGTCCAGTTTGCGCCTTTTCTCCTGTTTGACCACTCTAAAGGCACCGTCCACTCAAACGGACCACACTAGGCCATTTTTTAGTCTCCCTGGCATGCCCCAATTGATTTTTGGCCTGCAACATGCTTGGACCCCGGGTCTACCCCCGGAACCATTGGCTATAGCACACCGATTTGGCCCAAAAATGCCCCATTCGCACCATTTCGCCCGTTTGACCACCCAAATGACACCGCTTGCCGAAATAGCGCACACTAGGCCGCTCTCCAGCCTCCCTGACATGCCCAGTAAATTTTTTGCCCATATCACGCCCGAACCCCAGGCCAACCCTCAGAATCGTGAGCTATAGCACACAGATTTGGCTCAAAAATTCCTCGTTCGCATTATTTTACCCGTTTGACCACCCAAATAGCATCGCGAACCCAATCGGCCTACCCTAGGACATTATCTTACCTCCCTGGCATGCCCCGATTAATTTTTGGTCCACAGCACTCCCGAACCCCAGGCCCACACCTAAAAATATTTTGTTCGCGCTATTTTGCACATTTGACAAACCAAATATCACCGTTCACCTAAACGGCCTATACTAGGCCACTGCCCAACCTCCCTGGCATGTCCCGATCAATTTTTGACCCATAGAACGCCCAAACCCCAGGCCCACCCCCTGAACCATGGGCTATAACATATCGATTTAGTTAGAGAATGCCCCGTTTGAGCCGTTTTGCCCGTTTGACCACCCGAAGGCACCTCCCATTCATACAACCTACACTAGGCCACTCTCCATCGATTTAGCCCGAAAATGCCCCATTTGCATCATACAGCCCACCCAAACAGCTACACTAGGCCACTTCTTAGCATACCTGACAGGCCCAGGCTGAATTTTGACCCAAAGCATGCCCAGACCCTGGGCCTTTCCCCGGAACTGTAGGCTATAGCACATTAATTTTTTCCAAAAATTCCCTGTTCGTGGAGTTTTGCCTGTTTGACCACCCAAATGGCATTGTCCACCTAAATAACCCACAGTAGGCCATTCTCAAGCATCTTTAGCTTGTCTCGATCAATTTTGGCCCACAGAATACCCATATCTTAGGCCCATACCCTGAATCATGGGCTATAGCCCACCGATTAGGCCCAAAAATGTCTCATTCGTACCATTTCATCTATTTGACCACCCAAATGGCAGTTCCTACCTAATCGGCCCACACTAGACTGCTTCCAAGCCTCACTAGGATGCCCCGGCCAATTTTAAGCCCACAGCACACTCAGTCCCCTAGTCCACCCTTGAAATCGAGGGCTATAGCACATTAATTTAACCCAAAAATGCCCCGTTCATGTTGTTTCACTCGTTAGACCAACCAAATGGAACCACCCACCCAAACATCCTATACTATCTCGCTCCCCAGCTTTCCTGGCATGTACTGATCGATTTTCAGCCCACAACACGCTCGAACCCCGAGCCCACCCCTATAATCGTGGGATATAGAACGCCGATTTAGCTCGAAAGTGCCCTATTCATATTGTTTCTCCTATTTGACCACCAAAATGGCACCATCTACCTAAACAGCCTAAACTAGGCTGCTCCCCAACCTTTCTTCCATGCCCCGATCAGCTTTTGGCCCACAACACGCCCAAATCCCGGGCCCACTCCCAAAACTGTAGGCTATAGATTTTTGGCCCACAACACTTTTGTTTGACCACCCAAATGGCACCGCCCACCCAAACTGCCCATACTAGGCCGTTTCCCAACCTCCCTAGAATACCCCGATCAACTTTTGGCCCACTGGACACTTGGACCTCAGGCCCACCCCTAAAATTATAGGCTATAGCACACCAATTTGGCCTGAAAATGTCCCATTAGCTCTATTTTGACGATTGGACCATCAAATGGAACCGCCCACCCATACGACCCACATTAGGCCTCTCCCTAGCTTCTCTAGCACTCTTCGATCAATTTTTAACTCACAGCATGCCTGGACCCCAGGTTAACCATAGAACCATGAGCTATAGCACAACGATTTGGCCCGAAAATGCCCTATTCTCGCCATTTTGCCCGTTTGATCAGCCAAATGGTGTCGCCCACCTAAACGAACCATACTAGGCTACTTACCACCCTCCCTGGAATGCTCCAATTAATTTTTTGCCCATAGCATGCCTAGATCCCGAGCCCATCCTCGAAGTCATGGGCTATAGCAAAACAATTTGGCCTAATAATGCCCCGTTCTTGCCTTTTTGCCAGTTTGACCAGGCAAATGGCACCGCCTACCCAAACTGCCCGCACTTGGTCACACCCCAAGCTCCCTATCATGCCCCAGCTGATTTTCGGCCTACAATACACCGGACCCCAGGTCCACCCCTGAAACTGTGGGCTATAGTAAACCTATTTGGCTTGAAAATGCCCCATTCACACCGTTTTGCCCATTTGACCACACAAATAGCACCTCCCATCCAAACGTCTTACACTAGGCCACTCCACATCCTCCCCGACATACCTCGGTCAATTTTCAGCCCACAACACACCCGAACCCTGGGCCCACCCCAAGAACTGTGGGCTATATCACACCGATTAAGCTAAAAAATCCCCTCTTTGTGCTGTTTCGATCGTTTTACCATCCATGAGGCCCCACCCACCCGGTGAAACCATACTAGGCTTCTCCCTAACCTCCATGGAATACCCCAATCAATTTTTGGCTATTTGCACGCCCGGACCCCGGGCCAACTCCCAAAATTATGGGTTGTAGTACACCAATTTGGCCCAAAAATACCCTATTCGCATTGTTTCACTCGTTTGATCACCCAAATAGCGCTGCCCTCCCAAACGGCCCACACTAGACCGCTTTCAATCCTTCCTAATATACCCCAATCAATTTTTGGCCCATAGCACACCCGAGCCTCGGGTCCACCCCAGAAACCGTGGGAGTACATCGATTTGGCTCTAAAATGCCTCGTACACATCGTTTCACCCTTTTGCCTACCAAATGGTACTGCTAACCCAAAAAGCCTATACTAGGACGCTCCCCAGCCTCCTTGTCATACCCCGATCGATTTTCAACCCCAGAACATGCTTGGATTCCAGGACAACCCCTAAAACCGTGGGCTATAGCACACCGATTTGTCCTGAAAATGTCCTGGTCACGCTGTCTTGCCTATTTAACAACCCAAATAGCACCTCCACCCAGTCTGCCCATACTAGGATGCTCCCCAGCCTCCCTAGCATACCCTGGTTGATTTTAAACCTACATCACGCTCAGACCCCTGGTCCATCCCCAAAACCGTGGGCTATAACACACTGGTTTAGCCCTAAAAAGCACCATTTATGTCATTTCACTAGTTTGAGCACCCAAATAGCACCGAACAGCCAAACGACACACACTAGGTTGCTCCCCAGCCTCCTTGGCATGCCCTGGTTGATTTTTGACCCACAGCACACCCGGGGCCACCCTCAAAACCGTGGGATATAGCATACTAATTTGTCCCAAAAATGCCCCGTTCGCGCCGTTTCACCCATTTAACCACCCAAAAATGCCCTGGTTCCTATTATGCTATATAGGAACCATGATTACATGTATTATAGGACATTTAATCTGATAGCATGAAACATATTTGTACTAGAGCGCCATTTGCTATTGAATTGTAATATCGAAATATAGAAAATGCACACCAAAATATGGTTTAACTTGATGTGTTTTTTTTGGTAGCCTCTGACAACAAGGAAAAGACGTATTACATGACAAATGCAAAAATGTGAAGGACCTTAAAAATATTGTTTGAACTTTTTGTCCTTCATTAAAAATGTTTGTTTTAGACAAAATCGTTTTTTCACTGTTTTTTCCTAATATTTAAGAGTTGAAAATTAATTAAATATATTTATGGTAAAATCTTTATTTATTAAAAGTGATCATAATTAATGAAAACTAATATTTTTTCATTAGTTTAAGAATTCTAAATCAACTAAATTTAATTTTAAGAAGATTCGGAAAATCTAGCAATAAATATAAAATCGTTATAATAAGAAAATATTTTAGAAGTATCGAATATTTAAACGCTTTAAGTATGCAATAAGGATGTAATTAATGATTTCGTAAAGATTTGACTTTAAAAACAATGAAAGATTTTAAATATAGGAAAAAAAGAAAAAATAATCACACCACAAATATGGTTCAAATTAATGCGTCTCTTTAAGCCTCTGACAACAAGTGAAAGACGTTTTGCATGACAAACGCAAAAATGATGATCCATCAACCACTTGAAACTTCTGGTGGTAAAATATATATGTGTTTATACTAAAATATATGTTTATGTTTACATTATTATATTAAAGTGTGAAGGATCTTTGACAAGTGATTTGAATTTTTTACACTTCATTAAGAATCTCTGTAAATAGATAAAATTATTTAAGTTTAAATTAAACGTTACACCTGTGAGGCACGTCTAGTTACACTAGTATATTAAAAGTGTAAAGGGCAATAAAAATATTATTTGAACTTTTTGCCCTTTATCAAAAGTTTCGTATCGTCTTTTCAAAATTTTTTAAAATTAGTTTAATAATAATAACTATTGATTATAATAACAAAAAAAACTTTTCCTAACAAAAATAGGATAGCGTTTTGGCAAAAATCTTTCCTAGCTAAAATAAAACCAGCCAAGATTTAAAATTATATTTTTTACAAATATTTTCTTACTTGATTTAAATATCAAAATTAAAATATCTTAATACTAAATCTTTAGTTTAATTAAAAAAATCTTAATACTAAAGCTTTTCTCGCATTCTTTTTTTCACGTTCTTCTTCTTCTTTTCATGTCAAATATAAAAAATGTTTTATTATATACATGGAAATAAAATACTTTTATAGTCGGTTGGTTGTCTTACTAGAGAAAATTGAAGGAAAGGTGTCTTTTAAGTCTTGAATGAAGGATTGGTGACTTTGACTAACAGATAGGCTCAAACATTATTAGGAAACTTGATCAAGTTAATTGTGGACTTGATTAATATTTTCAAAACTTTCTAATCTTTTCAAAAAGACAAATCAACCCAACTCACACCCCTCTTCAATCCAAATCCATCACTCTCTCCCCTCTATCTACAGCTTCACTCAACTCTCTCCCAACTAACAGTTCTGCAAAATTTCTCCCTTCAATCCCCGACGACAAATAGTTGGACTTCGAGTTCCCCTCTTCAATTCAATCAACCTATCTCTCATCCTTCTCTCGACAGCTTCTCTCAACTCTCTCCCAACCAACTATTCAACAAATTTCTCATTTCAATCCTCGGCGACTTCAACATTCGACTACAAACAGTTGGACTTCGAGTTCCTTTTTGACTTCAATCGACGTGACAGCCTTGCTCTCCAGACACAACAACCTCAAATTCTTCATCATTCCTTTTCTTCTTTCACAGGTAAAAATTTATGGCCTTTTTAGTTTTGAAGAAAATGAGGAACTTGAGCCAACTTCTCTTATAGTATTGGTTAACAATTTTAATATTTGTTGCACTAATTTGAAATGTGATCTCAATAAAATCCTAATTTCTGGTATTTCTTCTCTTCTCTTTTCGAAGTGAATTATGACATTTTGCTGTTTGTTGCATTTTTTTGAAGTTTGATTTTTATTGTTTGTGTTTATAAAAATAAAGGACAATTTAGTTTGATTTGTTCTGTTCTTGTTCTTGGTAAAAATGGTGAAATTGTTATTTTTTATTTAACAAAATTGTGCTACTATTTTTTCCAATAGATTACCCATCTGGTGCAACATATTAACCATCTAATGCAATAGATTTATCATATGATGCAATAGATCAACCATCTGATGCACTAGAGGACCATCAGATTACAATTCTGATTCAACAGATTAATAATCTGATGCAACAAATTAAATATTGGATGCAACAACTTTACCATAAATTGCAACAGAGTAAGCATCGAATAAAAAATCTGATGCAACTAATTAACCATCTGGTGCAATAAAAGAACCATCAGATTTATGATCTGATGCAAAAGATGAACCTCTTGTTGGATAAAATCCTACCAACTTTTTCTACAGAAAAAGTCCAAGACTTGATTTTTCCAACTGATCATTCATCTGCCGTGATAGACGACCCTATATTGGAAGAAATCTAAATAATATTGATCGTTGATAACTGTTCCATCAGATCACTCATGTGTTGCAACATATATGTGACCTGTTGCACAAACCATTCATCTTTCTCAACAGATGAGTGATATGTTTTATATTGTCACAATAGATTACTCAGTCATTGCTACAGATTATTTAACTATTCCAGCAGATCACTCATATGTTGCAACAAATGATATCACAACAGTTGTGTGATCTGTTGAACAGACCACTCATCTGTCTTTAAAGATGAGTGATATGTTTTGTATTGTTGCAACAAATTACTCATCCAATGCAATAGTTTGATTATATGCTGCAATAGATATACTACCTGGTGCAACAGAGCGGTGATCTGTTGCAACTATTATTTTACTGTTTTGCTTATTTGATTTATTGTTATCCCTTTTTAACGATGCATTAATCAATAATAATATATTATTTTATGTTCTTGTTAATTTTAGATAATATGGTTCCCAAAAGAACAGAAATCGAATCAAGTCTAAGTAAAGGAGCAAGTGAAGCATCTAGGCTACATCCATCACTCTATGAGCTTGCTTTACAAGTGTTATCTTAATTGGGAGCAGAATATGATGAATACGGGGAGGAGGAATGTTTCAAAAGAGATGATGCAAATGCTACTAGCCCTTCCACCAAAGAGCTGGTCAAAGCCTTCAGCATTAATCATTATCCTGTGAGAATGCAGTACGACGGTGCCGCAGATTTAATGGGTGATTTCATGGTTAAGTCAGTCATGGGAAAATCTTTCGACGCCTTTAGAAAAATACTTTGAGAATAAAAATTGGATGCTTATTTCAGGGACAACTGCTTTGAGAAATATCTTGATTTGCCGAAGGACAACAATGCTCGTTTTCAAATGAAAATGGTATATGAACTTCTCAAGCGTAGGTTTATGTATGAAAACAAAGATAAGATGGATGAGGTGTGGATAAATTATGTGGCATGCCTGTTTTTTTTGGTTGGAAGGAGTTTGTCATAGTTACTGGACTAAAATGTTATCCTCCTTCTCAAGTTATACCTATTCTAACCCAAAAAAGCACCCCCACACACTCAAAAAAGGCAAAGGCAAGCCATGTGATCGTGATGACCTGGTGTCCATTGTTGGTCCAAGCTTCAAAAATAAAAATTCGATAGAAGCATTCAAAGGTAAAGGACTTTCAAAGAAGCACAAGCAGTCATTGTGCTTGATTTGGTTTGTACATAATATTCTTTGGGCGAGAGAAGTTAAAAAAAACATAAGCCTCTATTTAATAAAGCTCTCCGAGGATCTTGAGGCGTTTAACAGCTATCCATGGGGGTATGAAAGCTTCAAAATGACTGTTAAATATTTGTTGACTCCGTTAGCGCCAAAGACAGTCAACTTATATGGCCTCCCATGGGCTTTCATGGTAAATGTTTCTTTCTTATATTATGATATCATTCATTTTTTTTTCACTCAATAATGATTTTGATTTATTGGTGTTATTTTATAGGCTTGGTCATTTGAAGTAATTCCCTATTTGAGACAACAAGTGAACTACCAAGAAAGAGTTTTCTGTCCAAGAATCTTGAGATGGTTGTCGGCCAAAACTGGTAAAAATATAAAATTTCTTGATCTTTTCAACCACTGAAGGATGCATTAAGTATAATTATAAATAATTTTTTCTTTTAATTAATATTTTTTTGAATAATCTAATCATCATTCTAATATATGTAATGATTTATGTTAGAATGTGCATCCATCACTAGTTCCGATCAATCTAGAGTTAAAGATGTCATTTTTTCTTACTTTAAGGTCTGTGCAAACTTTATCAGACCCTAAGGTCATCAACAAAATAAAAATAGAATTGTTTGGAGCAACAACCATTACAAGAAAAATAACTTTGAAGGGTGGGCTTATTGTTGTTGATGGAGCTGTTGGTGGTGGTAGTGGTGCTGTTGTTGGTACTAATGATGCTCCTCATACAGTATTTAAAACAAATCATTATGAGTATGATCATACTGGTTATACAGATTTTGCATCTCCCAGCGAATGTTCTTCATGCAAATGTCAAGACTGTAGGGCAAAACATGATGTAGTGATTAATGTTATTAATGCATGAACTGCTTCTGTAAAGGAATTGATATCTAAGAGGGGTATCATTCCATCATAGAGGATTTTATTTCCATCTACTTCATTAGAGATTAGGGCCAAAAGGAGAAGGAGAGTGATTTCCAGGGCATTATCAAGCATCCAAAAAAGCGAAATTGCAACTCTTCTGTCTGTGTGTTGCACTAAGCAATGTACAATGTCCAAAAGAAATAAGCATGAGCTAAAGAAGGTGAATATATTATATGTCTTTCAACTGAAAAACAAACAGACACATATCTGTTTCAACAGATGACACATCTGCTGAAAATTATCAAACAAGATATATATATTTGTTGCAACAGTTGATTAACCTGTTACACTAGATACTTTATCTGGTGCAATATATGTCTCATCTGTTTTAGAAAATCAAACAGCTCTTCATACCACTTTTATTTGTACCAACAGATGACCTATCTGCTGTAACAAATGATTCATATGTTGCAACGGATGGTTCATCCGTTGGAAATTATCACACAGGGTCTTTCTCATGTAGAAATTTGTCCCAACAGTTGATTTTTTGTTGCAACATAAATATAATATGTTTGGAACAATTTAAAATAGGAGTAAGACCTATTTGATTTGCTAGAAGAGATGGGTTATTATTTTCTGTTATGTTGTATCTCCGTGAATAGCATTGACCAATTTTTGCTTTCCCGGTGGATGTAGAAGAAGCTACTGCTGAACAGAATTGATAATATGCTACTCTTTTTATGGAAGTACAGAGAACAAAAAGTACAGAAACCGTACACAAGCGATAATAAAGATCCATGACGAGCAAAGCGGAATTCCATAGCACCGGATGAAGAATAACTTATCCATACTGAGTAGATCTTTATAGCTTGAGCCTGTCAAACCAATCCTTGGCAGTATACTTAAATTTTTGTTGATGTATTTGTTGAGATCTGTACCCATAACAATTTTTTTACATTTCATTTATTCGTTGACTTATTTCAGCTAATTTATGAAGGCTTCGATTTCTTTTATTTTATCTACGAATTTTGTTTATTCCTTAGATTTGAACTTATTAATTGAAAATAAATACTAGATTCAAATATTGCAACAGATAATGTATCTGTTGTAATAGACAACACATCTATTGGAAAAATCAAAAAAATTTAGACATATGTTGCAATAGGTAGATGATCTATTGGAATTTATCAAACAGGTCTTCCCACTATTGCAACAGATGGACTTTAGATAAAAGCATCAAGATAATGCAACAGATGACACATCTATTGAAAAAAAAATAGATTTAGCCACGTATTGCAATAGATGGACTTTATCTGTTGCAACAGATGACACATCTAGTGGAATAATCGAACAAATTTATACATATGTTGCAACAGGTTGGTTATCTGTTGGAATTTATCAAACAGGTCTTCCCAATGTTGCAACAGATAGACTTTAGATAAAAATATCGAGATAATGCAACAGATGACCAACCTATTATAACAGATAAAATATATGTCAGAACAGGTAGGATAACTGTTACAATAGAAGGAGAATCTGTTGCATTATAAAAATTCAACTTTTGTTGGACATAAAAAAATTTACCACTATGTGTAAAAAAGTTAAAGTGAATTGAATTGAAATAAAAAAGGCGCAACCTATCGACGGTGTTCAGTTCAAACACCTAAAATAAAATAGGCATCAAGTAGACATGTTCATTTTAAACATGTAAAATAAAATAGGCATCAAATGTGTCACTATCAGTCTGGCACATTTCTCTGACTTGCTGTCACTTGGCCCCCAACGGTCATTTTTTTTCCCTCATTGTCTTGCATATTCATATTCCTCCTAAAATTTAACCCTAAATTCCCAAATCTTCTTCTTCATTGTCATCTTCTTTTATCTATCCAAATTCTTCAAATTATTACTTTTATTTTTTCCAACTGACCTTGATAATGTCGAGCGCATCTTCCACTATTTTTTGTGATAAAGATTTTCAATATTGTAAGTGCATTCATGAAACTCTGTTAAAGACCTTTTGGACTCAACAAAATTCAGGTCGTAGGTTTTTTACTTGTAAGATTTTAAAGGTAATATTTTTTTATTCAATTAGTTGATTAATAATTGACTTGTAATTGTTTTGTAATTGTGTTCTCTTTTTTATAGAAATTAGGTGGATGCGATTACTTTGATTGGTATGAAGAACGACACCCTTCACAAGCAAATCATGTAATCTGGGGTTTGTTGAACAAAGCCAAGGCTTCTGAAGAGAAACAAAATCAACCAAGAAGATACTACATTGTTGTCGTTATTGCTACTGGTTTGGTGTTGTTGGGCACATGGATATTAAAGCCTAATTGCTGAAATTTGTATATGGTGTTTGTATTTAATACTGGTTTGTTGTCGACGAGCACATGGATATTCAAGCATAACTGTTGGAAAGTATCAAAAAGATTTAGGCATATGTTGAAAAATTTAGGTCATCTGTTGGAAATTATCAAATAGGTCTTCCCACTGTTGTAATAGATTAGACTTAGATTATTAGATTATTCATAGAAATAACATCGGCGTAATACAACAGATGACCAACCTATTACAACAGATAAACTATCTGCCAGAACGGATTAAAGATATTTTACAACAGATTGACAATCTAATCTATTGCATTATAAAAAACTTAACTTTCATTAGAAAAAATTATTACTACTACATGTACATGTAATAAAGTGAAGGGTGACTTGAAATTAAAAATTTATATTTCACAGGCTCTTCTATATACACAAGTTTCAAGCTTCCAGTTAGTACCCCATAAGCCCAGACCTCTTGCAGGTTTGCCACAGTGTTGTTGCATAGAAAAGTCGTTGGCTTGGTCATTTCTATGTTGGTCAGCAAACATTCGATATGTGCAAGAGCGTGCGAGCCGCTCGCTTTAGTGGCATCATCTTTTGGAAGGATCATTCCCCTGTTTCCACCTTCAAAATCCCATGATTTCTTCATCAACACTTCCTTTGGCAAATGATTTATCAGTTTACTCTCCCTCAACGAGAGGTACGTTGGAGTCATAAACATTGATCTTTCCCTCTTTGAGTAGTATCTCAACAACCCGATAATGCATGTCGTTCATGCTAATGACTGCAAGAATCCTTTTTGCCTCGGTCCAGCTCTTTCCGTGTGGATTTGGCCTATCCCCTTTAACATATCTTAACATTTTTTCTTCATCCAAGACCAATTTAGGAACTAGGAAATCAAGTCCCATGCCAAGGGATGAAGCCTCTACATTGAGTTGATCGTACCTATCCTTGATCTTCTTGCAGAAGTCGAGGTCCATTATCCTATCAGCAGCATCATAAGTTTCCCGGTACGTTAATTGCCTTTTTCTCATGAGGCAAAGAATTATATCAACATGCTGTGAGATAAGAAGTCAATTTTTAAATAGGTTAGTAATTGTAAAGATACAATGGATGGTCCATCTATTGCATAGGGTTCTCTGAATCAATAATCCAACACAACTTATGCAACAGATGGATAATAAGTTGCAACAGAACCACAACCAGTTGCACCAGTATACCCAGCTGTTACAACAGATGTGAAATCTGTTGCACAGCTTTTTCTTCATGGGGTATATTAGAAGTGCTAGGTTAGGAAAAGTAAACTTGCCTTGTCCTCGTACGGCATACACATATCAGTCATAGTCTGGAAGTCTTGTGGGGGGAAAGGGAGGCCTAGGGTAATCTGGTGCGCCTGTCTTGGCATTCTTGGTCTGTCGCAGATCCCTCTTATCTTCGGCACCAAGTTTCACATATATGTCCACCTTCTTGACTAGCCCCTGAACTTCAACAGCTTTTGGAAAGGAGGAATTGTAATTTCTTTTAATTTCGAAGCTGAGAGTACGTATCTAATTGCTCTTTTATTTATCCTAACCAACACTGTAGGAGTGTGTGGCTCCCTCACCTTCTTGGATAGTATGACACACCTCTTGGATTTGAACTCCTCGATAGCTTTAAAGATAGCCTCTAATTTTTCAAAGATTTTATCCTGTCTGTCCTTGCACTCATCGCATTCGCAATAAGAACACGAGGGTGAAGAGGGGTGAGAGGGACCTGTGTAAGGGTGAAAAGAGGTGTTTTCAAACATATTTATTCTTTCTTGAGCATCAACATGCTCATCATCACGAGTGGTAGCAGCATCCACCAGAAGAAGCACCCAGATCTGCCTTAATAAAAGGTAGGTCATGAAGAGCCTTAACATTAGGCTTACCTTCCCTAACTGCTCATCTTATGGCTGTTGCTCCAGCCAATTCCTTCTTTATTTGCTCCACTATTAGGTCTGCAATAGTATCAACATTACCTGGAGTAATATAAGAAGTCATCACCAACTCCTTCTTAGTAGGCACGATCCATGGATGCACAATCTATAAAAAAAGAAAAAAAAGACAGATGCATTTAAATCATATAATATAATAATTTTCACAGTCGGGCTACATTGTTTTAAAAAAAACATTTGTTGCATAGTTTGCAATATATGGTTAAAATCTGTTTGAGTCTATTTCAGAGAAATAGAGCAACACATGGATAATCTAATGCAAAATATCAATCATCTGTTGCAATAGTTGTATAAGATGGGTAATTTATTATGCAAAAGATGATCCGTATGTCGCAACAGATGAACGATATGTTATCAGATTAAACATCTGTTGCATAATTTGAAGTAGATGGTTAATCTTTTAGGAGTTGGGTTTAGAGAACCAAAGCAACAAATGGGTAATCTGATGCAAGATATACCCCATCGATGTCCCATCTGGTGCATCGGATATAACATCTATTGTACCAGATATAACATCTGTTCAATATCTTTCTTATCTTTGAGTAGAATTATTTTACTTGAAGAAGACTTACTACATCATCCGGAGGGTTAAATAGATCAACCTCTTTAATATTGGTGTTTCTCTTTGCAGCCAACCACCTAAACATCCTTGGATGAGAAACCTCATCCGGGTAATCCATTAATTGCTTTCGGAGGGAAGGAATGGCTTCAAATGCCCAAGCCTAAAAAATGTAAACAGGAAGCAAGCAAAAAAATTTATAATAACTATATTCAATATAAATTAATGGATGAGTAAAATTAGTGATTAATTTTACCATGAAAGCCCAAGGAAAGCCGTATAATGTGGTCATCCCTGAGGATAGCTTTGTCAGTAAATATTGGACAGTCAAATAGAAGCTGTCATATCCCCAGGGATAGTTATTGAATTTATCAAAATCCTCAGCACGTGCCGACAAATCATCTTCTATGACCTTGTTGACGTCTCTTGCCAATATAACCAAATGGGCAAACCAAACTAAGAATAATTTCTCCCTGTATTGCTCTGGTATGGTTTTATCCTTGAGATCTGTCAACAAATCCGATGCTTCGTAGCCACGTCGAGCAATGTCAAATAACCCATCTATTTTTCCCTTGTATTTTCTTTCCTTGGATCTTTTGTGGGGTGGTGGTCCTTCTGGACGATGGCATCTCAAGCCCGTCACTATGGCAAACTCTTGCAATCCAAAACAAATAGGCATGCCACAGTAGTTGATCTAGATTTCATCTATCTTGTTTTTGCCCTCCCTCCTCTGGATCTTTATCATCCCCACGTACTTGATCCTGCGCTTGAGAAAACCATACACCATCATCATAGGGAAATGGATATGGGCAGAGGCATCCTCAGGCAGCTCAAGAAAGCGTCATAAGCAGCTCTTCTTAAAAAGTCTGCCTAAGTACAATTTGACCAGTTAGTTGTTTTCCTTCTGGGTCATTTATCGGCATTACAACTTGAAACCTGTCAATAATAAAAGTTTTAACAGGATCATTATGGGATGTTGATATTAACTCACGCCCCATCGGTGATCCATTATCATCATGTTGATGATCATTCTCTTTCTCTTTCTGACTCTTCAATTCCTTATATTTCTCACTTTCATTTTCTTCATCACCATCTACGGACCCTTGAATACCTCCCTTAATGTTATTTTTATATCTCTCCTTAGCTTCACTTTTCTCTGATTGAGAATGTTCAGGGAGCTCCTCCGAATCGCTCTGTACTGTAGCATTTTTTTTGAGTGGTCAGATGTTGATCCACTTTCACTTTCTTTTCTTTTGAGAGACATGTTTTACCTACAGACAAAGAAAAGAAAATTACATTATAGTTGATGTATGCATAGATTTTAAAAAGTATATTACAAACACCACAAATACCGATACACCAACAGCCACCACCACAAACACCACCAACCAATGCCACTACCGGTGCCACCACGACGACCAAAAACACCACCACCACCACCACCACCAATACCACAAACACCATCCAACTATACCACGACAGTCAACGGAACACTATAATGGAAACTAGGGATTTCTCGAGTTCTTCCTACAATTTTACCATCAAAACTATAAATTGTAAACCCATTGTCAAAGATAATAGAACTATAAGTTTTATTTTTCATCATTAACTTAAAAGCCCTTATTTTTTAGAAAAAAAAAATATAGAGCTCTTCTCAAACTCTGTTACTTATGAAGATAAAGAAAATGACTGATACAAGTAAGAATGAAGTCAAAAATAATACCTATGTGGTTAGAAATAAGAAGAAAAGTGATCTGTTGTGGAGGGTTGAGCAAATTTGTTGAGTAGTTGTTGTCTGTACTGTATTGTTGAGTGAGAATGAGAGAGAAAGAGCCAGACCTCGAGATTTAAAATGATGAAACGTTTTGTATGGGTTGATTTGTATTTTAGAAAAGAATAACAAGTAGTTTTAAAAATGTTAATTTGGTTCGAAATGGTCTTAATTATTTTTAAAATTATAAAATATATGCATAATTTTTAACCCTCTCATCATGCAATTACCGAAAGGGTAATTCAATTGAAATTGTATAAAAACAATTGAAGTTGTAGTTGACCGAGTACTCTAGGAGGTGACCCTATAAAAACTCACCCTTGGTCCTAGATTAATCAATTTAGGTACTATTAGTCTAACATATGAACTCAATTGAAATTGTAAAAAACAAATTTTCAACATATTGCGTTAGATTTCTCATCTGTTGTAAATTATCAATTAGATTAGGTAACAACAGATTACGAAGATAATGTAAATTATCAAACAGATTAAGTCATCTGTTGCGACAAATTACCCATCTATTATAAATTATCAAATGGATTGTCATATGTCGCAACAGATTACCCATATGTTGTAAATTATCAAATAGGCGCTACTATCTGTTGTGGCTAACCCTATGAGAACTCACCCCTAGTCCTAGATTATTCAATTAAGGTATTAGTACCCTAGTCTTAGATTAATCAATTAACGTATTAGTCTAACATATGAGGTAGTAAGAATTGGTTTGGCTCAGAGTGATCGATCACCGACTCTGGTCGAGAGGAATGCAGTACCGTTTCATCACGCAATTAACAAAAGACTCAATTGAAATTGTAGTTGACCATATGAAAACTCACATTCAATTAAGGTATTAATCTAACATATGAACTCAATTGAATTATATATAAACAAATGTTTAACCTGTTGCAACAGATGTCTTTTTTGTTGGATCAAATCAAACAGATTATGTAATCTGTTGCAACATATTATGCATCTATTGTAAACTATCAAATAGATTAAGACATTTGTTGTGATAGATCATGAATCTGTTGTAAATTATCAAATGAATTAAGTCATCTGTTACAACAGATTACCCATCTGTTGTGAATTATCAAATAGGCACTGCCATCTATTGTAGTTGACATTATGAGAACTCACCCCTAGTCCTAGATCAATCAATTAAGGTATTAGTTAAACATATGAGGTAGTAAGAATCAGTTCGGCTCAGAGTAATAGATCGATGACTCTTGTTGGGAGGAGCGCAGTACCGTCTAATCATGCAATTGACAAAAGACTCAATTGAAGTTGTAGTTGACCCTATATTTAATTAAGGTATTAGTACCCTAGTCCTAGATTAATCAATTAAGGTATTAGTCTAACATATGAGGTAGTAAGAATTGGTTCGACTCAGAGTTATTGATCGACGACTCTAGTCAGGAGGAATGCAGTACCGTCTAATCATGCAATTGCCAAAAGACTTAATTGAAGTTGTAGTTGACCCTATGAGAACTCGCCCCTAGTTGTTGTCTGTACTGTATTGTTGAGTGAGAATGAGAGAGAAAGAGCCAGACCTCGAGATTTGAAATGATGAAACGTTTTGTATGGGTTGATTTGTGTTTTAGAAAAGAATAACAAGTAGTTTTAAAAATGTTAATTTGGTTCAAAATGGTCTTAATTATTTTTAAAATTATAAAATATATGCATAATTTTTAACCCTCTCATCATGCAATTACCGAAAGGGTAATTCAATTGAAATTGTATAAAAATAATTGAAGTTGTAGTTGACCGAGTACTCTAGGAGGTGACCCTATAAAAACTCACCTTTGGTCCTAGATTAATCAATTTAGGTACTATTAGTCTAACATATGAACTCAATTGAAATTGTAAAAAACAAATTTTCAACATGTTGCGTTAGATTTCTCATCTGTTGTAAATTATCAATTAGATTAGATAACAACAGATTACGAAGATAGTGTAAATTATCAAACAAATTAAGTCATCTGTTGCGACAAATTACCCATCTATTATAAATTATCAAATGGATTGTCATATGTCGCAACAGATTACCCATATGTTGTAAATTATCAAATAGGTGCTGCTATCTGTTGTGGCTAACCCTATGAGAACTCACCCCTAGTCCTAGATTATTCAATTAAGGTATTAGTATCCTAGTCTTAGATTAATCAATTAAGGTATTAGTCTAACATATGAGGTAGTAAGAATCGATTTGGCTCAGAGTGATCGATCACCGACTCTGGTCGAGAGGAACGCAGTACCGTTTCATCACACAATTAACAAAAGACTCAATTGAAATTGTAGTTGACCATATGAAAACTCACATTCAATTAAGGTATTAGTCTAACATATGAACCCAATTGAATTATATATAAACAAATGTTTAACCTGTTGCAACAGATGTCTTTTTTGTTGGATCAAATCAAACAGATTATGTAATCTGTTGCAACATATTATGCATCTATTGTAAACTATCAAATAGATTAAGACATTTGTTGTGATAGATCATGAATCTGTTGTAAATTATCAAATGAATTAAGTCATCTGTTACAACAGATTACCCATCTGTTGTAAATTATCAAATAGGCACTGCCATCTATTGTAGTTGACATTATGAGAACTCACCCCTAGTCCTAGATCAATCAATTAAGGTATTAGTTAAACATATGAGGTAGTAAGAATCAGTTCGGCTCAGAGTGATCGATCGACGACTCTTGTTGGGAGGAGCACAGTACCGTCTAATCATGCAATTGATAAAAGACTCAATTGAAGTTGTAGTTGACCCTATATTTAATTAAGGTATTAGTACCCTAGTCCTAGATTAATCAATTAAGGTATTAATCTAACATATGAGGTAGTAAGAATTGGTTCGACTCAGAGTTATTGATCGACGACTCTAGTCAGGAGGAACGCAGTACCGTCTAATCATGTAATTGCCAAAAGACTTAATTGAAGTTGTAGTTGACCCTATGAGAACTCTCCCCTAGTCCTAGATTATTCAATCAAGGTATTAGTACACTAGTCCTAGATTAATCAATTAAGTTATTAGTCTAACATATGAGGTAGTAAGAATCGGCTCAGCTCAGAGTGATCGATCGATGACTCTGGTCAGAGAAACGTAGTACCGTCTCATCATGAAATTGGCAAAAGACTCAATTAAAGTTGTATTTGACCCTAAGAGAACTCACATTCAATTAAGATTTTAGTCTAACATATGAAGTCAATTGAAATTATATATAAACAAATGTTCAACCTACTGTAACAGATGTCTTTTCTGTTGGATCAAATCAAACAAATTAGGTAATATGTTGCAAAATATTACGCATCTGTTGTAAACTATCAAACAGATTATGTCATTTGTTGCGATAGATCACGAATCTGCTGTAAACTATCAAACAGATTAAGTCATCTGTTGTACTTAAATATTTTTAGATCCTTTTCTTATAAAGAAATTTAGGTAAACTATCAAACAGATTAAGTCATCTGTTGTACTTAAATATTTTTAGATCCTTTTTTTATAAAGAAATTTATGTATTTCCTGTCCGAGATAAAATAGTTAAAATACTAAGGCGGTAAGAAATATTACTCGGTACTACTTGGATAACTCAAAAATCTCCTGAGTGAGTAGTCTTATCTGGTCTTTTCAATTTCAGCGTCTCCTCGTGCCCCTCAAAAGTTATTAATGAATATTTAAAAAACCCCATTTCTAGAACTCTCTCACCTTCAGCCATAAAGTAGTCTAGACTCAACTTATAACTCTTCTTTATTCTTTATTCTTTATTCCTCTCTTTTTTCTCTTCTTTCGGATGAGGATCCTTTGGGATCTCAACCAAACAATATCTTTTCTCAACTGAACTGGATGTTCTGACCCATTTGCTTTTTTGACATTGTAGGTATGGTTCAAAGTTTCTCTTTTCATCTCATCTTCTTATTTGTATGTCATTTAAATTAGATATTTATATCTGTTGCTATTAATGATTTATCCATTACCAGTTTTCTATGTATTGAGAAAATTGAAGGAAAGGTGACTTTTAAGTCTTGAATGAACGAACTGTTATTTTTATTAAAATAAACAAAAAAATCATTTGTTGGGAGAACTTAAACAGCCTTGTTATCAGTATAGTTTTTTTTATGTCTTTTGTTTGGTACTTTAGTGGTGTTGTTCTTGGGGGGGGGGTTGTGTTTGAACATGTGATATTTTTGTTGTGGATGGCGTTGGAATATATGGTGTTGTTTTTTTTGTTTCTTTATTGTTGATGCTGTTGGTGGTGGTGTTGCAACAGTTTCCTTAACTGTTGCAACTGATGAATCAGCTGTTGGAACAGACGGAGCAACTTTTTGAAGAAATCAAACCAGTAGCAAGGCTGGTTTGATTTATTCCAACAAATGGCCCATCTGTTGCAACATTTCATCCATCATTTGCAAATGATGCCTCATCGGTTGAACGGATGGGTAATCTGTTGCATCATATTGGTCATCTGTTGATTCACTCAATTTTGTGTTACCCTTTTGTAATATTCTTTTTGTTCTTCTCTTATTTGACATCAAATGTATTTCTCTTGTTTGCAGACAAAAGGAAGTGAAATTGGATCCACTTTTGCCCGGCCAGCATTAAAGGTTAGAGTAAAGATGAGTTCAGAGGAATAAGCTGCTTGCAGATGGAATCACTTCATATGTGAGAGGTATGTATTACTGATCAACCTATCATGAAAACACACATCCAGAACAATGATTTTGTGAATATTTGTTCTTTACCTATTAGGCATTAATTCTTCAAACAAGATATGGCATTTTACAGTTAAGGTTGTTAGGTTCGAACTGGTAAGGCTGAGGGACCAAGACGGTGGTGTCGATACCCCGTTACAATTTAATGACAATTTATGCTCATGTTTTTGTGTCAAGTTTGGGGAAGGGTTCAAGTTTTTGGCGGCAGTGTAAATATCCAATAGTGATTGGACCGGTTTTAATGGCGCAGTAAAATTGTTGAAAGGCCTTCAAAGCCTCGCACTACAACAAACATCGATGGATCTAATAGAAATTTCCCTAGTCCAAATTTATATGGATGGATTGTTGGAGGAGACTATTATACAGCAGAAGGTGTTTGGGAGAAAACATGTGGGGGAAGAGGGAGGTTGAGAAGGCCAGATATCATCTTAGTACATGTTTAAGAGGATACACAGGGTCGGAAGGAAAGTGTAGTGAAATTATCTTATGAAATTGACGTAAAAAATGAAAAAACTAGATGAGATACGAATGTGAAAATGTATCCAGAAATGAAAATTCATCAGTCGTTGAAGAAAAAGAAGAATGGTCAAGAGGAATTGAGCTGGTCAATTTGCTAGAGACTGCAACTAGCGAGCGCGGCCTCAATGAAGACCCACAAAATATAGGACTAAAACTCTAAGGAAGCAGCTTCGCGAGCATGGAAGGTGGTAAGATTTTGTCGGTCTGAATTGACATGTAGGTTTCAATTTTGACCGACAATATTACCACCTTCCGTGCTTGCAAATCTTTTTCCTTGGAGTTCTTGTCCTGCACTTTGTGAGAATCTTCATTGAGGCCACGCTCGCTAGTTGCATTCTCGAGCAAAGTGCTTTGTCCAGCTCCAGTCATGTTGACCATTCTTCTTTTTTTTTCATCGACTGAGGAATTTTTATATTTTGATACACTTCCACATTTGAAGCTCATCTAGTTTTTTCGTTTCTAATGTGAATTTCACTGGCCAATTTCTCTACACTTTTCTTTCTACCCTGTGTTTATTCTTAAACAAGGTCTGAAATGATATATGACCTTCTCCACCTCCCCCTTCGTGCATAGGTATTCTCCCAAGCACCTTCTACTATAAAAAAGTCTCCTCCACCAATCCATCCATATAAATTTGGACCAGGGAAATTTTTATTTGTTCTATCGTTGTTTGCTGCATTGCGAGGCTTCGGAGGCCTTTCAAGAAGTCCATTGTGCCATTAAAACCGGTCCAATCACTATTGGATATTTACACTGCTGCTAAAAATTTAAACCCTTCCCCAAACTTGACACAAAAACATGTGCATGAATCGTGTCATTAAATTGTAACAATGTATCAACACCACCGTCTTGGAACTCTTTGGCCTTATCAGTTCGCACCTATCAATCTAAACTATACAATTCAGGATCTTGTTTGAAGGACTAATGTCTAATCGGTAAAAAATTGCATTCACAAAATCATTGCACTTTATGTGTGTCTTCACGATAGCCTGATCAATAATATACATAACTCGCATACATGAAAATGGAATCCATTGCACACATCTTATTCTTCCTACCCCATCAGGACATGTCAGTGTTATTTATTCATCTGCACGAAAGTGATGACTATTAAAATGGAGGTGTGAAGAGTCATGACTTTTTATCTTAACACATTCAAAACAGCCGATGAATCAAACTCTCCATCTGTTGTAACTGATGAATCAGCTGTTGGAAGAAATCAAAACATCTCCTCCAACATATGGTCCATCTGTCGCAATACATAATCTATATGTTGCAACAGATGGTAAATCTGTTGCGATAGACCTGACTTTTTTTAATTAATCTGCACGCCTGTGATTACTTCTTTCTAAAAATGTTTGTTTCAATTTAGTTTTCCTATTTATAAAATCAAGAGAATTTTATTATATTTTCCAAGATTACCCCTATTATTAAATGACTACATAAAGTATATTATTCATATTTACACTTTCTCATCATAATTAATAAGGCCAATTTGGTAAAATAATCACCTAATTTATATTTTTATTAATTGGTGTGCCAAGCCCATAGGGCCCAACTAATACGTAATAGAGGGACTATTAAAAAGAGGTGAAGACTTTTTATCTAACACATTCAAAACAACTAATGAACCAAATACTCCATCTGTTGAAACTGAAACTGATGAATCAGCTGTTAGAAGATATCAAAACATCTCCTCCAACTTATACATACTGTCCATCTGTTACAACAGATAATACATAAGTTGCATCAGATGTATTATTTGTTGCATATATGAACCATCTATTGCAACAGATGGTAAATCTGTTTTGACAGTCGTCTGTTGCATATTCAATCCATCCATCTATTGCAATAGATGCAAAATCTGTTAAAAATGTTGGACGATCTATTGCAACAGCCCAATAATAATGGCTTTTATCGATTCTCAAACCTCTATGAAAAAGTAAGTAATTAGTGTAAAATAAAAAGTCGTGACTTTTCACAGAAAATAAAATACCACCAGTTTGAATGTAATTAATACAATGGAGCTGAACAGTCCTGCCTTTTGGCCTGAAACATCTAGATTATATTATAGGTCCCTCCTTAATCTTCATTCAACTTTATTTATTTCTTGAATTTTTTCCTTTCGTGTGACATCTTCAACCACTTCTCTTCAAAGAGCATATTCCTTTCTCGTTGAGGTAAGTTTTTTTCTGGCGTAAATTTACCAGTTGGTCGTATACGTTGTATTACATTGTGAATATTTTTATTTATATTTATCAATTCATGCGTGTTCTAGATATGGCTGATCCTTTTTCGGACATTGCTATTCTACGCGACACAGTGCGGGAACTTCAAAGGCGGGTTAATGACTTGCAGAGAAATTTGGTCGCTGTGAGAGCGACAATGTTCAGAGAGATGCAGAGGCTGATGAGAGCCCTGCTGCTACGAGTTGATTGGCCGGCTGTGATTAATGAAGATGATGATAATAATAATAATTAGAATGTGTTTTTTCTTTTAGAGTATGTATTTTAATTTTTCTATATCGGATCTATACCTAATGTATTTTATTTTTCATTTAATGAAAAATTTACTTTTAGTCAGACTTTGGCATTTTAATTTTTATTCAATTTTCATTCTATCTATTTCTTCTAATCTAATACATGTTAACATGTCGACGGTTGGAGGCAATGTTGAATCCAGTAGCACTAGCAATTTTGTCTTTTGAGTTCTTTCAACAGATGGACCATGAGTTGGAACCATTTGGTCATCTATTAGGTTTCAACAGATTATCCATCTGTTTCAACAGATTTTCATCTGTTGGAGGAAAGCATTCTAGTTGTTTGTGCAAATGTTGAGAATAATTGTGGTCTGTTGTATTATTTAGTTAATGTTTTACCTCATTTTATTGATGTACAAGTTATTTTAAAAAAATACATTCTATATATAATAAATGATAACATTAGGTTTGCAACAATGAGTTAAATATATAAACATCCACAACAAAAAAACAAACAACAACACAAGTTTCTGCAATTACAACATTCATGGTGGATTATGATTCGGACATGTAGTTATTTTGTAGCCAGCGCACTTACATATGGAGCACTTGTTTCTTCTTGATGAAAATGATTCTCCAACTCCATGCCTCCTTTTATATGGCTTTCTTCCCAGTTTGATAGTGCTCGGGTCAATATATGGAGGAGGTATTAATCTCCCCATAAGCTCTACTGAAACAACCCAAGATTCTTTGGGAGGCACCGGAGTAATATGCCCACTATATGTCATTTGATATTTTTCCACCGAATAATATTGAGAGGAGTGCTCCTAAACTTCAGGTCCATATTTATGGCCGTATTGAGATCGAAGAGCTGCCATAGTATGTGGACAAGGTATTTTATCCAAGTCAAAAACTCTACACATATAAGATCTTATTTGAAGATCGACTGTGGCAGCATCACCATGACCGGTGATACAAAATTTATAATCTGCTATTTTATGAGAGAATAACCTATTCCCCAAACTGATGTTCATTAATATTTTCTTTTTAATTTTGAGAACAAATCGAGTTCTTTTTTCTGGGCACTTGAACTGCACACGCCTTTCGTTAAAAAAATTACTATATTTCTTGCTTATTTTTTCAAACATAGCCTTGATGCAAATAATGAATTCACCGATTCAGCTATGTTTGATGTCATAATAATGTACCTATAGAAAAGAATTACTTAGTACGACATCAAACTAAACATATAAATCAAACAACACATTAAATTCATAAGAATATACCTATTTGTTGGACAGAATGCCCGACTCCATCTCTCGAAACTGATACGTGCAAGAAATTCTGCTACCTTAGGATGCATATACGCTATTTGATTGAAATAGTCTAAAAAATCCTCTCTACTATATGCTTTAGCTTCTCTATAAAAAAAGGTAACGACCCTTTCGTTGTGATAGTTGTTTCGAATGTTCTCTCCATGATGCCTGATGCAACAACCAAAGTAAGCCAAAGTGAATAAAAATGAACCCATCTTTGGAATACTTGGATGCCTATCCGATACAAAACACAACTCTTCGGTATCTTCGACGTAGCATCGCAGTTGTTCAAAAAAAAATCCATAAGAGGCATCACATTCCTTGTCCGCTACACAAAAAGCGACAGGAAAGATATGATTCTCCACATCCTGCGCCACCGCCGCTAGCAAAACTCCATTATACCTGCTCCTCAAGAAGGTACCGTCGACGGCTATACCTTTTCTCAAATGTCAAAAACCTTGAATCCAAGCACCATAGGATACAAAAAAGTACTTGAACCTTCCATTTTTATCCAGATACAATGCCGTCTTACTTTCGGGATTTGTGGACTCAATCATGTAACGGTAAGCATCCAAGACTTCATACCCATGCTCGAGTGTCCCCTGAACCAGGTCCTTGGCAATCCCTATGGCCGTATATACATTCCAATAACTGACCAGGACACCCAAATCTGTAAGGAGTTGATTGGCCATAAGCCTTGTTGAAGGGTCTTTGCCATCGGGGAAACTACTCCTGAAATATTCACCGAGGACCTTTGCCGTGGTGTGAGGGTTTGGCCCGAGATGTGCTTCGAACCACATATGTGATGCTTTTCATGTTATGAATGATGAATCTATCAGAAATTGCATACTTTACCACCCTCAACCACCACTTGCAATTCGAATTAACACATTTGAAGCAAAAGACACTGTTTGAATTAATCACCTTCTTTATTCTGAAATCTTTTTTCAAGCAAGAAACAAACAAAGTATTAGATAGTTCATTCTTGTCCTTGAATGGTATTCCAATTAAAAAGTTGGTCCCATTGTCTTGAAGATTTCTAGATTGTGTCGATTGAGAAGAACTGCACATCGTATTGGTTGCATCAATGAGCGTAGGTGTTTGATCATCATCTGAAATATTCATGTCTAGATCATCCAGCCTATCATCAAAGAAGTCTTCTTTTTCTTTTTCTTCTTCTACGTTCTGGTTCTCATTCTCTCTTGTCTTTTCAACCATGTACACCCTTAACACTGGCCTAGTTGAATCACTTAGATGAGAACGCAACCGAACCTGATCAGTTATCTTGAAAGAAAGTACCTTCTGATTTTCAAAGGAGCTGTGCATGTAGCTGATAGCGAATTCTTCCGGTTGACAATTCAGTCCATAAAAGCTGATGATTAAGTTCACAAAATCATCATACGAAACATCACTTTGGACTGTCATAGCTATCATCTCTAGCATTTCACCAACCTTCTAACGCCATACATATCGATTGCTCTTCTTGACCCATTGACCATGACAATCCACCCCTATTATTATTAAACCCTCCATTAGTGGTACCTAAATAAAGTCATTTGTTAAAAAAAGTTGATTGTGATTTCATAGTGCCATGAATGAATCCCAACAGATGTGTTATCTATTGCAACAGGTAAGTGATGAGTCGCAACAGATTCTTACCTGTTGGGATTTATGTTACGGGTCTGAATATCTATTGCAACAGATGAATTGCCTGTTGGAATTAATGTTGTAACTAAATCACCTTTGAATCTGATTCCAACAGATGAGTGACAGTTGCAACAGATAATTAACCTATTGCGACAGATGACTTACCTGTTGCAACAAGTTATTAATCTGTTGTAACTTATGTTGGAATCGTGTTCAGGTTCTGTTGCAACAAGTAACTAATCTGTTGCAACATATATGTCAAATGTTGCAACAGATGACCCATCTGTTTAAACATGAATCCAACATATCAGTCTTTCGTTGAAACAGATGTCTCATCTGTCACAACAGATGATTTATCTGTTTAAACAGATGGATTTTATGTTGAATTCATCATTGTGTTCTATCCATTGTTGGAAAACAACAACACAATAGCAGTTACCCAGATGACAAATTCAACTAAAATCATAATTTGACTTACCAACATCTCCTATGAAGTAATGCCAAAGTGGAAAGTGATGTTAGAAACAAAATTTGACCTAAGAAATTGGTCAAATAGCAACAGTAGCGGTAACAACAACAACAACAACAAACGGTCAATAAGAACAAGATGAAGATGATAATAAAGTAGAAGATGATGATAATGAAGTAGAAGATGATGAATGAAGCAGCAACAATAATAAACAACAAAAATCGCTAAGAGAGAGAAAATAACAATGGGTGAGAAGAGAGAGAAAAACGCCTTTTTTTCCTCCGTTTTCTGTTACATAGGCTAACATTTAGATCAAAGTGTAAATTTAAAAACTTGTGGATTATTTTCAAACTTTCCCAACTTTCTTAATCCATAATAAAGTAATTGTCACCTCCACCTAATAATTAAAACTTGTGTCACCTCCACCTCATTTTAAAACTCTTTTGTCACCCATGGCCCAAACCCCCTTCTTACTATGCCTTCGAAATTTCTGGTTTTAGACCATTAAAGCTTCCAACGTCAAAATTTTCTCAAGGAAAGTGTCTTTGTATTTCCTTTTGTATTACTATCGGCTATATAATGGATTATTTTTAATAAATGTGTGTCAATGTTAGTAAATTATGATTGAAAAGACTAATTTGCTTGTAATTGAGGTAAGTCTTTTATATGCTTGAAGTTTATAAAAAACTAGTCAGCATTGCATTTGTATATCGTGTCAAACATAATTTATTAGAAATTGATTAAAAAGCAGGTTGGGTAAGAATTATAAATTAAATATTGTGTTACCACAAATTACTTCTTCACTAAAAGAAAATTGTAAAACTATCGAAAAAGAAATAAGAAGCGATATGTATTCTAATGTTAAAAAAAATAAATGCAACATTTTATATGAACAAAAATCAAACAATAACTTACATACGTGATGAGAACTATGTCAATATAGTAAACTTTTTAATTCGTCATGTGGTCATAGATTCTCTTATAAAACTAAACTTTAAAATAAAATAAATAAATAAATAAATAAATAAATAAATAAACAAATAAATAAAAGATTTGAACACACATTTGGTGTTAAAAAATAAATCAAATTTAGAAACATTCAAGTCCTTCTCAAGAGTTGAACATATTTTTGATGTCAAAAAATAAGTCAAATTCTGAAACTTATAATTCTTTCTTAATTGCTTGCTTAACGTATTTTTGGTGACAAAATAATAATGTTTTATACGATTTTCTATTGTGCAAGATGGGTTCTTTGGCAATCTTCATATTGGAAAAAGTTATTCTATGGTCTCTTTGCCAATATTCTCAAAGGAGAAAAAGTCTAAGGGTGTTAAGTGGCTCGGTCCGGGTCAACCCAGAACCAGCCCGTTAAAATTATCCAGGTTGTGGGTCGGGCCGGGCCTGCGTTGGGGTTAAGTGGGCCGAACCGGGCCAGGCTCAACAGTAAACTTTTTAAAAACAATCTTAACCCGGCCCACTTAATCCAACCCAGTCAAACCTACCTAAACCCGGTCAAACTCGATTAAAAATTCGAAAAAAAAAACTTTTTTTCAATAAACACTATATATACCCACCTATAAACATTTTAAATACGTTAAACAATATATATACACTATATATATAGTATATACTACATTAGAATTAAAAAAATATATACACATATAGACAATTACACATATATACGCACCATTCAATGTATATTGCTATTTTAAAGTTTAAATAAAACATACTATAATATATATACATTACAATATATATATATATATATATATATATATATATATAGTTATATACTAATTTATAAAACATATACACATGTATACGTTAAATATACACGTCTATAGAAGATACATACACACATATACGCACCATTCAATGTATATGCACTACTTTAAATAAAATATACTATAGTATATATACATTACAATGTATATATATATAGTTATATACTAATTTATAAAACGTATACACATGTATACGTTAAAAATACAAGTCTATAGAAGATATATACACACATATACACACTATTCAATATATATGTACTACTTTAAATAAAAATACTATAATATATATACATTATGATATATATATATATATATATATAACATACACACATGTATCTGTTAAATATACACATCTATAAAAGATATATACACATATATATGCTCCATTCAATGTATATGTACTACTTTAAATAAAATATACTACAATATATATATATATATATATACACTATAATATATAGTTATATAGTTATATACTAATTTATAAAACATATACACATGTATACGTTAAATATACACGTCTATAGAAGATATATACACACATATACACACCATTCAATATATATGTACTACTTTAAATAAAATACATATTACAATATATATATATATATATATATATATATATATATATATATATATATATATAAACACTACAATATATATACAATTTATAAAATATATATACATGTATACATTAAATATACACATCTATAGAAGATATATACACAAATATACAAAACATATGCTACATAATATAATAAATTAATAATACTTGGTAGTAAATTAATAATATATTAGAATTAAATTTTTAATTTAAAGTAGAAATTTAATTTAAATCATTAAATGAAAAAAAATTACAAAGTAAGGACTAAGGAGTGAATGAATGTTGAATTTTATTGATTGCGAAATAATCCAAAATTTATAATTTACATGAATGAAAAATCTACAAATTATGCATCATTTTTTTTCAACTCATTCATGTTAATATTAACGGGAACTTGCATAGGATAGTCAAAGTCAACGGGGGCAAAACCATGCATTTGACTTGATTCTGCTGAGTTCTCCCGTGAAGACATAATTTCTTCAAGTTTCAGCTCACGCTCCGGTTCCATTCCTTGATTTAGTTTTTCCGCTCTAATCCAATCTCTGAGGCAAACTAGAACATTCATTGCATTGCTTCCCAATGAGTGTGGATTGTCTCCAAACTGTTATCGTCCCTGGCTAAAAAGGTGCTCTCTGATGCAACGGTTGACATTGGGACATTCAAGATATCTCTAGCTAATCTTGAAAGAATAGGATATTGTGTTTTATTACTCCTACACCAATCCAACGTGTTGATCTGTCGTCTACGATCATCTGGTGGGGATCGAAGATAATATTTCAGCTCTTCCTGATAAGTTGATGTGTAAGCTCTGTCATTAACACTGTTCCAACAAGGTAAATCATAAAAGGAATCAGGAAAACCACTATGTGCTGGCCTTTTAGAAGATGATGTCTCTTCGGGAGGATGAGGAGCTATAGTTGAAGTGATATTTGTCGGTACGACTAAATTAAATAAATCAACATAGTGATTATATAATTTTTCTATGTATTCATTCCCATCACCCATAGCTGTCCACAAATCAGGTTGTACTTGTTCAGAATTATTGTTAGTATTTATTTTTAAGTTAGCATAAATAATAGTCCTAAAGTGGCACATAGTATTATATTTCATACACGGATTTAGCATAGCACCAACCAAGTAAATAGAAGGAATCGAAAAAAAATATTTTTTAAATTTAGTAAACGTGGCACCAACAGCTTCTTTATAACTTTCTTTATTTTTATATTCTTTGAGCAAACCAGAAATATCGGCTATATATGCCAAAATATTACAAACAATAGGATAATAAACACCGAAAAATTCAACCGTAGCTACATAAAATTTTTATAAAAACTTAACAAGATCATTAATTACAACCCAATTAAAATCATCTAGCATGCAATCAGCAAAATCAGCAAATGAACCGCAATGTTGGTTAAAAGCTAGTGTAATAGGAACTTTATATTTATAACAAGTTTTTAAAAAATCATACGCAGAATTCCATATAATATCAATTTCCTCAGGCATCAATATCAGTGCAAGTCCATTTCTTGACATTTAACTTTAAATTCTCTAATTCGTTTTCTACGATTATTTTCTTGAATAAAATCAACAACAAGATAAATTTTTTCAATATAAAGCTCAAAAAAACTAAAGACCATCTTTTACAATTAAATTATATATATGACATGCACACTTAATATGAAAAATTTCAGGCAACGACAGAGATACCTTAGATTTTAATTTATTTTTTTTATAGCAGTCTTGTTGTTAGAAGCATTATCAAAAGCAATACATAAGATTTTATTTTCGATACCATAAAATCCGAAAACTTTAACAATAGAATCAGTAATAAAATCTTCAGTATGTTTACGATTTTCATCATATAAAAAGCAAGAATACGTTTTTGCATCACAAAATTACTATCCATCCAATGAAAAGTAACGGTTAAATAATTAATTTTATTTACAGCACGACCAAGATCAAAATTTAGGGACAATCTACATTGAATATTTTTTAGCAATGTTGATAAATAAAAATAATATTGTGAACGAAGTCTAAAAATATCAGATCGACAAGTACTTCTAGGAACACCATTAAACATAGGATTATAAATTGCTTGAATATAATGAATAAAGGCATCAGAAGAAGGAAAACTAAAAGGCAAACAACGCACAACTACCATTTTAGCTCTTTCTTATTTGTCCCTCAATTTATTATACTTCTTCGTTACCTGATCGGTTTCTGGGTCCAGTCTAGTTTGTGTTGGCCCACCAACATCCCCACCACCTCGTACAATATTTAATCTCTTTCGTGAGCATCACCTATATGTCTCATTAACGTACCCGTACCCCCTTGCTTGCCTCCGCTTTTATGCTTATATATTTGTTGACAAATATTGCATTGCACCTCAGTATCTGATATACGTTCAAAAAATTGCCATGCAATACTAGTTGTTTTATGAGCTCTTGGGGCACGGGGAGAACGGAAAGGGAGATTAACCGATTCAGATCTAACGTTAGCATTTTCTACTGCGGGTGTTTCACTAATATTTTCATCATCTTCGTCTAAATTAACCGCATCTACTTCATTTTCTTCTTCTATACCTTAATTTTTCTGAGCTTCTACATAATCCATATCGTGAGCACTTGCACCTAAAGGTACACCTACTTCTTCCTCAAAAGGTTGACTAAGCGGTGTCGGTGACACACGGGCATATGTACTACTTGAACTACCTCTACCGCTAGTAATTCGCTTTATTATCACTACCACTTCCGGGACAAAAAATTTTAACACCTTTAGTAGCGAGGTTTCTTAATTTATCCATAATATAAATTAAACTAAAAAAATTTAAAATACACAAATATAGTAAAATTAAATATTCAACAATTAATACACTAAATAAAAATTAAACGTAAGAGATGGAACGACAATACCAAATTTTGGAAGTATCCGAAGGTTGCGACTTTAGAATCTTTCACTCATACTTTGTAATCGCAAAATTAAAAAATTAAAGTGAGCACTTTAGAAAATTAAATTTATAGAATATTTGAGAATTGAGAATGAGATTTGAGAGAATTAAAAATTGTGTGAAAAATGATTTGAAGGTGTAGGGTATTTATAGAAATTTTTTGGGATTAAAAAATAATTTTAAAAGTAATTTTTTTTTTTTGAATTAATGGGCCCAAACTAGCCGTTTGGACCCAAAACGACTATATAACCATTGGGCTAACGGGTAGTTTGGCCCAAAATCTAAAAAAAAAAAAAACTAAAACCGCTCTGGTTAACCGGCGACCCCCAACCGGGTTGGGTCCGGGCCGAGTTAACCAGGTCATAAACAAAAAAAAAATTGGCCCGGTACCCTAAAACCCTTGGGCTTACCGAGCCGAGTCAAACCAGGCTGGTTTCATTAAATGGACCAGTTCGGGACAAGTTAGGCCGGGTCAACCCGGCCCGTTTGACAGGCTTAAGAAAAACACAATGAAAGTTTCTTGGATCGTCTTGTGCGGTGTCATATCTTCCTCATTGTATGGATCATATTTCTCATACTTCTTCCATTCATCATCCGATAATAATGATGATGTGTCACTCAACTTTGTTGTTTTATTCGATGATTCGATAGTATTATATAGTATCAAAGTCATGACGAGTCATAGTCATATTGGAATATTATTGAGAAATAGGAATCCGGGTTATCAAAGGATTTCCAGTGATTATTTCTAGTATGGAATGAGTCAATCATCACTTTGATATTTTATTGAACAAAAATGGTGATATTGTTCCTCCGTTGATTAATAATTTCGATATTTTTGGGAGGTATCATAATCGTCGAAACGTTTCAATTTTTGGAAATGAACAACTTGAAGACCTATTGATTCTATAACAACTGATTGCAGAGTCAGTAAGTACTTTGCATTTATCATTTTTCAAGAAATCTTTCTATGGAGATTAACAGAAAGGATTAGGTATCTTTTTTCGGAGAGGTCTTCTTTATTCACATGATTGGCTTCGATGGTATTATATAGCGAATGAGGGTCATCGTTTCTTGTATCTTCCCAGTCGAAGAAAAAGATTCCAGTGCAAAAGAGAGTATTTACTGAAAAGAAAAAATTATTTGCATGTAACACAAACTAATATTCCAGAAATCATTGTAATTGAACTAACTCCCTGTTGTGGCTTCCCCATCCAAATATAACTTAAAATAAAAACGAATCTTTGGAGTTTTGACTTGATTGTCCTCTATTAAATTAAATATTATTATCAAATCTGTTCTTAATTGTTTGGCGATCTTTTACAAAAATTTGGTTCTTGTTTTGCAATAAAAAAATTAGAATCTTTAGCAATTTTCAGCAAAAAGGTTATATGTTTGAAGTGTGTTTGAAGTTGTTTCAGAAACGTGAAAACAAACTGGAGCATTTTCTTTTGAAAATATTTTTTTCTAGTATTGACAAAATTTGGTTCTTTGGCAAGCTTTTTTTTCCAGAAAGATAGATTCTATGTTCTTACACTTGTGAATCAAAAATGTTTCAAACACATTATATTGTCTTTGCCAAATACTCTGCTATAATATTTTTTTAATATAATACTTTTAAATGGCATAAAGATTTTAGTTAAACTCACATAATAATATAAAACTAAAGAGTAATTCTAATTAATAAGATGGTAGTAATGTGACTGTAATACATTACGTTGGATTTTGTTATAAAAATATTATTTATTAATACAAAGATTTAAGTTATTCAATTGAAATTTCTCAAATATTTTTGGTACAAATATAAAGAGTTTTTTCATCTTTTATACAAAATTTTGACCTTTTTTTTATACTATCTTCAATATTGTTTTAAGTGAAATAAAATAATTAAATTCACTGTTAAAATTTTTTGGGGCCTCAATATTTTGAAGGTTTAGAGCAAACGTTTTACTAGTTTTACCTTGAGACACCTTGTGTATATTGTTAACTATCATAGCTATTTATTTAGTTACTTAGTCTATCCTCCAGAGGTGGTATCCCATCCTCATCATTTGAAATTAGTTACTTAGTCTATCCTCCAGAGGTGGTATCCCATCCTCAATTGTCGTCTTCTGCTATTTTGATATCTTTGAGGTGTGACATCTCTTCATCGTTAGGATCATATTTCTCATACTTCCATTCATCCGATGATGATATTGATGTGTCACTCAGCTTCATTGTTTCATCGGATGATAACGAGTCATTGTCATTCAGCTTTGATGGCATTATATATCAAATGAGGGTCATCGTTTCTTCTCAGTCGAAGACAGCGTTGAAGAGAATGAGTCTATCTCTAATAAAAGAAACAAAAAAAAATTGCAGGTAACACAAAGTATTCCAGAAATCATTGTAATTGAATTACTTTCTATTGATGTTATGGCAGCTCCTATCCAAATATAACCCGTACACTGATGGACAGCGCATGACTTGTGCCAACACTATTTTCAAATTTAAAATATGCTAAATGATAAAAACAAATACTAGCTCTTCCATCTTCATTCAGGTCCTTCTCTAACAACTTGAAATCTTTGCCAGTTCATCAAATTAAGTCATGCGACCAACATAAAAGGAATATTTTTAATATCTCTCTCTCATATATATATATATATATACTAGTTTAGGATATGTGCGTTGCACGTATATTCAATGCTAAAAAAGAAAGTTGCATCTATTCAAATCAATGAGTAGACGACTTTAAAATATGTTTAAATACATTAAAACAATATATTTATATTAAAAATAAACATGAAAGAAAAAAATATAAACTCTTGAAAAATTTAATATATCTGAAGTTTTAAAATTAAAACTTCAATAATTGCACTTTTCTAATACCTCGATCCCTAGGAGCTCCCATCTTTTTGCTCATTTAGTTACTCGAAATAGTCATTTAATTATTTTTGTATAATTAGGGGTTTGATATGAAACAATCATAATATTTGGTTACATTTACATTTAGGAGTATATTTGAGTTTTACTGAACTTTTTCACATATAAACAGTCGTATGAGTCGAAACAAAGAAGATTGAGAGAAATTTGTCCATGAACACAGTTATAAATGAGAAATCATTTTATGTACAAAAAGTTTTCAAAAGTGACGAAGTCAAAATTTTCGTTAATGAGGTTCAGGATATAAAGAATTAAACACGTGCAAGGTATTCAACATCAACTATATAAATGTAAAATTAATTTTAACCTTAAATATATAGTGTAATTTTTTATTCAAAGGAGTTAGGATGAAAAATATGAACCTTGATACGGAGTTAATGACAAATTTGGAGAATAACTTCAGCAAGTCATTAAGCTTGCGATTGTCAAAAGTGAAGTGATCAACAAGCTAAGGATCATCTAGACATTCTTTCACACTCATCTATCCTGTTTCTAGGCTAATTGATATTCATCAAACAAAAATAGGAGATGAGGGCAACAAAAAAGAGATAAGAGAAGTTTAATTAGAGAAAGAAAAGAAAGTTTTCATTAAATGGCTTGTTGAACTAAACAAACCTGAGATTTCATATTTGTTACTTATCTTTGGCTGTAATCATATATGATTTGATTTTTCTATTATTTGGACTCTTACCTTTGACATCAAATTAAAATATTTTGTTATTCATCACATAAGCTGCAAAATGTATCAAGATTCTAGACACTCGTGTAGTTTGGTCTTGGTGTGATAACTTTGCTAGTTGTACATTTTCAGAACTATTTATTCGGAGTTTCAGGAAAAAAATTAATCGAGAGGATTCGTTCGACATTTTAAAAAGTAGTCCATAAAGAAATGCGCAATGACATGGTTACCAAACTATACTCCTAATTACCCTTGTTTCATCTCGCTTTGTAAGATCATTAACACTAAATATAAATATATAGTCTTTAAGAAATTCTTACAGACTTTAGAGTTTGAAGATAGATATGCAATTCGTGAGATTAATAATTGGTCTTATTATGCACCAAAATCGAGTGATTGTATTTAAATAGAACTTCTATAAAAATAATTTTTTTAGAAGAAAACAAAAGAAGCGATTCCTATAAAATTTTGGATCTAAACTTTTTCATTTTATTCTTCTGTAGACAAAGGTTTTCAAGAAACCTCTACTCATATATTTTTAGGGTTAAGTCTAATGAATTTTTCATTTAAAAGGATTCTGTACTTAAAAAAAGTAAAATTTCTTAAATTACCTTTAAACGAATTATACTTTTAAAAGGATTGTGCATCTAAATACCTTCACACGAATTATATTTGTAAATGAATTGTGCATCTAAAAGGATAATTAGCTTACATGTATTTTTGTTTTTATTTTCCACATATTTAGGACTCATTTTTTTCCATAAATTAGGAATCGTTTCTTTAATTTTTTTTCCACATATTTATTATAGTCAATATTTCATATTATAAAAATAATAATATTATAATTGAATAAAAAGGTAAAAATATGATTTTAGCTATTGCAAAGACTTTTAATGAAGGGAAAAAAATTCAAACAATATTTTTAAGGTTTCACACTTTTAATATAGTAACTTTAAAAATATATGTAAATACATTAAACAATATATTTAAATTAAAAATAAACATGAACAAAAAAGATTTAAGCTTTTGAAAATTTAATTATTTCTGTAATAATTAGAATTTTGATATGAAAAAATTATTATTTAGTTCCATTAAGATTTAGGAGTATATTTGAGGTTTACTGAATTTTAATTTGACTAAAACAATAATAGTATATAAAAAAAATCACAGAAAATAATGTTAGAATAGAGGCTACCTTTCATGTACATAAACCTCGACCACCTAAACCCACCTTATTCCATATTTGATGTACTTTTTTGGCCCAAAACAAATACACGAAAGCTCATTTGTTGAGTTTTCAAAGGTAAAAATCTAAATGGTACAATTATGTATACTGTATGTGTATGTACATTATGTCAATTAAAAATTACTATAAATTACACAAATACACAACTTATGTTTTCAATATTACAAAAAATCTCAACTCCCTACATATACAAAAATTCCAACATATACACAGAATGCTATGTGATATGTCGGCTATGTTATGTGTATTAATAGGGAGAGAGAGTAAAGTAATTAAAAAAGTGGGGAAAAGTATAATTACTTCCAAAAGGGTTGATATTTATGTTATTTATACAGTTGAATTCTGTAAAATAAAATGACACTAAATAGATGCAACTTTATTTATTTTAGGAAAAAAACTTAATTATATTAGCTAGATTAATGAAGAAGAAGAAATTATTTCATTCAAAAATCCTCCTAAGTTATAATACAAGAATTAGTAGAATAAAATCATAAAATAAAATCTTGCAAAGAACAAAAATCCAAACAACATATATTTTTAATTTCAATAGTAGTGATCAGCTCATAGCTTCTTCCCACGCATCTTCACAAAAGTGTTATAATCCAATACTAATATATATATATATAGAGACCACTGTTAATTAATTAAACTGTAAATAGACACGATTCTAGTTGAAATCTAAAAGTTCACTATGAATTAAATTTTCAATATTAATATAATTCATATAAGTATGGATAACCTTAATTATTTTCCTCGTCTAATAATTATAGCAAATTTTTTAAAGACACTTTTTTATTAATTGTGTTCATAAAAAGAACTATTAAATCAAAGTTGTTCATTATTGATGTGCATGAAGGCTTCATTAAAGAGTGATAGTAAAATTTTTGTATCAAAAATATTATTCAGTCACATGTATAGGTAGGAGGAGGCATTAAGAAAATTATGGTGATTTGAACTTGAGGAACACACTGCTGACACAATGACATTCATTTGTTGGGTTGTGAAATCCTTCACCTTTAAAAACATGACCAATATGGCCTCCACGAGCTGCACAACCTTCTGGATCTAGCAGATAATCATGCAAATCAAGTGTTAGAAATGTTCGAAAAATAAAAAATACTTGCACTCTGTAATTTTAGAAACTCTAGCATTAGAAATGAGGTCCATAGAGCACTCAGTTTCTAACATATTGAGGTTGGGAGTCTGAGTCATTAAAAGAGCAAATTGAAAAAGAGTTATGATAAAATGATCTATAAATAGTTAGAAAGTAAAAAGACACATACTGATCTAACTAGAATATATTGAGAAGATCATATTGCGATTTATGGCATCGGGAAGACCCGCATAAAAAGAAGGCCGATAGTAACCGATCATAAAATACAATCAGAATATACGATAATCGAGATATCAGTCTTTACACAAAAAATTACTCAAATTCGGCCGATGACATTCATCTACCGCCTGTAAATTACAACAAAACAATACAATACTAGAAATATCAAAAAAATATAATTAAAATGTAACCTTTATAAAAAAAAATTCCTCAAAGTTGGATCAAACATTCATCTACTGATTGTCTTAAAAAACAACAACAAATACTCACACGAGGAAATAAGCATAAAACAACATTCGATAGAATCGTTGAACTCAAAGGTAGAAGAAATCGCGACACCATTCTCCCACAACACCTAATTCTTCATCATCGTTATTAAATGTTCCTATTACCCATGCCTTTGCCCCAACAACTGTCCTACTATCCTGCAGGAAGCAAAAGAAGTAATTAGTTTTTCCAGATGTAGATTTGTTGTCATTATATTTCATCAAGCATGAGCTTGATATGCCAGCCTCAAAGCCGATCGATATTCATCTGCCTCCTGTAAACTATAACAAAATAATATTATAATAGAGATATCAAAATAATATAATTAGACCTAACCACAACGAATTTACATTAACTTGAAAAGAAACGAATTTTACATAAACTATAATGAAACAATACGATATGTGAGATATTATGTTAACCTTTACACATGATTATCGAGATACCAACCCTTAAACCAAAATTTTACATAAACTACAACTAAAAAATACGATATTTGAGATAAGATAGTATATTAAACTTTATACATGATAATCGAGATATCAACCTTCACACATAAAGTCGATCGACATTTTTCTACCACCTGTAAACTACAATAAAATAATATGATAATTAAATCTAGTCATAACGAATTTTGCAAAAATCTAAGGAAAAGAAATGAAATTTTTTTTAGAGGGATAACATAACCCTAAAATTGATGGTTGAGCAGCTACAACCGTATCATCTAAATATATATACACATATGATGGTGGTCGTATCTCTTATTACAAGAGAGTTGTGTATTTATATTACAATTCTAATTATGGTTCTAGTATTAGAATTGTAATTAAATAATAATTAGTTAAAGAAAATGGTAAAAAGACAGTTTAGTCTATTGCGTAGACTTTTAATGAAGGACAAAAAGTTCGAATCTATAACATATTAAAAGTGTGAAGACCCTTAGAAAAGTGATTCAAACTTTTTGCCCTTCATTAAAACACTTTCCTTTACACAAAATCGTCTTTTTATAATTTCTTAAAATTATAATTATACATAAATACAAATAATATAAATTTTTTAAAAAATAAAAAATCACCATTACTAAAAAAGTTCTAATTATAGTACCTTATATTTAACAAATAAATACAAATTTACCAAATTTGAAATAAAATTCAACTCATATACTAAAATAACAAATTTGTCTAAAGTACTAAAGAAGTAAACCTCGTTGTCATCATTGACATAAGTATAGTTAATTGTTGTGTTGGGAATAATGTTATACGAAATGTTACTAAATTTATCTCCATTCCAGATTTTTGGACAGTTATTTTATTTTTGGGAAAAAAGCCATCTAAAAATGTGTACAAATTATTTTAAACTTGAATTCAACGTGTGTATATAAATATATATAGTTTTTTTCTACTTTAACTGTATTTTCTTTTTTTATTTTCATTCAAGTAGTCCTTTAGGGTTAAAATTTCCTCTCGGGCAAAATTGAAAGGTTAGTTTTAATTGCATTATTTTGATATCTTTTATTATCGTATTATTTTATTTTAATTTACAAAAATAGATGAATGTCGATCGGCTTTGAAGAATTTTTTTAGGTAAAGGTTACGTTTAACTATAATGTTTTAATATCTCTATTAGTTTATTATTTTGTGATAGTTTACAAGTCGTAGATAGTAGTTTACAGGTCGTAGATGAATGCCAATCAACTTTGAGGAATTTTTTGTGTAAATGTTAGATTTAGTTGTACTATTTTAATATCTCTTTTATCATATTGTTTTGTTATAGTTTATAACTGGTAGATAAATGTCGACTGGCTTTTAAATTTTTCTTAAGGTAACGATTAGATTTAATGGTATTGTTTTGATATCTCTGATTTGAGATTTTTTTTGGTATAAATGTTAGGTCTAGATGTATTATTTTTATATCTCTATCATCATATTATTTTATTGTAGTTTACAGGTAGCGGATAAATGTTTGTCGGCTTTGAAAATTTTTTTGTGTAAAAGTTATGTTACATTTAATTGTATTATTTTTATATTTCTATCATCGTGTTGTTTTGTTATAGTTTATAGGTTTGGGAATTTTTTTGATAAAGATTAAGTTTAATTAAATAAATTCTCCATCTTTACATATTTAAAAGATCTTCAATTTAATTATGATACTCATCTTTATTAATTTAAATAAATATCCTATTTAAGCTAATATTTGAATTCATTAAAGTGAAGTACACGCGCGAAATGCGTACACCTAAACTAGCATATATATATATATATATATATATATATATATATATATATATATATATATATATATATATATATATATATATATATATATATAAAATAGGGTCAAAAGCTTAAAATGAGGCGGAAATGAGGTCCTTGTTAAATGTGATAATACTTATTTGCTACCATTGTAGAGGTTGTTTCACACAGGAGTCTCAATAAAATTAGTGGCTTACATATGTAGCCATATATTCAAAAATATTATAATAAAATAATTTACAGTTATCTTCTTTGTTGTAGCTGTTTTGGTGTAGTATTTTTAAAAGACATATAACCTTTAACTTCATAGATTAATATAATTATTAATAAAAGTAAGGACTAATTCTAGTTAATAAGATATTAGCCATTTGTTGCAATGCATTAACTTAGATGTTGTTGTTAAAATTTTATTTATTAATATAAAGTTTGAGTTGTTTAGTTCAAAGTTCTAAAATATTTCTTGTAAAAAGACTGTTTTTTTTCTCTTTTTTTTTTTTAAGATAATTATTTAAAATGTATTTTATAATCTTAATTAATCATTTCTGCTTCAAACAGCAAAGCCTCAACCTCAATAGTCTTCACCCTTTCAGCAGTAATTCTAACCATTTTAACATGATTGCATAGCACGAGAACCGGAGGGCCATGGTTGATATAACACAGAGAAAAATTTCCACACAATGCAGTTCCCATGGTATACACATTCATGGTATAATTTGAATGATGTTGAGATGGCGGTGAAGCATACCCAAACTTCTCCTTGCTGAAGTTGAAGTAGGCGCTACACTTGACACAACCGGTCCAATAAAGAATCCCATTGAGGAAAACACATTCCCTGTAAAAATCACACGGTTCAGGTTTTAACCAATTCCTGATTTTTCTCCAGAAGGAATTGGTCACTCCTAGTGTTAGAAGTTTGTCCCTCTTTGCTTTTCCTTCTCCTGGAGGACTAAAAAAGCGAAGCGATTTGTCATTTTGCGTCACTTAATCAAACCCCAGAAACATCCTAGGACACCTAGGGTACTCAAATTTGTATGATAATATTCTCCGTGGCAAAGCTTGTATCTCCCTTGTGGTAACATTGTATAAATAAAGTTGACAATCTTTATAGCTATACAAGCAAACAAGGCCATTGTAATGATTTGTGCAAATAGTCATCTCCCGACCTTCGCAAAAATAATCAAGTTGTAAAGAAAATCCTTCCGATTCGCGTGTTTCTGCATCACGGTATGGTTCATCACTATTAGGATTTGTTTTGTGAGTTGAAACAAAATTCGATTTCTTGAGGGGCGGTCTTTTAGAACAAGCATAGTGAGATCGGGCAAAGGTGGGGTGTTTTATCAGAGTATTCCAAGCTTTAGAAACACACTTGGATCGCGTGAGAGACTTAGCAGGGATATATGTTGAGATCCTCGTTAGTATGTCATTAGAGCAACATTGATGCGTCTCCATTACGTAAATGGGAGGAAACTAGGCAATGAGCTCATTTAAAAAGAAGAAAAATTACACAAACTAGCATACCTAAGAATTAATTACAATTAATAGAAATAGTTTCTCAAAATTACAACTAATAGTAAAAGTAGTAATATTTTACTTTTTTTATTAAGAAGCGTGTGACTTTAACCCATATATTTACACAATCCTTTTTTCACGCCACTTTACCTTTATATTACCCTATTTTCATGCCATTGATAACAATTTCAATTTTCTCTAATATCTTTCTTCAGCTATTCCTTTTTTCAAATTCCGCTATTTTCTCACTAATTCTTGATAAACATTGTTTCCATCTATTAAGGTAAGTTGATTTTACAGTTAATGCATGTAATCTTTTCCATATAACTTCATTTTTGTAATTTCTTTTCGGCATTATTTTTTCATATTCTTCTGCATTTTGAATTTGTTTTTTTTTTCGTGTGTTGAAATTTTTTGTGTTCCTCTATAATGGCAGAACATGTCAATCGTACTAGTTCAGTTAGAGATATTTGACCGATGAATTTAGTTTTCGATGAACTACCATCTTTTAGTCTTGGTTTAACACAAGACGAAGACATTAACTTGATTTCTTCTAATATTCAGTCGAAGGGAGGTATTTTTATAGAAGAGTTGAGATCGAAGCAGTGAAACAATCCGCAAAAGTTTGTTGAAACAATGAAACGGAAAGCAGTGATGAAATCTTTATCCCCAAAATCCACAAAAATTCAAAAATCGGTGAACATGAGGAAGTGAGATGAAAAAGTACAATCGAGTAAAATTGCAAGTCCTGTTTTCATTGAATTATGAATCTTCATTTGAAGAAGAGAAAGTGGAGGAGGTATAGTTGCATTTGTAAAATTTTATAGTTTATGGACAATATGTTCATATATGAATTTTATATATACACTTTATAAGTTGTGTACTTATTTTTGGCTTTCTGTCAAGATATGGAATTTGTAGTTCCTAATGTGATGATATGTATATGTTATGTTTAAGATATGTAATTTGCATTTAAGGATTTGTTACTGATAAGATTTAGATTTGTATTTCTTATGTATAAGATATTTAAGATATGTATTTTGTATTTAAGACATGTGTAACATATTGTATTTGCTATTGATAAGATTTGTATTTGATGTTCAATTGTATTTGTACATGTATTCATAAGATACATATGTATTTGTTGTAATCTAACTTGAAGATGTTTTCTGTAAATACATAAGTGGCACTGTTTTGACATGTACATATCATACATGGTATAGTTTAGATATGTATCTGTATTGAATAATGCTAAGATTTGTATTTGATGTTTAGCATTATTTTTCGTTCTTAAGATTTTTGACTATGATATGTATTTTTCTTTTGTTGATAATATGTATTTTCGACCAGCTATGTATATATAGAATACATATATATTTTGTATGTTAGGAATTATATGAAATATATTTATTACTGGTTAGATATGTATTTTTTATTTTGTTATTGGTAAGATTGGTATTTTATGATCTGTAGTTTCTGTTATTTATGATATGATATCTTAAATTTGTACTAGTAATGTATTCATATAATACATATGCTATATTTTTGTATTTATGTTGTAATGCAACTTGAAAATGTATTTTGTAAATACATATGTGACCATTTTTAGACATATAATTGTATTTTTATGGTTATAGGTGTTGCGTGATCAAATATACATGAAAAGAGTATTGCCCAAATTTGCACCACATATCGGTTGTCATACGATCAACGACATTGAAGATCATATTAAGTCAATGTTAACGAAGAATCAGTACAAGATGTTTTGTAATGATAGTATTTTGGTGTTTTCATGAAAAAGAAGAATTGTGTTGTGCAAGTGAAATTAGGGAGATGCATTATGTCACTTGAGACTAAGGAAAGTTCCACAAGTGACATAGTCATTCGTGCAAAGGGCACAAGTCTGCATTTTAGTCCTAGAGAATTTGCTGTGGTTCCTGATTTGAATTATCTTTCAAACAAGGATGATTTTGTGTTTGATGAGGAGCTTCCAAACAGAATTATTGATCAATATTTTGATGGTGCCAGAAATATTCAGAAAAGGGAATTATTTGCCGCTGTTTCTGGTAAAATATGGGGGAAAGGAGAACGCTGAAGATGCATTGAAGTTTTCTAATTTATATTTTATTCATGCATTTTCACTATTGGTTGTTGATACCATCGTTATTCCACGCCTCCATTTTTATTTTGTTGAAAGTGGTTGCTACAGGGACTATCCTTGGGGATTAGTTGCATATGAGGAATTAGCTAAAAGCTTGAATAAAAAGTTGAAACCGACAGAAAAGTTTTATATGCTCCATAAAAATGCCACTTGACATTCAAGTTTGATTGTACGAGTTTTGTTCTGATGTCCCTCATACTGTTTCTTCCAAGGTGGACTCTCAAATTTCACGTCATTTGAATTGGAAGATAAATGCTCCTCGCCCACGATATGAATCTCTTATGGAAAGTATGTTTAATGATGCAAATGACAAGGTCAGTTTCCTCAAGAACTTTTTTTTGTGTATGTGATGTTTAATTATTTTGTAAATACATTTACTATTTTCATATATGTTAATATACAAAATATAATTGTAACGCCCCGAGTCTGCACTCCAGACGTCACACGATGCTCATAATCCCGAAGGACCACAAGCTAACCCATGACTGATACCTGCTGCAATCACTAAATAGTAACATTGTAATAATGCAAAAATTAAGCAAAATCTTCCATAAGGTTCATAACTGAGAAACAAATACCGAAAACGGAACATCTGTCTAAGATAATCTAGTTTGAAACCCTCTAACTGTTCGACTACGAAGTTGATAGGACAAGTCCCCAACTAGCTCTGACTACTGAATATACTGAATACTGAAATACTGAAATGATAAATCTATCCTTGAACTATGAGGACTGGCACTAAATCTGTTGCTGATAATCTGGGCTGCTAAGTACGGTCAGGAGCCCGTGCATCTGAACCTATGATATAAGACATTATAGCACAAAAGAAAGGTATGCGTCAGTACTTTGAATGTATTGGTATTCTAGTGAGGTAAGGCTAAATGGATGGGTTCATATATATGAACAATAACTGACTGAATAATATGAATATAACTGAATGAGAGTACATGAATATCTGAAACTGCTGTAAATACTGATTATGCAATTCTATGCACATAACTACATATGTTGTAACTGAGATCACATTAACACTGGATAATGAGTTTTGAAAACTAAATGACTGGTATCTGAGTTTACTGATACTGTATTACCATTAACTGGGTGACTGTTTCTGACAATCCTGATTTTGTAGAATTAAACTAAGTTCTATACTGAGCTGGGTGATTGTGTCTGACAGTCCTAGTTCTGTAGAACTGAACTGAATTCTATACTGAGCCACGTGACTATGTCTGACAGTCCTAGTTCTATAGAATTAAACTGAGTTCTATACTGAGACTGAAACTAAAAATGTGGGAGGTAATCATCTAACCGACAAGCCTTTCTCTGAACTGATTGGGGTCCAACCTATAACACTAGTTGAAAGTGTGTCAGTACCATGCCACGGGTAAAGACAAGTTGTTGAGTCACCCTCATCTGGTCGGTGCTCTGAATGAGAATAATGGTAACCACAACTAGAAGGTAAGACACCTCATCAACCCTCGACTTATAGGTTGATGTCTCAATCTACACTGGCTATATAGTTCTGGAACGCAAGGACTGCTTCTAAGGATCATACCCTCTACTGGCAGGTGAGCCCCCATCCCTGGGTTAACTCGGTGCTGAATTCTACTCCTAACTGAATGGACACTGAACCAATTTCTAAACTATACGAGGCTAGGCTGAACTGTTACTGATCATGCTGTCTAACTGAACTGGATTGAGATCACTAAGTTCTGTTAACTGACTGAATATACTGAGTTCTGTAATTGACTGAGTACTACTGTATGTGACATCACTGAGGCTATTCTAAAACTACTGTAAATCTAGGTACAACTAGTCACTTTATCACTTTATCACTTTGTCACAATCTTAAAAACATGATAACTAGTCACTTTATCACAGTTCATTCGTTGAGGCATTTTATCAAGCACTTGCATGGTATAAACTTGTATGCATGCTAACATGATATGATTGCACTACTCAACTCACATGAACATTTTATCAAACACTTGGGGGCATAGTTTTTGCATATAATACTAGTCAACATGCAAGCATTCTGACAACAATCCCAACTCACAAATTCAAAGGGTTTTTAACATAAGTTCACATAACCCTACACATATGTTAATTACTTCACATCAATCTCGTAATAAATTATGGATTAAAACCCAAATAACATCATAATCATGAATACAATAAAATTCAACATTGAATTCATGAAAGCAATCAATTTGTAGTTTTAAAAGAGGTTCTTGAACTCCAAGGGTGGAAGAAAACCCTTGGATGAATACCTGACATACCTTGATTGTTACTTCTCTGATAGTTGTGGTGAATTTCTTGGGACATGGATCTTGAATTTGATGGCTTAGGGTTTGTACTTGAGTAATTTTGAGAGAGAATAAGGGATTTTGCCTTTAGAGTAGGTTAATCTCGTGTTTTTGGGGTTGATTAAGGATGAGAAAATGACCCAAATACCCCTCTAAAAGATAGTTTTAATGACTGAAAATGTGCTAGGTGACATGTAGAACGATGCACCGCCACATCAATAGGGTCAATCAATGGCTGATGCGACGCATCGAGATCGCGTTGTCTTAGTGAAATTTGCACTAAAAGCTGGGAAAATATCTATCAACGCGATGCATCGAGATCACATCGATCCACTGTTTTGGACTCCCAAACATGTTCCAAACGAGGCTAAAAAAATTTGAAACTCACCCGAAGTGACCTATTGGCACACCTGATCATGATTTAATCCAAGGATCGACATTTCAAGGTCATAAGAGTCATAAAATAAGATTGCCGAATTATAAAGGCTAAAATAATTCTAAGTATGAACACTTAGCTAAAATTTCTAAGTCTGGGACCTCTTTTCATGCTCTAAGGGACTGAGTTAAGCTAGAATTTTTAAGGGTATTATAATATCTCCCTCTTTGTAAATATTAATCCTCGAATGAGACTGAATAAACTAAGGATACTGTAGACTGAGTTTACATACCGGACATGCATAACTGAAGCATGATTCATGACTAAAACTACTGGTATATTGGGTTTTCATACTGAACATGCATAATTAAAACATGACAGATTTTTGATGACATGACACATGACTAAGCTGTTTCATAAAGGTATGCATGATATGAGAATGCTATGCAACTGAACCAATACAGAGTTGTAAAGGTAATCTGAGCATGGAATTGATTGTATTTAAGGAAAACTGTTACATTGAGCTGAGTCTGAGTTTGTGTAGAAAAGAGGTAAGGATACTTGGTCCGTATATCTACTTCTTCTTCCCAAGCAGCTCCCTCAATGGATTAATTCCGCCAAAGAACTTTGACTAGAGGAACTTCTTTGTTGCTCAGTCTGCTAATCTGATGATCAAGAATTTCAACTGGAACTTCCTCATAAGAGAGACTATTCTGAAAATTTATACCTTCTATAGGGAATACAACTACTGGGTCACCTATGCATTTCTTAAGCAAGGAAACATGAAACACTGGGTGTACTGAAGCTAAGTCGAGGGTAACTCAAGCTCGTATGCTATCTTTTTGAAACAGCTAAGAATTTGGTAAGGACCGACATATCGGGGACTGAGTTTCCCCTCCTTGAGAAACCTCTTCACTTCCTTCATAGAAGAGATTTTCAAATACACATAATCACCAATCTCAAACTCAAGATCCTTTCTTTGCATATCTGCATACGATTTCTGTCGGCTCTGAGCTATCTCAAGCCTTTCCCTGATCAACTGAACTTTTTCCAAGGTATAAAATACTAAGTCAGGCCCTACCATTGTGGCTTCACCTACTTCAAACCAACCAATGGGAGATCTACATCTCCTCCTATAAAGTACCTCAAACGTAGCTATTTGAATACTGGAATGATTACTATTATTATATGCGAACTCAATCAAGGGAAAGTGGTCATCCCAACTACCCTTAAAGTCAATAACACACGCTTTTAAAATATCTTCTAAAGTATAAATGGTCCTTTTTACTTGACCATCTGTTTGAGGGTGGAAGGCTATACTGAGGTGAACTTGGTTACCAAGACCTTTTTGGAAGGCTTTCCAGAATTGAGAGGTGAACTACGTACCTCTATCTGAAATGATGGACAACTAAACTCTGTGAAATATGACCAACTCTCTAACATAGAGTTTGGCATATTCCTCGAATGAATAAGAGGTATGAACTTATAAGAAGTGAGCTAATTTGGTCATCCTATCCATAATGACCCAAATCAAATCATGCTGGCAATGAGTACGGGGCAAACCTGTCACAAACTCTATGTTCACTTCCTCCCATTTCCAAGTGGGAATACTGAACTCTTGCATAGATCCACTAGGATTTTGATGCTCGATATTAACATATTGACATATCTAGCACTTAACTACAAACTCTGTAATGTCTCTCTTCATCCCACTCTACCAATATACCTCTCACAAATCGTGGTACATCTTAGTCGCCCCTGAGTAAATCGAGTAGCATGCACCATCCACTTTTTTAAGAATCCTATGCCTTACGCCATCCACACATGGCACACAAAGTCTACCCTAATAGCATAATATACCATCTCCCCCTTGGGAGAAAACCTCAACTTTCTTATTTCTAACTGACTCTTTCAGTTTAACTTAACTAGGATCTCTGTCCTGCTTTTCTTCACTTTGAAAGCCAGAGATGATTTTGAACTATTCTGCACCCATACGCTACCCTCTACTGAATCGACTAAGAAAAAACCTAGTTGGGAAAACTGATGAACTTCCTGAACTAACTTCTTCTTGCCATCCTCCATGTGAGCAACACTACCCATAGAAATCCTACTGAGATCATCAGCCACTACATTGGCTTTGCCCGAATGATATAAAACACTTATGTTATAGTCTTTTAACAACTCTAGCCAATAGTCTTTTAACAACTCTAGCCACCTCCTCTGACGCAGATTCAAATCTTTCTGAGAAAATACATACTGTAGGCTTTTATGGTCTGTGAACATATTAAAATGAACCCCATACAAATAGTTCCTGTAAATCTTTAAGGAAAATACTACAACTGCTAATGCAAGGCCATGAGTGAGGTAATTCTTCACATAGGGCTTAAGCTATCTAGAGGCATAGGCTATGACCTTACCTCTCTGCATCAAAACATAATCCAAACCAACTCTAGAAGTATCACAATACACAACAAAACCGTTTGAATCATCTGGTAAAGTCAAAACTGGGGTTGTAGTGAGTCGAGTCTTTTAACTCCTAAAAACTCTTCTAACAAGAATCTGACTACTAGATTTGACTTTCTTTTGAGTCAATTTGGACATGGGGGATGTAATGGACAAAAATCCTTCAAAAAACTATCAGTAATAGCTAGCCAAACCTAAGCAACTCCTAATATCTGATGGAGAGATAGGCCTGGGCCAATTTTTTACTGCTTCAGTTTTTTGAGAATCAACTCAAATGCCATCACCAAAAACTATATGACCGACAAAGCTACTGACCTTAGCCAAAATTAGCACTTGCTGAATTTGGCAAGCAACGAATATGTTCTAAGGGTCTATAACACTATTCTGAGATGGTCTGGATGATCATGTTTACTGTGGGAGTAGACAAGAATGTTATCAATAAAGACTGTGACGAATATGTCCTAGTACTGCTTGAACACACAGTTCATCAAGTCTATGAAAGATGCTGGGGCATTAGTAAGAATAAATGACATGACTGAGAATTCGAAGTGACTATACCGAGTTTTGAAAGCTATTTTCGGAATGTCACATTCTCTGAAACTGAGCTGATGATAGCCTGATCTGAGGTCTATCTTAGAAAAGTAACTGGCACCCTAAAGTTGGTCAAATAAGTCATTGATTCTGGGAAGTGGGTACTTGTTATTGACTGTGACTTTATTTAGCTGACGGTAGTCTATACATATTCTAAGAGAACCGTCTGTCTTACACACGAATAGAACTGGTGCACCCAAGGGGATACGCTGGGTCTGATGAATCCCTTATCTAGGAGATCCTTCAATTGTTCTTTTAATTCATTAAGTTTTGTCGGGGACATTCTATATGGAAGAATAGAGATGGGTTGAGTAGTTAGAAGAAGGTTAATTTCAAAGTCAATTTCCCTTTCGGGAGGAACCCCGAGAAGATATTTGGGAAAAATATTTGAAAATTCACATGCCACTGATACTGACTGAAGATTAGGGGTCTCTGAACTAGAGTCTTGAACTCGAACAAGATGATAGACACACCATTTGGATATCATTTTCCTCGCTCTAAGGTAAGAAACAAGCTAAACTTTAAGTGTTGAAGTACTACCTATCCATTCAAGGACAGGTCCATTTGGGAACTAAAAGTGGATAACTCTATTTCTACCGTCCACTGAACCATAACATGAATAAAGATAGTCCATGCTGAGAATGATGTCAAAATTTGTCATCTTTAATTCTACTAAGTCTGTTGAAGCAACTTTTTGAGATACCATAATCGGATAGTTCCTATATACCCGCGAGGCTATGATAGATTTACCCACTGGGGTAGAGACTGATAAAGGCTCTGCTAGAGTTTTGGGGCTGACTCCGAAGTCAATAGCTATATAAGGAGTTATAAAGGACAAAGAAGCTTCTGGATCTATCAAAGCATAAACATTTAAATGATAAATTTTTAACGTTCCAGTGACCACATCAGGAGAACTTTCCTAATCCTATCGTGACTGGAGTGCAAAAATCCTATTTGGGCGTTGCCCACTGGTGGCACTGGAAGCGGCACCCTGCTGATTCGGGTGATCGGACTGAGTTGAAGGGCGATTATACTAACCTTGAGAACCTAAATGAGGACAATCTATGACTCTATGGCCTGGCTTGTCACACCCAAAACACACATCGCTTCCAGCTCTGCAGACACCCTGATGGTTTCTGCCACATTTCTGGCAAAGAGGATTTGTTTAGGCACTGCTAACACTACCCTGAGGTTTAGGGACTAACGCTCTTTCTTTATTACTATCTCTGAATTTCGGCACTGGAGCACTGGCTGAGGACAAAGCTAGAATGGAATATTTTGGGAGAAACCAAAAATGATTTCCACCCTCTAACTTAGGCTGAGTGAAGTAGAAGATACTTATTCTAGACCTCCTGTTCTCCCTCTCCTTCTTCTTATTCTTAGCCTCCTCCATCTGTTAAGACGGTCCATAATCCTGGATATTTCCATCTCCTTAATTAGCATTACGGTGCTACACTCCTTGACCACACTATTAGACACACCCGACACAAACTTACTCATCTTAGATCTACTATCTGCTACCGCTTGAGGAGCATATCTAGCTAAGTGAGTAAACTTGAGAGAATACTCCTTCACTGTTATGTTGCCCTGCTTCAGATTAATAAACTCCAAAACCTTCGCTTCCCTCAAATCCAGTGGGAAGAACCTATCTAGAAAAGAAGTGGAAAACTTCTCCCATTCTATGGGCCCTACATCTGCGGCCCTCTCTGCCTTCCATTGCTTGAACTATGAGTGAGACATATCTTGCAACTGATATACGGCCAAGTCAACACTCTCACTAGCAGTCACCCCCATAATATCTGTGACTTTCTGCACCTAATCAAGGAATTTTTGTAGATCCTCATCTAACTTAGACCCTGTAAATGATAGAGGATTCATTCGAGTGAAGTCCCAAATTCTCGCTGCAGCAGTATTGGCCACTGCGTTAGCCTGGACAACAGCTAGACGTTCATTCTAGGCTACCATAGAATGAGCTAGAGTTATGAAAACTACTCTTAATTCTGCATGGGAAACATGCTCATCTAGGGGATCTAGCTGGAGAGGCGGAGGTGCTAGCTGGTTTCCCGTTCTTCTTCCGCTAGTTCTATTTGGAGGCATATTCTATAAATAGAAGGGAAACTTGAATTAGACAGAGAGTTTAACTTAAGCTCATGATCACTCACATGATATGACTACAGAAATAAGGGAAACTTTTCCTAAAATGTCTCATAGCCACTTATTCATAAGTGTGGTGCACTACACACCCATGCACAAGACTCTACTAGATGCGACTTTCAGACTTCCTAGGACTCTGTTGAACCTTAGGCTCAGATACCAAGTTTGTAACACCATGAGTATGCACTTAAGACGTCACATGATGCTCATAATCCTGAAGGACTATAAGCTAACCCATGGCTGGTACCTACTGCAATCACTGAATAGTAACACCGTAATAATGCAAAAATAAGGATGAATCTACCATAAGGTTCATAACTAAGAAACAAATACTGAATACTGATAGTTTAAATATTGATCATCTGTCTGAAATAATCTAGTCTAAAAGCCTCTAACTATTTGAATACGGAGTTGATAGGACAAGTCCCCAATTAAATCTGGCTACTAAATATATTGAATACTGAAATACTGAAATAATAAATCTATACTTGAACTATGAGGACACACCACTAAATATTTTACTGATAATCTAGGCTGCTAAGTATGGTCAGGCGCCCGTGTGTCTAAACCTATGATATAAGACAACATAGAGCAAAAGAAAGGTATGCGTCAGTACTTTGAATGTACTAGTATGCTATGTGAGGTAAGTCTGAATGTATGGGTTCATATGTATGAACAATAACTGACTGAATAATATGAATATAACTTAATGAGAGTACATAAATATCTGAAACTACTATAAATACTGATTATGCAATGCTATGCACATAACTATGTATACTGTAATTGAGATCGCATTAACACTAGATAATGAGTTCTAAAAACTGAATGACTGCTACCTGAATTTATTGATACTATATTACCGTTAACTGGGTGACTATTTCTGATAGTCCTTATTCTGTAGAACTGAATTGAGTTCTATACTGAGCTGGGTGACTGTGTTTGACAGTCCTGGTTTTGTAGAACTGAACTAAGTTCTATACTGAGATAGATAACTGTGTCTGACAATCCTAGTTTTGTTGAATTGAACTGAGTTCTATACTAACACTGAAACTGTGGGAGGTAATCATCTAAGCGACATGCCTCTCTCTGAACTGATTGTGGTCCAAATTATAACCCTAGTTGGAAGGGTGTCAGTACCGTGCCACGGGTAAAGACAAGTTGCTGAGTCACCCTCATTTGGTAGGTGCTCTGAATGAGAACGATGGTACCTTCAACTGGAAGGTAAGAAACCTCATCAACCTTCGACTAGCAGGTTGATGTCTCAAACTACGTTGGCTACATATTTCTGGAATGCAAGGACTACTTCTAAGGATCACACCCTCTACTGGCAGGTAATCCCCTATCCTTAGGTTCACTCAGTGCTGAATCTTACTCATAACTGAATAGACACTGAACTAATTTCTAAACTGTACTAGGATAGATTGAATTGTTACTGATCATGCTATCTAACTGAACTGGACTGAGTTTACTAAGTTTTTTTAACTGACTGAGTATACTGAGTTTTGTAACTGATTAAGTACTACTGTATGTGACATCACTGATACTATTCAAAAAATACTATAAATCTAGGTAAATAGATAGATTATCGCGTATTAGATACCCCCAGGACTCGATAGCATAGATAGTAAAAACATAACACAATCTTGAAAATATGATAACTAGTCACTTTATCACAGTTCATTCGTTGAGGCATTTTATCAAGCACTTGAATGGTATAAACTTGTATACATGCTAACATGATATGATTGCACTAATCAACTCACATGAACATTTTATCAAACACTAAGGGGGCATAGTTTATGCACATAATACTATTCAACATGCAAGTATCATGATCACAATCCCAACTCACAAATTCAAAGGGCTTTTAACATAAGTTCACATAACCCTACACATATGTTAATTACTTCACATGAATCTTGTAACAAATTATGGATTAAAAATCAAATAACATCATAATCATGAATACAATCAAATTCAATATAGTATTCATAAAAGCAATCAATTTATAGTTTTGAAAGAGGTTCTTGATCTCCAAAGATGGACGAAAACCCTTGGATGAACACCTGACATACCTTGATTATTACTTCTCTAAAATTTATGGTTAATTTTTTGGGACTTGGATCTTGAATTTGATGGCTTAGGGTTTGTTCTTGAGTAATTTTAAGAGAGAATAAGGGATTTTTCTTTTAAATAGGTTAATCATATGTTTTTGGGGATTATTAAGGGTGGAAAAATAACCCAAATACCCCTCTGGATGCTGAGTTTTAATGACTGAGAATGTGCCTAGTAACGCACAAACCAACACGCTGTGTTGATAGGGTTGACGCAATGGCCGACACTGTCACACCTCAAATCCTATTAGAGAAGATAGGCACCCGTAGCCGTAAAGGCTCGAGAGAACCAATCCATAAACTTGTAATGAAGGGCAAAACTATATGGTACCTTAAACTATATACAACACTTGGCCGTTATGTTAGTTTTGCAGATTTATGTTAGTTTATTTAGCCTTTGAGATTGTTACTTTGGTAGTCATAACATTATGGTACCTTAAAACAATAATCAACCAATAAGAGCATGTAAATGGGCACTTAATGCAACAAAAATAAGGTAGGGAGTTGTTGGCACACAAATTAAGTATTTAGGAGCTAAAAATACACATGGGTCTTATTTGAGTAAACAAAGAACTTTTGAATTTTTCTAGAGAAAATAGATGTGCTGGTTAATTAATAAGCATGTATTGAGGTGTTTTAACACGTAAGAGAGTGGGAATAAGGTCATTGGCTACATGGATTGTAATGTGCTGCTATTATGTATCACTTGTTATAGGATAACCTTAGAAGCTTACTTGATGGAACAAATGTCCGATTTTATGCCAAAGGGTGCAAAATAGAGTATGCCTTACATACCTAGTTATATAACTCCGACACTAATCCAACTTGCCTTCCCACCTTTTATATTACTTATCTATAATATAATATATGGTAAACTAGTAGTAGCAATCAATCAACACATTTGGGCTACTTAACTTCACCAAAATAGTAATCGGGTAGTAAGCACTTAATCTATCAATTAAGGGTATTATTTTAACCCTTTTATCCTCCAATTACACCCACATACCATACATGTTCATCAAAGATTCACCGAAACCACCTGATCATCATTACACCTTCCAAACAATACGCAAAATAGATTGGGCAGTATACACATGCAATAATTAGTTTGGTGGTGTACTGCCACACCTTTATTTTATATTTCAATTCAAACTAGTCACACCTTTCTCCAACATTAACCTGGAAGCCCATAACATATACATACAAAACAATCCACAAAAAAGTCCCAAATCCCTTTTATTGTAGCAATCAATTATTGAACTCATCATCCATTGAGTTCTCAATAACAAAACATCCATAATTCTTTCTTAAATTCATACATAGAGAGAAAAAATAGGCAGTCACCTTACCTTAATTCTACAACTTATTCTTTTAATTTGAACTTCTCAAGAACTTCAACTTTTACTTTCCGTCACACTTTAAACCAAAGAAGAAAAGAAATCTCAGTAACAAAGAAAAAGTGAACAAGTAGCTTGTTCCATAATCTACCATATATTAATAATTAATCACTTATATCATGTAGCTTGTTCCATAATCTACCATATATTAATAATTAATCACTTATATCATGTTTTCCTAATCTTCCTTGAGATAATTAAGATAAACCATAAGTGTTTTCACTAACCTTAGCTTGTAAAGGTTGAGGCTTCTTCAAGAACCCTAGAAAAGAAAATAGGGTTGGTCCTTGTTGTTTAAAAGAAAGTAGAGAGAATTTGTGAAGTAACCCATTTTTTGTGACTTAAGAATGAGGAAAAATGACCAGCAATGTGGCCTTATAAAGTCCCTAATTTTGGCAATCCACTTATCTAATTTTTGACAACAAATTTCATCAAATTGTTCCAAGTAGGTGATGCACCTACTTAAGGAGTTCAAGCAGCTCAAAATGTCAAAGTAGGAGATGCACCTACTTGCTTAATTTCTTAGTTTGGCTCGATTATATTTGGGCCTTGGAAGATTTGAGCATTGGGCCTTTTCTCCATTTTTCTTCTTCTTTTACTTAATTTGGTCCCAAACAAGTATACTAATAAAGGCCCAAATATGATTCATCGACTTGGTCCATTAACTTGGCTCATATAACCCAAGTAGGTGACTCACCTACTAGTTAATTAAGTATATAAAGCACCTCAATATTTCATTCCATTTTCAGCTCCTAATTACCTTAATCTAACTTACAACTTGTACACACCCGGTCACTTTAAACTTTAGATTCAAATACTGACTTACAATTCCAAGTTAAATAGTTGTATCGATGTTAAATTGATCGTGTCATATAAAAAGATATGGGTAGCATCTAAAATTCCATCTACACCATTAATATTCGCATAACAAATCTCATCCATTTACTACTACAAAGATATACCAAGTTACATATAAATAGAAAAAGTACATGCAACGTACGGGGTGTCACATCCTCCCCTCCTTAGAAACATTCATCCTCGAATGTTAGCATAACTATCCAACCAAAAAAAGTTTAAGCCTAAGTTAACTATCCCTATTATCACATAGTACTTATATATTATACTTACTTGTTATTGCTCCATTTAAGCACCTTGGACTTTTTCTTCATATTTGAACTAATGGGGGTACTTAGATTTCATCGCTTTTTCGGCTACCCATGTTATCTCCCCTACTTGTTGGTTTCTCTAAAGCACTTTTACAGAAGCTATTTCCTTATTCCTCAACTTCTTAACTTGTCGATATAGAATATTAATAGGTATTTATTCATAGGTGAGATTTTCCTTAACTTGTACATCTTCAGTAGGAGTAATATGAGATGGATCTCCAATGCACTTTCAAAGCATTGGGATTTGAAATACTGGATAAACTGTTGAGAGCTCTTAGGGTAGCTCTAATTCATATGTGACTTGTCTAAACCTCCAAGTAATCTTATATGGGCCTATATAACGTGGAATTAGTTTTTCTTTCTTACCAAATCTCATAACCCCCTTTATTGGTGACACCTTTAAAAATACCCAATCACCTATGGCAAACTCTATCCCTCTTCTTCTAACATCTGCGTATGACTTGTGTTGACTTTGGGATGTCTCTAGCCATTGTTGAATCACTTTAACCTTTGCCATAGCTTGATGAACAAGATCTGGCCCAAACAAGGCAGTTTCACCCACTTCAAATCATCCGATTAGTGATCTACACTTTCTCCCATACAAAGCTTCATATAGGGCCATTTTGATACTTGAATGATAGCTATTATTGTAGGCGAACTCGATGAAAGGCAAATGATCATCCCAACTACCTTTAAAGTTCAATACACAAGCTCGTAGTATATCTTCAAGTGTTTGAATGGTACGTTCCACTTGTCCATCTATCTGAGGGTGGAGAGTTGTACTTAAATTAACTTGTATTCCCAAATTTCTCTTAAAAGACTTCCAAAAATTTGTAGTAAATTAAGTTTCCCTATCTGATATAATAGATACTGGTACTCCGTGTAATTGAACTATCTCTTTGATATACAATTTGGCATAATTTTCAACTGTATAAGTGTTCCTAATTGGTAGGAAGTGTGCTTATTTGGTAAGCCTATCAACTATCACCCATATGGAATCAAACTTTTATGATTTACGAGGCAAACCAGTAACAAAATCCATGTTGATCATGTCTTACTTCCAGATTAGAAGATCTATACATTGCATATAACACTCGGGCTTTTGGTGCTCTACTTTAAATCTTTGACAATTTGGACATTCATCTACAAATTCTACAATGTTCTTCTTCATTTCACCCCACCAATACATTACTTTAAAATCATGATACATTTTAGTTGACCCTTGGTGGATGGAATACCTTGAATGATGTGCCTCTATTATAATCCTCTTTCTTATCCCATCTACATTAGGCACACATAATCTGTTTTGGCACCAAAGTGCTTCTTGCGTTAGCTCAAATGACTTTCTCATACTACATTGTATATTATCCTTAAGTTGTAATAGTATGGGATCTGCATATTGCTTCTCTTTCACTTCAACTACTAATGAAGATTCTGCCGTATTATGCACAATAAACCCTTCATTTGGAGTTTCATAAAGGCGAACCCCAAATTGTCTAGTTGGTACAGATCTTTAGTCATTTCTTGTCTTTCTATAGACGGTTCCATAGTCTTCCGACTTAACACATCTACTACCATATTTGCTTTCTCCGAATGATATAAGATATCAATGTCATAGTCTTTTAATAGCTCAAGCCATATTCGTTGCATCAAATTTAGGTCCTTCTGATTTAAGATATATTTCAAAATCTTGTAGTCAATATATATGTCAACATGAATCCTATACAAGTAGTGACGCCATATCTTTAAGGCAAATATAACCGCTGCTAGCTCCAGATCATGCGTTGGATAATTTTTCTCATGTGGCCGTAATTGTCTTGAGGCATATGCTATCACTTTACCATGATGCATGAATACACATCCTAAACCAATTCTTAAAGAATCATAATACACTGCATACCCTTCTGTGCCTTCTGGAAGTACCAATACAGGTGTAGAAGTCAACTTATTCTTCAGATCTTGGAAACTCCTTTCACATGCATCATTCCATTGAAAATTGGAAGCTTTGTGTGTTAGCTTTGTTAAAGGTGCAAAAATTAAAAAAAAACCTTCAATGAACCTCCTATAATAACCTGCCAACCCAAGGAAACTACGAACCTCCGTAGGTGTTATAGGTCTTGGCAAGTTCTTCATGGCTTGTATCTTTTGAGTATTAACCATTATCCCTCATCAGATACAATATGACCAAAAAAAGCCACAGATGTTAACAAAAACTCACATTTAGAGAAATTTTCATATAGCTTATGATCACAAAGAATCTGTAACACCGGTCGTAAGTGACTGGCATGGTCCTCCTTTGATCTCGCATAAATCAGAATATCATCTATAAAAACTATCAGAAACACATCCATGAATGGATTGAACACCCTATTCATCAAATCCATAAAAGCTGCAGGGGCATTAGTTAGCCCAAATGACATGATTAGAAACTCGTAATGACCGTATCGTGTTCCAAAAGTTATCTTGGGTATGTCCTTCTCTTTGACCCTCAGTTGGTGGTGACTTGACCTCAAATCAATCTTTGAAAAACACTTGGCGCCTTGCAACTAGTCGAATAAGTCATCAATTCTCGGAAAGGGATATTTGTTCTTAGTAGTCACATTATTCATTTGTTGGTAGTCAATACACATTCTCAATGAGCTATCTTTCTTACGCACAAATAACATTGGTGCGACCCAGGGGGACATACTAGGCCTTATGAATCCTTTTTCTAGAAAGTCTTTCAATTGCTCTTTTAACTCCCGTAATTCTGTTGGGGCCATTCTATATGGAGGAATTGAGATTGGTTGAGTACCTGGAATTAGCTCAATGACAAAATTCACTTCTCATTCTGGTGGCAAACCTGGAACATGTTCAGGAAATTCATTTACCACTGGAATAGTTTGAAGAGGTGGTGGCTCCACATCTTTATCCTTCACTCTAACTAGATTATATATGTAACCCTTGGAAATCATCCTTTTAGCCTTAAAATATGAAATAAATTTACCTTTTGGCAAATCAATGTTAACCCTCCATTCAAGGGCTTCCTCACTTGGAAAATGGAAATACACCATCTTAGTTTGGCAATCTACTGTGGCATAACAAGAGCCAACAAATCCATACCCATTATAGCATCAAAATCTACCATTTCTAAATCAACCAGGTCAGCCATTGTATCCCGACCACAAATAGTTGTTATACAATTCCGATACACTTTCCTAGCTATAATAGATTTACCGACCAGTGTAGACACTTCAAATGGCTTAACTAGCAATTCTAGTGTCCTTTTGAACTTTCCAGAAACCAGTGGATTGACATATGATAAAGTAGAACCCAGATCAATTAATACATATACATTATGTGAAAATATGGACAATGTACCAATAACCACATCTAGAGAAGCTTCTAAATTTTGTCTGTCTGCTAGAGCATATATACGATTCTGAACTCCACTATAGCTAGCTACTCTTTTTCACCTTTACCACGACCTATAGGCTGTACACCCCAACCTAAAGAAGGCACCAATGATAATGATGCAACGGATGATCCAGTAGGTCATTCCATACCACCCATACCTTTTTGTGGCCATTCTCTTATGATATGCCTTGACGTACCACACCAAAAACAAGCATTTGTTCTAAACCAACATGCAGCTAAATGAAGCTTTCCACATTGTTTACATAGCTGCCGAGAAGGCCTTAATTGGCTCATACTCCCTTGCTCTTGATACCCCGATGTTTGTGGACTTTGACTCTCACTTCTTTGCCCAAACTGGTTGCCTTTGGACCCTTGAATCTATGGTGGAGTACTAGCTGTAGGATAAAAAGATAATGGCCTAGAAGTTTTATTAGAAAATCGAGGCCTAAACTCACCTTGGGATGCCATGAACTGCCTCGTAGATCTGGCCCTCTTGGAATACCCTCTTTCCAATTCTTGTGTTCTTCTTTGCCTCTGATCCTTCATTTTTTATGCAAAAGCTTGTATCCTTGCTATGTCCATGTCTTTGTTCAAAGCAATAATAGTACAATATCTAACCAAATATGGATTTAATCTATCCATATATTGATGAATGCTATCATCCATAGTAGCTACTACATTAGGAGCATACCTAGCCAAAGAGTTAAACCGGAGGCGGTACTCCCTCACGCTCATATTTCCTTGGTGAAGATTTAGAAACTGATCTGCATAGGACTATCGAATCTCAAACAAAAGGTAATGATCAAGAAATGCCTCTTTAAACTCTTTACAAGTAGCTGAAGGTGCATTGATACCCCTAGATCATTTCCAGTCTTCATACCAAAATATAGCCTCCCCTTTGAGTCTATATGCTGCTAGCTACACTGTCTCCTTATCTAATACATGCATGACATCTAGAGCCCTTTGGATTTGATCAATAAATTCCTATGGGTCTTCTTTAATATCTGATCAATTGAACCTGGGAGGATCCAATTTAAGAAAATCCTGTGTCCGTAGGCTAGCTGCCCTATCTGCACCACTAGAACCTGTGGTTGGAATAGCTTGTCCTTGAGATTGCCGAGCAACTATATGAGCCAATAATTGCACCACATTCTTTAGATCTTGATCAGTAGCATTAAAAGGTGGTTCTGAGGATGCAGTTCTTCTCCTCCTTAGTTCTTCTGGTGATGGAGGAGTAGAAGAAGTTTGTGATACAAACTCTGCTTGAGCCTCACTTGGTTAGCTTGTCTAAGTGGTGACTTGCTTGTCCCTTATCCAGCAGCTACGTCTACTCACTTACCTATATTATTACTTCTTCTTTTAACCGGCATCTTTACTATAATGAGAAAGAAACATGTTTAGTGGTTAAATATGACTTCAACAACGACTTGGGCTTTATTTCACGATCTAAGATATGAAGAAAAAATAACCCCTAAATTCCCATAGAGTCTTGTTTATAGATGTGGTGCAAAACGTACCCATAAGTAAGACTCTACATAGACACGACTTTGTAGACTCCCAAGGACGATCTGCTTTGATACCACATTTGTCACGCCTTAATCCTATTGGGGTGGACAGGCACCCATAGCTATAAAGACTCGAGAGAACCAATCCATAACCTTGTACTTCTTATGCATGTAACTATGACAACCAAAGGTTTTGATAAACATGATATTATGCATCGATGAGAATAACTACGTAGTCAAGAACAAAATTATATATACAACACTTGGCCATTGGGGCCACCACATCTAAAAGACAAGAGACTACCAAGTTTAACTTTACATCAGTCTACAAAGCCTCTAAAAGATACATAGACTAAGTAAGAGTCGGGACAAACCCCCGCCCTACTCTTGACTACTGCACAATACCAAAATATTTGGAACAGACTCGGAAAGCCCCAAATCAACCTGGAGCTCACCGGTAGTCACTGAATAACCTGTGCTCGTATTAGCAAGGTGTATTAGCTGAAGCACCTATGCATGCAACATGAACTACAGGTCCCCCGTGAGGGATGTAAGTACGAAGATATGTACTAAATATGTAAGGCTGAAGGTAACAACACATGATAAAAGAGCATAATAGAAATTAGATACAAGTGTATAAGTAGTACTAGTAAACCACCTTTATATACTTGAGGGACGACGTACATTACATTCTTTTTTTCATTTTTACCTTTCTTACCTTATAATTTTTGTAAGGCATATAATGCATATGACCAGCTGATCAGTGGTAAATAGATAAATTGGGATCGACCTATGATAGGCTTAAGCCCCTGAGCTGTCACCCACATAAAAACTTTGGGATCAACCCATGCTAGGATTATGCCCCTGAGCTGCCACCCATATATAAAGGTATCGAGATCGGGCCATGCTAGTCTTATGCCCATAAGCTGCCACTCGTTTTATAGATTTATGTTTCTTAGTTTATTTAGCCTTTGAGATTGTGACTTTGGTGGTTATAACATTATGGTACCTTGAAATAACAATCTACCAATAAGAGACATGTAAATGGGAACTTAATACAACAATAATGAGGTAGGGAATTGTTGGCACACAAATAAAGTATTTAGGAGCTGAAAATGCACATGGGTCTTATTTGAGTAAACAGAGAACTTCTGAAATTTTCTAGTGAAAATAGATGAGCATGTTAAATAATAAGCATGTATTGAGGTATTTTAACACATTAGAGAATGGTAACAAGGTCATTGGCTACATGGAATACAATGTTCTACTATTATGTATCACTTGTTATAGGATAACCTTGGAAGCTTACTTGATGGAACAAATGTACGGTTTCATGCCAAAGAGTGCAAAATAGAGTATCCCTTACATACCTGGTTATAAAACTCTGAAACTAAACCAACTTGACTTCCTACCTTTTAGATTACTTATCTATAATATAATATATGGTAAACTAGTATTAGCAACCAATCAACACATTTGGGCTACTTAACTTCACCAAAATATTAACTGGGCAGTAAGCACTTAATCTATCAGTTAAGGGTGTTATTTTAACCCTTTAATCCTCTAATTACAACCATATACCATACATGTTCTTATAAGATTCACCGAAACAGCCTCAGTTTTATTACACCTTCTAAACAATACATAAAACAGATTAGGCAGTTACATATGCAATAATTAGTTCGGTGGTGTACCGTCACACCTTTCTTTTATATTTTAATTCAAACTAGTCACACCTTTCTCCAACATTAACTTGGCTTCCCATAACATATACATACAAAACAATGCACAAAAAAGTCCCAAATCCCTTTTATTGTAGCAATCAATTATTGAACTCATTATCCCTTGAGTTCTCAATAACAACACATCCATAATTCTTTCTTAAATTCATACATAAGGAGAACAAAATGGGCAGTCACCTTACCTTAATTCTGTAAATTGTTCTCTTAATTTGAATTTCTCAAGAACTTCAACTTTAACTTTCCTTCACACTTTAAACCAAAGAAGAAAAGAAATCTCTTAATAACAAAGAAAAAGTGAACAAGTAGTTTGTTCCATAATCTGCCATTAATTAATAATTAATCACTTATATCATGTTTTCCTAATCTTTCTTGAGATAATTAGGATAACCATAAGTGTTTTCACTTACCTTGGCTTGTAAAGGTTGGGGTTTCTTCAAGAACCCTAGAAAGGAAAATAGGGTTGCTCCTTGTTGTTTAAAAGAAAGTAGAGAAAATTTGTGAAGTAACCCTTTTTTGTGACTTAAGAATGAGGAAAAATGACCAGCAATGTGGCCTTATAAAGTCCCTAATTTTGGCCTTCCACTTAGCTAATTTTGGACCACAAATTTAATCAAATTGGTCCAAGTAGGTGATGGACCTACTTAAGGAGTTCAAGCAGCTCAAAATGTCAAAGTAGGTGATGCACCTACTTGTTTAATTCCTTAGCTGGGATCAATTATAATTGGGCCTGGGTAGATTTGAGTATTGGGCCTTTTCTCCATTTTCCTTCTTCTTTTACTTAATTTGGGCCCAAACAAGTATACTAATAATGGCCCAAATCTGATTCATGGAGTTGGACCATTAACTTTTCTCATATAACCCAAGTAGGTGACTCACCTACTAGCTTAATTAAGTCAAGCAAGAACCTGACTATTTCATTCCATTTCCAGCTCCTAATCACCTTTATATAACTTACAATGTACCTGGTCACTTTAAACTTTAGATTCAAATACCGACTTACAATTCCAAGTTAAATAGTTGTATCGATGTTAACTTGATCGTGTCACATAAAAAGGTAAAGACAACGTCTAGAATTCTATCTTCACCATTAATAATCTCCTAACAAATCTCTTCCATTACCTACCTCAAGGCTATACCAAGTTACATATAAATAGAAAAAGTACATGCAACGTATGGGATGTCACATCCTCCCCTCCTTAGAAACATTCATCCTTGAATGTTAGCATAATTATCCAACCAAAATAAGCTCAAGCCTAAGTTAAATATCCCTATTATCACATAGTACTTATATATTATACTTACTTGTTATTGTTCCAATTCAGCGTCTTGGACTTTTTCTTCGTATTTTAACAAATGGGGGTACTTAGATTTCATCATTTTTCGGCTACCCATGTTATCTCCCCTGCTTGTTGGTTTCTCTAAAGCACTTTTACAGAAGCTATTTCCTTATTCCTCAACTTTTTAACTTGTCGATCTAGAATAACAATAGGTATTTATTCATAGGTGAGATTTTCAATAACCTGTACATCTTCAGTGGGAGTAATATGAGATGGATATTCGATGCACTTTCGAAGCATTGAGACATGAAATACTGGATGAACTGTTGAGAGCTCTTGGGGTAGCTGTAATTCATATGTGTCTTGGACAAATCTCTAAGTAATCTTATATGGGCCTATATGACGTTGAATTAGTTTTCATTTCTTACCAAATCTCATAACCCCCTTTATTGGTGACACCTTTAAGAATACCCAATCTCCTATAGCAAACTTTAGCCCGCTTATTCTAACATCTGTGTATGATTTGTGTCTACTTTCGGATGTCTTTAGCAGTTGTTGGATCACTTTAATCTTTTCCATAGCTTGATGAACAAGATCTGTCCCAAATAAGGCAGTTTCACACACTTCAAACCATCTAATTAGTGATCTACACTTTCTCCCATACAAAGCTTCATATAGTGCCATTTTGATACTTGAATGATATCTATTGATGTAGGAGAACTCGATGAGAGGTAAATGATTATACCAATTACCTTTAAAGTCCAATACACAAGCTCGTATCATATCTTCAAGTGTTTGAATGGTACGTTGCGCTTGTCCATCTGTCTGAGGGTGGAGAGCTGTACTTAAATTAACTTGTGTTCCCAAATTTCTAAAAAATACTTCCAAAAACTTTTAGTAAATTGAGCTCCCCTATCTGATATAATTAATACTGGTACTCTGTGTAATCGAACTATCTCTTTGATATACAATTTGGCATAATCTTCAACTGTGTAAGTGTTCGTAACCGGTAGGAAGTATGCTGATTTGGTAAGCCTATCAATTATCACCCATATGGAATCAAACTTTCAAGATGTATGAGGCAAACCAGTAATGAAATCTATGTTGATCATGTCCCACTTCCAGATTGGAAGATATATACATTGCATACAAACCCCGGGCTCCTGGTGCTCTACTTTAACTCTTTGATAATTTGGACATTCATCTACAAATTCTGCAATGTTCTTCTTCATTTCACCCCATCAATACATTCCTTTAAAATCATGATACATTTTAATTGACCCTTGGTGGATGGAATACCTTGAATGATGTGCCTCTATCATAATCCTCTTTCTTAGCCAATCTACATTAGGCACACATAATCTGTTTTGGCACCAAAGTGCTTCTTGCGTTAGCTCAAATGACTTTCTCATACTACATTGTATATTATCCTTAAGTTGTAATAGTATGGGATATGCATATTGCTTCTCTTTTACTTCAACTACTAATGAAGATTCTGTCGTATTATGCACAATAAACCCTTCATTTAGAGTTTCATAAAGGCGAACCCCAAATTGTCTAGTTGGTATAGATCTTTAGTCATTCCTTGTCTTTCTATAGACGGTTCCATATTCTTCCGACTTAACACATCTACTACCATATTTGCTTTCTTCGAATGATATAAGATATCAATGTCATAGTCTTTTAATAGCTCAAGCCATCCTCGTTGCGTCAAATTTAGGTCCTTCTGATTAAAGATATATTGCAAACTCTTGTAGTCAGTATATATGTCAACATGAATCCTATACAAGTAGTGACGCCATATCTTTAAGGCAAATATAACTGCTGCTAGCTCCAGATCATGCGTTGGATAATTTTTCTCATGTGGCCACAATTGTCTTGAGGCATATGCTATCACTTTACCATGCTGCATCAACACACATCCTAAACCAATTCTTGAAGTATCAGAATACACTACATACCCTTCAGCGCCTTCTGGAAGTACTAATACAGGTGTAGAAGTCAACTTATTCTACAGATCTTGGAAACTCCTTTCACATGCATCATTCCATTGAAACTTGGAAGCTTTGTGTGTCAGCTTTGTTAAAGGTGCAAAAATTGAAGAAAACCCTTCAATGAACCTCTTATAATAACCTGCCAACCTAAGGAAACTACGAACCTCTGTAGGCGTTATAAGTCTTGGACAGTTCTTCACGGCTTCTGTCTTTTGAGTATCAATCATTATCCCTTTATCCGATATAATATGACCCAAAAATGCCACATATTTTAACCATAACTCACATTTGGAGAACTTTTCATATAGCTTACGATCACAAAAAATTTGTAACACTTGTCGTAAGTGATTGGCATGGTCCTCCTTTGATCTAAAATAAACCAGAATATCATCTATAAAAACTATCACAAACATATCCAAGAATGGCTTAAACACCCTATTCATTAATCCATAAAAGCTGCAGGGGCATTAGTTAGCCCAAAGGATAAGACTAGAAACTCGTAATGACCGTATCGTGTTCGAAAAGCTGTCTTGGGTATGTCCTTCTCTTTGACCCTCACTTGGTGGTAACCTGACCTCAAATCAATCTTTGAAAAACACTTGGCGCCTTGCAACTAGTTGAATAAGTCATCAATTCTTCGAAGGGGATATTTGTTCTTAATAGTTGCCTTAGTCAGTTGTTGGTAGTCAATACACATTCTCAATGAGCCATCTTTCTTATACACCAATAACACTGGTGCGCTCCAGGGGGTCATACTAGGCTTTATGAATCCTTTTTCTAGAAAGTCTTTCAATTGCTCTTTTAACTCCCGAAATTCTGTCGGGGCCATTCTATATGGAGGAATTGAGATTGGTTGAGTACCTGGAATTACATCAATACCAAACTTCACTTCTTGTTTTGGTGGCAAACCTGAAAGATCTTGGGAAATTCATTTACCACTAGAATAGTTTGAAGAGGTGGTGGCTCCGCATCTGTATCCTTCACTCTAACTATATGATATATGTTACCTTTGGAAATCATCCTTGTAGCCTTAAAATATGAAATAAATTTAACTCTTGGCGCATCAATGTTACCTCTCCATTCAAGGGCTTCCTCTCTTGGAAAATGGGAATACACCATCTTAGTTCGACAATCTACTATGGCATAACAAGAAGCCAACCAATCTATACCCATTATAGCATCAAAATCTACCATTTCTAACTCAACCAGGTTAGCTATTGTATCCCGACCACAAATAGTTGTCATACAATTTTGATACACTCTTCTAGATATAATATTTTTACCGACCAGTGTAGACACTTCAAATGGCTTAACTAGAATTTCTAGTGTCCTTTTGAACTTTCCAGCAACCAATGGAGTGACATATGGTAAAGTAGAAACCGGATCAATTAATACATATACATTATGTGAAAATATGGACAATGTACCTATAATCACATCTGGAGAAGCCTCTAAATTTTGTCGATCTGCTAGAGCATATATAAGATTCTGAACTCCACTAGATCTAGCTACTCCTTTTGCACCTCTACCATAACCTATAGTTTGTACACCCCTACCTAAAGGAGCCATCAATGATGATGATTCAACGGTTGATCCAGTAGGTCATGCCATACCACCCATGCCTCTTTGTGGCCATTCTCTCATCATATTTCCTGACGTACCACACCAAAAGTAAGCATTTGTCCTAAACCAACATGTAGCTAAATGAATCTTTCCACATTTTTTACATGGATAGTGATAAGGACTTAATTGGCTCATAATCCCTTGCTCTTGATACCCCGCTGTTTGTGAACTCTGACTCTCACGTTTTTGCCCAAACTATTTGCCTTTGGACCCTTGAAACTGTGGTAGAGCACTAGCTGTAGGATAAGAAGATAATGGCCTAGGAGGTTTATTAGAAAATCAAGGCCTAAACTCACCTTGGGATGCCATAAACTACCCCGTAGATCTGGCCCTCTTGAAAGACCCTCTTTCCAATTCTTGTGTTCTTCTTTGCCTTTGATCCTTCATTTTCTGTGCAAAAGCTTGTATCCTTGCTTTGTCCATGTCTTTGTTCAAAGCAGCAATAGTACAATCTCTAACCAAATATGGATCTAATCTATCCACATATCAATGAGTTTTATCATCCATAGTAGCTAAAACATTAGGAGCATACCTAGCCAAAGAGTTAAATCGGAGGTTGTACTCCCTCATGCTCATATTTCCTTGGCAAAGATTTAGGAACTATTTTGCACAGGACTGTCGAATCTCAAATAGAAGTTAATGATCAAGAAATACCTCTTTAAACTATTTCCAAGTAGATGAAGGTGCATCGATACCCCTAGATCATTTCCAGTCTTCATACAAAAATATTGCTTCCCCTTTGAATCTATATATTGCCAGCTACATTGTATCCGTATCTGATACATGCATGACATCCAGATCCCTTTGGATTTGATCAATAAAGTCCTGTAGGTCTTTATTAAGATCTGATTAGTTGAACGTGAGAGGATCCAATTTAAGAAAATTCTGTGTCCGTAGGCTAGCTGCCCTATTTGCACCACTAGAACATGTCGTTGGAATAGCTTGTCCTTGAGCTTTCCTAGAAACTATATGAGCCAATAATTGTACCGAATTCCTTAGATCTTGGTCAGTAGCATTAATAGGTGGTTCTGAGGATGCAGTTCTTCTCCTCTTTAGTTCTTCTGGAGATGGAGGAGTAGAAGAAGTTTGAGATACAAACTCAGCTTGAGCCGCACTTTGATTAGCTTGTCTAAGTAGTGACTTCTTTGTACCTTCTCTGGAAGCTATGTCTACTCACTTACCTGTATTTTGATTTCTTCTTGTAACCGGAATCTTTACTATAATGAGAAAGAAACTGGTTTAGTAGTTAAATATGACTTCACCAATGACTTAGGCTTTATTCATGATCTAAGATGTGAAAAAAAAACCCTAAATGCCTATAGTGTCTTGTTTATAGATGTGGTGCACAACATACCCATAAGCAAGACTCTACATAGACACGACTTTGTAGACTCCCTAGGACGATCTGCTCTGATACCACTTTTGTCACCCCTCAATCGTATTTGGGAGGACAGGGACCCGTAGCAGTAAAGGCCCGAGAGAACCAATCCCAAACCTTATACTTCTCATGCATGTAACTATGACAACCAAAGATTCTGACAATCATGATATTATGCATCGATGAGAATAACTACGTAGTCAAGCATAAAATTATATATACAACACTTGGCCGTTGGGGCCACCACATCTAAAAGACAAGACACTACCATGTTTTACTTTACATCAGTCTACAAAACCTTTAAAAGATACATAGACTTAATTAGGGTCGGGGCAAACCCCCGCCCTACTCTTGACTACTGCACAATACCAAAATATATGGAACAGACTTGAAAAGCCCCAAATCAACCTGGAGCTCACCGATAGTCACTGAATATCATGTGCTCGTATTAGTGAGGTGTATTAGCTGAAGCACCTGTGCCTGCAGTATGAACTACAGGTCCCCTATGAGGGATATTAGTACGAAGATATGTACTGAATATATAAGGCTAAAGGTAACAACACATGATACAAGAGCTCAATAGAAATCAAATACAAGTGTATAAGTAGTACTAGTAGACAACCTTTATATACTTGTGGGACGATGTACATTACATTGTTTTTCATTTTTACCTTTCTTACCTTATAATCTTTGTAAGCCATATAATGCAAATGACCAGCTGATCAGTAGTAAATAGATAAATCGGGATCGGCCTATGCTAGGCTTACGCTCCTGAGCTGCCACCCACATAAAAACATTAGAATCAGCCCATCCTAGGCTTATGACCCTAAGATGCCACCCACATATAAAGGTATCGAGATCGGCCCATTCTAGGCTTATGACCCTGAGATGCCACTCGTTTTACAGATTTATGTTACATAGTTTATTTAGCCTTTGAGGTTGTTACTTTGGTGGTCATAACATTATGGTACCTTGAAATAATATTCTACCGATAAGAGACATGTAAATGGGCACTTAATGCAACAATAATGAGGTAGGGAATTGTTGGCACACAAATGAAGTGCTTAGGAGCTGAAAATACACATGGGACTTATTTGAGTAAACGGAGAACTTCTAAAATTTTCTAGTGAAAATAGATGTGCAGGTTAAATAATAAGCATGTATTGAGGTGTTTTAACACATTAGTAACAAGGTCATTGGCTACATAAAATGTAATGTGCTGTTATTATGTATCACTTGTTATAGAATAACCTTGGAAGCTTACTTGATGGAACAAATGTACGATTTCATGTCAAAGAGTGCAAAATAGAGTATGCCTTACATACCTGGTTATATAACTCCAAAACTAGCCCAACTTGACTTCCCGTCTTTTAGATTACTTATCTATATTAGAATATATGGTAAACTAGTATTACTAACCAATCAACACATTTGGGCTACTTAACTTCACTAAAATAATAACCGGGCAGTAAGCACTTAATCTATCAGTTAGGGTGTTATTTTAACCCTTTTACCCTTCAATTACACCCACATACTATACATGTTCTTATAAGATTCACCGAAATCGCCTCAGCTTCATTAAACCTTCCAAACACTACGCAAAATAGATTGGGCAGTATACATATGCAATAATTAGTTTGGTGGTGTACCGCCACACCTTTCTTTTATATTTCAATTCAAACTAATCACACCTTTCTCCAACATCAACCTGGCAGCCCATAACAAATACATACAAAATAATCCACAAAAAAGTCCCAAGTCCCTTTTATTGTAGCAATCAATTATTGAACTCATCATCCCTTGAGTTCTCAATAACAACACATCCATAATTCTTTCTTAAATTCATACATAAGGAGAACAAATTGGGTTGTCAGCTTACCTTAATTCTGCTACTTATTCTTTTAATTTGAACTTCTCAAGAACTTCAAATTTCACTTTCCTTCACACTTTAAACCAAAGAAGAAAAGAAATTTGTTAATAAACAAAGAAAAAGTGAACAAGTAGCTTGTTCCATAATCTGCCATGAATTAATAATTAATCACTTATATCATGTTTTCCTAATCTTTCTTAAGATAATTAGGATAAACCATAAGTGTTTTCACTTACCTTGGCTTGTAAAGGTTGGGGCTTCTTCAAGAACCCTAGAAAGGAAAATAGGGCTGCTCCTTGTTGTTTAAAAGAAAGTAGAGAGAATTTGTGAAGTAACCTATTTTTTGTTACTTATAAATGAGGAAAAATAACCAGCAATGTGGCCTTATAAAGTCCCTAATTTTGGCCATCCACTTAGCTAATTTTGGACCACAAATTTAATCAAATTGTTCTAAGTAGGTGATGCACCTACTTAAGGAGTTCAAGCAGCTCAAAATGTCAAGGTACGTGATGCACCTACTTGCTTAATTTCTTAGTTGGGCTCAATTATATTTGGGTCTTGGCAGATTTGAGCATTGGGACTTTTCTCCATTTTCCTTCATCTTTTACTTAATTTGGGACCAAACAAGTATACTAATAAAGGCCCAAATCGGATTCATGGACTTGGTCCATTAACTTGGCTCATATAACCCAAGTAGGTTACTCACCTACTAGCTTAATTAAGTCAAGCAAGCAGCTCAATATTTCATTCCATTTCCAACTCCTAATCACCTTAATCTAAGTTACAACTTGTACACACATTGTCACTTTAAACTTTAGATTCAAATACCAACTTACAATTCCAAGCTAAATAGTTGTATTGATGTTAACTTGATCGTGTCATATAAAAAGGTAGGGGTAGTGTCTAGAATTCCATCTACACCATTAATATTCACATAAAAAATCTCATCCATTACCTATCACAAGGCTATACCAAGTTACATATAAATAGAAAAAGTACATACAACGTATGAGATTTCATAGATGCGACACATCGAGACCGCATCGGCTCACTAAAATTTGCACTAGGAGATGGAAAAATATCTATCGATGCGATAGGTGATGCGACATGTCAAAATCTCATCGATCCACTATTTGGACTCCAAAACATGTTTTAAATGAGGTCCAATGTAACACCCCGCATTTTGGGCTACAACGTAAATCATTATTTCTATGAGTAAAGGTTCCAAAAGACATAGATACAATGTGAATTTAGTGTGTTAATCAATTATATAGAGTGGGAATCTAGTTGATCATAAATTAAGATCATAGAGGTCCCTTAACTCAAGGACAAGTTGAAAGTCTTCCTATCGATTGGTTTTGGTGAGCGTTTAAACTTGTGTCAACTTCAATCGACCATAAATTTTTGTATATAATGAATTAGAGGTACTACTATATATCAAATGAAAGGTCCTTGAATCCTGTTTCCAACACCACTAGTTTTGCCTTAATCCAATATCAGGGTAAAAGGTTATGCCCGTTTTATAGTAAGGTATCAGGCTGCCTAAGGAGCAACGCCTGGGCCGATGGACTATCGGGCCCGTGATGGTCCATCACGGGGCCCTTCACCCCAAAAACAGTGACTCAGTCACTTTAAATGCAGAAATAGTTCTAGGGACGGTTCGTCGGACCATCCGTCGTCCATCCTGAAGATCAAAATATGATTTTTTTTAAATGGTTGTTTTGGTATTTTTCCTCTTCAGAAAACCTCCCCAATGTATTTAATTACACCCTAACACATTATTAATCAATTCCCATCAGTTACAACATCAAAAACTTCCTTCTTCACTCTCAAAAATCAAGATCAAACTAGGGTTTCTTTCAAGAACAAGAAAGCAAGAAATAAATTTTTAAGTCCAAAATTTTCATGGACCCAGTCAAGAATTCAAGTTCTATTCTTTAATTACGTAATATAAGGTAAGTTGGGTTTTTTCTAAACTACATGGGCTAGTAGAAACACTTTGATTGTGGTTTAAAATTTAGAAATCATGATTCTACAAAAAGGTTGTGAGATTTATGTCTATAATTATGCATTGTGAACTCTTTAATGGTATTATAGCTTTGGTCTTGAGGCCTCCCCATCAAAATTGAACTTCTACTTATATATATATATATATATATATATATATATATATATATAAATCCATCCACTTGATGAGTCTAAATGTTGAATTGAGAGCATCAATTATTGTAAATCCCTCTCTTGTTTAAAGATTTGTTTTTGTGAGCCATGATTTATTTGAATGTATTTTGTGAAGCATGATACAAATGCCTTTATGGTTTTTAAGTCTTGATTTTGGTTTTGTAATGAAGAGCGGGTATTGTGTTTGGTGTTAATGGTTAAAGATGTTTATTAAGAAACTTTGATTTGTCATAAATTTTATGGCCACCACATGTGTGTTGAAAAGCTGAAACCAATGACTTTTTCATAATTTGAAAAATGCTTTGAAGTATAAATCTTCTTGAATTGTTGAAAGTATGGTGGTCCAAGTTTTATATTTTGAAGGAGAATACTATAATATGATATTGAATGGCTCAGATGTGACTTGCAAGTCATGGTGTGATGGCACCAAAATAGATAATGCCATAACAGACTCAAAATAGAATAGAAATCAGATTTCACTCAGTTTATAGATTTTGAATTTAGAAAGATATATGTTTAGAAAAGGTTAAAAATGGACACAAAGAGATGTTAGGTGGTTACCCAAAGAAGGCACTAGTTTAGATAACTCATTGCCCGAAACTGTGTTTTACCGATACGAGTTATTTTGTCCCCTGGAAGGATTATACGATGTACTAGTACCCTGTGGCATATCAGAGATAGAGACTCCAACCCTTGTGGAAAACTTGGGTTGGGGGTTTGGCTGCCGAATTAAGGGTAGATTCCATATAGTCCGTGGAATTTTAGAGTTGTAGGGTAGACCACTTAGCATAGAAGTAAAACAAAGAGTGTGTCATGGAGTCCATATAATTGCTCAGAGTCTTTTAAATATGCCCATGTGTTTTTCATATATCATATGTAAACTATTTACAAATTGCTCTCACTTATATTGTATAAAAATTCATTATTTTGGAATTACTATGCATACCAGTACAATCGTATTGACCCCCTATATTTTAGGGTCTGAGGCTCAGTATAGAGGTCCTACTAAGCCATAGATTATTCAGACAGAAGTGAAGTGTGCAGTTGGTGAGCCTTCTTTATTTCGGAAGGCCCATTTTCTTTCAGTCATTTGTTATTTATTTTGGTTTAGGTCCACTAGGGCCTTATCCCAGATTTAGATAGTTTTTTATGTCGTATGGAGTAGAGATTTTGCAGACTAGAAAGATGTTGTCTAGAAGTTGATAAATTTATTTTCGTATTATTAAACAGTTTTTCAGAATATGACCATGATTCTATTTATTTTATTTACACATCTTTTCTTTATTATTAAAGTATTGTACATGATTACCAATTGTATAAGAGCATCTAGATATCTATGGTTTGGGAAGCTCATCACGGCCAGAGTCCCAGCTCGGGTCGTGACATCCAAAAAATCCAAAACTCACCCGAAGTGACCTATTGACACACCTGATCATGATTCAATCCAAGGATCGACATTTCAAGGTCATAAGGGTTATAAATTAAGATTGCCAAATTATGAAGGATAAAATAATTCTAAGTATAAACACTTAGCTGACATTTCTAAGTCTGGGACCTCTTTTCATGCTCTAAGGGACTGAGTTAAGCTAGGATTTTTCGGGGTGTTATAATAATTTGTCACTACTTTTATATTTTTGAAAGGTTAACTGGTTTATAATGTCTGGTGTAGATTGTTTTTAAGAACATTGAGCGAACATGAAAGGAGATTTCATCCTTTCAGATATCTAAGAAGGTTGTACTTGGAGGTGGAAGTCATAAAGAAGATTTTGTTGATATTGATGATGATTTTTAGGATCTACCACTTTAATTGTAACACCTCGAGTCTGTACCCCAGGTGCTACATGGTGCTAGCGACCCCAAAGGACCACCAGCTAACCCATGACTGGTACCTGCTATAAGAACTGAATAATAATAACACTGCAATAATGATATTACTAAAATGAATGAGGAAGGTAGACTAAAATTGCCATAAGGTTCATTACTAAAAATACATACTAAAAACTGAATACTAAAATATCTGCCTGAAATACTCTAGTCTGAAAGCCTCTAACTATTTGAATTATGGAGTTGATGGGACAAGGCCCCAACTAACTCCGACTACTAAATACTGAAAACACTAAAAATAATACTCTATCCTCGAACTATGAGGACTCACCACTAAGTTTGCTGCTGAATGGCCGGGCTGCTAAGTACGGGCAGGAGCCTGTGCGTCTGAACCTATGATATAAGACATCATAGTGCAAATAAAAGTATGCATTAGTACTTTAAATATACTGATATGCTAAGTGAGGTAGGCTGATATGCATGGGTTCATAAGCATGAACAATAACTGGATGAGTAACATGAACATAACTGAATGAGAGTACATGCATGAATACATAAATTGTAACTGAGGTTATGATAACACTGGATACTGAGTTCTGAATTACTGATTAACTAATATCTAAGCTTACTGGTATAGTATCACTAACAACTGAATGATTGTATTTGATATTCTTGATTCTGTAGAACTATTCTGATTTCTATACTGAGCTGGGTGAATGTATCTAAAAATCATAAATATGTAGAACTAATCTGAGTTCTATACTGAGCTGGGTGAATGTATCTGACAATCATAAATATGTAGAACTTATCTAAGTTCTATACTGAGTGGGGTGACTGTATCTGATAGTCATGAATTTGTAGAACTGAACTGAGTTCTATACTGAGACTAAAACTAAAACTGAAACTGAAACTAAAACTGAAACTATAGAAGGTAATCATATGATTGACATGCCCAAAATTTGTACTGATGGGGTCCAACCTATGACCCCAGTTAGAAGGGTTCTAATACCATGCCACGGGTACTAACACTGGAAAGACCAGGATGCCAAGCCTAACTGACGGGTGACACCTGGGCGGAGTCAAGCCTAATCTGACGGGTGGCCCCTGGGAGGTAGTCAAGCCTAGTCTGATGGTTGACTCCTCATCCAACGCTGGCTGCACAGTTCTGGAGTATAGGGATTGCTACTAATAGCTCTCCCTATTTTATGGGGAAGCCGTCATCCCTGATCTCGCTCGATGCTGAATCCTACTCCCAACTGAATAGACACTGAACTAATTCTTAGACTACACTAGACTTGATTTAGCTATTACTGATCATGCTATCTAACTGAACTGAGTTCACTGGGTTCCATTGATTAACAAAATACTACTAAGTTCTATTAACTAACTAAGTTTACTGAGGTCTGAACTGAATACTGAATGGATACTGTGACTAACTACTGAGTACTACTGTTCATGACACTACTGAGATGGTTCTGTAACTACTGTAGCTCTAGTTAAGCAGCTAAATTTTTGGGTATTGAATACCCCCAGGACTCAGTAGCATGAAAATTAAAGCATAGAGTAAACTTGAAAAGCATAACACTGTGCACTTGTTCATAACTCATCCACAGAGACATTTAATGAAACACTTGTAAGGTATAGGTTTACACATATACTAGCATGTCATGAGTTTTTCCTATTTAATTCACATGAGCATTTTAACAAATGCTTGGGGTGCACCACTATGCATATAATACTAAACAACATATAGGCATCATAACATCAATTCCTGAATTCCCAAATTCAATGGCTTTAACATGAATTCACATGATACTACACACATGATAATCAGTTCCACATGAAACTTGTGATAATCCATGAATTAGAAACCCAATTAACATTATAATCATGAATACACTTAAATCCAATCATGAAAATCATGAAATTAATTTACTTGAAGTTTAAAAGAGTTTCTTGATCTCCAAGGGTGGAAGGAACCCTTGGATGAATACTTCACATACCTGGATACTTGAATTAACGAAGGTTGATGGTGAGTTCTTGAATCTTAAATTTGAAATTAGATCTTCTAGGATTTTTGTTCTTGAGTAATTTGAGAGAGAATGAGTGTAATTTGCTTATGGAGGGCTGAATTTCATATTTTTGGGGATGAATAGATATGAAAAAATGATTCAAATACCCCTAAGGACGCGGAATTTTAATGACTGAAAGCTGACCTAGTGGCGCGCAGCCTAACGCACCGCATTGATGGGGTTGACGTGATGGTCGATGCATCGCGTCAAGTCCATGTTGGTTCACTAGAATTTACACTGGGAGCTAAGGAAAAATATTGACCGACGTGATGGGTGATACGACGCGTCGATACACTATTTTAGATTCTCAAATGTGGTTCAAACGAAGTCCAAAAAATTTAAAACTCACCCAAAGTAACCTACTGACATTTCTGATCATGAATCAATCCAAATATTAAAATTTTAAGGTCATACGGGTTGTGAAATAAAGTTGTCAACTTACGAATGCTAAAATAATACTAAGTCTGAATACTAAGCTAAAATTTTCTAAGTCTGGGACCCCTTAACAAACTTTAAAGAACTGGATTAAGCTTAGGATTTTTTGGGGTCTTACATCAACATAAGCTTTCAATCACCAAAAAAAAATTATCAAGGCGATTCTTCAAATTTACCTGCCAAAAAAAGGTTGAAGAAACAACTAAAAGGTGAAGATGAGCATACACCAAGAAGGACTACTCTAACCCATGCTGAAAAGATGTCTTTTATGAAGACACCAATTTTCAAGCCGATCCAATCAAAAAAAAAATTTAGCTTCAAACACAAAATACATTCCAGTTCATTCACCTGCTCTGTCTTCTTTCAATTGTGAAGACGAAGATGTTGTTGTTTGTTAGAAAGTTTTTGAAAAGTTTTGTGATGAGGTAATTTGTGTTTAAGACTTGGGTATATTTTTTTCATGTCTGATTGTTTTTATTTGAAATTAGGCATGACAAGAGTTGAATGCCATTCGAAACATATTATCAACAATGTGTGATCAGTTAATGAATGCAATAAATGAGAATAAGGTACAAAAATTCTCCTTTTAAAGGAATAATTATTAAATACATTTTCTATGTTATATACATATACATCATATGTATTTATGTTTGAATAAATACATATTGAGTATGCCGTGTCTTTAGACAGTTTAAATATGTATTTATCAAATACTTATATGTATAATCACATATACATATGTAGTGTCATTTCTACTTGTTAGTTTACTATTGATAATGTTATGTATTTATATTTTTTCAATGTGAAGAAACAATATAAAGACAAAGAATGTGACAAGGCTCAAATTCATAAAGATGATAAGTATACATCACCCAATCAATTAACTCCAACATTTGTGCTGATTTTGATAAGAATTTTGAAGGCACATTGATAAGTAAATTTGTGTACATTCATATGCAATTTACTTTTATTATACATTTGAAATTAGCTTCACATATAAGAATTATAAATGTGGTCACTGAATCAATGAAATAAATACATATACAACATATATATATATATATATATATATATATATATATATATATATTGTATTTGAATATATACATATTCAGTATGCTGTTTTTTATTCTACATTGTTAATATGTATTTTCTTAAATGATAATATGTATAAGTATATATACATATACAAATGATAATATGCACAATAATTTTTATTTAAAAGAATTTTTGGATAAAATATATTTGTTGAGTTAAATATATATAAAACATATCTATTATGTTTTTGAATAAATACATATGTAGGATGAATTGGCTTTTGTACCATTTTAATATGCATTCTTTCAAATGATAAATTGTATAATCAGATATACATATGTAGTACCAACCTAACTAGTTATTTTACTATTAATCTTCATACGTATTCTTTTTTAATCCGGATGAAAAGGATAAGGGCAATGAATTTGTCAAGCCACAAATGGATGAAGCTGATAAGGATACTTCACCCCATCAATCCACTCCAATGTTTGTTCATGATTTTGATAAGAATTCTGAAGGCACATTGATAAGTAAACATGTTGATTTCATACAACCCAATTTGGTTGAACGCACATTAGTAATAAATATTGATGTTATTTAATATGTGTAAACATGTTGTATAGAACAAAAAACCTGATTGATGAAAGTGTTGTGAAGCATAAATATAAGATTCACAATTCACATTTTCAGATGAGGTTCTTAGAAGCATTAATCTTGAATTCATACAACTCAATTTGAGAGTTCAAGATGAGCCAAAGGTATGCTCCATTCGTGTATATTCTGTGTTTGCAGCACTAACTTTAAGTACCAATTTCACGGAGTTGTATAATAAGGATAACGATGTTGCTTTGGTAAATAGTTGAATTTTATTTTTTTGATGTATATTAATATAGTTGAATATTAATATTTTCAATGTTTGATTGTTTCTTTTATGAAAGGACAAAACTGATACCTGTGTGCATGAAGCAAGAGATGTCTGTGATTCACTGGTATGCGGAATATATTTATAGTGTATTTTAGTTCTTAACAAATATTTATGTTATTTAATATGTTTAAACATGTTGTACAAAACAAAAAACTGATTGATGAAGCACAAATATCAGATTCATAATTCAAATTTTCAGATGAGGTGCTTAGAAGCATTAATTTATAATATTGAAGACACTACGATCACCAATAAGTTCTTGGTGTGGCTTTTAGTTGACCTTCTTAAATATCATGCGAAGAGGTATTTAGGTTAAAACTTAATTATATTGTTCATTTAATTTTTCTGTTCATTATTAAGCATTATGTTTAATCAATAAATAGAAGAAGCAAAGAGGAACATTATAAGAAGAACAAGTCCAACATACGAGTTATGAATTTTGGAATTCTATTAGTTGAAGACAAGAATTGTTTCTACATTATGGGTACTCCTGGTAAGCCATAGTCAGACAAGGTGAGTTACATATTTATATTATAATTACTTATAACGATCTATTTTCAATATGTATTTTAGTATATACATATGCAGTATATTATATGGTTAGATACATATGTATATGAGTACATACATATGTAGTGTTAGAGATTCAATGTTTAGTTTTGGTCAGTTACTTTTACAAATCTTATTTTTTTGATGCAGCGAATTGATGTTTGCCTTTACTACTTGAGAAAGAAATCCAAGTATGATCCCAATAGCTCATATAAGTTTATCATAGTTGACTGCAACTTCATGAATATTGTAAGTAGTATGTTATTTGTGTATGCGATTGATGATCCAACCCTTAATTCTGGTGAAAAGAAATACCATTTGAATGAGTACATAAGTGGATTTTACATGCATGCTACTGTGTAATGGCTTAAATTTGATCATATCTTCATTCCTATCAGCATAAAGTCCAAACATCATTAGGTTATTGTTGTTCTGTCTTTCAACGATAGATGCATATATGTATATGATTTATTATCATCTGTTGATCATGATGTTGCGGGCTTGCTTAAGTTGAAAAGTTAGTTGAGGTTATACCTTTATGTCTTGTGGCATGCAAATTCTATGAGAAGCAGGGTCTTTATATTGACAATCATTCAAATTACAAATTTAATGATAAAACGAATCTAGTTGATATTTCCATTGTGAAAAAATTGCCTCAACAGCCAAGTGGCAGCTTGTAAGTATTGAATATATATATATATATTACTTGTTTATATATATTTTATAAAAATATTTATTAATTCATGTATATGCAGGGATTGTGATTTATATATGATGACATATGCTGAGTGTCTTATTTTTGGTGGATGTGTTCCAAATGTTAACTTTGATCTAGATCTTTTTCACATGATATATGATTCAATGTTGTGGCATTATGGTATGAGGAAAAAAAGAAGAGAAAGCATAAAGTGATGATGAAGCACCAAGGAGGCCTCCTAGGGAAATTGGGATAAAAGAAGATACTGAAGTTCATGATATTTGACGTTTATTTTGAATTGGCTGTATTTGACAACAGTTAACTTTGTGTGGACTAACATTTTATTGAATATTTTTTTAGGTTTCATATGTTTCTTTAATGTGCAAAAGCAATATTTTCTTATGTTTATTTGATGTGATATTTAGTTTTTTGATGTTTATACTATAATATTAATTTTTTTGTGGTTAGTTTATGTTACTGTTATGCATATGTCGTTATGAGTACAAAATATATGTATTTTTCATATATGCATTTGTATTTTTCATTTTATGCATATGTATTTCGAGAAATGCACAAGTATTTTGAGTAATGCATGTATTTTTTTCAAGATCTGAATATGTATTTATGCATAATGCATATGTATTTATTATTAACGCATATATATTTATTCGTAATGCACACATATATATATGAATATTGCATATGTATTTATGCTTAATGAATATGTATATATGTATTTAAGCAGACATCCATATGTATTTAAGCAGATATGCATATGTATTTAAGAAGATATGCATATGTATTTATTTTTCATTTTATGCATATGTATTTTGTGTAATGCACAAGTATTTTTGAGTAATGCATGTATTTTTTTCAAGTTCTGCAAATGTATTTATCCATATGTATATATTATTAATGCACATGTATTTATGCTTAATGCATATGTATATATGAATATTGCATATGTTTTTTTCAAGTCTGAATATATATTTTCTGTTATGGATATATTTATATACCTTTGTCTGAATATGTATTTATCTGGCTAAGTATAAATACATGTAGTTGTCCAGTTTAATACATATGTTTTTACCAGTTATAAATATGTATTTAAGCAAATATGAATATGTATTTATGAATAATGCATTCTTATGTATGAATAATGCATAATTTTTTAAAAAAAATATATTAATGTTTTGATTACGTAATCGATATATCTTTATATGTATTTTTTTTTAATTTTTTTATTATTTATATAAAAGTATATTAACTTATTATTAGTTTTTATAGATGGACATAGGTACTTAAAAGATTCTAATATGTATTTTTCAGATTAGAAATTTGGTATGTGTAGCTTAAAATTTCTTAGGTATAAATCAATGATGTTATATGTAGTAATTGTATAATATATTTATACCGAATTCAGTTAAACGAGTTCACAAAAAATACAATAATTTAACTATAAAAAATTCAATAACATCAAACATTTTTATCAAAATTTAAAATCATATATATTTTGCTCAATGAAAAAATTCAGCAATTGTTTATTGACTAAATACATCAACAAACTTATCATTTGTTGTATTTCCTGCATGAACGCCTATTGTGACCTTTAAAAATCCATATGAACTACAACAACTTTTTTTTTCTTTCCAAAAATATCTCGTCCGGATTTTCCACGATCCTTCTTTGGAGGTCTTCCAGGGGGCGCTTGTATTTTGGGGGCAGAACTGCCTCCTTCATTATTTTCTATGGAATTACCCAATCATCTTTGTGTGGAAGAGGATAAACTGGAAGATCATATGTTCTCAAGATGGTTTTTTGCTTGTATAGATCATAGAAATATGGCCCCTTCTTAAAATTCTTGCTATCAAGAATTGCACAAGCATGCACATACGGTATCTCATCCAACTGAAATGCATTACAAGAATATTTTTTTCCTTAAGATAAACAATAAAATGTTTCTCCTTGTCGTGGACTGTATAGACATACTTTCATGCAGGTATAACCTGAAATTATTATAACAAAACTAATTTGTAAAATAAAAATCAACTTGGCAGTTATAATAGATACAGTTTAGCAAATGTATTTTTCCAACTCAGCATATGTATATTGCAAGTTTGAATATGTATATTTCTGTCATGCATATGTATTTTATTATAGAATATTTTTTTTTAATTTCTTATTTGTATATGAACATGTAATTCATACAATAAATGAAAATACTATTATATATATAACATGATTACATAAATTTTATCATACCGTCATACATGTACAGTCCGCTTCATTCTGTTGTAGAATTTCTTAAAATTTACCAATAATATTTGTAAAAGTATACAACGCCTCCTGACTATTTTCACAGTTCCATCTACCAAACATCAATCTAACTTTCTCTAGAAAATTATATATTGATAGTTCTCTAGACGATACCAGTGCAATATTAATTGACTCAGCAATGTTTAATGTCAGAGTCCATCCCCTATGAACTGATGCATATGACCTAGCACACTTATCATATCCCACCAATTCAAAGTAATTCTTCAATCTAACATCAACTGCCTCTACTTTCTCCATTAACTTGTGAAATTCAGTCTTTGAATATAATTTTTCCATGGTATATAAGATCTCCGATAATGCATCATGTGACTTTCTACAAAAAAATTCATATTTTCCCAAAGATGCCACATACATGCTTAATGTGGTACATCATTGTACACATCACCAACAACTTTTATGATGCTTGCATTATGATTAGGGACTACACACATATGTTTTCTTGCACCATATGCTTCGTTCAGATTCTCATAGAACCAAGTCCAATATGCATCATTTTCAGAATCAAGTACACCGCAGGTCAAAGGAAATATATGTCTTGCATGTTGAAAAACTACATATAAACATACATGATTTTTTACACATAAAATACTACACGTGTATTGTAATACCCCAACATAGGAAGGAGTCCCACATCGACAAAACATGGGAGGGAATCTAGGTATATAAGTAAAAAGTGTTACTCCATAGTGACACATTTTAAAGCCATGAGGGCCTGGTCCTAGAGTGGACAATATCACTAGTAGGTTGAGGAGTTCAGGGGTAACTCAGGCCTTGATGGTTCAGAATGCCCATTGCATCCAGGGCCTCGGGTCAGGTCTTCACAAGAATGGTATCAGAGTCGCTTCTGTGTCATCCCTATTGATGTGAGCCAAATTTCAAACTGAGTGTAGTCAAATCTCAATAAGGAAGGGAAAACCTCAATCCTGAGTGTAGGAAAATCCCATTCGATGGGGCAAACCTCAGTGAGGACGCTAAGTCTATAAGAGGGTGTATGTAACACCCCAACTTAGGAAGGAGTCCCACATTGGAAAAACACAGGAGGGATGCTAGGTATATAAGTAAGAAATCCTTACTCCATAGTGACGCATTTTAAATCCATGAGGGCCTGAGCTAAGAGCGGATAATATCACCAGTAGGTTGACGAGTTCAGGGGTAACTTAGGCCTTGATAGTTCGGGATGCCCATCGTGGCCAGGGCCTCGGGTTGGGTCATGATAGTTCTAATGGAAGAACACACACCATATAGAATATTAAATATAGATATACCACCCATCAAGGTAGTTTCTAATAATCCACTATCATTTAGCATAGATTAACTCAAGATGAAGTTGTTAAAGTGGTTTCTACTTTTATACAGTCAAAGAAATTAGTTAGCATCAAAGAGGTAAGGTTAAAGTATCATAATGATCCAAAGAAGATGGTCAAAATTACATAATAAAAAGGGTTGAAGAAACATTCATCTCCAAAACCCCCCAAAATACAAAAACCTAAGAAAAAAATAAAAGAAATCAGAGAATCCAGCAAAATTTCAAGTCCCGATGTTGAAAACTCCTGTGAATATGATTTGAAAGAAGATAAGATGGAGAGTTATTTTTATATGTATTTATTAGCTAATGGGTACTAATTTATCTCTCTCTCTCTCTATATATATATATATCTGTATAGGACATATGAATGTATTTATATCTTTGGACATACGTATGAAGTTTACATTTGTATTTTTAATAGTGTTAGGTTTGTATTTGGGTTGTCCTATGTCCTTTTAGAGGGTAACATATGTATCTATTTGTATGTATTTATTAGAAAATGGGTACTCATTTTCATATATATATATATATACAAATCTTTATATATATATATATATATATACATATATATGGAGCATTGCATGTATCTATTTTTAGAGTTGCAACAACTACCATGGTATTAAGTTGCTAAGTCACATGATGAGGATTTTGGAAAGGGTGGTGGAAAAGAGGTTGAGGAAGATTGTTTCTATTTCGGAGAATCAATTTGGATTTATGCTTGGTCGCTTGACGAATGAGATAATTCACCTAGTATGGAGGCTGGTAGAGCAGTATAGAGAGAGGAAGAGGGATTTCCATATGGTGTTTATTGATTTGGAAAAAACGTATGACAAAGTTCCTAGAGAGGTCCTTTGGAGATGTCTAGAGGCGAGGGGGTCCCAGTGGCGTACATCTGATCTATAAAGGACATGTATGAGGGGGGAAGACTTGGGTAAGGACTGTAGGAGGGGATTCAGATCATTTTTTGGTCTTGACAGGGTTACACCAGTGATCGACTCTTAGTCCACTATTATTTGCCATGGTGATGGATGTGTTGACGCAGAGTATCCAAGGAGAAGTGCCTTGGTGTATGCTTTTTGCAGATGATGTAGACTTGATTGACGATTCACGTTGAGGTGTTAATGATAAGTTGGAGGTTTGGAGACAAACCCTGGAATCTAAAGGTTTTAGGTTGAGAAGGACCAAGACCGAATACTTGGAGTGCAAGTTTAGTGATTCGAGGCAAAAGGATGAGGTAGTAGTGAAGTTGGATTCTCAGGTGGTTTGTAAGAGGGATAGTTTTAGGTATCTTGGGTCTATGATTCAGGGGAACGGAGAGATTGATGAGGATGTCTCTCACCGCATTGGGGTAGGTTGGATGAAATAGAGGCTCACCTCGAGAATTTTATGCGATAAGAAGGTTTCTCCCAAGCTTAAAGGAAAATTCTATAGAGTTACGGTCCAGTCGGCAATGCTGTATAGAGTGGAGTGTTAGCCTATTAAGAATTCTCATATCTAAAATTTGAAAGTGGCATAAATGAGGATGTTGCATTGGATGTGTGGATTTTTGAGGGCGGGCAGGATTAGGAATGAGATTATTTGGGAGAAGGTGGGGGTGGCTTCAGTGGAGGATAAGATGCGGGAAGTGAGTTTGAGATGGTTTGGTTATGTGATGAGAATGGGTATGGATACCCCAGTCCGTAGGTGTGAGAGGTTGGACTTGAAGGGTTTCAAGCGGGGTAGGGGTAGAACGAAAAAGTACTAGAGTGGAGTGATTAGATGTGACATAGAGTAGTTACAGCTTACTGAGGATATGACCCTCGATAGAAAGGTATGGAGGAAAAGTATTAAGGTAGAGGGCTAAGGTATGGGGTCGAGTCGTAGTCTATAACTAGGAGGGTTTGGTGTAGCTTGGTTGGTAGTTCAAGGGTTGGGGGAGGGAGGTCCTTGGTTTGTTATTTACTTTATGTTTGTGGATGGCGTATCTCTGTTAGTTTATCTTGTTGCTCACTTCTGATTTTTTTTTTGTAGACGATCCTTTGTCTTGGGCTGGGGGTCTATCTAAAAAATCCTCTCCACTTCTTCGAAGGTAGTGGTATGGACTGCGTACACTTTACCCTCCTCGAACCCCACTATGTGGGAATATACTGGGTTTGTTGTTATTGTTGTATATGTAGATGTATATAGTTGGGGCTTTGAGCTATAGGCGACAAAAGATTTTTAAAATGAAGTGTAGGTGACACAAGTCTTAATAATTGAGTGGGCGTGACAATTAATTTATTAAGGATTAAGAAAGTTGAGAAAATTTCAAAATAACCCATAAGTTTTTAAATTTACACTTTGATCCAAATGTTAGTTAATATAACTGAAAACGAAGGGAAAAAAGGCACGTTTTTCTCTCTTCTCATTCGTTGTTGTTTTCTCTCTCTTTACGATTTTTGTTGTTCATTGTTGCTTCTATTTTATTCATTATCTTCTGATTCATTATCATCATCTTATACTTCATTAGCATCTTCATATTCTTCATGTTGACCATTGTTGTTGTTAGCACAACTGCTGCTCTTTGACCAATTTCTTAGGTTAAATTTTGTTTCTTACATCACTTTTAACTTTGGCATTTACTTTATAGGAAACTTTGGTAAGTAAAATTATGATTTTTAGTTGAATTTTTCATTTGGATAACTGCTAGTGTGCTGTTTTTTCAACATTAGCTAGCACGCGAACATAAATGCAACATAAGAGCTATCTGTTTAAATAGATCAATCATCTACGACACCAAATAAACATTATATTGCAACAGAAGACTCATATGTTAGATTCATGTTAATGGTTCTATAGTGCCCGTAATATGAGTTAGACAAATGGGTATTCTGTTGTAACAGATTAGTAATTTGTTCCAACAGACAATTTATCTATTGGACCAGATAAGTAGTCTATTCCAACAGATAAGTATTCTGTTGCAATAGATAATTTTCTGTTGTAACAGATGAATAATCTGTTTCGAACAATTCAATACAACTCCTGTCACAAACCCAACAGATAACCTATATATTGAAAGCTTGATATTGATACTGGATTCAAATTATTCCTTAATCATAGACATGTTTGTTGAGAAGAAGAAATAGACAGAATGAAAATTAAATAAGAATTAAAACGTCAAAGTGGATCAAACATAAATTTTTTACCAAATAAAAAAATAAAAATACATAGGTAAAAGAAAAAAAAATCTAATTATTATTATCATTGTTATTGTTATTATTATTATTATTATTATTAGTATTATTATTATTATTATTATTATTATTATTATTATTATTGTCAGCTGACCAATCTTCAACCGACAGCAGCAGCGCCTTCCTCAGTTTGCGGATCTCCCGCAGCATCCTTATTCTAACGGCGACCAAATCCCACTGCAGGTCATGAACCTGCGTCTGCAGTTCCCTCGTGGCATCTCGTAAAATAGCGACAGCCCACACTGGATCATCCATATCTAGAACACGCATAAATTGATAAAAAATGCAAAAACAAAAGTAAAGAAAATAATCTGAATGTACAACATATATTTACACAAAAAGCAAGAAAAAAACTTACCAGAGACAGGGAAAAGCTATCAAGTCCTTGAAGAAAAAGTAGTTGAAGGTGTAATATGAAAGACAAGAGCAAGAAATAAATAAAGTGTAGTATAATGAACGAGTAAGGAGGGACCTATTTATAGAGGATTGAATTTGAATGAGTTAGGAAAAAAGGCGCAACTGTTCACCTTCATTTATTAATGACATTTTTTATTACTGTAAAAAGTTATGACTTAATTAAATTAAGCAATATTGTGATAAGTCATGACTTTTCAGCTTATTATTATTAGTTAGTTCTTTCCAAGAACCATTTTTATTGAGTTGTGACAACAGATTCTATATCTGTTACATCATATAACTCATCTGTGACAATAGATATATCATCTATGGCAACAAATAGACAACTTATTGCATCAGATAATCTATCTGTTGCAACTTATAATCTATCTTTTTTTTAAACTATCATCATATCATCAATTCAAATTTTTTAACTTTTTTATTATATAAATTAATAAAATAGATTTAAAAACAGAAATGTTTTCTGTGAAAAGAAATGGCTCCTATTTAATATTAACGTCAGTTATTCAAATGAAATAACCATTTTCTTACTGTTATAAATTGTGTTTAACATTTATTTCCTTATTATTTTTTGTGAAAAGAAATAACTTAATTAAATCAAGCTGGTGAGTTTTTTTAATCATTATGACAAGTCATGACTTTTTAGCTTATTATTATTAATTAGTTCTTAAATTTAAATAAACTTTTTTCTCAATTTAACGATCGAAGACACCTTTTTAATAACCACTTCTTTAACAAAATAATAACAATTTTTATTGAATTATGGCAACAGATTGTATATCTGTTGCATTAGATAACCAATCTGTTGCAACAGATATACCATTTGTTGCAATAATCGGCCATCTGTTTTTGTAGCTTTTTTCATTTTTTTCTAACAGCTGATTCATTAGTCACAACAGATAGAGAATTTGATGCATCAACAATATTGTTTGTTGAATGTGTTTAGACAAAAAATCACAGTCACGACTGTTGACCTTTTTTTTAACGATCATCATATAACTTAATTAATCCAATATTGTGACTTTATTTTATTAAATAACCTTTCTTTTATGGTTATAAATTGTGTTTATCATTTAGTTCCTTATTATTTATTTATGAACTATTTTTCATATTAAATAATCGGAGAATCATGAGTTTTCACCCTCTCAATAACAACAATAACTCTTTGTTATTAATAATCGCCTGTTGCAACATATGATCCATCTGTCACATCAGATTAACCTCTGTTTCTACAAATGCTCAATCCCTACCTCCAACTATCGACATGTTGAGAATAAGGAATAAACAAAATAATAATTAAATATTAAATAAGAATTAAAAATTCAAGGTCGATCAAACATAGATTATTAAATCTCTTAGGTCGATCCGATATAAAAAAGGAAAATACATACGCTAAAAGAAAAAACATAACCTAATTATTTTTACTACTATTATTATTATCATTATTATTAGTAGTATTACTATTATTGTCAACCGGAAAATTTTCATCCGACAGCAGCAGGGCCCTCCTCAGCCTTGCTCCGAAGTCGGTCAAATCCCTCTGGAGTTGATATGAGTGCGATCACGTAGATGGACTCTTGTGGGTGTGTATTGAAGTCGTCCAAGTGTGTGTGCAAGAGAAGTGTAATTAAAGGCTCAAATACACACCAAAAATAGCCCACTCTTGAAGGGCCATTATGGACATTTTACATTCTATATTTTAATACACTATAAATAGAACCTCTTAGGGTTTTAGTCTTAGTTTTGATTGAATATTGAAAGTTGTAACATTGAAACACCCTCTCTTGAGAGAATGGGCTCTTGGCCGAAATATAGTAACTAGGGAAATCAACTTTAGTATGGAATCACTCGTGATGGATTCAAGCTTGGAAATGTTGGATGCTTGGGAGATCGAGGTCACTCTTGTGTCAACGTAGGATTTAGGTTAACCGTTGTGTGTAGCGTTAAGGGTTCAAGAGTATCACATGTTCTTGGGTTCTTAAGATTATACCAACTAAGTTCTAACTATCTATCCCTTTATTTCTTGTAGCCGTGTGTTTGTTATTCTTAATAATATTGTTATTGTTCTTCGTGTTCTTAATTATCATGTTGTTAATCTAGTTTTTTGTCCGCTAAAAATAGGTGTTAATCACCTTATTACATTGTGTTCTTGTTGTAGATCTTGAATCCGAGAGGGGTCACTCAAAGGGTCCTCGGTTCTCTTGAACTTGTGGACTGTTTTGAGTGTTTGTTTCGTGTTTTCATTGTTTTTTCCGTATCATTTGGTATCAAATCCATCATTGATTTTGTTCTAACAAGATCAATCTTGGGCTTGAGACTTGAAAACTACAAAAAAAAACCTGAAAACTGAAATTTCCAGAAAATAACAATCTGTCTGTGTTTGTGTTCTTGGCCAAAATTGTGTTCTTGTTGTGTCTTGGCCGAGATTTGTTTGTTGTATGTCTAGATCTAGTAGTGTTGTTGTTTGTTTTGTTGTTTCTAGTGTTAGTTTTCTTGTCCATTAACACTTTGAGTCTAGATCTAAACTTGAGCTTGAACTTGTTGAAAGTTGTTGTTGTGAACATAAGCTTGGCCAATTGTTGTTGTTCTTTTTGTTATGGATTTGAAGTTGGCTGTGTTGCTGTTGTTGTTATAGCTTGGCCGAAGGTGACCTTGTGGTTGGGTGTTAGACTTGTTGTTGTCGTTCTTGAAACATTGTTGTTGTGTTCTTGTTGTTCTTCACCCTTTCATCTTTTGTTAACACAAGAAAAGTGTAAAAGAAAAGTTGTACTAGTTGTTGGTGAAAGGACTAGTTCACTTTACTCATAGACTTGACATCAACTTTTTTTCAACCATTTTTCCATATTCAAGGAGTCTTTTTTTGTGGAACTAGTACAAGTCAAATCTCACCTTTTGAGTTGAATTTGAAAAGAGTTACAAGACTTGTTCTTTCCCTCCAAATACTAATTGTCTTCCATTCCAAAATTATAAGGAATAAAAATTTCAAGAATGGTGATTAAAACTTGTTAAAATCAAACCAATACATGGCTGCCACATCATCAAGTTACTATTCACGCATCAAATTTTGGCTCAAATTTCAGATTTTCTTAGTTTCTTTTTATTGTTCTGTAGTTCATTTGTTGGTTCGAACACTAATTGACAACCTAGTAATCTCCTACTAGCTTGTAAGTTAGTTTTGTGTCCGTTTGTTCGTGTTTACATTTGTTGTGTACTTTTATCTTTTTGAATTCGTTGTTAGTTCTTGACTCAAGTCCTATAAGATTTTGTTTGAGTTTCAAACAAAAATCCATTCTGGTACAAGAGTAGACTCGACACTCAATCACTCACGAAGTACAAGCTGGCTTTCAACACTTGTGAAACCAAGTGTGAGGTAAAACCGAGAGTGAGAGTGTGGTGAGGCATTTTTTTATCTAACAATTTTGTTTTTTTTCTTTGTTTGTTGTGTCTTTTTGTTAGGTACAATGGCTGCCCATAATTTTAATGCCACATGTGATCGTATCAGTGACAATATTGAAGATATGAAATGGCACATTGAAATTATACGCCAATTGTTATCCAAACTCTTCCCTTAAAATCAAATTGTCCAAGCACCTTGCGATGAAAGCTTCTCGAAGGAAGAGGTAGGCTGCCCCGACCCACACCAAGGTAAAGAGGATATTGAAACATCTTTGGTACTTGATAGTAAACTTATAGAGAGTGAAGCACTTGCTAGTTCCAAATCTGTCCACGAGATAGATCATGATCTCTTTAGATTTAATGTCTTGTTTAAAGATGATATAAACACTCCTAATGGAACTAGTGGTGAAAATTATGGTATATCTTGCCTTGGAGGCTATATCCGATATGCTAACCCACTATGGTGTGACAACATTCCTCCTAAAAATTGAAATCTCTTCTTGGAAGATGAGAGTACTCTTATGGGCAAGGAATGTGTAGTCTCAGAAATGAGTACTCTTGGTAGTACCCTTGGTGTGCATGATAATCAATTTAATCTTAAATGTAGTTCACTACTTGAGCATATAAATGGAGTGCTTAAAAATTCTCAAGTTAGTGATGGTGTCCATAGAATTGATCTTGATAATGTGCATGTCTCTTTGAACATCTTGTGTGGTAAAAACATAGCAATTAGTTTTGTTCATAGAGATCATGTGTATGAAAATATTTTTGTGTGTGAATATGGGAGTGACATTCTAGGGGAAGGAAGGGCTAGCCTCGGTTTAGGCCCTTGGCTAATTTTTCCATTTGATCCCGGTACCATCTTTGGGTGGGAAAGGATGACTCTCGGCCTATTTTCCTTTTGTCTTGATGATTGTCCAAGCCACTTTCTTTGTAGCAATTGTACTAATCTTTTCATGATTAAAATAAAGGACCCGTGGTTATACTTCAAATTTATTCTGCCTCGGCATGGCATGTTCATGTGTTTTTTTTTGCTAAACCTAACCCTCTAATCATGAGGATGTGTGCTTGTTGTCTTCTCTTGATTTGCAAGGTATAGATTCAAGGTCGAATCCTTTTCAAGAAGGGGAGGATGATACGAGTTCAATCACGTAAATGGACTCTTGGGGGTGTGTATTAAAGTCGTCCAAGTGTGTGTGCCAGAGAAGCGTAATTAAGGGCCCAAATACACACCAAAAACAGCCCACTCTTGAAGGGCCATTTTGTACATTTTACATTCTATCCTTTAATACACTATAAATAGAACCTCTTAGGGTTTTAGTCTTAGTTTTGATTGAATATTGAAAGTTATAACATTGAAACATCCTCTCTTGAGAGAATGGCCTCTTGGATGAAACATAGTAACTAGGGAAATCAACTTGAGTGTGGAATCACTCGTGTTGGATTCAAGCTTGGAAACGTTGGATGCTTGGGAGATTGAGGTCACTCTTGTGTCAACGTAGGAGTTAGGTTAAATGTTGTGTGTAGCGTTAACGGTTCAAGAGTATCACATGTTCTTGGGTTCTTAAGATTATACCAACCAAGGTCTAACTATCTATCCCTTTGTTTCTTGTAGCCGTGTGTTTGTTATTCTTAATAATATTGTTATTGTTCTTCGTGTTCTTCATTCTCGTGTTGTTAATCTAGCTTTTTGTCCGCTGAAAATAGGTGTTAATCACCTCATTACATTGTGTTCTTGTTGTAGATCTTGAATCCGAGAGGGGTCACTCAAAGGGTCCTCGGTTCTCTTGAACCTGTGGACTATTTTAAGTGTTTGTTTCGTGTTTCCGTTGTTTTTCCCATATCAGGAGTTCATCAAATTGACTTTGAAGTTCCCGCAAGGACTCGATATGAATCTTCTTATACAAATATGGATCAGCCATGTCTGTAAGGGTAGTAGAATGAAATGAATGAGAGGGACCTATTTATAAATGATTGAGAATTTAAAGGGGTTAGTTAAAAATCCACGATTGTTCAGATGGTTAAATGATTGAATTCGAAAAGGTTAGTCAAATAAAATTGGTGACTTTTTGAATATGTAAATTAAAAAAATGGATCTAAATACAATATTTTATATTTTATTGTATTTCAAAATTAAAAGAAAATCGCTTTAAAATAAATCTAACAGATGGGTAATTTATTGCAAAATACATTCTATTTGTTTGACAATTTACAACATATTAAAACTATTGCAACATATGCATATACCTATTTGATATTTCCAATAGATAAGTCCTATGTCGCAACAGATTGATCATCTGTCATAACAGATGTCTATAATTGTTTGACAATTTAAACAGATGTGGGATCTGTTGCAACTTATTAGTCAACTATTTATTCGATTTAAGACACAGATGGGCTAGAAAGAATAAGGTGCATGCAGATGGATGGATCCATTATCATGTGTGGGAGTTAAGTATTACTAATAAGGTCATCGGGACAACACACACAAAGTATAATGTTTTTGTGAATGCAGTTTTTAACTGATTAGGCACTGATCACTCAAACAAGATAATTTTGATAGGTTTGAATTATAGGGTCAAGGGCCCAATGAAAATGGTGCAAATACCTTAGTATGAATCACTGATGGATGTTGCTTATGTTTACATGTGTCAAGTTTTGAGAAGGGATGGTATTTGGTGTTATTGTAGAGATCTAATAGCGATTGGACTTAACTTTAAGTGTGCATTAGACTCTAAAAAGGCCTTCGAATCCTCACACTGCATCAAATAAGAACGGAAAACCAATAGAAATTACCCTATCCCAAATTTATATGGAAGGATTGTTCGAGAAGATAATTATATGCTAGAAGGAGCCGAAGGAGAATGCCTGCGAGGGAAAGGGGAGTTGATGAAAAACTATATCATCTAAGAGCTAATTGAAGAGAAAACATAGGGTAACAAGGAACTTATAGCGAATCTGGACGATGAAATTATCTTAACACATGAGAAATCTGAATCAAGTGCAAATATGAAAGTGTATTCGATAATGTAAATTCGTCTGTTATTTAACTAAAAGAAAAATAATGCAGATGGACACTTTGCTAGGGAGATGTGACTAGCTAGTGTGGTCGGGATTATCACCTAGATAGAAAATATTAGAAGACCAAGAAAGCAGCCTTACGGAGATCGAGGGTTGAAATGATGTAAAGTAAGTCTAGAAAACTTACGTCAATAGCAATTGCAGTTAAAATAAGGAATCTAAGAGAAGGTGACAATTTTTGAATTTTAAATTACATCTCATGCCTTTTTTTGTGGTTTCAATTAGGTCTACTGTTGTTCACCTGATCGGAACCACAAACGAGATTGAAAGACAGATTGAGTATCATTACTTCCTTAGCAATATGGATTAATTGATTGTGTTTTCTTTCCTTAGCATGTTTTGAATATTTCCTAGAGAATATTAGAGGATTGATGTAGTATGTGAATCCCAATAATTTTTAATCTTTCCTTTAGCTTGCCAATTTGGTATCCAAGCTTGTCGTTACCATCTTTGAAGTTGGTGTAGAGTTTCTGATCTCTTGTGAGCTCAATCAGGAACACATTCTCCTTCAAAGTTGTGGCATTGTATAAAGCCTTCAGAACACTTTCTTCAGAAGCCTTAAAGGATACATGGAGGATCATTGTGTTTGTTTTAGGTCAAAATGTGTTGATGCACAGTCAAGATGTGGTCCCAACAGTTGAATAAATCACTTTTATCGAGTGTTGCTCAATGCAGCTTGCTCCACCAACCTTCAAGGGATTTGATAAATTAATAAGAAAGGTGTTACGTAATGTTTAATCTAAACTGAATCTACCAAGCCTATCAAACATTAAGTAACTCCAAGCTCATTACCCTATCAAAAAACTTTGCCCGAGTTAGTGGAAAAATCAAACGATCTCAATCTCTCAGCCTTTCTGCTGATCACTCTTCTCCAATATAGATGATAAGATATCCTCTATGCAAAGGTCTACACCATCAGTAGAAATTCTTTCCAGAGCGGAAGTCTTCATAAAGCATCAATAGTAATCTCTCAGTATCAAGTGATATTGAGCGATTCCTATTCATGCATTCTAAAGACTTTTGCTCTGGCAAGAATTTATGCTGATGACAAGATATCCGCTATGTAAAAGTCTACACCATCAACAAAAATTCTTGCCAGACCGGAAGTCTTCAGAAGCCATCAATAGTAATCTCTTAATACCAAGAGATATTGAGAGATTACAAGTCATGCCTTCTGAAGACTTTCACTCTAGAAAGAATTTCTGCTAACAGTGTAGACTTTTGCATGGCGAATATCTTGCCATCAATAGAAATTCTTGCCATAGCAAAAGTCATTAGAAGGCATGACTAGGAATCTCTCAATATCACTTGATATTGAGAGATTACTATTGATGCCTTCTGAAGACATCTGCTATGGTAAGAATTTCTAGCGATGGTGTAGACTTTTGCATGGCGGATATCTTGTCCTTTATATGGGATAAGAACTATCAGCAAAAAGGTTGAGAGATTGAGCTCGTTTCATTTGTGCACTAATTTAGGCAAAGTTTTTTTATAAGGTAATCAGCCTGGAGTTACGTAACATTTGATAGGCTTGGTAGAGTCAGTTTAGATCAAACGTTACGTAACTCCTTACTTATTAATTTATCAAATCCCTTGAAGGTTGGTTGAGCAAGTTGCATTGAGCAACACTCGATAAAAGTGATCTATTCAACTATTGGGACCACATCTTGACTATGCATCAACACATTTTGACCTAAAAACATACGCAACGACCCTACTTGTATCCTTTGAGGCTTTTGAAAAAAAGTGTTTTGAAGGGTTTTTAGAATGCCACAACTTCGAAGATAGTGTTCCTGATCAAGCTCACAAGAGATTAGGAACTCTATACCAACTTTAATAATGAAAACAACAAACTTGAATACCAAATCAACAAACTAAAGGTAAGTTTGAAAATTATCGAAATTCACATACTACAACAAGCCTCTAATATTTTTCAAGATATGTTGAAAGCATGCTAAGGCTAGAAAACACAATCAACTATATCCATATTACTAAGGAAGTAATGACACTGAAACTATCTTTAAATCTCGTTTGTGGTTCTAATCAAGTCAACAACAGTGGACCTAATTGCAACCACAAATAAGACGAGATGGAATGCAATTTAAGATTCAAAAATTGCAGCATTCTCTTAGATTCCTTATTTTAACTGCAGTTGCTATTGGCGTAAGTTTTCTAGACTTACTGTACATTATTTCAACCCTCGATGTCCATAAGGTTGCCTTCTTGGTCTTCTGCTATTTTCTATCTAGGTAATAATCTTGACCACGCTACTTAGATGCAGCTCCCTAGCAAAGAGACAATCTGCACTATTTTTTTTTATAGAAACAACAGACAGATTTTTCATTACCAGATACAATTTCATATTTTCACTAGATACAGATTTCTCATGTTCTAAGATAGTTTCATTGGTCAAATTCTCTAGAAGATACTTTCTACCCTATGTATCCTCTTCAATTAGCTCTCAGATAATATAGTCTTTCATCAACCACCCATTTTCCCTCGAAGGCATTCTCCTACCACACCTTTTGGCGTATAATCATCACCCCGAGCAACCCAATCATATAAATTTTAGCTATGAAAATAACTATATTGATTTCATTCTTGGTTGAAGTAGTGGGAGGCTTCAAAGGCCCTCTCAAGGTCTAATGCACCCTAAAAGTTAGTCCAATTGCTATTGAATCTATTTATAATGCCACCAAGACTAGATACCTTCACAATGCTTGACACATAAACATGAGCAATAACCGAAATTAAATCTTAACAGGGTATAAGAACCATATTCATGGTCCCTCAGCCTTATCAGTTCAGACCTACCAAACTTAACTATAAAATTGCAGATATCTTGTTTGAATGATCAATGACTAATCGGTAAAAACAACATTCATAAAATCAGTGTACTCTATGTGTGTTTCCATGATAAAATTATCAGTAATACATACCTCCCACATATGAAGTGGTTCCATCTGCAAGTATCTTATTACTTTGAACCCATCTTTACTGCAGCCTCTTGTGTTGGTCGACAAAAATTTGATCAACTTTCAGTTCCTTATGTTTACAAAGAAGAGGAAAAAATCAATGTCACAAAAAGAATATTATATATCTATTGCAATAGATATGGAGCCTATTACATTAGATGTGGAGTCTGTTGCAACAGATATGGATTTTGTTGCGACAGATGCGGAATCTATTGGAATATATCAAACCGACAGATATGGAGTCTGTTGCAACAGATGTGGAGTCTATTGAAATATATCAAACCAGCCTTTCTAGTGGTTTGATTTGTTTCAATATTTGCTCTATTTGTTACAACATCAACAACGACATAAATTATAAAGAAACAACAAATAAAAAACATCAACAACAAAGAAACAACATCATTTGTTTTAACACCATCAATAACATCATCAACAACAAAGAAGCAATATCTTTTGTTTCAACAACATCAACAATACCACACCACAAGTTCCAATAACTCCAACCCCACCAACAACATCAATAACAGCATCAACAAGAAAGAAACAAACAAGATACATTCAAAAAATGATACTGCCAACAAGGCTTTTAAACTTCTCCCAACAGATGACTTTTTTGCATATTGTAATAAAAATCCTCAATTTATTTATTCAACACTTAAAAGTTCCTTCAAATTTTTTAAATAAATATGATATGAATAAATGGTAATTAAATAAAAAAAATAGATGTAAATAATGTACAAAGAAAGAGACGAGAATAAAAGAGCAATCGTGAACCATACCTTAATATTAAAAGGGGATCAAAACAACAATTTCAGTCGAAGAAAGATATGGATCGGTTTAGATCTGAAAGGATCTTTATGAGAAATAGAAGAGAAAAGAGAGAGAAAAGGTTGTGATAACCCTAAAGAGGAGAGAAAGATTAAAATGACAGATGAATAAAATAAATTTTGGTCTAAAGGAGAGATGAGATAATTCTAGATGTTTGTATGTATGTATACGTGGGTTTGAATATTCATTAATAATTTGAGGGGCACGAGGAAGACGGGTGACATTGAAAAGACAAGATAAGACTACTCAAAGAGATTTTTGAGTTATCCAAAAAATATTTTTTACCTCCTTTAGTAGTACTACTTTATCTATTTGGACAGAAAGCTGCTTTAAAATTAAAAGAAAAAAGATTTTTCAAACAGATATGTCATCTGTTGTAATAGATAGAAATATCTATTTGAATAATTCCAACAGCTCAGTCATCTGTAACAACAGATGCAAATGTCCATTTAATAATTAAATAAGATATGGCTTCTGTTACAATAGATATCAATATCTATTTGAAAATTTCCAATAGCTCAGTCATCTATCACAACAGATGCAACTGTCTATTTGATAATTGAATCAGATATGTCATCTATTGTAACAGATATGAATATCTGTTTGAAAATTCCTGTCAGCTTAGTCATTTGTTGCAACTGATTTCATTGTAATTGATTTAGAAGGAACTATGGATGAATGAGTTCATAGGGTCAACTACAACTTAAATTGAGTCTTTACAATTACATGGTGTTGGTATTGAGTTCATCCCGACCCGAATCATCGATCGATCACTCTAAGTTGAAAAGATTCTCATTAACTTAATGTTAAGATAGTACCTAAATTTATTTAGGTCGAACTAGGGATGAATGAGTTCATAGGGTCAACTACAACTTCAATTGAGTCTTTCCAATTGCATGGTGTTGGTATTGTGTTCATCCCAACCCGAGTCATCGATCGATCACTCGGAGTTGAAAAGATTCTCATTAACTTAATGTTAAGATATTACCTAAATTTATTTAGGTGGAACTAGGGATGAATGAGTTCATAGGATCAACTATAACTTCAATTGAGTCTTTGCAATTGGATGGTGTTAGTATTGCGCTCATCCCGACTCGAGTCGTCGATCGATCAATCTGAGTTGAAAAGATTCTTATTAACTTAATATTAAGCTAGTACCTAAATTTATTTTGGTAAAACTAGGGATGAATGATTTCATAGGTTCAACTACAACTTCAATTAAGTCTTTGCAAATGCATGGTGTTGGTATTGTATTTATCCTAACCCGAGTCGTCGATCGATCACTCTAAATTGAAAAGATTCTCATTAACTTAATTTTAAGCTAGTACCTTAATTGATTTAGGTGTAACTAGGGATGAATGAGTTCATAGGGTCAACCACAACTTCAATTGAGTCTTTACAATTGCATGGTATTGGTATTTCGTTCATCCCGACCCGAGTCGTCGATCGATCACTATGAGTTGAAAAGATTCTAATTAGCTTAATATTAATATATTACCTAAATTTATCGAGGTGAGACTAGGAATGAATGAGTTCATAGGATCAACTACAACTTCAATTGAGTCTTTGCAATTGCATGGTGTTGGTATTATGTTCATCCCGACAAAATATTATCATTAACTTAATATTAATCTAGTACCTTAATTTATTTAGGTGTAACAAGGTATTAATGATTTTATAGGTTCAACTACAATTTTAATTGAGTCTTTGCAATTGCATGGTGTTGGTATTGCATTCATCCCGACCCGAGTCGTCGATTGATCACTCTGAGTTTAAAATATTCTTATTAACTTAATGTTAATCTAGTACCTAAATCTATATAGGTGTAACTATGGATGAATGAGTTCATAGGGTTAACTATAGCTTTAATTGAGTCTTTGCAATTGCAATATGTTGATATTTTATTCATCCTGACCCGAGTCGTCGATTGATAACTTTGAGTTGAAAAGATTCTCATTAAATTAATTTTAAGATAGTTCCTTAATTGATTTATGTGGAACTAGGGATGAATGAGTTCATAGAGTTAACTACAACTTCAATTGAGTCTTTCCAATTGCATGGTGTTGGTATTATGTTCATCCCGACCCGAGTCGTCGATCGATCACTTTGAGTTGAAAAGATTCTCATTAACTTAATGTTAATCTAGTACCTTAATTGATTTAGGTATAACTAGGGATGAATGAGTTCATAAGGTAAACAACAACTTCAATTGAGTCTTTACAATTGCATGGTGTTGGTATTACGTTCATCCCGACCTGAGTCATCGATCGATCACTCTGAGTTGAAAAGATTCTCATTAACTTAATATTTTAAAAATTATATATTTTAAAATTTTAAAATTAATAAAGATCAATTCGAACCAAATTAACAATTTCAAAACTTTTCATTCTTTTCCAAAATTACAAATCAACCCATACAAATCATCCATTTGCGTGAAATTATTTTTTCTCATTTCAAATTTGAAGTTCTTGATCTTTTGTCTCTCTCTCTCTCTCTCTCTCTCAATAATACTAACATCAACTACTCAATATATTGCTCAACCCTTCAAAACGGATCTATTTTCTTTTCATTTTTGACCACATAGTTGGGATTTATAACTTCATTCTCGCTCGTATCTGTCATTTTCTCTATCTTTGTAGGTAAGAGTTCGAGAAGAGTTCTACATTTGTTCTTTATTCTAAAAATTAGGCTTTTTAGTTAATGATGAAAAAAAGACTTTTAGTTGTATTATCTTCGAGAATGGATTAATAATTTTGAGTTTTGATGCTAAAAAGTAGGAAGCACCTGAGAAAACCTTAGTTTTTATCTCAGTATTTTATTGACTATCGTGGTATTATTGGATGGTGTTTGTAGTATTGTTGTTGGTGGTGGTATCGGTGGTCTTGGTGTTAGTATTGGTGGCATTGGTGGCGGTCTTAGTGGCATTGGTTGTGGTGGTGGTGGTGGTCTTGGTGGTCCATCTGTTGCAACAGGTGGAAGATCTGTTAGGAGATATTAAATAGGTCTTCAAACAGATTTCCTATCTGTTCCAACCGATGGGTTATCCCTTGGAGTATTTTTTTGTAATGTGGCGTAATAATTTATTAAAATTTGTCTTATCTTTTTTAAGAAAATTATACAGACATCAAATGTAACGTATTTTTTATTTTTCTATTGTTTGTAGTTAAAAGATACCTTACAAAAGAAAAGAAACTGAAAGTGGATCAACTTCTGACCACCCAACAAAAAAGGATAGAGTACAGATAGATTCGGAGGAACTTCCTGAACAATCTTAGTCAGGGCAAAATAAAGCTGAGGAAAGTGATAACTCCTTCTCACCAATGGGTCGTGAATTAATATTGAAATCCCAGCATGATCCTGTCAAAACCATTAGTATCAACAGGTTTCGAGTTGTGATGCCGATGGATGGCCCTGAAAAAGTAACTGGTGATCTTGTACTTAAATTTCAGTTGGGGAAACGTTTTGATAAATTTAGGAGTATTATGAAGAATGAAAACACAAACACACTTTTTAAGAGGATCTGCTTTGCAAACTTTCTTAAGCTACCTGAGGACCGCACTTTCCATTTTCAAATGAGCATGGTATATGGTCTTCTCAAGCGGCGGATCAAGTACTTGGAGGATGATAAAGATCTGAAGGAGGGTGAAAAAAAATGGATGAAATATGGATTAACTATTGTGGCATACAGGTTTGTTTTGGATTGAAAGAGTTTGCCATAGTGACGAACTTGAGATACGATCGTCTAGAAGAACCTTTCATCAAGAAAAAATCCCACAAAGGGTCCAACAAACGGAAGGAAAAAATATGGGTTGTTGGTATTGTTGGACGACGTAGCAACAAAGTAGGGGATTTGATGGCAGATCTCAAAGATAAAAACATACCAAAGCACTACAGAAAGATATTGTGCTTAGTTTGGTTTTTTCATTCCGTTTTATTGGCAAGAGATGTCAGAAAAGTCATAAAAGATGATTTGTTGGCGCTTTCAAATGATTTTGAGAAATTCAACGATTATCCTAGGGATATGACAGCTACTACTTGACTGTCCAATATTTACTGACAAAGCTATCCATAGGGATGATCACATTATACGACTTTCCTTAGACTTTCATGGTAAAATTGATCACTATTTTTACTCATCCATTAATTTATCTTGAATAGTTATTATGATTTTTTTTTACTTGCTTCCTGTTTATATTTTTTAGGTTTGGACATTTGAAGTCATTCCTTTCCTCCGAAAACAGGTAATGGATTACCCAGATGAGGTTTCTCATCCAAGGATCCTTAGGTGGTTGGCTTCAAAGAACAACCTAAAAATTAAGGAAACTGGTCTCTTTAACCATCCGAATGATGCGGTACGTCTTCTTTCAAATAAAATAATTTGCCTCAAAGAAAGATATTGAAATAGATGTGTCATCTGTTACGACAGATGGGTCATCTGTTGCAACAGATTACCCATCAACTGCAACTGGTGCAACAGATGGGTAATCTATTGCAATAGACGATTCATATTTCGCAACAGATTATCCATCTGTTGCTCTATTTCTCTAAACCCAACTCAACAGATTACCCATCTACTGCAAATTATGCAGCATATAGGTAATCTGATGCAGTATATTATTAATCTATTACGACATATAGATCAGTTGTTGGGACAGATAGAACATCTGTTGCATAAATTATCTATGTTAACATGTAACCCAACTGACTGCAAATTATTATATGATTTAAAAGTATCTATTTTTTTATGAGTTGTGTAATTTGAGGTGATTTTATGCACTTCAGTGTCATTATTCTAGCTTATTTCGCCTTGTTTTGATAGCAATTCATTGTTTTATGTGTTCATATTGATATAAATAAGCATTTAAGTGTCCAAGTGTGTGTTTACAATGTCCAAAGTATTTTTTAAACAAGTTTGTGCTTAATTGATTCATTTAGAAGTTCAACCCGGAAAACTAGTTTTACTAGCTTGAGCTAGTTGTGTGTCTAGTTGATCTCGGTGGATTCTAATGTATTTAATTTGTTCTAAATATTTTAATTGTGTAATTTTATGTGGAATAACTTATTTGTAATGTGCAAAGTTTAATTTAATTAAGTCAAGAGTCGAAATAATAAGTGGAAGATCATTGTAAATTTGCCTTATCTTAGCTTTTGTTTTGATTTATTGTTGAGAATATTATGTTGTTTTAATTTTTAATATGTGGTGTATGATATTTTAGGAGACTTGGTGAATTAAATACGATGATATATTAATGATTTAAAGGCCAAAAATTTATTAAAAATACATTATAAAAGAAATGAAAAAAAGAAGAAACGTCCAACACTTAACAAAATTTTTAAATGCAAATTTCAGTGAGACGATGTGAATTCAACGCGGGGCATCGATGCAATAAACGCGTTCAGCAACGCGTCTGGTTGATAATTCCCGCACAACAAAATGAAAAGGCACCGAAACAGTACAACTTGTACAATTTTAAGTCAAATTGGGAACAATATTAAAGTAACTTGGATAATATTATTTTTCTTGGTCAACGTGGGAATCCGTGCAGTCCCTAATCCCACTAAAAAGTGAAATATTATACTGGCACAATATGGGACAAAGATGGACAGCTGGTCACTGTATATTATTATTATTAAGCTGGAATTCTTGGACAAAAACAACTACTGGACACGCATATATACACGATTTCGACGCCTGGCACAATTTAGGACGAAAAGCAGAGGAGGCGCCTACAAGATTTATTAGGTTTTAATTTTATTTTTAGTCTTTAATTTTTTATATCATGTATTTAAATATTTGGATCGTGATTATGAATATTAATGGTTGAAAACCTCCTTTCAGAGTTAAAGCCTAGAACATGATTATTATTATTTTGGATTAATTTCGATTAATTTTGCTTATCAATGTTGGTTGTTTGTTTATTCTTATTTTAATTATTTTAAGGATTCGCAACCCTTAGAATATATATTGTCAACCTTTTGATCTCGGGAGAGGGAACAGGGAGATAAAATATGGGAATAAACAAAGTTTGGATTTTTATTCTTTTATAAAATAAAGAATTAAACTTACGTCTATGACAGAGATGTACTTAGATGCCTTACTTGATTCGTACATACGATTATAGCTTTAACTAACTTAATTGGATTATTACATCCCCGCTCAACGATGTGGTTGTAATATTCATATTAGGTAAAAGATTATAGGTTAGGAAATCATGATCATGCAATTAACCCTACGAATCAACAACCAGGATAAGCAAGTTAACGATTTAATTTCAATAACATAGTATGATTGTTCGAAGTGCTTTAACCCTGAGATTTTCTCCATTGATTGTCCCAGGACTTTTATTTTTACGCATTATTTATTTTATTTTATTTTAATTTACAAAATTACAAACTCTCTTCTAGTTTATTTTTTCTCAATTAGTTAGACTTGAATTAGATTGGCGGCGAACGCGAGTCCCTGAGAGATCGATACTTGGGCTTCCTTGAAGCAACTATATTACTTGATAAGATCACGTACACTTGTGTGTGCACTTGGGCGCTGTCATTGTGCATCCTTGGATCGTGCCTACTGAGGAGGAGGTGGGGATGACTTCTTTTATTACTCTAGGTCTTGTTGATACAACAGCAGACCCAACGGTGGAGTTAATAAAGAAGGAATTGGCTGAAGAAACAACCATAAGAAGAACAATTAGGCAAGGTCAACCTAGTGTTGAAGATCTTCATGACCAACCTACTACAACAGACCCGGGTGCTTCTTCTAGGAGTGTTGATGGTGGATGTGTTGATGATGGTGGCAGCCATCCTAATGCTGTTGCTGCTGCCAGGAGTGATTATGAGCATATTGGTGCTCAGGAAAAAATAAAAACATTTGAAAACACCCCTTGCACAGGTCCCTCTCGCCCCTCTTTACCCTCATGTTCACATTGAAAATGCAAAGTGTGCAAGTATAGAGAGGATAAACTCCTTAAAAAACTAGAAGCTTTTATTGAAGCTACAGAAAAGTTGAAATCCAAGAGGGGTGCCATACCGCCCAAGAAGGTGAGGGAGCCATACACTCCTACAGTAGCGGTTAGGGGGAAGAGAAGAAACATTAGACAAATACTCTCTATTCTGAAAATAGAAAAAATTGCAACTCCTCCCACTCCAAGAGTTGTTAAAGTTCAGGGGCCGCTAAATAAGGTGGACATATACGCGGCACTTGGCGACGAAAAGAAGAAGGAACTGGAAAAAATCATGACTGACAAGATGAAACCTCCACAAGAATACACCATGCATTTATTTGAAGCCCAAGACTTCATGAGTATGACCAATATACGTGAGTGGTACGTGGACAATGTAAGTTTACTTTTTCTAACCTAGCCTTCCAATATATTCCATGAAGAAGAAGTTACGCAATAGATATGTAATCTGTTGCAATATCTTGGTATTCTGTTGTAACATAATACACATATATTGCACAAGTTGCGTTAGCTAGGTAATGTGTGAACTAATTCAGAGAACCCTCTGCAACAGAATCTTCCCTTGTGTTTTTGTTCTTTGCAATTACTAACCTATTTAAAAATTATCTTTTTGTACCATAGTATGTTGATGAAATTCTTTGCCTCATGAGAGGCAAGAAACTAGCGTACCCAAATGCTTATGATGTTGGACTTCAACTTCTACAACAATTTCAAGAGTAGGTGTGATGATCTCTGTAGGCGAGCTGGTCTCAATGGATGAAGATTTGATAAGTTAGTTTCTACGTTCAAATAGGATGAAAACATGATTAACTATGTTAGAGGGAAGGGGTCATATCCACACGGCAAGAGCTGGACCAAGGAAAAGAGAATTCTTGGAGTCATGAACGTGTAAGCCAAACATTTTCTTGCTGTTGAGATACTACTTGACGAGGTAAAGATTAAGATTTATGAATGCAACTTACCTGTCTTCAAAGAGGACACATTTTTAACCCCACGTGTATCCACTCTTGAAGTTGTTCCCCAAGTTGTGGATGCAGAGAAAACTAATGGATTATTTATCGGCGAAAGTCTTGATGAAAGAATCATGGGATTTTCAAGATCGAAATAAGAGCATCCACCTTTAAAAATAAAACTGATGCAGCGTGTGTGTTGTACTTTCTTGCATACATCGAGTAGCGTGTGTGTTGTACTTTCTTGCATACATCGAGTGTTTGCTGACCGGCACAAAAATAGTCGATATATGCGATGTCGTTATGGGAAAGATGCAAGAGGCCTGGGCTTATGGGGTCCTAAATAAATGGTTGGAGCCCGTATAAAGAAGAATATATATAAAGACAGAGACGAACACGATAATAATTTTTTATTTCAAGCCACTTCATTTTACATGTAGTGGCAATTTTTTATGTCTGGCGAAAGTTGAATTTTTATAATGCAACAAATTGTCTATCTGTTGTAACATATATCATACTGTTGTGAAAGATTGATTATCTGTTGTAATAGGTTGGTCATCTGTTGCATTATGCAGATGTTTCTCAGTCTGTCTGCCGCAACAGATATACAATCTGTTGCAATATATAATCTATCTATTGCAACTGATAGGTAATCTGTTAGAACAAATCAAAAAAGTAGGAAGACCTGTTATATAATTTCCAGCAGATGGCCTACATATTGCAACATATGTCTTAATCTATTTGATAAGATATGTCGTCTGTTGCAATAGATGTATTATCAGTTGCGATCTTTGAATCTAGTATTCCATTTCAATTAACAAGTTTAAAATTAAGGATTAAATTATATTCATAGATAGCATAAAATTAATTGAAGCCTTCAAAAATTACATGAAATAACTCAACAAATAAATAAAATGTAAAAAAAAAAATTATGGGTACAAATGATCTACTCTACAAATAAATCAACAAGTTAAAGTTAAACCAAGGAGGATCGGTTATTACATTGACAGACTCGAGCTATAAGGATCTACTCAATATGGATAAGTTGTTCTTCATCCGATGCTACCAAATTCGACTTTGATCATCGTGGATCTTTAATGTCGCTTGCGTACGGTTTTCTGAGCTTTTGCTTCTCTGTATTTCCATAAAAGAGCATCTTATGTTTTGCGAAGTAATCCGGGATCAAGTCCATCATTTGTACTTATAATCCATCGCTCAAATACTCAGTGTAAGCGGCTACAAAAAGACCTCAATTCGTTTGTTTTAAAAAAATAGATAATCCATATCTTGCAGTTCATGTAAGCATTGTGGAATTTATGAAATAAAACTAAATCATGATACTTATACTTACAGGATACCAATCGTTTGTTGAGCAATTCCTTCAACATATTGTACATCAAATGGATTAACTAATTTATCTCGGTATGCTTCAATCGTCGATCAATCAGTATGAATCTTTTGGTCCAAAAAGCCACTCATATCAAGGTAAGTAGGAAATATTTTGGTGAGCTTTGGTATCTCGGACTACGTCCAGAACGTCTCCTTCGCGACATCGAGTCATAAACTCGGATTTTCCTCTCTTTTAGAACAATGAAAGCCAACACTCAATGAAATTCATCACCACAATTGATTGGGTTGTACACTTCGTCGACCAAATGTCAAGGTAAGCTAGCTGGAATGCTTAAACCTTTAATGATGTTGATTAGGAATTCCTCATTTTGGAAAACTTTCGACTGTTGTTGACAATAACTATTGTAGGTATTATTGATGTAAACTTTGTACAAATAATTACACGTCGTGTATCTGTATTATTCTTGTATTTACAACTTGACCTTCTTTCGGAGGTAGTAAAAAATGACATTGATGTGTTGCACATATTATCAAATATTTCAAATTACGTGATAAAAAAATTAATACATATATGCAATTAAATAAAGAATTAATTAATAGTAATATGTATGGCATTTAAACCTCATCATTCCAGTAAGTTTGGGGCTGTGACATCAAATAGAAACAATTCTTCATTTCGGAATGTGCAACAACAAAGTTGAACATATTGAAACCAATACTTGATTTGTTCACTTTGTAGTGTTCGTCATTTTGTTTTCTACATGATGATTTATATGTGTTAATGTCATGTTCTTACAATAAGAATTGTATAAATCAATATCTTTAAAATTGATTTATGTAGCTTCCGGTATGATGCTTTAACAGCCCATCAGCAATCCATTATGAATAGTCGTTGATCAACTTTATTAGTTTCTTAGAGCCTCATCCGAGATGTTGAACCCTTCAAATGAGTAATTCTTCCATTCTCCCGAACTGACAGGCTTAACTTTTTCTTCTTCTTTGGAAGCAGTTGATGGATTATTAAGTATGATATTATACTCTTCAGCAGTAGCTTCTACTATGACATTCACCTAGAAAGTCAGAATTGTCAATGCTAATTACAGATATACAACAGATTTTCTATATGTTGCAACAGATGAGTCTTATGTTGCAATAGATGGATCATCTGTTGGGACAAATTTGAATAGGTAAAATAGAGCGGTACGATAATTTTGAACAGATGACCCATCTATTGGAACATAAGACTCATCTGTTGGTAGAAATTAAAATAGTAAGAAAACCTATTTGATTTGCTGAAACAGACGAACAAATATTGCAACAGATAACACATCTGATGCGATAGGTTAGACAATAGTTGCAACAGATGTATATATCTGTTTGATAATTTTCAGCAGATGTATCATCTGTTGAAACAGATATGTGCCTCTATTTGTTTGTTGGAACAGATGATATGCATTCACCTACTTCAGATCATGTTGCTCTCCTATGGCCTTTGTACATTGAACAACGGTGCAAGACAAAGACAAAGGCATTGCAATTTTTTTTCGATGCTTGATGATGCCTTGGAAATATCTTTCCTTCTCCTCTTAGCCACCCTGATCTCTAGTGGAGTGTATGGATATGAAATCCTTTTTGATAAAATGACATTCCTCTTAGATGTCATTTCCTTTACAGAAGTAGTTATGACATTAATAGCATTAATCACTACATCATGTTTCTCCTTGTAGTCTTGACATTTGCATGTAGAACATTCGTTAGAAGTGGCAAAATCTATATAACCAATATGATCATAATCTTAATGGATTGTTGTTTCAAAAACTGTAAGAGGAGCATCGTTAGCCCGAACAGCAGCACCATTACCCCTACCACTACCATCATCAACAACAACATGCCCACCCTCCAAAATTATTTTCCTTGTGATGGTTGTTACTCTAAACAATTCCATTTTTATTCTATCAACGACCTTAGGATCTGATAAAGTTTGCACATACGGTAAAGTAAAAAAAAATGGCATCTTCAACTTTCGATTGGTCGGAACAAGCCAAGGATGGACAATCTAAAATAAATCAGTATATATATTATAATGATGATGAAATCATTTAAAATAATCATTAATTAAAATAAAAATTTGTTTAGAATTAGACTTACTTCTTCCTTCGGGAGATTGAAAAGATCAAGAAATTTTATATTTTTATCAGTTTTGGCTGGCAACCATCTCAGTATTCTTAGACAGGAAACTTCTTCCTGGCAGTTCACTTGTAGTCTTAAATAAGGAATGGCTTCAAATGCCCAAGCCTATAGCATAACGCTAATAAATCAAAAGAATTATTGAATAAAAAAATGATCATATCATAATAAAAGAAATATTTACCATGAAAGCCCATAGAAAGCCATATAAGTTGATTGTCTTTCACGTTAATGGAGTCAACAAATATTTGACAGTCATTTTGAAGCTTTCATAACTTTAACGATAACTGTTAAATGCCTTAAGATCCTAATTTATTAAACCGAGAATTACGTTGTGGTTAACGTCTCTCGACCAAAGAATATTATGTACAAACCAAACCAAGCACAATGATTGCTTGTGCTTCTTTGAATGTCCTTTACTTTTCAACACTTCTATCAATTTTTTTTTTGAAGCTTGGACCAATAATGGACACCTGGTCATCACAATCACTCGACTTGCCTTTACCTTTTTTAGGTATGCGGGGTGCTTTTTGGGTTAGATTAGGTATAACTTGAGAAGGAGAAGGTGGATAACATTTTAATCCAATAACTATGGAAAACTTCTTTCAATCAAAACAAACAGGCATGCCATAGTAATTTATCCATACCTCATCCATCTTATCTTTGTTTTCATACAAAACCTACGCTTGAGAAGATCATAGTCCATTTTAATCTGGACTATTTTCCTTGTGATGGTTGTTACTCTAAACAATTCCATTTTTATTCTATCAACGACCTTAGGATCTGATAAAGTTTGCACATACGGTAAAGTAAAAAAAAATGGCATCTTCAACTTTCGATTGGTCGGAACAAGCCAAGGATGGACAATCTAAAATAAATCAGTATATATATTATAATGATGATGAAATCATTTAAAATAATCATTAATTAAAATAAAAATTTGTTTAGAATTAGACTTACTTCTTCCTTCGGGAGATTGAAAAGATCAAGAAATTTTATATTTTTATCAGTTTTGGCTGGCAACCATCTCAGTATTCTTAGACAGGAAACTTCTTCCTGGCAGTTCACTTGTAGTCTTAAATAAGGAATGGCTTCAAATTCCCAAGCCTATAGCATAACGCTAATAAATCAAAAGAATTATTGAATAAAAAAATGATCATATCATAATAAAAGAAATATTTACCATGAAAGCCCATAGAAAGCCATATAAGTTGATTGTCTTTCGCGTTAATGGAGTCAACAAATATTTGACAGTCATTTTGAAGCTTTCATAACTTTAACGATAACTGTTAAATGCCTCAAGATCCTAATTTATTAAACCGAGAATTACGTTGTGGTTAACGTCTCTCGACCAAAGAATATTATGTACAAACCAAACCAAGCACAATGATTGCTTGTGCTTCTTTGAATGTCCTTTACCTTTCAACACTTCTATCAATTTTTTTTTTGAAGCTTGGACCAATAATGGACACCTGGTCATCACAATCACTCGACTTGCCTTTACCTTTTTTAGGTATGCGGGGTGCTTTTTGGGTTAGATTAGGTATAACTTGAGAAGGAGAAGGTGGATAACATTTTAATCCAATAACTATGGAAAACTTCTTCCAATCAAAACAAACAGGCATGCCATAGTAATTTATCCATACCTCATCCATCTTATCTTTGTTTTCATACAAAACCTACGCTTGAGAAGATCATAGTCCATTTTAATCTGGAAACAAGCATTGTTGTCCTTCGGCATATTGCCTAAAATGGCTATCCCTGAAATAAGAATCCAATTTTTGTTCTCGAAGTATTTTTCTAAAGGCGTCGAAAGATTTTTCCATGGCTGACTTAATCATGAAATCACTCATTAAATCTACGGCACCATCGCACTATATTCTCACAGGAGAACGATCAATGCTGAAGGTTTTGGCCAACTCTTCAGTGGAAGGGCTATTAGCATTTGGATCATCTCTTTTGAAACATTCTTCTCCCCCCCCCCCCCAATGTTTATTATCTTCTACTCCTGATTGAGATAACGCTTGTAAAGCAAGCTCATAGAGTGATGGATGTAGCCTAGCAGCTTCACTTGTTCCTTTACTTGGACTTTATTTGGTTTCTTTTATTTTGGGAGCAATATTATCTTAAACTAATAGGAACATAAAATAGATTATAATTGATAAATGAATCGTTAAAAAGGGGTAACAGTAAATCTAACATACACAACAGTAAAATAACAGTTCCAACAGAGCACACATCTATTGCACTAGGTATGTTATCTGTTGCAATATATAACCGACCTGTTGCAACGATGAGAAAACCATTAGAAATAATAAGAATAGATCAATAATTTATTGCATCAGGTAGTTTATGTGTTGTAACATATAACCAACCTGTTGTAACAGATGAGTAATCCGTTGGAAATAATAAAAATAGATCACTCATCTGTTGGACCAGGAAGGTTATCTGTTGCAATATTTAACCAACCTATTACAAAAGATGAGTAATCCATTGAAAATAATAAAAATAAATCACTTATCTGTTGCACAAGGTAGGATATCTGTTGCAGCATATAACCAACTTGTTGCAGCAGATGAGTAATTTGTTGAAAACAATAAAAACATATCACTTATCTGTTGCATTAGGAAGGTTATCTGTTGTCGTATATAACCAAACTATTGTAGTGGATGAGTAATCTGTTGGAAACAATAAAAATAGATCACTCATCTTTTGAAATATCAAGGTTATCTGTTGCAACATATAAGCGACCTGTTACAGCGGATGAGTAATTCGTTGAAAACAATAAAAACAAATCACTCATCTGTTGAAACATATCACTCATCTGTTGCAAAATGAGTTATTTGTTGGATCAATATTATTTAAATTTCTTCCAAACAGAAGAGTCGTCTGTCACAACAGATGAATGGTCTGTTAGATTGTTCATCTGTTGCATTAAATTTTTATTGTTGCATAAGATGTTTCATCTGTTGCCTCAGATATTTCATTTGTTGCATCAGATATTTAATCTGTTGCATCAGATAGTTCACCTGTTGCAACATAATTTTTACCAAGACAAATAATAAATCAACCCGACAACACCAATACAACACATACACACACTAAGAACATCAATGGTGATCAAAAATCACCAACAAATTGAATCAACATTTCCACAACAAGAACTACAATAACAACAAAAATTATATTTCACACAGGAAAGAGTAGAGAAGAAATACTAGAAATTAGGGTTTTAAGCAAGAAATATTGAAATTATTAATCAATACTAGAAGAGAAGTTGACTCAAGTTCCTCTGTTTCTTCATAAATAAAAAGACACAATTCTTTACCCGTGAAAGAAGAAATGGGACGACAAAGAACTCGAAGTTGTTGTCGCCGAAGAAGTCTTCACATCGATTGACGGTTGAAAGTCGAAAACAAACTCGCCCGACTATTTATCGTTGGAAGTTGAAGTTGTCTGGGATTGAAGGGAGAAATTTTGTAGGACTATTAGCTGGGAGAGAGTTGAGAAAAGCTATCGAGAGAGAGGGGAGAGAGACAGTTGATTTGGATTGAAGAGTGGTGTGGGTTGGTTTGTATTTTTGAAAAGATTAAAAAGTTTTGAAAATATTAATCAAGCCCACAATTAACTTAATCAAGTTTTCTAATTATGTTTGACCCTTTAAGTAGGTCATTGTCACCAATCCTTCATTCAAGTCTTAAAAGACACTTTTCCTTCAATTTTCTCTATATAATCGTCCTTTTTGTAACAGAGATTTACGTCATATATATATGTGTGTGTGTATATATACACACACACACATAATAGTCAGATCTGCATTCTGTAAATATATATATGCAGATATATATGTATTTTTATATTGTAAATACATATGCAGAGCTGTGTGCCTATATATTTTGTATATTTGTGAGATATGTATATGTAATATAGACATAACCAAAAATCTTAATCACTAAAGGAATAATTAGTTATGTATTTTTTGTAAAAGTCTTAACTAATATAAATTTATGAGTTATGTAATTTAATAAAAAATTCTCTAATAAGAGTCATTTATGGAAAAGGAATCCTCAGCTTTAAATGCATGAAGTAATTTAAGCATTATTCCTTATTTAACTCATGATTTGAGGAACAAGAGGACAGTAAATTTCATTTGTATATGTATTTTGGTAACAAACTTTGCCTAAAATACAAAATACAACTTACTATTTTATGTAATTACAAAACAATTGTTACAAAACTCCTAATTATGGACTTAAGTTTGCTAAAAATTTTCCAGTAATTTTTATATCACAAAACACCTGACTGTACGTGAGACTTAAAAATACTTTGTGATTAAAAGGGAAAATTACCTAACTATGCTATTTTAAGAAAATATTTACCATCCATACTAATAAAATTTTTTAAACCAAGTATAGCAATTATCAATGTGAATTGTTCATACTGCAGATTTGTCAAGCTTATGTTGATAGTTTACATAATCATTTCATTGTAATGGCTATATCTCTTTGTCTATGGGCTTTATGTTGACGAATAAATGGTGAAGAAGGGATGAATGATTTACTAGGTGATTCCGACGAGTATTTCACTCTTGGAATAATGGGTTTTATTGTGTAAATATTCATCATAGTCATTGGCTCATTATATATGTTGATTTATGGGTCGCGTTAATTTTGTAAACTATTCGTAGATCCATAATTTGTTGGATTAATTATTTCGATGATTACTTTTTTATCCATAATTAGTATTTTAAACATATTTTTTATTTATTAGTATATATAACAAGTGCACTATATAATAAAAGAGTGAATTTTGTATGAATATAAATGTATTTAGCAATAGTAAGTGTGGTTAGTGCCACGACTTCTCTGCCTACCTCCTCAAGTGCTTGTTGCTTAAGATTTGTTAGCTATTTTGTCGGCAACAACAACATTGGTCCTCGTATCAAGCTGACATTTGTTAGCTGTTTTGTTGAGAACATTATCCCGTTAACTTCTTTACTCGTTTGAAACTAGAATTTTATGTCACGAAGTTAGAGCACACTGCAAGCAGTTATTATTGGGGAATAATGGTAAAAATATCAATAACAGTAATATTTAAACTGTTAAGAAAATGTTAATAATAATAATAATAATAGTATAATAATATAATAGTGTATAATAATATTACTACTTCAATAATAATATTATAATCAATATAGTAACTATAACAGTAATATAATTGCTTCTAAACAAGTTAATAATACTGAATATTAAATAAATATTATAACGATATGATTTTAAGTAATATACTAATTATGCTTGAGTCGTGCTAGGTACTTTCCTAATAAACTATTTTCGCAAAGTGAAATATTTCCCAGGATTAAACAAGCACTTCCCTAATTAATTAAAGCATATCAAGAATTATATAAGCATTCCCTAATTAATCAGAGGATACATGAATCAGCAAAATTAATTATAAACCGACAAGTTTTAACTTAGAAAAGAAATAATAAAATTATTATAAAATAAAAGCAAAGTGAAACAAGATGAGAAAGTTAGTAGAGAAGGGAAGGAGAATAGGAGAATATATATGTTAAGTTGTATTTTTCTTTATTGAAAGTGTTGGCTATTTATAGCCAATTTTAGTGGGTGAAAAATAAAAACAATTAATAAATTAATTTGTTTACTTTGGCAACAAGTACTTACTTTATGTGTTCTCCAAAAACACATTTTAATTGACCCCCAAGTAAAATGATTGGTCATTAAGTTGCCATATAATCAAATTAATCTTTTTTCTCTCATTATTTTAAAAAAACTTTAATATATTTATTTTTCACTTGAAAATAAAAAATTTTCTATTGTAAAATATTTTAAAATATCTTACAATCCCCCGTATATTTTAAAATATTTAAAATAAAAGGTTAAAACTTGTTGGAATTATATGGACAAAATGCAGTAGGTTTGGTGTCTTTTAGACTATGAACCAAATTTAGACAGATAAAATTTAACTTACATAATTATTGGTAAAATATAATATTTCTATGAATCAAATAACTCTTATTGTAAATCAGAGACTTTATCAATCACATTTTGATTGTAATTTTGTTGTTCAACGTGGTTTTGCGCCAATAGGCCATACGCGTGCCTGGTAATCATATGAGCTCTAGAGACTAAGGCCAAAACTTTCATAAGAACGACCTCATTCCACTTCACATATAGGTTAATTCATCAAGTGTACACTGATTTAAATACACCACCTGTAAGGGCTATGAATTCATTAAGAGTTAATAACTCATCCCTCAATTTTAGTAGCAGTTCAAGCACTCTCAATAAGTGCGCAGAGTCAATATCGACTTGTTATTACCCATATGAACCTACTTCATGGGATCTCTAATCACATAGGTTGGTTTACCATCTCTATTGACAATCATATTAGCCTTAACCCCATCTCTTTTGAGGTTTGAAGAATTAATTTTCTTCCTACAGGTTTAGTCAGTGAATCGGCCGAATTCGATTCTGACTTCACATAATCAATGGAAATTATTTCATCTCTCAACAGCTGCTTAACAATATCATGCCTCAATTTCATATATCTACTCTTACAACTGTAAGATTTATTCTTTGCAATAGCAATTGCGGCTTGACAATCACAGTGTATATACACGGGAGGTACCAAATCATCCTTATTTAAAGAGATACTAGACAACAGATAATCCTTTTTTAAAGGGATATTAGGTGACAGCTCATCCTTCTTAGAAGGGCTATGAGGCAACAGATCATCCTTTTTAAAAGGAATATTCGCTAAGAAATTTCTTAGTCATTCAGCCTCAGTACCAGCTAACTCTAGAGCTACAAACTCTGATTCCATAGTTGATCTAGCAATGATCGTCTGCTTAGCTGATCTCCATGATACTGCACCACCACCTAACGTGAACACATAACCACTAGTGGATTTCGTCTCATCTGAATCGGAGATCTAATTTGCATCACAATATCCTTCTAATGTTGAAGGAAATCCACTATATAGAATGTCATAATTCATTGTTTCTTTCAAATATTTCATTAATCTCATTAATGCAGACCAATGTTTTTTATTGGGGTTGTGAGTATATCTACTCAATCTACACATAACATACGCTATATCTGGTCTGGTAAAATTCATCAAATGCATTAGACTCCCAATAATTTGTGTATATTTATACTGGACAATTAGGTCACCATTATTCTTTTTCAATTTAGATTTAGCATCATAAGGAGTGTCTACAGGAGCTACCTCCCAACATTCAAACTTCTCAAGAATCCTTTTAACATAATGTTCTTGTGTTAATATTATTCCATCGTCGCCCCTTATAACTTTAACTCCCAATATCATATTTACTTCACCCAGATATTTCATATTAAAGTTAGTAGACAAGAATAATTTGGTACGTTCTATAATATTTAAACATGTACCAAATATAAGCATGACATCAACATATAAACAAATTATCACATAATCATTGTCTACTACTTTAGTATAAACACATGTATTCACTTCAATAGAAGAAAATTCATATTTTATTAAAACTTGATCAAATCTCTCATGCCACTGTTTAGGAGCTTGTTTAAGGCCATAAAGAGATTTAATTAATTTACAAACTTTATTTTCTTTTTCAGGAACTACACATCCTTCAAGTTGAACCATATAAATTTCTTCTTCTAAATCACCATTTAAGAAAGCTATTTTACATCCATTTGATGGATAAAAATCTTATGAATCGATGCTAAGGCAGTTAAAATTCGAATAGAAGAAATTCTTGTCATTGGTGCAAATGTATCAAATAATCAATATTTTATTTTTGAGCAAATCCTTTAGCTATTAAACAGGCTTTAGATTTATCTATAGATCCATCAAGATTAAATTTATTTTTGAAAATTCATTTACAGCCAATAGGTTTTGCGTCAGGAGATAAATCAGTTAAATCTCATGCATTATTTTTCATAATTGAATCAAGTTCAATTTTTATTACCTCTTTCCAAAATTTAGCATCAGAAGAAGATACGGCTTCAAAATAATTTGATGGTTCATTATCAACAAAAAAAGTTTGAAAATCATTTTCATAAGAAAAATATTCTTTTCTAGGCCTTTTACTCCTTTTTAGTTCCTCAATATTAGAAGTAGATTCATTTTCTTTTTTCGTAGCTGCATGAGATATTTTATCACAAAGTGGAAAAATATTTTCAAAGAATTCAACATTTTTTGTCTCACTAATAGTATTTCTATCAAGCACATCACTTTTCAAAACAAGAAATCTATATGCAGCACTATATTCTGCATATCCAATCAGCATGCAATCGGCAGTTTTAGAACCTATTTTCCTCTTTTTAGGTTCAGGAAGAAGAACTTTATCAAGGCAATCCCACACTTTTAAATATTTCAAATTAGGCTTTTAACCTTTCCACAATTCATAAGGAGTTTTGTCAATTCTTTTATAAGGAATTCTATTTTGCAAATGACATGCAGATAAAATAGCTTCACCTCACAAATTATCAGGTGCATTAGAGCTAATTAACATAGAGTTCATCATTTCTTTCAAAGTCCTATTTTTTCTTTCAGCTACACCATTAGATTCAGGAGAATAAAACGGTCTTACTTCATGAGTAATACCTTATTTTTCACAACAAATATTTAAAGATACATATTTTTCACCTCTATCAGATCTAATTCTCTTGATTTTTCTACTAAGCTGATTTTCAACTTCAGATTTATAAGACATAAAAGTATCAAATGCATCATCTTTATTTCTAAGCAAATACAACTTGGTAAATCTAGAAAAATCATCAATAAAAGTTACATAATATCCTTTGCCACCTCTAGTCATAGTTTGTTTTAAATCACCCAAATCAGTATGAATTAAAGATAATAATTCAGTTTCTCTATTAACTGGAAAACATAACTTTTTAGTAATTTTAGCTTCAGCACATATTTCACATTTATCATAATTATTTAAGTTTAAACCAGATATCAAACCAAGTAATTGTATATTCTTTATATAAGAGAAATTAACATGTCCTAATCTAGCATGCCCAAAGAAATAGACTCAGTCAAATACGCAAAATTAGATACATTTTTAGAAATATCATTATGAGTATTAAGCATATATAATCTATGATTACAACGTCCATTTTAAATAAGAATATTATTTTTAGTTAATATGACCTTATTATTTTCAAATACAACCTTTATTCCAACTTTTCCTAATAATGCCACAGAAATAAAATTAATTCTAATATTAGGAACATGCAATACATTACTCAATGCCAAAGTTTTACCAGATGTGAGTTTGAGAAGAACTTTAACTTTTCCAATCTTCTTTCTCAATTTGGATGTATGATACAAAATTATTTTTATTTATACAAATGTTCCTAGTAGCACTAGAGTCTACCACCCAATTTCTCACGTTGGTCTCAATATTTATTTTTGAAATGATCGCAATAATTATATCATCCGCTTCTATCAAATTTATTTTTGACTTAGCCAGGTTGTCATTTCTTTCGCATATTCTCTTGCTTTGAGATACATTTTCTATAAAGGTTTTATTATTAGCATTAAGCATGTAACCAAGTTTATTTTCATACCTGTAATTTGAAGTACCATAATCTTCTGACAAACTGACTAAAATGGAAGTATCCAGAGTAACACCAACATCAGTAATATCAACAGTCTTAGGATCAATATTATATGTCATAGTTTCTTAGATTGTTGGGGAAAAATGGTAAAAATATCAATAACAGTAATGTTTAAACTGTTAAGAAAATGTTAATAGTAATAACAATACAATAATATAATAGTGTATAATAATATTACTACTTCAATAATAATATTATAATCAATATAGTAACTATAACAGTAATATAATTACTTCTTAACAAGTTAATAATACTGAATATTAAATAAATATTATAGCGATATGATTTTAAGTATTATATTAATTATGTTTGAGTCGTACTAGACACTGTCCTAAGAAACTATTTTTGCAAAGTGAAATGTTTTGTCCTAAGAAACTATTTTTTCAAAGTGAAATGTTTTCCCAGGATTAAACAAGTACTTCCCTGATTAATTAGAGGATATCAAGAATTATGTAAGCCTTCCCTAACTAATCAGTGGATACAGGAATCAACAAAATTAATTATAAATCAACAAGTTTTAACTTAGAAAGGAAATAATAAAATTATTATAAGATAAAAGCAAAGTGAAACAAGATGAGAAATGTTAGTAGAGAAGGGAAGGGGATTAGGAGAATATATATGTTAAGTTGTATTTTTCTTTGTTGAAAGTGTTGGTTATTTATAGCCAATTTTAATGGGTTAAAAATAAAAGTAATTTATAAATTAATTTGTTTACTTTGGCAACAATTATTTATTTATGTGTTCTCCAAGAACACAATTTAATTGGCCCCCAAATAAAATTATTGGCCATTAATTTGCCACATAATCAAATTAATCTTTTTTCTCTCATTATTAAAAAAAACTTTAATATATTTATTTTTCACTTGAAAATAAAAAATATTCTATTGTAAAATATTTTAAAATATCTTACAGTTATGTCTACCAATTTAATTAGGCATAATACATAAATTGAACCTTTAATTTGACATCAAATTATAACTATGACCTTTAACTTTGCCTGTGCACAAGTAGGACCTTTAACTTTGCCTGTGCACAAGTAGACCCTTTAACTATACAAAAGTTGAACAAAAAAAATACTTTAATCATACCTGGCAAAATGCGTGATTACACTTAAAATGACGCGTGTGAGAGTGAAAATTGAGTCCTCAATAGTAAAAAAAATGTTTAAATGACTATTATACTCTTAATGAAACCTTTTTATATATATCCCCTTTCTACAAATCAAATTCCTACTTTATTCTCTTTTTACTTTCTCCAACAGCTCTCCCCCAATTAGAAAAAGTACGATCAATTATGTATGTACTTCTGTTTATCCTTAAGACGATGGTTTATGCTTTATTTGTATATCAGAAAAGCTAAAAATTGTAAAGGAATTGTACAAATTTCATGTTTAACGTCTTCTATTTTGTGAAGTTTCTATGAAAAATTACAACAATTTTTCCTTAATTGAAAGAGATTAAGAGATGGAAATTTTGTAGGATTTTCATTGAACTTCAAATCTTTTTCTAAATGAACCTTTTAATTCTCATAGAACTTGATTGTTATTTTAATGAAGCAACCTTTAATGAATTATTTTTTTAAGAAAAAATCTAAAAAGTACATGTTTTTGTGATGGTGGTATATTAATTTTTTTTTTGTTATAATATCTAAAATTTACATGTATCTTTTTAATTAGGTGACAACATTTGGTCATTTGAGTTTCACGCATATGTGTTGCGAGATTGAAGTATTTTTTGTTCAACTTTTATATAGTTAAAGGGTCTACTTGTGCACTGACAAAGTTAAAGATGTTATTATTTGATGCCATACTAAAAGTCTTGTTTATGTTTTATGCCATTTAATTATGGATATTGTGCATTCTTATTCAATTTCAGTTCCAACCGTTTTTGTTGATATACATTAGATTAGATTTCTGAGTTTATTAATAGAGCAAGTACAAATGGCTTAACCAACGGGAGTTCAAAATATGAAAAAGTAAACAAGTCAAAGGGATTTAATATCTACTACATATACACCTTTTTTTTAAAGAAAAAGGAAAAAGGACAGGGGCTGAGAATTTTGAAGAGAAATGGCCAGCCCATGTAAAAATTGGACAATTGGAGCCAGTCATCCCAATTTAATTCTGATTTTTAGCCATTTGGCTCATCGATCCATGCAGTTTCTATACCCAATTGATACACTTTTATACCGTATTGATACACTTTTATACTGCATTAATATACTTTTATACCGCATTGATACACTTTTATACACATAAATGACTATATTTTGGAATTTAAAAATCAATGGTCACTCGGTCAAAATTATTTTAGCCGAGTGGCTATTCTTGTCCTTTGGGAAAAGGACATGGGCTGGCCATTTTGAAAGGAAATGGTCAGCCCATGTAAAAGTTGGACAATTGGAGCTAGTCGGCCCAATTTAATTTCGGTTTTTAGCCATTTGGTCCGTTGGTCGCATGCAATCTCTATATCCAATTGATACACTTTTATACCATATTGATACACTTTTATACTGCATTGATACACTTTTATACCGCATTGATACACTTTTATACAATTATTGTATAAAATATGTATTTGTATTTGTTACCAAAGATTCATGTATTTGATATCAAATATTTTATTTGATTGATAAAAAAGAAGAGCAACAATTACAATGTTATATAATTTTATTTGATTGATGAAAAAGAAGACCAACAATTACAGTGTTATAAAATTTTATTTGATTGTTAGAAAAACTATACCAATTAGAAGTGTGGGGTTAACACAAAATTCATTACTTTTGTGAGTTTATTGTGTTAAAAAAAATGCAAATGTTCTATCTAAAGTTATTGTCTAGCATTAATTTTCTTTCTTCCAAAAATATATTATTGTATTGATGTGTTTATGTTTTACTTGCATTTCACTATTTTTATTCTCTCTCCATAAAGTAAAAAATTGTGTGCTGGCTACGAGATTCATTGGACGAAATCAATGCATCCTCTGAATCAGAAATGACCTTATACTATTTACTTAGCATTTAAAGGAAAAACGATGAAGATAGTAGCAAAAAAAGGCCTAAATGGCCATATTTTGGAATTTAAAAATCAATGTCCATTCGGCCGGAATTATTTTAGCCGAATGGCTATTCTTGTCCTTTCCCCAAAAATGAAAAAAGGACATGGGCCGACCATTTTGAAGAGAAATGGCCAGCCCAAGTAAAAGTTGGACAATTGGAGCCAGACGGCCCAATTTAATTCTGGTTTTTAGCCATTTGGCCTGTCGGTTGCATGCAGTCTCTATACCCAATTGATACACTTTTATACCATATTGATACACTTTTATACCGCATTGATACACTTTTATACCACATCGATACACTTTTATACCGCATAAATGACTATATTTTGAAATTTAAAAATCAATGGCCACTCGACCGGAATTATTTTAGCCGAGTGGCTATTCTTGTCCTTTCTCCGAAAAAAATAATATATAAATTGTTCTTGCAATAAAGGTACAACATAAAAGATTTCAAAATACTTCTATTAACTAATTCTTCTTAACATTAATCTGTATGATACTTCATAAAGCATCGTTCATGATTCTTTTAATTGTTAAAGTTAGTATATTTCAACTTCGACAATTAGAAAGTGTTGTGGAGATGCTTATAGCAGTAGGCTACATTACAAATTGTGTAATAAACTCAAAATGTCAACTAATTACTGTCCAAAATGTGTGGTCGAACATATGTTAACCCTCTGCATGACATGTTAAATTAATACTAGCTATGTCGAGAAATCTGATAATAACAAAGAGAAGTTGCTTGACGATTAGTGAAATATACCATATTTCTTGATGGCATATTTGTAGTGTCAAAGCTTTTATCTCCCTTGTGGTGACATTGAATAAATAACTTTGACTATCTTTAAGCTATACAAGCATACAAGGTCATTGCAATGATTTATGCATATAGTTATCACCCGAGCTTCACCAAGATAATCAAGTTGTAAAGAAAATCCCTTTCGATTTACGTATTTGTGCATCACGGTATTGTTCATCAATATTAGAATTTGTTTTGAGGAGTTGAAACAAAATTCGGGTGGCTGAGGGGCGATCTTTAGTATGAACATAGTGCGGTCGAAAAAAGGTGGGCCGTTTTTTTCAAAGTATTCCAAACTTTAGAAATACACTTAAATCACATGAACGACTTAGCAGGGAGATATGTTAAGATCTCCTTTACTATATCATCGGAGCAACATTGATGTGTCGTCATAACGTGAATGGAAACAAAATTATCCTAATTACTGTTAGGTCTAGACGTCACATATTTTTTTTTAGCACAAATTCGATATATAGATTAGACATCACATAATCCTATTTAGGCTTTAATAGGATTAGTAAGTCAGAGTGCCGTAGAGACCTATTTTTACAAGAATGACTTTAAACTGTTAATAATAAGCTTGCAGATGGATGATTTTGAATTGTTAATCTCTGCTTTGCTCCATGGGCAAAATAGGAGTGTCAATGATTTTTAACACGACCTTCAAAATAGAACTGTTATGTATTCAAGTCATGCCTATGTCTAAGGTCTGAGTTCTCTATGTAAGTCATGTCATGTTTCGACCTCCAAACTAGAAGCAATGGTGTCTCAGTAAATCTAGTCTTTTATGTATTCAAGCTCTATGTTATGATGATCATGATCCATAAAAATTCATGTCTTATATCATGCTTAGTTCTAAGAAATTATGTTTTCTATATGTTATCGATTTATTTTACGTCGGGATAAGCCAAAGTGATAAAGTTAATGCAAACTCATGACTATCTCAGCTCTGAAAATAAGAAGCAATAGCTTCAAGTATCAATCCTTGTCGCAATCGTTGACTTCATGAATTTCAACCTTATGTTATACGACTCACGATGTAAGCGCACATGTTTCTCATTGGGGTCTATCCTAAGAACTCATGTTGTATTTATGTTGAACGTCTCTCTACTTATGATCCAGAAACTTGATATATGAATACTTCGTTCTATTGTATCATATCTTCAATTCACGTCCCACATTGAGTAGTGCAACAAGTATAAGTTATAATCTAATAGTGTTACTCCTATTCATGATACTTATGCTCTGTTCCCTCAATGACCCTTTGTATGTTAGTATGATGGTGGTTGTGGAAGCGTAGTAATATTTTAGGTAGGGAAGTAGATCTTCTTAAATGTGAAAATTTTGATGTGATTTCTCGAGCTAAGGTTATAAGTGAGAGGGGAAAGAAGGAGATGAACTTTCGTTATGTGAAATAGTTAGGAAGGAGATATGTGGCAAAAATCTTTGTGAGAATGAGTGAATTTATTGGTCTTAGTTGGGTGATCCATGAAGTGAGTGTAGTAATGATAGGCTTGAATGTTGTGCATGATGAAAACACAAACCAATATGTTATGAGGTTAGCAATCCTTGATTTCAGACCTGAGGGTGTTTGATTATGAGAGTAGGGTGAAGTAATATTCTTAAAGGGATGTAGAGTATGGACTCCCATAACTTAAGCTAGCACTTTTTTCTTTGATTTACGCTTCAACATAAAAGTACTATACAGTGGGACTTAAACTCTTATGGTTAGATGTGTGATGAGAAGATTGTAAGTTGGAAATGATGAATTATGTTATTTATTGTTTGGGGCATAGATGAGTAGTGTCTCTAAGTTTAAGTCTATTCGTTGTATCTTGTAAGGTAGAGAATACTTTTATCCGTACCTCCCACGAAATCTCATTTCATGATTGTACCGATGTAAATCAGACCTATTATAACCAAATGAACTCAATCCTTATATTGTGATGATTATGATCCATAGAACTCATGTGCAAGATCATCCCTTTGTAAAGTCTCATTATCTCATACTTCATGCTTACACAATTCACTTGGTGATGTCATGAATATCTTTTGATGCCTTTTCATATTTTGTTGAGAAAAAATATTCAATGCGAGGTTATGTCCTTTATTCCATACTTTTAGAGCTTCAACAAGATCCTACCCCGAATGATCCCAAGGGAGAAATAATGTAACACCCCGCACTTTCGGACAAAATTTAAATCGTCTTTCCTATGTTTATAGACCCTAACTCAATGGTTTCTACTTAGATTGACACTTCCTTAGTGTGGGAACATCCTTAGAGATGAATATACACCATAAAAATCTCCTAACTCAAATGTTAAGTTGAGCATTAGTTGATAATTTTGCATGGGTCAACTTCTAGTGAATATTTCTCCTTGGATATGAAGATTTATATGGCCTCCTATATATCAAATTAAATAGCTTCGAGTCTTCTTTCCAACGCCTCTGATCGTTCGTTAATTTGAGTTCGGAGTCAAAAGTTATGAGTGTTTGAATGAGGCACTGTCTAGGGTGTGCGATGGTCATGCGCCTCACACCAATTGCCAAAGCACACTGCCTCAGCTATGCTATGGCCATGCGACGTAAAATCTAAGGTATGCATTGGCCATGCGACACAAAGCCATTCTGAGGCGCCAAAAAGTGTTCCTTTTGATCTATATATATTAATGGCATGAAGGTCTTTTATCATCCCATAACCATTTACAATCTTCTTTGGACGAATATTAATCCTTATACACTTTATCTTCACCTCACAAAATCCCTAATCATCTTCCCTTCAGTAAGAGAGGAGGAACCACCTAGGGTTTGAGGATTTTGATCTCCAAGGAAAAGTCTATCTACGCTCTTTTTAATTTTTCTTCATCAAAAGGTATGTGGGACTATCCTAAATCTCATGGGTGTAAGATTTAACATTTTTACAAGATTTAGAGTATATATGTACGTACATACTATTAGTTTTGAAATTGTTAAAGAGCATGCATTGGGAACCCTGTTTGATGATGAAATCTTGTTTAAACTATGGGGTTTTCCCCTAAACTTGAATTATATTCATGAGTATGAATGTTATGAGTTTTGAGAATTATATGAGCATGATTTATGAAATTCACTCTCTTATTATGAAACCCATTGGTTTTACATGTTGTGGGTTAATTATACGGATTGTTAAAAGCTTGAGTTGAAGGTTTACTGTCATTTTTGAATTATACTATTTTTATGACTAAATGAGAGGGTGAATCTCTGATTTGTAAATGCTCATATTCCTAATAAAGGATTGTATGTGATTGATCAAAAGAGATGACCATCGTATGTTAGAGTATTGAAAAGAGACTATTTTTGGCATAAGTTTTCATGTGTTTATAAAATAAGAATTATCAGGTGATGTTAAATCTTTTGGTTGGCCATTAACATGCTTTAAAATAAGAAGGGCAGTAGATATGATATGATATGAAATGAAGGACTTGTAAGTTTGGGTATGACGATACCCTATTATGATGTACCCTTAATAGAACAAGAAAAGAACTGTTTATCATAAGGAAGTATGGTTTTAAGAGTCTAAAATGAGGCGTAAAGAGATTTAGATGGTTACTCGAAAAAGGCACGAGTTCAAATAACTCATTGCCCAAAATCGTATTTCATCGATACAGATTTCATTTTGCCCTGAAATAGGGGATTTTACACTGGCAAAGTTCTTGTGGCGTAGTAGAGAAAGCAGAGACTCCATCCTTTATGGAAAACATGGGTTGGGGGCCTGGCTGCCGAGTCAAGGGCGGATTCCATATAGCCCGTGAAATTACAGAATTATAGGGTGTACCATTTAGCTTAGAAGTAAGACAAAGAGTTGAGTCATGACTTATAAGAATATTTTGAAGCTCATCAAGTTATGCCCATGCGTTTTCATTCACCTTATGCTAAATTGCTTTATGAAATGCTCTCACTTATGTTGTATAAAAATATATGTTATTTTTGGATTGTTCTACATACCAGTACTTTAGAGTATTGACACCCTATATTTCAGGTTTTGCTGTATAGTCCCATGGCCAATCACATCAGTAGAACACTTGAAATATGACAGAATTAGTGAGCCATCCATATTTCGAAAGACTTTTACTTATATGTTGAGTCTTTCAATATATGGTCTAGCGGGGGGCTTTATCCCGGCCTAGACAGTTAGTTTTCATTTGAGTCTTTGTAGACGAGATTTTATTATTGTATTGTCATAATTTTATTGACACATTTTGAATTATAAATTTGATACGTTAAAAATTTGAAAGACACAAAATTGGCTCAAAACAGTCCAAACACACTCCAAAAACAGTCCACTAATTCAAAGAACCAAGGACCCTTTTGGAGACCACTCTCGGATTCAAGAATGCAATACAAGAAGGACAATATTTCAAGGTTTTTGACACCTTTGCAGCCAACAACAAACTAAGTTAACAAAAAAATATTAAACCACAATGAGAACAAGAACAACAACAATAAAAAGGGCTTCACAATACAAGATACAAAACGGTTACAAGATTACAAAATAAAAAGGATAGATAGATAGACCACATGAAGGTATAATGTTAAGAATCCAAGAATGGTAACTCTTGTAACCTTAACACTACATACAATAATAAACCTATCTCTTACAAATACACAAGATCGGAATCCACCTCTCAAGCATCAATATTTCCAAGCAATCAACAACAAAGAGAATCCACCCTATAGTTGTCTCCTAGTTTCGGTTTTGCCTCATCAAGAGAAGAGATGACTTTGTGTTTTTCAAGTGTTTCTTACTTCAACATCCATAATAATCTAAGTAAATAAAACCCTACATTGTTATTTATATAACTATTACAAGATATAAATTAAAATGACCAAAAGGGTCTTCAAAGAGTGGGCTGCCTATCAAGTGTAAGTTATGGGCTGATTTTGGTGTGTTTTGGGCCTCTTCTACACTTAAATTGCACACAACAAGTCTCGAGACCAACACAAACTCTTATAAGTCCATATCCGTGTTTATTCTTATATTATCCTCTCTATCTTGAGAGGAATTTGCCCACAAATTCACGACTTCATCTCGTTCAATTGGCCACTTCAAAAGAAACCACTCAAAACAGTCCGCAAAACATGAAGAGACCGAAAGATCAATAATAACAAGGGATGTATAAAAAACGAGCTAAAAACCTCCCACAATAGATGCACAAAAAACAGTCCATAAGCTAGCCAAACCCGAGAGCATAATGACAAAAAGTCTTGGATCCAATATCTTCATTTTGATCCTCGGCTTCCTCTCCCTCTTGAGATTGGCCTTCAATCTCATCCGGATAAAGTTTCCTTCTATCATATAAGCATAGTCGTAGACTCCATATACTTCGTGTCTCTCTCTACCACGTTCCTCTTCTTGGATGTGTCGGTTTTGGGAAAGAGAAGTTTCGGTTGAGAGGCTCGATTTGGTAATGTGGAGCTTCGGTTGTGGATCTTGGATGGGAGGAAATTGGCTTCCAATTCCTCCTTATTGGAATTGATCAACTTGCGGGAGAAGTGGTCTATCTTGTTCTTGATTTTGAGGGTTATTTGGAGCTTGGATTGTGGCATTATGTTTTGGTCTTGGAGGATGATGATAGGCAAAATTACGCGCCTATATCAATATATTTTGCCCATATTTTAGCCTAGTTTTGAGAACAAATTATATATTTCATGCACTTTTAGTGCTTTTTCCTATAAATGAGCTAACGAACATGATTAGTAAAGTTTCAGGTATAAATGATGCAAAATACAGCATTTTATGGCTTACTTGACGCAAAAGAAAGCTCACAAAGGAAGGGAAGAAAGTCTACACGCCTAAGGACCAAAACTGCTGCATGGAAAATCTGTCCCGGGCTAAAACAACATTTCTGAAGACTTTGGGGACTTACAGACACAAAGCTGGATTTTGACAATGATACATTAACCTAGTACAATTGGGTTATGTATTTCATTAGTTTATTTGGATTAGGAGAATGTTACATTAACCTAGTACAAATGGGTTAAGTATTTCCTTAGTTTAGTAGGATTTGGTTATTTATTTCATTAGCATAGTAGGAGTAGGATAGGAGCATTATAAATACCCTATCATGCTAGAGATTTTTAATTAACTCCTCCCTTAGTGGAGAGAATCATTCTATTCTTCACTTAATTCAACAATTAATTTTCTTCCATCCCTCTCATCTTCCACCACAAACACTTCTAATCTACTCTTCTATTCTTAAATTCCACAACAAGAGAATCGTTACTTGCTAGGGAATCACCAAAACCACACGCCTATCACCTACTTCTCACGCCATCAACCATGCAAATCGTGATATCCTTCGCATTCATGGGTAACTAAACCTCTTAGTTGGGGTTATGGAAGCTGAATGAGTTACTATCTATTGCTGTGAGTTTGTGAGTTCAAGACACGTATATTGCTTATATCATTATTCTCTTCATCTTAATCTACATTCTTTGTGGTTGCAAACGCAAGAATACGCCAGTCTAACATTTAACTTGTTCGCGAGAAAGGTTATTTGTCTGGAAAAGAGATAATGTCAAGGTAGTAGGACACCCTTTCCTATTAAAAAGCTAGTGCCGTAACTGGACTAACCTCTTGGAGAATTCGTACCGTTAGACACGCTTTAAGCTCGCGAGAGTTAAAGTGAAATAGTCCTTGTTTAGGTCGCGAGACGCTTGGATTTACCATCGACTACAATTCTCTATAAGCACTTGCATGTCAAGACTCTACATACTCATAGCCAATAGAGACGTATACCTCAAAAGGTGGACATAACCCCAACGCTTCAATTCTCATTGTTTACAACTTACGTGACAATCTTTCTCCTTTACTTTGCTATTTTCAGCTTTTATTTCATTACTTTGGTTACACATTACAATTCCCCCCTTTTACGAGACTTGCACCAAAAGTTTAGTAATTTTGCTTACTTGTTGGCCAAGCTATTCCCTGTGGGATCGACACCCAACCCAGGTTGGGTTCTATATTTTCTAACGACCGCTTTACACTCCTACGAGAGCTGTAGATTGAGCGTTATCAAAAATTGGCGCCGTTGCCGGGGAATACGAGTGTCAATCAAGTTCGTGATAATTACTAGACCCTTTGGTCAAAGATTCTCGTACTTTTACGTTTAGTTTTTGTTTTTGTTTATTGCAGGTTTTTCTTTTAGTGAATGCCCCATACTAGAAGTTCTAGTCAACCGTTATTACCAATCAATCCGGAACCACAACGAATTAGAAGAATGGAAGCACAAGCTGAAATCGACAGGATGGCTGCTCAACACGAGCAAGCAAGATTAGCTGCTCTTGCCGCTGCTCAAGTCCATCAACAGAATATTGATAACCGTAGGCGAGCAACAAATCCTGACGATGAGGATCTGGGCGATGAAGAGCTACTAAACCCACGACATACTGCTGAAATGGCGGCACCCATGCAAAGGAGAGATCGTCAAGAGCGATTTAGGCCCGAACGCCGAGCTGTGCACATACCGTTTGATGATGATGATGATGATCTTGATGGAGCTGGTGCCACCGGAGCTATTATTCTTCCACCATTGGCACCTGGAGCAAAGTTCAATATCACTAGCACCATGATTCAGCTTTTGCAACTCAAGGGATTATTTGGTGGACTAGCAGGCGATGATCCGAATATGCATCTCATCAACTTTATTTCTACATGCAAGTCCTTTGACAATCCTGGTGTTGGTCAGAATGCTATTCGATTACGTCTATTTCCATTGTCTCTGTCTGGGGAGGCAACACTATGGTTGAATGGGATGACTCCTGATTCTATTACTAATTGGAGGCAATTGAGAGACGCTTTCCTAGAAAGATTCTTTCCGCCATCCAAAAGAGTACAATTGAGAGATGAAATCAGCAACTTTCGTCAGCTTCCCTCTGAAGCTCTTCATGAAACATGGGAGAGGTTCAAGAAAAAGCTAGCGAGATGCCCAAACCATCACATGACTAATGTTCACCTCATGGAGATCTTGTATAGAGCCTTGAATTCAATAACTAAACCAGTGGTGGACAACGCAGCTGGAGGTTCTTTCATGGACCTCACCTTTGGTCAAGCAAGCAATATGCTAGATCGCATGACAAAGCAAAGTAGAGCTTGGCATACCAGGGATTCTGAGGTAGCAAGCCCCACTTTATCTATTGGCATGTCTGCAGACCAAAGAAGAAGAGAAGAAGAACGTGAGCAAGACATGGCGCACATGAAAACACAATTGGATCTTCTGACAGAGCACTTATTATCAGGGAAGACCGAAAAAGTGAAAGCTGTAGCGCTAAAAGGAAGAGACGAATCTGATTCTGAAGAGGAGGCCAACTACTTGAACAATCAGGGGGGTTTCCGTGGGAGTGCCCAAGGAAACCAAGGTCGGAACTATTATGATAAATCTGGAAGCAAAGACCAAGGTAGTTGGAAGAAAAATAATGAAAAGAGTGGTTTGTACGTTCCCCCTGGTAAACGTGATACCACCATATCTAATTCTATGGAAGACATGATGGCTAAGTTATTGAAAGGAGTGGAAGCAACGAGCGCGGGAGTTAAGGAGGTGATTGATGATTTGTCCTCCATGAAGCAACTAGTTGATTCTCATTCCACTTCTATCAAGCAAATAGAGCAGCAATTGAGCCAACTTTCAGCAGCATTCAATCAAAGAAAGGCTGGCACCTTACCGAGCGATACTGTGCAAAACCCAAGGAATGATGGGTCATGCATGGCCATCACTACCAGAAGTGGTAAGGTGCTGGAAACTTCAGCAAAAGGCAAGCAAGTGGTTGACGTAGCAGCAGACATTGACGCCACACCTAGTGATGTTACAAGAGAAGAAGCCGCAACGACTACTTCAGGCGTCAAGAATGTTTTACCTAGTGGCGTGCAGCCTGAAAAAAATAATAAACGGAAGCAAGAGGAGAAGAAAGCCATGGAGAGAACACTTCCATACCCACCACCACCTTTTCCACAAAGATTGAAGAAGGTTGTCGATGACACTAAGTTCAGCAAATTCATGACTATGTTGAAGCAGCTGACCATCAATGTTCCATTAGTGGAGGCACTTGAACAAATGCCTGGGTATGCGAAGTTTATGAAAGATCTTTTGACTAAAAAGAGGGCAGCAAGTTATGAGCTGAAGGATGATGTGCATCATTGTAGTGCAATTGCTACCCGATCGATAGTTCAGAAGAAGGCCGACCCCTGAGCTTTCACGATTCCTTGCACCGTCGGATCTTTGGACTTTGCTAAAGCATTGTGTGACTTAGGAGCCAGCATCAACTTGATGCCATTATCGATCTACAAGAAGTTGGGGTTAGGAGATCCTACACCAACTAATATGAGGCTTGTTATGGCGGATAGGTCGGTAAAACGACCGGTTGGTATTCTATGCGATGTCCTGGTGAAGGTATCTTCATTCATATTTCCTGCAAACTTCGTTATTCTGGATTGTAAGGAGGATTCTGAAGTTCCCATCATCTTGGGACGTCCCTTCCTTGCAACTGGAAGTGTGCTTATTGACATGAAAGATAATGAGCTTTTATTTTGAATTAATGATGAAGTGGTACGGTTTGATATATGCAAAACAATGAAGCAGCCCAGCGATATGAATGAGTTATCTGTAGCTGATGTTCATCATGAGGATACGAAAGCATTATCTATAGAGAAACAGCCTACTGTTGAGCCATTATCTGTTGTGCCACTGAAAGTTGAGCATGAAGATAATGAAGGTTATGAAGAACTTATGAGTGCTCTAACAGAAATAGAGCCTTATACTCCTAATCAACCAGATTGTGATCTCAAGAATCAACCAAAAGCGAAGACTCCCTTTGACGAGCCACCAATGCTAGAATCACAAGAGCTCCCCGACTATCTAAGGTATGTGTTCTTGGAAAGTAGAAATATACTTCCGGAGAGAGCAGATGATTTAAGTGAACAGCACGTAGAAGCTCTCATCTCTGCTCTGAAGAGATACAAGAGAGCTATGGGTTGGACTATTGATGATATAATTGGAGATTCTCCGGAGAAACGTATGAGTCATCTCGAAAAAGATTGCATGCCCATAGGTAAGCCTCATTGTCGTCTAAATCCTTTCAGAAAACGATCCACCATTTACCTCGACGAAGTCTGAGTACTCGAGGTAACTATGTCGAGCCACGACAATAAATAAGGCGCTAGATGGGAGGCAACCCATTGTTTTATCGTTTATCGTTTTGTCTTTCTTTCATTCTAGTACTTGTTTTGTTTTGATAAATGAAAAATCCAAAAATAAGAGTCGTGCCACGACCAAAACTAAGGCGCTTGGTGGGAGGCAACCCATCGTACTAATCGTTTTCGTTTGGTTTTGAGCAAAAATAGGTGCAAGAGGTATTCAACGAGGAGATTGATTTCAATTGACGATTTGGACGCATTGTATGGTCAAGTCGGTAAGTTAGGAATGGTGATGCATAAGGCTATGGATTGAGCATTTCTCACACCAAAATAGGCATCGAGAAAGGCTAGGCCTTGGTAAAACTAGGCCACGAACGATGCACAACCTATCCTATAGCCTAAGGTCTCGGAATCTAGTGTGCTATACACTATGCGCCGCCTATTCCTAGGTATGCTTTTGACTATGCGCCGCCTATGCTATGGCATTTGGTCTCAGTATCTCATATGCCATAGACTATGCGGCGCATATGTCTACAAATGCCATAGACTATGCGGCGCATATGTCCCATTATGCTATAGACAATGCGCCGCATATGTCATGTCAATGCCAAGCATTATGCGCCGCATATGTGGGATTTTTGTCTCCAAAACCGATTGTAAATGGGTCATAACCCGACCCATTCTCTTCCTATATAAAGGGGACTTAGTCTTGAAACATAACCACACTAAAAATTGACCTAAGGGCGCCGCACATCCATCCAAATCATCTCAAAACTTCTCTTTTTGCTCTTCCAATTCACAAGAACATCTCCAAAGGCTTCAAGCAAGTAAGTACTCTCTTATTCTTCATTTATTTCTCGTAAGTACTACGTTTCTATGTCTACTATGAATTGCTAAATCGTATAAGATTGTTGGTGATGTTCATGTGTTTGGATTGTTGATACAAAATCATGTGAGTGAATATGTACGTAGGAAAATCTTGACTTGTTTTCGAATTGAAATTGGTTTTAATAGCATTGTTATACTATTTGCGGAATTACTATGGCTATGAATAGTGCTTAAGATTGTTGTTTGGATACTTACATGTTGGACTATCCCGGCCATCGGGATAAAACTTATAGTGCCTACCGACATAAGAGGTTGTGAATGTTGTAAGAATAACTATTCCATGTGGCAACCCCTATGTAGTAGTGTTGCTATATCTACCATGAAAGTAGTCCAATGGCTGCAAGTAAGTGATGCATTGCTGATTTTCTTGTCGGAATACAATCCTAAAACGTATGTTGACGAAATCTGAGTAATCGACAACTTTCGCTTCACTGATTTGTGTTAACAAAACTAAGTGTGGGGTGGTACCCCTACTGCTTATGTATAGATTGTATCCATTGGGATTGTGCTTCCACTAACACTATTTCTAGTCTCAAGTACAATGGAACCGAAAGCAAGACAAGGGAAGGAAAAGGCTACCACTTCCCAAAAGAGCAAGAAAGCAAGGAGAACCCTCCTCGCTGCAAATACCTCGACTCACGCTTGGAATTAAGTGGGATACTTATGCGGAACTTATGAGGATGATGACTCTTATGATGATCCCAACGCAAGGGGTATGACCCCCGACATTGAGGAAGAGTCCGACTAACCAGGTTCTTCGCATTTATTTTCCACTGAGGGCAGTGTCCCGTTTAAGTGTGGGGTGGCGGTATCGCATGCTATACTTCTCTATTTGCATCTATGTTTGTTTAAGTTTTTTTTAGGAGTAAATTTTTTCTAGCTTCGCATGAAATTATTTTGATAGGCAGCATGAGATTATAACAAGAGTATGTGCTACAATTGTGACTATTGAGACGTTTTAGACTCTAGTTGTGACTCATTATGTGATATTATGTGATTCAATTCCTTCAATTGTTGGGTCGAGAGTCTATATTACTTCCAATTAAGTCGACCATGTGCCTTGTGTGTGTGAGATAATAGTATATTCTATGTATGTGGCTGATGCTAGAACTTGCCTGGTATGTATGCAAAGCGAAAATAAGGAGTGTAAGTTTAGGATATGATTTAGGCATTTCTTTGGCAACCTATATTTGTTTACCTTCAGTTTTACCTACCCATGGACATCATCCTAGTCAAACCCTTTTGAGCCTTTAGCCTATTTCTTTGACAACCTCGTATGTAAGCCTAATCCATTTTTTTCAAGACCGTAATTTGATCCAAATTCCTAAGTGCTTTAAATTAAAAAAGTCCTGTGACAACATAAGAGGAAATTGGGTAAGTATGATGCTTTAAATTGTAAATGGTGCTTGAATGTGTTATGGAAAAGAAAGTGCTATCATAAGAGGTATGTTGTGAAAAGAAAAAGGAAAAGAAAGCTGAAAAGTGAGTTGTTCTTAAAATTGAAAAACAAAAGAGGAGAACAAGGGTGGTAGAATAAAAGAAAGAAGAAAGGTTGAAAGAAAAAAGTGTCAATGATACAATGTGATGTATTAAAGCGCTTAGGAGCTTAGTCACTATTCCTGGCCAAAGTAGTCCTACCCGTCCCTTAGCCTACATTACAACCATCAAAAGACCTACTTGATCCTAATCTTAACATTCTGACATTTAGTGGAGTACTACACTAAGGGCAAGCCTATGGTCATCAGTTGCTACATATGAATTCTTTGTGAGAGCGAGAGCAAGGATATTGTTGATACCCATATTTGAAAAATATGCTATACTTGTGAGTGATTATGGGTAATATATTGTGAGACACACATGGTTGATGAGTTTTGGGTAGTTATATATGATTCCTTGTACCTTAACGTTTGCATGCGAGTTGACCACCATCACGAGTCTATGCTAGAGGTTAAACTGTTTCTACTTATAATTGGGAAGTACTCTTTGTTGATAATTGTTGTGCTTGTCTTGATAAATGTTTTGTGTTGTTGTTGTAAAAACCCTAAGTTGATGTTTAGAAGGACATGATATGTTGTTCGAGGACGAACAAAGCTGCAAGTGTGGGGTGTTGATGATAGGCGAAATTACGCGCCTATATCAATATATTTTGCCCATGTTTTAGCCTAGTTTTGAGAACAAATTATATATTTCATGCACTTTTAGTCCTTTTTCCTATAAATGAGCTAACGAACATGATTAGTAAAGTTTCAGGTATAAATGATGCAAAATACAGCATTTTATGGCTTACTTGACGCAAAAGAAAGCTCACAAAGGAAGGGAAGAAAGTCTACACGCCTAAGGACCAAAACTGCTGCATGGAAAATCTGTCCCGGGCTAAAACAACATTTTTGAAGACTTTGGGGACTTACAGACACAAAGCTGGATTTTGACAATGATACATTAACCTAATACAATTGGGTTATGTATTTCATTAGTTTATTTGGATTAGGAGAATGTTACATTAACCTAGTACAAATGGGTTAAGTATTTCCTTAGTTTAGTAGGATTTGGTTATTTATTTCATTAGCATGGTAGGAGTAGGATAGGAGTATTATAAATACCCTATCATGCTAGAGATTTTTAATTAACTCCTCCCTTAGTGGAGAGAATCATTCTATTCTTCACTTAATTCAACAATTAATTTTCTTCCATCCCTCTCATCTTCCACCACAAACACTTCTAATCTACTCTTCTATTCTTAAATTCCACAACAAGAGAATCGTTACTTGCTAGGGAATCACCAAAACCACACGCCTATCACCTACTTCTCACGCAATCAACCATGCAAATCGTGATATCCTTTGCATTCATGGGTAACTAAACCTCTTAGTTGGGGTTATGGAAGCCGAATGAGTTACTATCTATTGCTGTGAGTTTGTGAGTTCAAGACACGTATATTGCTTATATCATTATTCTCTTCATCTTAATCTACATTCTTTGCGGTTGAAAACGCAAGAATACGCCAGTCTAACATTTAACTTGTTCGCGAGAAAGGTTATTTGTCTGGAAAAGAGATAATGTCAAGGTAGTAGGACACCCTTTCCTATTAAAAAGCTAGTGCCGTAACTGGACTAACCTCTTGGAGAATTCGTACCGTTAGACACGCTTTAAGATCGCGAGAGTTAAAGTGAAATAGTCCTTGTTCAGGTCGCGAGACGCTTGGATTTACCATCGACTACAATTCTCTATAAGCACTTGCATGTCAAGACTCTACATACTCATAGCCAATAGAGACGTATACCTCAAAAGGTGGACATAACCCCAACGCTTCAATTCTCATTGTTTACAACTTACGTGACAATCTTTCTCCTTTACTTTGCTATTTTCAGCTTTTATTTCATTACTTTGGTTACACATTACAATTCCCCCCTTTTACGAGACTTGCACCAAAAGTTTAGTAATTTTGCTTACTTGTTGGCCAAGCTATTCCCTGTGGGATCGACACCCAACCCAGGTTGGGTTCTATATTTGCTAACGACCGCTTTACACTCCTACGAGAGCTGTAGATTGAGCATTATCAGAGGATTGATCATTGTAAGTAAAGTTTTGGGAGTAAAAGCACGGGAGTTCCTTCGACTCTCCATTTGATCCAACCTCTCACTTATAGTTACCACATCCGAGTTAATTTTTTTATGACCCAAATTTTCCCTAGCAAGGTCTTGGGACAAAGCATCATGGAGGTCCAATATGGTTTCCATTATGCCCAAGAAGTTACCTACAAAACAACAAACAAGTTAGATGTACAAGAATGGTCCTCACACTCCCTCTCTATTATTTTGTCTCTCGGATTTTTTTTTACTTTGGTCTCATATGTGTTGTAACCTTGCTTGTACTCTGTGAGGAATTGAGAGGTGGATCAAGTATTACAACGACTATAAAGAATAATACACACAAAGGAATGTATACATGAAGGACGGTTTCAAAACTAACTTACAATCTAGTACTAGCTTGTAAGTTAGTAATGGAATCAATAAATGAAACTAATGAAATAACACAATGAAACTAAAAGATCAAAATTTGAGCCAAAATTGTTGCATGAACAGTGTATATAGTGATGTGGTGGTCCACGTGGAAGTGCACTGGTGCTTCGGTTCTTGACAAATTTTAATTTCACAATTTGGACTTTGGTGGAAATTGTTCAATAGGGGAAATACAAACTAGTCTTTGGAGCTCCTTTTTCCATTCAAATTTCAATACTTAAAAGTCTTTGACTAGACTTGTACTTCTCCTTAAAACATGGACCCTTTTTTTTATGAAAAAAGGTTGAGATATGATGTAAAGTCTTCTTGGTGGTTGGGGGTCTTTCAAGATTCAACAAATACTACACCTTGTCTTTTACCGTTTTAAGATCTAAGTTTACTTTAATATTAACAAGGTGATGAATATGGTGAAGAAATTCAAGAACACAACAACCACGACAAGAACAACCAACAAAAATCTCCCAAGAACAACAAGTCCACCACAACAAGGTCAACAATCTCACAGCCAAGACCACAAGGATAGCAACAACAATCGCTAAGTCCCCTTTGTGTTGTGTTTTTGGTTTTACAAAAGGTGAAGGTTGTGATGAAACAAAAGAACACAAAAAAAATCTTCCAGGATCTAAAACAACATCACAACACAAGGCCTTCAACTAGGTCAAGGCTAGAACAATAACAACATCCAATCGGCCACACTTTGTTCACAACAACAATATTAACAATTCAAGCTCAAGTTTGAATCGACTTAAAGTATTAGTGAGGAACAAAAATAACACTACAAACACACAAGACAAGTAAAAGACACATATACCTACACTCAAGAACAAATATCATCTAATAACGGCCAAGAACACAACAACAATGGACAGATTGCAATTTTTTTGAAATTTTCAGCTTTTCAATAATTTTTTTTCTAACAAAAAAGCCCAAGATTGATCTTGTAGGAACAAGATCAAGCCATGCTTTGATACCAAATGATACGGTAAAAACTTTGAAGACACAAAATTGGCTCAAAACAGTCCAAACACACTCCAAAAATAGTCCACTAATTCAAAGAACCGAGGACCCTTTTGGAGACCACTCTCAGATTCAAGAATGCAATACAAGAAGGACAATATTACAAGGTTTTTGACACCTTTGCATCCAACAAAAAACTAATTTAACAACCCAATATTAAACCATAATGAGAACAAGAACAACAACAACAAAAAGGGTTTCACAATACAAGATACAAAACGGATACAAGATTACAAAAGAAAAAGGATAGATAGATAGACCACATGAAGGTATAATGTTAAGAACCCAAAAATGGTAACTCTTGGACCCTTAACACTACATAAAACAATAAATATATCTCTTACACAGACACAAGATCAGAATCCACCTCTCTAGCATCAATGTTTCCAAGCAATCAACAACAAAGAGAATCCACCCTATTGTTTCTCCTAGTTTCGGTTTTGCCTCATCAAGAGAAGAGAGAACTTTGTGTTTTTCAAGTGTTTCTCACTTCAACATCCAAAATAATCTAAGTAAATAAAACCCTACATTGTTCTTTATATAACTATTACAAGATATAAGTTAAAATGACCAAAAGGGTCTTCAAAGAGTGGGCTTCCCATAAAGTGTAAGTTATGGGATGATTTTGGTGTATTTTGGGCTTCTTCTACACTTAAATTGCACACACCAAGTCTCAAAACCAATGCACACTCTTATAAGTCCATATCTTTGATTATTCTTGTATTAAAATTCCCATTGAATATTATTATATGTTCTCCACTTTGATTTATGTATGGATTATTCTTATGATGGTATTCTAAGGGGACTCTCGGGCCTTCGTGGTTCGGGATGCCCATCGTGGCCGGAGCCTCAGCTCGGGTTGTGACTGAACTCAACACAATCAAGTCCAATGCATGGCTTTGGCCCTATTGATTTTGACTCTCTTAGGGCAATTTTCATTGATATTAACATCAATGAGTTAGAAAAAATGATGCAAAATTTGTAGAAATTGTCAATTAATCATTAAATCTATTGAGTTTTTTCATATTTCATTTTAAGTGAGATGTAATTGAAATCTTGTAACTTATAAATTTTGAATCATTTTGCAATCAATTAAACATAAGATTCAGTCACTCTTTACATAATTTTTTTCATTTAAATTGAATATCTAATTTGAATTAAATACTTTTAATATATTACTATCAAACTTTACATAAATATAACAAACATATATACATACACTGAAAACTGAAAAAGAATGTTAGCAAATATTACTTAAACTACTAGTATTGACATATAAAAATTCTATATAAGTTGATCTTTTAAGTAGAGTATGTTAATATTTGAATATATAGTCAAGTATTATTATATTAAGTTATAATACTGTACTTTCGGGCTAGAATTTAGACCATTGTTCCTAGCGTATAACCCAAACTAAGTGATTACTTGTTAATACATGTGTGGAGATCAATCCTATAGTGTGTGAATACCTTTGAATATGAATTGAGGTCACAAGAATCCCTTAACTCTAAGATGAGTTGAAAACAAACCCATCGATTAAGTTTTAGTGGGCACTCCAACTTGGGTCAACTTTCGTCGACCATAACTTTTTGTATACAATAAATTAGAAGTCCTACTATATATAGAATGAAAGGTCTTCGAAGTATCTTTCCAACGGTACCAATCTCGCCTAAATTCAATACCCGACCTAAGAGTTATGACTTTGCAAAGTGGAGTATTTTCAATCCAAACTGGTCTAATATGCCTTTCATATGCTCCAGCATCTTGGGCGCATCTTGCGTGCATTTCAGGGGCATAACACACTGGTTTAGTATGCCTTTCATATGCTCCAGCATCTTGGGCACATTTTAGGGGCATAACATACTGGTTTGAGATGCCTTTCATCTGTTCCAGCATCTTAGGCGTAGATGGGGCGCATTTTAGGATCAACTTCAATCGACCATAACTTTTTGTATATAACAAACTGGAAGGCCTGCTATATATTAAATTAAAGATATTTGAGTCTTATTTCCAACTCAACTAATTTTGTCTAAATCTAACATCGAAGTAAAATGTTATGCCCATTTTACTTCAGCATATCAGCCTGTCAACTGGCAGAAATTCAGCGACCTTTTTTGTTTCTTGAAGGGTATTTTGGTCTTTTCCATCACCCAAACACACGGGATTTAGCCATTCAAAGGCCAAAATCCCTCATTCTCTATCAAAATATCTCAAGAATAAGGCTCTAACTCCCCTCCCCAAGATCAAGATCCATCCCCTAAGTTCAAGATTTCCAAGAATCAAATCAAGATTCGGATCCTGTTCTTTGAACTAAGTAATCTAACGTACGTGGAGTTTTCCTAAATTATATGGGCACGATGAAAATATTTTTAATGATGTTTTGAATGTTGAAAAATCATAGATCTGTAATGAGTTTTGGAATTATATTTACAATCTTGCATTATGAATTCTTTAATGATATTATTGTTTTGGTCTTGAGGCCTTTTCTTCAAATTAATTTGTAATCTTATATATGTATGTATGAAATCGAGTTTGGATGTTGAATTGAGAGCATCAATTATTGGAAATCCTTCTCTCATTTAAAGATTTCCTAGTTTCATAAGTCATGATTTTATTTGAATGTATTTCTATGAAGCATGTTACAAATGCCTTATGATTGCTAAGACTTGTTTATGCTTTTGAATTGAAGAGAGGGGTTTTTTACATGTTGATAAATGTTGAAGATATGTAATGAAAGAATTGCATGGTTTGTCAAAAATACATGACCACCACATATTTGTTGAAATGTTGAAAAGAGAGATTCTTTGCATTGTTTGACATATGATTAAAATATGGATTCTCTTGAACTGTTTGAATGATATGGTGGTCCAAACTTGATGTTTTAAATGAAAAGACTGTAACATTATATTTTATGACTCAGAGATATGACTTGCAAGTCTTGGAATGATGATACCAAATTTAGATAATGCCATAGTAATATAGAACAGAACATAATGTGGATTTTTTTTTTAGATTTTCTGATTTTGAACTTAGAATGATACAAGTTTAGAAAAGGCTAAAAATGGGCATAAAGTGATGTTAGGTGGTTACCCAAAGAAGGCACGAGTTCAGAAAACTCATTGTGCAAAATTGTATTTTGTCGATATGGGATTATTATATCCCCTAGTGGGATTATACCCTGGCCTAGTGCCTTGTGGCATATCAGAATCAAAAAGTCCAACTCTTGCGGCAAACTTGGGTTGGGGACTTGGCCACCGAGTTAAGGAAAGACTCCATATAGCCATGGGATTGTAGAATTGTCGGGTGTACCACCTAACTCAGAAGTAATACAAAGATTAGAACTGCATTGTCAAAAATCATTTTAAGATCACTGAAACTGCCCATGTGTTTTTAACTATTTCATGCATGATATTTCAGACTTGCTTTCATCTATGTTATATATATATATATATATAAACATATTATTTTGGATTACTCTGTGTATCAATACATCTGTACTGACCCCCTATATTTTAGGATTTTGAGACACAGTCCTGGGGTCCCGTTAAACAATATATTGACTTGTTAGAAGTTTGCAACTGGTGAGCCTCCCTTACTTCGGAAGGACTGGATTAGAACTTTTTATTGCTATTTTATTTTGATTCATGGTCCAATTGGGGGCCCTATCCCAGTCTTCAGACAAAGGTTATTTTTAATCAGTAGAGATTTTGCAGACTAGTGTTATATGTTATTGATCATTATGAACTCATTTTAGTATTGTGTAGTTGAATTAAAAGATGACCATGATTTCGTTTTATTATGTATTTTGCATTTTCTCTTTGTATATGAATGGTACATGTGATTGCAAGTTAGAAGGGCTCTCGGTCTTTCATGGTTCTAGATGTCCGTCATGGCTAGGGCCCTGGTTCGGGTTATGAAAAACTTGGTATCAGAGCACAATTCGTGGTTCGAGGGTGTCTGCAAAACCGCTTCGAGTAGCATCTTGATTATGGGTGTGTAGCACGCCATACTTATAAGTAGGAGGCTAGAAGGCGTTTAGAAATGTCTTTTTTTTTCATGTTCTAGTTCGTGCTATGGAGTCAGAATGTTCCTCTTTCATATTCTAGTTGGCATCGTCCATACGAATGTAAAGTTATCCTAATTATTTCTTTACTCTGATGTTCTTATACATGTCTCATTTTGAGGTGATTCAAGTGTAGAAGCTTAGGATCTAAATGATGTGTTTCTTTTCTCATTGGGTCATAAAAGATTATGAGATTCCACAACGACTTGAGAGGAGTCCATTTGTGCTTCAAGGTGTAATGATTCTAGTGTAAACTTTGATTCTAATGAAGCCATGCTTTTCATCCTGAGGTATTAAGTGCATTCATTCCTTTTCAAAAATTATGTTGCAGATGTCATGCATAAGGGGAATAATGTGTCGCAAAATGTTGGAACTGTATTTTCACCTGAGTAGTAGTATAAGTTAAAGTTTCAGTGTCATGACCCATTGGTAATGAGATTGGACCAAGAAGTTGGTGATATGAAGTCACAAGGTTAGAAGTCAAAGTGAGGGTGACTTTTGTGTAAATAAATATTTTAGTTGTATAATTGTTGATTGAGGGATAATTTGTCATTTTATAGTGATAGTCTAATGTGGTAGTAATACTTGTAGATTGTATGGTATTCGATAGAGAAAGTGTTTGGCTGTGATTATTATCTATTCAAAAATAGGGAAGGATCTCAGAGTGGATAGTTTTGGTGGTTATAGAAATCTCTTGTAGGTTGTGAACGGAAATGTTTAGATTTGCCAATAAGTTATAAGTATAGACTAATTGTTGTTTGTGGAATTTGAAGGTAGTCTAAATGTATGCTTAGGTAAGTAAGTATGATGTGAGAAAGTAGAATATGCAGATAAGATTTTACAGGGTTATAATATAATATTAAGGTTGACCATGTCTATTATGTGACTTTACCCCCCTTGACCTTCTTTTCTTTAGTAGTTGTAAACTAGTACTACTTGTGAGAAGGTATGTAGTAAATTTTGAGGTGTAGTAGTAATGTCATGGAGGTGATTTATTTGTAGGTAGTATCTAGGTGAAATGAGGTATTTGGGTAGAATTTCCCCATTTGATGGACTGGTATATTATGTTGCATTCTTCATTGGTGGTAGATGATTGATGCTAGACTATAGGCTTAAATTTTATATGTAGAATATGGAGGTAAGAATAGTAGCTTAAGATTAATGATGTATGTTTTGTAGGAATGAATTAGTAGGCTTGATGTGATTTGTGAAAGAGCCTAGGTTGATAATTGTTAAAAAGTTTTAGTGGTAATTGTTAGGTATATGTGTATATGGGGACTAGAGTTAAAATGATGAATTATGGGTGAGTCATGAAGTGGATAAGGGAGTAAGTATAGAAGAATAAGTTGCACCCCCGATAGTATGGCGTTACTCGTTAAGCAAGATTTTATGACATGAGTTATGTAATTAATGGTCTAATGTTAGAAGGTTAAGTAGTGGAGAGTGGATTCTTATGTGATAAGGAGTGAGGTTGTGTATGCTCATGAGACTGCGTGTTGTAGGTTGATGATGATAGAGGATAGCAAAAATTAAGAGTAGAGTTCTAGGAAAGCAATGCCTTTAGAGTATACTTAAAAAGGAAAAAGTTCAGCATTTATGTGTATAAGTATTTTACGTACCTAGTTTGTGTTCTTAAAATTGTAGTATGGAGAAGTCTGGTGAGTTGTTGTTCGGTGTTCTTTAGAGTTGAATTGAGAAAATACTGGTACACAATATGAGCCTTGGGTATGATTTTACAAATTTTGTTAAGTTGTAAGTTATGTGATTAGAGGTGTAATGCGAGTATTTAAGGATTTGAGAATAGAGTGTCGAGTGTTTGGAAGCATGGATGTCCATGCCCATAATTATGTTACTCATAAGTTGGTAACTTTGGGTGTTAGAGGAAGTTATGATTAGTGTTCCTTAACGGATGTCCTAGAAAGAATTTTGTGTCATTGTATTAGCAATAAATGAGAGAAGTTGCATTCATGTGTATATTGATACCCCCTATTGTTTTGAGAATTGTGGTTATAGATTTATGGGAGGTTATGTTCTCAAGTCTAGGATTGTGACTTTGATCTAAGGGGGAGATGGTGAGTTAAGGTATTTTTCGAATTTTCTCATTGTGGCCAAAGTCATGATAAATCTATTCCTATTCAAGAATGTTCCTCCTACTTCAGTTTAGGAATTCATTCTACCAATGTCTTATGTATTCAAGTCTTGCCGATGCCTAAGGTTTGAGCTCTCTATGTAACTCATGTAATGTTCTGATATCCAAACAAAGAAAATAATGTCCCTCAGTGATCCAATATTTCAAGTATCCAAGCCATATGTTATGTTGCTCATGATCCATAAATCTATGTCCCAAATCATGCTTGGTTCTAAGAAACTATTTTTTTTTATGTGTTATTGATTAATTTTATGTTGGGATTAGCCAAATAATAAAGTTGTGCGAACTTATGACTATCGCAGCTCTGAAAATGAGAAGCAATAGCTTCAAGTATCAATCTTTGTTTCAATCATTAACTTTATGAATTCTGACCTTATGTTATACAAATCATGAGATATGTGTACCCATGTTTCTTACCGTAGTATATCCTAAGAAAATCATGTTGTGTTGTGGTTATGCCGAATGACCCTTTTTCTTATGATCCAGGCACTTGATATCTGAAGCACTCTGTGTCTATTCTATCGTATCTTTACGTCATATCCCTCTCCGAGTAGTGCAATAAGTATGAGTGATGGTCTGATAATATTACTTCCATTCATGATGTTTATGCTTTGGTCCCTTAATGACCCTCCGTATGTTAGTATGATGGTGGTTGTGGAAGCGTAGTAGTGTGTTAGGTATGAGAGTAGGTGTTCTTGACGGTGAAAAAAATATTTATGTGATTCTCGAGTTGAGGTTATAGGTAAAAGAGAAAAGAAGGAGATGAACTTTTATTGTGTGAAATAGCTAAGAAGGAGAAATGTGGTGAAAATATTTGAGAGCGATTGAAATCGTTTGTCTTAGTGGGGAGAGATCCATGTAGTGGGTGTAGTAATGATTAGGCTTGAATGTTTTGGTTGCTGAAAACACAAACCTATGTGCTATGTGGTTGGTACTCTCTAAAATAAATCTTGAGTGTGTTTGACGATAGTGATAAGATGAAGCAATATTCTTAAAGGGATATAGAGTATAGGATTCCGTAGTGTAAACTAGCACCTCTTTCCTCCGAGTTAGGTTTCAACATAAAAGTATATTACGATGGAACACAAATTCTTGTGGTTAGATGTGTTACGGGAGAATTATAAGTCGGAAATGATGAAGAATGTTGATTAATGTTGATTACGTTCTTTATTCCATACCTTTAGAGCTTCAACAAATCCCTGCCCATCATTCGGGGATGAATGATCCCAAGAGGGGATAATGTAACACCCAGTACTTTCGGGCTAGAATTTAGACCATCGTTCCAATACATATAGACCCAAACTAAGTGATTCCTTGTTAATACACGTGTGTAGATCAATCCTATAGTGTGTGAATACCTTTGAATATGAATTGAGCTCAAAAGAATCCCCTAACTCTAAGACGAGTTGAAAATAATTTCATCGATTAAGTTTTAGTGGACACTCCAACTTGGGTCAACTTTCGTCGACCATAACTTCTTGTATACAACGAATTAGAAGGCCTACTATATATAGAATGAAAGGTCTTCGAAGTATCTTTCCAACGGTGTCAATCTCGCCTAAATCTAATATCTAAGCTAAGCGTTATGACATTGCAAAGTAGAGTATTTTCCATTCGAACTGGTCTAATATGCCTTTCATATGCTCCATCATCTTAGGCACATCTTGGGCGCATTTCAGGGGCATAACACACTGGTTTAGTATACCTTTCATATGCTCTAGCATCTTGGGCACATTTTAGGGGCATAATATACTGGTTTGAGATGTCTTTTATCTGCTCCAGCATCTTGGGCGTAGATGGGGCACATTTTAGGCCATAGTTTCAGGGTCAACTTCAATTGATCGTATATAATAAACTGGGAGGCCTGCTATATATCAAATAAAAGGTCTTTGATTCTTCTTTCCAACGCAATTGATTTTGTCTAAATCCAACATCATAGTAAAACGTTATGCCCATTTTACTTCAGCATATCAGCCTGTCAACTGGCAGAAATTCAGCGAACTTTTTTGTTTCTTGAAGGGTATTTTGGTCTTTTCAATCACCCAAACACACGGGATTTAGCCATTCAAAGGACAAAATCCCTCATTCTCTATCAAAATATCTCAAGAATAAGGCCCTAACTCCCCTCCCCAAGATCAAGATCCATCCCCTAAGTTCAAGATTTCCAAGAATCAAATCAAGATTCGGATCCTGTTCTTTGAACTAAGTAATCTAACGTACGTGGGGTTTTCCTAAATTATATGGGCACGGTGAAAATATTTTTAATGATGTTTTGAATGTTGAAAAATCATGGAGCTGTAATGAGTTTTGGAATTATATTTACAATCTTGCATTATGAATTCTTTAATGATATTATTGTTTTGGTCTTGAGGCCTTTCCCTCAAATTGATTTGTAATCTTATATATGTATGTATGAAATCGAGTTTGGATGTTGAATTGAGAGCATCAATTATTGGAAATCCTTCTCTTGTTTAAAGATTTCCTGTTTTCGTAAGTCATGATTTTATTTGAATGTATTTCTATGAAGCATGTTACAAATGCCTTATGATTGTTAAGACTTGTTTATGATTTTGAATTTAAGAGAGGGTTTTTTTACATGTTGATAAATGTTGAAGATTTATAATGAAAGAATTGCATGGTTTATCAAAAATACATGACCACCACATGTTTGTTGAAATGTTGAAAAGAGAGATTCTTTGCATTGTTTGACATATGATTGAAATATGGATTCTCTTGAACTGTTTGAATGATATGGTGGTCTAAACTTGATGTTTTGAATAAAAAGACTGTAGCATGATATTTTATGGTTTAGAGATATGACTTGCAAGTCTTGGTATAACGATACCAAATTCAAATAATGCCATAGTAATACAGAACATAACACAATGTGGATTTTCTTTCAGATTTTCTAATTTTGAACTTAGAATGATACAAGTTCAGAAAAGGCTAAAAATAGGCATAAAGTGATGTTAGGTGGTTACCCGAAGAGGGCACGAGTTCAGAAAACTCATTGCCCGAAACCATGTTTTGCCGATACGGGATTATTATGTCCCCTAGAGGGATTATACACTGGCCTAGTGCCCTGTGGCGTATCAGAATTAGAAACTCCAACTCTTGCGGCAAACTTGGGTTGGGGACTTGGCCGCCGAGTTTTGGGAAGACTCCATATAGCCCGTGGGGTTGTAGAATTGTAGGGTGTACCACCTAACTCAGAAATAATACAAAGATTAGAACTGCATTGTCAAAAAATATTTTAAGATCACTGAAACTGCCCATGTGATTTAACTATTTCATGCATGATATTTAAGACTTGCTCTCATCTATGCTATATATATATATATATATATATATATATATATATATATATATATATATATATATATATATATATATATATATATATATATGTAAACATATTATTTTGGATTGCTTTGCGTATCAGTACATCTGTATTGACCCCCTATATTTCAGAATTTCTAGACACAGTCCTGGGGTCCCATTAAGCAGTAGATTGACTTGTCAGAAGTTTGCAACTGGTGAGCCTCTCTTACTTCGGAAGGCCTGGATTAGAACGTCTTATTGTTATTTTATTTTGATTCATGATCTGATTGGGGGTCTTGTCCCAGTCTTCAAATAGAGGTTATTTTCAATCAGTAGAGATTTTGCAGACTAGTGTTATATGTTGTTGATCGTTATGAACTCATTTCAGTATTGTGTTGGTATATTAAAAGCTGACCATGATTCCGTTTTGTTATGTATTCCGCATTTTCTCTTTGTATATGAATGGCGTATGTGATTGCAAGTTAGAAGGGCTCTCGGGTCTTCATGGTTAGGGATGCCCGTCACGGCTAGGGCCCAAGTTCGGGTCGTGACATAAGTAGTATATATTGTATGTATATATGTGTGTATATTTTCTAAAGTAGTATAACATGTAATGTATATATGTTGTATGTATATTATTTAAAGTAGTATTTTAATTTTTAAGTAGAGTATAATGTATCTTCATATGTGTATATATCTTCTAAAGTAGTATATATTGAATGAATGTATGTATGTGTGTGTATCTTTTCTAAAGTAGTATAGTACGTAATATATATATGGTGTATGTACATTATTTAAAGTAGTATTTATTATACATATACATGTGTGTATGTTTTCTAATGTAGTATAATATATTGTATGTATATTGTTTCAAGTAGTATTTTAAGTAGTATATATTGAATGTATATTGTTTCAAGTAGTATCATATCAATTTTATACATGAATAACTTATTTCTAACTAACTACCAGACATTGTATAACTTACATAGTAATTAATACATGAATATATTGCTACTTTACTAGATACCAAACACCCCTTTATAATTTAGATTTTAGTTAGAAGGGAGAAAATTTGGCTGATAGGCATGTTTAAGTCTTTAGTTGGTAATGTAAATATGTTGTATGTATATTGTGTAAGGTATTATTTATTGTACGTATAGATGTGTGTATGTTTTCTAAAGTAGTATAATATGTAATGTATATATGTTGTATGTATATTGTTTCAGTTCCCGATATTTTATAAGTTATTCATGTTTTTTTAGTTTTCAAAATGAAGACCTGAGTTGCTCTCTCTTTCTAACAACGAGATTTCATAAAAAAAAAACTTATGCTCGATTCAGGCACCATAACCCTATATTTATAATATAAGTTTCGTATTTCTAGTTTAGTCAATCCTTAACTAGAAACTACAATAAGGTATCCACCCATAAAATCTCGTACTTTATGAATTATTCTTTAGACCCATTAACTTTAAAGCTTATCATATCACATTTGATAAAAACACTAACTTTTTTTGTACCTCAACTAATTTCTAACAACAAATAAAGAAAGGGTGTAGCTGATCACAATGATGTTCTTGGAGGCTTTGGTTTTGGGGATAGAAATGGAGGTGGAGCCTTGCTGTTGTTTCTACAGAGCTCTTAAATTGGTGATTGCAAACTCGTGTTTTCCCAAGAAGGAGAACCACTTGGTTACCTTTCGCAGCATGGTACCTAAGACTCAGATAGATTACTTACTCTTTAAGTAGCTGGGGTGGTAGAGGCCTTTGTAAAGACTCTAAGGTTATCCTGAGTGAGAACCTTACTACCCCACATAAGGACTTGGAGATTATGATGGATAGGTGGAAGAAGACCTTTTATGTACGACCGAGGATTAAATGAGGTGGCTTAACCCTTGCCTTCTCTCGGGATATGGAGAAAAAGTTGATTGTATGAGTGTCTGGAGTAGTAGCGGGAATGTGAACAATATATGGGATAACTTAATTCTTTTTTGACAAGTATACCATGACAGAACTGTTCACATTTTACGCAATTCTCAGTAGCTAGCTTGAACAATAAATAAGTGTCAAACATCAAGGTTCAGACGGTCCTACTTCATAGGAATGTACAATGTAGTTGCCCCCATTATAAGGTCCTCCTCAACAAATCTAGATGTTATTTGACGGAACTATATTCTTATCTTATTAAGCAACAGTTGAGCAACTCAGTATCTCCTGTTTTGAAATAACCTGAGACATCAAGTTTTGATCTTAAAAACACATTCATTTAAGATACAAAATTTAAAATCTAAAGCTTTGGCAGATGACAAAATTCAATAGGCAATAATTATTGATATATTATTATACTTAAATAGTTAGGCAATAACCATGGTTTGGCCATAACTGTTGTTAAAAACTATGCTTTTAAATTATTATTCACTTTGGTATATTATTCTTGGTTATGCTTTCATTGAATTGTTGTAGTATTTTTGCCTCTTTATCAGAGTACACAACGACAAAAAATTAGGGACTTTGATATAGATAGAGGACACAACTGGTAATTGCTAATATCAAAATTGATCAATATAACGTACACATAATATTTTTTTAAAATATACATTTATTATTAATTAATGTAATACGTCTATTAAGATATCTGATCATTGGAGATGAGCATTGACATGTGATCATTGGAGAGGAGCCTCGACATAATGATAGGAGTTGTTGCCTCAATTCGTGACCGGTTGGAAGCCTCTGTACAGAAAATCTAATGTGGTCCTACCCTTTTTGGGGCCCACACAGAAGAAGCCTAGTGTAACAACGAATTGATTAGACCATTCTATGTAAACTCTTTGTTCTCTCCAACAAATTTATTCGCCAAATTTGTTTCTAATTTGAATTAGACTTAAGTGAACAAGTGTTGCCTTTCCTTTGCTGTTATGTTGTAGTTTATAAAACCCATGAGAAGTTCAATTCTTATTTTATTTGTTTCTCATTTCAAAAAATAAGTTTATTTTACATTTCAAGTTCACCACTTCTTTAACATGGAATCTGATATGCTCCGCGATCTGTAGTTTCCTTACCTCAATCAATTAGTTGGGGATAATGAACTGGAGGTTAATTTCGTCAACACCGAAGATGAATTCATTAAAGAAAAAACTTTTGCTACTACATTTGAGAGGCTTGTGATACATGATGATACATTAGTGATAAATGAGTTCCTGATGACACGGTCTTTCAATGTATTAGGTATTTTCTATTGACAATTGAGGTGTTTATGAAAAAAATCATAATTAGAGATGGAAATTGTCATTATTATTTTTCTCAAATAATTATCATTTTATTGTTATAGCAATATTTAGGACTTTACCTTTATTTAAAGTCTTTATTTTTTATCTAATATTTAATGCTTCTAAATCAACTAGGTACAATTTAAAATTAAATTTAAATTGAAAAAACTATGAAATTTCAAATTTAGCCTTTTTGTTTACTTCTAAGACCGGTAACCGACCCATTAATCAAATTGGTCCGGGTAGGCCCGGTCCAAGATCGATTAGATCGGCCACATAATTATCTGGACTGACAATAGCTTTTCATTGTTGAGACCGATATGGACCAACCCCTTAATTTGGGCGATCGAAGCGGACCTGAGTCCGATAAAAAAAGGGAAAAACTACAAGAAGTAGCATACTTAAGACTTAAATTATGAAAAATAGCAACATTAAAATGAAATTACGTTGTGTATCAAACATAACATTATTTTAAGTGTGGTCCCTCATTTACTGCCTTTGAAAAGTTCTTATGTATAAGGTTCCCTTTTGTCACGTCACTTCTCTTTCTCTATCCTTTAACTGATTTTTACTTTACCTTTTATTGTTTCTCTTTCTCTTTCATTTAATTGATTTTTACTTTACCTTTTATTATTTGAAATCTCTCAGATTCCTTTATCAAATTTTTTCCTTTCTCACTTTTTTTTCACAATCTGATAAGGATAGTGTTCCACAATTTCAGGTAACTAATAAATTCAGTTATTGCATGTTATCAATTTCTCAATTTTTTTATTTTGTATTTTGTACTGTAAACCATGAGCAACTTCGAGTTTGAGTTTTTATGCTCTAATGACAGAACACACACCAAAATCACAAACAAATGGGTGTTTACCACATGTTAATTTATTGTCTGATAATGCACCATCATTTAGTCTTGGATTAATTCAAGATGAAGTATTTAAAGTTGTTTTTACTTTTATACAATCGAAGAAATCAATGAGTATGAAGGAGTTTTGGTCCAAGTTCATAACGATCCAGTGAAGATGGCTGATATTTTGGAAAAAAAATGATTGAAAAAAACTCCTCCAAAAGCCACAAAATTACAAAAATATGAGAAGAAAAGGAAAGCAAAAGAAATTGCAAAGTCAAGCAATGTTGTAAATGATGATGTTGAAAACCCGTCTGCTAATAAATCAAAAGAAGATGGGGAGGAAGAGATATTTTTCGGTGTATATGTATTTTTATTTACGGATATGTATTTAGGGATTTCAGTAAAACTGATATCATTTAGGGGTGATATGTATTTTGGTGAAGCTAATATGTATTTTGGTCAAACTGATAGCTTAAATAGACATTTTGGGGTAATATGTATTTATGTGTATTTGAATGTTAAATACATATGCTAAGTTGCATGTATGAAAAATACATTCATATTTGAACTATTTATGAAGTGGTATTTGCCTATATGTATTTTCAGTATATTGGAATATTGAAGTATACATTTGGGTATTCTTTTTGTTTAAATATGCAGTTGGGGTTATGGACGTATTTGTATTTGTTGAAATATAAATACATTTTTAAATATTTTTTTAATACAGTATATATAGGTTTGCCATATATAAAAATTGACTGACTAAATATACATTTAAGTTACATGAAAGTATTTTGTATTTTTTATAAATACATATGCATTTTCATTTGTATTTTCGTTCTGTTCAATATACATTTAAGGTATATGGAAGCATTTGTATTTTTATACATACATATTCAATTTCATATGTATTTTTATGTAATGATGATTTTGTATTTTTCTGTTCAAAATGACCAGTTGAAAATACAATTACGATATATTTGTACAACGTAAAATACAAATACAACCACAACATCCATATTCAAACACAACCAAAATATACATAATCAAACTTTACGGAAATACAAATATTCTCTTAAATTTTGAGAATCAGAAGTCCAAAAAAATGAGTTTGAGCAACTTGAAAAATCGATTTTGATCAATATATTGTTCGATTAGTTCAATTTACTGTAGCATTACTTTTTTTTTGAAATTATTTACAAATTATTCAAAAAAATTTAACGAAATAAATTGTTGAATTGTATAACATAACGAAAAATTGATTTTGAACACTAAAGAAAAATCATTAATGACTCAAAATATTCAAAAATAATTTAACAAAAAAATTGATTTTAATCACTATATTTTAACGAAACATCAGTAATGACTAAAAAAAATTTGAACAAAATAATAGTAATGGTTCAAAAAAATTCAAAACGAAAAATTTTTGATTGATTTTTAAACAACTGATGAAATTCATTTAAGAAAACAATATTAGGATTAAATACCTTCAACAATAGTAATGGTTTAATTTGAATTTTTGAAGATATTGAACAGAAGAAGCTTCTGTTGAATTTGATTTTTTGGGATGAAAATGATAATGTGAAACTGAAATTTGAATTTTGATTTCGGTTGGTAACAAATAACGAAAAACACAAAGGAATTTCCACATTTAATTCATGACTAATTATAACATATTTAACTCAAAATTTTAATGGAAAAGAAATCTCTACATTTAATTCATGACTAATTATAACATATTTAACTCAACTAATTTGAGTTAAATATGTGTAGTAAAACGATTTGTATATGTATTTTTATAGCAATAGTTTGTTCAAATATAAAATACAAGTTGCTAATTTAAATAATTATGAAAGTATTGCTATGAATCTCATAATTATAGTCTTAAATATGTTACTTATGAATTTTACCCCAAAAAAAATGAGTTGGTGTCGAATTGGACCGACCCGACCCGATTGGCAGGTTTACTTTTGTTTGACCCACCTTTCATGGTAACTGAACCAATATGAAATTTATGACTTATTCATATGATTAAACGTTTGTTGTAATGCACGTAAAAAGAGCTTCAAGGATATAATGTTGGACCCGTACTAAAAACATACATAAATTATCTAGTATCAACATAAATTAAAATTGAGGTAGTATTACGGTTTAGGTTTGGGTGAGGGAAGCGGGAAAAGAAAGAGTAATATGCAAAGTTGTGGGAATGAGGAGGTTTGATTTTTGAGTTTAACTAATACCCGTAAACTCAGAAAATATTAAAGCCTATTACAAGTCTTACGTATTTTTACTTTACAGTAATATTTAAATTACAAATACGCTACAATAATATAAGGAAATTAGGATTTTAATTTTAAAATAAAATTAAGGTGTAAATGAATTTAGATCAATAATACAAAAGAGAGTACAAAAAAATACTAAAAAAAGAAAAGAAAATCCCAAATTCTCATACATACGAACAGAGTTTGAGTTTGAGTTCGAGAAACAAGGTTTTAGGGTTCTCTCTAAAAAAAAAAAAAGAGAAAAACAGAGAAGATTGTAGAAAAGATTAAATTTTATATTGTGCAAGATGGGATCTTTGGCACTTTGCCAATCTTCTCAAAAGAAAAAAAGAAAGTTTCTTGAAAAGTTTCTTTTACATGAAGATCGGATCTTTAGAGTTTTGGCTTGATTATTACCAGATTTATTCTTAAAACGTTGATTGTTTGGAGGTTTCATTTAAAAAATTGGTTCTTGTTTTGCAAAAAGATTGGATCTTTAACAATATTCTGCAAAAAGGTCAGATCTTTGAAGTTTTGAAGTCATTTCCGAAAGATGAAAACAAACTAAGAATATCTTTTGTTTTCTTTGAATTTTTTTTTTTTTTTTTAAAATTGGTATTTTAGCAAGCATATTTTGCAAAATGATTATATCTTTGGGTTTCGCCTTGTGAATTAAAAATGCTTCAAACACAATATATTGTCTTTGTCAGATACTATGCAATCTTTCGTGTTTCTATGTCCTCTTCACTCTTCTTCAATTATCATCATCCTCCCCAATGTTCTTGGATATTCTTTATCTTCTGGATTTGCCCTCTTTCTTTTAGCCTCAGTGTTCATTAATTCTTCATCTTTTGGATTTTTCCTTTTTTCTTCGATTATTCTTGAGTCATCATCCTCTAGAGGCATTTCTTTGATGATTCTTGAGTCATCATCCTCTGGAGGCATCCATCGTCTGTGCTCTCATGCTCTGGTGTGACATCTTCATCATCATTTGTCGTGTTATTTTCTCTTGTTTCCTCTTATTGTATGTGATATCTTTGAGGTGGCATCTCTTCCTCATCGTATAATGTCGTTTTCTCTTATTGTGATATCTTCGAGGGTGGCATCTCTTCCTCATCGTATGGACCATAGTTCTCATACTTTCATTCATCCGATGATAATGTTGATGTGTCAATCAGCTTCGTTGTTTGTAATTGTCATTCGGCTTTGGTGGTATTATATACCCATCATCGTTTCTTCGCAGTCGAAGAAAAAGACTTAAGTGTTGACACGAAGAAAAAATTATTTTCATGTGAGACCATGTAATATTTCAGAAGAAATCATTGTAAAAATCATTGTAATTGAACTTGGCCGAGCCTCTGCAAATAAGTATTATAACATTTAACAAGGATACAATTTAACAATGACCCCATTTATGCTTCATTCTTGAGCTTCTGCCCCTATTTATATTTATGAGAGAAATATTAACTATTATATATATCCGATTTGGGTGATAAATTAAGGTAAAGTCCATCGAATATATATATAAATATTTGATATGTCTCTCATATCGCAACAGATGCGTAATATGTTGCAACAAATGACTTAATCTGTTCGATTAAATCCAACAAAAAAGACATCTGTTGCAACAAGTTGAACATTTTCTTTTATACAATTTCAATTGATTTCATACGTTAGACTAATACCTTAAGGGGTCGTTTGGTAGAGTGTATTGTAAAATTTAATGCATGCATTAGTTAATGTGTATTACTAGTACCTTGTTTGGTATGACTTTTTGCCTATGTATTAGTAATACAAAGACTTTAAACGCATGCATTAACTTACTAAATGAACTTAATACCCCTCAATTTTCCTCTCAAAATATTTCACCATTCCTTTTCCTGCCATTTTAATTTGCACTAGTAAATCTTTTCAAAACATTTCACAATTTCTTTTCTCACTATTTGAATTTACAATAATGTATGGTTGATTTAAATAACTATAACATATTTTTGCTTTGTTTCAAGAGTCTTTAAAAAGATTATTTTAAAAAAATTAAGACTATTTCTTAATTTTACGTCTTGTATTTTATTTTTGTTTCAACTATGCTAATCCGTCGGCGTAACATTTTTGCGCAAAGATGAAGGTCTTGCAATTAATCCTAAACCTCTATATAATAGTTCAACAATATTAATTATGTTTGAAATAACAAAAGAATTTTGTTGCAAAAAAGTGGACAAAATCAAAGAAGGGTATTTTTGTAAACAAAAATTTCTTTTATAGAAATTATGTAAGATGTATTATTTCTTATACATCAAACCAAACAATGTATAAGAAATAATACATGCATAACTAATACAAGCATAAATAATACAAGTATTACTAATGCAAGCATTACTAATACACTATATTTTGCTTTATTCTTATACACTCTACCAAACGACCCCTAATTGATTAATCTAGGATCGAAGATGAGTTCTCATAGGGTCAACTACAACTTTAATTGAGTATTTTGGCAATTGAATGATGAGACAGTATTGTGTTCCTCCTAATCAGAGTCATCGATTAATCACTCTGAGCTGAACCGATTCTTACTACCTCATATGTTAGACTAAAACCTTAATTGATTAATATAGGACCGGGGGTGAGTTCTCATAGGGTCAACTAGAACTTCAATCGAGTCTTTTGGCAATTGAATGATGAGATGGTATTGTGTTTCTCCCGACCAGAGTCGTCGATTGATCACTCTAATCTGAACCAATTCTTACTACCTCATATGTTAGACTAATACCTTAATTGATTAATTTAGGACCGAGGGTGAGTTCTCATAGGGTCAACTACAACTTCAATTGAGTCTTTTGGCAATTAAATAATGAGACGGTATTGCATTCCTCCCGATCAAAGTTAAGTCGATCACTCTGAGCTGAACCGATTCTTACTACCTCATATGTTAGACTATAATACCTTAATTAATTAATCTAGGATCGGGGGTGATTTCTCATAGGGTCAGCTACAACAGATGGCAGCCCCTATTTGATAATTTACAACAGATAGGTAATCTATCGCAACATATTACTTAATCTGTTTGATAATTTACAACAAATGTGTAATATGATGCAATAGGTTGAACATTTATTTTTATACAATTTCAATTGAGTTCATACACCTAAATTGATTAATCTAGGACTAGGGGTGGGTGAGTTCATAGGGTCAACTACAACTTCAATTGAGTCTTTTGGTAATTGTATGATGAGAGGGTTAAAAATTATGCATATCTTTTATAATTTTAAAAAATAATTAAGATCAATTCGGACCAAATTAACGTTTTCAAACTTGTCATTCTTTTCCAAAATACAAATCAACCCATACAAATCATCCATTTGCGAGAAAAACGTTTCATGATTTCAAATCTTGAGTTATCGCTCGTTTCTCTTTCTCACTCACTCAATTATACATTACAGACAACAACTATAACTACACACCAAATTGCTCTACCCATCACAACAGATCAATTTTCTTCTTATTTCTGATCACATAGGTGTTATTTTTGACTTCATTCTTTCTTGTATCAGTCATTTTCTCTATCTTCGTAGGTAACAGAGTTTGAGAAGAGTTCTATATTTGTTATTTTTTTTAAAAAATAAGAGCTTTTAAGTTAATGATGAAAAAAAACTTTTAGTTGTATTATCTTCGAGAATGGGTTTACAATTTTGTGTTTTGATGTTAATACAGTAGGAAAACTAGAGAAAATCCTAGTTTCTGTCGCAGTGTTCCATTGACAGTCGTGGTATTGTTGGATGGTGTTTGTGGTGGTGGTGGTGATCATCGTCGTCGTCGTCATCGTGTTGGCACTAGTGGTGGCTACTGGTGGCATTGGTTGGTGGTGTTTGTGGTAGCTTTCAGTGGTGTCGGTATTTGTGGCATTGGTTGCTGGTGTTTGTGGTGGTGGTGACTGTTGGTGTGTTGTTATTGGTAGTGTTTGTAATGTATTTTTTAAAATTTATGCATACATCAATTATAATGTAATTTTTGTTTTTCTATTGTTTGTAGGTAAAACATGTCTCCCAAAAGAAAAAAAAATGAAAGTGGATCAACGTCTGACCACCCCCAAAAAAGGCTACAGTACAGAGGGATTTGGAGGAGTTTCATGAATAATATCAGTCAGGAAAACAAAGTGAAGTTGAGGAGAGATATTAAAACAATGTTGAGGGAGGTGAACAAGGGTTTGTAGATGGTGATGAAGAAAATAAAAGTGAGAAAGAAGAGGAATTAGAGAGTGAGAAAGAGAAAGAGGATGATCATTAACATGATGATAATGGATCACCAATAGGGCGTGAATTAATATCCACATCCCAGCATGATCCTATCAAAACCTTTAGTATTGATAAGTTTCAAGTTGTGATATCGATAAATGACTAAAAACTAGAAGAAGAACTAACTGGTGAAATTGCACTTAAATGTTAGATGGGGAGTAAATTTATTTATTTTAGGAAAATTATGAAGGACGAAAACATAGATGGTCTTTTTTAGAAGAGCTGCTTTGGATGCTTTCTTGAGCTGCCTGAGTCCCCTGCCCATTTCTATATAAGGATGGTTTATGGTCTTCTCAAGTGCAGGATCAAGTACGTGGGGGAAGACGAAGATTCGAAGGAGGGGGCAACAAAAATATGAATGAAATCTGGATTAACTACTGTGGCATGCTGGTTTGTTTTTGCTTGCAAGTGTTTGCCATAGTGACGGGATTGAGATGCCATCGTCCAGAAGAACCACCTATCGCTAAGGGAACACCCCACAAAAGATTCAAGACAAGAAAACGCAAGGAAAAAATAGATGGGTTGTTTGAGATTGCTCAACGTGGATACAAAGCATCGAATTTGTTGACAGATCTCATGGATAAGACCATACCAAAGCAGTACAGGTAGCAATTGTACTTAGTTTGGTTTGCCCATTCGGTTATATTGGCAAGAGATGTCAACAAGGTCATAGAAGATGATTTGTTGGCGCATGCTGAGGATTTTGATAAATTCAACAATTATTCCTGGGGATATGACACTTCTACTTGACTATCCAATATTTACTAACAAAGATATCCTCAGGGACAATCACATTATACAGCCTTCCTTGGGCTTTCATGGTAAAAGTAGTCACTATTTTAACTCATTCATTAAATTATATTGAATATAGTTATTATAAAAATTTTTTGCTTGCTTCCTGTTTACATTTTTTAGTCTTGGGCATTTGAAGTCATTCATCCCCTCCGAAAGCAAGTAATGGATTACCCGGATGAGATTTCTCATCCATGGATGTTTAGGTGGTTGGCTACAAAGAGCAATACCAAAATTAAGGAGGTTGGTCTCTTTAACCCTTCGGATAATGTAGTACGTCTTCTTCAAGTAAAATAATTTTACTCAATGAAAGATATTGAATAGATGTTATAGCTGATGCACCAGATAGGACATCTGTTGCGACAGATTACCCATCCCGTGCCAACCGGTGCAATGGATGGATAATCTGTTGAGACAGGCGATTGATATCTTGCATCAGATTACCCATCTGTTGCTTTGGTTCTCTGAACCCCACTCCTAACAGATTAACCATCTACTACAAATTATGCAATAGATGTGTAATCTGATATAACATATTGTTAATACACATACAGATCATTTGTTGCATAATATGTAACCCTACAGATTACCCATCTTGTGCAACTGGTGTAACAAATTGGTAATCTGTTATGATAGATGATTGATATTTTGCATCAGATTATCCATGTGTTGCTCTGGTTATCTGAACCTGACTCAAATATATTTTAACCATCTACTGTAAACTATGCAACAGATAGGTAATCTGATGCAAAATATTGTTAATCTGTTACAGAAGTTGACTGTTAAAATGTTAATCCAACTGTGAAAATTATTATATTATATGATTTAAATGTATCTGTCTTTTTTTCTAGGTTGTGCATCCATGGATCGTGCCTACTGAAGAGGAGTCGTTGATGACTTCTTATACTACTCTAGGTCATGTTGATACTATAACAAATCCAAGGGTGGAGTTAATAAGGAAGGAATTGGCTGGAGCAACAACCATAAGAAGAGCAGTTAGGCAAGGTCAACCTAATGTTGAGGCTCTTCATGACCAACCTACTAAGGCAGATCCGGGTGCTTCTTCTGGTGGAGTTGTTGGTGCTGGTGACAAGCATGTTGATGCTGCTACCACTCGTGATGATGAGCATGTTGATGCTTAAGAAAAAATAAGTATGTTTTAAAACACCCTTTTTCACCCTTACATAGGTCCCTCTTACCTCTCTTCACCCTTGTGTTCTCGTTGCGAATGCGAAGAGAGCAAGGACAGCCAGGATAAACTTTTTGATAAAATAGAGGCTATCTCTAAAGCTGTCAAGGAATTCAAATTCAATAGGGGATTCATACCATCCAAGAAGGTGAGAGAGCGATACACTCCTATTGGTTAGGAGGAAGAAAAGAGCAATAACCAACGTACTCTCCTGTCGGAAATAAAAAATAATTGCAACTCCTCCCTCTCAAAAAGTTTTTGAAGTTCAGGGGCTATTCAAGAAAGTGGACATATATTCAGAACTTTCCACCAAAGAGAAGAGGGATCTGTGACAGGCCAAGAATGCCAAGCCAAGCGCACCAGATTACCCCAAGCCTCTCTTTCCCCCCCAAGACTTCCAGACTATGACAAATATGCATATGTGGTACGAGGACAAGGAAAGTTTACTTTTCCTAACCTAGCCTTCTAATCTAATCTACCCTATGAAGAAGAAGCTACGCAACAGATATAAAATCTGTTGCAACAGCTGGGTATTCTGCTGCAACTGGTAGTAGTTCTATTGCAACTTACTATCCATCTGTTGTATAAGTTGCGTTGGATTGTTGATTCAGAGAACCCTATGCAATAGATGGACCATCTTTACAATTACTAACCTATTTAAAAATTGTTTTCTTATATCACAACATATTGACAAAATTCTCTGCCTCATGAGAAAAGGCAATTAACGTACCCGGAAGCTTATGACTCTGCCGATAGAATAATGGACCTTGACTTCTGCAAGAAGCTCAAAGATAAGTACGATTAACTCAATTCTAAAATGTCATCCTGTGGCGCAGAACTTGATTTCTTAGTTTCTATGTTGGACTTGGAGGAAGAAGAAATGATGAAATATGCTAGAGGGGAGAGGCTAAATCCATACGGTAAGAGTGGATCGAGGCAAAGTGGATTCTTGCAGTCATTAGAGTGAATGACATACATTATTGGGTTATTGAGATACTACTCGAGGAGGGAAAGATCAAAGTTTATGATTGCAATGAACCTTCCGTCGATGATGTCGATCTTTTTCTCCTCGTGCAGCCACTGATGGAGTTGTTGCTCATCTTATTGAGAGAGATTAAACTGATGAATCATTTTCCAAATGAAGTTTTGATGAATAAATCATGAAATTTTGAAGGTCAAAACAAGGGCATGACCTTCCAAAAAATAATGCCGATTACACGAGCGGCTTGCACACTCTTACACATATCAAATGTTTGCTAACCGGCACAGAAATGGCCGAGCCAGTGACATTTCTATGCGACAATGTTGTGGCAAACCTACAAGAGGTCTGGGCTTATAGGGTACTAACTGGATGCTTGGAGCCTGTGTATATAGAAGAGCCTGTGAAATAACAATTATTTTTCAAGTCACACTTCACTTTTACTTTAAATTACATGTATATATAGTGACAATAATTTTTTTATGATGAATGAAAGTTGAGTTTTTTATAATGCAATAAATTGTCAATCTGTTGTAAAATATATTCTATTTGTTCTGGCAGATAGTTTATCTGTTGCAATAGGTTGGTCATCTGTTGCATTATGCCAATGTTATTTTTATCTAATCTAAGTCTAATCTGTTGCAACAGTGGGAAAACCTGTTTGATAATTTCCAACAGATAACTTAAATTTTACAACATATGCCTAAATCTGTTTCATATTTTGCAACAATTATGCTTGAATATCTATGTGCTCGTCAACACCAAACCAGTAGCAAATACACCACCATGAAAATTTCAGCAATTAGGCTTGAAAATCCATGTGCCCAACACCACCAAACCAGTAGCCATAACGGCAACAATGTAGTATCTTCTTGCTTGATTTTATTTCTCTTCAGAAGCCTCAACTTTCTTCAACAAATCCCAGATTACACGATTTTCTTATGAAGTGTGTCGTTCTTCATACCAATCAAAGTAATTGCATCCACCTAATTTTTATAAAAACAAGAACACAATTACAAAATAATTACAAGTCAATAGCTAATCAACTAATTAAATAAAAAAAATATTATCTTTGAAATCTTACAAGTAAAAAACCTACGACCTGGATTTTGTTAAGTCCAAAAAGTCTTCAATAGAGCTCCATGACCTCACTTTTAATATCAAAAATCGTTATCATAAAAAACAGTGGAAGATGCGCTCGACACTTTCAAGCTCAGTTGAAAAAATAAAAAAAACATGAAGAAAAGAAAGACCAAATGCAAATAATTTAAAGAATTTGAATAGATAAATAAGATAATGACAAAGAAGAAGATTTGAGAATTTAGGGTTAAATTTTAGGAAGAAGATGAATATATAAGACATTAGGGGGGGGGATATGACCGTTGGGGGCCAAATTAGACACCAAGTCAGCAAAAAGTGTCAACCTGACACATTTGTGCCTATTTTATTTTACGTGTTTAAAATAAATACTGTCTACTTAATGTCTATTTTATTTTAGGTGTTTGAACTAAATACTGTCGATGGATTTTACCTTTATTATTTCAATTCACTCTCACTTTTTTACATGTAGTGGAATTTTTTTTTATGTCCAATGAAAGTTAAATTTTTATAATGCAACAGATTCTCCATCTGTTTAATAGATATTCTGCCTGTTCTAACATATATTTTATCTGTTGTATTAAGTTGGTCATCTGTTGCATTATGTTGGTGTTTCTATCTAAGTCTATCTGTTGCAGCAGTGGGAAGACCTGTTTGATAAATTCCAACAGATTACCTACCTGTTGCAACATATGTCAAGTTTGTTCGATATTTTTCAATAGATTTGTCGTCTGTTGCAACAGATACATTATCAGTTGCAATATTTGAATTTAGTATTATATTTCAATTAATAAGTTCAAATCTAAGGAAAAATAAAATTCATAGACAAAATAAAATAAATCGAAGCCTTAAGAAATTAGTTGAAATAAAATCAACGAATAAATGAAATGTAAAAAAATTATTATGGGTACAGATCTTAACAAATACATTAACAATTTAAGTATTGATGCCAAGGATTTCTAAGGAGGGGTGAGATTATTACTTTGACAAACTCAAGCTATAAAGATCTACTCAATATGGACAAGTTGTTCTTCATCCGGTGCTATGGAATTCGGCTTTGCTCGTCGTGGATCTTTATTGTCGCTTATGTATGGTTTCTGCACTTTCTGTTCTACGTATTTCTAAGGAGGGGTGAGATTATTACTTTGACAAACTCAAGCTATAAAGATCTACTCAATATGGACAAGTTGTTCTTCATCCGGTGCTATGGAATTCGGCTTTGCTCGTCGTGGATCTTTATTGTCGCTTATGTATGGTTTCTGCACTTTCTGTTCTACGTATCTTCATAAAAAGAGTAGAGTAGCATATTGTCAATGTTGTTCAGCAGTAACTTCTACATCCACCTGGAAAGCCATAATTGGTCAATGCTAATCACAGAGATACAACAAAATAAAAAAGGATAACTCATCTGTTCTAGCAAATTAAACAGGTCTTACTCCTATTTTAAATTATCCCAAACAAATTATATTTCTATTTCAATAATGAACCAACTTGGGTAAATTTCTACATGAGAAAGACTCGTATGATAATTTCCAATGGAAGAGCCATCTGTTCCAACATATGACTTATCTATTACAACAGATAGGTCATTTGATGGTATAAATAAAAGAGGTATGAAGAGTTGTTTGATTTTCTAAAATAGATGAGGCATATGTCGCAACATGTACTTTATCTGGTGCAACAAGTTAGTCAACTGTTACAACAGATGTATATATCTGTTTGATAATTTTTAGCAGATGTGTCATCTATTGAAACAAAAATGTGTCTGTTTGTTAGTTGGAAGACATATATATTCACCTTGTTTAGCCCGTGCTGCTCTTCTTTGGACATTGTACATTGCTTAGTGCAACACACGGACAAAGGAGTTGCAATTTTGCTTTTTTTGGATACTTGATAATGCCTTGGAAATCACTTTCCTTCTCCTCTTAGCCTTAATCTCTAATGGAGTGAATGAAAATAAAATCCTCTTTGATGGAATGACACCCCTCTTAGATGTCAATTCCTTTAGAGAAGCTGTTAATGCATTAATAACATTAATCACTACATCATGTTTTGCCATGTAGTCTTGACATTTACATGCAGAACATTTGCTGGGAGAGGAAAAATCTGTATAACCAGTATGATCATACAATAATGATTTATTTTAAATACTATAAGAGGAGCATTATTAGCACCAATGGCAGCACCACTACCACCACTAACAACTCCATCACCTCTAAGACCATCAACAACAGTAAGCCCACCTTCCAAAATTATTTTTCTTGTAATGTTGTTGCTCCAAAAAATTCTATTTTTATTCTGTCGATGACCTTAGGGTCCACTAAAGTTTGTACAGACCGTAAAGTAAGAAAAAACAGCATCTTCAACTCTCGATTGGTCGAAACTAGCGACGGATGCGCAGTCTAACATAAATCATTACATATATTAGAATGATGATTAGATCATTCAAAAAAATTATTAATTAAAATAAAAACATAATTATAATTATACTTACTGTATCCTTTGGGGGGGGGGGGGGGTTTGTTTTTGAAGCTTGGACCAACAATGAACATCAGGTAATCACGATCACACGACTTGCCTTTGCCTTTTTTGGGTGTGCAGGGTGCTTCTTTTGGGTTAGAATAGGTATAACTTGAGAAGGAGGATAACGTTTTAGTCCAGTAACTATGGAAAACTCCTTCCAACAAGAACAAACAGACATGCCACAATAATTTATCCACACCTCATCTATCTTATATTTATTTTCATATATAAACCTACGCTTGAGAATTTCATGTACTATTTTTATTTGGAAATGAGCATTATTGTCCTCCGGCAAATTAAGATATTTTCCAAAGAAGCTGTCCCTGAAATAAGCATCCAATTTTTGTTCTCAAAGTATTTTTCTGAAGGTGTCGAAAGATTTTTCTATGGATAACTTAACCACGAAATCACCCGTTAAATCTGTGGCACCATCACACTACATTCTCACAAGATAACGATCAATACTGAAGGTTTTAACCAACATTTTGGTGGAAGGGCTATTAGAATTTAGATCATCTCTTTTGAAATATTCCTCCTCCCCATGTTCATCATATTCTTCTCCTGATTGAGATAGCGCTTGTAAAGTAAGCTCATAGAGTGGTGGATATAGCCTAGCTGCTTCACTTATTCCTGTACTTGGACTTGATTTGACTTCTGTTCTTTTGGGAGCCATATTATCTAAAAATAATAGGAACATAGAAAATATATTATAGTTGATTAATGCATCATTAAAAAAAATAACGGTAAATTTAGTAAGCAAAACAGTAAAATAACAAATCCAACAGATCACTTATCTATTTCACCAGGTAGTATATATGTTGCAGCATATAATAAACCTATAGCAGCGGATGAGAAATCTATTGTAATAATCAAAACATATCACTCATCATTTAAGACAGATGAATGATCTGTGCAACAGATCATACATTGTTTCAACATGAGTGATCTATTGAAATAGTTAAATAACCTATTGCAACGGATGAGTAATCTATTGTAAAAATACAAAATATATCACTCATCTGTTGAGAAAAATAAATAGTTTGCGCAATAGATCACACATCTATTGCAATATCATCTGTTACAACATATGAGTGATCTGTTGAAACAATTAAATAGCCTATAGCAATGACTGAATAATCTGTTGTGATAATACAAAACATATCACTAATCTGCTAAAAAAGATGAATGGTCTATGCAATAGATCACACATCTATTGCAACATATGAGTGATCTATTAGAATAGTTAATTAACCTGCAACAACGACTGATTAATCTGGTAAGACAATACAAAATATATCACTCATCTGTTGAGAAAGATGAATGGTCTGTGCAACAAGTCACACATCTGTTGCAACACATGAGTGATCTATTGAAACAATTATCAACGGTCAATATTGTTTAGATTTTTTCCAACATTGGGTCATCTATTGCGGAAGATGAATAATCTGTTAAAAATATCATGTCTTGTACATGTCCTGTTGGAAGAGTTGATAGGATTTTATCCAATAGGAGGTTCATCTGTTGCATCAGATCATTAATATGATGGTTATTTCATTGCATCAGATGGTTAATCAGTTGCGTTAGATTTTTTATCCGATGCTTCATCTGTTGCAATATGTGATTAATCTATTGCATCAGATAATTAAACTGTTGCATCATTTGCTAAATCTGTTGCATTAGATGATTAATATGTTGCAACAGATGGTTGATCTGTTGCATCATCAAAAAAATATATTTCATTAGATGGTTAATATGTTGCACCAGATGGATAATCTATTGGATAAAATAAAAAAATAGTAGCACAATTTTGTTCAACAGAAAAAATAATAATATCACCTTTTTTTACAAAGAATAAGAACAGAACAAATTAACCCAAATCATTGTTTTGTTTTTATAAAAACAAACAACAAAAAACAAACTTAAAAAAATGCAACAAACAACAAAAAATCATAATTCACTTTGAAAAGAGAAGAGAAGAAATACCAGAAATTAGGAATTTATTGAGACCGCATTTCAAATTAAAGCAACAAATATTGAAATTATTAACCAATACTATAAGAGAAGTTGGCTCAAGTTTCTCATTTTCTTCAAAACTAAAAAGGCCATAAATTTTTACCTGTGAAAGAAGAAAAGGAACGATGATGAATTCGAAGCTGTTGTGGCCGGTGAGCAAGGCTAACACGTCGATTGGGGGTTGAAGAATTTAAAGCTGTTGTGGTTGGAGAGCAAGGCTGTCACGCGATTGAGGGTTGACGTCGAAAAGGAACTTGAAGCCCAACTATTTATCATCGGATGTTGAAGTCGCTGAGGATTGAAAGGAGAAATTTGCAGAACTGTTGGTTGGGAGAGAGTTGAGAGAAGCTGTCGCGAGAGAGGAGATTGGTCGATTTGGATTGAAGACGGGTGTGGGTTGGGTTGATTTGTATTTTTGGAAAGATTAGAAAGTTTTGAAAATATTAATCTTTTGAAAATATTAATCTAGTCCACAATTAACTTAATCAAGTTTGCTAATGATGGTTGACCCTTTAAGTTGGTCAATGTCACCAATCCTTCATTCAAGACTTAAATGACACCTTTCCTTCAATTTTCTCAACTTTTCATATGATATGTTTAAGACCACTTTATTAAAATATATTTTAGTACATTTAACGTAACTTTAATTTAGAACCACAAAATTTAAAAGTCTTTTTTATTTTTATTAAATTTCATATTAAATAAAAATAAGTCATTTTTTTAAAAATGAATAGAGTAAATTAATTCATACGGGGTTTTAAGAGAGATATTTTTATATGTAAAAAAATTGAAAAAGTATAAATTATTAAAAAGTAACAGCTTGTTGAAGGTTACTGGTTACTGTTTTCTCTTGATATATGTAAACTTACATATATCAAGAGTACCAGAAATAGGAGCCCGAGATAGCATGAGTACAATATATGTTACTTCTTTATCTCAAATTATGTGGTATACATAAAAGTTGAAAAGTCAATAGATTTTTTTTGTATATTTTTAAATATTTTATGTTAATAGTTATTGATTTGTAGTACTTTTACATAATTTTCAAATACTATATGCTACTTTTTTTTGTCCAATTTATGTGACACTAATGAAATATTTGAGAAAGTCAATCAAATTTGTTATATTATTTTAAATATTTTAACCTGTTAATTATATTATGATTTATACGATGTTTTACATAATTTTAAAGTAAAATCCCTCTATCACAGTGAAATAAGTTATTAATTATTGTAATTTATAATATTTTTTACACAATTTTTAAATATATAAAAAGTTAAATAAAATAATTAAATTAAAATTTAGATAATCAATTATATTTTAAATATATTTTTAGATTTTTTAAGCCGTTATTTATTGTAATTTATAATACTCTTTTGGCATTGTAATTTACTATTTTAAACTGTTGGCTATTGTAATTTATTATACTCTCTTTGTTCAAACTTTTGTGGCACTGATAATCAATTATATTTTAAAAATAATTTAAACTCTTAATTATTATGATTTATAATACTTTTTATTCTATTCCAATTTAAGCGACACAAATATAATTTCAAAAGTCAATCAAAAACCGCGATTGAAGTTGCGGAGCAAACATATCTTAAATGACTCATAATAACTAAATAGAAGTGATATACAAAATTGCTGTATAAAATACTTCTGAAAAAAATTTAAGCGGGTCTCATATAAGATGTCGAATTAATTTAAAACGTCAAGAGTTAAATGATCATTTTATGTCTATTTTACCTTTTTTATCAAATATTATTTATTTTTTAATACTTAAATGACTTATAGTAGTTAATTAAGGGTGATATAGTAAAATTACGATTGAAGCAACTGAAACAGATATATCATAAATGTCTATTTTACTTTTTTTCATTAAACATTATTAATTTTTTAATATAAAAATGACATATAGTAATTAATTAGAGATAATATAATAAAATTATAGAGCAAACAGACAGCTGGAAGCAGGCATGACAATCGCCAGCTGCATAAGAGAGATATATAGTAGTAATTCATTAGCATTGATCGTTTCAACTCTATCATAAGAGTTAAACGCAATTATATGTGTTTGATTTTAGTATAAGCGCTTAAAGTATTATGATTTCATAGAAGGGCATCTAACTTTTATTATAATATTATCAAAGACATTCAGTTACTTTTTGTAATAAAAAATTATTTAGGTTTCTTTTAAGAATCACGAGAGGTTACTCCTTATATTTCAATTTGTTTGGCTTTAAAATATGATAATCAAACAGAATAATATTTTTGTGAATTCGGACATGAAATTTTTAATTTTATAAAAATAAAATTTACATATTTATTTTTTAACATTTTTCACTAAGGTGAATTTATTTTTCAGAAAAAAAGTGAAATAATTTTCATAGTCAAACGCCTAATTAGAAGAGAAAATTGAAGGAAAGGTGACATTTAAGTCTTGAATGAATGATTGGTGACATTGACCACTATAAATGTATTGATATTTGACGTGTTTGTCCTGCATGTATTTCTCTATCTCCTTGACTGTGTTTACAATGCTCCATGGACATTTCCATGTTCCTGTTAATATCTTCTGCAAAATGAGAGAATCCATTTGAATGATTACCTTGTCCAACTGTGATTTATTACAATGCTTTGCTGCATATAAAATTGCATGTTCCTCTGCCTGTATACTATCTGCATATTGTTGTGACTCTACTTTAGCATATATTATATCACCCTTCTTATCCCTCAAACAGAAAACATTTGAACTTCCACCATCATCCCTTCTGAATGCTCCATCTATATTGTATTTCACCCATCCCTCTTCTGGTACCTCCCACATCACTTTAGTAACCTTGATCTTGCTTTTAGACTTGGCTAATTCCTGCAATATTTGTGGCCATTCAATAGGAAAAATTCTTGTTTGTTTTCTGACCATCAACAACAACCTTAAAGTCCTTGTTATATTATAGATTAGCTCCAATCATATTGTGCTCTTATTATCATGCTTCTTTCTAAGAATAATGCTAGGTAAAGCATGGAAATATGGTTGATCTCTCTATTTTCACTTAAATGTCCCACCATTTAAGAATTGTACCCCTTAGAGTCAAATCCTGAATAGAAACACCTGCAAAAGAAGAAAAGTAGGACCAAGTCCTATTAGCATAGTATGATCTTCTGAAGACATAGGTAAGTGTCTCCACTGCAGGCTCTTCACAGCACCAACATTTAGATGGACCATACATTCCCCATCTTCTAGCATAATCATCCACATGTATTTTTCTTCTCCATAACTTCCACATAAAGAAACATATTTTAAAGGGTCGCCCTTTAATCCAAATACTCCTGTAAATATTACTCAATTGTCCTTTATTCCTGATGTATTGCCAAGCAGTCTTCACTGTAAACTCTCCATCAACTTCTATACTCCATACAAGCCTGTCATTACCTTCTCCAGTTGGGGGATTTACTTTGGTTAAAATATGCTCAACCATTTCTGATGTGAACATACTTGTAACCAATTGTTCATCCCATCTACCATCCCTCATAATATCCTTTACTTACTGATACTGTCAATTTTCATCCCAATTCCCTTCCATTAAGGAATACAAATCACCCTGACCAGTCCAATTATCCAACCATAAATCAACATTCCCTTCTCTCAGTTGCCACACTATCAAATATTCCCCCAAATCTCTAGCACTTAACATCTTTTTCCACACTTGGGATCCACCGGCACTAGATTTTCATATCACCATAAATGGATGCTCCTTTTTACAGTACTTATATTAAACATATCGTCACTCCAGATGGAAAATGTTGTCGTAAAAGTTCACCTTAACTTACAAAATAATGCCATAGAGATATTAGAAATTCTTCTAAATCCTAGTCCCCCTTCCTCTTGTGGTAAGCACACATCCTGCCTTTTCAGCTAATGTCTTTTTTTCCCCCTATTCTACTGCTCCAAAAAAATTGTGCTAGAATCATTTGAATAGAATTCAACACATTTAAAGGGGGATTCATTACAGACAAACAATGTATAGGAACACTATAAAACATTCTTGATCAACACTGCTCTACCTCCATGTGATAGAAGTTTTCCTTTCCATGTCTGCACCTTATTTTCTATTATATTCATCAATTGTTGATAATAATTCTTCTTATTCCTCATACAAAATATGGGAAAACCAAGGTACATAAAAGGAAATTCTTTCCTTAGAATACCTGTAGCCACTTCTTCCATAACTCCTATTCCATTTGAGACCTCTTTATGTAGATAAATAACACTCTTTTCCTTGTTTATCTTCTGCCCAAATACTTCTTCATATCTATCCAAAATATTAGTCACCATTTGTAGATTTCTCACTTCAGATTTGCATAAAATTATTGTATCATCTGCAAAAGCTAAGTGATTTAACTTGGGACTTCTTCTTGGTATACCAAACAATTTAAACTCCTTGACCAACATCAATTTCTTCAGATTTCTAGACAAAACTTCAGCTGCCATAATGAAAAAAGTAGGTAATAGAGGATCACCTTTCTTCAATCCTCTTGATGATTTAAAAAAGCCTTTAGGCCTCCCATTCAGAAGTATTGAATACCAGTTGTTCTCTAACAATCTAAACACCATGTCTATAAGAACTTCTAAAAAGCCCATTTCCTTAACACCTTGGTTAGAAAGAGCCATTCCACCCTATCATAAGCCTTCATCATATTAATATTTTTAAAATTTTCTAATCTTTTAAAAAATATAAATCAACCCACACCCCTTTTCTCTCCAAATCATCAACCGTCTCTCTCCTCTCTCTCTCAACTACTTCTCTCAACTCTATCCTAACCAACAGCTCTGCAAAATTTTTTCCTTCAATCCCTGACGACTTCAACCTTTGACGATAAGTAGTCGGGTGAGTTTCTTTTCGACTTTCAACCATCAATGTTACAACAGTGTTCTTTGGCGACAACAACTTTGAGTTCTTTGTCGTCCTATTTCTTCTATCACAGGTAAAAAATTATGCCTTTTTTATTTTGAAGAAAAAGAGGAAACTTGAGCTAACTTATCTTCTAGTATTGGTTGACAATTTTAATATTTGTTTCTTTACTTTGAAATGTGGACTGAAGAAAATCTAAATTTTTGGCATTTTTTCTCTAAATTTCCGAAATATAATTTTTTGTTGTTCTTCCGGTTTTTGTTGTCGAACTGTTGATTCAATTCTTTGGTGTCTTTTGAGTTTTTTGAAGTTTAATTTTTGTTTTTTGTATTTGTACAGCGCAAAACAATAATGTTGGTGATTTTTGGTCACCGTTGATGTTCGCTTCTTAGTGTGTGTGTCGTATTGGTGTTGCTAGGTTGATTTATTATTTTTCTTGGTAAAAATAGTGTATTTGATATTAAATGGTAATAGTGCTATTGCTCTATTGAACAAGATCTTGGTACTATTTTTTCTATAACAAATAAAATCTGATGCAACAGATAAAAAATTTGATGCATCAGATGAACAATCTGATGCAACAGGTGAATAATCTGTTGTAGCAGATGAAATATCTAATACAAAAGATGTACCATTTGATGCAAAAGATGAAAATTTGTTGCAACAGATGAAAATCCGATGAACAAATAAAAATCTAATGCAATAGATTATTCATCTATTATGACAGATGACTTTTCTATTTGAAAGAAATCTAAACAATATTAACAGTTGATAACAGTTCCAACAGATAACTCATTTGGCAACAGATAGTGATTGTTATAATTGCTTTTAATGGATTACTCATCCATTACAGTAGGTTGGTTATATGTTACAACAAATAACGTTCCTGGTGTAATAGATGAGTGATCAATTTTTATAGTTTCCAACGGATTACTCATCCATTCCAATAGGTTGGTTAAATGTTACAACAGATAACCTACCTGGTACAACAAATGAGTGAAATGGTGCAACAAGTGAGTGATCTATTTTTGTATTTTCTATGGATTACTCATTCATTGCAACAAGTCGGTTATACATTGCAATAGATAACATACCTAGTGCAATAAATGTGTGGTCTATTGGAACTGTTATGTTAATGTTGTGCATGCTAGATTTACTATTATCATTTTTATTGATATATTAATAAATTATAATCTATTTTATGTTCCTGTTAATTTAAGATAATATGGGTCCCATAAGAAAAACCTCGAATCAAGTCCAAGTAAAGGAACAAATAAAGCAGTTAAGCTACATCCACCACTCTATGAGTTTGCTTTACAAACGTTATCTTAATCAGGAGCAAAAGATAATAAATATGGGGAGGAGGAATATTTCAAAAGAGATGATCCAAATTCTAATAGCGCTTCCACCGAAGAGGTGGTCAAAACCTTCAGCATTGATCATTATCCTATGAGAATGCAGTGCGATGGTGTGACAGATTTAACGGGTGATTTCTTGGTTAAGTCAGCCATGGAAAAATCTTTCGATGCCTTCGAAAAAATACTTTGAGAACAAAATTTGATGCTTATTTTAGGGAAAGCTGCTTTGGGCAATATCTTGATTTGTGGAGGACAACAATGCTCGCTTCCAAATGAAAACGGTATATGATCTTCTCAAGCGCAGGTTTATATATGAAAATAAAGATAAGATGGATGAGGTGTGGATAAATTACTATGGCATGCCTGTTTTTTTAGTTGGAAGAAGTTTGCCATAGTTACTGGACTAAAATATTATCCTATTTCTCTTTCTCAAGTTATAACTACTCTAACCTAAAAAAAAGCACCATGTACACCCAAAAACGGCAAAGGCAAATCGAGTGATCATGATGACCTGGTGTCCATTGTTGGTCCAAGCTTCAAAAATAAAAATTTAATAGAAGCATTGAAGGTAAAAGACTTTCAAAGAAGCACAAACAATCATTATGCTTGGTTTGATTTGTACATAATATTTTTTGGGCGAGAGATGTTAACAACAATATAAGCCTCGATTTAATAAATATCTCCGAGGATCTTTAGGCTTTTAATATCTATCCTTAGGGTTATGAAAGCTTCAAAATGACTATCAAATATTTGTTGACTTCGTTAACGCCAAAGATAGTCAACTTATATGGCTTTCCATGGGCCTTCATGGTAAATATTTTTTTTTATTGTGATATAATTCCTTTTTTTATTCAATAATGCTTTTGATTTATTGTCATTATGTTATAAGCTTGGGCATTTAATGCCATTCCTTATTTGAGACAACAAGTGAACTACCAGGAAGAAGTTTCTTGTCCAAGAATCCTTAGATGATTGTCGGCCAAAACTGATAAAAATGCAAAATTTCTTGATCTTTTCAACCTCCCGAAGGAAGCAGTAAGTATAATTCTAATCAAATTTTTGTTTTAATTAATATTTTTTTTAAAATGATTTCATCATCATTCTAATATATGTACTGATTTATTTCAGATTATCTATCCGCGGTTTGTTCTGACCAATCGATAGTTTAAGATGCCATTTTTTCTTACTTTACGTTCTGTGCAAACTTTATCGGACCCTAAGGTCACTGATAGAATAAAAATGGAATTGTTTGGAGCAACAACAATTACAAGAAAAATAATTTTAGAAGGTGGACTTGTTGTTTTTTATGATGGTAGTGGTAGTGGTAGCGGTAGTGGTGCTGCTGTTGGGGCTAATGATACTCCTCTTACAGTTTTTAAAACAACAAACCATTGTGATTATGATCATACTAGTTATACAAATTTTGCCACTTCTAGTAAATGTTCTGCATGCAAATACCAAGACTGCAAGGCAAAACATAATGGAGTGATTAATGCTATTAATGCACTAACTACTTCCGTACAGGAAATGACATCTAATAGGGGTGTCATTCCATCAAAGAGGATTTCATATTCATACACTCCACTAGAGATCAAGGTGGCTAAAAGAAGAAGGAAAGATATTGCCAAGTCATCATCAAGCATCGAAAAAGGCAAAATTGCAACTCCTTTGTCTTTGTCTTACGCCGTTGTTCAATGTACAAGGAGCACAGGAGAGCATCATAAGCTGAAGAAGGTGAATGTATATCATCTATTCTAACAAAAAAACAAACACATATCTGTTTTAACAGATGATACATCTGATGAAAATTATCAAACAGATATATACATCTGTTGCAACAGTTGTCTTACCTATTGCATCAGATGTGTTATCTGTTGTAACATATGTCCATCTATTTTAGCAAATCAAACAGGTTTTAGTACTATTTTAATTTATACCAATAGATGAGTCATACATTGCAACAGAAGGGTTATCTATTTAAAATTATCGTACCGCATTGTTTTACCTGTTTGAATTTGTCACAATAGATGATCTATCTATTTTAATATATGAATCATTTGTTGTAACAGATAGATAATCTCTTGTATATCTATGATTAGCATTGATAATTATGAATTTCCAGGTGGATGTCACAGTAGAAAATATTACTGAAAAACATAACATCACAGTTGATAATCCATCAAATGCTTCCAAAGAAAGAGAAAAAGTGGAGCCTATCAGTTCAGGAGAACGAAAGAATTACCCGTTTGAAGGGCTTAACATCTCGGATGAGGCTTCAAAAAAACTAACAGAGTTGATCAACGAATATTCAAAATGGATTGCCGATGGGCTGTTAAAGTATCATGCTGGAAGGTACATGAATCAATTTTAAAGATATTGATTTATATAATTTTTGTTGTAAAAATATGACATTAACACATATAAACCATCATGTAGAAAACAAAATGGCAAACACTACAAAGTGAACGAATCGAATCTTGGTTTTGATATGTTCGACTTTGTTGTTGCACATCTCGAAATGAAGAATTGGTTCTATTTGATGTCACATGCCTAAACTTGCCGGAATGGTGAGGTTTAAATGCCATACATATTACTATTAATTAATACTATATTTAATTGCATCTGTATATTAATTTTATTATCACATAATCTGAAATATTTGGACCAAAAGGTTCTTACTGATTGGTCGACGATTGAACCATACCGGGATAAAATGGATAATCCATTTGATGTACAATATATTGATGGAATTTCTCAACAAACCATTGGTATCTTGTAAGTATCATGATTTAGTTTCAGTTTATAAATTTCACAATGCTTACATGAACTGAAAGATATGGATTATCTATTTTTTTAAAACGCAGGGATTGTGGTCTTTTTGTTGCCGCTTACGCCGAGTATTTGAGCGATGGATTACAAGTACCAAATAGTGTACTTGATATTACTCCGTAAAATATATGCTTCTCTTTTTATGGAAATATGGAGAAGCGAAAGCTCGAAAATCGTACGCAAGCGACATTAAAAATCCACAATGATCAAAGCCAAATTCCATAGCATCGGATGAACAACAACTTGACCATATTGAGTAGATCTTTATAGTTAGAGTCTGTCAAAGTAATAATCTCTCCTCCTTGGTTAACTCGTTGATTTATTTGTAGAGTAGATCATTTGTACCCGTAATAATTTTTTTACATTTCATTTATTTATTGAGTTATTTCATGTAATTTTTGAAGGCTTCAATTTATTTTATGTTGTCTATGAATATAATTTAATACTTAGCTTTGAACTTGTTAATTGAAATGGAATACTAGATTCAAATATTGCAACAGATAATACATCTACTGCAACAGAAGACATATCTTATCAAACAAATTTAGACATATGTTGCAACATGAGATCATCTATTGAAATTATATAATAGGTCTTCCTACTTTTTGATTTGTTATAATAGATTACCTATCATTTGCAACAAATAGATTATATGTTGAAACAAATTGTATATCTGTTGTGATAGACAGACTGAGAAACTTCTGCCGAATACAACAGATGACCAACCTATTGCAACAAATAATCAATCTGTTACAAAAAATATAATATCCGTTACAATAGATAGACAATCTGTTGCATTATAAAAATTCAACTTTCTTCAAACATAAGAAATTGCCACTACATGTAAAGTAAAGTGGCTTGAAATAAAAAAATATTATCACATTTGTCTTTGTCTTTGTACATATTCTTCTTTATACATGGGCTCCAAGCATTTAGTTAGTACCCCATAATAGTATATCTTGCATCTTTTCCACAACAGCGTCGCACAGACCGGCCATTTCTATGCCGGTCAGCTGATCTTGGGTGTTTTTATATGCCTAAGCACCATAACTTACCCATATTTTAGCTAAGGTTTGAGAACAAAGTGCTTAGTTTCTTATGTTTTTACTCTACTTTGATGTAATTGAGTTAACCTATGTTATTAGCATGATTTCATGTGTTAAGGAGGTAGATAAAAACATGATGGAACTACAGATTGCGGATGACAAATCACACAAGAGAAAAGTAGCTTGTTGGACTAAATTTCCAAGACTAATTTGTCATTTATAATTAGTTCAGGAACTTAGAAGGCAGTTATGAGAGAAAAGATTATTAAAAAGACTTGATGCTGAATTTTTATCAGAATTCATTGTTCTGTATTATTTTGGATTGGAGAGTGGCGGCTTAGCACTGAGGGGAAAAACACGCAACTTCATCTTCTTCACCAAGATTATGTTCACTTTTTGGTATGATGAATATTTATACTGTGATTTCCGTTTTATTCATGAGTAGCTAAGTTTTTTAGTTAGGGTTATGGAAACCTTGTAACATACAATCTATTACGTTGGGTTTTTGAATTAATCATGCATTGATCTGCTTACATCATACTATCTTCGTTTATCTTGAATTCTCATGGTTGCAAACATAGAGGATGTGCCTTAAAACTCAACTTGTTCGATAGAAATATTGAGGTTTGGAAAAGAGAGGAGTGACAAGAAAATAGGATTTCCAACCCCTATTTCATATGTTAATGTCTTAACAGGATTAACTACTTGGAGATTTTGTATAGTTTTTGTAAACACTTTTGATTCGAGAGAACTAAAGTGAATTAGTCCTTGATGGTTGAGAAGCACTAGGATTATGTTATTAAATACAATATGTTTCCCTATAAGCATGATACATGTATGAATTCGTAAAGCCCATAGTTAGAAAGTATTGAAAACTACAATGTGGACATAACCCTAGCTTGCTATTTCTCTGAAGTCGACTACTACAACACATATCTCATCTTGTTAAACTGAAACCATTAATTTGTGAACTGAATCAAATTCCCCCTTTTTTGTTTCATGAAAACGAATGATTAAAAGTCAACTAATCTACATACAACTTAATTAGCATCATATTTGTAATGCCCCAAAAATGGGCCTCGAGACGTCACACGGTGCTTAGGGTCATAAGTGATCCCAAGCTAACCCTTCTACTGGCATACTTACAAGCAACTGAATTAAATACGTAAATCTGAACAAAATCAGCAGAAATATAAAAATTCTCTGAACTTGATCAATACAAATTTGAATTTACAAGATTACAACTCTTCTTTTACCAAAAAAACTAAAATTTAATACGTTAACACCACTGACTGTCTATGAAGCCTCTACTAGTACTGACTATAGGTAGCCAGGTCATGACTCCCAACTATCCCAACTCAATACGACTGAATAAATAAAATACAATACTTCTCAAGCTTATAACTGACTCGAGCCCTTGAATCAAAAGGACTCATCATCTGCTGAGTGGAAGCTGTGGACTGACTGAATATGGTATATGCACTACAACTTGTACCTACATTATGAGATAATGTAGCACATAGACATATATGTGGATCAGTACTTTGAGGATGTACTGAGTATATGGGGGTGTATGCAATAGTTAAACAATATCATCAATCTTTATAGAAATCATGCATGCTAATATAAATGACTCACATAGTTTGAGGAAAAACTGAAATCTAAATCTCATAAATCAGGGATAAGGAAGCATGTAGTATAAATCTCGTGAGTCATTATAGTTAGTTCTAAAATCTGTGTTCTCTTCTTATTCTCAAAACTTGTAAGCTAGATGAAATCTGAAACTCATTCTTTATAGTACTCTTTATCTCAATACTTTAAATCAATAAAACTATTTCAAGAGTGGAGGACATATTTGGGAGGTTCTTCTAACCGACATAAACCTTGTGAGTTGACATAGAGTCTAACGTCTTATCCATGTTGGGGAGAGCTGTTCTATCCTTGCCATTGGAATACAACCTTAACTTAAGTGATCACTATCTCGGCCTTAGGCCCATAAATCTCAATCCTACGGTAGAAAGTAGTTCCATGGAAGTAGGATGCTCTAAACCCATACTTCTCGCTCGGTGCTAAATACTACTCCCATACTTAGGCTCAGAACTTTCAGGAAATCCACCTTAAAGTAACTCAAGGATTTATAATGAAGACCAAACTCATATCTGTAATCTGTAATAAACTCTGACAAGTGGATTCCAAAACTCAACTGAGGATTCAAAGATCAAATACTATTATATAACTCAAAATATGCAAATCTCAAGGTGCTTAAAGCACAAGTTCTTGAAATATCAATACTCAAATGAGGGCCTAATAATCCATGTCTCAAACTCATGTAAAATCATTGCATTTATGCTTGTTAATACACTCAATAATAATATAACTCAAAATCTAAAATTTTCTACAATAGGAATGAAAATAAGAGAATAGACATGAAACTAATCTTCAAAATCTCTCAAAAATCATAATTTTGTAAATAGTGATAATGGGTATGAATCCCAATTTAGAACTCATGTATAAACATTCAAAATCATAGAAAAATATAATGCTCAATATTCTTCTTGAAAATACTTCAATACTATCAAAATAATAAGATCAAGTATCTCAATATCATGCTTAAACTCACTTGGGAAAATCTGAAAAATTGCATTTCGCGCATAAATACATGAAAATAGTCATGCAATTCAATATTCAATCACTTGTAAACTCATAATCTTCAAACAATTTAAATTGGGTCTAAAACTCTAACTTCAATTTCATGGGAGATCACTAAAAATTCAGTAAATTTGTAGTTTAAAACGAGTTTTGGGCACAAGGACGAAAGGATTGTCCTTGTTGAAACCCCACATACCTTAATAGTTTGAATTTGATGAATTGAATGGAAAAGCTTGAACTTTGAATCCTTTGGAGATGATCTTGATATCATTCTTGAAGTTCTTGGATTAGAAACCCTAAGTTCTTGATCTTTTTGTTGAAGAGAAGAAGATGGAATTGATGATTCTTGAGGGAATTGATTAGGGTTGTTCTTGTGGAAAAAATTGAAGCATGGGGGCAAATAATGCCCCAATTGAAGCCTTAGATCGTCTATTTACGACCTGGGTTGAGGTGGAAAAATAACCATTGCCCCTATTTAATTTAAAGAATAAATTGGTAACCTGCATCCCGATTTTGCCCTTTAGCGCGATGCGCTACCATCCCGGCAGCTCACTGCCTCAAACTAAAAATGTTATAACTTTTGACTCGGGTAACGGATTTTGATGAAATTGGTATCGTTGGAAAGGTAGTTCAATTATATACAATTTGGTGGGTCTTAGGATGGAAAATTTAACATATATAAAAAGTTATGCACGTTTAAATTAGACCCTTGTAAGATTGAATGCCAAATATTTGGACGAATCTGATGTTCTAAGCTCCACTTGGCTCTAAGTTACTTCTATGACCATTATTCACCTAATACAGACTTCACATACTTAGGATTAAAGTCATGATAGAAGAATTAGAATTATCTATCAAGAGTATGACAATTACACCTTCACCGTGACACGGTGAAATCGTATTAAGCTACTGGTAAAGGATGAGTGCCAATTTGAACTCTGGCGCGATGCGGTGCTATCGCGTTGCGCCACTAGAAATTGACAATTAGGAATTTGGACCCCTCTGTAATGCACCAATATCAGGAAGGTCCACTAGAATGTGACGATTTCCATTTTGGCATCCACCGCGACGCGGTGAGTGCACACGTGGCATATTGCATTACTAAAAATGCTCTAACTTCTTCACCGAGTGTCAGATTTGGGCAAATTTGATATCGATGGAAAGCTTATTCAATTTCCCACACAATGGAAGCTCTCAATATAGATAATTACATATGAAATAAAGGTTATTCATTTTTGAAGCACACTCTTAACATTCTAGGAATGAATTTTAAGATAGAAAAAACATAGGGTGTTACAGTATCTCCCCCTTGGAAACATTCGTCCTCAAATATGGATAATTAAGCTAAAAATATTGGGGAATCTAAGGTTCTAAGATATCATGAACAACTGAATGACTAAATCTTAAACATAATGAGCTACTGAATTTAGTTGCGAGTGCATGAATTCTCAAGAAAATGGCTATATGGCTGAGATAGAAACTAAAGTTCCAACTTATGAGTAACCATTACTTTAGGCTGGATCTGATTTCATAAGAAAATGAATGAGAGGTTTGTGACATGAAAATTCAGGGTATTACAACATCTCCCCCTTGGGATCGTTCGTCCCCAAATGATACTAATTTGATTGAAATACTAGAAAAAGACATAGATGACGAATGGGAAACTTACGAGTTGAATTATGAATGATCATGTAGATTCTGAAACTGATGCATGATGCATAAACTGAGCTAAATTCGCAAGGTACACGAAGTAAGCAAATTTCCTCTTAGAATGATATGACTAGATGGGAAGATTAAAAACCATAGAAACTTGTCTATATGGCTGCTAGACTGAATTACTGGCTAGGTGGGTTAACTCATACTATACATTCCACTTCAACGACTACATTCAACCTTCTACTAAGATCTCACTAACGCACAATACATCCATCCATATATATACAAATATGACATTCAAGCCTATCTTCATAACCACGTCTGCATTTCTAATACACACACATGAAAGCATCTTTCTCATATTCTCCAATACCTCTATCAATAACAACTTCCATGCACTATTCAATTCTTATGAAAACTCACATAAAATATTCCCAACTAACCAAGTCATACACAAAAAGCTTCACCTCAATATTCCTTCATTTACAGACCTACAAAAAACAAACATACAACAATCTTCCCAACCATAACACATTTACTTTCTCCCATCCACATAAGTTTTCATCATCACTACTAGAATCTGGAAGTATGACTTAGTTACTTATCCTATCATCTCCCTCTTAGCTTTAAGCCATCATTCTAAGTCTGTGGATCACTGAATAATCTCTAATATAAACTGAAATCACTTTACTCTAGAGTCTGGCATAAAATTAATACACATAAAACTAAACTTACCCTGAAGGATTGTATCTTAACGTGTAACTCCCAATGCTAGTACCTCCTTCTGAGATTCAACTCTTAGATTTCTATAGCCCCAACAGTCATCATATAACAACTTAAACACTCACTAACTTAGAATCTTCACTTACCATGGATATTTCCAAACCCTTGCTGAACTATACTAACTTCTTTTATACTCTACTAATATCACATAATATCACATCTCTAATTTTTTTTCTAAACCATGAGAATCAAGATCATATCAAAAGGATCAACATTGTAAATAAAAAATCCTTAACTTAGATATCAAAAACATCATACATTACCTAACTAGTCTTTCTCCACCTAAAAACTAAATGGTACTACCAACCACACAACATGCAATAATCCTAAAAAATAATGCATCCCCATAGCACCTTGGGCATATTCCTACATCGCACCTACAACATCAGACTTGATTATGAATCAAGTAAACTTAAGCTCTTGCATTCACTGTTCAAGCCTATTAGATCACTTCCATACAACTAAAATTCACAACACATCAATCATTATACCCACCTTGATCACTATTTACTATTCAAACTTAGAGTCTACTTATAGATATGATGAACCACAACTTCACATAATATTATTACATGCCAAACATTTGAAAACATTAGTCCTCTAAAACTTTATAACATAAGGATCAATCTCAATCATATGATCTATCTTATTTAAAATCTATTAACTCATCCTCCTTCTACACATCATTAATATCTACCCTTTTTATACCGCTAAACTTATTTCATAGCTCTATAAGTTTCAACTAAACTCCCTCTGGCAATCTCAGGGATGCCTAAATTAACAACACTGCTCCACCAAGTACCTTCATCAATAACCTATACTTTTCTTTCACAACAAAAACTGTCAACAACTCTTTTCATACTTCAAGAAAACAACAATTTACCTTAACTAATAACTCCTTCTCTACCTTCTACTAAATTAACACACAAGGACATATCACTTCATTACTAACTCAATCTTATGCAAAAAAATTAGGCAATACATACATTCAATAAATCTCCCTTACCATTTTTCTTGTCACTACACCTCTAAAACCCCAGTTCCAACCAACACAAGAACAACAAGATGAACAATAAGTTGCTAGTAAATCGAAATAGGCCTCACATGGCTTCACTAAACTTTGATTTTTATGTTTTGAATTAGAAAATGAGATGAATAATAAAGAAACTATGCTAATGAATCAAAAGAGCCCCACATGGCTTCCCTAGACTTTTAGTTTCAACAACACAATGATAACAAGATTACAAGAGATAGAAATTTGACACACAATATTCAATGACCTAAGAATACATATCTTACTCTATCGTAGCTGAATGGCTCATAAGAATGAGGACATAACTTTAAACTTGAGGGACTTATAACACACTAGAAGGCTCTTCTCAAGACACTTTATGAGACTTCTAAAACTTCTTGCTAGCAAGTTTGAGAGCATTATTAGGGAAGGCAATTGGAACTTGCCGATCATGTTACCTCAAGAACAGTACATAGATAGAGAAGTATAGATTATCATTATGGATTCTAAGGAGAAATCTGAGAGCACACCTAACTTGGTTTTACTGCACGACTTTCCATGAACATGAATAAAGCCCTTCAAACTTTGGAACTTAAAAGCACTGATGGGATACTTTCTAACCTCCTTATAATCCCATTACTATTAAGGAGACTATTTGAGAAAGCCTTAGCAGTAAAGGTTTAAGCTTGACTATTTTTGATACCTTGAAAATAAGGCAGTGATGGCCCGAATAGAGTAAAATAAGAATCTTTATAAGTTTTTAGAGACCCTTTCTATAGCACAATCTGAGACTTGAAAGAATGGAAACATTTCCTTAATGCCTTGTAGCCTCTCAAAGAAAAGTACTGACGTCTATGTACCGTTCCGCAAGACTCTACTAGACACGGCTTCACAGACACCCTAGGACACTTGAACTTGTGCTTTGATACACGTTTTGTAACACCCAAAAAATGGGCCTCCAGACGTCACACGATGCTTCGGGTCATAAGTGATCCCAAGGTAACCCTTCTACTGGCATACTTACAAGCAACTGAATAAAATACATACATCTGGTGAAAATTCGTGAAAATATAAAACTTCTCTGGACTTGATCAATACAAATCTGAATTTACAAGATTACAACTCTGCTTTTACTAAAAAAACTGAAATTTAATACGTTAACACCATTGACTATCTATGAAGTCTCTACTAGTACTGACTATAAGTAGCCGGATGATGAATTCAAACTATATCAACTCAATACAATTGAATAAAGAAAATATAATAATTCTCAAGCTTAAAACTGACTCGAGCCCTTGAATAAAAAGGACTCATCATCTGCTGACTGGAAGCTGCAGACTGACTGAATATGGTATGTTGATGTGTGAGCCCATGCTAGCACATTTGAAGCTTTTAACTCTAAATAGTTGTGAAGTCTTGAGAAACTTTAGTTGTTTTGGATTATTTTACTTTGATTTTGTAGAAAAAGTAGAGAAGAGGGAGAACCATCAATAAAGGAAGCAAAAAGACTGAAATTGGAAGAAAATAAGGAACTATGAGTGGTTAACGACATCCATGACATGCCGTCAGCCTCGTGATAGGCTGTCATGGATGCCGTCAACCTTAACAGAAGATGTAAAGCTGTAGGAAGTTTTGTTATGACAATCACGACACACCGTCAAAATCCTGATATGACGTCAAAATCGCCGTCAACCGTAGGCAACAAGATTTGAAATTGTAGAGAAGTTGACGACATCCGTGATAGTCCGTCAAGATCGTGATAGTACATCATGGGTGCCATCACCTAATCCAAAGAAAATCAAAAATTTTAATATTATTTTCTTATTTAGGATCGACTATTTAAAGACTTGTTTGAGGGTTTTTATTGAGAATTCATTGAGGAATCTATCTTACAACATACGACTTTTCTCTCTGTCTATCTCAAGAACAATATTTTAGAGTATTGTCTTGTGATTCAAATACAAGTTCACTTTTGATTTCATTCATCATTATAAGTTAATATTTTCAATTATGAATTCAACTTGTGTACTTATCTATTGCATCATGAGTGGCTAAACATCTTTAACATAGATTTTGGGATCTAGGGTTAGGTCATGATAAGTTGTTAATTAATTACTCAAGGTTTAATAGGTGTTAGGATTTCTTAGTAATTTTGATATTATTAATTATGTCTGTTGGTTGCAAATAATAGGCGTACCTACTTTGGTTTGCTTGAGAAAGAAATCATTAACAGTAGGAAGTGAATTATCGATAGGGACTCAGAAAGGCTTCTTTTAATAATCAGTGCTGTAACAAGGTTGATTAACCTGAGGTAAAATCTGGACAGTGAGTTGATTCCCTAAGTCCGAGAGGATTAGGAAATTAGACTCTTGAATAGGTCGAGAGACATTTGAGCATACCATCGATAAAGATAGCTTGTCATCCTAACCACCGTGAGAACCTTGAGTTATTTGTAGCATCTGTCATGTATCGTAAACCCTAGTGAACATAATACTGGTTATTTTATAAAAATATTGGTTACAAACATTAATTTCAAAATGACTAACAATTGTCTGAGAAATTTAAACCCCCATTTTAGGAAACAGTAAACTACCAATGATTTATTTCTTAAACAACTTGAGTTCACACCCTATTCCCTGTTTGATTCGACCCCAAACTAGTTGGGTTTTATATTGAAAATGATCACTTACACCCATTCCAGAGTGTAGTTTGAGCGTTATAAAAAATGGCGCCATTGCTAGGGAGTACGGTTGTAAACTGCAAGTTGTAGGCGCTAATTTGCGGTTAGTTAAGTTTTCTAGATTTATGTTTATTTGTTATGTTTGTCAATTGTAGGTATTGTGTTGTTTATGCCAAAGACAAAAAGTTTTGAAGAACCATTATTGCCAATCAATCCGGAACCTCAACTGATTGGTAGAATGGCTGAACAATAGGAGGTGGACAGATTAGCCGCTTTAGCTGGGGCTCAGGTGAATTTATAGAATTTGGGTTAACAAGCACATCACCAGAAAACTGATGATGAAGATTTGGGTGATAAGGAATTGCTGAATCCTCAAAACCAAAGGCGAGCTGGGCAACTTGCTGCACCAGTGCAGTGAAATGTCAATAGAAACCATCCAATCCGAGGAAGGTATGGACAACAACCTATTCAATACGAGGATAATAAAGATGATGAAGGAATGGATGGAGTTGGTGAAATGGGTGCTATCATTCTCCACCGTTGGCACCGGGTGCAAAATTCAGCATAACAAGAACCATGATTCAGCTCCTGAATCTGAAGGGGTTGTTTGGAGGCCTACTGGGTGATGATCCGAATATGCATTTGGTGAACTTTATCACCATTTGCAAATCTTTTGATAATCCAGAAGTGAGCAAGAATGAAATAAGGTTGAGGTTGTTTTCGTTGTCTCTATCTAGAGAGGCAACAATACTGTTGAATGAGTTAGAGCCCGATTTTATAACCAACTGGAGACAGTTGAAAGATGTATTCCTAGAATGGCTCTTTTCACCCTCCAAAAGGGTACAGTTGAGGGATGAAATCCGTAACTTCAGACAGCTCCCGACTGAAGCATTGCATAAAACCTGGGAGAGATTTAAGAAGAAGCTTACACAATATCTGAACCACAACATGACGAACTTGTACTTGATGGAGACTTTGTACAGAGCATTCAACTCTGTGACAAAGCTAATTGTTGACAACGTTGCGGGTAGTTTGTTCATTGACCTCTCTTTTCTAGATGCTTTTGACATGCTGAATAGAATGACCAAGCAAAGTTAGGCTTGGCACACTAAAAATTCTGTAGTAGCTATCCTGACTGTTGCTGGTGGTATAACTGCGGAGCAGTGTAGAAAGGATGAAGAGAGAGATCAGGACATGGCCCATTTAAAGACACAGATGGACTTGCTGGCCAAGCACTTACTGTCAGGAAAGACTAAAATGGTTAAGGCCATAGAATCTCAGGGGACTGTATCTACAGGTGCTGATGTGGAGGCAAACTATGTGAGTAATTATGGGGGTTTTCGAGGCAATAGCCAAGGGAATCAAGTTTGGAACTTCTATGACAAGCCTGATTATAAAGATAGGGAGCAGGGACACTGGAGGAACAATAATGACATGAGTGGTTTATATGTTTCTCCTAAAAGTCGGGATGCTACAACATCTAGTTCTGGCAAGATGTCCTTGAAGGACATGATAAAAAAGTTGTTGAAGGGAGTTGAAGCTACCAAATCGGGGGTAACTACTATGAAGAGTGAATTTTCTACCATCAGTCAGCTGGTTAGCTCACACTCTGCTTCTATTAAGAAGTTGGAGCAGTAGATGAGCCAGCTTTTTGCTACACTAAACTAGAGAAAAACTGGTACTTTACCTAGTGATACGGTTCAGAACCCGCAAAATGATGGCTCGTGCATGGCGATTACCACTAGGAGTGGTAAGATGTTATTTGGTCCTTCTATGGGAGAATCTGTGGAGAATAAGGTAAGTATTGATGAACTCGAAGAAAGTAATCCAGTGGAGTCTGATAAGCTGGATGATTTTGTTGATATTTCAGAGAGAGAAGACGACAAGGAAGAGGAAGTAGTGTTAAATACTATCCCTAGACCACCACCTTATTTTCCTCAATGATTGAAGAAGAAGGTCGATGATGCAAACTTTGGTAAGCTTATGACTATGCTCAAGCAATTAACAATTAATGTGCCTTTAGTTGAGGCACTTGAAAAAGTGACAGGCTATTCAAAGTTCCTAAAAAACCTCGTCATAAAGAAGACAAAGGTCAGCAGTGAGCAGGTGGAAAATCTCCACCATTGTAGCGCGGTGTCCGCATGATTCTTAGAGAAAAAGAAGGCTGACCCAGGTGCATTCACTATTCCATGCAAAGTTATGTCTAAGGATGTTGCAACGGCATTGTGTGATTTGGGTGCCAATGTGAATATGATGCCACTAGCTGTATGCAAAAATCTAGGTGTAGAAGATCCGATACCTAATAACATGCGACTAGTGATGGCGGATAGGTCGATAAAATGTCCTATTAGAATTTTGTGTGATGTGTTGGTGAAAGTGGCAGACTTTATTCTTCCTGTTGATTTTGTGGTACTAGATTGTGATGTGAACTTTGAAGTACCCATTATTTTGGGAAGACCATTCTTGGCAACAGGAAGGGTAATAGTTGACATAGAGTTGAATGAGCTTAAGTTTAGGCTTAGTAAAAAGGAGACAAAATTTAAAATGCATCAACCCATGTCACAATAAAATGATATGAATGTCTTCTCGATCATTGACTTCTTCTATGAGGATGAGAAAAGGGGATCAACAGGTCGTCTTGGCAAAGTATGAGTAGTCAAGATAGCCCAATTGTGCAGCAATAGTAAATCAGGCGCTATTGGGAGGAAACCTAAAATTTTTATGTTTGAGCAAGTGTCTTAAATTTCTAAATTAGGATTTAGTATAGAGCAGGTGAAAAAATGAAAAAGGTCAGCTGGAAGGTCATGACGACATCTGTGACAAACTATCACATTTATGACAAACTATCATGAATGCCGTCAACTAGATAAAATCTGAGAAAATCTATGCCTTTTGTTGATGAATACCTTGATGGTCTATCACAATCGTTACAAGCCATCACAAATTATCGTCACCCCAGGGCCTTAAACTCTATAAACTGGGCCTAATTTTAATTCGATCTGACCCGGCCCAAATCGTGGACCTTTTTAGTTTTCCGCCGATATTAACTTCCTTATTTTTGAGTTATTTCTTTCCTTAGTTAACATAGTTCACATTCTTGGCAAATCACTCCAAGTAAAACAAGTTGATTTGTGTGTGGGTTGTTCTTAAAAACCAAGAAAATCTTCCTCTTTCATACTTCTCCTTGTGAGTGGCACTAGATTAAAAGCTCCATCAGGTATATTCTACTTAAACTCTTCCTTTCTTGTAATTGTATGGTGATTAAAGGACAACCCAAAGCCCTAGGTGCTCAAACCAAGGTCAACTTGGAAAATGGCCAAAATCGCACCTAGGTTTAGCTGTGCAAGCCCAAAGTTTGAAAAATTAGCTCGCAATGCTAATTGAAGTGAATCTTGAGCAAAAATGAAGACCGAAAATTAAATTAAAGTTAAAATTGGGTTTTGGTAGGGGTGACGACATTCATGATGGTCTATCACAATCATGACATCCTATCAGGAATGTTGTCAAGCTCTAAAAAATCTGAAAGTGGTTCTGTTTAAAGCTGACGGCATTTGTGACGGGCTATCACGATTGTGATGGCCTATCAGAAATGTTGTCACGAAATGGAAAAATTTGCTGAACTCTGCCTGAGGATGATGACAATTATGACAAGCTGTCACAGTCGTGATAGCTTATCAAGAATTGGCATCACACCTGGGACCTAAAACATGAATGAGATTAAATGATTAATGTGCTTTTCCTTGTGATCTTTAGGGTTGACTGATATTCTTCTAATGTCTCCAGGTACTTTAAAATGGAACCAAAAAGAAAGAGCCCAACAGAACCAAAGAAAACGGCCAAAGATGGTGTACGTCGTAAGCTTCTCGACGAGGAATCCAACAACAAGGAAGAGGAACCCTTGCTCAGAAAGCTAAAAAAGAAGCAGAGCCCAAAGAAAACTCCTCTACCTCCACCAATTGAAGTGGAGGATAGTGATGATACTAAGTCAACCACAGTTTCTAAGAAAGAGGGGTCTAAAAAGGGTGATTCTGAATAGCATGAGTCTGAGCATGCTGACTTTGATGAAGGGGATCAAGAAGAGTCTGAAGAATCTAAGTCCGAGAGGACAACTTCTGGGTCCCCATCCACTGATCAAAAAAAGGATGAAGAGTCTCCACCTTGGAGGACTCTTATCAAGTGTAAGAATTTGGAGGTGAGGAATAGTGCTAGATGACAGATTCCTAAAGCTAAAGACATCTATATTGCTGGGTTGCAAAGAACTGATAGAAGGAATGAAAAGAGGCCAATCCAAGAAGAAAACATGATCATCACAAAAGGGTTAAATAGATATCCTGAAGTGGAGAAGAAATTCAAAGAATACGACTTACGAAGGACTGCAGAAAGGGGAGGTTTATTTTGCCCCGCAATGGTTTAGGAATTCTACACGAACTACCAAGCCCAGTTGGAGAATATGTGCAAACCAGGTGACAAAGTAGTAGATCAGCCTCTTCTTGTGAGAGTTCGGTTAAGGGGTGTAAGCAATGATATTTTGACTAGAGCCATCAACAGATTTTTGCATGGCCCCGACTTCATGCCTCCGGCCACCGCACCATCATTTTATGCCCGGATAAAGAATAAGGACAAATAACGTCCTTGGTTGGCCAATATCATCGCTGATGGAGAACTGGTTTGGGTGACAAACCCAAATGAGAGAATTTGTAAGTCCTCATTGACTCAGGAGGCAAAATTTTGGTAGGGCATAGTGCCAGTGTGGCTAATGCCTATTGAGGGAGACAATATTCTGGGCGATGACTGGGCTATTTTGGTAGCAAGTTTGGTGCAGCAGCTTTCCTTGAACTTCGGTGAAATCATTACAGATGAGAGAAGATCAAAATGTCGAGGTTAGATAATGCTTATCCTTTTTCATGTCTTATTACAGAGCTGTGTAGAGTTGCTGAGGTGCCAAAGATTATGGGCGTTGATGAAGATGTTCATGCCCGAAAGACTCACAACCCTATCCGATTTGATGAGATTCAGCCAGGACTTAGACTTGATAGGGGTACAGAGGTAGTAGAGGACCCACCAATTATAGATACAGGAGCAACACCTCATGTAGGTGTACAGGATTCTTCAGCGTAGGCAGCATTAGTGTTTGAGACTAAAGCCAGTCCCTCAGTTCCTCCAGCAGCAACAGGTTTGTTATTTCAGCTGATTGGTATCAGGAGGGTGGATAAACAAGACAAGTGGTGCAAGGCACAACTACATACTTTATCCAAATAGTTTACTATTGCTGTGGACAAAAGAATTAAAGCTGCACTTGAATCTTTTATGACTTTGCCTGGGCGAATTGTAGATTTGGAGAATAGATTCGATGCCCAGGAAAAAGAGATGACAGGTGCTGATCTTGCTACATTCAGGGCTGCATTGGATAAGGTGAAGGCTGAGGTTGGGATACTACAGTAGCACCAAATTATGGTGCCAACAGATTCAGCTATGCAAGAGTCAGACAGTGAACAAGAAAGAAGAGTGAAAAAAAGGCAAAGAAGAAGGTAGAAAAGAAAGAGTTAAAAAGGGCAAGATTGGAGTCTCTGGCCTATACGGAGAAATGGGAAGCATCCATCAAAGCTAGGGCTGCAGGTGCTTTTTCTATAAAGGCTCCTGCCACCGCAAAGCTAGATGATCCGAGTGGAGAAAAGACAACAGATGATGTAGAAGCAGGGGCGAAGACACAGGATCCATGTGCTTGATTGTCTTCAGGTATACCCTAACCCTTAGTACATTTCATTTTTCATTTTTAAGTTGAGGGTGTAGGGTAAATTATTGTTGTAACAAATTCTGAAGATAATTAAGAGTAGTATAAGTACTTGAGGCAGTTAGATTATTTTGTGGTTTTTGAGTGCCTCTTCGGTGGTCTAATCTATTGTGTACTGTGTGAATTACATCCATAGTGACCACTGTGCATATTTTTATGGCATGAGTATAGCAACTGAATAGCCTATATCAAACAAGTGCATAAAACAGATCGACAGTGATATGCTACATACTTGTGTGCCATGTGTGTGTAAGTTCTTACTCAGTTCCCGTTGTGTGTTGAATCTAGAAATTGCCCTGTTAGTTGTGCCATAGTCAGAGGATAGGTGTTAGGAAAGGATCATAGGCCGTTTTTGTATGTTAGCCCATTTTAGCTTAAATGACTATCCAAATGTGACTAATATCCATTGATCCTTGTTTGAGCCTAAATAGCCTAGTTCTTTCTTGTACACCTGTCACCTTCCCATTACATCACAAAGAACCTGTCTTGGCCCTGGTCCTCCTTGGATACTATGCACCTTGACTTAGACAAATAACCTAAGTTGAGGGTGACTATTATAGGGGTGTATGATTCAATATGAGTATGAAGAGAGGTAAAAAAAGGAAAAAGAATAAGAAGTTGGGTGTGGTGAAAAAAGAAAAAAGAAAAGAGAAAATTGTGTGAAAATGATAAAAAAAATAATCAGTTAATTGAAAAGACCGCATCCAGCTTGAGCATGCATGATTAATAAAAGAAGAATGAAAAGAAGGTCAAAAGTTGAAACCCCTAGACTTAATGTAGTGCCAAGGAGGTGTAGTCACTATGAAACGCCCATGGATATCGTACCAGACCCTAGCCTATGTTACAAGCTTGAGAAAAGCCCTATAGTGATTCTACTTGACCTGTCTGAAGATTTAGGTACTGACTATAAGGGCAAGCCTATGGCATTTGATGAGCAATGTTGGAACTTTGTTCTGAGAGTGAGTCTTATGTTTATCCCTATGCCTATACATGTAAATTTGAGTGAGAAAGGGATTTCTTTGTTGTGAGGGCACACCAGGTATGTTGCTAATAACAGCTTTGTTCGGATAATGTGATTTGGGTATATGCTGGGTTGTTATTGCTGAGATATTTGCCATATCTTGATACTTGTGAGTTGCGTGGTTGTTTTCAAATAATAGACATAGTTAATCTTACTTTGACAGATCATGTAGATGGTGCATATATTCTAAACTGATGGGAGTAGGCAGCTGCCGAATTGTACTTTGTATACTCTTAATTATGTTAGGGTTGCTTGAGGACAAGAAATTGTTTAAGTTGAGGGTGTTGATGTGTGAGCCCATGCTAACTCATTTGAAGCTTTTAACTCTAAATAATTGCGAAGTCTTGAGAAACTTTAGTGGGAGAAGAGGGAGAACCATCAATAAAGGAAGCAAAACGACTGAAATTGGAAGAAAATAAGGAACTGTGAGTGGCTGACGACATCCATGACACGCCGTCATCCTCATGATAGGCTGTCATGGTTGCTGTCAACCTTAATAGAAGATGTAAAGCTGCAGGATGTTTTGTGATGGCAATCATGACACGCCATAAATATCCTGATAGGACGTCAAAATCGCCATCAACCGTAGGAAGTAGGATTTTAAATTGTAGAGAAGTTGACGATGTCCGTGACAGGCCGTGAAGATCGTAATAGGACGTCACGAGCACCGTCACCTAATCCAAAGAAAATCAGAAATTTTAATATTATTTCCTTATTTATTATCGACTATTTAAATACTTTTTTGAGGGTTTTTATGGAGAATTCATTGAGGAACCTATCTTACAACATACGACTTTTCTCTCTGTCTATCTCAAGATCCATATTTTAGAGTATTGCCTTATGATTCAAATACAAGTTCACTTTTGATTTTGATTTCATTCATCGTTGTAAGTTAATCCTTTCAATTATGATTTCAACTTGTGTACTTATCTATTGCATCATGAGTGGCTAAACATCTTTAACCTGGAATATGGGATCTAGGGTAAGGTCAGGATAAGGTGCTAATAATTACTCAAGGTTTAATAGGTGTTAGGATTTCTTGGTAATTTTGATATTATTAATTATGTCTGTTGGTTGCAAATAATAGGCATACCTACTTTGGTTTGCTTGAGAAAGAAATCATAAATAGTAGGAAGTGAATTATCGACAGGGACTCGGAAAGGCTTCGTTTAATAATCAGCGTTGTAACAAGGTTGATTAACATGAGGTGAAATTAGGATAGTGAGTTGCGATTCCCTAAGTTCGAGAGGATTAGGAAATTAGATGCTTGAATAGGTCGAGAGACATTTGAGCATACCATCGATAAAGATAGCTTGTCATCCTAACCACCGTGAGAACCTTGAGTTATTTGTAGCATCTGTCATGTACCGTAAATCCTAGTGAACATAATACCGGTTATTTCATAAAATTATTGGTTACAAACATTAATTTCAAAGTAACTAACAATTGTCTGAGAAATTTAAAGCCCCATTTCAGGAAACAGTGAATTATTTCGTAAACAACTTGAGTTCACACCCTATTCCCTATGGGATTTGACCCCAACCTAGTTGGGTTTTATATTGACAACGATCGCTTACACCCATTCCAGAGTAGTATGAGCATTATCATATATGCGCTACAACTTGTACCTACATTATGAGATAATGTAGCACATAGACATATATGTGGATCAGTACTTTGAGGATGTACTGAGTATATAGGAGTGTATGCAATAGTTAAAAAATATCATTAATCTTTATAGAAATAGTGCATGCTGATATAAATGACTCACATAGCTTGAACAAAAACTGAAATCTAAATCTCATAAATTAGGGATAAGAAAGCATGTAAAATAAATCTCGTGAGTCATTATAGTTAGTTCTAAAATCTGTGTTCTCTTCTTATTCTCAAAACTTATATGCTAGATGAAATCTGAAACTTATTCTGTCTAGTAAACTCTTTATCTCAACACTTTAAATCAATAAAATTGTTTCAAGAGTGGAGGATATCTTTGGGAGGTTCTTCTAACCGACATAAACCATGTGAGCTGACATGGAGTCCAACTTCTTACCCACGTTGGGGAGAGCTATTCTACCCTTGCCATCAGAACACAACCTGAACTTAAGTGATCACTATCTCGGCCTTAGGCCCATAAATCTTAATCCTATGGTGGCACGTAGTTCTGGGGAAGTAGGATGCGCTAAACCCATATTTCTCGCTCGGTGCTAAATACTGCTCCCATACTTAGGCTCAGAACTTTTAGAAAATCCACCTTAAAGTAACTCAAGGGCTTATAATGAAGACTAAACTCATATCTATAATCTGTAATAAACTCTGAAAAGTCAATTCCAAAACTCAACTGAGGATCCAAAGATCAAATACTATTATATAACTCAAAATATGCAAATCTCAGGGTGCTTAAAGCGCAAGTTCTTGAAATATCAATACTCAAATTAGGGCCTAATAATCCATGTATCAAACTCATATAAAATCATTGCATTTATGCTTGTTAATGCACTCAATTATAATATAACTCAAAATCTAAAAATTTCTACAATAGGCATGAAAATAAGAGAATAGACATGAAACTAATCTTCAAAATCTGTCAAAAAATATAATCTTGTAAATAGTGATAATGGGTATGAATTCCAATTTATAACTCATGTATAAACATTCAAAATCATAGAAAAACATCATGCTCAATATGCTTCTTGAAAATACTTCAATACTATCAAAACAATAAGATCAAGAATCTTAATGTCATGCTTAAACTCACTTTGGAAAATCTAAAAAGTTACATTTCGCGCATAAATACATGATAATAGTCATGCAATTCAATATTCAGTCACTTGTAAACTCATAATCTTCAAACAATATAAATTGGGTATAAAACCCTAACTTCAATTTCATGGGAGATCACTAAAAATTCAGTAAATTTATAGTTTAAAACAAATTTTTGGCACAAGGACGAAAGGATTGTCCTTGTTGAAACCCTACAAACCTTAATAGTTTGGTATTGTTGGAAAGCTAATTCAATTATATACAATTTAGTGGATCTTGGGATGGAAAATTCCATGTATATAAAAAGTTATACATGTTTAAATTAGACCTTTGTAGGATTGAATGCCAAATTTTTGGACGAATCTGATGTTCTAAGATCCACTTGGCTCTAAGTGACTTCTATGAACATTATTCACCTAATAAGGACTTCAAATACTTAGGATTAAATTCATTGCACAAGAATTCAAATTATGTATCAAGAGTACGACAATAACATCATCACAGCGATGCGGTGAAATCGTGTTAAGCTACTGGAAAAGGACGAGTACGAATTTGCACTCTGGCGCGATGCGGTGCTATCGCGTTGCGCCTCTGGAAATTGAAAATTGGGAGTTTGGACCTCCCCATGATGCTCTAATATCGCAGAGGTCCACTGAAATATGACGATTGCCATTTTGGCATCCACCGAGATGCGGTGAGTGCGTAGGTGGGATACTGCATTACTAAAAATGCTCTAACTTCTTCACCGAGTGTCAAATTTGGGAAAATTTGATTTCGATGGAAACATTATTCAATTTCCCACATAATGGAAGGTCTAAATATAGAAAATTCCATATGAAATAAAGGTATTTAATTTTTTAAGCACACCTTAACATTCTAGGAATGAATTTTAAGCTAGGAAAAACATGGGGTGTTACAATATTCCCTGTGGGATTCGACCCCAACCTAGTTGGGTTCTATATTTGACAGTGATCACTTAATCTCACATAAGAGAGGTTTAATTTGGGCATATCAAATTTTTGCGCCATTGTCGGGGAATATGGTTGTCAATTGAGTTTATGTGTGTTAATTGACTATTAGTCAAGTTTCATTATTTTACGTTTATTTGTTGTTTTCATTCTCTACAGGCTTATTGTTGTTTATGCCATGAACCAAAAGTTTAGGATAACCACTATTACCCTTCAATCCTGAATCTTATCTCATTGAAAGAATGGCTAACAAACAGGAAGCTGGAAATTAGCCGCTTTGGCTACTTCTCAATTAAATCAATAGAATACAGATAACCCAAGTGAGGTACCTAATGTAGATGAAGAGGACCTGGTAGATGTTGATTTAATTGACCCGGCTAATAGGAGGCGTACAATAGGAGTAGTTGCACCTGTAAATCAAAATCGTCCAAAGGAAGACTAGATTGACAAGCTGTGCCATTTAATATTGAAAATGATGAGGATGATTTAGATGGAGATGGATCTACAGGGGAAATCATTCTACCACCACTATCTCCTGGGGTAAAATTCAATATAGCTAGTACTATGATCCAGCTACTGAATTTGAAAGGATTCTTTGGTGGATTACCTGGTGATGATCCAAATCTATATTTAGTGAATTTTATCAGTATTTGTAAGTTATTTGATAATCCTAGAGTGGGACAAAGTTCTATTCATTTAAGATTGTTCCCACTGTCTCTGTCTGGAGAGGCAACTATGTGGTTGAATAAGCTAACTCTTAATTCTATAACAAATTAGAGGCAATTGAAAGGAGCTTTCCTAGAAGGTTTCTTTTCGCCCTCCAAAATGTTATAGTTGAGGGATGAGATCACCAACTTTAGGAAATTGGCTAGTAAAGCTTTGCATAAGACTTGGGCGAGGTTTAAAAAGAAGTTGACTCAATGCCCAAACCATAATATGACTGATGAACACTTGATGGAAATATTTTACAGAGCTTTGAACTCACTTACAAAGACAATAGTGGATAATGCTGCATGAGGAGATTTTATGGAGCTCACTTTTACTAAGGCTGCGGATATGTTAGAAATAATGACTAAGACAAGTAGATCTTGGCATACCAGAGATTCTATGGTAGAAAACAATACTGGGTCTAATGTAATATCAGTAGAGTAGCATAGGAGAGAAGAGGAGCGTGATCAGGATATGGCTCATATGAAAACCCAAATGGATCTGCTTATGAAACATTTGCTATTAGGGAATGTAGAGAAGGTAAAATTTGTGGGGTCCCACAATAAGGAAGCTGAATCAAACACTGAGGAAGAGGCTAATTATTTGCATAACCAGGGGGTTTCCAAACCAGTGGTCAAGGAAACCAAGGTTGGAATCATCAAGGAGATTGGAAGAATAAAAGAGACAGGAGTGGACTGTATGTACCTCCTGGATGCCATGATAATGCTGCCGCCAGTTCAGGAAAAATATCAATGGAGGATGTAATGGAGAAACTATTAAAAGGGAGTTGAGGTGACAAATTCTGGGGTGACTACTATGAAGAGGGACATATCTTCCATGAGTCAACTAGTAAATTTGCACTCAATCGCTATTAAATAACTGGATCAGTAGATGATCCAATTATCCACAATATTCAACCAAAGACAGAATGGGACTCTACCAAGTAATACATTTTAGAATTCGAGGACTTATGGATCGTGTATGACCATTACCACTAGGAGTGGTACGATGTTATCTAGTCCAAGATTAGGAGCATTCTCTTATACTGATGCAGTCAAAATAGATTGGGAGATGGTTGATGAATCTTCAGTGGTGCCTGTGGAGTTGGGAGGTTTCAAAAAGAAGAGTGCAGAAATGGAACAACCACCTAAGTCAAAGCATGTTAGTGATGTGGAGCAAGGTATAATAAATGAGGTAAAAGTTGCTCTAGCTGAAATCCCAAGGCCACCACCCCCATTTTCACAATGATTAAAGAAAAAAGAAGATGAAGGGAATTTTAAAAAATTCATGGCTATGTTGAAGAAATTGACAGTGAACGTGCCTTTAGTTGAAGCACTGGAACAAATACTCGGATATGCTAAGTTTATGAAAGATCTTGTGATGAAGAAAAGAGCGGTAAGCTATGATCCAGTGGATAATCTCCATAATTTTAGTGCTATTTCTACAAGGTCACTGGTATAGAAGAAGAAAGACCTAGGAACATTCACCATCCCTTGTAAGATTGGGTATTTGGATTTGCTAAGGCCTTATGCGACCTGGGAGCTAGCATCAATCTAATGCCGCTAGCTTTTTATAAAAAGTTGGGTTTGGGAGACCCTACACCCACAAACATGTGACTTTCAATGGTGGATAGATCGGTGAAAAGACTAGTTGGGATTCTACATGATGTACTTGTAAAGGTGGCCAATTTTATATTTCCTATCGACTTTGTAATTTTTGATTGCGAAGTGGAATTTGAAGTGTACATAATTTTGGGTAGGCCGTTCTTAGTGACCGGGAGAGTGTTAGTTGACCTGGAGTTGAATGAGCTGAAATTTTAGCTCAACGAGAAAGAGGTTAGTTTTGAAGTATGTAAATCCATGAAACAACAAAAGGAGATGAGTGTTTTTCAATTGTTGATGTATTCTACAAAGATGAGCGAGATGTACGAGTTAAGGATAGGCCTATTATGGAGACCATAGCTGGTTTGGTTGAACTTGCAATCAAGGATGTGAGTGACTTCAAAGTGACTGGACTTGGAATAAAGCATTTTCTTGATCCAACAAATAAGGTACAAATGGTATCATTGAAGCCCCCGTGGTACGAACCTTTCTCAATGCTTTGTATGAAGAATGGGGTGCATGGCATCTAAGTTTAAGTGTACTATAGGGTATGTGATGTCCAAGTTTACATAGGCCATGGTAAAGGTGTCACCTAAGACATAACCTAAGCCAACTGCCTCAAGTAGGCGTTACCATGTGCGGCGTACACCTTAACTTGTGCAACACCTTATGCGACGCACACCTTAATGTTGGTAATATTTTATGCATCGCACACCCAACCGCAAACCCTCATTGTTTAACTTGTGCGATACCTTGGGCGGCACACACTTTAACTTGTGCAATAACATATGCGCTGTACATTTCCTTTGTGCGATAACATGTGCAACCCACACCATACCACATAGGCTCACTATTTCATGTGTGCGATGACCAATGCGGCGTACACTTAAACTTGTGTGATAACTTGGATGCCACACACCCTTCCAATTTCAACATATATCCATCTTTGAATTAAGTCAACCCGACCCAGATTTCATTCTTTCAATAGACTCCACACCCTAAATGCTCAAATCCATCCTTATTTAACCTCAAGTCATACAAGATTTCTCCCTTACCATACTCTTTGTCCTTCAAGATTACTCTTTGCTTAAAAATCTTAAGAATTTCCCTCTTACTTCCTCAATCTTCCATCTTCAAGGTAAGTTTTACTTTTTTAACCGTTAGTTATTGTGACCTTTTGTTATAGTTAATTGATTTCTTGAGGATTATGAATTAAATTCTTGCCATGTCTATGTCAAAAAAAGGATTTTGAACATCTTGGGAAGATAAGCACCATTGTTGTAGTACGTGAGCTTGTACATGTGAGTGAATTGTTCACAACCAACATGGTAGTTGTGTAATCATTAGTTTTCATCTTATTATGTAGAACATAATGTCAAGAAAATCCTGTGAAAGTGATGGTGTTTTGTATATCTTTATATGGTTGAAGTTGTAGGGCATGATTTTATTCAAAAAGTGCTTCATTGAAATAAAATTGGGGAAATTGAAGTGAGTGAATTGTATTGCGACAAATGTTGGTGCACCATATCAAAGTGTATGTCAGCGAAGTCTGAGTACCCAAAAATAACACTTAATTAGTTGATACTAACAAATTAAGTGTGGGGTGGTGAGTTCACCACCTTTATCTTAACTGTAGTTAGTTTCATTATATGTGGCTGAAATGGGTGATGTGATGAATGCAGGAAAAATGGCTCCAAGAATGATCTCCATGTAGGTGGCATGTCTCCTAATGTGGATGAAAAGTACTACTAGCCAGGTTGTTTAGCTTGTTATTTGCATTAGGGACAGTGCCAAGATTAAGTGTGGGGTGGCTAGTTACTTTGTTGCTTGCTTTGTAAGAAATTATTACCTTCTCCTTAGTATACTTCCGTGATATGATTAGTTCTTTTGTTTATTTTGTTTCTTGTTAGATATTTGTTTGATTTAGTCATAGTTAGGTGTTTTTCTCTATGATGGATGGAAAACGATCGTCTTAAGAGAAAATTAGTCATTTGTTGCATGTAAATGTTCTTGTGGATCACATGGCATTATAGCATGAGTATGAGATGGATCATTATGTTTGAAACACCTAGGCTCTAGTTGTGACTCTTGTTGTGATTGTTGGTCTTAGTTAAATTCATTTAATTATTGGGTCAAGAATCTATAATGCTCCTAATTGAGTTGACCATGTGCCATGAGTGTGTAAGACTATTGTATATTCCTTATTGCAACTGATGCTAGAGCTTGTCTGGTGTGTGTGCAAAGAAAAATAAAGATTGTGAGTTTAGAAGATGATTTTGGCATTTCTTTGACAACAATTGTTCATGCCTTCTTTTGACCTACCTTTGCACATTATCTTAGCTAGCCCCATTAATCCTTTATCTTGTTCTTTTACTATCCTCATATGTAGCCTAACTCGTTCTTTAATAGACCGTAATTTGATCCAAAAGCTCCTAAGCGATTTAATGTAAAATCAATTTGAGTTAGGAGTTTGACAATAAGAGAAAAAAAAGTGAAATTAATGCCCCAAAGTTTAGTTATTGGCATGTGAAATTGATATGGTTGGGAGTGGCGAAAATTGTTGAAAAAGTTCCAAATTTCATCCCGAACAAGTTATAATGAACCTGTTTTGGCCCTGATCCTTCTTGATCATTGTGCACATCAACTAAGGCAAATAACTTAAGTTGAGGATGGCTATCATAGGGGTGCGTAATGTGAAATGGGTGCAAATAAATTTTTTTTGGAAGGGTTGCATACTCCCACCATAGTGTTGTTAATTGAGTTTAATGGGATGTGATGAAAATAAAAGATATGGATAGATGAAAGTGGTGTAAATTGGTGGTTAGAAATTGGTCTTAGTTGCATAATATAGTGTATTAAAATGCTTAGGGAAGATAGTCACTATTTCTGGCCAAAATAGTTCCTACCTATCCTTTAGCCTGTATTACAACCCATAAAAGACCTATTTAATCCTAATCTTAGCATTCTGATATTAGTGGAGCATTACACTAAGGGCAGGAATTTGGTCATCAGTTGTAATTTGAGAATTCTTTGTGAGAGTGAGTAAAACTTGATTCTTATACCTATATTGTTAAAAATTACATGATAGTGAGTGATTATGGGTAGCTTTCTTGTTGTGCGGGCACATGGTTGATGAAGGTTGGGTAATTTATATGATTTTTTTACTTAAACGGTATGCATGAATTTTCCAACTTAATGAGTCTATTATTGAGGGTAGGTTGCCTCTAGTAATGATTCATGAATCTACTTCTTGTTCATAATTATTGTGTGAGCATCTTGTGTTTCCTTCGTGGGTGTTAATACTTGTGTAGTATGCATAAATAGATAAGTTTTTTGAGGAAGAACAAAGATTTAAGTGTGGGGTGGTGATCTTGGGTGTATTTATATGCCTAAACACCATAACTTACCCATGTTTTAGCTAAGGTTTGAGAACAAAGTGCCTAGTTTCTTATGTTTTTACTCTACTTTGATGTTATTGAGCTAACCTATGTGATTAGCATGATTTCAGGTGATAAGGAGGTAGATAAAGACATGATGGAACTATGGATTATGGATGACAAATTACACAAGAGAAAAGTAGCTTGTTGGACCAAATGTGGCACCTAGAAACTATGTCCAAGACTAATTTGTTATTTATAATTAGTTCAGGGACTTAGAAGGCAATTATGAGAGAAAAGATTATTAAAAAGACTTTATACTGAATTTTTATCCGAATTCATTATTTTGTATTATTTTGGATTGGAGAGTGGCGGCTTAGCACTGAGGGAAAAAACACGCAACTTCATCTTCTTCACCAAGATTATGTTCACTTTTTGGTATGATGAATATTTCTATTGTGATTCTCGTTTTATTTATGAGTCGCTAAGTTTATTAGTTAGGGTTATGGAAGCCTTGTAAAATACAATCTATTACTTTAGGTTTTTGAATTCATCATGTATTGATCTGCTTACATTATACTCTCTCGTAAGAGAGGTGTAATTTGGGTGTATCATTAGCAAACACTCGATGTACGCAAGTAAGTATTGCCCGCACGCAACATTAGTTTTATTTATTTAAGGTGGATATTCTTATTTTAACCTTGAAAATCTCATGATTTCTTCATCAAGACTTCCGCTGGCAAATGATCCATCAGTTTACTCTGCCTCAACAAGTTGGAGAACAACTCTAAGATTGGCTGTATGTGGGTTAAAAAATTCTCCTCGATTATCCCATTTGAACATAGAAGCTAACTGACCAAATCCCAATTCACCAGGAGCGTCAGCTCTCCTACGAAGATTATCATACCTACTTTTGAAATTATTGTAGAAGTTGAGGTCCATTATCATATCGACAACATCATAAGCATCTGGGTATGCTAATTGTCTGGCCCTCATGAGGCTTAGAATTTCATCAACATACTGTGGTTTAAGAAGACACTTTTTTAAATAGGTTAGTAATTGTAAAGAAAAAAACACAGTGAAAAGGTTTTGTTGCAGAGGGTTCTCTGAATTAGTTCACAGATTACCCAGCTAACGCAACTTATGCAATAGGTGTGTAATATGTTGCAACAGAATACCCAGCTGTTGCAATAAAATACACATCTGTTGCATAGATTTTTCTGTATGGAGTAGATTGGAAAGCTAGGTTAGGAAAAGTAAACTTACATTGTCCATGTACGACTCACACATATTTGTCATACTATTGAAGTATTAGGCGACAAAGAAATATGGTGTACTCTTGTGGAGGTTTCGTCTCCTCAGTCATGATTTTTTACAGCTCCTTCTTCTCTTCGTCGCCAAGTTCCATGTATATGTCTACCTTCTTTAGCGGCCTCTGAACTTCAATAACTTTTGGAGCAGGAGGAGTTGCAATTTTTCTATTTTAAGACTGGAGAGTATTTGGCTAATGTTTCTTCTCTTCCTCCTAACTGCCACTTTAAGAGTGTATGTCTCTCTCCCCTTCTTGGATGGTATGACACCCCTCTTGGATTTCAACTCCTCGATAGCTTCTGAAATGGACTTTAGTTTTTCAAGTAGTTTATCCTCTTTGTCCTTGCACACTTTGTATTTTCAATGAGAATATAAGGGTGAAGAGGGGTGAGAGAGACCACTGTAAGGATGAGAGGGATCGGTGTAAGGGTTAGAGGGACTTGTGAAAAGGGTATTTTCAAATGTATTTATTTTTTGTTGAGCACCAACATGCTCATAATCACAAGTGGCAGCAACAACATCAGGATGGCTGCCACCATCATCAATAACTCAACCAGCAACACCCCTAGAAGAACACCCAAATCTGTTGCAGTCGGTTGGTCGTGAAGAGCTTCAAAATTAGGCTGACCTTGCCTAACTGGTCTTCTTATGGCTATTGCTCAGGCCAATTCCATCTTTATTTACTCCATCGATGTGTCTTCTATTGTATCAACAAGACCTAGAGTAATAAAAGAAGTCATCCCCAACTCCTGCTCAATAGGCACGATCCAAGGATACACAACCTATAAAAAAGATAGATACATTTAAATCATATAATAATAATTTGTAGTCAGTTGGGTTACATGTTAACAGAGTAAAATTAAGCAACTGATGATCTATCTGCCATAACAGTTGATCTGTATATCATAATAGATTGACAATATGTTGCATCAGATTACACATCTGTTGCATAATTTGTTGTAGATGGGTAATCTATTGAGTCGGGTTCAAAGAACCAGAGCAACAAATGGTTAATCTATTATGAAATATGGACCATCTATCGTAACAAATTACCTATGTATTGCACCAGTTACACTAGACGGGTAATCTGCTGCAATAGATGATCTAGCTGTCGCAACATATGGCACATCTATTTTAATATCTTTCTTTGAGGTAAATTATTTTACTTGAAAGAAGATGTACTACATCATCCATAGGGTTAAAGAGATCAGCCTCCTAAATTCTTGTGTTGCTCTTTGTAGCCAACCACCTAAGGATCCTTGGATGAGAAACCTTATCCAGGTAATCCTTGACCTACTTTCAGAGGGGTGGAATGGCTTTAAATGTCCAAGCCTAAAATATATAGACAGAAAGCAAGCAAAAAGAGTCATAATAATTATTCAGCAGTATAAATTAATGGATGAGTAAACAAATAGTGATTAAATTTACCATGAAAGTCCAAGGAAAGCCATATAATGTGATCGTCTTTGGGGATAGATTTGTCAGTAAATATTTGATAGTCAAGTAGTATCTGTCATATCCCTAGAGATAATCGTTGAAATTCTCAAAATCATCAACAAGCGCCAACAAATCATCTTCTATGACTTTTTTGACGTCTCTTACCAATATAACAAAATGGACAAACCAAACTAAATACAATTTCTCACTGTACTGCTTTGGTATGGTTTTATTCTTGAGATGTGCTATCAAATCTGCCGTTTTGTAGCTATATCCAACAATGCCCAACAACCCATCTTTTTTTTCCTTGCATTTGTTGATTTTGCTGGGTGATTGTTTAGACAATGCCTTGGACCTTTATGGGGTGTTTCCTTGATGAGAAGTTCTTTTAGACGATCGTATCTCAAGCCCGTCACCATGACAAACTCTTTCAAGACAAAATAAACCGGCATGCCACAATAGTTGATCTATATTTCATCCATCTTTTTGCCCCCCTCCGCCGAATCTTTATCACCTTCCACACACTTGATCCTGTGCTTGAGAAGACCATATACCATGCTCATTTGGAAAGGGGCAATGTGGTCCTCAAGCAGCTTAAGAAAGTATGCAAAATAACTCCTCTTAAAAAATCCGTCTATGTTTTCATTATTCATAATACTCCTAAATTCATCAAAATCTTTCCCCAACTAACGTTTAAGTACAAAATCACCAGTTACTTCTGCAGGGTCATCTATCGGCATCGCAACTCAAAAACCTGTCAATACTAATGGTTTTGATAGGATCATGCTGGGATTTGATATTAATTCATGCCTCATTGCTGATAAGGAGTTCTCATTTTCTTCAGATTCATTTTTCCTTGATTGCGATTATTCGGGAAGTTCCTCCAAACCCATCTGTACTCTAGCCTTTTTTGTGTGGTGGTCAGAAGTTGATCAACTTTCAGTGTCTTTTCTTTTGGAAGACATCTTTTAACTACAAACAACAAAAAATTGAAAAATACATTACATTTAATATCTGCATAATTTTTTAAAAAAAGGTAAGACAAATTTCAATAAAATATTATATGCCACATTACAAAAAAAAAATACTCCAACGGATAACTCATCAGTTGGAACAGATGGTGAATTTGTTTGAAGACATATTTAATATCTCCCAACAGATATTTCACCTGTTGTAATAGATGGACCACCAACACCACAACCAATGCCACCAAGACCACCACCAACACCACAACCAATGCCACCACCAATACCACCAAGAACACCACCAACACCACAACCAATGCCACTACCAATGCCACCAAGAGCACCATCAATGTTACCAAGACCACCAATACCACCAATACTACCACCACCACCACCAATTCCACTAATACCAACACCACCACGAAGACCACCAAGACCGTCAACACTACCACCAATGCCACTCATACCACCACCAAAACCACCGACACCACCACCAAAATCACAAATACCGACAACACCAACAATAGCTACCAATAATACCACAATATTCAACAAAACACTGCGACAAAAACAAGGATTTTCTCAGGTTCTTCATATGTTATTAGCAGCAAAACTCAAAAGTGTTAATTCATTCTCGAAGGTAGTACAACTAAAAGTCTTCTTTTTCATCATTAACTAAAAACCCTAATTTTTTAATAAAGAACAAATGTAGAACTTTTCTCGAACTCTGTTACCTATAAAGAAAAAGAAAATGACGAATACAAGCGAGAATAAAGTTAAAACTAACAACTATATGAATAGAAATGGAAAGAAAATCGATCTATTTTGAAGGGTTGAGTAGTTGTTATTTGTATTGTTGGGAGAGAGAGAAGAGCGAGAACTTGAGATTTGAAATAATGAAAAGCTTTTTTTGTAGATGGATAATTTGTATAGGTTGATTTGTAATTTTGGAAAAGAATGACAAGTTTTAAAATTTTTAATTTGGTTCGAATTGATCTTAATTAATTTTTAAAATTTTAAAAGATATAGTTTTTAAAATATTAAGTTTATGAGAATCTTTTCAACTCAGAGTGATCGATCGATGACTCGGATCAAGATGAACGCAATACCAACACCATGCAATTACCAAAACTCAATTGAAGTTGTAGTTGACCCTATGAACTCATCCCTAAATCTACATAAATCAGTTTAGGTACTAGCTTAACATTAAGTTAATGAGAATATTTTCAACTCAGAGTGATCGATCGATGACTTGGATCGAGATAAACGTAATACCAACACCATCCAATTGCAAAGACTTAATTAAAATTGTAGTTGACCTTATGAACTTATCCCTAGTTTTACCTAAGTAAATTTAGGTACTGGCTTAACATTAAGTCAATGAAAATATTTTCAACTCAGAGTGATCGATTGACGACTCGAGTCAGGATGAATGCAATACCAACACTATGCAATTGTAAAGACTCAATTGAAGTTATATTTGACCCTATGAACTCATCCCTATTTCTACCAAAATCAATTTAGGTACTAGATTAACATTAAGTTAATGAGAATCTTTTCAACTCAGAGTGATTGATCGACGACTCAGGTTAGGATGAATGCAATACCAACACCATGCAATTGCAAAGACTCAATTGAAGTTGTAGTTGACCCTATGAAATCTTCTCTAGTTCTACCTAAATCAATTTAGGTACTAACTTAACATTAAGTTAATAAAAATCTTTTCAACTCAAAGTGATCGGTGGACGACTTGGGTCGGGATGAACAAAATACCAACACCATGCAATTGCCAAGACTCAATTGAAGTTGTAGTTGATCCTATGAACTCATCTCTAGTTCTACTTAAATCAATTTAGGTACTAGCTTAACATTAAGTTAATGAGAATATTTTCAACTCAGAGTGATTGATCGACGACTCGGGTCGGGATGAACGTAATACCAACACCATACAATTACAAAGACTTAATGAAAGTTGTAGTTGACTAGATGAACTCATACCTAGTTTTACCTAAATCAATTGCTTAGAAATCTGTTGCAATAGACAACTAAGTTGTTAGATACTTCAAACAGATATTGTGATCTGTTGCAACAGATTATATATCAGTTTTAATTATCAAATAGACAGTTGCATCTATTGCGACAGATGACTAAGCTGCTATATTCAAACAGATACTGTTATCTATTAAATAAATGACATATCTATTTGAAAATATTTTTTTTAATTTTAAAGAAATTTTCTATTTGAAATAAAATGATAAAATACTAAAGGCGGTAAAAAATATTTCTTGGATAACTGAAAATTTCCTCCTTGAGTAGTCTTATCGTATCTTTTCATTGTCACCCATCCTCCTCGTACCCCTAAAAGTTATTAGTGAATATATTAATGAATATTTAGTTGCCTTCTCTAGAATTATCTCTCTTTCAGCCATAAATTTATTCAGATCTATTATTTTTCTTTCTCTACTCTTTAGGGTTATCATAACCGACTCCTTTTTTCTCTCTTTTATCTTCTCTTTATCATGAGTATTCTTTTGGATCTCAGCCGATCTATATATTTTCTCGACTAAAATTGCTGTTTTGATCCCCTTGCCTTTGATATTGCAGGTATGTTTCACTATTGCTCTTTTATTCTCATCTTCTTCTTTGCAAGTTTTATAAATTAGTTATTTACAACTATTTTTTATTTAATTAACCTTTACCTATATCCTATTTATTTAAAATATTTGAAGAAAAAGGTGACTTTTAAGTCTAGAATGAACGAATAATTATTTTTACTAAAATATGCAAAAAATGTCATATGTTGGGAGAAGTTTAAAAACCATGTCGTCTGTATTTTATTTTGTATGTGTTTTGGTTGCTTCGTTGTTGTTCATGTTGTTATTGATGCTATTAGAAAGTGTGGTGCGGTGTTGTTGATAGTGTTCGAACAAATGGTGTTGCATATTAGTTGTTTCTTTTTTGTTGATGATGTTGTTGATGTTGCAACGACGGAGCAACTGTTAGGACAAATTAAACCACTAGCTAGGTTGGTTTGATGTATTCTAACAGATTGCCCATCTGTTAAACATATGGGGAATCTGTTGCAAGAGATGTGAAGCTTGTTACAAAAGATGGGTAATCTGTTGGAACAAATGGGTAATGTTCTTTATGATCTTCTCTTGTTTGACATCGAATGTTTTTCTCTTGTTTGTAGGTATAAGGTACTGAAAGTCGATCAACTTTTTTTTGACCAACACAAGAGGCTATGGTAAAGGTGGGTTCGGAGGAATAAGCTGCTTGCAGATGGAACCACTTCATATGTGGGAGGTATGTATTATTGATAATTTTATTGTGAAAACACACATATAGTACACTAATTTTGTGAATGTTGTTTTACGCTGATTAGGCATTGGTCATTCAAATAAGATATCTGTAATTTTATAATTTAGTTTTATAGGTCCAAACTATTAAGGTTGAGTGGCCATGAATATGGTTCTCACACCCTGTTAAAATTTAATGATGGTTGTTGCTCATGTTTTTGTGTCAAGCTTTGTGAAGGGATCAACTTTTGATGGAATTGTAAATAGATTCAATAGCAATTACACTAACTTTTATGGTGCATTGGACTCTAAGAAGGCCTTCGAAGCCTCCCACTACTTCAACTAAGAATGAAAATCAATATAGTTATTGCCCTAACCTAAATTTATATGGTTGGGTTGCTCAGGATGATGATTATATGCCAAAAGGTGCGGTAGGAGAATACCTGCATGGGAAAATTGGATTTTATGAAAGAATTTATTATCTGAGAGCTAATTGAAGAGGAAACATAGGATAAGAGGGAATTTGTAGCGAATTTGGCCTATGAAATTGACTTAGAACGTGAGAAATCTGAATCAAATACAAATTTGAAAGTGTATCCAGTAATGAAAATCCTTTTGTTGTTTCTCTTAAAAAGAAATAGTACAGCTGGGCACTTTGCTAGGGAACTGTGACTAGGAAGCTTGGTCGGAATGATCACCTACATAGAAAATAGCAGAACACCAAGAAAGCAGCTTTGCAGGCATCGAGGGATAAAATGACGTACAGTAAGTCAAGAAAACTTATACCAAGAATAGATGAAGTTAAAATAGGGAATCAAGCGAAGGCAGAAATTTTTGAATTTTAAATTGCATCCCATGCCTTTTTTATCGTGTTTTCGATTAAGTCCACTGTTGTTGACTTGATCAAAACCACAAACAAGATTAAAAGGCAGATTGAGGATCATTACTTCCTTAGCAATTTGGATTGTGTTTTCTAGCAGAAGCATGCTTTCAACATATCTTGGAGAAGATCAGAGTCTTGTTGTAGTATTTGAATCCTGATAATTTTTAAGCCTGCCTCCAACTTTGTTGATTTGGTATTCAAGCTTGTTGTTTCCGTCTTTGAGGTTGGTATAGAGTTCCTAGTATTTTATGAGCTCGCCGATTGGAACACTTTCTTCAAAGTTGTGAAATTGTAGAAGGCCTTCAGAACACTTTCTTCAGAAGCCTTAAATGATACATGGAGGGTCTCTATGTTTGTTTTAGGTCAAAATATGTTGATGCATACTCAAACAATGGTCCCAATAGTTTAACAACTCACTTTTATAAAGTGTTGCTCAGTGCATCTTGCTCAACCAACCTTCAAGGGATTTGATAAATTAATTAGCATGGAGTTATGTAACATTTGATCTAAACTGATTCCATATAATCCTATCAAACGTTACGTAACTCCAGGCTCATTAACCTATCAAAACCTTTGCCCGAGTTAGTGCACAAATCAAATGAGCTCAATCTCTCAGTTTTTTTGCTGATCACTCTTCTCCCATATAGAGGACAAGATATCCTCTATGTGAAAGTCTACACCATCATCAAAAATTCTTGCCAAGGCATGACTCGTGATCTCTCAATATGAATTTTATGACTTTCTTGACGTCTCTTGCCAATATTTTGGAATAGCCATAGAGAGAAATTGTGCTTAGTTTGATTTTTCCATTTCGTTATATTAGCAAAAGACATCAATAAAGTCATAAAAGTCATATTAAGAGATTACTAGTCATGCCTTCTCAAGACCATGGCGGATATATTGTCCTCTATATGGGGGAAGAGTGATCAGCATAAAAGCTAAGAAATTGAGCTCATTTGATTTGTGCACTAACTTGAGCAAAGGCTTTGATAGGTTAATGAACCTGAAGTTACGTAACGTTTGATAGGATTATCTAGAATTAGTTTAGATCAAATGTTATGTAACACCATGATAATTAATTTATCAAATACCTTGAAGGTTGGTTGAGCAAGCTGCACTGATAATTAGGTTATGTTTTTCCTTTTAGCATATGTATTTTTCCTTTTTATATCGGATCTACCTAAGGGATTCAAAAATCTATGTTTGGTCGACTTTGAATTTTTAGTTCTTATTTGATAATTAATTTTCATCCCATCGATTCCTTATTCTCAACAAGGCGATGGTTGGAGGTAGAGATTGAGCGTTTGTGGCAATGGATGAACTATATGTTGCAACAGATGGTTAATCTATTGCGACAGATGGATCATATGTTGCAACAAACAGTTATTAATTAAAAAAAGAGTTATTGTTACTGAGAGGGTGAAAAGTCATGACTTTTCGAATATTTCATATGAAAAATGATTCGTAAAATAAAGAAATAAATGATAAACACAATATTTAACCGTAAAAGAATGGTTATTTAATTTTAATAACTCATCGTGAATTTTCACCATTTTTGTTTTTAAATGTATTTTTTTAATTTATATAATAAAAAAATCACCAAATTTGGATTAAAGATATGATGATTATTAAAAAAGATAGATTATATGTTGTAACTGATAGATTATCTGATGCAACATATTATTGATTTGTTGCAACAAATGGTATATCTGTTGTCACAGATGGTTATCTAATGCAACAGATATATAATCTGTTGCCACAACTCAATAAAAATGATTATTGAAAAGAACTAATTAATAATAATAATAATAAGATTCATCACAATAATCTAAAAGTCAGTCAGCAGTTTGATTTAATTAACTCATAACTTTTCCCAGTAATCAAGAAACCACCTGTTTGAATGTAATCAATAAATGGAGGTGAACAGTGTCACCTTTTTTATACAATAGATTGTTGATTTATATATTCAAATTTATATTTTCAAAGCATAATTAATAAAGCTAATTTGGTAAAATAGACCCCTAATAAATATTTTTCTTAATAGGTGTGCCATGTCTAACTAATACGAAATGGAGGGACTAAACACAAAATGAATAATTGATGTTTAAATAGGCGAAAAGTAGTGATTTTTTGACATTTTTATTTTTAAATTTATTTTTTTAAATTATATAATAAAAAAGTCACCAAATTTGGATTAAAGATAAAGATATGATGATTATTAAAAAAAGATAGATTATATGTTGCAACAGTTAGATTATCTGATGCAACAGATTGCAGAATTATTGCAACAAATGGTATATCTATTTTCACAGATGGATTATCTAATGTAACATATATATAATCTATTGCCACGACTCAAAAAAAAAATGGTTACTGAAAAGAAATAATTAATTTATCACAATAATCAGAAAGTCAGTCGGTAAATTGATTTAATCAAGTCATAATTTTTCACAGTTATCAAAATTTCACCAGTTTAAAAATAATTAATAAATGGTGATGAATAGTTGCGCCTTTTTTCCTAACCCATTCAAATTCAATCCTCTATAAATAGATCCCTCCTTACTCGTTCATTCTACTACACTCTATTTATTTCTTGCTCTTGCCTTTCATATTACACTTTCAACTACTTTCTCTTCAAGGACTTAATAGCTTTCCTATCTCTGCTAAGTTTTTTCTTTCTTTTTGTGTAAATATATGTTGTATCATTCAGATTCTTTTCTTTACTTTTGTTTTTATATTTTTGTCAATGTATGTGTGTTCTAGATATGGCTGATCCAGTGTGGGATATCCCTATATACGAGACGTCGTGCGGGAACTACAGACGCAGGTTCATGACCTGCAGGCTGAGGAGGGTACTACTGCTGCCGGTTGAAGATTGGCCAGCTGGTAATAATAATAATAATAATAATATAATAATAATAATAATAATAATAATAATAATTAGATTATTTTTTCAATTACCTATGAATTTTTATTTTTTGTTTAATAAAAAATTGATGTTTGATCCACTTTGACGTTTTATTTTTTCTATCTGTTGCAATAGATAAATATTTTGTTCCAACAGATTACTTGTCTGTTGGAACAAATTACTAATCTGGTGCAACAAATTAATTGTTTTCTGGAACATATTAATAATCTGGTGCAATAGATTAATTGTCTATTGGAACAGATTACTAATCTGTTGCAATAGAATAAACATCTGTTCGATTCATGTTACGATCACTATTGTAACACCCCGCATTTTTGGGCTAGAACGTAAACCGTCATTTCTTCTCACAAAGGTTACAAAATCCATAAATCCAATGCAAATTTAGTGTGTTGATCAATTATGTAGTGTGGAAATCTATTTGAGCATGAATTAGGATCATAGAAGTTCTCTAACTCAAGGACGAGTTGAAAGATTTCCATCGTTCGAGTTTGAGTAAGCATCGAAACTTGGGTCAGCTTCAATCAACCATAACTCATTGTATATGATTAACTGGGTGGACCACTATATACCAAATTATATATAATTTAATAAGCTTTCCAACGATATAAGATTTATCAAAATCCGATAACCAGATAAGGAGTTATGACTATTTTAAGTTTCATCTGTAAGACGAATGTCATTTCAGTGCATGGCGCGTCGCGCCAGAGGCCAAAATGGCACTCGTCAATTTCCGGCAAGCCTCCGCGATAGTCCCACTTCGCGCCAAACTTTCAGGTCACAATAATTGGCATTTTTCCAAGCTCCGCATCGCGCTGGGGCCAAAAATGGGGCTCCAGTTTCAGAATTTCACTCAAGGGTATTTGTAATGCCCCGCAAAATCCTCTTCCAGTCTGAGCCTTAGAGCGTATTTGGTAAAGCAAAAATCCGAGTTAAAATATTTCAAAAATATCCTCCCAAGTATGAAATACTTTGAATCGTGTGGAAATCTATTTGAGCATGAATTAAGATCATAGAGGTCTCCTAAATTACGGACGAGTTGAAAACATTCCTATCGTTCAAGTTTTAGTGACCGTCAAAATTTAGGTCAACTTCAATCGACCATAACTCTTTGTATATGAAGAAATGAGTGGCTTTCTATATATGAAATAAAATATCTTTGAATTAGCTTTCCAACGATACCAATTTTGCCTAAATCCGATATCGGAGCAAAGTGTTATGTCCATTTTGCTCCAGCATGTCAAGCTGGAAAACGGTGACGACATTTCTGACGGGCTATCACGTTTCTGATGATTTGAAGATGTCATCACATTTTGATGACATTTCTGATGACGTCTTCAGCCCTGGGAAGAAAATTAAGAATTGGATCCCTTCTGTGACGACCATTCGTGACGGCCTATCATGGACCTGACGACCTGTCACGGATGTCATCAAGAACATTTTTTCAGCAATTCAAGGGCATTTTTGCAAGGGTATTTTGGTCATTTTCCACTTTTTTTTAGTCTCTATAAATATGAGGAACCTTCATTCAAACCCTAATTTCTCCATTTCTCTTCCAATTCTCTAAAGAGAGAATATCTAGGGTTTCAATTCAAGAACCTTAATTCTCCAAAAATTCATCCAGAAATCTTCAAGCTTTCTTCAAGAATCAAGTTCCTCATAGTGTGGGCTTCAAGAATTTATTTTTTTCAAGTGTGGATAAAGTTTCAAGCACTAAAGTTCATCCAATTTCAAAGGTTAAGGTATGTAGATGTTGACTCTTGGGTCCCTTTCATCTAAGAAGCTCAAGAACCCTTTTTAAAACTAAAAGATTTTTATGTTTATGAGTTATTAATGATTTGTATGAGTTGAAATGGATGTTTAATGTGTCGTTGAGTTTTGATTTATGTTTGCCTACAAAATTTATGATCTTTGACCCTAGTATGTGGAATTCATGTGATGTTTGTGATAGACCCTCTTGAAGTTGTTTTTCCATGTGATGTGTTCATGACTTTTGGGTGTAGAAATGGTTGAATAAGTGAAGAACTTTCCCCATAGGTTTGATAAAGAGCTTAGGTGAAGCATAAGGGCCACTATAGTATGTTGAATAGGAAACCACAAATTGTGAGCTAGTCCATGCATGCCTTAGTGAGTGAAATGTGCCAAGATAGCATGAAATCCCCAAGTAGGTGTAAAATCGGTTGTGTCTAATGGTTGTTGAAAGACCCTAGTGAACAAGTCGATATATGATGGTTGTAAATTCCCCGATTTTGTGCTCTTTGATATATGCTAAGCTTTTAATACATGTCATGTGGTTAGCAAGTAAATAGTGATGTGTTAGTATGAAGTTTCCCCCAAATCAAGTGATATCCAAATACATGACAAGACCGATATAGGTATGAAGTACTTGATGTAAGATCTCATTGAATGGGATATAATCTAATAGCATGTCTTCCCTAGGCTAGTATTTGATAGTGAACCGATGTTGATGATCCTTAAAGCCTTGGAGTGACCCTTTGGTGGTTGTGATGATGAATAGAGGTCTATGTTTCCTAAATGCGTAATGCGATGTCCTAAGGATGTTGAGAGGGAAAGTATGTTATGATGCCCAACTACTTGAAGTGATTCTTTAACGATTGTGATAATACATGAATGATTGTAATGATGAATGAATGCTTATAATGATGAATAAATGATTGTAGTGATGAATGGATGACTATGATGATGCATGAATGATTTGTAATGAAGAATGATTATGTCTTACTTTTATGTTGTCGAGTCCTGGAGGTATTTATACCCAAAAATAGAGTTGTTGTCTAGAGCTCGTGTTAGTTTCTCGATATTCCAATCTAGCCATGATTTTCAGAACTCAGTGAACTATAGAACTCTGTATTCTCAGACAAGTGCGAAGCTTTATAAAGCTCAGTAATCTCAGTTATCTCTATAATCTCTGTATCGCTAGTAATCTAGCCTCAGACCTATAATCAGCTCAGTTCTAATAGTATTCAAGTCATTTAATCCTAATCTCATAAGCGATTTGAGAAATCTATTCAAATTCTGTATCATCAGTCAGATACCATGATTCGATATCTTTTTCATCAGATACGGAACCAAGTGATCTCAGTGTAACTCAATCAGACCTTTTGAGTAATATGATCAGTGTCAGATTTAGTTCAGCCAGTGTTCATTTGAGAATTTAGTTCTGAGTCTTTCAGTTGGGAGTAGAAAGTAGCACCGAGCGAGCTCTAGGGTGGGATCTCACCTACTAGTAGAGGGTGTGATTCTTAGAAGCAATCTTTCTGATCCATAACTACGTATCCAGCGTAGGTTGAGAATCACACCTGTTAGTTGAGGGTGGATGAGAAACATCATACCTTCTAGATGAGGGCAGATGAGGTGGCTTGACCTGCTAGATGAGGGCTCCATCGTTCTTGTTTGAGGACCTGCTAGATGAAGGTCACATAGAGTTGTCTTTACTAGTGGGGTGGTAATGACACCCTTCCAACTGGGGCACAAGTTGGACACCACCTGTGGTAGGATAGGGCATGTTGGTTAAGTGACTACTTTCCACAGTTTAAGTTTCAGATTCAGTCTTAGTTTCAGAATTAGTCTTCAGAAATCAGGACTGTCAGATACAGTCATCTATCATTGTGATGAACTCAGATAGTTCCATTGATTTATGGACCATCCCATCAGATAGACTTGGTCTCACATACAGTTATTTGATATCTTATTCAGAGATATACCGTCAGACAGGCTTGATCACAGTATTAGATTTTTATTGAGTATTCTTGTTGTCAGATTCAGATATAATCATATTTCTTATTATTTATAAAGCTTTTGAAATAATCTGTTAGAAAGGTTGATCTCTAATCCTGTCAGTCGAAAGCAGTAAGTCTAAAAATTCAGTCATTGATGTAAGCACATCCAGATCCTCAGTTATCAGTATCAGATAAGTCAGTGATTCAGTTTCTCAGTGTCAGTAGTGAGTTCAGTCTGCAATAAAGTGGTATCTGAGTTTCAGTATCTAAAGTTACGATAATTGTGTTCATGTTCTGTGCATTCATGTATGTGTTCTCATGCAGTATTTTCATGATTATTCAGTTTAGATATTGTGTATGCATAAACCCTTGCATTAGCCTACCCCTTCTACATACTCGGTATATTTTTGTACTGACACATTTGCGCTATGGTGTTTTATTTGACACCATAGGTTTAGAGGCACAGGATCTAGTTTATCCTCAGCAGTTTGGTCCCATTCAGCAACAGTAGCTGGAGTCCTCTTCTTTCGAGGACGAGTCTCAGTTCACTACTATTGTTTCAGACTTTGTTTATTTTCTGTTGACGGAGTAAGTTGGGGACATATCCCATCAACTCTACAGTTCAGATAATTAGAGGCTTTTCAGATGGATATATTAGTGTTCAGTTTTCAGCTTTGAGTATGTATAGATGTGTTGAACCTTATGGAAAGTTTCTGCATTTTTTTCCAGATATTATGTAGTGTACAGGTACAGATATCAAAAAAGGGTTAGCTTATGGTCCTTTGGGTCCATAAGCACCGTGTGACATCTTGGGATGGGATTTGGGGGCGTTATAATATTTTGGTCTTTTCTACCCATTCCTACCCTCTATATATGTCCTAGTAAAGGGAAAAATCTCTTTTTTTCTCTCTTTCATTGCAAGAATTAAGGTTGCCTCCCTATAATTCCAATATAATTATCTCTAGTAATTCAAGATTCACCATGGGAATTCAAAACAAATTGGAGATTTGAAATCCCCAGATCGTAAGCTTCAAGAAGCAACTATTATCTTCCGGAATTAAGGTGCGCGGGGTTTTCCTAAAATCTTATGGGCATAGAAATCATATTTTTAGAAAGGGGTTTTCAGATTTATGAATATAATCATGTTTTAGAATACTTGATGGAATTGTTTTTGTCTTTATGCCTTCTCCCAAATTAATTTGAAATTATATACATACATACATATATATATATATATATATATGCAAGCATGTGTTTTAAGATTTATTTATTGAAATTGAGAGCATGACTCACATGAAATCCCTCTCTTGATGTAATTTTTTCCATGTTTTCACATGATATGAATTGTTTTGAAATGCATCTTGAAAGCTTGTTACGAAAAGCCTTGATTTATGAATGATTTGGTTATGAATCTTGAATTCCAAAGAGAGGGTTGTTTATATTGAAAAATGTTGAGAATGCATGTAATGAACGAGTGCATGGATTTTACCAAAAGCACATGACCACCTTATTTTTGAAGAGTTTTTGCATAGTTTTGGCTTATGCTTTCGGGACATGAAAACTCTTATACTATTTGCATGTTTGGGTGCTCTGGACTGTGTTTTAATGAAAGATCATGCTTATTGCATTATGTATTAGAAATAGGACTTGCAAGTCTTGGTGTGATGACACCAATTCAGATTTTTTCCATGATAATTCATAACAAATTTAATGCATGTTTGAAATTAGACTTTCCAAATGTTGAAATTAGAAACATGCATGATTCAGAACAGGATAAAATTGGGCATAAAGAGAACTTAGGCGTTTTCCCAAAGAGTGCATGAGTTCAGACTACTCATTGCCCAAAACCGTGATTTGTCGATTCGGGTTTATATATTACGCTGGCCTAGAGCCCTGTGGCATATCAGATTCAGGAACTCCAACCCTTGAGGCACACTCGGGTTAGAGGCTTCCCCGTCGAGTCAATGGCGGATTCCATATCATCCGTGGAATATCAGACTTGTAGGGGATACCACCTAACTCAGAAGTAATACACAAATCAGAATTTGAAATGTACAGACAGGTTACATGTTTTCAGAAAGTGCCCATGTATTTCAGAAACCATTTTTATGCGTGATGTTTGACAAAGATTTGCTCTCACTATTTTATCTATATAAAAGTTTTATTTTGGATTTCTTTGTGTACCAGTACAGTTGTATTGACCCCCCCCCTCCTCCCTTCAGTTTCTGAGGCTCAGTCTAGGGGTCCAGGGAAATAGTAGATATTTCAGATCGCAGATCAGATTGTACAGTGGTGAGCCTTCTATAATCCATAAGGCTTGTTTATTTTCGGATATTTATCCTTAGTCATGCTTTGGTCTACTAGGGGCCTTGTCCTAGTTTTCAGACAGTTTTGTGTAGTTCATAGTTGAGATTTCGCACACTGAGTTAGACATTATTATTCAAATATATTTTGAATTTCAGTTTTCAGTATTATGATCACATTTATACTGGCCATGTTTCCGTATTAGATTTCTATTTCTACATTATCTTTAATCATATGAATTATGTGCATGATTACCAGTTAGATAGGGGTGTTTCGGGCCTACATGGTTCGTAATGCTCGTCACGGCCAGGGCCCCGATTTGGGTTGTGACAAACTTGGTATCAGAGCACGGTTCATGGTCCCGGGGTGTCTATGAAATCGAATTGGGTAGAGTCTTGTTTATGGGTGTGTAGCGTGCCACACTTATAAGCAGGATGCTACAAGGCATTTAGGAATGTCTCTCTTTCTTCATGTTCAAGTTCATGTAATAGAGTCATAATGTTCCTCCTTCATACTCTAATTCATGCTATGGTGATGTCCATACGAAAGTAAAATCATCCCAATTTTTTCCTTACTCTGATGTTCTCAGACCCGTCACATATCTGGGGTGATTCAAGTGCAGAAGTTTAGAGTCTAAATGGTAATGTCCCTTCGGATAGCGTCATATAAGATCTTAAAATTGTGCAAGGACTTGAGAAGAGTCTGTTATTGCTTTAGAGTGTATTAGTTCTAGTGTGAACCTTTATCTTGACAAAATCGTGCTTTTTAGCCTTCTGTATTGAGTATATTTGGCCCTTTTTAGAAATTTATGTTGCAGATGTCATGCTTAAGGGAAAAGATGTATAGTAGAAGTGTTGGAATTGTATTTCCACCCAAATAGTAGTATAAGTTAAAGTGTCGGTGTCATCATCTATTGGTAGCTAGTAGCGTGTGTTGATTGTAAATAATTTGTGGGGGGAAATATTTGACTCAGATTTTTATCTATACAAAGTAAGATATGTATTCTCAGATTATGGAATATTGTGTGACAGTTTTCTATCTCTTGAAAATATTTTATCATCATGTTGATGAAACTAAAAAGTCTAGTGAAGCCGTGTGAGGCCTATTTCGATTCACTAGCAACTTGTTGTCCAACTTGTTGTTCTTGTGTTGGTTTAATATATGTATAGCTGAATATATTTTCATGAGATTGAGTTGGTAAAGAGGTGATTTGTCCTTGTGTATTAGTTTAATAGAAAGTAGATAAGGAGTTTTTAGTCAGGAAGATTTGTCGGTTGCTTGAAGTGTAAAAATAGCTATATTAGCCAGTAAGTTATAATTATAGACTCATGGTTGTTGTGGAAATTGAGGATAGTCTAAATATGTGATTGAGTAAGTAAGTATGAGGTGAGAAATCCGCATAAGTAGATAAGACTGTATGGGGTTATAATATCAGATTAAGGTTGATCATGTCTATTATGTGACCTTACCTCTTGACTTTTTCATTGGTAGTTGTAAACTAGTACTACTTATGAGAAGGTATGTAGTAGATTTTGAGATATTTGGGTAGAATGTCCCAATTTGATGGATTAGTATATTTATATTATGTTGCATCCGTCATTGGTGGTAAATGATTGATACTAAACTATATGCTTGAACTTAAATGGTGTGGTGGTAAATAGTGGCAAGAGTTTGATGATGTATGTTTTGAAAGTAGTAGGCTTGATATGTTGGAAATAGTATGTGCTAATGAGTTATGATAAGAAAGATCGTAAGGTCAAGATCAATTATTGTTGTTATAAAGTTCTAGTGTACTAGTGTTTCTTGATGTTTATTTCATGGTTTCCTAGTGAGAATCTTGCGTAAGGTTGGGTTGTAAAATCATGTTTTGCTCTAGACATTAAGTTTTGAACAGTTGAAGTCCATGAAGGTGGATATGATGATTTCTTGGTTAATGATGCTAGTTATATGGAAGTGACCTAATAGGCTTGAACGGTGCATGAAATGTCTTAAGTTTAAGTTGATTCGTAATGAAGTATAATGTTGTAGGTATGGTGTGTAAGTATGCCCAAGGTGATATGGACTTATGGTATTTTTTCTAAGACTATTACATGTTGCGTATGGCTAGTAGTACCGTTGAGTTGATAGATGGAAAAAGACTAATAGATGTTATACGGGTTCTAAATAGCCAGGTTAAAGAGTTTTGATTGATAGTGTTGATCATTTTTATATGATCTCGATTCTTATAGTAATGAGACATAAGTTTAGAGTTGCGATATTGGTAGGCTATGTCAAAAGTGGTATGGTTCATCAAAGGGTTGGTGATATCCATGTTAAGTGTTAGAATCTAAGTTTGAGTTTTGAAGGATGAACCAATAGAAATAAGTGTGCAAGCCTTATACTATGACTATTGGGGCTATCAAAATATAGTGTATCTCAGAAGGTAGTATTAGCAGTGGGCTTTCCCCTTTTATGTGTGGTCTTTCGAGTTAAGTTCTATTAATTTTGCGTATTGTCATATTTCATACCCAAGAGTGCATTTAACCTTAAAGTCTAGTAAGGAATCTCCCAAACTTAAGACGATGGCTTAAAGCCAAGGGGGAGATGATAGAACAAGTAACCAAGTCCGGCCCTCAGATTCTAGTAGTGATGTCAGTATGGCTTAGAATGTCAAAAGGGAAGGGTGAGGCTCAACCCATTCCTGTCTTAGTATTTTTCAGTTATCCTAATACCTACTCATACCTCATATTTCAGTTCCATGATCATAGTTCATGTTCATGTATATGATAGAGAATCACGTGCTCCTCTAGATTTCCTAAATGAGGAACTTCAGTTCATTCAGCAGCCGGAATCATATTCCATATGTTATGAACCTGTTCTCAGTTCCCATTATTCATGCTATACTCTTTATGATGGGCGAAATATAGTTCATAGCCATGTGTGCCCCAATTCATATTTTTCTTTGATAAATCCCGGATGTTGATTTGCTATTCCTCAGGCCTCAGTTATGCGTCAAGTTTCATATAATATCCTTCCATGCTTCAAGATCTTATGTTCTAGCCTTTTGTGACTCCTTCTTATGTGAGTATGGTTGTGAGGAGTAAATGTTTCTTGTTGATGGAAGATCATAGTATACTTGTTTTAGATAAGGCCATAAGTATGAAGTAAGATTGGGGCCAAATCTTTGATATATGTGATGGTTAGTGAGAATTTGTGTGTGTATGTTCTGGGAGTAACGCGTGGGAGTTATATTGATAGTGGTTTGGAGAATATGTGTAGTATGTCTTTATGGGTGTTTCCTTGAAGTTCACATGTGGTTATGAAATAGGCTCAAATGACATGTTGGGATGGTAGTGGAGGAATGCAATATGCGCTAGTGAATTCATAGTAATAGTGCAGAGTTAGCCATTGAAGTGGTAAGGCATGATATGCTTAGGGTGTGATCTTTTAAGAGATATAGAAAGTGGAATCTTATGGATTAGACTGGTATCGTGGAGTGGCATGTAGTATTTTGTGAGGTGCAGTTAGGAATGATCACGGTGAAGAGGATTTAAGTTACTATAGACATTAGTAGAAAGATTTATAAATGCAAATACGATAACAAATAAGTTGAATCGAATGAATGTGGTATCTACCGGAAATAGTATAGTTAAGGGATATTCGAGAAGTGTGCTAAGCTTGAAAGTAAGAAGTTGTATTACCAAAGGCCTGGTAATTCTATCTTAATTTATGAGTTATATGTCTATATTCTAGTCCGCAGAGTAATGTCAATGTTGGGATCCTATAGTTGGATGTCTTGTGTGACTCATGCCCAAAAATCTTTTACTATCTAATGCTACTAGAACCTTTTTAGTAAGAGTGTTGATAAGATACTCCAGATTGGGTATAAGTTTCCAGTATAGTTCAGTTTGTGTGGCCAACAAATCAGTTTAGCAGTCAGATTCGCATGACTTGTTTTCTCGTCTATTCATTTAATCATGCTACCCAAAAATCTCAGATATGTTACTATTCCAAGATAGAGTATACTAGTAGTTGTGAGTACAGATTAGTTCATGTGTCATGTACTAGATTCAGATTCCAGATGTTCAGTTATGATTCAATTCGTAGGTTCCTAGCGCATCGCCTCAATTTTTCTGAGTATCTTAGTGAATTGAGCATTCATAAAGTGACATAGTGTCCCAAGGGGGAGATACCCCATTCAGTTGCATGCATAGATTCTTATTATAAGCCTTGCATCAGTTATTACTGCGTATTCAGTCATACGTTTATACGTCAGTTCAGTCAGATATGCATGCATTAAAAAAATGCATGTTCAATAGAAAAAGTTTAGCTTATGAAAGTAGCTTCAGTCGTGTATTCCATGCATCAAATATGCATTTCCGGTATAAAAATTCAGAACATCAGCAGTTCTAGTCCAATAGTCATGTTTCATATCAGTGTATTCTTTCTTAGATAACATATCATGTCCGCGTTATCCCATACCTTAAATCTTCAAAGTCCCTACCCATCATTCGGGGATGAATGATCCCAAGGGGGAGATAATGTAACACCCCGCATTTTTGGGCTAGAACGTAAACCGTCATTTCTTCTCATAAAGGTAACAAAATCCATAAATCCAATGCAAATTTAGTGTGTTGATCAATTATGTAGTGTGGAAATCTATTTGAGAATGAATTAGAATCATAGAAGTCCCCTAACTCAAGGACGAGTTGAAAGATTTCCATCGTTCGAGTTTGAGTAAGCATCGAAACTTGGGTCAGCTTCAATCAACCATAACTCATTGTATATGATTAACTGGGTGTACTAATATATACCAAATTATAGATAATTGAATAAGCTTTCCAATGATATAACATTTGTCGAAATTCGATAACCGAATAAGGAGTTATGATTATTTTAAGTTTCATTTGTAAGACGAATGTCATTTCAGTGCATGGCGCATCGCGCCAGAGGACAAAATGGCACTCGTCAATTTCCAGCAAGCCTCCGCAATAGTCCCGCTTCGCGCCAAACTTCCAGGTCGCAATAATTCACATTTTTCCAACTTTCGCGTCGCGCCAGAGCCAAAAATGGGGCTCCAGATTCAGAATTTCAGTCAAGGGTATTTGGTCTTTTCTGCCATTCCTACCCTCTATATATGTCCTAGTAAAGGGGAAAATCTTGTTTTTTCTCTCTTGAATTGCAAGAATTAGGGTTTCCTCCCTATAATTTCAATCCAATTATCTCTAGTAATTCAAGATTCAACCATGGGAATTCGAAACAAATTGGAGATTTGGAATCCCCAGATCGTAAGCTTCAAGAAACACCTATTATCTTCCGGAATTAAGGTACGTGGGGTTTTTCTAAAATTTTATGGGCATAGAAATCATACTTTTAGACAGAGGTTTTCAGATTTATGAAAGTAATCATGTTTTAGAATATTTGATGGAATTGTTTTGGTCTTTAGGCCTTCCCCTAATTGATTTGAAATTATATATATATATATATATATATATATATATATATATGCAAGCATGTGTTTTAAGATTTATTTATTGAAATTGTGAGCATGAATCACATGAAATCCCTCTCTTGATGTGATTGTTTCCATGTTTTCACATGATATGAATTGTTTTGAAATGCGTCTTGAAAAGCTTGTTACGAAAAGCTTTGATTTATGAATGATTTGGTTATGAATCTTGAATTCCAAAGAGAGAGTTGTTTATATTGAAAAAAGTTGAGAATGCATATAATGAAAGAGTGCATGGATTTTGCCAAAAGCACATGACTACCTTATTTTTGAAGAGTTCTTGCATAGTTTTGGCTTATGCTTTCGGGACATGAAAACTCTTATACTATTTGCATGTTTGGGTACTCTGGACTGTGTTTTAATAGAATATTATGCTTATTGCATTATGGCTCAGAAATAGGACTTGCAAGTCTTGGTGTGACGACACCAATTCAGATTTTTGCCATGATAATTCAGAACAGATTTAATGCATGTTTGAAATCAGACTTTCCAAATATTGAAATTAGAAACATGCATGATTCAGAACAGGATAAAAATTGGGCATAAAGACAGCTTAGGTGGTTCCCCAAATAAGGCATGAGTTCAGACAACTCATTGCCCAAAACCATGATTTGCCGATCCGGGTTTATATATTACAGTAGCCTAGAGCCCTATGGTGTATTAGATTCAGGAACTCCAACCCTTACGACACACTCAGGTTGGAGGCTTCCCCACCCAGTTAATTACAGATTTCAAATCGCCCGTGGAATATCAGACTTGTAGGGGATACCACCTAACTCAGAAGTAATACACAGATCAGAATTTGAAATGTACAGACAGGTTACATGTTTTCAGAAAGTGCCCATGTATTTCAGAAACCATTTTTATGCATGATATTTGATAAATATTTGCTCTCACTATTTTATCTATATAAAAGATTTATTTTGGATTTCTTTGCGTACCAGTACATTTGTATTGACCCCTACCCCCTCCTCCCTCCAGTTTCTGAGGCTCAGTCTAGGGGTCCAGGGAAATAGTAGATATTTTAGATCGCAGATCAGATTGTGCAGTGGTGAGCCTTCTATGATTCAGAAGTCCTGTTTATTTTTGGATATTTATCCTTAGTCATGTTTTGGTCTACTGGGGGCCTTGTCCCAGTTTTCAGACAGTTTTGTGTAGTTCATAGTAGAGATTTCGCACACTGAGTCAAACATTATTATTCAGATATATTTTGGATTTCAGTTTGCAGTATTATGATCACATTCAGATTGGCCATGTTTCCGTATTAGATTTATATTTCCGCATTATCTTTTATCATATAAATTATGTGCTTGATTACCAGTTAGATAAGGGTATTTCGGGCCTACATGGTTCGGAATGCTCGTCACGACCAGGGACCTGATTCGGGTCGTGACAACTATAGAACCATAAAAATGAATCAAACATATGAGTCTTCAGTTGCAACAGAAGATTTATTTGGTGCCACACATGATGGATCTGTTTAAACAGATGGCTCTTATATTGTATTCATGTTCACGTGCTAGCTATTGTTGAAAAAACAGCATACTAGCAGTTACCCAAATGACAAATTCAACTAAAAAGCATAATTTGATTTACCAAAGTGTTCTATCAAGTAAATACCAAAGTTGAAAGTGATGTACGAAACAAAATTTGACCTAAGAAATTGGTCAAAGAGCAGCAGTTGTGGTAACAACAACAACAACAATGGTCAACAAGAATAATATGAAGATGATAATGAAGTATAAGATGGTGAATAAAGCAATAGCAACAATGAATAATAAAAATCGTGAAGAGAGAGAAAACAACAATGGATGAGAAGAGAGAGAAACACGCCTTTTTTCCCTCCGTTTCTCGTTATATTAACTAACATTTGGATCAAAGTGTAAATTTAAAAAACTTGTGGATTATTTTAAAATTTTTCCAACTCTCTTAGTCCATTAAAGTAATTGTCACCTCCACTTCATTTTCAAACTCTTAGCTGAAAACACCTACTTAGAAATTACATAAAAAGTGTTATAAATCATAATAATTAAAAATTTTAAACGTTTTATAAAATATTTGATCCTCACCTCTCAACAAAAGTCCATAATAAACTATATGGCATCACAAGTTCAGAGAGGGGAAATTATTTGCAAGATATAATGATCTAAATAGTTTCAAATAACTCAAGGGACAATACAAAAAGACCTATATATATGGCCTTTCATCAAGCAAGAAAATATACTCATGCAATTAATTATCTCTTCTAAAAGAAAAAAAAATCTACTCCAAATTGTGTTAAAGATGGTTAAGATGTTTCAATCTCATAATCTAGCTAGCTTTTTTGGCTCTCTCTTTGTAGGAGTGCTACTGACTGGTCAGTTATTTTATCATTTTTAATTTAGTCATATACTAATATGTAATAGTGCATCTTTCTGTACTAAAAGAAAATTAGCTTTGTATTTTGTTACTAAGTTACGCTGCTAAATTGCTCGTATCTGACATGTTTTAAATAGCCCTTCGTTAAGTACAACTGATGATAAAAAATTTGTTGTTTAGCTAAAAAATTTGTTCATCCTAAAATTCTGTTTTGGGTAGTGATTAGCTTAATTATATCACTATTTTTTTTCCCAATAATTTGACTGATGGTCATGTTATATATGTGTTTTTTTGTAATTTTTTGTGCAGCGATGTTGTCCTTACAGTTCATATATCAAACACCGAAGTAATGGTCGTGTGAGATCTACCACTTGAATTTGAAGTGTTTGAGAAGACTGTACTCCCAAATCTTAAAGCCTGAAAAAGCTGTGGCTATCCTTGTACAACTAATGAAGTTTGTGAATCACTTATAATTTGTAAAACTTGTCACCATAGTTGGACTAAGGATAGGTTGGCTTGCATCGTTCCGGAAAAATAGTCAACTTGAAGGCCTTATATATACTTGGTGCATAATGAAAACTTTAGTACACTGAGTTTCTCTGTTGGCCTTTTAAGGCCTCTTATATGTATGATATAAGTGACTACTTGTGCATACTATATATTTATGTATTAATCATTATGAATAAATGAATGTAATGGATATCAGGAGGATATTCTAAGGCTTAAGTCGATGATATCCTCCTAAACTTGTCCCAAAGTTTCACTTTAACCCTCCAACTAAAGCGGATATATCAGACCCCTAACCCATCTGAAATTTGATCTGCCAGATTTTTTTTGCCCAAATCTCATGAGATTCCCTGCATATGTCACCAAACGCTGCTTATGTGGAAAACTAGTCCACTCAAACTCTTCCAAGTGTACTAAATATATTCATGTATAATTCTTGAGAGTTAAAATGTCAAAAGGTCCATTCTAACGAAAATTGTAACCCTACTTTCTCTCTGCCCGACCTTCACTCTCTCTCTCTCTCTCTTTGATTTTTAGACCTAATTTAATCAAAATTATTCCCAAATTGAAGAAGAAATTTAGGAGTTTTGCTCACATCTTCCTCGTGTAAGTGTTTTTATGATTTGTATTTGTTAAATTTAGCATAATTAGTTTTTTAGGGTTTGAAATGTCAGTGTAGGAGATATGTTGTTGGAAATATTCCGTCACTTTCTTCAAGCGCATTAAAGGTTGTAGCTTTTAGCTTGTTTGTGTGTTCATTGGATATATTCTATTTATTAACTTTGATTTTTTATGATTTGTTGCTGGTGACCTAACTAATGAAGATTATTTTTATAAAATTTCACTATGGGGGGCCCTTTTCCAATACGCAGTCCCTACATAAGGACCACTTTTTAATACTGGAATAGTTATTTTATGCTAGAGAATTAGGGTATGAAACTATTGGGGGGTTTTATTACCAAGATATAGTAACTAAAGAGTTCAAATTGGTTACAAATGACCAACATCTCCTAGAACTAGTTAAAGACTTAAAACATGAGGACTCTATTGACTTTTATGTTAGTTATGTTTTAGATGAACCAATACTTGACTTTGATGACCTGCATGTTTTTTACCTGAACCTGGGGTTATACATAGTGAGAGGGAGTTAGTGGATGAGGTTGGTGAGGATGTCAACTTAGAAAGAGAGTGTGTTAACATAGAGAGAGTCTATTAACTTAGGTGAAAAAAGGAAGGATGTTAACATAAGTGGAGAGAGAGTAAATATGGATGATATAGAAGATGTTAATATAGAAGGTGATGAGGATGATGTAGAATATGTTAATATAGAAGGTGATGAGGCTGGTGTAGAAGATATCCATGTATAGGATGTTAATATAGAAGGTGATGAGGCTGATGTTGAAAACGTAGAAGAAATCCATGTACAAGATGTTAATATAGAAGGTGAGTTAGCAGATTACTTAAGTAATGATTCATATTTTGGAGATATTACTTTACGCTTAGATGTTGACGAGGAGTTGAGGGCTTTGAGACATGAAAGAAGAAACAACAAAGCCAACAACAAAGAAAGAAACAAAAAAAAAAGAAAAAAGATTGTTGAAACTAAAGTACCTGTGGGAGTTACTAGTTGTGTAGATAGAGATTTTGAGGATATTGAAAAAAATAAAGCTAACAAATATGATAGACAATTGGATAGAAAGAAGAAATATCTTGACAATTTTGACTGGTTGTTGTTTGCTTTTACTGATGGGGATCCAGGTAATTTTATTATTAAGAACTATAACCCTATTCACAAGTGTATTCATCTAAATAAGAACAAGATGTGTGATTCAAAGTTGATTGCTAGAAAGTTCAAGGACAAAATTGTTCTCAACCATACATAAGAATTTGGGATTTTTATTATTTAGTAAGAGAAGTGTTGGGTCTTTATGTAGGTAAAACTATTTGATATAGGACTAAACATATTGTTATGAGGGAGAATATGGGTGATTGGAAGATGAAATTTGCTAGATTATGTGACTATGCATATATGATCAAGAAAACAAATTCTGGAAGCTCCTGTTGGATAAAAAATGATTAAAAAAACTGAACTAGGGAAGAACCACTTTATTTATTTCTATGTGTTCTTCCATGACTTTAAGCAAGAATGGTTAGATGGGTGTAGAAAAATTATTGATTTTAATGGAAGCTTTCTCAAAGGAGCTTGTAAGGGTGAGTTTTTAGTTGCTGTGGGAAAAAATAGGAACAACCAAATATATCCTGTTGCATGAGTAGTTGTGGATACAAAAACAAAACATAGCTGAGATTGATTCATAAGGTATCTGATTAATTATCTTAATTTGGGAACTAGTGAAGGCTTGACTGTAATGACAGACCAACAAAAGGTAACACAATCTAATTATTTCTCTTATTATTTGACTTTAATACTTTTTTTATTAAGGGCATGTCATCACAGGGTATCATCATACCTTGACTTTCAAGTCAATATCATAACCAATTCATAGCCCATCATATTTAAAACATGCATATTACCACCCAAGATTCATAACATCACAATAGAGTCATCACTTTGTAGTCTCAAGAAAACTTAGACTTTTTTCATCTATTTGCAAGATTCAAAACATGTGATGGTCATGTAAATTTAATCAATCACAGGCAATTCTTTCCTTTTTAAACAAGAATGTAGTTATAGCAAGAAACTTCCTCTCATCATGTATAAATCATGTCAAACACCATAATATTTAGAAGATCACTTTCAAAATCCTAAAACATGCATTTCAAATCATTCGTAATTAATATATAAACTTTACTTCGTAACAAAAGAGGGAATTCATACACATGCTCTCAATAAATCTTACAAATTACATAAAATTACACACATATATATATAGTTGTAATTCAATTTCCATGAAAAGTGATTCAAGACACATAAACTTTAATCAAAATTATACCATGATGCATACTTTTTGAAAACAATATAGTATACTTCATTGTAAAATATAATTGGGGACTTTTAATCTTAATAAAATGTTTAAACTTATTCCCAAGTCTTTTAGAGTAGTCCCACATACCTTATATAAATTGATTCAAAGAGTGGAATCTTAGTCTTAGTGTTTCTCTTGATGATCTTGACTTAGAAGGAAATTCTTTATCTATGAGAGGGGAGTTAGGGTTTTGTTTTGAAGAGTTTTGAGTGGTTTTGGGCATAATATGCCCTAAAGACATTTTAATCTCGTGTTATGGCTGGGATATGACAATAGGAAAGGATTGAAATGCCCTCCAAAAGCCAGAAATTAAAAAAAAATCATGAACTGGGTACCCGATGCGACCATTGATGCGACACATCGTGATCGCATCAAGACACTGGTTTGGCCAACGCGATTACTGATACGACACATCGAGATCGTGTCGATTCCCCTTCTTCCCAAAATGCATGACTCCTTTAATAGGTAAGAATTTAAGAAACACCTAATCACCAACCTCATATTCCAACTCTCTTCTCCTGATATCGGCATAGGACTTCAGTCGACTCTGAGTTGTCTTAAGTTGTTCTCTAATGATTTTCACCTTCTTCATTGCCTGATGAACTAGATCAAGCCCAAACAACCGTGTTTCACCTACTTCATACCACCCAATCAATGATCGACATCTCCTTCCATAAAGTGCTTCAAAAGGAGCCATCTTAATGCTATCATGGTAGCTATTATTGTAGGCGAACTCTATTAATGGCAAATAATCTATCCAACTACCTTTGAAATCAATCATGCAGGCCCTCAAAATATCCTCAAGGGTCTGAATAGTGCGTTCAACTTTTCCATCAGTCTGAGGGTGAAATGCAGTACTCAGGTTCACTTGGGTACCTAAACCCCTTTGAAAAGACTGCCAAAATTATGAAGAGAATTGTGTACCTCAATCAGATATGATGGATACAGGTTCCCCATGCAAATGAACTATTTCCTCGATGTACATCTTGGCATAATCATCTCCCGAATAGTTAGTCCTCATAGGCAGAAAGTGAGTTAACTTGGTCATCCATTACTCAAATAGAGCTGTATTGGTTGTGGGACCTCGAAAGTCCCATGATGAAGTCCATATTGATCATCTCCCACTTTCACATAGGCAAGGATATCTCTTGAGAAGTACCACCTGGCCTCAAATGCTCTACTTTGACTTGCTTGCAATTCAAACACTTGGATACAAAATCAGCAACATCATGTTTCATATTATTCCACCAATATATCACCTTAAGATAATGATACATTTTAGTAGAGCCCGGGTGAACAACATATCTCAAGGTGTGAGCTTCATTAAGGATCCTCTCTCACAACCCCATCTACATTCGGTACGCATAGCCTACCTTGATATCTCAAAATTCCAACATCTCCAATTTCATACGCCATGACCTTCTGTTGGCCCACATCGTTCTTAATTTTCATCAAAATAGGGTCTTCGACCTGCTTTTCCTTAACTTCAACACATAGGGAAGATCTGTCTATCTCATGCATATTACTTCTCCATCTTCAAAATCCAGAATTCGGACCCCTAGATTTGCTAGCTGATGTATATCCTTCACCATTTCCGTCTATCCTTCCTTAACATGGGAAATACTACCTATTAACAGCCTTGTAAATGTGTCAGCCACCACATTTGCCTTGACCAGATGATAGTGCAGGTTCATTTCATAATCCTTCAATAGTTCCAACCACCGCCTCTACCTGAGTTTCAATTTTTTCTGTGAGAAAACATATTGTAAACTTTTATGGTCAGTAAATATATCAACATATACCTCGTAAAGATAATGTCGCTAGATTTTAAGTGCAAATACCACAACCTCTAACTCCAAGTCATGGGTGGGGTAATTCCGCTCGTGCACCTTTAACTGCCTAGATGTATAAGCTACCACCTTGCCATACTGCATAAGTACACATCCAAGTCCCACCCGGGACTCATCACAGTACAAAACGAAACCCTCTATACCCTCAAGAAGGGTCAAAACAGGTGCAATAGTCAACGTGTCTTTCAACTTCTCAAAACTATGCTCACAGGAGTCATACCAAACAAATTTTACCTTTTTTGTGTCAACGTGGTAAGTGGAGCAGCTATAGAGGAAAAACTCTCTACGAACTGCTGGTAATATCCTACCAAACCTAAGAAGCTCCAAATATCGATTGGATTCATGGGTCTGGGACACTCTCTTACTGCCTCAATCTTGTGGGGATCAACCTTAATCCCTTCATTACATACAATATGCCCCAAGAAAGCAATAGCACTAAGCCAAAATTTACACTTAGAAAATTTTGTATACAATCTATGATCTTTAAGGGTCTAAAGAATAATTCAGAGGTGATTGGCATGATCCTCCTCACTCTTAGAATAGATAAAAATGTCATCGATGAAGACTATGACAAACAGATATAGAAACTGATGGAACACCCTATTCATCAGGTCTATGAAGGCTATAGGGGCGTTAGTCAATCCAAAGAACATGAATAAGAATTCATAATGGCCATATCGGTTCAAAAAGCTATTTTGGGAATATCTTCCTCTCTAACCTTCAATTGATGATACCCCAAACTAAGGTCTATCTTAGAGAAACACTTACTAAAAGATTATTAAATCTAGGAAGAGGGTATTTGTTCTTAATAGTGACCTTATTCAGTTGATGGTAGTCTATACACATACTTAGGGAACCGTCTTTCTTACGCACGAAGAGTACGGGTGCACCCCAGGGAGAAACAGTAGGGTGAATAAAGCCTTTTCAAGAAGATATTTTAACTATTCTTTCAACTCATTAAATTCTGCAGGAGCCATTTTTTATGGAAAAATAGAAATAGGATGGGTATTCGCAACAGGTCAATGCCAAAATCTATCTCTCTATTAGGTGGTATCCCTGGGATATCATCAAACAAAACTTCCAGAAATTCGTTAACTACAGGAACTAACTGGAGAGAAAGACTTATAGTATTAGAATCTTTTACCCAAACCAAATGATACAAACAACCCTTAGAGATAAGTTTCCAGGCTCTGAGATAAGAAATAAATTTCCCTTTAGGCGCTAAAGAATACCCCTCCCATTCTATCACCGGTTCATTCAAAAAAGAGAAGGTGGCCTTTCTAGTTCTACAATATAGTGTGGCATAGCATGAATGGAGCCAACCCATCCCTAAAATAGCATTAAAATCATCCATATCAATCTCTATAAGGTCTGCCATAATATCATGATTACAGACAGACACCACACAATTTTTATACACCATCCTAGCCACAATGGAGTCACCAACAGAAGTAGAAACCGAGAAAGGTTCCTCCATATTTTTAGGTTCGAAACCAAAACTGACTGCTACAAATGGAGTCACATAATACAAGGTGGACCCGGGATCAAGTAACACATACACATCATGGGAGAAAATTTGTAACATACCCATGACTATATGTGGTGAAGCCTCTGCCTCCTGGATATTAGACAAGGCAGACAATCTATTGCGACCACCCCCGATGGCAGTAGTAGTACCCATGGAAGGTGGTGGTGGCACCGAGGATTTATCTTAAGACTTAGTACCCCCAACGTTACCTTTCACTGTCGGGAAATCCCTCTTGAAGTGACCTATCTGACCACACGTATAACACACACGCTCACCATACATACACCTTCCCAGATGGTTCTTCCTACATACTGCAATGAGGATACTATCTATATGATTGGGCCACACTTCCTTATGACTGAATGACCTGCATTTCAGATCCACTATTGGGTTGAAAAATTTGAAACCGCCGATCAACTAGAGATCTGGGTGCGGGTGCGCTGGCTGAAGATTGGGCATTACTCCAAAACTTTTTTTGCGTCCATCTATTATACCAACTATTTCCACCCTGGTGCAGACTATTGTTTTGATCTGTAGATCTGGACCTCTTAGCCTGCCTATATTTCTCCCTTGCCTCCGCCACCCTCTTCTTCTGCTCGTCCATCTGTTGCATATAAACAGACAGCCTAGAGAAATCTATGTCTATGTTCATCATCACCTCTTTGCATTGCAACACTAAATCATCTGAGAGATCAGATGCAAACTTTCTCATATGGGCCCTCATGTTTCCTGTCAGTTCTGGAGTATAACGGGATAACTGATTAAATTTCAGGGTGTACTCCTTGACACTCATCTTACCCAATTTCAAATTCATGAACTTTTTTGCTTTGGACTCCCTCAATTATAAGGGAAAGAATTGTTTTAGGAAGGCTTCCACAAAGTTTACCCCACACAAAAAGCTCAGCATCACCACCTTTTGAATCCTCCCACTTATTGTACCATTGATTTGCCACATCCTTCGGCTGATAGGCCACCATCTCCACACCTTCAACCTCATTCATGTGCATAACTCTAAAAATATTTTCCACTTCATCAATGAACCTTTGGGGGTCCTCCTCAACCTTTGAGCCAGTAACACAAGGGGGTTCAGTCTTATGAACTAACCAACTCGGGTAGTCTCAGACAACCCAAATACAAAACCTACATCTTCAGACCGGTGAGTCTTCTAGGCTACCAGTTGTTCAATCATATGAACAGACTATCTGAACTCTATATTTGAAACTTCTCTCTAAGGTGGATAAGTATGGTTAACATTGGTCTGTGGAGCCCGAGGTAGACTGGTCAAAATTGGAGAAACTTCCAGAGTAGGAACAAACTCTGGGGTGCGAGCCCTGTTATGGGTCCGCATTCTATGAGTGGGAGGGATATCCTTAGCCTAAGCGTGTTGTTCATTGATTCTACGGGGAGGCATGGTAACCTTCTTTAACACAAAAAATCATTGATTAGAGGACATACAGGCTCTATGGCACGAATGAAATCAAGAAAGAAGTGAGATATTCCTAAACGCCTTGTAGCCTCCTGCTTATAAGTGTGGTGCGCTACACACCCATAAATGGAACTCTACCCGACGCGATTTCGCAGAGACCCTAGGACCATGAATGGTGCTCTGATACCAAGTTTGTCATGACCCAAATTGGGGCCCTAGCCATGATGGGCATCCTGAACCATGAAGGCCCGAGCGCCTCTTTATTATCTGGCAATCATGACCACTATTCACATATAATAAAAAAACTATGAAAATAAACCAACAAAATCATGGTCATGATCGAGTTCAATTTAACAGTACGAAATGAAATCGATAAATATCTAGACAATATCCATCTCTATTTGCAAAATCTTTATTACATCTAAATATAACAACTTGTCAATAACTGGGACAAGGCCCCCAGTCGGACCTAAAACTATCATAAAAAACAATATTCTAGCAACTGGCCTTCCAAAAGAAAAAAGGCTCACCAATTGTACTCTTCAGTCTGAAATTCTATGGTTTAGTGGGACCCCTGGACTGAGCCTGAGACCCTGAAATATAGGGGGTCAATACGGATGTACTGGTATGTGAAACAACTCAAAATAATATATTTATATACAAAATAGATGAGACCATATCGTAATAACAGTGAACATTAGAAAAAAATACATGGGCATGTTCAATAAATTTAAAACAGTTCTTAACAACCTTGACTCTCTCTTTATTATTCTTTCGAGCTAATCGGTACACCCTACATTCTGTAATTCCATGGGCTATATGGAATCTGCCATTGACTCAGTGGCCAAGCCTCCAATCCAAGTGTGCCATAAGAATTGGAGTTTTTATAACTTGGTATACCCTCTTACAAGTACATCGTGGCATCACCCTTACATGACGTCCACAATTATCCCCCTTTCAGGATAATACCCATATTGGCAACTACGATTTTCAACGATGGGCCCTTGCACTCAAACGCCCTCTTCAAGTAACCAAATTAGCTCTCTTAAGCCCAAATATTAATCCTTAAAAATCACGTTTCATACTTTCAAAACATTCAATACTTTTTTAAGGGCATATCATCACCGGGTATCATCATACCCTGACTTGCAAGTCAATATCATAACAAATTCACAAGCCAACATATTTAAAATATGCACATGACCACCCAAGATTCATAAAATCACAATAGATTCATCATTTTTTAGTCTCAAGAAATCTTAGACATTTTTCATCTATTTGCAAGATTCAAAACATGTGGTGGTCATGTAAATTTAATCAATCAAATGCAATTATTTTCTTTTAAAAAAAATGTAGTTATATACAGAAACTCCCTTTCATCATGTATAAATCATGTCAAACACCATGATATTGAGAAGATCGCTTTCAAAATCCTAAAACATGCATTTCAAATCATTCGTAATGAATATATAAACTTTACTTCGTAACAAGAGAGGGAATTCATACACATGCTCTCATTAAATCTTACAAATTACAAAAAATCACACACACACACACACACACACACACATATATATATATATATATAGTTGTAATTCAATTTCCATGAAAAGTGATTCAAGACACATAAACTTTAATCAAAATGATACCATGATGCATACTTTTTGAAAACAATATAGTATACTTCATTGTAAAACATAATTGGTGATTTTTAATCTTGATAAAACGTTTAAACTTATGCCCAAGTCTTTTAGAGCAGTCCCACATACCTTATATAAATTGATTCGAAGAGTGAAATCTTAGTATTGGCACTTCTCTTGAAGATCATGACTTAGAAGGAAATTATTGATCTATGGGAGGGGAGTTAGGATTTTGTTTTGAAGAGTTTTGAGTGGTTTGGGCATAATATGCTTTAAAGATGTTTTAATCTCGTGTTATGGCCGGGATATGACAAGAGGAAAAGATTGAAATGCCCTCCCAAAGACAAAAATTAAAAGAGATCGCAAACTGGGCACCCGACGCAATCATCGATGCTACATGTCGATATCATGTTGAAACCCTAGTTTGGCCAACACGGTTACTGACGTGGCGCATCGAGATTGCATTGATCCACTGTCTCGACCACCCAAACACACCTTAAATGTGCTCTAAAAATCCAAAACTTTCTCAGAACAACCCCTTTACACTCCTGAACATGAATCAACCTTAAAAAACCATGTCTCGAGATCAAAATGACCGATCTAGAAATCATTAAAGTTTAAGAGCTTAAGATAAGGCTAAGGCATTTAAACACTTAGAAAATTTTAGAAAAATGGCTCCTTAAACATGCCACCGAACTAGGTATTTATTCAAGAATGCTACGTGACATTACAATACTATAGAATGGAGTTAATATTTTTGAAATTGGGGATGGGGGGTACACATTTGTCGTTCACTTGGACAAGAAGTATTGTGACTTTAGGTTATAGATGTTAAGAGGTATTCTTTGTCCTTATGCTATTTGTGCTTATTATTACTTGAATAAAGATCCTGATTAGCATGTTGAGTACTGTTATAGGAAAAAAAACCTTTCTTAAGTTTTGTAACTATTTCATTCAATCAATTCCAAATATGAGAATGTGGCCTGAAACTACAAACCCATCAAGTGAGCCTCCAAAACTAAGAAAGATGTCAGGCAGACCTAGCAAGAACAGAAGGAAAAGCAAGGATAAGAAAAAAAATAAGGCAAACTTTCAACAAAAGGTACCAACATGACCTGTTCAAGATGCAATCAAGTACGCCATACAACACTGTGTGTGTAAAAAGAGTAAGCCTTAAATCAATTTCATAATATTTAGCATTGTTGTAAAATTATCATATTTATGAAATTTTCATATTTCTTTGTCTTCTAGAATGGAACGAGAGCAGTAATAGTACTTAACCTAACACTCAACCTACACCCTTATGGAGTCCACCAAAACCATCATAATTAAGTTCTATTTGTGGTGACACCAGTGCAATGCCAAGAGATACCTACATTGATAGTCAGGCAGCAAGAGTAGGTGATATATGTTCTGCTTTTATATTATTAGTATTTTTATTATTATTATCATTATTAATGAAAACTACTGAAAATATTATGTTGTATATGGGTATCATTCACAGTCAAGTTCTACCTTTAATACATGTGCAACTACACAATCCCGCCAATCAAGATCTATTTATGTTGACACAGCAGCTATTCCAAGAGCACCTCAAAGAAATGTATCAAGTGGGGCTGGTAGAGGTTAAGGTGGTGTTGGTAGAGTTAAAGGTGGGGCTGGTAGAACTAAATGTAGTTCTAGTAGAAGTCAGTATGGTGCTTATAGGGGAGGTAAAAGAGAAACTGGTTGAGGTCAAGTAGGGACTGGTAGAGGATTGGGGAGAAAAATAGCTAATGAAAGAGGAGCCCCATTTAAAAGTGTAAGAAGTGATTCTTTTAGTCAAGTTTCACCTTTGCTAACCAACAAGAGGCCATATAGTGCTACCTCATTTACTACTACTTCTGGATACAAAAGGCCAACAACTGATTTTGGTGTTTACTCTGATCCAACACCTGAAACTTAAGTGTACAATGTATTTCTCTCTATCTCATTCTTTATCAATAACTACGTTTTTATTCAACTTTTCAATATTCATTGTTTTATGATTTTGCAGCCTGGTACATCAACTGGGAGAGTTCTTTATAGAGGTACAAATTTAAAGAGTGCCTCACCAACCAATATAGATATTGATTTTAAACCTCGTGGCCTAAAGTGAAATAGAAAAGATTCAGTCACCAGCACATAATTGCAAGAATAAGTAAAACAAAGTGGATGCAGCCAAGTCTGCTTCATCAGTTGGATCTTCCAAGAAGTAGTGCATTTTAGAAACGATTTGTATGCATGATACTGTAATGAGGGTTATACTTTCATTTTGAACAAATTGTGTTTTTGGAACAACTTTTACTTAGGCAGCAGTTAATGATTTTGTGGTATGCTGTAGTAATATTATTATGCTTAATGTTGAGCTTTATGTTGAACACCTTATTTGGTGATGTGATGCACTTTTTGGCTTAGATTTGAGTAATTTTAATGTGATGTGCTTCTAAAGTGTTTTAGTAGTTACTTGTGTTTTAGTTTATTATTATAGGTATACTTTTAATAGTTACAGATAAGCAGGCTTACAAATATGTGGTTATGCTTAGTTGGATGGCAATAATTTGCTGCACAACTGGACACAACAATGTGATTAAAACATGTCAATTTATTCACATTAAATATGTCAAAATGATACAAAATAGACTGCCCAAACAACTCCATTACATACTACTCAATATCATAAACTACTAGCTTATATCCAATGTCATAAACTGATATAAACTAGTCAATATCATACAAAATAATTGTCATAAACTACTCAATATCCAATTATCTAATACCAAAGCTTAACTAAATAACCGCTTTACAGTAAGAACAAAGAGAAGAAGCAGAACAAGTCTATTAAAATTGAGCTTTGCACATTCCCTTACAAGTTTAACTTTTTGAGTTTTTTCTTCAATGCAATCAACCTCTCTTCACTATATTTCAATTTCTCACACAAATTATCCTTCTCTTGTTCAACCTCTTTGACCTTTTCCTTCTGTCGAACATACAAATTTTCACCATCTTTACACCAATTCATTAAGCTTGATTCAAAAATTAAAGGTTTTGGATCAATCCATCTAAAGTATCCACATTCATCATTTTCCTAAAATGCAAAAATAGTAACATTACCAAAATTTCACCAAAAAAACAAAATTTAAATCTTTGAAACTGTTACAAACCTTTGAAACTTTACATACAAAAAATCTACGACTTGGATTTGATGGAGTCCTTGAAGTCCTCAAATGACAAAGCTCGGAACAGTAACACAAATTGAATAACTCAAGATTAATAGAATTTTGCGACATTCTTGAATAAAATGAGAAAAAAATTGATTCAATAGAAATTATGACACAAATGTGAGAGTGAGATGAGAAAAATTAGAGAAAATATGAAAGAAGGGGCTATGAGAGATTAGAGAAAGGATAGAGAAAGAAATAAATGTGAAAGAATGAGAGAAATTAGTTTTTTTTTTAATTTTGGGGTAAAGAAGAGAAAAGTTAATATTTGAAACATTAACTTTTTTGCCACATCGGATCATTTTCGGCGTTCACGCTCCCCACCTGAGTAAAAAACATGCGACATTTCATGTGGGCGAAAAAGGCCTAGGTTGATCAAATTTTGGGTGGTTAGGGGTCTGATAGGTACAGGCTTGAGTTGAGGGGTTTAAGTGAAATTTCTGGATATGTTTAGGGGGATATCGATGACTTAAGCCATATCCTAATTAAGGCAGATTGGTATATATTGATATTTCATGATCCATATATATTACATCATCATCACATGTATTATGTACCTATAATATGTTCTAATGTATGAGTATGTTGTGGTGTGTTAATTTCCTTTCCATTCCTTTAAATTGTTCAAGGGTATTACATGTCATGCATTTTGATTGATCTCAACTTTAATAAACGTAAACATCGTGTATAGTCAAATATGACCAATGATAATTAAACAAAGGGCGAAGTGTGAATATATACACACAATTAATTTTTAAAAAAAAATTACGCTATATAGGAACCATGATTACATGTATTATAGGTCATTTAATCTGATAGCGCAAAACATTTTGTACTAGAGCGCCATTGCTATTGAACTGTAATATTCTCTAATTCTTTAGATGTTAATAATTTAGTTTTTAAGTTGTCATGTTTAGTGAGATACGTATGATAGAAATGTCACTTGACTTGAGCTCGGCTAAATTGTAGTAAAGTTTGATTTAGCTCAGCTTGGCTTAGTATTTTATGAAAGAAGTTTGACTAGGTTCGACTCAGATTTTGCTCAATTATAGAGTCGGTTCATGTCAAACTCGGCTCGGCTCCACCAAACCATCAAGTCTATGAATGGGACCTTAAAGTATCATTAGCAATATAGAAAAAAGAGAGCATTGGCGCTAGGGATAGATCAGAATTTTAGAACCACTCAGTTCAAGCCCAATATTTTTCTTGTCAAAGCCCAAATAGATAAATGGGACTAGGTCCATGGGTTAGTTTTTCTTTTCCATGCCCAAATGGATAAATGGGCATCGATCCATGGATTAATTTTGGATTAAAAATTGTGTAAAGCACATAAATCCCATGTAACATGTAAGTAATTACATAAAATCCCTTTAGGTTTTCTCACTCCCTATTTTACCAAATATACTCATACATTTGTAGCTTTATTATACATTGTTGTGATGTATGATAAAATTATTTTGCCTACAATTAAGGAAGGAGAAATCAGAAAATATCTTCCTATTCCTTAAATTACGACATTAAATACCTAATTAAGTAGTGTATGAGTTAATATAGGAACTAAAATTTTAATTTAAAAAAAAAACTCTTAAACATTACTATTAATATTCATCACTGTTCGAATACGTTTCTGAGGGGAAAAAAAGTCGGCTTCTTTCTTTCATCACTGTTGAAACACGTTTTTGAGAAAAAAATAGTCGGATTCTTTCGTGATTTCTGAAAAAAAAAACATGAAAAAAAACATTCTCATATTGTTGCATCATTCCGGTATGTAGGAATCGAAAATCAGTTATAAATCATACAAAAGTGATGTCATTATTGTTTCTGAAAGTATAACTTTCTGAAATTGGTTACGACGATAGCAATGGAATTGAATGTTGACGATATTAAAAAAAATTAAAATTAGATACATCGTTGATGGTAATTTTCTTAAACTTTACAGCAAATTCATTTTGGGTTGTTGATTTACTATCTAGGAAAAAATTTATTCTTCTACATCGTTCTTCAATTATACGAGAATCAATATGAACATCCCCATATTGTTGTGGTATTCTAGATTCTGGGAGTTGAAAATAAGTTATAAATCCTATAAAAGTGACGCAATTATTGTTTCGGAAAGTATAACTTTCTTGAAATTAATTGCTACGATAGCAATGGAATTGGATCTCGACGAATTACGTAAGAAAATTGAAGTGAAATATGTCGTTGAAGGTAATTCTTCTCCAATTTTCATTACGAATGACAATGGAGTGAGATTTTTCATCGAAATGAAGAAGCAATTTTCTGGATTGGTTAATTTTTCGCTGTGTAATTCGTTTTCAACAAATCGAATGAGAAAATTGAGTTTGATAGAGAAACGGGGATTGTAGTATGTATGGTAATATTTGTATCAAATATGTTGAACAATTTCATGTTTTAATTTTGTATTCTGATAAATGTAATCATAATTTTCCGAATGTATAACATATGATTATACAATCGATTGAATGTATAACATGTTATTATACATTCGATTGAATGTATAACATGGCATTATACATTTGAGTCAATGTATAATGAAACTGTGACTGGTCCAAATTTTGCATTTTTTTTCAAAAATTATGATTTTTAGAAATTTTGCATAATACAATAACATGGTGTAAAAAATTGATGCAACTATGTACTTCATTGTCATAACAAAGACTGCAAGTGGGTGTTTAAGGCGTCTAGTATGAATCATTCGAAAATGTTTGTGATAAAAAGATTTGATTCGGAATATACTTGCAGTCTTAGCGATAGAGTGCTGAATAACTTCGTTGCGATAGTGAAAACAAACAAAACCATCATGAAAACAAGCAAACAACAGCAGATGTTCAAGCCTTGCTTGCAAAATCATAGTCAACCCTGTTGGCCCCTTGACAGTGTCTAGTTTCTGGGCATTTCAAATCCTGCTAGATTACACACTCAAATAGCATACACCAAGAATCATTTGAATATCATGCCAACATTGAAGTCAGGATGTGGGAACTCATCACTTCCAAATGAGGAGGAGGAGAAGTGCCTATTTCCTACTGAAAGTTCATTACTCAAGAAGCAGATGCCTCCACAACACAAATATGCCACTAGCTAAAAAACAACTTAAAGCAACAACACTTGGAAGTAACACCAAGGAACAACATAAATCTCCAGTAGCAATCAACTAAAAACACAACAGCCCAATAAACTAAGTAAATATATAAGCATAGCACAAATAGATTTTAACAAATCTTCTCATTGAAAAACCACCACTTAAAAGTTGTGATTGTTTTGCGAAAATTTTGACTTTTGAAAGAGAGTCGCCACTTAATTTTGAAAAGGAATTAAGAAATCTTTAGAGAGATTCTTAAAATGATTTAAAATAGGAAAATCATTTTAAGTTAGAGATTCTGAATAAGCGGTTTCTATTAACGTTTTAGGAAGGTGTTAGGCACCTAAAACGTCCACTAACTTGCAGTTATCCGGACTATTTAAAAATCATCTTTTGATTAACTTCAAAAAGATTAATTTTGTTGAAAAGTGATTGGTTTTTTGGAAAGAAAGCGATTTTGGAAATATTTTGGTGTTTATACAAAACTAGTTTTTTAGCGACTTGACTAAGGATTTTACTAGGTTCGCAAAATACACGTAAAACAAGTAAGCAAAAAGAAAAAGGGGAAAGGGGAGAAGTAGTGATTTAGGCTTTCAAGCCCAAACCGTCGATCCTATTCTAACCTAGTTGGGTTTTCGACCCATTTTCACCTTTCCTAATTCTATATTTTCGAGCCTTTAGCTCGGGTTTTCACTTCACCTGTATTAAATACAACTTTGGCTTCGAAGTCCAAAATACATGGAAAAATAATGAATAGATAATAACAAAGACGACAATGAATGAATAAATGAAAGTAAAATTCTCGCATCTCTTTGCCGCTTCAAAGACGGGACTTAAACCCGTTCTTCTTTTAGACTCTTTATATCCGTACGTCATGCCATTCATTTTAGTCATTCTATGGGGTTCAACTCATAGGAGAGGCCTCCTTGGCTCGTTCATGAAATGTAAAGAGAGAAGGAGTCCGTTTAGACTCCTAGACTCCGAAGCGGGTGCATGCAAAGGAAAGAGAAAAAGAACAAGGAAGAAGTTAATAAGTATTCCGAATTAGGGATTAACATGCTAAAGAAATTAATGACACAATGAAAAACTCAAGAAATACAACAAGAAGTGATATGTCTAATAATACCATGAACAAGATACTCCAAATAACACACTAAAAGACATAACCTTGTAGATTTGGATTAACCTTATAACATAAATTTGCTTTTTTAAGTACCACCTAAATACCAAAAACTAAAAAAGAAAGAAAGTATGGCCCCCATTACTATGCATTAGGCAGTGATTATAACCCCAAATGCATATCTCACCTATTGCGGGAACATAATGAGAACAACAGGAAAGAACTTTCAGCAGTAGCTAAAGAATAACTATAACATGTTCTCCTAGAAAACTACACCCAAGATATGAATTCAAATAATATTGTGAAGAAGTAATTTATCAAGGCCATTTCCCTTATAGAAATTAAAGTAAAAGAAATTTCATTTGCGCCAATATACGTCACTATTTATGATTCAAAATGAATGTCATCATTTACATAATGATAGGTTGCACATTATAAACTTAGCAGGATGAACATGTTATCTATCAGATATCTTAAAAGAAATTGGGGAAAGATCCACAAAAATGATTAACACAAGTAGATTTAATCTCAATTCTAACCCCTTTGAGTCTTTTTAAGACTAAAAATGTGAATTGGTGAGAGCTTCCAAAAATTATAGTACCGATGTTTTAACCGATTCATGAAAGGATTCAAATCGTGCAAAGATGGATCAAAACATTTTAATCTTGATTCCAACCCCTTTTGGGTCTTTTTCGAAGCCAAAAGGATGAACCAGTAAAAACTGTCAAGAACAAGAACACTAATATTTGAACCAATCCACAAAAAAAGTTTAACTCATGAGAAAATAAATTAAAAAAATGATTCTTAGTCTTGATTCCAACCCCTTTCAAGTCTCTTTCGAAGAAAAAAGGATGAATCAGTGGAAATTCCTGAGAATAAGAATAACACCACTTGGACCATTTCACAAAAGGGAACAAAGATTTAAATTGACCAACCTCGAGCAAAGATGGATCAAAACAAACAAGATTTTTGCACTGTAAAATAAAAAGTTCTAAATACAACAACATCCCCCACTCTTACACTCTTAAAGAAATATAAATCCATACCCTTAAATGAACAAAAGAGGATCAAACGGTTGATCAACGCAGTACTATAATGTTATTAGAACATCATCAATTCTATGGCCTTTTAAGGCCTCTACAGAAAGCAACAACATACAATGCAATAATCGAAACCAAAACTCTACTGCTACGACCATTAAAACACGACAACAAAGAAAGAATCAAGAACTAGTCGGTTTTTGGGGAGCAAAATGGGACGACGAGTTGATGATAGGATTCCGACCACCAAAAAATATTGTCGTCAACTCGGAGTCTCTTTCCTAGCCGACGAATTCTCTAAAAATCAAAAGAATTTCTACTGAAAGATTGAACTTCTTAGGACTTTTCTTTCTTTTTCTTTCTTCCTCCTCTCTCTCTTTCTTGTCTTTCCTCTCAAATTTCCCAACCTAAATATTTCAACGCCCGAATTTCCAATCTAAAAGGGATGAAGAGAGAAAAATTCCCCCCTGAAATAGTGACCCAAGGGGTCCTTATATAGAAGATGAATTAAGGGTAAATCAGGGATTTTTGAAATAGGATATTTTGAGATTTGAAATTCAAATCCTCCTATGGCCTAGGGTTTCATCAGCAAGGGTACCCATTTGGATTATCTTCAATAGATTTTGGAAGAAAGCCAATAGAAAATGTGGTAAATAGAACCATCTCGCTCAAACTAATAAAAATCATCCCAATATGTACCAACCTTGTACCGTTATCTCGATATTCATGGATTTGAACGTTGGACGAGCCAGCTAAGCAATCTTCTAGAAGCCTCTCGTCCTTTCTTCGCATAAAATCCATGTGGGATGCGCGTGATGCACGTGAGCATTGGATTGAGGTTGGGTAAAAGCTAGTTGGGCTTAAAATTGGGTTGAAGATGTTGTTCGTATGGTGACAGGTTTGGATCGAGTCTTTGTGTGGCTGAGATCGTTGTTGTTGGGTGAAAACATTGATGTTGAAATCTATCAATATGGAAATTGTTGGTGTTATCGATGTTTTTGATTGTTGAATTGTTGATGATATTGTGCGTATGGTTGGTGTAGATTGAAAGCTATTGTTTTCTACTATTGAAGAAGAAAGAGGGAAATGGACCGGGTTAGAAACTGGGTTGATGTTGGAGTAGGCCTGGGTAGTTATTAATTTGTTGTTGGGCTAGTGAATGGGTAAAAGGGAGTGGGACAGATGGGAATTGTTAAGAATTTAGGGGTTATTTAAAATATAACCCCCAATTAAGAATTTAGGATTTGGCCAAAATTAATTAGTATTTTGATCCAATTAAAAATTAGATTGGTTCATTGCATTGCAAATATGACCAATTAATTTCAATTAGGATCAAATTTAATAATTTGACTAAATTGAATCAAAATTCGATACGAATTAATACCTTGTTTAATCCCGGACTTTTTTATTTAATAAAAATCAAATACATATTTTTCCAAATAAATTACTTTCAAGAACAAATTATATTTCAATCAAGATTGGCCCTTTTTAAGTAATTCTCAAGCTCAATTCAAATAAAAAGTCCAATTTTGATAAGAATATTCATTTAAGTAAAAAATTTATGTGATCTCACATATCTGAAAACGAAATCAACCCAAATAAATATTTTAGAGCGTATTTATCCAGATAAAATAAATATTTTTCTTTATATTAAAAATTGAAGAAATCCCAGGATTAAATTTAGTTGCAGAGGGCAAAAATTAGGTGTCAAAAACTGCCCCCTCCCTTTGGGTAGGGTGGATGCAAGTAACTTTGGGCAAATGGAGGTTGACGTTCCTAATTTTTGTCCGACCACCAATTCGAATTCGAAAGAGGTTAATCTTCGCACGAGTTTCATGGAGTCATGGCCGGACCTCGGTATCAGGTTTCCTACATATCTCAGGCTTCATGAGAATTCAAGCCATTTGTAGTTCATAAATCTTGATTTCAAGCATGATTTTCAAGAAAATTCACCAACTATCATGGTTTTAGAGTTTTTGGTTAAACCGAGAAGTTGGGGAATAAAGGGATTAGGGGAGAGGTTGGAATTCAGTTAAGTTTTCTACATAGATCCCAGCCTACATATCCCCAAGATTTTGGGGAATCAGACTTCTTGTAGTTCGACTCGATCGGTAGAAAAGATAGTCTTTTATTTTAGACGATCTTTGGCTCAGGATGAGTGACAAGTTAATCGAGTTTTGGAAAAGAGGTTTGTAACCTCTTAACCATGAACGTGGAGCTCTTCACATCTATAGGAAAGAATTTACTTGGGCGTAATTTCCAAAACTCTAGGAGTCCTATTACTCGAATTTGGAAGAAAGAGAAGGTTACCCTCGGCATGAGTTAAGAAATATCCCCGAGTTGAAGTTGAGACTTAGAACATTCCAAAATAACCACATGCCTTCTAACAGGGCTGTGCTTGGATAGTGGTGGCGATCATCCTTTAGCTCGCGTCCAAAGAGTTTGACGTCCCTCTCTAGACTATGTCCCGTTTTGCTGCTAAGAAAGAGTTCCACGTTATGCTGCGTCCTTTGAAGTCGTCCGCTCCTATGGGTTTGATTTGAGATTTTCATCCTCTCGGATGCTTTTGACAATATCTCAAACAAAATTATCAGTGCTAACATAATTCACAAAAGAGGTAGGTAGTCTTTTACAATATCTCCACGTGAGTTGTCGCCTGAAAAGCGGAGTCATCTCTTCATGTATCTATTTGGAATAAAATAAATGGCAACAACAAACACAACAACCCTTTTGGTAGTTGTATAATTATGGCATTTGTTGATTGAATATGTCTTCAAAATGGGGTGGCCCTTTTGGACACCGGCGATACTTTATGCAAAACAGTCCCTACAACCATTTAATCTTGTGCTGGTGTGGAAACCCTTTTGGTTACCTATATCACTTGTTGTATGTGGAATGATAACCTCTCCGGTTATAGCAAATGATTGATTTATAAATTTTTTAAAATTGTCAATCTTTGGATGATCTTGTACAGTATTTGATGTTAGATACGAGGCGACTTACGTATATCCTTTCAATTGCTAGTTTTTAGGTAATCCTACACATTATCCAACCTTGGATAAGAGACGGCTTATAGGTATCCCTCCAATCGCTAGCTTTCAGGTGTCCCTGTACATCATCCGACCTTGGATACAATACGACTTATGGATATCTCTCAAAGTGTTAGTCCTTGGGTAATCCTGCACATAATCGATCTTGGATATGATGCGGCTTATATAGAACCCTTGGACATATCAATTTGATAATCTCGCATATTCTCCGGTAAGGATTTATTTGCGACTTATGGATAACCTTCAAACTATCGAATTTTGGGCGATCTTTCACACTATCCGGTTAGGATGTTGTTGTCTCTTACGGATGACCTACATGCTATCAATTCATAGGTGATCTTTCACACTATCCTATTTCAAATAATATGACTTATAGATGACCCTTAAATTATTAATTTCTAAGAAATCTCATATATCATCCGTCTTTAGACACTGACTTGAAGGTGTCCCTTCAAATCATGTGCTCTTGTTGCATTTAGATGTTGATTCATTAAAAGATGAGATATCCTCAATGCCAGTGTTTATGTATCGAATCTCACTAGATATTAAATACTGATGATATCCTCAATGCCAACATTTCTGTCTAGCGCATCAACAAATATTGAATAATGATGCCAACGTTTCAGTCTAGTGTGTCAACAGATATTGAATAATGATAATATCCTCGACGCCAGTGTTTCTGTCTAGCGCGTCAACAAATATTGAATGATAATGATATCCTCGATGCCAGCATTTCTGTCTAGCGTGTCAACAGATATTAAATGCTGATGATATCCTCGACGCTAGCGCTTATGTCTCGTGTGTCAATAGATATTAAATGATGATGATATCCTCGACGCCAGCGTTTTTTTCTAGTGCGTCAACAGATATTGAATAGCATTCTTGGGCGGTGGTATGAGATATCCCTCTCGGCCATGATATGGATTGGCCTTCTTAGCAATGATATATAATAGCCCTCTTGGCAATGATATGCACGGCCCTCTTAGCAATGATATGAAATGGCCCTATCAGCAATGATATGCAATGGCCCTCTCGGCAATGATATGCAATGGCCCTCTTGGCAATGATATGCAATGGCCCTCTCGACGATGATATGAATGGCCCTCTTGGCAATGCTATGCAATCAGCTTCACCTGAATTCATTTGTCTATGTCTTACTTTCTATATGTACCTGTACTCAAGATAGACAATTAGTAGACATAATGTCGCTCTCGCTGGAGACTAGGATCAAGCTTTATGATAGTTTAACAACAAACACTGAGCATCATAATTTAAATGGCTTATTCTGTTATCAATCTTTTCTTTTCGAAGAAATGATTAGATAACAAATCCTCCGACTTCAAGTAAATGGGGAAAAAACCGTTGTTTGGGGATTACTCAAATACCATTGCGCTTAAGGCGAATTTTGAGGATGACTTTCTACTCTTCCTCATATTGAATGATCCTTTGATTGTTGTATTTATTGTGTCAACTCACTTGAATGTACCTGTGCTCACGGTAAATATTTAGTAGACACAAAGTCGCTTTTGCTAGCGACTATGTTTTTTAGAAAGATTCTAAGTACAATATTCATAAAGAAAGAAAGAAAAACGTCTTAGTTTGTCTTCCATGATATCAATAAATGAGATGGACAATTCAAATGGTCTTAGATAAATGGGTATTAAAACCATTTTGGGCCACCCCAAAATACTGTTCTGAAGCATTATATGCTCTGGCATGACTCCCAATTTGCTTGGGGGTTTTAGAAAGATACTCTCATTTTTGTGTATTGATCCCTGCATCCACAGAAAAATGATCAGTTTGAGTGAAACTACTCCGTGTTGACCTTCTTCGATTCTCCATTTGCTCCACGCCATCTTTTGGGTACTCCGCCATGTTGGTACCTCTACCCGGCTCCCTGCTCCCAATTGATGTCTAGGCAATCACTAAGTAAAAGATTTATATAGATTTTTGAAAGTAGTCTTAATTTTTTGAAAATAGTTTCGAAAATTCCTGCAAGACTTTAGAAAATCTCTACCAGTCATGCCATGTGCTAGATCAACAACCAACTTTCTCTTGATTCTGACAATGACCGACGTTTGATGGAGGATCGCTAGGGATTCAGTATTGTCAAGGCTCTCGACCAGAAGTTTTATCAAAGACGGAGATTCAATCTTCCCATACTTTATCACAGGTGGTGATTCTCAAATATCAACTTCGACCTCTAATGCTGGGGAATTTGAAATATATTTCAATATTTGGTGGAAATTTTAAGGCCTTCCTCAAAATTTCTGCCCCAGTTTAAAGTAGCCTGAGATGATATCATCTTGAGTGGATCTAAAGTCTTTGCTGATCTTCATTCTCTTTGTTGGATATTGATCTTCTCTTGTGAATTTTATAGATTCCTTCTCGAAATTCTACCCCTGTTTCCATTTCCTGGGGTTATATGACCGAGCCGTTGGGGTGCCTACGTATCCCATTGAAGCAAGAATCAGGTCAAACGTAGTTCAAGACTATGCTAGGGATATACAAAAAAATCTAATGGGTTGACCAAAGCCGACATGGGCCGCCTACGTATCTCATTCTTGAGAATTCAGGTCATCACGTAGTTCATACATAAAAGGAAAGGATAAATTTTCCTAAGGGATTGACCGAAGACGACATAGGCCACCTACGTATCTCATTCTTGAGCATTCAGGTCAAACGTAGTTCGTACATAAAGGGAAAGGGTTCTAGGAAATTACATATCATGAAATTGATACTATTATAAAGGTGATTACAAATAAACAAAGAAACAAAAACTATAACATCTTTCAAGTACAATTGATTGGTTTGGTTCACTCTTGACTATCCATCTCAGGTAGGATTAGGGCTCCTCTAGGTTGGGCTTCTTTTGATTTTCACATTCCTCTATATCTACTACTAACCGCTCCTCATCATCTTTTCTGTTCATCATTATTTCCTTCACCTTGTTCGTCTAATCCTTGACATGTCATGACATTAGCAGGTTTTTAAATTATTGCTACCATGCTAGATAATCATATTTAAAATATAACTTCTTAAATAAAGAGAGGCTTTTTGGAAAATAAATAAAAACTATGGCTTATGACCCACACAAATGTGGGCCCATGCCTTTTTGAAAGTTGTAAAACACAAGATAAAATTTTGAGACATAAAAGGGTAGATCACGGGGCCTCCTCCGGATCATCACCAATTTTAAAATATTAGTAATTTCCCTTTCATCTACCGCGATGGGTGATGATAGGCGAATTTACACGCCTATAGTGCTATATTTTACCCATATTTTAGCAATGTTTTGAGAACAAATTATATATTTCATGCACTTTTAGTCCTTTTTCCTGTAAGTGAGCTAACGAACATGATTAGCAAGTTTTCAGGTATAAATGATGCAGAATTCAGCATTTTATGGATTACTTGACGCCAAAGAAAGCTTCACGAAAGGAGGAAAACAAAGCTTGGGCGCCAAGGACCAAAAGTGGCGCATGGAAAATCTGTCCCGGGCAAAAACAGCATTTCTGAAGACTTTGGGGACTAGCAGTAACTTAGTAGGATTAGGATAATGATACATTAACCTAGTAGGATTGGGTTAAGTAATTTATTAGCTTAGTAGGAATAGGATATGGGTGTTATAAATACCCTATCTTGCTAGAGATTTTAAGACAACTTTCTATTCTACAATCAATTCTTCTTCCATCAATTACAATACATTCTACTTCTAATTCTTCTTCTATTCATCTATTCAATTCTTAATTTCCGCAACAAGAGAAATGTTACTTTGCTAGGAATTCACGCCTAACTCCTACCACACTATTACTATACGAAATCTTTATTGTGGTATAATAACAATGTCTATTGTGATTTCCCTCGCACTCATGGGTAACTAAACTTCTCTGTTGGGGTTATGGAAGCCATATGAGATACTATCTATTGCTATGAGTTTGTGAATTCGTGACACGTGTGTTGCTCATATCATTATTCTCTTCATCTTAATGCAAATTCTTGTGGTTGCAAACGCATAGAATACGCCAGTATAGCATTAACTTGTTCAAAAGAAAAGTTATATGTCTGGAAAAGAGATAATGTCAAGGTAATAGGGTCCCATCCCCTATTAAAAAGTTAGTGTCATAACTGGATTAACCTCTTGGAGAATTTGTACCGTTAGATACGCTTTAAGCTCGAAAGAGTTAAAGTGAAATAGTCCTTGTTGAGGTCGAAAGACGCTTGGATTTACCATCGAATACAATTCTCTATAAGCACATACATGTCTGAATTCCGTACAACTCATAGCCAATAGAGACGTACAACTCATAAGGTGGACATAACCCCAACTTCTCAATTCTCATTGTTTTACAAACTACTAAACATTCTTTCTTTCTACTTTGCTATTTTCAGTTTTTACATTAATACTTTTGTTACACATTACAATCCCCCCTTTCTTACGAGACTTGCACCAAAAGTCTAGTAATCCTTGCTTACTTGTTGACCAAGCTATTCTCTGAGGGATCGATACCCAACCCAGTTGGGTTATATATTTGACATCGACCGCTTTACACTCCTACGAGAGCTGTAGATTGAGTGTTATCAACGGGCGACGAATTAGGAGTAAAGTGGAAGTCCAATTTCGTAAAGCCTCTCCTGGTACAACCTTCTTCGTAAAGCCTCTCCTGGTACAACCTTCTTTACCCCACTGGGCATTGAAAAATCTTCTGGTACAGCATTGCATCTCTCGAACAGGTTTCCTATCCCATCCCCAAGACCATCATCATTTGACATCTCATGGGAAATGATTGGTGTAGGAGTGGCGATGGTTTAGACAAACTCTCCTTTGAATTATCTTCAATCTCATCTTCTTTTCTTGGCTGGTACTCTATTCCATGCTTAAATGCTTTTTCTGGGACCATAACAGGATCAATAATTCCTTTCAAATCCTTACTTAAGGCGGCCACAACTTTCTCTATCTTCTCAATTTCTTTTGTTCTTTTGAGTCCTTTTGAATTTACCATATGATGACCTTTCTAGACGCCCATTCACCCTCTATTTCAATCATGTTAACTGTAGGTCCCCCATGGTTAGGCAATGAACTACTGTTAATATTTGGTGTCGACGTCTGAAGTGTGATGACCTTCTGATCAATCAAATCTTGGATCTTATGTTTCAAGTTAATACAATCCTCGGTATTGTGACCCGCTGCTTCTGAATTATAGGCACAATTTTGATCGGGATAATAAAACTGAGAGTTGGGATTGACAGGCTTTCGCTGGATCGGTTGCAAATAACTAGCTTTCATCAATCTTCTGAAGAGCTGGGTACAACTTTCAGTTAGCAGCGTGAAGTTTCGGGGAGGTTTCTTTTCAAAGTTCGGACGTGGAGGGTTATAATGGTTCTGATTTACAGGAGGAGGTACTTGATGATAATTTGGAAATGTTTGGACAATTATTTGGTTATTTGGAAAAGTATATTGAGTATGAGGCTGATAATTTGGCTGTGGAACTTGGCACTGGGTAAAATATTTGCAATTGGAGATTGACATTGGGGTTGAGCGTAGAATACAGACTAAAAACTTGATGACGATGATGAGGAAAGAATATTCCTAGGCTTGAATTTCCTCTTTAACTTATCAACAGAATTAGTAGAGACTGCATTCGCATCCTCTCTTTTCTTGTTTAGGAATGCAGAAGATTCAGATGATGTTGGTGTTTTGGCAATTTTTTCTGTTCGGATGCCTTCATCTAACGATAACCCAATCTTTACTAAATCTACGAAAGTTGCTCGGTCCACGGATACCATCCTGGTATAAAATTCTCCTTCATGTGCGTGAGAGAAAATTGATACCATTTCTTCCTTAGACATGGAAGGCTGTACTTTAGCAGCCTCTTTTCTCCAACGAAAGTCATAGTCTCGAAAACACTTATTATTTTTCTATTTGATTCTATCTAGTGAGTATCAGTCGGGGACTATCTCAATGTTAAATGCAAACCTGTCATGGAAACCCTTGGCCAATGCTTTCCAACCAGTCCATCTTTTCAGTTCCTGAGACATAAATCACTCTAAGGCTTCGCCACTTAAACTTCGACTGAATAGATGCATCAATAATGTCTCATTTTTCCCTACCCCCACCATTTGGTCACAATACCTTCTCAGATGGGCCATTGAATTTTCGGTGCCATCAAACACTTCAAATTTAGGGACCTTATACCCTTCTGGTAGATCTATTCCTGGGTGAACACATAAATCATCATACCCTAATCCATTGTGGTCCCTCACTCCATGAGATTCTTTGATCCTCATGATCTCTTCATTCATAGCTAGCAATTTCATTTCATGCTCGGTCCTCCACTCTTTCTCTTTCTCCTCATAATGGTCCATCTCGGGATTAGGAAGGGGATTATACATATCAGGGGATATAATAGCATGGAGAGGATTTGGAAGAGAGTCTTGATTTTGTGGATGAAACTAAGCGGGTTGGTAAATGGGGCAGACGTTATGAAAATTAGAAAGTTTTGTGGAATTTGAGAGTGGTTTGGTAGAATCGGAGAAGAATTCTTTGGATTTGGAAACAAATTTGGTGGATTCGGGAATAGATTTGATGGATTTTGTGGGTTTGGGAGTGAATCTTGTGGATTTGGCAATGAATTTTCTTGATTTGAAAATGTGTTCTGGGAATTTGGGAATGGATTTGGAGATGGGTTTTGTGGGGTTAGAGATGGATTTTATGGATGGTAGGCATCTGGGTTATTTTTGTGATTGGTGTTTTGGACAAATGGAGGAGTGGAGATGGACGATATATTATTTGGCTGATTCCCGAGAATAAGTGTACTGAGGGAAGGAATTTGGAGTGGAGTCCCGTGTCCTCCTAGAGAGGGGCCATTGACAGTGATGGCCAGGTTAGCCAAATCTCGATTGCGATTTATTTTCTCCTAAAGCATTTCTAATTTTCTTGCGAGTTCTGCAATCATCTCACTCTGTTCGGCCATTACATTGTCCCTGATGGTCAATGTGTTTTCTTCATCATTTCCAGTCATTACTGAATGATGGTCAGAGGATGCGATTTTATGCACTTTTGACCGGGTGAAGTAGGGATGTTCTGCCAGCTTATATCAACACAGAGTAGTTTCTATTATCTGTAAAGTAAAACAACTCAAACGCAGGTGTGTTAGTTTCTGTATGTGATAAGTAATGCAAAATATTTGACAAGAAATAACCATGTAGAGTTGTTTGAGTCATAGCTAAATTCATCCATAGGAGCATAGCGGATAAACTTTCCTTTGATCCAAACAAACACACATAAGCACCTAAGACAATTATATTACACAAAACATTATAATAATGCCTATCCTAACAGGGGTGACCCTTTTTCGGCCAAGGGTTCAGGCCTAACGATTTTGAAGAAAATATATGCTTCCTTAAAGTCAATCCATTATCCTCCAACTTATATAGACACAAAAAGGGTATAAATGCCTACAAACGATAACAAAAGAGGGATTCAATCTTCAGGGAAAAAGGGAAATAACATGAAAGAAGATAAGCTCCCACGCAGGGGATAGAAAATACTAATTCCTGAGTGTTTCTTCTATCATCCTTCGCCTTCTTAGATTCATCCATTTCTTATATTGGTGATATCCATTGGCGTTCAAATTGTGCCTTAGATACAACCTCCCAAATCGAACAATTTCTTGATTAACTTGCTTCAATTCTTCTCACTAAAGTAAGCAAATCAAGCTTTTCCCCGACCCCCAAAAGATAATGGATTGAATTAGACAGGTATACATTTTCTTCAACACATAAATATGGTTCGTCTATAATTGACTTGGGGTTAATAGACGCAGGGCAGGTTTTCTAATGGGCCCATTACCCCGCTCGGGTATTGGGTCATCCTAGGCTTATGCCTAAAATAGGGTTTTAGTTTCGTTCTATCCTAGGTGTCTAGAGTGGGTTTGAACACTGGTTCTCAAGTGGACAACTTGAGTTTGAAAATACGAACAGCCATCAGATGACTCACGTGCTAAAAAACCGTTCGTATTTCCAACACATTATTGGAATTGAACAATAAGGACTGGGACATCCACGAAACCCCAAAATAGTTTAAATAATGCAGGAATATGCCATGAGATGCGATAGTAAAATTTTACAGAATCGAAACATATAAACACATAAACAGTTAATTAAAAGACGAAATCAAACATTTGGTTAGAACCTAGTTAAAGCTCCCCAGCAGAGTCTCCATTTCTGTTTTACGGAAATTTTGACTTTTGAAAGAGAGTCGCCACTTAATTTTGAAAAGAAATTAAGAAACCTTTAGAGAGTTACTTAAAACGATTTAAAACAGGAAAATCATTTTAAGTTAGAGATTCTGAATAAGCGGTTCCTATTAACATTTTAGGAAGGTGTTAGGCACCTAAAACATCCGCTAACTTGAAGTTATCCGGACTGTTTGAAAATCGTCTTTTGATTAACTTTGAAAAGATTAATTTTGTCGAAAAGTGATTGATTTTTTGGAAAGAAAGAGATTTTGGAAATATTTTGGTGTTTAAACAAAACTAGTTTTTTAGCGACTTGACTAAGGATTTTACTAGGTTCGCAAAACGCACGTAAAACAAGTAAGCAAAAAGAAAAGGGGAAAGGGGAGAAGTAGTGATTTAGGCTTTCAAGCCCAAACCGTCGATCTTGTTCTAACCTAGTTGAGTTTTCGACTCATTTTCACCTTTCCTAATTCTATATTTTCGAGCCTTTAGCTCAGGTTTTCAATTCACCTATATTAAATACAACTTTGGCTTCGAAGCCCAAAATACATGGAAAAATAATGAATAGATAATAACAAAGACAACAATGAATGAATAAATGAAAGTAAAACTCTCGCGTCTCTTTGCCGCTTCAAAGACGGGACTTAAACCCGTTCTTATTTTAGACTCTTTATATCCGTACGCCATGCAATTCATTTTAGTCATTCTATGGGGTTCAACTCATAGGAGAGGCCTCCTTGGCTCGTTCATGAGATGTAAAGAGAGAAGCAGTTCGTTTAGACTCCTAGACTCCGAAGCGGGAGCATGCAAAGGAAAGAGAAAAAGAACAAGGAAGAAGTTAATAAGTATTCCGAATTAGGGATTAACATGCTAAAGAAATTAATGGCACAATGAAAAATTCAATAAATACAACAACAAGTGATATGTCTAATAATACCATGAACAAGATACTCCAAATAACACTAAAAGACATAACCTTGTAGGTTCGGATTAACCTTATAACATAAATTCGCTTCTTTAAGTACCACCTAAATACCAAATACTAAAAAATAAAGAAAGTATAGCCCCCATTACTATGCATTATGTTGACACCTAATTTTTGCCCTCCACGACTAAATTTGATCTTGAGTTTCTTCAGTTTTTAATAAACCAAAATAATTATTTCATTCAAATAAAAAAAAAACTTAAAATATTTTTTGAACGTGATTTTGTCATTTTAAGTAGCGATTATATACTATCGTGTTCAGTTATACGAGATTATATAATTTGTTACTTAAATATTTATTTTATAAAATATCGAATTTAAGTAAGGCTTATCTTAAAAATAAATTCCAATGATTAAAATCTTAATTTAAATATAATTTATTCTCAAATATAATTTATTTGAATAAATATGCATTCATTTTATTAAATCAAGAAGATCGGGATAAAAAAAGGTATTAACTCGTATCAAATTTTAATTTAATTTAGTCAATCTATTAGATTTGACCATAATTGAAAATTGGTCATAATTGCAATGCAATTCGTCAATTAATTTTTAATTTGGTCAAAATAAATAAATATGGCTAAATTTTAAATTCCAATTGGGGTTATATTTTAAATAACCCCAAAATTCTCAAGAACTCTCATAACTTTTACCCAATTCCCACCAAAAAATAAATTCAAATTGTACTATTCCCCCCAACTTTGTCCTTTCCCAATTTTGAAATTCAAAGATTGTACTACATTGTACTATTTCCCCCCACATTATCTTCCACCTCACCTTATCTTTAATTTTTACATTCCAAAAAAACCCCTAAATGCTTTTTCTCCCACATTGGTAGATGACAAGAAATAAATCTCTATCCTTTCCTATAAATATTTTTCTCTCACATTGGTTGAAAAGGAAAAACAAATACCCCATTCTCTCCTATAAATACTACCACTACTTTGGTAGAGAGGGGAGGGAGAAGGAAGAAAAAAAAAGGCTAGAAAGATGAAAAAATCCTTTTAAGGAAAAATAGTTATTTTTATTTAGTAAAAAAAAAAAATTTCATAAAGTTGATCGGCTAATCAAAAATTTTGAGTTTCCGGCGATGTTTTTCGGTGGTGGTTGATTCCAACGAAGCTCGTAGTCTCGTTTTCCTGTCCCCCAAAAGGTAAACACACCTTCTTATTTCTTTTTTTATTATTTTAGTTTTTATTATCGTTTTTCTCTTCATCTTTTTTTCTTCTTCGTAGTTCGTAGATATAATATTATTTGTTGGGATTGTATTTTGTAGATGGCCTTGAAGGCTCTAGGACGTTGTGGTGTCGATATTCTAATTATTTTCATGTTCATGATATAAAAATGAGCTAGCAATAGTTGTATGTGTCTTTTTTTACTTCATTCTTTGATTATTTTGGATAAAGTTTCAATCTTTGCTTAAAAGATGTATTTATACTTTTTTTTAAACTCATTGTTGTTGGATACATTTGTTCTTAGTATGGAAAGTTATTTTCTTTATGTTTAGAAGAATAGTTAATGTTGAATGTTTTGCCTTTTCACCTTATTATTTGAATAAAGTTTAGATCTTTACTTGAAAAACGATACCCATGTCTTGTTTAAACTTATTGTTGGTAGATATATTTGTTTTTAGCATGTAAAGTTATTTCCTTTATGTTGAAAAGAATAGATAATATTGATTGTTTCTCTTTTCTTACTTTATTCTTTGATTATTTTGGATAAAGTTTAGATCTTTACTTGAAAAACAATACCCATGTCTTGTTTAAACTTAATGTTGGTAGATATATTTTTTTAGCATGTAAAGTTGTTTATTTTATGTTGGAAGAATAGTTATTATTATTTGTTGCGCCTTAATAAAAATAGTAATTAGTTAAGTCAAGAATTTATCATTTCCTTACCAATTATTTTAATGGATTTCAAAACCCTCATATAACATATGAAGTGGTAGCTTTATTTTTCATCCGAGATGTTTATTCTTCTTTGTTCGCATGTTGTCTTTTCAAAATGATAAGAAAGTCCGAAATTTTGCGGCTAAATAAAATTATTTGGATATTTTTGACTCATGCATAGTATGATTGTGAAACTTTTGCTTTGCATTTTTTTATTTATTGACTCTTAATCTTGTGCAAGTGTGCTTATTCTTATCATTCAAAAATTAGTTCTTGATAGTTTCTTTTACTTTGAAATATGTCACTTTTATGCCTTGAACATATATTAATTTCTTTATCTTTTCTTTACATGCAAAAAAATATCTCGAGTCCAAATAGACTCCTATCCCCCTGCATTTCATAATGGGTAAATGAGGCTCACCCCTTCGAGTCAAGTTCGAAGTTTAAACCCAAGGTCCACTACATGGCGTGCGGGTGCTAGAAGCTAGACGAAGAAGGAAAATGGGTCAAAACCCATTGATGAGGTCACTAAGAGACTTGAAAAGTCTCAATTTTTATTATTGTCTTCTTTTTATTTATTCATTTATTCATTCATTTCAGCCTCGAAGCCAAAGTTGTATTTAATACAGGTGGAGAAAAACTCGAGCCAAAGGCTCGAAAAATAGTTTAGGACAGGTGAAATGGGTCGGAAGCCCAACTAGACTAGGACAGGTCTCGTTGATTTGGGCTCAATGGCCTAAATCCTTTACTTTCTCCTCTCTTCCCCTTTTATGTGTTTATTTGTTTATTAGTTTTGTTTAGACTTAGTTAAAATCCCTACTAAGTCGTCTAAATCTATTTTACGCAAGTCTTTTTTTTGAAAAAAAATCAAATTACTATTTCAACAAATTAATCTTTTCGAAGTTAATCAGAAGACGATTTTCAAACAGTCCGGATAACTGCAAGTTAGCGGATGTTTTAGGTGCCTAACTCCTTCCTAAAACGTTAATAGGAACTGCTTATCTAGAATCTCTAACTTAAAATGATTTTCCTGTTTTGAATCGTTTGAAGTAACTTTTATAAAGGTTTCTTAATTCCTTTTCAAAATTAAGTGTCGACTCTCTTTCAAAAGTCAAAATTTTGTCAAAACAGAAATGGCGACTCTGTTGGGGATCTTTAACTAGGTTCTAACCAAATGATTGATTTCGTCTTTTGATTAACTGTTTATGTGTTCCGATTATTTAAATTTTAATTATCGCATCTCATGGCATATTCTTACATTATTTAAACTGTTTTGGGGTTTCGTGGATGTCCCTGCCCCTGTTGTTCAATTCCAAAATGTGTTGGAAATACAAACAGCTTATCAGCATGTGAGTCATCTAACGCTGTTCGTATTTTCAAAATCAAGTTGTCCGCTTGAGAAACAGTGTTCAAACCCACTTTAGATACCTAGGATAGAGCGAAACCAAAACCCTATTTCAGGCATGAGCCTAGGATGACCCAATACCCGAGCCGGGTACTAGGCCCATTAGAATACCTGCCCTACGTCTATTGACCCTGACTCAATTATAGACTAACCATATTTATGTGTTGAAGAAAATGTATGCCTGTCTAATTCAATCCATTATCCTTTGGGGGTCGGGAAAAATCTTGATTTGCTTACTTTTGTAAGAAGAATTGAAGCAAGTTAAGCAAGAAATTGATTGATTTGGGAGGTTGCATCTAAGGCACAATTTGAGCGCCGACGGATGTCACCAATATGAGAAGTGGACAAAGCTAAGAAGGCAAAGGCAGACGAAGGAGCCTCCAGTAGCTAGTTTTTTGTATTCTCCCCTGCGTGGGAACTTATCTTTTTTCATGTTATTTTCCTTTTTTCCCAAAGATTGTATCCCTCTTTTGTTATCGTTTGTACGCATTTATACCCATTTCGTATCTATATAAGTTGGGGTATAATGGATTGACTTTAGGGAAGCATATACTTTCTTCAAAAATCATTAGGCTTGAACCCTTGGCTCAAAAAGGGTCACCCCAGTTAGGATACGCATTATTATAATGTTTTGTGTGCTTGTGGTGTTTGTTTGGATCAAAGGCAAGTTTATCCGCTATGCTTCTATGAATGAATTTGTCTAGGACTCAAAAAATTCTATATGGTTATTTTCTGTCAAGCATTACTTATCACATACGGAAACTAACACATCTGCCTTTGAGTTGTTTTACTTTACAGATAATAGAAATTACTCTATGTTGATATAAGCTGGCAGAACATCCCCACTTCACCCGATCGAAAATGCACAAAATCCCATCCTCTGACCATCATTCAAAAATAATGGGAAATGATGAAGAAAGCGCACTGACTATCCGGGATAATGTGATAGCGGAACAGAATGAGATGATTGCGGAACTTGCAAGAAAGTTAGAAATGCTTCAGGAAGAAATAAATCGCACTCGGTATTTGGCTAACTTAGCCATCACCTTCAATGCTCCCGCTCCGGGAGGACACGGGACTCCACTCCAAATTCCTCCCCTCAGCACACCTATTCTCGGGGATCATCCGAATAATGTATCATCCGGCTCTGCTCCTCCATTTGTCCAAAATACTAATCGTGAAAATAATCTAAACGTCTACTATCCACAAAATCCATCTGTAACCCCATAGAACCCACCTTCGAATCCATTCCCAAATCCTTAAAACACATTTCCAAATCCTCAAAACACATTTCCAAATCCGCAAGATTCACTCCCAAATCCACAACATATGTTAAACCTACCTTTGAATCCACCAAATTCATGTCCAAATCTGTATTCACTAGTCCCTAACAGGTATTCACTAGATCGGATCAAACAAAAGAATGATGAGAGTTTTTGAGACTATACTTTTCATTAGAGAAAAGAGGATACTAAAAGACAACCTCCCATGTCTGAGAAAGAAATGGTATTAGTTTTCTCTCGTACACAGGAAGGAGAATTGTATACCAAGATGGTATCCGCGGTCCGAGCAACTTTCACAGATTTAGTAAAGGTTGGGGAATCATTAGAGGAAGGCATCCGAACAGGAAAAATTACCAAAACCCCAACATCATCTGAATCTTCTGCATTTCCAAAGAAGAAAAGAGAGGATGCGAGTGTGGTCTCTACTAATTCTGTTGATAAGTTAAAGAGAAAATTCAAGCCTAGAAATATTCTTTCCTTATCATCACCACCAAGTTTTCAGCCTATATTCTACGCTCAACCACAATGTCAAGCTCCAAATCCAAATATTTTACCCCAGTACCAAGTTCCACAACTAAATTATCAGCCTCATACTCAAGCTACTTTTCCAAAAACCAAATAAACATCCAAACATCTCCAAATTATCATCAAGTACCTCCCCCCATAAATCAGAATCATTATAACCCTCCACGTCCAAAATTTCAAAAGAAACCTCCCCGAAACTTCACGCTGCTAGCTGAAAGTCGTACCCAGCTCTTTGGAAGATTGATGAAAGCTGGTTATTTACAACTGATCTAGCCAAAGCCTATCGATCCCAACTCCCGGTTTTATTATCTCGATCAAAGTTGTGCCTATCATTCGGGAGCAGCGGGGCACAGTATCGAGGATTGTATTAACTTGAAACATAAGATCCAAGATTTGATCGATCAGAAGGTCATCACATTTCAGTCGCCGACACCAAATGTTAATAGTAATCCATTGCCTAACCATGGGGGACCTGCAGTTAACATGATTGAAATAGATGATGAATGGGCGTCTAGTAAGGCCATCGCTAAGGTAAATTCAGAAGGACTCAGAAGAACAGAAGAGGTATAGAAGATAGAGAAAGTTGTGGCCGCCTTAAGTAAGGATTTGGAAGAAATTTTTGAGCCTGTTATAGTCCCGAAAAAAGAATTTAAGCGTGGGATAGAGTACCAGCCAAGAAGGAAAAATGAGATCAAAGATAATTCAAAGGAGAGTCTCTTTAGGCCCTTGCCGATCTTGTACCAGTCATTTCCCGTACATGAGGTGTCAAACGATGATGGTCTTGGGGATGGGATAAAAGATCTGTTTGAAGGATACAATGCTCTACCAGATGGTTTTCCAAAGTTCGGTGGGGTAAAGAAGATTGCATCGTGGGAGGCCTTGCAAAACTGAACCTCCACTTCACTCATAACCCGTCACTCATCGTGGTAAATGAAAGAGAAATTAATAATAGTTTTTAAAATCTATGATGATCCGGAGGAGGCCCCGTTATCCACCCTTTTATGTCTCAAATTTTTGTTTCGTGTTTTACAACTTTCAAAAAGGCATGGGCCCACATTTGTGTGGGTCATAAGCCATAGTTTTTATTTATTTTCCAAAAGGCCTCCCTTTATTTAAGAAGTTACTTTTTAAATATGATTATCTAGCATGGTTTGTTTTGGTCGCAATAATTTAAAAAACTTGTCAGTGTCATGTCACGTCAAGGGTAAGGCGAACAAGGCAAAGGAAATAATGATGAACAGAAAAGGTGATGAGGAGCAGTTAGTAGTGGATACAGAGGAATGTGAAAATCAAAAGAAGCCCAACCTAGAGGAGCCCTAATACTATCTGAGATGGATGGTCAAGAGTGGATCAAACCAAATGATTTTGATGTGGTAAAGATATATCATGCTTGAAATATGTTATAGTTTTTATTTCTGGGCTTATTTGTAATCGCCTTTATAATAGTATCAATTTTATGATGTGTAATCACCTAGAATCCTTTCCTTTTATGTACGAACTATGTTTGACCTGAATTCCCAAGAATAGGATACGTAGGCGGCCTATGTCGGCTTCGGTCAACCCCTTAGGAAAACTTATCCTTTCTTTTTATGTACGAACTACGTTTGACCTAAATTCCTAATAAAGGGATACGTAGGCGGCCTATTTCGGCTTCGGTCAATCCCTTAGGATAATTTATCATTTCTCTTTATGTACGAACTACTTTTGACCTGAATTCCCAAGAATGGGATACGTAGGCGGCCTATGTTGGCTTCGGTCAACCTCTTAGGAAAACTTATCCTTTCTTTTTATGTATGAACTACATTTGACCTGAATTCCCAAGAAAGGGATACATAGGCGGCCTATGTCGGCTTCGATCAACCCCTTAGGATAATTTATTGTTTCTCTTTATGTATGAACTAGGTGATAACCTGAATTCCCAACAAAAAGGATACGTAGGTGACCTAAGGTGAACCCATTAGATTTTTCTATATATATATCCTTAGCGTAGGCCTGAACTACGTTTGACCTGATTCCTACTTCAACGGGATACGTACGCGCCCCAACGGCTCGGTCATATAACCCTAGGAAATGGAAACTGGGGAAAAATTTTTGATAAGAAATCTCAAAAATTCACAAGAGAAGATCGACATCCAACAAAGAGAATGAAGATCAGCAAAGCCTTCAGATCCACTCAAATGGGTATTATCTCAAACAAGTTTAAACTAGCGCAGAAATTTTGAGGAAGACCTCAAAATTTCCACCAAATGCCGGAACATATTCCAAATTCCCCAGCACCAGAGGTTAAAGCTTTGGAAACCACCAACTGTAACAAAGTCTGGGTAGACTCAATTTTTGGCTATGATAGAACTACTTGAAGAAACCCTCCAAAAATAGTCATGAGTTTTGGAAATGATCCATCGGATATAGTCAGAACCACAAGGAAGACGTTCATTGAGCTAGTACATGACATGACTGGCAGAAATTTTCTAAAATTTTACAAAAGTTTTCAAAATTATTTTCAAAAATTTAAGACTATTTTCAAAAATCTTACGACTCACTTACTTAGTACTTGCCTAGACATCATTTGGGATAGAGTGTCAGGGTGGAAGTCTCAATATGGTGGAATTCCCAAGAGATGGCAAGGAGAAAATCAAGGATCGATGAAGGTCAACATGGAGTAATTTCATTCAACTAATCATTTTTCTGTGGATGCAGGGATCAATACGTAAAATGAGAGTCTCTTTAAAAAATCCCCGAGCAAATTGGGAGCCACAACAGATCATTAATGCCCAAGAACGGTATTTTAAGGCAGGCCTAAAATAGGTTTAATGCCCATTTATTGAGGACCTTTTGATTTGTCCATCTCATTTCTTGAGATCGTAGGCGACAAACAAAAGCACTTTGTCTTCTTTACACGTATCGTATTTAGAAGTTTCCTAAAAATAGTCGCTAGTAAAAGTGACTTTGTGTCTACTAATCGTCTACCTTGAGTACAGGTATATGTAGAAAGCAGGACACTGACAAATGAAGCCAGCTAAAATTATTTTGTCACCGCCACAATGGCCATTGCATATCATTGCCGCAAAGGCCATCACATATCATTGCCGCAAAGGCCATTACATATCTGTTGATGCGTTAGACACAACGTTGGCATCGAGTATATCATCAGCATTCAATATATCTATCGACACGCTAGACACAACGCTGGCGTAGAGAATATCATCAGCATCCATATATCTATCGACACGCTATACACAATGCTGGTGTCGAGGATATCATCAGCATCCATATATCTGTCGACACGCTAGACGCAACGCTGGCGTTGAGGATATCATCAGCATCCAATATATCTGTCGATATGCTAGACACAACACTAGCGTCGAGGATATCATCAGCATTCAATATATCTGTTAACACGCAAGACACAACGCTGGCGTCGAGGATATCATCATCTTTTCATGAATCATCATCTGAATACATTAAGAGCACACAATTTGGAGGGACGCCTTCAAGTCGCTATCTAAGGATGAATGTTATATACGATTTTCTAGCAATTGACAATTTGAAGGTCATCTATAAGTCATATTAATTGAAATAGGATAGTGTGCAAGATCACCTATGAGTTGATAGCCCGTAGGTTATCCGTAAGCCACAATAACATCCTAACCGGATAGTGTTCAAGATCTCCCAAAAGTTGATAGTTCAAAGCTTATCCATAAGTCGCAATTAAATCCTTATCGAAGGATATGCAAGATTGTAAAATTGATACGTCTAAGGGTTCTCTATAAGCCGCGTCATATCCAAGATCGATTATGTGCAGGATTACCCAAAGACGATCAATTTGAGGGATTATCTATAAGTCATATTGTATCCAAGGTCGGATGATATGCAGGAACACCTGAAAGCTAGCGATTGAAGGGATATCTGTAAGTCATCTCTTATCCAAAGTCGGATGATGTGCAGGATTACCTAAACTCTAGAAATTCAAAGAATATCTGTAAGTCACCTCGTATCCAACATCAAATAATGCGCAATATCATCTGAAGATTGACAATTTAGGGAAAATTTATAAATCGATCATCGGCTACAACTGGAGACGTTATCATGCCACATACAACAAGTGATATAGGTAACCAAAAGGCCCACCCCACTTTGAAAACATATTCGCTCGATAGATGAGCTAATTATACAACAACCAAGGAGGTTGTTGTGTCTGTTATTGCGAGTTATTTCCCATCAAAGAGGCACATGAAGAGATGACTTTGCTTTTCAGGCCACAACTCACATGAAGATATGGTAAAAGACTACATACCTCTTTCATGAATTATGTTTAGTACTAACACTTTTTGCTTGAAGAATTGTCGAGAGAATCCGAGAGGATGAAAATCTCAAATAAAAACCACAGGTGTGGATGACTTCAGGTAGGATGCAGCACAACGTGGAACTCTTTCTTAGCAGCAAAACGGGACATAGTCTAAATAGGGACGTCAAACTCTTTAGACGCAAGCTAAAGGATGATCACCACCACCATCCAGCCACACCCCTTTTAGAAGGCATGTGGGTATTTTAGGATATTCTGTTTTCAGCTTCAACTTTGGGATATTTTTAAACTCATGCCGAGGGTAACCTTCTCTTTTTTTTTTAAATTCGGGTGGCAACACACTTAGAGTTTTGGAAATTATGTCCAGGTAAGTTCTTGACTATGGATGTGAAGGATCCCATATTCATGGTTAAGAGGTTACAAGCCTCTTTTCTACAACTCGATCAACTTGTCGCTCATTCCGAGCCAAAGATGGTCTGAAATAAAAGACTTTCTTTTCTACCGATTGAGTCGAACTACAAGCAGTCTGATTCCCTGAAATCTTGGGAATATGTAGGCTGAGATCTATGTAGAAAACTCGACTGCATTCCAACCTCCCCCCAATCCCTTTATTCCCCAGTTTCTCAGTTTTATCAAACACTCTAAAACTGAGATAACTTGTGATTTTTTTAAAAATCGTGATTTAAATCAAGATCTATGAACTACAAGTGGCCTGAATTCTCATGTAACCTGACATATGTAGGAAACCTAATACCGAGGTCAGGCCATGACTCTATGAAACTCGTGCGAAAACCAACCTCTTTCAGATTCGAATCTATGGTCGAACAAAAATTAGGAACGTCAACCTCCCTTTGCCCAGGGTTACTTACATCCACCCTACCTAAAGGGAGGGGGCAGTTGTTGACACCTAATTTTTGCCCTCCACGACTAAATTTAATCTTGAGTTTCTTCAGTTTTTAATAAACCAAAATAATTATTTCATTCAAATAAAAAAAAAACTTAAAATATTTTTCGTACGTGATTTTGTCATTTTAAGTAGCGATTATATACTATCGTGTTCAGTTATACGAGATTATATAATTTGTTACTTAAATATTCATTTTACAAAATATCGGATTTAAGTAAGGCTTATCTTGAAAATAAATTCAAATGATTAAAATCTTAATTCAAATATAATTTATTCTCAAAAATAATTTATTTGGATAAATATGCATTCATTTTGTTAAATCAAGAAGATCGGGATAAAAAAAAAGATATTAAGTCGTATCGAATTTTAATTTAATTTAGTCAATCTATTAGATTTGACCATAATTGAAAATTGGTCATAATTGCAATGCAATTCGTCAATTAATTTTTAATTTGGTCAAAATAAATAAATATGGCTAAATTTTAAATTCCAATTGGGGTTATATTTTAAATAACCCCAAAATTCTCAAGAACTCTCATAACTTTTACTCAATTCCCACCAAAAAATAAATTCAAATTGTACTATTCCCCCCAACTTTGTCCTTTTTCAATTTTGAAATTCAAAGATTGTACTACATTGTACTATTTCTCCCACATTATCTTCCACCTCACCTTATCTTTAATTTTTACATTCCAAAAAAACCCCTAAATGTTTTTTCTCCCACATTGGTAGATGACAAGAAATAAATCTCTATCCTTTCTTATAAATACATTTCTCCCACATTGGTGGAAAAGGAAAAAAAATACTCCATTCTCTCCTATAAATACTACCACTACTTTGGTAGAGAGGAGAGGGGAGAAGGAAGAAAAAAAAGGCTAGAAAGGTGAAAAATCCTTTTGAGCAAAAATAGTTATTTTTATTTAGTAAAAAATTTTTGTTTCATAAAGTTGATCGGCTAATTAAAATTTTTGAGTTGCCGGCGACGTTTTTCGGTGGTGGTTGATTCCAACGAAGCTCGTAGTCTCATTTTGCTGCCCCCCAAAAGGTAAACACACCTTCTTTTTTCTTTTTTTATTATTTTAGTTTTTATTATCGTTTTTCTCTTCATTTTTTTCTTCTTCGTAGTTCGTAGATATAATTTTATTTGTTGGGATTGTATTTTGTAGATGGCCTCGAAGGCCCTAGGACGTTGTGGTGTCGATATTTTAATTATTTTCATGTTATGATATAAAAATGAGCTAGCAATAGTTGTATGTGTCTTTTTTGACTTCATTCTTTGATTATTTTGGATAAAGTTTCAATCTTTGCTTAAAAGATGTATTTATGCTTTTTTTTAAACTCATTGTTGTTGGATACATTTGTTCTTAGTATGTAAAGTTATTTTCTTTATGTTGAAAAGAATAGATAATATTGATTGTTTCTCTTTTCTTACTGTATTCTTTGATTATTTTGGATAAAGTTTAGATCTTTATTTGAAAAACAATACCCATGTCTTGTTTAAACTTATGGTTGGTAGATATGTTTTTTTACCATGTAAAGTTATTTATTTTATGTTGGAAGAATAGTTATTATTATTTGTTGTGCCTTAATAAAAATAGTAATTAGTTAAGTCAAGAATTTGTCATTTGCTTACTAATTATTTTAATGGATTTCAAATCCCCTATATAAGATATGAAGTGCTATCTTTATTTTTCATCCAAGATGTTTATTCTTCTTTGTTCGCATGTTGTCTTTTCAAAATGATAAGAAAGTTTGAAATTTTGCGGCTAAATAAAATTATTTGGATATTTTTGACTCATGCATAGTATGATTATGAAACTTTTGATTTGCATTTTTGTATTTGTTGACTCTTATTCTTCTGCAAGTGTCCTTATTCTTGTCATTCAAAAATTGGTTCTTGATAGTTTCTTTTACTTTGAAATATGTCACTTTTATGCCTTGAACATATATTAATTTCTTTATCTTTTCTTTGCATGTAAAAAAATATCTCGAGTCCAAATGGACTCCTCTCCTCCTGCATTTTGTAATGGGTGTATGAGGCTCGCCCCTTCGATTCAAGTTCGAAGTTTAAACCCAAGGTCCACTACATGGCGTGCGGGTTCTAGAAGATAGACTAAGAAGGAAAATGGGTCAAAACCCATTGATGAGGTCACTAAGAGACTTGAAAAGTCTCAATTTTTCTTATTGTCTTCTTTTTATTTATTCATTTAGTCATTTATTTATTCATTCATTTCGACCTCGAAGCCAAAGTTGTATTTAATACAGGTGGATTAAGACTCGAGCCAAAGGCTCGAAAAATAGTTTAGGACAGGTGAAATGGGTCGGAAGCCCAACTAGACTAGGACAGGTCTCGTTGATTTGAGCCCAATGGCCTAAATCCTTTACTTTCTCCTCCCTTCCCCTTTTATGTGTTTATTTGTTTATTAGTTTTGTTTAGATTTAGTTAAAATCCCTACTAAGTCTCCTAAATCTATTTTACACAAGTCCTTTTTTTGAAAAAAAAATCAAATTACTATTTCAAAAATTAATCTTTTCGAAGCTAATCAAAAGACGGTTTTCAAAAAGTCCGGATAACCGCAAGTTAGTGGACGTTTTAGGTGCCTAACACCTTTCTAAAACGTTAATAGGAACCTCTTATCTAGAGTCTATAACTTAAAATGATTTTCCTGTTTTGAATCGTTTGAAGTAACTTTTATAAAGGTTTCTTAATTCCTTTTCAAAATTAAGTGGCGGCTCTCTTTCAAAAGTCAAAATTTCGTCAAAACACATTAGGCAGTGATTATAACCCCAGATGCATGTCTCACCTATTGCTGGAACATAATGAGAACAACGGGAAAGAACTTTCAGCAGTAGCTAAAGAATAACTATAGCATGTTCTTCTAGAAAACTACACCCAAGATATGGATTTAAATAATATTGTGAAGAAGTAATTTATCAAGGCCATTTCCCTTACAGAAGCATTAAAGTAAAATAAATTTCATTTGCCCCAATATACGTTACGATTTATGATTCAAAATGAATGACATCATTTACATAATGATAAGCTGCACATTATAAACTTAGCAGGATGAACATTTTATCTATCGGATATCTTAAAAGAAATTGGGGAAAGATCCGCAAAAACGAGTCAGACAGGTAGATTTAATCTCAATTCTAACCCCTTTGAGTCTTTTAAGACTGAAAAGGTGAATTGGTGAGAGCTTCCAAAAATTATAGTACCGATGTTTTAACCGATTCATGAAAGGATTCAAATCGTGCAAAGATGGATCAAAAATATTTTAATCTTGATTCCAACCCCTTTCGGGTCTCTTTCGAAGCCAAAAGAATGAACTAGTGAAAACTTTCAGGAACAAGAACACTAATATTTAAACCAATCCACAAAAAAAGTTTAACTCACGAGAAAATAAAAAAAAAAAATGATTCTTAGTCTTGATTCTAACCCCTTTTGAGTCTCTTTCGAAGAAAAAAGGATGAATCAGTGGAAATTCCTGAGAATAAGAATAACACCACTTGGACCAATTCACCAAAGGGAACAAAGATTCAAATTGACCAACCTCGAGCAAAGATGGATCAAAACAAACAAGATTTTTGCACTGGTAAAGAAAGTTATAAATACATCAACATCCCCCACTCTTACACTCTTAAAGAAATATGAAGCCATACCCTCAAATGAACAAAAGGAGCTCAAACAGTTGATCAATGCAATACTATTACATTATTAGAACATCATTTATTCTATGGCCTTTTAAGGCCTCTACAGAAAGCAACAACATACAACTCAATAATCGAAACCAAAACTCTACTGCTACGACTATTAAAACACTGCAACAAAGAAAGAATCGAACACTGATCGATTTTTGGGCAGCAAAACGGGACGACGAGTTGATGATCGGATTCCAACTACCAAAAAATATTGTCGTCAACTCGGAGTCTCTTTCCTAGACGACGAATTCTCTAAAAATAAACAGAATTTCTACTGAAAAGAATGAACTTCTTTGAACTTTTCTTTCTTTTTCTTTCTTCCTCCTCTCTCTTTCTTGTCTTTCCTCTCAAATTTCCTAATCCAAATTTTTTGACGCCCGAATTTCCAATCCAAAAGGGAATAAGAGAGAAAAATTCCCCCCTAAAACAGTGACCCAAGGGGTCCTTATATAGAAGACGAATTGCGGGTAAATCGGGGATTTTTGAAATAGGATATTTTGAGATTTGAAATTCAAATCCTCCTATGGCCTAGGGTTTCATCAACAAGGGTACCCATTTGGATTATCTTCAATAAATTTAGGAAGAAAGCCAATAGAAAATGGGGTAAATAGAACCATCTCGCTCAAACTAATCAAAATCGTCCCAATATGTACCAACCTTGTACCGTTATCCCGAGATTCGTGGATTTGAACGTTGGACGAGCCAACTAAGCAATCTTATAGAAGCTTCTCGTCCTTTCTTCACATAAAATCCATGTGGGATGTGTGTGATGAACGTGAGCATCGTATTGATGTCGGGTTGAAGTTGGTCGGGCTTAAAATCGGGTCAAAGACACTGTTCGCATGGTAACGGGCTTGGATTGGGTCTTTGGGTGGCTGAGATCGCCGTTGTTGGGTGAAAACATTGATGTTGAAAGATATCAATGTGGAAATTATTGGTGTTATTGATGTTTATGGTTGTTGAATTGTTGATGATGTTGTGCATATGGTTGGTGTTGATTGAAAGTTGTTGTTTTCTGCTATTGAAGAAGAAAGGGGGAAATAGGCTGGGTCAGAAACTGGGTTGACTTTGGAGTAGGCCTGGATAGTTATTAATTTGTTGTTGGGCTGGTGATGGGGTAAAAGGGAGTGGAACAGATGGGAATAGTTAAGAATTTGGGGGTTATTTAAAATATAACCCCCAATTAAGAATTTAGGATTTGGCCAAAATTAATTAGTATTTTGATCCAATTAAAAATTAGAATGGTTCATTGCATTGCAAATATGACCAATTAATTTCAATTAGGATCAAATTTAATAATTTGACTAAATTGAATCAAAATTCGATACGAATTAATACCTTGTTTAATCCTGGGCTTTTTTATTTAATAAAAATCAAATACATATTTTTTCAAATAAATTACTTTCAAGAACAAATTATATTTGAATCAAAATTTGCCCTTTTGAAATAATTCTCGATCTCAATTCAAATAAAAAGTCTAATTTTGATAAGAATATTCATTTAAGTAAAAAATTTATGCGATCTCAATATTTTAGAGCGTATTTATCCGGATGAAATAAATATTTTTCTTTTTATTAAAAATTGAAGAAATCCCAGGATTAAATTTAGTTGTAGAAGGCAAAAATTAGGTGTCAACAGTGACGCAAAAGTTAAGAACAACGAAATCTGGTTCCAAAAGCAAACATCCATTGAAAACATATTTACTATTAATGGAAAGTGTTTATAGCATCAGAATATGAGCACTTCTTTACTCAAAGGCCCAAGGAGTCTCCCTCCTGACCTCCTCCTCCTTTTCAGATGTGAAGTTATTCTTGATGTTGAAGGTCTTGCAAATCTCCTCTGGAGTCTTTCCTTTGATCATGTTAGCCACAGTCTGACAGGTGAAATCTAGCAGGCTCTTGATGTTCAAATAGTTGGCAGCCTGAAAAGTTGTAAGAACATCCATTAGAAATCTATAACAATTTACAAAAAAAAAAATCAAACATTTAAAGGTTTTAACTTTACTAACATGTTATATTAGCATCAATGATACAAGAACCATATATTAAATTAAATTACTTGTTAAAAGATCTAGCCTAACAACAAAAATATCAAACGAGAATCTTTAAAGTTAAAGCCTTCCAAATAGGAATAATTATGAATGCTTTAAAGTTAAAGCCTTCCTAATATGAATAATCAACGAGAATCTTCTTACAATTAGCCAAGCGGATAACATCAATCACCCAAGATAACAAACAACACATACAAAAAATGCAAATATTGTAAATACAATGCATAAAAATTGCAACAGTGGATGGAACCTAAACGGTACACAAAAGCATTAAAAATCAACTCAACACAGGTACACGAATAAGTGAACCCTAAATAGAAAATCAGGCAAATAAGGCGAACACATTATATACACGAACAATAAGAGCAAACCTGAACAGAAAATCAGGCAAAATAAACTACCTAACAATCGAATTAGTACCAATTAAAGCTATAAAATTCAACAATACACAAACAATTAAAGCAAGAGAAACATAAACCTTAACCATCACATAAAGGTATAACAGTCCGTGAACAATAAACAGATTTATAATCCAATAATCAAATAATCAAATAATCAAATAAGTACAACAAAAGTATGAAAATCAACTTAATTTAGACAATTTGTACGAAAAATAAAATCAGACTCTAGTTACAGAACAGTAACACATGTATGATGTTAGCTTATACATTCAAAATATTAAATCAGGCCCTGATTATACAATAGTTAGACATTTATGAGTGTAACTTATACATTCAATAATTAAACTGCAGTAATGTATAATGTCATGATACACATTTACTACTTAAAATGTATAATCTATAAGTTTGTTAGAATGTATAATGTCACCTTATACAATATTAGGACTTTATAACTATTTGGATGTTCAGAACTGTCAATGTATAACATATTGAAATATATTTTGGAATATCGATATTATACATTATTTGGGTAAAAATAACTAATGTATAATGTCTAATACATTACAATTTAAACATCGAGAATGTATGATGTCTTATGTACCAATATGTTTGTAATGTAGCCTTATACAAAATACTAATATTATACATTAGTGTTCCAAAAAATTAATATGTTCCAATATATTATACATTAATGCTCCAAAGTAAGTAAAATATACATGTATAATCAATACCTTTGGAAGACGTGGTCGAGTGGAATCGTCAAACTTCTTCTTACTGGCCGCTATTGAATTTGACTTCTTCAATATGGAACTAGCCACTTCCTTCAATTTCTTCATTGTTGTCAGATCGTTTCGATGCTTTGAACGATTCTCTGCAAAATTGGGTTCTTCAAAATCAAATGTACCAGGAACAAACCCAACGGGGATATCTTGTCTTTTAAATCTAACTGACTAAGTCCTAAAATAAAGTTAGGACAAGAATCCATTACCAATTTTTACTGTAATTTGATTAACCTGAATCAACTACAAACCAAGAAAATAAAAAATCAAACTTGTATTATATGAAGAAAACCAAAAAAATTGAACTACGAAACTTGAAAATACTTGCAAAATAAGGTAAATTCATATAAATGAACATGCATCCATAAAATATACGAAAAAATTAAAAAATAGGTAAAGTTGAAAAAAAAAAGAAAAATCTACAACCCAAGAATCGAACTTGCATTATATGAAGAAAACAAAATAAATCAAACTACGAAATTTGAAAATACTTGCAAAATAAAGTAAAACGAACATGCATCAACAAAATATTCGGGAAAATTCAAAAATTGGTAAAGTTGAAAAAAATAAAATCAAATAAATCATCAAAACTTACAAATTTGTAACCCCCAGATACAGTTAACTTGAATTTTGTTGTAAGATGTATAATGTTTAAGAGAGAGAAAGTTGAAAAGAAAGGGATTTATGTAAATAGTTTGGGATAAGTGTAAATACTTTACCAAATTGGTATATAATGTAATAAGGTAACTTTTGTTAGTGTATACATGTAATTTTAGTTAAAATTTTACTTAAAGTTACACCATAAGTTACTAATATTACTTAAAATCTCAACTCCCAAAACTAATTACAAAAAAAAATTCTCACACTTTTTCTCTCCAACTATCAGTTACTTAACTCACCTCCCCATTTTAATTTCTAATTGTAACACCCCGTTAATTTTTTTCGTACACTTATCGCGATTATATGGAGTCCTAAAGGCTTGCGTATGGGTTAAATTAAGTTTATGGTGTTCGGAAGTATCCCGTCAATAGTTGTGTGTGTAGGTATTGGAATAATCTTTCCAACGATATAAAGTTTGCCCAAAACAGAGGAGTATTTCATATAAGCGAGCACATTCGAAATTTCAAAACGGTGGCCGGGAAGCCTGTGAACAGTAAATCTGCAGGAAAATTACTGCAGCTAGGCAATTATTTTTTTGGATCAACTTTAGACGATCATAACTCCTTGTACAAAAAGAACTGTGTGAGCTGCTATATATCGACGAAAATCTCCGAGAATCTTCTTTCCGATGAAATTGGTTTCATCCAAATCCAATGTCTGAGTAAGGAGCTATACCCATTTTACTACAGCCTATCAAAAAAAAACAGAATTGTGGGACAGATTTTTGGGTCAACTTTAAATGACCATAACTCCTTGTACAGGAAGAACTGGGTGGTATGCTTTATATGAAAATGAAATCCCTTTGAATTATCTTTCCAATGCAATTGGTTTCACCCAAATCTGATACCGGAGCAAAGAGTTATGATCGATTTACTTCAGCCTGTCAAAACTGTCCACTGGGGACAGTTTCGGATTTATTTAAATTTTTAGGGCAAAATGGTCATTTTCTATTACCTCTTGGACGAAAATGGGTCTTTATAAACCTACACTTAGCCTCATATATATCATATATCATCCAATTATTAAGAGAAGGTGAAACCCTAGCCTAATTTCAACTTCAAATATTTTGTGATTCAACCGTAGAAAATTCGAATTGGTTCCGTAGTTGTGTTCACCATCTCAAAAGCTTCGAGAAGCACCCCATGTTTATGTAAGGAGGATTATAAATGCAAGAGTTCACTGTTAAGGTATGAATATTGTTTATTCTTGATTCTTATCCATGAATAAGCATTGATAAAGGATTATGAGTATTGTCTTGATGTTGGAAGATAACCAGAAACATAGTTATGAATTGTTTTGTATAAATTGTTAGTAGTAAATTATGGAAGTTGTTGTATTGGATTATGGAGGATGAATTGTGGTGATATATCATTATATTAGTGGTTATGTATGCCTAGTGATCATGTTGGTATTGGATGGTGATTAAGAAGGGAAATAAAGGCTAAGAGTGATGTTGAGGGATATTTCATGAAAATGCATGATATGTGAATGTAATAAGAGTATAAGAGGATGTATGTAGCACTCTTATTGATGAGTTAAAGGATTACTTCCTAGACATTATTTGGTGAAGTTAATACCTAAATGGTAAGGTTTGGTTGCTAATACTAGTTTGCCACAAATGACTTATTGTAGATAAGTGTTCGAAGAGTACGGGAAGTCAAGTTGGACTTGTATTGAAGTGGTTATATCAAGGTATGTAAGACATAATATATCTAATCTTTGGCATGAATAATGACCCATGGCACTCTCATGTAAGCTTCCAACATTGTCCTACGACACATGACACATAATAACATCTTATGATCTTCGTCACTACCAATTGAACTTGTTTTCACTTTTAAGATGTCCGGCTAGTCAAAAAAAATGTCCATATACTATTGTTGACTCCGAAATGGTTTGATGAGGTATCCATGATTCTCTACTTCATTTTCATGATATTGATTACCTATTTACATGTTTTTCCTATTGAGGTATCATGGTTTCAAGTTCCATAAGGTGTGACCACAAAGTAACCAATCTCAAAGATTAATAGAATTAAGAAATGGAATGTCTGTATTTTAAATTGATGATATGATGTATTGTATTAGTACCACTGATCAGTTGGCCATTGTATTATAAAGTTTATGTATATATGCTATTCCAGGGGTGGTCCCTGATGTATTGTATTAGTACCACTGATCAGTTGGCCATTGTATGACATACGTTATGTATTGATAAGGATTACGGGAAGTAATGATATGAAAGTAATGTGCAGGTATCCCATCAGCTCTTTTAAGTGTGGTCTACTCATACTGTTTATTCACTGGTACCTGGGTTCTGTTGATCTTTTGTATCTCATCTTGATACTCACTGCCTTACATACTCAGTACATATTTCCGTACTGGCGTCCCTTGGGGGGGACCCGTATTCATGCCTGCAGGAACAGGTACTTCAGGTCGTACACCTCCGCAGTAAGAGCCAGGACATTCTGTTGTTAGTGGTGAGCTCCAGTTGTTTCGAGGCATCCCAAGTCGTTTCTATATGTATTTTTGGTATTTGTATAAAAGTCTTTTGTGGGAGGGAGTTTGTCCCGACCCTAACTCAGTTGTGTATCTATGTAGAGGCTTTTGTAGACATATTGTACAGTCATAAGAGTGTTTGGTTGATAGACGTGATGGCTCTGACGGCCAATTACTGTTTATATATATATTTATGTGTGTCTGTTGGGCTGATACAGGTACTGTTTTCTTCTATTTACAACGAAGTGTTGCCCAACTTTCTATTTTTCATAAGTAATGTAAATGTGAAAGTATAGGTTATGAATGGGTTCTCCCGGGCCTCCTCGGCTACGGGTGCCAGTCCGCTCCAATGGGATTTGGGGTATGACACTAATGCTCCTTAAAAAACGCCTAAAATCAAGGACATTATCAAATGGTTTTACAAATTTGAACTACAATATTCTTCATCAATTCCTTTCAAGTCTTCTTCTGCTAACTCTATTAAAAAAACACAATTCTTTTTCAATTTTTGTTAACTCTATTAAAAAACACAATTCTCCAAATTTGCAACAGAGTGGTCATTTGTTGGAAGAACTAAAAACCTGGATTGAGTTGCTCCAACAGACGACCCATCTATTGCAATAGATGGACCATCTATTGGAAGCACTCAATACAGTTCTTGCTACTGGATAGGTTACCCTTTAAGCCTCCGTAGTTTTGTACACTACTTCATCTTTATGATGGAAACTGAAGATACAACACTATTTTATTTCTATCACTGATGAGGTAGAAAGAATAAGGTGCTTGCAGATGGACCCACTTCATACGTGGGAAATATTTCTGATCAGGTTATCGCGAAAACACACATAAAGTACAATGATTTTGTGAATGTTGTTTTTCATTGATTAGGCATTGATCCTTTAAATAAAATTCTGTATTTTGTTAAGTTTGATAGGTCTGAACTGATAAGGCTAAGAAACCAAAAAGGTAGTGTCGATACCCTATTACAATTTAATGATGATTTTGCTCATGTATGTGTCAAGTTTGGAGATGAAGACTATCTCATCTCAGACTTTATTAAAGAAGAACACACGGTAGAAATGAAATTGTAGGGAATCTGGCCAATGAAATTGACATGAAAAATAAAAATCTGAATGATCTGCAAAAATGAAAGTGTATTCAAAAATAAAAATTTGTCACTCATTGTTGAAAAAAAAATGATAAAGTGGACTGGAATTGTGCACTTTGCCAGATAACTGTGACTAGTGAGTGTAGTTTGAATGATCACTGCCAAGGAAATAAACACAAGTCAAAGGAAACTGCTTTGCGAGCACCGAGGGATGGGAAGAACTACAAGAATGAAACTTGCAACGGAACTACTGAAGTTAAAATAAGGGATCAAGCCAAGGTGCAATTTCTAAAGTTAAACTTGCATCCCATGCCTTCTGTTTGTGGTACTGATCAGGCTAATATCAGTGGAATAAATTAGAATAGTAGGAAGTCTTGATTTAATTTTTCCTAACAAATGGCCCATGTGTTGCAACAGATAGTTCATCTGTTGGGACAAATTAAAATAGTAGGAAGACCTGTTTGATTTTCTCAAACAAATAAGACATTTGTTGCAACAGATAATGCATCTGATGCAATAGGTTAGTCATCTGTTACAATAAATGTCTATATCTATTTGATAATTTTCAACAGATGTGTAATCTATTTAAAAAGATATGTAGTCTATTTGTTTATTGGAACAGATAATAAATATTCACCTTATTCAGCTCATGTTGCTCTTCTGTAGCCCTTATACATAGCTCAAAAGTGCAAGACTGAGGAGTTGTAATTTTGCATTTTTTGATGCTTGAAAATACATTAGAAATTTCTCTTTTTCTCCTCTTAACTTTAACCTTTAATGGAGTGTATGGATCTGAAATCCTCTTTGATGGAATGACACAGCTCTTAGATGTCAATTCCTTTACAGAAGTAGTTAATGCATAAATAGAATTAATCACTTCATCTTATTTTATCATGCAATTTTGACATTTGCATGCACAACATAAGGTAGGAGGGGCAGGATCTCCAAAAAATTGACTACTCGTTCCCTATGAGAAATCTATAGTATGTCAATTTTGCTCTTCTGTGGCCCTTATACATTGCTCAAAAGTACAAGACTGAGGAATTGTAATTTTGCATTTTTTGATGATTGAAAATACATTAGAAATTTATCTTTTTGTCCTCTTAACTTTAACCTTTAATGGAGTGTATGGATCTGAAATCCTCTTTGATGGAAGGACACCGCTCTTAGATGTCAATTCCTTTATAGAAGTAGTTAATGCATAAATAGCATTAATCACTTCATCTTATTTTGTTGTGCATTTTTGACATTTGCATGCACAACATAAGCTGGGAGGGGCAGGATCTCCAAAAAAATGACTACTCGTTCCCTGTGAGAAATCTATAGTATGCCAATTTGCTCTTCTGTGGCCCTTATACATTGCTCAAAAGTGCAAGACTGAGGAGTTTTAATTTTGCATTTTTTGATGCTTGAAAATAGATTAGAAATTTCTCTTTTTCTCCTCTTAACTTTATCCTTTAATGGAGTGTATGGATCTGAAATTCTCTTTGATGGAATGACACCGCTCTTAGATGTCAATTCCTGTATAGAAGTAGTTAATGCATAAATAGCATTAATCACTTCATCTTATTTTGTCGTGCAGTTTTGACATTTGCATGCACAACATAAGCTGGGAGGGGCAGGATCTCCAAAAAATTGACTGCTCACTCCCTATGAGAAATCTATAGTATTCCAATTTAAAGAAGGGGTATGTCGACTACCAAAATCAGTAAAACCAGTATGACCATAATCATACTAATTTGTTATTTCAAAAACTAGAAGAGGAGCATCATTAGCCCCAATAGCAGCACCATCATCACTACCATCAATAACAACTTCATCACCACTAGCACTATACAACAAGCCCACTCTCCCAGAGTGTTTTGCTTGTAATGGTTGTTGCTTCAATAAATTCTTTTTTATTCAATCAATTACCTTAGGATTCGATAAAGTTTTCATAGATTGTAAAGTAAGAACAAATGAAATCTTCAACTGTCAATTGATCAGAACAAGCCACGAATGCACACTCTAAAATAAATCAATGCATATATTAGAATGATGATTAACTAATTTAAATAAAAACTTAATTAGAATTAGACTTACTGCTTCCTCTGGGGTATTGAAAAGATCGAGAAATTTTGCTTTTTGATCACTTTTGGCCGACAATCATCTCAGGATTCTTGGACATGAAATTTCTTCTTGGTAGTTCACTTGTTGCCTGAGATAAGGAATGACTTCAAATATCAAAGCCTATAAAATTACGCCAATAAATTAAAAGCATTATTCAATAAAAAATAAATGAATTATAATAAAAAAAAATATTTATAATGAAAGTCTATGGAAAGTCATATAAGTTGACTGTCTTTGACATTAACAGAATAAATAAATATTTGACAATCATTTTGAAGCTTTCAAAATCCCAAGGATAGCTATTAAATACCTCAAGATCCTCAGAGAACTTTATTAAATCAAGTGGTATGTTGTTGTTAACGTCTCTCGCCCAAAGAATATTATGCATAAACCAAACCAAACACAATGATTGTTTGTGCTTCTTTGGAAGTCTTTTACCTTTCAAATCTTCTATAAAATTTATATTTTTGAAGTTTGGACCAACAACGGACAACAAGTCATCACCATCACTTGACTTGCCTTTTTCTTTTGGTATGTCGGGTGCTTTTTTGGGTTGGAATAGATATAGGTTCAAAAGGAGGATAACATTTTACTTCAGTAACTATGACAAACTCCTTCCAACCAAAATCAATTGGAATGCCACAATAATTTATCCATACTTCATCTATATTATCTTTATTTTCATACATTAACCTATGGTTGAGAAGACCATACACCATGGTTTTTTGAAAATGAGCATTATTGTTCTTCGAAAAATCAAGATATGCCCAAAGCAACTGTCCCTAAAATAGGCATTCCATTATTGATCTCGGAGTCACCTCCCTACAAATGGTATCAAAGCCTATGCTGTTTAAATATATCGGAAGTAGTATATATTTGGATTTATTTGATTAATTTAATAATTATGATAAAATTAGATTTAGATATCCACCAAAATATTATAAAAATTAATTAGATAATAACGTACAAAACCACAACAATAGAAAGAATTAAAATAAATAATATCTGAAAAACGTAAAGAATTAAAAATAAGGATAGAAAGACTACAGTATAACATAATTGTCGGAGTTAGTAAAAATTCAATAAATGCACAAAAAGAAGAAATATCAAATTTAGAATCAACAATCAATAGTCTAGAATATATATATATCAACATAACCTATATACATTTAAATAAAATGAACAAAGAAGAATTCATAATAGACGAAAAAATATATGAAAATCACGAAAGATTAAAAATAAAAATAGTATTCTCTAATTTAGGAAGAAGATCTAAGAAAAATAGGTGAACAATTATATTTAATGTTAGAAAAAGAAGAATTAACATTAGAAGATAAGTTGGCATTCATGGTAAGAATAAAAAGAGAAAACGAAAAGATGGACAGAAAAAAGAAAATAGATAAAATAAAACAACAAACCACAGACGAAATATGAAAAATAGAAGAAACTAAAAATAGTAGAATTGTTGAATTAGAAAAAGAACTACAAATGCTAAAAGATTTGTATGAAAAAAGACAAAAAGAAAAAGAAGAAAAAAATAAAGAACCAGAAACCAGTAAATTAGAAATAAATGCAATAGATGCTGAAGAAATAGATAATTATGATTCGGAAGATAGTGAAACATATACAGAAATTCTAGAAAATATAGGAAAACTAGAAATTAATGAAAAACAAGAAGTAATTAATAAAGAAAATCTAGAACTAATAAATACAGAAGTAAATACTCTAGATAAATATATAATACCTAGTACATCAGAAATAAGAAAACCAACATATAATTACAAAAGTAAGTTTAAAGGATATAATCCAAAAGAAGAATATAATAAATGGACACCAAAACAAATAATTAATTACAATTTTTTAGATTTAGATTGTGTAATAGAAACAAATAAAACAATACAACTATGGGTAGGATAATGTCAAAACAATTATTAGATAATAAAATAGATACAAAAAACACACCAGAATATATAGAAAAGACATTAGTAGGAACAGTTAAATTATGATTTTTAAACCTAGCCGAAGCAAGTAAAAAAGTACTAAGATCTGATAATAAAACAGAAGGAACATCAACACCTACTAAAATACTACCTACAGAAATATTGAAAAAACATGAAATAGCTATAAGAGATGAATTTAGTAGTGTAACAACAAAAGAAGAAGAGCAAAATAAAGAAAAGGATATAAATAGAAATTTAATGTTAAAACTAGCAATATGTAATATGTGCTATATAGATGAGTATACGTGCGCATTTAAAGAATATTATTATAAAGGAACATATAATATAGAAGAAAGTAAAGAAATAAGAAGATTATATTTTAGTAAATTACCTGAACCATTTAGTTCCAAAATAATAAAGAGTTGGGATGAAGCAAAAATAGTAGATACCCTAGGAGCAAGAATAAAATTTTTACAAAAATGTCATAGAAATCTATGTGAAAAATATAGAGAAGAAATAAAAATGAAAAAAACATTAATAAGAAATTTAGCATGTTGCAAAGATAAAATAGCACCTCAATTTGAATGTGAAGAAAGATATTATAAGAAAAGAAAAAGACATAAGAAATATAAAAAATACAAAAAATCAAAATATAAATATAAGAAACAAAAAAAAAGATATTATGTAAAAAATTATAAACATAAAAGACCATATAGAAAAAAGAAATCTATAAAAGAATGTACTTGTTATAATCGTGGAAAATTAGGACATTTAGCTAGAGATTATAAATTATCAAAAAAACTCAAAAAATAAATAAATATCAGAAATAAAAATTCAAAATACAGAATTTATGCAGATAGATTATATAGATTATGAATTAAAAAGTGAAGATAGTATATATGAAATTTCGAAAAAAGAAACAGATAATGAAATAGATTGTGAATTAGATGAATCAAATGACTGAAGAAGATATAAAAATGAACCAAATAACTGAAAAAGATATAAAAACAATAACAAAGGAAGAATATTTAAATAAAGAAGAAATAGATCAAAAAATAATATTTGACAGTAATATATTTGACGAAATAAAAGGAAAAGAGTTAGACTTAGGTGTAGAAACATATTTAAAATAACAGCAATAAAAAATATATTTAGTAGAAAAAAGAAGAATACTACGTAGTAAGCCAAAAAAACATGTAATAGACTGTAGATATGCAAAAAGAAGAGCTAGTATACTACTAGTAACAAAAAGAATAATTAATAAAGAAATAAACAACATAAAAAGTAAAGACCCAAAAAAATATGTACATCTTGGAGGAACAGAGATATTAATAAAAGCATGTTTTAGAGAAGAAATAGATACACAAATAGAATTATATTTAGCAGATGATAGAATTATAAAACCTATAGAAAAAAATATAATAACAGTCATAAAAGAAAATTTAATATACCAAAAAGTTTAATTTATAATAAGTGTAAATTATTCAGTAGCAATAACAGATAAAAATATAGATAAATCATCAGTATTATATTGGAAAATATCAGGAATAGAACTAACCCCAGGAAGTAAAATATTTACAGAAAGATTTAAAATCTATATGTATTACTAATAAAACATAAAATAACAGGAAAAAATAAAATTAATAAAATACAAATAGAAAGTCCTTTCGAACAATTTGTAAAAACAATTGATAATAATGATTATAGTAACAAAGACATAGATATAGAAGAAGATTTAGAAATAATAAATGATAGAATAAGTACAACAAAAAGAATAGCTCATGAAAAAACAGAATCATCAAGCTCATCAAAAAGAACAAGTTATGAAACAACTTCAACAGTTAATTTAAATCAATATTATAAAAAAGGAACAATAAATGAAAAAGAATATTTAATACTCTTAAACACGGGACAAGAAGAAAATTATATAGCAAAATATCTAGTAAAAAGTGAAGAAATAAAATCTAATAGTGATATATGCTCAGATCTACCAAGGAGTCTAATAAACATTAAAGATACGGCAGAAAAAAGAAATAATAATAATAAGAGTCAGAAAAATAAAAATAGAATTTGAAATAAAGGAAGAAATGCAAAAGTCAGACATAATATTAGGAATAAAATGGTTAGAACAAGTAAAACCATACAATATAGAACATACACAATTATCTATAACATATAATAAAGAAAGATTATTCATAAGAAGAGCTTTAACATGATATGAAAATATATGTACTAGTAAAAATAATAGTAGAAGGATATTATAATAGGTATTATACATCTATGATAGATACAGGAGCAGAAGCAAACTTATGTAGATAGAACTGTTTACCAGAAAGTAAATGGGATAAATTAAAAACACCAATGGTAGTCAAAGGATTTAATAATGAAGGATGCGTAATTACATATAAAGCTAAAAATATAAAAATACAGATATGGGATAAAATAATAACAATAGAAGAAATCTATAATTATGAACCAACATCAAAAGATATGCTTTTAGGAATGCCATTTTTAGATAAATTATACCCACATATAATAACTAAAACAGATTGGTGGTTTAGAACACCATGTAAACAAGAAGTAAGAACAAAAAGTGTTATTAATAAAATAAGAAATAAAACTGATTGGATAAAAGGAAGGAAAAAAATTATACAAAAGTTAGAAAATATAAAAAATACAGAAGACACAGTAGAACTAGTTGTATTTTTGATAAATAAAACAGAAATAACTATATTTTCAATAGATAAAGTAGAAATAATAAAGAAAAAATTAATACAATTATATAGTGAAGATCCATTAAAAGGATGGAAAAAAAATAAAACTACTATAAAAATTGAATTAATAGATAAAAATAGCATAATAACTCAAAAGCCTACATACAATTTTGACGATTTAAAAGAATTTAAAATTCATATATTATGAATTATTAGAAAAACAGTATATACAAAAAGGCAATAGTAAACACAATAGTCTAGCATTTATAGTAAATAAACATAGTTAACAAAAAAAAAAAAAGTAGAATGGTTATTGATTATAGAAACCTAAATGCAAAAACTATGACATATAATTATCCAATACCAAATAAGATATTAAAAATAAGACAAATACAAGGATATAATTATTTTAGTAAATTTGATTGTAAATCGGGATTTTAACACTTAAAGTTAGATGAAAATTCTAAGGAATTAACCGCATTTACGGTACCACAAGGATTTTATGAATGGAACGTATTACCATTTGGATATAAAAATGCACCAGGTAGATATCAACATTTTATGGATAGTTATTTTAAACAATTATCTAATTGTATAGTATACATAGATGATATACTACTATATACAAAAACTAAAGAGGAACATTTAAAATTATTAGAATAATTTACAGATATAATAGAAAAATCGGGAATAAATTTAAGTGAAAAGAAAGCCGAAAAACCAGATAGAGCTTTTAAGAATAAAAATAGATAAAAGTGGAGTAAAAATGTAACAACATATAGTACAAAAAATAAAAAATTCAAAAGAAGAATTAGATACAAAAAAGAAATTACAATCATTTTTAGGATTAGTAAACCAAGTAAGAGAATATATACCAAAATTAGCAGAAAACCTAAATCCTTTACAGAAAAAATTAAAAAAGGACGTAGAATATAATTACAACGAATAAGATAAAAAACAAGTCAAGAAAATAAAAATACTTTGTGAAGAATTACCAAAATTACAATTTCTAGACAAAAATAAAAAATTTATATATATAGCAGAAGCAGATGCTAGTGAATATAGTTATGGAAGAGTACTTAAATATAGATATGAAAAAGAAAAAAAATTAGAACATCATTGTAAATACTACTCAGGTACGTTTAATGAAACAGAAATAAATAGGAAATAAATAGAAAAAAATTATGTTCATTATATAAATGTTTATTAGCATTTGAGCCATATATTGTATATAACAAATTTATTGTACGAATAGATAATATACAGGTACGTTGGTGGTTAACAAAGAAAATACAAAATTCAGTTACAACGAAAGAGATTCGGAGACTAGTATTAAATATATTAAATTTTACATTTACAATTGAAGTAATTCGTACAAACAAAAATGTTATTGCAGATTACATATCAAGACAAAGCTACACAGACTGATATAATAGAAGATGATGCTTTAGAAAAAATACTCAAAACCCTAACTATGCTTTCAATGAAAGTGGACAGTATGAGTAATGAAATAGAAAAGCTAAAGACTAATGAAGTTAAACTGAAGTCTAAAGCTATAAATCAGCGAACTCAGCAGTGTGCAAAGCTATCTCGATTGGAAAGACATTAAAATTTCAAAGTTAAAAGGAGACGTTGGAACAATCCATAAAACCCATAACGTTTATCAATCTACAATTGCAGGTACAAGCAAAGGAGTTAATGGATAAAGATATCAGAATATGAACATGAATAAGATATTTGAAAAATCATTTATGCCAAAAATACAAAAAGACCCCTTGTACATAGCCCCCTACAACTAATGGATCTATTTATCTATTTATTTAATCAAGTTATCCGCACTCCCCTACAAATGGTATCAAAGCCTATGTTCTTTAAAAGTTACGGAAGTAGTATATATTTGGATTTATTTATCTATCAGAGCCTATATATTACGGAAGTATTATTTATTTGGATTTATTTGATTAATTTATTAATTCTGATAAAATTAGATTTAGATATCCACCAAAATATTATAAATATTATTTAGATGAATAACGTACAAAAATCATAACAATATAAATAATTAAAACAAATAATATCTGAAAAACGTAAAGAATTAAAAATAAGGATAGAAAGACTACAGTATAACATAATTATCGGAGTTAGTAAAAGTTCAATAAATGCACAAAAGGAAGAAATATCAAATTTAAAATCAACAATAAACAGTCTAGAATATATATATCAACATAACCTATATACATTTAAATAAAATGAACAAAGAAGAATTCATAATAGACGAAAAAACATATGAAAATCATGAAAGATCAAAAATAAAAATAGTATTCTCTAATTTAGGAAGAAGATATAAGAAATTAGGTGAACATTTATATTTAATGTTAGAAAAAGAAGAATTAAAATTAGAAGATAAGTTGACAGTCATCGTAAGAATAGAAAGGGAAAACGAAGAGATGGACAGAAAAAAGGAAATAGATAAAATAAAACAACAAACCATAGAAGAAATACGAAAAATAAAAGAAACTAAAAATAGTAGGATTGTTGAATTAGAAAAAGAACTACAAATGCTAAAAGATTTATATGAAAAGAGACAGAAAGAAAAACAAGAAAAAGATAAAGAACAAAAATTATTGAACGAGATAAATCAAGTTAAAGAAAAATTAGAAATAAAAAATAAAGAACCAGAAACCAGTGAATTAGAAATAAATGCAATAGATGCTAAAGAAACAAATAATTATGATTCGGAAGATAGTGAAACATATACAGAAATTCTAGAAAACATAGGAAAACTAGAGATTAATGAAAAACAAGAAGTAATTAATAAAGAAAATCTAGAACTAATAAATACAGAAGTAAATACTCTAAAAAAAATATAATACCTAGTACATTAGAAATAAGAAAACCAACCTATAATTAAAAAAATAAGTTTAAAAGATATAATCCAAAGGATGAATATAATAAATGGACACCAAAACAAATAATTAATTACAACTTTTTAGATTTAGACTGTATAATAGACACAAATAAAATAATACAATTATGGGTAGGATACATGTCAAAATAATTATTAGATAATAAAATAGATACAACAAACACACCAGAATATATAGAAAAGACATTAATAGGAACAGTAAAATTATGGTTTTTAAACCTAGCTGAAGCAAGTAAAAAATACTAAGATCTGATAATAAAACAAAACGAACATCAACACCTACTAAAATACTACCAATAGAAATATTGAAAAAACATGAAATAGCTATAAGAGATGAATTTAGTAGTGTAACAACAGAAGAAGAAGAGCAAAATAAAGAAAAAGATATAAATAAAAATTTAATGTTAAAACTAGCAATATGTAATATGTGCTATATAGATGAGTATACGTGCGCATTTAAAGAATATTATTATAAAGGAATATATAATATAGAAGAAAGTAAAGAAATAAGAAGATTATATTTTAGTAAATTATCTGAACCATTTAGTTCAAAAATAATAAAGAGTTGGGATGAAACAAAAATAGTAGATACCCTAGGAGCAAGAATTTTTTTTTACAATAATAGTATAGAAATCTATGTGAAAAATATAGAGAAGAAATAAAAATGGAAAAAACATTAATAAGAAATTTAGCATGTTGCAAAGATAAAATAGCACCTCAATTTAGATGTGAAGAAAGATATTATAAGAAAATATCTTTATAGTTAAAATATTGTCTTATATAGTTAAAATAGATATTTAACTCCAAGAAATTATGGACTCTTACCATATATTATATTTTTTATCCAATATTTTTTTTTTAATTATTAAAACATATTTTTTTCTTACCGTATAGTTTAGGACTCCTTAATTATTAGTTCTCCTAATAACTCTTTCCATATTTTAGGACTCTTTAATTTTAAATATTATTAAAACAAATAATAAATAATTCAAGAAAAATAGTGAAACGGCGACTTTGTCTAAAGCAAAGACTTTTAATGAAGGGCAAAAAGTTCAATTCACTTTTCTAAGTGTCTTCACACTTTTAATATATTATAGATTATAAATTATAGATTCTAGATATAGATATAGATAGATTATAGATACTAAAAAAATTAGAAGCCGGTCTTTAAAAAGAAAAAATTATTGTATGTACATTATATTATTAAGTACAATTTTTTAAAAAAAAATAGCATAAAATTTTTAAGAAAATAAGTGTGCTAAAAGAGAAAAATAATAACCCGTCATCAAATAAAAAATTAAGGAGCAAAATTAAATATAGTAAACAAAGTTTTGCAATTGATACCAAGAATTAAAATTACATTAATATTGATACATGAGAACACATTTTAAATTAAAAAAAGAATTATATTACACATAAGCATAAAATATTCAAGTTGAAAAAGTGACTTAATGTTTTTCAACTATTTCTACAAAATGAATTTATTTTATGAGAGACAAAGATTCATTAAAATATTATTTCTTGAGAGAATTTTTGGGATTTCCATATGAATCCGTCTCCATTCATCTTGATTCATGAATTCCCTTTACCAATCCGTCAATGAAGGTGGCGTTTCCATGCTCGAAAGTCCTACTGGTACATATCTTCACCACTTCCTTTACAAATTTTAAAACCTTATGCTTTTATTATTCCCGCTCATGCTAATTTAGAATCCTTTTCCATCTTTCATCAGTTCATGCGTTCACGTTACAATATAACAACCACTCCAAGTATATGAACCAATACCGTGCATCAAAAAATAGCAAATATTAACAAAAACTACAACAAATAATATAATAAACGAGATATATAAACAATACAATTAAACCCAATATTTACACAAATATTTCTTAAAGTACACATTCATATACCATCTGTATTTTGCAGAAAAAATAATAGATCTACAACAAACAATAGAATAATCAAGATATCAAAAAAATACTATTAAACCTAACCTTACACAAAAATTCCTCAACACCCTATTGTTGGTTGCTACAACAATAGACTTTGCCAGCTTTGTCTTCTGAGAAACTAATCTTCAGCCTGATGTTTCTTTGAAATCAAAAGAAGCTATGTTTGTATGTTGAAGAAGATGTATAATTAAAATTTTTTATAGAATTCTTTTTTACATACAAGGTAATATTTCAATTGATTTAAAAATATTAAATTTTATGATTTATAAAAACAAAGGTAGTTGAAAAGGTAAAATGTATAATTATATGACTATACCCAACAAAAATAATGTTATATGACAGTTCTTTAAAAAATTTCCGAAGTTACACAAAAATTTTCCAAAATTAAAACATAACAAAAATAGACTTCTTGCTTAGTTCAAATAAGGAAGGATATAAATATTAAAAATTTAATTGATTGCAAAATTTTAAAAATATAAAAAAAATTATGAAAAGACGATTTTGTCTAAAGCGAAACCTTTTAATGAAGGGCAAAAAGTTCAAATCACTTTTCTAAGGATCTTCACACTTTTAATATATTATAGATATAGATATAGATATAGATTTTAGTAGGATTCAAATTCTATAAAATATACTGTGTAGATATTTTTTAATGAGTAATATTTCTTAAATTTAGCATCATAGCTACAATTTTCTTGCTCAAGTTAATTTTTATAAGAATACATATTAAGATAATATTCCTGCTCTTCTTCTCCCTTCGTGTTTCTCTCTTCTCTAATAATTCTTTTGATAGTTGATGTTTTTTTGTATAATTTATGATTATGTTGATGAAACTTAATTCTCAATTCACTTATTTTTACTTTTCACTTTATCTTTCTTTTGTAGGATAAATATATCTCATAATTAATGAGAGTGTTTGGATGCGAAGAATTTCAAGAAATCAAAACACATCTTTTTGATTTGATAGGATATAGAATCCTAAAATATATTGAAAGGAAAACTGAAAAATACAATTCTTTTAGAGAGAAATTGGATCATTAAGGGTAGAAGCGGGTTATTTTTTAATATAGAATAAATATAAGAGAAGTGGATGGTATTTATTCACGTGGACAACGACATCAACACTTTTTTCCACGTGTACGCGCGTGTATTACACGTTGTGGACTGTGGGCCGAAAAGGGTGACGCGACGTACTAAAAGAACAAGTTCGGGGTTACTTAGGATTAGTCAAAGTTCAGGTGTACCATGAATAAAATGTGACAAGTTCGGGGGGTGATCGATACTTCTCTCTGTTGAAAAATTGAAAGGAATTTCAAGAACCCAGAAATCGACCAAATTCCTACATCAAATTCAGAAATAATTACTTACAAAATTCAAAACTCAAATAGAAATCAATATTAAAATGAAAAAAAAAAAAAGAGTAAAAAAGCAATGATACCTGAAGAGAAAATGATAATTTCAAGAAAATAGGGCAAAATATTAACGAATTTGTAGCAAGGGGCTAAATTTCAAGAGAAGGGGCTGAGTTAATTCAATTTAAAACGGCTCGTTTTAGTGTTGAAAATTTGGCTTTAACGGTGTTAGCAAAAAAAAAAAAAATGTTCACATAAGTAAAGGGGTAATTTTAAAATAATAAAATCCTTTTAATTTCTCAAAAGCTTATATCAAACACATAAATGTTATGAATAATTTCTCTGTTTCAATTTTTGCAACATTTTTCTCTTGTCAGGGGTTAAACAATTTAATTTGACCGTACATGTTAGATGCGTTAATGTTAAATTTAGACTTCTAACAAATGCATTTTATTAATTCACGTAGTAATTTTATATCTTTTTCTATTGGAAAATAGTTATAAAATAAAATAATTATTTACTTCACAATTCTATTCCCATGAGAAATGAGATTGGAAAAAAAGGTTATTGCGTAGTTTCAGGTTTCATGATACCCACCGCCTTCTCTCCCTATAAATTGATTTGGTTCGATCAATAAATCAGTTGTGTTAAAAATCATCGACACTCCTATTTCGCCCATGAAGCAAAGCAGAAACTATATATATATATATATATATATATATATATATATATATATATATATATATATATATATATATATAATATTAAAAATAAGAAAATCCTTAGAAAAGTGATTTGAACTTTTTACCCTTTATTAAAAATTTATGCTTTAGGCAAAATCATCATTTTATAATTTTTCTTCAATTATTATATCATTATATTATAATATTTAAAATTAAAGAGTCCTATATATAAAAGAAAAATATCTTTTAAAAACTTTTCCTCAAAAAACACAAAAACAAATTGACGACCATAAAGTTACAAAAAAGAAAGAAAACACCTTATTTAAATTTTTGAAAAAAAAAAAATTGAAGACACGTTTTGTTAAATTTTGAAGGAAAAAAATCCTTAAGTTTCCCAAAATAAAACCATAACTGTTCTAAAGTATTTTTTTTTTTTTTAAAAAAAAAGCGTTCTTTCTTTTTTTAAGGAAAAGTTTTCTTATAAATCAAAAAGTCATGCTTTTTATAAAACCTAAATTGCTATTAAGTTTTAGATTGTTTAGGTTTGAATCACTTTTAACTAAGAATTTCTTTAACTAATTAATTAATGGTAGTTGTCTCTATTTGTTTACATTATTCTATAAAATTTTCTTACTAATTGAAATCTTGACAGTAGCTATGATTAAAAAGATAAATCTACTTGTTATTTGAGGTAAGCTTTTTTAAGAATTATAGTATTAGTATATTCTTGAAGTTTACAATGAACAAATTATCATGTATTCTTGATAACAATTGCTAATTGAGAGGTTATTTTTTTGTGTGTGTAAAATTTGAGATATTTTATGATTGTAGATAAAAATTTTCTTGTGATTTGAGGTAAGTTTTCTAAAGTTTTTAGTATGTTCTTAATGTTTACAATCTTGATGTATCTATGATTAAAGAGATAGTTTCTTTTATGATTTGATATAAGTTTTAAAATTTTAATACGTTCTTGAAGTTTACAATAATAGACTATCATATATTTGTGATGGATAATTGTTAATTAACAAGTTTATATTGAGAATAGTTATGATTGAAGAGATAAATTAGTTTGTGATTTGAGGTAAGTTTTCTAAGATTTTAGTATATTTTTTATGTTTATAAAAATAAATTATCATGTATTTTAATTGACATTTGCTAATTGAGAAGTTTTCTTTAGTAATTTTAGTATGTTTTTGAAGTTTAAAATAACAAATTATCATGTATTCTCGATAGATAATTATTGATTAAGATTTTTGTTCATATTGACTTATTTAAAATTTTGACTAGATTTGTTGGATATTAAATTCCATCACAATAAATTGGTTAGTCATTCTAATTCTATATGAATTTTCTTTTAAAATTTAATAATATGCAATTTTTTCAATTGTCAGTAAATGCATATCGTCATTATTTTTAATATTCTTTTTTAGGTACAAGCTATATCATTTAAATAAATATAAAATTTAAAGACAAAAATCTACTATAATAGCTAAAACAATTGCAATGATATTTTTTTTTGTAGTATCAAAGTGAATTTATAAAACTGAATTTACTGAAGTGAGGTACACGCGCGGGACGCGTATCCTAAACTAGTATATATATATATACATATATATATATATATATATTTATATATATATATATATATATATATATATATATATATAATAAAAATAGAATTCAAAGACAAAAATACAAGCAAGGGAACTATATCTTACTTACTATTTACTAATCTTATTAAGACCTAAATAGGATTATGTGATGTCGAATCTATATATCAAATTTGTGCAAAAAAATATGTAACGTCTAGCCCTAACGGTAATTAGGATAATTTCGTTTTCCTCCCATCCACGTTATGAAGATGCACCAATGCTGCTCCAATGATATAGTATAGGAGATCTTGACATATCTCCCTACTAAGTCGCTCATATGATTTAAGTGTGTTTCCAAAGCTAGGAATATTTTAATAAAATATTCCACCTTTGTCCGACCGCACTATGCTCATACTAAAGACTGCCCCTAAGCCACCCAAATTTTGTTTCAACTCCTCAAAACAAATCCTAATATTGATGAACAATAGTGTGATGCCGAAACACGTGAATTGGAAGGATTTTCATTACAACTTGATTATTTTTCTGAAGCTTAGGTGATGACTATTTGCATAAATCATTGCAATGACCTACGAAATTGAGCTATCCTAAGGGAAAAATTACTCACTTTCTCTCAAATCCTCTCAAGAACAAAACCCCAGGTCATTTAATTTTAAGTCCAAGTTTCAAGAACACACCAACAATTTTTATGAATTTAATTACCAAGGTATGTTAGGTGTTCATCCTTGGGTTTCCTTCCACCCTTGGAGTTCAAGAACCCTTTTTAAATTAAAAGATTTATTGATTTCATGATTTGCATGTTTGAATTGGTTTGTGTTCATGTATGTATTGATTTTGGTTTTCAAATCAAGATTTGTTACAAGTTTCAAGTGAATTAATTAGCATGTATGTAGAATTATGATATTCTCATGCAAAACCCTTAAATTTGCAAGTTAAATGTTGTAGCCATGATGTTTATGTCTTGATGAATTCTATGTGCATTAATTATGCTCCCCATGTGTTTAATAGAATATCTATGTGAATTGAATAAAGAACTCATGACATGATTTCATATGGTCTCTTTTATGTACAAATTCATGCCTCTCAAGTGTTTGACAAAATGTCTAAATGAATGCATGGTGAATAAGTAATTAGTGTAATGCTTTCAAGATATTTCCATGTTTTGCTATTGATGTTATCGAGTCTTGGGGGTATTTAATACCCCAAAATCTAGCTGTTTATCTAGAATTACAGTAACTATAGAATAGTCTCAGTAATGTCACAAACAGTAGTACTCAATCAGTTACAGAACTCAGTGAACTCAGTCCAGTTCGGTCAGTTAACACGATCAATAACAGTTCAGTTAAGCCTAATACAGTCTAGTGATTAATTTAGTGTCTATTCAGTTGGGAGTAGGATTCAGCACCGAGCAAACCTAGGGATAGAGTCTCACCTGCCAGTTGAGGGTGTGATCTTTAGTAGTAGCCCCTTAGTTCCAGAACTACGTAGATAGCGTAGGTTGAATATATCAACCTGTCAGTTGAGGGTTGATAAAGTGTTCACCTTCCATTTGAGGGTAACACATATCTCACCTACCAGATGAGGGTGATTCTTTAGTGGATCCACATATCCATTGTTAGTGCTCATGGCATGGTGCTAACACCCTTCCAACTAAGGTCATAGGTTGGACCCTAACTCGGTTTATAATCGGGGTATGTCGGTTAGTCAAATTCAGTTAGGAGCAGCAGATTTAGTAGTGAGTTCTCATCCATCGAGGATATCATTTATTCCTGTATTATAGTAGATTCAGTATTTCATTAGTCAGAGTTAGTTGGGGGCTTGTCCCATCAACTCCACATTCAGATAGATCAGTAGAGACTTTTTAGACTAGACTATTTCAGACATATATTCAGTTTTTCAGTATTACTATTAGTATTCAGTATCCATTACAGTATTTTGAGAACCTTATGGTATTTTAGTTATATTTTCGCATATGTTATCAGTATTATTATTTAGTGTTCACTACAGGTACCAGTCATGGGTTAGCTTGTGGTCCTCTGGGATTGTAAGCATCGTGTGACGTCTAGGGTGTAGACTGGGGGCATTACAAACTTGGTATCAGAGCCTGGTTCAACAGATTCCTAGAGAGTCTGAAAGCCGCATCAAGTAGAGTCTTATGAATGAGTGTGTAGCACACCACACTTATGGACAAAAGGTTGTAAGACATTTTTAAGAAAAGTATCCCTTCTTTCAGTAGTCATGTTGTGCGAGTGAGCATGAGCTCAAGTTAAACTATCTATCTAATCCAATTTTCCCTTTCGTTTAAAGAATATGCCTTCCAAAAAGACTAACGAAAGAAGAACTGGAAACCAGCCAGCACCACCACTCATTCAGGCAGATCTCCTGGATAAGCATGTTTCTCACACAGAATTCAGAGAAGCTTTCACCACTCTAGCCCATTTTGTAGCAGCCAGAATAAACTCCCAACTTTTGTACAGTCTAACCTACTGGACCATATTGCTGCAGCTAGAATTTGGCACTTCGCCCGAATGAATCCTTTTTTATTTTCAGAATCCAAGTTTGAAGAGGACCCACAGGAATTTCTTGACATGGTGCAGAAGGTCACAGATATTATGGGGGTAACCATTAGTGAGAGTGATGATTTAGATGCATATCAGTTGCAGATGTAGCTCATACATGGTTTAGGAAATGAAAGGCAAATAGGGCCATAGATACAGGGTCTATGGAATGGGAAGAGTTTGCTACTGTCTTTCTAGATATGTTCTTCCCGTTGGAGTTAAGGGAAGCTAAGGTATTAGAATTCATTAACTTAAAGTAGGACAAAATGGCAATGAAGGAGTACTCTCTCAAGTTTACTCAGTTAGCCAGATATGCTCCTTATGTGGTAGATGATAGCAGGTCTAAGATGAGTAAGTTTGTGTTTGGGGTATCCGACAGTGTGGTCAAGAAGTGTAGGACTACGGTGCTAATTAAGGAGATAGACTTATCTAGATTAATGGTCCATGATCAGCAGATTGAGAAGCAGAAGACTGAGGAGAAAGAGATGAAGAGCAAGAGGGATAGAACAGGTAGCTTCAACTTCACTCAGCCTAAGTCAGAGGGTGGTAATCATCCTCAGTTCTGCCCGAAATCCTCATTTCCATCTCTATCCTCAGCTAATGCTCCAGTTCCTAAGTTCAGAAATAGTAATAGGGATAAGGCACCAGGCTCTAAATCTCAGGGTAGTGTTACCAGTGCTCGAATAAATCTTCTTTACCAGAAGTATGGCAGGAACTATCAGGGTGTCTGCAGAGCTAGCAGTGATGTGTGTTTGAGTGCGGTAAGCCAGGTCATAGAATTAGAGATTGTCCTTATCAGGTTCCCAGGATCAATACAATCGTCCCTCAGCTCAGTCCGGTTGCTCGAATCAGCAGGGTGCCACTTCCAGTGCCACCAGTGGGAAATGCCTAAATAGACTCTATGCACTTCAATCCCGATAAAATTAGGAAATTTCTCTTGATATGGTCATTGGTATGTTACAAGTTTATCATTTACATGTTTATGCTTTGCTAGATCCAGGAGCTTCTTTGTCCTTTATAACTCCTTATGTATCTGTTGAATTCGGAGTTAGTCCTAAAATCCTAGCAGAGCCCTTCTTAATCTCTATCCCAGTAGGTAAGTCTATCATAGATTGGTGGGTATACAAGAATTATCCGATTATAGTATCTCAGAAAGTTACTTCAACAGACTTAGTAGAGTTTGAGATGACATATTTTGATGTTATTCTCGGCATGGATTGGATTTATTCATGCTATTCTTAAGTTGACTATAGAAACAAAGTTTTTTATTTTTAGTTTCCGAATGAACCTATCCTAGAATGGAGGGGTGGTACTTTAGCACTTAGGGGTAAGCTTGTTTTCTACCTTAGAGAGAGAAAAATAGCATCCAAGAGGTGTGTCTATCATCTCGTTTGAGTTAAGGACTCTAGTTTTGAGACCCCTAATCTTGAGTCAGTTTCAGTAACATGTGAATTCCCAAATGTGTTTCCTGAAGATCTTCTTAGAGTTTCTCCCGAAAGGGAAATTGACTTCAAAATAGACCTTCTTCTAGATACTTAACCTATCTCTATTCCGCCATATAGAATGGTTCCAATAGAACTTAAGGAGCTAAAAAAACAGCTGAAAGACCTTTAGATAAGGGATTTATCAGACCCAATATTTCCCCATGGGGTGCACCAATTCTATTCGTGCATAAAAAAGACGATTCTCTTAGAATCGATGACTTGTTTGACCAACTTTAGGGTGCCAGTTAATTTTATAAGATAGAGCTCAGATCAGGCTATCATCAGCTCAGAGTTAGAGAATGTGACATTCCGAAAACAACTTTTAGAACTTAGTATGGTCACTTTGAATTTCTAGTCATGTCATTTGGTCTTACCAATACCCCAACAGCTTTCATAGACTTGATGAACTACATGTTTAAGTAGTACTTGGACATGTTCATTATAGTCTTCATAGATGACATTCTTGTCTACTCCAACAGTGAACATGATCATGCAGACCATCTCAGAATAATATTACAAACCCTCAGAGCCCATCAGTTGTTCACCAAATTCAGTACATGAAAATTTTGGGTAAGGTCAGTAGCTTTCCTTGTCCATATAGTTTCTAGTGATGGCATTAAAGTTGATCCTCAAAAGACCAAAGCAGTGAGAAACTGGCCCAGACCCATCTTTCGATCAGATATCAGAATTTTCTTGGGTTTGGATAGCTATTATCGATGGTTTATTGAAGATTTTTTGTCCATTGTATCCCCCATTTCTAGATTGAGTCAGAAAAAAGTCAAGTTCCTGTGGTCAGATTCTTGTGAGAAGAGTTTTCAAAAGTTGAAGACTCGACTCACTATAGCCCCAATTTTGACTTTACGAGATAGTTCAGATGGGTTTGTTATGTATTATGATGCTTCCAGAGTTGGTTTAGGGTGTGTTTTGATGTAGAGAGGTAAGGTCATAGCCTATGCCTCTAGACAGCTTAAGCCCCATGAAAAAAATTACCCCACCCATGATCTTGAGCTAGCATCTGTAGTGTTTGCCTTAAAGATTTGGAGGCACTATTTGTATGGGCTACATGTTGATGTGTTCACATACCATAAAGTTTGCAGTATATATTTTATCAGAAATACTTGAACTTGTGTTAGAGAAGGTGATTAAAATTTTTGAAAGACTATGACATAAGTGTTCTGTATCATCCGGGCAAGGCTAATGTAGTGGCTGATGCTCTTAGTAGAATGTCCATGGGTAGTGTTGCTCACGTTTAGGATGGTAAGAAGAAGTTAGTTCAGGAAGTTCATCAGCTTGCCAGGTTGGGTGTTCATTTGGTTGATTCAGCTAAGGGTAGTGTTTGAGTGCAAAATAGTTCGGAATCTTCTTTGGTTTCTGAGGTGAAAGAAAAGTAGGACAGAGATCCCAGTTTAGTTAATCTGAAAGAATCAATCAGAGACCAAAAAATAGAGGTTTTATCCCACGGGGGAGATGGTGTGTTGCGTTGCCAGGGTAGATTATATGTGCCCTGTATGGATGGCATGAGGCAGCGGATTCTTGTAGAAGCGCATGGTGAGCATTACTCAATTCACCCAGAGGCCACTAAGATGTACCATAATTTGTGGGAGATATATTGGTGGAGTAGGATAAAGAGAGACATTGTTGAGTTTGTGGCTAAGTGCTCTACGTGTCAGCAAGTCAAGATTGAGCATCAAAATCCTAGTGGGTGTAACACCCCATGTTTTTCCTAGCTTAAAATTCATTCCTAGAATGTTAAGAGTGGATTTCAAAAATGAATAACCTTTATGTCATATGGAATTTTCCAGATTTAGACCTTCCATTGTGTGCGAAATTGAATAATCTTTCCATCGATATCAAATTTTCCCAAATGCGATATCCGGTGAAAAAGTTAGAGCATTTTTAGTACTGTAGTGTCTCACCTGGGCACTCACCGTGTCACGGTGCATGCCAAAATGGCAATCGTCACATTTCAGTGGAACTCCACTATATTGGCACATCTCTGAGTGTTCCAAATTCTCAATTGTCAATTTCCAGTGGTGCAACATGATAACACCGCATCTCACCAGAGTGCAAATTCACACTCGTCCTTTTCTAGTATCTTAACGTTATTTCACCACGTCGCGGTGAAAGATTAATTGCCGTATTATTGATCCATAATTAGAATGCTTGTGTCATTAATTTAATCCTAAGTATGTGAAGTTCTTATTAGGTGAAAAATGTTCATAGAAGTCACTTAGAGCCAAGTGGAGCTAAGAACATTAGATTCATTCAAAGTTAGGTGTCCAATTCTACAAGGGTCAATTTTGAAAGTGTATAACTTTTGATTTATGTATAATCTTCCAGATCAATACCCACCAAATTGTAGATAATTGAATTATATTTTCAATGATACCTATTTCGCCTAAAACTGATACCCAAGCAAAAAGTTATAGCCATTTTAGTGTGAGGCAGTAAGCTCCGCGATGGTACCGCGTTGCGGCAAAGGGCAAAGTCGGGATGGGGGTTACGAATTTCTACTTTAAATTAATGAGGGGAAATGGGTTATTTTCCTCCCTCAACCCAGGTCATACTATAGAAATGTATAGCCACCATTGGGGTATTATTTTGCTCCCATTATCCTACTTTACTCCCAAGAACAAATCCTAATCAAATCTCTTCAAGATTCATCCATTCCATCACTTTCTATTCAAGAAACCAATCAAGAATTAAGCTTTCTATTCCAAGTTCAAGAAAATCACTCAAGAACATTCCCAAGAACATCATTGAGTTTTCTTCTTTAAGAAACAATATTCAAGAACACAACTAGGAATTCAAGTCAACTTATTAATCAATTCTCTTTCAAAAGAGAACCCTAAAGATCAAACTTACTCTCCAAGAAATCTAATTTTTCCTCATCAATTCTCCAAGATAGTTCAAGATTAAGAATTTTTAATTCAATAACTCCAAGAACTCATCTTCAAAAGCATCATAGGAATCCAAGATTCAAGCTTTCTCATCTAATATCATCAATTAAGGTATGGGGGTTATGAACAAGGATACTCCTTTCATCCTTGTGCCCAAAACTTACTTTTAGTTACAAAAATTATTTGATTTTATGTGATTTTTCATAAAATTAAAGTTAGGGTTTATGACCATTATTGTTATTTGCAAGTTTAGTCTATTGATTTAAAGTTTTAAGATAAAAACATAGGTTTTTGGAAGTTTTGGTTTTAAGATTCTTAAGCCCTAAGATAAAATATTTTCCAGATTTTAGAAACTAAGTGTAAAGGCTCACAAACTTACTAAGATATTATTTTACTTAAGATTTCAGTTACAGAATTACACCTTTTGGTTTTCAACCATAAAAGTTGAGCCCTTTTTCACCTAGCCTATATGATTTGAGAATAGAACAGAAATACAGATTTTAGAACTAAATTTTATGACTCACTAGATTTATAAAGTATGATCTGCTTCTTATTACTTCATATTTTAGTATTTCAGACACTCCAGCTTATGTGAGTCATTTACATTTAGCATGCATTGTTTTTACAAATTATGATAATTGATATTATGTTTTACTTATGCATCTACCCCCATATACTCAGTACATCCTCAAAGTACTGATCCACATATATGTCTATGTGCTACATTATCTCATAATGTAGGTATGAGTCACTCATACCATATTCAGACAGTTACAGATTCCAGCCAGCAGATGATGAGTCCTCCTACTTCGGGGACTTAAGTTAGATATTATTTATGTACTTTACTTTCTTACTCATATGTATTGATTAGTGATAGTTGGAGTCGTGCCCCAGCTATCTGTAGTTAGTATGGTAGAGTCTTTATAGATGTCAGTTAGAGTTAGTATTGTAATTCTAGTCCTTCTTTTCAGACTTTATCAAAATATAAATTGTATCAGTATCATATTTTCACAGATTTCATCGTTATTATGTTTTCGTGCAATAAACTCAATCATTTTATACATGTTTATTCTGTTGCTTAACAGTATGCCAGTTCATGGGTTACCTTAGGATCACTTGTGGTCCTAAGCACCGTGTGACATCTCGGGATAGATTTTTGAGGTGTTACAGTGGGTATATACAGGAGTTCAATATTCTCACATAGAAGTGGGAGGAAGTGAACATAGACTTCGTGATGGGTTTGCCTCGTACTCATCATCAGCATAATTTGATTTGGATCATCGTGGACAGAATGACCAAATCGGCTCATTTCTTGCCAGTTTATACTTCCTATTCAGCTGAGAATTATGCCAAGATCTATGTTAGAGAGTTGGTCAGATTGAACGATGTCCCATTGTTCATCATTTCATATAGAGGTACGCAGTTCATCTCTTATTTTTGGAAAGCATTCTAAAAGGGTCTTGGTACCAAAGTTCACCTCATTACAGTTTTCCACCCTCAGACAGATGGTCAAGAAGAAATGACCATTCAGACTTTAGAAGATATGTTAAGAGCATGTGTCATTGACTTTAGGGTTAGTTGGGATGACCACTTGCCTTTTATTGAGTTCGCGTATAATAACAACTATCACTCCAGTATTCAGATGGCTTCATTTAAGGCTATTTATGGGAGGATATGTAGATCTCCCATTCGTTGGTTTGAAGTAGGTGAGGACGTAGTAGTAGGGCTTGACTTGGTGTTTGACGCCTTAGAGAAAATGCAGTTGATCGGGGAAAGGCTTAAGACAAACCAGAGCTGACAGAAATCATATGCAGATGTGAGGAGGAAGGATCTAGAATTCAAGATTGACAATTTTGTGTACTTAAAATCTCTCCCATGAAGGGAGTAAAGAGGTTCGGCAAGAAGGGGAAACTCAGTCCCCGATATATCGATCCTTGCGGAATTCTCAGTTGTTTTGGAAAGGTAGCTTACGATCTTTAGTTGCCTTCAGACTTAGCTTTAATACATCCATTATTTCACGTCTCCTTTCTAAATAAATGCATTGGTGACCCAGTAGTTGTAGTCCATATAGAGGATATAGATGTTTGGAAAAGTCCCTCTTATGAGAAAGCCCCAGTCGAAATCCTTGATCATCAAATTCGCAAACTAAGGAACAAAGAAGTTTCTTTGGTCAAAGTTTTTTGGTGGAATCAGTCTATTGAGAGAGATCCTTGGGAAGCAGAAGCAGACATGCAAATCAAGTATCCTCACCTCTTCTCCGCAAACTCAGATTCAGCTCAAGGTAACAACCTTTATTAGATTTACTCAGTTCCATGATCAAATTTTCTTTACAAACTTGGTATCAATTACCATTGTATATCAACCTCATGATAGTCATGCATTCATAAATTAGTTCATCCATATAATCATGCTTCAGTTATGCATGTTCAGTATGAAACTCAGTTTATTAGTAGTTTCAGTCATGTAATCATGCTTCAATTATGCATGTTCAGTATGTAAACTCAATCTATCAGTATTCTCAGCTTAGTCAATCTCATTCGAGGACAAATATTCCCAAGTGGGAGATATTGTAAGACCCCGCAAAATATCAATCATTTCAGTCATATATAGCATGTCAAAAGAGATCCCAGACTTAGAAAATTTCAGCTAAGTATTGACACTTAGACTCACTTTTGTCCTCGATATTTTAATGACTTTGTTTTCGATCTTTACAACTTTAAAATGTCAATTTTTAAATTGATTCATGATCATTGATGTCAACAGGTGTTCTCGGATGAGTTTTAGATTTTTTGAACATCGTAAGAAGCCTAATTAGATGTCCAAAATAGTGGATCGATGTGATCTCAATGCATCGCATCATCCATCGCGTCGATTGTTCCAGTGAGCCGAAGTGATATCGATGCATCGCATCAACTCCATCGATGCAATGCATCGGTCTGTGCATTGCTGGACACGTTTTTTTGTAATTAAGTCTACATCTAGAGGGGTAATTAAGTCAATTTCCCCACTTTTATTCAACCTTAAAACACAAAATTTAGCTATCCTAAGGGCAAATCACTCACTTTCTCTCAAATCCTCTCAAGAACAAAACCCTAGATTATTCAATTTAATGTCCAAGCTTCAAGAACACACCAACAATTTTCACGAATTTAATTATCAAGGTATGTTAGGTGTCCATCCTTGGGTTTCCTTCTACACTTGGAGTTCAAGAACCCTTTTTAAATTACAAGTTTATTAATTTCATGAATTGTATGTTTAAATTGGGTTGTTTTCATATATGTATTGATGTTTGGTTTTCAATCAAGATTTGTTACAAGTTTTAAGTGAATTAATTAGCATGTATGTAGAATTATGTGATTCTCATGCAAAACCCTTGAATTTGCAAGTTAAATGTTGTAGCCATGATGTTTATATCTTGATGAATTCTATGTGCATTAATTATGCTCCCCATGTGTTTGATAGAATGCTTATGTGAATTGAAAAGTGAACTCATGACATGATTTCATGTGGTCCCTTTCATGTACAAATTCATGCCTGTCAAGTATTTGACAAAATGTCTAAATGAATGCATGGTGAATAAGAAATTAATGTAATGCTTTCAAGATATTGCCATATTTTGCTATTGATGTTATTGAGTCCTGGGGGTATTTAATACCCAAAAATCTAGCTATTTATCTAGAATTACAGTAGATACAGAATAGTCTCAGTAATTTCACAAACAGTAGTACTCAGTCAATTATAGAACTTAGTGAACTCAGTCCAGTTCAATTAGTTAACACGATCAGTAACAGTTCAGACAAGCCTAATACAGTGTAGTGATCAATTTAGTGTCTATTTAGTTGAGAGTAGAATTCAGCATTGAGCGAACCTAGGGATGGAGGCTCACCTGCCAGTTAAGGGTATGATTTTTAGTAGTAGTCCCTTGTTCCAGAACTACGTAGCTAGCGTAGGTTCAGTTGAGGGTAGTTAAAGTTTCCACCTTCCAATTGAGGGTAACACATATCTCACTTGCCAAATGAGGGTTATTATTTAGTGGATCCATATAGCCATTGTTAGTTCCCATGGCACGGTGCTAACACCCTTCCAACTGGGGTCACAGGTTGGACCCCAACTCAATTTATAATCGGGGTATGTTGGTTAGATGAACACTCTCACAATTACAGTTTCAGTTTCAGAGTCAGTATAGAACTCAGTTAAGTTCTATAGAATTAGGACTGTCAAAAACAGTCACCCAGTTATCAGTAATACAATTATCAATAATCTTAGATATCAGCCACTCAGTTATCAGAATTCAGTATTCAATTCCAGTATGATCTTAGTATATATATATATGCAGTCTTGCATAATAAGTATTTACAGTAGTTTTAGTTACCCATGAACTCTCATACAGTTATATACATATCATTTAATCAGTTATTGTTTATGTATATGAACCCATGTATATCAGTCTACCTCACTTAGCATACCAGTACATTCAAAGTATTGATGCATACTCTTTTCTTGCACTATGATGTCTCATATCATAGGTTTGGAAGCTTAGGTTCCTGACTGCGCTTAGTCAGATTCCGTTAGCAGCATTAGATTCAGTAGTGAGTCCTCATCCATCGAGGATATTATTTATTCCAATATTCCAGTAAGTTCAGTATTTCATTAGTTGGAGTTAGTTGGGGGCTTGTCCCATCAAGTTCACATTCAGATAGATCAGTAGAGGCTTTTTAGAGTCAGTTTTTCAGTATTACTATCAATATTCAGTATCTATTACAGTATTTTGAGAACCTTATAGAATTTCAGTTATATTTCCGCATATGTTATCAATATTATTGTTCAGTGCTCACAGCAGGTACTAACCATGGGTTAGCTTGTGATCCATTAGGATTTTAAGCACCGTGTGACATTTAGGGTTTAGTCTCGAAGTGTTACGGTTTTTTTTTGTCATTATTTTCCACCTTTTTACCTTTTTTTAGAAAGTGTCAGTTTTAAGATCTTAGACTTTAGATTTAGATTTGAAGAATCAAGTTGACTAACTTGTTCCTTGAGAGTAATATTTTCTTTTTCAATAATGTTTTTACAAGTTTCCAGATCAATAAGGTCAAATTTAATACTTGAAATATTGTTGAAAAGTTCATCCCTATCAGAAGTTAATTCTTGGAAGTCAACTATTAAATCATTCATCAAAGAGACAAGCTTTTCATTTGAAAATAAGTGTAGATTCTTTTTGAGTTTATGAACACTTACTTCGGCTGTGTTGTATTCATCTTCCATGTCTGAATCTCCAATTGCCATTAAAGCAGTTTTACCTGCCCTGTCCTCATCTGATCCTTCAGAGTCAGATCCCCAAGCAGCCACCATAGCAAATTATTCCTTCTTCCTAGCCTTTTCTTTTAATTCTTTCTCCACTAATTCTTTTCTCCATCCAATCTCCCAAACAGGATAATCTTTGACTAAATGATCAGTTTTACCGCACTTATAACACCCAGTGGGATTGTCATTGGAATGCCTTTTGCTACTTGTTCCATTCTTTTTCTTGAAGACTTTACTGAAATTTTTTGTTATGAATGCCACCTATTCTTCAGTTTTTTCCATTTCTCCATAAATGTTTGAAGCTTTTACGACTAAGGTTTTCTCTGGAGCTCCTTTTCCTTCTTGGATTCATCAATTTGTATTTCATAAGTTCATCCAAAGTCATGCTAGCCAGATCCTTTGCCTCCCTAATTGTTGTAACCTTTACGTCCCATTTAGACTTAGTCAAGACTCTCAATACTTTCTCAACTTGTTCCTCAGTAGTAATGACATTTCCTAAAGAAGTCAATTCATTTGTTAAAGCAGTGAGTCTTGACATCACCTGATGAGAAGATTCATTGTCCTTCATCTTAAAAGCTTCATATTCAGTAAAGAGAAGAGCAACTTTGAATTTTCTCACTTGAGAGGTGCCCTCATGTGCATTCACCAAGGCATCCCAAATTTGTTTGGAAGTGGTACAAGTAGACACTCTGTTGTACTCAGTTGGACCTAGTCGACATACTAAGATATTCTTTGGTCTTGTATTTTTCCTTAAACTACCAAATTATCAGGAGTAAATTCACTTCTCACCTTTTTAACTTGTTCTTCATCTTCCAACTTCATTAGGACAGTTGGACCATCAGTAATTCTTTCCCAAAATTCATAGTCTTCTCCTTGAATGAACATTTCCATTCTAGCTTTTCACCAAGAAAAATGAGTACCATCGAAAAGAGGAGGCCTATTATTAGATTATCCTTCACTGTGACCAATAGAAGGTGCGGAATTCATCATCATGATCTTTTATTAGGTGTTAGCCTTATGTAAGATAACCATTTTTTGATACCACTTGTTAGAGTAGGTGCCCTACTAATTACTTAATTTATCCTAACAATTTCCTATCAATGGAACAGGTTGACGAACTTGTTCCTATCTAGCTAAAACAATAAGTAATTGCACAGTGATGTTTACATGGAAAACACCTGGCTCAAAGAGGTGTAAGAAAATCATGACCTGTACCTATACAGGATTTAACTCTAACTCCACTAAAATAATTTGGGCCTCAACAAATCAATGAATTAAAAGATTCTTATAATCAAGGAATTAAACTCCAACTCCTATTTCTACAAAAACACTAACCTTCCCAAGGTGAGTTTTCCCAAGTCTTCGAGTTCCCAAACTTGAAGACAAAGATCCTAACTCAATTTATACTTCACTGAAACAAGAAAACAATACAAATCAAGAACTAACCTAATACATAAAGTCTAAGTCTCCTTAACTTTAAGTACTAGGAACAGGTTCAACTCAGCTGCTTTAAGGTTTCGGACTTTATAGATAAATTGTTGATATATTGCTATCTTTTTAATTGCATGAGTAATGCAATGAGTTAATCCCTCGATATATAACAACTTTGTAAAGAGTCCTTCCAAGTCCTTAGTCTTCTACCTTGCTTTGGACTTTTTTATTCAACAGAGTTTGTTGTCAACTCAAAGTCCTTCTTTGAGTACAACTCTTGCATTGGTAAGATTCATTCTTCAACTTGATCTCCTTGTTCGAGTGAAACACTTTATTTATTTTATCAATAACGTGTTGTATTCAATTACGGCTTCTGCTTCTTAAGATTAACCTTCTTTATTCATTTTGACATCAGGCATCGTGTCTGCATGCATCATGTATTTTGATCTGCATATCGTTCTGCATATGAGTGAACTATTTTTACTAACATGTTCTTGCCATAGAAGTCAATGACCAAAACTTCATTGTCCCAACACTTATTGATTCATTAAAAAGGTACTTTTGATAGAAAGGTCGTGCCAAGGTGGCGAAAGAGGTTTTAGCCTTACATACATTGTCTCTCGATCAATACTATAAAGTACCACCATTCAACCTTTCTTTTAAGTCACTAATATACAACAATGACAAGTAATAAAACAAGATTAGATTACTTTAAATTACCAAGACAACAGCAAGCCCGCCTAATCTACAATTAAAATAGTGTATCACTACCCTTCTATTTCTGCCCCAAAATATTTAACACGACTCTCTCTGAGGGCCAACCAACACTACAAATGATAATATACAATATATAAACAGATTACGTCACAATAGGATTAATAAGTCAAGACTAAATTCAGTAAGTTTCATGAAGTGTAAATGGAATATTTAACTTGGTTCCTCACCTTACGCTCGAGAAGAAGAGAAAATCAGTTTGGGAAACCTCCACATGTCTTCAAAGTGAAGATTTTCCTACAACGTTAATTTCTAAAATCTACACCATATTCATCACATATAGTAAGAGAGATGAAAGGAATCAACACAGGGAAGTCTATCTCTTTATTCACTCGCAATGCTTAAGAATGAAGCACTGTTCATAACTAACTCATACAAGTGGTAATGATCCCTTTTATAGAGGGTGTGAATGACTAGCTATTCCTATTACGTGTTAGGCACATGTTTTACAACATGTTCCATAACTAACTCTAAGTTGTATAACAAACTCCAATTAATGCTCTTTTACAGTAATCATTAAAACAACCTCACTACACTATCACAAAACTCCCTCTAAATCTGGTGGATGAAAGATATCTAAAACTCTCAATTTGGACATTAAGAGATAGTGTTGGCCTCTGTCAAGACCCTTTGTGAGAAGATCAGCCAACTGCAAATTAGACTTTAAATAGATTGACTATATGAAACTAGACTTCACTCTTTTTTTTTATGAAGTGACAGTCTATTTTAATATGTTTAGTCCTTTCATGGAACATGGGATTTTCAGCTATTTGAATAGCTGCTATACTATCTGAAAATTCCTTAATAGGTACTGAAACATCAACCTACATTTCTTTTAACAAGCCAACTAACCAAATTAACTCTGCAACCACTGTTGCCATACTTCTATACTCAGCTTCTGCTGAACTTTTACTTATTATCTTTTGTTTATTGGATTTTAAGGATATCAAATTATCTCCTAACTTAACAATATAACCAGTAACTAATCTCCTGGTATTAGGGCAAAATGCCTAGTCAGATATCAAGTGCATTTGTTGGGTTGTCTATATCTACTGCAGGATCAACCACATCTAATTGGAATGATGGATTTATACCTATGAATGGAACATATGAAGGACTTGTTTTATTTAGAAAGGGAGAAAATAAAGGTAAAGAGATCTCTGTTAGATCCTGTATATCCTTCAAGGAAACAAATATTCTCTAAATACCACATATCTACTAAAAAATGGTTCTTGATTCCATATCGTACAACTTGTGACCTTTTTGTATGGATGAGAAACCAATCAAGATATCCTTTTTGGATCTAGCTTCAAACTTATTCCCTCTTGGTGGTGCTGACAAAACATAAACAACCAAAAATTCTTATGTGATCAAGTTTAGGAATCTTTCCAAACAGTATTTCATAAGAGGATTTGCCTTGCAATATTGCAGCGGGTAATATATTGATTAAGTATACAGCTGTGGAAATACAATCTCCTTAAAATCTACTTGGAATATGATATTGCAATTTTAATGCTCTTTCTCTAAAATATCTTTATGTTTCCTTTTTACCACACCATTTTGTTATGGTGTGTAAGGATAGCTGCTTTGATTAATAATACTAGAACTAAGAAACAAGGCATGCACTTGACTATTGAAAAATTCAGTGCCATTATCAAATCTTTACATCTTTATGCCAACTCCTAACTCATTAGAAATCATAGCAATGGAGGTTTTCAGTACAACTATAACTTTTCTTTTTGATTGCAGGAGAGTGACCCAAGTAAATCTACTATAGTCATCTACAATGGTGACAAAATAATGCTTCCTATCACATGTAGGATGTTTGTGAAGAATACATCAAGGTGAATTAGCTGGAAAGCACAAGTAGAAGTTGAACTGCTAACAGGAAATTTAAGTCTGCATTATTTTGCTAGAGGGCATATCATGCATTCTTGAGACACTACAATGACATCCTTACAATTTATAATTGGAATGGGTTGCATAGTAGCAGTTAAGGAATGCCCCAATCTGAGATGACAAAGAGTGTGCTCATCCTTTTTTTTGTTCCGTACAACTGCACTTATTACTGGAGTCACATGTTGATTCAAAAAGTAAAGTCCTTTATGTTCTCTACAAATACCAATCACCTTCCCATTAAAGAGAGTCTGCATTACCCATAGATCGGGATAAAAACTCACCATGCATTGGAGATCCTTGTTTAGTATATGTAGAACATTCTTCAGAGTGTATCCTCCTAAAACAACTGGATCACCCACATGTTGTATTTAATTTTGCTTCCTGTAGGCACTTGTAATTTATTATACTCATGAGAATTTAGGGATATACACTTATCTAGCAGCTATGCATAATGTGTTATGTGATGAGATGCTCCAGAATCAATTATCCATTCATCACATGTAACATCAGTATGTAAAACATGCATACCTGCAACAACATTCCCCTCACAATTATCTGCTGATCGAGGCATCATCTGCACCACCTGATTGTATTGCTCTTTTATGAAATAGACTCCAGGTAAATACCATTGGCTTCCTTCTTGTCTACTAGTATCCTTTTTTTCTTCAGTCACAACACTGTTAGCATAAAGTTTGTCACCTTCGTTTGATCCTTTGTAACCTTCATCCGATCCCTTCTTCTTACTTTTGAAATCAGCAGAAAAACCCATAATTTTGTAGAAATTCTCCTTGACATGACCTTTGTAGCCACAATGTTCACAAACAATTCCTGATTTCTTTCCTTGATAATTATGTGCCTGAGAGTTATATCTTCCTTGAGAATTATGTTCGAGAAAATTTTGATTCCTATATCATCTTCCCTTATTATATTGAATGGAATAACCCAGGTTCTGCCATGCTAGCATGGTTAAAAGGTTCATTGTTGTGCAAGACTTAACTTCCTTTGACTCTCCTCCTGAATAGTCATTGCATAGGCTTGATTCACACTTGGAATACAACTATTGAGTAGAATAGAACTCCTTACTTGAGCATAACTCTCATTTAAGCCAACTAAAGATTGTAGTAACCTCTGTTGTTTAACATGTTCAACATGAGGTCACGATTTCTCACACTCACATGACGGAGGAGGCACCATAACATCAATTTCATCCCATAAGTCACGCATTTTAGAGTAATAAGATGTAATAGAGTCAGTACCTTGAGTCAACATACTAAGCTTTTTCCATATATGATATATTCTAGTCAAGTTAGGCTTATTAAACCTGTCTTTATAGTCATTCCAGATTTTCTTCAAACTCGTAGCATAAACAATGCTTGTCAATAATTATGGTGCCACAGCTGCACTGATCCATGAGAGAACAATTGCATCATAGTGTTCCCATTTGATTGTAAGTGCTCTATTGTAGGAACTCTTCATACATGTTCCATCTACGAAACCAAGTTTGTTTTTAACTACCAGAGCTAATCGCATTGATTGACTTTATATTGCATAATTTTTAGGGCCTGTAAGCTCTAAAGGAATCAAAGCCACACCAGGTGTATCTGATGCTGGAAAATGTAGCGGATGATTGTGATCTCTTTGTGGATCTACAACTGTTTTCTTCTGTAGTATGCGAATTCTAAATTTTCACCATTATTGTAGCTCAACTGCTCGATTGTTGGTGTGCAAAAGAAAAATTCTAAGCTCAGATAGCTAGGAATCGCCACCAAAATCTCTAATACCATGTTAATTTCTACAATCTACACCGTATTCATCACATATAGTAGGAGAGATGGAAGGAATCAACACAGGGAACTCTATCTCTTTATTCACTCTCAATACTTAAGAATGAAGCATTGTTCATAACTAACTCATACAAGTGGTAATGATCCCTTTTATAGAGGGTGTGAATGACTAACTATGCCTATCACGTGTTAGGCACATGTTTTACAACGTGTTTCATAACTGACTCAAAATTGTATAACAAACTCCAATTAATGCTCTTTTACCGTAATCATTAAAACAACCTCACTACACCATCACGAAATACAACCACATGTTTAATGTGGCCCCACTTTACATGATCTTATGCAACCCCTTTTAATATATGTATATACATTAAGCTTGTTAAACGGGCCGAGCCGGGTCAACCCGGGACCGGCCCACTAACTTATACCGGATTTTGGGCCGGTTTGGTATCGGTTCAATTTTAATGGGCCGATTCGATATCGGGCCCCATAGTAAAATTCTTTGAAATAAATTGGGACCGGCCCTCTTATCTCCAAACCGGTCAAATCCGGTCAAAACTTAAAAAAATCAAAATTAAATATTTTTTTTTTTAATATTCACTATATATATCCACCTATATACATTTTAATTACCTTAAACAATATAACTATAACATATATTGTTAAACATATACTACTTTAGAAAATATATTCACATGTATGTATACATACAACATATATACACTATATTTACATACAACATATATACATTATACACTATATATATACTACTTTAGAAAACATATAGACGTGTATACTTTAAATTTTAAATATATACCAGTTTAGAGTCTATAGAAAATATATGCACATATATACGTACAATATAATATATGTACTACTTAAAATACTACTTTAAATACTATACGTACAACATATATACACTATATGTATATACTACTTTAGAAAATATATAGACATATATACGTTAAATATAAACTAGTTTAGAGTATATTGAAAATATATGCACATATATACGTACAATATAATATATGTACTACTTAAAATACTACTTTAAACAATATACATACAACATATATATACTCTATGTATATACTACTTTAGAAAACATATAGACATGTATACGTTAAATATATACTAGTTTAGAATCTATAGAAAATATATACTCCCTCCGTTTCAAAAAGAATGACCTATTTTCTATTTTAGTCCGTTTAAAAAAGAATGACCTCTTTCCCTTTTTACAACTTTTCAATTATAACTTTCCACGTGGCATATTTGAGACCACAAGATAATAGAGCATTTTGGTACATTTGACATATCTTTAATTTAAGACCACAAGATTCAAAAGTCTTTTTTATTTTCTTAAACTTCGTGCAAAGTCAAACTAGGTCATTCTTTTTTAAATGGAGGGAGTACTACTTAAAATACTTAAAATATATGTACTACTTAAAATAATATTTTAAACAATATACATACAACATATATACACTATATGTATATACTACTTTAGAAAATATATAGACATGTATATATTAAATATATACTAGTTTAGAGCCTATAGAAAATATACACACATATATACATACAATACTATAGTATAATATATGTACTACTTAAAATACTACTTTAAACAATATACATATAACATATATACACTCCATATATATACTACTTTAGAAAATATAGAGACATGTATACGTTAAATATATACTAGTTTAGAGTCTATAGAAAATATGCTACTTAATATAATAATACTTGAAGTTTTGAAGTTTTAACATATATTTATTATATGTTTTCATTATATTTGAACTTAAAAGATATTTATTTTTTCATTATGTGTATATATGTTTGTTATGTTTATTACTTAGAGTAAAGATTGATAGTAATATATTAAAACTAAGTATTTAATTCAAACTAGAAATTAAATTTAAATGAAAAAAATTACAAAGTAAGGAATGAATGAATGCTATATTTTATTGATTGCAAAATGATCCAAAACTTATAGTTTACATGAATGAAAAATCTACAAATTTTGCATCATTTTTTCAACTCATTCATGTTAATATTAACGGAGGCAAAATTATGCATTGGACTTGATTGTGTTGAGTTCTCCCTTGAAGTTATAATTTCTTCAATATTCTGTTCGTGTTTCGGCTCCACCTCCATTCCTTAATTTCTTCGTTCCGCTCTAATCCAATCTCTAAGGCAAACTAGAATATTCATAGCATTGCTGCCCAATAAGTGTCGATTGTCTCCAAGCTGTTGTTGTCCCTGACTAAAAATGCTCTTCGATGCAACGGTTGACATTGAAACATTCTATATATCTCTAGCTAATCTTGAAAGCATAGGATATTGCCTTTCATTATTCTTCCACCGATCCAACGCGTTGATCCGTTGTCTACGATCCTCTATCGGCGTTCGAAGATAATGCTTAAGATCTTTTCGAGAAGTTATTGTGTAAGTTCTCATCTCAACGTTGTTTCAAACATTCAAATCATAAAAGTAATCAGGAAAACTACTGTGTGCCATCCTTTTAGAAGATGATGGCTCCTTGAGAGCATGAGGAGCGACAGTTGGAGTGATATTTGTCGGTACAACTACATCAAGGGCATAATGATTATATAATTTTCTACGTAAATGTTTGTATCACCCATAGCCGTAAACAAATCTGGTTGTTCTTCAGACTTTATCTCTAAGTTAGAATAAATAATAGAACTAAATTCGTACATAGTATTATATTTCTTTCATGACCTGAGCCAGGGCCCTGGCCGTGAAGGGCATCCCGAACCACGAAGGCCTGAGATACCCCTCTAACTCTCCAATCCACTAGTAATATTGTCCGCTCTGGGTCCAGTCCCGCACGGCTTTAAAATGCGTCAGTAGGGTGTAAGGCTTTCTTACTTATATACCCAGCATCCCTCTTATATTTTGTCGATGTGGGACTCATTTCTAAGTTGGGGTGTTACCTACACCCCCCATTATGGACTCAGCATCCTCGCTGAGGTTTGCCCTACCGAATAGGATTTACCTACACTCACGATTGAGGTTTGCCCCGCCTTATCAGAATTTACCTACACTCAATCTGAACTTTCGCTCACATCGACAAGGCTGACACAGGAGCGGCTCTGATACCATTTTTTCATGACCCAAGCTGGGACCCTGGCTGCGACGGGCATTTCGAACCATGAAGGACCAAGATACTTCTCTAACTCCCCAATCCACTAGTGATATTGTCCGCTCTGGGCCTAAGCCCACACGACTTTAAAATGCGTCACTAGGGAGTAAGACTTTCTTACTTATATACACAACATTCCTCCTATGTTTTGCTGATATGAGATTCCTTCCTAAGTCGGGGTGTTACAATTTCATACATGGATTTAGTATAACACCAACCAAGTAAACTGGAGGAAGTGGATGAAAATATTTTTTAAATTTAGCAAACATAGCACTAACAACTTCTTTGTAATCTTTTCTATTCTTATATTCTTTAAGCAAAGAAGAAATATCGGCTAAATATGCTAAAATGTTACAAACAGTAGGATAATAAGCACCGAAAAATTCAACCGTAGCTATATAATTTTTTTTGAAAAACTTAACAAGATCATCAATTGCAGCCCAATCAGAATCATCTAGCATACCCTCAGAAAATGAACTACAATATTAATTAAAAGTCATTGTAATAGGATCTTTATAAGCAAGACAAGTTTTTAAATAATCATAAGTAGCATTCCGTCTAGTATCACATTCTTCAGGCATAGATCTAAGTCCATTTTGTTCACATTTAACTTTAAATTCTCACTTTTTTTTTTATTTCCTTGAATAAAGCCAACAACAAGCCGGATCTTTTCAATATAAAGGTCAAAAAATTTAAGATCATCTTTTACAATTAAATTATATATATGACAAGCACACTTAACATGAAATATTTCAGGTAACAACGGAGAGAGATCAACTTTTAACTTGTCAATGACAATCTTGTTGTTAGATGCATTATCAAAAGCAATACATAAATTTTTTCTTTAAATACCATAAAATTCTGCAACTTTATTAATAGATTCAAAAATAAATAATCCGGAATGTCTACGATCTTCATCATACAAAAAAACTCGAATACGTTTTTGTATAACAAATTATTATCTATCAAGTGACAAGTGATGATCAAATAATCATTTTTATTAACATCACGATCATGATCAGAAGTTAAAGCAATTCTACATTGAATATTTTTTAACATTATAGATAATTAATAAACATATTGTGAATGAAGCCTAAAAATATCGGCCCAACAAGTACTTCTAGGAATTCCATTAAACATAGGATTATAAATTGCTTGAATATAACGAATAAAAGCATCCGAAGAAGGAAAAGTGAAAGACAAACAATCCACATTTCTTATTGGTCCCTCAATTTATTATAATTCTTAATTAATTGACCGGTTGTTAGGTTCATTCTAGCTTGTGCTGGCCCAACAATAGCCTCATCACTTTGTGCAATAAGTAACTCTCTAGCGTGATTTTCTCTTATATGTCTCATCAACGAACCCGTACCCCCTTAATTGCCTCCTCTTTTATGCTCATATACTTGTTGACAAATATTGCATTGCACCTTAGTTTTACCTTCTATTTCCTTAAAATTTCCCATGCAATACTAGTTTTTCTACGAACTCTTGGGGCACGGGGAGGAAGATTAATCGATTCAGAACTAATATTGACATTTTCTATTGTGCGTGTTTCACCAATATTTTTATCTTTTTCATCTAAATTAACCGCAAATACTTCATTTTCTTCTTCTATATCATAATTTTTCTAAGTTTCTGCATAATCCAAATCGTGAGCACCTACACCTACTTCTTCCTCAAAAGGTTGACTAAGCGGTACCTGAGGCACATGGGTATATCTACTACTTGAACTACTTCTATCGGAACCGCCACCAATTCATTTTTTACTACCAATACCACCTCCGGGATAAAATTGTTGACACTTTTACCAATGTTTCTTAATTTATCCATAATATAAATCAAACTAAAAATATCCAAATACACAAAAATAATAAAAATAAATATTCAACAATTAATACACTAATTAAAAACTAAAAGTAAGAGATGGAACGACAATACCAAATTTTGAAACTATCCGAAAATTGTCAAAATCTAATCGGACCGGGCTGGGTAACCGGTGGACCGGGCCTGCCAAGAAAGTCCAGCCTGGGACCGGCAGCCCTGTAGCGGGGGGTCTCACCGGGCTGGGTTCACCGAGCCAGCTCGGCCCGTTTGATAGGTTTAATATACATACTAGATGAAGGGTCTCCGCGGGTGTCTCATAATTAGAATTATATCAATTTGCACCAGAAGAGGGTGCGAAGCTGAGCTTTACATTAATTTGGCTATTACATAATTAGCTAGTGGTGATATAGATATGTATAGACCATGTAATTGGGAACTATTTACCTTGTTTTGGTTAGTGCAAGACACTCATTCGCTACTATCAGAAATGAAGGCAGGCATAAGAAGAATATGAATTTCAACGTAAAGCAGTAGATAATCATGAATAGTTGAGTCACACATCATTTTTTGAGACATTTAATCAACAGTAGTATATCTGCATTTCTACGTGTGGTACGAACAAAGAGGAAGCTTTTGTTTAAACCTTAACTTTAATTTGACAAGCTGAAAGTATTGATTAGAGTTGATCTCTTGCAAGTTTAAGATCACAATTTAAACCTTAGGTTGATTGGATTTGATCTCTTGCAAGTTTAAGACCACAACCAAGTCATTACTAAGGAGTCGTTCGGTAGAATGTATTGGCAAAAATAATGCATGTATTAATTAATGTGTATTATGAATACTTTGTTTGGTACAATTTTTAGTCAATGTATAACTAATGCAATTAGTTATCCATTCTATTGTGTATTAAGGTGTGTATTACTAATACCACCCATTTTCTATGTATAATGCAAAGTCTTTAATACATGCATTAACTTATTAAATGGTCTTAATACCCCTCAATTTCTCTCTCAAAATATTTCACCATTTCTTTTCCCGCCATTTTAATTTGCAATAGTGAATCTTTTTAAAACATTTCACAATTTTTTTTTTCACCATTTTAATCTACAACAATGAATAATTGATTTAAATAATTGTAACATATTTTTGCTTTGCTTCGATGGTCTTTAAAAAGATTACAAAAAAATTGAGACTATTTCTTAATTTTACGTCTTCTATTTTATGTTTGTTTCGACTATATAATCCGTTGGTATAATATTTCATGCGCAAAGACGAAAGTCTTGCAATTAATCCGAAACCTCTATATACTAGTTCAACAATACTATTATATTTGAGATGGCAAAAAAATTTTGTTGCAAAAGAGTGTACAAAATCAAAGAAGGGTATTTTTATAAACAAACATTTCTTTTATAGAAATTATGTAAGATATATTATTTCTTATACGTCAAACCAAACAATGTATAAGAAATAATACATGCATAACTAATACAAGCATAAGTAATACAAGCATTACTAGTACACTATATTTTGCATTAATCTTATACGCTCTACCAATTGTTTGTTGTTGTTGTGACTGTTGTCTGTTGTTGCTGTTGTTGTGGTCGTTTCTTGCCTTTGAGTATATTTTCTTATATTTTCCTATATAGTGGCTGTGAGGGGTAATGGTTGGATAGGTTTATGTCTGAGGGGGGTGGGGTGTGGGGCAGTTGTGGGGGCGGGGGATGCGGTAAGGGCGGGAGTGGAAGGGAGGCCAAGGTATGGCTGCGGGGGCGGTGGGGGAGGGCGGGGGGATAGTGTTGGTAGGCTGAGGGTTGGTTCTTGGAATATAGGGACCCTTCAGGGTAAGTCTATAGAGCTTGTGAAGATTCTTAAGAAGAGGAGGATCAATATCGCGTGTATTCAAGAGACCAAGTGGGTAGGGTCTAAGGCTAGGGATGTGGATGGTTACAAGCTGTGGTACTCTGGGAGCGAGAGGCGGAGGAATGGAGTTGGCATCTTAGTAGATGAAGAGCTTCGAGGCCAGGTAGTAGAGGTTAAGAGGATCAACGATAGGTCGATGACTATTAAGTTGGTCATTCGGGGGTTTACCCTGAATGTGTGTAGCGCCTATGCGTCGCAAGTGGGCTCGGAGGGGGAGGAGAAGTTGCGGTTTTGGGAGGCTTTGGAGGAGGTGCTGAGAGGCGTGCCTAGCTTGGAGAAGATTGTTGTAGCAGGAGATTTCAACGGGCACATCGGCGCGTTACCGGGAGGCTTTGGTGATGTGCATGGTGGTTTTGGTTTTGGGGTGAGAAATGAAGAGGGGGCTACCCTTTTGGAGTTCGCAAGGTCCTTTGGGCTGGTGGTGGTGAACTCGGGCTTCCCAAAGAAGGACGATCACCTCATCACCTTTCGAAGCGCGATGGCCAGGACCCAGATTGACTTTATGTTGATCAGGAAAGGGGATAGGGTGTTGTGTAGGGACTGTAAGGTCATTCCGAGTGAGAACCTTTCGACCCAGCATAGGCTCTTGGTCATGGACTTGGGTATAAAGAGGAATAGTAAGAGGAGGAGTAAGGAGTGTAGATCTAGAATTAAGTGGGGCGGTTTGACGCCAGTGATTGCGTGGGAGATAGGGGAGAAGTTGGCGGGAATGGGGGTGTGGGAGTGTAGGGGGACGTGTATAGTATGTGGGATAGGGCGGCTAGGTGCATCAGGGAGAAGGCAAGTGAGGTGTTGGGTGTGTCTAGGGGCCGGGCCGGGCACCATCAGGGGGATTAGTGGTGGAATGAAGAGGTGGAGAAGAAAGTACGGTCCAAGAAAGAGGCGTATGCTAAGTTGGTGGAGAGCAGGGACGAAGAAGAGAAGCGGGTAAACAGGAAAGAGTACAAGCTAGCTCGGAAGGAGGCTAAGTCAGCAGTCACGACAGCTAAGACGGCCGCGTTTGAGAGCCTGTATGTGGGGTTACAGGGGAAAGGAGGGGAGAAAAAGTTGTTTAGACTCGCTAAGGCTAGGGAGAAGAAGGGCCGTGACCTCGATCAGGTGAGGTGCATTAAGGGGGAGGATGGCAGAGTGTTGATGGAGGACAGACATATTAAGAATAGATGGAAGTCGTACTTTCATAGGCTCTTGAATGACGAAGGGGATAGAGCTATTGTGTTAGGGGAACTGGAGCATTCAGAGGAGTGTCGGGAGTTTAGTTATTGTAGACGTTTTAGGGTAGAAGAGGTTAGAGAGGCTGTTCGCAGGATGCGGAGGGGTAGGGCGACGGGGCCGGATGAGATACCGGTGGAGTTTTGGAAGTACGTTGGAGAGGCTGGGGTAAGGTGGTTGACTGGTCTGTTTAACGAAATCTTCAAGACGGCAAAGATGCCCGAGGCTTGGAGGTGGAGTACCATGATCCCTCTTTATAAGAATAAGGGTGATATCTAGTGTTGCAATAACTATAGGGGGATTAAGTTATTGAGTCACTCTATGAAGATTTGGGAGAGATTGGTCGAGGGGAGGCTGAGACGGATAGTGTCTATTTCGGAAAATCAGTTTGGATTTATGCCTGGGCGCTCGACGACGGAGGCAATTCACCTGGTACGGAGGTTGGTGGAACAGTATAGGGAAAGGAAGAAGGATCTGCACATGGTGTTTATCGACCTAGAGAAGGCTTACGACAAAGTTCCCAGGGAGGTGCTTTGGAGATGCTTGGAGGTGAGTCGAGTCCCGATGGCTTATATCAGAGCAGTTAAAGATATGTATGATGGAGCGAAAACTCAGGTAAGGACGGCGGGAGGAGACTCAGAGCATTTCACTGTCTTGACAGGATTGCATCAGGGATCTACTCTTAGTCCTTTTTTGTTTGCTTTGGTGATGGATGTATTGACGCGGCGTATTCAAGGGGAGGTGCCTTGGTGTATGCTTTTTGCAGACGATGTAGTTCTGATTGACGAGACCCGAAAGGGTGCGAATGACAAATTAGAGGTGTGGAGACAAACTCTTGAGTCTAAAGGGTTCAGGTTGAGCAGAAGTAAGACAGAGTATTTGGAATGCAAGTTTAATGACGTGAGGTTGGAGGACGAGGTGGTCGTGAAGCTGGATTCGCAGGAGGTATGTAAGAGGGATAGTTTCAAATATCTCGGGTCCGTGATACAGGGTAACGGTGAGATTGACGAGGATGTCTCGCACCGTATCGGGGCGGGATGGTTGAAGTGGAAGCTCGCGTCGGGGGTGTTGTGTGATAAGAAGGTGCCGCCCAAGCTTAAAGGCAAATTCTACAGGATGGTAGTCCGTCCGGCCATGTTGTATGGAGCGGAGTGTTGGCCAGTTAAGAACTCCCACATCCAAAAAATGAAAGTGGCGGAAATGCGGATGTTGCGCTGGATGTGTGGGATGACTCGAGGGGATAGAGTTAGGAATGAGACTATCAGGGAGAAGGTTGGTGTGGCTCCAGTGGAGTGCAAGATGCGGGAAGTCCGATTGAGTTGGTTTGGACACGTGAAGAGGAGGGACAAGGATGCCCCGGTTCGTAGGTGTGAGAGGCTAGCGTTGGATGGTTTTAGGCGGGGTAGGGGGAGGCCGAAGAAGTACTGGGGTGAGGTGATTAGGCGGGATATGGAGCAGCTACAAATCACCGAGGACATGACCCTAGATAGGAAGGTCTGGAGGGCGCGAATTAGGGCAGAAAACTAGGGTCAGTTTGGGGCGTTAGGGTAGGGAAGTATTTGGTGGGGGTTTTATCCCTGTTATTCTTCCTATTCTTATTGTATTCCTATTTTCTATTCTTCTTCTTGTTATGCTTTCGGTGTTCCATGCTTTATTACGAATCTGGGTGCTTTCCGATGTTTCCTACTACTTATGGGTGCCGTATTTACGTTATGAAATCCTATTCTGTGCGTTACTTTATATTTTATGTGGTGTCTCGTGTCTTGAGCCGGGGGTCTATCGGAAACAGCCTTTCTACTTCTTCAGAGGTAGAGGTATGGACTGCGTACATCTTACCCCCCCAGACCCCACTAGGTGGAAATACACTGAGTTTGTTGTTGTTGTTGTTGTTATACGCTCTACCAAACGACCCTAAAAGTACTAATAAGATTAGTCATTCCAAGTGTTGCTGCTCGTTCCAGCAGATATTGATTGTTGTCACAATCTGGACAAGGTGCTTATGTTTATATTTTCTTTCTTTTCCACTCTATGATAGGAGTTTGAAATAATTACATCTTCTTGATGCCATTAATAAAAGCTTATCTACCTCACAGTTCAGGTACCTTTTGATAAAGAGAGTTAGGGTGACTCAAAGGTAAACCTAGTAAAGCCTTAGCTTTAGATTTCAAAAATTTTGATGCCTCAAAATTTTTAATAGTAAGCTCTATAATTTCAACTTCACTTGAAATAATAATGAAGATAGTGAAATACATTTTAAAAAAATGTCTAAGAAATAACTATAATAAAAAAGGGAAAAAATTATCTCATTTTTACAAGAAATATTTTAGAACTTTGAACTAAACAAATCAAACTTTATATTAATAAATAAAGTTTTAAAAACAACATCTAAATTAATGCATTGCAAACAAATGACTAACATCTTATTAACAAGAATTAATCCTTACTTTTATTAATAATCATATTTATATGTGAAGCTAAAGGTTAAGTGTATTTTAAAAATACTACGTCGAAACAACTACTAACCAAGAACAAAAAAGACAACTCTAAATCTTACAGTAGTATTTTTGTATGCATATTTATATATGTAAGACTCTTATTAAAATATGTCTTTAGATCACTAATTTTATTGAGATGTTAAAATATGCCTTTAGACCACTAATTTTATAAAGATGCGCTGCCCGTTAAAAGAACTTGAGTCATTTCCGCTAGCAATTCCCATTTAGTAACTACTTGCGAATATTAAAATAATAATCTATGCCAAAATCAATATTGGGTGTTTTAACACTTAAACTTATGATTTAAAGCACATTTTGCTGAAAACTCTGTAGGTAACGTTTCTTATGCTATGCACTATTCTCTTGATTTCTTTTGTTATAGGTCTATTGTTTTCGTATGTTTAAAGATTTGATGATTCTTTTTTGTTAGGGTTTATTTTTTTTTATTTTAGATTGATTCAGGTATGAAATTATTTGCCATTGTGTATTCTCTATTGAATTGCTATGCACTAATTTATATGTATAAATAAATTGTGATCATGTCTCAGCGTATTATATATGGAGATCACCAAGAATTTACCGACAGAGTTAAGGATAATACTAAAGATCCTTTATTGAAGCATACATCTTAGTGCTATTCTTACCGGCTGGCAAATGCTGATGAAATTGATCCAGATATTGTGCGGCTGGCAAATGCTGATGAAATTGATCCAGATATTGTGCAACTGGCAAATGCTGATGAAATTGATCCAGATATTGTGCAATGGATGGATCAATGGCATGATATAAACAGATTTTGAGAGCAATTAGTGGTTCGACCGATCTCTTACCAACTTTGATAATAATTTTCTTGGCATTACAGGAGGAGCACGGATGGATGAAGGGAGAGAAAAGATTACTATTATTCATTTTTTTTTTAAAAGATGTTATTCATACTTTAAATTCAGCTAATTTTTATTACAAAAATAAAGTACTGTTTGATACATGGGTAATTTCTATTACAAAAATAAAGTACAGTTTTATACATGTGTTCGACTTCCTAGTTCCTACTAATGTGAATAGTACCAAAACATCGAATCATAAGCAAAAATCAGCACGCAACGTTAGAAAATTGATAGAAATCAGATTGATATGTTGCTTTGCATGTGCCACATCCTTGCCATTAACTCTCTCAGGTGCCAGTTGGCCCCTTTTTGCCACTATCAGGTTTCTTTCTTTAGGTCACCGAGCAAGAGTAGTTACGTAAGCTTTACAAATTTTCATCAATAATGGTTGACGTTAGATTAAGACTGTTATGCGGGCCGGGACGGGTCGGGCCAATCCGGAATCTGCCTGTATCATTTAACCGGTTTGTGGGCCGGGCCGGGTTCAGGTTGGGGTCTAAGTGGGTCGGGCCGGGTTCAAAAGTAAAAAAATTAAAAACAATCCTAATCCGGCCCACTTAACCCAACCCGATCAAATCTACCTAAATCCGCTTAAAAAATCGGTCAAACCTGGTCAAAAATATAAAATAAAAAAACTTTTTTTCAATATACATTATATATACCCGCCTATATACATTACAAATACGTTAAACAATATATATACACTATATATATAGTATATACTACATTAGAATTTAAAAAATATATACACATATACACAATTACACAAATATACGCACCATCCAATATATATGTACTACTTTAAAGTTTAAATAAAATATACTACAATATATATACATTACAATATATATATATATATATATATATATAGTTATATACTAATTTATAAACATATACACATGTATACGTTAAACATACACATCTATACTAATTTATAAAACATATACACATGTATACGTTAAATATACACGTCTATAGAAGATATATTCCCATATATACACTCTATTTTATGTATATATAATACTTTAAATTAAATATACTACAATATATATACATTATAATATATATAGATATAGTTATATACTAATTTATAAAACATATACACATATATATGTTATATATACACGTCTATGGAAGATATATACACATATATACGCACCATTCAATGTATATATACTACTACTAATAAAATATACTACAATATATATACATTACAATATATATATATATATATATATATATATATATATATATAGTTATATACTAATTTATAAAACATATACACATGTATACGTTAAATATACACATCTATAGAAGATATTTACACATATATACGCACCATTCAATGTATATATACTACTACTAATAAAATATACTACAATATATATACATTACTATATATATAGATATAGTTATATACTAATTTATAAAATATATATACATGTATACGTTAAATATACATATCTATAGAAGATATATACACAAAATATACAAAACATATGCTACTTAATATAATAAATTAATAATACTTGGTAGTAAATTAATAATATATCAGAAGTAAGTTTTTAATTTAAAGTAGAAAATTAGAAATTCAATTTAAAATTTTAAATCATTAAATGAAAAAATATAAAAAGTAAGGACAAAGGAGTGAATGAATTTGGGGAATTTTATTGATTGCAAAATGATCCAAGATTTATAATTTACATAAATGAAAAATCTACAAATTATGCATCATTTTTTTTAACTCATGCATGTTAATATTAACGGGAACTTGCATAGGATAGTCGAAGTCAACGGGGGAAAAACTATGCACTGGACTTGATTCTGCTGAGTTCTCCCATGAAGACATAATTTCTTCAAGTTTCAGCTCGTCGCTCGGCTCTGATTCCATTCCTTGGTTTCTTCTTTCCGCTCTAATCCAATATTTGAGGCAAACTAGAACATTCATTGCATTGCTTCCCAATGAGTGTCGGTTGTCTTCAAGCTGTTGTCGTCCCTGACTAAAGGCGCTTTCTAATGCAACGGTTAACATTGGAACATTCAAGATATCTCTAGCTAATCTTGAAAGCACAGGCTATTGTGTTTCATTACTCCTCCACCAATCCAACGTGTTGATCCATCGTCTGCGATCCTCTGGCACCGACCGAAGATAATATTTCAGCTCTTCCTGATAAGTTGATGTGTAAGCTCTCTCATCAACACTATTCCAACAAGTTAAATCATAAAAGGAATCAGGAAATACACTATGTGCCGTCCTTTTAGAAGATGATGGCTCCTCGGGAGGATGAGGAGCGACAGTTGGAGTGATATTTGTAGGTACGGCTAAATTAAATAAATCAGCGTAGTGATTATATAATTTTTCTATGTAATCCTTTGCATCATTCATAGCCGTCCACAAATCAAGTTGTACTTGTTCAGAATCATGGTTAATATTTATTTCTAAGTTAGTATAAATAATAGTACTAAAGTGGCACGTATTATTATATTTCATACACGGATTTAACTTAGCACCAACCAAGTAAATAGGGGGAATCAGGAAAAAATATTTTTTAAATTTAGTAAACATGGCACCAACAGCTTATTTATAACCTTCATTATTTTTATATTCTTTGGGCAAACCAGAAATATCGGCTATATATGCCAAAATATTACAAACAGTAGGATAATAAGCATCGGAAAATTCAACCGTAGCAACATAAATTTTTTCTAAAAACTTAACAAGATCCTTAATCACAACCCAATCAGAATCATATAGCATGCAATCAGCAGAATCAACAAATGAACCACAATGTTCGTTAAAAGCTAGTGTAATAGGAATTCTATATTTATAACAAGTTTTTAAAAAATCATACGTAGAATTCCATCTAATATCAATTTCCTCAGGCATCAATATCGGTGCAAGTTCATTTTCTTGACATTTAACTTTAAATTCTCTAATTCTCGATCTACGATTATTTCCTTGAATAAAACCAACATCAAGATGAATTTTTTCAATATAAAGCTCAAAAAACTCAAGACCACCTTTTACAATTAAATTATATATATGAAATGCACACTTAATATGAAAAATTTCAGGCAACGACGGAGATAGCGTAGATTTTATTTTTTATTATAGAAGTCTTGTTGTTAGAAGCATTATCAAAAGCAATACATAAAACTAAAAGGCAAATAACCCACAGCTACCATTTTAGCTATTTCTTCCCGGTCCCTCAATTTATTATACTTCTTCATTACTTGACCGGTTGCTGGGTCCATTCTAGTTTGCGTTGGCCCACCAACATCCTCACCACCTTGTGCATATTTAACTCTCTTTTGTGAGCTTCACCTATATGTCTTATTAATGTACCTGTACCCCCTTATTTGCCTCCGCTTCTATGCTTATATATTTGTTGACAAATATTGCATTGCACCTCAGTATCTGATATACGTTTAAAAAATTGTCATGCAATACTAGTTGTTTTACGAGGTCTTGCGGCATGGGGAGGACGGGGAGGGAGATTAACCAATTTAGATCCAACGTTAGCATTTCCTACTGTGGGTGTCTCACCAATATTTTTATTTTCTTCGTCTAAATTAACCGCATCTACTTTATTTTCTTCTTCTATACCGTAATTTTCCTGAGCTTCTACATAATCCATATCGTGAGCACCTACACCTATTTGTTCCTCAAAAGTTGTACCAAGCGGTACCGGAGGCGAAGGAACACGGGTATATCTACTACTTGAACTACCTCTACCACTAGTAATTCAGTTTTTACTACCACTACCACTTCCGGGATAAAGAATTTTAACACCTTTAGTAGCGAGGTTTCTTAATTTATCCATAGTATAAATTAAATCAAACTAAAAAAATTCAAAATACACAAATATAATAAAATTAAACGTAAGAGATGGAACGACAATACCAAATTTTAGAAGTATCTGAAGGTTGTGACTTTAGAAACTTCCGCTCGTACTTTGTAAACGCAAAATTAAAAAATTAAAGTGAACACTTTAAGAAATTAAATAAATTAAATATTTGAGAATTGAGAATTGAGATCTAAGAAAGTGAAAAATTGTGTGAAAAATGATTTGAAGGTGTAGGGTATTTATAGAATTTTTTTTTGAGATTAAAAAATAATTTTTAAAGTAAAAATTTCTTTTTTTTAAAGAAATGGGCCCAAACTAGCCGTTTGGACCCAAAAACGGCCATATAGTCGTTGGGCCAACTACTAGTTTGGCCCAAAACTCAAAAATTTTAAAAAAATAAAAAATTGAATCTGGGTCGGGTCGGTTAACCGACGGGCCTGGACTGAGCTAGGTCTAGGCCGGGTTAATCGGGCCCAAATTTAAAAAATAACTGGCCCGGGACCCGGAACCCTAAAGCCCTAAGGCTTATCGGGCCGGGTCAAACCGGGTCGGGTCCTTTAAGTGGGCCGGGTCAGTCCGACCCACTTGACAGGCTTAAGTTAGATTTAGTAACTGATGGTAAAATTACAATAAAATAAATAAATACAACTGAAAATTACAAGTGAAGAAAATATAAAAGACTATCTTCTTCTTCTACGGCCGATGCGTGAATATCTCGCTTTCTTTAAGGAGATTCAAGTCCACTGCAGCAAATGTTTCACCGGTCCAGCAGTAATCTTTTTGAGTTATCCCCTTCAGGATATAACATCCTTCTCACAATAAAAACACCTCCCTTCAACTAATATACTCTCTTATTTTGCTAAGTTTTTTGTGAACTTTTCCTTCACTTCTATATTGTTATGGTGTACATAGAATAAGCTGAAAGCTCTTATTTATAGGCTAAAAAAACACCATTTGATGTCATTGATGACATCTAAAAAGTTTGCAGTTCAAACTTTGCAACTGGTTTGCTATTAAATTTTGACAAAGCTTTTGAAAAATGCATGCAGAAATGGTTTGCTGCCAAATTTTGACAAAGCTATTGAAAAATACATGCAGAACTATTTTGAATGTACTTCTCTTCTTGACTTGCCAACAAAAGTTGACAAAGTTGTATGTAGTACATTTTGAATGAAGAAAATTTGTATTAACCATGCCTAATAATATTAATAATATCAAAATGCAACATCAATCCCCCACTCATTTTAATATTATCAAGAGAGTCTACTAGCTGAAGGAAGACTACCATGCATAATGAAGGTGTTCTATGCATTGAACTTTCACTTAGTAAAACAGTACTTTATACTCCAAAGTCGTAGTGGTCTCAGACTTGAACTATGACTGTTTTGGGGAAATAAAAAAGTTACTGCTTACACATAATAGTCAAGGTGTTGACATGAGCTTTATAGCTAGCACGTTATGGCCTTGTGCTATATATCCCGATTTTAATGAGTGTCTTTTGAGAATGAGCTTAATTCTCATAGGAAGCGGCCTACCTCAACACTCACATAGGTGAAATCCGTTGAGAGTGCTCCTGTAATTTAACACCCCACTCATACGAGCTACAGATTTTCATTAAGAGTTTAATAAACTCAAACTCACAATCATTACAGGCAAATGCACTCACATCATAGAGAGGAATAAATAAATAGTGCATTTTTCACAACAAGTCATCTTGTGATTCGTTTTTTTCATTGAACCTGGTTATAGGATCTCTAGTCCCCAGGTTGGGTTTCCTCACATATGACTCAAGTTTCAGTAGGCTTCAATCCCATTCCCCTCGATGTGCTCCAGACCTTTTCTCTTGCTAAGGCCTTAGTCAACAGATCTGCAAGATCATCACAAGATTTGACATAATCAACATTAATGGTACCATTTGTCAAATATGATCTCACATTACTGTATTTTCTCCGTATAGGTCTGAATTTACCGTTGTAATAACGGTTTTGAACTCTATCAATTACAGCGGTGCTATCACAATGAATTAAAATAAGAGGAATTGGTTTTTCAAAATAAGGTATTTGAAATAACAAATCTCTCAACCAATTCGCTTCCTCACTAGCTAAAGCTAAAGTAATTAGTTTAGCCTCCATGGTAGAGTTAACAATAATTATTTGCTTTTTAGACTTCCAACAAATAGCACCACCATCCAAGGTAAAAACATAACCAGTAGTGGATAAGGAATCACCTGATAAAGTGTTCCAATCCGCATCACAAAATCCTTCAAGTACAGCAGGATATTTTTTATAGAACAAACCATAATTTTTCGTTCCAATTAAATATCTCATTACTCTAGTTGTATCATGCCATGTTCATTACCTGACTTGCTAGTAAACCTGCTAAGTACTCCTACTACATATGCAATATCAGGCCTAGTGCAATCAGTCACGTATCTCAAACTTTCAATTATGTTAGCATATTCTTTTTGATTTATTACATCAGTTTCACTTTCAACAGGAAACAAGTGAACACTAGAATCAAATGGAGTTACAACATGCTTGCAATCAAGGAAATTATATTTTTTCAATATTTTCTCAACATACTGTGACTGGTCAAGGAAAATTCCATCACATGTTCTAGTAATTTTTATTCCTAGAATAAAATTTGTCTCACCAAGATCTTTCATTTCAAAATGGCTTCTAAGAATATTTTTAGTTTCATCAATAATATTCATGTTAGAGCCAAAGATCAATAAATCATCAACATATAGGCAAATAATAACATGCAAATTATTCCAAGACTTATGATATATGCACTTATCACACTCATTTGTTTTAAACCCATTATCAATCATGCAGGAATCAAACTTTTCATGCCATTGCTTTGGTGTCTGTTTCAAGACATATAGGAATTTATTAAGTTTACACACTTTGCTTTCTTGGCCAGTCTCAAAAAAACACTTGGGGTTGTTCCATGTAAATCTCCTCATTTAGGTCTCCGTTTAAAAAGCAGTTTTTACATCCATTTGATAAATTTGTAGATAAAAAATTATCACAATAGCAACTAAAAGTCTAATGGATGTAATTCTAGTAACCGGTTAAAAAGTATCAAAAAATTCTGGGCCTTCTAGTTGTTTAAAACCTTTTAGAAACTAGCCTAGCTTTGTATTTATCAACAGATCCATCCGGTTTTAATTTTTTACGTAAGACCCATTTACATTCAATTGTTTTTTTACAACCCGGTGGTAAATCAACTAGCTTCCAAGTTTTATTGGAAATTAGCAATTTCATTTCATCATTTACAGCCTCTTTCCAAAAAATAGCATCATGGGAAGATAAAACTTCTTTTAAAGTGAGTGGGTCATCTCTAACGTTAAAAACATAATAATCAGGACCAAAGTCTTTTTCTACTCTAGCTCTTTTAGTTCTTCTTAATTCAAAATCATCATTTTCTTTATTTTTCAAAGTAGAAGTAGAAGAACTAGGTAGCGTCAAAATATTTTCATTAATGACCCCCACTATTTTTAGAATCAAAAGGAAATTTATTTTCATGAAAAATAGCATCACCTGATTCTATTATCACATTATCTTCAAGATTAAAAAATCTATAGGTTGTACTATTTGAATCATAACCAAGAAAAGCACAAGCAATAACTTTTTCACCCAACTTAGAGATTTTAGGATCCATTAACCTTACATAGGCTAAGCAATCCAAACTCTTAGATATCCCAAATTTGGCTTATGACCTTTCCACAAATCAAAAGGCGTTAATTTGATATTTTTATGAGGCACATGATTCAACACATAACAAGTAGCCAAAAGAGCTTCACCCCAAAAAATTAAAGGTGCACAAGACTCAATTAACATGGCATTAGTTAACTCAACCAAAGTTCTATTCTTCCTTTCAGCTACACCGTTAGATGTAGGAGAATAAGGAGGATAAGTTTCATGAATTATACCCAATGATCTTACAAAATAATTGAACTAAAGTGACTCATATTCACGGCCTCTATCGCTTCTTATTCTTTTTATTTTTCTATTAAACTAATTTTCAACTTCATGGAGGAAAGTTTTAAAATTCTCAAAAGCATCACTTTTATTTTTCATTAAGTAAACATATGTAAACTTATAAAAATAATCAATGAAAGTGATAAAATATCTATTTCCTCCACGAGTTAAAATTCCACCAAGTTCACAAATATTAGTATAAATTAATTCTAATAATTTAGTTTTTCTTTCAACTTGAAAATGAGGTCTTCTAGTGATTTTTGCTTTACTACAAGCCTCACATCTTTCAAAGTTCTTTTTGATCATTGAAATTAATCCTAAACTACTCATGATTCCCACATAACGTTAATTTATATGACACAAACGAGCATGCCAAAAATTAGTAGAAGAAAGCATGTAAATAGAAGTATATGTTTTAGTCATTTCAACACTCAACTTGAACATACCATCACATGCATATCCCTTTCCCACAAAAACACTATTTTTCACAATTGCATACTGATTAGATTCAATAATCTGTTTGAAGCCTGCTTTATTAAGAAGAAAACTAAACATCAAGTTTTTTCTCATGGAAAAAGTATAAAGTACATCTTTTAAGATTAATATCCTTCCAGAAGTAAACCTCAACTTGACATCTCTCATTCCAAGTACTAGACTTATGTGTGAATCTCCAAGCATGATGGTTTTGGGCTCCTCAAATTTTGTATATTTTTTAAACCAGTCTTTGTCATAACAGACATGACGGTTTGCACCAGATTCAGCCCATCATCCATCAATATTCTCCACCATGTTTATGTCTATTATCACTGCCACAAAAGGTTCTTCGGTAATGTTTGCCTGAGGTGTAGGCCCACGTTTTTTAGATCTGCAAAATCGAGCAATATGCCCACTCTTGCCACAGACAAAGCACGGTCCTTTTTCATGTTGATTTTTTGCATGGTTATTTTCACCATTATTATCATTGGGATGTCTACCATTATTTTTCTTGAATTTTTTCTTCTTAAGCTTCAAAGTAGTATTTTTGTTAGGTTCAGGGGTAGCATTACTTGAAGAAGTTAAATTTACCTTTGGGGTGATGTTATTCTCTTCTGTTTGCATAAGTGCATCTTGGCCCCTTGCTTCTTCTTCCATGCGGATTCTCATTATCAAAGTCTCAAGAGAAGTTTTATTTTGCTTGTGGCGCATAGTTTTTTGAAATTCCTTCCACGAAGATGGAAGTTTATCAATTATGCCACAAACAATAAGGTTATCTCCAATTTTGACTTCTTCGAATCTAAGTAATTTGGATAACTTAAATAGATCTATTATAGCTCTAATGGATCGATTTTTATTTGTGCGTGGATATTTCTTAACTTGTCTAAACATTTTTATTTTTAGTGTATTTATTAAATATTTTTATTTTTAGTGCATTTATTTTAATTTTATTAATGTTCATATTGCCATATCCTATTTTTACCTGAGGCCAAAACGAGCACGACGTTATGGATTCTAAAAGAATGAAAATTGTACAAAGTCACCACCTTATTTTAAGGGAAATGAGGAAAACCTTTTTCATTTATTAAAATGCATGACTTGTGGTTTAGTCTACGAAACCAGTTTAGATTCTAGGTAAGGGTTCAAGTTATTCCGAAGGGAAGGGGTTAGGCATCCTTCAGAATCCACAAGTGTGATACCCGGCTAGACTAAATTTATCAAAGAGGGAGGAGGTATAAATATTTAAATAATATAAAGTTGTATTTGTATTAAATATATAAATAAATTTATTGTTATGAAAATATGAACAAAAGTATGTATAAAAATATAAAGATTTCATGTAAAAGGAAAAAACATTTTTTGTAACGTATAAAAAAAAAGAAAAGTATCTTTTATATACTAAAAAGAAAAAGTATTTTTTAATCAAAAATCACAAAGGAAAATATAAATTCATTTTTTAAAAGAGAGCTATGTAATATGTGAATGTGAATTAGTTAATTAACTTAATTATTTAATGTAAATATTAACGGCCTAAGTTTTGCCTAAAATTGATGAAATTATGTAAATAAAGAATATCCATGCCAGGCACCCAAAAGGTAAAATTTTCACTATTTCTTTTTGTTATTTGTACAAGTGTGAGAATATAAAATACAATATAAAATTTAATGGCCCCTTTGACTGCAACTCCCGACGAATATTTCAAAATAACCTATATAAACACTTAAAAAAAAGAATATTAGTAACAAATAAAAAATAATCAAAATAAAATGAACAAGTATGTATGCGTATAAATATTTAAAAATATATTTTTGTTAAAAAGTGGGCTCAGATAATGTCATGACTGCGAAATGGTTGCTCAATTAATTGACAGTCCTAAATCGTCTTGCAACGAAGTGGTTGCTCAATTAATTGGCCGTCCTAAATCGTCTTGCCAAGATATGAATTGTAAAATCTTGTGTTGTTATAAAGTTTTATCATCAGCCAAAAAATATTTATTTATTACGTATGTATACGTAAAAATTCCGTCTTTTATTTACGGAGGCCTCAAAATTAATAATAATTTTTTCATTGGCCCAAAATGTATAGTATCCATTCATTATCGGTGTAATAAATTGTAAGGCAAAACGAAATGACAAATGTCCAGATCATCTGCATAAATTAATCATAAAAACCCATAAAAAGTAAAGGAGTATAGCAGCAACTTTTGACCATAAAGATAAAGAAATGTCAAAGTCATCAAAAAAAGTGAACTAAACAAGAATCTCCCCAAATATCCCAATCAGTATTGCATAGAGGAAACACAAGCAGACGAAAAAACATAGCTAGCAATCAAAAATCATCCCAAAGCAAGCATGTTCCAAGAATCAAGACCTCCCCAGATAATTCAAAATCAACCAAAAATATCAAGGATCGAAAAGTAAAGACAAAAAAATGTCAGAGAAAAAAAAATGTCAGAGCACCCTGAGCGACCCAAATCCATAAAATAAGCAAATTATTAGCGGATCGTGTAATAACAAATAAAGGTTGTCGTTACTCCAACAGTGTATGCCGGATCAACGCCGAAACCCAGACTCCGACCAGATCTAGCCATTTTTAATATGGCAGTGATGGTGCGTGTGGTGGTTGCAGCGACGGCTCGTGGCTGTGTCGAGACTCGCCCGCCAACGATTAACTCCGGCGTGGAACGGCAAAAAGGGTAAAGAGAGTGGAGGGCGCTGGTGAGTTTTTGATGGCTAGAGGTTTGGTGAAGAACCACTGTTCGGAGATGACCAGCGTGATGGGGGCTTTGCCGGATACAGAAGAGAAAGGAGTGTAAGGACGACGCCAATAGACAGTTCGCCGGATCTGGGACAGTAAAGGAGAAAGGGAGAGAATTGTGAGGGAGAAGGAGATGAAAATGATGATTTTCTCTGTAGTGTACTCGCGTGTGTATATGTATGTGGATATGTGTAGTGTATGTGTGTATTGTTGTCTTGTGTCTATATCTGTAGTGTGTTTTGAAAAGAAAAATAAAGAAATAGAATAAATAAAATATGCTTGTGTATTTATGAATATATGTGTGGGTTTGCAAAGAAAAAATATATATGAGTTCTAAAAAATAAATATATGTGTATTTTGAAAGAGTGGAAAAAATGAACAAAAAATGTGTTCTCCCACCACCTATTTATACAAAAAATTGAGCACCCTTTTTATCCGGTGAATAAAGGGGTGTCCTCTCTTTTTATAATAGAACACCCTTAGTTCCTTAAGTTATTGGCCAAAGGATTTTCATCCCTTTGACCAACGGACAAAGTAATTATCCAAAGGGTAGTGTCATTGATTTGTCATTGTCAGATGTGACAAGACATCATTGTGTAGTCATTGTCGGATGTGGCATGACATTATGTGTGGTCGTTGTCAAATGTGACAAGACATTGAATTATTATACCATGTAAAAATAATTGATCCAACTTAGCATTTGCGAACCGTAAAAATATACAAAATGCAGGTATTGATTTGTAATTATGAAAAATGTAAAGAATGTTGAAAGTATTATAAAAATATAATTTAATAAAAAAAATATTATAAAAATGTGATGTCATGTCATGTATGTGTGCAGATAATTATAAAATGTTAAAAACGATAATGAATTGATAGAAATCCTATTATAAGGAGGACTATTAATAAATTATGAAAAGTAAAAATACGACAACAAATTGATAAAAATCCAAAAGTAAGGATGATTATCAATAATTTGTCAACAATTATAAAAAAGATGTAAAAATTATATTTTGTGGCCTTTAACCATCAGGAAGCCTGAAGACATTAATTTTAGGCACAGAGAACAAAAGTTGGGTGTCAACAGTTGCCCCTTTTCATTTGAGGACGATGTACAAGTCTTCAAACGAAAACGTTAACGTGTAGCCAATTTTGCTCGACAAAAAATGATTTTTTTTGTCATAAAAAAATTCGATCGAACTCTAATTTAAAGTTACCTACATACCTCGAGTTGTACGAGAATCAGGTCAATGTAGTTCAAAAAAATAAGCAAATCGCCTTGTTATTGAGGGTGAGAGATCGTGTGAAATGATTATTGGGAGAAGGACTAATTAGAAACAAAAGTGTTCATCTATTTTCGATGCCCCTTTCAAAATTGCCCCTGTGAGATGCTGGAAACGCAAGATTGTGTACTTGCTGGGGAGAAAGAATGATTATGGGGTTGTGATTATCAAACTCTACATAGAGCTTCTTACATATCTTGAGTGTTACGAGAATCAGGTCACTATAATTTGAATCATACCAATATCTTAATAAATATCAAAATTTACCCCAGTGTAGAGTTATGGTGACACTGGGTTCCTTCAAGAATGACAACAAAGATTTTAACACGAATAGAATGAATATGGGTGCTTGTTCGAAAATTGACTATTTGGGTAGCTAGAAATGAGTAGATGTCGGATAACACTATTTGCTGAGGACTTTGAGAAAAAAGGAGATTGTGAATTTTCAAAGATTGCCCCAGTATCGGATTAAGACGACATTGAGTAATGATAATAAGGATTACAAAAATGAGAGTTTTGGGTCGAGTTAAGTCGAGTTTCTTCACCAAAATTTCTGACGTAACTAAGGATCCCTAACATTCCGCTAGCTTTCCCCAGTTTGTTGCTAAGAGGATAGTTCTAGGTTCTAGTATTGTATCTATTTTTAAGGCAATTCGCCTGGCGGGGTGATAACTGAAATATAAATAGCCTCCGTCGGCTGAGCAGTTGCTTGAAAGTAAAAGCCTCCGTCGGTTGAGCAGTAACTGATATTTAAATAGCCTCCGTTGGCTGAAATATAAATAGCCTCCACCGGCTGAATGTAAACAGCCTCCATCGACTGAAATGTGAATAGCCTCCGTCGGCTAAAATGCTTGTTGAGAAAGTGAAAGTTTTATTATATGCCCTATTGTTGGGGGAGGGCGGGCCCTGTCCTATTGTTCGGGGTAGACTGCCCTGTCCTATTATTCGGAGAGAACTGCCTTGTCCTATTGTTCGGAGCGGACTGCCCTGTCCTATTGTTTGGGGAGGACTACCCTGTGTTATGTTAGAGTTTTGTAAACATCTGTTAGTACTTGATGACCGAGTCTGAATGGGGATATCCCATTAATGCGACCTGCAAAAAAATCAAGAAATTTCTTTTAGAGTTAGAAAGTATTAGCGAATGAATTGATAAAACCTGGATTCCTGGCTTGTGATAGAGATGTGATGTTGAGTTTCTAATAGAATGTTGTAAGATACTTGACACGTGCCTCCTTGAGCATTATTATAATCTGCAAGATTCGAGAAGATTCTTTAGTGCCTTGGAATAATTATGGATAAATTGACGATACCTGGATTCTCAGCTTGTGATAGTGAGGCAGCATTTAGGCTTCCAAGATGTTTGAACCTTTGTTGTAGCGATGTTGTACCTGCGCTCAAAGAAAGTTTCTTAGTTTGGGGAAGGGATGTTAATTTTGTATTGATCGAGAACTCGGCCTAGCAGCTCTCTCGTCCTTCAATCTTTCGACAATCGATAATCTATTCGGGATTAGGAGTAGTGACACTTCCTAACTCCACATAATGTGCTTATACTATTATGTCTTCTGGTGGAAACTTTCTCCATCTTGATCTTCGCTTTCGAACTTCCATCAAAGTGATGCGGTTGTTGTGGTTTGAGATGATAAATGAAATTTGAAAAGATGTAAAAATTATGTTGTTGATATGATCGAGCCTAACTTAAGCTTCCTACATATCAAGTCAAAACGTAGTTTCGTATGAGGGGAATCAAGAAAAATTTGGCCACAAGGGTGGGTATATGGAGAATGGTAAGGTTGATAATCATGATCTTGCTTTGGAAAGCTCATTTGGTCATTTGCTGAAGCGGTGCCTCTTATGTATGAGTCTTCAACATCTTATGGATTTTTCTTGTACTAACGATTAACATCAAAGAATTTCTTAATTTGAGCAATTCTTTTGTAAGTTGTTGGAGTCAATCAAGCGTTGAGATTTGCATCTCAATGTTTTTCGTGTCAGGGTTTTGAGTGGAAGAGCAGTGAATGCGTAGTATAAGCTATCTTCATATCTAGTCTCGCTGACTTGCATTTTGATTAAAGCAAGAGGCTTGGGTACATGCGCGAGTCTTCTCTGCGTAAACTCTAAATATTTCTTGGGCGCCTCATTGATAGTCTCTTTATCTTGTGGGCGTCTTCGTATATGAACTCTTTTTGGGTCCACTACAGTCGTCCTTTCATGTACCTGTTTGAAAAGAAATAACTCGCAACAACAGACACAACAACCCTTTTGGTTATTGCATAATTATTTGTCAGTTGAATATGTCTTCAAAGTGGGGTGCCCCTTTTGGACACCGATGACACTTTATGCAGAAGGGTCCCCGTGACTGTGTAATGTTGTGTTGATACGGTAACCCTTTTAAGTCACCCATAATGCTTGTGGAATGATGACCTCTCTGGTTATTACCAATAATTCTTCGCATATGATCTCGGATAAGTCTTGGACACCGATGACACTTTATACAGAAGGGTCCCCGTGACTGTGTAATGTTGTGTTGATACGGTAACCCTTTTAAGTCACCCATAATGCTTGTGTAATGATGACCTCTCTGGTTATTACCAATAATTCTTCGCATATGATCTCGGATAAGTCTTGCGCATCTTTTATATCAATACGATTTATAGATTCCTCTTGAATTGTCAATCTTTGGATTATCTTGCGTAATATTTGATGTTGGATATGAGGCGACTTATAGATATCCTTTGAATTGCTAGCCTTTAGGTAATCCTGCACATTATCAGACTTTGGATAAGAGATGACTTACAGATATCCCTCCAATTGCTAGCTTTCAGGTGTTCCTGCACATCATCCAACCTTGGACACAATATGACTTATAGATATCTCTCAAATTGTTAGTCCTTGGTTAATCCTACACATAATCAATCTTGGATATGACGCGGCTTATAAAGAACCCTTGGACATACCAATTTGATGATCTCGCATATTCTACGCTAAGGATTTACTTGCGACTTATGGATAACCTTCGGACTATCAATTTTTAGGTAACCTTGCATACTATCCGGTTAGGATGTTATTGCGGCTTACAAATGACCTATGGACTATCAACTCGGAGGTAATCTTACACACTATCTTATTTCAAATAATATGACTCATAGATGATCCTCAAATTATCAATTTCAAGGAAATCTCATATGACGTTCGCTTTCAGATAGCGACTTAAAGACAAATCATATGCTTTTGATGAATTCAGATGCTGATTCATAGGATGATGAGATATCTTCGATGCCAATGTATGCTATCTCACGTGTCAACGGATATTGAATGTTGATATCCTCGATTGATGTATTAGTCATAATCCAAGCTTGAATGCTTTTAAGCATATTTTGGAAATTCTCCTAAAGATTTGATTGACCTCCTTATGACTGAAGTAACGAGTGTTTGATCCTGTGCTGATCATCGATGTGATTTTGGAGCATTTGTATTGATAGTATCTTTTAACAATATTTGTAGAGAAGATCTTTGGTTAAGTGGTAGAAGTGTCTTCTGTATTAACCCTTGGTGCATTTCTCTCGATATTATAGTCAATTCATCCCCCGTTGATATCTTGTATCTCTAATAATGTCTTGCATTATCTGGTACAAATCAACCTTGATTGTAACATTTCCAAGTTGAACGTCCTAGCCTTGTTGATTTTCGAAACATTCTTTAAAATTTTGCCCCAGTCTCTTGGAGAAACTTTCTCGATGATTCTTTACTGTGTATCTTGGGATAGTCTTGATGGATCGTGTCGGGTTTTCTAGATACCGTCGCGTTCAAGTTTCTCTCGTCGTTAGGGAAAAATGGAATTTTGTATTATAAAGGGACCGAGCCTTATATAGGCTGCCTACGTATCCCGCCGAAGGAAATCAGGTCACACGTAGTTCCAACTACAAAAGGGAAAATGATTCTACTTAAGTATGACCGAACCCGATGAAGGTTGCCTACGTATCTCACCATGAGAAATCAGGTCAGAACATAGTTCTGATACATGATAATTAGAGGAAATCCTATGTCTTCAAATATAGGACTATATTACCTACTTCTGAGTCAATCAACTTGGATTTATCACTATTGCATTCCCACTAAAGTTAATCGATTCTCTGTACGATGGCTTATATGAAAGCCTTGCCGGCTCAGCGTGGAGGATGGTGTCCCGCATGTCATATACACTCTTCCATTTTCATGACCGGGTATTGGATCAATATTTGCATTTGGCTTCACTTCGACACATTGGATTACCCCGTCCTTGGTCAAGCACTCAATTCTATGCCTTAACCTATGACAATCTTCAGTGTCGTGCCCCTGAACTCCAGAGTGAAAAGCACATCGCTTTCTTTCATCAAACCATTTAGGTAATGGGTTAGGAATCTTACCAAGATCGGGTTGCAAAAAATTTGCACCTCTCAATATTTCGAACAAATGTGTCAATGGTTTAACAAATTGTGTGTGGCTTCGACTGTGCTTACCCTTTGAATTTTGTCTAAGTGCAAAAGGTGTCGGATTTTGATAAACTGACAATTGGATTGGTATGCATGGTTGTGATGGATTTTGGTATGTGGAAGCTTGGGGTTGAAGGTAATTTTGTTGGTTATTGTAGGCATAATGTAGTTTGTGACTCGATATTTGCATCAGTTCGTTATTAGGATTTTGAAGTAATTGGGATGATTCAGGTATTGAGTGGTGTGGTATCACAATAGATGCTTCTTCTTCATTCTCCATCTTGGCTTCTTTGATGAACTCTAACCGAGTAGACTCGCTTGAGTTATTTGCCGACTTAATCTTTCAATAGTTAATCACCTCTTCAATAAAATTCCCCATTTTGACACAGTCAGCAAACTTCTACCCCAATGTGGACATTATCCTTTCAAAATAGACACCCTTTTGACTGCGGATAAAATACTTTGTCAATTCACTTTCATCTATCAGTGGTTGAACTTTTCCTGCTTCGGACCTCCATCGTCAAGCATATTCCTGGAATGATTCAGAGGGCTTCTTCTATATACTAATGAGGGAAAGTCGATCAGGTGCGATTTCTGTCTTAAACTTGAAACGATTCATAAAGTCTTTAGCCATGTCGCTCCATTTATGCCAATGACGAGGGTCTTGTTTGGTGTACCAGGCGAGCGCCTCGCTAGACAGATTTCTAATAAACAACTTCATTATGAGCTTCTCATTTTTGCCGATCCCGACCAATTTATCACAATTTATTCTTAAATAAGTATGAGGATCGCCGGTTCCACCAAACAAGTCGAACTTAGATGGCTTGAACCCGACTGGCAAATCAATATCTGGATGGATACATAAATCTTCATAGTCTAAATGCTCGCTAACTTGAGTTTCTTGGAGGTGTTTCATCGCCTGCTTTAGATCACGAAGCTCATTTACGATCATGTCGTCTTTTTCTTTCGTACTTGAATTCATCAACAACCTACTTTTAGCAGGTATGGTGAAAGCGGGTGTCTCAGTCACACATATTAGAGAAATATATAGTTCTCGAAAGGTAACATAATTTATTTGTTGAATATCACGAGAAGATGTGACAACATTGGGATGTGCGGTACAATAAGGAAAATTATGGGAGTTAATGGGTGTGAATGGGGATGATGGATTTGTTAAGCCAACAATTGTTGTGGGAGGTTGCACTGACAGATAGTGTTCAGGTATTGGAGTTCCTAGTGATGAAAAAAAAAGGTGGGTGTGGTAGAGTAGCCACGGATGGATGTGCGGGGTCCTTCCTTGGTGTAGTTCTCCTCTTAACGTCTTGAGTTGTTGCTCCAAAAGAAGAATACGTTCATCCTTATCTGCATTATCTTGTCTTTTGAAAATCCCTGATATGTTTGCCAGCGTTGGAACACTTCTGGTCAGGTCGACGGTATTGGTGTTCATTATATAGCTTAAGTTGGCTAGTACTATCGATCAACACAATCAACCTCTATCAGGGAATTATGCAAACACAAATGAAAGTTCAAGAGTTAGTTCATGTCGATAGACAAGCACATTCAGACAACGTCGAGTAAGCGTATCTTATATTGTGGAGCCTCATTTTGCCAGAGGTAGGCCTTCGTCCAAACAAACTGATATAGATGAATCTAGATTTTGACACATTTTGGATTCAGAACAATTTTAAGTTTTCTTGAAGCGTGAATGTATCCAACAAGGGCGGCTAAAAGAGGCCTATATAGTCGATAAGAATTGATAGAAGTAGGCTAAAATGATGCCTTTAAAAGAGTAAGTATCTTAAGTCTCGTTATTGATGAATGAGGATCTTGTGGTAGAGATATCGACTGGAGGAGAAGTATCGACAATGCCTCACGCTCATTGGCTGGAAAGAGTTAGAAGTGGGTAAAGATGAATAATATTCCACATTCATTGTTTTGAAGAAGGGTGTCAAATAATTGTAGAGTTTTGAATAATATTCTACGTCTGTTGACTAGAAAAAGGAATCAAACATTGGAAGAATGCTTGATGACATTCCACTCTAGTTTGGATCAAAAAAAAAAGTTAGACGTAGGTGGAGTTTTTAGTGACATTCCCTATCTGTGGACTTGAAGAGAAAGTCGAACGAAACCAAAGCAGTTTTAGAACACTCGACTTTCATGGACTCTGAGAAAGATATTTGTGAAGCGGAGTTTTAACAATACTCTGTATTCGTGAAAATGGTGTCAAATGTTTGCTAGTTTGGGTAATACTTTATGTCTATGACGTGAAAATGATGTCGAATGAAGGAAGAGTAAAAGAAGGCCAATTTGATTGTTCTGAATCCATTAATGTTTGATTTTTGGATTATCTGAATCAGTTCTAACACAAAATATGTCATAAAGGTTTCATAACCTTCTGACGAAAGTGTGGCTTCCTAGTTGCGAAAACGATAGCTTGGACTGTCTCACCTAAGGTATATGCAATATGACCTATTACTAGAGTAGGATTTTTCCCTAAATGTTCAAGAGTGGGACTGAATATTTGCGAAAAGGTGACTAACCTAACTGTACCAACTCTGAAACTAAGGAATCCAAAGAAGGTTCGGAGGAGTGCAGTACACCCCTCGCGTGTACCACAGTGTGTGAATTGTGTACGGCCAAAGACTCGATAGAAAAAAGCAAGTGATAAAGCAGTATCAAGTAGTGTTATTCAAACAAATAAGGAACGCAAGTTTGGATTTGGCTTGCGTTCTTTCACACATAGCATGATATAAAAATATATAAAACAAAATAACATGATAAAGCATAAAAATCCTAAACTAAGCATGATAAAAAAATGTAAAGAATTTATGAGAAAATTCATATAATTTGCAGTGTAATAGGTAAAGAATTTAATCATTTACAAAAAATGTAAAAATACCTGCCTCGATTGAAAATCGAGTCGATCACGGTTAGAACTTGTTGTCATCCCCAGCAGAGTCGCTATGCTGTCATACCCTATTTTTACCTGAGGTCAAAACGAGCACGACGTTATGGATTCTAAAAGAATGAAAATTGTACAAAGTCGCCACCTTATTTTAAGGAAAATGAGGAAAATCTTTTTTATTTATTAAAATGCATGACTTGTGTTTTAGTCTACGAAATCTGTTTAGATTCTAGGTAAGGGTTCAAGTTATTTCAAAGGGAAGGGGTTAGGCATCCTTCAGAATCCACAAGTGTGGTACCCGGCTAAACTAAATTTATCAAAGAGGGAGGAGGTATAAATATTTAAAAAATATAAAGTTGTATCTGTATTAAATATATAAATAAATTTATTGTTATGAAAATATGAACAAAAGTATGTATAAAAATATAAAGATTTCATGTAAGAGAAAAAAACATTTTTTGTAACGTATAAAAAAAAAAGAAAAGTATCTTTTATATACTAAAAAGGAAAAGTATTTTTTAATCAAAAATCACAAAGGAAAATATAAATTCATTTTTTAAAAGAGAGCTATGTAATATGTGAATGTGAATTAGTTAATTAACTTAATTATTTAATGTAAATATTAACGGCCTAAGTTTTGTCTAAAATTGATGAAATTATGTAAATAAAGAATATCCCTGCCCGGCACCCAAAAAGTAAAATTTTCACTATTTTTTTTGTTATTTGTACAAGTGTGAGAATATAAAATACAATATAAAATTTAAGGGCCCCTTTGACTGCAACGTCCAACGAATATTTCAAAAAACCTGTATAAACACTTAAAAAAAAAGAATATTAGTAACAAATAAAAAATAATCAAAATAAATTGAATAAGTATGTAAGCGTATAAATATTTAAAAATATGTGTTTGTTAAAAAGTGGTCTCATATAATGTCATGACTGCGGAATGGTTGCTCAATTAATTGGCAGTCCTAAATCGTCTTGCAACGAAGTGGTTGCTCAATTAATTGGCCGTCCTAAATCGTCTTGCCAAGATATGAATTGTAAAATCTTGTGTTGTTATAAAGTTTCATCATCGCCCAAAAAATATGTATTTATTACGTATGTATACGTAAAAAGTTCGTATTTTATTTACGGAGGCCTCAAAATTAATAATAATTTTTTCATTGGCCAAAAATGTATAGTATCCATTCATTATCGGTGTAATAAATTGCAAGGCAAAGCGAAAGGACAAATGTCCAAATCATCTGCATAAGTTAATCATAAAAACCCTTAAAAAGTAAAGGAGTATAGCAGTAACTTTTGACCATAAATATAAAGAAATGTCAAAGTCATCAAAAAAAGTGAACTAAACAAGAATCTCCCCAAATATCTCCTATCATGGCTTTCTTGCCTCACCGGTTTCACCTTTAGGATGGCATAGTTCTTAGGAAATTTTCTCCTTTTCCACTTTGCTAATAAACTTCTTAGCATGCTATTTTTTGAATAATTCTACTATAAAATAACTAACATGAACTTATTTTATCATATCATGATTGTCAAGAATTTATGAATTTAGCTATTCATAACCATAAATAAATATACCTGTTCTGGTAGATTTGATAATTCTGGGCTTTGTTCATCCATAGCTTTTGCTTTGAAATATATCTGTCTTTTATTAAATATTCAAAAAAAAAATTTTTTACAAAGGAGTGCTTTTTGCTTCAACACATAAAGACTTGCCCTTAACTTGCCGGAGGCTTACATATTTATAGCCTATAAAAATGCGTAAAACTTATCTACAATGTTCTTACTTTACACGTTTTCTATATACATTTGTCCTAAAAAAGCCAATAATGGCAAGTGCTAAAAGCTAATAAATGAATAAAAGAAAAGTCAAAAAGTCTACCCTAGAAATAGTAAAGCTATTAAATGTTTACATGATTCGCGTATCTTATTTTTCACAAAGCTAGCTTTTTCTCCATATGTCGCTTTCTTCCTTTAATATTTTTGTCTCCTTGTCTTTCTATTATTGCTCCGTTGATTTTTATTTTCTAGCAGGCGTCCTTATCTTCTTGTTGGTTTTTTCTTTTATCCTAGCTGGACTTCTGGGATAATATTATCTCCTCCATTACATTTCGAACATTGATGGTCTGGATATTTGTGTCCAATTATCTTGCAATATCTTGTTAATAATCCATTTGAAATAAATCCTTTCTTAATTGCTCTTGCAGTAGATTGTTTTTCTGGGTTAAGTAACATCATTATCCATTGTCTAACATCTTCCATATATGTTTGTCGTAGCTCTCTTGAATTTGAATAAATCATTTGATGGTCTCTTGAATAATAGCTCCATATTTGGTTTCCATTGATGTAATTATTTGCTAATTCTTGAATAATTGTAGCTAATCCACTAAGTCGTTTATTTGCATAAAAATCAGGTATCTCGATTTTGGGTATCTCTGGCTGCTGCACAATATCTTCCGGTATAATCATATCTCTGGTTAATCCTATTTTTACAACTTGTATAACTGAAAAAAATAAAAATAGAATTTAAAATAAAGGAAAAAATGCAAAAAAACAGACATAATATTAGGAATAAAATGGTTAGAACAAGTAAAATCATACACTATACAATTATCTATAACATATAATAAAGAAAGATAATTCATAAGAAGAGCTTTAACATGATATGAAAATATATGTACTTGTACAAATAATAGTAGAAGGATATTATAAAAGGTATTATACACCTATGATAGATAAAGGAGCAAAAGAAAACTTATGTAGATACAACTGTTTATCAGAAAGTAAATGAGATAAATTAAAAACACCAATAGTAGTCAAAGGATTTAATAATGAAGGAAACTTAATTACATATAAAGCTAAAAAAGTAAAAATACAAATATGGGATAAAATAATAACAATAGAAAAAATCTATAATTATGAACTAACATCAAAAGATATGCTTTTCGGAATATCATTTTTAGATAAATTATACCCACATATAATAACTAAAACAGATTAGTGGTTTACAACACCATGTAAACAAAAAGTAAACAAAAAGTAAGGGCAAAAAGAGTTATTAATAAAATAAGAAAGAAAACTGATTGTATAAAAGGAAGTGAAAAAATTACACAAAAGTTAGAAAATATAAAAAATACAGAAGACACAGTAGAATTGTTGTATTTTCGATAAATAAAAAAGAAATAACTATATTTTCAATAGATAAGGTAGAAATAATAAAGCAAAAATTAAGACAATTATATAGTGAATATCCATTAAAAAGATGGAAAAAAACATAAAACTACAATAAAAATTGAATTAATAGATAAAAATAGCATAATAACTCAAAAACCATTAACATATAATTTTGATGATTTAAAAGAATTTAAAATGCATATAGATGAATTATTAGAAAAACAGTATATATAAAAAAACAATAGTAAACACAATAGTGCAGCATTTATAGTAAATAAACATAGTGAACAAAAAAGAGGAAAAAGTAGAATGATTATTGACTATAGAAATTTAAATGCAAAAATTATGACATAAAATTATCCAATACCAAATAAGATACTAAAACTAAGACAAATACAAGGATATAATTATTTTAGTAAATTTGATTGTAAATTAGGATTTTACCACTTAAAGTTAGATGAAAATTCTAAGGAATTAACCGCATTTACGGTACCACAAGGATTTTATGAATGAAACGTATTACCATTTGGATATAAAAATGCACCAGGTAGATATCAACATTTTATGGATAGTTATTTTAAATAATTACCTAATTGCATAGTATACATAGATGATATACTACTACAAACAAAAACTAAAGAGGAACATTTAAAATTATTAGAATAATTTACAGATATAATAGAAAAATCGGAAATAAGTTTAAGTGAAAAGAAAGCCAAAAAACCAGATAGAGATTTTAGGAATACAAATAGATAAAAGTGGAGTAAAAATACAACAACATATAGTACAAAAAATAATAAATTCAAAAGAAGAATTAGATACAAAAAAGAAATTACAATCATTTTTAGGATTAGTAAACCAAGTACAAGAATATATACCAAAATTAGCAGAAAACCTAAAGTCTTTACAGAAAAAAATAGAAAAGGATATAGAATATAATTACAACAAAGAAGACAAAAAACAAGTTCAGAAAATAAAAATACTTTGTAAAGAGTTACCAAAATTACAATTCTCAGACGAAAATAAAAAATTTATATATATAGTAGAAGCAAATGCTAGTGACTATAGTTATGGAGGAATACTTAAATATAGGTACGAAAATGAAAAATTAGAATATCATTGCAGATACTACTGAGGTACGTTTAATGAAACAAAAATATAATGGGAAATAAATAGAAAAGAATTGTGTTCATTATATAAATATTTATTAGCATTTGAACCATATATTGTATGTAACAAATTTATTGTGAGAACAGATAATACCCAGGTTCGATGGTGGCTAACAAAGAAAATACAAAATTCACTTACAACAAAAGAAATTCGGAGACTAGTATTAAATTTTACATTTACAATTGAAGTAATTAGTACTAACAAAAATGTTATTGCAGATTACATATCAAGACAAAGCTACACAGACTGATATAATAGAAGATGATGCTTTAGAAAAGATACTCAAAACCCTAACTACGCTTTCAATGAAAGTGGACAGTATGGGTAATGAAATAGAAAAGCTAAAGACTAATGAAGTTAAACTGAAGTCTAAAGCTACAAATTAGCTAACTCAGCAGTGTGCAGAGCTATGTCGATCGAAAGACATTAAAATTCTAGAGCTAAAAGGAGACGTTGGAACACTCCATAAAAAACCCATAACGTTTATCAATCTACAATTGCAGGTACAAGAAAAGGAATTTGTGGGAAAAGATATCAGAACATGAACATGAATAAGATATTTGAAAAACCATTTATGCCAAAAATATAAAAAGACCCCTTGTAAATACCCCCATAAATTACCACATATCGAAATAGTTTGAACCAAGATAAAAAAACTTATAACCATATAGCCCGAGGATATATAGAAAATATCTACAAAGTACAAACTTTTCTAAACCTTAACCCCATAGCTACAAATATCCAAGAACTAAACACAAACTATATAACCCAAAAATTGCAAGGTTACAACAAGCTAATCGCATTACCCAAAACCAATCCAAGCTTAATAAAAATGTGTTTTGACTATGGATTATTAAATACAGTATATAACCAAGATGGCAAAGAACTAACAACTATAGAAGAATTACATAAAGTATTCACCACCTATAAAAGAGTAACCAAAGGAAATCTATTTTATATAAAGTTTTATATGGCACCAGCAGAGATATTATACGACGAGATCAAACCAGTTATACAAGTTGTAAAAATAGGATTAACCAGAGATATAATTATACCGGAAGATATTGTGCAGCAGCCAGAGATACCTAAAATTGAGATACCTGATTTTTATGCAAATAAACAACTTATTGGATTAGCTACAATTATTCAAGAATTAGCAAATAATTACATCAATGGAAACCCAATATGGAGCTATTATTTAAGACACCATCAAATGATTTATTCAAATTCAAGAGAGCTACAACAAACATATATGGAAGATGTTGGACAATGGATAATGACGTTACTTAACCCAGAAAAACAATCTACTGCAAGAGCAATTAAGAGAGGATTTATTTCAGACGGATTATTAACAAGATATTGCAAGATAATTGGACACAAATATCCAGACCATCAATGTTCGAAATGTAATGGAGGAGATAATATTATCCCAGAAGTCCAGCTAGGATAAAAGAAAAAACCAACAAGAAGATAAGGACGTCAGCTAGAAGATAAAAATCAATGGACCAATAATAGAAAGACAAGGAGACAAAAATATTAAAGGAAGAAAGCGACATATGGAGAAAAAGCTAGATTTGTGAAAAATAAGATACGTGAATCATGTAAACATTTAATAGCTTTACTATTTCTAGGGTAGACTTTTTAACTTTTCTTTTATTCATTTATTAGCTTTTAGCATTTGCCATTATTGGATTTTTTTGGACAAATGAATATAGGAAACGTGTAAAGTAAGAACAGTGTAGATAAGTTTTACGCGTTTTCTTAGGCTATAACTATGTAAGCCTCCGGCAAGTTAAGGGCAAGTTTTCATGTGTTGAAGCAAAAAAGCCCTCCTTTGTAAAAAAAAAAACTTTCGAATATTTAATAAAAAACAGATATACTTCAAAGCAAAAGCTATGGATGAACAAAGCCTAGAATTATCAAATCTACCAGAACAAGTATATTTATTTATGGTTATGAATAGCTAAATTCATAAATTCCTGACAATCATGATATGATAAAAATAAGTTCATGTTAGTTACTTTATAGTAGAATTATTCGAAAAATAGCATGCTAAGAAGTTTATTAGCAAAGTGGAAAAGGAGAAAAATCCCTAAGAACTATGCCATCCTAAAGTGAAACCGGCGAGGCAAGAAAGCCGTGATAGGGGAGTAGCCAGAGTAGAGGCATTGTTTAAGGGAAAAGTAAGCCGAAATTACCAGATATCTAAATCTAATTTTATCATAATTAAAACATTAATCAAATAAATCCAAATATATACTACTTCCGATAACTTTAAACAGCATAGACTCTGATACCATTTGTAGGGGGTGCGAATAATTCGGATAACTTAAATAGATTTGTTATAGCTCTAATGGATCTATTTTTATTTGTGTGTAGATATTTCTTAACTTCTCTAAACATTTTTATTTTTAGTGTATTTATTAAACATTTTTATTTTTAGTGTATTTATCTTAATTTTATTAATATTCATATCTTGGGGGGTGATTAGATGGTATTTGATTAAATGCTTTACTTTAATATTCTTTAGCTTTTTCTCTTAGCCTTTGTAATTCTTGTATATTATTTTGGAGGTAATTCTAAATATTCTATATCTTTTGTTCTAAAATATTCAATTAAATTCTCTTTCATAAGTATTTCTGTTAATCTTATTTCTTTCATATCTTGTCTCCAATATTTTAAATACTCATAATCTATCATTTTATCCTAAAGTAGTTGTGATACTGCAAATTTCTTTGTAATAATTTATTCTAATTGTACTATATCTGATATTAAATTTTAGGTTATCTATTTCGTTAATTATCTTGTCTTTTTCATCTATGAATAATTCCATGTCTAAATCATTTTCTAAACTGTCTTTTAATTCTTGTTGTTTTATGATTTTATTTATCCAAATTAATCTTTCTTTTAATTGTTCTCTTCCTTTTCTAAGCTGGTTTCTATAATTAATTTCTTCGTATAACCAACTTTGTTTTTCTCTAACACTTTGAATATATTCTAGCATTTCTTAATTTGTATAATATCCATCTGAATAATTATCTAAATAGTAATAGTGATTGTCATCACTTAAGTATATTTCTCCTAACTCATCTTCTATCTGATTTATATCTAACTCTTCATCTTCAATGTTAAATATTTTTTCCCATATTATTTTCTTTACGTCTATATTTTCTATATCTCTAAGTATGTATAAAACTAGTACTTCAAAATTATCTGTCATTTAGGTGGGTTAATTAAATGCTTTTTCATAATATTCTTTAGTCGTTTGTTTTAATCTTATTAATTCCTCTATATTTTCATTAAGGTATTCTATATATTTTAAATCTTTGGTTCTCATATATTCTTCTAAATTTGTTTTCATTAGTTTTTCTATTAATTGTATATTTTCATATCCATTTTCCAATATTCTAAATATACGTAATTTATCATAGTTGATGTGTAGGTTTGGTATGTAAGTATTTATAAGAGTAGTTAGGTAGGTGAGGTATGTAATTTATTCTAGTCATAAAATATTTATCAAATATTTTTTCCAATATGATTTTTCTTATATCTACAATTTCTATATTCTTAAGTACATCCAAAACAAGTTTTTTAAATTTATCTACCATTTCGTCAGATAAATAAGTATTCATTTTTCATATGATGCTTTTTCAAAATACTCCCTTCAATCATACACATAACAAAATATGATCATTTTAGATTACTATATACTAGATTATTCTTAAAAAATATGTTCTTCGGTCACTATTAGCATTCTTTGAAATAAGAATTCATTCTTATACACGTGGTACTTCCATAATTTTCACGTCCTATCACATGAAAAATTGAATAAGCTTTTCATCGATATATAATTCGCCCAAATCCGACACTCGAGCAAAGAGTTAGAGTCTTTTTAGTGAGACAGTGTTTGACCTGAGCCTTCAGCGCGTCGTGGAGATAGCTCACATGGCAATTGTCAAATTCCAGTGTTGCTCTGTGATACTGGCACGTCACGCTAAACCTCCATGTCGTAGACAAGGTGGCAACGCGATAGCTCTGCGTCGCGCCACCGTGCAGTTTTTCAATTGTCAATTTCCAGTGACACGACACGATAATGCCACGTCGCGCCAAGGGCACAACTCGGGAAATTTTACTAAAAATTTAATGATGTGTCCAGGGTTAAAAGGGTCAACTTCCTACCCTCATATAATCCCTTTAACATGTGATTCAGCCACTTTTCACCCAAAACATATTAGTTTCTCTCAAGTATATCTCAAGAACAAACTAGGGTTTCTATTGGGGATTCAAATTCAGGAAGGTTTCACCATCAATCTTCAAGAAATCATGATCTAAGGTATGCATAGTGTTCATTCATGGACTCCTTTCATTCATGAAGTCCAAGAATCCTTTTTAACTACAAGTTATGGATTTTCTTCATGTTTTCATGCTTTGTATGTTCTCTTTCATGTTGATAAATGAGGAATTGATTTTTATTCCATGATTTGATGATAAATTCCATATGGGTTGATTAGTATAGATAAAGATTCACGTAATCTCATGACTAAAACCTTGTATGATGAAATTGGAATTGAACCGTGATGTTTAATTGTTATACCATGATGTTTACATGTACTATGTCTGCCATATGTTTGATTAAATGCCTAGATGAAGGAAATTTGCCTAACTAGCATGATATCATGAAAATTCCCATCAATGTACAAGCTTATGACTATTAGACGTTTGATGAAATGCTTCAATAAACGTATTGTGGTGATTATCATGTATTCAAGAATATCAGGTCATGTCAGTTTCCTTCCATCGAGTCCTGGGGGTACTTGTACCCGAAATATTAGTTGTGTGCCTAGAGCCATGTCATGTTTTCACGATACTCTCAGTTAAGCTATGAACTCTTAGACTTCAAATAGACTTATGACTCAGGAAAAATCTCTATGATCTCATGAACTCAGTCAGTTATCAGATATCAGAAGTATTCCGTCAGTCAAAGAAATTTAGTAAATTTAGTCCATGTTCAGTTCAGTAAATCATGATCAGTGTCTATTCATATGGGAGTAGGAATTAGCACCGAGTGAATCCAAGGATGGGAACTCACCTGTTATATAAGGGTGTGATTCTTAGAAGCAATACTTGCATTCCAGAACTATGTAGCCAGCATAGGTTGAGACATCGTAGCTTATTATATGAGAATAGATGAGGTGGCTTAACATGTTATATAAGGGTTCCCATCGTTCTCACTAGAGTTACCTGTTATGTGAGGGTTACTCACATGTTGTCCTTACCAGTGACGCGGTATTGACACTCTTCCAGTCAGGGCAGAGACTGGACCCCAGCTCAGCTATAATAGCATATATGGGGCATATCGGTTAAATACTACTTCCCACAGTTTCATGTTACAGAATCAGGACTGTCAGACGCAGTCAACTCAGATACAGTACAAAACTCAAATAGTTCCACCAGATTCAGGATTGTCAAGTACAGTCACCCATGTTATTAGTATTATTCAGATACAGTCTTTCATGTTATCAGTCATATCAGTTATTAGTTATGTCATGTTATCAGTATCCAGACTCAGTAGTCATGCTATCACGACATCAGTATCAGTTTATCACGTTGTCAGTTACAGTTACGTATTCATGTATGCATTCTCATGTTCATGTTAAACAGTCAACTAGTATTAATCATGCATGTGAACCCTTGCATATAGCCTATCTCACATCCATACTCAGTACATTCTATTGTACTGACGCATTCGCGTTATGGTGCTTTCTTTTTATGTTACACCATAGGTTCAGAGACACGAGTTCCAGATCAGCAGTAGATTCCAGTTTCAGCAGTCAGAGTAGAAGTGAGTCCTCATCCTTCGAGGACATAATGATTTTCCATTATCTCATTGATTAGCTTATTAGTTGGGGACATATCCCATCAAATCCTTATTCAGATTCTTCTGACAGTAGAGGCTTTCAGACTAGATGCAGACTATATACAGGCTGTCATGTTCAAATTTCAGTATTTTCAGTTTTGTTTTGGGTATTCTATTACCCCACAAAGATGTTACATTATTCAGTTATGTTCATGATCGAACCTTATGGCCTTTCAGTACATGTTTCCGCATTATTAAGTTATCTTATGCAGTATACAGGTACATATATCAGTCATGGGTTAGCTTGTTATCCCTCAGGGTCATGAACACCGTGTAGCATTTCGGATCAACTAATTAGGTCGTTACAACAACCAAGACTCAACTTTTATTTTCTCTGTCTCAAATTACTTGACATATTTGATTTTGCATAACTGTTAATAAAGGGTGCACTTTAACTAATAGGACATTATTTAATCTTGATTAGATAAATCCTCTTCACACTTCAATTAATTCGAATCTAGTTAGAAAAAATGATTAATCACGTTGACTAATATGACATTATTTAATCTTGATTAGATAAGTCTTCTTCATACTTCAATTAATATGAGTATTGTTAGATAAAAATTATAGTTAATTATCTCTTAAATTTTTTAACATGGAAACTATTTTGAGATAAAATATTTTAACAAATATGCCAAGTAATTCGAGACAAAGAAAGTACCATATTTCTATTGGATGATATGAAATTATTATACTAAATTCGTTAATTCTAAAATACTCGTCACTTTTTTAACTTTAATTTTTTGTCCATATCAAAGGCAGGGGTGGATCTACGATTGCGGGTGTGGATTTTCGAAAATCCACATCCTCTATCATAACACTTATAATTACATGAGAAAAATTGTCAAAACATATAAATATTAACAGGTGGAAACCCATAAACAAATCAAGGGATGGCTCAGTGGTAGGAAAGGAACCCCTTAGCAGCGTGTCTCTTCGGTAGTTAAACTTGGGTTTGATTCCAAGTGTAGATGCTTATTTTTTTTCATTTAATTCTTTTCTTGGGTAGTTGAACGTGAGATTGATTCCCGGTGGAGGTGCTTATTTTTTCATTTAATTCTTTTCAGCCTCTGTTTTTTTTTAGGAATTCACAAGTTCGAAATCCTAAATCCGCCTATGCTCAAAGGTCATAATTGCATAATTTTAGAAATAAAAATAAATTTAAATGACAACCTCAAAAGAGATATACTTGCGTATTCGGCACACCAAACTAGACCGTATTGTTAACCGTAATGGTTGGCCATGCCATCAGCCATGTTAATGGATTGGTGAATAATTCAAGAAGTCGAGTCATGAATTTTGGCCATATATATATTCAGAGGCGGAGCTAGCCTCCTTTAGGGGTTTGGCGTAACCCCCTTCGACGGAAAAATATACTATTTATAAATAATTAAAATTATTTTTTATGTGGTTATAGTAGGTGTTGAACCCTCTTTGACTAAATTTTCTTTGAATATTGAACCCCCTCAATTGAAATCCTGGCTCCGCCTCGATATATATTGGTCAACAATATCCAGGCTAAAGTCTCAATCAACCACCCGAGCGAACTTGTTTTTTAACCTTTAATTAGAATTTTATTTTTTTAGTTTATGGCCTTTGACAAGAGTTACCAATAGATTTGAAAAAAAATGATGTTTCTTCTATTTTATTTTCTAAAAGGACAAAGAAATCTCATTTCCTTCTAAATTTGTTCTCATTGTTTGCTTTGACAACTCAATATATTTTTTTTTACACTTTAATATTGACAATATATATATATATATATTTTACCCACAGATCTAAAAATTCTTCGGGTCTCTCTTTTACAGTCTAAATCAAGAAACTGAGCTACTCCAGCATCACCTATTGGTAACTTATTTGGCACGAATTTAGCTTTAGAATTTATATGGTATTGACTATTATAATTTTTCTATTTTTTGGATTTTGGTAAGAAACTACTTCTTTGTGCAGGCTCATCAAACGAGCTTACTTCTTTTTTAGGGGGTTCAAAGGTACCCTAAGGTCCTCCTATGTCTCCTTTATTCATATACACACGATAACTTTATTCCATTTTTTAAAATTATCATTCCTAAGAATTCTATTTCATTTTTGTTTATTTCTGCCTTTTTTTGGCTCAAAATAATTTCGTTCTTTCAAATATTTTAAATGTTCCTGATAGTTTTCTGAACAAACTAAAATATCGTCTATATAAACAATCAAAACATTCTTATATATGTATATGTATATATATATATTTAAGACTTTGCTTTAGACAAAATTGTCTTTTCACTATTTTTCTACTTTTAAAAAATTAAAATTCATTAAATTTAGTTATCCTTTCCTTATTCAAATTATGTACCTAAAATTTATGACTAAAATCAATTAAACTATATTTTAGGTAAACTTTTACCACTTTTAGCTCCTTTAGGTTTAGAACTAGATCTCTATATAGAAAACAAAATAAAAAGCCCCTTCAACATGTCAAAAAGAAAGTAGCAACAACAATAGACAAAATTATTTTTTACTATTTTTTTTAATGATAATTGATTTTAAAATATTAAAATATTAAGTTAATGATAATTGATTTGAGAGTCCTTTTCCTAATATAATTTTAATAGACATACCACAATAGACAAATTAGGTAAAAGAAAAAAAAAGAGTAATTACAGAATAGAAAGAAAAAGGAAAATCACATAAAAAAAATAAAGGAAATAAAGAAAGGAAAACATGGAAAGAAACCTAAAAGAACAATCACGTAAAAAACAAATAAAGAAAGAAAAACATGAAAAGAAAAATCTTGTAAAAATTTACATAAATATATGCCAATTTCAAAATTTTGCAAAAAAAATCTGATATCTCGGCTCACTTATTTAGTTAACGTTAAATATATAGGTATACGCACAAAGTGTGTACACTAAACTTATATATATATATATATATATATATATATATATATATATATATATATATATATACTAGTCTCTCAACACGTGTGTTGCACGTGTGTCTCATATTTTTTTAATGAATAGATATGCTTAATAGTTAATGCATACATTATTGGGAAAGTTTAATAAAGTTATATGATGCAACTTAAATATACTAAAACGCTAATATCTAGAGTAACATTTTCTATGATATAAGTTAAAATGCATTATTTATAATTAATTCTGTATTTGTTTTCAAGTTTTTCTCCTTAGACGATTTGTTTAGTCTTCACATGATTAAAAATTGGTATATTTGAATTTTGAAACCTGATTTCTCCAATAGATGATATCGAAAGCAAGATCTTTCCTTGTTGGTATCCTTCATCCACAACAATATCAGTCATTCCTAAGTATAATTGTCTTTCCAAAGTTGATTGTTCTTTTCTAATTAATTTTTGTCTTGACTTTTCTATTTCTCTGTGTACATAATCTTTAACTTTATCATATCAACCTATAAAATTAATTAGTTCACCACAATTTCCTTTCATTTGGGGGCATTGAAGATGTTGAAGGCATATTTTGAGTCTAAAACAGTTCTCACAAATACTTTCATGTGCAATGAAAAGTGAAGAAGAACAAAGTAAAACAAAGAATAATTCATACGACAAAACGAAGTAATTGGATGTTTCAGTTTATAATCTTTGTTCTTTAGCGTTTTCCTCTTTTTTTCTAGATTTCAGTTCTTTTAGCCTCCATTTTTTCATAAATATGATCTCTTATTATGCATCTACTATTTGTTTTCACATAATCAAACATTTGCGCTCTTGTCACCATTTGCCTTATCTCCTTTCCTAGTCCGAGGTATAAAATTCCACCTATCTTTTGGCAAATTATTAGAAGTTGTATGTTCACGTAGTAATGTCCTTCTTCCTCATCTGTAAGTTGCATGATCAAAGTCGGTGATCACAAGCTATGTTCACCCATCACGATCTCGATAGAAACTATCTAGCTCTCTGATTTAGCTAGGTACATAGTTTTAGAATTTGTACGTGAATCAAGATCAATAAAGAAAAGTTTTACAATCGCTGACTAAAACGCATTGTCGAATCCTACTCACTGGTATATATATATGCTTATACAAGAACGGGAAAATCTGATCGTTCACAATAAAAAGTAAGCACAGATGTGGCATAGCCAACTTGGGATTTCTTGCAAGATTTCTTAAACCATCGAGGATGAATGAAATCCTTTTGGAAGGATATCATATTGAAAAGGCTATCAAAATGATTCCAAACCTTCAAGATTTTTTTATATAATTTCAATGTCCGATGTGATAGAACAGAAGAAACTCAGCCATGTACACAAGATATATTTTATGGGACATATAATACCTTTTGCGAACCTTGACATCTTTCATATTCACCTCATGATACCATTATTGAGATTGTGTAAAAATTAAAATCTACCTTGATTTTGAGTGATAGTAAATGTGAGGCTTTTATTAGGCCATATTCTCAGGATAAACATGATTTGGGTATTAATCAATGGTCACTGGACATACTTAGTATATCTCTTCAACAGATACAAATATCTCTTGTGAGATTGACAAGTCATATCTGCTAGGGAATATTCAATAGCTCTCTGTCACTAACTTCAGCATTTCTTGAATGACATAAAATTGCAGGTATGAAGATGCTCTTAATAGATTTATAAATGAGATTAATCAATTGCTTTTATGAACCAAGTGGACAACAACATGTTGTGCACTCTCTACTTTGAAACTGAAATAGGAAAGGTGAGTACGCTGAAGAGGTGACGGTCCATAACTTAATAAAATGTCACGCTGAAATAGGTGGCGACCCATAACATAATGATATGTTATGCTGAAGGAGGTGTCAATTCATAAAATAATAAAATGTCACTCTGAGGAAGATGATGATCTATAAGCTTTTCAGGAAATTTTCAATTTCGACGAAATATTTCAATTTCTTATTTTATATGTTTAAATTTATGTATTCCTCTATCCGTAAAGTACATTGAATGTACAGAAATATCTATAACAGAGTTTCTCTTATTCGTATTAAATGCTACTCTAGGGGGAATGTTTTTATGCGGTGCTGGGTTGGAATGTAGGAAGTCTTCCTAGAACCTACAGATACAAGTACTTAACCAATTTCACTGTGCTAAGCTACACAAAAATATGTTGAGCATTGTTGTGGATTCATCTACATTTACTTTTGATCCTGGTGGAATTCTGAACTTGCAAGTTAATTGCAAGCAAAATAAATGATACACACAAGGTTCTGCTGATATTTCAGTACTATTCTACATGAACCTTGAGGACAAGGTTATTTTTTAGGAAGGAGATATTATTTTGAAAAGGTGATGTATCTGCTCTTATGGAGATGTGAGATGGAAAGAATAGATAAATAGCAGAGTATAAGGCAAAGAAAGAAATGCAAATTATGATTATGTTTAGGCAAACACTATGTCACCAATTTACTGTAAGTCCTCTAGTCCCCCTACTAGTTACCTTCTTCCTCTACTATTCTTAGATTTCCAATTTGTATTGTTCATTATTACTTTATTACTCGAATTCTCAATTGTAATTTTGATTTGGAAGTGTAATATGTGTTACATTTGTGTTGTGAAATTGTGGTTGTTACAGTTGCCACATATGATTGATGAGAGTGTTCAGTGCATATCAGACTCTCTGTCCTTGCATATCCTTGTGCTTGGTCTCGAAAATAGTGACGGAGGAGAAGAAAGTTTCACTTCCTTTAAGAGTATGTGAAATCCGTGTATGACCGTTCGCATATACATACCTACCATTCCAATGCTTTATAAAAAGGAACAAGGTTGGTCTAGTAACTTTATTGTTTCTTGGATATTAATGTTCTTTGCATTATCTTGAACAATGTTTTCTCATACTTGGTGTTAGAAGAAGCCAGTTGTATGACAGTACATCTAATTCAGATAATCACGTTTTTCGAAGAGCTTAGCATGAAATAAAGAACTTATGACCAATACTTGAATTTAAAAATTAGAGAAGAGAAAAAACACAAAAGTATTGAAGTTAAATTTTTGAATATACTGGAATATGAAAAAACCATAGAGACTGTATAGTCAGGAGAATAAACTCGATGAGGACTGTTGAGAGACAGAAAAGACCTTATCTTTACTACAGAAGTTTCACATAAAGAGACTTACAACTTGAATTCTTGAATAAATTGCGCTAATAATCTGCCCCAACTTTAACAACGGAGAAGAAATCTGAACATAAATAACATTGGCATATTGTTTGAAATAGATCAGTAATAGCAAGAGATTGAAAGAATGGTGTTTGAGAAGCAATAAGGCACACCTGTTTTGTTAACATAGAAGAGGGAAATTTTTGGGGTAGTGTCACCGTGTTTCTATGCATATATTGAGGTCTGAATGTTAGAAGAGTCTGGTCAGAAGGCATTGTTGGCGTATATTCGAACAACTGCAAAACCAAATTTATTTATATTCATAGTTAATAAACCGTCTGAAGTATATCTTTAATCGTAAAAGCTTGAATTTTTCATAACTGAGAAGTAACAGGGCATATAGGAATCTGGATTTTAAAGAGTAGATGATGCAACTGTTGAGGCGCCTGGTGGAAGTGTTTGTTGGTGTCTATTCGCAACTTTGCAAGGTGACTGCATAGGGTTGAAAAACGTAGTCTAAAATAAATGTGATGAGAGTATTTTTGGAATTTGATTAATTTTATTTAAAATAAATGAATTGAGGGTATTTTAGTAATTTCACTTTAAGTTTTTTGACTAGCTGTTTTTAGGTATAATATATATATATATATATATATTAGACAAATTGGGAATTCGAATGCGGTGAAATTGGGAATCAAATAAAGACACGTGATATTAAAAAAAAAAATTAAGTTTTAAAAAAAGGAAATATTATTTTTAGACCTATATTACTATTATATACAGGGAGATCTCAAATTTTGGTAGTCCTCACAAGGGCATTTTAGGTATTTCACTTCCTTGGCTAAGCGAATTAAGAGAATACACATGGCAATTCATGGTGTTCTATTGTAAATATTTTCATTTTTGCCCTTATTCCTTTTGATAAGGTTATTCCCACTTGTGTATTTGTAATTGGTCTCTTCTTATCACTTAATAAATTATCTTTTGATTAAAACTACCTTCATTTAAAATTAATAATCACTTTTGCACAAAAAAATTATTCAAAAATAACTTTCGTATAATATCAAAGTTAGTAATAATTTTCAACTACACCCTTATAGTAAATATTGTTCAATTCTTTAAAAATATATAATGAATAGGATAATTTAATAAATAATAAATAGTACATTGCCTTTATTATTTTTTTAGCGGATATGAAAAAAGATAAATCAATAATTAAAATAGGGTGAACAGAATATTTTTTTTATAGGTCGCATGAATAATAAACACAACAAGTAAATGGACCGAATAAAACAATCTATTAATTTAATTTAATTATTATTTAATATTCTTATAGATTGCTATTAAGTTGGTTTATGTAAATCTTCTAAATTAAGCTTGTAACTATTTTTTTTATATACTTGAAGTCATTGAAATATTTTATTGTATTAGATTGAAAAAAAATAAATTGCAAAAACTCTTGTCACATAAAATTATAGGTGAAAATAAAAAAAAAATATCAAAACAAATTTATTTCTATTTATAACTGAAAAATTACATACTCACAAACTCTTTAAAATATCAATATTTTCTATTTATGATCATCATTGAATTGTCATTATTAATATATCATCATGTTATTTTATAAAATATTAAATTACTTGTGGCCTTTTGATATATTCTAATTCTCCAATAATACTTTCTTCTGCACAAATAAAAATTTATTTAAAATTATTCAATAATGTGATTAAGAACTTTAATAATTATAAAAATTATAATGATAATACATTTAATACGCCGGTCATTAGATTATGTTAATTATAAAGTAAAATATATAATATAAATTATATTTTTTAAATTTAAATTATTATATTTTATATCATGAGTTGAGTCTCGGGCTTAGCACGGGCCTCATGAAACTAGTTATACTTATAGATAAGGGAGAATCATAATTTTGGTAGTCCTCTCAAGGACTTTTTAGATATTTCACTTTTTTTTTGTAAAGTAAAGTTGCTATATATGTCAAATTTGTAGTGTATTAATGGTTTTATTTTCTTGTATATTTTTATTTTTTCCCTGTTCTTGTTTTGTTAAGACCATCTCCACTTGGTCTTTCGTAATTAATTTCTTTTTGTTATTTATTGGATTGCCTTTTAATTATATCTTATTTTATTTATTAAAAATAATTATTTTAACTTGAAGAAAATTATGCCAAAATAACTTTTAATGCGAAATTAAAGTTTGCAATAATTTTTTACTACACCGTTGAAATATTTTTAAAAACATTTAATTTTTTTTAAAAAAAATAAGTACTAAATAGGGCAACTTAATAAATAATATCTTATATTTATTATTTTTCTTAGTGAAAATTAAAAAAAGTAAATTAATAATTAAAATGAGATGAAAAGCTTATTCTTTAAAGGGCATGTAAGAAAATAAATATGATAAGTAAATGGGTAATGTATTACTGTAATTCAATTACTATTTAATGTCCTTATTCATCATTGTTAAGTTATTGTGTTAAGACTCTAAATTAATATTCTAATTATTTTAATATAAACTTGAAGTCATAGAAATATTTGTTGTATTAAATAATTCTATAAGTAGAAAAAAAACTCATTAAAAAATTTATTTTATCTATACTAACAAATTCATAAAAGTACCGTATTTTCTTATTTATTATTTCTGTCGAATCATAATTATTTATATACTTATCTTAAAAAATTATTTATCTTCAAGAATTATTTATATATCTAATTCTCTAAAAATATATTTATTTCTCAAAAATAATATTCTAATTTAAATTATACAATTATATGATTATGAACTTAAATAATTATGAATACTTATCAAAAAGATATGTTTAATATTTCATTAAATAAGATTAATTATAAGATAAAAATATAATATAAATTAATGTTTTATTTTTTTATTTTGAATTTGGGCTCGGGCTTAGCACGACCTAGGTGGAACTAGTAACTAATTAAAAGCACGTTCCTTTAAATTTTCTTTTAATCTCCCTTCTTGAATAAACTTTCTAAAAATTTTCTTTAATCAAAATTTTATCTTCATTCTACGAAGAAATCAAGAACAGACAAAATGAAAACTTATGATATTCATATGATGTTTGTTAGGATGTGACCGGATAAATTGGTGGATGAACAGCGATAATATGAAGTTCAAGGAGATCGAAAATGGTGGACTTACGATGGTGGAGTGGTGACAAGCGGAGTCCATTCTGAAAGATGAAAGGGGAAAAATTGAAATGAAAAAGAAAAAAGAGCAATTTTATAATTAAAAAATAAAAAATATTTTACAAAGTTGATTCACGTACTTAACCATAAGTAATCACTTTCTCTTTCATATTTGCATGAGATGTTTATATTTGCTAAGATTATAATACATGATAGAAAAATAGGTAAATTGAGTTGTTAAAGTAAAAGATCAACAAGTTTAACAGGTTGCTCATAACTTTAGCCTAAATGCATTTATAAGATCAAAGTGTCTAAAAAAAAAATAGGACTGTCAAAATAAAAGATGCGATCAAGTTTTAAGAGGCTGCTTATGACTTTAGCCTACTATGATTTGACAGTTATTTTAAACTTTTGGGGACAATCTACCCAGTAATTTGCAACACGTGGTGAGGTGAGAATTCTTGTCCAAAGCATTATACGTCGTTAATATATTTCAGTATGCTTTTGTCCTTATTCCTTGCCGTTAGTAATATGTCATTATGATGTAGCAACATGCAGACTTGGACAAAACCAATAGTTTGGCCATAGTAATGTCATACTACTAAATTTAACTTACCGTGTTAAAATACTTATCTTAAGATTTTGACTCTTTTTAATTAGATCATCATTAAATGTATTCATTCTCTTCTTCTTGCAAATACCATAAGCATTCTGTTTCAGAGAAAACAAAGTAAAAATGTGTTCCATTGGTGGTGAAAATTTAGACAAACCTAGGCCTCATGCAGTTTGCGTACCATATCCAGCCCAAGGCCACATTAGCCCAATGCTAAAGTTGGCCAAAATCCTGCATCACAGAGGCGTTCATATCACCTTTGTAAACACAGAACATAACCATAAGCGTCTCCTGAAGTCTCGAGGCCCTGATGCCCTCAAGGGCTTGCCATCTTTTCGATTCGAGGCCATTCCGGATGGCCTCCCACCATGTGACCCAGAGGCCACCCAAGACATTCCTTCTCTTTGTGAATCAACTACCACTACTTGTTTAGATCCTTTCAATGAGTTGCTTGCAAAGCTCAAAAATACTGACGTGCCACCTGTCTCGTGCATCGTTTCTGATGGTTCAATGAGCTTCACTCTCTCTGCTGCTCAAAGTTTGGGTATCCCTCAAGTTTTCTTTTGGACCCCAAGTGCTTGTGGTTTATTAAGTTACATGCATTACCGCGATCTTGTTGAGAAAGGATACACACCACTTAAAGCTATATATGTTTTCCCCATTTTAAAATGACCTCCGTTTCCCTGTATCATTCTTTTAAAGTTTCTTGGGGCTTAAATTTGGTTTATACTCCGTAATATCTTTGGTTAATCTTCTTGGATGGTTGTAGATGAAAGTTACTTGACAAATGGGTATTTGGAGACAACTTTGGATTGGATACCGGGCATGAAAGGAATACGTTTGAGGGATCTTCCGACTTTCATTAGAACTACAAATCCAGATGAATATATGATCAAGTTCATTATCCAAGAAACGCAGAGAAGCAAAACGGCTTCAGCTATTGTTCTTAATACATTTGGACCATTAGAGAGGGAAGTTCTTGAATCACTCCTGGGCCATCTTCCACGGGTTTATGCCATTGGGCCCTTGCATCTTCTCATGGAACACGTTGATGACAAGAACTTGGAGGACTTGGGATCGAATCTATGGAAAGAAGAAACAAAGTGTATAGACTGGCTTGATTCCAAGAAATCAGAGTCTGTTGTCTATGTCAATTTTGGAAGCATCACTCTCATGACTCCGGACCAACTTATGGAATTCGCCTGGGGACTTGCCAATAGCCAGATGGTATTTTTGTGGATTATTAGGCCTGATATTATATCAGGCGAACAAGCAGCTATTCCACCTGAATTCCTGGAAGAAACTACAGAAAGAGGGATGCTAGCAAGTTGGTGTCCACAAGAACAAGTCCTTAGTCACCCTGCTATTGGAGGGTTCTTGACTCATTGTGGATGGAATTCAACACTTGAAAGCCTTAGTTGTGGGGCGCCAATGATTTGTTGGCCGTTCTTCGCAGAACAACAGACAAATTGTTGGTTCTGTTGTAAGAGATGGGGAATTGGAATGGAGATTGACAGTAATGTGAAGAGGGACGAAGTTGAAAATCTTGTGAGAGAATTGATGATAGGGGAGAAAGGCAAAGAGATGAGGAAAAAAGCATCGGAATGGAAGAATTTGGCCAAGGAAGCTGGTAAAAAACCAACAGGATCATCTTATGTTAACATAGATCAATTGATCAATGAAATTCTACTCTCCCCCATACCCAAGCAATAGTAGTACTAATCAATGGCTGGTTGATTTTCCTTTTTCTGTATGTTATACGATGAATAAAACAAAAGTGCTCTCTTAGTTCTTTCTACTAAATGTGCTTTTGATACCATGTGGTCGAAATTCATAGTTATAATGCACACTTTCTCTATTCTTATTTAACACTTTAAGGTTTCATTTGCATATTTATGATATATTTTGTTTACAGATAGTACTAACACAGAGAACACAAAAGGGCATCATAATATAAACGCGTGAAGGATTAGTATTATAGACACCTGCAATTTTGAAATCTTCCCGCACCTCTTTCCGACCTCTCCTTCATAAGCTTAATTTGCTTCTTTGTCTCCTTCTTCATAAGCTTAATTTTTATCCCTGCAATATTATCTTCATATCAGACATACAAATAGTCTTAGATCATTGTCATAAAAGAATAATAATTCAATTTGTTTGACTTGAAAAGCTTCTAATAATTTTATCTTTTTAAAAATAAACAATACCAGTTCTACACTATGTCGTCCAGGTATGCTCTCAAAAAGCATTGTGTTCGGGATAAAATAGGAAATAAAAGAACAATAAAAACCAAGTCAATCTAATTAAGCTTTCAAAGAACACTATAAAAGAAAAAGGTAAATAGTGGGAGCTTGAAACCACAATTGCGGAGGTTATAAGCCTTTGCTATGTTGTTAGCAAACAATGTAGGTTTTTAGCCTCCATAAATTGCCCCGAGACGTAGATTTTTTAATTGATTCATGTTCGGGGGTGTAACGTGGATGTCTCAGGGGAGTTTCAAATTTTTTGGACGAGATTTGAGACTTGATTGGATTTCCAAATCAGTAGCTCACCGCGATTGTACCGTGTCGTGGTGTCTATGGCGGTAAGCCACTTGGCACGTCATAGTAGGGCCTCAAATCGGGTTTCTGCTGAAAGTTTTAAAATCGAGAGGCAGTCTCGTCTTATCCCTACAGCCCCAAGTCGTGAAAACTGAAGATTAAAACGTTTATAAGGAAGTAATCAGTTTTTCTCAAAATCAAAACCCTAACCCTTTCCCAAAGATCAAGAATCAAGCTTCTAAGCCAAGAATTTCAGGAAACAAGTCAAGATTTTGGTCCTATTCTTTGAACTAAGAAATCTAAGGTATGTGGGACTACCCTAAACTCCATGGACATAAATTTTCTTGTTTTTATCAAGATCAAAGACATATAATTTTGTTTACAAAGAATGTCTGAGAATATTTCAAAAAGCTTGTATCATGGAATTGTCTTAATGAAAGCATATGTTGTTTTGAATTGATTTTCATGAAATTTAAATATAATTATGTATATATATATATATATATATATATATATATATATATATATATATATATATATATATATATATATATATATATATATATATATATATATGATTTCGTTTGTAGTGAAAGGTTTAATGGAGAGCATGATTTATAAGACCTCCCTCTCAATGTGAATTTTTCTTGATTTATGTGATATGTGGTATTCACTTGCATGTTTTGAACTTCATTGTCAATTGATAGTTAGCCACACTTGGATTGAGATTGTTTGTGAATTGATGAGAGGGGGTTCATTTTGTTTTAGCTATATCCTTGCATGAAAACAAAGAATTGCATAAGGTTAAATAATTTACATGGCCACCACATGTTTAAGTTATAAATCTTTTGGGTGGTTATTTACATGTTTGGAATGAGAATGAGCTCTGGAATTGATATGAATGACTTGCAAGTCTGGGTATGACGATACCCGATGATAGTGTGCCCTTAATGAAATAAATGTTGAGTGTTGTGAAGGCATGAAAGCATGGTTTTAAAGAATTGAAAATTTGGGCTAAGAGGGGGTTAGATGGTTACCTGAAAAAAACACGAGTAGTGAGACTCAATGCTGAAAATCGTGGTTTGCCGACACGGGGTTACGGTACCCTGCTTCGTGGTCTGGTGTACCTTGATTCATGTCTTACTAACCTGGGACTAAGGTTAGGAGCCCTGCTTTGTGGACTGGTGCACTACCATGACATGTTGATTTGATTGGGAATATGACACCATTTTGTTTGGTCTTGCGTGTCTCCCTTACTAATACAACAATCCTTGCGGCAAACTTGAATTGGGTCTTGGCCGCCGAGTTAAGGGAGAATCCTATATAGCCCGTGGGATGATAAGGATTGTAGGGTGTACCATCTAACCCAGAATTAAATAGAGAATGAGTCACGATTTCCAAGAGTTATTGAAGTTCATTTCAGTATGCCCATGTGTTTTCACTTATGCATTATGCTCATTGTTTTATAAAATGCTCTCATTATATTGTATAAAAACATGTTATTTGGGGTTGTTTCACATACCAGTATAATTGTATTGACCCCCTATATTTCAGGATCTAAGACTCAATTCCGAAGTCCTGCTAAGCAGTAGATTGGTGTGTCTGAGATTTGCAGTTGGTGAGCCTCCCCTATTCTAGAAAGCCGAATTTATAAGGCATTATTATTTATTTTGATTCATGGTCTGACCGAGGCCCTTGTCCCAGTTTTGCTTTAGGCAGATGCTGATTCTTGTAATTGATAGAGATTTAGTAGACTGGTGTCAGATATTATGAATGTTAAGAGTTTCCTTTCGTATTGTCCAATTGAATTATGAAATTGACCATATTTCCGTATGTTAAAACTTCCGCATTTCTTTATATTATTTGAATATTGTGCATGATTGCCAGAAAGTAAAAGGGTGCCCGGGCCTTCATGATTCGGGATGCTCGTCGGGGCCTGGGTCTCAGCTCGGATCGTGACAGATCAACAAACCTAAAATTAATAAAACATAAAAATTATGAGGAAAAAAATTACAAAAATGAAACACGAGATCAAACCAACCAACAGTTTAAGCACATTTAATAGTCATATTTCCCTAATTAAGTTAGTTAAAATATTAAACAATGATCAACAACATAACATTCCAACTTAAATTAATGAAAATTGAAACAAACAAACAAAACAACAAAAACAAAAACAAAAACAACAAAGCAAGCCTATCAGAAAGGGCTACCAATTTGTCGACATCTCTTCCTTCTCTATCCAGAAGATGAACATGTACATAGCTTTACATACGAGCAATTCTTAGTTGACACAGAGATACTTGTGGTACCTGTGCTAAACAAAGGCAAGGAAACTGTTAAGGCCTATTTCCCGATAGGAGAAAGCTCTTCATGAAAGCATATTTGGATTGGAAAATTGTATTCAACACAAGGTTCTGAAGCTTGGGTGGAAGCACCAATTGTCTATCCTGCCACTTTTGTTAAAGAAGGATCTCCTGTTGGAGAAGAAAACGTTAGAATGGAACAAAGGAAGTTTATGAAAATTAATTAATTTCTTGATCAGTTTCAAAATGACTTTAAACTCTTTATTATGATGATTTATTAGTCCAATTCTGCATTGTCTTCAAGACTCCTCATTTGGTAACTTGTTCATATTTAATAAATACAATTAATGCGAAAAGAGATAACTTTTATCTTTGAAGATTTTTGGATAGAAAAAGAGAAAAAAAATCAAAATTATGAGAAAAAAATAAATAGTAATACTAACCAATAAGGCATCCCACATCAACGTGTTTATACTCAACTTTATTATTATATAATAGAGATTCGTGTGTTAAAATATATTTTTCTTTTTAGGTTTTCTTATTCGTTTTCTTCATTTTTCCTTTGGGGCTTTTCCTCCCTCTTTCTTGTTCGTCTTTTTACCGGTAACCTTTTCCTCACTAAACAGACAACATATTCAGATCGAGTAGGTTCCGGCAATGTAACAATTAATCTACATGATACACCTTATTTTTGTAGAGAAATTCATTGGTAGTTTGGTATAAAAGTATAAAACAGAATGGGATGAGAACAGGAGGAATAAAATTGAGGTTGAGGGAAAATTTTCAGTAGCCAGCTTGTGGATCCTCTTTTACAAAAAAAAATTATATTATTTTTATATGGTTAAAATTATTTTTTATATATATATATAATTGATGTTGAACCCTTCTTTAACTAGTTCATATTTTTTACCTTTTTTTTTTTTTAATTTTGAGTTTTGTGCACTGTCAGCGTATAAAATATTTTATACTATCAGGTAAATTGAACCTACAATGTTACTCAATTTTTAATATAAAAATAAATAAAAAATTGGGTAACCTGCTATTTCCAGATTAAATTTACTTGATAGTGTAGAGTATTTAATACACTGTCATGAACAAAACTTAAATTCTACTTCCTCTGTTTGAAAAAGAATGACTTACTTTCTTTCTTTAAGACCACAAGATCAAAAGATATTTTGGTACATTTGACATAACTTTAATTTAGAACCACAAATTCAAAAGTCTTCTTTATTAGCTTAAACTCCGTGCCAAATCAAATTAGATCATTCTTTTTTAAATGAAGAGAGTATTAAATATTGAAAATTTTGGCTTAGCATTTGCCAACACCATTTTTTCCATTAGGTGATTTGTTAGTTTTCCTTATCTCAACGGGTATGCATTATTGAGTTATTTTTATCACTTTTTTTCTCATGTTTTTCTGCGTTCAAGTGTGTTATAAAGTTTTGAAAGATATTTTGCTGGAATAATATTATAAAATCATTCTGAGATGATGGTGATTGAAATTTTTTCTTTTTAAAATAATATCACTCGGCCCTCATAAGATTGATTCTCCATTTTGAGGAGGGTATTAAATTCAATACGGAAAAAAATATATAGGAGGTAAAAAATCGGCCATAAAGTTAGAATGAGTGATCTGTTATGATATGTATCAATTATAGTAAATGTCTATCAAGATCGATTTGATGTCTATCAGGATTTGATGCATTTGTCTTTTAGTATGAAACTAGGGGCAACAGTTTCAATTAAAAGATTTCAAGATTACAAGTTTGTTCATGAATACAATTCTGCCATGGTCAGAATTTCTTTTCAATTGAAAATTTGTGGAGAGACGATCAATGATAATGATATGATGGAAATATGTTGTCCACTTTTCATGCCTCGAATGTGCTATTACAACAGTAATATCGAGAAAAAGGTTTCAAAAAGTATACTGAACTGAGTTGTCATCTTCTCGTGGCTGAACAAAATAATAATTTGTTGATTAAAAATTATGACAACCGACCAACTGGATCTGCACCATTCCCTGAGGTGAATGATGTGCACGCTCATCATGCTAGGCGTGGAAAAGGTCGCGGCCCTAGTCGTGGACGTGGTCGTGGTCGTGGTCATGATGACCAAGAAAGAAACCATATTCCGGGTGTTAATCATTCATCTAACAAAAGAAGAAAAGATGAGAAACGTGAAACAATTACTTGTTTTCGATATGGTTGAAAAGGACATTATTCACATAATTGTCATGCTCTCAAGCACTTGGTTGATCTTTATCAAGCATCATTAAAGAAGAAAGAGGGAAATTCCGAGGCTAACTTTCTCTCTGAAAATAATGTTGACATCACATGCTTGGATGTAGCAGACTTTTACGAGCACCCTGAAGGAAAGATTAATCACTTGATTGATGATGATTCCGTAAACATGGAAGAATGAATGATTTTTAATTTTATTTTATTTTTATTAAGAGTTAGTGAATAAAGAATCATGTAAAAGTAGTTGTTTGCATGAGTATTAGTTTTTGATAATATTAATTAAATTACATTATTGTTATTTATTATTGAATAGACAAAATATTATAAAAATTAATTAGATGAATAACGTACAAAAATCACAACAATATAAAGAATTAAAACAAATAATATCTGAAAAACGTAAAAAATTAAAAATAAGGATAGAAAGACTACAGTATAACATAATTGTCAGAGTTAGTAAAAATTCAATAAATGCTCAAAAAGAAGAAATATCAAATTTAGAATCAACAATAGATAGTCTAGAATATACATATCAACATAACCGATATACATTTAAATAAAATGAACAAAGAAGAATTCATAATACACGAAATAATATATGAAAATCACGAAGGATTAAAAATAAAAATAGTATTCTCTAATTTAGGAAGATATAAGAAAATAGGTGAACTTTTATATTTAATGTTAGAAAAAGAAGAATTAAAATTAGAAGATAAGTTGGCAGCCATGGTAAAAATAGAAAGAGAAAACGAAGAGATAGACAAAAAAAGGAAATAGATAAAATAAAACAACAAACCACAGAAGAAATACGAAAAATAGAAGAAACTAAAAATAGTAGGATTGCTGAATTAGAAAAAGAACTACAAATGCTAAAAGATTTATATGAAAAGAGACAGAAAGAAAAAGAAGAAAAAGATAAAGAACAAAAATTATTGAACGAGATAAATCAATTTAAAGAAAAATTAGAAATAAAAAATAAAGATCTAGAAACCAGTGAATTAGAAATAAATGCTGAAGAAACAGATAATTATGATTCGGAAGGTAGTGAAACATATACAGAAATTCTAGAAAACATAGGAAAACTAGAAATTAATGAAAAACAAGAAGTAATTAATAAAGAAAATCTAGAACTAATAAATACAGAAGTAAATACTCTAGAAAAAAATATAATACCTAGTACATCAGAAATAAGAAAACCAACCTATAATTACAAAAATAAGTTTAAAAGATATAATCCAAAGGATGAATATAATAAATGGACACCAAAACAAATAATTAATTACAACTTTTTAGATTTAGACTGTGTAATAGATACAAATAAAACAATACAACTATGGGTAGGATACATGTCAAAACAATTATTAGATAATAAAATAGATACAACAAACACATCTGAATATATAGAAAAGACATTAATAGGAACAGTAAAATTATGGTTTTTAAACCTAGCCGAAGCAAGTAAAAAAGTACTAAGATCTGATAATAAAACAGAAGAAACATCAACACCTACTAAAATACTACCAACAGAAATATTGAAAAAATATGAAATAGCTATAAGAGATGAATTTAGTAGTGTAACAACAGAAGAAGAAGAGCAAAATAAAGAAAAAGATATAAATAGAAATTTAATGTTAAAACTAGCAATATTTAATATGTGCTATATAGATGAGTATACGTGCGCATTTAAAGAATATTATTATAAAGGAACATATAATATAAAAGAAAGTAAAGAAATAAGAAGATTATATTTTAGTAAATTACCTGAACCATTTAGTTCAAAACTAATAAAGAGTTGGGATGAAACAAAAATAGTAGATACCCTAGGAGTAAGAATAAAAATTTTACAACAATGGTATAGAAATTTATGTGAAAAATATAGAGAAGAAATAAAAATAAAAAAAACATTAATAAGAAATTTAGCATGTTGCAAAAATAAAATAGCACCTCAATTTGGATGTGAAGGAAGATATTATAAGAAAAGAAAAAGACATAAGAAATATAAGAAATACAAAAAATCAAAATATAAATATAAGAAACCAAGAAAAAGATATTATGTAAAAAATTATAAACATAAAAATCATATAGAAAAAAGAAATCTATAAAAGAATGTACTTATTATAATTGTGGAAAACTAAGACATTTAGCTAGAGATTGTAAATTACCAAAAAATCCAAAAAAATAAACAAATATCAGAAATAAAAAATATAATACCTTGTACACCTACTAAAATACTACCAATATTTTAAATACTCATAGTCTATCATTTTATCCTAAAATAACTGTGACACTGCAAATTTTTTTGTAATAATTTATTCTAATTGTACGATATTTGATATTAAATTCTAGGTTATCTATTTCGTTAATTATCTTGTCTTTTTCATCTCTGAATAATTCCATGTCTAAATCATATTCTAAACTGTCTTTTAATTCTAGTTGTTTTATGATTTTATTTATCCAAATTAATCTTTCTTTTAATTGTTCTTTTCCTTTTCTAAGCTGGTTTATATAATTAATTTCTTCGTATAGCCAACTTTGTTTTTCTCTAACTCTTTGAATATATTCTAGCATTTCTTAATCTGTATAATAGCTATCTGAATAATTATCTAGGTTGTAATAGTGATTGTCATCACTTAAGTATATTTTTCCTAACTCGTCTTCTATCTGATTTATATCTAACTCTTCATCTTCAATGTTAAATATTTTTTTCCATATTATTTTCTTTACGTCTATAATTTCTATATCTTAAGTATGTATAAAACTAGTACATCAAAATTATCTGTCATTTAGGTGGGTTAATTAAATACTTTTTCATAATATTCTTTAGTTGTTTGTTTTAATCTTATTAATTCCTCTATATTTTCATTAAGGTATTCTATATATTTTAATACATTCTTTTATAGATTTTTTTTTTCTATATGGTCTTTTATGTTTATAATTTTTTACATAATATCTTTTTCTTGGTTTCTTATATTTATATTTTGATTTTTTGTATTTATTATATTTCTTATGTCTTTTTCTTTTCTTATAATATCTTTCTTCACATCCAAATTGAGGTGATATTTTATCTTTGCAACATGCTAAATTTCTTATTAATGTTTTTTCCATTTTTATTTCTTCTATATATTTTTCACATAAATTTCTATACCATTGTTGTAAAAATTTTATTCTTGCTCCTAGGGTATCTACTATTTTTGCTTCATCCCAACTCTTTATTAGTTTTGAACTAAATGGTTCAGGTAATTTACTAAAATATAATCTTCTTATTTATTTACTTTCTTCTATATTATATGTTCCTTTATAATAATATTATTTAAATGCGCACGTATACTCATCTATATAGCACATATTAAATATTGCTAGCTTTAACATTAAATTTCTATTTATATCTTTTTCTTTATTTTGCTCTTCTTCTTCTGTTGTTACACTACTAAATTTATCTCTTATAGCTATTTCATATTTTTTCAATATTTCTGTTAATAGTATTTTAGTAGGTGTTGATGTTCCTTCTGTTTTATTATCAGATCTTAGTACTTTTTTACTTGCTTCGGCTAGGTTTAAAAACCATAATTTTACTGTTCCTATTAATGTCTTTTCTATATATTCTGGTGTGTTTGTTGTAGCTATTTTATTATCTAATAATTATTTTGACATGTATCCTACCCATAGTTGTATTGTTTTATTTGTGTCTATTACACAGTCTAAATCTAAAAAGTTGTAATTAATTATTTATTTTGGTGTCCATTTATTATATTTATCCTTTGAATTATATCTTTTAAACTTACTTTTGTAATTATATGTTGGCCTTCTTATTTCTGATGTACTAGGTATTATATTTTTATCTAGAATATTTACTTCTGTATTTATTAGTTCTAGATTTTTTGTATATGTTTCACTATCTTTCAAATCATAATTATGTGTTTCTTCAGCATCTATTGCATTTATTTCTAATGCATTGGTTTCTGGTTCTTTATTTTTTATTTCTAATTTTTCTTTAAATTGATTTATCTCAATTAATAATTTTTGTTCTTTATCTTTTTCTTCTTTTTCTTTCTGTCTTTTTTCATACAAATCTTTTAGCATTTGTAGTTCTTTTTCTAATTCAGCAATCCTACTATTTTTCGTATTTCTTCTGTGGTTTGTTGTTTTATTTTATCTATTTCCTTTTTTTCTGTCTATCTCTTCGTTTTCTCTTTCTATTCTTACCATGGCTGCCAACTTATCTTCTACTTTTAATTCTTCTTTTTCTAACATTAAATATAAATGTTCACCTATTTTCTTATATCTTCTTCCTAAATTAGAGAATACTATTTTTATTTTTAATCCTTCGTGATTTTCATATATTTTTTCATCTATTATGAGTTCTTCTTTGTTCATTTTATTTAAATGTGTACATGTTATGTTGATATATATATATATATATATATATATATATATATATATATATATATATATATATATATATATATATATATATATATATATATATATATATATATATATATATTCTAGACTATCTATTGCTTATTCTAAATTTGATATTTCTTCTTTTTGTGCATTTATTGAATTTTTACTAACTCCGACAATTATGTTATACTGTAGTCTTTCTATCCTTATTTTTAATTCTTTACGTTTCTCAGATATTATTTGTTTTAATTCTTTATATTGGTGTGGATTTTGTACGTTATTCATCTAATTAATTTTTATAATATTTTGGTGGATATCTAAATATAATTTTATCATAATTAATAAATTAATCAAATAAATTCAAATATATACTACTTTCGATAACTTTAAACAACATAGGCTCTGATACCATTTGTAAGGGGTGCAGATAATTCGGATAACTTAAATAGATCTATTATAGCTCTAATGGATCTATTTTTACGTAAAGAGATAGTAGATTAGATTTTTTGGAATTTAGTGTCATTATTACTTTTTGACTTCCTTGTACCTACTATTAATATCCTTTAAAACTTTTTAGCACCCACTTTGTAAAAAATAAGGCATGTGTAAAGTAAGAACAGTGTAGATAAGTTTTACGTGTTTTCTTAAATTATAAATATGTAAGCCTCCGGCAAGTTAAGGGCAAGTCTTCATGTGTTGAAGCAAAAAACCTCCTTTGTTAAAAAAAAAAAAACTTTTGAATATTTAATATAAAACAGATATATTGCAAAGCAAAAGCTATGGATGAACAAAGCTCAGAATTATCAAATCTACCAGAATAGGTATATTTATTTATGGTTATGAATAGCTAAATTCATAAATTTCTGACAATCATGATATGATAAAATAAGTTCATGTTAGTTACTTTATAGTAGAATTATTCGAAAAATAGCATGCTAAGAAGTTCATTAGCAAAGTGGAAAAGGAGAAGAATCCCTAAGAACTATGCCATCCTAAAGGTGAAACCGGTGAGGCAAGAAAACCGTGATAGGGGAGTAGCCAGAGTAGAGGCGCTGTTTAAGGGAAAAGTATCCAGATTACCATGCTAATAGTGACCAAAGAACATGTTATTTAAGAATAATCTAACATATAGTAATCTAAAATGATCATATTTTGTTATGTGTATGATTGAAGGGATTATTTTGAAAAAACATCATATGAAAAATGAATACTTATTTATCTGACGAAATGGTAGAAAAATTTAAAATACTTGTTTTGTATGTACTTAAGGATATAGAAATTGTAGATATAAGAAAAATCATAATGGAAAAAATATTTGATAAATATTTTATGACTAGAATAAATTACATACCTCACCTACCTAACTACTATTATAAATACTTACATACCAAACCTACACATCAACCATGGTAAATTACGTATATTTAGAATATTGGAAAATTAATATGAAAAATATACAATTAATAGAAAAACTAATGAAAACAAATTTAGAAGAATATATGAGAGCTTTAACATGATATGAAAATATATGTACTTATAAAAATAATAGTAGAAGGATATTATAATAGGTATTATACACCTATGATAGATACAGGAGCAGAAGCAAACTTATGTAGATACAACTGTTTACCAGAAAGTAAATGTGATAAATTAAAAACACCAATAGTAGTCAAAGGATTTAATAATGAAGGAAGCTTAATTACATATAAAGCTAAAAATGTAAAAATACAGATATGGGATAAAATAATAACAATAGAAGAAATCTGTAATTATGAACTAACATCAAAAGATATGCTTTTAGCAATGCCATTTTTAGATAAATTATATCCACATATAATAACTAAAACAGATTGGTGGTTTACAACACCATGTAAACAAAAAGTAAGGGCAAAAAGAGTTATTAATAAAATAAGAAAGAAAACTGATTGGATAAAAGGAAGTGAAAAATTTATACAAAAGTTAGAAAATATAAAAAATACAGAAAACACAGTAGAACTAGTTGTATTTTCGATAAATAAAAAAAATAACTATATTTTCAATAGATAAGGTAGAAATAATAAAGAACAAATTAAGACAATTATATAGTGAAGATCTATTAAAAGGATGAGAAAAAACATAAAACTACTATAAAAATTAAATTAATAGATAAAAATAGCATAATAACTCAAAAACCATTAACATATAATTTTGACGATTTAAAAGAATTTAAAATGCATATAGATGAATTATTAGAAAAATAGTATATACAAAAAAATAATAGTAAACACAATAGTCCAACATTTATAGTAAATAAATATAGTGAGCAAAAAAGAGGAAAAAGTAGAATGGTTATTGATTATAGAAACCTAAATGCAAAAACTATGACATATAATTATCCAATACCAAATAAGATATTAAAAATAAGACAAATACAAGAATATAATTATTTTAGTAAATTTGATTGTAAATTAGGATTTTACCACTTAAAGTTAGATGAAAATTCTAAGGAATTAACCGCATTTATGGTACCACAAGGATTTTATGAATGGAACGTATTACTATTTGGATATAAAAATGCACCAGGTAGATATCAACATTTTATGGATAGTTATTTTAAACAATTACCTAATTGTATAGTATACATAGATGATATACTACTATATACAAAAACTAAAAAGGAACATTTAAAATTATTAGAACAATTTACAGATAGAATAGAAAAATCAGGAATAAGTTTAAGTGAAAAGAAAGACGAAAAACCAGATAGAGTTTTTAGGAATACAAATAGATAAAAGTGGAGTAAAAATGCAACAACATATAGTACAAAAAATAATAAATTCAAAAGAAGAATTAGATATGAAAAAGAAATTACAATCATTTTTAGGATTAGTAAACCAAGTAAGAGAATATATACCAAAATTAGCAGAAAACCTAAAGCCTTTACAGAAAAATTAAAAAAGGACGTAGAATATAATTACAACGAAGAAGATAAAAAACAAGTTCAGAAAATAAAAATACTTTGTAAAGAATTACCAAAATTACAATTTCCAGATAAAAATAAAAAATTTATATATATAGTAGAAGCAAATGCTAGTGACTATAGTTATGGAGGAATACTTATATATAGATATGAAGAAGAAAAATTAGAATATCAATGTAGATACAACTCAGGTACGTTTAATGAAATAGAAATAAAATGAGAAATAAATAGAAAAGAATTATGTTCATTATATAAATGTTTATTAGCATTTGAGCCATATAACAAATTTATTGTACGGACAGATAATACACAGGTACGTTGGTGGTTAACAAAGAAAATACAAAATTCAGTTACAACGAAAGAGATTCAGAGACTAGTATTAAATATATTAAATTTTACATTTACAATTGAAGTAATTAGTACTAACAAAAATGTTATTGCAGATTACATATCAAGACAAAGCTACACAGACTGATATAATAGAAGATGATGCTTTAGAAAAGATACTCAAAACCCTAACTACGCTTTCAATGAAAGTGAACAGTATGAGTAATGAAATAGAAAAGCTAAAGACTAATGAAGTTAAACTGAAGTCTAAAGTTATGAATCAGCTAACTCGGCAGTGTGTAGAGCTATGTCGATTGGAAGACATTAAAATTCCAGAGCTAAAAGGAGACGTTGGGGCACTCCATAAAACCCATAACGTTTATCAATCTACAATTGCAGGTACAAGCAAAGGAGCTAGTGGACAAAATATCAGAACATGAACATGAATAAGATATTTGAAAAACCATTTATGCCAAAAATACAAAAAGACCCCTTGTACATACCCCCACAAATTACCACATATCGAGATAGTTTGAACCAAGATAAAAAAACTTATAACCATATAGCCCGAGAATATATAGAAAATATCTACAAGTCTATGTGAACGTGCAAATTATCCCAAGTTATGTAATACAAAATTAAACTTGAATTGCTAATAATCAAAACTTAAATCAAAGCAAGACAAACTATGAAACAAATAGGTTCTTTTACTAATTATTCAAAAAATAATTACTTTAAAAATATACATACATACATACATACATATATATGTGTATATATATGTATATATGTGTATATATATGTATATATGTGTATATATATGTATATATGTGTATATATATGTATGTATATACATATATATATATGTATACATATGTATATATTGTATATGTTTATATGTATGTATATGTATATGTGTATGTATGTATATGTATATATTGTATATCCAACATAAGAGTCATTCCAGCTAGCGGACCGATCCGAACAAGGGAAATTTTCTGGTATTCTGGTTCCGGTAACTCCGGTTCCGGCGATATAAAACGGTAATGAGGTTCCGGTACCGTTTCGGATCCAGTCAAACCGGTCCGGCGATTTCGATTCCGGTCCGTTGACAGCTTTAGGTACATGTCCCATAAATCAAAGAGTAAAGTATCTACGTTTCTCTCCCTCTACAACGTTCTATTTCTTATTTTCTCTCCTAAAATCTCTCTATCACATGCCTCCTCCATTTTTTTTTCTTTTCAAAATTATTGATAAAGGGGAATCTTAGTAGCTTAGTTTTTTTAAATTAGGTGGGAGGGACAACTTTTTTTTGATTTTTTTTTTAAGTTTTTCCGTGCAAACAACTTGTCCCAATTGTTGAATAATTAGACATAGTTGTTCGACAACTGTGCGAAGTTGTTCAACAATTGCGCAAAGTTGTTCAGACAACTAATGTAGTTGTCCAACAACTATTTCAGTTGTTCAAAAGATTTAGTTTTTTTTAAATAAACTTGCGGGACCCATTTATCCCCTTTTCTTAATTGGAAACTTGGGAGGGGTCTTTTGACTCATTTTTCTCAATATGTTTTATACACATAATGGACTATATGCATCATATACTCACACACATTCAAATTATGTACATTGTTAATTTTTAAAAAAAGTTTCATATACTTATAAAATCATATTTAAGTATATATCAAGAGAGTGGTTGCACTGAATTCCAATTTGTTACTAACTGAATCTTAATTTAGGGATTTTACGTTAAATAGGAAAAAAAACAAAGAGTACTTTGACTAATAAATTACTTCAAATAAATTGGGATAATGTTAAGAACTAAATCCCTAGTTTTAGGGATATCCCATTAAAGCAATAAGAAGAAAAAATTGAATCGCTAATTTTAAAGGATACCATGAAATATGCTTCTATAATTTAGGGGAACTAATTTATAATTAAAGTGCAACTCCTCTTATTTTAATGGAGTAAAAAACACTTATTTTACTTGTTTAGCTACGGGTGTCAATATATTTTAGGCTTAAAAATTGCAAAATATTAATGGCTATAAACTTGCCAATTTTATGTGTTTTTTTTTTACGGGAAAATGGTAATTTTGATTTTTTTTGAACCAAGCTTATTTTAGGTGGAAAAGACTTTTTTTGCCAATTCATTTAATTTTATAATATGTTTCTTATAGTCAATATTTAATATCATAAAAATAATAGCAAAAAAATGTAAACATTATTTTGTCTAAAGCGAAGACTTTTAATGAAGGGCAAAAAGTTCAAACAACATTTCTAAGACCCTTCATACTTTCAATATATTATAGATATATATACATATACATATATATATATATATATATATATATATATATATATATATATACATACATATATATATATGTGTGTGTAATGGTCATTGTACAATGGAAGATGATAGTATATATATATATATATGTGTGTGTGTAATGTTCATTGTACAATGGTAGTGAACCATTAATTTTTTAAAAATAAAAGGTACCCTAGGATCCAAGGCGAGTTATTTGTTTTACTTTGTATTAAACAAAAAAAGGCCCAAAATTTTCATATCCCAGTTATTTTCTTGAAATTATTTGTTTTATTATCTTTCACACAGATAAAAGGATATGACAAATTTTATGTTCAAATAAATAATAACTCGAGAGACATCACTTTTAACACTTTAACTGTGACCGACCCAACCAAGTTTACACGCGCCAAACCAACCATCCATACCATACCAAACCCAAAGAGAATATCAAAACACAATATGACAATGGTACCCAAAATGTAATATGATGGAACAGTAAGAAATCTTATCCGATGATGTTAGCCTCCTCGCTTATTCTAATGTCAATGCCGACACCACTACCGATCCCGCCCATACCAATCCCCAGAAATACCACAAAGCCTTTATCCAAAAGAATACAAATATCCAGTTGGGACATGCCCCCAATCATGGCCAAAACCAATATCCAAAGCAAAAGCAAAATGTCTAAGAATGTCAATATCATGAAATGAAACCTTCCAAAAATATGGAAGCTCACCACTTCAATCCAAATGTTGTCCCCGATTCAATCACTTTGTAGGAGGAGTCGAATGGCCGATTCCTGCATAGCGTGGGTATACAATTGCCAATAGACGGGTAGCGAGTGACCACTAGCATGTATCTCGGGATAAGGATAAAGTAATGTCATTTAAACAATCCAAGTAAAATCATCCATGATGCATACAACCGTACATATATATAAGTGCCAGGAAAGGGAATTTGTGCTTAGCATGCATTTAAAAACTTTAACCTGGGCTATGTAACTGTAATAACCGATATTTTCGGGCTAGTCTTTGAACCGTCGTGCCTACGTGTATAAGTCATAATCTAAATGATTCCCATAAAAATACGAGTTTCATGATCTTTATCCTCATGTTTGATGAGCTTTAGAGGTTAAAAATGTTCATAAGGATCACTTAGAGCAAAGTTGAGCTTAGAGCTTTTGATTCATCCAAAGTTTGGTATTCGATTCTACAAGGGTCTACTTTAAATATATATAACATTTTATATACGTAGAATTTTACAGCTCAAGACCCACTAAATTGTAGATAATTGAATTAGCTTTTCAACGATATCAATTTTGCCTAAATCCGATAACCGAGCCAAAAGTTATGGAATTTTCCGTGTGAGGCAGTAAGCCGACGCGATAGCGACGCGATGCGTCGACCTGTGCGTTACGGAACTGTTTCACATGCCAATTCAGTTTCTAAAGGGTCTAGGGGCACTTTGGTCACTTTTCCTCACCCAAATTCGCCCATAACACTTTATTTCAGCCCTCAAAAGCATTATACACATTCTTATATATCTTTTTCTCTCCAAGAAAACCCTAGACCCCTAAAGAATACCAAGAACTTCATCAAATTTTCTTCAAGACAATCAAGAAATTAAGGTTCCTCCATCTAAGAAATTCAAAACTCCATTACAATATCTTCAAGATAAATAAGAATTTGAGTTCTTAAATTCAAGAATTTCAAGAAAAGCTTTTAAGAACATTCCCAAGAACATCAATGTAATTTATCTTCTTCAAGGAACAATCTTCAAGAACACAAATAGAAATTCAAGTCAAACTTCTTCATGAATTTAATCAATTAAGGTATGTGGGGTTTATGAACAAGGATCCTCTTTCATTCTTGTGCCCAAAACTAGCTGTTAACTATAAATTTATATGATTTTGAATGTCTATACATAAATTTTAAATTAGGGTTCATACCCATTATTGCTAATTGCAAGATTATGAGATTTCCAATATTTTAGAAGTTGAATTGCATGTCTATTTTCATATTTTCATGCCTATTGCAGAAATTTATAGATTTTGAGATGAATTATCATTGTTTTCATGATTAAGCATGAATATTACGATGTTTTGACATGAGTTTGATGTATGGGTTACTAAGCCCAAGTTTATATGTTGATGTTTCAAGAAAAATGATGCCTTAAGCATCCTATGATTAGTTTATTCACAGATTTTCAGTAAAGCTTTGATCTTTTGATCCTAAGCTAAGATAAGGAATCCACATTGCTCATATAGTTTGAAATTTAAAGAAAAAGAAGTATAATTGATTTTCATTATAAGCCCTTGTGCTATTTTAAGGTGGATTTTCTAAAAGTTCTGATTGATAAGTATGGGAGTAGTATTTAGCACCGAGTTGGGTATGATTCCAAGGTCTCATGCCCCAGAACTACATGCCACCGTAAGTTTATGATTTGCCCATAGTGGGCTAAGATAGTGATCACTTAAGTTAAGGTTCTATTCTAATGGCAAGGGTAGAATAACTTTCCCCAATGTGGGTAAGACGTTGGACTCCATGACAGCTCATATGGTTTATGTCGGTTAGAAGTACCTCTCAAAGTTCTTAAATCCTAAGACAGAATGACAAAAAAGCTTTTAGAAAAATAAGTGTAAAGGCTCACCAGTTTATTCAGATTATGCTTTACAGAAAGATATTTAACTACAGTTTTCAGCTTTCAGATTTAAGGGTGAGTCCTTTCTACACTTAGATAATATGATTTAAAGAGGGAATACAAGTACAACTTTTAGAACTAAATATTATGACTCACTAAATTTATAAAGTTTGATTTGCTATGTATGATTTCAGATTTTAGTTTTCAGATATTCCAGCTTATGTGAGTCATTTTCATTTAGCATGCATTGTTTTACAAATTATGATAATGAAATAATGTTTTACTTATGCATTCACCCCCATATACTCAGTACATCCTCAAAGTACTGATCCACATATATGTCTATGTGTTATATTGTCTCCTAATGTTGGTACAAGTTGTAGTACATACAGTCAGAGTCAGACAGTTGCAGATTCCAGTCAGCAGATGATAAGTTCTCCTACTTCGGGGACTTTAGTTAGATGTTATTTAAGTACTGTACTTTCTTACTCATATGTATTGATTAGTGGTAGTTGGAGTCGCGTCCCAGCTATCTATAGTCAGTATAGTAGAGGCTTCATAGGCGTTAGTTAGAGTCAATCATGTAATTTCAGTTCCTTCTTTTTAGACTTTCTCAGACTGTACAATTGTATCAGTGTTGTATTTTCATAGATTCGATCATTATTATGTTTTCGCACTGTAAACTCAGTCATTTTATACATATTAATCAGTTGCTTAACAGTATATCAGTTCATGGGTTAGTTTGAGATCACTTGTGGTCCTAAATACCGTGTGACGTCTCGGGACCTGTTTTTAAGGCGTTACAAATGTGGTATCATAACACAGAGTTCAAGTGTACTAGGATGTCTATGAAGCCGTGTGTAGTTGCAATTTAAACCATATGAATATTGTTAATTTCATGTAAGTATACATGTGTAATTGAATATCATTTTATCAAAAACAGATAGCCACATTTATCCATCAAGTACTTCCAAAGGTGTGATGCTTCTCTACATATTCCCCTTTTCTTTTATGATTCACTTTTAATATGTGCATGGAATAATAGATTGCCCAATTAGTTTGAATGTACAGTCCATTTTTTGAGACAATTTCAGAATGTATTTAGTGTCTTTTACGCAATAAAATAGTGATCTTCTTTTTATCATTTTAAATAATAGATTTCACATTGGACAATATCATTATTTAATTATTTTGTAATATTTAGAACTTCAAGAAAGTCCTCATATTAATTTAAATCAATTAAAATATCAATTACGTCATATAAATTATGTTCTTATTTGAACTATGTCACATATGTTTGTTATAAAAATTTAAATATTGGATAAATAAAGCAGTTCTGTGCTCAATGATAACGCAAACTTGTATTGTTTTGAAATTATTTGTTTTATTATCTATTGAATTGACTATTCCCTTTGAGGTCTACTATAACATAAATAATGAAGTGCTTATCCTATAACTTAGACCATATGAATAGTATAGATATAACTTTTGAAATAGGATCTGGAGCTATTAATAATTTATTCCTAAAAATGTTTAAAGGACATAGTTGACAAATTGTTGTTGAGGTAAAATAGAGAAAAGAGAAATTGCTTGTTTTTATACAACATTATCATCTGGAGCTGTTTGTCGCCATATCATTTGCTATTTACACGTATAGACACCTTATTTCTAGGAATAGATATAACTTGTAGTACACCATAGGATCAGGTGTACATATCTCCATTTTTTTTTTTTTTGTAAGTTAAATATATTTTGATATTAGCTTATATACGTGATATATTTTGATACTTTTTTTTAACTAGGTAATCTATTTTGATCGCCCACTCAATATCTGGAGTGAGCACATAGTTTCCATCAACATGCTTATTGCAGGGAGCAATTTTGGTGTTTTAGAGCTAGTAGTATTCAGGGGCGGAGCCACCTTTGGATAAAGGGGTTAGGATGAACCTCTTTGGCGAAAAATTATACTATTTATGCATGGTTAAAATTATTTTTTATGTATTCATTGTAGATGTTGAACCCCCTTCAACTAGTTCATATGTTCACTTCTGAACCCGTTAGTGAAAATCTTGACTCCGCCACTGATAGTACTATATTATTTTGTGTTGTACGTACTTTTGTCTACCTGGGCAAAATATAACCACACTACTTTAGTTTAATATCTTAGGTATCTCTTGGCCCAAAAGGATATTGTCTTCAAGAAATATGGTTCAAATCACTTCTCTAGTTTAGTGTACGTGTGTGGCATGTGTATGTTATAATAATATTATTAACTTAAATATTATAAGTATATAAAATTTGGTGTTCAAAATTCACATTAAAATTTTACTAATTCGAATTCGAAACATGCATAAGATCAGACATGAATATATTCTATGGTTAATGTGAACAATATAATTATATATTTTTCCTTTCATTGCTCTACACATTAAAATTTTAACTCAAGAATCATGCTAAAACAAATATATAAAAAAGAATTCATTAAAAAATTTTAGACCAAAGATCTTTAAAATCTCTAGGCATCTTTTTTACTTCAAATTCTCATTTTGGGGTAACCATTTAATAGATGAATTTAAATCTAGAAATTACGATATATATACTATAAAACTTGGAGTCTGAAAGATCAATAGAACTTTTATTTAAATAAAAAAAAAAAAAGGAAAGGTCTTGACCTTTGATTTTCTGATTACTTCATTAAACAATAACACGTTTGTTTCTAACAATTTATCCATCAGAATCTTCAGCTATAAGAGAAAATAAAAAGAAAGTATCAAAAGAAAGTATGCATATTGTTGAGTATGATAATTCATATAAAATCTTCAAATTTATCAACTAAACAAATCTTCACTTATTGTATAAGTAACATAGTTATCCATTACTTTGATTGAAAAATCATCAAAAGTCACTTGTATTGACGAATGCTCTCATTTCTGTTGATGATAAAGGCCTAAGGTATTCAACCAGACAATATTTTTCTTGTACGAAATCGAAGCATCCATGTTTTTATATTCAACTTCACTAGATGCACGATTTTCGACCATAAAATCGATAGTCAAATTTTGAGCTGATAGTGATGAATAAGGCCATGGTGAAAAAACTAATATTAGAAGCTGGGATTGCTTCAATAGTAAATTGGGGAAAAGATTTATCTCTAGACAAACCAATAAAGAAAATTATAAACACTAACACAATAAGAGGGAATAGGTAAAACAGTAGAGGGATTGGTTCTTTCTTTGTGCAAAGTCATAGTGTATAGCTAATAATGCACAAAATAACAAAACCCTAAAAATAATTAGAGAAAAGTTGAAGGAAAGTTGATAAAGTTTTGTGTATTTATAGATAAATTTATTTAACATAAACCTTGGGAAATTGGGATTTGTTGTTGCCCTTTTCCTTCTTTTTTTCCTTTCCTTTTTTTGATAATTCTATAATTAGTAATATATTACTACTACTATTTGTATTACTAAAAAAAAATGTTTATGTGTAAGAAAAGTTTGCTTATAATGCATGCATCCCAATCCTACCTTAAGTAGTTCTTTAAACATGGTAACAATAAGTTTCCTTATAAAAGTTGCGGGATGACTCATAATTTTTTTATTATATTAATTCTTTAAGAAATAAAATTATTATTATATGTTGTTACTATTATTCAATTTTGATAAAAACCTCGACATACGTTTCTTCTTCGTATTATATTTTTTAGGACTTTTTTTTTTATGTACATAAGGAAAAAGAAAACTTAACAACATTAATTTTCTATCTATTTTTGTTTTACCAATTTTAGGACTTAAAAGAAATAAGTGAAAAGACAATTTTGTCTATTGTTAAAAATTTTAATGAGGGGTAAAAAATTTAAATCACTTTTCTAAGGGTCTTCACACTTTTAATATATATATATATATATAAGTAGGATTTTGATTGCAATTAAGATTCATTTTTTTTTCATGTTAGTTACTACTCTTTCTATTTTATGAGTATTTTTTTTATCGGTTAAATCAAAAATCAAATCGTTAGGGACTAAAAATTGTTAACCAATATAACTACATACACCATAATGCATACAACCAAAGAATCTACATTCGAAATTGTCATTCGACCATAAAGTTCTCACAATTGGAGAGACCCACGTGCACAAACAAATCTCCTATTATAATTCATGGAGTTAGAAATAATTAGACAAAGTACAAGTAATAGAAAGATTTTTTTTTTTTTAGATTGTAAGTTAAATAGGAAGTGGGATGGTTGAATTTTTTGAAAAAATTTAAAGATAATAATTTTTTTTCGTTTTTAACCATTGAAAATGCTGATTTGGCCGAAAAATCACTCTGTCACGTGCGTGATGGAGTGTGAAACCAAACACTGCCATGTTAGAAAAAAAGGGCCACACGAACAAGTTCAGGGTACTTAGACTAGTCAAAGTTCAGGTGTACCTTGAATAAAGCGTGATAAGTTTAGGGCAATCGATACTTCTCTCTTTTCAATATTGAGAAGTAGTAGTTATATTTAACTTTTTTGGGGCATTGAATTGGGAGTTGGGGTGTAATTATTTTTTAATTTTGGAAGTCATTTTTGGTAAATTTTATGTAGGAATTTGGTTATTTTTTGGTTCTTGAAATTTCTTTTAAGTTGAATATCTTAAAATGTGCCAAAAATTCAGCGGTGGGGTGTTTTTATTTTTTGAATTTTGGAAGTGAATAGTGGTAATTCAGCGTAGGAGTTTTGATTGTTCTTGAAACGAAGGAACTCAAATAGAGGGCAACGGTGAGAAGATATATATAACCGAACTGACTAGTTTCAACTAAGGTAGTTGTAGTTGTTGAAGAATGATCTTAATTTTCTTGTGCATTTAGTTTTGACATCCAGTTGAGTTGAAAATCTTGAAATATTGGAAGTTTCGGAGGTGGGATGTTTTTATTTTTTGAATTTCGGTAGTGATTATTTAAAAATTTTGTGTAGGAAATGTGTCATTTTATCTGGTTTTAAAATGAGACTGTTTGGTGGTGCTCATGGATCGTCTTGCGAAGCCTAATGGAGCAGAGGATGGAATATTCTTTCTCAATGGCTATAGATGAGAAGGGTGATGAGGGGGTGCCACTAATTGGTACAGCAGAGTGCAGGATTTGCCAGGGGAAGATTCTTCGGACAAGTTGGAGAGCCCGTGTAAAGTCTCAAGGTGCATTTTTTCCTCCCTTGATTGTACTTGCAGGAGAATCTGATCATTTTATGGTTATATGAAAAGATGTTTACATGACGAAAGAATGGAGTGGCAAATTGCCAGGGATGTTCCCCTTGTAGGGATGATTGTAGCATATAGTACCTTATTTGCCGTGAGATTTAAGATATTGTGACGTCTAGCTATCAAAGTGCTACTATATCGATGAACATAATTAATTCTGTCAATTTCATAAGGCACTTAAACTAAATTGAGTGATTAGATCGGTTCTTGAACTTGAAAGAAATATGTTTTTTGAATATTTCATGATGTGGTGACACATGAGTGCTTGAGTCTTCTTGTATGGGGCAAAAAATATACATGACACCTGGGTGAATCAGTCAACAACGTGTGGTAAGAAGACCAAGTCAAGTATTTCACCTATTTTAATGTTTTGAATTAGGTGCACAGTGTGTGGCCTGAGCAGAACTCTTTATCTTTTATGGAGTGGCAAATTGCTAAAGAATAAAAAGAATGCAAAGTGAATAGGGGCTTTGGCTTGTAGATGACAAAAGAGTTTTAATATGAGTTATAAGTGATACAAGTCTTAATAATTGAATGGAGGTGACAATTATTTTATTATGGATTAAGAAAGTTTGGTAAGTTTGAAAATAACCCACAAGTTTTTAAATTCACACTTTGATCTAAATATTTACTTAATATAACGGAAAACGGAGAAAAAAAAACATCTTTCTCTATCTTCTCATCCATTGTTGTTTTCTCTCTCTTAGTGATTTTTGTTGTTCATTGTTGTTGCTGCTTTATTCATCATCTTCTACTTCATTATCATCTTCATCTTCTTCTTGTTGACCATTGTCGTTGTTGTTACCGCTACTGTTGCTATTTAACCAATTTATTAGGTCAAATCTTTTTTTGTACATCACTTTTCACTTCGGCATTACTTCATAGGAGACTTTGGTAAGTCAAATTATGATTTTTAGTTGAATTTTTTCATCTGGATAACTGCTATTGTGTTGTTTTTCCAACAATAGATAAAACCCGATCTTGAATCCAACATAAGAGTCATTTGTTTAAACAGATAAATCATCTGTTGTGACAGATGAGACATCTGTTTCAACAGAAGACTGATATGTTGGATTTATGTTTATGGTTATATAGGCCGTAACATGAATCGAACAGACAGGTCATCTGTTGCAACAGATGATTATCTGTTTAAAAAGATTAGTTATCTGGTGCAACGTGATAAATATCTGTTGTAACAGATTATAAACCTGTTGAAACAAAACCTAAAGTCAATTCCAACAGACGTGTTGTCTGTTGCAATAAAACCCAAACTCGATTCCACTAGATGGTAAATATTTGTTGCAACATATTAGTAACCTGTTGCGATAGAACCTGACCTCGATTCCAATAGATCATCGTCTGTTGCAACAGGTAAGTCATATGTCTTAACAGGTTAATTATCTGTTGGAACATGTCACTCATTTGTTGGAATCAGATTCAAAGGTGCCTCATGCCTCATACTGTAACATCAATCCCAACAGATATATAGTCTGTTGCAACATATGATTTACCTCTTACAATAGATGACTCGTCTGTTGAAATCAGTTTCAAGAGCGTAACATGAATCCCAACAGGTAAGTAATCTGTTGCGACTGATTACACATCTGTTGGGATTCATTTACAGCACTATGAAATCACTATTAACTTTTTTTAACAAATGACTTTATTTAGGTACCACTAATGGAAGGATCGATAACAATAGGGGTGGATTGTCATGTTCAATGGATCGAGAAGAGCAATCAATGTGTATATAGTTGGAACGAGGGTGAAATGCTAGAGATAGTAGCTATGATAGTTCAAAGTGATGTTTCGTATGATGATTTTGTGAACGTAATCATCAATTATTATGGACTGAATTGTCAATTGTAAGAACTCGTCATCAGTTACATGCATAGCTCCTTTGAAAATCAGAGAGTACTGCCTTTCAAGATAATCGATCAGGTTCGGTTGCATGCTTATTTAGTGATTCATCCAGGCCGGTGTTAAGGGTGTACGTGGTTGAAAAGATGAGAGAGAATAAGAACCAGAACATAGAAGAAGAACAACAACAAGACATCTTTGATGATAGGTTGGATGATCTAGACATGAATATTCCAGATGAGGATCAAACACCTATGCCCGTTGATGCGATCAATACAATGTGTAGTTCTTCTCAATCGACACAGTCTAGAAATCTTCAAGATGGTGGGACCGGCTTTTTTTTATTGGAATGTCATTCAAGGACAAGAATGAACTATCTACCACTTTGTTTATTTCTTGCTTGAAAAAAGATTTCAGAATAAATAAGGTGATTAATTCGAGCAGTGTCTTTTGCTTTAAATTTGCTAATTCAAACTGCAAGTGGTGGTTGAGAGCGGTGAAGTACGCAAGTTCTGACAGATTCTTCATTCATAAACATTAAAATCATCACACATGTGGTTCGGAGCATATCTTGGGCCAAAATCCTCATGCCACGACAAAGGTCGTCGGTGAATATTTCAGGAGTAGTTTCCCCGATGGCAAAGGCCCTTCAACAAGGGTTATGGCCAATCAACTCCTTATAGAATTGGGTGTCCTGGTCATTTATTGAAAGATATATACATCCATGGGGATTGCCAAGGACTTGGTTAGGGAGCATTCGAGCATGGGTATGCAGTCCTGGATGCCTACCATCACATGATTGAGTCCACAAATCCCAAAAGTAAGACGACATTGCATCTTGATGAAAACGGAAGGTTCAAGTACTTTTTTTATCCTATGGTTCTTGGATTCAAGGTTTTCAACATTTGAAGAAAGGCATAGCCGTCGATGGTACCTTTTTGAGGAGCAAGTATAATGGAGTTTTGCCAGCGACGGTGGTGCAAGATGCGGAGAATCACATTTTTTCTGTAGCTTTTTGTATAGCGGACAAGGAATGTGATGCCTCTTATAATTTTTTTTTAACAACTGCGAAGCTGCGTCAAAGATACTGAAGAGTTGTGTTTTGTATCGGATAGGCATCTAAGTATTTCAAAGATAGGTTCACGTTTCTTCACTTCAGCTTATTTTGGTTGTTGTATCAAGCATCTTGGAGAGAAAATTCGGACCAACTATCACAACGAAAGGGTCGTGGCCCTTTTTTATCGAGCAGCTAAAGCATATAGTAGGGAGGAGTTTTTAGAACATTTCAATCAAATAGCGAATGTAAATCCCAAGGTAATAGAATTTCTCGTACGTGTTGGTTTTGAGAGATGGACTTGGGCATTCTATCCGGCAGATAGGTACATTCTTATCGATTTAATGTCTAATTTGAGATACAAGTTTAGTATGATGTCGTACTAAGTGATTCTTTTGTATAGGTACAATATTATGACAAACATAGCTGAATCAGTGAATTCATTGTTTAGCGATGAAAGAGAATTTCCCATCAAGGCTATGTTTGAAAAAATAAGCAAGAAGTATGATAAATTTTTTATCGAAAGGCGTGTGCAGTTCAAGTGCCCAAAACAAAGAACCCGATTTATTCTCGAAAACAAAAAAATAATATCAACGAACGTCAGTTTGGGAAATAGATTATTATCTCATAAAATAACAGATTATAAATTCAGTATCACCGGTTATGGTGATGCTGCCACGGTCAATCTTCAAATAAAATCTTGTACGTGCAAAGTTTTTTACTTGAACAAAATACCCTATCCACATGCTATTGCAGCATTTTGAGCTCAATACGTTCATAAATATGGATTTAAAGTTTACGAACACTCCTCTCGATATTATTCGATGGAAAAATATGAAATGACATATAGTGGACATATTACTCCAGTGCCTCTTGAAAAATCTTGGGTTGTTCGGGAAGAGCTTATGAGGAGATTAATACCTCCTCTATATATTTACCCAAGCACTATCAAACCGAGAAGAAAACCATATAAGAGGAGGTGTGGAGTTAGAGGATCATTTTCATCAAGAAGAAATAAGTGCTCCGTGTAAAAGCGCGCTGGCCACAACAAAACTACATGCCCGAATCGTAATCCACCATGATCGTTGTAATCGCAAAAACTTGTGTTGTTGTTTGTGGTGTACTTTTATATATTTAAATCATTATTGTAAACGTAATGTTACCATTTATTATATATAGGATATCTTTTTTAGTAATTTGTGCATCAATAAAAAGAGGCAAAACATGAACTAAACAATATAACAGACCATAAGTATTTTCAATAGATTATCCATTTGTGGCAACAGATGGACATTAGCTGGAAGAACACAACACAGTTCCATAAAACTAGAATTTTTTCCTCCAACGGATGATAAATCTGTCACAATAGATGGATAATCTATTGATAGAAATCCAACTGATGACCAATCTGTTCCAACACATGGTCCATCAATTGAAAGAACTCAAATGCCAAAATTGCTATTGCTACTGGATTCAAAATTGCTCCCTACCTCCAACCGTCGACATGTTAACTTATAAAATATTTAGAATAAAAAATAGACAGAATAAAAATTGAATAAGAATTAAAAAGTCAAAGTCGACTAAAAATAAATTTTTCACTAAATGAAAAATAAAATACATTAGGTATAGATCCGATAAGAAAAATTAAAATACATACGCTAAAAGAAAAAACACATTCTAATTATTATTATTATTATCATCATCATCATCATTAATGACAACCGGTCAATCAACTCACAGTAGAAGGACCCTCATCAGTCTCTGAATCTCTTTGAACATCATCGCTCTCACGGCGACAACTTTCTCTGCAGGTCATTAACCTGCCTCTGAAGTTCCCGCACTGTCGCGCAGAATAGCAATGTCCCAAATAGGATCAGTTATATCTAGAACACGATGAATTGAAAAATGTAAAGAAAAGAGTCAAAATATAATATAACATATACTACAAACTAGTAGATTTACACCCAAAAAACTTACCTCAACAATAAAGGAATATGCTCTTTGAAGAGAAGTTGTTGAAGATGTCACATGAAAAGAAAAAATACAAAAAATAAATAAAATTTAGCAGAATGAAGATTAAGGAGGAACCTATTTTTAGAGGATTGAATCTGGATGTGTAAGGACAACAGGCACGTTTGTTAAGCTTCATTATATTAATTACATTTAAATTGGTGGCATTTTATTTTCTATGAAAAGTCACGACTTTTTCATTTACATTAATACTTCTCACCTTTTCAAAACGGTTTCAAGAATTGATAACAACCGTTATTATTGAGCTATTGCAATAGATCTTCCATCTACCTAAACAGATTTACCATCTGTTGCAATATATAGATTATCTGTTGCGACAGATGGACCATATGTTGGGGATGTTTTGATTTTTTCTAACAACTAATTCATCAGTTGCAACAAATGGAGAATTCGATTCATCAGCTGTTTTGAATATCTTAGATAAAAAGTCACCACTTCCTCTTTTTTAATAGTCATAACATGCGTGCAGATGAATAAACCCTATCTGATCTATCGCAACAAATTTACCATCTATTGCAACATATAGATTATCTATTACGACAGATGGATCATATGTTGGAGGAGATATTTTAATTTTTTTTAACAGTTGATTCACCAGTTGCAACATATGGAGAATTCGGTTCATCAGCTGTTTTGAATGTGTTAGATAAAAAGTTACGACTCTTCACCTCTTTTTTAATAGTCATCACATGTGTGCAGATGAATAAATAATGTCTGGTCTATCGCAACAGATTTATAATCTGTTGCAATATATGGATTATCTGTTGCAATAGATGGACCATATGTTGAAGGAGATGCTTTGATTTCTTCCAACAACTGATTTATCAGTTGCAACAGATGGAGATTTTGATTCATCAGTTGTTTTGAATGTGTTAAGATAAAAAAAGTCACGACTCTTCACACCTCTTTTTTAATAGTCATCACATACGTGTTGTAGATAAATAAACAACACTATAGTGTCTTGATGGCGTAGGAAGAATAAGATGCGTGCAATGGATCCACTTTCATGCGTGGAAGTTATGTATTATTGATCATTCTACCACGACAAACACACATAAAGTGCAATGATTTTGTAAATGCAGTTTCTTACTAATTATACACTATCCTTCAAACAAGATCCTGCATTGTACAGTTTAGTTTGATAGGTGCGAACTGATAAGGCCGAAGGGTTCCAAGACGGTGGTGTCGATACATTGTTACAATTTAATGATAGTCTATGCTCATGTTTTTGTGTCAAGTTTGGGAAAGAGTTCAAGCTTTTGGCGGCAGTGTAACTATCCAATAGAGATTGGATTAGTTTAAATGGCGCAATAGACTTCTTGAAAGGCCTCCAAAGCCTCACACTGCAACAAACACCGATGAAACTAATAGAAATTCCCCTATTCTAAATTTATATGTATGGATTGCTTGAGGAGACTTTTATATAGTAAAAGGGTGCTTGGGAGAATACCTGTGCGGGAAGGGGGAGGTGGACAAGGCAATATATCATCTCAGACCTTGTTTAAGAGGAAACACAGAAAAGTAAGCAAGGAAACTCTAGAGAATCTGTCCAATGAAATTGACATGAGAAATGAAAAAATTGGATGAGCTTCAAATGTGGAAGTGTATCCAAATATAAAAATCCGTCAGTTGTTGAAAAAAAAAAGAATGGTCAACAAGACTGGAGCTGGACACTTTGCTCGATAATGCAACTAGCGAGTGTCTCCTCAATGAAAACTCTCACAAAATGAAGGACCAGAACTCTAAGGAAGAAGCTTTGCGAGCACAGGAAATTGATACGATTATCGGTCAGAATTGAAACCTAAACAAATAACTCCTGAATTAAAAATAAGGGAAGCTAAGGTGTCAATTTCTAAAGTCTAACTTGCATGCCATGCCTTCTATTTGTGGCTATGATCAGGTCAATGACAGTAGAAACAAAAAGGTCTGAAGTTGGGCAAAAATCCCATGCCTTGTAGTTTCCACTACCTTTGACCTGACCTGAGCCATAGGTGGCATGGGATGCATGTTTAACTTGTGAAATTGCCACCTTGGCTTGATCCCATATTTTTAATTTAGAAGTAGTTGGTTCAGGTTTCAATTCTGACCAGCAATCTTACCACCTTCCGTGCTCGCAAAGTTTCTTCCATAGAGTCCTGGTCCTATATTTTGTGGGTCTTCATTGAGGCCACACTCGCTAATTGCAATCTCTAGCAAAGTGACCAGCTCCAGTCCTCTTGACCATTCTTCTTTTACTTCAACGACTGATGAATTTTCATTTTTGGATATGTTTTCACATTCACAACTCATCTAGTTTTTTATTTTTCATGTCAATTTCACTAGCTAATTTTGCTACACTTTCCTTTCTACCCTATGTTTCCTCTTAAATAAGGTCCGAGATGATATATGGCTTTCTCAACCTCCCCCTTCCCGCACAGGTATTCTCCTAAGCACCTACTGTTGTATAATAGTTTCCTCCAATAAACCATACATATAAATTTGGACCAGGGAAATTTCTATTATTTACATCATTGTTTACTACAGTGCGAGGCATCGGAGGCCTTTCAAGAAATTCATTGAGCCATTAAAACTGGTCCAATCACTATTGGATATTTACACTGCCTCCAAAAACTTGAACCCTTTCCCCAAACTTGACATAAAAACATGAGCATAAATGGTCATTAAATTATAACAGGGTATTGACACTACCTACTTGGTCTCTCAGCCTTACCAGTTCGAACCTAACAATGTTAACTGTAAAATGTCATATCTTGTTTGAAGAATTAACACCTAATAGCTAAATAAGAAACATTCATAAAATTATTGTACTGGAAGTGTGTTTTCATGATAGGTTGATCAGTAATACATACCTCCCACATATGAAGTGGTTCCATCTGCAAGCAGATTATTTCTCTGAACCCATCTTTACTCTAGCCTTTAATGCTGGTCGGGCAAAAATGGATCCAATTTCACTTCCTTTTAGCTACAAACAAGAGAAATACATTTGATTTCAAACAAGAGAAGAAGAAAAATAACATTACAAAAGGGTAACACAAAATTAAGCGAATCAACATATGACCAATCTGATGTAACAGATTACCCATCTACTCAACCGATAAGGTATCTATTGCAATAGATGGATGACATGTTACAAAAAATGGGTCATCTGTTGGAATAAATTAAACCAGCCTTGCTACTGATTTAATTTCTTCAAATAGTTGCTCCATCTGTATAAAAAGGTAACACAAAATTGAGTGAATCAATAGATGACTAATCTAATGTAACAGATTACCCATCTGTTCAACCGATGAGGCATTTTGTAATAGATATAAAAACAATGGTTCGTTTATTCAAGATTTAAAAGTTACCTTTTTTTTAATTTTCTCAATAAATAGGAAACTGGTAATGAATAAATCATCAATAGCAACAGATGTAAATATCTAATTTAAATGACATACAAAGAAGAGAATGAGATAGAAAGAACAATAGTGAACCATACCTGCAATGTGAAAAAAAGAAAAGAGATCAGAACATCTAGTTCAGTCGAGAAAAGATATTGATCGATTGAGATTCGAAAGGATCCTCATCTGAAAGAAGAGAGAAAAAAAAGAAAAAAATGAAAGAAAGAGAATTGAGAATAAAGAAAAAAGAGTGATAGATGAGTTGAGTCTTACTTATGCTATGGCTGAAGGAGAGAATATTCTTCTAGATATAGGTTTTAAATATTCATTAATAGCTTTTAACTTTTAAGGGTCACGAGGAGATGGTGACATTGAAAAGACCAGATAAGACTACTCACTCAGGAGGTTTTTGAGTTATCCAAGTAATATTTTTTATCACCTTAGTATTTTAACTTTGTTACCTCGGACGGGAAATATCTAAATTTCTTTTATAAAAAGGGTCTTAAAATATCTAAGTGCAACAGATAATAATTTTTGTTTGAAAATTTCCAAAGCCCGGTCATCCGTCGCAATAGACGCGTAATATGTTGCAACAGATGACTTAATCTGTTTGATTAAATCCAATAGAAAAGACATCTGTTACAACAGGTTGAACATTTTCTTTTATACAATTTCAATTAATTTCATATTAGACTAATACCTTAATTAATTAATCTAGGACCAGGGGTGAGTTCTCATAAGATCAACTACAACTTTAATTGAGTCTTTTGGCAATTCATATGAGATGTTATTGCGTTCCTCCCAACCAGAGTCATCGATCGATCACTCTGAGCTGAACCGATTCGTACTACCTCATATGTTCAACTAATACCTTAATTGATTAATCTAGGACCAGGGGTGAGTTCTCATAGTGTCAACTTCAATAGATGACAACCCCTATTTGATAATTCACAATAGATGGGTAATCTATCACAACAGATTACTTAATTTGTTTGATAATTTACAATAGATAAGTAATCTATTGCAACAAATGACTTAATCTATTCGAAACTTACAACAAATAGTTAATCTGTTGCAACAGGTTGAACATTTGTTTTTGTACAATTCCAATTGATTTCACATGTTAGACTAATACCTTAATTAATTAATCTAGTACCAGGGGTGAGTTTTCATAGGGTCAACTACAACTTTAATTAAATCTTTTGGCAATAGCATATGAGATGGTATTGCGTTCCTCTCGACCAGAGTCATCGATCGATCACTCTGAGATGAACCAATTATTGCTACCTCATATATTAGACTAATACCTTAATTGATTAATCTAGGACCAGGGGTGAGTTCTTATAGGATCAACTACAACTTTAATTGAGTCTTTTGGCAATTGAATGATGAGACGGTATTGCATTTATCCCGACCAAAGTGGTCGATCTATCACTCTGAGCTGAACTAATTATTATTACCTCATATGTTATACTAATACCCTAATTGATTAATCTAGGACTAGGGGTAAGTTCTCATAGGGCCAACTATAACTTCAATTGAGTCTTTTGGCAATTGAATGATGAGACAGTATTGCGTTCCTCCCGACTAGAGTCATGGATCGATCACTCTGAGTTAAACCAATTCTTACTACCTTATATGTTCAAGTAATACCTTAATTAATTAATCTAGGACCAGGGGTGAGTTATCATAAGGTTAACTACAACAGATAGCATCCCCTATTTGATAACTTACAACAAATGGGTAATCTATTGGGGCATGTGATAATCCATTTGATAATTTACAATAGATGGATAATCTGTCTTAACAGATTACTTAATTTGTTTGATAATTTACAATAGATGAGTAATCTGTTACAATAAATGACTTAATCTGTTTGATAACTTGCAACAGATGGTTAATATGTTGCAATAAGTTGAACATTTATTTTTATACAATTCCAATTAATTTCACATGTTAGACTAATACCTTAATTGATTAATCTAGGACCAGGGGTGAGTTCTCATAGGGTCAACTACAACTTCAATTGAGTCTTTTGGCAACTGAATAATGAGATGGTATTGCGTTCCTCCCAACAAGAGTCGTTGATCGATTACTCTGAGCTGAATTGATTCTTACTACCTCATATGTTAGACTAATACCTTAATTGATTAATCTAGGACCAGGGGTGAGTTTTTATAGGGTAAACTACAACTTCAATTGAGTTTTTTGGAAATTGCATATGAGATGGTATTGCGTTCCTCCCAACCAGAGTGTCGATCAATCACTCTGAGATGAACTGATTCTTACTACCTTATATATTAGACTAATACCTTAATTGATTGATCTAGGACCAGGGGTGAGTTTTTATAGGGTAAACTACAACTTCAATTGAGTTTTTTGGAAATTGCATATGAGATGGTATTGCGTTCCTCCCAACCAGAGTGTCGATCAATCACTCTGAGCTGAACTGATTCTTACTACCTCATATATTAGACTAATACCTTAATTGATTAATCTAGGACCAGGGGTGAGTTCTCATAGGAACAATAACATTTTCAATTGAGTCTTTTGGCAATTGTATATGAGATGGTATTGTGTTCCTTTCGACCAGAATCGTCGATCAATCACTTTAAGCTGAATTGATTCTTACTACCTCATATGTTCAACTAATACCTTAATTGATTAATCTAGGACTAGGGGTGAGTTCTCATAGGGTCAACTATAACAGATGGCAGACCCTATTTGATAATTTACAACATATAGGTAATCTATCGCGATACGTGACAATCCATTTGATAATTTACAACAGATGGATAATCTGTTGCAATAGATTACTTAATTTTTTTGATAATTTACAACAGATGAGTATCTAATGCAACAAATGACTTAATATGTTTGATAACTTACAATAGATGATTAATCAATTACAATAGGTTGAACATTTGTTTTTATACAATTTTAATTAATTTCACATGCTAGACTAATACCTTAATTGATTAATCTAGGACCAGGGGTGAGTTCTCATAGGGTCAACTACAACTTCAACTGAGTCTTTTGACAATTGAATGATGAAATGGTGTTGTGTTCCTCCCGACCAGAGTCGTCGTTCGATCACTCTGAGCTGAACTTATTCTTACAACCTCATATATTAGACTAATACCTTAATTAATTAATATAGGACCAGGGGTGAGTTCCCATAGGTTCAACTATAACTTTAATTGAGCCTTTTGGCAATTGCATATGAGACGATATTGTATTTTTCCCAACCAGAGTCATCGATCGATCACTCTAAGATGAACCAATTCTTCCTACCTCATATGTTTAACTAATATCTTAATTGATTAATATAAGACTAGGGGTGAGTTCTCATAGGATCAACTACAACAGATGACAACCCTATTTGATAATTTACAACAGATGGGTAATCTGTTGCGACATGTGACAATCCATTTGATAATTTACAACCGATGGGTAATCTGTCATAATAGATTACTTAATTTGTTTGATAATTTACAGCAGATGAGTATCTGATGCAATAGGTTGAACATTTATTTTTATATAATTTCGATTGAGTTCATATAACTAAATTGATTAATCTAGGACCAGGGGTGGGTGATTTCATAGGGTCAACTACAACTTCAATTGAGTCTTTTGGGAATTGCATGATCAGGGGGTTAAAAATTATCTGTATCTTTTATAATTTTAAAAATTAATTAATATCAATTCGGATCAAATTAACATTTTCAAGATTTATCATTCTTTTCCGAAATACAAATCAACCCATACAAGTCATCCATTTGCGAGAAAAATATTTTATCATTTCAAATCTCGAGTTCTCACTTTTTTCTTTTTTTCACTCAATTATACAGTACAACAACAACAACTCAACAACAACAGATCGATTTTCTTCGTATTTTCGGCCACATAGGTGTTATTTTTGAATTTATTCTTTCTTGTATTAGTTGTTTTCTCTGTCTTCATAGGTAACAGAGTTTGAGAAGAGTTCTATATTTGTTATTTTTTTAAAAAAAATAAGGGCTTTTGAGTTAATGATGAAAAAAAATTTTTAGTAGTATTATCTTTGAGAATAGGTTTATAATTTTGATTTTTGATGGTAAAATCGTAGGAAGAACTCAAGAAAATCCTAGTTTCTATTGCAGTGTTCCATTAACTATCGTGGTATTATTGGATAATGTTTGTGGTGTTTGTGGTGGTGGTGGTCATCATCGTCGTGGCACTGGTGATGGCTGTTGGTGGCATTGGTTGGTGGTGTTTGTGGTAGCTGTCGATAGTGTCGTTATTCGTGGTGTTTGGGGTGGCTGTTGGTGGTATCGGTATTTGCGGTGCTTGTGGCATTGATGGGTGGTATTTTTGGTGGTGGTGGCCTTGGTGTGTCGTTATTGGTAGTGTTTGTAATGTATTTTTAAAAATTTATGCATACATCAATTGTAATTTAATTTTTGTTTTTCGGTTGTTTATTTTTATTTTTCTGTTGTTTATAGGTAAAACATGTCTCCCAAAAGAAAACAAAGTGAAAGTGGATCAACGTCTGACCACCCCCCAAAAAAGGCTACAGTACAGAGGGATTCAGAGGAGCTTCCTGAACAATCTCAGTCAGGAAAACAAAGTGAAGCTGAGGAGAGATATGAAAACAACATTAAGAGAGGTGGACAAGGGTCTGTAGATGGTAATGAAGAAAATGAAAGTGAGAAAGAGGAGGAATTAGAGAGTGGGATCATCAACATGATGACAATGGATCACCAATGGGGTGTGAATTAATATCGACATCCCAACATGATCCTGTAAAAACTTTTAGTATTGACAAGTTTCAAGTTGCGATGCCAATAAATGATAAAAAAGCAGAAGAAGAACTAACTGGTCAAATTGTACTTAAATATCAGACGGGGAGTAAATTTATTTATTTTAGAAAAATTAAAAAGGACGAAAACATAGACGAACTTTTTAAGAAGAGCTTCTTTGGACACTTTCTTGAGCTGCCTGATTCCCCTGCCCGTTTCCATATAAGGATAGTATATAGTCTTCCCAAGCGCAGGATCAAGTATGTGGGGATGATGAAGATCCGAAGGAGGAGGCAAAAAGATGGATGAAATCTGGATCAACTATTATGGTATGTCGATTTGCTTTGGCTTGCAAGAGTCTGTCATAGTGACGGGCTTGTGATGCCATCATCCAGAAGAACCACCTATCGCCAAGGAAACACCCCACAAAAGATCCAAAGCAAGAAAACGCAAGAAAAAAATAGATGGGTTGTTTGATATTGCTCGAAGTGGCTACAAAGCATCGAATTTGTTGACAGATCTCATGGACAAAACCATACCAAAGCAGTACAAGGAGAAATTGTGCTTTGTTTGATTTGTCCATTCAGTTATATTGGCAAAAGACGTCAACAAGGTCATAGAAGATGATTTGTGGGCGCGTGCTGAGGATTTTGATAAATTCAATAATTATCTCTGGGGATATGACAGTTTTTACTTGACTGTCCAATATTTACTAACAAAGTTATCCTCATGTATGACCACATTATACGGCTTTTCTTGGGGTTTCATGGTAAAATTAATCACTATTTTAACTCATTCATTAAGTTATATTGAATATAGTTATTATGACTTTTTTTTGCTTGCTTCCTGTTTACATTTTTTAGGCTTAGGCATTTGAAGTCATTCCTCCCCTCCGAAAGATGGTAATGGATTACCCGGATGAGGTTTCTCATCCAAGGATGTTTAGGTGGTTGGTTGCAAAGAGCAACACCTAAATTAAGCAGGCTGATCTCCTTAACCCTCCAAATAATGCAGTATATCTTCTTCAAGTAAAATAATTTTCCTCAATAAAAGATATTGAACAAATGTTATATTTGGTGCAACAGATGTTATATTTGATGCACCTGATGGGACATCTATTGTGATAGATTACCCATCATGTGTCAATCGGTGCAACAGATGGATAATTTGTTGATACAGATGATTGATATCTTGTATCAGATTTCCCATCTTGCTTTGGTTCTCTGAACCTAACTCCTAACAGATTAACCATCTACTGCATATTATGCAACAAATATGTAATATGATATAACATATTATTAATATACTTATAGATCATCAGTTGTATAACCTGTAACCTAACAGATTACCTGTCTTGTGCAACTGGTGCAATAGATTGGTAATCTCTTATGACAGATGATTGATATTTTGCATCATATTATCCATGTGTTACTCTGGTTCTCTGAACCCAACTCAAATGGATTGTAACCATCTAATGCAAACTATGCAACAGATGGGTAATCTAATGCAATATATTGTTAATCTATTGTAAAAGTTGACTATTAAAATATTAACCCAACTGTCAAGATTATTATATTATATGATTTAAATGTATCTATTTTTTTCTAGGTTGTGCATCCATGGATCGTGCCTACTGAGGAGGAGTCGTTGATGACTTCTTATATTACTCTAGGTCATGTTGATACTATAGCAGACCTAATGGCAGAGTTAATAAGGAAGGAATTGGTTAGAGAGAAGTTAGGTAAGGTCAGCCTAATATTGAGGCTCTTCATGACCAACCTACTAAGGTAGATTCAGGTGCTTCTTCTTATGGAGTTATTTGTATTGGTGGCAGGCATGCTAACGCTTCTACCACTCATGATGATGAGCATGTTGATGCTAAAAAAAATATGTTTGAAAACACCCCTTTTCACCCTTACATAGGTCCCTCTCACCCCTCTTCATCCTTATGTTCTTGTTGTGAATGCGAAGAGTGCAAGGACAATCAGGATAAACTCTTTGAAAAGTAGAGGCTATCTCTAAATCTATTGAGAAATTTAAATCCAAGAGGGGTATCATATCATCCAAGAAGGTGAGGGATCCATACACTCCTATAGTGTTGGTTTGGAGAAAGAAAAGAGCAATAACCAACGTACTCTCTTGTTGGAAATCATAAATAATTGCAACTCCTCCCTCTCAAAAAGCTATTAAAGTTAAGGGGTCCATTCAAGAAGGTGGACATATACGCTAAAATTGGTGCCAACGAGAAGAGGGATCTGCGACAGGACAAGAATGACAAGCCAGGCGCACCAGATTGCCCCAGGCCTTTCTTTTCCCTCCAAGACTTCCAGACTATGACAGATATGTGTATGTGGTACGAGGACAAGGAAAGTTTACTTTTCCTAACCTAGACTTCTAATCTGATCTATACCATAAAGAAGAAGCTACGCAACAAATGTGAAATCGATTGCAACAACTGGGTATTCTAGTGCAACTGCTAGTGGTTCTGTTACAACTTACTATCCATCTGTTGCATAAGTTGCATTGGATTATTGATTCAGAGAACCCTATGCAACAGATGGACCATCTTTACAATTACTAACCTATTTAAAAATTGTCTTCTTATATCACAGCATGTTGACAAAATTCTCTGCCTCATGAGAAAAAGGCAATGAACGTACCCAAAAGCTTATGACGTTGTCGATAGGATAATGGACATTGAATTCTGCAAGAATCTCAAGGATAAATATGATCAACTCAATTCTAAAACGTCATCTTGTGGCACAGGACTTGATTTCTTAGTTTCTACGTTGGACTTGGAGGAAGAAAAAATGATAAAATATGTTAGATAGGAGAGGCCAATTCCACATAGCAAGAGCTGAACCGAGGCAAAGAGGATTATTGCGGTCATTAGCCTGAACGGCATACATTATTGGGCTATTGAGATACTACTCGATGAGGGAAAGATCAAAGTTTATGACTGCAAAGAACCTCCCATCGATGATGCCAATTTTTTTCTCCTCGTGCAGCCACTGATGGAGTTTTTGCCCATCTTATTGAGGGAGAGTAAATTGATGAATCATTTGCCAAAGGAGGTGTTTGATGAAGAAATTATGGAATTTTGAAGGTCAAAACAAGGCCATGACCCTTCCAAAAAATGATACCAATTACGCGACCGGCTCGCACGCCCTAGTACATATCAAATGTTTGCTGACCGGTACAAAAATAGACGAGCCAACGACCTTTCTGTGCGATAACAGTGTGTCAAACCTATGAGAAGTATGGGCTTATGGGGTACTAACTAGACGCTTGGAGCCTGTGTATATAGAAGAGCTTGTGAAATAATAATTTTTTATTTCAAGTCACACTTCACTTTACTTTAAATTACATGTACATGTAGTGGCAATAATATTTTTCTGATGAATGAAAGTTGAGTTTTTTATAATGCAATAGATTGTCATTTTGTTGTAAAATATATTCTATCTGTTCTGGCAGATAGTTTATCTGTTGCAATAGATTGATCATCTATTGCATTATGCTGATATTATTTCTTTTTAATCTAAGTCTAATCTGTTACAATAGTGGGAAGACCTGTTTGATAATTTTCAATAGATGACCTAATTATAACAACATATGACTAAATCTGTTTGATATTTTGCAACAATTATGCTTGAATATCCATGTGCTCGACACCACCAAACCAGTAGCAAATACACCACTATAAAATTTTTAGCAATTAGGCTTAGAAATCCATGTGCCCAACACTACCAAACCAATAGCAATAAAGGCAATAATATAGTATCTTCTTGCTCGATTTTGTTTATCTTCAGAAGCTTTGACTTTCTTCAACAAACTCCAGATTATACGATTTGCTTGTGAAGGGTGTTGTTCTTCATACCAATCAAAGTAATCGCATCCGCCTAATTCTATAAAAATAAGAACACAATTACAAAACAATTACAAGTCAATAATTAATCAAATAATTAAATAAATAAAATATTACCTTTGAAATCTTACAAGTAATAAACCTATGACCTAGATTTTGTTGAGTCCAAGAAGTCTTCATTAGAGCTTTATGACCGCACTTACAATATCAAAAATTGTTATCACAAAAAAAGTGGAAGATGCGCTCGACATTGTCAAGCTCAGTTGGAAAAAAATATGAAGAAAAGAAAGACCAAATGCAAATAATTTGAAGAATTTAGATAGATAAAAAAAAGATGACGACGAAGAAGAAGATTTGAGAATTTAGGGTTAAATTTTAGGAAGAAGGTGAATATATAAGACATTGGGGGAGAAAAATTACCATTGGGGGGGCCAAATCAGACGCCAAGTCAACAAAAAGTGCCAAACTGACACATTTGATGCCTATTTTATTTTATGTGTTTAAAATGAACATTGTCTACTTAATGCCTAATTTATTTTAGGTTTTGAACTGAACACTGTTGATAGGTTCCACCTTTTTTATTTCAATTCACTTTCACTTTTTTTTTACATGTAGGGGTAATTTTTTATGTCTAATGAAAGTTGAATTTTTATAATGCAACAGATTCTCCATCCATTGTAACAGATATTCTACCTGTTCTAGCATATAGTTTATCTATTGTAATAGGTTGGTCATCTGTTGCATTATGCGGGTGTTTCTGTCTAAGTGTATCTGTTGTAGCAGTTGGAAGACCTGTTTGATAAATTCCAACAGATTACCTACCTGTTGGAACATATGTCTAAATTTGTTCGATATTTTCCAATAGATGTTGCGTCTGTTGCAACAGATACATTATCAGTTGTAATATTTGAATCTAGTATTCCATTTCAATTAATAAGTTCGAATCTAAGAAAAAAATAAAATTCATAGACAAAATAAAATAAATCAAATTCTTAAGAAATTAGCTGAAATAAATCAATGAATAAATGAAATGTAAAAAAATTATTATGGGTATTTCAACAAATACATTAATAATTTAAGTATTAATGCCAAAGAGTCCTAAGGAGGGCTGAGGTTATTACTTTGACAGACTCAAGCTATAAAGATCTACTCAATATGGACAAGTTGTTCTTCGTTTGGTGCTATGAAATTCGGCTTTGCTAATCATGGATTGTCGCTTACATAAGGTCTCTGCGCTTTCTGTTCTCCGTATTTCCATAAAAAGAGTAGAATAGCACATTGTCAACACTGTTCAGTAGTAGATTCTACATCATTCTACATCTACCTGGAAATCCAGAATTGGTCAATGCTAATCACAGAGATACAACAAAATAGAAAAGGATAACTCATCTGTTATAGCAAATCAAATAGGTCTTCCTCCTGTTTTAAATTGTCCCAAACAGATTATATTTCTGTTGCAATAATGAATCAACTGTTGGGATAAATTTCTACATGAGGAAGACCTGTATGATAATTTCCAATGGATGAACCATCTGTTGCAACATATGACTCATCTGTTGCAGCAGATAGGTCATTTATTGGTACAAATAAAAGTGGTACAAAAAGCTATTTGATTTACTAAAACAAACGAGACAAATATTGCAACAGATACTTTAGCTAGTGTAATAAGTTAATCAACTGTTGCAACAGATGTATATATCTATTTGATAATTTTTAGTAGATGTGTCATCTGTTGAAATAGAAATGTTTTTGTTTGTTAATTGGAAGACATATATATTCACCTTATTCAGCTTGTGTTACTCTTCTTTGGACATTGTACATTGCTCAATGCAACACACGGATAGAGGATTTGCAATTTTGCTTTTTAAATGCTTGATAATGTCTTGGAAATCACTTTTCTTCTCCTCTTAGCCATAGTCTCAAATGGAGTGTATGGAAATAAAATCCTCTTTGATGGAAGGATACTCCTCTTAGATGTCAATTCCTTTACAGAAGCAGTTAATGCATTAATATCATTAATCACTACATCATGTTTTGCCCTGTAGTCTTGACATTTGCATGCAGAAATTCACTGATAGAGGCAAAATCTGTATAACCAGTATGATCATACTCATAATGATTTATTTTAAATACTGTAAGAGGAGCATCATTATCACCAATAGCAGCACCACTACCACCACCAACAAATCCATCACTACTAAGACTATCAACAACAATAAGGCCACCTTCAAAAATTATTTTTCTTGTAATGACTGTTGCTCCAACCAATTCTATTTTTATTCTGTCGATGACCTTAGGGTTTGATAAAGTTTGCACAGACCGTAAAGTAAGAAAAAATTGCATCTTCAACTCTCGATTGATTGGAACTAGTAACGGATGCACAATCTAACATAAATTATTACATATATTAGAATGATGATTAGATCATTCAAAAAAACTCATTAATTAAAATAAAAACTTAATTATAATTATACTTACTGCATCCTTCGAGGGGTTGAAAAGATAGATTTTTTTTTTATATTTTTATTAGTTTTGGTTGACAATCATCTCAAGATTCTTGGACAGGAAACTTCTTCCCGGTAGTTCACTTGTTGTCTCAAATAAGGAATGGCTTCAAACACCCAAGCCTATAAAATAACGCCAATAAATCAAAATCATTATAGAGTAAAAAAATGAATGATATCATAATAAAAGAAAAATATTTACCATGAAAGTCCATGGAAAGCCATATAATTTGACTGTCTTTGGCGCTAATGGAGTCAACAAATATTGGACAGTTATTTTGAAGCTTTCATAACCCCAAGGATAGTTGTTAAACGCCTCAATATCCTTGGAGAGCTTTATTAAATCAACGCTTATGTTGTTGTTAACGTCTTTCACCCAAAGAATATTATGTACAAACCAAATCAAGCACAATGACTGCTCGTACTTCTTTGAAAGTTCTCTACCTTTCAACGCTTCTATCAAATTTTTATTTTTGAAGCTTAGACCAACAATGGATATCAGGTCATCACGATCACACGACTTGTCTTTGCCTTTTTGGGGTGTGTGGGGTGCTTTTTTGGATTAGAATAGGTATAACTTGAGAAGGAGGATAACATTTTAGTCCAGTAACTATGGCAAACTCCTTCCAACCAAAACAAACAAACATGCCACAGTAATTTATCCACACCTCATCCATCTTATTTTTTTTTTCATGCATAAATCTACGCTTGAGAAGTTCATATACCATTTTCATTTGAAAACGAGCATTGTTTCTCTCTGGCAAATCAAAATATTTCCCAAAGTAGTTGTCCCTGAAATAAGCATCTAATTTTTATTTTTGAAATATTTTTTTGAAGGCGTCAAAATATTTTCCCATGTATGACTTAACCACAAAATCACTCATTAAATTTGTGGCACCATCGCATTGTATTCTCATAGGATAACGATCAATGCTGAAGGTTTTGACCAACTCTTCGGTGGAAGGGCTATTAGCATTTGGATCATCTCTTTTGAAATATTCCTCCTCCCTATGTTCATTATATTCTATACCTGATTGAGATAACGCTTGTAAAGCAAGCTCATAGAATGGTGGATGTAGCCTAGCTGCTTCACTTGTTCTTTTACTTAGACTTGATTCAGTTTCTATTCTTTTAAGAGACATATTATCAAAAATTAATAGGAATATACAAAAACATATTATAGTTGATTAATGCATCATTAAAAAAGGATAACAGTAAATCTAACAAGCAAAATAGTAAAGTAACAATTCCAACAGATCACTTATCTGTTGCACCAGATAGTATATCTATTGTAGCATATAACAAACCTGTTGTAGCAGATGAGCAATTTGTTGCAACAATACAAAATGTATCACTCATCTTTTAAGACAGATGAATGGTCTGTGCAATAGATCACACATTATTGCAACATAAGTGATCTATTGGAACAATTAAATAGCCTGTTGCAACGGATAAGTAATCTGTTACAACAATATAAAATATATCACTCATCTATTGAGAAAAATGAATGGTCTGTGTAGCTGATCACACATCTGTTACAACATATGAGTGATCTATTGGAACAGTTAAATAACCTATAGCAACGTCTGAGTAATCGTTTGCTATAATACAAAACATATCACTCATCTGTTGAGAAAGATGAATGGTTTGTGCAACAGATCACATTTTTGTTACAATATATGAGTGATTTGTCGGAACAGTTATCTAACCTGCAGCAATGACTGAGTAATTTTTTGCGACAATACAAAATATATCACTTATCCATTAAGAAAGATGAATGGTTTGTTCAACAGGTCACACATCTATTGCAACACATGAGTGATCTATTAGAATAGTTATTAACGGTAATATTGTTTAGATTTCTTTCAACATAGGGTCATCTATTGTGGCAGATGAATGATTAGATGGCAAAATTATGTCTTGGACATGTCCTGCTAGAAGAGCTAATAGGATTTTATCTAATAGGAGGTTCATCTATTGCATCAGATCATTAATTTGATGGTCCTTCGTTGCATGCTGTTTTATCATGTATGTGGATTACTTGGTCGATTACCTGATTGCACTAGTCTCATAGCCATCTCTTTAGCGTCCCGCCATTCCTTCTTGCAGGAAATCTAACTCATTCTAAGGTAGAGCTCTTAGAGTCCTACTTAAAGTTAAAGGTAGTTCTTTAGTTAAAGCATCATTTGTATCAGATTTTTTATTCGATGCTTAATCTGTTGCAACATATGATTAATTCGTTGCATCAGATAGTTAAACTATTTCATCATATGCTAAATCTATTGCATCAAATGATTAATCTGTTGCATTAGAATTATAATCTGATGGTTCCTCTGGTGCATCAGATGGTTGATTTGTTGCATCATCTGACAAATCTATTGCATTAGATGGTTAATATGTTGCACCAGATGGATGATTTTTTGGATAAAACAAAAAATAGTAGCAAGATTTTGTTCCACAGAAAAACAGCAATATCACCATTTTTACCAAGAACAAGAACAGAACAAATCAACCCAAATCGTTGTTTTATTTGTATAAACATAAACAACAAAAATCAAACTTCAAAAAAATTCAACAAACAACAAAAAATCATAATTCACTTTGAAAAGAGAAGAGAAGAAATATCAGAAATTATAATTTTATTGAGACCACATTTCAAATTAAAGCAACAAATATTGAAATTGTTTACCAATACTATAAGAGAAGTTGGCTCAAGTTTCTCGTTTTCGTCAAAACTAAAAAGGCCATAAATTTTTATCTGTGAAAGAATAAAAGGAACGATGATGAATTCGAAGCTGTTGTGGCTGGAGAGCAAGGTTGTCACGTTGATTGAAGGTTGAAGAATTCAAAGTTGTTGTGGCCAGAGAGCAAGACTGTCACATCGATTGAAGGTTGAAGTCGAAAAGGAACTCGAAGCCCAACTATTTATCGTCGGATATTGAAGTCACCGAGGATTGAAAGGAGAAATTTGCAGAACTGTTGGTTGGGAGAGAGTTGAGAGAAGCCGTTGAGAGAGAGGAGAGAGACTGGGTAATTTGGATTGAAAAGGGGTGTGGGTTGGGTTGATTTGTATTTTTGAAAAGATTAGAAAGTTTTGAAAATATTAATCAAGTCCACAATTAACTTTATCAAATTTCCTAATGATGTTTGATCCTTTAAGTTGGTCAATGTCACCAATCTTCATTCAAACTTAAAAGACACCTTTCCTTCAATTTTCTCAAATGAACAAATAATAGGCTGAGAAAAGAACGATGGAAAATATGCCTTATCCAGGAAAAAAAGAAAGAACGTCGGAAAAGACAGGAGTTTTAAAGACAGGTTTGTGCGTCTTAATTCTAGCAACTACGACAATATTTTGGACTTAATTTGAATGCAACAAAAATTTAGTTATGGAAAATGCTTATGTAGTTCAATGTAAAGCTAATAGCCCTATGTTCAAATTTTAATTATTGGGCGACGATCATGGGTTTTTGATTTGATTCAAAATTGTCGAACTTCAACATTTGCAGGGATGATATGTAACACAACCTTTACATTTAGGATACATTAAATAACAAGTTTCACAAAGTTCGCCAGTAATTGAAATGGTATATTTATTTTACTTAGTAGTGAAATGAGTCTGCAGAAGTCATTTATGGCATATGGAGTGAGAGGAATTTGAGAGTGTTCCAGCAATAGTATAGAGAGGTGGATAGTATAGCCAGGGAGATAGCCTACGTGTGCAATGTGCGAGCTCCACCTCGATGTACAAAGCTGTTACATAGTTTTATTTTCTGCGTCTTTGGTGATAAATAGATGTATCTGGTAGTGTTCCTATTAGGTACACTAATCTGTTTTGTTTGTTTTTATTTCACTGTTGCATATTCTCCGCCTTGTAAATTTTTGTGCTCTTTTGTGGATCTTTCGTAGTACTTCAGTGAGCTCCCATATGTTGTTCTGTCAAAGTCATACATTTTTTTAGAATAGTAACTTAGTCTTAAGACATGCATTTGACTATCTATGTTTCTTATTTGTATCTTGGGTTTGTAGCAGAATCATAGGTATCTCATTCCATTGACGCCATCGAGTAAAGAAAATCCATATATTTGGATGGGGGTGGGGATGTATCTTTGCTTGATGGTAGTGCTTATTTTTTGTTCTTTTTCTTTTTGGCCCCTCTCGGTGCCTCAGTGATGATGTACCTCTTCTCAAAGCTGTTTTTAGGAGCCCTTTTTCTTAAGCAAGCTTGGTTTCATATGAGTTGGGGTTATCCATCATAATGAAACAACATGTGATCCTCACTCCTTATAACGATGGGAGCCCTTTTTCTTAAGTAAGTTTGGTTTCACTTGAGTTGTGGTTATCAATCACAATGAACCAACACATGATCCTTCCTCCCGTTATAACGATACATCCTGCTATCTGATATAGTCATACCATGTTGTACTTTCACTTCGGGAACTCTTTGATTTCTTGGCAAAGCTTATTAAGACATCGCTGTAATATCCTTGCTACTAGTGTCCTGTTGCAGTTCCTTTTATTTTATACATCACCATCCTCGTCAAAGTTCTTTCTACTAATAATTTGATTTTATCTAGTTATTCACGCTTAAATTGCATTTATGGTGCACCGGTTCTTCTTTTATTTTACCATACAGTAAGTAATGTGATTTTCTTTAATTGCCTAATCACATAAAGTTGTTGTTTCTGTTTTTCTTGTTTGATTTTTCATTCAATTTTTCTCTCGGCTAATTATTTTGAGTGAAAACATTTACTACAGTACAAACACCAAACATGTGTTCAACACGGTGCAACGAGAAGGAGGATATTACTTGTGAGATTTTCCATCAGGTATATGTCATTCTTCTAGTTGGGGCGGGGGGAAGGGGGGTCATTGGCTGAAGCGTGGTTCGAGATTGGGCAAGGAAGGGGTGTCTTGGCTCGGGAATGGTCTCGAGCCTGGGAGAGGGGTCTCGAACCTGAGGGGGTGGTCCTGGGCTCGAGCGTGATCCCGAGTCTATGCAGGGGCTGAAGCGTGGTTCGAGCTTGGGCAGGGAAGGGGTGTCTGGGCTTGGGCATGTTCCCGAGCCTGTGGGTATGTGTATGTGTGTGTAGGATCTCGAGCCTAGGAAGAGGGTGGGTTGGGACATGGGCCCGGTGAGGTCTCGAGCCTGGGAGAGGGGTCTTAAACCTGGAGGGGGTGGTCCTGGGCTCGAGCGTGATCCCGAGTCTATGCAGGGTACGGAGGAGTGGGGTCCTGGGTTCGGGCTTGGTCCCGAGATTGGGCGATGAGCGGAGGCATGGGTCCTGAACGGGGTGCGGGGGTGTAGGGTCCCGGGCTCAGGCGTGGTCCCGATCTTGGGCGGGGTGTGGAGAGGTAGGGTCCCAGGCTACAGAGTGGTCCCGATCCTAGAGGGTAGGGTCCCGAGCTCGAGCATGGTCCCGAGCCTGGGCGGGGTGTGGGGGGTCCCGAGATTAAGCACGGTCCCGAGCCTGGGCGGGGTGCGAGGGGTCCCGAGGTCGGGCGTGGTCCCTAGCTTGGGAGGGGTATGGGATCCTAGGCTCGGGCGTGGTCCCGAGCCTGGGCGGGGTACGGGGGATTGCGTACTCGAGCATGGTCTCAAGCCTAGGGAAAGAGGGGGTCCTAGGCTCGAGCGTGGTCCCGATCCTGGGGGTGGGGTCTCGGGCTAGAAAGTAGTCCCAATCTAGGGTGGGGTGCGAGGGTATGAAGGATGGGTCCTCGGGCTTGGGGGTGGTCCCGAGCCTGGGTAGGGGTACGGAGGGTGAGGACCCAGGCTCGAGCGTGGTCTCAACCCTGGGTGGGTGCGGGGTGGTCTCGGGCTCAGGCGTGGTCACGAGCTTGAGCGGGGTGCTGGGGTCCTGAGCTCGGGCGTGGTCCTAAGCCTGGGCGGGGTGCGGGGGTTCATGGGTTCGAGCGTGGTCTCAAGCCTGGGCAGGGTGCGGAGGTGTCCTAGGCTCGGGTGTGATCTCGAGCCTAGGTGGGGTGCGGGGGGTCCCGAGCTCGGGCATGGTCTTAAGCCTGGGTGAGGTGCGAGGGGGTCCAGGGCTCGGGCGTTGTCCCGAGTCTGGGCGAGGTGTGGGAGGCCCTTGGCTCGGGCGGGGTAAGGGGGTGGGGTCCCGGGCTCGAGCGTGGTCCCGAGTCTAGGCAGGGTGCGGGGGCTGGGGTCCCGGGCTCAGGCGTGGTCTCTAGTCTGGGCGCTGTACGGGATGGTGGGGTCCTGCGCTAGGGCGTGGTCACCAGGGGCGGACCCACTTGAACCCACTTTATCAAAAATTATACCGTATATATGTGTATATATAATCAGTCCTTATAAGTATAACAGTATATATTTAAATTTGAACCCACTTTAAACAAGTTAAGGCACTGGTCCAATGAAAGCGGGTTCAAATTTGGAAGTCCACGTCGTGAGTCGAACCTAGCTTGCAGCAGTTCTTTCTATAAAACTTTTTAAGCAGTCCCTTTTATAATACTTTTGAGCAGCAACCTACAGGCTATAGCAGCCACGTTTTTTAATTAAAAAAAGGTTTATTTTTCAACTTTTTTTCCTAAAAACATCCTGAATTTTTCATTTGTTGTGCGTTCATTTTTTATATATTGAACCCACTTGGTGAAAAGTCTAGGTCCGCCACTGGTGGTCATGAGTCTGGGCAGGGTGTTTATTTTTCAACTTTTTTTCCTAAAAACATGCTAATTTTCCTAAAAACATCCTTAATATTTCATTTGTTGCGCATTCATTTTTTATATATTGAACCCACTTGGTGAAAAAGTCTGGGTCCGCCACTGGTGGTCATGAGTCTGGGCAGGGTGCGGGGGTGGGTCCCTGGGCTCAGGTGTGGTCCCGAACCTGGGCGGGGGTGCGGGGGGATCTTGGGCTCGGGCGTGGTCCCGAGCCTAGGGGGGGGGGATGCGATGGGGTCCTGGGCTCGAGCGTGGTCCCGAGCCTGGGTAGGGTGCGAGCTCGGGCGTGGTCCCAAGCCAGGGCGGGGTGCGGGGGGGTACTGCAAATGCAAGTGGTGTGGCATTCTGCGGATCCGCTGCTTTAATTTCAGTCATTGTGAGCCTCATTCACTTTTTGGTTCCCCTTCAAGTTGTAAAATAAATACACTGACCCTTAGCCTGGGTGGGGTGCGGGGGGAGAGGGCGGCAGCTTGCATTTCCATCTATCTAAAACATAGAAAGAGTGGATAAGGTGATTCTATTAATTGATCACATATACTGTTGTTCAGCTATATCTCTTTCCATTTAATTTCAAGACTCTAGACAAGTATATTGTTTGGTTTTCTAATAGTCCCTAAAACAGTTTTGGGGAGGGGGGAGCCCAGACCTAGGGCGTGGTCTAGGGTCTGCCACTCCCAATTCTTCTTGCAGATCTTTTCAGAATAACTTCACTTTTGAGCTGAGGGTCTATCCGAAACAGCTTCTCTACCCCACAAAGGTAGGTAGTCTGCATACATCTTATGCTCCCCAGACTTCCACTTGTGAGATTACACTGGGTATGTTGTATATAATATGGGCCATCTTCGTTACTGTATAGTTTTTTCGTCCCTTCCCCACTCTGCCCGCAACAGTTGGCAGATATGGATGGAGATGATGAAGATCCAATTCCTTCGATAAGTTGGCTATGCACCTATATGGTTGCCGTATATGTCTCATAAAGGAGTTTTTTCTTTTTCATGGTGGATCTAATAGAATATATCTACAGCTTTTCTTGTTTCAGGCAGTTGGCTTTGTTTGCTATCAGCATTTTGCAGCAAATCAGACAGAGAGGTAGGTGTTAGTTTTGCTGGTCCTGCATCGATGAATTGCTTTCGAGAAAGAGAATAAGCATGTTTATTTAGTTTTCACTGATTGAAAAACTCGCGTTTAGCTGCAGCACTGCGAGCAACATAATTTATAGTTTACCATAGCATCAGCTGCGTCAACACCAGCGGCGCCTGCTTATGTGGATCATGTTTAACGATAAGAGCATTATGCTTGATCTCTTAATTTGAAGCTAAATGCTGTCTTATGCTTGGTTTGTTTATCTGTGTTGTGGACAATAGCAACATCTCGTCATTTACTCAATCAAATATATTTATCATTTCGTTTTATATCTATGTATGACATTTTTGATTAAACCATTCTTGTGTTAAATCATTATTCTCTTCCTATGTTCAGGATTATGTAATATACTCATAAAATATAGTACTAGTTTATGTCGTCTTAATTTAATGTTTATCAATTAAAGCTAAACATTCTTTAATCTTTGATAGAACTCATCTGTTTAGTTAAATATTAATTATAAATTATTTTGTTTTATCTTCAAGGTCAACAGACCATTTTTTTTTTGAAGAAGAATAATAATAATTTGAATATGTGAAACAGGTGAGATAAGGAATATGTATGTTTATTCTGAAAACAATATAGTTGAATTTGTAGACGAGATCAAGAGCATGAGCGTTAGATCTTTAATAATGAGCAGCGGAAAGAGGAGGAGCTTCCAGACGAATATAGTCATACATAATCCCGTGGAGAGCACTGACACTCCGCGCTTGTTTGAGATATATGATATTCTCTCCTTGAAGGAGTTGGCCTGCAGCTACCTCCACATTGAACAACCAATACAGCCCATGGACTCCATGTCTAGCAATTGTATTATCACTTCCAATCAGTCCACTTGAGAAATGTGGTGGATTTGTTTCTTCCTCATTCACCCTTACCTGAGAAATAAGTCACATAACAACATTAATAACCCCTTCGGCTAAGCTCCTAGGTAAAAAACATCAAAAAAATGTTTATTTTACAAAGTTGAGATGTTTAGCCAAGCTTTTAAGAAAAAAAAGGGTAGAAGTTGAAAAAAGGAGCTTTCCCCAAAGTACTTTTGAAACCTTGGCCAAACATAAATTGTTGCTGAGAAAAATAACTAACTGCAGCTCCAAAAATACTTTCTCGATAAGCAATTCATATAAACAGTTTTTGAAAGTTTGGTCAAACAGGTTGATTCGTGTTGTTTGATAAAATTAATCAGAAAAAACATAAAAAATATGAGATATTTCATGTCAGAATACCTCCAATACAGAGAAAGTTGCAGATGAGAGCGCAATACGCAATGTGTAACTTCCAGTCTGATCAATGCTTTCTAAATTGAATTTAATTTGCCATGTTGTAGGTTTATATGCATTATCACCAACTTTTCTGCTCAAATTAAAAAAGGAATCAATATTGATTGCAAGACCTTCATCATAACAATAGTATTGACTAATTAATTATCCAATATGTACTTATTCTAAATTCTTGTTTCAGTTTATATTTATATGAATTGATGCTGGTCGCGAAATGTTGTACCTTGTCACCTGAGCATAGAACCAATCTTTTTTATAGTCACTACTTCCAACTGTAAATACCAAATCTTGATCTGGATATAAATCTGCATATCTCTCCCATAATCCATACTGTCTAAAGCTGGAAAAAAAGAAAAAAAAATGACTATTATTAGTTTTAAATAGTGCATTGGTATAACCTCAACAAGGAATGTAGCTTTAAAGGCAGAGGTGGATCTAGAATTTTGAGTTTATGAGTTCTGGATTCTACTATTCTAGAAAATGTAGCTTACTATGTTCTAGATAGACTATTATACATATGCTACGCCCTGTTTACACGCATATAGGGTTATACATAAAGTTGAATCATCAAAATCATACTAGAATTTTTTCTCATTAACCTGTTTGCTGGTTGATTTACGAAAAGTTTGTTGATATATTGTGGATTAGGGTCAGGAACATAGAATTCTGCGGCAGAACGATCAGGGATACCGATTTCCCACAATGTAGGACCGCTCCTCAGAGGCGCGTATACAAGTTCACCGATATCAACATCAGAAGCTAAAGCCATAAAAAATATGGTAGAATGGATTATTTGAAAACTGGAAGTGCATAAAGAAATTTAGAAAATGTGAAATGATTGAAACCTGCAGTAATTGCTATGGGTTTTTCATATTTGTAATCTCCAATGAAGCCAGGTACCCATGCATAGAGGTTATAGTCCCCAGGACGAACATTTTGGATTGAGAAATAGCCTTCATCATCCGAGTTCGTCCAGAATTGGTAGCCCTGATGAGTAAAATATAGTGTAACTTACTTTGTATCGCGTTTGTTCTTATTTAACTATGTCATAAACCATGTTCCTATGACTAAGCTGTATATTATGATCAACGACAGCAGATGCAGTATTTGTTAAGCTCGAATATTATATCTTATCATTATACCAAGTGACCTTGATAGTGTTCTTGGCTTCTGAAGACTGAGGTACAGCATGTTAACAAAGATCTTGCATCTTACCTTGCATTCTGTTTGGAATGATCCAGCATCTCCAGGTGGAGCTAGCCCCACAAAAGCACCCGCTGCAGGTAAATGCTCCTTACTTATATACCTTCACCAATACAAAATTGAACTAAACTTGAATTTCATATGAAATGTGAACATGTAGTAATTCAATTCTTTCATTTTTCATGATTGGAATAGAGAAAATGTTCTTTGAATAGTGCCAGAGGGAAAATTTTGAATCTCTACCTCTCACTGACTACTAATCTACCACGGATGGCACCTCGTTGATCAGCTTTTGGAAAATCTTCTGAGCTTGGGAAACTGTAAGGCCAACAGTTAACTTCCTTGTGCATCTAAATGAACACATAGCACACAGAAGGACAATGAATTAACCCGAACATCATTATATGCGCAAAAATAGGCTTTGATCCTTTGGTGGTATACCCGTTCTTTTGCATCACCCCAAAGGGAAAGTGTATCATTCTTGTCTTCTACAGAATTGAGATATATAAAAACAGGTCCAAAAACTTTCTTCCATGGTTCACCTGTTCCAAATGGAATCACGAAATCCTGCCCTCCATAATGAGTGCTCACGAACATCTAAACAACCATTTTGATCAATAAAACCTTAAATTACTTCGAATGTTTGATGAGTCAAAACTCGAAAGGTTATAAGCTACTTACAGCCAGAGTTGTTGGATTAACATGGGAAGTAAGATCCTGTTTGATAGGTCCTCCAGTTCTGAACTCGTTGCTTGGAGTAATTTGCCAGAATCCAACAGGAGGATCTAAGCAAATGAAACCGTGGACTTTGTTATCTTTGTTCTCACACGAATATTGATACTTGTCATCAACCTACTCATTAGAAGAAAACCACAAGTATTGAGGCTCAAGTACTAAGTGATTATACATGTCAAATAAGAAGCACGTTTTCACGCTGACAGAAAGTTTTATATATACTTCTCCTTTAAATTCTGGCTCCACAGGATCAACCAGCAGAACAGCTTCTGGATATGCCAATTCCTTCCCTCTTGGAGGTACGCGATCTACAGGGAGGGGCAGTACTCTTTGCCTATCATCTGCCATAGCCATGTACCGAAACCTAAAAGTTGGATACAAGTAAATCACTTCATCATCAATTCAGCAGGTTAGTCGATGAACCTAAGTGCATTGTATGTAGGAAGCATCTTTTGTCTTGTAATAAAACAAACATAAAGTTGCATAAGTTCCAATTCTTAGTTGAAAAAGCAGTTTTTATACAGAGGGAGAAATAGTACTTTTCGACGCTGAGCATGAAAGCTATCCTGGTTTCATTGAGGTTGAATGCTGGCATATCCTCTTTGTGTTCATAGATAGCATATGAGTAAAATCCAGGCGAATCCCGAAGAATTATGAACCTGAAAATTACCATATCTGCTGCTAAATAAAAATTCTTCTTGTACCATGAGATATATCGGTGTGTATAAAAAGGTTATACAAAAGGAAGAACCTGAACCTTATGTCTATGGTTAACGGGGAATACTCGTCCTGAAGAGAAGGATCCCATGTCCTTGTAAATGAGAGCTCTATTTGTTCTTCAGTTTCCACTATAACTTTAAAACTATTACCTTCAATCCTGCAAAATAGCTAAATATGAATACTAATGTAGAAATTATGGTAAGTTATATGCATCACTAGATCATGGTTACGTTGTGGTTTAAGGGAAATATTACTCATCAAATTTTCCTCTCGTTCCAACAGTTCCAGGTACACTCCAGTTTAAGTCCCAGAACCTGAAGATACATTGTAAAAATAGCTAAAATAACGAGTTAACTACACATAAACTCAATATACAAAGTGCTAACTTACAATTATTTCTACTTTTTTAACTTCATACTATTACTTTCTCCAACTAACATAACATTGTTATCAGAGTTCATGGTCAAAAAACACATCTAAACTATCAACTTTTTGCGATGTGCATACCTCACTATCCGTTGTTCCATTTACCTACCTAAAATATCACTCCCTTTATATTAGAACACACCTCAATGTTGAATTTGCCTACACATTGACACACGCTTGTTGTTGAGTGGGAACAATATTTGGTCAATTCAGCATCGAGATGTGTTTTAATACAAAAGGAGTGATAGTTAAAGTATGTCAAGTAAACAATGGATAATTGAAAACATTTGTACTAACCAAATAGTTGAAAACATTTTTCATGATGAATGACTTTCACCATACCAAACACACTGAAAATGAACTAAAAAAGTAGAATTGGCGCGGTTTACCCGCCATTCAAGACTGGGTTTTTGAGCTCCAGCAGATTTTCGATCCCGTTATATTGAATACCAATGATTTTTCCTCCTGGATTTGTCAATGTGAGTTGGAACATGCCATTATCTACTACTACCTGCAGTGGATAAAACAGATCAAAATGGCTCTATTGAGTGCAATTTCAGGTGATGAATGAATTAAAAACCACATTTTAGTGCCTGTTTCGGCTTAGCCGATAAAATACAAGAGAAATGTGTCACATAAATTACGACAGACAGATAAATAGGAATAAGAATATATATATGTATACCGTACTTGGTCCTCCTGCTGAAGAAGCTGCAGAAGTGGAGTTGATATTTGTGAATGCTTTTGCTTTGGCTCAGTCATAATGTAATAACAGAACCTGCAACAACTAGATAAGATTTCTTTAATGTTGAAATAAACCTGCACAAGTATATAAGTTTTCCACCATTTATATTATGGAGGACTTTCCGAACCCATGCAGCAGCAGTTTTAATGCATCGAACTGTCCGTTTATTTTAGGATGAAAGTCCTGCCTTTTGGGCTTCTCTCTTCAATGTGGATAGAAACAGCATTTGCAATTTCTTCCTATGGATAATTATTACTCACTACGTACTATTTTAGTAGACATATTTTTCTTTTTAGTTCGTCATAAAATATTATTACCAAAACAATTTAATCTTAAAATTTCCTTTGCACACTCAACAAAATAATTCCTAGCCACACAAATAGCTAAGGATTATTTTAGGCCACAACTCACAAGTTTTAAAAGTTTTTTTCTTTAAATACCGCATCTTGTCAAATAATGCCACATAAAATGAGATGAATGGAGTATATTTTATATTTTAATTATTACTCCCTCCATTTATAAAAAAAAGTTATGTTTTGACCTAAAACAAAATTTAAGAAAAAAAAAATAAATTAAAGTTATGTTAAATGTATCATAATAACTTTTATTTTGTGACCTTAAATGCCTAGAAAGTTGGTAGTAAAGTGTTGTCCAAAAAAAAAAATTTTTTTAACGTATTAAAAAGAAACGTAAGTATTTTTTTTTGAAATTGACAGATTATAAAGCAGGGTTGCTTTGACATTTCAAGGGCACTTCAGTCATTTGACAAAATTGGAGAAGTTTTATTTCTTCTTTCACAATTTTATCCATTACATAAGGAAAGTTTGGGCATGCTATGTTATGCCAACTACACAAGGAAAGGTTGCTTTGCCTATTCATTATTTATTCTGTCACAGTGGGAACCCATTTTCCTTATTTGACATGGCAAGTACTTAAGTCCCACCTTGTATAGTATAAAGAACAATAATATAAGGTCAAAACTCTTTATAATGTTACTTTATTATAACGATATTTTATTTTAGTAGGTTGATTTTCTTGGAAATTATTTTTATCTTATAGTTTACTTCTCTATAATGATATTTTATCTATAATAATAATGACATTTGTTTAGTGGTACACTCTTTATAAAATTACTTCTTTATAATAGCATACTCAAATATTACGTAATAATTTTTGTAAGAAATATATTATGTACAAAATAAAATATTAAAATATTTATGATAATCATCATTAATATCATGCACAGTAAATTTTAAGAAAAAATATTTAATTGAAATAGTACACATTAATTATTTCATAATTTCACGAGGAAAAAATGTACTAATGTTTGCCTTTTTATATTCATATTTTTTTAATTTTGTATAGTTTTAATTACTACAGCTAAATAAATTCCGAATGTCAAATATCAGTATACATATATAACAACATTTTTTTATAGTAATTATAGAATTTTTGAACAAACATAAGCACTACTGTTTTAACCTTTCACCTTTGTTATACGGATTGTGGAGTAGTACATTTTGGCCATGATCATCGTGAGTATTTGAAAATATTTTTGGTAGAATTTTATTAGATTAAATATTAAAATTTAAGTATTTTGAATTTAGTACTATATCAAAAAAGATAAGCATTCAGTATTTTCTCGAACTATTTTTTGTTATTATTTTTAGCTGACATGACATCTTTATTATATAAAATAGGACTCACGTCAAAGGTGTCACGTCAGCTAAAAATGTGTCACATCGGCTTAAAAGAGTAACAAAAATACACTGAAATTGAGTTCAGGGAATTGTGTGAAGTAGGAGTGTGTCATAGCAAATTTTGTCATAGTTCGAAAGTACTAGATGCTTTACTCATACTCCCTCCGTCTCATTTTATTTGTCATTATTTCCGTTTTTGTCCATCTCAAAAAGAATATCATCTTTCCTTATTTGTTAACTATTTAAACAAACAATTCCACTTTTATTCTTATTGGTTTCACTTATAAGGCCCCACTTAGGGTGTGTTTGGTATGATGGAAAATGTTTTCTGAAAAATGTTTTTCAATTTTCCCTTGTTTGGTTGTAATGAAATGTTGGAAAAATATTTTCCACAACAAATCATTTTCCTTCATTTGATGGAAAATGACTTCCCTCATGGGTCAAGGGAAGTCATTTTCCAGAAAATGACAAATGAGACTTATGACCTTACCCCCATTCCTTTTCCCCACCCCAACAATACTCATATTCACATGACTCAAAAAAATTATATTTCTCAAAAATTTACAGTACTCGAAAATATTTTTCACTGTATTTTGCTTCAAATTTTCACTGCTTGAAATAAAAGAAAAGTGAAACCCGAATTTTTTTTATTTTCAATGTTCGTTGAATGTATTGTTATTTTTATATTCATAGAGAAAGACTTACCTATGTTACTTTTGCTAATTGCATATTTCATCTTGTCATCGATGTAACTTGTTTCATGAGGTTGAATAAGTTTGTCATTTCATTATATTATTGATTGTAGTATCTTGAGATTGTCCTGACAAAATGTTGAAGTGTCTCCTATATTTGCTAATGAATAGTTGCTTTAATTTAGTGATTGTAGTATTTTAGAATTCGATATTGATATTATTTTTTATGCTTAAATTATTTCTTACAAATTGTTGAGTTGTTAGAGACACTGATATACTAGTTAACAGTTAGTAGTATTTTCTAAAAAATATTTTTTCACTCACCAATCAAACACTAAAATATATTTTTCTAAAAAATATTCTCTACTCACCAACCAAACACCATAAAATATTTTTCACTCACCAACTAAACATGAGAAAATAAATAGAAAATCAACTTATTTTTTAGAAAAATATTTTCCAAGAATAATTAAAAATAATAATAATAATAATAATATGTTATCTTAACAAAGAATAATTTGATAAAAAATATTAAATTTTATTTATTTCTTAAATTTTGCGTTCGATCAAATTATGAGAAATAAAAAGGTACTGAGGTAGTATAAAAAACAGGGATTATCAGTTGTCTCATTACAATATTACCCAACTCCCAATAAAGGATTCTTTTTTCTTTTCCTTAATTTGGTCACGTTTGAATGTCTTTACGCCAAAGTTGCACTTTTTTTTAATTGCAAGAAAGGAAAGGTCCAATCGTGTCTTCACAAATTCGATGGTCACAAGTTACAAGTAGGGATCAGTGTTTTTGGCGGAGGAGTGGGATGGGGGCATGGGGTATTTTAATTAGCACGGGGCGATGAGGCGTAAATTTTATAAATTTTTAAATTTTTAATTTATAATATAGTAAAATAATGTTGTAAAGTAAAATTTAAAAACATGGTTAAACGAATTCATAAAAAATAAAATTTTTAATATAATTTTATAAGTATAAATAAAGAAATGTTATAATAGCTACTATGATATGAAATTCAACTCTAACATTTATACTTCAAATAACAAATGAGTTACATTATTGTAAAATATATTATTATCGTACTATGCAATTTATATCTCTAAAAGAAAATAAACAATAAACTTTATTAGTATCCTCATGATAATTTTGAGATAATAAAACATAATTTACTTACTATTAGATTTGAAGTGGATGACTACCTAGATTAGAATGAGTATTCCATATTTTGTGATAATTATCATTTCAAATAGCTATTATTTTGAGATGTATGACAAATGATAAAACATAATAATTTTGAGATGTATGACAATAATAGGAAGACCAATGATAAGTAAAGATGTAAATTTGGCTAATTAAGTATTTTTTTTTATAAATGTGATATTCATTCTCACGGTGCTTTCAAATAGTAGATATGCAATGCAATGACTTGCTATTTGAGTTATTCTCAATCTTCTTATTCATATAGATGAAAAAAATTATGAAACATCATTTATTAATTATAGGATTATAAGCGTCAACAATATTAATTAAGAAATTCAATCCATAATTTACCTAAAATCTGTTAGTCAAGCCTCAAAGGTTGGACGTTAGACGTGCTTAGTGCGTACAATACTACAATCAGACGCTTGAGGCGTACAACTGTGCGTCAAGATGTTTTGCCAGTGCTTTGCCTCGAAAAGAGTCTCAAAACTGTCTTTTAAACCGTCGATAAGGATGACAATTGGAGCAGGATGAGGCAGGGCAATGCTTAAACGTCAAAGGTCAAGGGGCGGGGCACGTAAAAAAGTTTATTTTTGAAAATTAAATAGGATGGAGCAGGTAGTAGGGTGGTCTATACTCAGGCATCTGAAATAAAATATTTATTGTATATATATGTATTAGAAATTGTACAAATATTAATCCTTCCATCCTATCTTTAACAATCTTTTGGAAAATATTTAAGTGAGTCTTTATTATTAAAAGAATAAAAGATTGTGGTTAAGTAGAACAGAGCCCATGACCTTCCTTATCTTAGACTTTTCTTTGTTTACAAAATCAATAATGAGTATTTCTTATTGCTTTTCTATGTAATATTGACACCATTTACGTAAAATATTGATACGCTAAAATAGTGGGGCATTTAAAATATTTAAATTTTGAATTCGCCTCTAATACTAACTTATTCAATCGACAAAAGACATGTGCATTAGGAGTTAGGACGTTTATACAATCTTCTTCTGTGATTCTTTTATTTTTTAAAAAGAAAAATATATATACAGAGTAACTGGCAAATAAAAGCTGCGTTCTTTCCTTGAAATTTCACTTGGTACATGCAGTTATAATTATTAATTTATAATTCAGTTCTGCTTAAAATCAGTCTGTAAATTAATCTTTGCAAATGGTTGAATAATACATCAAACTAATAAGCATTGAAGAGAGTGTTTCCTTGCCTTTTTTTTTCGTTGTTTTCCGACTCAGTATCCGATTTTAGCTTTGCAATTAATTCAAATCGCGCAATACAAGACTTATTCTAAATTTGTAAGGGTGGATGACACACCAACGTGATGTTCTCCGAGGACTCAAATCAAGACTTCTAATTAAAAGTAGCTAAACAATCTCACCAATCCGCCACGATCATTTTGAGTATTGACTATATTTCCTAGTCTGTATCTTAAAGCAAGCAACATCAACTCTTGTCATTCTGACAGCATCCTCAGCCCAAGAAGTAAAGTTCTGTTTGAAGACAAGGACTATACAGTAAGAATATCAGAAAGAGAATTTATTTTTTTTAAAAAAAAGAAAGACACATGAATGCCATAGGGAAGAAAGAAAAAATTATATCCAGAGCTTTTTAAATTAAATTTTTATTTGTTAATTTTTTTTTTTTAAAAAAAAAAAACCATAAGACAAACATTGAGGATATTTCAAGATAGCGAATTTATTCAATTGATCAAAGCTTTGCTTTATAAGCAAACGTTGGAATTTGTTAAGTACATCAGCAATAATATACCTAGTATATTTCCACCTGCTATAATGTTCATATCCACAGCTTTTTTTATTATAATTTTATTTGTTAGATTTTGTAATTCTCATTGGAAAATTAGTGTTTTTAGGTTGTGTGATTTTTGTCTTAGTATATACTCAAAGTTTAGTAATTTTTGTATTAGAAATGACAATTAAATGACTTTTATGAAAACGGTGATAGTAGTTACATGACCACAAATATGTGAAATTTACCCTAGGAGAGAAGAAAATACAATTACAAAAAAAAAACATTTTGGAGAGTTTAAATACAAAATCATCGAGAGAGAGATAGTCTGACTTCTAAAGTTGAATTAGAAAAGTTTAATTTGACACATACATTCCTCGAAAGTTGATTAGGAGTAGTATTTATAGGGGATAATAATGCTTTTAGTCCCTCGATTTTGAATATGTTTTTGGTCTTTGTGATATTTAATGAAGCACATTTAACTTCAAGTAAAATGTGGTGTTTTTAGTCCTAATAAGTATGTTGTAATTTAACTACTATTAGAATTATATTATTGTTAAATACTCTCTCCGTCTCAAATTTCCTAATTTGATTTCTCATTTTACTTCTCTTTTTCCATTAATCAAGATGATTTTTTTTCCCATTATACGCTTAATAATTGATTACTGCTTGTTACTAACATTGAATTATCAAATCTTGAAAAATATTGCAAAGACTTTGGTAATCCTATAATCCTAATTATCCATGCAAAAAGTGCTTTAATGTCAGCTATATAATAACTCCGTCAATATTGGAACTAACAACATGACACAATTAATCGGGGTAAAATGGTAAAGTTATATTACCAATCATTGTTTTCTTAATAACCGTATCATCTTAATTTGGTACGGAGGGAGTATGAAGTAACACTACAAGTTAAACATAACAAATGGGTAGTTAATGATGGAATGATTAATGCTCATGAAAATTTATGAATATCTACGAGCCAAGGAATCAAAAGTACACGCTTCAGTTATAGAAAGGAGGTCCTTCTAGACGAATATAATCATACATGATCCCTTGAAAAGGACTAGTTGCATTTGCTTGTGTTAAATATATAGTATTTTCCCCTTCGATAAGTACAGAACCCTGCAAATTCACATTGAACAGCCAGTAGAGTCCATGAATTCCATGCCTCGCTATCGCGTTGTCCTTTCCTATCACTCCACTTGAGAACAAAGGTGTATTCGTGCTTGAATCATTAACGCGTACCTACAATTTACATTTGTGATTTCCTTTATCGTTGACTCGATAGTACTATAATGATGATCGAAATGATGTAAAATTAACATTATTGTGCTATAATGTACCTGTAGTTCAGCTTGAGCTGCAGATGCAAGTGCCAATCTTAGTGTGTAAATTTCGTCTTGATTAATATTTTCGAGTTTGAACTTTATTTGCCATGTTGTTCCTTGATACGTCTTCTCATCCTTTTTCCTAACATACCCAAAAAACACGAAAAAAGGAAGGAAATTCACATTCCAATTCAATGAAGACAGCGAATATTATGTGCAATTAGTGATTTAGCTGTTACTTACCTAGTGACTTGAACAAAGAACCAATCTTTCTTGTAGTCACTCTCTCCAATTGTAAAAACTATATCCCCATTTGGATACAAATCGGCGTATCTCTCCCATAGCCCGTACTGTCTAAACCTGAGGACGATGATGATGATGTTGATGAACGATGAAATAAAAACAAAAAAAGAAATTAAACTATCAATGAAGAAGAAGAAAGCTAATTACCTATCAGGATGATTAATAAAGAGTTTGTTAACGTATTTTGGATCAGGATCAGGAATGTAAAATTCACTAGCAGAACGATCAGGAATGCCAATTTCCCAGAGTGTAGGTCCATTTCTTGGAGGCTCAAAGACGAGATCATCCATCTCAATGCGGCAGCCTGATTTACAACATGTTATTTTTAGCTCGTGATCTCGTAAAGATTGAAAATGGTGGTCTACTTGCCAAATTGGAAAATTATTACCTGAGGTAATTGTGATTTTAACGTCACTTTTGTAATCTCCAATGAATCCAGGGACAAATGCATATAAGTTATAGTCGCCTGCTCGTATATTACTTATCACATAATTGCCTTCCTCATCTGCTCTTGTCCAGAATTGGTAGTCCTGATCAACATCAACTATTGAAATTGTTAAAAAGAGAAAAAAAATGGAAGTATTTTTCGAGTACTGATTGAGTTATTATGTTCCCCTGAATCACCTTGCATTCTCTTTGCCACGAACCGGCTTCTCCTGGTGGAGCCAAGCCGACATATGCACCAGAAGCCGGTATCTTATCATCCTTGAAGTATCTTAGCACAAAAAGGAGAAATATAAGTAGAGCTAATGACCATAGAGTAAATAGATCCTCCAAAAGAACAATGAAAATTTGGTAACAGCAGAGCCAGGATTATAGGTTGTAAATTCTAGGATAGTGACATTAGGTGTTAGTAATTAGGTTCTGAATTTGATCTTTATACATACTTGGTGGATTTCTTAATACAAATACAGGATTTGATTAAAACTTTTGGGCTCCATTAAACTTGTAGCAACCTTCTAGTCCTGCCCATGGGTAACAGTACAACAAAACAAGCAAATAATACCTGTCTAGGACTAACAGTCTTCCACTGATATTACCGCGTTGAGACGATGAGGGAAAATCCTCAGAGCAGGGAAAACTGTAAGGCCAGCTTTGAACTTGTATCTGCATCTGCTTTTTGCAGAAAGTGCTTAGATAATCATGCTTAAGAACAATCTCAAAGATATCATTTATGTTCACCTTGTTTTATTAACAAACCTGTTCTTTTGCATCCTCCCATAGAGTTAGGGGATCCTCCTCAGAAGTGACGGAGTTCAGATATATAAAAACTGGTCCAAAGACTTTTTTCCATGGCTCCCCTAGTCCAAACTTTGAAACCAAATCTTCTCCTGCATAATGAGCACTGTGGAACATCTGCAAAATAGCATCTCTAGGCACTAATCAATAAAGGGGGAAAAAAAGGTGTATTTGTTATAAAATATAAAGAAAGAATAATAAGAATAAATAGAGAGAAGAGAGGGGACTTCTTTATTTCTCTTGAGTGATGAGACATCATCAGAATTGAGAATACAATGAACAAAAACTCCTCTATTTATACAGGGAAAACTCCTATTTTCTGACTAAAAGACAAATACTTCAAATCCTGATAAATATCAACTAGATTTTAGACATCACTATAATGTAAACTCATTTATAACACTCCCCTTGAATGTTTAGATAGATAATGTGCCTCGTTAAAAACTAACTAGAAAAAACTCAGTGGAAAAAAAATCTAGTGAAGGGAAAAGAGTTTACATCTCTAATAATACGCATTTCGGCTGCCTCATTAAAAACCTTACAAGGAAAATCCGGTGGGACAAAAACTTGGAAGGAAAAAAGAGTACAACGCGTATTAACTCCCCTAATGAGAACATCCTTGAACTTTTGCATCCCGATCTTGTGCACCATCTTCTTGAAAGTTGCAATTGGAGAAGATTTAGTGAATAAATCAGCCACATTGTCACTTGAACGAATCTGTTACACGTTAATATCATCATTCTTTTGTAGCTCACGTATGTAGAAAAACTTTGATGAAGTGTGCTTCGTTCTATCTCCTTTTATGAATCCTCCCTTAAGATGTGATATGCATGCTGCATTATCTCTGTATAAAACTGTAGGTACATTGTCACATTTCAAATCACATTTTTCTCGAATGAGATATATCATGGACCTTAATCACACACATTCTCGACTAGCTTCATGAATAGCTATTATCTCATCATGGTTCAATGAAGTGGCTAGATATACTGCTTTGTATATCTCCAAGATATGACAGTGTCCCCACATGTGAACATATTGCATGTTTGAGATCGAGATTTATGCGGGTCAAATAAGTACCCAATATCAGCATGACCAATAAGATTGGGACTACAATCTTTAAAATAAAATAAACTCATGTATTTTATCCCATTTTAATGTCTCCTAGTAGGAGCAGAAATATGTACTTAACAAATTGACTGAAAAGGCTATATCAGGCCTTGTAGTATTTGCAAGATACACTAATGCACCACTTGCATTAGGATATGACAATCTATTGCTTTTGAAAACTCTCCAAGAGTTTCAATAATTTTCAAGCTATAAGCCAATACAATATAAGAATTCTAAATAAGTTTCCCAGAAACTTTTATATGCTTCAAACATTTTGAATCCTTAGAAAGTGTTCTTTTAAATTTTGTCATGTGACAATATTCAACATTTCATATGCGACATCTTCAAGTGTCTGGACTGCAAATCAAATAAGTTTTACACTTACCAAGATGTATCCTTTCATGTCACTTAATAAATATTTCTACATCAGCATGCTTAAATAAACGTAGAATCCAGATCCTCATAATTTCTCACAATATTGTATCAAAGATATTGATGATATATTATTTCGTATCGGTTCACAGTGTGACATGACATTTTTAGACCTCATCACTTCATTATTTTCAGGTACCTGAACCTTTCATAAGGTTTCATGAAGTGTTATGTCATAGGCTCTTCAAGAGCACATTGCCTTATTATTATGATTATTTGCTCCTTATCCTTTTCAAGGATTATTTCATTTGGAACCAATTAGTCTACCACGCTTCACGCATGCATAGACTTTGTCCTTTAGGAACACAAAAGAGGAGCACTTGCAACTTAAATATGATATGCTTTCGGTATTCGACTTGAATTATCTTTTGAATGAGGATCTGATGATAATTCCTAACATATGTCATAGCTTCTTATAATCTCCCCCTTACGTTAAGAAAACTAACATACATCCTCCATCTTTGTGCATCATGATATATTCATTAATTGTATACCGCACATCAAAACTATTAGATGGAATAGTTGGTTCCTAACCTTGAACCAATTGAGGGGGAAGAAATAATCATAATTTATTGGTCTAATGCATACAAGTGCTATTGTATGCAACATATCATATCTCAGACCAATACATGAAGCTTTGTTCTCATTAGTAATGGTTTAACTATTTATTAAAGGCATTCAATGCCAAATCATCATCATCAAGATGAATTATTTTGATTACACAATCTAAAAATTATCTTCTTAACTCAATTTTATTGAGTAAACAACTTTATGAATGTCAAACGTAGGTTGACAATTGATATAAGTTCAAACTTACAACAAGGAATCAAGAGAACAACATCACTAGAGAATCAAAGGCCCTACTCGGTTTCTCTAGGTTTTCAATGCAACAACAACAATTTTTAACAAGATAGATAAATAACACAAGATTGCAATAACTATAATGAATCGAAAGAGCCCCACACGGCTTCACTATATCAAGATACAAACAACAAGATTACAAAATGATGGATAGTAATTTGACACAAAATATCCTAAAATCTAAGAACCCTAACATGAAGATTAGGACCCTAAGACTAAAAGATATTTACACCAAATTCTTACTTGAATCAAGAGAAACTCATGACTCTCAAGACCCCAAGTTTCTAGCCAAAGAACAACAAAAGTGTTACTACACTTTGTTGTCTAGTTTTGGGTTCACTCTCAAGAACAAGAGAGAGAAGTTCTCAAATATTACAAGACTTGTGTAGTGAAAATATCAATAATGAACTAAGTCAAAGAAATAGCCCTATTATTGTCTATTTATAGTACTCCACCAAATAAACGGAAAATGATCATTCTAGCTTTTGTCTTGTGTGGCTTTGGAGTGTAATTACAAAAAAGTGTTACTACACTTTTTGGAGTGTAATAAACTTACACTTCAAAGCCCCTCTTCATACTTCAAAACATAAAATCCCTGAGATGAATTAATTACACACTCACACACGGTCATTTGCATGAACAGGACTTGAAGTTTTTGTAACTCCCGAGCTTGGCTACGTGTGAATGGTCTTGAGCTTGTTGTACTTGTATCATCCCGCCATGTTGAAGGAAATTTGTCCTCAAATTCGGTGGATGTTCATCCTCAATCGTGTCAATAGGAGAGAGGTCACATATATTGAAGGTGTTGTGCACTTGATATTCTGGAGGAAGGTCAATTTTGTAGGCATTATCATTGATTCTTTCAACTACTTGAAAGAGACCATCACCCCTTGGCATCAACTTGGTTTTCCTTTGTGAAGGAAAATGGTCTTTTCTAAGGTGCACCTAAACCCAATCACCCGGTTCAAGAATAAGGTTTCTTCTCCCCTTGTTTACGCTCTTAGCAATCTCTTGATTTTTCTTCTCAAGCTTTTGCCTCACTTTCTCATGCAATTTCTTCATGGCTTTGGCCTTCTTGCTTCCATCTAAGCTAATCATAAGATCACTTGGCAAAGGAGTTAAATCCAAAGGGGTGAGGGGGTTGATGTTGTATACACACTCAAAGAGAGTCATTCCCGTACTTGAGTGTATAACCCACTTGTATGCAAATTCCACCAAAGGTAGGTGGTCCTCCCATGAAGTCATTTTGCCTTTAACCATTGATCGTAACATAAAACCCAAAGTCCTATTTACAACCTCGGTTTGGCCATCGGTTTGTGGGTGGCAAGATGTAGAGAATAGAAATCTAGTGCCAAACCCACCCCACATTGACTTCCAAAAGTGACTAAGGAACTTAGAGTCCCTATCACTTACAATGGTCCTCGGAGCACCATGCAATTTGACAATATTTTCAACAAATAAAGACTCCACACTTGATGCATCTTCACTTTTTGAACAAAGAATGAAGTGTGCCATCTTAGAAAATCGATCAACCACTACAAAAATGCTATCCCTACCTCGTCTAGTCCTCGGTAATCCTAACACAAAATCCATAGATATATCAATCCAAGGACATAAAAGAGTGGGAAACGGGGTATACAACCCGTGAAGGAGGATCCGAGACTTGGCTCCCTTGCAATCTAAACATTGGCCATAAATCCTAGCTATATCCTTGTGCATTCTAGGCCAATAGAATTGCTCCTCCAATATCCCAGGGTCTTGCCAATCCCAAAATGACCCATTAGACCGCCATCGTGTGATTCCCTCATAAAAAACTCTCTCCAAGAGCTAGAAGGTACACACAATCGTCTACCTTTAAACAAGTAACCATCAAATTTGGCATAGGGATTTGAACCCCTATTCGAAATCCACTTGTCCCTACCTAATTCTTTGCATTCCCTAAAGATAGGAGCAAAGTGAGGGTCCTCGGGATACAATGCCTTTAGGCTCTCGAAACCCATTAACTTTGAAGACAAAGTGGACACAAGTACATGTTTTCTAGACAAGGCATCGGCAACCACATTGTCCTTACCCTTCTTGTATTGAATAACATAAGGAAAGGTTTCAAGAAATTCAATCCATTTGGCATGCCGCCGGTTAAGCTTGTCTTGTGCCCGTAGATGCTTCAAGGATTCATGATCTATTCGGATCACAAATTCTTTAGGCCACAAATAATGTTTCCAAGTGGCCAAGGCTCTAATCAAGGCATACAACTCTAAATCTACATAGAGTAGTTTATAGTTACTCCTTTGAGATTTTTGCTAAAGTAGGCAATAGGCTTTAATTCTTGCATTAAAACCACGCCTATGCCAACTTTGCTAGCATCATATTCGACCTCAAAAGTCTTGTCAAAATTCGGCAATTGTAGCAAAGGAGCCGAGATGAGCATAGCTTTCAAGTCCTCGAAGGCCTTAGCTTGTTCATCTCCCTACTTGAAAGGCCGATCCTTTTTAATCACTTCGGTCAAGGGAGCGACAATAGTGCTAAATCCTTTGACAAAACGTCTATAAAAACTAGCCAACCCGTGGAACCTTCTCACTTCTCCTACAGTTTTGGGAGTTGGCCAATTTTTAATAGCGTCAATCTTAGATTCATCCACTTTGACCCCTTTTCAGCTCACCACAAACCCAAGAAATACAACCTCATGGACACCAAAAGAACACTTTTCTAGATTAGCATATAACTTCTCCTTTCGGAGGACATCAAACACACATTGCAAATATTTTACATGCTCATCTAAGGACTTACTATACACCAACACCTCATCAAAGTAAACAACAACAAATTTTCCAATAAATGGCTTCATCACATAATTCATTAGCCTCATAAAAGTACTTGGAGCATTTGTTAGGCTGAATGGCATAACCATCCATTCATAGAGACCGAATTTAGTCTTGAAGACGGTTTTCCATTCATTACCCGGTTGCATACGGATTTGGTGATAGCCACTCCTCAAATCAATTTTAGAAAACAAACATGAACCACACGATTCATCAAGCATATCATCTAGCCTAGGAATAGGGTGACGATATTTTACCGTTATCTTATTGATGGCTCGGCAATCAACGCACATATGCCAAGTCCTATCTTTCTTGGAAACTAATAGCACCGAAACCGCACAAAGACTCATGCTCTCCTTGATGTACCTTTGTTGAGAAGTTCCTTAACTTGGCATTGCAATTCCTTGGTATATGTCGGGTTGCTTCTATAAGCCGGTTTGTTGGGCAATTGTGAGCCCAACACAAAATCAATTTGGTGCTCAATACCGCGAAGTGGAGGCAATCCTTTCGGCAATTTCTTTGGGAAGACATCCTCATAATCCAGCAAAATATGAGAAATAGGAGGAGAAATAGAAACATTAGCGGGGTTAGTATTAAAACAATGAGCCAAGAAGAGTATCAGAGTGTCCTTATCATAATCCACAAATAGTTCTTTCCTCCTAGCCATCATCACCATGCTCCCGTACCCCTTAGAATTTAGGGACCCCTCGGCTTCCCCTATTTCCTCACTCTCGAATTCCCCTCTTTTCCCCTCACTCTCGGCCTTCTTTCCCTTTTCCCTCAATTCCCACATCTTTGTAATTCATTCACTTGGGAAGGCAATAAGGGATGAAGAGCAACCTTTTAGCCATCCTTCTCAAGTGTATACCGATTGTACCTTCTATCATGTTTGGTCGACCTATCGTATTGCCAAGGCCTTCCTAAAAACAAATGACAAGCTTGCATTGGTATCACATTACAAAGCACCTCGTCATGGTAGTTGGCAACCTTAAAACGTATCACACATTGCCTTGTGACCTTTAACTCACCACATTTATTCAACCATTGAAACTTGTAAGGACTAGTGTGAGGTGTAGTCGGCAATTTCAAGAAGTTCACCATTGCAGCACTAACCACATTCTCACAACTTCCACTATATATCACCATAGTGCACACACTTCCCTTTACAAGACATTTAGTATGGAATAAATTCTCCCATTGGCTAGGATCATCTATCACCTTACTAATAACGGCACACCTCACTACAAAGTTTGGAATCACGCACTCCCCTTCTTGCAGATAAGTATCCTCACAATCATCATCATCATCATATGGCTTCCTCTCGGTCGTCTCTCCATCTTGAGGCTCGGCCTTACTCTCACCACCCTCAATACCCACTTCTTCTCCAAGAAAATACAACCTACCTTCCCTTAGGATTACATTACATCGGTTAGGGCATTCATTGGCTTTAGGCCCCCAACATTGCCACTTGAAGAATTGGAACCCTTTAGGATTAGGATACTTGTGAATTTCTTTCCTCGGAGGGATTTCGTGGGCTATTTTAGGCTCGGGCAGCCTAGTGGTGGCGGGTTGGTCCTTGTTTTTGGGCCAACCCGAAGAGGATTGAACCATATCCTTGCCCCTCGGTCAACCCGAGGTTGATTATCCCTTTGCTTTGAACGACGACCTCTCTCTAAGTTCCCTTTCAATCTTAAGAGTCATTTGGAAAATACCTTCAACGGTATCAAACTTGTGAAGTGTCAAATGAGTGGAGATCTATTTGTTCAACCCACACTTGAACCGAATGATGTCATGGCTAATGTGTTCTCCACGATGATTAAGATTCAACATAAGTTGTTGAAACTCATTATAATATGCCATCACACTTCGATTCCCTTGCCGCAAGTTGTACAATCTAGCAAGCAACTCATGTCGATAACTCTCGGGAAGGTACCATTGTCTTATTAAGTACCTCAACCGAAACCAAGGTGGTTGTTTCCCATCAATCAACTCATTGCCAAACCGTTTGACGTATTCCCACCATGTGTTAGCATAGCCTTCAAAGTGAGATATGGCGTAACAACTCTTCTTCTCCTCCGAGATATCATTCACTTTCACCCTTAAAGATAGGTAGGCTCAATTTGATGGTATTGATGCCTACGTCTCTCTCTTGGTGTCGGTTTCCCCTTTCTCCATGCCCTCTGCATGTCCTTGGATCCACACGTCCTCCTCTCATCTCCTCCTCCCTCATGTAAGCATTATCAAAGGCTCCATACCCTTCATAATCCTCTCTACCATATTCCTCAAAGTGGACAGGACGATTTTGAACATTTGGAACTTGATTTGAAGGAATTGGATTTTGTGGAGGTGGTGGTCTTCGGTTTAGTGGAGCTTGGAAAGGGGGGTTTGGATTTAGTGGAAGTATTGGGCGTCCAAGTCCCTCTTGTGGAACTTGAGGATTTTGGGAATAGGTTGTTCTATTGGAGTCTTGGGTTAGGGGGTTATGGGTGGTTTGGCTTGCGGCATTTAGTGGAGCTAGGGAAGGATTTGGTAATTGAGGCCATGTTTCGGGAGTAACGGTAGCGGAGGAATTTCTATCATGTCCACTTGACGAAACATATCGAGGAGTAGAAGGGCGAGAGTTCCTTTGACTCTCCACTTGTTCTAACCTCCCCACTAATAGTCTTCACTTCCCCCTTTTTGGCTCCCACCTCCGTACTCAACCTTTCAAGAGTTCGGGTCATAGCCTCAAGAGTAACCCTCATATTCTCCATTTCATTAGAATCCATGGTTTGTGACGTGGTTCCCTCCATTTTCAAGGTATCACCTACACAAACAACAAACAAGTTAGTTAAAAATCTCTCTCATCACTTACACTCTTTCGATTCACTCATACTCGAGCTCCACAAGTGTTGTAGATTGTCTAGTAACCCGTGAATCCTTAAGGTATGAGTATGCTCTTGTACGGAATGGATTCTTGTTGGAAACTCAAAGAATTCTCGTCGGACTAGATCCAAGAGTTACAACGTATTCAAATGACAAAAGCACACAAACAAACGTTGACACCAACACTAAGCTTCAAAGGACTAATTAACAAGCTAGTAGGAATGTACTAGGTCGTCAATTAGTGTTCGAACCAACAAACGAAACTAAGAAACAATAAAATGAAATTAAGAAATCTAAAATTTGAACTCAAAATATTGCATGAACAGTAATTTAGTGATGTGGCAGTCCACTATTGGCCTCGATTTTGTTAAAAGTTTACTCTCCAATTTCAAGTCTTGACCAATCTACAATTTGGAAATGGTTGAATTGGATAATGGAGGGAAATTTGGTCTTGAAGCTTCTTTTTTTTCAAGTTCAAAACAAGACTTGACCCTTTTGGTACTTTCTCCTTGAAACAAGGTCCTTAAATTAGGGAAAGTAGGTGAAAAGTGGTTGTCAAGTCTTTTGAGTGATGTGATCAAGTCTTTCATCAACAAATACTACAACTTTGTGCTTCACCTTTTGTGGATCTAATGTTCACTTTTTGTTTTAACAAAGATGAAAAGGGTGAATAACAACAAGAACACAATAACAACACCAAGAACAACCAACAACAACCAATAGCCAAAACAGTCCACCACAACAACAATGTTCAACAATGGACAACCAAGTTCAAGTTCCCAATAGCAACATCAATTTTTTTAGAGCTCAAAGTGTTAGTGAACAAGAGAGCTAACACTAGAAAACAACACTTAAGACAAGTAAAAATCTTGGCCAAGACACAACAAAAATATAATTTTCGGCCAAAAACACAACAACGGATAGATTTGACTGTTTCTGAAATTTTTCAGTTTTCAGTTTTTTTTTTTTTTTGTAGTTTTCAAGTCTCAAGCCCAAGATTGATCTTGTTAGAACAAAATCAAAGATGGCTCTGATACCAAATGATATAAGTTCAAACTTAGAACAAGGAATCAAGAGAACAACAAGAACAATATCACTAGAGAATCAAAGGCCCCACACAGCTTCTCTAGGTTTTCAAGGCAACAACAACAATTTTCAACAAGATAGATAAATAACACAAGATTACAATAACTATAGTGAATCGAAAGAGCCCCACACGGCTTCACTATATCAAGATACAAACAACAAGATTACAAAATGATGGATAGTAATTTGACACAAAATATCCTAAAATCTAAGAACCCTAACATGAAGATTAGGACCCTAAGACTAAAAGATATTTACACCAAATTTTTACTTGAATCAAGAGGAACTCATGACCCTCAAGACCCCAAGTTTCTAGTCAAAGAACAACAAAAGTGTTACTACACTTTGTTGTCTAGTTTTGGGTTCACTCTCAAGAACAAGAGAGAGAAGTTCTCAAATATTACTTGTGTAGTGAAAATATCAATAATGAACTAAGTCCAAGAAATAGCCCTATTATTGTCTATTTATAGTACTCCACAAAATAAAAGGAAAATGATCATTCTAGCCTTTGTCTTGTGTGGCTTTGGAGTGTAATTAAAAAAAAGTGTTACTACACTTTTTGGAGTGTAATAAACTTACACTTCAAAGCCCTTCTTCATACTTCATAACATAAAATCCCTTAGATGAATTAATTACACACTCACACACGTTCATTTGCATGAATATGACTTGAAGTTTTTGTAACTCCCGAGCTTGGCTACGTGTGAATGGTCTTTAGCTAGTTGTACTTGTATCAACAATGAATGTACATGTGATCATCTTATTGATGCATCTTTTCAACATATCACATGATAGGTGAACGGACTCTTATTCACCTTTTATACTTTTCAGTTAAAGGATTCAATCCCAAAATTAGTTAGTTCAACCAACTTATCACAAGAACAAGCAACATTAAAGTTCATGAAGAATTTTTGAATTCTTCAATATATGTTCAATATTCAGTATGCACATTTGTAGTATGTCGATCGTTCATGTCAATTTATGAACTTTTCTTCTAGCAAACTCCAAGTTTACCATGACATGAACCTTTTACTTTATTAATTTTCAGATTTACTATTACATGAATAAATTTCAGATTTACTACTTTAGAAGTAGATTTTAAAATAACTCTTTTCTGTTATTCTGGCTCTTTTCTGTATTCTGCCTCATCCGGAGGTGAGTTGTGATACCATCACAATCAATCACAATCAAGTGCACGTTTTCATTAATAAGTTTCTCATTCCCCAGGAATGGAATATAGTTGTACCTTAAGTCTATCAAATTATGATAGCTTATAACCTCTTTCAAGATCGAGGCATGCAAGCATGTGAAAATATTTTTGTCCCCTTTTTACGTTTATGTGCATTCATTCAACCACTTGTTTTCTTTCAGACATATGTTATGTACTGCTACCACATTCACTTCAGGAATGGAGCATGTTCAATAGGATACATGTTTCATGACTTTGCATGAAATACACATTATTTTGCCTTAGCCATCATTATATCATTAACATGCTGCATTGAGATTCAAACTCAATGTCTTATCCCTATAAAGGCGTCTTAGAGGCGTCTTAGGCATAAATCAATGGGACTTAAACCCAACATATTATCATCACTTTTGATAATATTGTTCTTGAGGAATGAATTTAAAACATAAATGGTTCCAAACCAATTATTTTTCCTCAGATCCATCAAATCCAACAATAATTAGTAAAATACAAGTATAAAATATAAAGAAAGAATAATAAGAATAAATAGAGAGAAGGGAGGAGACTTCTTTATTTCTCATGAGGAATGAGAGATCATAAGATTCTTAATACAATGAACAAAACTCCTTTATTTATAGGGGAAATACTACTAGTTTCTGACTAAAAGAAATATACTTCAAATCCTGACAGATATCAACTAGATCTTGATAGATCTTGATGCTATAATGTAAATTCATTTATAACAGTATTCATTTTGCCATCAGTATGGAGATATTTGCTTGTTTTTCTCTAACGTAATGTATGGGGACCTTATTAAGAAACAGTTGAAACAGCAACAGGAATGTGTTAAGGCTTGAGATAATTTACTCACAGAAAGAGCAGTTGGACCAACATGGGAAGTGAGGTTTTGTTTAAGGGGTCCTCCAGATCGAAATTCGTCACTGGGAATAATAATCCAGAATCCTATTGATGGATCCATACAAATCCAACCATGGACCTTGAGATCTTTGTCCTCGCATGAGTACTGATACTTGTCATCAACCTGATAGCATTATCAATCAAGACTCCATATGAAATCGATAAATATAGACTTAGCTAGAGCACATTCTAAATTACTTGATTAAATTATATCTCAAGAAATGACTGGTAGAAAATAGGCACCTCGCCTTTGAATTCAGGCTCGATGGGATTGACAAGCAGGACTGCTTCTGGATAAGCAAGTGGTTGTCCTCTATCTGGTAACCTGTCATCAGGTAAGGGCATGTATCTCTGCCTGTTATCTGCCATAGCCATGTAATGAAACCTGGTCGAGGTTCAAGAATGGACAATAAAACAACCTTGTCAATTGTTGTCAATGAAGCTATAAACAAGAGATTTGACATTTGATGTGTCTGTAATGTTTACAACAACTTATGCCTCAGTCCCAAACAAGTTGGAACAGTCGACAATGTGTCAATGATGTATGCCATCAATTATTGACTTCTATTATATGCATCACTTTGTAAGTTCGACTATAAATAGGTATGCCATTAAAAAAATGTCGACAGATTGGTTTGTAAAGTATAAACCTACTAACGGATGAAATTGTAGCGAAACTTACTTGTCTTTTCTGAGCTTGAATACAATCCTAGTCTCATCAAGGTTGAAACCAGGCCATCCCTCTAAATGTTCATAAATTGCATAAGAATAGAAGCCTGAAGAACCTTTAAGCATTATAAACCTGAATATCATATATACTTCTGGTTAGTCATCAAGTATCATCTCAAATCCATTTACTAATAAAAAATGCAAACAGATATTTAAAGAAAAAACCCAACCTTTTGTCTATATTCAGGGGAATAAGTTTGCCCTGAAGCGACGCGTCCCATTTCCTTGAGAAGGACAGCTCTATTTGATCATCTGTTTCCAATATGACCTTATAGTTTGTGCATCTGAGCCTACATTATACATTGGTGAAACATTTTTGTTTCGACAAATAGTTTTGGTTAAAGTACTCGCAAAAGTACCTTTCAAATGATCCTGTAGTTCCTGTAGTCCCTGCTGAACTCCACACAACATCCCAGTATCTAAGAAAGAACAAGAGAACTTTCAGTATTTGACCTCTTCTTCTACCTATTTTTGGCGGGGAAAATCGGAAGCATTCGACTTATACAGTAGCAATTTTATCTAATTGTAGGAAACTTGAGCTAAAGGCAAAGGAGTTACCCTCTGTTTGTTTCATCGTTTAGAAACTCAAGCAAATTGTCAACGCCGTTGTATGTGATTCCGGTTACAATGCCATCTGGTACTGATAGAGTCACTTGGAGAGTACCATTGTCCATCACCACCTGAAGAATTTTAAGCACCATAGTATTAATTAGTACGCGTAATTATACAAGAATCTTCAACATCTTTAAGCTTAACCTAATGGTTTTGATCATGTACTTGAACACACTAATCTAAAAATTAACCTTCTTTTTTCATGTACAAGTGATATGCTTCCACAGCACATCATCACATATATGGGAAAAAAGCATATTTCCTGGAAAATGACATAATTACTAATAGATTACATTACATGGTGATCGTCGGGAAGGTAAAGCTGTACTCCGGGAGCCATAATTGATCTTGTTTACTGAACGTCTTCTTAACTCAAAATGAAATTTCTTTGCTTCATTATATCCACAAGATATGAATGTTCAATAAATATGACATAAGAAAGAAGAAACAAGAGAGATTGTTTAGCAAGAAGTGGAAGCATATAAGTTATGTGTCAGTTAGTATGCATATGTTTTAATCTATGCTTTCCTTGAAAGGTGAAATGCTAAGAATTAAAGAAAAAAAGGAAAAGAAAGCAAGTGTTTTTTGTTGATTTCAACAAATTGGCAGAAGGAGAGTCTTGAGTAACTAGTAAAGTTGTTTGTCATGTGAGCACGTGAACCCGTGGTCTCCTTGTAAAATTAAATATTTTCTGTACATATTTTTTTAAAATTGGTATTGCTAGCACCCATGCTATATAGGAGGCTAAATGGTGCACTTGGTTGGATATGAATTATATACTTAGGGATCTCACTTAATACATTCTCCTTTTCTTTGTTCAGCAGTCGTCTCCCTCTTGTAGAAATGTATATTAGGGTAAAGCTTTGTACAAATAAATCCTTATGATCTGACCCTTTTCAAACTGGAGAACTTAGTCCACCGAGCTGCTTTTTTTTTTCCGAGCAAATTATAAATCTCACTTAGCTTACTCGTGAAAACTGGTTTGGTACAGCTAAATATATTTTTTTAGCGTGTAAGAGTTGCCATGATGAATTCAGCATTGCAAATGATCATGAAATCATCCTGACTAATGTGGGACAACACTGAGAATTTCACAATATTAGTTAATTTACTTTTCAAATGGACATGCTTAAAGATTGTTTCGTAGGATTGTTTCTGTTGAAGATATCTCTCAAAAATAAAGTAGGAGTAGATAATTTTAGTAATTTTAAATTATTAGAGTCCTATGTGACTTAGAATTAGTTATTCCTTTATTATTTAAATAGGAATTAGTTATCCAATTTAAATTGAAGTGTGGTTAGAAATTTAGCTATAAATATATATTTTAAGTTATTTATAAAATAATTTCCTTTGACAATACTATTGCCGTATTTTATTTTTTTTCCAACTCTTTCTCTGTTATTTCTCCAATTTCAAAGCTAAAAACCAACAATTGGTATCAAGAGCCAGTTTCTTGAGGGATTTGTGAGAAAAATGAATTCTGTAAACTTTTCCCAAATAGCTCCTCCTGTCTTTGATGGTGAGAATTACCATCTTTGGGCAATAAGAATAGAGACTTATCTTGAGGTTTTAGATCTTTGGGAGGCCGTGGAGGAGGATTATGATGTTATTTCGCTGCCCGATAATCTCACAGTGGTCCAGATCAAAAGCCAAATGGAAAAGAAAATCAGAAAATCAAAGGTAAAAGCAACTTTGTTTGCTAGTCTGTCTCCAATAATTTTCATGAGAATTATGACCCTTAAATCACGAAAAGAAATTTGGGATTATCTGAAGGAAGAATATACCTGAGATGAAAGAATACGGGGCATGAAGGTGTTGAATCTAATAAGGGAATTCGAATTGCAAAAGATGAAGGAATCTGAGACTGTCAAAGAGTACTCAGACCGACTTCTTAGCATTGTTAACAAGATAAGATTGTTTGGCACAAAATTTAAAGATTCAAGAATTGTTGAAAAAATTCTTATTACTGTGCCTGAAAGATACGAAGCATCAATAATTACCTTGCAAAACACAAAAGACCTGTCCAAGATTACCTTGGCAGAATTGTTAAATACGTTGCAGGCGCAAGAGCAAAGGAGGCTTATGAGACAAGTGGTAAGGAGCTTCGGCGGCCAACCACAAGACTCAAAGCAAGGGTAATAATTACCCATCTTGCCAGCACTATGCCAAAATAGATCATCCTCCATTTAAATGTTGGAATAAACTAGATGCAGAATGTAAGATCTGCAATCAACTTGGCCATGAAACTGTGATTTGCAAAAATAAATCTCAAAAATATGAAGCAGAAGCCCAAGTCACCAAAGAAGAAGAAGAAGATCACTTATTTGTGGCAACATCTTCAACCAAGAAATCTAATTTTTGGATGATTGATAGTGGTTGTACAAACCACATGACATATGACAAAACTCTTTTAAAAGAGTTTTCACCTTTGAAAAATAAGAAAATTAAAATTGGGAATGGTGACTATATTCCTGCAGAAGGAAAAGGGAATGTTGCAATCAAAATAGTTTCAAGTACAAAAATAATTTCAAATATCCTTTACGTGCCCGATATTGATAAAAGTTTGTTAAGTGTTGGTCAAGAAGAAGGATTTAAACTATTGTTTGGAGATAACTATTGTCGAATCTTTGATTCCATTAATCTTGAGATTTTACAAATTGATATGAGAAGCAAAGGTTTCTTATTTAATCTTAAGAGAAGATGCACATAAGTCATGCAAGAACAAAGATGAATTGACAGATTTATTCAAGAGGTCAAATTCAGTCAAAACTGAGACAATTTCTGATCCAAGGAGGAGTGTTGAAGATATGTCTCAGAAATAAAGTAGGAGTAGATAATTTTAGTAATTTAAAATTATTAGAGTCCTATGTGACTAAGGAATTAGTTATCCCAATTTAAATTGAAGTGTAGTTAGAAATTTAGCTATAAATATATGTTTTGAGTTATTAATAAAATAAATCCCTTTGATAATACTATTGCCGTATTTTATTTTTCTCCAACTCTTTCTCTGTTATTTCTCCAATTTCAAAGTTAAAACCAACAATTTCGTAATACACAATAAGGGAAACCTTAATTCCAAGCTACCTTGATTCTCAGACTATGTAACACCCATGATAGTGGGCGGGCCAATGATGTCGGGTTAATCAACTTAAAAAAATAATTATTTCAATGTACTTTTTCAATTTATGAAATCAAAATAAGTTTGTATTTATCAGTTTCTTCCGATACTACCCTATTATTAAATGATGACTACATAGATGTAGGGCTGAGATGCTTGTGTCTTGTTCAGCTCTATTGATCTCGTATAGATAGACTTATTATACACAACCAATTAGTGATGGTAAGAATTAACCACAATGAAAATATGATCCGTCCAATGTGTTCATTTAAACTCTTAGAAAAGAGATATTTTTTTCGACATATATAACAAAAATAAAAAGATATTTATACAAAGAATTCTCAAACAATTTGACTTAGTAACGAGAAGGAGGTCCTTCTAGACGAATATAATCATACATGATCCCTTGAAAAGGACTAGTTGCATTTGCTTGTGTTAAATATATAGTATTTTCCCCTTCGATAAGTACAGAACCCTGCAAATTCACATTGAACAGCCAGTAGAGTCCATGAATTCCATGCCTCGCTATCGCGTTGTCCTTTCCTATCACTCCACTTGAGAACAAAGGTGTATTCGTGCTTGAATCATTAACGCGTACCTACAATTTACATTTGTGATTTCCTTTATCGTTGACTCGATAGTACTATAATGATGATCGAAATGATGTAAAATTAACATTATTGTGCTATAATGTACCTGTAGTTCAGCTTGAGCTGCAGATGCAAGTGCCAATCTTAGTGTGTAAATTTCGTCTTGATTAATATTTTCGAGTTTGAACTTTATTTGCCATGTTGTTCCTTGATACGTCTTCTCATCCTTTTTCCTAACATACCCAAAAAACACGAAAAAAGGAAGGAAATTCACATTCCAATTCAATGAAGACAGCGAATATTATGTGCAATTAGTGATTTAGCTGTTACTTACCTAGTGACTTGAACAAAGAACCAATCTTTCTTGTAGTCACTCTCTCCAATTGTAAAAACTATATCCCCATTTGGATACAAATCGGCGTATCTCTCCCATAGCCCGTACTGTCTAAACCTGAGGACGATGATGATGATGTTGATGAACGATGAAATAAAAACAAAAAAAGAAATTAAACTATCAATGAAGAAGAAGAAAGCTAATTACCTATCAGGATGATTAATAAAGAGTTTGTTAACGTATTTTGGATCAGGATCAGGAATGTAAAATTCACTAGCAGAACGATCAGGAATGCCAATTTCCCAGAGTGTAGGTCCATTTCTTGGAGGCTCAAAGACGAGATCATCCATCTCAATGCGGCAGCCTGATTTACAACATGTTATTTTTAGCTCGTGATCTCGTAAAGATTGAAAATGGTGGTCTACTTGCCAAATTGGAAAATTATTACCTGAGGTAATTGTGATTTTAACGTCACTTTTGTAATCTCCAATGAATCCAGGGACAAATGCATATAAGTTATAGTCGCCTGCTCGTATATTACTTATCACATAATTGCCTTCCTCATCTGCTCTTGTCCAGAATTGGTAGTCCTGATCAACATCAACTATTGAAATTGTTAAAAAGAGAAAAAAAATGGAAGTATTTTTCGAGTACTGATTGAGTTATTATGTTCCCCTGAATCACCTTGCATTCTCTTTGCCACGAACCGGCTTCTCCTGGTGGAGCCAAGCCGACATATGCACCAGAAGCCGGTATCTTATCATCCTTGAAGTATCTTAGCACAAAAAGGAGAAATATAAGTAGAGCTAATGACCATAGAGTAAATAGATCCTCCAAAAGAACAATGAAAATTTGGTAACAGCAGAGGCGTAGCCAGGATTATAGGTTGTAAATTCTAGGATAGCCACATCAGGTTCTAGTAATTGAGTTCTGAATTTAAATTGTATACATATTCTGTGGTTTTTTAATACAAATAGTGTGTTTGGATTGATGTTATACAAATATTGTGCTTTGGATTGAAGTTATTAGGGTTTCCGAACCTATAGGTGACCTACTAGCCCCTTCCCTGAGTAACAGTAAAACAAATATGCAAGTAATACCTGTCAAGGACTAACATCCTTCCACTTATATTACCACGGTGAGACGATGATGGAAAATCCTCAGAGCATGGAAAACTGTAAGGCCAGCTTTGAACTTCTGTCAGCATCTGGTTTTTGCATTCAGTGCTTAAATATATCATGTATGTTCGCTTTGTTGTATTAAAAAGACGGGTTTGGTTAATTATACCTGTTTTTTAGCATCCTCCCATAGAGTAAGGGGATCCTCCCCTGAAGTGACAGAATTCAGATATATAAAAACTGGTCCAAACACTTTTTTCCAGGGTTCCCCTTGTCCAAACTTTGGAACCAAATCTTCTCCTGCATAATGAGCACTGAGAAACACCTGCAAACAGAAGTGGAGTCAGGATATAAACTTATTGAATTTTAAATTCTAGAACAGCGACGTCAGGTGTTAGCACTTGAGTTCTGAATATCATTTTTGTACATATTTAGTGAATTTCTTAATACAAATACAGGGCTTGTGTTTACTCACAGAAAGAGCAGTTGGACCAACATGAGAAGTGAGGTTTTGTTTAAGGGGTCCACCAGATCGAAATTCGTCACTGGGAACAATAATCCAGAATCCTAGTGATGGATCCATACAAATCCATCCATGGACCTTGAGATCTTTGTCCTCACTTGAGTATTGATACTTGTCATCAACCTGATGGCATTATCATTCAAGACTCCATATGAAATCGATAAATATAGACTTAGCTAGAGCACATTTTAAATTACTTAAATTAAATTATATCCCAAGAAATGACTGGTAGAAAATAGGCACCTCGCCTTTGAATTCAGGCTCGATGGGATTGACAAGCAGGACTGCTTCTGGATAAGCGAGTGGTTGGCCTCTATCTGGTAACCTGTCATCAGGTAAGGGCATGTATCTCTGCCTGTTATCTGCCATAGCCATGTAATGAAACCTGGTCGACGTTCATGATTAGACAACAAACCATCCTTCTTAATTATTGTGAATGAAGCTATACATAAGAGATTGACAATGTGTCTTTGATGTACACAAACCATTAATCACTTATATTTATGTATCATTTCGTAAGTATGAGAACTATAAAAGAATGTGCCATTAAAAAACTGTTAGCGAATAGGTCTATAGAGGGTGGTAGCTGGTAGCAGATTCATTTGAATCTCCTTCGCATGAAAATCACAGAGTATATATATAACATTTAACCCCATTGGTGAAAATACTGCCCGTCACTGATCATGACAACTAGATAAAAAGTAGATGGATGAAGAAAAAGTGAAACTTACTTGTCTTTTCTGAGCTTGAATGCAATCCTAGTCTCGTCAAGGTTGAAACCAGGCCATCCTTCTAAATGGTCATAAATTGCATATGAATAGAAGCCTGAGGAACCTTTAAGCATTATAAACCTGAACATCATATCCTTCTGATTAGTCATAAGTATATATAATCTCATTTTCTCATCAAAAAATGCAAAACAAATATTTAATGAAGGAAAAAACCCAACCTCTTGTCTATATTCAGGGGAATGAGTTCGTCCTGTAGAGACACATCCCATGTCCTTGAGAAGGACAGCTCTATTTGATCATCTGTTTCCAATATGACCTTATAGTTTGTGCATATGACCCTACATTATTTATTGCTGAAAACGTTTTTGGCTGACAAATAGTTTTTGGAAAGCCTATGGTCAAGGATTTGGCTAAGGATAAAAGTACCTTTCAAATATTCCTGTAGTTCCTGTAGTCCCTGCTGAACTCCACACAACATCCCAGTATCTAGAAACAAAAGAGAACTTTAAGTATTTGATCTCTTCTTCTTCCTAGTTTTTGCTTTACAAATATCAGAGCTATTTTATCTCATTGTAGGAAACTTGAGCTAAAGAGTTGGCAGAGGAGTTACCCTCTGTTTGTTTCATCATTTAGAAACTCAAGCAAATTGTCGACGCTGTTGTATGTGATTCCGGTTACAATGCCATCCGGTACTGATAAAGTCACTTGGAGAATACCATTGTCCATCACCACCTGAAGAATTTTAAGTACCTTAGAATTAATTAGTGCACGTAATTATACAAGAATCTTCATTATTATTAAACCCCATCGTATGTGTATTTCTTAATGAACAAACTTAATAGCTTTGATCATATACTTGAACACACTAATCTAGATACTCTATTAAGCTTCTTTTTTCAAGTACAAGTTATATGCTTCCACTAGCTAGAACATAGTCATATATATGAAGAAAAAAACATATTTCCTGCAAAATGATACAGTTACGAATAGATTATATTACATGGTGGTCGTCGGGAAGGTAAAGCTGTACTCCGGGAGCCATAATTGATCTAGTTTATCTTTACTAAAAATGAAATTTCTTTGCTTTATTTATATCCTCGAGATACGAAAATCCAGTAAGTATGACATAGAAAAGAAGAAACAAGAGAGATTGCTTAGCTCTTCTTGCAGTTTAGCAAGAAGTGGAAGCATGTTAGGTATGTGTTAATATGCATATGTCTTAATCTATGCTTTCCTTTCCTTGAAAGGTTCAGGGCAGCCCGCTGCATAAAGCTTCGTGCATTCATACAGGGCCCGGGAAGGGGCAGCATCACGGGCGTGACATAGACAACCTATTCTACTACAAGCATTAGTGGTTGTTGTCACAATCGACAACTTTACCATTCTCCAAGACTCACCTAAAAGGTGAAATGTTAAAAAGGAAAAAAAGAAAAGAAAGCAAGTTATTTTTTATGATCTCACTTAGCTTACTCGTGAACACTGGTTTGGTACAACTACACTTATTTATTTTTTTAGCGTGTAAGAGTTGCCATGCTGAAGTATGCCAACTGATCATGTGCGACAATACTGAGAATCTCACAATAGTAGTAGTTAATTTACTTTTCCAATGGACATGCTTAAAGATTGTCTCGTAGTACTCAATGAGGGAAAACTTAATTCCAAGCTTCCTTGATTCTCAGAATATGTAACACCCTGAAAATATATGTATTACTCCCTCCGCCCATCAATAGTTGGTAATTAATAAATAAGGGTAAAATGGGTAGAAATGAGTAAATTATGCATTGGTTTTCTAAATTGGATAAATATTGTTGAACATTTATTTTTAGTATAGTGGACAAGTAAAGTTGAACAAAGGGAGCAATAATCAATTGTTACTTTTGTTGGACTTTAGAGAAGTGTGAAAGGCAACCATTTTGATGACTAAATTAACTGGATTTTTATTGGCCTCGGAATGACCGGTAAAGTTGCTGCCATGTAACCGGAAGGTCATGGGTCCAAGCCTTGGAAACAGCCGAAATGCAAGGTAAGACTGCATACAATAGATTCTTGTGGCCGGGCCCTTCCCCGGACCATGTGCATAGCGGAAGCTTTAGTGCATCGGACTGCCGTTTTTTGATACCGAATTTCACCACTTGGTTAAATTATCTCAAAAGAAACATGTTATATTTGATCTCTAAATCGGTACATAACAATCCTGGGTGGGTCATCACTTGTAAGAATGACATAATGCTAATCCATATTCCACACGATCAAGGAAGCAATCAAGAAATTTATGCATTGATGCAACTATTTGAAGATCTGTTAAAAATATCTCTACTTCTCAATAAAAACATAGCCTAAAAAATAACTTGGTCAAAGTTGAACAAAATTGTCAAGGGGAGAATAACTAAGGTCGCTAAGAATTGCATGTAATATTGTGATGTTAGTATGCTGGAAGGAACTTAAATTCTATTCACATATATTTCAAGTGTAAATTATCCCATGTAGACATAATTAGCCTAATTCATTTAAATTAGAACATGTTATTGACTGTGGCCGACCTATATGCAATTTTGTGGTGCTTCGGCACCCAAATTCAATGTAAACTAAGTATAATTATAAAAGAAATGTATAAAAATTTATATAGGATGTAAAGAGCACCCTTGAAACCAAGAAGATAGTCAAGTGCTTCGATTTCCAGGTGAAACCTTAAAGCTTTGGGGATCAATATGTGTGCTCGAACCTACCTGCCACCGACTACCCTAAATCCCTAGTCCACCACTGGTTATTGGTTTGCTTATTTATTAACTCAACTCATTTCAGTCCATTAAAAGTTATGTTGATGTACATCACAAATTTTATTTGATATGTTATATATATAGGCATAATAAAGAATAAAAGTTTTATTAGGTATTAAAAAGTTAAAAATAATAAAATAAGTGGAGAGTTCAACGACTAAATATTTAGGACACTTTGAAAAGAGTCACTTATGCGAATAAGGGGAAAAGGACATAGACCGGCCATTTTGAAAAGAAATGAGCCACAATTTTAAAATGTGTATAATTGGAGTCAGTCGGTCTAATTTATTTCTCTTTTTAGTCATTTGGTCCGGCGGTCACATGCAGTCTCTATACCCAATTGATACACTTTTATACCACAATGATACACTTTTATACTAGATTGATACATTTTTATACCGCATTGATACTTGATTGATACACTTTTATACCGCGTTGATACAGTATATATATCACATAAATACACCTTTTACGGAGAAAATTTGTGCAAGCATATACAATAGCTATACCAAATTAATATAGTACATATAGCAGATTCTTACACCTTTTCAAATGGATAGAGAGAAATTTGTGCATGTTTTTTTGTACATATAGCACATGCATACAACTCTGTATTTTATCATTATTGGAACTAAAATTGAAGCTGAAGCCATTATTTTGTATCAATTTTGAGCAAATTTACAATTAAAAAAAAAACTAGGAGGCTAATTGAATTCATATTTTTGGAGATTTTATATAAAATTTGTAAAATGAGAAGATAAATTTGTTGCGGAAGCTCGGGATATTTCAAATAGCGTGTAAATTATTTGTACTAGAAAATCACACCAGATAAATTCCCAGGTAAGAGTGGAGGGTCACAAGCGGACCACTTAAATACCAGTCTAGCCTTGACAGAATTATCACTAGTAATTTAGTAGCACAAATAGATCACAACAACTATACCCGACAAATATTAACTGAAAACAGTTAGACAAGACAATAAGAAGAACACCAGAATTTAATGAGGTTCGGCAAATTGTGCCTACGTCCTCGGACACTATTATATTTATATTTCACTAAGGAAATATTACAAATGGAGAGAAGCTAAGGAAGAAGAGAAGAATTGTGTTTTTGGGTGTTTAATTACAAATGAGAGGTGAGGGTATTTATAGGCCTCAAGTTTTCCAATGGACGGTGTGGATCGATTCTAATCCGACGGTCCTAAGCTACCCTCACCAACCCTTTTCACCAACCCCCCACCTACCCCCTTTTAATTGGGTTTGGGCTAATTTATGATTGGGCTTCTATTTAACAATTTGGGCTCAACAAATACAAATACAAAATGAGCCCACCAAATTACAACAAATCTCCACCTTGGGCGATATTTTTTTTTTTTTTTTTTTTTTTTTTCAATTCTCTCATGAACATAGTAGTGTCCCCAAATGCTATCTTCAATCTTTGATAACATTAATCAAGTTCAAACAGTGTTGAAACTTGATCGATGTTACCACCTTTGTCAACATATCAGCAGGATTATCTGTCGTTCGAATTTTCTGTACTTTGACTCCACCTTCTTCTATAATCTCTCGGACAAAATGATATCGGACATCAATGTGCTTCGTCCTTGCATGATAAACTTGGTTCTTCGCTAAATGAATAGCACTTTGACTATCACAAAATATTGTGACGCCTTCTTGTTTTATACCAAGCTGTCTTAGCAATCCTTGAAGCCAAATTGCCTCCTTCATAGCCTCTGTAACAGCCATGTACTCTGCTTCAGTGGTAGACAAGGCAATTGTTGACTGTAAAGTCGACTTCCAACTAACTGGTGCATTTGCAAGAGTGAAAACATAACCAGTAGTTGATCTTCGTTTGTCCAAATCTCCAGCATAATCTGAGTCACAATATCCGACCAGATATTGACTATCTTCAAAGACTAAACCAATATCTACAGTATTGCAAATATACCGTAGAATCCATTTCACAGCCTGCCAATGCTCCTTTCCAGGATTGTGCATATATCTGCTCACAACTCCCACAGCATGTGAGATATCGGGTCTTGTGCAAACCATTGCATACATCAAGCTACCAACAGCATTCGCATATGGTACTCTTGACATATACTCTCGATCAACATCATTTTTTGGTGACAAAGAATCACTTAGCTTAAAGTGAGGGGCGAGTGGGGTGCTAACCGACTTTGTTTTTTCGTTCATTCCAAAACGATCTAGCACCTTCTTCATGTATTCTGCCTGAGATAAGTAGAGCTTCTTTGAATGTCTATCTCTTTTTATCTCCATGCCAAGAATTTTCTTTGCCTCACCCAGATCCTTCATTTCGAACTCCCCTTTGAGTTGAGATTTTAACTTCCCTATTTCTTCTTTACTTTTCGAAGCTATCAACATATCATCAACATACAGGAGAAGATATATAAAGGATCCATCTTCAAGCTCACGCAAATACACACAATTATCGTATTTGCTTCTTCTGTAATTTTGTCCCAACATAAACTCGTCAAATCGTTTGTACCATTGTCTAGAAGATTGTTTCAATCCATACAACGATTTTTCAAGTTTGCACACCATATTTTCTTTTCCAGCAACTTTGAATCCTTCTGGCTGAGTCATGTAGATTTCCTCTTCCAAGTCTCCATGTAAAAACGTTGTTTTTACATCCAACTGAACTAGTTCCAAATTCAACTTTGCTACCAAAGCCAACAAAACTCTAATGGAGGAGTGTTTTACGACTGGAGAAAACACTTCATTATAATCAATTCCCTCCTTTTGAGCATATCCTTTAGCCACCAATCTTGCTTTGTAGCGTACTTCTTCTTGGTTAGGAAATCCTTCTTTCCTTGCAAATACCCATTTGCACCCAATTGCCTTCTTGCCTTCTGGGAGATTGGCCAATCTCCATGTGTTATTCTGATGAAGAGATTGCATTTCTTCATTCATGGCAATCCTCCACTTATCTTCTTTCGAACTTTTGATTGCATCTTTATAAGTGGTAGGAATACCATCAGCTACAATTGAGTCTGCACAAGCCACCGTATCCATAAGTCGAGCAGGTTTCCTTATGGTTCTTTTTGGCTTGCTCGTTGCAATTGATTCAAGTTGTTGTTGAGATTCGTGGGACGGAATCTCCTCTTCAACTGGCTCTTCTTCCAGAGGAACATTTTCTGTTGTTTCCTCATTTGATCTTTGTGAGGGAAAAATTATTTTTCCCTCAAACTCCACCTGCTTCGAAGTACCTTCAATTTGTTTGGCAATCTCAACTGCTACCTTGTTTGTCAAGGAGGATTCATCGAAGGCAACATCTCTGCTGAATATAATTTTTCTAGTCTCTGGACACCATAAGCGGTATCCTTTGACTCCAGAAGTAATCCCCATAAATACAGCTTTCTTTGCCCTCGGATCCAACTTTGACTCTCTTACATGATAATATGCAATTGAGCCAAATACATGCAAAGAACTGTAGTCTTCAGCAGGCTTTCCATACCATTTTTTCAATGGTGTTTTGCCATCAATAGCGGCAGATGGTAGACGATTAATGAGATGGCACGCATATGTTATAGCCTCAGCCCAAAATTCTTTGCCCAAGCCAGCATTGGACAACATACATCGAACCTTCTCCAGCAAAGTTCGATTCATGCGTTCTGCCACTCCATTCTGTTGTGGTGTATGTCTGACAGTGAAGTGTCTAACAATACCATTTTCCTCACAAACTTTCTGAAAAAAATCATTTTTGTACTCTCCGCCATTGTCCGTGCGAAGACATTTGATCTTTCGGCCAGTTTGTGTTTCAATCATTGACTTCCATTTGAGAAATATTCCTAGCACTTCATCTTTTGATTTCATCATATACACCCATACTCTCCGGGAAAAGTCATCAACAAAGGTTACAAAATAGTGCTTCCCACCCAATGAAGGTGTTTTGGAAGGACCCCAAACATCAGAGTGAACATAATCCAAAATATTTTTAGTATTATGGATAGCTGTTCCAAACTTAACCCTTGTCTGCTTTCCCTTGACACAATGCTCACAAAACTCCAAGTCGCATATTTTTACACCTTTTAGCAATCCTTGATCTGATAAAGCTTTCAAGGATTTTCCTCCAACATGTCCCAAGCGCATGTGCCACAACTTGGTCATTTCTGCTTCCTTATTAGTGGATGTCACTGCCACTGTCCCAATAACTGTACTACCTTGATAGTGGTACATGTTATTGTTTTTCCGAATTGCCTTCATCACCACCAATGCACCAGAGCATATTTTCATCACCCCATTATCTGCACGAACTTTGAACCCTTTTGATTCTAGGGCTCCCACAGAAATGAGATTTTTCTTCAAATCTGGCACATATCGAACATCTGTCAATGTTCTGCTCAATCCGTCATGGTTTCTTAGTCGAATTGAACCAATACCATGGGCGGTAAGAGAGCTATTATCCGCAGTGTGAACAGTTCCACATTTTTCTTCTTGCAGATCGATGAACCATTCTCGATTAGAAGTCATGTGATAACTACAAGCTGAGTCCATCAACCATACATCAGATGATGTGGATGACTCCGATATAACTAGTGAGAAATCAGAGTCATCACAGTCAGCTACATTTGAATCCATGACAGCCTTACCATTGTTAGGTTTGGCCTTTCCCTTTAACTTTGGACAATCTTTCTTCCAGTGTCCTTTTTCTCGGCAAAATGCACATTCATCTTTGCTGGGTCTGGATTTTGACTTGGATCTTCCTTTCTTCGTTCTCATATTGTTTTGAGAACGACCTCTCACGAACAATGCTTCTCCATCGTTGACCTTTTGTTTTTCTCTCTTTCTTTGCTCGTAACTATACAATGCGGAGCAAACTTCTTTTAGAGAAATTTCATCATTCCCATGAAGTAGAGTAGTTTCAAGGTGCTCGTATTCATCGGGAAGTGAACTCAACAACATCAAGGCCATGTCTCCATCGCTGAAGGTCACGTCCATGTTCTGCAAATCTGTCGCCAACTTGTTAAAGCTGGTGATATGATCATTCATTGTGGTACCAGGAACATATGTGAAGCGTAACAGTCTCTTCTTCATGTATAGTTTATTTTGACTGTTTTTCTTCAAGAATTTATCCTCCAACGCATTCCACAATTTGTTTGCAGAAGTTTCCTTTGTGTATGGATACTTCTGCTCTCTTGCAAGGTAGGATCTAATGGTACCACAAGCAACACGATTGATAACCTTCCAATCGTCTTCTCCAATTCCGTCTGGTCTCTTTTCTTCTATTGCAATATCTAGCCCTTGCTGAAAAAGAACATCAAGAACTTCACCTTGCCACATCCCGAAATGTCCTGATCCGTCAAAAATTTCAACTGCAAATTTCGCATTTGACACAATTCTTGTCATAAGCGAAGATGCCAATGATGACGTATTGTTGACACTCGACGCGGCTGTTTCAATAGTCTTGTCTTCCATTTTTAATACAAATATTATTTTCAGTTAACAACCAGATTACCAAAGTAATTCTTTTCTGATGTGGAAGATCAGACTGTGCTGCAACCACAGAGCATACTCAGATAAAACCTGGCTCTGATACCAATTGTTGCGGAAGCTCGGGATATTTCAAATAGCGTGTAAATTATTTGTACTAGAAAATCACACCAGATAAATTCCCAGGTAAGAGTGGAGGGTCACAAGCGGACCACTTAAATACCAGTCTAGCCTTGACAGAATTATCACTAGTAATTTAGTAGCACAAATAGATCACAACAACTATACCCGACAAATATTAACTGAAAACAGTTAGACAAGACAATAAGAAGAACACCAGAATTTAATGAGGTTCGGCAAATTGTGCCTACGTCCTCGGACACTATTATATTTATATTTCACTAAGGAAATATTACAAATGGAGAGAAGCTAAGGAAGAAGAGAAGAATTGTGTTTTTGGGTGTTTAATTACAAATGAGAGGTGAGGGTATTTATAGGCCTCAAGTTTTCCAATGGACGGTGTGGATCGATTCTAATCCGACGGTCCTAAGCTACCCTCACCAACCCTTTTCACCAACCCCCCACCTACCCCCTTTTAATTGGGTTTGGGCTAATTTATGATTGGGCTTCTATTTAACAATTTGGGCTCAACAAATACAAATACAAAATGAGCCCACCAAATTACAACAAAATTGGACTATCGGAAAAAGTAAAGGAATGAATTTTTATATAACAAATAAATATACATTGTTTTATATCTAATTAATAAGAAAAAAGTAACAATTACAATATTATATATTTAATGGTTAAAAAGAAAAAAAACTATGAAATTTTATAATAAAAAAAAGAATGAAGCAGCTGGCTCTGTCAAAAAATATAACGATCTATTTAAAAAAAAATATTGTAGCCGCAAAAAAAAAAAAAAGGAGAAAAGGTCTCAGCCAATAGCCAAATGGCTAGAAATGGGGTTTTGAAATTCCTTGGCCATTTTGTATCTTTTTTTCACCCGAGTGGCTACTTCCGTCTTTTCCCCTACGAATAATCGCCTATTTACGGTTTACATTCAATAGTCAAATATTTCGTTTTGATTCAATGAAAATAAAAGCACCTAAAATTATCCAAATTTTTATATTCTAGCCATTTTAAAATCGTCTATACATTTAGAGAAAACAACAAAAATGATAGACTAATTAGACACGCTGCTTGTGATTTTTTGTGTGCTACTACCCAATATTGGCGGTTCAAACTATAACATAATATTCAGAGATAATGACTATTTAGTTAAGGGATTAACCGGTAAAGTTGTTGTCATGGTCCCGGGTTAAGCTTTGGAAAAACCCTTGCCGAAATGCAAGGTGAAACTGTATACAATAGATCCTTGTGGTCGAGCTCTTTTCCGGACCCTGCGCATAGTAGGAGTTTTAGTACACCGGGCTGCCCTTTATCCTCGTTCAACTATTTGTGATAGGAAAGTTTCTTATTGGCAGATGCAAGCTTAAGAATACAATCATGATGTTGCATAAATGGAATTTTTTTCTTTTGCAAACCAGAAGTTAACGCTGGCCTGGTAGTACAAATCAAACAGTTAACAATCACTACCTTATTTACGTTGGATATGAATTATTTGAGCATGTACAAAAAGTGAAATCTGAAACAATGCTTAATTTGGTGGAGCTTCGAGACGAATATAGTCATACATAATCCCCTGGAAAGGACTTTGGTTTCTTGGTTGGCCTAAGTAAATGGTGTTGTCCCCTTGTACTAGCTGATTCCCCCCTATGTCTATATTGTACAGCCAGTATAAGCCATGAATTCCATGCCTAGCAATTGAGTTGTCTCTTCCAATCAATCCGGTTGTAAATAGAGGTCGACTTGTGCTTGGATTATTCACCCGAACCTGCAAGTACAAGAACATTGTAAGGGACTTTCTGGTTTGAATTTTATGCACTAATCAAAGACTATAGTTATAGAAGTGCTTTTCTGATTAATTCAAGTAGTATAATTCAATAGGGATAAGTGTACCTGCACTTCAGCTAAAGTTGCAGATGCAATTGCAATGCGCAATTTATATGTCCCTCCTTGATTGACTGAATCAAGTTTAAATCTGATTTGCCATGTCGTTCCTTGATATGTGCCATCCTCTTTTATCCTACAAAGAATTGATGCATAAGATGTTTTCTGCTTAATTCTGCTATGTGGCTGTAGGGATGAGAAGGAGGAGGAGGCGTTTAGACACTCGTTTGAAATGTTGGTGAAAACGAGAAACTTAACATAGTATTTCGGTTCTCAACTTATCAGATTGCTGAATAGCTAACCTTGGAACCTGGGCGAAAAAACAATCCTTGCTATAGTCACTTTCTCCAGTTACATACACAAGGTCATCCGTTGGATATAACTCGGAGTACCTATGCCACAATCCATATTGCCTAAACCTGTAAAGACAATAATGAAGACGATAGATGTGATGTAATGACATTTAATAAAGAGAACAAAATTGTATTAACTATGTGGAGTTAATTTATAATTCCGTATCCAACTCTAAAGGAAACGAAAAATAAGTCCAATACATAAAGGCATTAAATAACCTGTCAGGATGATTGACGAAAAGCTTGTTGATAAATTTTGGATTGGGTTCAGGAACAAAAAATTCTGCAGCAGTACGATCAGGAAGTCCTATTTCCCGTAGTGTCGGGCCATCTCTTGGAGGCTGATATACGATTTCGTCCACATCAATATTACAACCTGTTTCCATAGACAAGATTCAGAGCTTTTGTTTGATTAGTAAGAGTTGAATTGAAAAGGAAACATGGAGTTAGGACCTGGAGTTATGCAAATGGGAGTCTCGTATAGATAGTCCCCAATGAATCCAGGGACCCATGCATAAAGATTGTAGTCACCAGGACGTATATTGTTTATGGAGAAGCATCCATTGTCGTCTGATTTAGCCCAAAATTGGTAGTCCTGAAATAGAAAACACTTCCTTTTCAAATTTTGGAGTTAGCTAAATCATTTACACCGAAATAGAGCTTCCAACGTTATGACAGGATTTCCCAGCTTGTTCTTTGATCTTAATTGAAGTTCCCAATTATCTTGAAATCATCCAGGAGCACTGTACTGGAAGTCCTGTTGCTTAGCAGTTTTCTGCAAACATTTTGGAAACATGTTTAATTTGTTGACAAATAACTAGGTTAGCAAAAATAACCTTGCATTCTCTTTGCCAGGAACCAGCTTTTCCTGGTGGAGCAAGCCCAACATAAGCTCCATTTGCTGGTATATGTTCATCAATAATGTACCTATCAAAAATAGTTAAAAAGTTTTAGAAAATCGTATTAACTTTTAGTTTGAATACGATTTTCAAGAGGAAAAGCGTTATGTCCTTACTTGTCTTGAACCAAAAGTTTACCGCTAACACTGCCTCTTTGATCTGCTGATGGAAAATCTTCTGACGCTGGAAAACTGTAAGGCCAGCTTTGAACTTCATGTTGCATCTGCATCAGTAGCCGATATAAGTAATTAGACTTCATATGCACACAAAAAAATTTGGAGTAAATTTCAGATCATTTCACAGCTAAACCTGTATCTTGGCATCATTCCATAGAGCTACAGGATCCTCCCCTTGCATACCCGAATTAACATATATAAACACGGGGCCAAAAACTTTCTTCCAGGCCTCGCCTTGAGAAAACCTCGGAATTAAATCACGTCCAGCATAATGGGGACTTAGAAAAATCTGAGAGTAACAGAATTTCACCTTTAAACGACTAAATGTATAACCATGGAAAAGTATCCTATCGTTGTGAATTTATACATCTTGTTGAAAATGTTCATGAAAAAAGACTAAAACTAATGAGTTAGAAGAAAGCACATTACAGCTAAGGTAGTTGGACCAACATGGGATGTGAGGTCCTGCTTGACCGGTCCACCAGATCGGAATTCATCACTCGGAGTAATTTGCCAGAATCCCACAGGTGGATCCATAGATATCCAGCCGTGGACCTTGTTGTCTTTATTATCACATGAGTACTGGTATTTATCATCAACCTGTGTGCATGGGATAAATCAAAACACTGACCATTTTGCTATAGCAATTTATAAGTATTGTTCTATGTATGCTCTGATACCATGCCGAAGCATGTAAAACCATCTCATCTAAACCTAATGTTGCTAGATAGAGCACACTTTTTACTTAGTTAAATAATATTTCAACAAATGATTGAAGAAATAAGGCACCTCATCTTTGAACTCAGGCTCGATGGGATTGACAAGTAGTACTGCTTCTTTATAAGCAAGTGGCTGTCCTCTATGTGGTAACCTGTCATCAGGTAAAGGCATACATCTCTGCCTGTTATCTGCCATGGCCATGTAATGAAACCTGGTCGGCGTTCAAGATTAGACAATAAAATATCCCTCTTAAAAGTTGCAAATGAAGTTCTACATAAGATATGACAACCGGATAAAAAGTACATGGACAAAGAGAAAGTGAGTATTACTTGTCTTTTCGGAGCTTGAATGCTATCCTAGTCTCATGAAGGTTGAAACCAGGCCATCCTTCTAAATGTTCATAAATTGCATAAGAATAGAAGCCTGAGGAACCTTTGAGCATTATAAACCTGAACACCATCCATCTGATTAGTCATCACATATATATATATATATAACAAACAAACAGGAAGATATATTTAAAGAAGCAAAAGAAAAAACCGAACCTTTTGTCTATATTCAGGGGAATAAGTTTGCCCTGAAGCGATACATCCCATGTCCTTGAGAAGGACAGCTCTATTTGATCATCTGTTTCCAGTATGACCTTATAGGTTGTGCATTTGAGCCTACATTATTAAAGTGACACAATTTCATTGCTCAAACAATTTCGAGGTTGACAAAATAAGATTTTTCTTCGAGGTTCTTTTTCCCTATCTATATACCTTTCAAATTTTCCTTTAGTTCCTGTCGAGTTCCAGACAACGTCCCAATATCTAAAGAAAAACATTACACATTTTCACATTCACAAGGAGAAATTAGTTGATTCATTTTCATGATAAAAAAGGGAAGTTAGTATCTGATCTTTTTTTTCCCTTCACCAGTATGTAACTTATAGTGGCTATTTTATTTCATTGCAGTCCGGGTAGTAGAGCTAGAGTTCTAGTTACACGCACAAATCAACTCCACATTTCAGAATCTGGTAAATGTTTTTTCCTAAAATTCAGAACCCTTAAACTCAAAATTCTGGATCCGATAGTGATTATAGAAAACTTGAGCTAAAGAAATTGCAGATGGAGTTAGTTACCCTCGGTTTGTTTCATTATTTCGAACCTCAAGCAAATTGTCGATGCCATTGTATGTGATTCCAGTTACAATGCCATCTGGTACTGCTAAAGTCACTTGGAGAATGCCATTGTCGATCACCACCTGAAGAATATCAAGTACATATTAGTACTTAATACGCTTAACTATACTTAAAAGATTAGAATCCAAAATCCATAAGCTTCAAATCCTGGCTCCACTTTTGTCCACGGGCACATAGTCATATGAAAGAACATATATATTCTACAAAATGATAGCATGGGTTATGTATAGCTTACGTGGCGATCGTCCTGAATGTGAAGCTGTACTCCTGGAGCCATAATTGATCAATTGTTGTATGGATGTCTTGTTAACAACTGCAAAAATGAAATTTCCTAACCTCTACTCCCCCAAGATATGATGTAAGTCCAAAAAGTATGACATAGAAAGAGGGAAAAAACAAGTGAGACTGTTTACCTCATCTTGCCGTTTGTTACAATTTGACATATTTTGTAGCGTGTAAAAAGTGTTCATGACTTCATGACTAATGTGTGGGACAATAGTGAAAATTTCAGAAGACTAGTACTCCTTCCATCCCAACTAAGTGTTGCTTTAGTTAAAAAAATAAAATCCCAAAATAAGTGTATTTTTGGAAATCAAAACAAAATATAGTATTGCACATATATTAAAGAACTATTTCAACTCAATAGTGCTCAATGCTCAAGAAAACATCTAAGGGGCAACTTAGTAAACTATACTGTGTATTTATTAATGGCAGTGAAACGAAGGGGAGCCTTGGAGTAACTGGTAAAGTTGTTGTCATGTGTTCAGAAGATCATGGATTCAAGCGTGGAAATAGCACTTACGTTTATTAATGGCAGTGAAACGAAGGGGAGCCTTGGAGTAACTATAAAATTGTTGTCATGTGTTCAGAAGGTCATGGATTCAAGCGTGGAAATACTCCCTTGCAGAAATGTAAGGTGAAGCTGCCTACAATAGAACCTTGTCGTTCGGTACGCATATCGGGGGCTTTAGTGCGCCGGCTGCCCCATTTTTTAATGGCAGTGAAATTACATAAAGCGACCCTTATTTTGGGACGGTGGGAGTATTATAGTTAATTTATTTACTTTACAATGGACATGCTTAATTTTTTTTTTTTTCTAGTACTCAATAAAGAAGAAAACTTGAATATTGAATCATGTCATCCTCAAATATTCCAAATTCATCCTAAGGAGATTCCTGAGATAGACTTGGGGCCTGTTTGGCCATGCAATTTAGACTTCAAATTTTAAGTTTTGATTTGAAATTTGTATTAATTCGTTTACGATATCTGAACAATTTTGTGAAGGAAACTTTTCTTATTTGCAGATGCAAGCTTTAGTACATAAGTAACTGGAACAATTCTATGTATGAACAAAACGTGGAATTTTATTGCTTCTCAAACCAGAAGTTAATACTAACCTGATAATACAAGTCAAACAGTTAACAATAATACTACATTCTTTACTTTGGATTAGAATTATTTGAGCTCTGTACAAGAAGTGGAATTCTGAAACATTGGTTAGTTTGGTGGAGCTTCGAGACGAATATAGTCATACATTATCCCCTGGAAAGGACTTTGGTTTCTTGGTTGGCCTAAGTAAATGGTGTTGTCCCCTTGCACTAGCTGATTTCCCTGTATGTCTATAATGTACAGCCAATATAAGCCATGAATTCCATGCCTAGCAATTGAGTTGTCTCTTCCAATCAATCCAGTTGTAAATAGAGGTCGATTTGTGCTCGGATTGTTCACCCGAACCTGCAAATACAGAACACAGTAAGGGACTTTCTGGCTTGAACTCTGATTATGTTCTTGACCATTTAGAAAGTATATACTCTATTTGTTTCAATTTATGTGTCTTACTTCTCGTTTTAATCTGTTGCAAAAAGAATGCTACTTCCTATATGTAGTAATTATTTAATTCCAGCATTCCACATGGCATGTTTAAGATCACAAGTGTCGAAGACATTTTGGTACGTTCTACACATTTACTTAAAGATCACAACATTCAAAAGTCCTCCATAATTACTTTTGTTCAAACTCTGTGTTCAGTCAAACTAAGACATATAAAATGAAACAGAAGGAGTAATTGAGTACAAATTACGCAATTTCAATTGAACAAAAGTTAGTTATTTGCCAAAAAGCGATTTTGGTACACAAATCAAAGACTAATTCTGGTTGTAGAAGTGCGATTCTGATTAAATTTGAGTTATATACTCAAACCAAATAGGAGAAATGTGGTCATCAATAGGGATCGGTGTACCTGCACTTCAGCTAAAGTTGCAGATCCAATTGCGATGCGCAATTTATACGTTCCTCCTTGATTGACTGAATCAAGTTTAAACCGGATCTGCCATGTTGTTCCTTGATATGAGCCGTCCTCTTTTCTCCTGCAAAGAATCATATTAGCTGGTAATTACAAAAGAGAGAACAGTATGTGACACTGTACTTCGCCATAATTTATGCAGAAGATGTTTTCTACTCAATTCTGCTTTGTAGCTGTTGAGCGACCAATTTATATGACACTCTTTTGAAAAGTTGCAATATATTTGACGGTGAAATACTAAAATATCCAGGTAAATGTTGGTGAAAACGAGGAACTTAGCATAGTATTTCAGTTTTCAACTCATCAGATTGCTGAATAGCTGACCTTGGAACCTGAGCGAAAAACCAGTCTTTGCTATAGTTACTTTCTCCAGCTACATACACAAGGTCATCCGTTGGATATAACTCAGAGTACCTATCCCACAATCCGTATTGCCTAAACCTGTAAAGACAATAATGAAGACGCTATTCTTAAATCTCAATGTGTATATTTACTGGACAGATGTGAGGAATTTTGTGAAAGAGAAAGGAGTTTATTCTACTCCAGACAAACCGAAAAATAAGGCCTATACAAAAAGGTAAGTCACTAACCTGTCAGGATGATTGACGAAAAGCTTGTTAATAAATTTTGGATTGGATTCAGGAACGAAAAATTCTGCAGCAGTACGATCGGGAATGCCTATTTCCCATAATGTGGGGCCATCTCTTGGAGGCTGATATACAATTTCGTCCACGTCAATATTACAACCTGTTCTTATTTACCGCACAATCCATGAAATTTAGTGTGTTTGGTCAAGGAATAGTAGTAGTATTGAGAAGTAAACTTGGAGTCAAAACCTGGAGTTATGGAAATGGGAGTCTCATATAGATAGTCCCCAATGAATCCAGGTACCCATGCATAAAGATTGTAGTTACCAACACGTATATTGTTTATGGAGAAGTATCCATTATCGTCTGATTTAGCCCAAAATTGGTAGTTCTGAAACAGAAGATACCGCGACTTCAATTTTCAAGTTAGCTAAATAATTTAAACAGATATGTAAGATCATTTAGAGCTTCCAACTTCGGGACAGGGTATGCCAGCTTTTTTAAGTTCTCCTTTTATGCAAATATTTTGGAAGCACGTTTAATTTGTTGATGAATCAGAGTTATTAGGTTAGAGAAAATGCCTTGCATTCTCTTTGCCAGGAGCCAGCTTCTCCTGGTGGAGCAAGGCCGACATAAGCGCCATTTGCAGGTATATGATCATCACTAATGTACCTGTCAAAAGTAGTTTAAAAACTTTAGAAAACCATATTAACTTTTTGCTTGAATACAAAGCTAAATATAAATCCAACGAGGAATTCGTGATGTCCTTACTTGTCTTGAACCAAAAGTCTACCACTAACATTGCCCCTTTGATCTGCTGATGGAAAATCTTCTGAAGCTGGAAAACTGTAAGGCCAGCTTTGAACTTCATGCTGCATCTGCATCAGTAGCCGATATAAGTACTTTGACATCAAGCACACACAAAAATTGAAGTAAATTTCAGATCATTTCACTGCCAAACCTGTATCTTGGCATCATCCCATAGAGCAACAGGATCTTCCCCAGGCATAACAGAATTAACATATATAAACACGGGGCCAAAAACTTTCCTCCAGGCTTCTCCTTGAGCAAAATTTGGTGTCAGATCATCCCCAGCGTAATGAGAGCTTAGAAACATCTGAGAATATCACAATTTTCCCTTTAAATGACTAAATGAATAACCACGGAAACATATCCTATTTGTGAATTCATCCATCTTGTTAAAAATGTTCATGGTAAAAGACTAAAACTAATGAGTTAGAAGTAAGCTCTTACAGCTAAGGTAGTTGGACCGACATGGGATGTGAGGTTCTGTTTGACAGGTCCACCAGATCGAAATTCATCACTCGGAGTAATTTGCCAGAATCCCACTGGTGGATCCATAGATATCCAGCCGTGGACCTTGTTGTCCTTGTTATCACATGAATACTGGTATTTGTCATCGACCTGTGTGCAGGGGATGAATCAAAGCACTGTTTATTTTTCTATAGCAGTCTAATAGTTCTCGAGGATCTATATATGTCAACATGAATTAATGTTAAAAAGTTCTCAATTGGTACATGAATAAACTTTTAACCTGTCATCTGTATTAACTACTAAGGAATTTCATCAGATTGATTATTCTTTCTCATGAAAATATAAACCTCGTTGACGAATCTATGAAATTCTATACCAAGAAACCTTTTAGGAAACTGAATATCAAAAAGAAGCGATATTCCCCATGTGTTCAGCTATTCAATCAAGTATCAATGGGTTGGTAATAAACATACAACATTACAAGTATGGTTTAGGAAACTTGAATCCAGATCTTTATGTGGGATATGAAGGGAGCCGTGAACCAGCCACTAAGCTTGCGTCAGGTAGGTTGCCGATATCCGATCCATTAGGGTGCGTCCCTACCCTGAACCCTGAGTGAACTCGGGACTGATTCATGCACCAGACATCCCTTTTATCCTTATGTGGGATATTTATTTTCTAGTGAAGTTGAAGAAACCAAACAATCAAAAAAACGAGAGTTACCTCTCCTCTTAACTCTGGCTCCACAGGATTGCTCAGAAGGACCGCTTCTGCAAAGGCAAGGCGTTGGCATCTTGCAGGCATTCGGTCATCTGGTAGAGGCATGAATCTTTGCCTATTGTCTGCCACAGCCATGTAGTGAAACCTATCCAGTGAAAGTACCAAAATTATCATGAACTTTTGATTACAGAGCTGATAAATATTTGACACATGGACCAAAGAGCAATTGATGTCTAACTAAGTGAAATTCTATTGAGTATGTCTTCCAAAATGAATTTATCCAACTAGTTTTTTCTTTATCTTATAATCGTGGTGTCCTGGACAACTTGTACCTCGACTACTTCCATGAGTTATCTACTACCTACCATCAACACAGATACCGGATAAATCTGTCCAGCGACCACCAAGGCTAGGACAGATGGGAAGAATCACCAAGTATTTTGCCTCCGATGGGTCATCGGATGCAACTACTTCTTCTTACCAACCACTACATAAGCATTAGGGTAGAAAAAGGAGGAAAAAATTCTTCTTACTTATCTTTCCGGAGCTTGAATGCTATTCTAGTTTCACCGATGCTAAAAGCAGGCCACTCAGGTGAACCAACATGCTCATAAATGGCATAAGAGTAGAAACCAGAGCAGCCACGGAGCAAAATAAACCTGTTACACCATCATTAGTTTGATTATCAGTAATGCAACATTAGCAGTAGGCACATTATCGTTTTCCCCATATGAAGTATTTAGGAAAGAGAACCTTTTGTCAATATTTAGCGGAACAAGTTTGCCTTGGAGAGAGGGATCCCATGGTCGTGAAAATGATATCTCTACTTGATCGTCTGTCTCCTTTATAACCTTGAAATCAGTACCCTTGATCCTAAAGTGATTGGTCGTGATTGTGTTTAAAATTAGCCAAATTTTCATTGCTCAATTGTAAATAAGTAATAATATAGAAAACCATACACTTCGAATACTCCAGTTTTTCCACCATCGGGAGAATTCCAGACAACGTCCCAGTACCTGACATTACATTCATAGCTTAAGGTCACCAGTTCTGTATCATAAAGAACAGCATGCATACATAAATACGGGTAAAAAAAACAATTAACCTTTACAATCTTCTAAAAATGTAATGTACATGTGGTAGGTTGTTGATGTCTTAATTTCTAAAGCTTTTGTTACCAGTTCTTCTTTGCACTTATTTAAATAAAAATTACACTTTCATGAGCTCAACCTAAGGAATATGCAAGAAACATGTAAATTGAAGCCAATTACCCTCTATTGGATTCATCGTTAAGGCCTTCAAGAAGATTATCAATGTCATTATAGCGTATTCCAGTGACGATTCCATCTGGATTTGATAAAGTGACTTGGACTAGGCCATTATCCATCATCACCTGCAAAAAGGCTAGTGTTGTTACGATTTTATTTGTGTAGAGGAAACTTCATTGCAAAGGTAAGCGCCATCTACTTCCTTTCATCTGTGTTCATGATGTACAAACATACTCACATCCTTATTCGTCTTCACATAGCATAATAAAATGGGGTGAAGTGCAGTACATAAATAACGGATAGTTTTCATATTCCTTTGTTTGTCTTTTTCCAAATATAGTTTAGCAAAGAGACAGTTCTAATGCTTGGTAGCAAGAAAAAAACGATGTGATCCTGAATTAAAGCATACAATTAAAGGGAACAAATATATAGACATTCATACTGTTCTTTATTCCTTACATGGCGATCCTGAATGTACAATCTCACTCCAATTGGGGACATTGTTCCAGGACATCCACTATGACAACAAGCTCCTGTAACATACAAAACAAGGAAAAACTATGTCAAGTTGGCTCACTATCCTAGTAGCAGAGACGGATCTAAGGCAGGTGCCACGGTTCCAATTGAACTCATTTATTTTCAGCTCATGTTATGCATACATATGCCAAAAAAAGTTATAATTCATGTGAAACAGTAAAATCAGGAAGGAGAGCCTTGGAGCGACAGTAAAGGTGCCTCCATGCGACCTATATAGGCCACGAGTTCGAGGCGTGAAATTAGCCATCAATGTTTACATCAGAGTAGGCTACCTACATCAAACGAGTCACACCCCTCGGGTGCAACATTCCTCGGGCCATATTTTTTTTAAAGTCATACTCATTCTGAGACTCCACTAATTCTATACCGTGAACTCGTCCTGCGCTAACTAGCTAGGATATGTCACAAGCTAGAAAATGATGTAAAGAAGAAACTTGTTCTTGTATTACTAACCAATTTGCATATATGTTGGTTGTAGTAGAGATACGCATACTACATCAATAGTTATAGCACACATATATATAACAATATTGTCAATATTCGTAATTAGATTTAACTTTAAGTACAGGTAAAGAAATTCTTTTATTTTACTGACTTTAGCTTTAATAATCCACTTTTGCTATTGCGCCACTATCGTTTGGTGAAATTAGAAATAGCTTGGAAGTTAAGACGACGAATTGAATAAATCAAGTAATTATGGATATATGTAAAATGTACATTCATAGTAAAGAAATTTGTGAGCATTCAAATTTAATCTTTTTGTTTTTCTAATAATACCATTTTAATTTGAAATTGATGAGTAAAGATCACAATTATATAGAAGGTAGCAAAGTCGCGAACAAAGCAAAGTATAATGTCACAATTATTGGTATTACTTTTGACCAACATTCCTGTGCATCTCCGTTTGTTCCAAAAGAGCTGTCTCGTTTTGTTTTTTAAGAATCAGTTTGATTAATTTTGAAAGTAAATTAGATTAGACAAATTTAATATTTTAAAATTAAAATTTAGATATTCAAAAATTATACAATGTAAATTACAATTTTTCTCAAATCAAGATTAAAAAATACATCTTAAAATATTAGTCAAAATTCATATCATTTGTCTCTAAAAAAGAAGATTCAAAAAAGGGCAACACGATGCTCAAAAAAGGGCAACACGATGCACTAAAGATTCCCATATGCACAGAGTAAGGGTGTGCATCGGTCGGTTCGGTTTTTTACGTGTTATTGGTTCGGTTTATCGGTTTTCGATTTTTAAATATGTAAAACCAATAACCAACTGATACGATATTTTCTTATCGGTTTCGGTTTATCGGTTTTTGGTCCTTAACGGTTCGGTTTTCGGTTTAACCAATAAGAAAATACTTATAAAATAGAAATAGTAACAACTAACATAAAAAAATGAAATCTTAATACCGCCAAAACCTACGCAATGCATTTTAGTTTAGAAGAATCTTCAAACTTGAACTGAATGTTAGTTAGAAAAAAAAATTGAATCCCAATTGTTGGAAGCTATAAATGCTTCAAGCTTTTTATTACGATAATAATCGAACTTTATATTGTGTCTTTGTTGCCCTGAATAGGTTAATACTTTGTGAATTACTGAATTATGAATTAGCAGTGCATATAATCTATATACATACACATATCTATACATACACACACATATATATAGTTAAAGAGAGAGATTTAAATATATAACATAAATAGGGATAAAACAATAATTTAGTGTATCCTTATTGGGTTATCGGTTTAACCAATAACCCAATAAGCTAAAATCGATACCGAACCGTTTACCCAATAATTTTTTTTATAAAACCAATAAAAAACTGTTAACCCGATAACCCAATACCAATAACCCAATAACATTTTTATCGGTTCGGTTTATCGATCTGTTCGATTTTTGTACAGCCCTAGCACAGAGTTCGGGAAATATCGAACCACAATAATTTATGAATAAATTTATACAAAACCACAACCTAAGAGATCTTATCACCCAAAATCCCTTACCTTTTAAACGATTACTTAAAATCTCGAATTTTACATTTTACTCTTGATACATATGAATAAAAACTCCACCCTACTTTTACTCTACAATTAATGCATGCAATCTATTTTTCTTTGAAGATTTATTTTTCAGATATTTCTTCTCCTAAAATCTCTCCCAAATTATCATCAAATGATACAACTTCCATCTCCTGTACTGCAACTTCTTCACCATTTTCATTGTATTTTTTTATATATTTTTATCAACTTTGAATTCTTTTTCAACTTTTAAGTTAGAATTCATTCAGGAAAAGAGGAGAAATTAAACAATGTGATAGTGACATATACTTTGTGATAGTGATTCATATTTTTAATTTATTTATAAATGTTTGATATATTTAACATATGTTTCACAAATATAAATTATTTATTTTGGTGTGAGATTGAATTTTCAATGGTTACTGAGTAATTTTACGAAATGTATTATTGTGATACATCTAGAACCAGATGTATCATTTTCACGATTTGTGCTTAATTTTACTCCCCGTAATAATTGAAAATTGGTTACTTCATTATTTAACTAACCACTAAATTACAAATGTATCACAATGCATATGTATCAAGGCTAAAAATATATATCATAAATTTAAAAATTCGAAATATGATGTAATTTAACAGATTATTGAAATAAAGTGTTATAACTCTTAAACATTCTGAGATTTATGTAAGTTACCCGTAATTTATTGTATGAAGTATTACCTAACTCTATAAAAGAAAATTGTGACGAATGGAGGGTCCAAACATTGCAATGGACCTTATTTGGGCTAGATTGCCATTGCTCATTTTCTTTGGCCGAGGTGCACAAATACGCGATTTTAGCACCACCATCCAAGTACTTCTGAAAAACAATTTTTTTTGTCCTACATATCCGGTGTTTGGTACATGTGTAAGACTTAACTAAATTTGAATTCATGTACTGAAGTCTATTTTTGAAATGACACTCCCAATATATTTTTCTTCATTTTTAAGAATTTAAACTTGAAATTTTTAATTAAGGACAAAAGAAACCAAAACATTCCAAGATACAATTCATAGTACTAATTTCTATTGCCACCCAAACATCTCTACACCCTAAATTAAAATGTTCTTTAATGAAATAAATACTTTCTATTCCCAACTAAACAAATACACCGTATCTCTAGTGAGTGGTTCCATAGCCAGACAAATGTAATAAACACCTCCTAATGTTTTGGGAAAACGTGTCACGAATATAAGAAGTCGTACCTATTTGTCCATCACACGCGCATAATAAGCATTTCATCATGCGTTTGACACTACGCCCATAACCCATCCTTTGTGTAACTGTATGTACCCAAAGTAGTTTTCTCTTGAATTTCTGCAACAACAACATGAAACAATATATTAGTAAAACCTCACAAATGAGGTCTGATTGTATTAAGTGTACATAGAACTTACCACTATCTCAGGGAGGTAGAGTGGTTGTTTTCGGATGACCCTCGGCGCAAGTGTCTCGGGGAAAATAGTGAAGAAAATATAACAATTAATAAAGAAACAGTGTAAAATCTACCAGAGAAAACATTAATCAGTCATGTAGTATTCAATGTGCTGAATTGCCGCCGGCAAATGAATCAAGTTTATTGTCTATATTTCTCTATCGGCAAAAATAAAATTTTCCCCTTTACTTTTCTTTTCTTTTCTTTTTTGTTAGATCCTCTAAACAAAATTATGAAGATAGTATATCTGTTTGATTTATAGGAAATTTGTGTTTTGTTGAACATATGAATAAACGAATATAATCATATCTGTGTTGGGAATTTTTTGGGAGAAAATGATGTTGAATTTGAACGAAAGTATTGGAGTTGGTTACTGATGTCAACTGTGTGAAACAGGAATACCTTTTTCATTTGGGATTTTATAGTTTCTCTTTCCTTCTTTCCTTTGTGGTTGGATAGTATTATTACTCCCTCCCGGTATGTACATACCAAATTAATATTTTTTTTATCATAATTAAATAATTAAATTAAGTAAAACAATATTAATTAATTATGGTTAAATAACATAAATTTTAAATTCAAACACATGACATGTATATATTGACTCGATGTATATACCGAATGCGTGTAAGTTTTAACCCTCCTGCTATAGTTATCTCAAATAATTTATGGTTTCAAAAGTTTAAGATAAATTAATATCTTTAATCCTTAATAGCACTAACTATTTTGAAAATTGAAGTACCTCAATTATGGGATGCTATGATGTTAGATTGTTCAAAGACAAATAATGGTAGGATAGATATTAAAACAAAACTCCTAATTAAGAAGACATGTAAAAGTGAATTACAACAGATAATTTAAATTGAATGAAGTATTATTTTATATTAGGAATAATACTTTATACTTATTCGTTGTCGAATATCAAATTAAAGAACCAAAAAAGAGTACTTCTAACTTATTGTATTAATTATGTCTTGGACATTATAAGTTGGAAGAAAATAACATTGAAAGTAATGGGGAAGTAAATTACGTTAGCTGACCTTTGGAACAATAAAAATGGGAGAAGTTTCTGTTTCACTGTAAGAATGGGGAAGTGAAATGAGTAGAAATTGCGTTGTATGTATATGTGCATAAAAATCTCTTCAACATATATTTTCATCTTATTAAATTATGATAAATAAATACTAGCTGATTGTGGACCCCTAAATTGAAGCCCGCCTGTTGAGATATTGTGGGCGATGCAATTTTATTAAATTTAAATTCGTACAAAATTCGGATTATATTAAATTTAAAATATATTAGTCCTAAATAAATATTGTGAATTAATATAACTAGATTAATTATTTAAGTCCAAACATATATGGGTTTAATTAAAGTCCAATTCTTATTGGGCTAGCCCATTAATTTGGGCTATAAATAATGAGCCCACTTTGCTAAGCCCAAGAATATTTTCATATTCTAAAGGCCCAAATAAGCACCACGTGTCAAATGACGTGGCATGTCAAGTCAAGTGAAGCAGCCAATAGGACTGTGCCACATGTCAAACTAATGCAGCAGGCCCATGAAATAAAAGCCCATAAAAGGCGCCACATCACTTAAATCTGATTGATCAAAGGAAATCCATATTCATCATGATTGTTCCTTTCCTACAACTATAAATAGGGGTCTCATAATTCAGAAGAGAGACCCCAGAACTCTAACAAGTAGCAAGAGAAAGCTCGTGGATCAAACGCCACAATTTCTCTATAAAGCTCAAACATTCAAATCAAGTTCATCAAATTTCAAGATCAAGACCGCAATATTCAAGAACAAGCTCAAAAGCTCTTGAATTCAAGCACAAATCAAGATCAAGTCCCTCAAATCCATCAAATCAAATTCAAATTCAAGACTAAGCTTTAAGCCCTTGAATTTATATTCGAAAAGGCGAATCAGAGGATTCATAGAGATTGTAACACTCACTTATTGAAATAAAAAAAATCGATTGTTGCAATATTTTCTTGTCTTAAATTATTTATTTTTCGATCTCGAGAATTTTATTGTCCAACAAATTCTGGCATGCCCAGTGGGACGATCTCTACCTCTCATCTCAAATTTTCATACTTCAAAGTTTAAGAATAACGAAATGACTTCCAAGAAGATCAATTCTCAATCAACTGCTTTCAAGGCTGCTGATTCAAGGTTCTCTGCCGAAGTGGAAAGTATCCTTGGTGTTACTTTTGGAAGTTTAGGAGCTGTCACAAGGAGCAAGGCAGGCTTGCTAGGACAACAAACACATCTAGTGTCGTCCGCGCCAACTCTAGTTTTTAGATCTTCAACCCCAAAAGGAACGAAGTCCCAAACAAGTGCTTCAAAGGAGGAAGCAGTGTTGCGGAATCGCTTAAGAAGACTCTTGCTCTGCTTGATCATTCTGGTTCCAAATACTCTGGCGCAAAGAGCGATGGTCGTTCAACAAATGTGTCATCTCTACTTACACCACACAAGCTAAGTATATCAAAGATCAACTTATGTGATAATTCATGTTACTCTCCAACATCTCCGGTGATCATGCAAGCAATGGTAACTGATGCCTCGTCTGTGGAGGAGCAGCTTGCGAATCTGACAAAGGCAAATGAAGGCCTGACCAACTATGTTCAGAATCAAGAGGCTAGGATTGATAAGATAGTGGATAGGGTGGAAGGCTTGATAGACGGAGAATCTAGCCATGCGCCGGTAAAAGCTCCAGAGGTTCATGAGATAGAAAATCCTATGAAACAAACACCATCGACTAAAGAGGTACAAGTTTCTGCTGAGGGAATGATCCCGACTGGGCAATTGAGGGAATTTATTGAAGGGACCCTCAAAGACAAGTATGATGTTGTCACTAAGCCTTCCCTTGCATATGCCAAGCCTTACACTGCAAGAATAGATAGCCTCAAAATGCCTGCCGGCTATCAACCCCCCAAATTTTAACAATTTGAGGGCAAAGGTAATCTGAAACAACATGTCGCACACTTTGTCGAGACATGTAATAATGCTGGAACTTACGGTGACTATCTTGTCAAACAGTTTGTTCGTTCCCTAAAGGGAAATGCCTTTGATTGGTATACGGACCTTGAGCCTAATTCCATCGATTGTTGGGAGCAATTGGAACATGAGTTCCTGAATCGCTTTTATAGCATAAGGCGTATAGTGTGCATGGTAGAGCTCACAAATACTCGGCAAAGAAAGGACGAACCAGTCATTGACTTCATCAATCGATGGAGAAATGCTATCCTAAACTGTAAAGAGTGACTCAACGAAGCTTCTGCGATAGAGATGTACATCCAAGGAATGCACTGAGGGCTTATCTACATCTTGCAAGGCATTAAGCCAAAATCTTTTGAAGAGTTAGCTACTCATGCTCACGACATAGAGTTGAGCATGTCTTCTGCTGGAAAGGAAGGAGCGCCTATCCATGACCCTCAAAAGGGAAAGGATAAGCAAGAACCTAAGAGATGGGGTAAGTTTGTCACCAAAAATGATAACAAAGAATCCATAAATGTTGATGTGTCTCCTGTGAAAGTCATCACAAAGGTGAGCAAGAAGCAAAGTGTAAAGACAACTTCTGAAGCACATCCAAATCAGAAAACGTTAAAGGAGATGCAAGAAAAGGAATATCCCTTTCTTGATTCTGATGTTGCTGAGATTTTCGATGAACTCCTTCAGCATAAGCTCATCGAACTCCCAGAGATGAAGCGTCCCAATGAAGTCGGAAGGACCAATGACCCTAATTATTGCAAATATCATAGGCTCATAAGTCACCATCTGGAGAAATGCTTTGTCTTTAAAGATAAAGTTATGCAACTAGCAAAAAAGAAGAAAATCTTCTTCGACGATGAGACAACCAGTTCTCATCAAATTTCTATCACTTTTGGCTTACTCGACCCGGTTAAAATTTGTGTCAAGGAGCATAATAAGGAGATATTAGCGCCTGACAGGTCTTCGGTTGATGAAGACGATGATAAAGGTTGGACTCTAGTGGCTAGACGCAAACGCAAGAAGATGAGTCTGCGAAAGGAGACGTACAAGCAGCCAACCGGAAGGAAAGTGGTGAAGAAACTAAGAAAACAAAAGTTGGTTGCACTTCCAAAAAACACAAGGGTGACGGAGCTTCACCGTCAGAAACCTCGGCATCCAGTAACTTTAGAGGAATTCTTACCAAGTTGGTTTCGCAATAAGACTGCCCAAGTCAATCTTGAAGCATCTTGTTTTAATACCGCCAAATAGGGGGAAAAGAGTGAGAATCTACCCATGGAAGTTCCTTCATCTTCCGAAAGATTGGCTAAAACTCTTGGCAAAGAGGCACATGTGTGTGATACAAAAATCACATTCACAAATAACGATCTTATGCTTGGTGAGAGCCCACATAACCATCCCTTATATATGGTGGGTCAAATTATAGGAAAGAAGATCAATAGAATCTTGATAGATGAAGGATCTGGAGTCAATATCTTGCCTATCGTACGATGAAGGAGCTTGGTATCGCTACTAACGAACTGGACGAAAGTCATATAATGATCCAAGGCTTCAACCAAGGGGGCAAAAGGGCCATGGGATGTATCAAGTTGGAGATTAGTATGGATGATTTTCAATCAAACCCATTGATGCATGTGATCGAGGCCAAAACTTCATACAATGTATTGCTTGGTAGGCATTGGGTGCACGAGAATAAAATTATCTCGTCCTCTTACTATCAATGCTTGAAGTATCTAAAAAATGGAGTGGAAAAAATGATAGTCGTCGATGACAAGCCATTTACTGAAGTTGAGTCACATTTTGCCGATGTAAAATTATACTTAAAGAATCATATTGTAGATGAGAAAAGGATTGAAGATGTCACCAAGAACAAGTGTGACGATCTTGCATCTAAGAAGTCCGCGGTGACTATCAAAAAATTCATCAACAGGAAGCCTTTATTCACTTTAAATAAAGAAAGCATCGCTTCTACGAAGAAGAAGGCAGCTCATGTTCTTCGCTACGTGCCGAAGCTAAAGAAAGAGGAAAATCTCTCACCTGATGCCCAAGATAATGTGCTAAAGGGGCTAACTTTACCTGTCAGGAAGATTGACGCAATATATCCATCCTCAAGGCCACTTGGGAATCTGTGGCTCAAAATCTGCCACCAGATATGGCACTCCCTACGAAGCGTACAAAAGAGGGCTTTGATCCAAATGCATACAAGCTATTTGTAAAAGCTGAATACAATCCTAATGAGCCATCAAGGTTGGGTAAACTTCCATCGGAGGGTAACACCAGGAAAGCACGTGAAGGACTAGGATACACGCAACCACCTCCAATTCGCATCTCCATAAGAAGGGCAGTCCGTAATTACATCACCGTGGAAGAAGAATCCACTGCCGTTAACAAAAGACCCTCCGTATTTGATCTACTTGGAGAATCAACTGCAAGAACTTCTGTGGTCGAAAGGTTGGGTCCTATAATTAAGAAGAAAAATAACAAACGTCAAAGAAGTCATCAAAGCACGATGTTGCACTCTTCAGTTAAAAGCCAGAAGGATTTTCAAAGTTTGATTCCTTCTAGAATGAAACGACAGAAGGAACTGATAGTTTCATACAACGAGGTGTTAAAAGCAAAGACGCATACTATGGTTTATACTACGTAATATGAAAAAGATAAAGAGAGTGTTGGCTCCTCATATCATATTACGACCCAGAATAAGAAAGATGTCTCATCTCAAATAAAGATTGATGATGAGATAGAAGATGCCTTCTAGTGTTATCATATATCCGCCAATGACGATGATTCTCAAGAGGAGGAAGATGCTGAAGATGCTCCATGGCAACTTGAAGAAGGAGTAAAGGCCACAATAGATCCCTTGAAGGAAGTTAATCTTGGAACCGATGAAGAACCAAGACCAACTTACCTGAGTACATTTCTAGAAGTAGAGGAGTAAATCGCTTATATGAACATACTCAAAGAATATATGGATGTCTTCTCCTGGAGCTATAAGGAAATGCCTGGCTTAGATCCAAAAGTAGCGGTCCATCAGTTGGCGGTCAAGAATGGTGCTCATCCTGTTAAGAAATCCCAAAGACGCTTTAGGCCAGAGTTGGTTCCATTAATTAAAAATGAAGTTAACAAACTCATTGAAGCTAGCTTTATTCACGAAGTCATATATCCCACGTGGATTTCAAGTATTGTTCCAGTAAGAAAGAAGAATGGCCAAATTCGAGTTTGTGTCGACTTTCGAGACCTCAACAATGCCTGCCCTAAGGATGACTTTCCAATTCCCATAACAGAGTTGATGATTGATGCCACCACTGGTTATGAGGCAATGCCCTTTATGGATGGTTTTTCCGGCTATAATCAAATCCGCATGGCACCAAAGAATGAAGAACTCATTGTATTTTGTACGCTCAAAGGTATTTATTGCTATAAGGTGATGCCTTTTGGTTTGAAGAACGCTGGCGCCACTTATCAAAGGGCTATGCAGAATATCTTTGATGGCTTGCTCCATAAAAATGTTGAATGCTATATAGATGATCTAGTAGTGAAGTTAATAAAGAGATGCGACCACTTAAAAGACCTAAGAATGGTATTCGAGTTGCTTCGAAGATATCAACTTAGGATGAATCCTTTGAAGTGTGCCTTTGGAGTTACTTCAGGAAAATTTCTTTGCTTCATTGTGTGACACCGAGGAATTGAAATTGATCAAGCTAAGGTTGATGCAATTTTGAAGATCCCCGAGCCTTGAGATATTCATGAGTTAAAAAGACTTCAAGGAAGGTTAGCATATTTAAGGAGGTTCATCTTAAACCTGGCCAAAAAATGTCAACCATTTAGTCGACTCATGAAGAAGGACACTCCCTTAGAATGGGACCAAGCTTGTAGTAATGCCTTTGATAGTATCAAATCATACTGAATGAAGCCATCAGTTCTTGTGGCACCTATACCTGGGAAACCATTGATACTCTACATCGCGACATAAGAGAGGTCAGTTGGAGCACTACTATCTCAAGAAAATAGTGAAGGCAAGGAAAACTCTCTTTACTATTTGAGCAGAATGATGACGCCGAATGAGCTAAAGTATTCTCCAATTGAAAAGTTATGTTTGGCATTAGCCTTCTCAATTCAAAAGATGAAGCACTACTTTAAGGCTCATGTTGTTCGGCTTATCTTGAAGGCAAATCCCATCTAGTTTGTAATGTCGAAACCAGTCCTTAGTGACCGACTTGCAAGATGGTACCTTCAATTTCAATATTTTAAGATTGTGTATGTTCCCCAAAAGGCTGTAAAGGGACAAACATTGGCTGACTTTTTGGCAGACCACCCGATACCTGATGATTGGGAACTGAGCGATGAACTTCCTGATGAAGATGCAATGGTCATTGAAGCTAGACCCCTATGGAAGATGTACTTTGATGGTGCCGCATATTGAGATGGAGCTGGTGACAGTTTGGCGTTCATCACTCCACAAGAAGAGGTCATCCCATACTCTTTTACCCTAACAAATCATTGCTCTAATAATGTTGCTAAATATCAAGCTTTAATACTTGAACTTGAGATGGCAGTTGACACAAAACAACTATAATTACGAGTCTTTGGTGATTTTCAATTGGTGATCAAGCAGCTTTTGGGAAGCTATGAACTCAGAAATCTTGAGCTACGACTATATCATGATTATGCACAAAATTTAATGGGGTGGATTAGAGGAGTAACCCTCCAACATGTGCCAATGAGAGAAAATAAGTAAGTTGATGCCCTAGCTGCTCTGGCCTCAACCCTGACTCTTCCAAATCAGACCCAAGTTATTGTCCGCCAAGAATGGGTAGTACTACCGTCAGATGAGGATGTGGAAAACAAAGTTAAATACCTCGTTGTCGTGTCTGAAGCTATAAAAGAAGATTAGTGACAACCTATCATTGATTACTTATGTTATGGGATAATTTCAGAAAATCCGAGGAGAAAGACTGACATTCGTCATTGTTCACCTCGCTTCATTTACTACAAAGACACACTGTATAGAAGATCATTTGAAGGAGTACCCTTACGATGTTTGGGAGAGAAAGAATCAATTCAAGCTTTGCAAGAAGCGCACTCGGGAGTTTGTGGATCACATCAGTCTGGACTGAAGCTCGATTTTCATATTAAAATGATGAGATATTATTGGCCAACGATGGTGAAAGATTGCTTGGACTATGATAGAAAATACAAAGCTTGTCAATTCCATGCAAATTTCATACATCAACCTCCAGAGGTACTACATCCAACTGTAGCGTCTTGGCCATTCAATGCTTGGGGAATGGATGTTGTTGGTCCACTACCAAAGTCTTCTGGTGGACACTTATACATCTTGGCCGCGACAGATTACTTCTCAAAATGGGCCGAAGCTATTGCTCTCAAAGAAGTAAAGAAAGAAAATGTTGCGAACTTCATCCGAGTGAATATCGTCTACCGCTTTAGAATTCCTCAATATATAATAACTGACAATGGCAAGTCATTTGATAACAAACTGATGAATAAGATTTGTGATCTCTTTGGCTTCAAGCAGCGCAAGTCTTCTATGTACCATGCTGCCGCCAACGGTCTAGCTGAAGCCTTCAATAAGACTTTATGCAACTTGTTGAAGAAAGTCGTCTCCAAATCCAAACGAGACTGGCATGAGCGAATGGAAGAAGCTTTATGGGCGTATAGGACAACTTACCATACACCGACGCAAGCAACTCCATACTCACTTGCTTTTGGAGTTGAAGCAGTCCTGTCACTTGAGCATCAAATACCTTTTTTGAGACTGACTATTCAAGAAGGGCTCACCGATGAAAAAAATATTAAGTTGCATCTTGCGGAGTTATAATCTCTTGATGAGAAGAGGCTGGAGGCTCAACAAAATCTTGAATGCTATCAAGCCCGGCTATCTCGTTCTTTCAACAAAAGGGTTCTCTTGAGGTACTTCCAAGCTGGAGATCAAGTTCTTGCAGTAAGAAGGCCCATTATCACTTCTCATAAGTCTGGGGGGAAATTCACCTCAAAATGGGATGGACCATATGTCGTACAAGAGGCATATTAAAATGGTGCTTAAAGCTTATCGATGCAGATGGTATGAAGGTTGGCCCCATCAACGCCAAGTTCTTAAAGAAGTACTATCCTTGAAGGAAGATGACACTCCTTAAGGCACGAGTATAAACTGCATGTACACTCCTTAAGGGACGAGTATAAACTACATGTACACTCCTTAAGGCATGAGTATAAATCGCATGTACACTCCTTAAGGAACGAGTATAAACTGCATGTCTACTCCTGGCCCGCAAGAGTATAAATTGTGAATGGCTCAAAAAAATCATCAAATAAATGTCCGCTAGGTTGAAAACCTCGAAAGAGGCAGCCTAGGCAAAACTTAGGACACAATAAAAAAAATATTGAAAAGAAACACTCACCTAGAACTACGTTGTGACTTGATCCTCTTAATTGAGGTACGTAGGCGCTTGAAATTTCATTCTGAGTTCAGTTGCATAAGTGTCAAAAAAAATATGTTCCTGCAGTATCTACCATATGGATACCAAGTATAAGAACATTCTAATTCAATTTTGGACTCACTCCACGTATTGGTGGCTCAATGGGGGCAAACTCTAATGAAATATGAGCTTCATTTACATAAGATGAAGTCTCTCAAATCCCCAAATTTGGAAGTTGAACCACTCAAAACGCCAAATTTGAGAGTGAAAGTTGACAAAATTTCCAAGTCTTCAAATCAAGGCCTCTAACAGGTTTATCCTTAAAAGGATCTCAAAATTTCCATGCCTTAAGGTGGACAAAATTTGTCCCTTTTCACCTTAAGTTGGCCTCTCGTGGGTTTATCCTTAAAAGGATCTCAAAAGTTCCATGCCTTAAGGTGGACAAAATTTGTCCCTTTGCACCTTAAGCTGGCCTCTCGTAAATTTATCCTTAAAAGTATCTCAAAAGTTTCATGCCTTAAGGTGGACAAAATTTGTCCTTTTTGACCTTAAGCTGGCCTCTCGCGAGTTTATCCTTTAAAGGATCTCAAAAATTCCATGTCTTAAGGTGGACAAAATTTGTCCCTTTGCACCTTAAGCTGGCCTCTCGCGGGTTTATCCTTAAAAGGATCTCAAAAGTTCCATGCCTTATGGTGGACAAAATTTGTCCCTTTGCACCTTAAGCTGACCTCTCACGGGTTTATCCTTAAAAGGATCTCAAAAGTTTCATGCCTTAAGGTGGACAAAATTTGTCCTTTAGCACCTTAAGCTGGCCTCTCGTAAATTTATCCTTAAAAGGATCTCAAAAGTTTCATGCCTTAAGGTGGACAAAATTTGTCCCTTTGCACCTTAAGCTGGCCTCTAATGGGTTTATCCTTAAAAGGATATCAAAATTTTCATGCCTTAAGGTGGACAAAACTTATTCCTTTGCACCTTATGTTGGCCTCTAACGGGTTTATCTTTAAAAGGATATCAAAATTTCCATGCCTTAAGGTGGACAAAATTTGTCCCTTTGCACCTTAAGTTGGCCTCTAATGGGTTTATCCTTAAAGGATATCAAAATTTTCATGCCTTTAAGGTGGACAAAATTTGTCCCTTTGCACCTTAAGCTGGCCTCTAACAAGTTTATCCTTAAAAGGATCTCAAAATTTCCATGTATTAAGGTGGACAAAATTTGTCCCTTTGCACCTTTAGCTGGCCTCTCACAGATTTATCCTTAAAAGAATATTGCAATTTTCATGCCTTAAGATGGACAAGATTTGTCCCTTTGCACCTTAAGCTGAACATTGAAAAGGGCTCATACTTAAATAAAATCACTGGACCATCTTCAAGTAAAATTGGTCGTACTTAAGGTGACGGAGGCAAAGTTAAACTCTTGCACCTTAAGCCGATGTCCACCATCTTTAAGTAAAACTGGTCGGACTTAAGGTGACGGAGGCAAAGTTAAACTCTACTCTCGCACCTTAAGCCGATGTCCACCGTCTTTAAGTAAAATTGGTTGGACTTAAGGTCACGGAGGCGAAGTTAAACTCTCGCACCTTAAGCCGATGTCCACCATCTTCAAGTAAAATTGGTCGGACTTAAGGTCACGGAGGCGAAGTTAAAATCTCGCACCTTAAGCCTATGTCCACCGTCTTCAAGTAAAATTGGTCGGACTTAAGGTCACGGAGGCGAAGTTAAAATCTCGCACCTTAAGCCTATGTCCACCGTCTTCAAGTAAAATTGGTCGGACTTAAGGTGACGGAGGCGAATTTAAACTCTCGCACCTTAAGCCGATGTCAATCGTTTTCAAGTAAAATTGGTCGGACTTAAGGTGACGGAGGCGAAGTTAAACTCTCGCACCTTAAGTCGATGTCCACCGTCTTCAAGTAAAATTGATTGGACTTAAGGTGACGGAGACGAAGTTAAACTCTCGCACCTTAAGTCGATGTCCACCGTCTTCAAGTAAAATTGATTGGACTTAAGGTGACGGAGACGAAGTTAAACTCTCGCACCCTAAGCCGATTGTTGCATATTGATATCTGTTTCAATTCTCCAAAAAAAAGAAGAAGAAAAGAAACAAGAAAGAAAGCAAAAAACAAATAGAAAGGACGTTACCTATCAAAGCGTTGTGATCTTAAAAGTTGTATATCACCAACTTGGATTGAGACAAGATTCCTTGATGAGAATAAATCCCTCAAAATCTGATTTGAGGAAATAAAAACGTCATTTGGTGGTGATGGTCCCACATCAAGAAATAAATTATTTGGTGAGGCAATGCAAATCTGGAATCCTCTGTCAAGATGGACTTCAAAAAAATCATCTAGAATAATAAAAAAAAAGTGTTAAAATCCAAATTTTTGATATGTTATACATACATGTTTCCGGCATCTATAGGATTAAGAGGATCATAATTTCAATACTCTCACATTGATATATAATTTTTTTGGTGATGTTGCGTAAATCTGAAATTGTTGATGCATCAAAACTCAATGTTGATTTCGGGATAACACCTGAAAATATCTCAATTGTTTAAATTATGAATTTTGGATATGTTATAAATCTTTGTGTCTAGTTTCATAAGAATTAAGCGGCTTGTGATTTCATCCTTCCTACTTCAAGATATGAAAGGTTTAGTAAAGACTCGCAGATCTGAAATTTTCAGCATGATAAAATTCAGGGCTAACTTCAAAAAATTATCGAGAAATATATTGAAGGAATTTGAAGCTGAATTTTTGATATGTTATATATCTTGAAGTCTAGTTTTCTAAAATATCAAATGGTTCATGATTCCGATATTCCTACAATTAGATATGAATTTTCTACCACTAACATGCTATGCTGAAAAAAAAGTGACGAAAATAAGAGAGCAGTAGGAGGAAAAGAAATTACCTCAATATTGTTGATGGCTTGAAAACCCCAAAATTGATATTGAAAAAGTGGAGAAACTACCTCCTTTTATAGAGTTGTAGGATGGATGTTTACTTCTCCAATATAAATTCAGATTGGAATAATTTCCATCTCCAAATTCAAATTGGAGATTATTTCCTTCTCCAATATAAATTCAGATTGAAATAATTTTCATCTCTAAATTCAAATTGGAGATTGTTTTCTTTTCCCATTCAAATTCAAATTGGGGGTTATTTCCTTCTCCCATACAAATTCAAATTGGAGGTTAATTTCCTTCTTCCATACAAATTCAAATTGGAGGTTAATTTCCTTCTTCCATACAAATTCAAATCGGAGGTTGTTTCTTTCTTCCATACAAATTCAAATTGGAGGTTGTTTTCTTCTCCAATCTAAGTTCAAATCGGAAGATCGTTATTCCTGCTTAAGTAAGGCGATAAAAAAGTCTTCCAAAATCTGTTTGAAATTGAATATCATGCCTCACCAATGGGTCTTAAGTGTAGAGATTCATGGAAAAAATGAGAGAGTTTTGAGAGGCAATATCAATATGGTTCGGCTTTAAATTTTTGAATTCGGTATTCATAGGTATGAGGATCGTTGAAACACGAAGGAAACATGCTTAAATAATCATACTTCAAGGCTAGTCTCCAAAATATTAAATGTCTCGACAAGTCTTGAAGTAGGGGGCATTTGTGGGTGATGCAATTTTATTAAATTTAAATCCGTATAAAATTCGGATTATATTAAATTCAAAATATATTAGTCTTAAGTAAATATTGTGGATTAATATAATTAGATTAATTATTTAAGTCCAAACATATATGAGTTTAATTAAAGTCCAATTTTTATTGGGCTAGCCCATTAATTTGGGCTATAAATAATGAGCCCACTTTGCTAAGCCCAAGAATATTGTCATATTCTAGAGGCTCAAATAAGCGACACGTGTCAAATGATGTGGCATGCCAAGCAAGTGAAGCAGCCAATAGGACCGTGCCATATGTCAAACTGATGCAGCAAGCCCATGAAATAAAAGCCCATAAAAGGCGCCACATCACTTAAATCTGATTGGTCAAAGGAAGTCCATATTCATCATGACTCTTCCTTTCCTACAACTATAAATAGGGGTCTCATAATTCAGAAAAGAGATCCTAGAACTCTAACAAGTAGCAAGAGAAAGCTCGTGGATCAAACGCCACAATTTCTCTATAAAGCTCAAACATTCAAATCAAGTTCATCAAAGTTCAAGATCAAGACCGCAATATTCAAGAATAAACTCAAAATCTCTTGAATTCAAGCACAAATCAAGATCAAGCCCCTCAAGTCGATCAAATCAAATTCAAATTCAAGACTAAGCTTTAAGCCCTTGAATTTATATTCGAAAAGGCGAATCAGAGGATTCATAGAGATTGTAACACTCACTTATTGAAATCAATAAAATTGATTGTTGCAATATTTTCTTGTCTCGAATTATTTATTTTTCGGTCTCGAAATTTTATTGTCCAATAGATATATTTGCACGATTGCCTCATCAACTATTATTTGAACGTATAGAAATCATGAAATTTGGTAGAACGTATATTCTCTTTAAAGGGGAAATGGCGAGGAGATTATAATATGGGAATCGAATTCTTATCAATAAGGCGACGTAGAGAAAATGAAGAGGGATTACAATGTGAAATATCGAATTCTCACCAACGAATTCAGGTAGTCAACCAAGTAAATTACTAAGATTCCTTTTCTTTTTATCAAGAATAATATTGAATAAAATGTATTACTCTCTCCATTCAATCAGTGGTAGCTCAACCACATTGATGGCCTAAGGCGAAAGTTAAATGGGAGACCTTAAATTCAACAACAATAAAAATTATATACGTTTTTATCTAAAATCTGTTTTTCTAGCTTTTTGAGATGCAAAATTATTAATAATTTTTTTATAATCAATTTTTTCTAATATTTCTTTTTCAATTGATAATATAGCCAATCCACTTAATCTTTCTTGAGACATTGTTGATCTTAAATAAGATTTTATCATTTTTAATTTTGAAAAACTTCTTTCTGCAGAGGCAACAGTTACCGGAATTGTTAACATTATTCTATAAACAATATAAGTATTTGGAAAAGAATCAAGTCTTTTTATTTAATTAAGTATCTCGATTAGAGTATTATCTTCTACTTGTACAATTTCTCTTATAAATTATAATTCAGAAAATAAGTCTAAACCATCAATATCATAATGGGTATTATGTTTCTCTTATTATGTTTCCCTTCATATTAGATCCATTATCATATCCTTGTCCTCTTAGATTATCAATGTCAGTCCAATACATTTTATTTCATCTAAAATAACTTCAAGAAGACCATTTCCACTTGTATCATCCACTTTTAAGAACTCTAAAAAATATTCGATAATTTTTATTGGAGCAGTAAAAATATCTACGCTCCGTAATATAAAAGACATTTGATCTTAATGACTTGTATCCAGCGTACAATCAAGTATTATAGAGAAATACTTTGTTTCTATAATTTTTTCAACAATATTGTTCTTGATTTCACTTGCCAACAAATGTATCAATTCATTTTTAATATTATGTCCAAGATAATGATTATGTATTTCATCATGTTTAATTCTCCGAATATGCTCTTGCGTGATTGGATTAAATTCCGCAATCATTTCAATAAGGCTTAAGAAGTTTCCATTATTTTCTTGATATATTTTTTTATTTTTTTCTCTAAATGCCAAATTATTTTTTCCAAGAGTTTTTATGACGAAAATAATTCTTGACAATACATGTTTTCAATGTTCTTTATCTCTATTAATTTATTCTTGAATATTTTTTATCAATTATTCTATTGTTACGCAATCTAATTTCTAAATCAATCCACGAACTCATAGTAATAATATGTTGGTTAGATATTTCGTGGGATCTAAGTTTAGCATTAAGATTTTTCCAATCTCTACTACCTTCACAAGCAAATTTATTGTTCATAGCATTAGAAGTAGTATTAAACAACTTGCAACGAAAATAAAATACTTTATTTAAATCTTTAGAATAAATTAACCATCTTCTGTCATGTCTTTTTCCATTTGCTAATTTTTAAAAATAATGTATAGTAGAAAAATGTCTTAAACATTCATCCTTTGAAAAATTTATATCAGTAATTCGAATTGATCCATTTTCTATAAATAAATTTCTTAACTTTATATCAATATTATTTCATTAACTAGGATCATATATATTTTTAGGAGTACGATTATTTGGTTCATTTTTAAGATCTTGATATTTTTGAGAATTTGTATCTGACATTTCATTAATTTTCTTCCCTTATTTTTCGATTATAACATCATCTAACTCAACTAAATCAGTGACTTGTCTAACTCAACTCAAATATTTGGTATTATTTGTCAAAAATTTATCAAGAGCTCCTTTCTGAGATTTTATCAAATTATCAATTCTTTTTTTTTTATAAGTTTTGAATAACCGGATTCATATTTTCTAGTTGACATATTAAATTCTAACAAGTAGTATAAAAACAATCCGTTTTATTAAATAATAAAATGTCAAATATAAAATGCAACAATAATATAAAAAGTTAGAATGATATTACCCGATTCAAGAAATATGAAGACTTGATCGATGATCCCAACTATCGCTTAGCTGCTTCAAAATATCCTTTTCAAATTTGAAATATGAATTGTGTTCTCTTCGGAGTAAAATTAACAATAATGTAATTATATTATCAATAATTTTTTAATTTTAGTATGAGCTCTTTATGTCTTTGAACTTGAAAAAAACAATAAAGAAAATAGAGAAAACCTAGAAAGAGAGGAGTACGTGAGAAAGAAAAACAATGTGAAAAAAATGGGTTAAAAAAAAGGGTAATTTAAAAGAGTAAAAAGAAAGAGAACTTGAGAAAGGAAACAATTTTTTTATGAAAAATGTAAAAAGAAAATTTAACTCAATAGTAAATACCTTTCGTTAAAAGTTACGGTAACAACAAACTTCTACATTTAAGTTTTACTATTTTTTATCAAATCTTTTTTTTTTTTTTTAGCTATCCACCATCTTAAAGAAAAAAAACTTTATAATTTTTTTTTTTACACTATCAATACGTAAGTGCTAGAAAAATAAGGCCCACAAAATAGGAGGGCTTAGGCGACCGCCTAATTAGTATCTCTTTAACTTATTAATTTTTTAATATTGACATTATCATAAAAGAGGAACAAATCACACAGACATAGTAACTGATAGAATTGTTTGAATATTGACATTATCATAAAGTGAAACAAATCACACAGACATAGTAGCTGATAGAGTTGTGAACCAGTTATTGTCAAGGCTTCAAACACTTTCATTTTATTTTATTACAAAAAATTATACAGACCTCATGTTGATAGTTAACGCTCTACCTCCAACACTTTTAATTAAGTTGTTTATATTATGGACGTTCTAATATATTAGATTGATGGTTATAATGGCTTAAGCAACATCTGTCACACCCCCTTTTGACCCAAAAAAGATATGTATTTTAAGTCCGAAAGAGTTTTATTATTAAGGTGACAAAAATAAAAAAAAATTATTTTAAAAAAAAGGATTATTTACATTATTTTTTCTTATTCAGAGTCGTCACTTGGCATAATCCGTTGTGCCAAGTCACCTTTGGAAAATCCTTTTCGAAATGTTTGACTCTAAAAACTGATTCGCGAACAGAGATTCCGGCTAAGGAATTCTGTTGACCGAGGGGAAGGTGTTAGGCACCCCTCGATCCCGTGGTTCGACCACGGTCGCTGTAACACCCCGTAAATTTTTTCGTACACTTATCGCGATTATATGGAGTCCTAAAGGCTTGCGTATGGGTTAAATTAAGTGTATGGTGTTCGGAAGTATCCCGTCAATAGTTGTATGTGTAGGTATTGGAATAAGCTTTCCAACGATATAAAGTTTGCCCAAAACAGAGGAGTATTTCGTATAAGCGAGCACATTCGAAATTTCAAATCGGTGGCCGGGAAGCCTGTGAACAGTAATTCTGCAGGAAAATTACTGCAGCTAGGCAATCCAACTTTAGACGATCATAACTCTTTGTACAAAAAGAACTGTGTGAGCTCTATATATCGACGAAAAGCTCCGAGAGTCTTCTTTCCGATGAAATTGGTTTCATCCAAATCCAATGTCTAAGTAAGGAGCTATACCCGTTTTACTACAGCCTATCAAAAAAAAAAACAGAATTGTGGGACAGATTTTTGGGTCAACTTTAAACGACCATAACTCCTTGTAAAGGAAGAACTGGGTGGTATATTTTTTATGAAAATGAAATCCCTTTGAATTATATTTCCAATGCAATTGGTTTCACCCAAATACGATACCGGAGCAAAGAGTTATGATCGATTTACTTCAGCCTGTCAAAACTGTCTACTGGGGACAGATTCGGGATTTATTTAAATTTTTAGGGCAAAATGGTCATTTTCTATTACCTCTTGGACGAAAATTGGTCTTTATAAACATACACTTAGCCCCATATATATCATATATCATCCAATTATTAAGAGAAGGTGAAACCCTAGCCTAATTTCAACTTCAAATATTTTGTGATTCAACCGTAGAAAATTCGAATTGGTTCCGTAGTTGTGTTCACCATCTCGAAAGCTTCGGGAAGCACCCCATGATTATGTAAGGAGGATTCTAAATACAAGAGTTCATTGTTAAGGTATGAATATTGTTTATTCTTGATTCTTATCCATGAATAAGTATTGATAAAGGATTATGAGTATTGTCTTGATGTTGGGAGATGACTAGAAACATAGTTATGAATTGTTGTGTATAAATTGTTAGTAGTAAATTATGGAAGTTGTTGTATTGGATTATGGAGGATGAATTGTGGTGATATATCATTATATTAGTGGTTATGTATGCCTAGTGATCATGTTGGTGTTGGATGGTGATTAAGAAGGGAAATAAAGGCTAAGAGTGATGTTGAGGTATATTTCATGAAAAGGCATGATATGTGAATGTAATAAGAGTATAAGAGGATGTATGTAGTACTCTTATTGATGAGATAAAGGATTACTTCCTAGACATTATTTGGTGAAGTTAATACCTAAATGGTAAGGTTTGGTTGCTAATACTAGTTTGCCACAAATGACTTATTGTAGATAAGTGTTCGAAGAGTACGGGAAGTCACTTGTATTGAAGTGGTTATATCAAGGTATGTAAGACATACTCTATCTAATCTTTGGCATGAATAATGACCCATGGCACTCTCAAGTAAGCTTCCAACATTGTCCTACGACACATGACACATAATAACATCATATGATCTTCGACACTACCAATTGAACTTGTTTTCACTTTTAAGATGTCCGGCTAGTCAAAAAAAATGTCCATATACTATTGTTGACTCCGAAATGGTTTAATGAGGTATCCATGATTCTCTACTTCATTTTCATGATATTGATTACCTATTTACATGTTTTTCCTATTGAGGTATCATGATTTCAAGTTCCATAAAGTGTGACCACAAAGTAACCAATCTTAAAGATTAATTGAATTAAGAAATGGAATGTCTGTATTTTAAATTGATGATATGATGTATTGTATTAGTACCACTAATCAGTTGGCCATTGTATTATAAAGATTATGTATATATGCTATTCCAGGGGTGGTCCCTGATGTATTGTATTAGTACCACTGATCTGTTGGCCATTGTATGACATATGTTATGTATTGATAAAGATTACGGGAAGTAATGATATGAAAGTAATGTGCAGGTATCCCATCAGTTCTTTTAAGTGTGGTCTACTCATACTGTTTATTCACTGGTATCTGGGTTCTGTTGACCTTTTGTATCTCATCTTGATACTCACTGCCTTACATACTCGGTACATATTTCCGTACTGACGTCCCTCACGGGGGACCTGTATTCATGCCTGCAGGAACAGGTACTTCAGGTCGTACACCTCCGCAGTAAGAGTCAGGACATTCTGTTGTTAGTGGTGAGCTCCAGTTGTTTCGGGGCATCCCAAGTCGTCTCTATATGTACTTTTGGTATTTGTATAAAAGTCTTTTGTGGGCGGGAGTTTGTCCCGACCCCAACTCAGTTGTGTATCTATGTAGAGGCTTTTGTAGACATTTTGTACAGCCATAGGAGTGTTTGGTTGATAGACGTGATGGCTCTGACGGCCAATTACTGTTCATATATATATTTATGCGTGTTTGCTGGGCTGATACAGGTACTGTTTTCTTCTATTTACAATGAAGTGCTGCCCAAATTTCTAATTTTCATAAGTAATGTAAATGTGAAAGTATAGGTTATGAACGGGTTCTCCCGGGCCTCCTCGGCTACGGGTGCCAGTCCGCTCCAATGGGATTTGGGGTATGACAGTCGCTTGGTGGAGCGTATCGGCTAATTTGACAATACAAATGTACAAACCACATAAACACACTAAGCAAGCAAACAAACAAATCACACAAAATTCAAAACAAACCAAAATAATGTTCAGTCCAAATTATACAATCCAAAATAAAAGAGGTGTTGAAATATAAAACATATTCTATTCTAAACTAATCCTAAACTAAACTCCACCCGACATTTCGGGCCTTGATCACGAGCCTCCTTTGCATACATGCTACTTCGGGGCATTCCCCGGATAAATCAATACAAATCCTTCGGGGCATTCCCCGGCCAAATGAGTACAATTTAAACTTTTTGTTCAATTAAGTAGAAAGTACCATTCACGCACATATTCAAACACTCCAACAAATCGTTATTCTTAAATTTGCCTACCCGGCCTACATTTGCCTACCAAGTTCAACGTATCACAATTCTATCATATTCAACATTATCAATACATCAAAATTAATCAATATTCATTTTCCTCCATTTTTAATCCCCACCCTAATTCATTCTCAACCACGTGATTAACCCATTTCAATACACAATCCACCAATCGAGAATAACGAAAATTTACCAATCATTCTTAGCACATCACACACCCAAATATCACCAACAGCTCACATCAACAAACAAACCATGGTATCGAATCACACGCAATCACAATCCTTAAATGAAAGAGAAGAAAGAATTGGACCTTAAATTTGAAGCTTTCAAACTTAATGTTATTCGAATAAAGAGAGTCCGCACCCGAAAAACCTCGAGCCGAACCTTAACACCAACAATCCAACTCGACAAATAATGACCCGTTCACCGTCACTTTTCACGCTGTTACTGTTCACTGGTACTGTTCACCAGTTACTGTTCACCGGTACTGTTCACCGGTTACTGTCCACCGGTTCTTGTGAGGAAGATTATTTTGTGATTGTTGTTATTGTGGAGAAGATGATGATCAAAGAATGAGCCCCCATTCTTCCGTCTTAGAATTTTTCTTTTATAATGGGCATGGATTTGTTATGATGTGGGAATTTTGGTGGGTCCCCCATATATTCTTTTTTTGTGGACAAGAAAAAGAAGGGAGGGATCACATGGGTAGTTAGAGTGGTAATGGTGTTGTATCATTTTTAATAGGGAGGGGTTGTTAGAATAAGATAAAATTAGTTAGGAATTGTTATTTTTGTCTTTTTTTGAAGGGGTTATCACACAGGTGAGGGCACACACTAAGACGAGGGTAAAATAGTAAGAATACTTTCGGGGAGGGACAAAATTATGTGTCTACATCATGCCCCTCTTTGCAGGTAAACACAAAGTGTTTTCATACAAAGAAGTAGACAATGAGACAGAATTTTGACCCGACCATTATTCACAGGGAAGAAACAAAAGAAAGAAGGACGACCGAGTTGGAGAGTCGAGTGAGGTTCCTTCGAGGCTTCGATCCACGGCTCTGTCATTACATCAAAAATAAAAATTACAAGTTAAAACATAAATAAAATTACAAAAAATCTATTTATACAGCTTCTGTTGGACTCCTGACTTAAGTTTCATCACCCTATTATTCAGGCGGGCTCTTGACTTGCAATTTCTTCAATTTGTTGCTTGGTTTTCCAATGCTTCACCTCATTGCTTAACTTTCAATTTCTTTAACCTGTTCTTCAGGAGGGCTCCTGACTTGCTATTTTTCAATCCATTAACTTTCATTTTTTCACCTTGTTGCTTTGTTTTCAACTTCTTCAGCTTATTACTTGACTTTTCATTTATTCGCCCTATTCTTCAGGCGGGCGCCTGAAATCACATCAAAACTAAAAGAAAATTATCCCAAACAAGAATTATTATAAAGAGAAATTTCGTTTGCCAGAAAAGTAAAGTTCAAAAAAAAGAATTAAATTTTTGCCCCAGTTTATTATCAGAAGACTTTTGGGAAAGTCACATCATACCTACTTGCATGTTGTAATGATGAATCAAGACTCTGACCAAGAAATGCATCTCTTGAGAGTAAAATTGAATAACCAAGCCTAGGAAGTATGTCTCTTAAGAATTAAAGTGAGGGATTCTAACTAGAAAGTGCGTCTTCTAGAGATACAAGTTTAGTTAAAAAGTGTGTCACCTAACAAATGAAAACTAGCAAGAAAGTGCGTCTCCAAAGGATTAAGTGCAATAACTTGACTAGAAAGTGCATTTTCTAGAAATCAAGGGAACTGCTAGGAAGTGCACTACCCAAAAGCAAAGTTCGAATTACCCAATCAAAGAAATGTATCTCCTTACCAATGTTGCTTGAATTATCAAAACAAGGAAGTGCATCTCCTTACCAATGCCGCTTGAATTACCAAACGAAGGAAGTGCGTCTCCTTACCAATGCCGCTTAAATTACTCAAACAAGTAAGTGTGTCTCCTCACAAATGTTTCTTGAATTAATCAAACAAGGAAGTGCATCTCCTTACAAATGTTGCTTGAATTGCCCAAGGAAGGAAGTGCGTCTCCAATGTTGCTTGAATTACCAAAACAAAAAAGTGCGTCTCCTTTGGAAGTGCGTCTCCTTATGATAGCGCTTGAATTACCAAAATAAGAAAGTGTGTCTCCTTACAAATGTTGCTTGAATTATCAAACAAGGAAGTGCGTCTCCTTACAAATGTTGCTTGAATTTCCCACACAAAGAAGTGCATATCCTTACAAATACCGCTTGAATTACCAAACAAAAAAGTGTGTTTCCTCACAAATGTTGTTGGATTTACCAAATAAAAAAGTGTGTTTCCTTACAAATATTGCTGGAATTACCCAAACAAGGAAGTGCGTCTCTTTACAAATGTCGGTAGAATTACCAAAACAAGGAAGTGCGTCTCCTTTCAAATGCCGCTTGAATTACCATGGGTTTGAATACCAAATATGTGCAGCAACATTGCCTCTTACATTTGTAGAAGTGAGAATATTACGGCCCTTGATGTTTAGGCTTTGAAATCCTTGATTCGAAGGTAGCATGTATTCCTATTTCATACAAAGAAAACTTGTTAGTTTAAAAACATGGTGGTTGGTTTGTGGCTTAGCTTTCACGGCAATCGCTTTTGCCCCTGTCACATTTAACCTTGCTTCCAACCATTAACATAGGTCATTGACTTGCTGCATCATTGACCCAAACTCAGATTATTTAGAGTGACTCTAAAACAAACACAATATCTCTGTTTTGCCATGCTCCTCAAATAAACCCTTTGAACCTTGATATTTTCATGAATTCCCAGACTTGTTTGTTGACAAAATTTGTATGCCTTATTTCGGATAACAATCATGTTTCTTTTATGTGCTGACTTTTGACTTGCTTTGTGCAATTAGAGAAGCTGGTAGCAGTCTTGAATTATTTCCTCACTTGTTTTGACAAGGACTCGACTCAAAGACAAGAAAAAAAATAACAGTGATTTTTATTTGGACAACTGACCCAAGAAAAATACAACAACAAACCCAGTGTATTCCCACCTAGTGGGGCCTGGGAGGGGTAAGATGTACGCAGTCCATACCTCTACCTCTAACGAAGTAGAAGACCCAAGAAAAATAAAAATAAAAATATAAAGAAGAAAGAAAAGACAATAAATGTCCCTATTTGAAACAAGAAATGAAAAATTTATCTAAAAATGACTGTCAACTCTAATGATTATGCCATGCATTTTGGATTAATCTGCCTGATCTTTCCATCCACACCTTTCACCAGTTATTGTTGGGTTAATGGCCTTGAAACTGAGTTGCTACCTTGGGCCAATTACATTCGGAGACCTCATTCGGCTAGTGGCACCTTGAAGGGTTTTCGCCAACAAACCTCTCTTATTTTTCTCTCAGTTCACCATCGTCTTATGGTGCCTGTAAGGGTTTTCACCGAGAATACTCTCTCATTTTTATTTCTCTCAACTTACCATCACCTTACGGTGCCCGTGAGGGTTTTCACCAATAAGACTCTCATTTTTATTTCTCTCTTGATTCCTTGTGCTGAGGAAGACAGGTAGTTCCCAAATACATCATCATATCTCTTGCATACTTTGCCTTAACATCCTCAAAGATTGATCTGAAGGTATTTCTTTGGTTGTAACTTGGCTTTTGGATAGGGTTAGAAAAAAAGGATGGCATGAGGCCCAAACAACACTTGAAGTAGGTTAGGACTTTCAACTTTTTGAATCGACTCAAACAATGAGGATTAACTCATGCCCCAGTTTCTTTTGACTGGGTGATTCTAAATTGTTTATTTGGTTGGACCGAGCCCTTAGTAAGGCAGCCTACGTATCTCACCCCCGAGAGAGGAGAATCACGTCACGCGTAGTTCTGGCAGTTTGTTCTTTCACGTGATTCTAATTTTTTTATTTTGTTGACTCTTTTCTCTTTGGATTTTTCTGACTCTATTTGTCTTGACACTTTTTTTCTTTTTGGACATATTTTTTTCTTCTCTCTTTTTTTTTGAACTTTTTCTGAATCTATTGTTTTACTCGACGCTTTTCTTTTGAGCTTTGCTGACTATATTGATTCCAAAAGTGGGGTATGAAATAAAATAGGACTGAAGCTCAAATGGGGTAAACAAAGGATGACACAATGTTTGGATAGCAGAATGAAATGAAATTTTACTAGCATGTCATATCACTAGAGTCAACACAAAATGTACTATGTAAAGAAAACAAACAAATAACACATATTTAAAACACAAAGGAAAATGAGACACTTCATTTAGTCAAAACAAAAGATAGAAGAGTTTGAACATAAACAACAAAAGGATAAAACAGGACAGATCTCGAACTACAACCCTGAAATAATTTGGAGAACAGAAAATAAAACAAAACAAGCTACCAAACTCCTTCCTGGTAAGGAGAGGGGTGACTTCTCAATTGCTCAGCCTGACATCTTAGCCACTGGTTTGCATATCAGCATGACTAGAGTTTTCCTCACTGTCAATGTTCTGCACCATGACTGATTTATCTTGAATCATCTTTTCAATTTCTCTTTTCAAAGCACGACAATCTTTAATACTGTGACCCTGAACATCGGAATGATATGTACATCGTACATTAGGATCAAAACTTCTTGAATATGGGTCAGGAGTATACCCAAGGAGAGGAGTGATCATGCCCTGTTGTACCAATCTCTGGAATAAACTTACATACGACTCTCCAATGGCTGTGAAGCTATCCCTCGACTTCTGTCTCACTTCATTATTTGGCTTAAATTGAAAACCAGGCAAAAAAAGGCTTCAGTATATATGTAGAGTTAGAGGATAACTCGGCAGAGTTGGCACGCACCAGTGTGGGTAAGATGGGGGTTGAATATATGGTTGCGCATTATACACTTGATATGGAGATGGGGGGAATGAAATATAATGAATTTTGGGAAGGATTCTGTGGAACTTGGACATAAACTTGGGTTTGATCCCGTGGGTAACGATGGTATGGTCCTCTTGCCCGTGCCTGTGGTCCAGCTATAATAGCAGATGCATCTTCCTCATTTATCTTTCCTCCAATACCTCCCAAACCTTTTTGAATTACTTGAGTAGTCGCTTTCAATGTTGCAAAACTTAAAATGCGACTGATCTTAATTCCATCCTCTATCATCTCCCCCATTTTGAGGACCTCAATGAACGACTTGCCTAATGCAGGTAACAAGTGTTGATAATATGCTTCGTCCTGCGCTTGAATAAACACATCCACTATTTTTCTTTCTTTCATTGGCGGTTTTACTCTAGTAGCTTGTTCGCGCCATCTGATCGCATACTCCCTGAAACTCTCAGTATTCTTCTTTGTTATACTAGTTAAGGATTTTTTGTCAGGGATTAACTCCACATTGTATTGAATTTGTTGAACAAATTCGTTAGCTAGGTCATCCCAACTAATCCATTTGCCAATGTCTTGGTCAACAAACCATTCTGAAGCTAGACCTGAAAGACTCTCACCGAAATATGCCATGAGTAATTCTTCCTTTCCTCCAGCGCCCCTTAGCTGGTTGCAATAGCACTCAAATGTGCTACAGCATCACCATGTCCATCATACTTCTCAAACTTTGGCATTTTAAAACCAATAGGAAGATATACACCAGGAAACATGCACAGATCATTATATGAGACACTTTTGTACCCCCCAAGTCCTTGCAAGTTTTTCATAGTCAATTTCAAACTTCTCAATTTTCTGGCTATTTCCTCTTGTTGTTCTGTCATAACAGGCTTCTCAGTGTTAGGAGGAAATTCAGGAGGTTGAGGGCAATCATAAGGACCAGTTGACTTAAATGTAGGCTCGAGAGCATAATGCTGATCACTAAAAATATTCAATACAGGCTCTCTTGTAGAGTAGGGAGGCACAACTTGTGGATGAACATCAAAAGTAAGAGCTTCAGGTGGGGGTGGCGCCGTAAAAGCATAAACAGCATCTGAAGCCGAGTATGTGGTAGTCTTGGATTGGGGAGTGAGAAAATGAACATTGAAAGTGGTTGGATATTGTTTCCATGGAGTTGATCTTGATGCATGTTGTGGCATATCAACAAAAATGGGAAATTGTGCATGTGACACGGAAGGCAAGCTAGAAAGATATTCTAGATTATCAGTGAGAACTGGAGGAGGCGGCAACCCATTAGCCCAAGCTCGATGCATTTCTATTATTTGCCGCCTTAATTTCCGAATCTCTTCATTATCTCCTACATTCTCATTCCCTGAACTCCCTATCTGATTGGTGACAAATAACTCGATATCCTTGTTGGCCATAACTTTCTCTGTGAATTGGAGCAATATGGAGGACCAGCCAAAATGCCACAAACCAACCACCTTAAACTAACTGGACAAGAGATAGCAAATGGTTAGAGTTTAACAGTTTTTCAAAACCTCTTTTTTTTCTTGAAAAGATCACCGAACCCAAGAAGGGCGCCTACGTATCTCACTCCCGAAAGAGGAGAATCAGGTGTGTGTAGTTCGTGAAGTCTTGCCAAAATGGCCGATTAAACTCTTTTTTTTTCTTTTTTTTTTCTTTTTCTTGAAACTTTAAAAAGAAAAGAAAAATAAAAATTTGTCAAAAGAAATGACGAAAATATTTTTGAATTCTTCGGCTTTAACATTCCTATAAAAAATGAAACCTATGATTACCAAAGAAAATCTTTTTGGGTTTTTGATTTTGAATTTCATATGAAAACAAAACTTGAACCTATTAAATGAAAAATCTTTTTGTAGTTTTCTTTTAAAGACGTATATGAAACGCCCACTCTAAACGGAGAGTGAAGAAATATTTTTGAATGTTTCAAATAAGATCTCTGAACCAACAATAGGCTGCCTACGTATCTCACTCCCGAAAGAAGAGAATCAGGGGAGCGTAGTTCATCCAGATTGGACAATTAATGATTAACTAATAGATTGACCCTAACTTAAGAGACACAACCAAAGACAAACAAATAAAATCTATTTTTGGATTTTTAATTAGACACTTCAACTAAAACTGACACCAACAATTACGAAGGAAAATCTTTTTGGCATTTTCACTATATAAGAATGTACAAAGCTCCTATTGAAAGGAAAAAATATTTTTGGAGTTTTCGAATTATGAATGCTTACTAAAGAAATAAAAGGAAATTTTTTTAACGTTTTTGATTTTGTGGGAAATGAGTGCAAAAAGTAAAAAAAAAATATTGTTTTTTTTTTAATTTTTGAATTGTGAAAAAACAAGTCATAAAGAATGCTAAAAACTACCAAATCTTTTTTTTTCTTCACTCTTTTTTTCTTCTTTTTTTTCAACAATTTCTTGCCTACACACTTTGCTTCTAACTTATGTTTTTACCCAAACCAGTCGGTCAAATAACCTCGTTACCCTCAAAGATTCAACATTTAGCACATAGGGATGCCTTAGAGGTGAGTCTCCTACAAAGGGCCAAGTGGCCTGCTAGGTCTTCAATATGATGCACATAAGTATGACCTAAAGGCTGATCTACGTTGGGGTTCACTAACAAGGCTGTTCGGGGGAGCATATGGTCGATAGTGGCTGCTTAGCTTTCCACCTACTCCATACATCCAACGGCTCCCCTCCTAAAATAAAGGTGACTCAACTAGAGTTTGTGCGCACGACATGCGCTCCGAGACTTGTTGCGAAAAGAATAACTTGGGTTATGCACATGATGTCAGATATAAAAGCGGTAACACATAGGATAAATACTGTAAACAAAGAGCACGAAAATATACAAAACTGAAAACACAAACAAAATCACAAACAATGCATATACACTCGTAATGCCAAACAAAGCCGATACGACTCCAAAAAAACTCGGATTCTGAAATTCTCCCCAGCAGAGTCGCCAGAGCTGTCACACCCCTTTTTGACCAAAAAAAAAAAGATATGTATTTTAAGTTCGAAAGGGTTTTATTATTAAGGTGACAAAAATGAAAAAAAAATCGAAAAAAAAAGATTATTTACATTATTTTTTCTTATTCAGAGTCGTCACTTGACATAATCCAATGTGCCAAGTCACCTTTGAAAAGTCCTTTTCGAAATGGTTTGACTCTAAAAACTGATCCGCAAACAGTGATTCTGGCTAAGGAATTCTATTAACCGAGGCGAAGGTATTAGGCACCCCTCGATCCCGTGGTTTGACCACGGTCGCTTGGTGGAGCGTATCGGCTAATTTGACATTACAAATGTACAAACCACATAAACACACAAAACAAGCAAGCAAATAAATCACACAAAATTCAAAACAAACCAAAATAATGTTCAGTCCAAATTATACAATCCAAAATAAAAGAGGTGCTGAAATATAAAACATATTCTATTCTAAACTAATCCTAAACTAAACTCCACCCAACATTTCGGGCCTTGATCACGAGCCTCCTTTGCGTACATGCTACTTCAGGGCATTTTCCGGATAAATCAATACAAATCCTTCGAGGCATTCCCCGGCCAAATGAGTACAATTTAAACTTTTCGAGCAATAAAGTAGCAAGTACCATTCACGCACATATTCAAACACTCCAACAAATCGTTATTCCTAAATTTGCCTACCCGACCTACGTGTGCCTACCAAGTTCAACGTATCACAATTCTATCATGTTCAACATTATCAATACATCAAAATTAATCAATATTCATTTTCCTCCATTTTTAATCCCCACCCTAATTCATTCTCAACCACGTGATTAACCCATTTCAATACACAATCCACCAATCGAGAATAACGAAAATTCACCAATCATGCTTAGCACATCACACACCCAAATGTCACCAACAGTTCACATCAACAAACAAACCACGGTATCGAATCACACGCAATCACAATCACATAAGAATTAAATGTAAGAGAAGAAAGAATTGGACCTTAAATTTGAAGCTTTCAAACTCAATGTTATTCGAATAAAGAGAGTCCGCACCCGAAAACCTCGAGCCGAACCTTAACACCAATAATCCAACTTGACAAATAATGACCCGTTCACCGTCACTTTTCACGCCGTTACTGCTCACCGATTACTGTTCACCGGCGCTCTTTTTTTTTGTTGTTGTTGTTGTTATTGTGAGGAAGATTATTTTGAGATTATTTTTATTGTGGAGAAGATGATGATTAAAGAATGAGCCCCCTTTTTTCCCTCTTAGAATTTTTCTTTTATAATGGCCATGGATTTGTTATGATGTGGGAATTTTGGTAGGTCCCCCATATATTCTTTCTTTGTGGACAAGAAAAAGGAGGGGGGATCACATGGGTAGTTAGGGTGGTGATGGTGATGTGTCATTTTTAATATGGAGGGGTTGTTAGAATAAGATAAAATTAGTTAGGAATTGTTATTTTTGTCTTTTTGTGAAGGGGTTATCACACGGGTGAGGGCACACACTAAGACGAGGGTAAAATGATAAGAATACTTTCGGGGAGGGACAAAATTATGTGTCTACAACATCTTGCTTATCGGGACAACAAATAAGATAGAATTGATTGATAAGGCATTATTGAGAAATGCTTTCAATTTACCTCTCAAACTGTTAGTTTGAAGTGGAAAAGTAACTTCTTGACTTTAGTTAGTCCTCTACTTTTCTATATATCAATGTGTTTTAGTTTAATTTTAATACATGATTGTAGGCTGGAAAAATTTGAGTTACACTTGAATAAGTTTTCTAAATCTAGAGGGACGTAAATCTAGAGGGACGATATCAATGTGTTTTAGTTTAACTTTAATACACTAATGTGATTGTAGGCCGGGAAGATTTGAGTTACACTTGAATAAGTTTTCTAAATCTAGAGAACGATTGAAAATTGGATTAATGCGAGAAGAATGCAATGGAGGGCACAATAAGTTGAGCTTGTATCTTAACTATTGTTCTATAAGTATATTTTTTAAGTGTTTACATTCTTAACTACTGTTCTATAAGTATATTTTTAAGTGTTAAGATGGTAACATATGTTTGATGTGCAGTTAGATTAACAAAAAGATTTAGTGGAGCTCATATTGAGACATTGATTCACACAGCTCGTTTCAATAAAATTAATGGTCTAAAGGCAAACTTAAACAAGAGGCCTTGGATATATAAATATACATACAAAAATAATATTATAATAATTTAAAATTATTTTTTTGTTATTATATATTAATTTTTTTTGGTGTAATATTTTAAAAGACAATCTTTAACTTCACATATAATATGATTTATAATAAAAGAAAGATTCATTCTAGTTAATAAGATGTTAGCCATTTGTTTGAAATACATTAACTTGGATGTTGTTGTTTAAACATTAATTATTAATATAAAGTTTGAATTGTTTAATTTGAAATTTTAAAATATTTTTAGTAAAAATTAGGTATCGCTTTCTTTTCGTATTTTTTAGGATATTTTTTTAAACGTATTTCACATTCTTTATTATTATTTCAAGTGAAATTGAAATCATGAAATTTACTATTAATTTTTTTGAGGCTTTAAAATTTTGAGGTCTAAAGCAAACGCTTCACTAGTCTTACCCTTGAGCCACTATTGCGTTCAATAATACTTGTCCTCTATTCTAAAAGTAGATGTCCGATAATAATTGTCCAATTTAAAAAATCAATGAATAATTTATCATTTTCTACCCATTCTATCCATGCTATTAAATACTAATAATCACTCAATGCATTTCCTACAATATTAAATTTACTATATTTTAAAGGGTGTTATAATAATATTATCTCTATTATTTAGTATTTCTAAATATGTGTGTCAAGTCAATAATAGACAATATTGTTGGACGGAAGGATAAGTAATGTTGTAATTATTTTTAATAAAGCCTTGTATAGTATACACTTGTTTGTTTGGTAAATTGTGAGTATTAGCTTTGTGTTACTAGTACGTTATCTTATTTAGTATACTTTTCAATGTATTTGATATAGTTATACATTCTATTAGGTATTAATGAAGGTGGTTTAATATAATTGATGGCCTAAAACCAAATTTCAAAACGAAATCTTAATTATGTTTTTCAAGGAAAAAAAGATTATATAGTATATATTGTTATAAATATATTGCACTTTACCATATATAGCGAATGTCTACTTTACCATATAGTAAATGTCTATTTATGGAAAAGTTAGAAACCCAAGGTTAATTTTTTCCTATAAATAAAGGGATTTCTTTCATTGTAATTAACCCATCAAGAATCCTCATTAGAAATAATAATATCTCTCTCTTCTTTCTCTTTTCTTCTTGTACTTACTTTATATTTCATAACACGTTATCAGTACGAGTCTCTAATCACCATCTCTAAGGTAAGAAATATTACATCTAAGGTAAGTCAATTGTCGATGGATGTTTGGTTTCTACAAGGTGAGCTATATTAAATCTGCTTTTTATAACGAATGCCTCGATTTTCTCCTGGAGTAGCAATATCATGAAAGAGGTTATAAGCTATCAAAATTTGATAGACTTAAGGCGCGATTATATTCTATTTCTGGGGAATGAGAATTTTGATTGTTTTAATACAAACGTGCACTTAATTGTGGTAGTATCATAACTCACCTCCAAAAGAAGCAAAATAATTGAGAAGAGTTATTTTGAAATCTACTTCTGAAGTAGTAAATTTGAAAATTGATTCATGTAATAGTAAATCTAAAATTTACTAAAGTAAAAAGACACATGTCATGGTAAACTTGAAGTTTACTAGTATAAAGGTTCATAAATTGACATGAACGATTGCTACATTCCAAAAATGTGCAAATTGAGTATTAGACATTTGTTGAAGAAATAGAAGAATACTATAGTCGAAAATATTTTTTCGACAAGCTATATTCTGACTAGTCGGAAAGTAGTCGGAACTACCTTATTTTTCGACCACATTCCGACTTTATTGGCTGTCGGAAATTTAATATTTTCTAGTAGTGTGTTTATGTTGCTTGTTCTCATGACAAGTTGATTGGACCAACTAATGTTGGGATTTGATCCCTCAAAATCTGAAAAATATAAAAGGTGAATATAGGTCCGTTCATCTTTCATGTGATCTATTAAGATGCATCGATATAAGAGGATCACATATGAGTTTATTGTCAACCTGTAGTTTGGCATTCATAAAGTTGCTTGCTCAATAAAATTGAGTTAAGAGCATAATTTTCATGTAATCAAGACAATTCATCTTGACGATGATGGTTTGGCATTGAATACCTTTGATAAATAGTTAAACCATTGTTAATGAAAGTAAAACTTCATGTGTTGGTCCGAAATATGATATGTTGCATACAATAGCACTTGTATGCATTAGACCAATAAATTATGATTATTTTTTTCCTCTCAATTGGTTCAAGGTCAGGAACCAACTATTCCATCTAATAATTTTGATGTGCAGTATACAATTAATGAATATATCATGATGTACAAAGATGGATTTCTCAAAAAAGATGGAGGATGAATGTTAGTTTTCCTAATATAAGGGGGAGATTATAAGTAGCTATGAAATATGTTAGGAATTATCATTAGATCCTCATTCAAAAAATGATTCAATTCAAATATCGAAAGCATCTGTTGACTCAAATTTAGTATCATATTTAAGCTACAAGTGCTCCTATTTTGCGTTCTTAAAGAACAAAGTTTACGCATGCATGAAGCGTGGTAGACTAATCGGTTTCAAATTAAATAATCTTGAAAAATAAGGAGCAAATAATCATAATAAGAAGGCAATGTGCTCTTGAAGATCCTAAGACATGACACTTCATGAAACCTTAGGGGAGGTTCAGGTACCTGAAAATAATGAAGTGATGAGATCTCAAAATGTTGTATCACATTGTGAACCGATACAAAATGATATATCATCGATAATTTCTTTGATACAATATTGGCGTAATATTGTACAAGATTACGAGGATCTAAATTCTATGATTATTTAAGCATGTTGACATAGAAATATTTATCAAGTACTATGAAAGGATGCATCTTGGTAAGCATAAAACCTATTTGATTTGTAGTCCAAACACTTGAAGATGTCACTCATGTAATGTTGAATATTATCACTTGATAAAATTTACATGAAATTTTTTTAAGGATTCAAAATGTTTGAAGCATTTAAAAGTTTCTGAAAAACTTATTTATAATCCTTATATTGTATAAACTTATAGCTTGAAAATTGTTGAAACTCTTGAGAGTTTTCAAAAGCAATAAATGATTTGCTGAAATGAGAAATATATCTTAATGCAATTGGTGCACAACACTAATGTATTTTGCAAATATTACAAGGTCCGATATTGCCTTGTCAATCAATTTATTATTAAGGTATATTTCTACTCCTACAAGGAGACATCGAAATGGGATAAAAGACATGAGCTTAGTTTATTCTAAAGCTTGCGGTTCCGATCTTGTTGATTATGCTGATGATGGGTATTTATTTAACCTGCATAAGTCTCGGTCTCAAACATGTAATGTGTTCACATGTGGGATACTGTCATATCTTGGATATATACAAAGCAGTCTATCCAGCCACTTTATCGAACCATGCTGAGATAATAGCTATTCATGAAGCAAGCCGAAAATGAGTATGGTTGAGATTCATGATACATCTCATTTGAGAAAAATGTGGTGTGAAATGTGATAATGTACCCACAAATTTATACGGAGATAATGCAGTATGCATAGCACAACTTAAGAGAGGATTCATAAAAGGAGATAGAACGAAGCACACTTCATCAAAGCTTTTCTACATACTTGAGCTCCAAAAGAACGGTGATATTAACGTGCAACAGATTCGTTCAAGTGACAATGTGGCTAATTTATTCACCAAGTCTCCTTCAATTATAACTTTCAAGAAGATGGTGCACAAGGTCGAGATGCAAAAATTCAAGGATGTTCTCATTGGGGGGGGTTAATACGCGTTGTACTTTTTTACCCTTACGAGGTTTTGTCCCACTGAATTTTCTTTATAAGATTTTTAATGAGGCAGCCTATATGCGTATTGTTAGAGATGTGTACTCTTTTTTCTTTACTAGATTTTTTTTCACTGAATTTTTTCTAGTAAGATTTTAACGAGGCACATTATCTATCAATTAGACATTCAAGGGGGGTGTTATAAATATATTACCATATATAGTGAATGTCTACTTTACCATATATAGTGAATTGTCTACTTTACCATATATAGTGAATGTCTATTTATGAAAAAGTTAGAAACCCTAAGATTAGTTTTCCCCAATAAATAAAGGGGTTTCCATTATTGTAATTAACCCATCAAGAATCTTCATGAGAAATAATAATATCTCTCTCTTTTTTTCTTGTACTTACGTTATATTTCATAACATATAGATGTTTTATTTGAAGTCTAGTTTTATAATTTTTTGAGATAAAAAGTGATGATTAATTTTATTTTATAATCGATTTTTTTCAATAATTCCATTCAGTTTTTATTGAGAATTTGTTGATCTTAGTTAAGATTTCATCAATTGTAATTTCAAAAAACTTTTGCCAACTAAGACAATTGTTATAAGAACTCTATAAGCAATATATGCATTTAAAAAAAAAAGTTTCTTCGACTGAAATATTTCTTACTTTTCTACTCCCTCCTTTTCACTTTAATTACTATTTTAATTATTTCATGTTCATTAAGAAAAATAATAAATACAAGGTATAGTTTACTAGTAAGTCATTCCTACTGATTAGATATTTTTTTAGGGTTAGATCAATATTAAAAAGAAATCGTCGTTAATGCTAATGGTATAATTAAAAATAATTGTCAAAATTCTTTTTGAATTTTTCAAATAATAATTTTTTTTTGAGTTAACACCATTAATTTGAGACGAAGAAAATATTCAAAAGTATTACTCAGTATTTTCTAAAAGAAAAATTTTAACTCTAAACCTATAATTACTATTAAAAAAAATGAGTCCCAAATAATCGGATGCCTAAAGCCTTTGCTTTAGAGGCTTCATCTTAAAATCGGTGATGAGTGCTCCCCACAGATAAAAAAAATTTCCTCAAACACATAACAATTGGTGAATCGCGATCGACTATAAACATCAAAATTCACTTGATACTAACTCTGATACCATGAAAACAAGTATTGTTCATTGATTCACTCCTGTTCCATTGCTATGGAACCTTTAGAGAGTAGGAGAAAACAGAGAGAAAGCAGAAAAAAGATGAATAAGAAAAAGAAATTGTTGATTTACAAAACTAAAAATATCTCGTCTACTCTAAGATATATATACTAATAAGAGGAAAAGAGGAAAGAGAGAAAAGCACACAACTGATCGTCAACATGTGTACTTCAGTTATATACTTATACAATGTAGTAGTTGCTTTGTCTGATGGTCTGACGCTTGATATTACATGTATAAGGTCTTGTGATTGAGCCACAATTGCAACAACTTTTTATACTTCTTTAAATTTAGTTGTGTATTTATTGAATTATTAAATTTTGCACTCTTCTAAAAATTGAATCCATTAAATTTTATTTTTTTTAGTTTTAATTTATTTATGCATATTATGACTCTCTAAAGTTTTTATTTTTATAAATATTTCAATAGTCAAAAATCTTTTTCAAATAGTTTATAAATTTGAAAATACTGTAAAAATTACTCTAAATCACAATAATTAATAATTTAAAAAATTCCAATTAAAAAAAAGTTGTTTGACTGTCAAGATTTCACTTGTTTCACATAAATTAATGTACAAAGTAACGTAATTTCTTTGTTCTAATTTTTGTGGCACAGTTTAAACCTCAAAGTTAAATAAGTGTATTTTCACTTGAAATTTGAACATAAAATCTTTTAATTTTTTAAAATAACATCTCTATATTTGGAACTACGTAAAAAAAAATACAACAAGAATAATTAACAATTCAAACTATTTAAAAGATATATAAAAAATTATGATTGAAGAGAAACTTGATAAAATCACAAAATTTGAAAGGTGTCACATAAATTGGACAAATCCCAACTAAACACTTATACTTTGCACTATTTTAAAGTGAAATATGTACCACCCTAAAAGTTCATGCCCAGACATTGTTTCAGGCAGCGAGCTGCACTCGCTGCCACGTCATCGCCACATCATTTTTTCTTGACACGTTATTTTTTCGTTTTTTACTCTAAAAAATCAATTATTTAACTTTTTTCATTTCCTTTTCTCTTTCATTGCACCACTTCTATGGCTATTCTTTCTCAGAAAGTTCTTTTCTTTAATTTTCATTTCACTTTGTTTTCCACCCATTTCTTCACTTTCTACTCTTACTAGTTTCAGAACTTCAAAATGGACCACTCAGTCATGGTGACCTCATCTGACGAAAGTTAGGAAAATGTTAGTCTGCAGTGGATGATGCTGGGCAAATTGCTTCTTTTTGGAAATTTTTTCGTGCTTTTCCTTTCCAGTGATCAATTGAAAAGGAAAGAGAAGGTTTTATGTTGTTTTGATCAATTTTACACGGAAGAAGGAAAATTGCAAAGTTCATTATAGATTTTTCTTTTCAGCCAAATTCTCGTAATCGCATAGCTCGTGTTGATATCTTCTTATCTATTATTTTTTCTTTAATTTTTTGCTATAATTTTAACTTTACCAAATTAATATTTTCAACTGCAATCCATTCAGTTGTTGAAGCAGCAGTTTTAATGGATGCAGTAACTAGTAAATTGCGGTGACCTGGGTAGGAAAAGATGGCTTTTGGGAGGATTTACAGCGTGCATCATATCTGTGTTGCTCGATTGGTAGAGAATTCCTTTTCTTTTTTTTTTTAATTTCTCAATTATGAAAATTGATGTTGAATTTATGATTGTGAAAAAAAATTGGTGTTGATTTTGATTATGGTGTTGATTTGATTGTTTCAATTTCAAGAAATGCGGATTTGAATGATGGTTTATGGTTTGAAATTGAAAATTTAATCGATGTAAAGTTAACAGATTTTAAGATTCCACAAAATGTGTATAGAGCATTATTGAAAGTTTATGTTTCATTTCATGAGAACGATGATTTTTTGTATGGTAATTCTTTTAATGAGTATGTAAGTTTGATAAATTAATTTTGAATTGGATGTCATTGTTGAATTCTTGAAGATGTCATTATTGAGTTCTTGAAGAAGTCATTATTGAGTTCTTGAAGAAGAATTAAAAATTGTTGAAGATGCCATTTTGAGTTCTTGAAGAAGAAGAAGGGGGAGGAGGAGGAGGAGGAGAAGAAGAACAAAATGAATAAAGAATAATAATAATTAAAAATTAATAAAGAAAATAAAGAAATATTTGGTCATGTCAGCGTTCTCACTCTCTTTAAAGAGAGTAAAACACACTCTCTTGCCATGTCAGCATTCAGGGAGGTAAATATTTCACTTTAAAATAGTTTAGGAAGGAGTCATAGAACCCCCACAAAATATAAGTATGTAGTTGGGATTTGGAGTAAAGGTTGGAAGGTAATTTACCATTTTTTCTTTACAACTACTATTAACATTGTACTCTTAAAAAAACATTTCTACTATCCGATTTCATATTATTGGATTCTTGTCTTGCATGGCATCTCGCAACTAGTATACACACATAATGCTAAGCTGACTCAGTAATCAAAGCTACCTCTAACTCCACTAATTGACTATAACAATTTAATAACTAACAGCTAACAACTCCATTAACTACTTGACAGCTATCACTAGCTGTGATTAAGTGCACCTACATTATCCTCAAGAAATATAAGATTGAACATCTAGAATTAGCATATGCAATTCAAAAGTAGAGACCGTATCACCCTTTGTATGCAAATCATCACAACTATTAGAGCAGAGAATCACTACAACAACTCAACAAAATTGGCTAATTAATTAGTTGTGGGATATGATTATCAGGGGCGGACCTACGTGGGTGCCAGGGATTTCATCCAAATCTCTTCGACAAAAAATTACGTTTTATATATAGAGTAAAAAATCTATATATTTGTACATATATTAATTTTGAACCACCTGAAGCAAATATATGAGCCGACCTATTAGTACTAGGCCGCCCAACTTCGGCCACAAGTACTAGCCCACTTCCCAGGTTCAATCCTCACTGAGTGTGCACAGACTGCTTATTTTTTTTTGTAAAAATAATTTAATAATTACATGATATGGTTAATGTTTTAAAAAATTACAATTCATAGTTAATAATTTTTAATACATGGTATGGTCAATGTATATATCAAAGGCAACTAAAACTTTCTCTCTCATAATTAATTTTTGATTTTATCTCTTGGCTGATTGGAGTGTTTAGCGGCAATAGACCATTCTTTTATTGGACGTTTTAGCAGCAGTATGTATTCCTCCTAATCCAACAGATCTCAACGTTTATTCTAACATATATCAAAGAATATTTTTCTTTCTATTTCTTCTTCCAAATTTTCTGATATTTGTGTTTTCCCCTATACATTCGCTATATTTTTCATAGAAAATTTTCTTAATTCAACTAAATTGTTATCAATTATATATTATATGTCAATTATATATGCATATATGTATAAGTTGTATATTAATTGTATATATGATGTAATTGTATAAGTTGTATATGTATAAGTAAATTGTATAAGTCGTATATGTATAAGTCATACATGTCAATTGTATATGTCAATTATATAAGTCATATATGTATAAGTTGTTAACTGTATATGTACATCTAATTTTTTTTTTAATTGTATATTTGAATGTTTGTATATTATCATAGTGTATATTAAATAACTATATATTTGTATATATACATTTTGCAGAATGTATATTGAGTGTATACATATATATTTTACATAGTGTATGTACAAATATACAAATTATTTTATTTAATTCAATCGTTATTTTCTTAATACAACCAAATATTTATCAATTGTATATTATATATATATATATATAATGTAATTGTATAAGTCGTATATGTATAAGTCATATACGTCAATTGTATATGTCAATTATATAAGTCATATGTATATAAGTTGTTAATTGTATATGTACATTTAATTTATTTTTTTCAATTATATATCTGAATGTTTGTATATTATCATAGTATATATTAAATAACTATATATCTGTGTATATACATTTGCAGAATGTATATTGAGTGTGTACATATGCATTTTGCACAATGTACATATAAATATACGATTCTTGAAATTATAAAAAAATAATAATAATAATGAGAAAGAGAGGGAGCGAGATAGAGGGATGGGAATGGAGGAAGGGGAGAGAGATGGGAGAGAAAAGGAGAAGATAGGCGAGAAAGAGGGAGAGAAAGGGAGGGATTTAAGGTATATCTTAGGTTTTGTAATTATACAAATTTTGATCATGTCTTGTAATTATGGACTAAAAGTTACCTATAACTGAATTTTTATCAATTTTTTTAAATTCTCTGCTACAATTATAGGCGTATAAAACTTAAAACCCTTTTCCTTTTTGCAAACCCCGAGGAGGGAAAAATCTTGAATCTGTCACTAATGATCACATTATGTATAATACAAACGAGGAAGGAGAACATATTATCAAGGATAAAAGAACATATTCAGTTATCTAAAATTAATTAACCGTTTAGCGAATCAGTTCAATTGCAAGTAATAAGCACTATAAAATATGTATCTCTAAATTTCTATGTACATATCATTCGGTAATGCTGGAGTTCCAACGACATTCGTAGACATAAGAATGCAGAAGTTATTTCATGAAAACTGTAGAAATAAATTGAAGAGTTGTTTTAGAGATAATAATTTCAGAGTTAACACTATAACAGGAAAGCCAATATTCTTTGGCCAAATATATAGAATAGTCATAGTGTTTTCATATTCCTGTGATGATTTCTGGAGTTGCCTTCAAAAGTCTAAGAGACATTGTAGGATGGACAAAAATCAAATGCCAAATTTCAGGAGAAATTTGTCGTAGGCTAACTCACGGGTCTTATCTTGATTTCCTCCTATGCTCTATTTAAGTAATATCAAAGATATTTCTTATATGGAAAAAGAAAATATAGCAGGATGTTATAGTCATCAATGTAAAATTAAATATGTGATTAGAGGTGGCAAATATGCGGATTAGATTGAATTTGAATTGATTGAATATGACTTAAATGGATGATTGCATCCACTCATATATTATATGGATAAATATGGATTTTATTAAATATGAATTAGGTAAATATGATGTATAAATAACATAAATTCCTACCCTATTAAACATAATTACCTTCTCTCCCATCTTCTTAATTAATTTGTTCTCTCTTCCGATTAATATATATAACCCAGCCGTTATATGCATAAGACTCTATGTATATGAAAATCTAATTAAGACGTTTTAATAGGAAATTAACTGATCTTCCTTCTATTTAGCACATAGTTAAGACAACAATATTAATGATGAATTACTGTTTTTCTTAATTTCTGTAACAACTATACTATTTCAAATTTTGAAAATAACAATACATTAAAAAAAATCAATCAAATCATAGAAATCACAAATAATGTAATCATTTATTTATGATCTCTTTATAAAATTGAATTTATTTTTATTCAAGAAGATGAATATTGCGATTCTTTTGAGACACTCTGGTGAATGAAAATCCGAAACAAAATATGTTAAGTACAAAAGTGAAGGAATTGTTGTCGCATAATTAGTAACGTATTTGAGGTTGATTTCGACAGTTCCTGCTGAATTAGACATTGACGAAGCTTGAAAATCAATTGATGTACGCTATGGTGTCGACGGTAATGAATCATCTATTCGTATTCGGAATGATAATAGTGCTAATTTGTATGTCGAGTTGAATCATCTATTCATATTAGGTAATGAATCACTAATCGTATCCGAAATAATAATTGCTATGTATATATTCTATTTTTAAAAAGTTGTATCCGTAATATACATACGTATTAATCTGCTTAACGACTTTACGACATACTTCAAATTTTTGGATATATTAATCATATTACATTTTTCTTTTTCAGTTATATACTCCGATGTTACAATGAGGATTGTAAATGAACGTTGGAAGCATCTACTTATACGAAAACTGATGTTTTTATCATTTGGGGGCGAAAAACCTTCATCAATAAAATTGATATTACAATCAAGCGAAACACTGTCATCAAGCATAAATTGATGTGGATGATGCGGACATGCCGGTCACAATAGGCGTTTTTTTAACTTTTTTTCAAAGGAGAAATGAGCTATAAATGACTCTACATACAATTTTTGTTCACTCGTTTATCATTTAGTAATTATTTGTATTTCTTTTTTGAATTGTTTTAGTTGTTTTTTACTGCAAACAGTTGAATATCATTTTTATTCAGTTTACCGTTTTATTATTTTTGGTATTTTTTCAATGTGTAAATCGCTAATGTTCTACTACGTTATTCTTAATTTAACTAGTGTCTTTAACCGCAAACCTATGTAAATTAAAGAGTTTTGTTTCTCAGTTTCTTTTTCAAGTAGGTATGTGCATGTGTTACACATACATATAACAATATACAATTGCTATGCGTTACTTCAATGTATGTGTTGACAAATAGTTTGGATATTCAGTCTTATACATAACTTCAATGAATATGAAATCCTATACTTATGTATATGAAAGTGTATGTATTAGTCTTACCTGATTCAACCTATTAGATAATCTTATGAAATTCTTATATAACTATTATATACCATAAGTTTATCAGTACGGTGTTGTTACGTATAATTTCAATCATTATGTATGTGAATACGTATACATTGTCATTCTATGTACATGACTATACATACATTGTAAGTCTATGTTCAGGACTACATATACATAGTAATTCTATTTATATATATGACTACTTATACATAATAATTCTACGTATATGACATCTACATTGTAATTCTATGTATATGACAAGAAATATGTTGAAATTATGACTGCTCATGTGTATTGTAATATGAATTTGTTATTCATAAACAAATATACTTATGTATTGATAATCATACAATAATTATGTTAATCAAAAAGTAGGTATATAATATTTTTAACTTCAAGGTATAAATATATACATAAAATATACAGATTTCTTGTCTTTACGTCTGCTATATGTATGTTGCAATGTACCTAAACATACTGATTTAGGTTGTTCAAGAAGTTGAATTTGCTATTGTCATTATTTTGAAATATAAATATGGTGGTGTGATTTTATATTTTTGTGATAAATTTGTGCTTTCAATTCATTGAATAGTTAAAATATGAAAATGCATAAGCTAACCTAATAGGTTGAATTAGATTAATAACTTGAAAAGAGAATATCCATTAATCAATTATATATATAATTACATAAACATTTTGTATATATTGTTATCATTTCTATAAGATTAACATATACTAACTTTTATAACACATATACGTACGTTATAACAAAAAGTAATAGGCACAACACACAATATCATGCAGAAAAACAGTTTAACTAATAATCCAAAAACATAAGTTAATATGTTCTAATAACTTTGGACATACAAAACACCTAAATTAGTTTAATAATCCAAAATTCTAACAAATCCACAGAAGAAAAAAAATCTTCACCGTAAGCATCTTTAAGACTATTCAATGCTAATTATTCTTGTTTCATCGGGTATGGGGACAAATTTTGTCCTTGGTCTTGGTAACATAATATTTTTTTCACTTTTTATAAATCATAGTTTCGAAGAAGTGACGCGTATCACATACGATGGTATTCTCCTTCAAAACAACTGATAGCACAATAATTTCTTCTCTTAAGTATTCTGCATACCCAACAACAAACACTCCACAGTCCCATGCATGCAAACAATATACATACATATTTAATGTTATGTATATAGACTGACCGCTACAAAAGCACAGTCACATTAATGAAAAAACACAAATAACATTGTCCAACAATCATATTCAAAAATAAAAATAAAAAAAATAAAAAACTTCACATTACTGAAAAAATGTTAATATGCATATTGCGTAAAAAAAAATCAGTCAAAGCATACTCCAAACAACTTAATCCCATAGACCTTTTTGTCATAAATTATTGAATATGCATATCAATATCATATATACATAACTTTTGATGTGTATATTGGTATAACTAAATCAAATAATTCCTACAGAAATTATAAAAACACAATACATAAAGTCTGTGATGTATATGAACAATACATATCATTATATTTCAAATACGTACCAGTAGTTATGTATATAAGTACTGATATATATATACACTGACAACTACTAATGCACCATCAAATTCATGAAAAACCCAACATAATAATGCAAAACTAACAACCATATTCAAAAATCAAAAATCAAAAAACCTTACGTTGATGGAAAAACACTATATCCCAGTACAATAAACAATCATCTCATTATATTTCAAATACGTATCAACAGTTATGAATATGTCTATCATATACATAAGTATTGATATGTACATACACTGGCAACTACTAATACACCCTCAAAATCATGAAAAAACCCACATAATACTGCAAAACTAACAATCGTATAAATAAAAAATACAAAAAAAAACTCACATTGATGAAAAAAAAATTAAAAAATTAAAAAGTCAATAAATTAAAAAATCAAATAATACTCCTCCGATTTAATTTTTGAATTTCGATCAACAGCTTTCCTGAGCTTCTTCATGTTAATGGGATCGTTACGATATTTTGATGTGTTTTCAACAAAATTAGGATCCTCGTAATCAAATTCTCCGGGAACGAACCCAATAACCTGATTTGTTGGTTCACAATGGTCTAACTGAGTTAATTCTAAATTAAATGACGGAGTATCATTCATTTACTAAATAATAATGAGTAAATGGAGTACATGAAAGAACTTATTCTATATATAGAATTTTAAATTTTGGTAAAATAGACGAAAAAAAGAGTTTTAACTTATTCTATTGAATGAACAACATGGAAGAAATTGTTCAATCAGAATCTATTATTTTTTCGTAAAGTCGAAAAAAAAATAACTAACCTCAGATCTTAAAAATTACAGAATGATGAAAATAACATTTTTGTTAGCATTGAATGCAATTGAGTAAGAGTTTGAATCAAACATGGTAATGAATTCAAAAATGAAAACCGCTACATAATGAATCCTTGATTTTAGGCTTCTTCCAAAAATTAAAAGTTGTACAAAAATTAGTAAAATGTATATGTACTTTTAGAGAGAGAAATTGAAAAAGCGAGAATTTTGTAATATGTTTTGAGAGTTGAATTCTATGTAATAAGTGATACTTAACCCGTGGCTTTGTGTAATTTTTAAAAAAATGATTAAAATCCAGTTTAACTCGTAAAGCCTTAAAATTTCAGAACCTCTACATGCATATCAACTGAGTTTTTTTACCCTCCACCCACCCTCCAATTTTTTTTTAAAATCATCACCTCACCCCCACCCCTCCCCCCCTCCCCCGTCCCCACCCCCCAAAAAAAAAATCTTACGCACTACCACCTTTACTCCAACCCCAACTCTTTACCAGCCATCCTCCCATCCTACCCCCACCCTCCAAATTTTTTTTACAAAAATTATTTTTTGAAAATTTTCAAAAATTTTATCTTACCTCACCCCTCCGACTCCTAACCCCGCTCCCTACTAAGCCCAATTCCTCCAACTTTTTTTTTTAAATATAGTAATAAGAAGAAGAAGAAGAAGAAGAAGAATTAGTTACGTGGAGCGATCAATGTTAGGGTTGAAAGATATTATAGCAAGTTTGCATAAGGCAGAGAACATTGTTGCGTTGCAAAGATTTATAGGTAAGGACTAAAGTATATTCAGCTTCATTGAGGCAGTTGCAGATATTCTGGCAGTCCGGCTTATCAGACGCTACGAATTGTCTGTCAAAATGTTGTGCTGCAGTGCGACAGGCAGCATTAGGGGACACGACTTATCAGACCACCAAAGCACTCCTACACGAACCCCCACTCCCATATGTCATACTCCCTAGATTGTCTCGAAAAAATATTTGTAATCCAATATTAAAAAGTAAATTTGAAAATCTAGAAAACACTAGGAGTAGGTACATTTGGGATGCTAATAGGTGATGAATAAGTGAATAATGTTTTAATTTACTTGAAGGCTTCTCAACAAATTTGATGGTTTGAAGTCAATTTTCTTAATAAAAAAGTTTAAAGTATATTCAATAATGTTAGTTTTCATGTGCATCACACGTGTATCTTGTGTGTTATACGTGCATTTCATGTGACATACGTGCATCTTATGTGTATTTTTTGTGTCATATGTGCATCTGGTGTGATGTACGTGCATCTTATGTGCATTTCACGCCCCATACTTACATCCTATTATCAATAAGTAAAAATAAATTAGAATCATATTATCTTGGGATAATACCCACGAAAATACCTGAACTTTGATCGGACTTTCAGTTGAGCATACTGAACTTTGCGGGGGTCCTATTACCCCCTAGACTTTTTTTTGGTATTTTAATGGCATATATCTGCCAACTTTTACATGTGTATGTAATCACAGACTTTGGGCGCGCAATAGTGATAAAAAATTGTTATAAACTTTATTTTTTGGTCAGAAATCCCCTCAATTTATTTTCTATTTTTTTCATTAAATTCCTTACCTCCTTTCTTCTACTCTTCTCCCATTTTCATCTCCATTGTAGAAGGTTTCATCTCCAATGTTAAAGGTAGGATTTTTTTCGTTTTCTCAACAATTCCAGCCACGATTCTCCGAAATTAAATAAAATTAAGGCAATGGTTAGTGCAATTTTTGACGAGCTATGATAAAGTGGAGGACATCAAGAATGGAGATTAAAATTGATTATGGTGTCGAATAATCCATTGTTGAAGGTAAGATTTTTTTCGTTTTCTCAACAATCAGAAATTTAAAAAAATTAAGGAGATAGTGAGTGCAATTTTTAACGAATTATGATAAAGTGGAGGATATCAAGAATGGAGATTAAAATTGATTATGGTGTCGAATAAGAATAAGAAATGTGTAATGGTTTTGAGTTTTGGGTTCTGTGTTTTGGGTATTGTGTTGTAATTTTAGAGTAAATGGCTTGTGGGTGTGATTTAGTTTTTGTTAATTTAATCTGGGTTGCAATCTTTTTTAAGAAAATTTTTTGAATGGGTCATCTTCAACACAACCTCATTTTTCAATTTTCCATTTTCTTCTCATGATAATTCACTATGGAACGACAAAGAGTCATTTCCATTGAAAATGAAGATGAAAATCAATGCGAAGGAAAACTACCCACCAAACGTTTGATGAAATGTCAAGTTCAAATTTGACTTACAAAATTGTGGAGCAAAATAAGAAATGGTTGCTGACTTGCTGCTGAAGAAGAAAATAGAGCAAAATGAAGAATGGGGCAATCAAATTTCAAACATTAAGAATTAAGATTTTTGGTGAAAAAATGATAAAAAGATTAAAAATAGAGAAAAAATTAAATAAAAATTAATTTTAAATAAAAAATACACGTGTCAATATCAGATTGGCGCGTGTATTACACTTTCTACTCCAAAACTGAATATAGTGTTTGGGGGGAAAGGGGAGTAATAATTCCATTTTAAAAAAGTCTAGGGGGGTAATAGGAATCTCGTAAAGTTCAATATGCTCAACTGAAAATCTAATCAAAGTTCAGGTATTTTCGCGGGTATTATCCCTATTATCTTCAAACATGTATGAGTATACTGTCATTTTGAACTATCTTTTAGTTTAATTTAAATTTAATATTTTTAAAGAAAAAAACTAAACAACTAATTTATACTTTTAGTAAGTGTTAAAAATGGACCCCCAAAAGTTATTTTATTTTTTTTCAAAAAATTCTTTTTAAATTAATAGACTTAAGTCATTGATAACTCCTTAAAGTTATTTCGAAATTTCATTTGGACTCCTCAACTTAGTCTTGAACCTATTGAACACTTAAATTATTCAAAATGTATATCTATTAAGCACAAATTATTAATGTGGCAAGAAAAGTGTAAGCCATTTTCCTTAGGCGCGGGATTAAGTACCAAATAATATTTTACTTTTATTTTTATTAAAAAATTTACACTTAAATTATTTTATTAATGTAATATTTAATAATAATAATTTCCTAATTTTTTTTTAAAAAAAAATCACACCACCACACAAACCTCAGCGGGACTTTGGATTAAAAAGGACTCCCAAGTTGTTCAATCAAGTGGGAGTCCTCCAAATTTTTTAAATTAGGTGGGAGGAACAACTTTTTTTATTTTTATTTTTTTGAAGTTTTTTCGTCCCAATAACTTGTTCCAGTTATAGAACAACTTTGCGAAGTTGTTCAACAACTGCGCGAAGTTGTTAAGACAACTAATGTGTTGTCCAATAATTATTCCAGTTGTTCAAATTTTTAACAAATTTGTGGAACCCACTTATCCCTTTTCTTAATTGAAAACGTGGGGGTGTTTTGACTCATTTTTCTCAACCTCAACCCCCACTCCTTAGTCGTCATCTTCTTCGCGAGAAAAAGAAGAGCAAACCACCAATCCTCCCCCCACCCCACCTCCTTAGTCGTCCTCTTCTTCGTAAGACAAATAACTGCCCCCCCCCCCCCTCCGCCCCCCTCCATCATCTTCTTCCTTCAAAATTTCGTAAAAAAAAAAAAATTCTTTAAATTTCATTCTTAGGGGAAGCCTTGTTTCTTTTGTTCAGATACAATTTTCAGTTGAACATTTCTTGCGATTTCATGTGTTGATTCAAATGTTTCATCATTTTAAATTTAGAAATAAGTTTGTTCTTTTTTGGGCACTTGAACAATTTTCATAGTTTGTATTGGTTGTTCTACTGGGTGCATTCTTGAGGAATTTTTCGAGGAATGCATTTTCCGGCGAGATTCATCGAAAAATCAGAACTGAGGAAATATATTGCTACTGCTAAATTAAAAAAAAAATTACCAAGAAGGAGCGATTATTATTGTTGCTAAACTTTCTACAGTGGTTTGTGAAGGAGGGATTATTGAATTTTAAATGGGGGAAGAAAAAGAAGGAAAAAGAGGGAGAATCTGGGAAAAGATGATAGGAAAAATGGGGGGGGGGGGGGGGGGGGGGGGGGTAATTACAGGGATTTCCAAGGAGGTGGGTTCGAGAGGGTTGGCGCGGGAAGCTGGGTGTGGGTGGGCATAAAATTAAGATTTTTTTAATTAAAATTAGGTAAATATATTTAAAAGATATTTTCTTAGAAAAAAATAGTTTAAAATTTATTTTTAATAATTATTTGGGTCTACACGCCACATGTCATAAGTTTATTTATTATTTTTGTCATAAGACCCGCGTGTGAGTCTCACTTATTATAGTTTTTGGTTTCATGGTCATTTTGCATTTAATAGACAAACATTTTTTAATATTGAAGTGTCTAATAGAAAAATAGATCAGTTGAGAAGTCCAAGTGAAATTTTGAAACAAGTTTAAGGAGCTATCGATGACGTAAGCCAAATTAATAATACATGAAAAAAATAAAAATACTATGTATATCATACTTTGAGAAAAAATAGGGCCCAAGCAATTGCTTTAGTGGATTTATGATTGAACCGGAGTATTAAGATATGCATAACTAATACATGAAAATTCATAGTATTAGTAATGCAAGGGATTTTAATGCATGCATTAGCATGGCTAAAACACAATTGCCCCTCAAATTTTTTTCCACATCCACATCTTATAATATTGAATAAGTGTATGATTTTCTTTTTAATTTTATGATAGATCAAAAGGAGTACAAAGAAGTGAAAATATCTTTAAACCTCAAGAATTACAAAGCTCGTGTAGAACACTCGTATAATTTGATCTAAGCACAAAATAAACTAGGAGAATCTCTCCTTTAACAACTAAGCTCACAAAAAGAGAGGCTACTAAGCACCCTTAGTAGTAAACTAAGTACTCAGCCTGAATCAAAGATGAAAGAACCTTTCTTGACTCAAATATATTGTATAACTAATACATACATTATTTCATCTTATACATCCTACCAAACTACCCCACATCAAGTTCTTTAGGTTGAAGTCAGTGTTGTGATACAAGTTTGGAAGTCTGAAGTTGCAAAAGAAATTAACTCTGTAATGGCAATAAGTCTGAAGTTGCAAAAGAAATTAACTCTGTAATGGCAACTGTAACCTATAAGCAGAACTGATAGAGCCATTTAACATAATCATCACTGAACAGTACTTTGATACAAACACAAGTTGCTTCAATAAAAATTGATTCCACTTTATGAGGGACAGAAAATTTCAAAAAGGCAACACATTATTTTCACTACTACTAAAGATACAGTTTGATCAACTTCCACTTTACATATAACACCCGTAACCAGTTCAACTCATCTCATAAGAAATGGATTCACATATTAACTACTTGTACAGACAGAAATTTTAGGCATATAATTATTGCTTATGGTAAGTTCTTTGACAGTGAGAAAATCTAGTGATTTGATATATCAGTTGGTGGATGAAAGGTAAAACCTGCCGACGGCGTTCTCGGTATTAGTGCACTTGAGTCTGCTAGACTTTCCTCTGGAAAAGAAGTGAGCCTAATAAAACAGCAATGCCTGTTATCGCGATTGTAAAAAGAAGCCGCTTTTTGGAAAATTCTTGTGGCTGCCTTCTGGGAGGACCACGTTCTCTTTCAGTCGCACGTGCGTTCCTAAAGAGAAACCAAAGAGCAAAGAAATGAAAAATAAAAAAGACATACAACAAATAAGTTAAGATACCGATAGTTCACTTGAGTGTTCAAGATTTGGCTCCCCGTGATGGAAATTCATTTCAACAAATGAACTACAAACTAATTGCACTATTCTGAGCAAATACGAAACAGACACATGCTAAGGCCTTGGAACTTTCTTCACATACTGTTTCAGAACTTTCAGCATAGACCATTGCATGATTCCACAACTGCTTCTTGTTTTATTCACTATTTTACACTAACACCAGGTTTCTTATTTAATACACTAATAATACCAGTGACGAAGAATCTGAAGCCCCTATGTCTTAAACTTGAATTCTGAATACACAGCATTGTCAAGCTTGAGAGTGCCGAATCTAAACGTGTGAGCCATCTTTTGTATATGAAAGAAACGGAAAGACTCCCTCCTGATGAGTTCATAAGTTATTCAAAGAGAGGATAAGGTTGATTAAGGGTAGAAAACATTTATCTTGTTGATTTTATGGGGCTTTGGCGGGTTAATGCCATGGATCATTTTAAGGGCCATCCACATACTAACAAAGGTTGAAATAGTTATTTGAGAGTTGAAATATGGCAATGGGTGACACTCTGAAATATATTGGAAAGATAATTTCTAGTTTAGCTGGAAAAAAGAAAAACTAGACTTCTTTAACCAACATAGAGAAGAAAGATGAAAGACTGATATCACCGTGAAAGATTAATTCGTTATTAATCAGAAAAAAAGTTGGAAGCTCAATTGCAAGCTTTGAATACTTTGGAGTTTATCTATGCGGGCAGTTAAGTAAACAGAGTCTATACATCTTTATATCTTCTGTCATTAACCTTGCAGCATCAGGGATGAGATGGACATACTGGCTATTGTATCAATAAGAGAGGAAAATAAGTCATTAGTTAAGATGACAGAAGATGCACATTTAGGCCAAAAAAAAAAAAGACAAAAGAATGCCAGGTAATAAGTGGAACTTGATCTAAAGAATAATACAAACAATTGGATCTTGCACATCTATATTAAAAACGACCTCGATGAGAGAATATCTGTGAAAAGCCAATTTAACAAATACTTTGTCGTTAATACCTGGAAGATTCCGCAATACTACTTATGATTCCATTGCATGTACCCTCATGAGCGTCTCTTTCTCGCAGTCTAATATATCTGCTACAAAGACGGCATAATTCTGTTCGGTTGCCACATACTTCCTGATCAAGGCAGAACAAATATCACATCAAAGAGCAAGATGCTAAAATCCAATCACTCTCTATATAAAACACAAAAAGATATCAGATCTTTGATAATTTTTATTACCTGATGCTCGAATAAGTCAATCGCAGGCAAAGGAAACTCGCAATAATCGCATGTCACTATCCTTTTTGGGCATTTTTCATCTTTATGAACAGCTAGAATCTCACGATCCATTGTCTCGCTACACAGAGAACAGGCAACCTAAAAATAAACAAGCAAAGTAATAACGTCAAATAGGTTGAATTGGACTAAGGTGTTACCATCTAAACTACACAAAAAGAGGAAACAGAATATTATTCCTGCCCCATGGTAACCCCACCCCGCTCTCTCAATAAAAATTGAATGGTCGAAAGGTGATAAAACATTTAATCGGTATCTTGTACATATGTAAATCCTTGAGAAGAAAGAAAAGCTTTAACCAAAATCCAGTACTCTTAAAGATTGTTCTCCTATTCTATCCCTATTACTTATCCACAGACTATTGGTAATTCTTGAAAAGCACAAAGAACGAGCGGAGACATCCTGGATTCTCTAAAGCCTTACTACCTCTTATATGCTCAATAGTTGCTAGCAGTTTGTTCTTAAAGCAAAATTTCAGAAGATATATTCAGCTAAAAATTAAAACTAACATCACAGGTTGTAAGCAAGAAGACAACAAAATAATACTTGTTCAGTAGCTCTGCAGGCCTTACTACCTCTAAATAGTGTGATGGATCATAGCAGTCCATACTTAAAGCAAATTTCCGAAGATATATTCAACTAGTTAAAGCTCATCTTCACTTGTTGTAAGCGAGAAGACAACAAAATAATACTTGCTATGCAGGCTTAACACTGTAGACTATTAACAGTCTCAGTATGTTTGATATAAACCCAATGTGAGGAATCATTTTGGTTTCAGCAATGACACAGCATGCTAAAGCTTGAGATTTTGATGTGGCTAGGGGCAGCTTAGGTGTTCAACCGCATATGCGGTTTACCCCTACCTCTTCATGTTGTTTATCACTAATAAAAACCTCCTACACCATTTATAAACAAACCTAGAAAGGATCACTTGCAACACACTTTCACGTCCATGCTCTATACAACGAAATCAGTTACAAAGACTATCACAACAACAAAAATGAGAAAGGGTCAAAGAAACCTATGCACTCCGCTGATTAAAAAAACAGCAATTGAAGTCAACAGGAAAATCCACTTTTTAAAATTTTATTAAAAAAAATATTTATTTTGATAAATAGGCAAATGCACATAGATGACTTGAAAAGTAATGATTAATTAGAGTAAGACTAATTGAGCAGTGGAAAATCCCACTCATTGAGCTTGTCTTTCCAGTCAGTTCGTGAAGACTTCTATAGACCCTCTTTATGCCATTACAACTTGAAACTCGACTATGTGGTGTATGAAAATTAGTGAGTTCTAAGACCATATATCACCTAAGCATAAATACTTATATCCCCAACTAGATATTTCTTGTTTTTCCAACTTATAGGATTATACCACTACTGATGCAAAAGGGAACGAAATGGAACCTGTGGGCTAATGCTAGATAGATACATATATCATGTTTAACACATATTTCTAGTATTCTTCTTCTTTTATTTTCAATTTGTATAGTTCTATATTGTAGTTGCCAAAATAACCAAGAAATCCCCAAGAGTCAGCTGGCTCACGTTTTGAAACTCGGTTGATAGTGGCCCTGCTACTCTACCCTTCTCCAATCAAGACCAGGCTTTAGTCTGCTATTAGAATTTGTGCCATGCACTTAACCTACACATTGTGCATTGTACTCTTACCAGCAAAGCAAAGCCCGAGGGAAAAATTATTGATGTAGGAATAAACATAAATATAAAAAGAGAACCTATATTAATACGTGTTTACAAACATATATAAATAAATAAACTGATTTACAAATGCATTCATGTAACAATATCAACATAATGATCAGCACATGGATTGAACATGAACTAATGAATGTAGACATCTATCTTCAAATGAGTAACATCTATTGGAACCACAAAATACAATCATATTCTAGTTGTGCACTCCTTGCACAAAAAATTAGATAATAAGTAAAAGATAACAAGAAAATAATCCTTTTTTGTATAGTAGGAATACTAACCAATCCAATCACTGAAAAGGAGTACAACAGGTCAAACAAATAAGGTCACTTACCGGAGCATGAGTGCTCAAGTAATGTTCCTCTGCAAATTTTCTAGGAACCATATCCTCACAGATTTTACATTTTTCAAGATTCCGGGAGCAGTGAGCAAAATGAAGATCGAGATTGGTGGAAGGAATTGCTCTGTCACTGTAAACATTACCATTGAAATTAGCAGGTTATGAATGCCACAACATCAGAAGAAAACACAAGGATGAGCAGTCAAATAACCGAAACATACATGATAGAAAAAGCATAATGCTAGCAGCCATACATAAATGGCAATATTCCCAGAAAATTATATGTATTAAAGATCCTTTTCCAAAGAGTTTTACACTGATTTCTACTATTACGTAAATTATGTATAGTCTTAAAAGCGTTGATTCTTCAGTTCCAATGGAAGAAGCCGAACAAATTCATATATTCTATGTAGCTACACCAACTAAACCAAAGATAAGATTATTCTTCGTTGCAGAATCAAATCTAAAGGTAAGATCATAGTAATGATAAGTTACATTAATCCACTACGCTGAAAGAAAACCAATGCTCATTGTTCTCAATTAGAATATAGGGCGGTTCGAAGTAGCCATATTAATCTTTGTTGCAGAACCAAAATATAACGAGTAAAATTGTACTAATAATAAGTCACATTAATCCACTAAGCTGAAAGAAAACTGTTCCTCATTGTTCCTATTAATATTAAATATAGAGAAGTTAAAAGTAGTCATACGAACACTTTCCTATTAGTTGTCATGTTTTCTTCACAGCCTTTTTTCTTTACATTACTACTTTGATTTGCTTCTCTTGAGCTGAAGGATCTTTCTAAAACATCCTCAGTAAGGTCAGCGTTCACTCTACTTTCCCAGGTCCCCATACCCCACTCCCCATACCCCACTGTGTGTGATTTCACTAGGTATGTTCTTCTTCAACAACAACAACAACATACCCAGTGTATTCCCACAAAGTGGTTTGGGGAGGGTAAGACGTACGTAGTCCATACCACTACCTCGGACGAAGTAGAGAGGCTGTTTTTGATAGACCCCCGGCTCAAGACAAATAACAGTATAAGAAAAACATAAAAACAACCAACAAAAAGGATACCACACCAATAGCAAATAAAAGAAACAGGACACCCATAGAGTAATACGATATACACATAACACTACGACTACATGCATAGAAGCAAACAAAGCATGCCTTCCTACTAGACAGGACACACTCCTACCCACTAACCCTCTACCCTAATCTGCTTCCTCCACAACTTCCTATCTAGATTCATGTCCACAGTAAGTGGTAGCTGCTCCATGTCATGACTAATCCCCTCACTAGAGGTATGCACTTGTTGTAAAAGTACTCATAGGAAAAGCAACTTCCTTTTTTCTTAAAATTAATCGTAGTGCGGGCCAGTCTAATTCCACGGCCACCAACAATATCAACAAAAGATAGCAGGTAACTTTCAAGTAATATAATTTTTGTAATTAAGCTAACAACTACAACGATCAATACATCCTTCTCTCTTCCAAACTATATCTTCAGCAACAATAGTGCATCAAATTATACCCAGAAACAGACATCATTTGAATTAAACTTCCAATAATTCTCATCCAGCAACAATAAAAAAGGCGAAAAAAAAAAAACGAAAAAATAAAGAAAAATGAAACGAAAATTACCAGTGAGTGCAGATGCTGGTGGCTTGATCAGAAGCTACAGCCATTACTCCACACCAAAAAGATCCACGAAAATCTCTCCCTTCCAATTAAAATCTGTAAAAAAATTGAATTATTAACAATCAATTATCATGAAGAAAATTAAATACATATAACGGAGTTAGGTAAGCGAATAGCGAATCCAAATTAGGTAAACCAATTTACAATTTATAATTAATACAAAAGAATAGATGATTATTAATGGTTAAATTAGAAAAAACAACCTAAGATTCAGAATATTGGAATTATCGAAATGATGATTGATCTGAGAAAAGAGAGAGACTTTTGGTCTCCCTTTATTTTGTTTTAGCTTAGAAAAACAAATAGAGAGAGTCCACTTTGACGACGATTATGTTGTTTCCTTTTCACTTAAACGGGTCGGAGTCCTATCATTGATTGAGATACTCATCTGTTTTCTCACGCTCCCTTGCTGCGCGTGTATGCACTCGAATCAAATTGAGACGACAAAGGGCTCAATCTCGATGGAAGGATCATTTTGACGCTTACAATACCCCCGATGACTTACTTATCCATTTTCTGGCACTTCCTTGCTGCACGTGAATGTAATCATATCAAATTGAAATAATAAAGGGCTGAATCTCGATGGGATGGATCATGACAGAAATTATTTTGGTGCGATATTTGGTTTGATCGTGATCATTTACTTCGTTCTAAATTAATTTACAAGTTTTGATTTGATATGAAATTTAATAAAATATTTTTTTTTAATTTTATTAATTTTAAATTAAATAAATATCAAATGTATCAAAATTTTTATTATTGTGGTCATAAGTATTTCATAAAGTTAAAATAAAATAGATGCTAAAAATGAATGAGTCATTTTTTAAAAAAAATAAATTTAAAAAATAGGTCAAATAAAAATATAATAGTCTAGAAAATACCTCTGACACAACAAGGCAAAAAAAAGAACAAGACGAAATAATTGCACTATACAAGTTATGTTTATCAGACAAAAAAAAGAAATTACAAGGTAAAATTTATGAGGCACAAGTTATGTATGCCTTACAAGTTAAAAATATGAAAAAAATTAAACAGCATAGAAACATAAGCCCGTAATTATTATCAGGTCAATATTTAAAACAATTACCATTTAAAGTTATCTATAGCTCTAAGTTTAATCATATCTCTCCCCTTTTCTTTTCCTCTTTCTGTCATCTCTCTCCTTTTTAATCCATACAATTGTATATTAATTTCATATTCGTATATGCTTCATTTGGCAAAATTGTATATGTATGCATTACGTATATGTATTTGATTTCAACTGAAATATATAATTGGAATATGCAGCAATCGTTATGTTTTCAATTGTATGTGTTTCAATTAATGTTCGTATATGCATCAATTGTATATTAACTTAATATTTGTATATATTTCAATTGTATTCGTAACAAATATAATAATCTACAAATGCATGTGCAATGTCAATTTATATGTTTTATAGCTATAAAAGTTGAATAAGTGTATAGCTATATAAATACATTTTATTGAATGTATATTAATATGTGCATATAATTTTGCATAATCTATGTGGATAGAAAACTAGTTTATATAAATCATACTAAAATCAAATAAAAGTATCTATAAATATACAATTAATCCTGAAAGTATCTTTTAAAAACAAAAAAAAACAAAGGAGAGAGAACGGGGGGGGAGGAGGTTAGTGAGACAACAGAGAGGGAGCAGGCGGGCGAGATTGTGAGAGTGGTGAGAGAGATGGAGAGGTATACTCTCTATTTAAAGGCATAACTATCTTTTGTAATTATATTCAAAGTTCAACCATGACTTGATAATTATAAACTACTACATCTTTATCTATTTATGAATCGATTCGGAGTCCAATGATTGAGGAACTTTCTTGGTTTGCATTTAGTCAAGATGGGCTTGATTGGGCTGTTAGGTATATAGGGCCAATATTTTTTGAGTTAAATGGGCTTGTTTGTTCTAGTTTGGTCAGCTTTAAATTTGGATGTGGTACCATGCCCAAGTTGAGGTAGGGCTGTCAAGTGGCCCGGGCCAACCCAGAATCGATCCGTTAAAATTAATCGGGTTGTGGGCTGGGTCGGCGTTGGGTTGGGGTTAAGTGGTCCGGACCGGTCCGGGCTCAACAGTAAAAATTTTAAAAACAACCCTAACCCGGCCCACTTAACCCAAACCGATCAAACCCACCTAAATCCGATCAAACTCGGTCAAAAAAAAAAACTTTTTTTCAATATACACAATATATACCCACCTATATACATTTTAAATACGTTAACCAATATATATAGTATATACTACATAAGAATTTACAAAATATATACACATATACCCAATTACACATATATACGCACCATTCAATATATACGACTATACGTACTACTTTAAATAAAACATATATTACAACATATATATACTAAAATATATATAAGTATATATATAGAGGTATATATTAATTTATAAAACATATACACATGTATACATTAAATATACACGTCTATAAAAGATATATACACAAATATACGCATCATTCAATATATATGTACTACTTTAAATAAACATATACTACAATATATATATATATATATATATACTACAATATATATATATACTACAATATATATATAGTTATATACTAATTTATATAATATATACACATGTATACATTAAATATACACGTCTATAGAAGATATATACACACATATACGCACCATTCAATGTACATGTACTACTCTACTTTAAATAAAATATACTACAATATATATATAGTTAAATACTAATTTATAAAACATATACACATGTGATGAGGAGGCGCACGGATGCCCCAGTTTGTAGATGTGAGAGGCTGGTGTTAGATGGTTTCAAACGGGGAAGGGGTAGACCGAAAAAATACTGGAGAGAAGTGATTGACGTGACATGGAGCAGTTACATCTCACCGAAGACATGACCCTGGATAGGAAGGTTTGGAGGAAGAACACTAGGATAGAGGGATAAGGTGGGTGTTTGAATCGTAGTCAATAGTTAGGTTTTGTTTGGTGTCTTTTGTTTGTTAATGTACTTTATTTTTGTGGTTGTCATATCTATGTTAGTTTTATCACGTTTCTTGCTTTGGAAGTTCTGGTTTATTGTCCTGTGTCTTGAGCCGGGGGTCTATCAGAAACAGCCTCTCTACTTCTTTAGAGGTAGTGGTATAGAATGCGTACATTCTACTCTCCCCAGACCCCACTAGGTCGGAATATACTGGGTTTGTTGTTGTTGTTGTTGATACACATGTATACGTTAAATATACACATCTATAGAAGATATATACATATATATACGCACCATTCAATATATATATTGTACTTTAAATAAAACATATACTACAATATATATATATATATATATATATATATATATATATATATATATATTATACACTGCAATATATATACAATTTGTAATACATATACACATGTATACATTAAATATACACATCTATAGAAAATATAAACACAAATATACAAAACATATTCTACTTAATTTAATAAATTATTAATAATATGTTATAGTAAATTAATAATATATTAGAAGTAAATTTTTAATTTAAACTAGAAATTCAATTTAAATCATTAAATGAAAAAAATTACAAAGTAAGAACTAAGGAAGGAGTGAATGAATGTTGAATTTTATTGATTGCGAAATGATCCAAAATTTATAATTGACATGAATGAAAAATCTAAAAATTATGCATAATTTTTTCCAACTCATTCATGTTAATATTAACGGGAACTTGCATAGGATAGTCAAAGTCAACGGGGAAAAACCATGCATTGGACTTGATTCTGCTGAGTTCTCCCGTGAAAACATAATTTCTTCAAGTTTTAGCTCGTCGTTCAACTCCGGTTCCATTCCTTGGTTTCTTCTTCCGCTCTAATCCTTGGTTTCTTCTTCTGCTCTAATCTAATCTCTGAGGCAAACTAGAACATTCATTGCATTGCTTCCCAATGAGTGTCGTTTGTCTCCAAGCTGCTGTCGTCCCTGACTAAAGACGCTCTCTGATGCAATGGTTGACATTGGAACATTCAAGATATCTCTAGCTAATCTTGAAAGCACAAGATATTGTGTTTCATTACTCCTCCACCACTCCAACGTGTTGATCCGTCGTCTGCGATCCTCTAGTGGTGATCGAAGATAATATTTCAGATCTTCCCGATAACTTGATGTGTAAGTTCTCTCATCAACCTGTTCCAACAAGGTAAATCATAAAAGGAATCAGGAAAACCACTATATGCCGGCCTTTTAGAAGATGATGGCTCTCCGGGAGGATGAGGAGTTACAGTTAGAGTGATATTTGTAGGTGCGGCTAAGTCAAATAAATTAGCATAGTGATTATATAATTTTTATATGTATTCATTCTCATCACCCATAGCCGTCCACAAATCAGGTTGTACTTGTTCAGAATCATTATTAGTATTTATTTTTAAGTTAGCATAAATAATAGTACTAAAGTGGCACATAGTATTATATTTCATGCACAGATTTAGTATAACACCAACCAAGTAAATAGGAGGAATCGGAAAAAAATATTTTTAAAATTTAGTAAACATGGCACCAACATCTTCTTTATAACCTTCTTTATTTTTATATTCTTTGAGCAAACCAGAAATATCGGCTATATATGCCAAAATATTACAAACAGTAGGATACTAAGCACCAAAAAATTCAATCATAGCTACATAAACTTTTTCTAAAAACTTAACAAGATCATTAATTACAACCCAATCAGAATCATGTAGCATGCAATCAGCAGAATCAACAAATGAACCGCAATGTTGGTTAAAAGCTAGTGTAATAGGAACACTATATTTATAACAAGTTTTTAAAAAATCATACATAGAATTCCATCTAATATCAATTTCCTCAGGCTTCAATATCGGTGCAAGTCCATTTTCTTGACATTTAATTTTAAATTCTCTAATTCTTATTTTTCGATTATTTCCTTGAATAAAACCAACAGCAAGACAAATCTTTTCAATATAAAGCTCAAAAAAACTCAAGATTATCTTTTACAATTAAATTATATATATGACATGCACACTTAATATGAAAAATTTCAGGCAACGGCGGAGATAGCTTAGATTTTAATTTTTTTATAGCAGTCTTGTTGTTAGAAACATTATCAAAAGCAATACATAATATTTTATTTTCGATGCCATAAAAGCCGACAACTTTAACAATAGAATCAACAATAAAATCTCCAGTATGTTTACGATCTTCATCATATATAAAAGCAAGAATACGTTTTTGCATCACAAAATTACTATCCATCCAATGACAAGTAACGGTTAAATAATTATTTTTATTTACAGCACGACCACGATCAGAAGTTAGGGACAATCTACACTGAATATTTTTTAACAATGTTGATCAATAAAAATAATATTGTGAATGAAGTCTAAAAATATCAGATCGACAAGTACTTCTAGGAACACCATTAAACATAGGATTATAAATTGCTTGAATATAATGAATAAAGACATCAGAAGAAGGAAACCTAAAAGGCGAACAACCTATAGCTAAAATTTTAGCTATTTCTTCCCAGTCCCTCAATTTATTATACTTTTTCGTTACCTGACCGGTTGCTGGGTCCATTCTAGTTTGCGTTGGCCCACCAACATCCCCACCACCTCGTGCAATATTTAACTCTCTTTCATGAGCATCACCTATATGTCTCATTAACGTACCCATACCTCCTTGCTTGCCTCCACTTTTATGCTTATGTATTTGTTGATAAATATTGCATTGCACCTCAGTATCTGATATACGTTCAAAAAACTGCCATGCAATACTAGTTGTTTTATGAGGTCTTGGGGCACGGGGAAGACGGGAAGGGAAATTAACCGATTCAGATGTAACGTTAACATTTTCTACTGCGGGTGTCTCACCAATATTTTTATCATCTTCGTCTAAATTAACCGCATCTACTTCATTTTCTTCTTCTATACCGTAATTTTCCTGAGCTTCTACATAATCCATATCTTGAGCACCTACACCTATTTCTTCCTCAAAGGGTGTACCAAGCGGTACCGGAGGCAAAGGCACACGGGTATATCTACTACTTGAAGTGCCTCTACCGCTAGTAATTCGCTTTTTACTACCACTACCGTTTTCGGGACAAAAATTTTTAACACCTTTAATAGCGAGGTTTCTTAATTTATCTATAGTATAAATTAAATTAAACTAAAAAAATTCAAGATAAACAATTATAATAAAATTAAATATTCAACAATTAATACAATAAATAAAAATTAAACATAAGATATGGAATGACAATACCAAATTTTGGAAGTATCCGAAGGTTGTGACTTTAGAAACTTCCACTCGTACTTTGTAAACGCAAAATTAAAAAATTAAAGTGAGCACTTTAGGAAATTAAATATATTGAATATTTGAGAATTGAGAATTGAGATTTGAGAGAGAATGAGATTTGAGAGTGTGAAAAATGATTTGAAGGTGTAGGGTATTTATAGAATTTTTTTTGGATTAAAAAATAATTTTAAAAGTAATTTTTTTTAATATATAGGCCCAAACTAGCCGTTTGGACCCAAAAAGGCTATATAGCCGTTGGGGCAACGGCTAGTTTGGCCCAAAATCTATTTTTTTTTAAAAACAAACATTAAATCGGGCCGGGTCGGTTAATCGACGGGCCCTAATCGGGTTGGATCCGAGCTGGGTTAACTAGGCCCAAATTAAAAAAAAATGGCTCGATACCCGGTACCCTAAAGCCCTTAGGCTTATTGGGTCGGGTCAAACCAAGCGGTTTCATTAAGTGGGCCAGTTCGACCCGGCCCACTTGACACCCTTAAGTTGAGGGGAGTGAGCTCTTGTTAGGAAAATACACATTAGAAAAACATTATATGTGAAAAGCATTTTCCTTCATACCAAACACACCCTAAGTTATGTCTTCATAGATATATCAATAAGAAATCCAGTGAGGCTTCTCCAAACTTTTCTCTTCCATTCTAATTTCATTGTTCCATTGGCATGACATATTTCAAAAATAGAATAAATATAGTGATCATGACATAATATGTACATCGGCAAAGATCACTACCGATTTGAACTTTAGAACCCCCTCTTGCTTATTATTGTTAGGGATAATTGAACAAAGAAAACGACTTCTCGCTATGTTGTGTCTCATAGTACCTAAAGCATTGACATTGAAAGAAGTACCTCAAGCATTTAAAAAAAAACAAAGACAAGAGTTATACCTACTATTAGTCTCATCGGTTACTCAAATTCAACTCATAAACAGAAAAGTAAAGAGATTGATACTTATACGAAAAGAAAAATAAACATGTGCCAACACTATAAATTGTAAATTGCAAATGAATTTATGAAAACATTCGTTTATAGATTTTCTGTTGGTGTTGATGTTACGTGATATGTTGGTGTTGGTGTTAGTGTAAATAATAGTAGTTAAGTTGGATTTTATTTTGGGCTTTTGACTGAGTTTATTTAACCCGGCCCAGCTTTATATTTCTCCTTGTATATATATTCATTCACCTGTACACTTTCAACATTAGTGGAAAATTGGAAATATAGAAAATATCTTTTCCATTCTCTCTCTAGAAGGTTCTCTTCAGTTCTTGTGTAAATCGACCCATCATTCTCGACATGGTATCAGAGCCAGGTTATTCAATGGAGTTATTGAGTTCATACAATGTTTTTATCATCTTTCCGGGGGTTCCGATGATGGGCTTTTAATGCGAACACTGTCTTCCGACAATTTTAGTGTTATCAACGATTTTCCAACAACTGCAATAGCTGTTTTTTTGGTGATTTCGGCCATTTTTGGTGATATTTTTCCACTCTCTCTATATTGTTAGTGTTTTTTTGTCTATCCTTTGTTATTTCTATGGATTCAAGTTCTGTTTCTACGAGTACTACTTCTAGTGCCCTATTTCCTTCTTCTCCCCTGTACTTACTGCCCTCTGATTCTCCAGAAAGCATTTTGGTAAATACGACTTTTAATGGTACCGGTTATGAAAGTTGGAGGAGGTTAATGAAGTTAGGTTTGTCTTGTTAGAACAAATTAGGGCTGATAAATGGTAGTGTGCCCAAACCTCAGCCTACTTCGCCACTTTTTGAGCCTTGGAATCGGTGTAATGATATGGTAGTTGCTTGGATCTTAAATAGCCTAGATAAGGAAATTAGGGAAACAATGATGTACACTGAATCTGCTGAAAAATTTTGGAAGGATATAGAATGGAGATTTGGTCAAGTTAGTGGTCTTAAAATTTTCCAAATCCGAAAAGATATTTCTTCCATTACCCAGGGCAACTCTAATATCGCCTGATACTTCAATCGAATTAAGAGGCTTTGGAATGAGTTGTGTTTTTCCATTTCATATCCTGAGTGTGAGTGTGGTTGCAAATAGGCTTTTTAGAAACATGATGAAGAACAGAGATAACATCAATTTTTAAGTGGCCTGAACGACTCTTACTCTACCATTAGGAGGAATATCTTTTTGATGAAGCCTCTACCTGATGTGGACAATATCTTCCATGCTCATAAATTATGAGAGTCAATCTGAATTCCAAAATGCTCCTGTAGCATCATTCAGTGCTGAATCTGCCTCCTTCTCCACAGGCATCCAAAAGCCTTACAATCACAAGATCAACTTTGAGTCTTCTAATAAAGGTACTTTTGATTTGTCCAAAATAAATAACTTGACCTATAGATATTGTAAGCCATTGAACAATGCTACAAACTACATGGGTTTCACCAAATACTAGACCTCCCAAGTTCAAAAAGACTGCTGCATTTGTTCAGGATGCAGTTAAGTCCCTTGGAGTGTCCGAGTCTTGCACTTCAAATGCCAAACCTATGTCTATTGAATCCGGAGGCACTAATATTTCTTAAGAGCAATTTACTCAGTTGTTGAATTTACTTCAGCAATATAAATTGGTACCTCCTGCTCATGAAATTCCTGGAGGTTCATCTAACTTTGCAGGTCTACTTAACTCTCCCACTTTTAACAAGCATGAATTCATGGCATGTCATTTTTCTAAAGTAGAGAATAGTCCCTGGATAATTGACTCAGGTGCAACAAATCACATGACTCCACACTCTTCTTTTCTCACTAATACTAAACCTCTTATATTTCCTTACCTTAACAATTTACCTGATGGTTACAAGGCAAAAGTCACTAACACTGGAACTCTCACCCTTTCTTCTGATATTTACAAGATGTTCTTGTAGTCTCATCTTTTCAATACAATTTAATTTTCCTTCCATAGTTGTTGTCCCAATTGCATTGTGTGACTTATTTTTCTCCTGTTCATTGTGTCTTACAGAGCCCTTCTCTAAAGAGGCCAGTGGTACTTGGTAATTTTGAGAATGGACTCTACATCCTCAAGGCCACCACCTTAGCAAGACTTGCTGATCCTGGTTGCCTTAATGATTTTCCTTCTTTAAATTCACCTGTAAATGCCATTACTGCCACTGTTTTTTCTGATATGAATTAGAGCAGTACCTTATCATATTCTAATGATGATTCCATTACTAAATCTTTACCTGTTCCTTCTAGTTTATCTACTGATTATGCATGGCATCTTAGACTAGGACATATGCCCTTTACTAAAATGAAAACTATTCCATTCTTATCTGATAAACTCCCTCAGAAACAGTCTTTCCTTTGTCCAGTTTGTCCCATGGCTAGCTAACAAAGAATGTCTTTTCTGAAAGTAAATTTTACTTTTCTAAACCCTTTCAACTCATACACATTGATTTGTGGGGACCATACCATACACAGACTTACAATGGATTCAAGTACTTTATTACAATTGTAGATGATTATAGTAGAGCTACTTGGACCTATCTTTTGTCCTATAAAGGCAATGCATTTTCCATTCTTAAATCCTTTGTAGCCTTAATTTAAAATCAATTTCATATCACTGTTCAGATTGTAAGGTCTGATAATGCCTTTGAATTAGGGTCCAGTTCAGCTACATTAGCTTACTTTTCTACTCATGGCATCATGCATCAAACCGCATGTCCTCATACCCCTCAACAAAATGGGGTGGTTGAGAGAAAACATAAATATCTTCTTGAAACTGCTAGAGCACTTCTTTTTCAATCCAAGCTTCCTGCCAAGTATTGAGGGGAGTGCATTCTTACAGACACTTATCTTATTAACAGGTCTCCCTCCTTCTTCTGAAGCACAAATCTCCTTTTGAACTGCTTCATGGAACCAGTCCCACTATTTCCCATCTTAGATCCTTTGGCTATCTTGGTTTTGCTATTGTCCCTAAACCTCATAGGGACAAGTTTTGCTTAAGAACTATTCCATCCATCTTTATTGGTTATCCACCTAGAAAGAAGGGTTACAAATTGCTTAATCTAAATAATTTCTCTATTTTTTACTCCAGAGATGTGATTTTTCATGAGCACATTTTTTCTTATCCTTTTTCTTTCTCTTCCCACCTTTTTCCACCTTCTATGTTTGTTCCTGAATCACATATTCCTGATCCTTCTTCTGCTCCACCTTCTATTGTTCCCACCAGTTCTTCTTCTCCTTCTTGTCTTTCTCCTCTTAGAGAATCCTCTAGGATCCCTACTGTTCCTTCCTACCTTGCTGATTATGTTTGCACCTCTGTCACTAGCTCTAAGGATAATTCTCCTAGTTCTCTGCAAGTGCCTCTCTTCCATCATCAGGCAACCTCTAATCCTTCTTGGCAGGAGGCTATGATAAAGGGATTTCAAGCCTTGGAACTGAACAACACTTGGGATATAGTGTCTTTAGCTCCTGGTAAAAAGGGCTCTCCCTTGTAAATGGGTTTATAAAATCAAACAACGAGCTGATGGTTCTATTGAGAGATATAAAGTCAGATTAGTTATTAGAGGTGATGTTTAACAAGAAGGGGTTGATTTTACAGAAACTTTCTCTCCCGTGGTCAAATTAACTACTATAAGGTGTTTATTGTCTGTGGCGGCTAAGAAAGGTTGGGTTGTACATCAACTTGATGTTAATAATGCATTTTTACATGGTAATCTTGTTAATGATGTTTACATGAAGGTTCCTCAGGGCATTGATATTTCTTTTTCATCTGATGTACCTCTATCATCTTTAGTTTACAAGCTAAATAAATAATTATATGGGCTTAGACAAGCTTCTAGGCAGTGGTATGCCAAACTCAGCTCAGCCCTTCAATCAAAAGGGTTCCAACCTAGCATGAATGCTTATTCCTTGTTCCTAAAGACTACTGGGAACAATCTCATTATGGTTTCCATGTATATGGATGATATATTGATTTATGGTGATGATCTAGCTGAACTTTCCTTTCTAAAATAATTTCTTGATGAACAGTTCAAAATTAAGGACCTCGGAGAGATCCATTACTTACTTGGACTTGAAGTGATTAAACATTCTCAAGGTTTCTTTGTTACCCAACAGAAATTCACCTTTGATTTGTTATCTGAATTTCACTGTACTTCTATTACCCCCGTGGTATCTCCGTTAGATCCCCATGTGAAGTCGGCTGCAGATGTTGGGGACCCTCTTCCTGACCCTTCTGTCTACAGGAAAGTGGTTGGGAAACTCATTTTTTTGCAACATACTAGGCCTGATCTCTCTTTCACTATCCAACATTTAAGTCAGTTTATGTTTGACCCCAGGTTGCCTCATCTTGAAGCTAGTTACCGTGTTTTAATGTATTTGGCTAGCACTTCTCATTTGGGTTTGTTGTTGTCCAACTCTTCTGGTTTCTCTCTTCGAGGTTTTAGTGACTCTGATTGGGCCAGTTGTGCTTCTCGTTGCAAGTTTGTATCTGGTTTTGTCTTATTTTTGGGTGACTGTCCTGTTTCTTGGAAGTCCAGGAAACAACCCACATTTGATTTATCTTCTGCTAAAGCAGAATACCGGGCTATGAGGCTATTAGTTGCCGAAATAACTTGGTTACTACGTCTGCATGTTGGATGATTTTGGAGTCTCCCATCTTACTCCTGTTGATGTATTTTGTGATATCAAGTTGCTTTTCACATTACGAAGAACCCTGTTTCCATGAACATACCAAACACATTGAAGTGGCTTGTCATTTTGCTCGTAATGCTTTGGCGGCTGGTTTGATTTCTCTTTATTCCATCTCCACAGGTGTTCAACTGGCTAATAATTTCACCAAGACTCTCTTGGGTGTTCAGCAACAAGGTTTCCTTCCCAAGCTTGGCATGGCTCGTCCTTCCAGCTTGCGGGGGGGTGTTGGTGTTGGTGTTACGTGATATGTTGGTGTTGGTGTTACGTGATATGTTGGTTTTGGTGTTACGTGATATATTGTATTAGTTGTTGCTTCGTATACAGTGTAAATAATAGTAGTCAAGTTGGGTTTTATTTTGAGCCTTTGACTGAGTTTATTTAACCCAACCCAGTTTATATTTCTCCTTGTATATATTTATTCACCTGTACACTTTCAACTTATATAAGTGGAAATATAGAAAATATCTTCTTCATTCTCTCTCTAGAAGGTTCTCTTCAGTTCTTATGTAAATCGACTCATCATTCTCGACATTTTCTCTTAGTATCATTCTAAATAAAGATAACTTCTTTTGCTATTCCACCAAAAATTCCAACTAAGAAGGTGAAATAATAAACAATATTTTCTTCGTGATAGCACAATGAAAGAAGGATATCGAAATTTATTGTTTTTACCGCTATGCACTGCACCCTTCAAAAATAATGACAAATCCAAACTTAAAACTAATAAATTGTGAATCTTAATTCTTCCCAATTAGAGACTCTTAATCATGGATCCTAGCTCAATTTTCCAAGTATTAATGTTGTTAATCGTGCAACTTGCGTTATAAATTTGCACTACGGGCCTATTCCATCTTGCTGGTCATATTTTATCTTAAAAAAAGTTGCGAATTTCTAGTCAATTAATATACAAAACGGAGAACATGCGTTTGCTATTAAGAAATTGGTACCTATTACAATCCGTTTATTTTTACTTGTCACGTTTTATTTTATGAAAATCAATCTGACTAACTTTAAAGCTAAATTGAAGTAAATTAATTTAATATTATAAATTTTAAATTTAGAAGTTTGAAAACTATACGAAAAAATCATATAACTTGTAATCTTTCTTATGTTAAGATGATGAATAAGAATAACCAACATGGATTGTGGTGTAGTGGTGGGACTACTCCATCCTTAATCAGAGGTTTTGGGTTCGAGCCCTAGGTATGATAGTCGGTACTCTAATGCGGGTACCAGATACCGAGTGAAAAAACAAAAAAATGATGAATAAATATATTTTAAATTGTTGATCAAAATTCATACATGATTATCTTTCCCTTTTCACGATGTTTGTTTTACTAGTATAATTACCTGCGCGATGCGTGAAAATTACTATAAAAAAATTATAAATATTATTATCTTATTCTTTGGATCATATTTAAATTTTTATTAATTTATTAATTGTAGTATATATCATCTATTCACAATCATTTGTTCATTGTTTAATACTATTAAAGAGAGAGTGTTATAATTTTTACATGAAGATTAAAAGTTTAATAAAAGTTAATAGGTGCGAATCTTTGATTGAATATGATATTGAATTTCTTGAGACAATTCAAAGTAAAATAGCAAAGGACAATAATATATAAATTTATGTACATGAACTATGTGTTTATTAAGAGTATTTTATTCTAAACATATTTTTTTGGTTCATTGTTAATGCATTAGTAACATTTAGTATGACATATAGTATCTATTATTCATTATATATTTATTTACTTTAAATATTATATATTATTTATATTTAAGGAGTGAATAATTTAGTAAAATGATACGATTTTAACAATTATTGTAAATGTATTTCAAGAAATTAAAAGTTTAACAAACATATTGTTTCCTCAAAATGCAATTGAGCATAAGATGTATTTCTGTGCACGCATATTATCTTCATAACCATTTTCAAAATTAAATGACACATTTTTCTTCTTACTGAATCCCAAATGAACAATTCATTTATTTAAAAGTTATTAGTATAAAATATCGATTTGACTCTTAATGAGATGATTTATAATCTCAAAATATATAATTTAATTTTGATCACAAATTTTGAAACTTTTTTTTCAAATATATTTTGAATTGCATATACATCTAAAATATATATACTTCCTTTATTCAATATTAGTTGGTCATTTTAAAAAAAAATTGTCTCAGATTAGTTGTCCACCTTACTAAATTAAGAAAGAATTAATTAAATATTTTTTATATTTTGCAATTATTTCTTTTTAAAATTATTCACAATTGTTTGTAAAAATTTTAAATTTTTCAGAGGTTTATTAGTAAATGTACCTTTATTTTTTTACACTCCCTCCGTTTAGGATTAAATGAATTGTTGGGGTATTTATTGGTGTTTCAAAATAAGTGAATCGTTGATTTTTTTTTTCAAAATTATCCTTATGATCTGACAAGCAAAAAAGACTGCAACTTTTTTTTTTTGGGATAAAAGAGACTTCAAGGGTAAAAATAGAAATTTATGTTAAATTTATGTCTTTGATGTTTTTTTCTCAATTTGTGTGCCAAAATTCAACAATTCATTTATTTCAAAACGGGGGGAGTAATTTTTTAAAAAGTGTGGACAAGGAAAAATGACTAACTTGACAAATTTAAATTAGCCCAAAATAAAGAAGAGTTTAAGAATGGCCCAAATCCGGAAAGACCCAAAATGAAAAAAAAAAAAAGACAAAAATCATTTAAAAAAGTAGAGATATTTTTGTACTTTGTTATTTTGTCTGCTCAAGTTCTAGAAAGTACTTCATTGTTTTGTCCACATAGTGATGGTCATTTTTTCATTTGCTTTACTTCATAATAAACTTCGTTTTCACAGTAAAATTAGGCTTGATTTGCTTCTTTTTTTCTTTCAAAGCTTTATTGTTGTTCCAAGCTTCATATATGGAGAGGCCTTTGTGATATTATTTCTGGATTACTCTAAGAAGATGAGGTATTTTGAGCTCTTTTATTGAGGTAAAAAATTAATTCATTTTGGATTTATAATCTTGAAACTCCCGATGAAGTTCTACATTACTCTCTAAAGTCTTGTCTCTTGATGTTCAGATCCAAGGTGAGCTTTTTCGTCATCAGCTATTATTTGCTTCGATTAACTGAGAATTGGAGCTATTTTGTGATGTGTGGTTTTATGTATCTATTTTGTGAGTTTAATTTTGTTTTTGTGTTCACATATTTAAGGTATATGTGGTTAACCTTCTTTTTTCAGATGCATGCATGAGTCTCAGATGTTTATATCTTTGGTGAAATATTAAATAGAACTGCGTGAGTCTCGGATGTGTATATCTCTGATGAAATATTAAATAGAACTTGTGTGTTGACCAGTGTACTTTCTATCTTCTAAAACCTTGTTCCTTATAGACTTTGATTGCAGAGAAGGATTCTAAGATTGCAGAGATAGACTCACTTCCACTGGTGAAGCAGCTAAACTTAAAGCTGCTTTTGAAACAGTTAAAGGAGACTTGATTGGAACTTGAAAAACAAACATGTATGAGCTAACACCTTTTTACAATTTGATCTTAAAAAGTCCTTCATAATTTATGTTTTTTGGTGCATGTCAGTAATTCGAATTTGATCTTAAAATGTCCTTCATAATTTATGTTTTTCGGTGCATGTCAGTAATTCGAACATATATTTTTCCAAGAATATAAGTTGCTAAAGTTCCTCTCCCTTTTGAGATCCTTAATTTGATAAGAAAGTTTTTACTTCACTTGCATGCAGGCATCACATCAGTGGCCTAATTATTTGGAATCATAAATTATACTTGTTACCCTCTGCTAATCAAAATTTTTTTGCCAACACATACCGTTTTAATTGAGTAAAGGTAAAAGTAGTTGATTTAAGTTTAAAATGTTGATCTCTTAAAGAATAATGTTACAGTTGCTCCTTAACACTCATCTTAATCTTGATTCGAGAGTGTGTAAACATAGTTAAATATGTCCTGATAATTCGCTCAATAGCTTCATGCTCTCTTTAGTTGTTGAATACTTCATACTGTTTATGTTCAGGTGATTCCAAATATTATCAGTTTAATTAGAAGCTGTCTTGCTCTGTTTCGGTTGATTTTATTACTTGTTTTGGTGGCTTTCTATATTAATTTGTACACTAATAGTTTTTGTTGTCTTGCTTTGTTTTGGTTGATTTTAGTACTTGTTTAGGTGGCTACTGGTATGTTTGTAGTGGTTTAGTTTAGCGAGGAATTGAAGTTTGCTGTAAAATTAGGGTACGTTGTGCTCCCAGTGAAAGTGTACCTCTCTGAGAAGGGTTCATCCTCGAATTTTTTCCTAATACCATTCATCAACGCATATTTCAGTGGTCAAATGTCTTGTCTGTTACTCTCTTTGGATCTCATATGTTAGAGTTGTATATTTGATGAAACATTTTTCTCTTGTATTTATTTGAGACTCATCTGTATTGCTTAATTGCTAATTAGCATGTCATATTTTTCTCTTGGTTCGATTTTCAGAATCAAAAGCAAGAAGTTAAAAACTTATATTCCTTCATAGGCTTAGTCCATTGCTTTTAGAATGATGAGAGTTGTATGATAAAAAGAAGTATGTTGAAAGATTTTAGTTGAAATGTTGTTATTTATCTAAGCGCTGGTGTAAGGGCGTTTTCTTTTTCCCCTTGTTCTGTTTGTTAGTTTGTCTGTCTAAATCTGTCAATGGGATCCTCTTCAGTTTGCTGAAGGGGTTCTGTATCCTGCAGTTATTGTATCCTATTGGTGTAAATCTTTCCAATTGTGTCTTTAAATGTAATCTTGTTCTTTTGTGATGTAGGCTTCATATTTTTCCAATTAGTTTGATTTGCTATACGGGATGCACTTGCATTTACTACAGTAACATTCCATCACCTACGTTTGTATTGTATGAATAGTGTATGAGCATTGTTCCTTGATATTTAACTCGATCTTTAGAACTTCCTTTAACTTGGGTTAGTTGCTTCTTCTAGTTACAGAACTTCACTAATTTTCTAATTTTAATCTTCGCAAACTGGAGCATGTCTCCATGTTGTATTGATTTCGCAATACAATCTAGTATGATCTTTCTTAACCTTTTGAAAGTATAGTCTCTCTTCACTAAAATTTACTCCCTTTGAACTGTGCACCAAAATAACCGAGTAAGAGGCATACTTGCAATAAGCAGTGTGTATATACTTTAGCTTATTCTTATGCTCACATTGTGTTTCCGAGCTACAAACCTCCGCAAAGTTATGAAAGAATCTAGTTGATCAACTTAACAGTTCTAATTTGTTTCCTCACTCACAATTGTGAAGTTCAAAGATGCATGTTAACTGGAAAAATGTGCTTTCCATTTCATCATATCTGTACGGTATTAGTTCTGTCTGCTACTACCATCTCAGATACTCTCTTCATTGGAAAAAAAATCCATTGAAGGATTAGAAGGCTTAAGGGTTGCAAAAAATGACTTGACCTTTGCTAGAGATCGATTCAACATAATGAACGAACTAAATGTGTAGTCTATCCATGGAGTTCTCTATATGAAGTATGTTTCCAATGGATGAACTATAAGAAAAGAGTATTTTAGTACTATTACAAAAGATCCAGCCAAAGCGGATCATCTTTAAAAGTTTGGGAGGGAAAGAGAATGCTTAACGTGTTCTTACTTTTTTCCTGCTCTAGGAGTAGTACAAAAGGGACTTTTAGTACTATTATTTATCCAGTTATAAGCTAGTAACATCTTACTTCTTAGGGTTCTATGTGTTGGGCTTAACGCTGGCGTGATATGAAACTGGCTATTGGCTAGTAGTTTGAAAGCTCCAATAAGTCATTGAGAGGGTATTGCAATCATGAATCATTTGATCGTAGTTGTCTAACTACCTCAATGTTTGGTATAAGAACTCTAGAGCATTTGGTTGTGTGGTTTTACATTAGAGTTACTGGGAACGGAGAAGTTAGAGGGTGAGAAGATGTGTAGCTTAGAGAAAGAATGTGGTACCTATCCTTTTGTGTATTGCCTCCCAATAAGCGGCACACCATTTTTCTGCAATTTAAAAAAATAAAAATTTGAAAGTTTACTTTGCACACGTATAGGTCACGACTTGAAAATAAAAGTTCAATTTGCACACATGATATTACATCTACCTTCACCTCATATTAGGAACAATTTCCACAATTTTCCTTTGCTTTTCCTATATCTTTGTTTGATACTTTTCCCATGTAGCGTGTAAGATATCAATTGTGTTTATCTGTGTGATTTTTTATTGTATCTAATAGCAATATTACTTTTTCATTTACAGGGGAGACATGAAGAGACAGTCAAGGACTGGACTAAAGCATTAGAACTAAATCCTACATATAGTAAGGCTCTGGTTAGAAGAGGCAGAGGCACATAAAAAGCTTGAACACTTTGATGAGGTTATTACTGGTAGTGGTAAATATCGGGTTCTAAATTTGTACAATGTTTATTCGGTACAATGTTATTGTGACTGGTACTTCTTAGCTGCATCACTAAATAAGTAGTATCCATACTCGCATTTACGGGGCGACTTTGTGGAAATCTTGTGTTTTCCAGTCAGTCTCTCCTACGCCTTCTCCTTGTTCCCACTCTCTTACCTGAAAAAAGAATTTAAAAAAAGAGTGCTTGTATGTTACTCATTGCCTCTCGTAATAATTCCACACTACTCAAATGGTTCACGTTATTGGTGAATAATTAAATTACTGAAGTTCTACTTTGTATATCGAAAACAACCTCTCTACCTTGTAGGGGTAAAGTTTGTGTACACACTACCCTCCCAAGACCCAACTTGTGAGATTACACTGGGTATGTTGTTGTTGTTTGGAGTTGTACTTTGGTTTTTTATGCTCTTATTCCCTTTGGTTTTTAAAAATCTTGCAGACATGACAAAAATCTTGGAATTGGAACCCTCACATAACCAAGCTAGGAGAAGTGTGATACGTTTAAAGCCATTATCTGATGAGAAACGAGAAAAGATGAAAGAAATGATGATTGGTGAGCTTAAAATCTCCTGTCTTTGCATGGACTAATCATTCATATTTTTTTTCTAATGTAACTCTGTAAATAACAAAAATTCTTTCCTATGCAACTGTTGATGGTTTGGCATTTTGTCCTCACTTATTTATGTTAGTCAGCAAGAAGGGTATCTAGTCCATGTCACTCACATGGTTGTGGACGACTATCTTTTGCACTCAGAGATTCTGTGTTGCTTCTCCGGCTAGTCGTTTAGGAAAGTCTGAACATGCTGATATATTTTGATATCAAATTAACCTGCCAACTTTCGGTACATCAGATTACTTAGCATATTTTGTGCAGTCATAGATTTTTCTCCAACCGTCTTAATGTGTCCAACAGATTAAAGTACTTTTCTATTCATTTTTATTCTATATTTCTATTGATAAGATTGCAAAAGTAAGAATCTTTACTGATTTTGACAATGAATGATTTTCTAGATTTGCTTCAGGGGGAGCATAGCCGAAACTATTGCCATTCTCTGTGGCTCTCGGAATCACCTTGGGGGTATTTTTCATTTGTGGTATGTTCTGTTAAGTTGAAATTAGTTCTTGTAATCCTTGTTTATGTAAATTTTGATCTTCGAAAGCATTCCTTATTTACTTAGTTTATTAAGCTTGTGGTGTAATGTCTAACTATGCACCTAAAATCCATAGACTTCTTAGATGTAATTTCATGACAAAGTTGAAGGCTTTCTTGACTGTAATTTAGTTATTTAATCATGTGTTAAGAAAAGTGGGAGTGTTAATTGCAAGGAGATGGAAATAAATAACTGAACAATATATAACCATTCTCTCTATTTTGCAGACGAACATCATTAAGATTTATTAGTGAGCAAATTAGGAGCTTCTATGACCACGGCTGCAAAGTATTGTTTGTTTTCTGGATTGTGAAGTTTCATATTTGAGATGATATTCTACATCTCTTCACCAGCACATTGTGTGTACCGACTCTCCAAATTTGAGGTAAGCTCCTCTCTTTGCTCTTCCTTTCCTTATATGTACGTCTCTCTGAACTTCCGATTTCCTGAGATGTAGCACAAACTTTCTGATGTGTACTTTGCTACTCTATTCGATGATCTTTGTTTGTGTTTCTGAGTCCACCAGGGAAACGTCTTTAGGCAATTGTTGGAGCTTTTAGGACCTCATAAGTGTTGTTTCTGCATTTCTCTAAAAAAGACGTGTAAGTTTTAAGAAATAACAGAAATTAAACACTCATATAGTAAAGCTTAATAACATATTACTTTAAAAGGGAAAGCAAAATATATCCAAGTAGATTAAATGTAGAAGAAAATAGTTACCTATAAATTAGAGAAGACTTCTTTATACACTACATTTGTAGTTTCATTTGTTATTTTCTCATCTTCATTATAAATAAGATCTTCAGCCCTTTTCTAGATGTTACTCGAGAAAGGGCAACATATAATTGTCCATGAGTAAACACAGACTTCTTCAAAATTAATTCCACATTACATAATGATTGACCTTTACTTTTATTGATGGTCATGGCAAACGATACGATCACTGGAAACTGCCTTCGTTGGAATTTAAAAGGAATTCGTGAATCAGATAGAGTAAGTGACATTCTCGGAATAAAAACCTTATTGCCAGATTCTTTTCCTGCTAACACTTTCGCTTCAATTACCCAATTTCTAAGTCTTGTGATGATTAATCTTGTGCCATTGCACAAACCTGCTGATTGATCTATATTTCTTAACAACATCACAGGAACACCTTCCTTAAAAGTGATAGAGTGATTTGGAATACCTGAGCATTTAATACTATTTAGGAATTCAAGTGTATGCACATGTCCTAAAGATGTAAATGAATGATCAGACATGCAAACTGTATTGGAACTTAAATATGACTTCTCCTGTCCACAATTGAGAGAAACCATGTAATCATTCACCGATTCCACCATTTGAAGAGTAGGTGCAAGAATTGCTCTTTCTTGAAGGTATTTCATATCAGTAGAATGTTCCAAATAATTGAAATATGTACTTTCTACATTTTCAAATATTGGATCATCACAATTATCTATGAGAATATCATCGGGTATTTTTACTTTCTCAGTGCTATCCGTGGAAAATCCCATCCTTCGATCACCTATTGCCAAAAGCCAATCAGAAAATTGTTTTAACTTAGTCACATCTACATCAAATTGACTATTTTGCAATCTCATATTCTTTGTAAGCTTTAGAATATGACAGTGCGTCCACAAATAGGAAGAGTTTATTGTTGCATTAACAATATTTTGCCTAGTACCTTTAGTAATTACCGGCAAGATTTGTCAAAAATCCCCTCCAAAAACAATCGTCTTTCCTCCAAATGGCCAATTTAAATTTGATGGATCTTTAAATCTTAGAATATCTCTTAAAGTTTGATTAAGAGCTTCAAAACAGTACCTATGCATCATTGGTGCCTCATCCCAAATGATAAACTTTGCCTTAACCATCAACTTAGCTAATGGACTTCCTTGCTTAATGTTGCATATTGAATCTTCAGTTATATTCAGAGGAATCACAAATCTTGAATGAGCTGTCTGTCCTCCTGGTAACAACAAAGATGCAATATCACTTGATGTAACATTTAGTACTATATCACCTTTAGAGCGTATGCTAGCAGACAATGTTTTCCAGAGAAAAGTTTTGCCTGTTCCTCCGTGACCCTATAAAAAGAATAATTTCCCTTTGTCTTCGTTCACTGCAGTCATGATTTTATCATATGCATACTTCTGCTAAATTGTTAATTGCATTAATAGTTGTTGATGTTCTTGTGCCAAATTGCATCTATTATAGCGCAATTCCTCATTGATGAGTGTATTGGTACGATCAACTTCTTCATGACCATAACATGGTTTTGGCGCTGTTGGAAATTCGTTAAAACTTTTTCCACAACTTCTTAAAATCTTGTCCAACTTTTGCAAGCAGCGATTTTTTAGTTCATCATCTGTTAGATCTACTTCTGAATGATAAAAATATTATAATAATAAAAAATAAAGAACATAATCATGTATATAAGTCAATTAAATAGTTTTATTTATATGTAATTTATGGATGTGGGCTAAAGTTTATTAATTTTTTGTAGAATACTACTATATATGATGGATAAGTGAACTACACAAATTACTCTAAATTGGAAATGAAATATGCATTTCTAGATACATGTTAAAATATATGATTCTAATATTATTAAAATAATTTATTGTTTAGAAGTGAGACAATGCAATGAAAATTAGTAATAAAGCTGTTTCAGGTATTAATATGAATTTCTTGTTTAATCTGTATAGCAATTAAATAAATATACTTGAATTATAAATAGAAATAATTTTAAAATATTTTTGTTATTATTTAATTATATTATTTGTACCTGGGTTATCCAGTAATGTTCTTTCTTCACAAAGGATATCTTCTGAAAGTAGCTGCCATGATGTTTGCCAAACAACTTCAGGTCGTGACATTAAATTAGCTATCAATAACATGACGAACAATTGTCGAAGATAAGATGGCATCCCCCAAGTACTTGCCTCCTTTATAGCATCGATGTATTCTTTGTCGTCATCCAACAAACCAAGTGCATAACATGCATCTCTAAAAGTAGCATGGTCATTGTTATTGATTCTTCTAAGTTCTGCATAGGAAGTTGTCCCTTTAACTACATTCAATAACAACCTGAGATAATATATCTCTCCACTCCCTGGAGTAACAAAAAAGATCCTCCCAACAGAAAATGCAGAATTTTTTCTCTTTTCCCATTTTTTTGAACTTCTGTCCCACTAAAATTTAAGAGGGAATTCTGCGTAAGTCAAATCTCTTGCTTTTGGAAACTTCTTGTTAGCCTCAAACCAACATAAAAATTGAGATTCCCTAACAGTTGGTTTATTGGTAACATTTTTAATTGGATCCTCATCAGAAAAAAAGACACATTGTTCATCTTCAAGATGGAATGATAGTCTTTTCACCGGTGGTTCTCTATGGTGAATTGAAAATTTAAATATTCTTCAAGAATCTTTAAATGGTGATATGTAGCGACAATCATAATACATGTTGATTTCATCAACAGTTGATAAACCATCAGCATGTGTATTTTGTGAAAAAACAGCAGTCGCTCGGTCATATCCTTTATTGACATACTTGAATAAATATTTAATAGATCTTGATTGGTTGTACCATTCCACGTTAATATGAGCACCATATATTAACAACAACTTGCGATTGTGTGAAACCACATATCTGCTATCTAAATGAATACCATTTTTCTCAATGGTTCTACCATTATCCCTTCTTCTGTAAATAGGATATCCTTCTTCATCAACTGTTGTTATGTGAACAAACTTTTTAGGAAAGTGCTTTGTACATTTACCATTCTGTATTCATGGTGAAAATTTGCTAGTAGAACCATATAGGTCATGCATCATCATATTTTTCACAGCATCATAATAATGAGGATCATTGAATTTATCTGGTATTTCTATAGAAATTATTCGATCAATATCTGATGCACAAGGAAATTTATTGCTCTCATGAAGAAAAAATAATATATGGGCATGAGGCAATCCTTTTTTTTGGAACTCAATGGTATATATCACTGCATTATAAATCAAGTCAGTTTATTAGAAATAAATTGTTAGAATAATATTAATATATATATATATATATATATATATATATATATATATATATATATGATGTATGAGTGTCCTAATGTATATTCAAATAAAATAGTAAATATGACAAACCTGTTTTTACTTTTTCAAATACTTGTTTGGCCTTCAAATTCTTTATCAAGTGGTCCAATTTAATTTTAAATATTCTACGTAAAATATCTGGACGATCTTCAGGATTCAACCTCTTTATTCTTACAAATCTAGTGATCTCTGACCACTTAGGATTACAAGTAAATGTGATAAAAAGGTCAGGATGTCCAGCCCATTTGCATATTACCATAGCATCTTGATAATTCTGAAGCATATATCTTCCATGAAACTTGATGGTAAAAACACTCTTTTACCTTGGGATGAAGGATCAGTGTCTCCATGTAAAATTGCATCTGATAGGACCTTATAAAACTCAACTCTAAATTGTTCTTGATGAGTCCGAATAAAATTCAGCCGAGAAGATTCCATCATTGTGTAGGCATCAACTAAAAATTGCCGAAATAATCTTCTTGAAGCCACAATGGTAGGAACTTCACCTTTTTTTTCTTGAATTCTGTAATAAAAAAATTCACGCATACTAACACGTTGCCTTCCCTTATCAACCGAACTTAAAAGAATGTCCTCTCTAAACCCATCTTCAGCATAAGGAAAAAAGTAAAGGATATTGTAGGCCTAAGTATGCAATATTCAGTTTATTGGTCCTTTGCAGCTGTTCATATTGTGTTTCTATAATGATATCACGGTCAGATCTAGAAACATCAATATCTCCAACCACCAAAGCAGCTACTTCTGGTATTGTTGGTAGGTTGTATCTTCTACCATCAGTACCTCTTTTTCCTATTAGTTTTAAATTCACATTGGAGTAGTCATTTTCTTGGAATCTATCTCTCACCATTCTTAAAATCTTGACCAACAAATTATTGTCATCAAGCATTTGTTTTAGATCAACAACAATTTCAACATGAAGCTTATTAACATCCTGTCCACGACTACAAAAGACATATAATATTAAAACTTTATCTTCTAAAAAAAATATATTATATTAGTAAGATCTTTAAAGTAATTTTTAATTTCATAGGATTATACAATGATGTTACAATACTTACCCGACTGCATTCCATTTGAAACTCCATTTTCTGTATCATAAATATACAGCTGTGCAATTTTTGGAGTAGATCCTTCAGGAGGTAGTAAGCTACCAATTTGATGATAATTTTGTCCAAATAATCTGAATGTTCTTGGCCCTCATGTCTGATTGATTGAGGCATCCATCTTTCCTCCCATTGATGTAAATAAGAACATAGAATTATAACTCCTTATTTTTTATCGAAAATGACTACATTTAGGACCTATAGTAAAAAAATTGCATAATAAAGAAGGTTAATCGCAAAGTCCTCTTCCAGTCTGAGCCTTAGAGCGTATTCAGTAAAGCGGAAATCCGAGTCTAAAAGTTTTAGAAATATCTTCCTAAGTATGAAATACTTTGAATGTGTGGAATTTCCCTAATTTCTACTCTTTGTCTTGTAGAGCATTGAATAAGCTTTCCATCGATACCAAATTCGCTTAAATTCGACACTCGGGTGAAGAGTTAGAACCATTTTAGTGAGACAGTGTGCCACCTGGCACTTTAGCGCATCGCAGAGCCAACTAAAATGGAAATCGTCAAAATCTAGTGAGCCTCCGCAATTATGGCGCATCGCGCCAAGGCTTAATTTTAAAATTTATCAATTTCTAGGGAGCCTCCCGGATTCCACCGCGTTGTGGTATAGTTTCAGTTCGCAACCAAGGGGGCAATGCGATTTCCACCGCGTCGCACCATCGTGCACTTTCCCAATTGTCCAAATTCCAGTGAGCTGGCGTGATTATAGCACGTCGCGCCAGCATGTAAAATTAAGAATTTTTAGTTTAAGTCCAAGGGCGAAAAGGGGCTTTTTCCAACCCCTTTTTATACTCTCTTACACGGGAGTTGGCCTCATTTTCTCTCCTTTCACTTCAAAAAAAAACTAGGGTTTCCAAAATTAAAACCCTCTCTCTTTCTTCAACAAAAATCAAGAGAGAATCAAGAGGATTCAAGAAATCTTTCCAAGAACCTTCAAGAAAAGAGTTTCCCCACGTATGTAGATGTTGATTCTTGGGTCCCTTTCATCCAAGAAACTCAAGTACCCTTTTCTAAAACTCAAAGATTTTATGTTTATGAGTTGTTAATGATTCATGTGAGTTGAAATTGATGTTCCATGTGTTGTTGAGTTTTGATTCATGTTTGTCTACAAGATTTATGAACTTGAACCCTAGTATGCAAAATTCTTGTATTGGTGGTGATGAACCCTAGTATGTGGAATTATTGTGTTGGTGGTGATGAACCCTAGTATGTGGAATTCTTGTGTTGGTGGTGATGAACCCTTAGTATGTGGAATTCTTGTGTTGGTGGTGATGAACTATAGTATTTGGAATTCTTGTGAGGGTGGTGATGAACTTTCTTAATGATGCTTCCTATATGAAGTGTTCATGTTAAATAGGAGTAGAAATGGTTGAATAAGCGAAGCATGTCCCTCCATAAGTTTGATAAGAGCTTAGGTGAAGCATAAGGGCCATTATAATATCTTGAACAAGAAACCCCCAAATTGGGAGCTAGTCCATGCATGCCTAGTGTTTGATAAAATGCCTTAGTGAGTGAAATGTGTCATAATAGTACAAAATCCCCAAGCAGGTGTAAATCCGTACTTTCTTAGTGTTGTTGAAAGACCTTAGTGAACAAGTCGAGACATGATAGTATGAAGTTTTCCCCAAATCATGTGATATCCAAATACATGTCAAAACTGATTTAGGTGTGAAGTACTTTAGGTAAGACCTTATTAAGGGAAGTATAATCTAGTAGCCTTTTTCCCTACGCTAGTATATGTTGATGTTTTCTAAATACTTGACGCGATGCCTTAATGATTGTAAAGATGAAGGTATGTTATGTTTCCTAAATACTCAAAGAGATGCTTTAATGATAATAATAATGAATGAATGACTGTGATGATGAATGAATGATTGTGATGATGATTATGAATGAATGATTATGATGATGCTGATGAATGAATAGTTGTGATGATGGAGGAATAATTATGCTTTATTTTATGTTATCGAGTCTTGGGGGTATTTATACCCGACAATTTAGCTGTTATCTAGAGTCCGTGTTAGTTTCACGATAATTCCAGTTGAGCCATGACTCTCAGAACTCAGTAAACTATAGAACTCTATATCCTCAGACAGTTATGGAACTCAAGAAAACTCAGTAATCTCTATAATCTCCGTATCGTTAGTAATCTAGCCTTAGCTCTGTACTCAGCTCAGATCTAACAGTATGCAAGTGTTCAATTCTAATCTCGGTAGTGATCGAATAATCTATTCAATCTCTGTATCATCAGTCAGATACCGTGATTCAATACCATTTCCATCAGATATGGAACTAAGTGATCTCAACCTAGTCAGTTAGATCTTTTGATAAACATGATCAGTATCAGATTCAGTTCAGTTGTGTTTAGTTTAGAATTCAGTTAGAGTCTTTCAGTTGGGAGTAGAAACTAGAATCGAGCGAGGGATGGCGACTCCTTCCATCAGTGAAAGAGAGGTTGGAGTTGTTAGTAGCAATCTCTGACCTCCAGAACTACATAGACAGCGCAGGATATAGGAGTCACCGTCAGGAAAAAGGTTGTCACCTCCAGAGAGAGAGTATTTGACTATTATATTACCTTAGGCCAACTTCTTGGTAAGGGTCATCCGCTAGAGAGGATTGACCAGAGAGAGGTTTTTACCTGTGGCACGGTATTGACACCCTTTCAGTTGGGGTTACAGGTTGGACCCCACCTGTGGTAGGTTGGGGCATGTCGGTTAAGTAACTACTTCCCACAGTTTTAATTTTAGTTTCAGATTCAGTCTCAGTATCAATCTTTAAAAATCAGGACTGTCAGATACAGTCATCTATCTCTATGAAGAAGTCAGATAGTTTCATTGATTCATGGACCATCCGTCAGATAGGCTTGGTCTCATATATACAATTATTTGATATCATATTCAGAGATATGCCGCCAGACAGGCTTGATCACAGTCTCAGATTCTATTGAGTATTCTTGTTGTCAGATTCAGATATGATCATTTTCTTACCATTGATAATAGCTTCCTTAATCATCCGTCAGAGAGGTTGATCTTTAATCTTGTCGTTCAAGAGCAGTAAGCTTAGAATTCAGTCATTAATGTAAGTACATCCAGTTTCTCAATCATCAGTATCAGATGAGTCAGTGTCTCAGCATCTCAGTGTCAGTAGTGAGTTCAGTCTACAGTAAGGAAGTATCCGAGTTTCATTCTCTAGAGTTGTGATGATTGTGACTATGGTCTATGCATTCATGTATGTGTATGTGTTCTCGTGCGACATTTTCATGATTATTTAGTTTAGATATTATACATGCATGAGCCCTTGCATTTAACCTACCTCGTCTACATACTTGGTACATTTATGTACTGATGCATTTGCGCTATGGTGTTCTATTTGACACCATAAGTTCAGAGGCACAGGATCCAGAGTTTTCTCAGCAATTCAGTCCCAATCAGCAGCAGTAGCCATAGCTGTGAGTCCTCTTCTTTTGAGGACGAATCTCAGTTTACTATTATTGCATCAGATTTTGTTTACTTTTAGTTGATAGAGTTAGTTGGGGACATGTCCCATTAACTCCACAGTTCAGATAGTTTAGAGGCTTTTCAGATGGATGTATTAGTATTCAGTTTTCAGTTTTGTGTATTCATAGATGTGTTAAACCTTATGGCTAGTTTCCGTATTTATTTCAGACATTATGCAGTGCACAAGTACAAATATCAGTAAAAGAGTTAGCTTGTGGTACTTCGGGTCATAAGCATTGTGTGACGTCTCGGGATGGGATCTTGGGGCGTTATATTAATATAGGTAGACATGAATATAGTGATATTAAAACCGATGATTCTCTAACCTAATCCAAACAATAGTTGTTCAAAAATTTGAGGAGGGTTGTTGAGGTATGGAGGCTTTATTTTTCCTTGTTGACAGCACAACGTGAAAATTGGTTTTTGTGATTTGTAATGCTTGTGTGTTCTTTCTTCATACCAAAAAATAGCTCTACAGTGTCCACATTCATATGTAGTATCTCCTATATCCCAATTTTCTATAATTTCAAGAGTATATAGTTAAAGACATAACATTACAGGTTTAATTGATCAAATTATTTTATCTTAAATGAAGAGTTTTTCAGAAGAACCTTCAATGCAAATGTCGCCACATTCAACATCAACATCTATAGAAAGTGGTGGAAAAACTAATTAATATGTTTGAATTTTTGATATTTATCAAGATAGTTTTATATCTAATTAGTAAGAGAAGTAAGAAAAGTATGATTGCCATACCTGGATACTCTTCTTCTTCTTCTTCTTCATCTTCTATGTTATGTTGAAGTTGTTCTGTTATGTATATAAATTTATGATTGTATATAGATGTAAATGTAATAATCTTTTTGTAAATTAAAGATTGTTGATTCAAAAACTCGCTTCTAATATAATGTAATTTTTAAAGATAAATAAATATTTTTTAGGAACATACCTTGTACGACAATGTTTTTTATTGTTACCTCAATTTCTAGTAAGAATGATACACTAAGACTGTGTTAGTTTCTTGCATAAAAAGAATGCATGGTGAAATAATAGATTGAAATTTTTATATTTGAAAAGAAGGAAGTGATATAGTTATAAAATATATTACAGTGTCATTGATCTTGATACTTCCTACACCTAGTTGCTATTTAAATTTGTAATCACCAATGCGTCGTGTATTAAAGTTCGTTTGTGAAATTTTCATTGTGGATCCTCATTCTTTTGTCTATAAGATTTAATCCTATATGGTTAGTATGTAGAGGAAATTGTTTTTAGTTAGATTGAAATGAAAATAGATTTCATCATAATGATTACTGTTTTTCAGGAAATTGTTGCATCCGCCATGAACTATGGACTTATGACATGGTCCAGTAAGGGTTCTTAGCCTTGCTTTAGTTGCTTTATACAATCCGCTCCAACCTGCTGTATCAACAATTTTGTCTAATGTTTTTCTTGGGCGCCCTATTTATCTGAGAAGGTTAGTATTCTGATTATTTTGGGTACACATCATACTTGTAAAACAAAGTCCACTTTTATATTCGTGTGTTCTCATTTCTTTATTTTATACTCGGCATGAGGGTGACACGAAGCTCACCTGCTAACAAATTATAATTTTTTTGTTGAGTATGAAATATTTCACTTGCTGAGGGTATATGATCTTTTGAAATATCAACTGTTATTCATGATTAGTTACATATCTTATTCTGTATGTTTACATATTATTTATAGAAAGGCATAAAACATCAGATTCATATAGTTAATTGATTAATATTAAAAAATATCCTTAACATAAGAAACGAAAAACCTACATATGATAGTCATGATTCTTAAAAGAAATAAAACAAAACACAAAACTAAAACTACTTTAGGATCATACCTAAGTCTAAGATTGCTAGAAAGTTAAAAAAATGTAGCTAAGTTTTGAAAGAAAAATTATAGGGATTCTTCTCCTTCTTAATCACCTTCTTGGCCTTGTTACTGGATAGTTGGTCAAAATTATCATTAACTTCTGATACAGATCCTTCATTTTTTGGTCTACCTCTCTTTTCAGTATAAATCTTTTTAAAAGATATCTTCTCATTATCATATGCAAAATCCTAAGAAAAAAAGACGAATAGTGAAGGTTTAATTTTTAGAAAAAAACATAAATATTGAAATATTCGTTATCAATTTTTATTTTTAAATCATTAAAAGAGGAATACCTTGTTAGCATCTGTGGCTTCTTTAACATTGAAATGAGGTTCTTCAACATTGAAATGAGGTTTCTATTTTTAAAAAATAAACAGGATTAAAATATTCCTTTTAATGGTAAAATTAACATGCTAATAAAAATTACTCTATTTGCCAATAAAATCATACATACAGTGACTGCATTTTCTTTTATTGATTTGTTGTACTTCTTTATCAGTTCGGTGTTGTCACTGATCTTCACAACTCCATAAACTCGATCACGTGATTCAATATTTTCTTGTTTAACATTCACTTTAAACATGATGATTCTATCAAGAAGAATATCCAGCTCGATCGGATAGGAACACTCGTAAGGTGAATCAAAAATCTAATATCATATTAGTTTTATTAGTGTTCGAATTCATAAAACAAAGTAAAAAAAATAACATACCTCCAAAGGACATTCTTTTAATTCAGAAGCGGATTTTTCAATGAGTGTGATTGCTTCGTTGTCCCAAAGCAATAAAGAGACAACCCCAGTATCATCCATCGCCTTAATTTGAACCCTATACCTGATATCGTACTTTTAAATTATAAAATCGTGATAAGACTTCTAATGTTAATCAAACAATATTAATGTCAAACCTATGAGTAGCTGTTTGATAATCACGACAACATTTTTTGCAGTGAAACACATTCTTGACAACTTCATCAACACCTTTCTGGCACTTTATGCACCCCAGGTATGACCAACTATTTTTAAGTTTCAAATTCACTATTTTTACTACAATCCACAAAGATCCGATCTATAAAAATAAAATAAAGTAATGTATAAAAATTTGATGTAGGCAACATATAGTTTGAAATTAATATAGAGAATATTACACCTGAACAGAATCAAGCAATTCTTTAGCTGTTTTAAGTTGTACAGTTCCTGTAGTCAATTCTTCAGAAATAGAAAGACTACATTGAGAATTTGCGTGACTTAGAATTTCAGGAGTAGCTTCAGACACACTTCCTAACCTGAATTTGAAATCATTTGCTTGGGGGAGATCTGGATTAATCCAAAGCTTGGAGGAGTTTCATGTATTCTGTACAAAATATACCCCTGTAAATGTTAAGATAGTGTTAGAGTAATAATTTTTTTTAAAACCGAATACGATATCTAAAGTGTAAGCTAGACAATTGAAAAAACTTGAAATTTATGTGCTCTAATAAGCAGCATAACTACGATGACAGGTTCATCAGTCAAATTGTGCAAGTGGGGCATGATCTTATCAACAAACTCGCTCCAAAAAGTTGCTGCAATTGTGTTTCTTCTGCATTAGTAAACAAATATTAGAAATTAAAGTGGTAGAAACAATATTAAAAATTATTAATTGAATTACAATCTTACTCATGATCTTTGATAACAATATTCAAAAATTGACTTCTTGTTTCATTTCTGAGATGATGAGTTTGTTTTTCAGCATGACAAATAATTTGTCCAATCACACCTGCAGAAGAATCAGAAAAAAAAATTAAAATAGTGATATCTTGTTAACAAAACGATTCAATTAGAGTAAAGAAAAAAATATTACCGAATAGTTGAGTTTCATAAATGTCAATGTGATTTTTCAAATTCTTAAAAAATAAAAAATTACAATTATTTAACCCAAAATCTGAATCAGTTGTCTCAACAACATTAATTTTGGGTGTAAACTCCAACTTAAAGTTATGTGCAGTTGTTTTGTAATGCATGTTGTTAGGCTCAACAATGAATGTATTCATAATATACAATCCCATTTCTTTTATTGTATTTTTTTCTCCTCTAAAACGATGAACAACAAATCGTGAAATTGTTGCATGAATTTTTTCTCCTTGCAAATAAATAAGTGAGAACCTAAATTCATGATTAATAAGTCAGTATTGATGCTAAAGACATTAGAATATTAAATAATGTTAAATACCTTTGCATCTTGAAGAACTAACTCAATTGATAGAAGAGAATTTGGTTTGTTCCTTGGTGTAGCATGCCACACACGCACAACTCTTACCTTCAAGTTTCAATCCATTTTCTTATTTGATATTTCACTGATAAAATCAACTCTTGTCATAATTTTAAATTTGTATTTGCAGAAAATCATATGCTTTGAGAAAAGTTTGTAGCGTTGGATATGTATTTATAGAAAAAAATTCTAAACGTTAATTAAAAATAATAGGAATTTAGATGTTTTAAAATCTATCTATATAAAAAACTGCTTAAAAAATTATCTTGCAGTTTGCTTGAAAATAGGAATGTGATTTATTTTAAAAAGGTTATTAACAACATATTTGTTGTGAAAGTGAATGTGTGTGGTAGGTCAGTTAAAAAGGTGGGTATAAGTATCACATACTTATGTGTAAAATGTAAAGTATCTTTTTAATTTCTGAATGTAATTTTTTTAAAGTAAATTATTGTAAATGTTAAATAGATTTTTTTATTTTCACAACTAACTATTGATATTTTGTATTAATAATTTATGATCTATATAGATCTTTTTTTATTAAATTTTGTGAGATAATTATTGGGAATTTGGATATGTAAAGTAAATATACTGACTTTTTAGTCACAATTATATTCTTATAAATATTTTTATTTATAATAAAAAATTATTAATTACTTAATAAAGAATTAAATAATAATTGAAACATGTAATTTACTATTATTATTTTGCAGACATAAAAGACTTTGTTTTCTTTAAATATAGAAAAATAGAATTTTAGATTTTTTAAAATCTATAAATTTGAAAAACTGCATAGATAATTATCTTGCAATTTGATTGAAAATAGAAAATGTGATTTATTTGTAAAATTAAAATTGTATAAAAAAAGTTACAAACTGTTGGTTGTGGAAGTGATTGTGTGACAGGTTAGTGGGAGACGTGGATATGTTAGTGGGAGACGTGGTATGAATATCACATAATTACGTGTAAAATTCTGTTATCTTTTTAATTTCTTAGTATAATATTTTAAGTATATATTTTTGTTTTCACAACTAACTCTTAGTGCTTTGTATTAATTTATGTGTTTATGTGAACTTTTTTTAAAACAGAATGTAAATTTTGTGAGATGATTGCTGAAAATTTGGATATCTAAAATGAATATTAAAGGAGTCTTTTCAGTCACAATTATGTTCTTATAAATTATTTTATTTATATTAGAAGAGTATTAATTAGTTAATAAATAATTAAATAATAATTGAAACATGTAATTTAATATTAACATTATGCCGATAACAAAGACTTTGTTTGTTTTAAATATAAAAAGGTAAGAAAATAGGGATGTAAATATTAAAAGACAAAAATATAAAACCTTTAGTAGTCATTTTCGTGGAATTTGCCTGAAAATAGAAATGTAATTTTTCTTTAAAATAAAAATTAAATTTAAAAACTGTTAACTATAAAGAAAATGTGTGTGGGAGAAAGTGAAAATCGTGGAATATATTTGCTCTACTTTATCGAAAATGTGTTGCTTTTTCTGATTGTGTGAGAGAAAGTAAAAAACGTGGGTATAAATTTATATAAGAGACGAAAAAATATTTTAAGATATTGTAATCTATCATTTTTAAATTAATTAATTCTTCTTAATATTTGCTTCACTTTGCCAAAAATGTGTTGCTTTTTCTGATTGTGTGGGAGAAAGTGAAAAATGTGGGTATAAATAAATTCATATAAGAGACAAAAAATTATTTTAAGATACTGTAAACTCTCCTTTTCAAATTAGTTAATGATTCTTAAAATTTACTTCACTTTGTCTCCTTTCAAAAATCAAAATTTATAGTACAACTGCTATGCATTTTTAATATTTTTAAGAAAATATGTTAATTTTCAAACCACAGGTATATTCTTAATCTAATATTTTAAGAAATTTCTAAAATGTAAAATGTATATATAAAAAAATGCATGGAAACTTATCTAAGAATTTACTTGAGAATAGGAAATGTGATTTATTTGTAAAATTAAAATTGTATTAAAAATTATAAAATGCCAAGTATATTTATTGTAAGAGTGGTTGTGTGGGAGATTAGTGGAAAACGTGGGTATGATGTGCTATATATCATGTGTTTTAAATTTCTTAATGTAATTTTTAAAAAATAAATAATTATAAATGTTAAATAAATAATTCTTACAACTTACTCCCGGTAATTTGTATTGATAGATGTATTTATTTGAATTTTGCTTTCAAAAAGGTCATAGTTGTGAGATGATTGTTGGAATTGTGGGTTCTAATGTGAAAAAATGTGACTTTTCAATCACATTTATGTTCTTATTAATTTTATTTTTATAAGAAAATTTACTTAAAAAGGAGTTGAAAAATAATTGAAACATATAAATTAGTGATAAGTTTTTGCAGATAGCAAAAAGTTATGTTTGTTTTAAATATACAAAAATAAAAAAATAGAAATGTAAATATTAAGAAATAAAAAGTTAAACTCCTTACAGAATTTTCGTAGAATTAACTCGAAAATAGAAATTATGATTCTCCATTAAAATAGAAATTGTATCTAAAAAAATTTATAAACTATAAAGTAAATGTGTTGCTTTTCATTATATTATGTGGGAGATTAATGAAAAATATTGACATAAAATAATAAAAGGAGATGAAAAAGTATTTAAATATATTAAGTTATTTTTTAATTTAATGCTCCTAAATATTTGATGTTCTTTTGTGTTGGTGTATGTATTTGATAGCCTTTAGTTACAATTATGTATGTATAAGTAATTGCTGAAATTTTACTTCAATTATTAAAATAGATCTTAAATTTTGTCTTTGCATACTTAATGGGAGAGTATTAAAAAGTATGAGCACAAACAAAAATTTTAATTAAAATAATGTACACGTACAATCAAGCTTTGAAAATAGTTTAACATTATAACTAAATGATAAATTTATATTAAATATATAATCTAAAATTTACATAACATTAAATATTTTATGGTTTAACGTTAAATATTTATTTTCTGCAATGTTTTATGATGAAAATAACTAATTGAACAGGATAAAAATATTTCTCTGTATTTTTCAGGCAAACATCATTTAAATTCATTGGTGAGCTAATATGTAGCTTTTATGTACATGGCTGCAGTTCACAGATTTGAAGCGAATCAGACATCGTTCATCAATTTGCTGAAGATGTGAATTTATTTTCGTAGCATAAATGGGTAACCTTGCACCAACTTCTGCTCCTATATCTACAACAATATTTAAACAAATCAAATAATCGAAATAAAAAATGTCAATTTGAAGTGAGGATAGGCCGTTGGTAGTTCATTAGATTGAAACATGTAAGTCGGGAATGAACCGTGGTTATGATTAAGAATAAAATCATAACAAAAATAAGATCTCGGGATTAGACGATGGAGATTTATCCTAATTTGACACCATTATAGCATGGGTATTTTATACTATCAAATGTACAAAAGCATCAAGAGTAGATGTGTGTAATATCATTGTTGGAAGCCATGCGAATTCCATTCCTCCGTTAGACATTAAGATGTTTGGAGGTGAATCGATAATTGAAAAAAATATGTTAAAGTAATTTGTTTGAAGCTCGATTTTCTGGTAAGCTTTGGCAGAAGTTGAGCAAAATGTAATGAAGAGTATCTATTATGTATTTATATTAATATTTGATTACATTTAAGAATTTAGAATGTTAGTAAATTTTATAATTTTAAATGATTGTTAGCCGCATTCATGGATAGAGTAGAATTTCAACATTGTACCAACAACATTAATAGTTAATACGTAAACGTAATCACATATTATTATAAGATTCATTATGTTTGAGTCTAAGTACTGTAAAAAATTAATGAAAAAATTGCTATCTAATTTTAAATTTCAAAAACTGAAAAAAATATTATAGTAATTATGAAAAATTTAATTTTCATGCATCGGCACATTACTGCATTTATGTCTATGTTTTGCGAATGAAAAATAGAATAAATAAAGAGGTATATAATTTTTGTGCTAAAAAATATGATATACAAAAAGATTATGAGACATTTCAATGATGTGATTGTGGATGAAGCATACAGTTACTACTTCCTTTACCATGCATATCAAGAAGAATACTGACAAATAAATTATTTCAAACTGATATCTGAAAAGTAGAGAACAACGTAAATGATTATGTTAATGGGAAGGTCTTAATCCATGTAAAAATCTTCAAATTTGATAGACACATTCAGACATTGCCTGCAATCTTTTTCATTGAAAAAATATAAATATTTTTATGAAAACATATTCAGAATATGAAATTTTCTCTCTGGTATTTTTGCCTCTTTCTGTTTTTTGTGATAATGCCTTTGCGGAATAATTTATATGTGTACAGGTTTTGTGATAGTGTGTGATAGGGTGAAACATGTATGAGTAAAATAGGGAATAGAATAGGGAGACGTGGAGCGTAGGGTGTTGTAATTGTCTCTTTTTGTAAGATTCTCTTTTTTCTCTTACTTTATTCTTTTCATTTTGGTTATCTTTTGAGGAGAAAAATAAATATATAAAGATATTAGCTAGTTATTTGTACATTAAGATGATATAGGAAAACTAAAACAATTAGTCTTTATAATGTACCATTGATATAATATAAATTAAAAAATATTAAATTAACTATTTAACATGATAAAGTTTCAAAGTCACCAATTTAAATAAAATAGGTTTAACATAAATGCAATTTTTTTTTCTATTTATCATAAATTTTATTGATATTTTAAAATAACTCAAAATAAATATTAAAATTATATTTCAAATAAATTTTGTTGAATACTTTATTGTGTAATTCAAAGTTATGTTAACATTGTTTATTCAATGAATTGATCTGTTCAATACATATTGGATAATTCAAATGCATCTAACATGATTCATGTTTAAAAGGAAATTTTTTTTCCTTAAGAGTTGCTCAAAAATAGGATATGTGTAACAATATATATATATATATATATATATATATATATATATATATATATATATATATATATATATATATTCAATTTTAATTTGAAAATCATAAACTAACTTTACCAAACTTTAACTATTTTGTCCAAAACCTAATAAATGACTTAATCATAGAATGACACTTGGCAACTTTATAGGCAAGACTTTCTTGCTATTTAGTATATATAGATAATACACGATGTTTGATTGAGTAAAGCATGACAGTGGATAAAATAGTAATTCTGACATGAATCAAATAGATCCTGAAAACTTATGTTGGTAAATGTATCAATATTTTTATGGTCATAATTCATAAAAACATATATATCAAAATAGTAAAAATGAAACCGCTGAAGTAATGTATTGTTTAACACTGCAACACTTTATAACCACATAAATAACTTCATAAGCTAAACAAAAAAGAGCAGCTTTGATCCCAGTAGGCGTTTGGTCATGAAAATAAAAATAAAAATAAAAAAATTAAAATTATGTTTGACCATATTGCTTCTAAATATTTTCTTTTTAGATTTAAAAAAAAAACAAAAAATAAAATATTAAGATGAAAAAAATAAAAACAAATAATTTAAAATTTTATGATCATAACATCACTTTTTTAATAAAATGGGGTACGATAATAGGAAGGGGAAATCACTTTCTTTTGTCGTGGTGTCTGTGTCCATATGATTAATTGGTTGATGATTGACACTTGTCCATCCTTTTTAGTTGGAGGTGGAAGAAACTTAATTATTATAATTAAGATCCCATAATTTTCTATTAAGGTTTTCATTGGATGATTCAAATGCAAGAAGTATCTTGATTGGTCCAAGAAATCTAGTTCACGTGGGAATCAACCAACTAGACACTAGTACTAGTAGTTCCTAATAAAACGCTATGTTGATGCTAACATCAGGCATGACCACAAACACGGTGGGATGATCGGGAACTTTCTACTTTTAATGAGTAGTCTCAAGTTTGAATCTCGAATATGAAAATGCACATTCACATTAATTTGTATATCTTAATGTAAATATAGGTACAAAATCATCAAAAATGCTTCATATATATGTACTCATCAAAATTTTGTAACTAGTTGAGACCTTCAGGATAATCTTGATCCATTCATCTATGACATTTTTAAATTTTTTTTAAAAAAAAACATATTTAACTATTCTTAAGCGAACATTTTGCTCATAAATTAATTCAAATATTACATGTCAGAGAGAACCGTGGGGCCTAACATCGTCGTAAATTACCAATGTAAATTCTTAATTTGTTAATAACTCAGACTTATGATCAACTACAAATATTACAAATCTTTCGAGAAGAAATGACCACCAATTCAAATGTGGTACCTTAGGTAGGAAAAAAAGTAAAAAGCAAAAGAATAATGAAACCTAGGAAAAAGTTGGACCATAAAATAATTAGGCATGCTTGCTTTTGACAGGTTGATGGCATAAAAAATATATTGTGATGATTTGACTCAGCAGATGATAATTTTTTTTTATGTGAAATCAGATCTCTAAACCTCGTTAATCACCTTTATTACTATTTTTATAATCTTATTGTTATCGTGTCAGCCACTTTTTTGAAGTGATATTTTTGTTCTTATTGCATTTCCCTCTTAGTTTTTGTTCTTCTTTAATCCCACTAGAGAACGAAGAGAAACATGAGGCTGAGGGAGACAAATAAATGACATTTGCCTTGGAAATTAGGAGTTTAATTTCCATATTTGGTAACCTTTCTTAATCCAAATATAGACCACAAGTTGGACAATTATATTGACAAGTGGGATCTCACTTTAATCATTTTATGAAGTTATTCCCCAAAATATACCCCATTTGCTCAGATATTCCCTTTGATGAATGACACATTATAGAGATAATATACAAAAAAGGAAAGCACGAGAAAAAGGAAAATAGTAATGTTATTATCTTGTGTTCAAGGCAATAGACCAAAAAGTTGATGAAATTGAAATTTATTCCGAGACCACAATTTGCATTTGTTAATGTGTCCTTAGAAAATTTGATATTTTTATTGATGTCTAAGGTATACGGATTAATTCCTCCTAGAATAAAACGAAAAATTATTCCGTGGAAGTAATACTTTCAATTAATAGAACTTCATCGAATTTAAGTGGCGTAGTAAATTAAATATATACTTACGTTTTTCTTTGTTAAAATGTACGATGCAAATTGCATAACAGAGGGAGTTTCAATAAGTTTCTGCGTTGAAAAATAAAGGCGACACCTCAAAATTTATTGTCATGAGATTATGAATCACCATATGCGGAAATATCTACTAAAGAAAAGAAATGTATGTTCTGGTCACACATGAATGGTCAAATTTACCATTCAGAATATATCGTGAATTTTTAAATTAAATTAAGCATGAAAAATATCAAAACTTAGAAAAAGAACTAACGGAAGTGGAAATAATTTTTGCCCAAAAATTAAATGGTTACATACAGAGACGATTTTTTATTTTATTTTTGGTGAAATACAGAGACGAATTTATTATTTAAAGTATTGTTACTAGGTTCACAACTTATTAATTATTATATATACATATTTAATGAATTTTTCAATCTACACACAATATTGATTTTAGCACATTTAAATTTTGATCAGGAAAGGAAAAATTGGAGTGGAAATTACAAAATAGGAAATCTAACATCACCCATCAAGTAAAAGTTCATATAACCAATCAACCGAGCTATTAAAATTTCTCGACCACGGTTAGTTATTAGCTGCCAATAGGATAAAATAGAAATAGTCACCCAAATCAAGAAAGGGCAAAATCGTCAATAAGCAAACTCGACTCCTAAAAGAGAAATTCCTAAAACGGGAAAAATAACTTTTCAATTTCCACAAAAACTACAAAAACCGCTGTTGGTTTCAATTAAACCGGTTTTAACGATTTCACCACTAATTAATTTTAGTACTTTCCTCCTATAGGCTATTGATTCAATCAAAAGATGACTGACTGAAAAAGAAAATAAATATAATACTCCATCTGTTCTTAATTAATTATCATTTCTTATAAAACAATAAAGAATAAAGAAGAAGAATAGAGAGAGAATAGAGGAGAATAGAGAGTAATTTTTATTTTTCTTCAGGAATTATTGAGGAGTGAATTACAATGAAAGGAACCTTTATTTATAGGGGAAAACTAACCTTAAGGTTTTAGCTTTTCCATAAATAGATATTTATTATATATGGTAAAGTAGATATTAACTATGTATGATAAAGTAGATATTCACTATATATGGTAATATATTTATAACACTCCCTCTTGAATGTCTAATTGATGGATAATATGCCTCGTAAAAGCGTTACTAAAAAAAATCCAGTGAAAAAAAATTCAGTGAAGAAAAAAAGAGTACACATCTCTAACAATATGTATATCGGCTGCCTCATAAAAACCTTACAAGAAAAATCCAGTGGGACAAAACCTCATAAGGGAAAAAGAGTACAACGCGTATTAACTCCCCTAATAATAACATTCTTGAGCTTTTGCATTTCGATCTTGTGTACCTTCTTGAAAGTTGCAATTGAAGGAGACTTGATGAATAAATCAACCACATTAACACTTGAACAAATTTGTTGCACGTTAATATCATCATTCTTTTGAAGCTCATGTATGTAGAAAAGCTTTGATGAAGTGCTTCGTTCTAGATCCTTTTATGAATCCTCTCTTAAAATGTGTCATACATGCTGCATTATCTCTGTATAAAATTGTGGGTACATTATCACATTTTACACCACATTTTTTTCGAATGAGATGTATCATTGATCTCAACCATACACATTCTCAGCTTGCATTGCTTCATGAATAGTTATTATTTCTGTATGATTCGATGAAGTGGCTAGATAGACTGCTTTGTATATCTCAAAGATATGACAGTATCCCTACATGTGAACACATTGCATGTTTGAGATCGAGATTTATGCGGGTTAAATAAATACCCAACATTAGCATAATTAAGAAGATTGCAACTACAATCTTTAGAATAAATAAGTTCATATGTTTGATCTCATTTCGATGTCTCCTAGTAGGAGTAGAACTATACCTTGCTAACAAATTGATCGAAAAGGCTTTATCAGGCTTTGTGGTATTTGCAAGATACATGAGTGCACCAATTGCGCTAAGATATGATACTTCATAACCAATCTAAATTGGTATATTTCTTATTTCAGCAAATAATCTATTGTTTTTGAAAACTATTGAAGAGTTTGAATAATTTTCAAGCTATAGGCTTATACAATATAAGGATTATAAATAAGTTTTTCAGAAACTTTTATATGTTTTAAACATTTTGAATCCTTAAAAGTTCTCATGTAAATTTTGTCAAGTAATGATAATATTCAACATTTCATGAGTGACATCTTCAAGTGTTTGGATTGCAAATCAAATAAGTTTTATGCTTACGAAGATGCATCCTTTCATGTCACTTGATAAATGTTTCTACGTTAGCATGCTTAAATAAACGTAGAATTTAGATCCTCGTAATCTTTTACAATATTGCGCCAATATTATATCAAAGATATTGATGATATATCATTTTGTATCGATTCATAAGGTGACATAACATTTTGAGATCTTGTCACTTCATTATTTTCAGGTACCTGAATCTCTCATAAGATTTTATGAAGTATTATATCGTAGGCTCTTCAAGAGCACATTGCCTTCTTATTATGATTATTTGCTCCTTATTCGTTTCAAGAATTATTTCATTTAGAATCGATTGGTCTACCACGCATTACGTATGTGTAGATTTTGTCCTTTTGGGACACAAAATAGGAGCACTTGCAGCTTAATATGAGATGTTTTCGACATTTGACTTAAATTATCTTTTGAATGAGGATCTAGTGATAATTCCTAACATATTTCATAGCCTCTTATAATCTCCCCCTTATGTTAGAAAAACTAAGATATATCCTCCATCTTCTTTGAGGAATTCATCTTTGTGCATCATGGTATATTCATTAATCGTATACCGCACATTAAAATTATAAGATGGAATAGTTGGTTCCTGACCTTGACTAAATTGAGAGGAAATAAAATAATCATAATTTATTGGTCTAATGCATACAAGTGCTATTGTATGCAACATATCATATTTCAGACCAACACATGAAGTTTTGTTCACATTAGTAAGAGATAATACATAAATATGACCTTAAACTTGACACCAAAACCTCCGATCCTACGTGGCAAAACGCGTGTTCAACACGCAAAACTGGGCGCGTTCAACTTAAAATCTAAGGGCATAATACATAAATATGACCCTAAAATTGACACCAAATTATAACTTTGACCTTAAATTTTGACAGTGCACAAATATGACCTTTAACTATTCAAAACTACACAAAAATGACCTTTAAATGACTTTTCACTATTATTTTTTCATTATTTTCTGCTCAAAGTTTAAAATGACATCTAATTTCTTTTGTCATTGCGGAAAAAGAATAATATTGAAGATTTATTAATTAAATGGGTCAGTCTCATATGAAAAAATCGCGTGGGTATGTATATATATTATAAAGCAGAGGGTGAATTTAAGCTATATAATATATCTAAATATAATTTTTTAAAATATTAAATTAAAGATGAAACTATACTAATAATAATAAAAATTATAGTTTTAATAAAACGTTATTAAATTAATGTTATTAAGGATAGTAGTAGTAGTATATTAAATTAACGTTATTAAAATGTTATTAAATTAACGTTATTAAATTAACGCAGGGGCGGACCTACGTGGTTGCCATGGGGTTCACCCGAACCCCCTCGGTAAAAAAATTATGTTGTATATATAAGGTAGAAAATCTATATTTATGTACGTATATTAATGTTGAACCACATGAAACAAGGCACTTAGATAATCCAGTGGTGTTATTTGCTCTTCTTGGGCGCTTCCTTCAGCCTACCGCGTGGGTTCAATCCCCAAATAAATAAAAAAATAAATAAATAAATAATAATAATAATAATAATAATAATAAAAACGACGTCGTTTTAACACAAAAAATAAAACTTTGACAGTGCACAAATATGACCTTTAACTATTTAAAACTGCAAAAATATGACCTCCCTCCAAGTTAGCCCTTTTAACGACGTGGCACCGTGTGATTGCATTACCTTTCCACATAGGCACGAGTGAAACTCACGCATGGGGGTTGCAAAATCGAAGGTCATATTTGTTCAGGTTTTGAATAGTTAAAGGTCCTATTTGTGCACTATCAAAGTTTAAGGTCAAAGTTATAATTTGGTGTCAAGTTTAAGGTCATATTTATGTATTATCTTCATTAGTAATGGTTTAGCTATTTATTGAAGGCATTCAATCTCAAACCATCATCATCAAGATGAATTGTCTTGATTACACAATCTGAAAGTTATGCTCTTAACTCAATTTTATTGAGCAAACAACTTTATCAATATCAAACGCAGGCTGACAATGAATGTACATGTGATCATTTTATTGATGCATCTTTTCAACATATCACATGATAGGTGAACGAGCTCTTATTCACTTTTTATATTTTTCAAATTTTAAGGGATCTAATCCCAATATTAGTTGGTCCAACCAACTTGTCATTAGAACAAGCAACATAAACAATTCTTAAAGAATCTTTTATTTCTTCAACATATATCTAATACTCAATATGCACATCTTCATGACGATAATTCGTTTATGTCAGTAGATTAAATTATTTGTATTAGTAACTCCAAGTTACCATAATATGTGCAAAAAATTCTTTAGTAAACATCATGTTTACTATTGCATGAATTTCGTATCAATAAACAATAAACTCTTAGTTTATTATGGCATATGATTTCATCCTGCTTGGGTAACTTTTCACATTATAGTTTCTATTCATAGTAACTTGGAGATATTCAATCTTTCAATTATTACACCTTTTTAAAGATGGATTGTGATATTTTCACAATTAAGAATACGTTCGGGTGTATGTACAATCATATTCACCCCCAGGGTATAGATCTGTATTTATAATATTCGAAATTCTCATTCCCAGGAATGGAATATAATCATGCTTTAAGCGTATTAACCTATGATAGCTACTACCAAAGCAAATTGAGCCATACATATGATTTAATGCTACCACATTCAATTCAAGGAATGGAGCATATTTGATGAGACATGTTTCACTAAATACCCATTATTTTGTCTTAGCCATCATAATATCATCAATATGGTGCATTGAGATCCAAACTCAACGTCTTATCCATATAAAGACATCTTAGACATAAATTAATGGGACTTGAACCCAACATATTATCATCCCTTTTGACAATATTGTTCTTGAGGAATAAATTTTAAACATAAATGATTCTTAACCAATTATTTTCCTCAAATCCAACAATAATTATATTATTAATAGCAAAGACAGATAACATAAGAAATTTCTAACTTTGAAATTACCTTTAGATTTATAATCTCACTTTGTTTGGCAGAGTCTCGTGCTAATAACGTGTTATAAAATAATAAAGAATTAAAAAGACGAGTAGAGAGAGAATAGAGAATAATTCTTATTTCTCTTGAGGGATTTTTGAGGAGTGAATTACAATGAAGGAAACCCCTTTATTTATTGGGGAAAACTAACTTTGGGTTTCTAACTTTTCCATAAATAGATATTTATTTAGTATAAACAACATAAATACCAACCCTTTTGGAATTAATTACACTCTCTCCCAATTTTTAATTACTTTACTCTCTCTCCCTGTTAATATACATAACATAGCCGACATATACATAACATTCTGTGTATATGTTGAGATTTTTGTAATATGTTTAGGGAGTTGAGATTTTTTGTAATACTGAAAACATAAGTTGTGTATTTGTGTAATTTTTAGTATTTATTATATAAGATAAAGTAGATATTCACTATGTATGGTAAGTAGACATTCACTATATATGATAATATATTTATAACATCGTTCTTATAAAATAAAAATTCTTACTATTTATCATTTCATAAAATAAAAGCATAATTATTATTTTTTTCGCTTTTATTCTTATTACTAATATGGAGAGATATTACTATAGTGTAAAAAATATATGAAATAAAGAGGAGTAACAAATAAGTATAATTAGTCAATTTAGTACGTAGTTAATATTTTTCTTAATACAAGTACAAATAAAAATAGTAAAACTATTTAGAAGTGGAAAGAGTAATAAGAAGAAACTGACCCAAAATGACGATGGACAAGACTCAATAAATTTAAGTTAAGTTGTAGATATTGATAATTAATAAGCATAAATTAAAATTTATATGACATTTAGTCAATTTAACGTTATCTAAAAAGTAAGCATAATTTAGTTAATTTTTTCGTAGTGGCAGCGTTTGTTCGAAAATTCATGGCTGCTATAGAGAGGTAATATTTATATATGTATATTAATATTTGACTTTCATATCTCATTCAGCTGTTATAAACAAAAACATGTAAAATTAGAAAGATCATAAATATAAAAGGCAAATACTAGTAATTTTTTTCTTGTGAAGTTATGATATGAATGATGTGCATTTTTTAAATATATTTTTTTCTTTAAATTAAATTTTCGTACTTGAAATTTATTGTGTGAATGACAATAACGATGAAATAAATATTTTGTTTCATACACAATATATTTCTTGAAAATATTATTACACAATATTTGAGTATGCTGTTATAGAGAGATAATTTTACACAGAGATAACACTATAATAAACTTCATTCCTTCTGTAGATAGAATGTTGTTATGGAGAAGTAAATTAAAATTTAACATGAAAGATCGGTTCCTCAAACCGCTATAGTGAAATACCGTTATAACGAGGTGACGCATTAAATGAGTTTGACTATATAATATAAATTAATATAACTTGTATGACATTTTTTTGTTCGAGAGTCAATTTAACTAATATTTATAACTTAGTTGAATTAGATCAACACACTCAATGTTTGAATATTAAATTTTAGATATTCAAAAATTATATTAGAAGTATTATGAATTGCAATTCTTCTAATGTCAATATGAAAAAAAATAAGTGTAAACAACATAAATCCCCTACCTATTGAAGCTAATTACATAAAATCACTTCTAGTTTTCTCTCTCCCGGATTTTGCAAATATACTCATACATTCGGCTGCCCATTATACATAACTCGAATGTATGATAAAACAGTTAATCTTATATTTAAGGTAAGATGATAGAACATAATCTCCTACATTCATGGAAAGAGTAATCAGATAAAATCTTTCATTCCCTTAAATAAAGCCATTAATTACCTATAATTATGTTTTGTATGATTAAATAAAATAACTGAAATTTAAATTCAAAAAAACTCTTAAACATCACTGTTAGTTTTCCTCATTTTTAATGACGTTTTTGAAAAAAAACCGTCTTCTTCTTTCTTTAATTCTCGAAAAAAAATATGAACATCCCTATAATGTTGCGTCATGTCAAAATTTGGGAGTTGAAAATCATTTATCAATTCTATAAAAGTGATGCAATTATTATTTCGGAAAGTATTAACTTTTTGAAATTGATTGCTACGATCGCGATGGAATTGAATATTGACGAAGTTCGTAAAAAAATTAAAGTAAAATACACAACAATTTCACATGTATGAGGGCAACTTATACATTTAAAAAATAAACTGCAGTAATGTATAATGTCATACTACACATCTAAATTTTTCATCTTAAACATGTATGACCTATATGTCTTGACAGAAGGTATAATGAAAATTTATACAAAAATAAGACTTTCTAACAGTATAATACCATATAAAGTATAAAATGCATCTCATAAGGACTTTTAATGTATAACATATTAAAATATATATCTTCAGGCTTATATTATACGTTAGAATAAGTATAAGGGCAACTTATACATTTTAAAAATAAACTGCAGTAATGTATAATGTCATATTACACATCTAAATTTTTCACTTTAAACATGTATGACCTATAAGCTTGACAGAATGTATAATGAAAAATTATATAAAAATAAGACTTTTTAACTTTAAAAACGACATAAACCACAACTAATGTAATAAGAACTTCTAATGTATAACATATTGAAAATATATATCATTAGACTTATATTATACATTAGTCTTCCCAAATAACTAATGTATAATGCCTGATATATTATATCTTATACTTTCAAATAAAAAATTCAAGAATGTATAATGTTACACCATACATATAAAATATTAACATTGTACATTATTTATCTATAAACTTGTCAGAATGTATAATGTAACCTTATACAAAATTCATAGATTAATACATTCGACTAGATACAAAAACAACCTCTTCAATATATACAAAAACTTACATTATACATAAGTGTGTTAAATAAAGTAATGTATAAAATCTACATCTTTGAATAAGATGACAAGTAATTTTTTCCATCATAGCAACTCATTTATTCTTGAGTAGCCTCGATGTACAAATTGCAATTATCTTTGCAACCACAAAGCTAGCCTGTTTCAACAAAAAACAAATATAAAATTAGACAAAATACTGAAACATATAAAATAGAATCTTTGAAACATAAAGTTAGATCCAAGAATATTGGAAGAATTTGATATTACAAAATAGATTTTTTGAAAGAGTATTAAAAAAATATAAAATGGAGCAAGATCATTCCTTTTCAGAAATAGAATAATATAAACAAATATTAAATAATCAAATAATTAGGATTTAGATTCTTACTAAAGTTGAGTAAGTGATTTCATTGATTCAATCGTTAAGTGATTTCGTTGATTCAATCGTTTGAATAAACGTCGTTGTGCTCTATTCACAAGATTCATTTTCTGTGGCATGTTCCACCCCATTGTGCTCTGCTGCTGATGATGATGACCCAATTGAGATTTTTTGAAGCTTCTAATAATTCATCGCCATTTTTTTTGTCTTTGTTTTCTCAAACAAGTCCATGACTTTCTGATTTGGTGAAGTTAAAAAAAATAATCAAAAAATAATGAATGAAATTTAAAAGTTCAATTAATATTTGAAAACTTACAATGGTAAACTCTAAGTATGATTGCTTGATTTTAGGCGTGAAAAAAGGGATTGAATAATAGAGGATAAACTGATTTGTAATGGAAGAGAAAAAGAGGAAAGGAAAAGGTGATTTTTTTTTTTGATGTATAATATTAAGGAGAGATAAATTACCAAATAAGGGGATTATTGTAATTATTTTGAGATTTGTGTAAATACTTTACCAATTTGGGATTTAATGTAATTATGTAACTTTAACTTGTGTATATAGATAATTTTTAGAAAGAATATCTATTAAACTGTTGATCAAAGTTTACTTAACTTAAATCTCGAAAAGTAAAAAATACCACATAATAAATTAGGAGAGAAAAAATATTTTGTACTCTAACAACCAGCAAGTTAATTAGTTGTCTTTTATCAAATTTTCAATTAATGTTTAATTCTATAAAAATTACTTATAATTAAAATCTTTTAAGTGGCATGCAGATAATTAATATATACTATATATCAAAGATGTATAAAACATAAATTCAGTGTATGAGTATCTCCTCCTTGGATACTATAGCTCAATTCTCCAACTACCAATTCTGCAATTAACAAGTTGAATTATTTCATTTGTATAATGTGCATCCTCAACTTGTATCATGCAATGATGCAAATGAGTATTATTATCCATAACGGAAAAGATTCAAATATACCCCTAAACTTTAATAAATGGTATAAATATATCCTCTGTCATATTTTGAGTACAAATATACCTTTGTCACTAATGAAAAGGTACAAATATATCATTGTCGTTAATGAAAAGGTACAAATATACCCTCCATCATACTTTGGGTACAAATATACTCTTGTCGTTAATGAAAAGGTACACATATACCCTTCTCATTAACGATTGGACACGTGTCAGCATTGTATTGTTTGGCTCTTTTTTAATTTATTTTATTTGTGAATAGTTTAATCCGTCTTAAATTACAACCCATATCCGATCTAAATAATCCGACCCGACCTGTGATACAATGAGGACCTTGGTTTGGTCGAGGATTGTCCAAACTTTGCAAGTTTTTCTCATGTTTTTGTTCTTAAAATGTTGTCTTCTTGTTCACTCTTTGAAGTTGGTGAATAATGGTGTAACAATGAATTTAAAACAGGTAACAACAATCATGAATTAGAAATAATTTCTGATTCATCGACGCTCATGAATCAGAAAAAACAAACAACGGTTGTTCATGAGGAAGATTAAACAACATCAAAATATTAATCTAACATCAGAACATTAACCAATATCACAATATTAAACAAATCTCTACTCGATTCTAGCTGGTAGATAGATCGAAACATGAATCGAATCAATGCGTTTGTTAGGGTTTTTTGAGTTAGTGAGAGAGTGTGAGTGTGAGAGAGTGGAAGAAAACATGCGTGAATAGAGATGCGTGATATGTCTCTTAAAACTTCTCTATTACACGGATCAGGTTGGGTTATTTGAATAGGGTATGAGTTATGATTTAAGATAGATTAAATTATTCACACATAAAATAGATTAAAAAAGGTCAACCAATACGATATTGATACGTGTTCCATCATTAATGAGAAGGGTATATTTGTACCTTTTCATCAACGACAAGGGTATATTTTTACCCAAAGTATGATAAAGGCTATATTTGTACCATTTATTAAAGTTCGAGGATATATTTATACCTTTTCATTAACGACAAGGATATATTTGTACCAAAAGTATGACAGAGGGTATATTTGTACTATTTATTAAAATTTGGAGATATATTTGTATCTTTTCCCTATCCATAAATATAGTAATTAACAATCAAATTAATTAATACTAGTACTTTATAGGATACCCCATGACTAATTTTCTTAATTTAGAACTGTAACATGATTCATGATTATGACTACTAGCTAATAAAGTTTTTTTTTTTTGAAAGAATACATATACAGGCTCCTTAACAATTCGACTTTTTCCGTATAGGCACTTCAATTAAGCCATGTACCTACTGAACCCTTTACCCCTTCACAAAACGTGTAAATTGAGCACAATCTGCTGATGTGGCAAAAAATATAGAATGTGTGTAATACACATGCCAATGACGTGGCCAAGTGGTAAATCAAACAATGACACATGGCATTTTAACTTAAAATAATTATAAAAATAATTTCTTCATATAATTAAATCTAAATTAAAAAAACCATTAATACCCCCCCCCCCCACTGTGGCACCCCCCTCCCCCGACGATTGAGCACAAAAGGTAAAAAAAAAAAGAAAAAAAATTGTATCTTCTTCTTCATATCACTAAATATTACATATATTACTACCGGAAAACGAGTTGGAGGTCCCACCGGTGACGTGAATGGTGGTTTGAAGTATATAAAATTTAATTATTTTTTCTGGCGGGTTTCGTCGGAATTAGAGTTGGGTTTACTGTTCGGAGCTCTAACAACCACTGGCAGTCAGCAAAACGGTTTAATCTGGTGAGATTTCGACGCAGAGCTGGTGGTTTCCCAGCGGGGATCGCCGGCGATAACCTCCCAACGATTTTTTGGTCGTCATTGCTCACTGTTTACCCTCTTTTTTACTGTTCACGTTGATTTTCTTCGATTTATGTGTGTGATATCGTTCACTATGAAATGTGAGTGTATCCTCTTCCAATTTCCCGTGGGGGCATGAAAATTAGGGGAGTATGTGTGTGTGGCGTCTGTGTATGTATTTTCTGTATGTGCGTATGTGAGGATCCTTTTTCTGTCTTTAGCGTGGTGTGCGAATTGTGTTGTTGTATCTGGTGAGGTGTGTATTTGTTCTATGAATGAAAAATTGGGTGAGTGTTGTTGCTGTGAGTGACGGTTAGTGATTAAAAAAAATGAAAAATGGTGAGTTATGGAGAAGAAGATGATGACTATTTTTGTTATTTTTATTTTTTTTAATGTATTTTTTTATTGGTTGGGTTTTTATGTTTAATTTTTTTGATTAATTATGGTCTCTCACTCTTCTAATGGAGAGTGTATTACACATGCCACGCCATATCAGTGTTACGTCAGCAATTACGCTTAATTGGCATAATTTGTGAAGGAGTAAAGAATTCAAAAGGTACATGACTTAATAGAGGTGCCTATACGAAAAAAGTTAAATAGTTGAGGGGCATATATATATATTGAGCCTTTTTTTTTAATTGATATACTTCCAATTTACAATTCCCCCAATTGGACAAGTTGTAGAGTGTGCATGACTCCTCTATATATAGTAGCATATAGGCTAAAGTCATCGATAGATACTCAAACTTGTTGCTAAAATTCACTTAGACATTTAAACTAAGGCTTGTTCCTATTAGGCCCCTAAACCCTCTGAATTTTATTTTAATTAGGCATTTTTTGCCTACGTGGCACTGCACGTGCAGTGCAAACGCAGGGGAGCGTGAATAGTATTTTTTTTAGTGAATTCCAAATAAAAAGATGCCAAGTGGCATGTGGGCCCCAAAAATTATTTATAAAGCAAAATTTGTCTTTTAAAAAAAAAACAATCATCCCCCCACCCCCACCCCCGGACACCCACGCGATACCCTTCTTCATTTTGTTTTATTTTTTTCTCAAACTTAAATCAATCGACCACTACTTTAATTTTCTTTTCAAAAATCAATTTTTTAGGTGACCAATTTTCAACTTGAAGTTAATTTTCTTTTCAAAAATTACTTTTTTAATTCCACTGAAGTGTTAGGAGCTTCTTGAAGTTTTACTTTGTTTATGTTTTTATTTTTTGATGTTTGTGTGGTGTATGATTAGATTTGGAAATATAATTTATAATTTTGGGAAAATTCTTCTTTCGGAATGAAATTGTTTCGAGGTTCTTGAAATTTCATGTTGTTTATGTGTTTGTTCTAGGTATTTTTGTGGTTGAATTTGGGGACTAATCATGATAAATAACTGATTAACACTAATGTTTTCAATCTCTTATCATTTGGTAACTAAAAGTTTGTTCCCAAGAACCAAAAAGAATGTTGATGAACTGATTTGAAAAAGCCAGACTATGAAAATTCATCTGTTTTGCTTGTTAATCACTGGTTTCTTTTTTGTTTCATCCGATGGGGTTGAAATTTCTACATTGCTAGCACTAAAGTCTAGTCTTGTTAATCCAATGGATCATCTCAAAGATTGGAGTTTGGCAAACAATGGAAGCAGCTCAAATTCTGTTCATTGTAAATGGACTGGTGTCTTCTGCAACTCCGAAAGCTATGTAGAGAGACTTGACTTGTCAAACATGAATCTCAGTAGCCGAGTTTCAGATCAAATTCAAGGGCTGCAAAGTCTGTCTTCACTCAATCTTTGCTGCAATGATTTCTCCACTTCATTGCCAAAGTCATTAGCCAATTTGACTTCTTTCAAGAGCATTGATGTGAGCCAGAACAACTTTGTTTAGTTGAGGAGGACGGGGAGGGGGATGGCTGGAGAAGAAGATGAGGGGGGGCGGGGGCAGGGGGGGTGTTTAGTTTTTTTTTTTTTTTTTTTTTTTTTAAATATTATAATTCTTTTTAAATTATAATTTAATTAGTTACAAAAAAAATTAAAATTATTTTTGAATTTTAATGCCACGTGTCACCTTTTAATTTGTTATTTTTTCCATGTTAGCGCGTGTGTGTAACACACTTTAACTTTTAGCTAATAGGGAAAAAAATGCCTAATTGAAATAAAATTCGGGGGGTTTAGGAATCTGATAGGAACAAGCCATAATTTAGGTGTCTAAGTGAATTTTACTAGGTGTCTAAGTGAATTTTAACAAGTTTAAGTGCCTAAAAATGAATTTGGCCTAGCATATACATCTAAAACATGGATCTTACTAATTAAGAAGAGTCCATTTATAGGTTAACTGATTAAAAGTAGCTGATAAAGTATTGGGTATTGAAAAAAGAAATTAGGCATTGAAGTTGAATTTTATAATTAATAAACAATATAATTATGTATTTGGATATAGAAGTCCTTGAAGTTATTTACTACAACACTATAAGCTTAAAAATGCTTTTTTACGTAAAAAAGGAAAAATTACAGTTAGGAATCCAATTTTGGAAAGGATATCTTGGGGATAATAAAAGATATTCGGGATAAATTAGTAATTAAGAGACACGATAAAACGAAAAATGCTTATAAATTAAAATTTATAAGTTTAGGGTGACCGCAATTTATGACTTTTCGATGATTTTATCTTATAAATATTTGATTTAAAATTCTTTTGGTGTATATCAAACATGAGGTTGAGTCAAAAAGTACCAATACGACTATAGCTGTAATTACATATAACACTGTTGCTAATTACACTAATCGATTCCTAATGAGTCTAAATTTATCTTGTGGTAGGCCATTTTTCGAATTCTACGCATAGCGGGGTCTTTAATGCACCGAGCTGTCTTTTATATGGATCGTCCAGATTAATACGTGGACTTTAGTTGCATTTGTAAACTATTATTAGAATATGGTTTTAGTAAAGCAAAGGCACAATTAATTAATGTTCACAAGAAATACCAGACACTTGAAAATTTGAAATGGAACATGCATGTTGGTCTTGGTCTTGGATATCCAAACTATAACTATAAAATTATATTGTTCCTCGTCTTAGAACATTATCATGACATTGACAAAGAATTTCAATTCCTCCTCCTGGATGTGTTATGTTGAATTGTCCCACATCGGTGTACGCGGGAGGCCAAGCTAGTTCAGGGGAGAAGGTTTGTTCAAGCTATATTAAGGAAGCCCAGGACCTCATCCATCATTGATCTGTGGGAGTCTTCTTACATCACCCTTGCACGCTCGACACTATTCAATCCTCAAGGCGTAGATCATGTATTCGAAACCGATTACCGAAAGTCTGACTCTAATATCATACTGAATGACCTTGGGCCCAACTAACTCAATCTCTCACAAGCTAGGGACCGCCAAGTCATGTTAAGGAAGCCCATGACCCCATTCATCACCAAGATGGTGGTCTTCTTTTGTCAACCCCTCTCCTCTCTCCCCGCACATGCCAACACTGTTTGATCCTCACATCCTGCACGCAGGGTCGTCTTAACCACTAGGCCTCTAAAACAACTGCTTGGGGCCACCCAAAAATTGAGGCTTTATCTTTTCTGGAAAATGTACTCATGTTTATTGAGAAAAAATATATATATTTACTTTTAAGATTAAAAATAAATTTCTGATAAGGAATTAAATTATTTAATGTGGGTATCGTTAGTTTTTAGGGTAATGAAATATCACTTTGGAATAATTTTTTATGTGTAGGAATTAACTAAATTTCCATAATTACAGTACTTCCTAATAACTTGTGCTACACTATTGTCACCTTATATTCATCTATTCTATAACTTCTATTTTCTCTTTAACTATCAAAATTGAGCGCTCTCTTACTTTGTAAAATTTACTGACAACTTAGTTAATGTTCTTGTTTACAATTACAAAAGAAAGAAAAATTACTTTTTAGTGTCTCTTCAAATTTCAAGAATTACAAGCAATTGAAGGAGGACAACACTATTCCGATATCGTTATATGAATATCAATTTATTAAAATCTTGAGCCGTGTTTTATTATTCTCACTTTAGTTTATAGTTTTTCTTGAAAATTTGTTATTTTTGATAGTCGTAGTTTATATGTACATATTTTTTATTTAGTTATTATTATAATTTATTCAATTTAAATATCTCGACTAGAAAATATGATTTTGATTTTGAAAAAAGAAAGAGAGAGAGAAAACTTGAAGATGACGCATCAAAATAGTTGAAAAAGTGAATTTTAAATAAAATATATATGGCGATCATTTCTTTTTTTAAACATATATTTAGGAACTCTCTTTATAGTTTCACTTTAGGTCTCTAATCTTATTGAGACGCCTTGTCTGCACGCTTGAAACTATCCAATCCTGAGGCGTGGACAATTTATCTAGGATCCCAACATTGAAGGTTTGACTCTGAGACCATGTTAAATGAATTTTGAATCTAACTTAATCCAAAGCTAACTTGGGGGATTGTCCAAACCATATTAAGGAAGCCAAAATCTCATCCATGTTGAAGTCGTCTTTCATCAGAGGTCCATGGAGTTCTTATTTCATGCAGCACCCCTCATATTCAGGGGCAGACCGACGTTCGTTTTTGGGGTGTTCTGGCACCCATTAAATTCGACGCGGAATAGGTATAATTACATAAAAAATATATAAAAATAGGTATAAAATATATAAAGGTACCCATTAAAACAAAAAGTTGGTTGGGTGTACTGGCATTAAGGTTCTCCATGGAAAAAGACGCCCAAAGTTTTTTCATCTTTTAAATTTCTTAAGCATCCGTGATCTTTAAATCTCACGTCCGTCACTGCTCATATTATTTTGTACAACTCCAGTTTGGCAATAGTTTGGGCATGTAGGTGATGAACTTTTTTCCATCGATAGGTGAAGGCAATTTGGTCCTCCTTGTATGATTTTATATAATTCTTGACTATTTATAATTAGCTTATGAGGTCAAGTTAAGCTCAAAAATTATTTTCTTATGATGCTTTTTCTCAGTGGGTTCAATGACCAAAAATGAAAAAGAACGTCTTAGTTTATATATGTTGTTTCAGTGCCTAACAATTTCAACTGGCTTCATTGGTTAGCTAATTCATATAGTCACCACCTACTTCAAGAATTATTTTTTTAAAATGATCAAGAGGTCCATTAATTATATTTTTATTAGTCTTTACTCTACATAAATTAATCCAAAGGCCCTAAATGATTCTACATTTAACTAACTATATTTGATGATCTAGTCTTATCCTATGTTTTAACTAAAGGACAATTATGATCCACTATCTTCTCCTGATAAAACACACCAGTGGGGTACATCTGAGCTTCACTAATTCAATTCCAATTATTTATAATTTTTAATTTTGTTGTAATGATTTAATTGTGGGATCTAATGTGAATGCATCTTATAAAATTATAATGAGAATATGAATTAATGGTTTTGTTATCTGCATGCTAATTCTCTGATTTGTATACCATATATTTGCCATAAACATGGATTCTCTGTCTTTATCCATGATCACATGTTTGTTATTGGCCTATAAAATTATGAAGTTTATATTTATTGGTGAATTTTTAAGTAGACCTTTAATTTGAATTCGGAACAATATTTTGTTGAAGTAGAAAGATGGTTAAATTTGATACTAAAGAATAGCTTTAATTACTTTTGATCTAATGGATTTTCTAGTTTGATTTATTCTCTGTTATTTATATGCTCTTGATTGAAAACAAAAACAAAATATTCTCAAGTATAGCATCCTTCACACTCTTCAAACTTTGAAGAATCTGTTGTGAAATAGAATGAAAACACCAACAGAACTCAAGTGAAACTCAGAGAAAACTTCTCATTATACAGAAGAAGGCTAATCATACAAAGTGATTAAGGAAAAATGAAAATTAACTCTCTGAATTCTCTAATTTCCTCTTTTATATACATGAGCTAACCCACTAACCTGTACAACTGTTAACTACTAGAAAATAACCAACTCATTAAAGGATCCTATTTCACTACAAAAAACAGGGTTAATTGCGGGGGATTTTTTTCGGGGGTTATTTTAACCCCCGTAAAATAGTATGAATTGCGGGGGTTAAAAAACTGCCGCTAAAATTTATAAATTTGCGGGGTTTTTTAATCCCCGATATCCGTCGAATATATTTGTGGGGGTTAAAACCCCTCTATCCATCGCATTTTTTAATTATTTTTATTTTTTTGTATTTTTACAAAAAGCGACGGACAGTGTCCCTTTTGCTAAAAATGAATAAAAATTAACTTTATAAAACCGACGTTGTTCGTAGATATTTGCTATTTTTAATTTACTATTAAATAAATAATTTTTATATTTTAAAAAATTAAATGTATTCAATTATATATTGATATCACACGATCAATTGATCAAGGTAATAATATATTGTTGAAGTTATAATAATAATATAAGTTAAATTAAACGATAATTCATCAGAGTATATATGAAATACGTTGTATAACGAGGTAATATACTCATGTATATGATGTATATAGTACATATTTTGAAGTTGATAGTCAATCAAATATATATATATATATATATATATATATATATATATATATATATATATATACGTATCTCTCGTGTAGTGAATCTATATACCCAAATATTTTGAATAACACGTTAACATCGTATGATCGAGGTATTAATACACTATTGAAGTTATAATAATGAAGCTAATTAACCAATAATTCATCGGGTTAATACGTTGTATTACTATATATGTAATACCGTATTCAAAAATTAATTAATCAAAAATTATTTGTAGTATACGAAATGCATTGACATCATTAATTTTATTTACATAATTTATTTATAATTAATTTAAAAATAATAATTTTATTTATTTTTTAATATTAATTTATATAGTTACTATATTTATTAAATATCAACCTAATTCTATTCAATTTTCCTAATTTATTTAAATTCTAGATATTTTTTACTCAATTTGTGTCAATTGAGTTTAATTTGACTTAATCAAAATTTCCAATTCATTTTTTTTAACCTAATTTCTAATCACAATTTAACTCGTCTCCTCAATTCTAATCTCAATCGTTCATCATATTTGATCAACGGTTAAGATTAAATCAATTTACACTATTTGTTTTCTTGAAATTGGACAGCTTCAGACTATTTTTCTTGAACAAGGGTTATGTTGAAAACAACCTATTTACCTTAACGGTAAGGTCTGCGTATACTGTACCCTCTACAGAACCCAATTTGTATGACTAAATCAGGTTAGTTGTTGTATTAATTTTCTCGAAATCTCATAAAGAAAACAATAAAAAAATGTCACCTTGATTGATTGATTTTTTTTATTATTATTATAATTATTATTTGTTGTTGTTGTTGTTGTTGTTACATCATTTTATTAATATTTACTACATCTTTTTCTTTCTTGTGTTTATTTTTTAGTCAATTTTTATTCCAATTGATATCAATTTTTGTCAATTTTAACATCAATTTTGTTCATAAATTAAATCATAATTTTTAACTCTTCTTCAATATTACTTTATCAGATTTTATCTCAGTCATTGATAAAAAATGATCCAATGGCTGAGATCAAATCCTTATCCTATTCCTTTTTAAACAAAATCAACAAACCCTAATTCTATTTTTCCAAAATAAAGTCGCCGCCCCCCTCTCTTTGCCCCACTATTTCTCCTTCCCTTTTCTTTCTTTTCGTTCATCGTCCATTCCAGTTCGACAATCGAAGAGACGTTGGTATCTCTTGGTGTCGGCTCTTATTTTTTTTAACTGTGACCCCTGTTATAGATTCAATATATTCTTTGTTTGAACAACTGCGTTAATTTGTAGAGCTAGTAGTTTCTTCTTATTCAATCCGATTGCTTGTAGAAGTTGTTGGACAAAACATTCATGTCCTAGAAATTCTGAATATGGTTTGTGTATTTAGTCATTCTTCCCTTATGTAAGGACTTAATCAACTTCTGAGGGAGGGTTGTTTATTTGGATCAACTTCTTTGTTTTCTGAGGTGTAGATGAAAAAAATATAAGCGCACCTATATTTGTTTGTAGATGTATCATCTGGATACGGGGTAGAGATGGTACCAGATGCTAAATATGCTTAAATATATCATCATCAAAAAGTATTTTCTGTCAATTGCTCAACCCTTGTTGAATGTTTTTTTTTAAATGAGGATAACAACAAAAATGGACAATCTTCTCATTGTTTGAGGGATTGTAATCGAACCTTGTTTTGAACTAGCGGTTCCCGCAACAAGGCAAATTTCTGAGGCAATGAAGCGATCCAATAATCATGTAACCTCATCTCTTTCACTCTAAGAGATTATGCAACGTGCTCGTGAACGCAAAGAACAGGTCTTTTAATACCATAAATCATCTTTCTACTTTTATCTTCTTTATGTTTTAGTTATTTACTTGATAATTGACATGGTTGATTTGCAATTTGGTGCAGGAGGTCGAGGGTCAAAAATCAAAGTGTAAGTATCATAATTGCTAGTTTTTATTTCAGAATTTCTATGTATTTGGTTGTTTAACTTGAGTTGTTTTATTTAGATTTGTCCTAAGTTTGGCCAGAGACTTGTATGTTAGCGTCATATGCATGTGATGTTCTTTAGCGGAGAAATAAAATGTGCTAGAACGGTGTAGGAAGAATATTGAAGATTGCTATAGTTGATCCCAACTAGTTTGGACCAAGGTTTTTATTAGTGTACAATATATGATTCATATAGCCGACACCAACTAATTTAGGATGTAGGTGGAATTGATGATGGATTACCTATGTTTTACTTAGTGTTGTATCCTTAGAACATGAAAGTTGAAACCTTGTAGAGTTTTATATACTTGAAAATATAATCATTTTTTCTGCAGCAAAAGGACCTCCAGTGCAAAGGAAGCCCTTGAAACCAAGAGATTATCAAGTGGACCTCAAATCTCGTTTGGGAGAGACTTAGGTTTTCCATAATTTCAATAATTGAAAGCCAAAAATAGCAATTGTGCAATGTGCTTAAACACTTCAATTAGGTGGAGAATAGTTCCAGTTTACTATTTTAGGTAATTAATTGTACAAATTTCATGAACTAGTAGTTAAATTCATGTGGTAGAGAATAGTTGTAATAGTTTTGGCTATTCATAACTGTTTCTTAAGTATTTAAATGATGTTCATCTTCTCAATGAACTTCCAGATATCATTAATCTCCATAAGTACCCATTAGATATGCTATTTTTGTCTTGTACATGCCATCTTCCATTACATAAAATGTGGCATTTTAATCCTGTCATCAATAAACCAAGCAGTCTATTCTCTGATTAGCCTCTGTAGGAGTTAATATAAAATCGAAGAGTTATTTCTATCTATGCATGATCTTAAAGGTTGAACTCTTTCTTTCCTCAAGATCCTGATCTCTTCCTGGTATCTTTTTTCTACTTTTGAAGGTGAACAAGAAAGGTTTACTGGGGGCGGAGAGGACTATAAAGAACACTCAATAAGTTGCCAAATTGTTTCTCAACCTTAGACTATAACATTGTATCAATGCCTTTGATAATAGTCGTTTTTTCTTAAAGACGGTATATCACTCGCTCACGATGGGACTTTACTAATGAAATTGGCTATTAAATTTTAGAGATTTATTCATTTTTCTAAACATTCTTGATGATCTTGTGACAGGTTTTATTTGTACCGGGATGAAGACATTTTAGGGACACTGCACGACTGAGCATCTATATATTGAGTTCATACACATTGTTGAGGTTAATTTAAAGGGGGGTGGGCAGTTTAATTTCAAGGATGTTTTTGGTTAGGTTATCAAATTATTGACAATTGTGTTTGATACCTAATGCAATGATACTTGAATAACCTTTGCACTTATGTTCTTTTAGTATTGAGTTCTTGACATGAAAACCTTTATGGCAAATACTTATATTGATCAATTGAAAAATTGCTAATCAATTTTTTTATTTAAAAAAATAAAATAAAATTGCGGAGGTTTTAAACCCCCACAACTTTTAAATAAAAATTTATTATAAAAAAATTAAATTTAGAGTAGCAGGGGGTCGAAATCCTCGCAAAATAACCGTCGCAAATTAATTAGGCGGTCCAAAAAATAAAATATTTTTTTTAAAAAAATAAAATAGAATTGCGGAGGTTTTAAACTCCCGCAATTTTTAAATAAAAATTTATTATAAAAAAATAAATTTAGAGTAGCGGGGGTCGAAACCTCCGCTAAATAACCACTGCAAATTAATTATGGTGGTTAAAAAAAAACTACCGCAACCTGTTTGTGATGGCTCAAATTGCGGGGGTTTCAAGAACTCCCGCAATTATATTTTGTGGGGGTTTTAAACCCCCACAATTTGACCTATTTTTTGTAGTGTTAGTTATAACTAACTTTAACTACACTGTTATGTAACTAATAACTAACAAATCACGTTATATCTCCTTTCTCATTACTCCCCTTCAAGCTGGCAGGTCTAAAGACATTTAGCATGCCAAGCTTGGAAACCATATATTCATGTTGTGGTCTAAACAATCCTTTCGTCATGATGTTTGCTTTCTATTCTTGCGTCTTTAAGTGTTGTGGCTTGATCAGTCCGTTTTGTATCTTCTCTCTGATAAAATGACAATCTATCTCTATATGTTTTGTCCTCTCATGGGACACAGGTTTTCTGCAATTTGCAATGCAGGTTTACTATTAGAAAAAAGAGTCACAGGCAACTCTAACTCTTCCCCTAGTTCCTTGTACAAAGCAATAATCCACAATAGTTCTGAAACTGTAGAGGCCATGCTTCTATATTCTGATTCTATTGAACTTCTAAAAATTGTTGTCTGCTTCTTTGACCTTCATGATATCAAGGAATCTCCATGTTTAATCAAGAACCTTGTTACTGACCTTCTTGTATCCGGACATGCTGCCCAATCTACATCACAAAATGCTACTAGCTTGTTCTCTTTTCTGCTACTCATCAGAATTCCCATAGAAGGTTCCCTTTTATGTATCTTACAACTTTGAGTGCTACTTCCATATGAGTTCTTTTGGGATTTTGCAGGAATTGACTTAATGTTTGAACTGCAAAACCAATGTCTGTTCTAGTCAAAGTCAAATACAACAATCTTCCAATTACTCTTTGAAAAGAACTCTTATATAATAATGTTGTATCATCTTTAATTCCCATTGCAGTCTAATGGTATCCAAAATGGTTTTGCTCCGGTTAGTCCCATTTATTCTATCAATTCTAAACTGTATTTCCTTTGATTTATCAATATCCCTTTAGATGATCTGCTAAACTCTATTCCCAGGAAATATCTCAGTATTCCAAGATCCTTAATCTTGAATTTAGTATGTAGAGTTTGTTTGGTCCTTTCAGTCAGCTTCAAATCATTACCAGCCACCAATATATCATCTACATATACTAGAATTACCACCACAAGTTCATGTTGTTGTTTAATGAACAAGGAATGGTCCAAACTACTTTGCACAAAACCAGATTCTATCAATGCATCAGTAAGTTTGACATTCCATTGTTTGTTGGCTTGTTTAAACCCATATAAGGACTTTACTAGCCTGCATACCATGCCTAGATACTCCCCCCGGCTTGTAAAACCCTTAGGCAAAGACATTTAGACTTTATCATGCAGATCACCCTGAAGAAAAGCATTGTAGACATCCAACTGATAAATATGCCAATCAGAAGCTGCAGCAATAGAAAAAACACTCCTCATGTCACCATCTTAACCACAGGAGAAAAAGTATCTTGGTAATCAAGACCAACTTTCTGATTATATTCCTTGGCAACTAATATAGCCTTGTATTTTTCAACCTCCCCATTGGATTTAAACTTCGCCTTGTAAACCCATTTGCATCCAATAGAAGTCTCACCAGGTGGAAGAGAAACTAAAATCCAGGTCTTATTTGCTTCAAGCGCTTGAATTTCTTCCGGCATAGTGATAACGCTCAAACTACAACTCTCGTAAGAGTGTAAGCGGACGCTGTCAAATATAGAACCCAACTGGGTTGGCTGTCGAATCCCACAGGAAATACTTGGTCACTAAGTAAGCAATGATTATTAGACTTTTGATGAAAATTCTACGAATAAAGGGGGGATTATGTGTGTGCAAATAACGTGAACAAAATAGTAGAGTAAAAACGGAAAATAGAAGAGTAAAATGGAGTACTTGGTAGGTTTTAATCAATGAGAATCGAGAGTTAGGGTTATGTCCACCTTATGAGTTGTACGTATCTATTGACTATGAGTTATGCGGAATTCAGACATGCATGTGCTTATAGAGAATCGTATTCTATGGTAAATCCAGGCGTCTTTCGACCATCAAGGACTATTTCACTTTAACTCTTTCTAGCTTAAAGCGTATCTAATGGTACAAATTCTCCAAGAGGTTAATCCAGTTACGGCACTAACTTTTTAACAGGGGTTGGTGCCCTATTACCTTAACATTATCTCTTTTCCAGACATGTAACCTTTCTTTCGAACAAGTTAATGCTATACTGGCGTATTCTATATGTTTGCAACCACAAGAATTGAAATTAAGATGAAGAGAGTAATGATATAAGCAACATACGTGTCAAGAATTCATAAACTCATAGCAATAGATAGTATCTCATAAGGCTTCCATAACCCTAACAGAGAAGTTTAGCTACTCATGATTGCAACGGAGATCACAATAAACATCATCATGATCTCACGTTGGTCACAAGGGTCGTGCTTTCTCTGTCAGAAAGTGTAACGTGAATTAGGATCAAACGTTGAATGAAAAAGACTTGAATTAATTAAGGAGTGAATAAGAATTTATTAGAATGGGAAGGAATAGAAGGGGGAATAAGAAGAGAATGCTGAAAAGTTTCAGCAAAATAGGGTTTATATAACATCCATATCCTAGTCCTATTGAAATAGGGTTTTTATCCTTGTCCTAGTCCTACTGGGTTACTGCATACTTATCCTAATCCTACTAAGTTACTGCTGATCCCCAAGTCTTTGGAAATGCTGTTTTTGCCCGGGACAAGTTCTCCATGCGTCACTTTCAATCCATAGGCGTCCAGAAGCTGCCTTCCTTCTTATGTGAAGTTTCCTTTGGCGTCCAATTTCCATAAAATACTGAAATCTTCATCATTTATACCTGAAAACTTACTAATCACGTTGGTTAGCTCACTTACAGGAAAAAGGACTAAAAGTGCAGAAATTATATATTTTGTCCTTAAAACTTAGCTAAAATATGGGTAGATTATAGCACTTTAGGCGTGTAAATACGCCTATCATCAACACCGCACACTTAAAGCTTTGTTCGTCCCCGAACAAAATATCATGTCCATATAAACATCTACTTAGGGTTTCACAGTAACAACACAAAATATTCATCAAGACAGACATGACACTTATTACGAAGAGTAGTTTTCTGATCACTACTAGAAATAATTCAACCTCCAACATAGACTCGTGATGATGGTTAATTCGTATCCAAAAGTTAAGGCACAAAGAATCATACACAACTACCCAAAACTCATCAACCATGTGTGTCTCACATAAGGTATCATCCATAATCACTCACAAGTATTGTATATATTTCGAACATAGGTATAAGATTATCCTTGCTCTCACTCTCACAAAGAATTCATATGTTGCAACTGATGACCATAGGCTTGCCCTTAGTGTAATGCTCTACTAATATCAGAATGCTAAGCTTAGGATCAAATAGATCTTCTACAGGTTGTAATGTAGGCTAAGGGACGGGTAGGACTATTTTGGCCAGAAATAGTGACTATGTTCCTAAGCGCTTTGATACATCACATTATGCTATTAACACTTTCTTTAAAACAACCTTTTTACTTTCATTTAATCTACCACCCCTTCTCACCTCTTTTGTTATTCAATTTTGAACAGAATTAACTTTTTATTTTCCTTTTCATTTTTCTCTTTTTTTTTTATAACACACCTCTATGATAACCATTCTTTTTCATAACGAATTCAAGTACCAATTCACTTTAAGGCACTACTCTTACCCAATTTCCTCTTATTTTGTCACATGACTTTACAATTTAAAGCACTTAGGAATTTGGAACAAATTATGGTCTTGAAAAAAATGGATTAGGCTTACATATGAGGCTGTCAAAGAAAATAGGCTAAAGGCTCAAAGGGGGTTATCTAGGATGATGTCCATGGGTAGATAAAACGAAGGTAAACAATCACAGGTTGCCAAAGAAATGCCTAAATCATCTCCTAAACTTACACTCTTTATTTCGCTTTACATACACACTAGGCAAGTTCTAGCATCAGCCACAAACATAGAATATACTATCATCTCACACACACAAGACACATGGTTGACTTTATTGGCAGCAGTATAGACTCTTGACCCAATGTATGAAGGAATTAAACCACACAATTATCACACATTGAGTCACACTTAGAGCCTAATCATCTCAATAGTAATGATTTTATCACAGACTCTTGACATAATACCATGCTGCCCCTCAGAACAATTTCATGCAAAGTAAAAAAAATTTAACTACTAAAACAAAACAAACAAACATAAATAAGCAAATGTAGATAAAGAAGTATAGCATATGAATACCAGCACCCCACACTTAGACGGGACACACTGTCCTCAGTGGAAAATAAATAAGAAGAACCTGGTTAGTCGGACTCATCCTCTATGTCTGGGGTCATACCCCCTGCATCGGAATCATCATCAGAGTCGTCATCCTCAGAGTTTCCTCAAATTGTACCCCACTTGATGCCAAAGGTGCGTCGAGGTATTTGTAGCGAAGAGGATTCAGCTTGCTCTTTTCTTCCTCTTTTCTTACCTTTCTGTGAGGTGGGCGCTTTTTCTTTTCCTTGTCGTCCTTTTGAGGCCATTCTACCTGAGATATTGATAGAGTCATGTTAGCTTCATCTCGAAAGATTCAATCGAAAAACAAAACAATAGTGGCACCACCCCACACTTAATTTGTTGGTACAAACTAATTAAGTGAGTGATGTCGATTACTCAGACTTCATCGACTTACGTATAGGCGTTATGTTCCAACTATATGTTCAGCACAGTCATACTTTCATGTCATCTTAACTATCCTATGTAACTCTATTTCATGTAATCTTGATTATACTTTCATGTTTGGATTAATGCACCTTTTGAACAAGACTACTACGTAGAGGTCATATCAAGTTATGACATAGAAATAATCACAACATCTCATGCTTGTATTCAATCATGAATTTTATCTCGATGGACGAGTCATTCAAGCGTTTTGAGCATTCAATTTTGATGTTTATGCAATTACTTCACCATGTCGATTTCGCAAAAGTATGAAAGTGTATCAAAATCAAATACAAGTTGGAACCAAGTCAAGAACACCCACACGTATTCTTTCACGCAACTAGATGTATCATAATAATCCAAGCACATGTAAATCACCAACACCAATTCAAGATCTAACAAACCATTATAAGCGTAAGATTGTAACAACTTCGGAATATAAATGAAGAACTTACTTGGTGTTGAACTCGGAAGATGATCTTGTAAGGTTAGATGAGTAAAAATAAAAGTTTTGAGAGATTTGGGAAGGATAGGCGGCGCCTAATTCTTGGCCTAGTTGGGCATAGGCGGCACCTATGCCATGGCATTGTAGATTCAGAGAGCAAAGGCAATGGCATAGGCGGCGCCTTTAGCTTTGCCTATGCTTGGCATAGGCGGCGCCTAATGCTTTGCCTAGTTGAGCATAGACGGCGCCTATGCTATGGCATTGTTGGGCATAGGCGGCGCCTATGCTATGGCATTGTAGATTCAGAGAACAAAGGCCATAGCATAGGCCTTGCCTTGTCCATTGTCTAGTTTTGTATAAGCAATGCCTAATTGAAAGCCTTTTGCTCCTTTATTACTCACTTACCACCTTTAACATTGCTCCTTTCAAATCAAAATTTGAGACCAAGCTCCTCCTTTATACGTCTTTCACCTACACTTACTCAAAAACAACAAAAACGATTAGAACGATGGGTTGCCTCCCACCAAGCGCCTTAGTTTTGGTCGTGGCTCGACAAAATCCTAGGAAAACAAAAACAACAAAAACAATTAAAAATGATGGGTTGCCTCCCATGTAGCGCTTGATTTATTGTCGCGGCACGACATAGCTATCTCATTACTTAGACTTCATCGAGATAGATGGTGCATCGTTTTCTGAATGGATTAAGACGACGCTGATGCTTACTTGTAGGCATGCACTTTTCTTCGAGATAAATTTTGTGCATACATATCCCAGGAGGGATACCAATTATATCATCAATAGTCCAACCCATAGCTCTCTTGTATCTCTTCAGAGCAGAGATGAGAGAATCTACATGCTGTTCACTTAAATCATCCGCCACACTCACAGGAAGTGTATTTCCACTTCCCAAAAATGCATACCTTAGATAATTGGGGAGCTCTTTCGATTCTAGCACTGGCGGCTCTTCAATGGAAGTCTTTGCTGTTGGTGACGGTTGATTCTTAAGATCAAGGTCCGGCTGCTTAGGAGTATGAGAATAAGACCCTATTTCTATTAGAGCACACATAGTTTCTTTATAATCTTCATCGTCCTCATGCTCAACATTCAGCAGCGCAGCAGACAATGGCTCATCAATAGGCTGCTTCTCTACAAATAAGTTTTTCTCATCCTCATAACAAGCATCATCTACAGAGAACACATTCATATCGCTGGGCTGCTTCATTACTTTGCATACATCAAAACGGACCACTTCATCATTCAACCGAAATAACAGCTCATTAGCTCTCATGTCAATAAGCACACTTCCTATTGCAAGGAAAGGACGTCCCAAGATTATGGGAACTTCAGAATCCACCTCGCAATCCAAAATCACAAAGTCTGCAGGAAAAATGAAGGTAGACACCTTCACCAACACATCATTCAAGATACCCGCAGGTCATTTTACCGACCTATGTGCCATCACGAGCCACATATTGGTTGGTGTAGGGTCGCCCAACCCCAACTTTATGTAGACGGATAGTGGCATCAAATTGATGCTAGCTCCTAAATCTCACAATGCCTTAGCAAAATTCATAGATCCAACCGTGCAAGAAATAGTGAAAGCACCAGGGTTTGCCTTCTTCTGTACTAAGGATCTTGTAGCGATTGTACTGTAATGATGAATATTATCTTCCGGCTCATAGCTTACTACCCGCTTCTTTGTTAAAAGGTCCTTCATGAATTTAGCGTACCCAGGTATCTGTTCTAGTGCCTCCACCAAAGGAACATTAATAGTTAGCTGCTTCAACATAGTCATAAACTTATTGAACCTGGTATCGTCGGCTTTCTTCTTCAGTCTTTGCGGAAAAGGTGGTGGTGGAAGAGGAATAGTTTTCTCTACCACTTCCTTTTTATCTTGCTTCCGATTATCACTCCTTTCAGGCTGCAGACGTGTAGGTGTAATGTCATGACCACTCTTGCCAGCTTCTACGGCATCTTCACCATCAGCATGAATATCGTTGTCTGCTATATTGTCGACTGCTTGCTTGCCTTTGGGTAGATTTTCCAACACCTTACCGCTCCTGGTAGTAATAGCCATACATGACCCGTCGTTCCTTGGATTTTGCACTGTGTTTCTAGGTAGGGTGCCAGTTTTTCTTTGATTAAGTGCCGCTGAAAGTTGACCCAATTGCTACTCTAGCTGTTTTATTGCAGTGGGAAGCGAGTCAACCAATTGCTTCATTGAGGACAAATCATTTATTACCTCAGTTACTCCCGTGCTGGATGCCCCCACTCCTTTCAACAACTTAGCCATCATATCTTCCATGGACATATTTGCAGAACCAGATGCAGCGGCGTCACGTCTTCCAGGAGGAATATACAAACCACTCCTGTCAGTCTTATCCTTCCAACTACCTTGATCACGGTCCTTGTTTCCAGATTTATCATAATAGTTCCAACCTTGGTTTCCTTAGGCATTGCCTCGGAAACCCTCCTGATTGTTCAAGTAGTTGGCTTCTTCTTCAGAATCGGATTCATCTCTTCTTCTTGACGCAACTGCTTTGACTTTTTCGGTCTTCCCTGCTAATAGATGCTTTGTAAGAAGATCCATCTGTGTTTTCATGTACGCCATATCTTGATCACGTTCTTCTTCTCTTCTCCTTTGTTCTGCAGTCATGCCAATAGACAAAGTGGGGCTTGCTACCTCAGAATCCCTGGTATGCCAAGCTCTACTTTGCTTTGTCATCCGATCCAGCATATCACTCGCCTGAACAAAGGTGAGGTCCATAAATGATCCTCCAGCCGCATTATCCACTACTGGTTTAGTTACTGAATTCAAGGATCTGTATAGTATCTCCATCAAGTGGACATTGGTCATGTGATGGTTTGGGAACCTCATAAGCTTCTTCTTGAATCTCTCCCATGTTTCGTGGAGGGCTTCAGTTGGAAGCTGTCTAAAATTGCTGATTTCATCTCTCAATTGTGCTCTCTTGGATGGTGGAAAGAATCTTTCTAGGAAAGCGTCTTTCAATTGCCTCCAATTAGTCATAGAGTCAGGAGCTAGCCCATTCAACCATAGAGTTGCCTCCCCAGATAGAGACAGTGGAAATAAGCATAGCCGAATTGCATTTTGCCCAATGCCTGGATTGTCGAATGACTTGCATGTAGAGATAAAGTTGATCAGATGCATATTCGGATCATCGCCTGCTAGTCCACCAAATAATCCGTTGCAAAAGCTGAATCATGGTGCTAGTGATATTGAACTTGGCTCCGGGTGCCAATGGCGGAAGAATAATAGCTCCTGTGGCACCAGCTCCATCAAGATCATCATCATCATCATCAAATGGTATTTGCACGGCTCGGCGTTCAGGCCAAAATCTTGCTTGACGATCTCTTCTGTTTGCCGGTGTCACAATTTCAGCATCACGCCTCGGGTTTAGTAACTCATCATCACCCAAGTCCTCATCGTCAGGATCTGCTGCTCGCCCAGGGTTCTCGATATTTTGTTGATGCACTTGGGCAGCGGCCAAAGCAGCTAGTCTAGCCTGCTCCTGTTGCGCAGCCCTTCTTTCAAAGTCACGTTGTGCATCCATTCTGTCAACAGAACCTGAATTAAACAAAAACAACAACTAAAAGTAAAGTACAAGAATCTTTGACAAAAGGGTCTAGTAACTATCACAAACTTAGTTGACAACTGTATTCCCCGACAACGGCGCCAATTTTTGATAACGCTCAAACTACAGCTCTCGTAAAAGTGTAAGCGGATGCTGTCAAATATAGAACCCAACTGGGTTGGGTGTCGAATCCCACAGGGAATACTTGGTCACTAAATAAGCAACGATTATTAGACTTTTGATGAAAGTTCTGCGAATAAAGGGGGGATTATGTGTGTGCAAATAACGTGAACAAAATAGTAGAGTAAAAACGGAAAATAGAAGAGTAAAACGGAGTACTTGGTAGGTTTTAATCAATGAGAATCGAGAGTTAGGGTTATGTCCACCTTATGAGTTGTACTTATCTATTGACTATGAGTTATGCGGAATTCAGACATGCATGCGCTTATAGAGAATCGTATTCTATGGTAAATCCAGGCGTCTTTCGACCATCAAGGACTATTTCACTTTAACTCTTTCGAGCTTAAAGCGTATCTAATGGTACAAATTCTCCAAGAGGTTAATCCAGTTACGGCACTAAATTTTTAACAGGGGTTGGTGCCCTATTACCTTGACATTATCTCTTTTCCAGACATGTAACCTTTCTTTCGAACAAGTTAATGCTATACTGGCGTATTCTATATGTTTCCAACCACAAGAATTTAAATTAAGATGAAGAGAGTAATGATATAAGCAACATACGTGTCAAGAATTCACAAACTCATAGCAATAGATAGTATCTCATAAGGCTTCCATAACCCTAACAGAGAAGTTTAGCTACTCATGATTGCAACGGAGATCACAATTAACATCATCATGATCTCACGTTGGTCACAAGGGCCGTGCTTTCTCTGTCAGAAAGTGTAACGTGAATTAGGATCAAACGTTGAATGAAAAAGACTTGAATTAATTAAGGAGTGAATAAGAATTTATTAGAATGGGAAGGAATAGAAGGGGGAATAAGAAGAGAATGCTGAAACGTTTCAGCAAAATAGGGTTTATATAACATCCATATCCTAGTCTTATTGAAATAGGGTTTTTATCCTTGTCCTAGTCCTACTGGGTTACTGCATACTTATCCTAATCCTACTAAGTTACTGCTGATCCCCAAGTCTTTGGAAATGCTGTTTTTGCCCGGAACAAGTTCTCCATGCGTCACTTTCAGTCCATAGGCGTCCAGAAGCTGCCTTCCTTCTTACGTGAAGTTTCCTTTGGCGTCCAATTTCCATAAAATGCTGAAATCTTCATCATTTATACCTGAAAATTTACTAATCACGTTGGTTAGCTCACTTACAGGAAAAAGGACTAAAAGTGTAGGAATTATATATTTTGTCCTTAAAACTTAGCTAAAATATGGGTAGATTATAGCACTTTAGGCGTGTAAATACGCCTATCATCACATAGCTATGATCCATTTAGGATCTGTCCAAGCGTCTTGGTACGATTGAGGTTTAGCAACACAAAAGAAAACCACTAAGTAAGATTGATAATGAGAAGAAAATCCATCATGACTTAAAGAGTGAGAAAGAGGATAGAAAAAAGATTCCGCAGCATGATTAGTAACAAAATTAGTCATCCAAGTTGGCTTCTTCTTGCACCTGGTGGAGTGCCGAGACGGAAAAAGGTTGAGCAATGGGTGGTACTACTAGAATGATAGCATCAATAGGAGCAGCATAAGACTGAACAGTGGAGTCATTAGAAGTCTCCCCGAGCAGTAAAGGAGATGGAACAACAACAAGTGCAGGGATATCAGGAATAACTTTCTCAAAAAAATCGGTAGAGAAATTAATAAAAGGTGGTGCAGTAGGGGTAGAAGAATGGAATGGAAAAGTGTCTTCTCTAAATGACACATCTCTTGAAATAAAGAAAGTCTTTGTGAGTATATTATAAAGCACATAACCTTTTGTGACCTCTGAATATCCCATGTGAACTGAGGGAATAGCTCTGGCCTCAAATTTGTCACCAACAGGCAAACATTTAGCATAAAATAAGCACCCTGGTGTTCTCAAGTGGTCTATAGTACCCCTGCGGCCATGAGAGACCTAAAAAGGATTCTTCTTTTGTAAATTTGAGGAAGGTAACCTGTTGAGCATGTAAACGGCACCAAGAATACAGTGAACCCAGAATTTCAAAGGAATAGAACCTTGAAATCTAATAGTCCAAGACAACTCCAAGATGGACCTGTGTTTTCTTTCTACAACCCCATTATGTTGAGGGGTGTAAACACATGATCATTGATGGATGATGCCATGAGAATTAAACAAATCAGTGAATGCAGAATTAACAAATTTTGTACCATTATCTAACCGCATTATTTTGATTGTTTTCTCAAATTATGTTTGGACCAGCTGTATAAAATGCTTTAATACCACGATAACATCACTTTTCAATTTTAATAGGTAAACCCAAGTAATGCGAGAATAGTCATCTAGAATAGTAAAAACATAATCTATTTCCATCAAAAGTAGGTACATGAAATAGTCCCCATACATTCAAGTGCAGTAATTAAAAAATGGAAGATGTTTTTGATATACTGTTAGTGAAAGGTAATCTGGTATGTCGAGAAAATGGTCATACTTCATATTTGTCTAGAACTTGCTTACATTCAGCATAACTAAGACTAAGTAATTTTTCCATCGCTCCAACAGATGCATGACCCATCCTTCTATGCCAAAGCAGGATGTCTAGCTTATTCCTTCTTGCTATCAGTCCTCTAGGAACTTGTTTATTCTTGTTATCAGATCCATTATGGTTCAACAGGTAAAGTCCCACAACTTTCTCACCAATCTCAAGTACCTTTCCACTTGAGAGGTCCTGGAATATACAGAAGTTAGGGAAAAACTTGACTCAGCAATTTAGCTCTTTAGTTAACTTGGATACTGACAAGAGATTATACTTAAAGTCTAGTATGTATAGCATATTTGTAATGGACTTTCCATCCATAATGTCACAATGAACAACATGTGAAACATCTACAGTCTTTTCATTAGAAAAGTGAACCTTTCTACTATGGGCAACATTAGATTCCATTTCAACACTTAACAACTCTTTGATAGAAATTATATGATTTGTTGCACCTGTATCTAATAACCATTCCACTTTATTATCATTCACACAAGAAGTAGATATAATACCTATAATCTAAGCATCAACCATAGATGAGGCAAATATATTACCTCCCATGTTTGCTGAGTCGGAGTGTTCAGTTAAGAGAGTTGTACTATCAAATACATTGTCTTTGTCAATGACCTCCTTAAACTGAGAATAATGATGAGGATTATCCATGTGTTGCACCATATAACCATATCATTGTTGTAAGCAGTTGATTCTCCACCAAAATATTATGCACTTCTCCCATTTTCATAGCACTCTGCATTACTGTGAAGATTATGTCCTGAGTTATTGTAATTGTCCACACATGTAGCTGCTTTGTGTTGACACCTACCATGAGCAATTCTCACATTAGGTGAATTTTCTTTACTCTCACCTCCTCTCATGTATGAAGCATTGTTATTCCCAGAAGTCCTTTTGAATTTGAAATCCAAAGGATAGCCATGTGTAACACCCCGTACTTAATTACGTGCATTAGCCATTGTTATATGTGTTGGAGTATATGTATTGATCCTAAATTAGGTATATATGATTTTAAGTATGAGTATTGATTATTTTGAGATGGTTTCAAGTGTATAGTTTGATTATATGTGTATAGGAATCGACTTTATTTATACCGTAATTTGCCCATCGATGGTTCCATACGAAGGTTATTGAATAAGCTTTCCAACGATATAAATATTTCCAAAAATGGATAAGTTTCGGATATAATCGAGCACGTTCAAAACTATAAAACGGTGGCCGGGATGTTGTGAACAGTAAATAAACTACTGAGGCCTGCCAGTTTTTTAGGTCAACTTTGAATGATCATAACTCCCTCAATATAATAAACTGGGAGGGTTGCGACCTATCAAAAGAAAGATCATTGAGTCTTCTTTCCAATTCAATTGGTTTCATCCAAATCTAACATCTGAGTAAGGATTTATACTCGTTTTACTTCAGCCTCTCAAAACAGATTTTTAGGGTCAACTTCAGACGATCATAACTCCTTGTACAGGACGAACTGGGTGGCCTACTTTATATGAAATGAAATACCTTTGAATTATCTATCCAAAGATACCAATTTCAGCCAAATCCGATATCAGAGAAAAGAGTTATGGCCGATTTACTTTAGCCTGTCAAAACAGTCCACCATGGACAGATTCGGATTTACTTAAATTTTTAAGGGCAATATGGTCATTTTCCATCACCTCATGGATGAAAATTGGTCATTATATACATATACTTAGCCTCATATCCATCAATTATCATCAAATTATTGAAAATAAGAAACCCTAGCCTAATTTCAACACCAATTATCTTGTGATTCAACCGTAGAAAATCCAAATTGATTCTGTAGTTGTGTTCACCATCTCGAGGGCTTCGAGAAGCACCCCATATTTGGGCCAACAGGACTTCGAAATCAAAAGGGCCATTTTGTGGTAAGGATGTAAATTATGTTGGTGTTATTTATATGGATATGTATATATATATATATATATATGCATGTGAGCATAAGAAATATGTTATTTGATTGTTGTTGAAAGATGATTGGGAAATGATGTTGGATTATGTTGAATTGTGAAAGGATTTGGTGTGATGATGTGGTATTGATGATGTGGTATTGAAATGATGATTATATATATATATATATATATATATATATACACACACATAAACCAATTGTTCAAGTTGTTTTTTTGGAATGTTTTGCAAATATTGGTTGTATGGAATTATGGAAGAGAATTGTGGTGTTGGGTTGCTAATACTAGATGCCAAACATTTCATTGTAGATAAGTGATTTGTAAAGGCGGGAAGTTGTGTTGAATTGGTATCCGAATCTACAACGAGGAATGTAAAGCATACTTTAACAATATTCTTTGGCATGAAAACACCAATATTCCATCAAGTAAGATTCCGGGGTTGTCCAAAAACATGTATTGTTCTACATTACCAACGAAGTTGTTTCCATTCTATAAAGTGTTAAATGTTTCATTGATATACCAAAAGGCTCCTATTTCATTGTTGTGATATTGATGATTCTGAAACACATTGTTGATGTACCAATGAGTCCTTATTACATCGTTATTGTATAGAAGGTCTATTACTTGATTCCTATTGATGTATGGTTGTTCCAAAGGTACTATATTGGCATGAAAACTAATGTAATAATCTCAAAAGCTTTTGAACTAAGTTATTGGAAAGATCTCTTATGTGTGTTACTTGATATACGTGTGGGTGGTATCCTAGGGGCATAAGCCTAGCATGGGTCGATCCCTATTTATGTGTTTATGGGTGGTATCCCAGGGGAATAAGCCTAGCATGGGTCGATCCCTATTTATGTGTTTATAGGTGGTATCCCAGGGGCATAAGCCTAGCATGGGTCGATCCCAGTTGATATGTACTGGGGGCAGCTTAATGGTCATAGTACGATACAATATTGATTATTGTTAGGTGGTTGGAGGTTCGGGAGGAGGAGGTAATGGCGAATGATAATTGTAAAGAATGAAATGAACGAATGTATACCGTTCCACAAATGTGTTTGAATTCAAGAACCCAATTCAGATTAATGATAATGTATATGATCCTAAAAGTGTTTATGAAGTGTGGTTCACTTCTATTATGATTTATTCACTTGCGTCTGATTTTCTTGATCCCCTATATCACATATGATTATTTACAACTTTACATACTCAGTACATATTCGTACTGACGTCCCTCACGGGGGACCTGCATTTCATGCTGCAGGCACAGGTCGTAGCATAGATAGGAGCCAGGTCGTACAACTATTGTTGGTGAGCTCCAGTTTGCTTCGGAGCTTTCCGAGTCGGTTCCTTATGTTTTGTTATTGTACAGGAGTCATGTGTGGGCGGGGGTTTGTCCCGACCCTAGTTATGACATGTATATATCCTAGAGGCTTTGTAGACATAAGGAAGGGTAAAGTCATGGGAGTTTATATAGTGATGTTATATTTGTATATGTGGTGGCCCCGACGGCCAAGTATTATATATATATATATATATTTGTGCGTGTTGTGCTGATACAGGGAATTAGACCCTTCTATATATAACGAAGTGCTGCCCAAAATTTTGGTGACATGTAAGTGAAAATATAGGTATTTGAACGGGTTCTCCCGGGCCTTCTCGACTTTGGGTGCCAGTCCGGCCCGATGAGATTTTGGGGCGTGACGCCATGCAACCGATAGTCATCTGCAACATATCCCATCAATTTGAAGTATTCACATTTTGCACTCCAATTAGGGTTTTATTTTGCTGAAACTTATTGTTAGAAGGATGTTTAACATTCATGTAGATAGCTGTCTCCAGATTTGTAGTTGTGGTTGTAGAATTAGTTAACATCTTTTGGATCTCCCTTTCAATCATCATGGAGTATGCATGATTAACCAAAGGAAGGGGAATGAACATAAGAATTTGAGCATGTGATTGTTCATATGTTTCATTGAGACCCATTAAGAATTGAAGAAGCTTTTGCCTCGTCATGAATTCATCAAATTTCCTTGATTTTGCACAATCACATCCCAAAAAAAGATCTAAACAATCGAATTCTGCCCAAAGCAAACGCAGCTTAGTGAAGTATTCTGCAATACTGCTGGTACCTTGTGTCGTGGTTGAAATTTCCTTGTGCAATTGAAAAATGCGCGAACTATTAACTTTATCAAGTCACTCCTTGAGATCATTCCAAACAGCACATGCATCAGAAGAATAGGCAATTCCTCCTAACAGCTTCTTCGAAACACAATTCATAATCCATGAAAGGACAATTGCATTGCATATTTCCCACAGATCAGCTAGATTAACTGAATGGAGATTAAAACCACTCCAGAAGTATCTGTTGTACTAAAAAATGGAGGATGATTATGATCAAGTTTCTCTGGCAAGGTGTTTCCAGTTCAGCCGCCACTGTAGCTCGTTGTCTTCAACTTTGCATTTCCAGCTAAGACTAAGCCATATCCATGGCTGAAGGCTTTGATACCATGTTGTGAAATAGAATGAAAGCACCTACAAAACTCAAGTGAAACTCAGATAAAACTTCTCACTATATAGAAGAAGGCTAACTATACAAAGTGATTAAGGGAAAATGAAAACTAACTATGTGGATTCTCTAATTTCCTCTTTCATATACATGAGCTAATCCCACTAACCTGTACAACTGTCAACTACTAAAAAATAACCAACTCATTAAAGGATCCTATTAGTTGTAATTAACTTTAACTACAATGTTATGTAACTAATAACGAACAAATCACGTTATATCTTCTTTCTCATTAGAATCCACTGCAACAGGGATTAAGGTTCACCAGGATTGCTTCCTTTCTAACTATAAATATGAGAATCGTTGAAATAGCTCTTTGATAGAAAAAGTTTTATGATTTAGCAATTCAATCTTTCAATCTAAATTAAAGCCAATAAGATGAGGATTTTCCAACCATAAATTAAACATATATATGTACAAATTAAGTTTATATGAATTCTTCTCTCTTGTGAAAAGTACGGAATGCATACTTTAATTTGGTTAAACTACTTTCTTTTCCCACATATATAAATAACAAGGAAGAGACTGAAAAACAAGTAACATATCATGGGCAACCTACATATAGCACTCCTACCTATATGTTATGAATCGGGCAGAAATAAAGCAAACCACAAGCAAAAAGAAAAGACAAGAACACAGATTTATGTGGAAACCTTTGCGGGAAAAATCTCTATTAGAGGTAGAGAAATTTCAGTATAAAAGGAGAGGAGTACAATATGGAGTATGAATTAATTTCTGAATACCCAAAATAACCCGCTAAATGTACTTATATAATACGTCCATACAAATAAGTCCTAGGCCCGATCCCTGCGCTATTACCACAGACCCCATTGAAAATCTCCAACATGAGGTGCACCGTAAAAACTTTCTGGGCTAGATAAAAATTTCGGATCACAACTCTAACAATTTCCACCTTGACACAAATTCTAATTCAGACCTCAAATCCATTTCAATAAAAACTCTCCAACTCTTCCACAAAATCCCCTAAGGGCACATCTTAACAGCTAACACTAATCAAGTCCAAGCAATGCTCAAACTTGGAACATGGTAGTATCTTGGTTATCATATTAGCAGGATTATCATGATTACTAATCTTGATCACCACAACATCGCCACGAGCAATAATTTCACACACAAAATGATACTGAACATCGACGTGCTTTGTCCTCTCATGAAATATCTGATCTTTCATAAGGAAGATAGCACCCTGACTGTCGCAAAAGACCGTAGTAATCTATAAGTCTTTGCTAAATTCACCAAATAGACCCTTCAACCAAATAGCTTCCTTGAAAGCCTTTGTAATAGCCATGTACTCTGCCTTTATAGTAGACAAAGCAACCGTAGTCTGTAAGGTATCTTTCCAACTAATAGCACAACCACGAATGGTGAAAACATAGCCTGTAAGGGACCTCCTTTTATCATGATCTCCTGCAAAATCAGAATCAACATACCCGATTACTCCATCTTTATTTTGCCCAAACTACAAACAAACATCAGCAGATCCATGCAAGTATATGAAAATCCACTGAACTACTTTCCAATGTTCTTTGTTAGGATTTTCTAAGTATCTACTAACTGTATTGACAGCATAAGATAAATCTGGTTGGGAACACACCATGGTATACATAAGAGACCCAACGGCACTAAAGTATGGAACTCGAAACATATAGTCACGCTCATCATTTATCTTTGGAGATAAAGTGGCCGAGAGATTAAAGTGAGTTTTCAATGGAGTACTTACAAGTTTGGCATTTTTCATATTGAACCTATGAAACACTTTCTTAATATACCTTTTCTTACTCAAGTATAACTTACACTTCTCTCTATCCCTTATAATTTTCATGCCAAGAATCTTCTTTGATGCTCCTAGATCTTTCCTCTCAAACTCCTTGCTGAGCTGGACTTTGACTTTTATTATCTCTCTCATATTTTTTGCCGCAATCAATATATCATCAATATACAATATAAGATACACGAATGAATCATCACTTACCTCCTTGAAATAGATAAAACTATCATAACTACTCCTTCAAAGCATATGAGAGGTCATAAAAGAGTTAAACCTCTTATACCACTTCATGGGCGACTGTTTTAAGCCATAAAGTGACTTTTTAGCAAGCATACATAGTCCTCCTTTCCTGAGACTACAAAGCCCTCTGGTTGCTGTATATAGATGTCCTCCTCAAGTTCTCTATTTAAGAATGCAGTTTTGACATCCAACTGTTCAAGCTCAAGATTATGCATGGCCACAATACCAAACAATGCTCAAATCGAACTATGTTTTACAACTGGAGAAAACACATCTGTAAATTCGATACCTGGAACCTGACTATAACCTGTAACAACTAGTCTTGATTTGTACCTAGCATATTCACCTACCGATATTCCTTCTTTCTTTTTGAATACCCACTTGCAATGGACAACTTTCTTATCTTTAGGCAATCTCACCAGATCCTCTGTGCCATTCTTATGAAGTAATTTCATCTCCCCCTGCATAATAATTATCTATTGATCGGAATCATCAGAACTAACTGCCTCTGAGTAATAATAAGGATCTTCACCAGAATCAATACCTTCTGCTACACTCAATGCATAATCAACCAAATCAGTTTCAGCATACTTCTAAGGAGGTATAATATCTCTTCTAGGTCTGTCTTTAGCAATAGAATATGGTGGCACCACTGGTGGTGAAGAAGAAATAGTATCACTCTGTATCTCCGGGCTAGACTGAGAAGTAGGCACTGGTGTAGACTATGTTCCAATCTGCAATTCAACATGGGTGCTTGACTTTTGTTGATTCATGTCATAAGCTCATTTGAGGGTGAAGCACTAGATTCGGAGGGAGATTGAAGCATGGCAATTTCATCAAACACGACATCCCTGCTAATTATAAGCTTTCTACTTTCTGGACAAGAAAACTTATAACCTTTAACACCAGGCTTATAACCCATAAATAAGCGCTTGACAGATCTAGGTTCCAACTTTCCATTATCAACATGAGCATACACAGGACATCCAAATATCATTAAATCAGAATAACTAGCAGGAGTACCAAACCATACCTCTTGTGGAGTTCTTTTATCAATCGCGACTGGGGGAGAGAGGTTAATAAAAAGATAAGCTGTGGAAGAATATTTGGCCTAAAAAGACTTAGGTAAACCAGCATTAGAGAGCATATAATGCACCTTCTCTATTATAGTCTTGTTCATTCGTTCAACCACACCATTCTTATGCGGAGTATGACGAACTGTCAAGTGCCTCACAATTCCTTCTGACTTGCACAAAGCATTAAATTCATTAGAACAGAACTCTAAACCATTATCAGTCTGAAGGCATTTTACCTGATTTCCTATTTTCTTGCAATCATAATCTTCCACTCCTCGAAAGTAGGCAGCATATCATTTTTTTACTTCAGGAAGAACACCCAAACTTTTTTGGAATAGTCATCAATAATAGTCAACAAATAATTCGCACCTCCTCTAGAAGGTACTCTAGAAGGATTCCAGAGATCAGAATGAATGTAATAAAGTGTGCCTTTAGTTGAGTGGATGCCTTTAGTAAATCTGACTCTTTTCTGCTTCCCAAAAATACAATGCTCATAGAACTCCAATTTGTTAATACTCTTCCATCAAGAAGTCCTCTCCTGCTTAGTTCAACCATCTCGTTTTTACTCATATGCCCCAGGCGCATATGCCAAAGTTTAGCAATATCACTTTCTGATAGAGAGGAGGTAGAAACAGTTGCATCACCTATAACCATAGAGCCTTGCCAGACATACAAATTTACAGACTTTCTTTGTCCCTTCACCACAACAAGAGCACCTTTAGTAACCTTCAGGACTCCAACTTCACCAGTGTACCTATATTCGTTCGAATCAAGAGTACTCAAGGAAATAAGATTTCTCTTCAGGTCTGGGATATACTGCACATCATCAAGTATCCTCACAACTCCATTAAATATCTTAATTCTGATTTTTCTAATACCAGCTATCTTATAAGGTATGTTATTCCCCATCAACACAACACCTTTAGAGACTGCTTCATATGTTGTAAACCAATTCCGATTGTGATACATATGAAATATACAAGCTAAATCAAGAATTCAATCCTCATAGGAATTGGAGTTACCATCAGAAACAACCAAGAGTTCTCCATCACTACTGCTATCTTTAATAAAACTGGCTTCACCGGACTTCTCTGATTGGTTTTCCTTCCGCTATGAGTACGATTGTGATTGTGGATCAATACGTAAAGAACTCGTGCTAGGATGACTGGCCAAATAATGGAACAAGCTTTGGAGTGCTGACTGATTAAGGGCATTTTAGTCATTTTGTAATAAGGTTTAACCTAGGCTATATATAGAACATATTAGATCATTTTCTCATAACTTAGATGATATTTTGAGAGCTCTTTGAGAGTGTTCATACAAGTGTAGATATCACTTGTACAAGTATGGAATCACTTGTGTTGGTTGCTTGTTTTGAAACGTTGGTTGCTTGGGGATTTCGTTCCTTTGAGGTCACCGTAAGAACTTGATGTTATTTGTATGAATTCTTGGGTATTAGTGTTCAATATACGCTTTGGTTCATAGTGTTTGTGCATTGTATGTCAAGTTATCTATCATTCTATCTTATTATTGTTGTTGTGTTCATTCTCAGTTTTGGGTGTCCAAACCCGAGACCTTGTTGTGTCATTTTGGTTCTTGTTATTGTGTTGTAATCTTAGTTTGTGGCTCGCTGATTATAGGTGTTAAACACCTTAGAATCTTGTTGTTATCATGCTTGTATTGTTATTGTGTAGTGAATCCGAGAGGGGTCACCAAAAGGGGTCCTTGGTTCTTTAAATCATGGACTGTTTTGGTGTGTGTTAGTGTCTTCCTTGTCGATCTTGTATCACCTTTGATTTTGAAGCTTCTCTTTTCTCTCTATTCTTTAACTTCCAACACTTAAATTTGATATGACCCTTTTTTTACAGTAATTACAGGTTTTATTTCTATTTCTGAATTTTGATCTGTTTCTATCATCACCCCCAGAGTTCCTTTATGATTCCTTCCTCAAATAATTAGGCCATCTCCTTGAGTCTCCGACCCATTCACAAGATGTTTCATCTTTTTCTTAGAGAACAACGCATCATAGGCTTCATCTATGGTCAGGGTATGAGGACTATATAAAATCGTATTTCTAAAATTTGAGTATGATACAGGCAGCGAACACAACAAAATCAGCCCTAAATCTTCCTTATCATACTTAACCTCCAGAGTCTCTATATCAAAGATAATTTTCTTAAGAAAGATAGGTGATCCTCCAAGGATGCACTCTCAAACATGCGATGGAAATAAAGTCATTGTTTGAGATGCAACTTACTAGTTAGGCTCTTTGTCATGCATAAAAATTCCAGTTTCAAGTATAACGCAGCAGCAGTGGTCTCCTTCAAAACATCCTACAAAATCTGATTGGATAAATAAAGGTGGATCTGAGATAGAGACTTCTGATCCTTACACCGTTTATCATCATCTGTCCATGATGAGGGAGTGTTATCAAACCCCAACAACGCATCGTCCAAATCCCTCTGCGTGAGCACAGCCCGTATCTTAACCTGCCATAATGAATATCTGATATTGCGATCCAACAGCGGAATATCATACTTCATGGTTGTCATCCCCGAGAAAAAAACAGACCAAATTCTAATACCAGTTTGTTATGAATTGGGCAGAAATAAAGGAAATCACAAGCAAAAAAAAAAAAGAAAAGAACACACAGATTTACGTGGAAACTCTTACAAGAAAAATCACAGGCAGAGGCCGAGGAATTTTACTATAAAAGGAGAGGAGTACAATGTGGAGTATGACTTAATTTCTGAATACCTAAAACAACCCACTAAGTGCACCTATATAATACGTGCATACAAATAAGTCCTAAGCACAAAAACATAAAGGTCTATACCGTAGTATGTGATAAATATGATAATTACAGATCCATTCCCTGAGGTCAATGTGATATTTCGTAAGGTATATAAATGTGCACTTGATTGTGAAAACCATATTCAAAAGAAGTAAAAAGAATTATTCTAAAATTTACTCCCTAAGTAATAAGTCTGAAATTTATCTGAAATCTACTCCTGAAATAATGAATCTGACATAAAATTTTGCAAACTACTCTCGAAGTAGTAGACCTTTTACTCTAGTAAGTAACACATGCCATGATAAATTTGGAGTTTACTAATTTTATTTATTGCGTGAATGATTTTGTCATCCTGAAGATAAGCATATTGAGTTTTAGACATATAATGAAGAATTAGAAGATTCTTCAAGAACTATTACTTGTTTTCATGATAAGTTAATTGAACCAGCTAATGTTGGGACTGAATTTCCAAAATTCTGAAAAACGTAAAAGGTGAATAATGGCCTATTCACCCGTTATTTGATATGATGCATCCATAAGATATTCACATGTACGTTTATTATCAACCTGCAGTTTGACATTCATAAAATTGCCTTCTCAATTAAATTGAGTCAAGAGCATAATTTTCAGATAATGTAGTCAAAATAATTGATCTTGATAATGCTGGTTATATTCAAGTTGGTTTAGCATTGAATGCCTCATATAAATAGCTAAATCACTGCTTATAAGAACAAAGATAAAAAGTATTGGTCTGAAATATATATTGCATACAATAGCACTTGTGTGCATTAGACCAATAAATTATGATTAATTCTTCCCTCTCAATTGGTTTAGGGTCAAGAACCCTATATTTTTTATCTAATAGCTTTTCGATGTGTGGTATGAAATTAATAAATATACCACGATTCACAAAGATGAATTCTCCAAAGTAGATTGGAGTATATGTTAGTTTTTCTAACATAAGGGGGAGATAATAAACAGCTAAGAAATATGTTGAGAATCATCGTTAATACGATCCCCATTTAAAAGATAATTCTAGTCAAATGCTAGAAGCATTTGTTGACCCAAAATTGATTTTATATTTAGCTGCAGATGCTCCTACTATGTGTCCCTGAAGGACAGGGTCTATAGCATGCATGAAGCATGGTAGATCAATCGGTTTCAAATAAAATAATTCTTGAAAATAAAATGGAGAAAATAATCATAATAAAGATAATATGCTCTTGAAGAGCGACGACATAACGCTTCGTGAAACATCTAGAAGAGGTTCAGGTACCTAAAAATAATAATGTGATAAGATCTCAATAAATTATGTCGTAATGTGAACCGATACAAATGATATCTCATTGACGATATCTTTAGTATAATAGCACTCAATATTGTATAATATTACGAGGATCTGAATTCTATATTTATTTAAGCATGCTGATGTAGAAATAATTATCAAATGAAATATGCTTCTTGGTAAGCATAAGGTTTATTTGGAATGCAGTCCTGATACTAGAAGATGTCATGTATTTAATATTGAATGGTTCACTTGATAATGAAATTTAGATGAGAATCCTAGAAGGATTAAAGATGCCTGAAGCATACAGTTCAAAGTCTCGAGAATTATATTTAATCAAATTATAAAGATCGTTATACGATTTAAAACAATCAGGGCGTATACAGTATAATCGCCTTTGTGAGTACTTGATAAACGAAGGTTACATAAATTATGTCATTTGTCCTTAAATTTTCATTAAGAAAACTACATCATGGTTTGTTATACTCGCTGTTTATGTGGATGACATAAATCTCATTGAAACTCTAGAAGAGATTCAAAAAACAATTGAATATCTAAAGAAAAAATTCAAAATCAAAGATCTTGAAAAAATAAAGTTTTGTCTTGGTCTGCAAATTGAACATTTAACAGACGGGATCCTAATCCACCAATCTGCCTATACTAAGAATGTCTTGAAATAATTTTATACGGACAAAGTACATTCATACTCTAATCATTGTCTCACTTGAAGTGAGTAAAGATTCATTCCGACCTCCTAAAGAGAGTGAAGATTCTTAGTCCTGAAGTACTATATCTCAATGCTATTGGTATATCTATGTATCTTGCAAACAGTGCAAGGCTTCATATAATCTATTCTGTTAATTTGCTAGCCAGGTACAGTTCTTCTCTTCATGTAGACATTCAAATGGAGGTAAGCATATATTGTAATATCTAAAAGGGCCTATTGATATGAGTCTATTTTATACTAACAAAGATAGATTAGATCTTGCTAGTCATGCAACGACATGTTATTTATCTGAACCACATAAAGCGAGATCTCAAACAGGCTATGTATCTATCGTTGCTACTTCTTCAAGTCATGCTGAGATAATAGCTATTCATGAGGCAAGTAGAGAATGCATATGACCGAGATCAGTGATACATTCCATCAAAGAGAAATGTGGCTTGAAGTCTGATATCAAGATACTCACAGTCATATTTGATGACAATGCAACATGCATAGCTCAATTTAAAAAAGGCTTTATAAAGAGAGATAGAACGAAGCGCATCTCGCCAAAGTTCTTCTTCACACACGATCTCCAGAAGAATGACGATATTGATGTACAACAAATACGTTCCAGCGATAATTCAGCAGATTTGTTCACCAAATCTTTACCAACTCCAACCTTTGAGAAAATGGTAAATAAGATTGGGATGTGAAGACTGAACCGTTGAATTGGGGTCTTCATCAGGGGGAGTAAGAATACGTGTTGTACTCTTTTTTCTTAATCAAGATTTTTATCCCTCTGGATTATTTCCTGGTAAGGTTTTTAATGAGGCAGCACTCAAATGTGTATTCAATAGATTTTTCTTTACATGAACATTCAAGGGGGAGTGTTAAGATACATGGATGCCATGTGTAAGCAATGTAACTTCCTTTGCTTTGGCTTCTTGCCGAGTAATACTCCACCTCTTAAGGTGGAATATATCTTGTATTTTTGGCTACTATAAATAGCCTTAGTTTACAAAGAAATGAAATTAGAAGATTACAATTTCCTCCACTTTGTTATATTACTGATTACTTATATATAATTTATAACAAACAAAGGGAAAAAAAACAGTTTTAGGTTTAGTGCTGGTGCTGGAAGATATATATTTTGTCTTAGCTTGTGGTCCTATATGTGATGTGGCTGATGACTGATACCTGTTTATTTTTATTTTATTTTTGTTATAGGTGGAAAGAACCTTAAGTAATCTGACAAACAAGGATAACTATGATATATTGATAAGTATTTTTTCATTTTCAATCAGAGATTTTAGATTCAACTATTCCTCGTAACATCCTAGTCTTTGTTAGAAAATGTCTTGCCTTCCAATATGGAGCTTTTCAGCGTAAATTTACAATAGTAACATCCTAGTCTTTGTTAGAAAATGTCTTGCCTTCCAATATGGAGCTTTTCAGCGTAAATTTAAATTTAATCAAGATTCAACGTAAGATATCATATATCGGCTAAAACAATTAATCTTGTTGATTTTTGCTTGAGGCCTTGGATAGTTCATGTGTAAGAAGGAATCTTATTGGTCCATGTAATTTTATCCACGTGGCACCAGCCAATTAGAAAGCATGAAAGTGCGTTTTACAAACTTCCTTAATTAACAAAGATACTTTAATGAACAAAGCTTTCACAGACAATCTTTTTAAATAAAATGGGGCCCACCTTCTTTTGGATCCACCAAATGGGGTCTGAAGAGGATAAGTGTACGCAGTCAATATCATTTTTAATTAGGAGTGTGCATCGGTCGGTTCGGTTCGATTTTATGTGTTATTGGTTCGATTTATCAATTTTCGGTTTGTAAATATGCAAAACCAATAACCAACCAATAAAATATTTTCTTATTGGTTTTCGATTTATCGGTTTTTGGTGCTTAACGGTTCGATTTTCGGTTTAACCAATAAGAAAATACTCATAAAATAAAAATAGTAACAACTAAAATAAAAAAAATGAAATCTTAGTTACCGCCAAAATCATACGCAATGCGTTTTAGTTTACAAGAATTTTCAAACTTGAACTGAATGTTAGTTCGGAAAGAAACTGAATCCTAATTGTTGGAAGTTACTAAATGCTTCAAACTTTCCAACACGACAATACCCGAGCTTTGTATTGAGCCTTTGTTGCCCTAAATAGGTTAATACTTTGTGAATCTCTGAATTGTGAATATGTAGTGTGTGTGTATATATATATATATTAGTAATATAAATATTTATATATATAACACAAATAGGAATAAAACAATAACTTAGTGTATCCTTATTGAGTTATCGATTTAACCGATAACCCAATAAGCTAAAAGTAAAATCGAACCGTTTACCCAATAAATTTTTTTATAAAATCAATAAAAAATCATTAACTCAATAACATTTTTATTGATTCGATTTATCGGTCGGTTTGATTTTTGCACACCTCTGCTTTTAATAGTCTCCACTACCTCAAAAGTGAAGACTATTAAAATTTATTTATTTTAAAAAATATTTTATGTTAGAATTGTTTTTTAATTAACAATATTTTTGAGGAGTCGTAGTTCATGTGTAGCAAATTCGTTTTAAAAATGTTTTTGCTAATATTTAAATAATATAATTTATTTGACTAGGTTTTCAAAATGTTTCTAGAATTATTTTTTTTCAACTTTTTCTATTATTTAAAACCACTTATTTTTATCTTGAGAAATTGACTAAACATTCTTAACTTTCTAAAATAAACATCTTGCAAAAAGGAAATTCTTGAATTAAATTATACTTGAACCTTACACGAGTTAAATAACATAGTTCAACTTCAATACGTAGGATCACTAGAGGCACAAAATATGAAAATGTCGGATTGAGAGAAATCTATTACTTTGAACAATAGGAAATTTTAAATTAGAAGATTTGTCTTACATATCTTGAGCTCTTTCTAGCTAAAGTAGTCCCTATTAGTTCCAAACAACACAAAAAATGATAAACTACATAACATAATTAAGTAATTTCACCAACGAATCGATAATTCAAAAATTAAATTATTTAAAAATTTTATCAGATATTTAGCGAACGCTATTCTTAACAACTCTAGAATTTAAAGAATTCTATGTCGAATGTTGGCCAACACGCTCTTGCAACAATACCCATATCATCAATATATGGACATCTCCAATCTAGCCAATTCCTTCATCTTCTTCCTAGAAGAAAACTTAGTATTTCAACTTTCAAAGTTTATAATTTCATGGTTACTAGTATGAATTATGAAATACCTCATGTTCTCAACTCATTAAACCTTACCTTAATGAATCAATACTATAATGATATAGATCAAAAATACGAATTAATTAATTAATTAATTAATTAATTAATTAGCAGCCCTTGATTTTAGCTCAAGGCCATATGGTTCAAGTGGTAAGAAGGAACATTATTGGTCCACGTAATCATTCCCACGTGGGATCAGCCAACTAAGAATTAGTCCCTTGAGCAATTAAAAAACACAAAAGTGCATTTTTGCAAACGTCGTTACCTCTTTCAAAGATAATCTTTTTAAATAGAATGGGGCACACCTTCTTTTGCAGACTATTATTAATACTAGATTAGTCGCGTGTCTCGTATGTATAACTTTTTAAAAATTTAAAATTAGATGATTTTATCTATTACGAAGGTTTTAATGAACTGCAAAAAGTACAAAACATATATTTTATTATAAGCACATATATATATTTTACCATGAGAAGTTTTAAGTGGTTAATGATTTCATATATTGTAGATGTAGATTTATGGACTTTTTAAATCTTTTTAAAATCAAATTTAATTTATTTAGAATTTTTCAACTGATGAAAAAAATATTAATTGTCATTAATTCTAATAAGGAAATATTTTATCATTAATATATTTAATTATTTTTCAACTATTAAATATTAGAAAAAAATAGTGAAAAGATGATTTTTATCTAAGTAGAGACTTTTAATGAAGGAGAAAAGTTCAAACGACATTTCTAAGACCGTTCACACATTTAATATATTATAGATATAAATATAAATATAGATTAATAAGTTTGATCAATTTTTTATTTTATTTTTTTTAGTTTAGAAGTACTTTTTATCAACGAAAAATTTAGGAGAGCAATAGTTTATGTTTGATTAAATAATCAATTTTAAAAGTACTTTTACTAATATTAGAATAATAGTTTATGCTTGATCAAAGCTCCAAATTATTTTTTTTCCCTGAAAAATGGATCAAACACTCAACTTTTTAAAATAAATATTTTTTTTAAAAAAAAATAGTACTTTTTAGCTATGTTACTCAAACTCTTCAAAAACATCAACATCAATGTATACTGTTGAATTACAACATCAAAAGTGAAGAGTCCGAGCTAGCTTTTGAGAAGCTTAGCTAGCATATGTAATCAAAGGAACAATAAAAGCTACATTGCGTGATCAATATGATTTTGTTTAACAGCGAAAGTGATTGCAAAAACAATTTTAAAGTAATAATGAACATGATCAAGATCAGATTACTATGGATATGTATGTAATATATTTTTTTAGATCAAGATAAGAGAATTATATATTATCAGAGGAATGACAAAGTCGCCTCTATCAAAATTGTGGTCCATGCGGTAGGTCAGCCAACTCCCATGCATATTGAGAGTGAACAATTAATTAAACTTATAACGACGTTCAGCTATGTGAACAATATGAAAACGAAACAGTAGCAATATAATACAAATAATAATTCAATGCAATTTCACAAGTGGTTGGATTTGAAAAAGATAGAATGTATATAGACCTCGTCGGCCATTATTTTTGTGAGGTAGAGAGGATTTTCCCAACCTCGGTTCAATTTTTTTTAATCGGACCAACCTAAAAAAAAAATTGGCAGTCCAGTACACTAAAGCTACCGCTATTCGCGGTGTTCGAGGAAGGGCCCCACCACAAGGGTGTATGTACGCAGCCTTAACTTGCATTTCTGTCAGAAACTGTTTACAAGGCTTGAACCCGTGACCTCCTGATCACATGGCAGCAACCTAATTACTGGAAAGTAAGACAGTTATATAAGTACAAAATATAAAGTAAATAAAGCAATAAATAAAAATACACATTGAGAAATAAGAGACTATGTGACTACTATTATATACTATTGGGGACTAGGAAGTGGGGCAAGCCTCATACCTCTTTCCACAAAAATGGGACGATAATACTTGCCAACCTACTACCCCTCCACCCCGATTCTTGGATTTTAAATTTTTCTATCTAAGGTTGTGTCTTCATTAGTAATAAATTAAAGTTTTACTTGGACTCTTTTCTTTTAATTTTTCATCCGTTTGTTTGATTCTTGCTTTGAGACGACTAAATTTGGATAATGCAGCTCATCATTTTTAGGATTCTGATTCCGACAATTTTTGTTTTGTTTCTAGGACAACTCAAATTTGAGAAACAGGACGACTCGAATTTAAACCTCTGATTAAAAATGATGAAATCCAACTGTCCTACCATAAGCAACGTGGGCAAATATTATACTCTTACTTAAGGCTCCCCTTACCATGTTTATTTTTCTTTCTCCGTCCTTCTTTATTTATCCATTTTTTTTGTTTTGAGATGTCCCACAATACTTGTCTAGTTTATAAAATCAATGGATAATTTAACTATTTTTAATTATTCTTGACATTAAATATCATTCATTATCAAATGCATTAACATTAAATTTATTACATTTAAATAATAATATGATAAAATTATTTCTATTATTATTTTTTTAATTCCTATGCTAATAAAAAAGTAGATAAATAACAATAAACCTCAGATAGTAATTTTGTTTTTGGAATTTACTAATTTACTTATCAAATGCTTACTTGGGACTTGTGAACCCAGAAGTAAAAACATAGAAATAAACCAATATGAAGGATTCTATTTTGCACTCTAAAAATAATGAGGGTACGTGGAAAAAGCAAAAAAGATTTGACAACTTATAACAAAGACATAGGTACTTCAGGTCATTTTTATTTGTTTATTTTTTTTAGACACAAAAATTAAAAAGAAATAAATAATAGAGGTAATTTTATCATATTACTCTTTGATATAATAAATTTAATGCTTTAAAAAATGCATTAGATAATGGATTATATTTAATGCTAAGGGTAAAATGGATAGAAATAGTAAATTATTCATTAATTTTATAAACTAAACAAATATTGTTGTCCATCCAAAATAGAAAAGCGTAAATGAACTGAGGGAGTCTAGAAAAGGGTTTAATTACTGGTTTATGGGAGATAATTAAAAATCATATCTGATCAGGTAATGCATATTTCAAAACGCAAATATTTCTGGAACTAAAAACCTCACGACATGAAGGCATGGTCAACGACTCCGTAATGCTTTTTCTTATTTGTGTTTTAAGTAAATAGAACAGAGAGACCAAAAAAATAAAAATAAAGAAGGTAACATGCTACTATCACTCCTGAGAAGTAAGGAATATTTTTACTAATTTATTCTTAATTATTGATTACATATAAAAACTCACTTACCTAAATAAGGGTAAAATCTACCATGCTTTGATCTCAGGCATACATTAGTTGGTACACATATAATGTTGAACTCCAAATCTATTGGTATGACTATGACTATTATACTCGTTTATTTCCTTTTGATAGCTACCTTCATTGACTAATCAAGCTTGACAAAAGCGATGGTTGTGATGTAGTGGTGGAACTATACCGCCCTTAATCAGATATCTCGAGTTCGAGCCTTGGATATGGAGAAAATCCTATTGAGAGCCTTTACTCCAAAATGAACCCTACCATGTGCTATCCGGATTAGTCAGAGCTCCGATCCAATGCATTATGCAGATACTAGACACCGAGTGATAAACAAAACAAAGAAAAAAGCTTGACAAAAGCGTGGAAATTATGCAATTCGATTACAATTGAAAATCAATGGAGTCAAAAAGCAATCTACATGGCCAGCATAAGCAAATCAGCAATGGAGCATTTGGAAAATGACTCTGTTGAATCAATCAACATTAAGAAATATGCAGCTTATAATATTCAACCAATATATTGGAACTTGGTTCTAGATACAGTAGTTACTTCATATTAACTTCTAATTGGTTTCTTAAGAAGAAGAAAAGGGCATAAAAAATTATTTCAAAATTAAAGACGTGTTGGAACATATACTTATTCTTCAGCCTGTGTAAGAGTTTTTAGAAGTCCAATTACATTGTATAAATATGTCTTATTTTGACGAATTGATTGACAAAAATGTTGTCTCCAATAGTATTTGACTATGAAAATGATGATTTTCACGTGAAATCTGATCTCTAAACCTCGCTCATCACATAAATTACAACTCTTTATTATTATCTTGCATCGTGAATTGATATATAATAAAATAGTAACATATAATGATATTAGTGCCAATTTTATGCTTTTATAACTTATAGAAGTACAATTTGCTAGTTGGACATTATTTTATCAAACTTCATCGTCATATAAAAGGACATTATTTCAGAGAAATATTCTTTATTTTCATGCACATACCACGTTTCTATGTTGGTTGTACAAAATAATCTATTATTATATGTATATCCACTAATTATTCAAAGTTTCAAACTGATGCTCATCTCTTCTTGTTCTTATTAAAATCATCTTTCTACCTCATAGAGATAAAAATAAGGTCTTTTTCAGATCTTATTTATGAGATTATACTGAATATGTTGTTATTGTTTGTTGCTCTCTAGTCTTGTCTTGCCTCATTTGTCCTCTTATTTTTTTCTTTTTCTACATTCCACTTTGATAGAGAAATGGAGGAGACAAAAGAAAGGACATTTTACCATTGAAATTAGAAGTTGATTTCCTTATTTAGTAAGTTGAAATCTAAGAACAGAAGGCATTACAAGGACAGTACTATTAATGTGAAGAGTACAAGTTGGACAATTGACACGTGAGATCCCATTAGCTTGTTTGTCCGAGGGACCCTTTTATGGCACATTTTGGTTAAAGGAACAAAAAAGTTTGCTTCTTTATATTATCCCATTCCTCATATAGTATACTTTTTTCTTGATTAAATCTTTGTATAAATTATGATTCTTTTTATTGAAGTTAGAAGAGAATAAAGAAAACCCAAGAAAATGGAAAGCACGCCAAAAATCTTATAAAAGGAAAACAAAATCTCATCGAATAGGACGAGTCTTTTAACTATATATATTATCAAAGAAGTTCAAATTAAAAGCTTGGGATACATGCATGCACCTTTTAAATTGGATCAAAGACCCCATAGATCTGAAAAAAGTGAGCAAAATTAGCAAATTATAATTGCCAAAACCTTTCTTTTCACTATACTCTCCGTCTCTCTCTCTGGATCAGTTAGATGGGCCAATAATTATGATATGCATATTTTCTTCAGAAAATTGAAGACGGAGTGTGATATGTATATTTTCTTCAGAAAATTTCCAACCTCCCCTACTAGTCTTTTCACCTTGGGTGCATTCATCAGCCAGCCCTATGTTATGAACGTAACATACATCCCCTAGGCAGAGATGTACTTAAAATTTTAAAGTTTATAGGTTTCAAGAATGAACTCAAATTGATTTACAATATTAACTGGATTCACAAGTAAATGTTTATAGATATTTAGTAGTAAGTTTTTAATACACATACAAAATATGAGCAAAAGCTACTGAATTTTGGTGAATCAGTAAGTTATAATTAATACCCTTTGTCCTTTGATTCACCCTCAGGAAATATTGTTCTCAGTAAGGGGATTGACACAATTTCAAGTGTTAAATTAGATAGGGGCATAAGTTTACATAGTATGTGCCCTCTTTGAGCTCAAAGATAACATAGATGTCGTTTGATACGTGAGATAAAGTGAGACATTCTAAAATTAAGTTAATAAAATTTATATTGTGTTTGATTGACGATATAAATTAATCTCAGATAAATCTAAATGGTTAACCAAACACATTATAAATCTAATATCAAACTTAATCTTAAATATTATTTCACCTTATCCCATCCAACTTGGTATCATTTTATCTCACATTTAAAGAGAAATAATTATATAAAAATTATAATCGTAAAATAATTTAATCTATGAAACAAACTAACCAATAGTAACGGATCTAAATCTCCCCACACACCCAAAATAGAAATTGCCCAATATATGTAGAACCAGCAATTAATATGAAATGATCATTCCACTATCAGCTTAACTCCAAAGGGGTAAATTAGTCATCCAAATCTAGAAAGGGCAAATCCGTCAGTATGCAACTTCTAGTTCTATAAAAGTTTAGTATTTCCTAAAGTGGGAAGTTCCATATTTAAATTAGCCAGACAGCCACGCGTCAGTAATCTATACGAATGACGAAACTTTTCGTACGACTCTGACCTTATATTAAACCACCTGACAAATCACAACCCGACACGTGTCATAAGTAACATAAGACCACTACTTGTTTTTATAAACCCGAGGATTAATAGCGGTTTTCTTTAGACGCCCTAATGCACACCCCACCCCCAACCCACCAACGCGCTTCACCCTTTTCATATATAGAACAACACTTTCCTTATATAGCCAAATTCAATCACAATACTGATTGTGAAGTCTCCTTTTGTCTTCTTCAACAACAATTTTTTTCTCTTCCTTTTTTTTTTTTTCCCCTCGAAAAACTCCTTCCTTTTTCTGCAATTTCCTCGTCTGGTAAGTCTTCGTATACTTTTCGAACTCTTTCTTGTTGTTGTCGAGTATTCAGCAGCAAGGTGAATTCACCTGTGTGTGTGAATGAATTTGTAGAGAGAGAAAGTAGTGCGGTGTGAGATCGGAGATGGGGAGAGGAAAGATATTGATAAGGAGGATCGATAATTCAACGAGCAGGCAAGTAACGTTCTCGAAAAGGAGAAATGGATTGTTGAAGAAGGCCAAGGAGTTAGCGATTCTGTGCGATGCCGAAGTCGGAGTCATTATCTTCTCCAGTACTGGAAAACTATATGAATACTCAAATACCAGGTACTTTTTCGCTATTTCGCTAACTTTTTTTATTTTTTATATTATAGTTTATATGTTATTATATTTATTAATTTATGAATTAAGTTTAGTGCTTTATTTTTGTGTATTAAACGAGATCTGTGTGCTTAATAGTTTTTCACCTACCAATTTTGCATTTTAGTTGTGAGTTTGGCTTGAATAATGTGGTAATATTATAGATGCTAATATTTATGGTTCAAAATGCTTTGTTTACTTCGAAATGATGCTTCATTTTACTGCACGCTTTCTGTTTGTTATAACGTGACTGTCTTGTATATGACCACACTAGGCGAGAAAGTGTGTGGATAGCGAGTTATGCATAAGGTAATTGAATGAATAGAATGATGCTAGCTGGTGTATAATGAAGAGATTACCACGTTTAATGTGTGAGAGAGTACCATTGCTATTGGACTGTTATGGGCTAATTGCTTGGCTTATTATTACTTGGGGACTTGGTTCTGTTGAAAGCTTTGATGTATGATTTGAGGTTAATTGGACTTGGTGAAACTTCAATTTAGTGTTAATACGTTGAGCATTACAAAAGTTTTCATGAAATAACGAATAGAACTAATATAACTTCTTATTGTTCATCTAGAAGAGATGTATCTATGTACATTGGCAGACTTTCATAGAAGTGTACTTTAAAGACCAGCATTAGATGAAGTGATGAACGTAAGGTGACGTAAGCTTAGTATATTGGTGTAATTAGCAGTAGCACATGCAGTAGAGATGCATGGTCACCATACAATTTATACAATTATTTCTCTTGTTTTTGTTCACATCCTTAAACTACTCGTGATGGGAGGACAGTTATATGCACAGCAAGAGTTTTTAATTTGGTTATCAGAAACTAATGGGATATATGCTATGTTGGCACATATCATGGGCCCTTGATAATAATGTTGTCAAGGCACATGGAGGATGGAAAATGAAGATATCCATTGAGCTCATTTCAATATGGCACAATACATAAACCTCTCCATTAACTTGATTTCAAATCTAAGTCTATGATATCCAACTTTGAGTGTGCACAAGTAGACACTTAAAACTTGTACTAAATTGAACAAGTAGACACATATGTCCTATGTGGCATCCGACATAGCTAATTCTTGTTCTACATGGCGTCCTATGTGTATTATGTCATATAGGACGTGTGTGTCTGTCTACTGATTCAACTTTATACATGTTTAAGTGCCTACTTGTCCACACCTAAAATTGGAGGTGTTGGTGTACTATACCACAAATGACAATAATCATTACAGTTGAAAATAAAATAAACAAAAGTGAAGAAAATAAAATAATCTTCTTCTTGGTTGGGGCGTGGATATCTCGTTTTCTTTAAGGAGATTCAAGCCCACTATGGCATAATCTACACAGATCCAACAATATATCTCGTGACTTGTCCCCTCCGGGATACAACAGCCCATCAACAATGTACAACTCAAACAACTTCGGATTAGTTGAAGAGTCTGAAGCTCCATGCACCATAAGAACACCTTCCTTCAACATATATTTACTCTCTTTGTATAGTGAATATAGTTAAAGACTTAGAATAATTTCTTTGTCTCAACTCTCTCTTTCACTTTACATCTTTTTCTTCTTATCATATTTCTTCGTACATGCAAGATCGCCTCTATTTATCGGTGAGGTATCAACCCTTGTATTGAATAGGAATAATGTGGGGTAGTAAAGTGGGTACATGAATGGTTGGATGTTACATGAGTTACAAGCATAATTACACGGTATAATGGGCAAATAAAGACTTAGTGGTTACAGGAGTTTCAAGAAACTCATGACTACATTCTTTCACTAACAAATGTAAGTAACAATACTCATAATACACAATTTATATCCACCAACATATGCACTTAATATATTAATTTAGTAATAAAATGCATATACATCAACAGGAGGTCACAGATATGATTATGATTTAAATCCAAATTAAAGGACATGTTTATGTATCATGCCTTTCAAGACCAAAGACACTTCTAGCCTCAATACCTAATAAATGGTTTCTCACACATATTATGAACTTAACCATAATAACATAAAAGGGATCCTAACAGTGCATCTGGTCCTAATAGATTCAATGTATATCTTTTCTAGTTTACATAGGAGGTCTTTGTTATAGCCTACTTCAATAGTGCATTTCTCGGTTGATTTGTCACTCTCCTTTCAGTAATCTCTCTTATAGAATTCTTGGGAGTGACACCAATCGGTTTGTGTAATGTAACCAATAAGATTATTTCAAAGAATTTATCTATCAGAATGACCCCTATTATATGCAGGTTCAACAATATATCTAATGCAGGATCTCCTGGACCTTTCTTATAGCAGTCATGAGCCAGTAATTTGTTTTTTAAGAAATGATGGTTGATTTTGTTAAGAGTCCCACATTGAAAAAAGATGAACAATTAGTCTTCCTTCATGGACTTAGCAATTCTCCCTTCATGAACTAGTTTTGGGGTTGAATTAGGTTTTAAGTCCATTTCTTTATCATGGTATCAGAGTCAAGCTCATCCCAATTCTTTTCGACCGAAGTTAGGCCGTCATATTATATTGACGACGCTCCAGTTAACGAGGCTTGGGTGTGTGAACGAGTGTTAAGAGTCCCACATCAAAAAAGGAATGAGCTATCAGACTCTTTATATGGACTTGGACAATCCTTCCCTCATGAGCTACCTTTTGGGGTTGGGTCAGGCCTAAAATCCGTTCTTTATAAATTTTATCTACAAATTATTGTCAAACAATTAATATTTGGTCATCATGAAATGGTACATCCTATGACTTCTTTAACTCCTCCTAGGGGTGAAACAAAAGGACCCTCTATTTGTTGTTTTCTTTATCACAGTTGCAAAGCCCTTACTAGAGCCCTAAAAGAACTTGATAACAAGAGTAATCATAATGACTTTAATATGAGCAGTAAAGTGACAAAACATTAACCATCTTTCTTATGTTGATAATCTAATTTTCTTCACCCCTAAGGATAAGAGGTCAGCCAAGAGGGTTATAAAGGTGTTTAAAGATTATGGTGGTTCATGGCAAGAAATGAACAAATAGAAGGCTAATTTCAATATGTATGGCTACCAGGACAGAAGAAGGATAAGAAGATTTAGGATATGTATGGCTACCCATATTTTCTTCTAATGACACTGCCCCATAAAGTTTGGGGTTCTTGTGCATATCTCCATAGCCATTTCGTTTTCAAAGCTTTGCACCAATGTTTCAGATTCCTAATGCCAAGGCCACCTTGTTTTTTGCTTCTTATGATGTACTTTATTTAATTAGATAAAAAGCTCTTTTCTCCTTGTTCCCTTGCAACTGAAGGGCCTCCCGATCTTGTCTATTCTCTGAATAACACTTGATGGAATAAGAAGAGTGATAGCATATACGTAGGTAATGCATGTAAGACTGCATTTATTAGAGTTACAATGATCTGTGCCTAGAATGCGTTGCTAGATCTAAAGCTATACAGGCAACAACGAACGCGCTTTGACCCCGGGCTTCCCTTTCATTACTTCTTTCACGACGAGAGAACCGCGTCCGCATCAGTCGAAGTGGTGGTTAATGTTCTTTAAATAAAGCTCCGTATCTCCCCACTATGGATGGATACTGCGACTTCCACTTTGAGAGTTGTTTCTTACATTTTTCTAGAACTGAATTCCATATCCCTTTGGATTTTGACTTTGCTCCCAGAGGCATACCCAAGTAGATGGTGGGAAGACAACCCACTTCTCCTGCTAGTGTAATGGCTAGTTGTTTTATGTTTAGCACATGATTAATAAGGTAAATGTGACTCTTTCTTCAGTTAATGTGGAGACCTGATAAAGCTTTAAATAAGACTAAAATCACCCTAAAAAATTTCAGTTGTGCTTCTTCTGCATCACAAAAAATTAAGGTGTCATTAGTATACTCTGAAGGTGGGTTATCTCCATCCTTTGATTGTTGTTTCTAACCACTTCAAAGCCGTGAATCCAACCATGAGTGTTGGCCACCTTAATATTTCTATTGAGCCCTTCCATTACCTAGATAAAGAGAAAAGAGAGACAAGGGGTCACCTTGTTTGATCCTCCTTTGAGCATTAAAAAATCCTTCAGTTCCTCTATTAATAAGAATTGAGAATTTCACAATAGAAATACAATATTTCACCCGGTTGATCCACTTAGCACCAAAGCTCATTTGCCCTAAAACTTCTAAGATACACACCCCTAATTGACATGATCATTAGCTTTTTCAATATCAAGTTTGCATAGTATCCCTGGCTTCCCTTGTGAAATTCTGGAATCCATAGCCTCATTAGCAATCAAAATTGCATCCATTATTTGTCTGCCTCTAATGAAGGTCATCTGTTGAGAGACAACTAAAAAGTTCACCACTTTTTTCAACCTTTCTGTTAGTACCTTCAAAATCAATTTGTAGAAACTCTCGACAAGACTTATTGGTCTAAAATCTTTCATTTTCTTGGCCCCTTTCTTCTTTGCGATCAAAGCTATGGAAGTAGCATTGAAGCTTCTTTCAAACACATAAAAATTATATAAAGCCTCCGTGCCTGGGACTTTGTCTACTGCATACAGCTTAAGGCAATTATACATTTCTTGTTCATCAAATTTCTCCTGTAAAGATGCTTCTTCTGCTTTTGAGATGGTAGGGCAATTGCTTATATTTCCTACTGGTCTCCACTCTTTCTCTTCCGTGTATAACTTTCTATAAAACTTTACTATCTTCGTTTTTATTCTTGCTGGCTCTGTTACAGTTTCTCCTTGCACATCAAGTTGGTCTCTGTAGCTGTACCTCTTGTGAGCATTAGCAACTTGGTGTTTTTTCACCCTCCTATAACTACAAGGCCCTTAATTTTTGTCTCCAGGCAATCTTTTCAATTTTTCAAAACTTCTTCCTACTATAGGAAAGTCTCAGCCTTCTTAGATGATTCCTCCTCTATCAAAGGCTATTTGATTGATCAGTCTACATTTTTACAGTTTCAAATTTCCTTGTTCACTCTTATTCCACTCTTTAAGCTTTTCTTTGAGTGCTTTGAGTTTGGAAGCTAAAATGAAATCAGGCCCCTAAGTAAACTCAAAAGAACTTCACTAGAATTAACCTTATCCACAAAACCTTTAGATGTCAACCATCAATTTTGAAACTTAAAATAGGATTTTGTCACTTCCCAACTACCACAATAAAGTTCAGTAGATACATGGTCAGGTATTATTAACCTCTGTAATAGAATTTGCTTAATGTTTCTGAAGCACTCATCCTATTCAGGAGAGAAGACGATTCTATCTTTTCTTGAAGTAGCCTCTAGGTTGTCCCTTTTGAAACATGTAAAGGTTCCACCGTCAAGTTGTGTGTTAGCTAGCTCCATATCCTCAATGAAATTTGAGAATTCCAACATTGTTGAGGATCTCCTACTGTAATTTCTTTTTTCATCTTGGAATTTACAAACATTGAAATCATCAAAGATTGCCCAAGGGCCATCCATTAAACCTCATAGTTCCTAGTTCATCCCATAAGTAGCCTTCTTTCCACTTTGCAATTTGGTGTGTACACGATAGTTATGTAACATGAGAAATTTTGTAGAAGAGCTTCATATATCCAGGTTAAAGATTATGCACCAATCTGCAGTACTTCACCCCTCCATACTCTACAATCCCATGTCATAATTAACCCCCCTCTTATTCCACTAGCTTAGCTTCCAGGGTTGCAAATCTTGACTATCTTCCTCCTTTAATCTGATTGAAGTGATCTTGGCAATCTCCTTCTAGTTTTGTTTCTTGCAAGCAAACAGTGTTTGCTTTCCAGTCCAATAATTAGTTTTTGACTATCCTTTTCTTCCCAATGTTGTTTAGCCCCCTCACATTCCATGATACTATCTTGAGCTTCATTGATCAGTTTGATTTTCCCCCTTTTTTGTTTGCTCTGCTCTCGTTGCTTTTGAACTTGACATCGAAGGTGATCAATTTTTTCAATTCCTGCATACGCTTGCCTTTGTTTTTCCTGATATCCACATTTGTTTTCATTTGTCTAGCTTGTCTGCTTCTGTCAATTTGCATAAGTAGTTCTAGAGTCTTCTTTTCATGTCCTTTGAAAACTTTTCCAAACAACTTGCTGAGCTTTATGAGATTTTATTGCATTCATACAGTGATTTTCATTTCCTTTTCTAGCAGCTCATCTTTGTGTTCGAACTACAGCGGTATCACATCTTCAATTACCCAAATTTCTCCATTACCAGGTGTATTACAACTGGTGAGCTATTGCGAATTCTCACTGAGCTTGCTAATATCCCTTTTGGCGGTAAAACTTGCTGAATTCCTTCGTTTTTCAGTGTCAGAATGTCATCGAACACACTTGGAGTCATCTATTTATATGCAGAAGTTAACCATCAAAACCTAGAGAAGGGTAACAAGTCCTTCCAGATAAATATCAACATAAACACGTTTCGATCTTTACAATCCTGATGGAATGCTAGGCTAATAAACTCGGTACATAGGATGCTCCTGCACATGAATCCTAGCATAATTTGTTGGGAATAATAAAAAGTTAGACGTGCTCAAAAATATATATCATTTGCTAGAGTTTGACATCAAATGAAAATTTCTATTATCAATATTTTTAGGGAAAAGGTTCAACAAGATGGAGAATAAAAATTGAGCCTCACCAAGATGTTTGAATGGATTAGGAGCCTTCCAAATTGGGGTCATTTCTGCGCACTCACTCTCAATTTTTCATATGCTTCAAGCAGATGACAACTAGATTTTTCGCAAGGCAGAAAGATGAGGTTGGAGGAGAAGAGTCCTATTTATAGCCACTTTTTAGGGTGTAAAACCCTTGTCCCAAAATGAGTAGGATTTCTTCATGTTCAAGGTTTCCACACAATCCAAAACGAGTGCCACTTTCCTTCTGAAGACCAATTTATTTTTTCAAAACCCTGTAGGATTCTGCTTCTACAAAATCAATTTCTTTCTTCTCAAGTTCATTAATTAATCAGCCATAACACGGACCACAAATTTTATTAGTGAGACTTTTAATTATAATATTAATTCACAAAATAAATAAATTAACTTATCATAATTAATTATAGGTTATTCCATTAAAAATCTATAATTATACTCCTCCGTATAATTTCAAATTTGTCCATTAAACCTTATTTAACTCCTCATGTTAAGATCTTAAATACGAATCAACTGAATTAAATTTCGGACTATTTAATTCATTGATTAGTTTAATCCTTTATTCATACGCTTAATTTATTTCATGTGACGAATTCAAAACCTACCTGCAGGGTTTTCACATAAAAATTATAAGCTATCATAAAGGAGTATTATCAATCTCGTGGTTAGAACATGAGTTCTATCAACTAATTACTACTTCACAAATATCATATATCATTTGTCAGCATCAATCTATCGGGAACATATTAACTCACAAAAGAGTTTTATCCTTTTGACAAATCAAGACAATGAACAACTTACATTGATTATAATAATTATATTAAGATTAAAAGTATAAGTACATTTAATGATTCAAAGATGTTGTTCGTAAAATTTAGAAGATGAATAATCATCTTTCCTTGATCCATTCAATACACACAAAGTGTACTAGCACAGGAAGTTGGAATGCGATTATTCTCATAATAAAAAGTAAATTATATTTATTTTTATGCTACAACCATCAATATGTTTGTCCAACCTCATCTTTAATTATTGACATAATTTTATAACTTATAAGAATCGATAATTTATTCTTTCATCCATGAGTCATAAAACTCCATGCACAAAATCGTCTACTTCATAAGTAAAGGACACATACAAATAAAATAATTTAGTTAAATTAAGACTTTATTAATCTGAATAAATAAAATAAAAGTCTTACAAAAAGGAAACATAATAGCATACTAAGCTGCATGATTAATAGTATATGTAACAGGTTGACACTGATCAATAATGTGTTGGAAAACACTCCTACATGATTTATGTCCCTCATCTCAATCTCTAGTAAAGTAACGAAGCGGTCGAATAAAAACTTAGGAGGTCACCTAGATATTAGAGACCTCTCCACCCACAACAAATGTATGTCGCTAAAATGGTTATAAAAATTCAATAAAAAGGAGAATCCACAATGAAAAGAGATTGTCAGGGCTAAGAGACTCCCAAAATCAGTAGTGTACCAAGTTAAACATAACCCATCTAGAGTTGGTCCATATATAAAAGTTTAACATTTACTTAATTCAATTGGTTCAAAATATCTCCAAACTAAAATACATAGAAGAGATATATTAGAGTCATCAAGTTATAGAACTAAGAATTAAACATTCAATTTGGACTGTATAATTTCATGAGGGTTCTAGATTTATATTTCTTTGTCTCTAGAAATATATATTACAAATAATTTAGTTTGAGAAGTTCATTGAATATCTCCTTGTTTCTATTTTTTATTACAAGCTTCTCACATGTTAGATGCATTAAGGTGGAGTATAGTGATCGTGTTGTATAAGAACAAGTCACACTACAAAAGTTTGTGTGAAGATGGTCGAAATGAGAATAAGGAGGATGTGTCAATTTTCAAGATTTAATTCGAATTCAAGCTAAGGCGATCAACTACGAAAGTGATTTGCCTTTTAAGGAGATTGTTGGAGCAATATAAAAATAAAAAAAGAGATATACATGTGATGTTTATTGATCTAGAAAAGGTAATGACAAAGTCCTAAGGAAGATTCTATGAAGATGTTTAAAGTTTAGTGATGTGCACGTGACATACATTAGAGTGATTACGGACATGTACAATAGAGTCAAGACCCAAATAAGAACAGTAGAAGGAGATTGGAAATATTTTCCATCCATGATGAGGTTTCATAAAGATCAACTCTTATCCCTTTTTATTCGGCATTGCGAGGTAAGAATTGACATGACATATTCAAGAGGAGGTACCATGAAGTATGTTATTTGCAGCTGATATAGTATTGATTGAAGAGACATGCAGTTGAGTTAGTGCCAGGCTCAAGGTTTGAAGAAAGACCTTAGAGTTAGAGTTTAAAGGTTTCAGGCTGAGTATCACTAAAATAAAGTATTTAAAAGCAAATTTAGTAACGGATCACATGTGGCGTATGTGTAAGTGAGAATTGACACAAGTCATCATTAAAAGAGTAAGCTTTATGTATCTTAGGTCAATATTAATCCAAGGAAGTGGGGCACTGTAGATGATGATATCAGACATCATATTCAAGTAGTGTGGATGAAATGAAGGCTCACATTTGGTATCTTATGTGATAAGAATGTTTCACATGACTTAAAAACAAGTTCTAAAAAGGCTTAATACATAAACATGCCCTTCAACTTGGCATCAAATCACATTTACGACCTCCAATTTTGGGTGTAGTAGGCACTTATTCTTGTATAAAGTTGAACAAACAGACACACGTTCTATGTAAAAATAATACTTATAGGACGCCACATAGGACTTATGTGTCTACTTATTCAACTTTATACAAGTTTAAGTGTCTACTTGTACACACCTAAAGTTGGAGGTCATAGATGTGATCTGAGGTCAAGTTAAAAGGCATGTTTATGTATTGTGCCTTCTTAAATTAGTTGTTAGATCGACTATGTTTTATGTAGTAGAGTGTTGGCCAACCAAGAACTCACATATTCAGAAGATGAAAGTAGCAGAAATAAAGATGCTTAGATAGATGTGCTGGTATATTAGAAGAGACAAGATTATGAATGATAATATACAGGGCAAAGTGAAAGTGATCTGCGTAGTGGACAAATGAGAGAAGCGAGACTAAGATGGTTCATACATATGTAGAGGAGGAGCACAAATGTCCAATGAGGAGCGAGAGGTTGGAGTGGTAGGTATAAAGAGAGGTAGAGGCAAGCCAAAGAAATTGAGAAGTGTTCATACACTGGACATAACACATCTCCTGCTCACCTAGGACATGACCCCAGATAGGAGATCATGAGAGTCAAGAGTTAGGGTAGAATGTTGAAAGATACCGGAGAGCAGGGTTTTAGCTTGGAGCACCATATCCGTTTTCTTCTTATTTTTCAATATTATTATTATTTTTATCTAATTTTTCAATTTATTATTTCTGTTGTTTCTTTAGCTTTGGTAATCTACTAGTTTGTTGTTAGTTCTTCTCTTTTTTTGGTATTATATAGAGCTTCTTTCACTTTTGTATTTTCCAAATCCATTTTAAAATATTTTCTCACATGTGATAATATTTGACAAGCAGTTGTTGTAAGTTGTAAGCTTCTCACATGTGATAATATTTGACAAGCATAGTCGACTTGCAATCCTTGAACCGATAAGTGTAGCCGTGTGAATTACATTTTCTACACATTAATATGGAATGGTTAATTTAGTTTTTGCAAGGATAAAAGGCGCATCAGCTCCTCATGGGCGTTTTAATCCACCAATACTTGAGACCTAGAATTAAGTGGGGCGGTTTGACGCCAGTGAATGCGTGGGAGATAGGGGAGAAGTTGGCGGGAATGGGGGTGTGGGAGTGTAGGGGGGACGTGGATAGTATGTGGGATAGGGCGGCTAGGTGCATCAGGGAGGAGGCAAGTGAGGTGTTGGGTGTTTCTAGGGGCCGGGCCGGGCACCATCAAGGGGATTGGTGGTGGAATGAAGAGGTGGAGAAGAAAGTACGGTCCAAGAAAGAGGCGTATGCTAAGTTGGTGGAGAGCAGGGACGAAGAAGAGAAGCGGGTAAACAGGAAAGAGTACAAGCTAGCTCGGAAGGAGGCTAAGTCAGCAGTCACGGCAGCTAAGACGGCCGCGTTTGAGAGCCTGTATGCGGGGTTACAGGGGAAAGGAGGGGAGAAAAAGTTGTTTAGACTCGCTAAGGCTAGGGAGAGGAAGGGTCGTGACCTCGATCAGGTGAGGTGCATTAAGGGGGAGGATGGCAGAGTGTTGATGGAGGACAGACATATTAAGAATAGATGGAAGTCGTACTTTCATAGGCTCTTGAATGACGAAGGGGATAGAGCTATTGTGTTAGGGGAACTGGAGCATTCAGAGGAGTGTCGGGAGTTTAGTTATTGTAGACGTTTTAGGGTAGAAGAGGTTAGAGAGGCTGTTCGCAGGATGCGGAGGGGTAGGGCGACGGGGCCGGATGAGATACCGGTGGAGTTTTGGAAGTACGTTGGAGAGGTTGGGGTAAGGTGGTTGACTGGTCTGTTTAACGAAATCTTCAAGACGGCAAAGATGCCCGAGGCTTGGAGGTGGAGTACCATGATCCCTCTTTATAAGAATAAGGGTGACATCTAGTGTTGCAATAACTATAGGGGGATTAAGTTATTGAGTCACTCTATGAAGATTTGGGAGAGAGTGGTCGAGGGGAGGCTGAGACGGATAGTGTCTATTTCGGAAAATCAGTTTGGATTTATGCCTGGGCGCTCGACGACGGAGGCAATTCACCTGGTACGGAGGTTGGTGGAACAGTATAGGGAAAGGAAGAAGGATCTGCACATGGTGTTTATCGACCTAGAGAAGGCTTACGACAAAGTTCCCAGGGAGGTGCTTTGGAGATGCTTGGAGGTGAGTCGAGTCCCGATGGCTTATATCAGAGCAGTTAAAGATATGTATGATAGAGCGAAAACTCAGGTAAGGACGGCGGGAGGAGACTCAGAGCATTTCACTGTCTTGACAGGATTGCATCAGGGATCTACTCTTAGTCCTTTTTTGTTTGCTTTGGTGATGGATGTATTGACGCGGCGTATTCAAGGGGAGGTGCCTTGGTGTATGCTTTTTGCAGACGATGTAGTTCTGATTGACGAGACCCGAAAGGGTGTGAATGACAAATTAGAGGTGTGGAGACAAACTCTTGAGTCTAAAGGGTTCAGGTTGAGCAGAAGCAAGACAGAGTATTTGGAATGCAAGTTTAATGACGTGAGGTTGGAGGACGAGGTGGTCGTGAAGCTGGATTCGCAGGAGGTATGTAAGAGGGATAGTTTCAAGTATCTCGAGTCCGTGATACAGGGTAACAGTGAGATTGACGAGGATGTCTCGCACCGTATCGGGGCGGGATGGTTGAAGTGGAAGCTCGCGTCGGGGGTGTTGTGTGATAAGAAGGTGCCGCCCAAGCTTAAAGGCAAATTCTACAGGATGGTAGTCCGTCCGGCCATGTTGTATGGAGCGGAGTGTTGGCCAGTTAAGAACTCCCACATCCAAAAAATGAAGGTGGCGGAAATGCGGATGTTGCGCTGGATGTGTGGGATGACTCGAGGGGATAGAGTTAGGAATGAGACTATCAGGGAGAAGGTTGGTGTGGCTCCAGTGGAGTGCAAGATGCGGGAAGTCCGATTGAGTTGGTTTGGACACGTGAAGAGGAGGGACACGGATGCCCCGGTCCGTAGGTGTGAGAGGCTAGCGATGGATGGTTTTAGGCGGGGGAGGGGGAGGCCGAAGAAGTACTGGGGTGAGGTGATTAAGCGGGATATGGAGCAGCTACAACTCACCGAGGACATGACCCTAGATAGGAAGGTCTGGAGGGCGCGAATTAGGGCAGAAAACTAGGGTCAGTTTGGGGCGTTAGGGTAGGGAAGTATTTGGTGGGTGTTTTATTCCTGTTATTCTTCCTATTCTTATTTTTATTCCTATTTTCTATTCTTCTTCTTGTTATGCTTTCGGTGTTCCATGTTTTATTACGAATCTGGGTGCTTTCCGATGTTTCCTACTACTTATGGGTGCCGTATTTACGTTATGAAATCCTGTTCTGTGCGTTACTTTATATTTGTGTGGTGTCTCGTGTCTTGAGCCGGGGGTCTATCGGAAACAGCCTTTCTACTTCTTCAGAGGTAGAGGTATGGACTGCGTACATCTTACCCCCCCAGACCCCACTAGGTGGGAATACACTGGGTTTGTTGTTGTTGTTGTAATACTGTATACGTATATTGAAATAGTTCTACCGTGAGTTTACCAACTACAATTAACATGAACAAGCTTTGGCCTAGAAGAAGGGGAATAATTAGTTGGAAACTCAAACCAATATGTACAATTCGACTAAACTTATTTATTGAAATGACCAAAATATACATATGTATATTATATGTATATTTATAGCAATGTTTAGTTTATGTGTAGTCACAAATATACAAAATCTATACATTCAACACTTCCATTGTGTAAATAACATAACCAATTTAGAAAAATGTGTAATTAGGGATAATCCTATATATGTACTGGCACTTAAGCTACTTTTTTCAAATTTTCAACTCCATCAGGTGGCGTTTAGCATTCTCTTTTAACATGTAATTAATTAAACAAATTTAATTCGAACCCTCAGTTGACAAATTTCGATCAAAATTTCATAACTACAAACATAAGAGTTATTATTCCTTCTATATTTTATTTGATGTAAAGATATTCCCTTGCAGTTCATTAGGAAAAATGACTCATTTCTACATTTAGAATAATTTAATTAAAACGTGTCATTTTATACCCTTAATGACACGTTTTGTATCATTGAAATCTCATTACATGTTTAAGACCATAAGTAATAAGTAATTCCTAGCTCCTCCGCCTAGAAAGCTAAGACAAACAAAGGAGAATCAGTAAAATGTATTATATCATGATGCATCCTATATCAATATTTTGCTAGTTGATCCGACACTTCATTTTGTCTCTTGTAGTTGCCGTTCATTCAAAAGTTCTCTTGGTTCGGGGAGAGATGAGGAAGAGCTAACTTAGGGGTATCTATCTTCACTTACACCTGAGTCACGGGTAGCTAATGCGCTACCATGATGTATGCTGCGCCTGCACTGACCTGCAATCATGAGCAGTGAATATTAGAACAATATACGTATGCCACGGGTAGAGTCGGTCTATGACGATCCCCTAGGACATGAAGAGATACTTGGGAGCATCATCTAAGTTTTACTAATATGATAGGGCAACAAAAACCTTTTGTTCAATTGATTGTATATTGCACTAGCATTTATTTTGAGAAAGCTACCAAATATTATAAACTTCAGCATGAAGGGGTATTGCTGGGTACCAAATTTACAATTCTAAAAAAAAATAGTGTTGATTCTTTCCTAGAAGGATAACTTTCAAATAGGGTTTGAATTATTTGTCAAATTTTCTTTACACCAAAACTGAAAAATAAAATACATTCATCTTGAAGTTCTTCCATTCCCCACTTCAATACTGACTTTTGCTTTGAAAGAAGGTGGTAGACCTATGATGGTTCTCCATACACTTGTGCATCCCAACTCATGCTTCTCATTGATGATCCTCATACAATACAGATTGTTCTCCTAGATCATACCTACTATACTCCATGACCATTTCATAAGTAAATTTGAATTATGTCTGCTTTAAGTTTCTTATGCCCAAGCCTCCTTCCACTTTACAAATAGCAAGTGTGTTCCATTTCACAAGATTAAAACACCTCTTATTTCTCTATCTCCTTGCCACATAAAGTTCCTTATATTAAAACATCAGTCTTCTTTTCAATTTTTTTTTGGCACAGGGAATACAGATATCATATATATTTGGAAACGAGTCGAACACATTGTTGATTAATCAGACGGGAGTAGGGTGGAATTTTGGGTCATCGGTTGTGTGGAGAAACATCTTACGAACCACATTTCCTAATATGTATAACATCTCTGGTTAAAAGAAGATGTTAGTCCATCAGTTATGGAGTATATAAGGGGGAGAAGTTCTTTGGGATTTGAGATTTCGCAGGAAGGTAGACTGGGAGGTTGGAGAGTTTCAAAATTTGACTAGATTGCTTCACCAATAAAAAGTTTTTATGGATAGTGTTGATGTATGGAGATGGGGGAGAAGTGTTGTTTCCTCTATAAAATCTAATCTTACTATGAGAAACTCCTATCTGGGGAGGAATCAACTTCTCTACACAGTTCGATATGGATCACAGGGTATCTCGAAAAGTTTATTTATTTGGTTAGCCGTGAGGGGAGTAATCTTGACGGCGGAGAATTTGAGCACACTCATCAATTACCAATATTGCATCAATATCTATCCGCCTTTAGTAAAAGTCATGTGATGAGTTGATACAAGTCAAATGGCCACCCTAATTTTTGAAAACATGATTGGAGGCCATCACCTAAAGGCTCAAGACGTGGTCACCCCGAGGGCACAAGAATATGCAAGGAAAACCCGTTTTGAGCCTACCATGGAGCATACTATTCATCAAGGCCGTGAGTGGAAGATTGCTTGGGGCATTGAAGGCTTGAGGCTTCACGGTTTTGGACACTTAATGGCTCACGGTTTTGGGTCATCTTCATTGAGGGCATTTTGGTCACTTCACTTTGCCCAAAATGCACTTCATGGCCACCATTTCATTAAGGGTAGTATAGTCATTTTGTCTTCTTTTGTAAAGTACTATAAGTAGAACCTCTTAGGGCTTATTTCTCTAGTTTGTTCAATGATGATATTTTGAGACATTGTAAGCTTTCTTTTTAGTTGTAGGGCTTGGAAAAGCCACCAAACCGTAACTAGGGCTTCCCAAGTGTGGATATCACTTGTGTTGCGATGTTGGCTTGATACGTTGGTGTTTAGAGGAGGTAAAGTTCCTCTTGTGTCAACGTAGGAGTTAGGTGTTTGTCGGGTGTTAGTGTTAAGGGTCCAAGAGTCCACTTGGGTTCTTAAGATTATACTTTCACTTGACTAACTATGTATCCATTTTATTGTTGTAATCGTTTGTTTGTTGTTCTTGTACTCCAACCTGTGAGGTGGTGTTATTGTTACTACATTGTTGTTATTGTTATCTTGTTGCTAAAATAGTTTGGGTTGCTGCTGGAAAATAGGTGTTAGACACCTCATTACATAGTGTTCTTGTTCTGTTCTTGAATTCGAGAGAGGTCACCAAAAGGATTCCTCAGCTATCTTAGCTTGTGGACTGATTTTGGTGTATGTTTTGTGCCTTTTCTTGTGTTTCCTTGTTATTCTTGTATCATTTTGGTATCAAAGTCATCTTTGATTTTGTTCTAACAAGATCAATCTTGGGCTTGAGAGTAAAAAAAAAAATCAAAAAAAAAAAATTGTTGAAAAAAACCCTGAAAATTCCAGAAAAAGAATCAAATTTGTCTGTGTTTGTGTTCTTGGCCAAAATTGTGTTATTGTTGTGTCTTGGCCGAGATTTTTACTTGTCTTGAGTGTTTCTAGTGTTGGTTTCTTTCTCACCAACACTAAAGTGTCTAGATCTAAAGTTTTGATCTTATGTTGTTGACCTTGTTGTTGTAAATTTAAAGTTGGTCGTGTGTTGCAATTTGTTGTGGACTTGGAGGTGAATGTTGGTGGTGGTGGTGGTGTTGTTGAGATCTTGTTGTTCTTCACCTCTTGACATCTTTTGACCAATATAAAGTATGACATAGATTCAAAAAGGTGTAAGATAAAGTTGAAAAGTTGTTGGTGAATATACTTGGAACACATCACCTCAGAGACTTGTCCACCACTTTTCCATATTTCAAGGACCTTGTTTTGTAGGAATAGTACAAGTCAAGTCTCACCTTTTTGAGTTGAATTTGAAAAAGTTCAAAGACTTGAATTTTTCCACCAAAACACAAATTCTTCCATTCCAAATTGTATCAAGAAAAAGGCTTCAAGTTGTGATTAAAAATTGTGTGGCACCGTGACCAATTACGTGGCTGCCACATCATCGCGTTTTACTGTTCACGCAACATAATTAAGCTCAAATTTTAGATTTCTTAGCTTCTAATCTTTGTTTCTTAGTTGCATTTAGTTGATCCTAGAACTAATTAACAAACTAGTAAACTCCTACTAGATTGTCAATTAGTCCTTTGAATCCATTTTCGTGTCTACGTTTCTTTTGTGCTTTCGTCGCTTTTAAAATCTTAGTACTTATTGGTTCAAGTTCGGACATTACTTTCCTTGAGTCTTCAAACAAAGAATCCATTCCGACCAAGGAGTAGACTCACCCCTCGACTCATCACGAACTACGAGCCAAGTTGCAACACTTGTGAATCCAAGTGTGAGACGATCAAGTGTGAGTGTGGTGAGGTTGTTTTGCTTTGTAGGCTTGTTCTTTTTTTTTTTTAGGTACAATTACAAGGGAACCCGCGGCTTCAACCTCTCAACCCATGGACAACAATGCCACCAATGTCATTTTGGCCTACCTTGACACTATGTCCCGAGACCTAGCTATGGCAAATGAAAGACTGGATCGTATGGTAGGTCAAAGGGGGTTGCTCGGACACACATCAAGAGGAAGGTCGTAGCTCATGTGAGCTACAAGGTAAAAACGCTATTCCCTACATTCCCATGAACTTAGAATGTTGTGTTGTTAGGCCGAGTAGAGGTGCTCGAGTCTCCTTTTTGTGATACTCTTCATATTGTTAGGCCGCATGAGGACCAAACTCTTGTTGTAGGTACGCAAGCACTAGTTGATCCTTTAGATGACGAAATTGATTCTCCTCGTGAGAATGATTTGTGTCCATCTAGTGCTAGCACTTATAACTTGACTACGGTTCCATTACCAAACCCTTGTGACAACCAAGGTGAGTCTAAGTTAGAGTTGCCAACAACTAGTGAGGGTGAGCAAAATGATCAACTGGGTGAAGATGATCTTGATTTGCTTGAATGTTCAGAAAATCCGAGTCGTGATTGTCCTTGTGAAGACGCTTTTGATTGCGGTCCTTGGGCTGCCCGTGATGGTTTGTATGTATGTGAGGATTACTCTTGTGAAAGAGAAGGTGATATGTGCTTAGAAATTCCATCTAGTTCTTCTTTATGTGTTTCTTATGTTGGGCATACTCCTAGTGGAGATTTTGAAACTAGTAGTAAGTGCATGCATGAGAATCCTTTGTTTGAAGTTGACTTGTGGAACACCTCTCTCAACCCTCTTTTTATTCATGATATTTTCAATGGTGATAAAGAGGGTATGCTTAACTTTGTTTGAGTGATATTGTTATATAGGTTGGGTGGACTTTACTTTCAATTAGGACACCACCCCTTGATGGTGATTCCTTTAACAAACTCCTTTGTATAATTTTTGCTACGTCCCTCGTGATTAAAACAAAGGATGTGTGGTTATATCTCAAGAGTGTACCTCCTTGGCATGTTGATGTTGTTTATTCTACTAACTCTAACCCACATGTCACGAGGATATAGTGTTTGTTTGTCTTCTCTTTGTTCTTGCAAGGTTTGGATTCGAGGTCGAATCCTTTTCAAGAAGGGGAGGATGATACAAATCAAATGGCCACCCTAATTTTTAAAGACATGATTGGAGGCCATCACCTAAAGGCTCAAGACGTGGTCACCCCGAGGGCACGAATATATGCAAGAAAGACCCGTTTTGAGCCTACCATGGAGCATACTACTCATCAAGGCCGTGAGTGGAAGATTGCTTGGGGCATTGAAGGCTTGAGGCTTCACAGTTTTGGACACTTAATGGCTCACAGTTTTGGGTCATCTTCATTGAGGGAATTTTGGTCACTTCACTTTGCCCAAAATGCACTCCATGGCCACCCTTTCATTAAGGGTAGTGTAGTCATTTTGTCTTCTTTTGTAAAGTACTATAAGTAGAACCTCTTAGGGTTTATTTCTCTAGTTTGTTCAATAATGATATTTTGAGACATTGTAAGTTCAATCTTTAGTTGTAGGGCTTGGAAAAGCCACCAAACTGTAACTAGGGCTTCCCAAGTGTGGATATCACTTGTGTTGCGATGTTGGCTTGATACGTTGGTGTTTAGAGAACGTAAAGTTTCTCTTGTGTCAACGTAGGAGTTAGGTGTTTGTCGCGTGTAGTGTTAAGGGTCCAAGAGTCCACCAAATTCTTAGGTTCTTAAGATTATACCTTCACTTGTCTAACTATCTATCCATTTTATTGTTGTAATCGTTTGTTTGTTGTTTTTGTACTCCAACCCGTGAGGTGTTATTGTTACTACATTGTTGTTATTGTTATCTTGTTGCTAAAATAGTTTGGGTTGCTGTTGGAAAACAGGTGTTAGAGACCTCATTACATAGTGTTCTTGTTGTGTTCTTGAATCCGAGAGAGGTCACCAAAAGGGTTCCTCGGCTATCTTAGCTTGTGGACTGATTTTGGTGTATGTTTTGTGTCTTTTCTTGTGTTTCCTTGTTATTCTTGTATCATGAGTGCCTACGGGTTTGTCCACTTCTTCGAGTCTCTAGCTAGCATCTAAAAGTTGCATACTTTATGCCCTACAGGACATATCCGGGGGATGCATCACTGGTGTGAAAATAGTAGTAGGTGATATAGAGGGTTTCCCACAAAAATTAAACCAAGGAAATCGAGGTCCTACATGTTTTCCTTAGTCTAGATAAGCTTACAAACATAATACAAGATGAAGTCGGTGAAGCATGTCATTTGTTGATGATACATTTTAACTAACGAATCTAGCAAAGGTATCAGCCAAAAGCTTGAATTGTGGGAAGCACCTTAGAGAGTATAGGATAAGTAGAAGTAAGATTAATACATGCACTGTAGGTTTCATCAGCATGAAAAGAAAGAAGTTGAGGTGAGTGTGGACGGGATTGCAGAGCTAAAATGCAAATAGTTTAGATAGCTAGGCTCATATTTTCAAAAGGAAAAAAAAAGGGCAGCCTGGTGCACTAAAGCTACCGCTATGCGCGGTGTTCGGAGAAGAGCCCCACCACAAGGGTGTACCGTACGCAACATTACCTTGCATTTCTGCTAGAGATTGTGTCCAAGGCTTGAACCCGTGAACTCTTGGTCACATGGCAGCAACTTTACCAGTTACTCCAAGGCTCCCCTTCCATTTTTTTCAAGAGAATGTAATTATAACTGAAATGCTACTCATATTAAAATTGAAGGATGCCTAAAGTAAAAGTTAAATAATACAAAACAACTAAAAGACCAACAATGTTATATGGCAATTGATGTTGGGTTACTAAGGATAAAATGCGAGAAGGTCGCTTGAGATGGTTAGAACATATTTTGCACCGACCTACACTGGTTCGTAGATATGAAACGAAGGTAAGTGAAGGTGTTAAAAAGAGACGGGTAGACTTAAAATCACATGGAAAGAAGTCTCAAAATGTACCTAAAAATGATTGGTATCAATGTAGACTTAGGTAGAGATGAGGCATATTGGAAGAAAAAAAATCATATGAAATGAGCTTAAATGAAGAAGTGTGGATTCATATAGCCTTACCCCAACCTGTTTGGATCCAAGACATAGTAGTAGGTGATGAAAGCCACATGAGTTGCATTAAAGATTTTTTCAAAGAATTATGTGAATGAAACACCATCTAACTAACCTTACACATCATTTGTATTTGTCGCATGGCCTTCAATATCTACCTGGCCCAACATCTTCCTCTATTTTCTGATTTGTTTCCCCTTCTCCCCTTTGTGACAACACTAATGTTCAGACCGCACCCTTTTTTTTCACAGCTTTCTATCTTGTAGCATCTATACCTCTGTAAAACCATTTAAATTGAAATGATAACTAGTACAAAAGTCAACAATACTAAAATTCCCAGCAGAAACAATAAACATTGAAGATTCTAAAGTACAATCACTTCAAGTTGCGTCTTGGCTCAGACTCACTTCCTATATATTAAGTAAATGACTCAAAGAAAGGGAAAGGGTATGTCTAAGTTTTCTCACGCAAGGCATGTCTGTGTTCCTGTTTTTTAATTTGCTTCAGGGTTTTCATAACATTCAAACATGTTATTGACAAAACCAGAAGAAAGATCCTTCTGTCAAATACACAGAGGAAGGGAATGCATGTAATGTTATAGAGGTGAAAGAAAGTACAGAATCCACGTCACATTTTGTTTGCAAAACTATCATTGTGGCACTAGAACTACGATTTGGTTGACTTTTTTTCCAGGTCTATTTGCACCGAGTGTGTGGCACTAGAACTACGATTTGGTTGACTTTTTTTTCAGATCTATTTGCACCGAGTGAAGGGGAGCCTTGGAGTAACTGGTAAAGTTACTGTCATGTGACCAAGAGGTTACAGATTCAAGCCTTGGAAACAACCTCTGGCAAAGATGCAAGGTAAGGTTGCGTTCCCCCGACACCTCGCATAGCGGTAGCTTTACTGCACCAAGCTGCCCTTCTTGTTTGCACCGAGTATGCTGCTGTTGTTGTTATTTGGTGTATAGGTCTGTTTGCACGCACCTCGACTTATTCCAGGGGGTACTTGTTACCTCCCACCAGCACTAACACCGATTCTGGATAACTCTGTCCACCAAGGCTTGGACAGATGGAAAGAGATCACCTAATGTTTTCGCCTCCGGTGGGAATTGAACCTGAGATCTCATAGTTCTCAACCCGCTTCATTGATCACTAGACCACACCTTTGGGTACAACAATTTGGCTCAACTTGTAGATACTTCAACTGGAAAGTCAGTTCCATTCCCAATTATGTAAAACAATTTTGGGTTCAAACCCAAATCTCAAGAAATCAGAGGCGGCCACTTAGGGGACTTTCACAAAGAAAACCATTTATTGCATGTACTCAGCATCCCAAAACAGGGGTGAGTAATGACCCAATACAGTCCGCAGTTGTACATAAATAAGTGAAATAGCAAATTCCCCTAGAAATTTGCAGCTCCAACCGTTTAGTGCGGCCATCTTTTATTTGCAGCATGTCCATTCTAGTCTAAACACATCTTCTCTATCATCACTTCATGAAGCATTTCTTATTAAGTCATTTACCTACTGGTGGCTAACAAATTACTATTGTTGATGTGTAATTGTTGTTAGTATTATTTTATCTACTACCATTCTACCACTAAACAATTATTTCAATCTTATGGGAGAAGAGAAAAGAAAAAGTTTGTCCAAAGGGGCTGGATGTCTTTATCATATTCAGATCACAGTACTTGCCTTATTTCACCCAACCACCTACTGCTAGTTCCTTAACTACAATCTCAGTTACCCTTATGCATCTTTTCTCTTGCATGCATTTATGTTATACTAGTCACATGTTAAGGTATTGCAAGGAATCTTAATTTGGAAAACTGAGACAGGCTGACAGATTGGAGTATGAATAAACTATACAATCTTTAATAAGGGAAAACCTGAATATTGGACCATTATACATGGCTACATGCATTTGGGTTTTCATCCTGAAATATTTCCAGGCTACTCTCTTTGTCAGAAGTCGGGTTGTATGTTTAGACAATTATGTATCACTGGATCAAAATCCAATAACTAGTATAGAATTTAGAAGCACCATAGAGAATGCCTACAGAAATAACGTGTGTTCATGATAACAAGATTAAATATGCTCATTAGAGCAAGTTCAACATTTTCTCCCTTGTTTTGATTAAAGTTGGAACGTAACAGCCACAACTATGAGTCAATTCATACCTTGATGATGGGTGCATGAAACTAGAGTAAAAGTAGCAAAAAAACTTCAGAGATTTACCTTAAAGACAGTATCAGTCACTTTGTAAAGGCTTTGCATGCCATCACTCCCAAGTCCATTCAACTGAAAACACACAGAAAAAGAAATCAAATACCAGAATTTGCAGCCATCAGGTTAATAAGAGGCAGCAAAAGATATATCCTGGCTTGTTCTATTTGAGTCCTTTCTTATAAGTAGACAATACAATTTAAAGCTTATGTATGTATAGACAACAGTAGAAACAAAACAGAACAACTTTGTGCTACTCCAAGATATTTGCTCAATTGCAAAAAAGACAATTCTTAATATATTTACTTTGACAGCATGAAGTCGGTGATTGAAAGATACAACAAAACAAAGGAGGAGAATCATCAATTGGCATCTCCAACTTCTGAGGTTAGGGTAAGTTTCACTGGTATATTTGCAGTCAACATGTCAAAGAAAAATATGCATAACTAAGGTTTCTATCATAACCACTTCACGTCGTTGAACATAATCTAGGAAATACCAAGGGAATTGTTGAGTAGATGAGGCATAGGAGTAACAGCATAAAATCTAAGGTTCAAGGCTAAGCTATGACGCACAAAATGCGCCCATCTACTCTACCATGGTGAGCTGATTTCTGGACAAAGTTCTCTTAGTTAACAGAATAATTGAATAGCAGATAATAGTTTTAGTGATTACACTATAGATGAAAGTTAAGAGGCTCATTAAGAATAATATGGAAAATATTCTTAGTGATTATATCATAAATAATAGGAAACTCTACACACAAAAAACTTTCCTTATACAAGCAGCCCTCTCGATATTATCAACCAGCACCAACAAGAATTTCCTTCGTCTTCTCTCCTGCTAAGTATTGGGCGTATTAGGCTTCTAGGAAATTTATACAATCCAAAGTAAATATAACTTTGGTGATTTTATTAGTCGACTCATTCTGATGATCAAAATAGGCAGTACCATTCTTACTTTCAGCTCTCACTTAGCCAGCACTGTTCTTATTCAGGAACCACATTTCTTTCTAGAGAACATTCGAGGCACCACACTGATCTCTTTCAGGCAACCATTCCAACAGCACCATCTCTTCCGGTCACTCGTCTCTGGCTTTTCCGGCAATTACCCCAATGGATTTTCTTGTTACTCTTCAACTGTTTATTCAAGCTTACATGATAGGGCTGTAAGGGAGACTTTTTTGGCTATGTCGACAACAGTCTGTGAGAAATAATACTACCTTTCATGGCGAATTTCACTATTCCAGCAATTCTTTTCAGATGACTGTCAATTATTCTAGTTACTTTTAGTATAGCGCAACATAAAAGTCCAGACATTGTTTTTGATAATTTATTCACAGAAACAGAAACAATCAGGTGTTAAACCTGTAACAAAGGTTTGACTCAACTCCTATAACAAGAAAAGTTCAGTAAGAGTACCTCTATTTGTTCCTCTTTATACAACATGCATGGATTATGTTGTACAGTTGTTTACACCTCTTTGTGAAAAGGATTTAAAGATACTTGCACCTATTATTAAGGGGAATGGAATGTCAAACATTGGGTGGAGAATCTTAAAATACGAGGGGTAGTGAATGGTTAGATTATCAATATGATAATTATCTACCGAATTTACACTATCCAGATTTAGATACCATATGGGTCCTCCAGTCTTGCCACTTCTAAATTTATGCAAGGTCTGGTTAGATTGCATTAGCCTGGTCCTAAGTTTGTAGTATCCTACACCCCCAAATTGCCATTTTGACAGTTTAGGAAGAGAAAATAAGGTACATTTATTAAAGTAGGTTGCCTTCTGAGAAAGCTTTTGTTCTCAGATGCCTTATTCAGCTTCACTTTCCTTGGCTTGGATTTCGTACAATTGAATCCTCATTCCCCGGCCTTTCTGCCATACTCTACACATGTCTGTCCAAATGGTCGGTCTTGCCCCGGTTGAAGATGCTGGACTGGAGGCTAAAGTTTGAAAACCAATAGCTAAGATGGAAGGACGATGCTTTACTAGAAAATAGAAACATTCATCTAAAGTTGTGCCTTATGAACCAGGGGCAAGCCAATACATTGACAGAGAACAGGAGCTAAGTATTCCACCAGTATTACCAATCCGGCATGTACCGAAAATGTACTGCAACTTCAACTATTTAGGATTTTAACTGGAGAGAGGTCATATAAAAGAATAAATCAGGACCTACAGAGACAGAACCATCTTATAGTACACAATTACTTCGAAGCATATTGCATCATATCAGCTAAACAATTTTCATATAACCACTACACTCTACATATTAACGCAAAAAAGACTCTACATGGAGAGAGCCTGACTTCCTGCAAGAGTAAAACAACAAAGGGTTTTCATGCTCTTGAGAGGGGTAAACAAGTCATGTGATTGGAAAATAGACCACATGCTACCTTTTCACTGACTATCACCATTATCAACTTCAAGGATGCAGCCTGCCCAAATCCTGCTGTACATAAAAAGTTTGACCCTCTTTTACATTACCTTCACAGCGTAAAGGCTCTATTATTGTGGGTAAAGTTCTAATATGATGGACTTCAAAGACTGCTCCCCCCACCCCCCTCCTCTTCTAACCAGCATCAAATCTTGAACTAAATCTTCTGAATCTTAATCATTTAATCCATGCCAACTCAACAAGAAGATTCAATTTGTGGTAGAGGTGGTAATGATTCCTTCCGGTGAAGCCCATTTCTTGATAAGTGTCAGCTAGGGCACAGTCAACTCTTGTCAAATTTCTACCAAGATGACAGCTGGTATTAACCTGCACCTACCTTCTACAAAGTCTCTCTTGTCATTATTAAGCAGATAATGACATTCATGGATAGCACTAGGTTCTAGGTACCACTGCTCCACACAAGGTATCCACCTTTCTAACCTGTCTTTGTCATGTCATCTGTTCAGTATTTCGGGATCAATCTCTAATCCTTCTTTGCAATTGCAGAAGGAAAAACAGAAGTCCGACGCATGTTTCATGTTTCAAGACACTGAAAGGAATAAAAATTCCCATTAGACAATAGTTCGTTCTTCACAGATCAGTATTACAGGGATTATGCAATTCAGGCACATACGAAAACAAAATGTGATGGGAGTAAAACACGAGAACATTGGCTGTCCTACAACAACAACAACATACCAGTGAAATCCCACAAGTGGGGTCTGGGGAGGGTAGAGTCTACGCAGACCTTACCATACCTCGTGGAGATAGAGAGGCTGTTTTGGAGGACCCAACATTGGGCCTTAATGTGTTCAGAAATTACGCGCCCTGATATTAATGTTAAACTGAAGCAGTGTAGATTAGTCTACGATATAATGGAAAGCTCCCTGCATAAGCCCAGATCATTTCTATGTTCAGGGAATTTTCATTGGATAGCCATATCAGTTCAGCTGCTGCAAGGAGCTTTTGGATATGTCCTGGTAAGATTGATCATGGAAGCAGCACTTTAACTCTTTTTAATAATAAGACTGCATAGGCCACCATAATTTAAGACATAACAAAGATCTGCTCAGGGGTAGGTTTGGGTAAGCCATTAGGGTTGTTCATGGTTCCGTTTGGGTAGGTTTCTGGTTAAAACCAAACCAATTTTGGTCGAGTTTTTTATTATTTAAAATCAAACCAAATTAAATATAATGTACATTTATTGGTTTGGTTCGATTTTTAAGAAATCTAGTGGTACAACTCTTTCAATTAGGTTCGATTTATAACTCTTATAAAGGTTATAAGAAATACAAAAAAGAAATCTAGGCAAATCCCATAGTTTTTGTTTTTTAGGAATAAATCTTATATATCAAGAACATAAGCAATTCCATCAGCAAAATATATAGTTTACACCTTGACCTTACGGCAAATCCTATTGACACACTTCACCAACACGGGCAACCCTTTAAGAACCTAACCTTTCCAAAGAGTGTCCAAGACACATCACTTTTGTGCTTGACCAGTTTCTTAAAACATGTGTATGCCAGCCCCAGTAGGGTCGTGACGCATGTTATTAACATTTTAAGAAACACTGAAAAATATGCAAACACAAGAGCCTAAGAACAATGATATGGCTTGGTTGTACGAGAAGCAGGAAAATGTATCTTCCACTTCCCTTCAACATTGAAGAACTATAACCAGATAAATCCTTAAGCCTTCAGGTGATTGGACTCCTATAATGTGGATCTTTGAGCCCACACGAAATCCATTCTTCAAACCAATTTTCAGCACATGTCATAGTATCAATCTACTAAAATGAAGCAAACTGAACATGACCAACATTTAGAGAGCCTAAATATTTATCTGAAGGATACACTTGCTCTCCAGTGTGCAGCTAAACCACACCAACTGATGTATTATTCTTAACAAAAGCAACTACTCCCTTTTCTTCAGTTTATGTGTCCTAATTTCCTATTTAGTCTGTCTAGAAAGAAAGTTGTTTTCTATATTTAGTAACTCTTTAACTCCAACATCCTACATGACATCTTTGAGACCACAAGATTTAAAGGCATTTTGGTACATTACAACACATCTTTAGCTTAAGATCACAGGATTAAGAAGTCTTATAGGAAGGGGAGCCTTGGAGTAACTAGTAAAGTTGTTGCTATATGACCAGGAGGTCACGGGTTCAAGCCGTGGAAACAACCTCTGGCAGAAATGCAAGGCTCCACGCAATAGAGCCTCGTTAGTGCCAGGAGATAATTAATCAACAATAGTACTCCGTAATTGTTAATGCCAAAATACTAAAGACATGGAAGATAGTTTTCCAATTTCCTTCCCCTAATAAGTCAAATGACACGTTAACACTACCACCTTAGCATTTTAAAATAACTCTGAACTCCTCCCTTAATACCCATAAGTAAAAACCATGAAATCTAGAGCATGTTAGAGGAGTTGTGTTCAACCAATTTTCACAAGCAAGGAGAATAAGATCCATGAAGTATCTCCAGAGCGTCGAAACGAAATGATACTGGACCACAAATGTAGACTCTTTGATATTTAGGATTAGATTAGATCTTCAACACAGATGTATATAGCCGAAGAGTGGAGTATCATTACTTTATGTTGGTCTAGGTCAGACCCATCACAACCATTACAAGCAACAACCTATGGGTTGAATACCATCAATAACATTGGGCATCAATTCTTTCTTCTCTTTCACATCTCTCAATCTGATAGTAGGAGATACAAGAGGAGATGGTAAATGAGGGAACACGCTTCCTATGAAGTAGAGACTGCATATGAAGAAGGAAAATCAGTCTAGTGCACCTATTAAATGGCACAACTCTTATCTGTTTTATCTTTTCAGAAGTAGGAACATTTATCGGCCAATGCTAGATCCAGCAGTAAAAATCCCATAGATTGCTCCACCTGTAGAATGGTTAAAAACAAATTATAGAATAATTATGGCCAGGGGGTTTGAATAGCACATGAAAGTATATGGTAGATATCTACAATACAACTGTAATTACTTTTTTCTTTGGGGCAGCTATAATTACTCATTCCCAGAACTTCAAATTTGATTCCTCAATACTGTACCACACATCAAAGTTCATTACCACCAAATTCAAGGCCTCCAAAACAACAAAAGCTTACAGTTTTATCCCTGATAGCATAATACAACAACAACAACAACAAACCCAGTGTATTCCCACATAGTGAGGTCTGGGGAGGATAAGATGTACGCAGTCCATACCACTACCTCTGGAGAAGTAGCAAGGCCGTTTCCGATAGACCCCCGGCTCAAGATAAGATAAGTAATCACAACCGTACAAAACGCATGGAACAAGATGGCAAGACATAAAAAACCCCCTACAATGGAAAGTAAACAAAGAATAGTAGGCACTCGTAATACAGCATGCAACAAGGTAGCCTAACAAGAGTAATACACCAAACAAGTAATGCCCTACCCTACCTACCCTAATAGTCACTAGCTTTCTATCCTAATACGCGTCTTCCAGCTCTTCCTAGCTAGGATCATGTCCTCAGTAAGCTGTAACTGCTCCATGTCCCACCTAATCACCTCTCTCCAATATTTCTTTGGCCTATCCCTGCCCCGCTTGAAATCATCCAAAGCAAGCCTCTCACACCTACGAACCGGTGCATTTGTGCCCCTCCTCACCACGTGTCCGAACCATCTCAAAGGACCTCCCGCATCTTGTCCTCCACCGAAGTCACTCCAACCCTCTCCCGGATAGTCTCATTCTGAACCCTATCCCCCTAGTAAGACCACACATCCAACGTAACATCCTCATTTCCGTCACCTTCAATTTTTAAATATGAGAGTTCTTGACTGGCCAACACTCCGCTCCATACAACATGGTCGGGCGGACTGCCACACTGTAAAATTTGCCTTTAAGCTTGAGCAGCACCTTCTTATCACACAACACCCCCGACGCAAGCTTCCACTTCATCCATCCCGCCCCAATCCGGTGAGAGACATCCTCGTCAATCTCACCATTCCCCTGAATCATGGACCCGAGGTACTTGAAACTATCCCTCTTACACACCACCTGAGAATCCAACCTTACTACCACCTCGTCCTGCTCCCTCGAGCCATTAAACTTACATTCCAAATATTCGGTCTTGCTCCTACTCAACCTGAACCCTTTAAACTCAAGGGTCTGTCTCCACACCTCTAATTTATCATTCCCACCTCCCCGGGTCTCATCAATCAAAACCACATCGTCCGCAAAAAGCATACACCAGGGCACCTCTCCTTAGATACGCCGCGTCAACACCTCCGTAACCAAAGCAAACAAAAACCATGCTAAGAGTAAATCCTTGATGCAATCCTGTCAGGACCAAGAAATGCTCTGAATCTCCTCCCGTCGTCCTCACCTAGGTCTTAGCTCTATCATACATGTCCTTAATTGTTCTGATATACGCCACCGGAACCCTACTCACCTCCAAACATCTCCAAAAGACTTCCCTAGGGACTGTCATATGCCTTCTCCAAATCGATAAACACCATGTGCAGGTCCTTCTTCCTTTCCCTGTACTGTTCCATCAGTCTCCGCACTAGGTGAATTGCCTCTTTCGTAGAGCGCCCGGGCATAAATCCAAACTGGTTCTCCGAAATAGACACTAACCTCCTCAACCTCCACTCGACCACTCTCTCCCAAATCTTCATCGTGTGACTCAATAACTTAATACCCCTATAATTATTGTAACTCTGAATGTCACCCTTATTCTTATACAGAGGGATCATAGTGCTCCATCTCCGTGCCTCGGGCATTTTCGCCGACTTGAAAATATCGTTAAATAGATCTGTCAACCACCTTAAACCAGCCTCGCCAGAAAACTTTCAAAAATCCATGGGGATCTCATCAGGTCCCGTCGCCCTACCCCTTCGCATCCTGCGAACAGCCTCACTGACCTCCTACACCTTAAAACGTCTATAATAACTAAAATCACGACACTCTTCTGATTGCTCTAGCTTACCTAACTCAATAACTCTCTCCCTTTCATCATTTAAGAGCCTATGAAAATACGATTGTCATCTCTTCTTAATGTGACCATCTTCCACCAACACTCTACCATCCTCCCCCTTAATGCACTTCACCTGGTCTAGGTCACGGCCCTTCCTCTCTCTAGCCTTAGCCAGCCTAAACAACTTTTTTTCCCTCCTTTCTCCTCTAACCCTGCATACAAGCTCTCAAACGTTGCCGTCTTAGCAGCCGTAACTGCTAACTTAGCCTCTTCCTCGCTAACTTGTACTCCTCCCTAAACACCCGCTTCTCTTCTTCATCCTTACTCTCAATCAACTTTGCATACGCCCCCTTCTTAGTCTCTACTTTCTTCTTTACCTCTTCATTCCACCACCAATCCCTCCGATGGAGACCGGCCCGGCCCTTGGACGTACCCAACACTTCACTAGCAGTTTTCTTAATGCACCTAGCCGCCCTATCCCACATACCATCTATGTCTCCCCTACACTCCCACACCCTCATACCTGCCAACTTCTCCCCAATCTCCCACGCATTCACCGGCGTCAAGCCGCCCCACTTAATTCTCGGTCGCCCTTCCTCACCCCTGCTCTTCTTACCCTTCTTTATGCCCAAGTCCATCACCAATAGCCTATGTTGGGTCGAAAGATTCATCCTTGATAGCATAATGTCGAACAAAATTCTTAATGGTAGGAAGCAACAATATAAAAATGATTCCTTGCACCATGTGGCAATCTCGTTACTTAAAAACTTTAAATCCCCATTGAAAAACTATCCATTTGAAGCATTCCTCACAAGTTGGCAGGATAAATGTACAACAAAATATCAAGGATGAGCTTTACAATATCTTCACAAAAATGACAAATTGAATTCAATCTGGCTTGAATTCATGGCCAACACCTTAATGTGTCCTAATCAAGCTAGACTCTAATTGTATTCTATTCCTAAATGTCGAAGTATGTACAAAAGTAGAAATCCAATACTCTCCACAGATCAAATGGAGAGCATCAATGAAACTTTATGATAAAACCCATTTTTCATTGGGAAAGAGGAGATAGGAAAGACAATGGTCAAAGAGCCACCCAAGAAAGCAGATAGTTCACGAGCACCTAAGAGTGTGGCTTAGTGGGGAATGAAGTGGGAGGTCTTAGGTTCAATTCCGAGCGAGACAAAAGCATTTGGTGATTTCTTCCCATCCATACAACCCTTGAAGAACAGAATTAACCATTACCTGTAATGGTGGGAGGTAGTAGGTAGCCATAAAAGTAGTCGAGGTGCGTGAAAACTGATTCGTACACCCAGGTTATAAAGAAAGCAGATGATTCACGACACACCAACGATGTTCATTTTGTTAGAGTATTTTTAACCCTCTTACATTATCTACTCTGGTTCGAAACTTGAATCCCCTTCCATTAATATGGAACTTTCAGCCTGAGTCGGAGAATTTCCAAATCCTAGTATGAACTAGGAGCAAAAATGAGTTCCAAGTTTTATTTGTCAAAAACAACAGTACAATTCCCATCTATGTCAAAAGACAGGAGAAACCTATCAATGTGGCAATCAAGAAACAAGCATTGACAGGATGTCTACAAGGCTAGAAAGTTTATTTCAAAATATAATTGTCTCTAAGCCAAAAGATATCAATAAGGTTTATTTTGATGATCTTTTTGCATTTGCCTAATTAATCCCATGTTCTTGTTTTGGAAAAAAATTACTTCTTAAAACAGATCAACCAACAAGAAGTATCTTCTATTTAACCCACAAAGTAAAAGAAAACAAGTCCTACCTTTTCCCTTTTTATCTTAGAGAAGAGAAGCGACAACCATAAGAGTACCAAACACAACATTTCCAGAAACAACAAAACCATAATAGAGTGGAAAAGGAAACAACAAACAATGCACTAAGATAGATTCAAGCAGGGCATTCTAGGATTCATAACCAGGATTTCCAATCCTTGGTCAATACAAAGGGAAATAATATTTGTATTTTATGTTAGCTAGTGAGATAGATGGGAGCTCAACACTAAGATGGAATAAGTTCTACTGAGTGGCGGTCCGACTGGTTATGTTGTATGGAGCGAAGTGTTGGCCAGTTAAGAACTCCCACATCCAAAAGTTGAAGGTGGCGGACATGAGGATGTTGCGATGGATGTGTGAACGTACCAGGAAAGATAGGGTTAGTAATGTGATTATTGAGAGAAGGTGGGAGTTGTTTCTGTGGAGAACAAAATGCGGGAAGTGAGGTTGTTTGTTCAGGCATGTGATGAAGAGATGCACGGATACTCCTGTACGGAGGTGTGAGAGGTTAGCTATGGATAGTTTTAGGCGGGGTTAAAGGTAGGCCAAAGAAATATTAGAGGGAGGTGATTAGGCATGATATGGAGCAGTTACAGCTTACAGAGGACATGATCATCAGGACATGATCCTTGATAGAAAGGTGTGGAGGACTAGTCTTAGGGTAGAAGGTTAGCAGGTAGGACTTCGGCAGTTATAGTAGGGAAGACTGCTTTGTTTGTATCTACGCCTAAAGTTTCTTGTTCGTTGTGTTTCGGTGATGTCTATGATTTTGGATAAATTGTTTATAGCATTACCTTGTGGATGTCTTATTTCCTTTATTACTTAGCAGTGAGTTATCTCATTTTGTTGTGTGTTGTTATGTTTTTTGCTTGTTATACTGTTATATGTCTTAAGCCGAGGGTCTATCAGAAACAACCTCTCTACTTCATATGAGGTAGTGATATGGACTGCGTACATTTTACCCTCCCTAGACCCCACTTTGTGGGAATACTCTGGGTATGTTGTTCTTGTTGTTGTTGGCAGGGTGCAACCACCGGGAATTAACACTCATTTTTTCCCCATATTTTAAAAGGTCTCATAAATAAAAGATACATAATCTTGAGGGTACATATGAATCTAACTCTTTTGAGAATGAATATATGGATCTAATTCTTTTGAGAATGAATATATAGATCAAATTCCCGGACCACAAGAAGGGGAACAACTCTATGTTAATCTAAATAGAACCCATTACATCTACACTTGGTTTCCTATTGATTTCACTACTAGTTTTGTCAAAGCATGCAGAAATATCCAGTAGTTCCTCCTATGATAATCCAAAATGTATTAAAATTTGTTTTCTTGTTAACAGTTTTGGCAAAAGGAAGCGGCAATGCTAAGGCAACAACTACAAAACTTGCAAGAGAATCACCGGTAAATTTTCTTGTCCTATTAACTATATTTCTTGCTAACACAAATAACTTATTCAATGACCTATAGCACAATCATAAGGACTCTTTTGCATGTTAAGCAGTTCATAAAATTTCTTAAATTGAGATAATTAATTAGGTAGTCTGCAATATAGTTTTTAAGACATTTAAGTAAATATTATATTAGAAGAAAGTACCCAGTAATATATATTGAATTCCTACATCGAAAAGGTCAAAATGTTTCACCCCATTGAAGTTTTCATGCTTAGAAGTGTTTGATCAATTAGATTCTTAAAATATTCTTTATCTACTCTTTAAGTTATATAAGGAGCTTATATAGTGACTGGGCTAGAACATAAGAGTAGAGAGACACAAGCACTTATATAGTGACTGGGCTAGAACATAAGAGTAGAGAGACACAAGCACTGTGCATATTAGACTGGAAAAGGTAGATGACACGTAAACAGGTGTTATATGGACTTTTATGGAGAAGATGGGTTGGCAAAGATGAAAACAGTGATTAACTTTTTCTTTTTAATGTCAAAAAATGATCAACTTCTGGATACCCACAATCAAGCTCAATAGCTCTATGGCTAAGTGATCACCACCTTACCAAAGTAGTCAAACGCAAAATGTGCTAAAATTTGTTCAGATTTTAAGATCAAAGTGCAATTTTAAGTATGGGCTATATGAAGAAAAGCACTCGTGATAACAAATGTAATGCAAGAAAATGCAACGATACACAAAAAAAGGAATAAATCTTTGTACAAAAGAATGGATAAGCTATATATGTGAAGCAAAAGTCATGGCAAGTAAGCTAAAAAACATTATATATTTCCAATTTAGGTCAAAAGATGCAGCTTTAAGTTTTTAGTGGCTACATTTCTCACATTAAACTTCAAATTTCTTATTGCCAATAACTAAAAGTTCAGTCATAACCTTTCTTTAATAATTAATATATCAATTTGTAAACTATAATTTTTGTCTAGTGCTTCTCTTAAAGACATAGCTCATAGGTGAAGATGCACATGTCAAGCACCTTATTAACACCTATGTTAACAACTAGGGGAGGTAAACCACACAACCTAAACATCACCAAGCTTGAAGAATTAAGTGCACCTTAATTGAGACTTTAACAACACTGCACTCAAACTGCTCATACCCATCATTGAAGCATTCAACAAGATGGGCAGTCATGACAAGGTACCTATGGTGGTAATTCACACAGCTTGCAGGGAAGGAAAGATAGCTTACAGGTGTATTATCTACTGTATGCACATGATATGTCTGTGTTACGTGACACCGAAGTAAATCAGATCCCACTGTGTCTCAAGGAACTCTAAGCTTGATCTTGAGTATGAGAATGTTCTAACGGATGAAGTGAACCACATTAAATAGTTAAATAGTTGACAGAGATCTTTAGTTGCAGTATTGGGTCCTATCCAATGCCTTATCTGGACTACTGTTGGGTTCGACTTACCAAGGATTGGGAAATAAATAAACTGATGGTCGAGACTCAAAAGAGACTAACAGGCTGGTAGAACTCAAGGGTGTGTGGCCTATTGGTCAATAAAGTGGGTGGAGAACCTGAGGTCTCGGGTTCAAATCCCAGCAGAGGCAACACGGGGTGATTCTTTCCATCTATTCTAACATTGATGGACAGAGAGGTATCTGATATCTGTTGTTGGTGGGAAGTGGCAGGTGTCCCGTGGATATAAAAAGTTAATGTTGATCAAAGAGTAATTTTTCCAATCTACCAATTTTACTATGTATCCATATGGCCTGTACCAAGGATCATGGCAAAAGGTTAAACAGCTGTGGAGATATCTTTACGAATTAGAGATTTTAGAATGTTCATACAATTCCACTAGGAAACTTAGTTTGGGGGTTCCACATGGAACTCAACCGTTGTGGGAAGAACTTACTACCGATAAGTATGTAATCAAATAGGATAATGAGGATCAATCATATTTACAATGTATTGAGAAACTCTAGAGGATATTGGGAAAATGTGGAGAGATCCTATCCAAATCACAATTTTAAAAAGAGGGGAGCGGGGAAGGAAACTAGAATCAATTTCTGGAAATAGAAAAGGGTAGAGTCATTTTTCATTTGTGCTAAGTTTTCTGAATATTTTCTAAACTTTCGGCCAGAAGACATTAACAGTTAGTTCTCCACAATTATAGAGAATGAGGGGAATTTAATATGACCTATTTCTTGGATTACCATACATGCAAAGATGTCATTTATGGGAGGACATCTGCAAACAGAGAAGGCCAGAAAGATGTCTTATTCAAGTGTAATAAACTACTAAAAACTAAAAATAAGAACTTCACTCAATAAGGATCCCGGTAGTATTTAAGAGGCATGCATTCTTACATGGAAACTTGTGCTTCATGTGCAAGAAAGCAGCATTTACGAAAGCGGTGTAGGGTTTTTTGGAGCATGTACGATAGCACAATCAGTATTGATGACCGAATGTTCTGTGTGGGGTAATGGCATAAGATTCTCTACTTTTAGTCTTTTACACACTTCTTTACATTGGAATTTTCCTATAACATCAGTATATTATTAATTTCATCAACAAAGTTACTAGGGAAAATGAAATGTTTCCTCCATTGCTGTACTTAAAGATCCTCGATCCAAAAGATCACAACTGTTACATATCTTAAGAGTGCAAAGGAGAGAAAATTTCACCAGAATATCAATATAAAAAACGTTAATCTAATCACCCTCACTCAATGCAAATAATTTTTGGCACCAACTTGGCGTGATATCAAATAAATAACCCTATCAAGACCGGGAAATGCTCAGAATCTCCTCCCACTGTCCTTACTCAAGTCTTCGTTCCCTCATACATGTCCTTAATCGCTCTGATGTACGCCACCGGGACCTCCCCTCGCCTCCAAGCATCTCCAAAGAACCTCCCTAGGGACCTTGTCATACGCCTTCTCCAAGTCGATAAATACCATGTGAAGATCCCTCTTCCTCTCTCTATACTGTTCTACCAGTTTCCGCACAAGGTGAATTGCCTCCGTCGTGGAGCGACCAGGCATAAAACCAAATTGATTTTCCGAAATAGACACATCTTCCTCAACCTTCGCTCTACCACCCTTTCCCAAATCTTCATCGTGTGCCTTAACAACTTAATACCTCGGTAGTTGTTGCAACTCTGAATGTCACCCTTGTTTTTATATAAAGGAATCATCATCTCTATTTTGTTCATAATTTCCAAGCTCAAGTACCTCTTATTTCTACTTATTCCTTCTACTTCCTAATTCTTACTGCTCAACTTGAGAAAATTCTTTCTAGATTCGACAACTTAGTTTCCTATGATGTTTTTACAATAAGGGACAACGATAACAAAATACCCAACGTAATCCCACAAGTGGAGACGGGGAGGGTAGAGCACATGCAGACCTTACCTCTACCTTGGGAGGTAGAGAGGTTGTTTCAAAAAGGCTTCGGGCTCAAGGAAAAGAGTTTTTTTCAATAAGAGAACTATTGTTTAACTTACCAAAGTCAACATTTGAGTCCACATGTTGCCTTAATAATATTAAACATGTCACAATTTAATTCTTTTTAATAGGTATGGTGAGCAAATCTTAAATAGAGCAAAGCAAAGCAAATTAGGATGGACGATATAATACTTTATTATTGTATAATTTTGTTGAGGCAACTTCCGGGTTGTTATAACAGTAACAAAATCTCACTTATCAAAAAAGAAATAAATACTCTGAAGGGCAGCCCGGTGAATGAAAGATCCTTTTTTTAAGTAAGAATATCAAGAAATACTTATTTTTCCGCCTGACTACTCTTCTAATTATGCACTCCACAATACTTTGTTTCATATAAGACTTCCAATATTGTCATTTTAAACTAAAGGTGTGTATAACATATTTATTTAAAGAAAACCTTAAAACATCATGGTCTATAAAAGGTCATGTCATTCCTACAAGAGAGTGCCATTAGAGTAAAATGGAAATGATGAAATTTAAAACTTACCAAATGAGGAAAGGTGACATTCTTTTTGAAATAGCCTGAAAAGACACTTAAATTGAAGTGGACATTAATTAGTTACTATAATCTACCAAAACTATTATAATTTCAATGGAATAATTAGTTTTTGGATGTCTGACATAGTTATATTTGAGTATGATCTAAGCATATGGATATTGTTTTTGTGTAAGACTATAAGACTATGTTCCCTAGTTTTGCTCCCATTTATATGGGATAATATATGCCCGACAAGTTGAGTGACAACCATCCAACATTGGTTTGGTAAGGTACAGAAAGGAATATTTCTCCTTAATTGTTTTGGCAAGCATACCACCCTTTCTTTTGGATGAAGTTAATTAGGAATGACAAGGCTATTTTGATCTTTGATAAAAAGGAAGAACTGTTAACACGTGTAACACTTTCTTATGGTGATAAATGTCAGAATCTTTATTTGAGCCATCTATCAACTACACATTAAGAAAGGCACCAAGTTGGGTGCTTCAGCTGCTTTCAGAAAAAACCTCCAGCGCGCGATTGACATATTTTAGTAGGCTTTAAAAAACCAACTATCGTATCCAGACAGTCAAATGTCAATTTTTCTGTTGGAGTCACATGTCTTTTAACAGTTTATTTCGGCATTACAGACAAATGATGGGTGAAGAGCTTTCTGGTCTGAGCGTCATAGACTTGCAGAACTTGGAGAGCCAACTGGAAGTGAGTCTCCGTGGTGTTCGTGTGAGAAAGGTATGAAATTTCCAGATCCATCAAACGTTCACTATACTCATTGAATTAAAACGAACTAACACTACCCCATATGTCTACAGGACGAAATTCTGATTGATGAGATACAAGAACTAAACCGAAAGGTCAATCAACATAAACCCCACCGACTTATCAATTTATTCTAAGAAGGATAAATTCTCAAGACACTAAATCAATTTTTTTCCCTTGCAGGGAACCCTCATCCATCAGGAAAACATGGACCTATATAAGAAGGTAAACCTAATTCGTCAAGAAAATATGGAATTGTATAAGAAGGTATCCATGTACATCACTAAAAGCTTTTAGTACGCTTCAAGATCAGTTATTTCTTTTTGTATTCTTATACCAAGTGAAAGAGTTTCACCATTCTGCTTAGAACTCCAGCAAATCGTTTCTATATTGTGTTGAACTCCAGGTTTATGGAAATAGAGATGCAAATGGAGTGAGCAGAAGTTCCCTGGCTTCAAATGGTTTAAGCATCAATGAGGACCCTCACGCGCCTGTTCATCTCCAGCTTAGCCAGCCACAGCAACAGAACTATGAGACATCAGGAACTACTGAATTGGGGTAATTTCTTATTCATATGCTTCATCTGAAAGCACAATGGTAACTCACTAACTTGATCATTGACTAGCGTTTTACTGGAAAATGCTGCAGGCTACAACTGCATTAGCAGTGAAAACCAGACTCAAAAGAGTTTTTAGCTCTCGTGTTGAAGAAGAAGCCCGTTCTTACAGAGCTATGTTTAATTAGTAATTGTAGTAATGATATAGAACCCAGAGACGTAAGAAAAAGTCTTCAATTCATATGGTAAATGACATCAAGTTTGACGAGTGCAAGGTAACCCTTAGCACAGCTACTTAAATCAAGATAACAACAAATAAAAGAATACATTGGCACAGTATCTCTAAAATTCTTTTATCGTTTTTGGCACTTCATGCTTATGATGTGTATGCCTGTTTACTAGGATTGTACTTGATTTGACATTCCCAAATAGCTATAAATAGTTGACTACTTAAAACAGGGGTGGGAGCAAAGAAATGTAAGCAGAAAAAGGTAATACATAACAGTAACTCCTCACAGAAATTCCTTGAGAAATACACCAAAAGCAAACAGTACAGAGCAGAGTGAGCAACTTATTAACGTAAGACATACCTCAACATTGCATCGACATGCTTTGCATGCAATAGTCTTTAGCAGGGACAAACTAGTCATTTCACACTAATGTCGAACTTCAGCATTCAAAGGCTAAAGAAAAAGGATAAAATACAAATTTATATTAGTATGCTCCTCGCAGAATTTCAGAATGGATGATAAGATAATACATGAAGCATGCTCCACAAACATTCTTTGCTGCTGAAGACAGTAACCACTTTTTTTTTTCTTTTTAAAACTGACAGCAAGTGCTTCGTAAACAAATTTTTGGATCACAATTCAATGCTTAACCTACATGAATGACATGCACAATCAATAACCAAATTTTCTACACTACAGAAGACAGTTTCATCAAATTACTTATTTATACAGCAATGGATTGCCTACTTAAATTAACATGGAAGAATCAAGTGTGTGAGCATAAAATCCATTTAGACAAAACTTTCTCTGACTTTGGAGCATACACAGGCAGAACATAGTCATCTAAAAGGAGTAGAGTCAACTTTCTATTACTTTGGAGCATACACAGTTAGAACATAGTCATCTGAAAGGAGTAGAGTCTTTACCACAAAACATTACTCAGTTGCTATCTGGATGTAGTTTACAAGAACATAAATTAAGGAATAACTGTTACCATTGTAAAGAAATAGTGAATGCAGGAATATCAAGTAGTGAAAAAGACTAGGAAACTAAAAAGGCAAAAACTCCATGGAAGTTATCAAACTTTATTACATCAGGTACTATGTATTGACAAGGCAAATGGATTTAAAACTAGAAATTTAAATTTACTGTTTGAACAAAGAAACTGCAAGCATGCAATATTAACAACAGGGAATGTGATCCCATTTATTTGGGAAATCCCGGAAAACTGTAAAAGAGAAGGTTCGGTTTAGATTTTAGTGGAATAATCAGCACGATAGAGCATCATTTACAATGCCAATACCAAAACTGGTTGGAACGTTTATTACAACCAAAGCTCATTAATGGCAGCAACAGTAATTTCAAGCAGTGACAATACAAGACATAATCTAACACTCTCCTTTGGGGTCAAGCTTCTCAGTTCAAGACAAATAGAAACAAAAGAGTGGGACAAAAGGTTCCACATGGACTAGCATGAGGATAACAATGAAGATTATTCTCTCATCTCTAAGTAGTGTTGTAAGGCTCTTAGAGTTGCATAATCGAACAATTTCCAAGGAATTGGCCCGACTCAAGAAGAACAAATGGACCAGCTAGTGTTACTGCAATATGTCAGCTAAATAACAGTTTTCATCAATGAAGTAACCAGATCAGAAATTTTCCAAAATGTCTTTATATATGAACACACACACACACTGGATTCTTTAGCTAACTTCAATCATGGTTTTGTTGAAGGACATCGTGAGAATTTTAGCAACATAATATGTGCAATCTTATTTAGAGGGTCGACTTGGTGGGAATATATTGGTTATATTGTTGTATTTAGAGGGTCTAAATAAATAAAATTACAGAAAGGTAAATATACTAGTAGACATTGTTACAACCATCGCATTAATATTTTTTTTATCAGCTATAGTATTTCATTAATAAGTTACTCCATTGACAGGAGAGGCATTGAAATAGTGGACTTATCTCTAAATATCATTTGTACTGCCTAAAGTTCCAGTTTGAGGTTCCATTGCAATATAGTATGAGGTCAAATCACCAAGCTTTCTTTTCCCATATTTATAGAATTTCATAAACTTTTTTGAACTTTATAAATGTTTTAACCCACTTCAACCATTCCGAAAATGTGGCATCTCTTAAGGTAGGTGAGCCACAGACCTTAAGCCCACCCGACATATTACTTCCTGAAACTCAACTTAGCATTCTCTCAGAAAAGGAGATTGGCAGAAAAAAAAAAGTAGTAAAGTACAACTGGGGAGGAGTTGGGGCTTGAATTCAGAGGATTTGAAGTTTGTGTCCAGAAATCTTAAATTTAAAATAAATAAATAAATAAAACCTTTATTATAAGTGCCCAAGGGAATTGAACCCTCACAAGGAGGGAAGAAAAACGTAAGTGGTTTCCATTTCTACCGCTGAACCAAGAGCCTACTTGGTAACTGGGTTCACAACACATTTCTTATACATTTAATAGATTTCTCAATATAATTATTGAACGTGCGCAAAAATTACTGGGTTTCGGGGAACCCACACTCAAAGCCCTATACCCGTCCCCTGCTTGAACCATCTTCATATAAGAGGCACAAACTCAAGCAAATATGAGAGGCAGATATATATACTCTACAAAATGGAAAGAAAGAGAAAGAAAATGTATCATGGTGATATGGTAGAGACTAGGAATCCATTGATGCACACACATTTGCTCAAAAGCATAGAAACAAAAGATGTATATGTATATCAACAGTTTTATGAACTTGTCGCTTTGATGTCTATCATAACCATTTTATTTACTATAAGTCCATATTCACAGTTGATTCATGCAAATCTATTTATTTCTTTTTTTGAAAAGGGTAGCTTTATATTCACACCAAAACATTCATCATCCAACAAATGATGAATTAGAAGCTTACATCCCACAAAGTGGTGGGCACACCCCAAAAGGTATACTTTACAAGTTTCCTATAAAGTGAACTAAATCTACTAACTCCCCTACTAGAATTTGTTTACACCAAAAAACAGAAGACTTATACAATTCATTCTAATCTCCTGTAAATTAGTCTTTTGACCTACAAAACACCTTGTATTCCTTTCTTTCCAGAGTGACCACCATCTGCAAGCTGGGATAGTTCTCCACCAGTGCTCTTTTCTTTCTCTATTACCAATACCTTTCCAGCTACTCAGAAGTTCCAATGTTGTCTTAGGCATCACCCAATTAACAGCTAATATTCACAGAAGTTCCATAGCTTCTAGTTGCCTTACAGTGAAGATATAAATGATCACTAACTTTTACTTCCTGCTAACACAAGACACATCTTCAACAAATCCGTCAACCGTTTTGTTGTAACGCCTTGTGAGCTAAACAAACTTTCCTGCATACCAACCAAGCAAAACAAGCTACCTTTGGAGGGCTTTTGGTCCTCCAAACTAGCTTCCAAGGCCATAGCTCTGGCATTGTATGTATATTGTCGAGCTCCCAGTAGCACGATCTAACTGAAAACATGCCCTTGCTGTGTAGTTTCCATCAAGGCTTATCAGACCTCATGGATAGAGTTGGGGCTGAGTTCAAAACTTCCACTAGGTTAGCAACTTCCACTAATTACAGTGCCATCCTTGTTGACTACAAACTTGGAATACGTTGGCATTCCATTGTAGACTTAAGGTATACAACTGTGGATAGGAGTATCTCAGGCTTTCTCCAATCCACACCTCCTTCCAAAAATCAGTTTTCAAACCATTTCCAACGGTAATTGAGATGTTGCTGTTTCCAGACACTACATCCAAAAGTGCCCCCAAACTTCTCAGTTGTCCATGGAGTGAGTAAACCATACTTCCTTGCTACAAATCTTCTGCAAAGTGTCCCCTCCTCTGAGCAAAATCTCCATACTCATTTTTGCATAAGAGAATTATTCTGTTTCCTGAGATTCTTCAGACCAAGAACGCCCCTGCTGGTTGCTGAGGGTTGGCGCTTCCCACTTCACAATATTATAGCCTCTCTTTCCTCGTTCCCTTGCCATAAAAAGGATCACCGCACCCTGTTGATTCTTTTCTCAATGCTCTTTGTATAGGGAAAAGGCTCATGTATGTTGGGAGTCCATCAAGTACCGACTTGTTAAGAATTAATCTGCCACCTAACGAGAGGTATTGACTTTTCCACCCAGACAATTTTTCACTCCTTTCCAACACTCCACTCCACACCTCTAGTTCTTTATTTTAGCTCCTAGTGGCAACCCCAGATACTTTGTTGGTAAGGAATCCACCTGACAGTCCATAACATCAGCAAGATCTGGCAAATTCCCAATTTGTTTGATAGAAAAGATGTGGATATTCATCCAGTTTACATGAAGGCCTAAGACTCCTTCGTAAATTGTTAATATGGCCCTTAAGTGCCTGATCTAACTTAACTCTACTTCACACAAATTAGGGCATCATTTGCATAAAACGGATGAGGGATCTCTAGATCTTCACATCTACCTGTCTGATCATTGAAACCTTTCACCCACCTATTGGTATTGGCTATCCTAAACATGTGGTTCAGGCTTTCCATGGCTAGCAAGAACAGAAAGGGTGACATAGGATCCCCCTTATCTGAGGCCCCTATGAAATTGAAAGAAACCCTACGTGTTGCCATTTATAATGAGGGAGAATCTCACACTTAAGATTCAAACATTGATCCATTTACTCCACCTACTACCAAAGCCCATGTCTTTCAGAATTTTGACGAGCTAATGTCAATTAACACGGTCATAAGCCTTTCAACATCCAGTTTACGTAGGATCCCTGGTTTCTTCTATTTAATCTTGAATCTGCCAACTCATTAGTTAGGAGAGATGCATCAGTATTTGTCTACCTTTCAAGAAAGTCATCTGGTGTTCATCCACTAATTTCCCAATAACTGTTTTGAGCCTTTCAGTTATGATTTTAGAGATGATTTTGTAGACCCCTCCTAGCAGACAAATAGGTCAAGTCCAACTATTGTATCAAACCTATCGTAGACCCTCCTTTCATGCAAATCTATTGTATCAAAAATATGGTAAAAAAAAATTAATTTTGTTGCATTAACAACGCAACTGTAACTGAATTATATCAGTAACAAAAGAATCAACTTTGTTTCTTCTATCACTCTAAACCTAATACTTCCACTGACACATTTACCAGAGAGCCCTCTAAACCTAATATTTCCTATTTCACATTAACAATAGGAGATACTATTACTGTTTTGGGAGTCGAGGTTTTTCTTCAACAATGACCCTTTTTTAAAAATCCATTGAGATAGTTTGGACATGTAAAAAGGCAAGGTAGTTTGGACATGTGAAAACGCAAGGTGCAGATGCCCCAGTGAAGAGGTGCGAGAGGTTGGATATTATTATTATTTATTAATTATTATTATTATTATTATTATTATTATTATATTATATATTATATTATTATTTAGAAGTGAGTTAAAAGAACGACCAAGGGTATATTTGTCATTTCACATCTAAATGGTACAATCATTAGTCAATAGTAATATCAACAAAGAACTCCATTAGCCATTTCTTTTTTTTATCTTATGTGTCTACAGTTTCTCAGTGGAGTCATTATGTGGCTAACAACATTTTTACTTCCAAGTCCCAACTTATTCAATCACAATATTTACTAAGTAATATTTTAGATATATTTAAATTTATAATCTGAATCTCCTTTCACGAAATATTATGTTGTTTATATAGAACTAAAATTATTTTTTATTTATATGTGGTAAATATTGAATTTTTTCTTCATATATTTATTTTCTTATATTTTAAACTGTCTAACTGAAAATTCTGACTCCGACAAAATTTTCAATACTCCCAAGCTTTAAATATTTTAGTGTTTTGCTCAAAAAATACTATCACACGTGTATTTGATGGTTTAAAATTAAAGTTGTCAACCTATTTAAAGATACTTTTTTGTTCATTATCAAATAATTTTACAAAATATATAATTAAATCAGTCAAAAAATATTTTACTAGAAATGAAAAAGATTACGTATGTAATATTCATATAAGGCTTCGAACGCACAATTTTTGTATTCACTTATAGATTATAGGTGTAATCACAATTGTTGTGCATGTCAACTAGCAAAACAGATACTTAAAGGATAATTTTTAAAAAAAAAAAAGATAAAAGTACATTAAATGGTCACTGTAAAAAACTTTTACTATCTTATATAAATATATTTATATGTAAGCTATCATAAAAATAGAGATTTGTAATTTTAAAAATAAGATATATGATACTCTATTCATTCCTTTTTATTTGCTCCATTTGGATTGTGCTTATATTCCTAATATTTGCTCCTTTAGTCTTTCAAGATTAGTTTGAACAAAATCCTTATATTATACCATTGTTCAATAAATGTAATCATTGTGATTTGGAAAGAGATATAAAATTTAATTAGGGGTATATTAGTAAAACTACTTTTAATTTTATAGGAGTAAGAGATTAAAGTGAGTCTAACCTAAATAGAGCAAATAAAAAGGAATGAAGAGATACGATATAATAGATAATTAACCTGCATATAAAAAAACTATAAACTAACATTAAATGGCATATTTTTTTTAATCATTTTGATAAAATTTTAACTCTACTAATATTAATTTGATTTGTGCTCTATTTTTTTAAAGATAATTTTCAACTATCAATAATGTATCTTTAGTATTTTTATATTATTTCATTCTAAAAATGAATGTATGATATATTTATATGGATAAGAACAATCTCTTATTTCCTTTATAAATACACTATTTACTTTTATTTATATAGTATATTAGGTAAAAAGACCATATTTTAAGAAAATATTGCTTGTAAGATATTATAAAAAAATGTTAATATACTGACACTTATAATTTGAACTTATCCTCTTATATAAATTTAAAATAAAATTGAAAAATAAAAATATTAAAATTACTTACTTAATTCAACAAAATGTGTTTGACCTGATGTTAAAATAAGCATTGAAGCATATTATATTTTAATTTTAATTAGGGCAATTTAAATAAGTTATAAGCTATTATTTGATTTTATAAAAATAAAAGATATAGTTTTTTTAAAGTGTGATCTCTATTATCATTTTCTATCGTATTTATTTAAAAATATTAATTTAACTTTTTTTTGATAAACTAATTAAATACCGAAAAATATATTTAAAACTGTAATATTGGCCAGTAAAACGGACCCTTCATTATCTAATAGTAGGTACGAGGAGAGGTAGAGGTAGGTCGATGAAGTATTGGGAAGAGGTTATTAGGCAGGACATGCCGCAACTTCAGGATATTGAGGAAATGACCTTTGATAGGAGGGTGTGGAAGGCGGCTATTAGGGGTCGTTTGTTTGAAAACAAGTTATACCGGATTAGTGATAAGTTATGATGGAATAAGTTATACTGGAATTAGTTATGCTGGGATTATTTTTTATTGAGTGTTTGGTTTGTTGTATTCAAAATAACATGCATGGTATAATTTCTGGAATAAATTGATTGATTACCAAAATACCCTCCATCTTATTTAACTTTATATATATATATATTTCTTTTTAAACTTTAAATATTCATTCTTAAAATTTTTATTATTTTTTAGAGAAATTAAAATATATAAATAAACATGATTTATATATTTTACAACCATTTTGAACGATAAACTGTTCAAAATTTATTTATTTATGAATATATTATACATTAATTAAACATAATTTATGTGTGTGAGAATATATTACGTTATATATTATGTTATATATAATTAAACATAATTTAACATAATATATTATAATTAAATATATTAACATAATATATATATAATTAAACATAATTAACGTATATATATTCATAAAATTATACGTTATATATTACGTAATTACATAATATATTATATTCATAATTAATGAATATATTATACGTTAATTAAACATAATTTATGAATATCTAATTTATATATATTTATGAATATATTATACGTTATTCATAATATATATTTATGTTCATAATATATTATACTGTTCATAATATATATCATACGTTCAAAACATAATTATTATACAGTTTACCAGTTTACGTTAACTATTATTATATATATAATTTATTTATGAATATATATAAAATATATATGTGTGTGTGTGTGTGAGAGAGAGGGGGAGAGAAATGAAAATGAGGGTATTTTTGTCCTTGTATAATTTATACCAAAGAAAAATAGTCCCGGGATAAGTTATCCCAAATATTTACAACCAAACGAGTGAGTTACATTTTTATCCCGAGATTATTATTTTATCCCGGGATTATTGACTCTAGTCCCGCAAACCAAACAGCCCCTTAGAGTAGAAGATTAGTTGGGTAGGAGCGTTGTCTTTATTTTTGTGGGTTTAGTGTTGTTGTGTTTACTTCTTATTGCTCTGACTTCTATTTTTATGTGTCTTATTCCTTGTCATGTTATGTCATCCATCTTGCTTCTTATTTAATTACGCTTTGGTCTACTTTTCTTTATCTTAAGCCGGGGTCTATCGGAAACAGCATCTCTACTTCTCAGGAGGTAGCGGTATGGATTGCGTACACTCTACCCTCCCCAGACCCCACTTGATGGGAATACACTGAGTTTGTTGTTGTTGTTGTTGTAGTGTTGTTGCGTTTGATGTGCACTAGCCGTAGTATGGTAGTTTAGGGTTTATCCGTTGAGGTGGAGTTGATCCATGCTTTATGTTATCTATTATAGTCTATTGTTTATTGTATTTCGACTATCGCACTATTTTTGTAGTTGATTATTGTTTCTTCCTTGTAGCCTTTGCATTGTTCCCTTACTAATTGCTCTATTGTCTTCACTATTTCCTTCTTTTTGTACCTACATTGGCTACACTTGAATCGAGGGTCTTTTGGAAACAGCCTTTCTACCTCCCCGAGTTATCGGTAAGGTTTGTGTACGCTCTACCCTTCCGAGGTCTTACTTGTAGGATTTCACTGGATATGTTGGTGTTCTATTAAATATTTTGAATTATTAACTTTCGTGACCAACATTACCTGTTTTGCGGTTTCCAAATATGTAAATTTTATTTCAAAAATTTGAACAATATATGTCTAAATCCATACTGAAAATCTGGTATTTTAACCTTGATACTATAAACAAAGGAAGTATTATATGATATATAAGATCAATTGCAACTTCTATGATGCACTCTACAGGGATATATGATTAAATGAATGCACTAAAGGTTTTCCATCACAATCCAAGACTATTTGTGGAATGGAATCTAGACTAGCTCTACTAGGACCACCTGATGTGTCATTTACCAAAGTGCCAACACAGCCCACTAGCCACCAAATCTATGAGTTATAAATCCATTTCAAAATGAGACTAGGTTAACAACAATAGGAAATTATACAATTAATATAAAAAAGGAATGTCCAATGAAAAAGAGAAAACAACACATCAACATAAAGCTCTAGTCCTAAAAGATATGCAGAAAGAGTATAATCCAATACTCGTATAGATTTACTGTTTACACCATAGAAAGACAATAAGAACTAAAAAAGTAGCATTATTTCCAGGTAATTTCACAGAAAGGGAACCAACCATACAAATATACAGTACGGATCTCATATCTCACTTAGTTGTTCTATGTTATTTTCCTTGCTCACTAGACTGATTTCACACTTTATGTTTAACTTCAAACTTAGAGCTACCTATAATGGGATTAATAAGTAGCAGAGTTGATGTGCCTGGGGACAAAATATGCACTACCATTAGCCCATAGAAACAAACACTAGGTGATTTCTTTCCATCTGTTCCAGCCTTGGTGGACAAAGTTACCTGGTACCTGTTGCTGTTGGGGGGTGGCAAGTATCCTATGGATTTAGTCGAGGTGCACGCAAGGTGGCTTGGACACCACGGTTATCAAAAATCAAATATATATACACACACACATATATATGTGTATACATATATATATATGTGTGTGTATACATACATATATGTGTCTACACATACATATACACATATATATGAGTATACACATATATATATTTATGAGAAAATACATCAAACTCCCCTGAACTTGTCACGACAACTTAGTTTACCACTTAAATTTTATGAATAATTATTTACCCCCTTAACATCTTTAAAGTGAATTAATTCCAACCCTAATGCTGACGTGGCATTAAAAAGAAAAAAGAAAAAAAACGCGTGAATTTTTATTTTTTTATTTTTAAAACGCCTACTAATATATATATATATAAACAAAAAAAGAAAAAGAAAAAGAAAATTTTCTCTCCTTCTTCTAACCCTTCCCCAACCCCATCCCATCCTAATCTTCTCCCAAACCGCCAGCCGCCACCACCAGCCCCCCTTAAAATCTAACCCCAATTACTTCTCCAATTACCAAATCACACCCCTACCTCCAATTTCTCCTCTTTCATCCCCAATAAAAAAAAAATGAAATTGAATTTGAAAATTAAAAAATTGACATGATTTGAATGTTTGGTTGTTGATTTTAGAAAATTTGGCGTTGATTTGATCGAATTTACCAGGTGGTTGAGTTTTTTATCACTATTTTATGGTATTTTTTTATGGTAGTAATGTGGTTTTCCGACGAAAATTCGCCAAAAAATATGGTGTGTGTGCAGGTGTGGCTGTGAGGGGTGGACGGAGGTGGATGAGGGTGTGTGCAGGTGTGGTAGTGTGGGGGTGGACTGGGGTAGACGGCATGTGTGCAGGTGTGGTGGTGGACGGAGAGAGGGGGGAAGAGAGGGGAGGGGGGTTATGAAGAAGATGGAAAATGGGTGTGGGGTTATTTTTAAAATTTAAAATATTTTATATATATATATATATATATATATATATATATAATATTTAAAAAATACTTTATTTACGTGGCTCCGAAGTGGCGCTGACGTATCAGCGAGTGTGATGCACTCTCCCTCACGAGAGTGGTATTATATATTAAGGGATAAAATTAATTCACTCCAAAGATGTTAAGGGGGTAAATAAATGGAAGGTTAGTTTAAGTGCTAAAGTAAGTTGGAAAGACAAGTTCGGGGGAGGGGGGAGGTTTGATGCATTATCTCTATATTTATATACATATATATATATATATATATGTGTGTGTGTATATGTATATACACATATGTGTGTGTATATATACATATAAGTGTATATACACACACACATATATATATGTATATACACATATATATTTATATATATATGTATATATATTTATATATATATACACACACACACAATACTGTTATCTGCAAATAGAACATGAAACACCTCTACAGCTGTTCAGCCTTCCTTCCATGCAACAGTCAACCTACAAGGATCTCAGGTAACCCCTGATCGCTACTGTATATTTAGCTTTGGTGACCACTCCCATAACAGTAATCACGACATGGAAATAAATGGTCACCATGTCATAGACCTCTTGAGCTTTTGGAAAAAGCATGAGGCTCGTTAACATGGACTAAGAACTTAGGAGTGGGTATAACAAAGTAAATTCACCCACTATCTTTATCTCTAGCTCTAGAAAGTCCATGGTTGTATGTTTTTATCGATCTAACTTGGGTGGTCCTCCCTACTTAATCTAGAGTTTACCGGTATCAAAGTTGTATCTAATATGTCTTCTTTCAACAAAAGCACTTTGAAACGTTGACATTGTAGAATCTGAGGTCTTCTTTCCATGAAAGGACATTGAGAAGCTGACACTGTTGAATATAAGACCTTCTTAACTATAAAAGGAATCACCTTCAAAATTAGTGTGATTATTTGTTGTGTTAAAGCTTCTGTCAAATGTAATAGGGGATTAGAAATCTGTAGCAAATTCATGAGGTCTTTTTTAACTTATATGGAAGAAAAGATTGTTACTTCTCAAGGCTTGGAGATTTACCTCCCCGCACAAATAGTAAACCCTCAAACTTCCTGAAGTAAGAACTCCCTCTCCAACCAACTGGCAATTGCTAACAAATGGGAAAAATTATGTTGCAGTCACCTTCTTAAACCACAATATCCTTCAATGTTATCTCCATTTAATGCTTGAGTGACCATCATGTTAGCTAATTTTCCTTTTACCTCATCCTTTCTAATTATTCCCAATAAGTTACGCCCTCTCTCTCTTTCTCTCCAATTCTCCAAATTCATTCATTAGTTCCCAAATTAGATTTTATCCTATCAAATCTCCAATCTATCTTCTTAAATAATATGTTAACCGCTTCAACTTCTTAGCCAGACAAAAAGACGAGCCCTTCAAATATGGTACTCCCTCCAACATCTCTACCTCCTTACAATTGTAAGGCTTTACTCCTTTTTCTGCTAAAATTTACAAAATCAGTATAGGGCTTAATATTAGCAGAGAAGGAGCAATTTGGATAAACATTAGGAACATCCCCTCCCTAAACTCCATTGTTGACCCTGACTTGCCGACCCTTTAATCTTGAACTCTCCACAGTTTCCAAGATTACAACAATTGAGGAATCTCTCTCCTCACATTCAGGTGTATCATTTCACTTCTCACGCATCTGCTACTTTTCACGCACTTCTGATAACTGACTCTAGTACTTTTTCCTTTTCATTTTCTTGCAAGCACACTAATCATATATTTCACTCATTCAACCCCATCTTGACAATGGCCCGTATACTGTAGGCATTCACTCCACTCACCCACTCTAATTATCTCTTCCTTTTCCTATCTGCCCCTCCCTATGCGCCCCATATGGATCATAACTTCTATTTAATTAGCATATAAAAACTTACTTTTTTGGGACATAAATCGCATTCTAAATTTTCTCTTTAAAATTTTTTGCTTTTGCCATCCTCAATTCTCTCATATTTTCCTCATAACTCACTTATGTTATCATTGTCTCATCAAGTAAGAGTTTATTTTTATCTCCTCGAACTGTTAAAATAAAAATGCTAAGAAACCACAAGATTTTCTTCATTACCAACTTGAAGAGTCCTGCCGGATAATTTTAAAATTCCTTTACAGTTTTGGAGTTCTAAGCAACAAATATCCACCCCACCCCCCAAAAGTTTTGTTGTTTTTCCTTCTCAGATTCCCGTAACTCTCCAAACTCCCTCTTTAGGCTTAATCCCACCTCGATTAAAAACTTGGTCCTATCTCAATTTCTGCCACTATGGTTGTCAACATAAGCTTGTCCTACCATCAAAAATATGCCTTTCCATTGTGTAAAACAAAAGGTTATCAAACTTTCTAAAGAGGCATGCCTTGATTTCCTATAGAATAGTGGCTAACCCATTAACCATCATCACCGATCAACTTATTAACTCTCTTAAATCTCACTTCCTTTATCTCAACTTCTTCTCAGTCTCTTAATTAGTCTCTCCCTTGTCTAAGTTCATAAAAACACACGATATTAAAGAGTTATTGTCAATTTACTTGTTTCCACGGTTGTATAAGAAAGAAAATAGATGTTAAATTGAGTAGATAAACATGTGATGTCAGTTATGAATTTTCTTAAGACCTTCCAATATATATTTGTGAAATTTTATAAATAATTAACTATACAATGCCTTAAACCCCCTTATTACTTCTTTCACTTATCAAAAAAACAAAAGAAAAAAGAAAAAAACCTTGATACCTCTTTCTATTAAACTTTAATTGCCTATCAAAAAACCTACGGGACATATTAGTCTTACAACCGTCTACATAAGGTGATATTACTCATCAATCAACTTACATTCCTAATAGTTTATGAGTTACATCCCGAATCCTTCCCTTGCTTATCAAAAGTGCCACTTCTTTTTGTTATAACAAATTTGAAATAATGTATCACCCTCTATATCTCATTTAATTGTTTATGTATACTACATAAAACCATAAAAATATAATTTCTACAACGTCAATGGCAATTGGAAACAGACATATAGCCTATATGAGAAACAGTTTCTCTAATACTAGTATGCTTGATTGGAAAATAATTGATGTCCCTATCCTTAAAATGATTAGGAAAAGGAACTAGCTTTTATATTTCAGATTTGGTTCAAAATATACATAATGTTAATAATAGTGGAACAAGATATTCTCAATAATTTGAATTGGAACAGTACTTGTGAAGTTAATTTGAGAAGTAGACCATTAATTATTGCTGAAATTTTGTGTTAAATGCGGGAAGCACAAAATTATGGTTTAAAAATTATCTAACAAAATTTAAGTACGCTAAATTCATTACACTTTGTAGCTGTTAACAGTATAAACACGTTTCTTGTAATTTGAAACAACAAAAACAAAAACAAAGTATTACTGAATCCTTACAACTCACCAGTTGCAAAAACTATTGAATCTTTTATGTGCCAAGAATATCTTATCTAACACTCAAAAAGAGTCTCAATAACTTGTGGTTTTTAAAGATAAAGAAATATTTACATGTTTTAATACTTAATATTTTACAAGTTTCTTCAAGTTATGTTTTATGTTATTATTAACCCACAACCATTTTGTTTGACCAACAACCAAATTAAAGTTTAAAAATACTTTATATTATTTCTACCTAAATGTAAAATACTGCACTTCTCTTAATGTTTCAAATTATTAGTCTAATGTAATATCTCAAGCAACAAATTATAAGAACATTCTGCCCTAACCTTCACAAAAGTAAACTTAGGTCAGTAACCAAAATAGGAGGCAACATAAGAAAGCATTTTGGTAGAACCAGTTATTGTGATTCATAACTTTAAGTGGAAGGTTGCTAGTGAGCTAGAGACAAATACAGCAAATATAGTATGATCACTCAAACTTCAAAATTCAACAAGCTGAAAGATAGAAGCATTCATGATCCATCCCTCTTGTTCAAAAAACAAAACTTTGAAGAGTTATCACATGTGTGTACTATGTCGTGAACATAGTCCATACACTAACAAAAGTATTTTTTGAAATTACAGATAAACAACAGTTTGAACCTGTGAATGGTGGATCCGTGTCTTCATCCACTTGGCAACATCCACGCCCTCACCTACTTACTTTCCACTTTTACATATTTACATTGGAAAGAAAAAATTCAAGGCAAATATTTCCCATCTTTCTTATTTCAATGTTGTTCATATTGTTACTTAAAAGATTAAAATTTATAGTAAAAGATGACGTTTAACTATAACCAAAAAAGAAAATCTAGTAGCATTAGCAACAACCAATTTACTAGCTAGAAGAGGTAAAAACAAAGGGCATTACTCGAAAGCTAATCTTTTCGGTCTTTCAGAAAACCAAATGTGTCCACTTAGGCTTTGAATCAATATCCTTATCAAGTAAATTAAGTGAGGTCATTAGCAATTCTGTCTAGAATACCTATCTATATCAACAACAACAACAACACACCCAATGATTTACTAGCCAAAAGAGGTAAAATGAAAGGGCAAACTCGAAAGCTAACTTTTCTTTTCTTTTTTCAGGAAAACCAGATGCGTCCACTAATCAGTCTTCTTATCTAAGTAAATAAAGTGAGGTCACCAACAAGTTTGTCTAGAATACGCATCCATATCAACAAGAACAACATATCCCGTGAATCCCACAAGTGGGGTCTACGGAGGGTGGTAGTGGGTTACTAATATGAATTCATCTTAAGTAATTCAATCTGTAATAAAAAAACCTATCCAAATCCTAATATGAATTCAATTATAAATCCTATTGCTACTCAACTTTATTTATATGACTTCTTAGATCTTTCTAATCAAAATTAAATCAAACAACCCACTAATCAGTTAAAGGAAATAGTGATATCAATAATTTTGTACGGAAACAAGTTCACATTGAGGAGTGGAAAATGACTTGCATGATTAACTAAATAATGGTCTAAAAAACCTTTCTTATTGAAAAGTACTGAAACGGAAGAGCATTGATAAAGTTGCAATGCTAGTTGGTCAGATATCTCCTAAGCAATATATAAGAACCAATACAGCATAAAACAATCATCCTTCAATCCTACAACTCTTTATTCTACCCTCAGTATGGACAAATCCCTCAACTTCAATCATAAGAGAATATGACTAAACTAAAGGAATCATTTATGCAAGATGAATTCTCAAGTCTCTAGAAAAAAATCCTCAATTTATGTGCAATGCTCAAATACAAAAAAAAAAAGGCGGTAAGCTAGCCAATCTATTTCATGCAGTAAGTTGCTTGGAATATGATCTAAACTATTTTAGAGGGAAAAAGTTAGTTAACATTTAATAATATATTCATGAGTACCAGTTAACATGGTGTTACAAGATTTTTTTTTGGTCGCCAAGTGATATTTCAGTGCAACTTCTACTGGAGGAGATTAATCTGGTCATAAAAAAAAAAAATCTAGTTCATCATGTATCTAGCTATCTGTATTTTACATGATGGTGCGTAGTTATACTGTAGATCGAAAACAAAAAAATTAACGACAACATCAACAAGAGGAAATCCAGACCATGACACTTCCCCAAGAGAAGCCATAAGACAGCACCACTAAAATTTATACCATACAAGTAGGAAGCAATATTAAACCTCTAATATACACAATAACATAAAGTAAATGTTATATATGTGTATTTCGTCATGCTATTATTTGAACTACTATGATGAATTAGTGCCGAAAAAGAAACAAACAGAAGAAAAGCGTACATGCAATAACAAATATGGAGCCAGCACAGATTTCACGAGCAACGTTAAAGTTCTGGTTTTTTGCTATCTGAAATACAGATGTGAAATTAATTTGCAACAGTACTTCAAAGTGTAACATCAAAAGTAAGACAATATGCTACCACATCTCGTTAACAAACGAAACTCCAATAGCTCGCAAACAAGCTTTGCGAACCAGAAAAAATTGCAAAATAAATAAATAAATTCGAAACTAATCCAAAACATATGCTTAATTAGAGTATGAGAGAAACATCATTATGCACCTGAAAAACGAAGCAACTGCATTTCCGCAATGCAGCTTGATGTTCCCATAGATTGCACACCACATGTTTCAAGAGCTTAAAAAGGGCAGCCCGGTGCGCTAAAGCTATCGCTATGTGTGGTGTCTGGGAGGGCCCACCACAAAGTTCCGCAAAGGAAATTGAAAAGGGAAAACGAAAAACGATTCCAATCAGCAAGTTGTGATAAATTATATGACGAAAATGGAAACAGTCACTTTAAAAGCAAAGGTGAAAATTTCATTTAGCTTACGATATTGAATTAAGCAACGAAGACGCATATATGATATTAAAAATACTTGTTTTTCTTTCAGGAACCAAATCGAAAAATGGTGAATTTAACCACCACCGTGCCATCGACGGAAAAAACAAGTAATGCGATTTCATCATGCAGTGATCGAACACTTAAATCGGAGAATTCGAGGAGAAGATGGAGGATGCAGTAAGAAATGAAAGGAAAGTATTAGATTTGGCGTTAGCAGCAGAAAGAGAAACTGACGAAAAATCAGTATCTTAAGAGTAGGTTACGTGGAGACGAGAGAGTTCGGAAGAGGGGCAAATGACTGGAGAAGGGAATAACAACAATAACAAAAAAAGGGGAAAATTGGGATGGGTGCCCCCTCGAGATATATTTTAAGCCGCCATCAGGTGCGAGTCTGTTGAAGCGTTTTCTATCCGTAGTCAGATTTTAGAATATCTATATATACTAAAGTTGCAAGACCCGTTTTAGCACGATCTAACAATGAAACATACAATAATAATAAATTCAGTATATTCTCATATATTGGGGTCTGAGAAAAATAAAATATATGTAGTCCATACTACTATTTCTAAGACTGATTTTGATAAACCTCTGACTCAAGATAAAAGAAAGTATACAAAAACATCAAAAGCATATAATATAATAAAATATTATAAATACAACATCCACAAAAAAATACATTACCAAACAAAGACCATCACAATTTCCCTACCTGCTGACTACAACTCAACCACATCTTTAGCCCTCTATCTAATGTTTTTCTTACATATCTTTATGTCCAGAATAATGTCTTCATTCAGCTGTAACTGCTCCAACAGTAGAACATGTGAATTACAATTTTTAAGTTTTCAGATTTATCCTGAAGTAGAAAGTTTAAGCAGTAGAATATTTTCATTAGTATGATTGAGTTGAGGGCATCACAATTGAAGCCTTTTTTAACCTTCTTGTTGAATTTTGCAATCAGAAATATAAAAAAGAAGAGGCGTAAATCTAATGAAATAGCTTAAATCAAATATCCAATAGCTTATTGATTTTCAATATCATAAAGATTAAGAATCATGTAAACTTATCCGATAAAAAGAATACACACCTTAAATTCGCTATTATTTTGTTTAATTATTATTTTTAACACAAAAAAAGAATATTTTTTTTAATAGAGAAGCAAATGTTGAGATTTTCTTTTCTTTATTTTATTTTTAAAACAGAGAAATGTTAATTAATATTGAGGAGCTGTAAAAAGTTGAGAAAGACGACTACACATATTTGATAGAAAATTTGTTAATATTAAGAAAGACCGAAGTGTTTGGTAGCAAATTTGTGAAGATACACATTTTTTGTACCTAAATTTACTTTACTTATATTTAAATTAGTTTGTAAAAATCTTTTGCAAATAATCTTTATACTTTTTTTCTTTAATTCCTTTATAATATAGTAATAAAATTTACTTATGTTTTATTCTTCTCACATTTTACTGCGTACATTTTATCCTCTTTAAATATCATTATGTCATTTTATCCTCTTTAAACATTACTGTGCATTAAAATCACGATTGCAGCAACTGAAGCAAAAATCAGTCAATTTTTTAAAAAAATTGTTAATTATTGTTATTTACAGTACTTTTTATTTTATTTTTAAATAATATATGTTGCTTTATATCTTCTTATGTTTCGTCCCAATTCATGTGGCACTAATATAATTTTGATAGTCAATCAAATATTTTATGTTGACATATCATTTTGTTATTCTTCGTTCTCTAATACATAAATGACTTATAATAAGGAGTGATATAGTAAAATCATCGTTTGAAAGATGAAAATTTAATTTAAAACATTAAGAGTTAATTTCTCATTTTATGTCTATTTTATTTTTCATTAAATATTATTTATTTTCTCAATACCTAAATAACTCATAATAATTAATTAAGAGCGATTGATTATGTTATTACTATAAAAATTAATATAATTTTATCATATCCAATAATAATCATCGATAATTCACCGAAATAGTAAATTAATTAAATACGGGATGCTATATTTGCATATGCAAAATATGATATTATTAAATATTATTAGATAGTGCATTATATTTATCTTTCACAATAATAAAATTTTACTATATATTTTTCTTTATGTCTTTTTAACTTGATACATATTGACCCAACACAAATTCTAAGAAAATATTCATTAGAAATTTATTTTATTAAATTAAATTTATTAATTTTGTACTTTAAAAATTTTAAGTTAAGTTTAAATATTAGTATTCTATATAAGAAAAAAAATAATTTTAAAATATAAATTTACTAAAATAAATAAATAATTAAAAAGATTAATTTTCTATATAAAAGTCAATTAAAATAATAAAATTGATTTACTTTAAATATTTAGTTGCAATTAATTAAGATAACTTTTTATTGTCATGATTTATGCTGCACCAATAAAATTTTGAAGTTGAATAGAACTTTTATCTATTTTTAAAAACGTATTTTAACTTGTTAATTATTGTGATTTATAATAATTTTTACGTAATTATCATTTAATATATTTACTCCCTATATCTTAATTAATGTGGCTCTGATACAATTTTGAGAGCCAATTAAAATTTTTATATATCTTTAAAATATTTTAAGTTGTTAATTATTATGATTTGCAGTATTTTTTCTTTATCTCAATTTATGTGGCATTGCTAAAATAATGAGTCAATAAAATTTCTATATATCTTTTAAATATTTTAAGTTATTAATTATTGTGATTTGTGGTAACAAATTAGTTTGGAACATGATAGCCAATTAAATAAATTAAAAAAAATTACTTCCAATATGTAGTTATAGTTAATTACTATAAATTAATAGAATACATTAAATATTTAAATCATTTTAATGAAACAATGAAATTATTATATATTGAGATATGATATGTAATTAAGTGGGAATAGAGAGGTTTTATGGTAATTACATAAGAGATGGTCGAAACCACCTCTTCTATATAGTAGAAATATATATATATATATATATATATATAAAAGGATTAGAGGTATGCAGATGTGTCATGCCTTTAAAACTAGGATTGTGATTTATTTATTTTTCTATTTTTTTAAGTTTTTTTCTCATTTTAATTTCTTTCTTATAATTTTCTTAATAAATTTATTAATTGTATTTACTGTTATATAAATCCATTAAAAAAAATGCGATCTTCCTTTTTCTTCCTCACAAACTACATTAGGGATTTTGATGGAGGTTATTACCAAAAGGGATGTAGTTTCTACCTTAAAGAAATTATTGATAGGGATTTTAGTTTATGAACCTCTCATTAATTCTGTTTTCTTCTTTTTCAATGCAGGATTACAAGGTACGATTTAACTCTTCTATTTCGTTTGGTTTCTACTTAATCGGTTAATCCTTTATGAAAACAGAATGGTTCAACTGCTGCTCAATTATGTTAATTTTCTTGATCAGTATATGGATCATCCTCATCTAATGAAGGTCTGTGTTAAACTATTGCAGAAAGACTCCTTTTGTTGCATCCAGATCAATATTTATTTCTCACACAACTCATAAGATCAGTAGTATGAGTCATGAGGAGAGCTTTGTCTCAGGGCAAGTGATAACAACCTCTTCTTAAGTGTCTAATAGATGTTGGTTCAGAATGAGAATATATCTACATGTACACCCATATATACATCATTTCTGGTGCAAAATTAATTATTGTTTCGTTTAGCCACCCAAACCTCTATATTGCTTATGAATTTTTTTGTATGTATTTCTTGAGGGGAAGTTCAAGGTTGTATCTACTTGTGAAAGAATTAGAAGTTATATGGTCAAATTTGTCTCTCTAATATGTAGTATCTTGGGTCTAAGTTTCTTACTTATTTATTTTAGAATTTCAAGATTCTCGGAGCAAATTCTTGCCAACTCTTTCGGAGGTTCAGTACTGTAATGGTAAGGTTTCCACTTAATAGAAAAATGAACTTAATATTGCTTTCGGGAATGGTGGACATTAGTTACTTTAAGTTACACAAAGCGGTTTCTCAAAAATAAGGGCACAAATAATTTTTCCTTTATCAGTATCCAAATTTCGATTCCATATCACCCAGTTCATTAATATCAACCTTGGTACTTACACTATATGTATTTGACCAAGCTAATTTACTTATCTGGAAATATCTAATAGTAGAAATGTCCCATGAACATATGTCTAATACATTTAGTCTAGAAATTTATGCATTGATACTGTAGGTATGTAACATGTAAGAATTGTTCTAAGTGGCTGTTTAGATAACAGAAAACAACATGATCCATACGCAGTTTATACTTGTAACTTGTAAGGACTAAAGAGTCTCAGAAAACTACGAAAAAATGAAACAATACAATAGAAATGTCATTGAGGTGAATAAGATAATTTATTATGTAAAGTAGTTTTCAATTAAAATAAGTCGATTCTCATAACAAAGTGAATGCATACAAGTCTTTTGGTAAGTCAGTATCAACAGTAGATATAATATGTTAGACTTATTATCAGCGCACAACCTCGATTGGGTTAGTATCACTTTTCCAGTTTGTTTTTATCGCCACTGTTAGTAAGATTGAAACGACGAGTCCAAGGAGATCAAAACGGCTAGTTGATCTCCAGCCTGCCCCTCAACCTGTTGGCCAAGAAGAAAACTTGGTCTTGCCTACTCAGAACAGAACTACTAGAAGAAGAGGTGGTGGAGGAAGAGGAAAGGGTAATGCAACAGCGGTAGGAAAGGGGCCTTCAGGGACAACACGTGAAAGACTGAGTGGTACTGGTAGAGGTAGGGGATAGGTTGATAGATTTGGACCCAAAGCCGCCTTGTGATGTTCTTCTTCAAGCTGCTCCTGTTGGTGTTGCCGAGGCAACTTTTAACAGAATTGACGGTGCTGCAGATAAAAAGATTGCTATGGATGGTGGTGGAAGTGCAGACAAAGTAATGGGAGTTGAAAAAGAAACAGACACTACTCCTGTACCTGATAAGGTATCTTCCCATTTGCTCTTATGTCTCTTTCCATTTGGGTTCTTGATTGTCTTAATGAAGTTACGGATGACGTGAACTGACAAATAGCATAAAGTAACTCTTGCCTTGAAAATTCCAACAATTGCTTAGGAAATACGTTCACATTATTAACGATAACTTGTAGGTTAAATTTTTGAAACATCATATGTCCACTCTTATTACAAATAGAGGTGGAGTTCGATGATTCTGTTGTATAAGAATAAGGGTGACATTCAGGAACAATAACAGGGGTATCAAGTCATTGAGTCACACTATGAAGTTTGGGAGAGGGTGGTAGGGTTGAAGTTGCGGAGGATTATGTCTATTTTTGAAAATCAGTTTAGATTTATGTCAGGACGCTCAACTACTGAAGTCATTCATCTCGTTAGGATATTGGTGGAGCAGTATAGGGAAAGGAAAAAGGATTTGCACAAGGCATTTATCAACTTAGAGAAGGTTTATGATAGAGTTTCCAGAGAGGTTCTTTCGAGGTGTTTGGAGGCTAGAGGTGTACCTATAGTGTATGTTAAGGCGATTAAAGATATGTACGATGGAGCCAAGACTCGGGTTAGGACCCGGAGAGGGGACTCAGAGCACTTTCTCTTCTCGATAGGCTTACACCAAAGATCGATGCTTAGTCTGTTTCTTTTTGCCTTGGAAATAGATGTTTTCATGCGACAAATTCAAGACGAGGTGGAGTTAATGCTAATTGGAGGTTTAGAGGCAAACCTTTGAGTCTAAAGGGTTTAAGTTGAGTAGGTCCAAAACAGAATATGTGGAGTGTAAGTTCAACGAGGTGTCTCATGAGCCCGATGTGGTTGTTAATCTTGATACTCATTTTATCAATAAGAAAGAGATAGTTTCAAGTATCTATGTTCTATGATTCAGGAAAATTGAGGGATCGACGAAGATGTCACTCATCAGATTGGGGTAGGGTGGATAAAATGAATGCTCGCCTTCGAAATCTTGTGTGACAAAATGGTACCTCTTAAACTTAAAGACAAGTTCTACAGAGTGGTGGTTAGATCGACTTTGCTGTATGGGGTGGAGTGTTGGCCTGTTAAGAAGGCCCACATCCAGAAGATGAAGATAAAGCTGGCAGAGATGAGAATGATTCGATGGATATGTGGGTGTACTAGGAAAGATAAAATTAGAAATGAGGTTATTAGAGATAAGGTGGGAGTGACTTCGGTAGAAGCCAAGATTAGAGAAGCAAGGGTGAAATGGTTCGGTCATATAATAAGAAGAGGCACGGATGCCCCAGTGCGGAGGTGTGAGAGGTTGGCTAGAGATGATTTCAAACGAGGTAAACGTACACAGAAGAAATATTGGAGGGAGGTGATTAGACATAACATGGAGCAGCTCCAGCTTACCGAGGACATGACCCTAGATAAAAAGTTGTGGAGGAGACGGATTAGGGTAGAAGATTAGTATGAGTTTAGGATGTGGTATCTTTTATGATATTACTTGGTGTATCTTGTATATGGTATTATTGGATATGTTGATTTCTATTGTATCTTGTCCTTTTATTATTTCTAGTCTAGATTATTTTCTTTTGAGTCAAGGGTTTATCGAAAGCAGTCTCTTTATCTCATACCTGAGGTAGTGGTATGGACTGCGTACACTTACCCTCTCAAACCCCACTTGGTGGGAATATACTGGGTATGTTGTTGTTGTTGTTGTATTTTTATTGTGAAAAAAATGAATAGAAGCCAGAGGCCCATGGGAGGACACTTAACAGTATTGATTGACTAATTTTGTAGTCCAAACACTGAAATATCATCAAATTGAAACCTCAAACTCTACAATTGTATTTCAAACTAGGCATATTTTGATTTGATTATGGCATCCATAGCAGTTGTTAAAGAAGCAATAAGTTACTTGTAACACCTCAGATCTTTAGCCCTGGATTTCAACACTTAGCTCAAAAAACTAGATGAATACTTCATGCTCCAGTGCCCCACGAGTCATACCACGACTCATGGAGTCAAGTCACAAGTCATGGATTGACTCGAAAAGTTAGTCCCCAAAATAGTGTAACTCTAAGGTTACTACAACTCAGTGTACAACACAAAAAGTTGATAATTTTCTATCAAATCCACGAGCCATAGCATGAACCGTGAAATGAGCTAATAACTCATACCGAGACTAGTGGAAATAAGTCCAGAAAAGTACCAAAAATGGTCCTAGAGACCACGAGTTATTAAATCTTAATCATTAAGAGGTATTCTTGTGTTGGAAATATATTCACCACCACTCTATCCATAATCATAAGTCACCACCACTAACCACCTCTGTCACCACCACCATTGTCAACCTCCCCTGCCACTAACCACCACCACCACCAACCTAAGTTGCTCGGACTCTTAAAAAATATCTATGGGTGTGTCGGATCCTTCAAAAATAATGTATTTTTTAAGGATCCGACACGGGTGCGGCAACATTTTTTGAGAGTTCGAGCAACTTAGCCACCAACCACCTCCACCATTAACAATTATAAGTGCTACTTAACCACTATTTCCAACTGCTACCATATCTACCACCTCCATTATTTTAATTATATCCGCCACTATCACCACTGTCAATGCCAACACCACCAGCACTACCACCATCATCAATCACTATCGGTCAATCCCAACTACTAACCGACTCATATATTACAACTAGCATCACCGCTAACTACCCCTAACATATCATCAGCATCCACACATTTTTTGGCCACCATCACTATCACCGGTATTGCCACCTCTACCACCACTTTAACCACCATCATCGCTACAGTATATCTTTACTAATAATCATCTCCACCATCACAACTAACAATATCTCCAACTACCACCAACACATCGTTAACCATCATGCATTCATTTTTAAGTTGTCACAATCAACACATCCAACTACTAACATCAACCAACTTCACATCACTACCACTACTATTATCAATCGTCACCATCATAACAGTCACTACAATACCAAACATCTCTACCATCACAACTATCACCACCAACATTACTAATTACCAGCATCAATCATTACCACCATCACTACCATTACAAATCATCTCCAATATCACTAATAACAAATATTTTTTTCAATCAAATAATAATTTTATTGTATTAAATCAAATATTTTTCTAATATATAATTATTTTTATATGAATTGTATTTTTTATTATATATGCAAACAAATAAATTTTGCATATTCAGATATTGAAAAACAAATAGTCTTTAACCATTCAAATTTCAGATTTGAAAACAACATCTTAATCATTCAAATATGCATTCAGATTCAGACGTCTTAATCTTAATAAAACCAAATGCAACCTTAATACCCCTGTCTAGTAGTGTTTTTAACGTATGTTTAGAGACAACATTGCCCTTGTATACACCAAAATCAAACAGTGAATAAAAAACAATTTCACTATAACCAATTTCATCATTACTAATACTCCCTCCGTTTAAAAAAGAATAACATAGTTTGACTTAACACGAAGTTTAAGAAAATAAAGAAAAATTTTGAATCTTGTGATGTTAAATTAAAGATATGTTAAATATATCAAAATGTCCTTCAATCTTGTTATCTTAAACATGTCATATGAAAAGTTAAAATTCAAATGTTGCTAAAAAGGGAAAGAGGTCATTTATTTTTAAACGAACTAAAAAGGAAAGTAGGTCTAGGGAGTACTATACGCTATATTCACTACTATTATTGTACATACTACCAAACGACAACTAAAATTAAACCATACAGGCACCCAAAGCTTGTTTTTATCGTACTCTAACTAATGAACTCATGCCATAAAATAGTACGGTCATTTGGTTGGAAGGATTAGGAAAAAAAATCAAGCATAAAATCTTGCATTATGTATTGTTAGAGCCTAGATCGTATTAACAAAACTAATCACTACATAACTTGTGAATTATTTGGTTGGTGCAATATAAAAGATTTCAGCAAGCAAAAATAACTTACAAATTAATCGTTACTTTAAAAGTTTAATATAAGATGCTTCTAGTCTTCATCAGTATAGCGCATCTGAGATAATAAGCCACGGCTTTTCCACAATGCTGGGTCGTAGTTTTTACATGCCATGTCTTCCAAACACTTATCGTTTGAAAATTCGAGGAGAAAAGAAAAAACATAGCAATTTAAATCTGATTACGATAAACAAGTTGTACAAAAACAATGTGACGCAAAAAGTATTGAAAAGCAAAATCCGTACAGAAGAAAAAGTGAATGGTTTTGGCTTTCGAAAAAGACATTAAGAAAACTGAGAATAATTAAGCTAAAACGGAAAAGCGTATGACACAAACAGGAAAACCAGATGTATGAATCAACGCCATGAAAAACGCGAGAACAAGCAGTAGCTGAGATTTCAAAGCATCATAAAGAATTAATCGGATGATTCGATCTGATTATCCTGGCATTTGATGCAAAAAGGGGAGATGAGAGAATTGAAATGTACAATACGTACCTGTAACACAAGTTGCATTGTAGAGAGAGAGAGAGACGGGAATAGAGTAGAGAGAGAAAGGCATGAAAAATATCTGTGTGGTGTATGGAGGACCTTATATAGTCGGGGTTGTGAAATTGAGGAAGGCGGGGTCGGGGGTGCGTGGGTACCCCTCCCAACAAGATTGGGACATAGTATATGGGTTGACGGGTTATGTGATTCTCTTGGGCCTGCTGCTGTTTCAATGTGGCCAACTCGTCATTATTTTATGTGAATGAAATCCGACTCGTCGAACTCCTTTTCTGTCTCCCCCTGGCCAACTTGTACCGATCCCTCCATTTCAAAAAGAGCTAGAACTATTTTGAGTTAACATCGAATTTAAGAAAATATATATATATTATAATTTTAAATTAAAATTATATCAAATATATTAAAATAATTTGTGATCTTAACATGCCACATAAAAAATTAAAATTAAATATTATAAAAAAAAGATAATGTCATTCTTTTTTAAACAAACTAAAAAAGAAAGTATATCACTCTTCTTCAAATGAAAGTGTATTTACTTCTTTATATTTTATCTATCTTATTTTTAAAGAAATCATACGACTCTGTTTGATAGCTGGTTTAAAGGTTGGTTATATAGATAGCTAGATATTAATTTTATATAAAAATTAATATAGTGTTTAATTTATAATTTAAAAATCTACATTACTAATACATATATAAGTTATTTCAAAATTTATATAATATTTTATATTGAAGATAGAATAATTAATAAATATGTTCTCTCATAACTAATATATATATATATATATATATATATATATATATATATATATATATATATATTTGGATAATTCTAATCAGCTACCAAACCCCAAACCAAATAAAAACGTCATGTTCATGTAACTTTGAACTTCTTACTACTTTATCCTAGACACCTAGACTCGCAGAGACGTGTAGAGGCAACTTAGAAGTTCCAAAAACGAATTTGTATATATATTACTCTATCCATCTTATAAATATGTGACATTTTTTGTGAGATTCAAATATATTTATTTTCTTAGATTCAAATTATATAAAATTTAATTAATATTTTAGAATATATTTTGTATACATCAATTTATATATACGACAGTAAAAATATTGACAGATGTTGCATATTGAGTGTGTGTAAATTCAACTCTGTATTGCTGATGGATCATGATAATATTTCACTGTATTAAATTTGAAACCACCTTTATCTGTATAATGACTCAACGTATACCTAACATAATAATGATCCAAAATTTTTGTAAACTCTGTAACCTTTTCATGTATGCAAAGGGAGGGGTGATTAAACTAATTAATTCGTGCAGGATTTTTTGGTTATCGAACAAGATGAAAAATAAGCTTTTAATCTGAATTCTAAACCTAAAAATACCACAGTCCAGTCTCCACCACCCCTCCACTAGTGGTTGTTTCGTTGCCTGCAACCGAGCAGCAACAGACACCTCTTTTTGTGCTCACAACCCGAAATAAGCGAAGATGAATCAAGAATTTAAATTTTATAAATTTACTATTAAATATATGTGATGAACTTGATTAGTCGAAAGACTAAGTGAAGGGCGTATTTGGTATATTGGAAAATTTTGTGTGGGAACTGGGGCAAGCGAGAGCGCCAAGCTATTTGGTGATGCACAAGCAAATTATGTTGAAACTTTGACTAAATCTATTATCGTTTCATCTCTCTTCTATATTCTTATTTTGGTGCTTTGACCTACTATTAACTTTATTATATTTTAAAAAAATGAATTTGTAATTGTAATACTCTCTTCGTTTTGAAATGAGTGAATTGTTGAGTATTTATTGATGTTTCAAAATAAGTGAATCATTAAGTTTTTTTTTTAAATTTACCCTTATGATTTGATAATCAATTAACTTTTGAAAAGATATCACAAGGTCAACTTTTTTATGGGAGAAAAAATGGAAAGTTATGTTAAATTTATGTCTTTAATGTTTTTTCTTAATCTGTGTGTCAAAATTTAACAATTCATTTATTATAAAACGGAGGAAGTATTAATAAACTTATATACGTACATTTGCACCATGATATACAAAACCGCGTGGGAAAACAAGCCAAGTCGTTTAACCGAGCCGTACCTTACTTCGGAAATTTTATTTGCTTAATTGGATATTATGTTATTTATTCATAATAAATTTTTAGTTTGTTAGTAAGGGTCTAATTCCTCATTTTATAATTCTCTTTCACATTTCTGTTAAATTATTCAAGGAATTTATTCGAATCTTTTTTGATAAAAATTATACATGATTAAAATTATTTTATATATATATATATATTAAACTTTTTTAATTAATTTATATATTTAATTTTGATCTTTATTTATGAAAATTCTTACTCCGTGATATCATACCCAAACTTTTGAAGGAACAAAAAAGAGCTGCCCCACCTGATCCGTCATACAATCTATTCTTCGAGAAGCCAAATTTTTACGTAATTAAGAACTCCACGTGTAAATATGAGAAAGAACCACGCAGTTCCCCTCTACATTGTACACCCAACTAGTAGAAGTTTAGGTCTCTAACCATGAGGGCTCCAACAAGTCACAATTGTCAATATTATTCTCGAAACATTGCATTTGAAACAAAAACACAAAAGCTTAACAGGAGTAATATAATATTATATGTAAAAGTAGATGTTCCTTGCCTACCTGTCATATGCGACGTGTCGAGTTGTTGGCCTTCCAACTCAATTAAAAAATGTAAAAAGTAAGAAGATATTTTTTTCTCTTTCATGTCGATCGAGCGACAACAGAAAGTGAAAGTTTAATCCCATTTGGTATAAAGATTTGTTTATTGGTGTGAGGAAAATTAGAATCTGTACGATTTGTACATAATTAATTTCTTGGAGGCCGTGTTAGAGCCAAAATATTTATCAAGGAGTTTCGAAAATGCACATATAAACTAGTTGAAGGGGATTAAATATATAATATATATATATATATATATATATAAAATAATTCTAACCTTGTTCGCCACGGTTGGAGGGTTGTTCGATAATTGATTTGGAGTATATAACTATTAGTAATATTGAAATTAGTTATGAGAAAATTTATGTATATGTACTAATAAGTTAATTTGAGTTTAATTATTCATATGTTAGTTGCTACTATTTTATTTTTATTCTACCTAAAATAATATATAAATTTATTTATAACTTATATTCGTTTGTATTAGTTATATGAATTTTTACGATTACAAATAAAACATTGTATAGGCATATTAAATTTTTATACATAGCAAAAGAATGGTACATAACGTGATTACTTATACAAAATTCAATACTCTCTCCGTTTCAAAAAAATGACCTGCTTTAATTTGACACAAAATTTAAGAAAATAAAGAAGATTTTTGAATTTTGTGGCCTTAAATTAAAGTAGTGTCAAATTTACCAAAATGTCTTTTAATCTTGTGGTCATAAACATGTCACGTGAAAAGTTGAAATTAAAATATTATCAAAAAAAGAAAGAAATATTTTTTTTTAAACGGACTAAAAAAAAAAAATCGAAAGTATGTAATTAACTTACTTTCTAACCGGTTACCATATGACCCCTTGTGGCATAAGATCTTTGGTTACTTTATTTTGTAGGAGACCAACAATAAAAAGTAAAGTTGTGGGATGGTGGGGGGAAATGTCTAGGTTACTAGAACAAACAAAATTTAAATAAATAGGTGAAACCTAAGAAGTCACTAACTCTACCTATTAGATTAGACTTAAGCAGCTGAAAAAGTAAAAACCAACAAGAAAAGAGTCACATGGGATATATTTTGACTGATGAAGAATTTCATATTGACTTGTACAGTAACAAGTACGTACATAATTATTATAGAAATGGAGTCGTGGAGATTAATCCGAAATCGAGGCCAAAAGTGGGGGGAATTGGTAAGTTATTGCCAATGGATAGTTGAAACGTGTTAGTTTTAAAGGAGGATTAATTGATTACGCTACGTGTTAAGGTAATAGGTCATGTTAATTAAAGTGGATATGGAAACATTACGTGTTGGGGAAAGATAAGATACATTTGCATGGGAATGAAATCATGAATAGAGTATGGTTGTGTGGGAGGGGCGGAACTGCTGTAAATTCAATATTTCTGCTTACAATTTATAGATATTTTAAGATATATAAATTTTATTATTATTATTATTACATTGGCTTAAGATCATTATAAAAATTCACAATTTTTTTGAATTTGCCTTTAATGTGTGGGTATGTGTTAAACAAAGAAAAGTATTTTTCAAAAAATATTATTACATATATTTGATTTGTCAAAATGTTTCTTGGAAAATAAGAAAAAGAACCCAAAAAAAAGTGAAGAGTAAATTATATCTAGGAGGATAGGATATATGTAAATTTTATCTCTATCTTGAGAAAATAGAAAAATTATTTTTGATGACCCTCATTTCAAAATGAGAAAAAAAGAACTTTTCTAATGGAGCTAAAAATATATATATATATATATATATATATATATATAGCATTCATTAGTAACATTTTAAAATTGTTATCTACTCCCCACTAAACCAAAGGCCCCCAGTCCTTAACTTTTGACCATCCCCATTCTAGTCACCCCGTGAACCCCCTCTCTACCACTATATATCAACCCCATAATATCTTGTTGTATTTAAGGCCCCGTCTGGTCATGAAAATTAAATTTTTTCAGAGTTGAAGTTGGAGTTGTGCTTGGCCGTGAATATAAATTAAAATTATTTTTGAAATTTTGTGAGAGAAGTATGAGTAAAAAAGTGAAAATAAATTTTACTTATTTTCACTTTTTCAAATATAATTCCAAAATTGTATTTGAAATTTTCATGGTCAAATACATTTTTTTTACTAAAGTGAAATAATTTTTCAGAAAAAAAGAAAATATTTTTCATGGTCAAACGACTACTTATTAGATACTATAAATTTTTAGGAATAATAGTTTTTTGATTACCGAACACGTAACTCACTTATTTCAAAGAATAAATTTCTTACTACCAAACATATCCCATATGAGATGAAGTTGTGTGTTTATGTTTTTTTATTTATTCTATTATATATTTTATTTTCCTTATCTTATTTCATTAGATTTCTTTGGGTGAAAATGGCACCTAAAAAATGGCATTGACAAACTGTAGACTTGTAGTCCATTCAAAAATATGTAAAATGATGCGGCAATTTACAAAAACAGTTCAAAAATGATTTAGCATCCATTTGAAAATTAAGGCACGATTAAAAATAAACTTAAGTGATTGATAGAGTATTACAGTTATCTCGAATCAATATTCTGAAAGTAAGCTGAAGGGCAATCTTCAAGCGATTAGTGAAGTTGTTGTCACGTGATAAAAAGATTATGAGTTCAAGTTATGAAAACAACTTTTTGCACACAATGTCGGAGTCAGAATTTTCATTAAATGAATTTAAAAATACACGCACGAACTAGCCGAAGAAAATTTAATATCTGTTATATTATACAACAACAACAATAACAAACCCAGTGTATTTCCACCTAGTGGGGTCTGAGCGGTAAGATGTACGCAGTCCATACCTCTACCTCTAAAGAGGTAGAAAGACTGTTTTCGATAGACCCCCGGCTCAAGACACGAGATACCGCACAAATACATAGTAAAGCACAGAACAAGATTTCATAACATAAATACGGCATCCATAAGTAAAAAAACAGGGAAAAGCACACAGATTCGTAATAAAACATGGAACAAGGTACCGTAACAAGAATAATACTCCCACCAAGTAATTCCCTACCCTAACGACCCAAACTGGCCCTAGCCTTCTGCCCTAATTCGCGTCCTCCAGATCTTCCTATCTAGGGTCATGTCCTCGGTGAGCTGTAACTGCTCCATGTCCCGCCTAATCACCTCACCCCAGTACTTCTTCGGCCTACCCCTACCCCGCCTAAAACTATCCAACGCTAGTCTCTCACACCTACGAACCGGGGCATCCCTGCCCCTCCTCATCACGTGTCCGAACCATGTCAATCAGACCTCCCGCATCTTATACTTCACTGGAGTCACACCAACCTTCTCCCTGATAATCTCATTCCGAACTCTATATATATATATAAATCATCATATATATAAGTATACAATTTTGTCAAACTCCCTCATTATATACCAGCTCCGTCTCACAGAAATATAAGATAATATGAAATTTTATACAGTTAAACTCTTATAACGTGATCCTTCTCCAAACCTATACTGCCCGAAAGGCTAAAAAGATTAATAAATAAGCTTTTAACGCGTGTAAATATAAAAAAGGAACCACGTATTCTCACACTACATTCTATTCTACAACCAAGTTTATGTTTAGGTCTCTAACCCTGGATCTCCAAAAAGTCATAATTCAACATGTGTCACTATTTTCCTTTGCATAAAAAATTATTCCACCTTCTCAATACATGTGACATTATTTAATTCGATATAAAGTTTATAAATAATTTCTTTTGAAATGCATAATTTAAAATTAATCTTAAATATCACGTAGTTATAGATTATTTCATCAAGAATAACATAAAAAATTTAAAAATAAATTACTTTTAATTATAAAAATATAACATACTTTGAGACGGATTGAAAAAAAATGTGTGCAATGAATATATGGTGTGCATATAAATGAAACAAAAGCACGAAGGCTTAACAGTCACTAACTAGCTAGTAATAATAACCAGTATACGTATCCGTGTGATATATGGATAATATTAAAATATTATTTTTAATCGCTTCATATTGGAATATCTCGCTTGACCATGTTAAATCATATTACTCACATTATCTTAAAAAGAAAAGTTCAACTATCATATTATTTTTTAATAGCCATTAAAAAAAAACTCTACCCCCTCTCCAATCTCGATTTTTTAAAATAAAAAATAAGATAAAAATTCTAATCTCCACCCACCCACCCCTAACTAAATAATACGGAAAAAATAACGATGTAATTGCAAAAGGATTTAAATTTCATATTTTACTTTATTATATTATCACAATTAAAAAATATTAGGTTGTTAATATTCTCCCCCTTCTCATCTCTAACTAAATCTATATGTGTAAAAACAATCATGTAATTATTTTAAAAAAATTATGTTTCGTATTTAATCTTCATTAATTTTAGAATAATTAATGATAAGGTAGAATTGAAAAAAAAATAGTCAACTATTTTGAGATGGAGAAAACAATATCAATTTTGAATGGTATGTAACGAATTTAATATTAATATTTGACTTTTAATTAGCATATCACTTAACTTAATATAATTATCAGCTACTTTTCTTTAATACATTATAAATTCTTATTCCTTATCTATGTCCTTTTTATTATTTATTTTCACAATTTTTAAAATATCTAAATTTGTTAATAATATTTTTGAATACCATTTATTTACTTTATTTTATTTTTAAATTAAACTTCAAATTCTCACCATACATCTACCTACCCCTTTTCTTAAATATGTCATAAGTGTGCTATTTTTAATTAATATCTTACTAACTTATCACCTTGCCTAATTTTGAAACATAATTTTCTATTGAAAAATAAAATTTTGACGTAATATTATTTAAACAATTCATTAAATTTCACAGTTACCTCAACAGTATACGAAATCTCAAAAGTTAATTATTTTATGTCAAAATTGATATTCAACATGTGTTTATACAGTGGAGTAAAACAGTAAATAAACATGTACATGTTACATTAGTTATACAATTAATCTATACAAATACATTCAAATAATTTTAGATAGAATTCAAACGCACATACAAAAAATCTAATCCGTCAATAAAAATAATTTTATCTTAATATATGAATAATTTATATGTCAACTACTAAACAATTCAATCTTAATTTTGAATATATATCAAATATTACTACAATGACAAGGAAAGGCAAAATAAATCAAATCAATTAAATAGATTATTTTACAATTTGCATACTTTTCCTAACATAATTTTAAAGATGGTCATTTCAAATTAAATACTTATATTTATAAAATATATGCTCTTTTTTATCAAGCAAATAAATAAAATAATAATTAAAAATAATAACTCTTTTATATTTCTAGATTTTACCAAGAAGTATCACTACTATTGTTGGTGCTAGTGTTACTGCGAAAAATATTAATGATTTTTTTTTGAATCTTAAATTTATGAATATAATAAAACATTTCTTGAGAAAAATAAGCATTAGGAATAAATACCACATCAAAGTTATAATAAATATTTCACCACCAACAACTAAAATTAAAGAAAAAAGTGATAAGGATAATCAATATAACCTTTTCTATTTATTTTTATCAAAAATCAAATGAACAAAATCACAACAAAAAATATTCCTTACTTGAATTCAAGCTAGAAAACTAACTTAGCATGTAATACCGCCATATATCATTCATCTGTATATAAAAAGTTAAAGTGCTAAAAAAAATAAAAAATATAGAATATGAAGAATTTAGTAAATAAATCCATGAATAAACCTAATGATCAATTTAATTTAATAAAAGAAAAAGAAAAAGAAAGCTTAGCATTACAAATTACTGTAGAAGTATATATAGTAGAAATTAAGCCGCAGAACTTCATTCCAATTCTAATTTTATTTCAATTTAAATTCAAAAAACTAACTGATTAAGATATTGATTAGGATAAATATCAATTTTAAAAAACAATTGAGGAAAAACTTATAGTTGCTATAAAAAAGAAGAATTCACAACCAAACAATTGATTTTCAATTAAATTCAATAATAATCTTTATGTGTGGAATAATTAAAGAGTATTTTTAATTTGTATTTAAATTCAACTTACTGCTTATACAATGTATGTAATAGTGATTGTTTGAGTATTTATTCATTTATTATTATTATTATTATTTTATTATTACTTCTAATACTACTACAATGCATACTACGCACTACCACTGCTACTTTTACTGCTACTATTGATTATTAGTGTTATTATTATACTTTCATTTTTAATTTAATATGTAAATAAGTTATATTTAAATAGTTTTATAGAATCTATTTGAATTTTAAAAAAGATAAATACATGAAAAAGTAAAAGTTCATTTAGAACTCTTTAACCATGGATTTCTATTTTTAAGCTAATTAAAATCTTTTTTTCTAATAAAGGATAATATATTTTCAAATTTAAATATTTTTAATTCTTTTAACTCATTATTATTATTATTATTATTATTATTATTATTTATTAGTAATATTTAATCAAATGTATTCAAATATAATAGAGTGTATTATTATTGACACTAATAATATTTCTGTACTTAGAGAAATACTGCTAATATTATTTATATTTTATTTTTTATGATATTATGATCGTTATTACTACTATTATTATTACCACTTCTACTGTTAGTACTATTATAATTACTATTTATTTATTTATTTTTCAGTATTATTACTATATTTTTATTTATATTTGATATTTAAAATTGTTATTATAATTAATGTATAGTTATAATAATAATATTATTACTATGAACACATAAGAAGTTAAGAAATTAGAATTTAATTCCAATACAAATTCAATTTAAATTTAAATCTAAACATCATATCATATCATATCATATCATATCAAATAATCTTGTAATTTTTAAATATCAAATAGAAACAAAATTTGAGTTTAAATATCATATCATATCAAGTAATTTTTTATCCTCATCTTTAGATTTTTTTAAAAATAAAATTCATACTTATCCTGTAATCTATAAAATTGTTATTATTATCTTATTATTGCTACAATTACTACTTACCGGAACAACATATTATTACTGCTAAAACTATAATTTATTTATTTAGTAATTATTATTACTATTATTTTTTTAATATAAAATCAGATTCTAATATATATATATATATAGAGAGAGAGAGATATTATTATTATTATTATTATTATTATTATTATTATTATTATTATTATTATTGTTATTATTTCCACCACTTCAATTATTATTACTAATACTACTATTATGTTTTTCAAAAAAATAAAATAAAAGTGTTGCTGCTACTTTTTTTTATAAAAATATATTATTATTTTTATTAGTGTTAGTATTATTAACTTTTATTTAATATTTAAATATATTTTATGACACTGAAAAAGATAATTTTCTCAATAGTAAGATAATTTTAGGTTCCTAGTTTTAACAACAACAACAAACCCAGTGTATTCCCACATAGGTTCCTAATTTTAAGCTAATAAAAATTCTTTTTTTTTAAAGTCTAGTATTTTCAAATTGAAATATTTCTAATCTTTTGATTCAAATATTTAATATTTTTTAATTTAAATTTTTTACTACAGCATTATTATGTTATGCCCTAAAAATTGTCACATGACAATATCTTGCCATGTGACATTTCATCTTGCTTTTATATATATATATATATAGATAGATATATAGATATATATATATATATAGAGAGAGAGAGAGAGAGAGATGTATATGTATAATAATAATAATATTATTACTACGAACATATGAGAAGTTAAGAAATTAGAATTCAATTCCAATACAAACTCAATTTAAACATCATATCATATCATATCAATTTTTTATAAGAAAATCAATTTGTTTTTTTTTATCCTTATCCTTAGATTTTTTCAAATAAAATTCATACTTATCCTGTAATTTATAAAATTATTATTATTCTCCTATTATTGCTACAACTACTATTTACCCGAACAACATATTATTACTGCTAAAACTACAATTTATTTATTTAGTAATTATTATTATTATTATTTCTTTAATATAAAATCAAGTTCTAATATATATATATAGAGATTATTATTATTATTATTATTATTATTATTATTATTATTATTATTATTATTATTATTCCCACCACTTCAATTATCATTACTAATACTACTATTATGTTTTCCAAAAAAATTAAAAGTGTTGCTGCTACGTTTTTCTATAAAAATATATTATTATTTTTATTAGTGTTAGTATTATTATCTTTTAATTAATATTTAAATATATTTTATGACATTGAAAAAGATAATTTTCTTAATAGTAAGATAATTTTAAGTTCCTAGTTTTAAGCTAATGAAAAATCTTTTTTTTAAAAAGTCTAGTATTTTCAAATTGAAATATTTCTAATTTTTTGATTCAAATATTTAATATTTTTTAATTTAAAATTTTTATTACAACATTATTATGTTATGTCCTAAAAATTGTCACGTGGCTTTTTAATATCTTACCACGTGGCATCTTGTCTTACTTTTAGTTTTGCTTTTATATATAGAGAGAGAGATATGTTCGTTTCATTTTAATTATTAACTTTTCCTTTTACATGTATATTAAAAAAATTTAGAAAAATAATCTTACTAGTTTACTCTTTGATAACTTATTTTAGAATTTTACAGACAGTATTTATAATTTTAAAGAGAATTAAATGCAAGAATAGTATAGTAAAAATTAGTAATTCTTTTGATTTAATGAGATGGACAACTATTCTCTAAAATGGAAAACTGATACCGGAGTAGGAATTAATATTACTGTAATTCAAAATATTTATATTTTATAATGTAAAAGAAGAGGTTTCCTGCCTACCTGTCACGTGCTACGTGTCAAGTCGTTTGCCTTCCAAATCAACTTTAAAAAACAAAAAAAATATATGAAGATATTTCCTTCTTTCTCATGTCAACAGAGGTATACAATGTAAAGTGAAATTCGAATCCCATTTGGTATAAAGATCTTATTTATTGGTGCGAGGAAAATTAGATTCTGTACAATATGTTAACTTTATATACTTTTTATTACTTATAAGATCTTTAGGTCACTTTTTTATCTAGGGAAACCAATAATAAATAGTTGTAGGGTGGTGAGGGGATATGTCAGGGTTATTAGAATAGTAACTAAATTATAAAAAACTTACAAAGGTGACGAAGTTATTGTACCTAATCACTATTAGGCAGGTGAAAAAGTACACACCAATAGGCAATAGGAAAAGGGTCACATGTATTTTGAATTTTGATTGATGGTTGTACTAAATTAGGCAACTTTGTAAGTAATCTTTAAAGATATAACACATTAAAAATAAAAATAAACTAATTAATTAAAAAAATTATAAAATTATAAAATGGTCTCTCGATTAGAAGCACACATGACAATCGTCAACTGCCTATTTCAGCTGGTTATCACTCACTCTTATCCCTTAATTTAAAGTAAAGTAATAGTATAAATTGGTAACTTTCTTGAGAGAGAGAGGGGTATTTTTTTATTTTTTTTTTTTTTTGATTGTGAATTGAAACATCACAATCTAAGAGAGGGGTATTAGTAATAGACTACATATATAATTATTAAATACATTTGGGTTATTCTGTAATTAGTTATTCTTCAGTTCTCTATATATACAGTTGTAACCCCTTCAATATCAATAAGATCAATTATTATTAAATTATATCATGGTATCAAAGCTAGGGTTTCTTCTTCCGCCCAAACCCTAATCTCTCCTCTTTTTCGACGTGTGTGCGCCGCCGCCACCGTCTACACCACGCCGCACGGCCTCCCTCCTCCGCCGTAGGTCGGCACCATGGACAAGGTTGTTGATCCTCTGTCAAATTTACCGTCTGGAGTAAAATTACTGCTCAGGAATCTCCACAATCTCATCCCCGAAAAATTATCTGACAACAACTACCCGGCCTGGGCACTTAACGTCCGCACCGCCCTCGCAGCCAACTTGCTGCTCGGATGAATTGACGGTGCGGAGAAGCCGCCGCCCGAGACCGCCGAGGAGGACGGCGTCATGCTCCCAAATCCCGACTACCTTCCGTGGATGATCGTAGACACTCAGATCCGAGCCTGTCTTCTCGCCGTTATTAGCCCCTCTGTGCACAAACACGCCCGGGGTTTTCTCACATCTGCTTCACTTTGGGACGCACTAGCCACAAGGTACAACTCTGTGTCCACGGCTCATATTTTTCAGTTGCGTGACAGATTGCATACTCTTCGGAAGGGAACGAAGACGATGACTCAATACCTTGATGATGTGGCCTCTATTCTGTCTGACCTAGATGCTGTGAACGAGATTATTCCAGAACGAGACGTGGTGAATGCCGTGATACGTGGTCTTCCGTCTGGCTATTCCTCTCTCAAACAGCATATTCGCCTCTCACCTGTCGAAATCACTCTGAATCAACTGTCTGGATGGCTTAATGCAGAAGAATTGAATCTAGACATGGAACACAAATTACTGCTCGGAGAAGCCAGTTCCACCCCTGGCGTCACGGCTCTTTACTCGGCTGGCAGCGGGGGCTCGGCCAGGGGTCGCGGTGACGATCGCCGTAACCAAGGGCGAGGCAGCGGCGGCGGTGACCGTAGGAACGCCGGGCAGCAAGGCAGAGGCGGGCCTCCACCGAGGGACGGCTTCCAGTCAGGCCGCGGACAGGGACGAGGAAACCAGCGGGGGCCCACACGAGATCTTCCGACGTGCCAAATTTGTGCTAAACGGGGCCATTCTGCGGCTAATTGCTGGTATCGTTATGATGACTCGCAGAATGTAAATCGCCAGTCCGGCGGATCAAGGGCGATGCATGCGTCCACAAATGCTCAATCTGGTGATTGGTATCTAGACACAGGTGCTAACACCTATGTGACGTCGGATTATTCACAACTTCAAGCTCCTCATCCTTATCATGGCTCAGAAACTATTACAGTAGGCAATGGTCAATCCCTTCCCATCACAAACACCGGCTCTGGGTATGTCTATACCCCAAATGGTAAATTTTATCTCTCAACCCTTCACTACGTCCCTTCCCTCACATCCAATCTTTTATCTGTTTATCGTTTTACTAAAGAAAATAACTGCACCCTCATTTTTAATGACACCAATTTCCAGATAGTGGACAATACCACGAACCGGGTGCGGTACACGGGCCGCTGTGAGCATGGGCTATACACTCTTCCATCCAGGTCTCCGTCTGTTGTGAGTCAAGCCATTCTCTCGTCCACCTGGCATCGCCGGCTTGGGCACCCATCATCCGCCATCACCAAATCCATTTTATCTTCCTTAGGTTTTAATTTTTCAGAGAAATTACATTGCGAGTCCTGTTCAGTGTCTAAATCTTGTCGTTTACCTTTTTCACTGTCTGAACACAAGGCCACTGCGCCATTTCAATTAATTCATTCTGATGTTTAGGGTCCAACCTCAGTTCCTTCTGTTCAAGGTTTTTGTTATTATATCTGTTTTGTTGATGATTACAGTAAATTCACTTGGCTTTATCCTCTGAAATTTAAATCCGAAGCTTATACTGTTTTTGTCAACTTTGACCGAATGGTTCAAAATCAATTTAATGCCAAAATCAAAATTTTTCGAAGTGACAATGGCAAAGAATTTGTCAACAATGCATTTGGTGTTTTTCTTCAAAGTCTAGGGGCTCTTCATCACACTTCATGTCCATATACACCTGAACAAAATGGCGTTGCTGAGCGCAAACACCGTCACCTAATAGAAACAGTTGTTGCGCTCCTCCATGATTCCACCTTACCTGTTTCCTTTTGGGTTGATGCCCTTGCTACTGCCAACTACCTCATAAATCGCATGCCCACTCACACTCTCTCCAACTCCACTCCATATGCCCGTCTCTACAATCATCCACCTGACTACATCCATCTCCGCCCGTTTGGGTGTCTGGTTTATCCCTGGTTGCGTCCACACACTCAACATAAACTTCAACCTCGGTCCACCCCTTGTGTCTTTCTAGGCTATCATCCCACTATCAAAGGTTACAAATGTTTCGATCCTGTATCTCAGAAAACATATGTTTCCCGTCATGTTCGTTTTGTGGAGGAACAATTTCCTTACACAAGTCTTTCCTCTACTCCATACTTCCCCAATCCACTTGGCATTGTGCCATTATTTCCGTCTTTTTCACACGCTCATGCTCCGGCTCACTCGGCACCTAACCCGGTACCCCACTACACCACTACCCACCCGTACCAACCACCTAGCCACTCGAACCAACCACCCACCCACCCGAACCCCCAAACCTCCCACCCGAACACCCAGCCGACTGCCACACAACCCACCACTTCCCTTCATCATACTCCTAACACACATACAACCACCCCGTCCACCGCTGCACATCCCAGCTCCCACGGCAGCCCCACCCAACCCCCGTCCACACATCATACAACTCCACCACCCCTTCCTAATCACCCTTCACTCAACACTCACCATATGACAACCCGAGCCAAGGCCGGTACCTTCAAACCCAAAGTCTACCACACTCAAATACCCTTTGATGCACATCCCATAACTGAGCCTACTACCTACAACCAAGCCTCCAAAAATAGTTTCTGGTGCCAAGCTATGGATGAGGAATTTCAGGCTCTGAATGAACAACGTACATGGGATTTGGTACCTCTGCCTAGTAACCGAAAGTCTATTGGGTGCAAATGGGTGTTTCGCATCAAACGAAATTCAGATGGATCTCTTTCTCGCTATAAAGCACGTCTGGTTGCAATAGGGTATCATCAGGAGTATGATGTGGATTATAAGGAGACCTTCAGCCCTGTTGTTAAGCAACAGACTATTCGTCTGGTCTTGTCTCTTGCTCTTCACTATGATTGGCCGCTTCATCAGTTAGACGTCAGCAATGCCTTTCTTCATGGTCATCTTGAGGAAGACATCTATATGGTTCAGCCACCGGGATATGTTAATCCTAACCGTCCTCACTATGTTTGCAAGCTTCGCAAATCACTGTATGGCCTGAAACAGGCCCCACGTGCCTGGTACACACGCCTCTCTACTTTTCTGCAGGGTCTTGGTTTTCGCACCTACCATCATGACAACAGCCTCTTCACCCTTCACTGTTCTCGAGGGACAGTCATCATTCTTATCTATGTGGATGATATTGTTATTACAGGCAGCTCGTCATCACTCATCACTGAAATTACTGAGGCTATGCATCGTGACTTCAAACTTAAGGACCTCGGTCCTCTGGAGTTCTTTCTTGGCCTCGAACTCATCCGCAAATCGGGAACCATATTGATGCATCAGACAAAATATACCCTTGAACTTCTAAATCGAGCTGGAATGACAGACTGCAAACCCGCGGTCACTCCCATGGCAGTCCGCCAATCCCCAGGGCCGAATACTCCCTTTGCCGATCCTACACTATATCGGAGCCTCGTCGGTGGACTTCATTATCTTGCTGTTACTCGTCCGGACATCCAATATGCAGTCAATCGAGTCTCCCAGTCAATGCATGCTCTCACAGAACAACACTTTCAGGCCTTGAAACGCATTCTGCGCTATCTTAAAGGTACTCTTCAATGTGGAATTTTATTTCAAAAGGGCTCGTTTGATATATCTGTTTTTTCTGATTCGGATTGGGCTAACGACAAAGATGATCGGAAGTCCACTACTGGATATATTGTTATGATGGGACCGAATCTGATTTCCTGGTGCACCAAGAAGCAAACGCGAGTGTCCCGTTCCTCCACAGAAGCAGAATATCGTGCCATGGCTGCGGGTGTTGCTGAAGCCATGTGGTTACGATACCTTACAGATGCACTTGGCATTCCCCCGACGAAACCACAGATTTATTGTGACAATCAGTCCACTATTTGTGTTACCAAAAATCCAGTCCTTCATGATCGTATGAAGCATGTTGGGTCCGACTGTCACTTTGTTCGCGATGAGGTACTTGCAGGAACGATGGCCACGTACTATGTCCCATCTACTGACCAGCTTGCTGATATTCTCACCAAGTCTCTTCCGTTACAGCCTTTTCAGTATATCTGCTCCAAGCTGCCCCTCGTTACCGCTGATCAGCTTGCGGGGGGATAATAGACTACATATATAATTATTAAATACATCTGGGTTATTCTGTAATTAGTTATTCTTCAGTTCTCTATATATACAGCTGTAACCCCTTCAATATCAATAAGATCAATTATTATTAAATTATATCAATTAGAAATTGAATTAGTGGATATTAAGCCGGAAATCCAGGTCCAGAGAGGAGAATTTTGATTTTTAAACGTATTAGTTCTTCTTTGTACTTTTCTTTTGGCAAAATGGTCTCGTACATCATTTACTTATTTCTGTTTGTAAAGTGTGATACTTCTCCTTAATCCTTTGTTATTTGAACCCTCAACTCATCAAAATTGAACATTTTGAACCATTTTGATCATGTGTGTGGCTTATTCTCCTTAAAAAAATGTCATGTCATATTCATGTCACTGACATGTCATAATATATTCATTAATTAATTTGTTGGGTTATTAATCAATAATATTAAACAAAAAATAAAATAATAAATTAAAATTTTATTCTTTAAAATAAAATTCATTTCCATCATTATTTAAAAAATTTAAATAGCAATTTATATCATATTGATATGACTTAATCAATTTGTAATGTAAATCAGAATTTATATATCATAAAATTACGATTCAAAGTTATAAAATCTCATAATTTATATTATAAAATCAAAAGCTTCAATAACGACGATGAGATTTTGACTTGAGATTTCTCCTATATATCATATAACTAGCTTAGGATACGTGCGTTGCACGTGTGTACCATATTAATAATAAAATTATGTATATGAAGTGAGCAAATTATTACATGTGTGACTTGTATCATTGAGCACATAACTTTTAAAAAACTACATAAATGTTACTAAGCAATATAATTGAGTTACAAAATAAATAAATTTAACAATTGCTAAGCATATTACATAAATAATGTACTTGATAAATTAGCAAGCTCTAAATTAAAAGAGTCGATTATAACCCTAAACTTCATCATCCAAATAACAGCTCCACATATCAAGATTCAATACTTAATTAAAATCTTATATTTCAAATGCAACAAATAAATTGAATTAAAAATTCAACTACAATATTAATGAATGATATACTAAAATATACATAGCTAAATAACATAATTAAAATTAAGTCACAATTAAAATAAAGAAAAATGAAAGAAAGAGATGAAACCCTTGTTTTTTTTTAGTTACTTCATTCAACAACAACATTGCCTATTTCATTCAATTTTTCAATTAAAAAATTGTTAACTAAAAGAAAACACAAGAAATTATAAAAAGAAAAAACCTAGTGGATAGACTTAAATTACATAATCAAATCGAAGTCATCATTAAACAAAGAAAAAAAGAGAGAGATAAAGTCAATTTTTATATGATTTCAAGACACTCAACACATACATATTTGATTAATTCTACTTCAACCCAAAACTATTTGTTAAGATATCTCTCTCCTTTTGATATATAACCATCATTTGTGGTCCTGCCACTATTTTAAGCATATCTGGATCTTCATTAGATCATCATCCATGTCCTCAAAATATGATGAGCTAATCTAGCTTCTAATTGATCGGATTGAATAACTTTCTTAGTCCTGCTTCCATCTTTGCATTGGAAGCTTGAACTGTTTACGATTGCTATAAAAAATTGTCGATGTATGATATTAGTAATGAAAAAAAAATGATACAATCTATTCAAACATTGTATTTACTAAAACAATATAGTATGATACAATATAATAAAATACAATATGTTGCATTATGAAACAATACGTAACAATCATTCAAACAAACTAAAGTAAAAAAAAGAAATACATTACAAAGCAAAACAAAATCACATATAAAAAAAAATAAAAATTCAGCAAGAAAATAAAAAGCAAAGGAATAAAAGCTAGGCACATAAATTAAATGTAAATACGATATATAACATAGAATAGTTGTAGATATATGACTTGCTGGGAAGAAAGATTATGAATGAATGCATGCTTTGTGATCAAAATAATTGGGACATATGTAAGCACGTAACCCATTATACAAACTCCTAAATTTTATAACCATAACTTCAGTAGTTGCATGTATATTGTTTTTAAATTCTGATGAATCACGTATGTACTTTCTAATTGAAAATTGGGTATCATTGAGTTTGGTTTTATCACTTTTATGAGTGACATTAAATAAAAAATAATATTTCCTTCATTAACGTCTTTTCTTATGGAGAAAATTTAAAAATCTTATCATAAATTTAAAACTTTTAATTTTTAAACTATACTTTTTTCTCACCACAAATTTTAAAAATCATCAATTGTTAATTCTTCTAAAAAAATCTACATATATTTTGTCTCTTACCATATATTTAGAATTTCTTAATTTTAAATATTATAAAAATAATTAAATATTAATTTTAAAATATTAAATATACATAACAGAGAATTTTTATTTTTTATTTTTCTGAAAAATAATTTATCAATTAAAAATACAATTGGATGTTACTTAGCAATTTCCATACAAAATTAATTCAAAAAGTTCATATAACGCTTATAGTTGTACTTTTTATGTACTAACGTGCCAAGCTTCCAATTAAAATTTTTCTAAAGATTTTTAATTGATTTTAAAAGCCTATATTTAAGGTATATAATTCAATAAGGAAAGGTTTAATAACCAAATTTCAATGAATTTTAAGTTTTATCTATTAAAAAAATTAGGATAAAGATAATTTTATCTAAAACTGAGACTTTTAATGAAGGACAAAAAGTTTAAATCACTTTTCTAAAGGCCCTCACACTTTTTATATATTATAGATTAAAAACTTCAACATAAAAAAATTCATCTCTACCATTATTTAAAAAAAAATCATCTCTACCATTAAAATAAAATAAAATAATAAATTAAAATATTACTTTTAAAATAAAATTCATGGAGGGGGGGGGGGGGGGAGGGGCGGGGGGATGGAGAGAGATTTTGGCTGATGTGGTGGTAGTGGATTAGATGGGTGGGAGAGGGGGAAGGGGAAAGGGGTCGTTTGTGTGGTGGTGGTGGAACGACGACGGTAGCTGGGGGAGGAGGAAAGGTTGACTCGTGATGTGGTGGTTTTGTTGCATGGGGTTGTGGTGGTTGGGGACGGGGTTGGGGTGCTGGACGGGGGTGGAAGGTGGGAGGGAGATGGGGAAGAGTGTTGGACGAGCTGGGGGGTATGGGGCACGGGGTATGAGAATGCTAGATTAGGGGAGGAGAGGGGCGGGGGGAGGAAGCGGTTGGGTCGTTAGGGGGAGGGGCTGGAATTTAAATCCTTTTATAATTTTTTTTAAATTTATTATTTTTAAATTTTTAAAAATATTTCTAAATTAAAAATACTGAATCACGCGATTAAAAAATGCGTGTAGACACGCGTTTTGCCAATTTAGCAATTTAATGTCACATACGCATAAGAAGGGTTCAAAATATTGGATTTTGATAGATTATGGGATTTAAATGACAAAAGGCTAAGTAGAAGTGTCCACTTTACAAACTGGAACAAGTACAGGGGTCCACCAGATCATTTCACCTTTTCTTTTTAATTGAAACATTTTAGTTAAAAAGAGGACTTGTTAACATTAGGGGTGTGTTTGGTATGAAGGAATATGTTTTATAGAAAATAAATTGATCTCTTGCTTATTTTCTAGTGTTTTGGTAAGTAAGAAAAAATTGTTATTTCAAGAGCATTCATATGTAATCTAGCAAAAAACTAGATTATGGGGCCTCGAGAGTGGTGGGATTGTCGGGGGTAGAGGTTGGCAGCATTGGGTAGGTGGTAGAATACAATAAACATAGAATGTCACTTATCCAGCTTGTTTTCCCTACTTTCATTAAAGAAGTCATTTTCATCATTTTTAAGGAACTTATTTTTCTAAAGAAAATATTTTTCAAACATTTTCTCAAACTAAAAAAGGAAAAAAATATTCCTTGTTTCCTTTGATATCCAACACACTACGTATTGGGGAATAGGGTTAGGCAAAGTGATAGAGAAACATTAGGGGGTCGTTTGGTAGAGTGTATTACTAACACACACCTCAATACACTCTATTATGTATTGAGGTGTGTGTTAGTAATACACACCATTTTCTATGTATTAGCAATACAATGACTCCAAACACATGCATTAACTTGTTAAATGACATTATTATCCCTCAAAATATTTTCCCACTTTTTTCTCTTACCATTATCACATTTTCCATTCCTAAATTCCCACCATTTTAAGAAGTTGACCTCTCTCTTGTACTTTGCCATGGAAAAGAGAGAATTCTTTGCCATATTATGTTCCTCGTTTCCTTCTTTTTCTATGATAGTCTATTGTCTGCACCAAGAAAAGAAATGAATTGTCCATTTCCAAATCAGAAGAAGAAAAATTTAAACCAGAAAAAAATTGCTACAATAATTTTAGCTGAGATGAAAAACATCTCCTTCGGGGTACTCTTGGTGCCAGTGGCGGATCCAGAATTTAAGAATTATGGGTGCTTAAAAAATTAAAAAACTGAAAAAAAAATAAAAAATCACCTCAACAAGGTTCGAACCCGGACGTCCCTTTAGTGGAGAAGCTTAAGATCAACTTAAATGTCAGTGCACCCAACCAACTTTTTTTTCAATGGGTGCATTTATATGTTTTATACTTATTTTCGTATATTTTTTATGTAAGTATATCTAATCTGCGTCGAGTTTACTAGGTGCCGAAGCACCCCAAAAATATATGTAGGTCCGCCTCTGCTTGCTGCTACTTGCTAATGTTGGTTGTATTTCCTTCTACCCGTTGAAAAAAAAGTGTACAAAGAAGGGTATTTTGGTAAACAAACATCTTTTTATAAAAATTATGTAAATATAAATTAACTTTAATACATCAAACCAAACGTTGTATAAAAATAATGCTTGCATAAATAATACAAGTATTATTAATACTTGCATTAATAATGCAAGCATTACTAATACACCTTATTTAGCATTATTTTTATACACTCTACCAAGCGACCCCAGGTGTTAAGAGTTTGGAAAGATGAAATAATTTTGGATTGGATTAAAATCGAGTATAAAGTGAAATTTTGTGTTTATATGTTCTTATTGCTCTAGATTTTTTCGTTTCCTTATTGTTAGAGTACGTGCCCTACTGATCAATGACTTTAACATAAGAGTTGCCTATGGGTGAAACAGATTGTCTGACGTGTTTCAAGAAAGCAGTAAAACAGAAAGTAAAGAATACAATAATTTTTACGTGGAAAATACCCGGCTCAAAAAGATGTAAAAAACCATGACTTGTACCTCTACAGGATCTAACCCCAACTTCATTAAATAACTCTGAGCCTAAACAACGACTGATTACAAAACTTTTTTAACCAACAACTAGAAATTATAAATTCTAATTCCTATACCTCAATAACTGGAATTATAAACTCTAATTCCTATGACTCAATAACTGAAATTATAAACTCTAATTCCTATAATTCAACAATCAACCTTGACTGTTGAACCCACTTCGAGTTATCCCAAACTTGAAGTTAACTCAGCTCAGTATTGCTCCTAAACAATCAATCTAGGAAAGCAATAAATTACAACTCAATAAGAATAATACATTTAAACTATCTCATGAACTGTAAAGTTTAATCCTGTGAAACAGGTTCGTCAATCTGTTCTTTTGTACTGGCAACACTTGAATCTTCAGTCAGAATTCTCTTAATTACGAACTTTCTCAATTTGCTCATGTTTATCCTTTTCTCTCCCTATAACTGCATAAGTTACTATGAATGATGCATCTTCTATTTAAGCACAGCTCTCTAAAGAGTCATTATTTATTTGAAACTCCTTTAATCAAAACTCTCATTGCATAGAGTTCTACTTCAAGTGAGACTCCTTCTTCAATTTCAACTCTTGTCTCCTTAGTGTTGTAGCCAAACTCTAACTCTTTAAATCATCTTATATTCAAGTATTCTACTTAACCAAAACTTCTTCAATTTCTCACGTGATTAGTAACTTGAGTATATCAAAATTTAGCTTGCTCATTCAATCCTGACTTTAAGCAATCTTTGTCTATATCTATCAGTGAAACCTTAAACATGTCTTCCTATGCTTGGACCAGCTCAAGTAACATGGTCCATTCATGTGTCAGCCATCAAAAACTTCATTGATCTAACAAAGAGTCCTTCAATTAGTATGTTTTCTATCTTGCGTAGACTTCCTCAATCTGCAGAATTTTTCTCCTTCTACACATAGGACTCTTCAGGATATGCTCAGAAGTGAAACTCCTTCTTTCCATAGGACTTCTTTTTCAACTCAACTTGCTTTCCCTTTATCATCAAGTGTTTGAATCAAATTCAACTTTTTATATGTTTACTTCCTTGAGTTTATCAAAATTAACCACTCATCTGGTTCTTGATTTCTTCCACCCTTGTCTTTAATTATCGATGATTTTGTTACAAGTTCAGCTACATGAGACAGTGTGTCTGTGAACCAGCTTGACTGACATATTTCATATCACTTTGTCAATCATCAAAACTACATCGTACCCAAAAATTTCTCCCTTTTTTATGATTACAAAACTCTTGTCTTTGTGCATTCAAACATCTTCACCTGTAGGCACTAAAATATAAAACACTAGAATGAAACAAGTTAGTCAATGGGTTATAAATATTGTAAACCCTCTTATCTTCCCCCTTTTGGCATCATCGAAAACCATTTCAATGTAATAATATACTAGCCAAAGTGATTTTTTATGCTATTCATGGCCATTAGGGCTATCACTAAAACAACCAGACAAAGACTTTATCCAACATAGTAATGTATTAAAGAAAGCAAAAATATGAGTCAATTTAGCAATGATAACCATTCCATTTAACTGGCAGAGCATGTTCCACATTAAAACTAAGCTAGTACCGAACAAAGCAAAACAACTGAGCATTAATAAAAAAAATATGGTATAAAAGTGGGACATGACTAAGGATAGAATAGTGAGGAGCTGATGAGGAAGGTGGAACAGGTGATATCAACTATGTCAATTGACGAATGACTTCAATATTTTCATCCCTCTATCAATCAAGGTCAAGTTTCAAAGTCATGATCCTAGCCTTAAGGACCTCTTATTCCACTTCATCACTGTTTTGTGCAGCTTTTAGCTCAAATTTTTTTCTCGGCTAAATCATTTCTTTATTATCAATTATTTCAAATAAGTGTTAGCCCTCCTTATTAAAATTGGTAGGGCAACATGTTCATCTGTTAAAGAACATCCATTGTTGTTTTATACGTTAAACCTGATCTAGGATTGAGAAGTCCTCCAAAAAATAGCTAATTAGGAACTAAAAGGCAGAGCATATCCCTTTTCATTCTTCAAAAACATATGTTGCATGTGATTGATGATAAAGTTTGACAAATTCATGATACACAAATTGATATTTTGGTTGAGAGAGAAGAAGGAATTTTTGGTGTAGAATTAACACATTTGTACACAACAATTTGGAGAGAGTCAAAGAAAATTTGGTCAACCAATTCATCAACATCATAGGACAAGGGGAGGATGAAGTATGAGGAATGAAACAGGTGTACTCAACTGTTTCAACTTAGACAGCCTATGCTTATGTCAGTGTAGAGCATACCTGATAAGAAGAACTTTGTGATCACATTACTTGATTGTACCTATTTTTCTGCACAATCTAATACAAAATTAGGTTAGAAAAGTCAAAAATCTGAAATTGGGACACACAACTAAATATGCAAGACTGAATCGAATAATATTTTAGCTAATAAGATTAAAAGAAAAAATAGTTATTCTAGTCAATCATTGAGGAGAGTTGATGCAATTTTAATCACCCCCAAGTCTAACCTATTCCTTTCAAAATGTACTGTACTTAGTGCCTTTGGTGCTTCTCCAGTCAATGAAGTAACCCTCATAGTCAACATTTTTATAGCCCTCAAGAGTGAAATGTGCTTTCCTTTGATTACCATAGTCTCAAGCCATTGATTCCCATGAGATATCTCAAGATTCTTTTGTCAACACCAATTCTTATGAACCACCAACAAAATTATCAGCAGCTTGTGTTGTTGTTATTGATGCATCAATTTCTTGATATGTTGTTCCCCCTGTTAATATGCCCTCAGTCTGTACAACAGTTGGACCAGGTAGTACAACGTGTTTCTGTGCATGCTCATCAGTTTCACTGTCATTTTTTTTATTTTTTTTAAAAGAATCTCCCTTGCTACCCCCTTACACGAGCACTCCAAATCTGATCATCTTTAAAAGGGCTTTTGTTTTAGTTCTCCCAATCTTTTCAAATCTAGTAATGGTGCTCCTTTTACTATCTCCAAAAGATCCATTCCCTCTTTAAATGTGGTAAGTGGAAGGAACTTTATTTGTTTCGAGTCTTATGCCTCGAGCAAGCTCTATCCATGTACTAATTTTGCTTGCCTCCTTTCACTTTTACCTGCAAAACAAATTAGGGGTTAACTTTAGGAACCCATACAAGCTTGTGTCCTTTCTTATAAGAGAAAGAATGTATGAGGTTCCTTGTAGCCCATCGAGGCAACATGTTATGTGACCTGTTTCTCTGACCAGTTTTGACTTTCTTGTTAGCTTGTGCTAACATAGAACCAGATTCTTTGCTAGGCTTATGCTTCTTGATTTGCTTTTTGTTGCAACTGGACATTCAGTGGTTGGATGTCCCAGGTTACCACAAATATAACACAGATCTTTAATAGCATTAGAACTTTTATAAAAGCCCTACCCAATCTTTTCATTATAAGTTCTTTGACCTAGCATATGAACAAGTCTTAAAGAATGTGTCCATCTATTAGCTCTTTCAAGATCAAGTTTTAATTTATCTTGACTTAGTTGACTAACCTTTTTTTCACAAAGGTATTTATGTTTAATCTTAGTCAATTCTGACTCAATCTTTTCTTGTTCCTCACACTTGACCTTTTTTTTTCTTCAAAAAGAGAGTTTTAGAACTTCAGATTTAAGGTTCAGGTTTGATGAATCAAGTCTGGTAACCTGTTCCTTAAGAGTGCATTTTTCCTTTTCAACAGTGTTCTTACAAGTTTCTAGATCAATAAAAAAACCAAACTTGAGACTTACAAGATTGTTGAATAACGCATCCCTATCAGAAGTTAATTCTTGGAAATCATCAATTAAAGCACTCATTAAGGAAACAAGTTTCATTTTAGAAAATAAATGCAACTTCTTTTTGAGTTCAAGAATACTTACCTCAGAGTTTGCATCATCTTATTCCATGTCCCAATCTCCAATGGCCATGAGAGCAGTTTTATCATCTTCTTCATCATCTGATTAATCGCTTTCAGATGACCTATTTGGATCCTCCATGTTCATCTCATAGGTCTTCAGATTTCCAACTAACTCATCAAGGGACATTCTAGTGAGATCCTTAGCTTCTCTTATGGCTGTAACTTTGACATTCCACTTAGACTTTGGTTGGGCTCTCAAGACCTTCTTTACCTGTTCCTCGGTAGATAAAATATTTCCTAAAGATGATAACTCATTTACCAACAAAGTTAACCTAGTTATCATTTCTTGTAGTGACTCATTTTTCTCCATTTTGAAAGCCTCATATTCAGTGAAAAGTAATACAGTTTTGAATTTTCTCACTTGGCTACTGCCTTCATGTGCATTCACCAATGCATCCCAGATTTGTTTAACAGTGTTGCAATTAGACACTCTATTGTACTCGGTTGGACCAAGACCACAAACAAGAATGTTTTGGGCTTTTGCATTCTTTTTGAGTGCAACAAGATCTTCTGGGGTGAATTCACTCCTTACCTTTTTAACTTGTTTTCCATCCACTGTCTTCATGTAAATTGTTGGTCCATCAATAATTCTATCCCATAATTCATAATTTAGACTTTAAAGAAATATTTCCATCCTAGCTTTCCACCAAATAAAGTGAGAACCATCAAAGAGTAGAGGTCTAATAATGGATTGACCTTCACTGTAACCACAAGGTGGTGCGGAATTAATCATATTGATTTTTGTCTTAGGTGTTAACCCTTTTTAAGACAACCTCGCTCTAATACCACTTGTTAGAGTACGTGCCCTCCTGATCAGTGACTTTAAAGTAAGAGTTGCCTATGGATGAAATGAATTACCTGACGTATTCCAAGAAAATAGTAAAACAGAAAGAAAAGAACACAATGATTTTTATGTGGAAAACACCCGGCTCAAAAAGGTGTAAAAAACCACGAACTGTACCTCTACAAAATTTAACCCTTACTTCACTAAATAACTCTAAGCCTCAACAACGATTGATTACAAAACTCTTATAACCAACAACTAGGAATTATAAACTCTAATTCCTATACCTCAATAACTGGAGTTATAAACTCTAATTCCTATAACTCAATAATTGGAATTATAAACTGTAATTCCTATAACTCAACAATCACCCTTGACTGTTGAACCCACTTTGAGCTATCCCAAACTTGAAGTTAACTCATCTCAGTATTGTTCCTAAACAATCAATCTAGGAAAGCAATAAATTATAACTCAATAAGAACAATACATTTAAAATGACTCATGAACTGTAAAGTTTAATCCTGTGAAACAAGTTCATCAATCTGTTCCTTTGTACTGGCAGCACTTGAATCTTCAGTCAGAATTCCCTCAAATATGAACTTTCTCAATTTGCTCGTGTTTAGTCTTTTCTCTCTCTGTAAGTGTGCAAGTTACTATGAATGATACATCTTCTATTTAAGCACAACTCTCCAAAGAGTCATTCTTTATTTGAAACTCCGTCTTTAATCAGAACTCTCATTGCATAGAGTTCTACTTCAAGTGAGACTCCTTCTTTAATTCCAACTCTTGTCTCCTTAGTGTTGTAGTCAAACTCCAATTCTTTAAATCATCTTATCTTCAAGTATTTTACTCAACCACAACTTCTTCAATTTCTCACGTGATTAGTAACTTGAGTATATCAGAATTTGGCTCGCTCATTCACTCCTAACTTTAAGCAATCTTTGTCTGTATCTATCAGTGAAACCTGAAACTTGTCTTCCTATGCTTGAACTAGATCAAGTGACATGGTCCATTCATGTGTCAGCCATAAAAAACTTTACTGATATAATAAAGAGTCCTTCAATTAGTATGTTTCATATCTTGTGTAGACTTCTTCAATCTGTAAAAATTTTCTCCTTCTACACATAGGACTCTTTAGGATATGCTTAGAGGTGAAACTCCTTCTTTTCATAGGACTCCTTTTTCAACTCAACTTGCTTTCCCTTTATCATCAAGTGTTTGAATCAAATTCAACTTCTTATATGTTTATTTTTTTGAGTTTATCAAAATTAACCACTCATCTGGTTCTTGATTTCTTCCACCCTTGTCTTTAATCATCGATGATTTTGCTACAAGTTCAGCTACACGAGGCAGTGTGTCTGTGAACCAGCTTGACTGACATGTTTCATATCACTTTGTCAGTTTATCAATCATCAAAACTACATCGTACCCAACACTTATATTACATTCTAAATTCATTTGGGTGAAAATGGCCAGATTAGTACTTATTCACACCTAATGTTTACAAATTACACTACACAATGTATATATATATGTAAAGTGTAACTCAATTATGATATGGAAGACATAAGTGATGAATGACACACATCTTGTATTCATTGATCTAATGTAATACATAATGTGTGTATTTTTTTTATTAAATAGCCCTAAATAATGGCATGTGTAAAATATTCAAAAATATGTTAAAAATCATGTGTCACTAACCAAAAAAATACAAACTCCACATGGCATCAAAAAATTAATTAAGGCACGAATTTCTACTATATAGAAAAGAGAGCTGAGGACGACCAATGGTAGTTTTAGAATTTCAAATCTATTATAATAATTAAGGTTATGTTTGATATTTCATATCTATTTATTGTTGTAATAATTGTCTAGAAATATCTTTTCATGCTTCTACTTCTCTACCACATGTGAATATCTCGTCATGTAGCTATGACTGAACCACATGCACATTACAATATGCATATATTTTTATATCTATTTCATTGTATGTAATAAATGTCAAAAAAATATGTCAAAAATTATACTCCCTCCGTCCCAAATTATGTGTCATCATTTCCTTTTTAATCCGTCCCAAAATAAGTGTCGCCTTTCCTTATTTTGAAACTTTTTAAAGGCACAATTACCTTTTCACCCTTATTGGTCTCACTTAATTAAAAAAAAGATATTGACACATTTTTTGATAAAGGATAATTTGATAAACTTTACCAAGTCTTCCCATATTTCTTAAACTCCGTGTCCGGTCAAATGGCGACACATAAAATGAAACGGAGGGAGTATTTCTTTCATTTTATTTTAAGAGTCAACCATTTTCTTTTAAATTCGTCCTAAAAAAGTCAGTTTTTCTTATTTGACAACCATTTTATGTCATTATTTTCATTTTATTGTCTCTCGCTTAATAAGAAAAGGCAATTAAAAAGTAAACATTAAAGTGACTTTAACAATTTTGTAAATCTTATGAATTTATTATTTTTTTCTTAAATTTTGTGTCCGATGAAATGGCGATAAATGAAATACTCATCTCCGTTCGTATTAGTTGACCCCTATGGACATGACACACCCATTAAGAAAAAATATTATTAGGGGTCTATTTTACCAAATTAACCTCTTTAATTATAACAACAACAACAACAACAACAATAACATACCCAGTGTATTCCTACATAGTGGGGTCTGAGGAGGGTAGAGTGTACGCAGATTATACCACTACCTCAGGTGAAGTAGAGAGGTTGTTTCCGATAGACCCACGGCTTAGGACTTTCATGAGCAGAAAGTAAATGTCAAAATCCTTAAACATGTAATGAAAAAGTTATTACAAAAACAAACTACAAAAAACATCCATCAAGCAGTGCTCATGTTCATAAACAGGCGTTACGACAAAGTAAAACATAGTGTTATACTACTTCTGAGCCTTATTAATTATACTTTGAAAATATAAATCTGAGCATATACAATTTGTTTAATCATTTATTGATAAGAGTATTATTGGAAGAACATATTAAAATCCTCTTGAATTCATTAAATGGACAACTAAATTGAAAGAAATATTTTTAAAAGAGAGTCAACTAAAATAAAACGGAGGGAGTAGGATTGGAGAATTATTGCTTTACCACACAAATAGTATCTATCTATGCGACTATAGTTTCAACCACATGGACATTAAATGACATTACAAGATAATATTTTTAGAATAAAAAATAATAAATTAATGGCTCTATCTTCTAGATTGACATTTCTAGAATAGAATAGATGGCTAAAATAAATAGGTAAAAGTGTCCTCGTATTACACAATAACCTCCTTTCATCAGTTCTCAATTCTCATATATCTGTATGTAAGTTTTTCTACCTTCTCATTCATTTAATTTTTTCAGACATTTATTTATTCCTTCAACAAGCTATAATTTTCTAGATTTTCTTAGTAAATATACATTTTTTTGGTAGTTAGAATAATTTTAATTTAATTTCAGCATGTGTTTGTAAAAAAATTTATCTGTATTATGTATTTTGCTCTTCGAGAATGAGGTTCATGTGTTGATCGAACGTCATGAATTTTTCGATTAGTTGACGACCATCTTGGATAGTAACACACATACAAAAATTAATGCATTGAAGCATTTTTGAATTCTTTGACATCGATATTTTCGCTGAATTTTGAAACAAAAATGAAGATGGAGTTTAGGATTTTGGAGAAATAGATAAACGACGTCAAAGAGGTGGCACGACGGAGGCTCGGCTATTGGGAGTGCAGATTTGAAGGGGTTAGATACTCAGCGTTTGGGGTAGATATGTATATATGTTGAAAATAGTTGAGCCTTTAATTATTACTAGCAAAATGTGAACTTTGGTCCTTATACTATTGAGTATTGACAAACCATTATCATTTGTTCTTTTTAGTTATCATACCAAATTTTACGATCTGCTAAGTTTTTCTTTAAAATATTTTGCATAATTATTTGAAAGTTAATTTAATATATATGTCTTTAAATGTCTACTTAGCAGTTTCATCTCTTCGGTAATAGCTATTTGCATGTCCGTATCTATATTTGACCGTGTGGTATAAGTACAACTTATTTAATTTTTTTATTAAATTATAAACAATATGTTGTCTTTCCTCACGGAGTCACATCAAAATACCTTCTTGTTTATGTTGTTTTTTCACAAAGATAGTTCACATCAGCATAGGTAATTGAAACTTTTATCCTAATAACTTTATGTTTGTGTTCTTTGAATAAAAAAGTCTTATCATTATCTGTATTGAATGAAATTTCAACACATCCTTCAAGGATAACACCTAAATGTGAATCATGATTTGTAAATCATGGTTGGAAAGAGATGCATTCTTTCAATGGAAAAAAGTGTTTATATTTAAATTTTGAGCTTCTAAACTAATTTAATCATTAAATTTAATTTAACAGGTATTGATCATGAATGCTCAATAGATTGAACACAGTAGGAAGAAAGAAAAAAGCCATCGTTTTCACCCAAAACTACACAAGAAAAGTTTAAGTTACACCTAAACTATATAAGTGACCTATTACACACCTAAACTATATAAAAGTGATATTATTACCTCCCTGCGACACCCATGCCCAAGTTTAATGAGTGGAGTGCACTCCACCCGCCCTCTTGTGGTGCCACGTGTCTAATCTAATTTTTCTATTTTATTAAAAACCTAACCCGATCCTATCACTCTTTTAACCCATCTATTTAACCCATCCAACCCGACCTAACTCTCATATTTTACCCTAACCTGATTAAAACATCCATTCAAATGAAAAGTCATCTGATGAGAGCAAAAACCCGATAGAGGATTAATTCACCTCTTTTTTCTTTTCAATTTTTTATCAAGTTTAACCCGATAGAAGAGATCAACAATAATTTTGCTGTGTTTTTTGTTGTTGACAAGCAAAAATTATTTTTTATCTCTTTTCAGTTGAAGTTGGTTCGGTTGATTTCAACGGAGGTGGTACGATTTAGGATAAAAACTAAGGGTTACAATCGTTTATGTAGAAACTACTGATTTTCAGTTAAAATGTTAGCTTTTTTCTTTCCTAAATATAGTAGATCTAGGATTTATTTTCATTCCTAAATTAGATCTAGGTTTTTTGAGTTAGGATTTTGCCGTATTTAATCTGTCTAAATTAATTTATTTTATTCCTATTTAGATGCTTAATATGTGATAATATAACCCTTGACATTTATAATTGTTTGATTTTACTAGGGTTTTGAATTAGTGTTTTGAATTAGGGATTTTTGCTGTCTTTAATTTATTTTTAAAATTAATGTGTTATAGTTTATTTATGTGATTTAATCTGTAACAATATGAGCTGTGAGGTTCAATATGTGATAAATAACATGTGATACTTGTAATTGTTGCATAAATACTATAATTTTTTAATTTTTGTGTACTGTGAGACTTGTATCTTTATTGTGTTTTTGTGGTCAATGATTTCAGGTTTATAAAGTGAATTTTGAACTGATCACTTTGAGATTTTATCATGGTGGAGAATTTAATAAGGGTAAAAGGAAAAAGATATGAGGGTGGACAAGTTACTGAATTTTTAGATGTTGATGTAGATAAGCTGTCTTATTTTGAATTTAGGGATTGTGTAAAGTATTTAGGGTATAATCCGGAACAATGCTTACTATATGTTAGACTGCCTAAGTGTTCTAATTTAAAATAAATTAGGTCATACAAGGACACAATTGACATTTCAAAGAAATTGGGTAATGGGCAAGTTTTGAAAGCTTTTGTGTGTCACATAATTGGTGAACCTGAGTTGGCCCCACCTTTTTTAGAATTTGTAATGATGGGGAAGCGCATGTGGAGGGAAAAAGTTGCGTGTATTTTAATAAAGACAATGAAAATGACATTGAGAATGTTGACATGACATCTAAAAATAGTGAAGATGCCCCTCCTTTTGACTAACCTACAACTCATACTTCTTCTCCTCCTCCTGTCCAACCATTGCTCATACTTTTTCTTCTTTTGTCCAACATAATGCTCATGTCTCTTCTTCTCCTACTGACCAATCTACTGCTTATGTCTCTTCTCCTATAGCTACTACTCCTAGTATTTCTACTGCTGCTTCTACTAATTCACATGTTGCATATTTTGAATATGTTATAGATTCAGATGTAGAATTTATTGATGGAAGTGTAGAGATTGGGATAGATATGGATAAATATATGGATGAAGAGTTAAGAGGTCTTAGGGAAGAAAAGAGGAAAAGAAAAAAAGAAAGAGGGGAGATAAACCAGTAATTCCTGAACATGTTAAGTTAGGAACTGAAAGAAAGGAACCAGATATTGGCTATGATGAATCTGTAGGTGGTGATAGAAATAGTTTGGATGATAAGTTAGCTGGTGATAAACCTTTTTACCCATCTGATGAAGCTGCCAGCTTTGAAACTAATTCAAATGATTTAACTGAAGAAGAAGATGAAGTTGTACACGTTGAAAATAGAGATAAAACTAGAAGAAGGAAAAAAGTTAAAAGAGTTGTATATATTTCAGACTGTCAGAAAATTGTGTGGGAGTTAGGACTTATTTTTGAAAATGTTAATGAATTTAGAGCTCCTATTACTAAATATGCTGTTGCTGAACATGTTGCAATTGAAAAATGTATTAATGAACCTACAAGGGTAAGGGTTAGGTGTACAACTGGTTGTCCATGGCTTCTTTATGCTAGCATTGATTCTAGGTTCATGAACTTTGTTGTGAAGACCTACAATCCAGTTCATAAGTGTGATCCTATCAATAGGAACAAACTTTGTAATACCAAGTTTTTAGCCAGCCACTTCAATAAGACGATAAATAAACAATCAAATATTAGAATTTTCGAGTTTCAACTGCTTATTAAGAAGGAACTGGATTTACATGTTAGAAGAACAGTGTGTAGGAAAGCAAAAAATAAGGTGATTACAGAATTGATGGGTGACTATAATCTGAAATTTGAGATAATTTTAGATTATAGAGATGAGTTGTTAAGATTAAATTCAGGTAGTACATGAGTAGTGAAGCTTCATGAAAAAACATTTGAAGATGGTAGAAAAATGTTTCAAGGCTTCTACATATATTTTGACGCAATGAAGAAGTCCTTCCTAGCTGGTTGTAGGAAGTGCATTGGTTTGGATGGATGTTTTTAAAAGGAGTGACAAAAGGGAAGTTATTAGTTGTTGTGTGTAAAGATGGTAACAATCAAATGTTCACACTGACATGGGCAGTGGTTGAGATTTAAAACAAAACCACTCGGAGTTGGTTTATCAGGATTGTAAAAGAAGATCTTCATCTGGGAGATGAGACAGATTTGACAGTGATAACAGATATGCAAAAGGTAAAGAATTACTGTTTTTGCTTATGTTTTTATTTTTGTTTATGTTTATGTTGTAACTGTTTCTGTTTCTATTTTTGTTATAGGGATTAGAAATTGTTGTGATTGAATATTTACCAAATGTTGAACATAGAATGTGTGCAAGGCATGTCCTTGTAAACTGGTCAAAAGATGTTATACGTAGAGGTATTGAGAAGAAAAAATATTTTTGAAGGTGTGCAAGATCTACCTTGGAGGCTAATCTTAGGGATAACATTAGTTATATGAAGATGTTGGGGGAGGAGGTAAGAAATAATAGATAAGTTGATGTATTTTAATCCATAGAGATGGAGCATGGTTTACTTTAGCTTTGGAACAAAGTGTGATGTTGTAGACAACAACATGACAGAATGTTTTAATGCATGGATATTAGGAGCTAGGCACAAGACTATAATTACAATGTTAGAGGAGATAAGGGTAAAAATAATGAAAAGAGTGGGACAACTGAGGAATTTTTGTGATACTTGGATCAGTAATATTTCTCCAATGGATATGAAAGCACTAAATGATAATACAACAAGGTTTATGAAGTGCAACATAGAATGAAATTTTGATATAGGGTACGAGGTGCTTGATAGAGGATATAGGCATATTGTGGATCTTTCTAAACAATACTGTAGTTGTAGAGCATGGATGTTGAAGGGTATACCTTGTCCTCATGCAGTGGTTGCTCTTCACCACAAAAAACTGAAACCAGTAAACTATACTCTCACTGGTACAATAGAGAAACTTACATGAACACATATAGTTTCTTCATTCAATCAACTTTGAATATGAAGATATGACCACAATCACAGAATCTCTTTTATGCCACCTTCTGTTAGTAAGATGCCAGGTAGGCCTGGAAAGAATAGAAAGGAAGAAGAAGGTGAAATTAAAAAAAATTTGGAAAACTGTCCAAGATAGGGATTGAGATTTCATACAGCACTTGCCATAGCAAGGGTCACAACAAAAGAAAATGTCCAACAGGTGCACTTGCTGCTGTCACTAATGCAAATCTTGGCCCAAGTTCATCTGCTGGTACAGTCCCAAGTGCAGGTCCAAGTGCAACACCTACTATTGAAAAAGAGAGAGGTTCAACTGGAAGCGGAAGGGGTAGATCACCAAAAGATTCTACAGAAAAGATATTTTATTTAATTTGTCAGTGCTGTGAACTAATTATGCTTACCTTATACTAAATATCTTATTTTCTTTCTTTTTAGTGTGTTGACAGACCAAGAATGGTTGGAATGAGATTACTTCACACACAAAGTGGATGCAAAATTCTTAATGTAAGTTTACTACTACATTTACTTTTGGTCCCTTTACTATCTAAATTTTATTTATTATAATTTTATTTACTAAAGTTAACACTTTCTTCATTCGAATAGCCGAGAATGCCTAGTGAGAGATTCAAAATTGCCAAGTTTTCAGTAGTTGTGATTGAAAATCTCAGATATACACTAAAAATTGGTGTAAAATGGAAAGGAGAAAAAGCTATGACCTCCAGGCAACTACAAGAAATGAGAGGCAAAAAACAAATGCAAACAAGGTCCAAGGCTGCACTCTTAAGTCAAGAAAGCTTCAATGTTCAATCTCTATGAGAAGTTGGTGTAGACTACATTTAAGACCGCATTTATATAGTTCCCCTTGTATAAATCTTGACAGTTGTGACTGCATTTAAGACTATGTTTTTGATAATTCACTGATGTTGGCAGCTGGGTTGGCAGCTGTGACTGCATTTAAGACTGTTTTTAGTAGTTCATTAATGTTTGCAACTGTGATTGCTTTCAGAATAATTTATTAGTGGCAGCTTTGACTGCATTTTGTAACTGTAATTAGTTTAATAGTACTGATTTTTTTGCAAATGTATTTAACAACAAGATGTAATTACACTCATTTTTGGTTAATGATTATGCAGTTATTAAGTTTATTGTTGCTGAAATTTGTGTTTGTGCTTGTGCAGCAGCTATGACTGCATTTATTAATGTTAAATTTGTGTTGTGATGTTGTTGAAATTTGTGTTTGTGCTTGTGCAGCAGCTGTGACTGCATTTAGTGTTGTGATGTTGTATACAAATTGCAACATAAAGAACCACTGAAAACAAAGTCAAAACTGTCAAGTTCAACCTTACAATTTCATTACACAATAATTTAATTACACAACCCGACAGTTTTGTCTAAGGTAACACCTAATAATTGAAAGCCAAAACTGTCAAGTTCAACCTTACAATTTTATTACACAATAATTCAATTACACAACCTGACAGTTTTGTGTAAGGCAACACCTAATAATTGATACAAATTTCAACCCCTTAAAACATAACAAAAACAAAACAACTTAGTTTAGGGCAGTCTTCTTGGAGCTCCTTTCAAGATCATGAATTGAAATAGAAAACTAACACCCAAAATACATACATAAATGAGAGTAGTCCATAGTTGTTTTTCCCTTTTCTTGGACTTAGCCAACTTGATGTTCCATTTCTTCTTATTTGCCTTCATCATCTTCAAATCATCCCGAAGATTGTCCATTCGCAACTCTATTTTGTTCATGTCTATTTTGCTCTCCACAGATTTGATTGTCCTAGTAGTCTTGTCATCAACTATTTTCTGTTCATAAAATGTACAATTTATCGAAAATTCAACTCTTTCCTCAAGCTCCCCAATTCTTTTCAACAATTTAGGAATAACAAATTTCGATCGTTCATCAATAGCATCATCCTTCCAAAGCCAAAACTCGCATGATCTAGCATTCTAAAATGAAAGCAATTAGATTCGTATACACTATTCAAGATCAATGTTTGAAGAAAAAACTCACTTACCCCATAGTAAGGATAAGTCCAATATCATCTAACCGGATTTCTTGAGGTTCATGAAGTCATCAAAGGCAAAAAATGTCCATGTTTGCGTCGAACCTCGTCCAACTCATGATCTTCTTCTTGCTTACAAAGTCTACTCAAACTTATCTTAGCCATTAAAGTATCTTGATTAAGAAAACAAGTTTTAAGAGAGGTTGAACAACACTTGAGGGAAGAAAAAATTATGAAAATGACAACAAAATTAAGACAAAATAATCATCAATATAGAAAGAAATCGAAGGATTAAAAATATTTAGTCAGCAATTCTTCAAACAAATAATCTTCAATTTCGATTTTGAGAGACAAATTTGGGAATTGGGATTTCCTCGTTTTGAGCCCCAAATTGGCTTAAATAAGAATAGATCCGTTGGAAATTAAAAGTGATGTACTTTTAATGTTTTTAGCCATTTATTTTTGTTATTCAAAAGGCTAGACACGCCTAAAACGAATGTAAGAAACGCGCCTTAGAATGAGTATCGCGGGGACGTAATAATATCACTTTTATATAGTTTAGGTGTGTAATAGGTTACTTATATCTTTTAGGTGTGACTTAGACTTTTCTTGTATAGTTTGGGGTAAAAACGATGCCTGCTATTGTAGAATTTATAAATGCATATGTACCAATGTTAATATACAACAATCACTATAACATGTGAATGTCACGTGGGCATCCAATAGTATAGTATTTCCATGGTTGTATAAAACATACATTTAGGATCTTATGATATGTCCGTGATAGTGATATTGTTGTATATTAAAATTTATTTATTTAATTTAATATATATATATATATATATATATATATATATACACACATACATATACACAAAATTATACATTGGGCCTGTGCAAAGCACGAACATCCTTATCTAGTAAGAATAAAATTTTCTGGCATTGGAAATTTGAAATTGGTTGTTGTAGAAATATTCAGAAACATAGAGAGAAATAATGGGCTTTTCTCATTGGGTTTACATTACATAGAGAGGTATATTTATACATTGCCATGGCTCTTAAGAGTCCTACCAAGGTGTATCTTTTTCTTACGTGAAATGGTTGTTATACAACTAACAATATACCAGGGATACATAACTATGAATTAGATTACGCTTAGGACTAGTTTAGTTATCATGTGTGACTAACCTGCTTCGTGTATCTCTATCATTCCCCCTCAAGGTGGACGTGGGCAGTGGCACTCGGGAAGCTTAGCTTGGTTTGAAAGAGTTGCTCATTTTTGTCAGTGGCTTGGTGAACACATCAACATCTTGGAGCTAAGAAGGAAAAAACTGCGTGAGGATGCATGACACCTTGAACCACGTTCTCCCTCACCTCGCGAGCTGAGAAGGAACAAAGTTTTTTTGTTTCTTTTATTAGAGTTCTCTTTCATGATTTCAACAACTTCCTCTCCTAGTTCACTTATCGTATACATGATATGTATGTAATACATATAGCATATCCTTTACGTATAAGTGTAGCACTTGTATGTCTTATGTATCACTGTCTATACAATGATATACATAACACACAATGATATACATACGAGATACATGCGACATATACTGTGGATGAATCACTTGCAGTCACTTATATTTCATGTGTATGTCAATATACGTATAGTGATATACTGGTATACATGACATACATACTATAATGTATATTACCTGCATCTCATGTTTATGTCATTGTATCTATATCTATAATGAATGGTTGACATACACTCGACATACAATCATACCACCACAAGGAAATACCATATAACCTCGTAGGAAGACGGCGACGTAGGAATAGAGAGTTTGTTGAGGAAATGGAGGGTGAGAAACAATTGAAAAGATTGAAAGGGACTGGGTTTATCAAATTAAAGCCTAAAATCAATGGATACTTATATTCCCTTGGTTTCTATGCGTTTTGCTATTATTATGTTGGGTAATTACTTGAAATTTCTATTTTCAAAAAAGCGGTAATTAGGGGTCCTATTTCTAGAGCATGCTTTGAGTAAGTTATGAAACGACCTGTTTGTTGACTAAACTTCATTTTTACTCATCCTAGTGTAGTCTTACATGCCTTTCAATACCTCGATAAGGTCATACGTTCAAGCTGTGGAAAACAACCTCTACCAGAAATGTAATACAATAAACAGTTGTGGTCTTGCCTTTCTACGGACCCAACACTATGTGGGAGCTTTAGTTAAATGGACTGCCCTTTACTAACGATATTCAAGCCATAAGACAGTACTATAACCATCTTGAAGTTCACATATTAGAAAATTGTAGCCCATCACATCTGAACAGAGAAAAATAAGAAAGATTTGGCCTATTATCCTCACTAGGACATACTTGAGATGATGGCATATATAACAATATTTGCAACGTTTAAAGAATGCGTTTTTTCATCCTATATTAAACTATATAGTAAAATATATTATGCCTGAGAGAGAAAGCAGAGTCTGCAGAATACAGATGTAAATAGGAATAAATGGCAGCGATAAATGATTGCATTTGAACATAGATTATAGTATATGATATCATCATAGATACTAATAGATGAAGGAATGAATGCAATATATAACTTGTGATGCAAAAAATTAGTAAAGCTTACCAAGGAGGTGGGCAGTGGCACTCGCAAAGCTTAGCTTAGTCCGAAAGAGTTGAAAATGAGCTTTTGTCAGTGGCTTGGTGAACACATCAACAACTTGGAGCTCAGAAGGAACAAACTGCGTGATGATGCATGAGACCTTGAACCACGTTCTCCCTCACCGTGTGAGCTGAGAAGGAACAAAGCCTTTTTGTTTCTTTTATTAGAGTTCTCTTTCATGATTTCAAAAACTTCCTCTCCTAGTTCACTTATCGTTACATGATATGTATGCAATACATATACGAGATCCTTGACGTATACATGTATCACTTGTATGTCTTATGTATCAGTGTCTATAAAATAATATACATAACACACAATGATAGACATATGAGATACAAGCGGCATATACACAACATACCGTGATGAATCACTTGTAGTCACTTATATTTAATGTGTATGTCAATGTACGTATTGTGATATACTGATATACATGACAAACATACTATGATGTATTACTTGTATCTCATGTTTATGCCATTGTACGTATAATCAATGATTGACATACACTCGACATACAATTCCATCACAAGGAAATACCACATAACCACCATCAAAATCCACCATAATTATCATTCATTCCACCAAAATAAGTCAAAAATCATTGCCCAAGCCAGATTTACTCTTTTTTGTTGGTGTTGTCTGTCCATGGAGTTCTATTTTTTTTTTTCCATAGAGGAAATACCATATTCCCTTAGTTGCTACTATGTGTTTGAAAGCTATTGTTATGTTGGGTAATTACTTGAAATTTCAATTAAAAAAATGGTAATTAGGGGTCCTAATATTTTTTTATTTTATATAAGGTAAAACTAGAGCAAGCTTTGGGTAAGTTATGAAACCGTCTGTTTGTTGACTCAACTTCATTTTTACTCATCCTAGTGTAGTCTTACATGCCCATTTGATACCTCTATAAGGTCATAGGTTCAAATTATGAAAAACAAGCTCTGCCGGAAATGCAATACAATAAACCCTTGTGGGTAAGTTATGAAACGGCCTGTTTGTTGACTCAACTTCATTTTTACTCATCCTAGTGTAGTCTTACATGCCCATTTGATACCTCTATAAGGTCATAGGTTCAAACTATGGAAAACAAGCTCTGCCGGAAATGCAATACAATAAACCCTTGTGGTCCTACCCTTCCCCGGACCTCACGCATAGCGGGAGCTTTAGTGCAATGGGTTGCCTTTACTAATGATATTCAAGCCACACGACAGCACTATAACCATCTTGAAGTTCACCTATTAGAAAATTGTAGCCCATCACATCTGAACAGAGGAAAATAAGAAATCGGCCTATTATCCCCACTAGGACATACTCCAGATGATGGCATACATAACAATATTTGCAACGATTAAAGAGTGCATTTTTTCGTCCTATAATAAACTATATAGTAAAATAAGCAGAGTCTGCAGAATGGAAATGTAAATAGGAATAAATGGTTGCGATAAATGATTTGAATTTGAACATAGATTATTCATTATGATATCATGATAGTATTAGATACTAATAGATGGAGGAGTGAATGCAGTATATAACTTGTGATGCAGTAAGATAGTAAACCTTACCGAGGGAAACCAGAGAATCACTAATGTAAACAAGATGAATAACATGGAAAACGAATGTTTCAATAATCTATTACTTCCTAGTACATGCATCATCCAATAAGGCAAATTTATAAAATTAGTTGAATAAGACTAGGACACAAAAACTGATGAAACTAGGAAACATCTCTTGGACTCAAATTAAGGCTGTATTTCTTGAGAGCTCAAAGGTTGCATTACTTGGGAAACGTCAGGCATATGTGATGTACCTTCTATGTTCGTGTCTTGCATCCTTCAAAAATGTTGTCAGTTGTGTCTTTATGCCTTTTTTGCGGATCCCACACAGATGTGGCAGCGACGTCCCTTCCTGTGTGAAAGATAGTCTCTCAATTGCTGTTGATCCGTACATTCAAAGTTTTCCATTTTGACATCCTTCAACTTTTTATGCCTCGGACGTTTCAAAAGTAGTGATGTACAAGTTTTCTCATTTTCAAATGAATCATCATCATATATAAACTTGAGGGTACTCTTTAAGTTATCCCTTAGAAAAGATAGAGTGTCCAATTGAGGAAAAATCCAAAGCAAACTATCAAGAACTTCCCCAACTGAGTAATGATTCTTATAAAGTTTCTCGAATTCTATATGCAAGCCATCAGTACCATAGAGTGAGGAAACCAATTTTTTTCTCATGTTTTTTGGTATAACTATCACCGTTTCGGTGTCGCACTTTAAGTGAATAGCCTTCACTTGATTGAAGTTGCCAAGAAATCTCACGAGCTTTGAGTACCAACGTCTATCATATGTACTTTCTGATCCCTCGAACAACTTGAGTTCAACTTTTAGCAAAACCGAAGCACTGATCAGTTTGAGTGTTAGAAATCCATTATCACACCATGCACCACATGAAAAACTTGTTAAATTAGGAGTATCTAATTCAACATCAGAAAGATTAAGGCACCCTTCTAATAAAAGACACTTAAGCCGACTATCACTTGAAATCTTCAATTTCTTCAAAGCTGCGCAACCTAATAAGTACAATGCTTCAAGATTGGGTAGACTTGCAAAAATGCTCTCGAGATCTTGGTCCTTGACACCCACACTATGTAAGTACAAAATTTTCAAGGCTTTACAATCAGTTATTCCATTTACTTGTAGTAGACTCGAAGGATCACTCCTAATGTGAAGATATTCAAGATTAGGTGCTACAATACGAAGCATTTTGGTTTCATCTGAAAAATTCAACCAAACCCTCTTCAACTTGGGTAAAGGTCCTGCAATTTGTAAACTGGTTAGTCCTCGACATGCATCTAAAGTTAAATCCTCCAGAGAATTGCAACTTGCACATAAAGCTTCAAAAAATTGCTCGTCCAAAAATGTATCAGTGAGGTTTAACTCACTTAAAGATGACATGAACTTTACAATGTCATATTGATCGCGGGGCAATTCAAGCTTAAATCCACGTAACTCAAGAACTTCTAGTTCTTTGGCATCAAAGATTGGTTCAGGCAAAGTACCATAACCATTATCAGTTATACATACATCTAAAGTCAACTCTTTGATTTTACAAACGACGAGTGTCTTTATCCAATTACGAAAATGAAAGCCGTTAATAAGACAACTAGGTGGTAATATGAGCCAGAACTTTTGTATTGTAACCTTATGCTCCTGCCGATTTGCTAGAGTTTGATCCACAATTTGCGCGGATTTTGGGAATGTACCTTCATCACAGAACAAAATATCGCCAAAATTTAAGTAAGAGAGGGAATTCCATGCACTATAAAAGGACTTGGACAATATGCTCATTCGTGCAGCATTTTTAACAAGAAGGAAAGACAAAATTTTCTGCACAAGTGGCTCTGGCAATTTGGAAATGTGATCCACTGCTGCGTCAATATTTTTTTCCTCCATCAACAATATGCATAGTGATATTTCTTTTTGCAGAAGAATTTATTAATAAGGCAAGGTCAACAACGTACAACAAGTAGAGTTCTTGACAAAACCTACTACTTTAGGATTATGAGGACTCTAATATGAGCTAATTATTAATTAACTCATGTAGATTGAGATAATTATATCTCTTGATTTAAGATAATTATTAATCCCGTGGCATAAGAGTCCTAATAAGAATAATTATTAGTTTCAGCAATATTAAATATGGGATTTGTGTAATTTTTCCTAATTATGTATTCCGCTCCCATAATCCCGTGGGCTGATTTAGCTACAGCAGTTCATCCTAATGTTATTTTATGTGTATTAATAATATGGAAAATTAACTACCTCTTGTTATATTTTGGTTAAAATTTTATATTTGTACAAACCATCCTCTGCACAAGTATACAATTTTGAAGCTTTTAATTAGTACTAGCTTTATTGTGCGTGTATCTCACGTCAAACTAATAAAAAATATAAATAAAAAGAATATTTTTTAAAAATTAGTTGTTTACGTTAAAATAATGCAAACATTTATTTAATAAAAATAAGTATTATTATATTGAAGGAAAGCCTCGACGTAACGGATAAAGTTGATGTCATCTGACTAGGAGGTCATAGGTTTAAGCCGGGGATCCAGCTCGTTGCAGAAATGTTAGATGAGTTTGCGTATAACAAGCTCTTGTGGTCCGTTCCTTCTCAACACCACGCGCATAAAAGCTTTAGTATAGTGCCGCAGTAGCTAAATTCAATACTATCTTTTAAACAGGATGAATTTGGCTAAATGTATATAGACATATGACGTATAAAAGTATTTTCTAATTGTTAGTTCTTCAATTTTATTTTCTATTTGTTTTTCAGACCTACGAAACTTATTGCTTAAACCATCAACTCCATCCAATTAAACTGACTCAAGATGAAAATCCAGCAATTTGCAGTAAAAGAATAAAAAAGAGAGAGAAATCTTATGAACTCATGGCTTAAATAGCAAAAGAGAGTATATTCATGAGAATTATGAGAATCGACTGTTCACTAAAATAATCTTTTACTCTCACCTATTCAAAAGACTTTCTTTAAGGGCAATTTCGACGTCAACCTTCTTAATTTGAATATCCTCTTCCTTGAACATGCATCCTTGAACATTACGAGCCAATGCATTTTCCAATGCTGTATGTAACAGACCCTCAAGATCGACTCTGGTAAATCCTTGGGTTGTAGAAGCTGTGCATCAGATATGTTTATTCAGTCTCAAGACTTAAATATTAGTAGTTCCCAAATCTTAGGACACAAAAACAATGATGCATCCTATGAAACTAACCTATGGCCGAAAGGTCTATGTCGTTATCAAAAAAGATCCAGCCCTGCATCCTTTTGGAGTTGAGTTGCAGAATCTTCAACCGTTCATCTTCATGTGGTAGATCTATTCGCAAGAGCAACTCAAATCACGCTGGTTTACGGTCATACCTAGATATGTCAACTAAAGATATACAAAATATACATATACAAATATGGATGGTAAGACAAATTTATTTTACATTCCATTTCAAGACTATTTGGAATAGAATATGAATAGAAAATCAATAAAATTACAAGAGATAGTTGGAGATATGTATACCTCAACAAGCCTTCATCAATCAATTCAATCCTACTAGTTGTCCCTATAACCAACAGATTGGTTTGTCTGTTAACGCCATCAACCTAGGTTCGTCAAAGCACAATTGGACAGTCATTTATAAACTAGAAAGCAAAAGTAGTTCACATAATTAGAGGAGGTGAAAGGTATAGAGGTTTTTGAAACAAACCAATGTTGACAGTTGGCTCACTATCCTATCTGTCACCAAGTTTGTTCCTCTTTTCTGACGTCAATATCCAAATTTAAGTTAAACAGTAACATAAGTGCACACACACACTAAGGAATCAAACAAAGCAACAAGGAAATCCTTACCCCTGCAATGGCATCGATTTCTTCGAATATTATTACATTAACAGGACAACTCCGATGCGGGCGATGGTGTAGATGCTCCGACAACAGGTAAGGGTTACTCTCTCTCCATCATTCTCTCTCTCCCCACTTCTCTCTATCACCTTCTCTTCGGCTCAACTCCGGCGACGATGTAAGTGCGCAGATTTTGCTTTTATCATTCAAATAGTTTTTCTATCAAATTATATCCACTCTTTCTTTCCCCTTCTCATAATGTCATAAGGGTGAAAATTAAAACTCCTTTTCAAATGACTTTTCACAATCTTTCAAATTCTTAAACAACGCTAGGCCTACCTCTGTCTCAAAAGAGGCTTCCACAATAGGAAACGTCAAACAATATGTTTGCTATGTTCTGATTTGATTCACCTTTTTATATCACTAACATACTAATTTCTTCACCTTTTGCGTCTTTATTTTTATGTTATTTTTCCCTTCCCATAGGTTGATTTGTGCATCCTGGCTTATCGCACTCGTTCGAAAGGGGCTCCTCCTTCTCCTTCTTCTCTACCTACAATTTCCAGAGAAAAGAAGCAATGGGTGACCGTCACATTGTTGGGGAAAAAAGGGTACTAGTTCAGAAGGGGACAGTGTCATTGATCAGAATGAAATAATGATGAAAATGGAACAAAGGATCTTGGAACTACAAGCAGAATTGGCGCAAGTGCACAACCTGATTAAGATTTCCCTTAACTTGAACACTCCGGAATTACAAGCCGATAACTTTGCCGTCCCAAAATCCCAAGCTCCCTCCGACTATCCAATGCCTCATCTCCAACCCCAAATTCCAACCAACATCCAAAATATTCAAAATACCACAGCTCCTCTATATATGCCTACCCAAGAAACTAAAAATTCTGATCATCCTTCTCCACAAAAGCCTCCGCATCCAAACATATACCACCATCATGTATTTGGAAGCCATAATCTGAACCCCATCTATGTTGAAACACTTTCACTCAACTATCCTCATCCCACAGTCGAGAACTCGGAGAATGATTATACAATGTAGGCTGTAGTTGAGAGGTTGAGATATTTGGAAGGAAACAAAGGTATGAAGGGTCTCAATAATGAAGACTTGTGTATCAACCCAGATGTAGAACTGCCGAAGGGGTACAAACCTCCCAAATTCAAGTTACAAAATGGGACTAGGATCCTAAGGCGCATCTGCGTGTGTACTGTGACAAACTTGCGAGTGTAGAAAAGAATGAGAAAATTCGGATGAAGTTGTTTATGAGAAGCCTCATAGGAGAGGATTTTACATGGTACATTGAGCAGGATGTGAAAAAGTGGGCAGGATGGCTTGCCTGGCGTCTAGCTTCGTTGATCGATTTGGGTATAATATCGACAATGATCTGAGTTAGACTTACATGCAGGCAATGAGGAAGAAGCCAAACGAATCCTTCTGCGAGTACGCCATGGGATGGAGGGTCGAGGCTGCGAGAGCTTAGCCTCCAATTAAAGAGCAACAAATGAAGAAATATTTTGTCAAGGCGCAAGAGCCACAGTACCTTGACAAGCTGATAACCGTCACAGACAAAAGTTTCTCTAAAAGCATCTAAATAGGAGAAATATTCGAGGAGTGTCTTAAGAATGGTAGCATTATCCGCTTAAACACTCAATCCGAAGGAGTAGTCGAAAATAAGAAGAAGAAGAAGGGGATAAGATTAGTACTAGCGGCCCACCTTCAAAGAATATCCCGAGCCATGTGACTCCCGCTCTGTCTCCATTATCTTACCCACAAACACCATATACGACCTCCCTCTACCCAGCACAACTTCCAATGCCTTATCAAGCCCCACTATACCAAATGCCTCCACAATTTTTAAATCCTTCCTGCCCTATATATAACGTCCAACCCATCCAAGTCCAAACCACCCGACCTTCTCATATCCCTGCCACTAAGTCTGCTGCCTCCAAGCCCAAGAAAAATATTAAAAAAAGATGGTACACCCCTTTAGCTGAACCAATGGCTCAACTTTATGAAAGACTCAAAAAGGCGAGTCATATCACGACCATTCCAATCGTACAAGTTGACATGAAGTCCCTATGGTAATGACACGATCAAACCTGCGCCTATCATTCTGGCATGAGGGGGCATCCTATAGAGGTGTGTTTTGCCTTGAAAAATAAATTCCTGATAGACACCAAGGTAATTCAGTTGAAAGACCCAGAGCCCAACGTCACCAATAATCCTCACCCAACTCATGAGGTAAATATGCTTGAGTATGACAAATATGTAGACTTGGAGCATTCCATCTGGTTTATTGAGGAAGGAAACAGAACTCCTATCATGGTATGAAAGTAGGCTCCCTTTGAGTTTGAGGTTGCCATGACTAACGATCCCTTCATTATTGTAAGAGCTACCCCGGTTGTATGCAATCCCCATGCAGTTCCATGGAATTATGCCCTTAATATTCTAAGGAAAACAAAGGTAGCCGAGACATACGTTGCGTAAGGTGTCACCAGATCAGACAGAATATACGCGCCTGAAAACCTGCTTCAAGAAAGTTCTAGCAAAGGAAAGTAATTTGCCATCGTGGTTGAAGAAGATGGAATCTAGAAGAAGGGACAAGCCAAAGAGTATTCTGTGGTCGAGCAGCTGAGTAAGACTCTAACACAAATTTTAATATTGACATTGCTCCAGACTTCTGAGAATCACCAAAGGGCTTTGATGAGGGTCTTAGGTGAAGCCTATGTGTTGGCTACCATAATAGGCGGAGAGATGGCCTACATGGTAGGAAAAGTGTTTGACACTTACAAAATATCATTTCATGATGACGAATTACCTCTCGAAGGAAGAGCACACAATCGGGCTCTACATATCTCATTGCAGTATGAGGGAAGAATGATATCCCGTGTGCTGGTTGATCCAGGCTCTGGATTGAATATTTGCCCTTTGAACACCCTGACCATATTGAAGGTTGATAGGTCCAAGGTGAAGACTTTGAAAATGAACGTGAAGGGGTTCAATGGCTTCCAAAGGGGCACAATTAGGGAAATCACATTGGACATAGTGATGGGTCTAGTCCCTTTCTCTATAACCTATCAAGTAATGGATATCTCTGCCTCTTACAACTTGTTGCTTGGACGTCTGTAGCTTTATGGGGCTGGCGCCGTATCCTCTACTATTCATAAATGCCTTAAGTTTGAATACAATTACCAAGAGGTTATGATATATGAAGAGAAAAGGCATTCTATATATATCCTTAAAGGAAAAGAAGACCTTGATGGAGAAATGTTTCATACCCTTGAGTTGGTGGGGAGCATTGAAGGAGGGCCACTTAATGACGTATTGTTTGTCACCGTACAATATGAGGGAAGGAAAATTTCACGCATACTGATTGATCCAGGTTCTAGGGTAAACGTTTGTTCTCTGGCCACCTTGATAAGTTTTGAAGTTGACATGGCCAGAATCCAACCCCGAGTAAGGGTCATAAGAGCATATGATGGCTCCCGATGTATAACACCCCGTACTTAATTATGTGCATTAGCCATTGTTATATGTGTTGGAGTATCTGTATTGATCCTAAGTTAGGTATATATGAGTTTAAGTATGAGTATTGATTATTTTGAGATGGTTTCAAGTGTATAGTTTGATTATATGGGTATAGAAATCGACCTTATTTATATCGGAATTTGCCCGTCGATGTTTCCATACGAAGGTTATTGAATAAGATTTCCGACGATATAAAGATTTTCAAAAACGGATAAGTTTCGGATATAAGCGAGCACGCTCGAAACTATAAAACGGTGGCCGGGATGTGAACAGTAAAATTGCAGGAAAACTTCCAATTTTTGGGTCAACTTTGAACGATCATAACTCCCTCAATATAATGAACTGGGAGAGATATCACATATCAAAAGAAATATCTTTGAGTCTTCTTTCCAATTCAATTAGTTTCATCCAAATACAACATCTGTGTAAGGAGTTATACGCGTTTTACTTCAGCCTCTCAAAACAGATTTTTAGGGTCAACTTCAAACGATCATAACTCCTTGTACAGGACGAACTGGGTGTCCTAATTTATATTAAATGAAATCACTTTGAATTATCTTTACAATGATACCAATTTTACCCAAATCCGATATCGGAGCAAAGAGTTATGGTCTATCTACTTCAGCTTGTCAAAACAGTCCACCGGAGGACATATTTGACATTATTTAAATTTTAAGGGCACTTTGGTCATTTTCTATGGTATTATGGACGGGAATATGTGTATATATACATGTATATGAGTTCAAAAACTCATATTCATCATCAATTATAGGAAAGAACAAACCCTAGCCTAATTTTCAACTCTAATTATCTTGGGATTCAACCGTGGAAAGTCCAAATTGATTCCGTAGTTGTGTTCATCGTCTCAAGGGCTTCGAGAAGCACCCCTTATTTGTGCCAACAGGACTTCAAAACCCAAAGGGCCATTCTATGGTAAGGATGTAAATTATGTTGGTGTTATTTATATAGATATGTATATATATATATATATGCATGTGAGCATAAGAAGTATGTTATTTGATTGTTGTTGAAAGATGATTGGAAATGATGTTGGATCATTCTTGTGCATGGTTGGATTGTGTTGAATTGTGAAGGGATGATGTGGTATTGATGATGTGGTATTGAAATGATGATTATATATATATATATACACATAAACCTATTGTTCAAGTTGGTTTTTGGAATGCTTTGCAAATATTGGTTGTATGGAATTATGGAAGAGAATTGTGGTGTTGGGTTGCTAATACTAGATGCCAAATATTTCATTGTAGATAAGTGATTTGTAAAGGCGAGAAGTTGTGTTGAATTGGTATCCGAATCTACAACGAGGTATGTAAAGCATACTCTAACGATGTTCTTTGGCATGAAAACACCAATGTTCCATCAAGTAAGATTCCGATGGTTATCCAAACACATGTATTGTTCTACATTACCAATGAAGTTGTTTCCATTCTATAAAGTGTCAAAATGTTTCATTGATATACCAAGAGGCTCCTATTTCATTGTTGTGATATTGATGATTCTGAAACATATTGTTGATGTACCAAAGAGTCCTTATTACATCGTTATTGTATAGAAGGTCTATTACTTGATTCCTATTGATGTATCATTGTTCCAAAGGTGCTATATTGGCATGGACACTAATGTAATAATCTCAAAGCTTTTGAACTAAGTTATTGGAAAAATCTTTTATGTGTTTATGGGTGGTATCCCAGGGGCATAAGCCTAGCATGGGTCGATCCCAATTGATATGTACTGGGGGCAGCCTAATGGTCACAGTACGGTACAGTATTGATTATTGTTAGGTGGTTGGAGGTTCGGGAGGAGGAGGTAATGGCGAATTATAATTGTAAAGAATGAAATGAACGAATGTATACCGTTCCACAAATGTGTTTGAATTCAAGAACCCAATTCAGATTAATAATAATGTACATGATCCTAAAAGTGTTTATGAAGTGTGGTTCACTTCTATTATGATTTATTCACATGCGTATGATTTTCTTGATCCCCCATATCACATATGATTATCTACAGCTTTACATACTCAGTACATATTTCGTACTGACGTCCCTCACGGGGGACCTGCATTTCATGCTGCAGGCACAGGTACTTCAGCTTATTCATAACATATATAGGAGCCGGGTCGTACAACTATTGTTGGTGAGCTCCAGTTTGCTTCGGAGCTTTCCGAGTAGGTTCCTTATGTTTTGTTATTATACAGGAGTCATGTGTGGGTGGGGGTTTGTCCCGACCCTAGTTATGTCATGTATATATGTCCTAGAGGCTTTGTATACATAAGGAAGGGTCAAGTCATGGGAATTTATATAGTGATGTTATATTTGTATATGTGGTGGCCCCGACGGCCAAGTATTATATATATATATATATTTGTGCGTGTTGTGTTGATACAGGAAATTAGACCCTTCTATATGTAACGAAGTGCTGCCCAAATTTTTGGTGAATGTAAGTGAAGGTATAGGTATTTGAATGGGTTCTCCCGGGCCTTCTCGGCTTCGGGTGCCAGTCTGGCCCGATGGGATTTTGGGGCATGACAGTACAATATGGCTCATAAATAGGACTTGCAATTCTTGGTGTGACGACACCAACTGAGTTAAAGCCATAGTGATTCAGAACAGAATAGAACACATATTTGAAATTAGATTTTTAGATTTTGAATTCAGAAAGATGCATGTTTAGAAAAGGTTTAAAAATGGGCTTAACGAGAGTTAGATGGTTACCCCAAAAAAGTACGAGTTGAAAGAATCTATGCTAGAAACCATGATTTGCCAATACAGGATTATGGTACCATGCTTTGTGATCTTGTGTACCTTGATTCATGTCATCCCTAATTGGGACTATGGTTAGGAGCCCTGCTTTGTGATCTTATGCACTACCATGACATGTTGATTTGATTGGGGACTTTGGCACCCTGCTGTGTGATCTTGCGTGTCCCTCTTATGGATACTCCAATTGTCACGACAAACTTGGATTGGGGGCTTGACCGTTGATTCAAGGGCGAATTCCGTATAGCCCATGGAATTACAGATTGTAGGGTGTACCATCTAGTTCAGAAGTAAGACAAAGAGTGAGTTATGGTTTCAAAGAAATGTTTCAAAGTGTTTAAAATGTGCCCATGTGTTTTCATATATTATATGTAAAATGTTTTATGAATTGCTCTTACTTATGATATATATAAATACATTATTTTGGATTGCTCTATGTACCAGTACATCTGTATTGACCCCCTCCCTTCCAGGTTCTGAGGCTCAATCTAGGGGGTCTCGATAAGTATTAGGTTTTCTCCAGACAGAAGTGCAGAGTTCCGTGATGAGCCTTCTATATTTTAGAAGGCCTAGTTTACTTCAGTCATTTATCATTATTATGTTTTGGTCTACTAGGGGCCACGTCCCAGTTTTCAGAAACTTAGGTTTATACATGTAGTAGAGATTTTGCAGACTGAGGTTTAGACCTCTGATTATAGATTTTCCTCGCACTAATAAACTATATCTCCCTCATAAACACTAATCTGAAATCGTACTAATCTAAAATCGCATAATCTACATCTCGCACAGAATATTTAATCATTTAATCACTAATGATTTTAGAGGACCATTCACTTTTAGATTCTGTGATTATAGAGGACCATTCACTTTTTTAATGATTTCACTTATTTTAGAGGACCATTCACTTTTCTTTTTTAATCTAAAATCTATAAAATCACTAATAATTTTATGATTCTGTGCCACCTTGAAAACGCCTTGAGCTACTGGTTCTAAAATTCAAACACGACCCTATGCATTCTAAAAATTTTGGAAACTCACCCAAGATGTACTATGACTTTGCCCCATCGTAACACAACTTGAAATCTAAAATTTGAGGTCGGGAAGGTCACAAAATAATTCATCGAAGTTAGCAAGCGTATGGAATGAAAAAGTTCCAACACTTAGACAAATTTTAAGTGCTAAGCTTCTCTTGACAAGCTTAAATAGGCTTTAACGACTAGGAAAACTAATGGGGTATTACAAGTATTCAATACCGAGTGAACCCAAGGATGGGAACTCACCTACTAGTTGAGGGTGTGATTCTTAGAAGCAATCCTTGCATTCTAGAACTACGTAGCCAGCGTAAGTTGAGACATCAAAACCTGCTAGATGAGGTGGCTTAACCTGATAGATGAGGGTCCCACCATTCTCATTTGAGTACCTGATAGATGAGGGTCACTCATATCTTGTCCTTACCAGTGGCACGATATTGACACCCTTCCAATTGGGGTTATAGATTGGACCCTAACTCAGCTATATTTTCTTATTTGGGGTATGTCAGTTAGATAACTACTTCCCATAGTTACAGTCTCAGTCTCAGTAATAGGACTCAGATAGTTCTACAGATTTCAGGACTGTCAGATACAGTCACTTAGCTCGGTACAAAACTTAGCTAGTTCCATCAGAACCTAGACTGTCAGACACAGTCATTTAGTATAAGTTATATCAGAAACCCATGTTATCAGTATTCAAACTTAGCATTTAGTATTATCATAATCTCAGTTACATTTATTATGTATTAATGCATGTATTCTCATTTTTATGTTATTCAGTCAGTTAGTATTGTTCATGCATATGAATCCATGCATCCAGCCTACCTCACTTTGTATACCAGTACATTCTCATGTATTGACGCATACTTTTCTCTTGTGCTATGGTGTTTGTATTCCATAGGTTCAGAAGTACGAGCGCCAGAACATCCTTAGTAGTTTAGATTCCAGCAGCACTAGATTAGCAGTGAGTCTTTATTATTCGAGGATGATATGATTATTTTATTATTCCATTATTTTAGTTCATTTTCAGTAGATGGAGTTAGTTGGGAACATATCCCATCATCTCCTTATTCAGACAGTTTTAGAGGCTTTCAAACTACCATAAGTTTTAGACTAGATATTTTCAGACTATAGTATGTTTAGACATTTACTTCAATTTTGGTATTGGTATACCGTATTTACAGATGTTATGTTTTTCTCAGTATTTCAGTTTGAACCTTATGGCATTTTACCCCATTTTCCGCATATTTAGTGTTATGTAACAGTTACTGCAGTCATGTACCAGTCATGGGTTAGCTAGTGGTCCTTCGGTATTATTAGCATCGTGTAGCATTCCAGGTACCAGATTCAGGGCATTGTGATGGTTTCTCCACAATGCGGGGCTATCATAAAGTGCCACTGGAATTTGACAATTGCGGAATTCACCTTCTCCGCGACGCGCAAAGTGCCTAGGTGGCACACTGTCAACTTAAAAATGTCATAACTCCTTCACTGAGTGTCGGATTTGGGCGGATTTTATATTGTTGGAAAACTTATTCAATTTCTCACATAATGGGAGGTCTAAATCTGAAAAATTCCAAACAAAATAATTACTCTTCATTTTGTAAGCTATCATTTAACATTCTGGGGATGGATTTTAGCTAGAAAAGGTAGCCATAACATCAATTTCATGGGAAATTATATAAAATTCAGTAAATTTATAATTAAAATAAGTTTTGGGCATAAGGATGAAAGGATTATCCTTATTGAAAACCTCCACATACCTTAATTGATGAACTAGTTGCTAAGACCTGAATCTTGGATCTTTGTTCATGCTTTGGAGATGAATTCTTAGAGTTCTTGTATTGGGAATCCTTAATCTTGAATTTCCTTGGAGAATTAATGAAGTTATTTAGATTTCTTGGGGAGAAAGTTTGATGATCTAGGATTTTCTTATGAGAGAAAAATGATGAAATAAGCATAAAGTGCTTTGGTATATGCTTAATGGTGTGTTTTAGATGGATTGGGGTCTGGGTAGTTTACCAAAATACCCTTTTTAAACTCCTAAACAGAACTATAAAAAACCAAAAATTCTGATTTACTGGGCCACCGCGACTCGACACTATCGCGCTGGCTCACTGAAAATTAACAACTAGGAAATTAGGGTCCTCCGCGACTTGGAACCATCGTATTGTCCCACTGAATTTTGACAATTGGGGCTTGGAACTTCAACGTGATGCGCCACTATCGCGGTGCCCTATTGAAATGCCAATTTACCTTTCGGTGCGACGCACCAAGATCGCGAAGGTCCTCTAAAATGGGACAATTAGGAAAATGAGCTTCTTCGCGATGTGGGGCTATCGCGAAGTACCACTAGAATTTGACAATTGCGGATTTCGCCTTCTCTGCGACGCACTAAGTGCCCAGGTGGCAAACTGTCAACTTAAAAATGCCATAACTCCTTCACCGAATGTTGAATTTGGGCAGATCTTATATTGTTGAAAAGCTTATTCCATTTCACACACAATAAGAGGTCTAAATCTGGAAGATATCCTTTAACATTCTAGGGACAGATTTTAGCTACAAAAGGTACCCCTAACTTCAATTTCATGGGAAATCATATAAAATTCAGTAATTTTGTAAATAAAATAAGTTTTGGGCATAAGGGTGACAAGATTATCCTTGTTGAAAAACTCCACATACCTCAATTGTTAAACTAGTTACTAAGACTTGAATCTTGGATCTCTATTGATGCTTTGGAGATGAATTCTTAGAGTTTTTGTATTGGAAATCCTTAATATTGAATTTCCTTAGAGAATTATAGAAGGAATTTAGATTTCTTGGGGTGGTGGTGGTGGTGGTGGTTTGATGATCTAGGATTTTCTTTTGAGAGAAAAGTTGTCACAACCCAAACTAGGGCCTGGTCGTGACGGACATCCCGAACCATGAAGGCCCGAAACGCCATTCTGTATCTGGTAATCATGCACAACATTCATTTAATAAAAGAAGTTGCGGAAACATAATTTTCTACGGAAACATGGTCAATACTGAATCATCATAAGTATAAAAACTGTAAATCAACTAAATTTGAATAATATCTGACTTAGTCTGTGAAATCTCTACTACAAGGAAATCTGACAATTGTCTGAAACTGGGACAAGGCCTCCAGTAGACCCAAACAAAAATAAGTGACATAATATGAAAAGACAGGCCTTCTGGAATAAAGAAGGCTCACCAACTGGACACCCGCGACTCTGTCTGATAAGTGTTATAGCTTTTCTGGACCCCTAGACTGAGCCTCAGAACCTGGAGGGAGGAGGGGGGTCAATACAGATATACTGGTACGCAAAGCAATCCAAAATAAAGCTTGTATATGTATATAAAATAGTTGGAGAGCAGTTTCTCAAAATATCATGCATGAAATAGTTCTAAAACACATGGACACTTTATGAAAATCACAAATCATTCTTTTCAATGTAATTTCTGATCTTTGTATTACTTCTGAGTTAGGTGGCACTCCCCTACAAGTCTGATATTCTACGGGCTATATGAAATCTGCCATTGACTCGGTGGGAAAGCCCCCAACCCAAGTGTGCCGCAAGGATTGGAGTCCCTGAATCTGATATGCCATAGGACTCTAGGCCAGCATAATAAATAAACTCGGATCGACAAATCACGATTTTGGAAAATGAGTTGTCTGAACTCACGCCTTCTTCGGGGAACCACCTAAACTCTTTTTATGTCCAATTTTATCCTATTCTGAATCATGCATGTTTCTAGTTTCAACTTCTTAAAAAATCTAATTTGAAGAATGCATTCTATTCTGTTCTAAAAAATATCATGGCTAAATTTGAATTGGTGTCGTCACACCAAGACTTGCAAGTCTTATTTCTGAGCCATAATGCAATAAGCATTATCTTTCATAAAAATATAGTTCAGACCACCAAAACATGCAAACAGTATAAAAGACTTCGTGTTCTGAAACATAAGTCAAAACTATGCAAGAAAACTTCAAACATGAGGTGGTCATGTGCTTTTGGCAAAACCATGTATCTTTCATTATATGTACATTTCACATTTATCAATACAAACAATCCTCTCTTTTGAATTCAAGATTCGTATCAAATCATTCATAAATCAAGGGTTTCGTAACAAGATTTTCAATATGCATTTCAAAACAATTCATAACATGTGAAACATGGAAAACAATTACATCAAGAGAGGGATGTCATGTGAGTCATGCTCTCACTTTCAATTATCAACTCAAATCTCATACATATATGTATATAATTTTTCAAATCACTTCGGGTAAAGACCAAAAGTCCAAAACAATATCATTAAAGCTTCTAAAACATGAATACATTCATAATCCAAAACCCTTTTCTTGAAACATGATTTCTATGCCCATGAGATTTTTAGGAAAACCCTGCGTACCTCGATTTTTGAAGAATAATGGATGATTCTTGAAGCTTACAAATTGGGGATTCCAATTCTCTAATTATCTTCTAAAATCCGTAGTTGAATCTTGAGTTATTTGAATTATGAGTTTGAAACCCTAGAGAGTGTTCTTGGTGGTTTTTGAGATAAATATCAACAATGAGGTGATTTAGGGCTTTAATTTTGTGTTAAGGCTGAAAAAGGAATATGAAATACCCAAAATACCCTTAATGAGATGAAGTTTAAAAGCTGAAATTTCCTGGTGCGTGCAGCAGAGCATGCGTCGCATGCTCTATCCCACCGGACTGGGGCATGCGTCGCATGCTATATCGCGGTGCTGTGGACCATGCAACGCGGGCTAATCGTATGATTCCACTATTTTGGGTATCCAAACATGCCCTAAACGAGGTCCAAAAATTCTGAAACTCACCCAATATGTACTATGGACTCCTCCGATCATAATGCAACTTACAAATCAAGAAACAGAGGTCGGGAAGATCGAAAATAAAATTCTCAAAGATTAAGAGCTAAAAATAAGAATAAGTCTCTTTGAAACTTTGAATATTTTCAAGTTTTCAAGTCTAAGAGCACACTACGAGGGGCTAACACGTGCATGACTTTTACGGACGTTAAAATTTTGGCTTTTGTATCATCTACTCATAGAAATGATGGTTTTTGTTCTAGCGTGAAATGTGGGGTGTTACATTATCTCCTCCTTGGGATCATTTGTCCCCGATTGATGTGTAGGAATGTTGAAGTCTTAAAGATATGGAATAATGTGGACATGATGTGTACTTTAAGAAAGAATATATCTGATATGAAATATTTAAACTTCTATCATGAGACTAAATTCTGAGCTGACTTAACTTTACTTGCTTTAAGGAGTTGATTCGTGCTGAGAGCTTACAATTTCCTTGGGGTGTTCCTGATGCAATCATACACATTGAAATTAGAAGTGATAACTTATGCAAGTATGAATCATGAGACAACTAGACTTAGATCATATCGGGGTATTACACTATCTGAGCTGGAATACTTGGGAAAATTTGAGATTATGCGCTAAAATTTTATGAACTGAGTCATGACCAAATAGGTGAATCTGAAACATAACGTTTAGACTGAACTGAATTCACAATTTACATGGATGGAATAGATTATCTCTTGGGATGGTCGTACACATGGGACTTCAGATAGAGGGATTGGGTGTAAAGATGGTAAACCGCAGTAACTTGCCTGCCTGACTGTTAAACTGAACTGCTGGTTATACTGACTGAATTATACTGGAAACTTATACTTAACTAGAGTATCTCTTCAACACTCTTTCTAAAGAAGTTCTAGTAGCATTCGGGAGCAAAGAATCTTGGGCATGAGTTACACAACACCCAACCTAAGGAATCACAACAATGACACTTCTCTATAGCATGGAATATAGATATATAACTCATAAACTAGAATAGAATTACTGGACCTTAGGCAATGCAACTTCTTACTTTAAATCTTAGCGCACTTCTCGAATACTCTCTTAACTATACTATCCTCTTCAAATACCATATACATTCGATTCAACTTATAATTCTCAGATGGCGTAGATAGCTATTTCTACTATTGTCTAAAGTAGCTTAAATCCCTTCACCTTGATCGAGCCTAATTCCAAATCACAAAATACAACCTACTACACCATGATACTAGTCTAAACCATATGATTCAATCTTCTATATTTCTTAGAGATCACACCCTAAGCATAATATGCCTTACCACTTCAATGGACAACTATGAACTCTTACTATGGATTCACTAATACATGTTGCATTCCTCCACTAAAATTCCAGCATGTCATTCAAGCCTATCTTTATGACCACAATGAATTCCAAGGCAACCACCCATAAAAGCATACATTATAAATTATCTAAACCACTATTAATATAGCTCCCATGCGCGAACCCAAGAACATACATACATAAATTTCCACTAACCATCACATATATCAAAGACTTGGCCCCAAATTTTCCTTCACACTTATGGCCTTATCTAAAACAAGCATACTATGATCTTTTATCAACAAGAAACATTTACTCATCACCATTATCATTACATAAGGAGGAGTCACAAAAGGTTAGAACATAAGACCTTGAAATATGGAAGGATACTATATGAAACTTAACACTTAACTGAGGTCTGAGGAACAATGAATCAACATCATGGATTCATCAAAGTGATCTGAATTGATGGCATACATGGCTATGAGCTGAATCCTACCAATCATTAGGAGTATAGCATGAGTTATGGGAATAGAGCACTCTATAAGGCATGGGTACATTAGTCATAAGTTGCATGACCTCAATTTGAAGTTCATAACATATGGAATGTGATTCCGACTACTGAATGAACTGGAACTCCTCATTTTAGAACTGGAAGAGCACATGATTCTCTATCATATACATGAACATGAACTATGATCATGGAACTAAAACGTAAAGCATGAGTAAGTAATGGGATAACTGTAAAATACTGAGATAAGAATGGGTTGAGCCTCACCCTCACTTCCTGATGTTCTATATCATACTGACATCACTACTAGAATTTGAGAGCCTGTCTTGGTCACTTGTTTTATGATCTCCCCCTTAGCTTTAAGCCATCATCTTAAGTTTGAGAGATCCCTTACTAGACTCTAAACTAAACTACACTCACTACACTCTGGGGTATGGAATACAATAATACATGCAATTAATAGAACTTAACTCGAATGGCTACACCTGGAAGTGAAAAACCCACTGTTAATACTACCTTCTGAGACACACTTTATATTTTTATAGCCCCAATAGTCAATCACATAATACTTGAGCACTTACTAGCTTCGAATCCTCGTGGATATTCCCATAGTCGAAGTGCACACCCTATAGCGCTTCAACTCTTATTTCTATCGGTTCAACCTTCAAAAATTCAAACTTACATTATAACATTTAACATGGATATCACTAATCCTTTTATGAACCACACTACTTGTGTCATAGCCTACCAATACCATACCGCGACTGCAAACTTATATCTCTCTCTACCACGAGAATCAAGATCATATAAAAGGCTCAATACTATATATCAAATCTCCTTAACTTGGCTATTTAGAACACCATGTACTATCTAACCAGTCTTTCTCCACCTAGAAACTCAAAGGTACTACTAGCCACATGTAACATGTAATAGTCTTAGACAATGCTGCAACTCCATATCACCTTGGGCATACTTCTACCTCATACATAAGACATCATACTTTATTACGAACCCAATAAACTTAAGCTCTTGCGTACACTGTTCCAGCTTATTAGATCACTTCCATATAACTAGTATCATTAACCAAGAAATCATTATATCCACCTTCATGGACATCAACTATTCAAACTTAATGTCTAGTGCTATGCATGATTTACTACCCAACCTGACACATAATTCTCATAAAAAATTCATCATTAATCTTAAGCCACTATTCTTACATCCACATCCTACATTAAATTCAAGCTCATAGTCTTGAATCAATCATCTACCACTAATAAAGAAGGCAACATAAAATACTAGTCCATCAAATTGGGACATTCTATCCAAATACCTTAAAAATCTACTACATACTTTCTCAAAAGTAGTACTAGTTTACAACTACCAACGAAAAGAAGAAAAAGGGAGGGGGGGGGGTAAAGTCACATAATAGACATGGTCGACCTTAATCTTATATTATAACCCCATACAATCTTATCTACTTATACGGCTTTCTCACATCACACTTACTTACCCAAGCGTACATTTAGACTACCTTCAAATTCCATAAACAACCATGAGTCTATAATTATAGCTTACTGGGTCATCTAACCATTTTCATACTTCAAGCAGACAATAATTCACCTTAACTAATTACTCATTCTCTACCTTCTGCTAAACTAACACACAAGGACGTATCACTTCATTACAATCACAACCTCATGCGAAAAGATTCGACTATACATATATTCAACCAAAACAAGAACACAAGTTGAACAACAAGTTGCTAGTGAATCAAAATAGGCCTCACATGACTTTACTAGACTTTGATTTTTGTGTTTTGAACAAGAAAATGAAATGAATAAAAAAGAAACTATGCTAGTGAATCAAAAGATCCCCACACGGCTTCACTAGACTTTGATTTTTTTTTCAAAAACACTATGATAACAAGATTACATATTACAAGAGATAGAAAATTGACACACAATATTCAATGATCTAAGGATGCACATCTTACTCTGTATAAATAAACATATGAGTCAAACACTTCCCCCACAAACTACCATACAATCCACACATGCTACTAGATACCACATTAGTCTATCACTATAAAGTGGTAAATCATCCTTAAATATACGTTGTTTAACTAAAATATTTATTTACACAAAAGTGACCCTCACTCTGACTTCTAACTTTGTGACTTCATATCACCAACCTTTTGGTCTAATCTTACTACAAATAGGTCATGACACCGATACTTTAACTTATATTACTAATCGGGCAGAAATATAGTTCCAACATTCTGCTACACATCATTCCCTCTGAAGCATGACATCTGCAACATAAATTTTTGAAAAAAGATGGAATACTCTTAATACCACAGGATGAAAAGCACGATTTCATCAGAATCAAAGTTCACACTAAAATCAATACACTCTGAGGCACTAACGGACTCTTCTTAAGTCCTTGCTCAAATTATAAACTCTTATGTGGCTCAACCATAAAGGACCATACCATTTAAACTCCAAACTTCTGTACTTGAATCACCCTAATAATGAGACATATCTGGGCATATTAAAGTAAGGAAAGAATTGGGATAACTTTACTTTCGTATGGGCGATACCATAGCACGAATTAGAGTATGGAAGAGGAACAATCTGGATCAATAGAACGAACTAAACATGAAGAAAGGGAAATATTCATAAAAGCCTAGTAGCCTCCTATTTATAAGTATGGCGCGATACACACCTGTAATACCCCAAAAAATTCAAACCAATATTAGAGCCATGTACCAAGCTCATGCATAGTACATCATGGTTCTTTTATAGTTTTATGAGTAAGTTAGATGTATATTAAGGCTTCAAATAACTCCCAGCTATCAGACGAATCAAAATATTCCTTACCAATTGAATTCTTGAGAAGGATATTAGTAAAGTCAACTTCAAACGATCATATCTCTTATTATACTTGGAATTTTTGAGCTCATGACCTGTCAAAAGATATATAATTTAATTAGATTTCCAACTATACCAATTTCTCCTAAATCCGATAGTGGAGCAAAGAGTTATTCCTATTTTACTACAGCATGTCAGGCCAGAAGGTCATTGATATCATGAGAGTCACTTCTTCTCAGAGTGCCGATTTAGCAGCATACCAATTCTAGGATGTCGCTCACACTTGGTACAAGCAGTGGTTAGCAGAAAGGTTAGAGGATGCAGGTCCTGTTGAGTGGGAAGAATTTGTCACGACTTTCCTAGATAGATTCTTTCCCCAAGAGCTGAGAAAGGCCATAGTTTTTGAGTTTAGCAATCTCAGGCAGGGAAATATGATAGTTAGAGAGTATTCTCTTAGATTTATTCAGCTAGCTAGATACGCCCCTCGTGTGGTTGCAGACAACAGGGCTAAGATGAGCAAGTTCATATCAGGGGTAAATGATAGCATGATAAATGAGTGAAGGTCTGCAATGATGAACAGTGATATGAATTTATCCAGGCTCATAACCCACGCTCAACAGATAGAGGAGCAGAAGGTTAATACTAGGAAGAGGCAGAACAGGAGAGCAAAAGCAGGCAATTTTAGTTTTGCTCAGCCCAAATCAGAGGGAGGAAATTGTTCACAGTTTCGTCCTAAGTCAACAGTTCCAGCCCCTTCTTCCACTAGTGACCTAGTGCTGAAGTTCAGGGACGACAATAAAGACAGCACCAGCCTCTAAATCTCAGGGCAGTGTTAGTAGTGCCCGAACGAACCTCCTTTGTCAGACTTGTGGTAAGAACTACAAGGGTATTTACAGAGATGATAGTGATGTCTGTTTTGGTTATGGTAATCCAGGACACAGGATTAGGGAGTGTCCTCATCCAGGCCCTCAGGGTTAGCAAAATCATTCCACAACTCAGTCTGGTCACCCGAATCAGCAGGTTTCCACTTACAGTACTACTAGTGGGCAATGCCCAAATAGACTCTATGCTTTTCAGACCCGACAAGATCAGGAAAACTCTTTTGATGTCATTACTGGTACGTTACAGATTTTCCATGTTCATGTTTATGATTTGTTAGACCCAGGTGCATCCTTGTCTTTTGTCACTCCATTCATAGCAGGCGATTTTGGAATCAGTCCTAAAATTTTAGCAGAGTCCTTTTCAGTCTCTACCCCAGTGGGTAAAACTATTATAGCTCGGAGGGTATACAGGAACTGCCCGGTTATGATATTTTAGAAATCCACATCAGCAGATTTAGTTGAGTTAGAGATGACTGATTTTGATGTCATTCTCGACATGGATTGGCTTCATTCCTGCTTTGCCATAGTCGACTGTAGAAACAGGATAGTTCAGTTTTAGTTCCCAAATAAGCCCGTCCTAGAGTGGAAGGGTAGCACTTTGTCTTTTAGGGGTCAGCTTATTTTCTACCTTCGGGCAAGAAAAATGATTTCTAAGGGGTGTGTATATCATCTTATGCATATTAAGGATTCCCGTTCTGAATCTCCCAGTCTCGAATCAGTCCTAGTGATTAATGAATATTTAGACGTCTTTCCCAATGATCTTCCAGGCATTTCTCCCGAAAGGGAAATAGACTTTGGCATAGACCTTCTCCCAGATACTCAGCCTATTTTTATTCTGCCATACAGAATGGCACCAGTAGAACTCAAGGAACTGAAAGATCAGTTAAAGGATCTCTTAGATAAGGGATTCATCAGGCCCAGTGTATCCCCATGGGATGCGCCAGTCTTATTCATGTGCAAGAAAGATGGTTCTTTCCGAATATGTATTGGTTACCATCAGCTCAACGAAATCACGATCAAGAATAGGTATCCGCTGCCTTGGATAGATGACTTATTTTACCAACTTCAGGGTGCCAGTTATTTCTCCAAGATAGACCTTAGATCAGGCTATCATTAGCTCAGAGTTAGAGAATGTGACATTCCAAAGACAACTTTTCGTACTCGGTATGGTCACTTTAAATTTCTAGTCATGTCCTTTGGTCTTACCAATTCCCCTACAGCTTTCATGGACTAGATGAACCGGGTGTTCAAGCAGTACTTGGACACATTCGTCATAGTCTTCATATATATTCTGGTTTATTCTCTTACAGAGCGTGATCATTCAGACCATCTCATAATTTTTCTTCAGACTCAGGGATCACCAGTTGTTCACCAAGTTCTGTAAGTGCAAATTTTGGCTAAGATCAGTAGCATTCCTTGACCACATTATTTCTGGTGATGAAATTAGAGTATATTCTCAGAAAACTGAAGCAATAAAAAATTGGCCTCGCCCTGTCTCTTCATCAGATATCAGGAGTTTGTTGGGTTTGGCTGGATATTACCGATGGTTTATTGAGGTATTTTCTTCTATTGCATCTCTTATGTCCAGATTGACTCTGAAGAAGGTCAAGTTTCAGTGGTCAGAACCTTGCGAGAAGAGTTTTCAGGAGTTGAAGACTCGATTTAACTCAGCTTGAGTTTTAGCACTTCTCGATGATTCCGATGGATTCGTAGTATATTGTGATGCATCCAGAGTAGGTTTAGGTTGTGTCCTCATGCAACATGGTAGAGTCATAGCCTACGCCTCCAGACAGTTAAATCCCCATGCAAAGAATTATCCTACTCATAACCTGGAGTTAGTAGTAGTTGTCTTTGCCTTAAAGATTTGGAGGCATTATCTATATGGTGTTCATGTAGATGTCTTCACAGATCATAAGAGCCTTCAGTATGTCTTTTCCCAGAAAAATCTCAATCTTCATCAGAGAAGGTGGTTAGAGCTCTTAAAAGATTATGACATGAGTGTCCTTTATCATCCTGGTAAGGCCAATATAGTGGCCGACACACTCAGTAGACCGTCCATGGGTAGTGTTTCCCATGTTGCGGATGGTAAGAAGAAATTAGCTCAGGAGATTCATCAGCTTTCCAGACTAAGCGTTTGCTTAATCGACTCTTCATAGGGCGGTGTATGTGTTTAGAGTAGTTTAGAGTCATCTCTAGTTTCTGAGGTGAAAGAGAAGCAAGACAGGTATCCTAGCCTTGTCAAGCTAAATGAGTCAGTTCAGAGTCAGAAAGTAGAGGTTTTCTCCCAAGGGGGAGATGGTGTTCTTCATTGTTAGGGTTGTCTGTGTGTTCCCGGTGTAGATGACTTGAGGCAGCGAATTCTTGCAGAAGCACATGGTGCGCGATACTCTATTCATACAGGGGCCACTGAGATGTACCTCAACTTATGGGAGATCTATTGGTGGAGTGGGATAAAGAGGGACATTGCAGAGTTTGTGGCTTCGTGCTCTACATGTCAGCAGGTTAAGATAGAGCATAAAAAACCTAGTGGTTCTGTGCAAGAGTTCACTATTCCTACTTGGAAGTGGGAAGAAGTGAACATGGACTTCATGACAGGTTTGCCTAGAACACATCATCAGCATGATTCAGTTTGGGTCATTGTAGACAGAATAACCAAGTCAACTCATTTCCTTCCAGTTCGTACCTCTTACTCAGTTGAGGATTATGCCAAAATCTATATCAGGGAGTTGGTTAGATTACACGGTGTTCCACTATATATCATCTCAAGAAGAGGTACCTAGTTCACCTCTTACTTCTGGAAAGCGTTCCAAAAGGGTCTTGGTACCCAAGTTTATCTCAGTATAGTGTTTTATCCTCAGACAGATGGTCAAGCAGAAAGGACCATTCAAACTCTAAAAGATATGCTAAGGGCGTGTGCAATTGATTTCAAGGGAAGCTGGGATGACCACTTTTTTTTGATTGAGTTCGCATACAACAACAACTATCACTCCAGTATTTAGATGGCTCCATTCGAAGCTCTCTATGGTAGGAGGTGTAGGTCTATGATTAGTTGGTTCGAAGTTAGTAAGACCGCAGTCATAGGGCCTAACTTAGTATTCGATACCTTAGAGAAAGTTTAGTTGATCAGAGAAAGACTCCGGGCTGCTCAGAGCTAATAGAAGTCTTATGTGGATGTTCATAGAAAGGATCTCAAATTTGAGGTCGATGACTATGTCTATCTCAAGATCTCTCTCATGAAGGGAGTGAATAGATTCGGCAAGAAGGGAAAGCTCAGTCCCTGATATGTCGGTCCTTTTATGATTCTTAGTCACTTCGGCAAGGTAGCCTATGAGCTCGAACTGCCTTTAGATCTAGCCTCAGTTCATCCAGTCTTTCATTTCTATTTGCTCAAGAAGTGCATAGGTGACCCAGTAGTTGTAGTCCCTATTCAGAGCGTTGACATTCAGAAAAGCCTCTCTTATGAAGAGATTCCAGTTGAAATCCTCGACTATCAGACTCGTAGGCTGAGGAACAAAGAAGTCCCTCTAGTCAAGGTTCTTTGGCAGAATCAGTTCATGGAGGGAGCTACTTGGGAAGCATAAGCAGACATGCGAACCAAGTACCCTCATATTTTCTCTGCTAATTCAGACTTAGCTCAAGGTAACCATTTTCCTTAAGCTTATTCAGTTACATGTTCAAAATTCTAGTATAAAAATTGGTATCAAGTATCAGTGCATAGATTATCATGCATTCATGAGTTCAGCTTATCAGTCATGCATGTTTAGTTGGGCTATATTCAGTTTAGAATTTAATTCAGTCCTAAAATCATGTGCCAGTTGAGCATGATCAGTGTATGAGTCCTTTTATCTTTTCTCCCCTCTCAAGCAGTCATCATTCGAGGATGAATGTTTTCAAGGGGGAGATATTGTAATACCCCAAAAAATTCAAACCAATATTAGAGCCATATACCAAGCTCATGCATAGTACATCATGGTTATTTTATAGTTTTATGAGTAATTTAGATGTATATTAAGGTTTCAAATAACTCCCAGCTATCAGACGAATCAAAACATTCCTTACCGATTGAATTCTTGAGAAGGATATTGGTATAGTCAACTTCAAACGAGCATATCTCTCATTATACTTGGAATTTTTGAGATCATGACCTATAAACAGATAGATAATTGAATTATATTTCCAACAATACCAATTTATCCTAAATCCGATATCGGAGCAAAGAGTTATTCCTATTTTACTCTAGCATGTCAGGATGGAAACAGTGTGACGACATTCGTGGTAGCTTACCACATTTGTGATGCCCTATCACGAAGGTCGTCAGACTTAGGCAGAAACCAGCTCCTGAGTGACGACATTCATGGTATCTTACCATATTTGTGATGCCCTATCACGAAGGTCGTCAGCCTTAGGCAGAAACCAGCTCCTAAGTGACGACATTCGTGGTAGCTTACCACATTTGTGACGCCCTATCATGAAGGTCGTCAGCCTTAGGAAGAAACCAGCTCCTAAGTGATGAAATTCGTGGTAGCTTACCACATTTGTGACGCCTTGTCAAAAATTCATCAGCCTTAGGCAGAATCCATCTTCTGTGTGATGATATTTTTGACGGCCTGTCACATTTTTGACGCCTTGTCACAAATGTCATCAGACTTAGGCAGAAACCATGAATTCCAGCTCCTGTGTGATGATATTTTGATGGCTTGTCACGTTTTTGATGCCTTGTCACAATTGTCGTCATCTATGATTTTCAGCAACTGGGAATTTATTTCTTAAGGGTATTTTAGTCTTTTCCTTCACCTTCCATGACTGATAACCCTAAAGAGACGTATTTGTTCCCATTTTTCTTCAGTTAAGCATCTTAAAAACCCTCTCTTACACTCTCAACCCCAATATTAGGGTTTTCTATCAAGATCATCTCCTCAAGAGCAAGCCTAAGGAATTCTTCAAGAACCTTCAGAAACATTAGATCTCTTTCAAGATTCAATCACTAAGGTATGTGTAGTGTTCATCTATGGATCCAATCCGTTCATAGAGCTCAAGAACCAGGTTTTAAATATTATTTTGTAAAATTTTTATGGTGATATGAGTATGTACATGTTGATGATTATTGTTTAAGTTTCAATGTGATGTCTAAAGGTGTTTTCATGGAATATATATGTTTGTTAATTGAAAACCATGAACTTTAGGTGGTTTAATATGGTTCAAGTATGAAACTCACCTATGCCTTAAAGAATGCATGCAAGGTGTTTGATAAAATGCTTAGGATGCTAGAAATTCATGTTTGTATGGTTCTATGATGTCTAAATGACAAGTCTATGTTAGCTATATACTTCAATATGAATCCCATGCTTTTCATGTGTTGCTATTATGGTGGTATGAAACATGTAAGATAATGGAGATATACAATATGTACACGAAATATATCCATTCATTCCCTACAATGTTTAAGATGTTGAATAACTATATTAAATATAATATCCCCTACTTATGATATTATGAATTGTGGACTCAAATCTTGTGATCAAGTCATTTCATGTGTGTCAGTTTCCTTCTATCGAGTCCTGGGGGTATTCATACCCAAAAAAAAATAGTTGTGTGCCTAGAGCCATGTTATGTTGTCACGATAATCTAATTCAAGCTATAATCTATATAATTCAGTCAGTCATGTGAATCAGGAAAACCTCAGAAATCTCATGATCTCAGTTAAGTCTCAGATAATAGTACTACTCCATCAGTCAACGAAAGTCAGTTAATTTGTCCATGTAATGTCAGTTGAATCATGTTTGGTCTCTTCAAATGGGAGTAGAATTTAGCATCGAGTGAACCATAGGATGGGGACTCACCCACCAGTTTTAGGGTGTGATTCTTAGAAATCATCCTTGTGTTCAAGAACTACGTAGCCAGCGTAGGTTGAGACATCTTAGCTTGTCAGATTAGGGTTGATGAGGTGGCTTAACCTGTCAGTTTAGGGTCCCACCATTATCACTTTGAGTACCTTCCAGATAAGGGTCACTCACAACTGTCCTTACCAGTGGCGCGGTATTGACACCCCTCCAGTCGGGGCAGAGATTAGACCCCAGCTTAGCCGTAATGGTATACATGGGGCATGTTGGTTAAACAACTACCTCCCATAATTTCAGTATCAGTCTCAGTAAAAGAACTCAGATAGTTCTTCAGATATCAGTATACCAGGACTGTTAGATACAGTCAAATTCAGTTATAGCACGGGACTCAGGGAGTTCTACCAAATTCAAAACTGTCAGACATAGTCGCTCATGTTATCAAAACTACAGTTCCAGTCATGTATTAGCATACAGATTTAGCTACCACATACTCACGATCTCAGTTACTATATATGTATATTTGTACTCTTACGTTCATATCAATCAGTCAATAAGCATTATTCATGCATGTAAACCCTTTGCATTAGCCTACCTCACTAGTATACTCAGTACTCTAGTTGTACTAATGCATTTGTGCTATGGTGCTTTCTTTTTATGTTACACCATAGGTTCAGAGACACGAGCTCCAGACCAGCAGTAGCAGTAGGATTTCCAGTCGCAGAGATTCAGTGAGTCCTCTTCATTCGAGGACAATATGATTTGATTTATTCATTATTATTTTAGCTAGTTATCAGTTTACGGATTTAGTTCGAGACATGTTCCTTCAAATCCTTATTCAGACAGTACTTAGAGGCTTTCAAATTCAGTATTCAGACTTATGTTAAGATTTGATTCAGTTTTCAGTTGTTTTGGGTATCTTTCACCCATATGGATGTTATGTTTTGATAGATTCTTTATTCAGTTGAACCTTATGGCCTACATGTTCATATTTTCTGCATCATTACGTTATTTATGTAGTGTACAGGTACAAATATCAATCATGGGTTAGCTTGTGGTTTCTCAGGGTCATGAACACCGTGTAGCATTTTGATTCAGAAAATTGGGGCATTATACCCCCCATAAACTAGACTCTACCCGATGTGATTTCACAGACACCCTGAGACCATGAACCGTACTCTGATACAAATTTTATCATGGCCCAAACTAGGGCCCGACCGTGATGGACATCCCGAACCATGAAGGCCTAGAACACCCTTCTCTATCTGCTAATCCTGCACAATATTCATATAATAAAGAAGATATGGATACATAATTTTCTACGAAAACATGGTCAATTCTGAATTCATCATAAGTATGAAAATTGTAAATCAACTAAATCTGAATAGCATCTGACTCAATCTACAAAATCTCTACTACAAGGAAATCTGACAACTGTCTAAAACTAGGACAAGGCCCCAGTAGACCCAAACAAAAATAAATGACATAATCTGAAAAGACAGGCCTTCTGGAATAAAGAAGGCTCACCAACTAGACACCTGCAACTCTGTCTTATAAGTGCTACTGCTTTTCTGGACCCCTAAACCGAGCCTCAGAACCTAGAGGGAAGAGGTGGGGTCAATACAAATGTACTGGTAGGCAAAGCAATCCAAAATAAAGCTTGTATGTGTATATAAATAGCTGGAGAGCAATTTGTCAAAATATCATACATGAAATTGTTCTAAAACACATGGGCACTTTCTGAAAATCACAAATCATTCTTGTCAATGCAATGTCTGATCTTTGTATTACTTCTGAGTTGGGTGGCACTCTCCTACAAGTCTGATATTCCATGGGCTATATGAAATCCGCCATTGACTTGGCAGGGAAGCCCCCAACCTAAGTATGCAGCAAGGGTTAGAGTCCCTGAATCTGATACACCACAGGGCTCTAGGCCAGCATAATAAATAAACTCGGATCGACAAATCACGATTTTGGAAAATGAGTTGTCTGAACTCACGCCTTCTTCGGGGAATCACCTGAGTTCTTCTTATGCCCAATTTTATCCTGTTATGAATCATGCATGTTTCTAGTTTCAACATCTGAAAAAAATCTAATTTTAAGCATGCATTCTATTCTGTTCTGAAAAATATCAAGGCCAAATCTGAGTTGGTGTCGTCACATCAAGACTTGCAAGTCTTATTTCTGATCCATAATGCAATAAGCACTATCTTTCATAAAAATATAGTTCAGACCACCAAAACATGCCAACAGTATAAAAGACTTCGTGTTCTGAAACATAAGTAAAAACTATGCAAGAACCCTTCAAACATAAGGTGGTCATGGACTTTTGGCAAAACCATGCATCTTTCATTATATGTACATTTCACATTTATCAATACAAACAACCCTCTCTTTTGAATTCAAGATTCGTATCAAATCATTCATAAATCAAGGCTTTCGTAACAAGCTTTTCAAGATGCATTTCAAAACAATTCATAACATGTGAAACATGGAAAAAATCACATCAAGAGAGGGATTTCATGTGAGTCATGCTCTCAATTTCAATTATCAACTCAAATCTCATTCAGATATGTATATAAGTTTTCAAATCACTTCATGGAAAGACCAAAAGTCCAAAACAATATCATTAAAGCTTCTAAAACATGAATACATTTATAATACGAAACCCTTTTCTTGAAACATGATTTCTATTCCCATGAGATTTTTAGGAAACCCCGCGTACCTCAATTTTCGGAGAATAATGGATGATTCTTGAAGCTTACGGATTGGCGATTCCAATGCTCTAATTATCTTCTAAAATCCACGGTTGAATCTTAAGTTATTTGAATTATGAGTTTGAAATCCTAGAGAGTGTTCTTGGTGGTTTTTGAGAGAAATATCAACAATGAGGTGATTTAGGGCTTTAATTTCTTGTTAAGGTTGAAAAAGGACTAAAAAATCCCCAAAATACCCTTAATGAGATGAAGTTTAAAAGCTGAAATTTCCAAGTGTGCACAGCAGAGCATGCGTCGCATGCTATATCCCAACAGACTGGAGCATGCGCCGCATGCTATATCGCGGTGCTGTGGACCATGCGACGCGGGCTAATCACATGATGCCACTATTTTGGGCATCCAAACATGCCCTAAACGAGGTCCAAAAATTTTAAAACTCACCTAATATGTACTATGGACTCCCCTGATCATAATGCAAATTAAAAAAATCAAGAAACGGATCTTGGGAAGATTGAAAATAAAATTCTCAAAGATTAAGAGCAAAAAATAAGACTAAGTCTCTTTGACACTTATAATATTTTCAAGTTTTCAAGTCTAAGAGCACACTATGAGGGGCTAACACATGCACGGCTTGTACCGACATTAAAATTTATGGCTTTTGGATCATTTACGCATACAAATGATGATTTTTGTTCAAGCCCGAAATGCGGGGTGTTACAAAAGTGATGAAATAAGCATAAAGTATTTTGGTATGTGCTTAATGATATGTTTTGGATGGATTGGGGGCTGCATAGTTTACCAAAATACCCTCTTTAAATTTCTATATGGAAGTGGAAAAACATCCAAAAATCCCAATTTAGTGGGCCACTGCGACGCGTCACTAATGCGGTGTCTCACTGGAAATTGATAACTGGAAAATAAGGGTCCTTCACGATGTGAAGCCATCACGTTGTCATGCTGGATTTGGATAATTGGCACCTAGAACTTCAACGCGACTTGCCACCATCGCGGTGCCCTATTGAAATGCCAACTTGCCCTTCGACGCGATGTACCAACATCTCGTAGGTCCACTGGAATGGGACAATTGGGAAAATGGGCTTCTCCATGATGCGGGGCTATCACTAAGTGCCAATGGAAGTTGACAATTGCGTAATTCGCCTTCTCTACGACGTGCTAAGTGCCTAGGTGGCACTCTATCAACTTAAAAATGCCTTAACTCCTTCACCGAGTGTCGGATTTGGGCGGATCTTATATTGTTGGAAAACTTATTCAATTTCTCACACAATGAGAGGTCTTAATCTGAAAAATTCCAAACGAAATAATTATTCTTCATTTTGGAAGCTATCCTTTAACATTCTAGGGATGAATTTTAGCTAGAAAAGGTACCCCTACCTTCAATTTCATGGGAAATTATATAAAATTTAGTAAATTTATAATTAAAATAAGTTTTGGGCACATGGATTAAAGGATTATCCTTGTTGAAAAGCCCCATATACCTTAATTGATGAACTAGTTGCTAAGACTTGATTCTTGGATATCTATTGATGCTTTGGAGATGAATTCATAGAGCTCTTGTATTGGGAATTCTTAATCTTGAATTTTCTTGGAGAATTAACGTAGGAATTTAGATTTATTGGGGAGGAAGTTTGATGATCTAGGATTTTCTTTTGAGAGAAAAGTGATGAAATAAGCATAAAGTGCTTCGGTATATGCTTAATGATGTGTTTTAGACAGATTGGGGTCTGGGTAGTTTGCCAAAATACCCTCTTTAAACCCCTAAATAAAACTAGAAATCAAGCAAAAATTCTGATTTCATGGGCCATCGCGACGCGACGTTATCGTGGTGGCTCACTGAAAATTGACAACTAGGAAATGAGGGTTCTCCACGACGTGGAGTCATCGCGTTGTCCCACTGAATTTTGACAATTGGGACCTAGAATTTCAATGCGATGCACCACCATAGCGGTGACCTATTGAAATGCCAATTTGCCCTTCGACGCGACGCGCCAAGATCGCGTAGGTCCACTGAAATGGGACAACTGGGAAAATGGGCTTCTCTGTGACATGGGGCTATCGTGAAGTGCCACTGGAATTTGATAATTGCGGATTTTGCCTTCTCCGCGATGCGCTAAGTGCCCAGGTGGCACATTGTCAACTTAAAAATACCATAACTCCTTCACCGAGTGTTGAATTTGGGCGGATCTTATATTGTTGAAAAGCTTATTCCATTTCACATATAATGGGAGGTCTAAATTTGGAAAATTCCATACGAAATAATTATTCTTCATTTTGGTAGCTATCCTTTAACATTCTAGGGATGGATTTTAGCTAGAAAAGGTACCCCTAACTTCAATTTCATAGGAAATCATATAAAATTCAGTAATTTTGTAATTAAAATAAGTTTTGGGCACAAGGATGACAAGATTATCCTTGTTGAAATACCCCAAATACCTCAATTGATAAACTATTGATGCTTTGGAGATGAATTCTTATAGTTCTTGTATTGGGAATCCTTAATATTAAATTTCCTTGGAAAATTAAGGAAGGAATTTAGATTTCTTGGAGGGAAGTTTGATGATCTAGGATTTTCTTTTGAGAGAAAAGTGATTAAATAACCATAAAGTGTTTTGGTCTATGCGTAATGATGTGTTTTGGACGGATTGAAGGCTGGATAGTTTACCAAAATACCCTCTTTAAACTTCTTAATGGAACTGGAAAAACATCCAAAAATCCTAATTTAGTGGGCCACCGCGACGCACCACTATCGCGGTGGCTCACTGGAAAGTAACAACTAGGAAATGAGGGTCCTGCACGATACGGATCCATCACGTTGTCCCACTGGATTTTGATAATTAAGACCTGGAACTTCAACGCAACATGCCACCATTGCGGTGCCCTATGTAAATGCCAATTTTCTCTTTAGCGCGACGCACCAACATCGTGTAGGTCCACTAGAATGGGACAATAGAGAAAATGGGTTTCTCTGCGATGCGGGGTTATCACTAAGTGCCACTGGAATTTGATAATTGCAGAATTCGCCGAGTGTCAAATTTGGGCGGATCTTATATTGTTGAAAAGTTTATTCAATTTATCATACAATAGGAGGTCTAAATCTGGAAAATTCCGAACGAAATAATTGTTCTTCATTTTGGAAGCTATCCTTTAACATTCTAGGGACGGATTTTAGCTAGAAAAGGTACCCCAAACTTCAATTTCATGGGAAATCATATAAAATTCAGTAAATTTATAATTAAAATAAGTTTTGGGCATAAGAATGAAAGGATTGTCCTTGTTGAAAAATTCCACATACCTTAATTGATGAACTAGTTGCTAAGACCTAAATCTTGGATCTCTATTGATGCTTTGGAGATAAATTATTAGAGTTCTTGTATTGGGAATCCTTAATCTTGAATTTTCTTGGAGAATTAATGAAGGAATTTAGATTTCTTGGGGGGGGGGGGAGTTTGATGATCTTGAATTTTCTTTTGAGAGAAAAGTGATGAAATAAGCATAAAGTGTTTTCATATATGCTTAATAATGTGTTTTGGACGGATTGGGGGTTGGGTAGTTTACAAAAATACCCATTTTGAATTTCTAAATGGAACTGGAAAAACATATAAAAATTCCAATTTAGTGGGCCACTGCGATGCGCCACTATCACAGTGACTCACTGGAATTTGACAACAGAGAAATGAGGGTCCTCCACGACGTGGAGCCATCGCGTTGTCCCATTGGATTTTGACAATTGGGTCCTGGAACTTCAACGCGCCTTGCCACCATCGCGGTGCCCTATTGAAATGCCAATTTGCCCTTCAATGCGACGCACCAACATTGCGTAGGTCCACTGGAATGGGACAATTGGGAAAATGGGCTTATCCGCGATGTGGGGCTATCACGATGTGCCACTGGAATTTGATAATTGCAGAATTCGCCTTCTCCGCGACGCGCTAAGTGCCTAGGTGTCACACTATCAACTTAAAAATGCCATAACTCCTTCACCGAGTATCAGATTTGGGTGGATCTTATATTGTTGGAAAGCTTATTCAATTTCTCACACAATGGGAGGTCTAAATCTGAAAAATTCCATATGAAATAATTATTCTTTATTTTGGAAGCTATCCTTTAATATTATAGGGACGGATTTTAGCTAGAAAAGGTACCCCTAACTTTAATTTTAGGGGAAATCATATAAAATTCAGTAAATGTATAATTAAAATAAGTTTTGGGAACAAGGATGAAGGGATTAACCTTGTTGAAAAGCCCCACATACCATAATTGATGAACTAGTTGCTAAGACCTGAATCTCGGATCTCTATTGATGATTTGGAGATGAATTCTTAGAGTTCTCATATTGGGAATCCTTAATCTTGAATTCCCTTGGAGAATTAATGAAGGAATTTAGATTTCTTAGGGAGGAAGTTTGATGATCTAGGATTTTATTTTGAGAGAAAAGTGATGAAATAAGCATAAAGTGCTTTGGTATATTCTTAATGATGTGTTTTAGAGGGAATGGGGGATGGGTAGTTTACTAAAATACCCTCTTTAAACCCCTAAACAGAAATGGAAAAGAACCAAAAATTCCAATTTAGTGGGCCACTGCAACGTTCCACTATCACGGTGGCTCACTAAAAATTGAAAACTAGGAAATGAAGGTCCTCCGCTACGTGGATCCTTCACGTTGTCCTACTTGATTTTGACAATTGGGACCTAGAATTTCAATGTGACGCGACACCATATTGGTGCCCTATTGAAATGCCAATTTGCCCTTTGGCACGACGTGCCAAGATCGATTAGGTCCACTAGAATGGGACAATTGGGAAAATGGTCTTCTCCGCGATGTGGGGCTATCGCGAAGTGCCACTGGAATTTGACAATTTTAGATTTCTCCTTCTCCGCGATGCGCTAAGATCCTAGGTGGCACACTGTCAACTTAAAAATGTCATAACTCGTTCACCGAGTGTTGAATTTGGGTGAATCTTATATTGTTGAAAAGCTTATTCAATTTCCCACACAATGGGAGGTCTAAATCTAAAAATTTCCTCACAAAATAATTATTCTTTATTTTTAAAACTATCCTTTAACATTCTAGGGACGAATTTTAGCTAGAAAAGGTACCCCTAACTTCAATTTCATGGGAAATCATATAAAATTCAGTAATTTTGTAATTAAAATAAGTTTTGGGCACAAGGATGACAGGATTATCCTTGTTGAAAACCCCCACATACCTCAATTGATAAACTAGTTGCTAAGACTTGAATCTTCGATCTCTATTGATGCTTTGGAGATGAATTCTTAGAGTTCTTGTATTGGGAATCCTTAATGTTGAATTCCCTTGGAGAATTAATGAAGAAAGTTAGATTTCTTAGGGAGAAAGTTTGATGATCTAGGATTTTCTTTTGAGTTAAAAGTGTTGAAATAAGCATGAAGTGTTTTGGTATTGTAACGACCTAAAATCACCTCCCGAGACGTCACACGGTGCTTAGGGTCACGAGTGACCCCAAGCTAACCCATTTATTGGCATAACTCATTAGCAACTGAATACAATGCATAAATCTGAAAGAATAATGCGGAAGATAACTCTTTTATGAATTTGCGCAATACAAAAACTGAATTTACAAGATTACAACTCTACTTTTACAACAAAACTAAAACTTAATACATCAACTTCTACTGACTGTCTATGAAGCCTCTACTAATACTGGCTATAGGTAGCTGGGTCATGACTCCCAACTATCCCAACTCAATACGACTGAATAAATAAATTACAACACGTCTCAAACTGTATAACTGACTCAAGCCCTTGAATCAAAAGGACTCATTACTTGTTGACTGGAAGCTACGAAGTGATTGGACATGGTATATGCGCTATAATTTTGTACCTATATTATGAGATAATGTAGCACATAGACATATATATGGCTCAGTACTTTGAGGATGTACTGAGTATATGGGGGTGTATGAATTTACATAAAGCAATATCAATACTCTTTAATCAAATCATATACTGCATGTGCTGTCAAATGTCACAATAAATAGCTGTGATATGGTTACATCTTCACGTTTACATAACTATCCAAGAAACAGAGTTCCTCTTTAAATCACAACAACATAAATATTAAAAATAAATTAAGCAATCTAAAAAATAGAGTACATTGTATAATTTCGCTCTCATTGAGGCTTTTTTCCAGGGATTTGATGCCCTCCATCATGAGCATATGAAACAAGAAATCAACCCAAGAATCAATAAGAACTGTCAAGCATCAACGCACACAGTCACTTACCACATTTTCATTTTGCCAATGCCAATATTTATTTGGCTGACTATTTGATCTTAACAATATCAGTACTAAAAAAATTAAAAAAATCGACCACACATTGTTGTCAAAAAAGCAGATCACAAGTGGTCGATTTTTTTTTAAAAAGCGACCACATGTGGTCGCTTTTATATTTTTAAATTTTAAAATAATTATTTCAATAATTTTAATATTAATTATTATTTATTTTACAAATAAAAATTAACAAAAAAAATGGACCACTTGTGGTCGATTTAAAAAATAATATAATTAAAAATTCTTTTTTAATTTATTTTTTAAAAAATTACCGCTAGTGGTCGGTTTTTTATTTTTTAAAAAAAGAAAATATTTTTTAAAAAATGATCATTTGTGGTCGTTTTTTATTAAAGTAAAAAGAAAATATTTTTGTAAAACCGACCACTTGTGGTCGGTTTTTTAATTAAAATAAAAAAATAATTTAAGAAAATCGATCACTTGTGGTAGGTTTTTTGAACTCACAAAATTAAAAAGTAAATAATTTTTAGTAACCAATAATTATATATATGTAATAAAATATATATATTATTTTCATTAAAAATAATTATATATATAATCTAATATATATATATATATATACTTTTTTGAAGTTACACTGATCACACGTAGTCGATAACCAGTATAATAATAATAAAAATCAATCATTCTTAAATTTTGTGAAAAAATAACAATAAAAACTATATCAAATAAAATAAACAAATTACATTAAACATAATATTTATCTTTTACTTATGTTTTAATATATAAAATAAATATTTTTCTTTGTATATACGTTAAATAGCGTTAAACACACATAATCTTTGTATAATGAATATGTGTATATATATATCACACCGTTGAGATAATGTTATTATGTTATTATTCCAGTCATAATAATGTAATATATAATCGATAATTCATCAAAATATAATGAACGTGCTCTATTATAAGGTAATATACTTGTGGATGTGATATATATAGTACGCATTCAAGAGTTCATATATATATATATATATATATATATATATGTATATATAAATATATATATATATATATATATATATATATATATATATATATATATATATATATCATATAGTGATCGATTGATGAACGATGTAGTCAAAACCTAGTATATTAAGCTAATCAAATATAATTAATCGATCACTCATCTGAATATGTATAAGAAACACATCGCATTATATTATTGGATAATATACTTGTGTACGTATGTGATATATATAATACGTATTTAGAACTTGATATAGTCAATAGTGTGTATATGTGTGTGTATGTATATAGGGGTGGATCTACAGTAGCTGGTGCGGGTTCCCGGGAACCCACAACCGCTACCGTAAAACATATAATTTAATGAAAAATATTATCAAAACATATAAATATTTAAAAGTGGATAACTAAACAGATGGATAGCTCAGTGATAAAAGGGAATCCATATGTATTTCCGATGCTTCAGTGCGTGTTCGAATCCCCTTGGACGTTTTTTTTTTCTTTTAGGTTTTTCAGCGTATATGATTTTTAATTGAAATGTGGCAGTCCATTAGCGGACCTCTTATTCCACATTAATAAAGGCAAAAAACCAAATTAGTGCATTGTTGGACCAGTGGGTCCATTTTGGTCTTTAGAGAAAATGAAAAGATTACAAAGTTAGCACAAAATGTAAATCCATCTTTCTCTAGCTTTTGGTGGTCAATGTTGTAGGGAATGGAACTACAGTTTTGTCCAACAGCTCACCAACGTAATTCAACTCCCTCATGCTTGTTTTGCTTCTTTCCTTTCTGTTTTCTCCAAATTCAACGCCCTTTAATTGTCAAATACTCTTGTAACTAGCATAGCTGTGGTGCCCTGATTTTAAATTTTATTCCTGTTCATGCTGACTGAAGCTTATTTTCCTCATTTTAATCATCAATGATGCAATCTGTGCATATTAATTTGATTACTTATTTTTTTACAAATTATTTTTGCATATTAATTTATTTTATTGGGAACCCACAAGTTTAAAATCCTGAATCTGCCTCTGTATGTATAGGTATATATATATATATATATATATATATATATATATATATAGTATATACATATTATACAGTGAAAGTATATTAATGACATAAGATAATGTAATCGATAATTGATCTGAGTATCTGTAAAATACGTTGTATATTATTATGGGGTAGTAAAATCGTGTATTTAATGTTTATAGTACATATTTGAAAGCCGATAGACAATTAAATATATGTATATATATGTATATCTCGTGTAGTGACGTATGCAGTAATCGTAAGCTAGATAACTAAATATATATATCAAAATATTTTGAATGATACGTTGATATATATCATACTATTGAGGAAATAGATATACTATTTTGGGTCAATGTAGACACACATATGTTTTTGAAGTTATAATAACGTAATATAAGTATTACGAGGTATATGGGGGCGGACGGGGGTGGGGGTGGGGGTGGGGGGAGGGAAGGAAGTACGGGAGGGAGACAGAAAATTGAATCTTGAAACTGACATATACTTACCATTTGCTTTGAATTTTGAATTTTGAACGACCGCCAAATTTTGACAGTGAATTTGAGTTTTCTCGCTTACAAGTTTTGTATCTGAGTATATGTAAAATATGTTGTATATTATTCTGGGATAGTAAAATTGCCTATGTGATGTTTATAGTACGTATTTGAAAGTTGATAGATAATTGAATATATGTATATATACGTATATCTCGTGTAGTGACGTATGCAGTAATCGAAAACTAGATAACTGAATCTTTATATCAAAATATTTTGAATGATACGTTCATGTATATGATACTATTGAGGATCAAAGTAATAATATACTAGACGTTGATGTGATATTAATGTAAGTTAGTCAAAATAATCAATAACTCATCAAAGTATGTATACAAAATATGTCGCATTATATTACAGGGTATATAATTTCAAAGTAGTTGAAGTATATAATACCTATTCCAGAGTTTATATATATATGTGTGTGTGTGTGTATGTATATGAGTAGTGATCGATCGATGAATGATGTAGTCAAAAACTAGTAGAAGCTGCCAAAAGCAATGAATACCTTGATTTGAAACGATAGAAGTAATAATATACTGTACGTTGATGAGATATTAATGTAAGCTAGTTAAATTAATCGATAACTCGTCAAAATATGTATATGAAATACGTCGAATTATATTACGGGATAATATACTTGTGTACGTATGTAATGTATATAGTACGTATTTAGAACATTATATTGTCGATAGTGTTTATATGTGCATGTATGTGTAGGTATATATAGTGTATATACATATTATAATGACATAAGATATTAAACTAACCAATAATTCATTTGAGCATATGAGGAATACATTGTATATTATTATGGGGTAGTAAAATCGTGTATGTGATGTATATAGTACATACTTGAATGCTAATAGACATTCGAATATATTTATATATACGTATATCTCGTGTAGTGACGTATGCAATAATCAAAAGCTAGATAACTGAATCGATATATCCAAATAACTTGAATAATACGTTGATATCATACTATTGAGGAAATAAATATACTATCTTGTGTTAATGTAGACACTCGTATATTGTTGAAGTTGTAGTAACGTAAAATAAGTAATCGATAATTTATTTGATTAACACATTGTATTACGAGGTATATATATACATATAATATCGTATTTAAAAGTTAATTAATCAATAATTTTAATTTGTTAAAAATTAATTTTAATTTATACGCATTAATAGTTTTTTGATTGCAGTTTTTTAAAAACTAAATCGAACACATATTTTATTTTGAAAATAATTTTGTAAAAAATGACCACATGTGGAAGATTTTTTGAAAATTAAAAAAAATATTAATTTCAATTCGACCCGACCCGACCCGACCTGACCCTATACCCATCTAAATATTAAACCCACAACACAACAAAACACACAAAAACAACCCCAACACACACAAAAACAACCCGCAAAACATACACACAGAGAGCTCTTCTGGTGACGGCAAATCGGCCTCCGGCGACTCCACACACAAGAGTACATTTTTACCTTCTTCTCTTAACTACCCATTTCCCTCTTAGTTACTAAATGACACACAATGCTAGTTGCGATTTGAAGTTTTAGAAATATGAGTGTGAGTTAATTGTGTTTTTTGGCCTTATTTTTATTTGATTCACCTTGTTTTGGGTCTTGAAGGTGTTTTCTTTTGTGGGTTTTGAGTAATTTTGGTTAATCTTGCTCAAAAATCAAGTTTGTTTTGAGCTTATTTGGTGTAATACCTCACAAATTTCCCTTTTAGTCTGAGACTTAGAGCGTGTCAAATGACGTATAATTTCGGCCCTAAAAGATTGAGAAGTGACTTTCCAAGTGATTAGTGTTTTTAACTTTGTCGATTTTTTCTAAATATGAATTTCTATCATTTGGGAAATTGAATTATGTTTCCAACGATACCCATTTCGTCAAAATTTGATGTCGGAGTAGAAAGATATAACTTTTTTCCAGAAAGTAACGGAATTGCCCAGGTGCAACGGAGAGGGCCGACAGATCGTCGAACTAGAGACGGAACGTCGCCCAGACCGTTGCATTGAGGCATAAGACTGACTCACTGGCCATGTCCGACGGAGAGGGCTGATGGAACGTCGGACCCACCATCGCAGTCGAGATAGAAATTAAGTTTTTAGACCAGGTACGATGGTCAAGACCGACGGACCGTCGGTCCTTTGACGGACCATCACATCTCATCGTCGGACATCCCGTTCAATATTTTTAACTCATTTTAGGAAGGGCTTTTTGGTATTTTCCCACCCTTTTAACACACTGATATATCCATAATGAAGCAGATGACTTCATTCTTCATCCAAACATAAAAGAGCTAGGGTTTTTTCCTCAGGAACAAACCCAAAATCCTTCTCCAAGAAATTCAAGAACTCAACATAGATTCTACAAATTGAGTTGAGATTCGAGTTTCCCAAGTTAAAGGCTTCAAGAAACCTCTCTCAAGAGTAAGAAGAAGAGTCTCAAGCAAGTTTGTTCATCTAAGTTACAATCTAAGGTATGTGGGGTTTTGAACATAGGTAATTCTTTCACCCTTGTACCCAAAGGCTTATTTTAAACTACAATTTTCTGCAATTTATGAGATTTTACATGAAATTGAATTAGGGCTTTTCACCCATTATTATTGATTGCAAGATTTTGACGTTTTACATGAATTGAATGTCAAATAACATGATTTTACATGTTTTTTTTAAGAAATTGAAGCTGGGTTTATACCCTATGTTGGTACTCCTTGAGAGTGTAATATATCAATGCTCTAGAAATAGAAGTACATGAGTATGTTGAGATTTTGAGGCAAATTGCTGTAAATTCTAGATTTCTATATGATTTATGAATTTATATGATGTCTAGTATGCATTTTGATGAGTCTTAACTTGAGATTGAATTATGGGTCACTAAGCCCTACTTGAGATTTCAGTTTTTATGAACTTTTGTGCTATAAGCACCCATGATTTGAGTAATTTGAGATTATTGAGAAAGCTATGACCTCAATGGTCATAGTAGTTTTGAAATCTACTTTATCACATGAGATTTCAGATTTTATAGTTGGGTTCTTATGAACCATGAGATTATTTTAAAGTGGATTTCCATGAGATGAGTGTAGCTAACTAAAGTGAGTAGTATTTAGCTCCGAGTTGGGTAAGTTACTACGGTTTCCTACCCCAGAACTACGTGCCACCATAGGATTGAGATTTATGGGCCTGACGTCGAGATAAGTGATCACTGAGTTGAGGTTATGCTCACTGGAAAGAGTATGACGCCTCTCCCCAACGTGAGGTTTCTTCCTTAGGAGGACAAGACGTTGGACTCCATGTATTTTGCATGGTTAATGTCGGTTAAGAGAACCTCCTTGCTAGTAAACAGGAAATAATCAACTTTTGAGTATTTTTCCCCAATAGTAAAATTTTCATAATAGTTTCTTGATGTAAAATTTTTCCAAGAAGAAAGTAGTTTTCTTTACTAGTAAGTGTACATAATTAGTTTTTAAACTAGAGTTATATAATTCCGAGTTCCAAGTGTCTTGAGTCTAAAAGAGTTCTGAGTTCTTGAGAATTAAAGAAGTTTTACTCTCCATGAGATATATGCATGAGTTTGAAAGTACTGTTTAAAGCTTCCTTCAGCCTACGAGTAATAAGAATAAGAGAAGAGTACAGATTTTTAAAGCTAAAGTATAATGAATTACAAGATTTGTGTTACATTCTTTATCCTACATGATCTATGAGCTTTGCATTTTAGACTTATTCAAGCTATGTGAGTCATTCCTCATTGCATGCATGATTTGATTAAAGAGTATTGATATTGTTTTATGTAAATGTATACACCCCATATACTCAGTACATTCCCAAGTGCTGATTCACATATATGTCTATGTGCTACATTGTCTTATAATGTAGGTTCAGGTGCTCAGTCCTAGCCTCGTCAGTGATTTTCGAGTATCTTTGTCTACATCTCTACAGTGGTGAGTCCTCATGGTTTGAGGATCTATCTTCAGACATTTCAGTATTTAAGTAGATATGTTATTGTTTTTAGTTCAGTGTAAGTCAGTTGGGGACTTGTCCCAATGACTCTCTAGTTCATAGAGTAGTAGAGGATTTATCAGGCTAGTTATCATATTGTTAGTAAGTTAAGATTTCCAGTATTGTTGTCATTTGGATTGAGTATTTTCTTTGTATTTCCTATCATTTGACATGACAGTTCTAGTGTTTTGTTTATTTCATCTCAAAATGACTTATTATATGTAGTAGCAGGCTCAAAGGGTTAGCTCGAGGTTACTTGTAGCCATAAGCACCGTGTGACATTTTGGGAGGAGATTTCGGGTTATTACAAACTTGGTATCAGAGCCTAAGGTTTCAGGAGTCCTAGGGAGTCTAACAAGCCGCGTTAAGTAGAGTCTTGATCATCGGTGTGTAGCGCATCACATCTATGAGCAAGAGGATACAAGACGTTTTAGGAATTTTTTTTTCAGATTCTATCGTGCCTACAGTTATCCCTCTTATATAATAATTCATGCTCTCCTATTTTAGAAAATGCCTCCACGAAGTGTGAACGCCCGCAGAAACAATAATGAGTAACCCCAGCCTGTTGATCCCTTGAATAAGGCAGTGTCTTATGCTGAGTTTCGGGCAGCCTTTCAGGCATCAGACCAAGCATTTACCGCCAATGTTCAGGTCAATAACCAGGCCACAGTTCCAAATCAGCAAGTAGGTGATTTAGCTACTGCTAGGATTCGTGATTTCATGCGGATGAATCCGCCAGAGTTTTATGGGTCTAAGACTGGTGAGGACCCATAGTTATACCTTGATAAGGTAAGGAAGATCACACAGGTGATGCATATTTCTGAAGAAGAAAGTGTTGAGTTGGTATCTTACAAGTATAAAGATATCGCTTATGACTGGGTTATTGCGTGGAAGAAGGGTAGAGGTAGGGTGTTGCTCCTCTGACTTGGCAAGTGTTCCAAGATGCATTCCTAGACAAGTTATTTTCACTTGAGATGAGGAACGCGAAGATTGGGGAGTTTATGAACTTAAGGCTGCAACACCCCAATTTTCTAAACCAGAATGCTACACGGTGCTTATGACCTCGAAGGACCACAAGCTAACCTATTACTGATATCTGTACTTGTAACTGCATAATATTTATATAAAATGCGGAAATATGAACAAAGAGGGCGTAAGGTTCAATCTTGAATAATAAATATCTGAAATAAGGTAGTATTACAGTACCAAAACAAAACTGAAAATACTAAAGTCTAAATCTGAAAACTCTATAATCGTCTGAGAGCCTCTAAACTGTTGGAATAAGGAGTTGAAGGAACATGTCTCCAACTAACTCCCTAAACTGAAAATAAACTGAAATACTAGAATAATAAATGTAACGATCATGTTCTTGAAAGATGAGGACTCACTGCTTAGTGAACTGCTACCGCTGATCTGGAATCTGCACCTCAGAATCCTATGGTGTAACATAAAAAGAAAGCACCATAGCGCAAATGCGTCAGTACAACTAAAGTACTGAGTATACGTAGGGGTAGGCTAAATGCATGGGGTTTATATGCATGAACATACTGGCTAATATGAACATATGAGAATACATACATAACTGCTACTGAACTCGTGGAGATACGAACTACTTGAGTTTGAACTCTGACAACATGAGTTTCGTGATACTGAGATATTGAATAACTGATAACATGGATGACTGTATCTAACAGTCCTAATTTTGGGGAAAACTATCTGAGTTCCTAACTGTATCTGAACATCTAAGTTTGAGATCAGTCCTAGCTAACGAGCGATCTCTGAAACTGATAATGAGAATACTCGACTAAATTTGAGATTAAGATCAAGCCTGTCTTCCGGTTGACCTCTAGCTCTAATAATAAACATCTAAATATGGGACCAAGCCTATCTGAGTGAATGGTCCAGGAATCAATGGAACTATCTGAGTTTCTTACTAAGATCGATGACTATATCTGACAGTCCTGATTCCTGATTTCTACTCTGAAGACTGATACTGAAACTGTTACTGTAACTGTGACTTTGGGAGGTAGTAACCTAACAAACATGCCCCGATATTGTAGTGGTGGGGTCCAATCTTTGCCCTGATTGGAAGGGTTTCAATACCATGCCATGGGTAGAGACCTCTACTATGGTCAAGCCTCTCTAACGGGTGACCCTGAATAGGAAATCAAGCCTAAGGCAATATAATAGTCAAGTATAGCCTTAATCTGATGGGTGACTCCTATCCTGCACTAGCTACGCATTTTTGGTGTATAGGAATTGCTGCTAATAGCTCTGCCTTTATAACGGAAAAATCACCATCCCTGCACTCGCTCGGTGCTAGTCCCTACTCCCAACTGAAAGACTCTAAAAATATTAACTGCGTTGAATTGACTAACTGAACTGAACTGATTTATAAACTGATTAACTAAGATGATAATATTTTCTTAGCTGAACTAATCTGAGTTCACTGAGTTCCATTGACTGACGGAAAAGCTACTTGAGATCTGAGGTCTGACTGAGAGTACAAAACTATTGGGACTACTAAACTACTCAGATTTCTGAGTTACGTGACTAACTGAAATCTATGGAGCATAGCTTGACTGAGGATGTCTTGAAACATGACACTAGCTCTAGGCACACAACTATAGTTTTTGGGTACAAGTACCCCCAGGACTCGATGGAAGGAAACTGATACACATGACTGACTTGATCATAAGAGTAGAGTCCATAATTCACAATATTATAAGTAAGGATCTCATAATAAGAATGATTCTCAACAAACTATCACATGATTGGGAATGTACACAACATGTATATACTTGCATGGCTTCAATAACGTGGTCATTCCATATCACAATAATATCATGAGCATCTCATACAACATCTTCAATTCAAGACAATAGCATGAGGATCATGTTGAACATAAACTTAGAACATGGAATAGTCATTTAGGACTTATTATGTCATAAAAGCATGATTTCTATTCCCTTAGGTATTTTCACAAACACCTTACATGCAAATCTTAGGCATAGGTGGTTTTATCAAGATTACAAATATTCAACCACCAATTTCACATATTTATACATTAAATACCACCATATCCATACACAAAACATACAAAGATCCTATCGTAGGCATCATCAAACTCCAACCACATGAACATCAACCACCACCAACATAAACATCATAATACATAATTTAGAAGATGGTTCTTGAGCTTCATGGATGAAAAGAGTCCATGAATCAAATTACGCATACCTTAGAAGGAAGATTCTTTATGATTGATGGAGGAATTTACTTGAAATTGGATCTCCAAGCTTAATTATGCAATCCTAGTTGTTTTTCTCTTTTGGTGCTCTTGGATAATGAACTTTGAGATGTTAATAGGGTTGTAATGTATTTAGAAGCTATAAATTTCGTGAGGTTAGGTTTAGGGACGTGTAGGGAGTGTTAAAGGACTTAACTACCCTCGAAATAACTCAAAAACTAAGTGTTTTCATGGCTGAAATCATACATAGGCGCCGCATATGATATCGCCTATATTTACATAGGCGCCGCATATGCTATCGCCTATGTTTACATAGGTTCCACATATGCTATCGCCTATGTTTACATAGGCGCCGCATATGCTATCGCATATGCTTTCCAGTGGCCATGTGCAATTGGTTACACGATGTACTCTACTTTGTAAAGCCATAACTCCTAGATCGGGTGTCAAATTTTGATGAAATTGGTATCGTTAGAAAGCTAACTTGATTCTCTATAATTTGGTGGGTCTAAATATGCATAAACAACACATTAACATCGAGTTATACTCATTCAAATATGACCCTTATGAATCAAACACTAAAACTTGATGGATTCAAAAACTCTTAGCTTGTATTACCTTAAGTGACTCATATGAACATGCTTAACGTATCATAAGCTATCTTATCACTAGGATACTCATTGTAAGTTATGTACTCAAGTATGAATCATAGGATAAGAGATTTCATATATAGGAAAAAATGGTTCGTCTCCTAGCTTAGAAACATGTGGGGTATTACAAAGGCAGTGCTCCATGACTATTAAGGAGTACTAATTAAAGTTCAACCAGTTAGCCAAGTATGCTCCTGATTTGATTGCTGACAACCGAGCTAGTATGAGCAAGTTCGTGACAGGTATTTCTGGTTTAGTACTAAAAGAGTGTAGGACTAAGATACTAATCAGGGATATAGATTTGTCCAGGTTGATGATACATGTATAGCAGATAAAGACGGATAAGATAAGGGAGAGATATAGAGTGAGGGGTAACAAGAGGGCTAGATTTGAGCAGCGTGAGTATGCTCAGGCTAGGTCCTATGGAGGGAATCACCCACAGTTCTAGAGATGTTCATCTATGCCAGTGCCTTCATCAGCTAGTGCTCCCACTCCTAGAGATAGGTAGGAGTAAATGAACAGGTCTTCTATGTCCAGGTCACAAAATAGTGTAAGTAACAGACCCCACTATCCTCCTTGCAATAAGTATGGTAGAGACCATACCAGTGAGTGTTTAGTAGACCAGAGAGGTTGTTTTGGTCGTGTAAAAATGGCCCACAGACTTAGATTTTGCCCACATGCTGGGCAGGGGAACTGAGATGCCCGACCTCAAACACAAACTACTAGTGCACCAGCTCCTGTAGCCTATCCCGCCCCTGCTTAGGGAACTTATCTAGCACTGCTGGCGGTCAACACCAGAATAAATTCTATGCCTTACCATCTCATCAGGAGCAGGAGGACTCTCCTGATGTTGTTACTGGTATGCTCCATGTCTTTTGCTTTGATGTTTATGTGTTTTTGGATTCCAGGTCATGTTTCTCTTATGTGACCCACTTGTAGCTATGAATTTTGAAATAAGCCCCGAAAAGATTCCTGAGCCTTTTCTAGTTTCTACTCAAGTAGGGGAGTCTGTTGTTGCTAAGCAAGTGTACATAAATTATCCTGTTACTGTTCCTCATAGAGTCATATTTATTGATTTGATAGAGTTGGACATGGTGGATTTTGTCCTTCTTCTGGTTATGGATTGGCTTCATTCTTGTTATGTATCTATAGACTGTCGTACTCGTGTGGTCCAATTTCGGTTCCTTGATGAACCAGTGTTTGAATGGTCCGCGAGTTTAGTATCTCCCAAGAGTCATTTTATCCCCTATCTCAAAGACAAAAGCTAATATCCAAAGGTTGCATCTATCACCTTAGTTAGGGTCAAATATACTAAGTTTGAGGCTCCGACTATTTAGTCAGTCAACATTGTTAATGAGTTTCCTGATGTTTTTCTTGAAGATCTCCAAAGGGTACCTCCCGATAGAGAGATAGAATTTGAGATTAACATTCTTCCCGATACTGAGCCTATTTTATTTTCCATATTGTATGGGACCTTCAGAACTTAAAGAGTTGAAAGAGCATCTCAAAGATCTTTTAGATAAAGGTTTCATAAGGCTTAGTGTTTCTCCTTGGGGCGCACCAATTTTATTCGTGCGACAGAAAGATGGTTCTTTGCGTATGTGCATTGAATATCATCATCTTAATAAGGTCACAGTAAAAAATAAATACCCTCTTCCAAAAATTGATGACCTGTTTGATCAGTTGCAAGGTGCAAGTTATTTCTCCAAGATAGACCTTAGATTCGGCTATCACCAGCTTAAAGTGAGGGATGTGATATTCCAAAGACATCCTTCCGAACCCACTATGGTCACTTTGAGTTTCTAGTCATGTCTTTCGGGATAACCAATGCCCCAGTAGCCTTTATGAACCTCATGAATCGATCGTTCAAGCAATATCTTGATATGTTTGTCATTATTTTCATAGATGATATCCTTGTGTACTCCTGTACTGAGAATGACCATGAAAATCATCTTAGAATTATCTTACAAACTCTTAGAGATCACCAGTTGTTTGCCAAATTTAATAAGTGTGAATTTTGTCTAAGATCAGTAGCCTTTCTGGGTCATATCAATTCAGCCAAAGGCATTAGAGTTGATCCCTAAAAGATAGAAGCTGTAAGAAATTGGTCTAGACCTATCTCCCCATCTGACATTAGGAGTTTCTTGGGTCTAGTGGGCTGTTACCACTATTTTGTTGAGGGTTTCTCTTTTATTACGTCTCCCATGACCCGGTTGACCCAAAAAAAAGTTAAGTTCCAGTGGTCAAATTTGTGTGAGAAGAGTTTTTAGGAGTTGAAGACTTGACTTACTTCAGCCCCTGTGTTGACTTTACCTGATGGTACAGATGGTTTTGTGGTGGATTGTGATGCCTCTAGAGTTGGTTTGGGTTGTGTGTTGATGCAATGAGGTAAGGTTATAGCCTATGCCTCTAGACAATTAAAGCCGCATGAAAAGAACTACCCAACCCATGATCTTGAATTAGCTTCTATAGTCTTTGCTTTGAAAATCTGGAGACACTATCTTTATGGTGTTCATGTTGATGTGTTTACTAATCATAAAATTCTGCAATATGTGTTTACCCAAAGAGAGTTGAATCTTAGGTAGATGAGGTGGTTAGAGTTGTTAAAAGACTATGATATAACGGTGTTGTATCACCCAAGCAAGGCCAATGTAGTAGCAGATGCCCTTAGCAGGTTGTTTATGGGTAGTGTTGCTCATGTAGAGAAAGGTAAAAAAGAGTTAGCTCGTAATGTGCATCGTTTGGCTAGATTGGGTGTTAGGTTTCTTGATTTAGCTGAGGGGAGTATGTTTGTGCAGAGTAGTTCCAAATCCTCATTAGTTTCGAAAGTAAAGGAGAAGCAAGACAAGGATCCTAGTTTGGTCAGACTAAAGGAGTCAGTTAAGGACCAAAAGGTAGAGGTTTTCTCCCAAGGGGGATATGGAATATTGATATTGCAGGCTAGACTGTGTGTTCAGTGTATTGATGATTTGAGACTGAAGGTTATGGCTGAAGCACATGGCACGCAGTATTCTATTCATCCCGGCACTACTAAGATGTACCACGACTTGCGGGAAATCTATTGGAGAGGTGGTATGAAGAAGGATATAGCTGAGTTTGTAGCAAAATATGCAACGTGCCAACAGGTTAAGGTAGAGCACAAAAGTCCTGGTGGTGTGATGCAAGAGTTTGGTATACCCACTTGGAAGTGGGAAGAGGTGAATATGGACTTCGTGACTTATTTACCTCTTTTGCATCGTCATCATGATTCTATTTGGGTTGTTATAGATAGGCTGACTAAGTCTGAACATTTCTTGCCCATGCATTCATCTTATACAACTGAGGATTATGCTAGATTGTATATCCAAGAGTTCGTTAGGCTGCACAGAGTCCCCTTGTCTATTATTTTAGATAGGGGTACTCAGTTCACTTCTCAGTTTTGGAGAGCGTTTCAGCAGGGTCTTGGTACCCAATTTTATTTGAGTTTTGCTTTTCATGGCTAAAAAGACCATTCAGACTCTAGAAGATATGTTGAGGGAATGTGATCTTGATTTCAAAGGTAGTTGGGATGAGTATTTTCCATTGATAGAGTTTGCTTATAACAATTGGTACCATGCTAGCATCGAGATGGCACCATTTGAGGCTTTGTATGGTAGAAGATGTAGATCATCCATAGGTTAATTTGAAGTGGGTGAAGCTATATTGGTCGGACTTGATGTAGTATTTGAGGCTATGGGGAAGGTAAAGTTGATTAGAGAAAGGTTAAAGACAGCTCAGAGTCGTCAAAAGTCATATGTCGATTGAGAAGAAGGAATCTTGAGTTTGAGCTGATTTGGTGTACTTAAAGATTTTACCCATGAAAGAGGTGAAGAAGTTTGGTAAAAAGGGGAAGCTTATTCCTCGTTATGTTGGCCTCTATAGAGTCTTGAGCCGTGTTGGTAAATAGCCTATGAAGTTGAGTTTCCCGCAGAGTTGTCAGCAGTTCATCCTATTTTTCATGTGTCCATGCTAAAAAAACATATTGGTGATTCCATTGTAGTGGATCCTTCAAAGAGTGCTAATATTCAGAACAGTCTTTTATTCGATGAGATTCCTATTGAGATTCTAGATTTTCAGATTTGTAGACTGAGGAACAAAGAGGTTCCCTTGGTCAAAGTTTTATGGCAGAACCAGTCAATTGATGGCGCTACTTTGGGAGGTAGAAGTTGACATGCGAGCCAAGTACCCACACCTCTTCTCCATGAGTTCAAATCAACCTGAAGGTATTATTCTTCCTTAATTCAACCCTTTTAATCTAATGTTCTTCTATGTATCTATTCTTACATGAGTTCTTGCAATTTCTGAAGTATTCGAGAGTTTAGAAAGATTTTGAGCCCATTTAGGAAATAGCTTCAGCTATGTGTACTCAGTTTTTCCTTTGTTCTTAGTCTAACTAGCGACATTTGAGGACAAATGTTTCCAAGGGGGAGATATTGTAAGACCTCTCAAAGTTTCCTTGTAGTTTGAGCCTTAGAGCGTGTCAACTGAAGTATAATTCTGACCCTAAAAGATTGAGAAGTGACTTCCCAAGTGATTAGTGTATTTAAACTTGTCGAATTTTCCTCAAAATGACTTTCTATCATGTGGGAAATTGAATTATCTTTCCAATGATACCCATTTTGTCAAAATCCGATGTCAGAGTAGAAAGATATAGCCTTTTTCCAGAAAGCAATGGAATCGCCCAGGTGCGACGGAGAGGGCCAATGGACCGTCGGACTAGCGATGGACCGTTACCCAGAGCGTCGCACTAAGCTAAAAGACTGTCTCACTGGGAAAGTGAGATGGAGAGAGCCGACAGACCGTCGGGCTAGCGATGGACCATCGCACCCCATCGTTACAGTCGAGATAGAAAGTTAGTTTCTGGCCCAGGTACGATGGTCAGGATCGATGGACCTTCGCATCCCACCATTGCACATACTATTCAGTATTTTTAACTTGTTTTAAAAAGGACTTTTTGGTCTTTTCCCACCCTTTTAACACCTTGATATATCCTAAACAAAGCAGATGACTTCATTCTTCATCCAAACATAAAAGAGCTAGGGTTTCTTTCTCAAGAACAATCCCAAAATCTCTCTCCAAGAAATTTAAGAACTCAACATAGATTCTATAAATTGAGTAGAGATTCGAGTTCCCCAAGTCAAAGGCTTCAAGAACCCTCTTCAAGAGTAAGAAGAAGAGTCTCAAGCAAGTTTGTTCATCTAAGTTACAATCTAAGGTATGTGGGGTTTTGAACATGGGTAATCCTTTCATCCTTGTGCCCAAAGGCTTATTTTAAACTACAAGTTTCAGCAATTTATAAGATTTTACAGGAAATTGAATTAGGGCTTTTCACCCATTATTATTGGTTGCAAGATTTTGATGTTTTCCATGAATTAAAAGTCAAATAGCATGATTTTACATGTTTTCTTAAGAAATTGAAGCTGGGTTTATACCCTATGTTGTTACTCCTTGAGAATTTAATAGTTTCAATCCTGTAGAAATTGAAGTACATGAGTATGTTGAGATTTTGAGGCAAATTACTGTAAGTTCCAGATTTCTTTATGATTTATGAATTCATATGATGTGTAGTATGCATTTTGATGAGTCTTAACTTGAGATTGAATTATGGGTCATTAAGCCCTACTTGAGATTTCAGTTTTTATGATTTTTGTGCTCTAAGCAGTCATGATTTGAGTAATTTGAGATTATTGAGAAAGCTTTGACCTCAATGGTCATAGTAGTTTTGAAATCCACTTTACTACATGAGATTTTAGATTTTATAGTTGGGTTCTTATGAACCATGATATTATTTTAAAGTGGATTTCTGTGAGATGAGTGTAGCTAACTAAGGGGAGTAGTATTTGGCACCGAGTTGGGTAAGTTACTATAGTTTTCTACCCTAGAATTACGTGCCATCGTAGGATTGATATTTATAGGCTCGAGGCCGAGAAAGTGATAACTGAGTTGAGGTTATACTCCCTGGAAAGTGTATGAAGCCTCTACCTAATGTGAGGTTCTTTCTTAGGAGGACAAGACGTTGGACCCCATATAGCTCGCATGGTTTATGTCGGTTAAGAGAACCTCCCGGCTAGTAAATAGTAAATAATCAACTTTTGAGTATTTTTCCCCAATAGTAAGATTTTCAGAATAGTTTCTTGATGTAAAATTTTCCAAGAAGAAAGTATTTTTCTTTACTAGTAAGTGTACATAATCAGTTTTTAAACCAGAGTTATATAATTCTGAGTTCCAAGTGTCTTGAGTCTAAAAGAGTTCTGAGTTCTTCAGCATTAAAGAAGTTTTACTCTCCATGAGATACATGCATGAGTTTGAAAGTACTATTTAAAGCTTCCTTCAGTCTATGAGTAATAAGAATAAGAGAAGAGTACCGATTTTTAAAGCTAAAGTATAATGAATTACAAGATTTGTGTTACATTCTTTATCCTACATGATCTATTAGCTTTGCATTTTAGACTTATTCAAGCTATGTGAGTCATTCCTCATTGCATGCATGATTTGATTAAAGAGTATTGATATTGTTTTATGTAAATGTATACACCCCATATACTCAGTACATTCCCAAGTGCTGATTCACATATATGTCTATGTGCTACATTGTCTTATAATGTAGGTTCAGGTGCTCAGTCCTAGCCTCATCAGTGATTTCTGAGTACCTTTGTCTACATCTCTACAGTGGTGAGTCCTCATGGTTTGAGGACCTATCTTCAGACATTTCAGTATTTAAGTAGATATGTTATTGTTTTCATTTCAGTTTGAGTCAGTTGGGGACCTGTCCCAATGGCTCTCTAGTTCACGGAGTAGTAGAGGCTTTGTTAGACTAGTTATCAAATTGTTAGTATGTTGAGATTTCTAGTATTGTGGTCATTTGAACCGAGTATTTTCTTCGTATTTCCTATCATTTGATATGACAGTGTAGTGTTTTGTTTTATTTCATCTCGAAATGATTTATTATATGTATTAGCAGGCTCAAAGTGTTAGCTTGGGGCTACTTGTAGCCCTAAGCACCGTGTGACGTTCCGGGAAGAGATTTTGGGTCGTTACATTTGGGGTATTTTTACTTGTTTGGGGTGAAAATTAAGTGTATTTTAGATGTTTTGTTGAAGGAGTTTGGCTTAATTGTTGTTGCAATTCTACTCATTGTGATCCAAGATTGTAGATCTAAGTGATAAAGTAAGTGGTGACTTGATAGTTACTTTCTTCTTAATTGTTGTTTTTGTGTCTTTTTTACTTGTTGAGGTTAAAAATTGAGTGTGATTCTACTGGGTATGTAATTGTTGTTGTTAGTCGAAATGGAAGGTATAAATGTGATAGCGTTTACTTAACTATTGTTGCAATTGTTTAAGCCAAAGATTATTCTTTCTAATAATTTTACTGTTTGACAGAATCCGAATTCGAGAAAAGGATTGCTTTGCTATTTTACAAGTGACCATTTATCTCTTTCTCTTTAATTTAGGCCAAGCAAAGGTAAGTTGATTTCTCTTTATTTTCTTTTAATGAAGTCTTTAAATGCAGTTTAGTTTGGAATTATTCACTGTAGAAGGCTTTGAAAGCCATAGGAATTTTGTGATGATTATATGATATGAGAGGGATATGCGACGCCTCTACTTATTTGCTTTGTTACACTTATTCAATTGTTTGACTTATTATATTACAAATGAATATGTTACTTGAAAGTGAATAAGTGTAGTTACTTGAAGGTGAACTTTTATTTTGAATTTTATTAAAGCGTAGGTACTTGAAATGTGAACTTTTTATTGTGAATTTTATTATGCTTGTTAATTTTGAATATGATTTAGTTTGGTGACTTGGGTGGTGACTTAGTCACTTGAAATCAATTATGTGTAGGTACTTGAAATGTGAATTTATCATTTTGAAGGTAGTTTAGTTTGTTGTTTTAGGAGGTGACTTAGTGACTTAAAATGTTAAAATTTATGTACTTCAAATATGAATTTTTGTTTTGAATGTGGTTTTAGTTTGATAACATGGGAGGTGACTTAGTCACTTGAAATTGATTATGTGTAGGTACTTGAAAGGTGAATTTATCATTTTGAAGGTACTTCAGTTTGTTTTTTGGGGAGGTGAGTTGATGACTTGAACATGGGAGGTGACTTAGTCACTTTAAATTACTAAGTGTATGTACTTTAAAGGTTAATGTTTTGTTATGAATGTAGTTTAGTTTGGTAACTTGGTAGGTGACTTAGTCACTTGAAATTTACTAAGTGTAGATACTTTAAGGGTAAATTTTTTGTTTTGAATGTAGTTAAGTTTGGTGACTTGGTAGGTGACTTAGTCACTTGAAATTGATTAAGTGGAGGTACTTTAAAGGTGAATATTTTGTTTTGAATGTAATTAAGTTTGGTGACTTGGTAGGTGACTTAGTCACTTGAAATTGATAAAGTGTAGATACTTTAAAGGTGAATTTTTGTTTTGAATGTGCTTTAGTTTGGTGACTTGAGTGATGACTTAGTGAGTTGAAATTGATAAAGTGTAGGTACTTTAAAGGTGAATTTTTGTTTTGAATGTAGTTTAGTTTGGTGACATGGTAGGTGACTTAGTCACTTGAAATTTACTAAGTGTAGGTACTTTCAAGGTGAATTTTTTGTTTTGAATGTAGTTAAGTTTGGTGACTCGGTGGTGACTTAGTCACTTGAAATTGATAAAGTGTAGGTACTTTGAAGGTGAATTTTTGTTTTGAATGTGGTTTAGTTTGGTGACTTGGGTGATGGCTTAGTGAGTTAAAATTGATAAAGTGTAGGTACTTTAAGGATGGATTTTTGTTATGAATGTAGTTTAGTTTGGTGACTTGGTAGGTGATTTAGTCACTTGAAATTTACTAAGTGTAGGTACTTTAAAGGTGAATTTTTTGTTTTGAATATAGGTAAGTTTGATGACTTGGTAGGTGACTTAGTCACTTGAAATTGATTAAGTGTATGTACTTTAAAGGTGAATTTTTGTTTTGAATGTGGTTTAGTTTGGTGATTTGGTAGGTGATTTAGTCACTTGAAATTGATAAAGTGTAGGTGCTTTAAAGGTGAGTTTTCTTTTTGAATATGTAGTTTGGTGACTTGGGTGATGACTTAGTGAATTGAAATTGATAAAGTGTAGGTACTTTAAAGGTGAATTTTTGTTTTGAATGTAGTTTAGTTTAGTGACTTGGTAGGTGACTTAGTCACTTGAAATTTACTAAGTGTAGGTACTTTAAAGGTGAATTTTTGTTTTGAATGTGGTTTAGTTTGGTGACTTGGGTGATGACTTCGTGAGTTGAAATTGATAAAGTGTAGGTACTTTAAAGGTGAGTTTTTGTTTTGAATGTGGTTTAGTTTGGTGGCTTGGTAGGTACTTTTTCATTTTAAATTTAGGTACTTTAAAGGTGAATTTTTGGTTACTTGATCTAATTAGTTGAATCTGATCTAATTCAACCAATCGTCTGACTTTGGCTCTGATAACAAGTTTGAAATGCCCCAAATATGGTACTCGAAATGCTACACGGTGCTCATAATCCCAAAGGACCACAAGCTAACCAATGACTGATATCTATAACTGAGAATTGCATAATATACTGTATAAATGCAGAATAAAAGGCTGAAATGACATAAGGTTCAAATATCTGATAAAACATAACATCTGGAAAACTGGCATATCAATACCAAAACAACTGAAATAACTGTCTGAACATGCTATAGTCTGAGAGTCTCTAAACTATCTGAATATGAAGTTGATGGAACATGTCCCCAACTAACTCCAACTACTAAGATAAACTAAATACTGAAGCAATGAAATGATAGAACATCCTTGAATGATGAGGACTCATTGCTAGTCGATTTGCTGAACGTCTGATCTACTAAGGGTGCTCTGGATCTCGTGCTTCTGAACCTATGGCATAAAACACCATAGCTCAATATAAAAGTATACGTCAATGCGTGGAAATGCACTGGTATACAAGTGAGGTAAGGCCAAAGCAAGGGTTCATATGTATGAACAATACTAATTGACTGAGTAACATGAATGTGAGAATACATGCATGAATACATAACTGTGAATGAGATCATGAAAAAATTGATTACTGAGTCTGAATACTGATAACATGGATTTCTAATAGCTGATATAATTGATACTAGGTGACTGTGTCTGATAGTCTAGGTTCTGATGGAACTAGCTGAGTTTCGTACTAAGCTGAGTGACTGTATCTGACAGTCCTGAAATCTGTAGAACTATCTGAGTTCTATTATTGAGACTAATATTGAGACTATGGGAGGTAGTCATCCAACCAATATGCCCCTAATAAGCCATTACAGCTGAGTTGGGGTCCAACCTATAACCCCAATTGGAAGGGTATCAATACCGCGCCATTGGTAAGGACAAGCTGTGAGTGACCCTCATCTAACAGGTACTCTAACGAGAATGGTGGGACCCTCATCTAACAGTTTAAGCCACCTCATCTACCCTTATCTAGCAGGTTTGATGTCTCAACCTACGCTGGCTACACAGTTCTAGAGTGCAAGGATCGCTTCTGAGAATCACACCCTCTACTAGTAGGTGAGTTCCTATCCTTGGACTCACTCGGTGCTGAATCCTACTCCCATCTGAATAGACACTAAACTGAATATACAGAATAGAACTGGAATGAGTTCACTAAATTCCGTTGATTGATGGAATATTACTGAATTATGTTAATTGACTGAGTTCTACTGATCAAGGCGTGAGTAAGAATTTCATGAAACTGACACTAACTCTAGGCACACAGCTAAATTATCGGGTATTAAATACCTTCAGGACTCGAAGCATAAAACTGACAAGACATGACACTTCTTGACACATGACCATAGTCAACAATTCATAGTACAATCATTTGGGGATTTTCATGTAGTATTTGCATGCCATAAGCTTACACATGAATAGGAATGCATATCAACATGTCATAATTTCATAAGCCTAATCTCATGAGATTACATCAATACATTACAATGTATAACAATAACACGGGATTCATTCTGAACATAAGGGTAAAACATGGATTCATTAATTTGGTCACAATTGAGTCATAAGGCATAATTCCTATTCTCTCAGGCATTTTATCAAACACCTTGCATGTATAACTTTAGGCTTAGGCATGAACATTGAAATAATACATCATGACAATATTTTACACTTCCAATTCAAGAATTCCAACCACATACTAACATACTTTCATGATATTATTAAAGATTTCAACTTGAAAACCAAACAACAACATAAACATGGATAAAATTCAATTCATAACATGGAATTCAATGTTTATATCTTTAAAAGGGTTTCTTAAGCTTCATGGGTGAAAGGAACCCATGAATCAACACTTGGCACACCTTGATTCTTGATCTGGGAAAGATTGACGGTTAATTCTTTGAGAATTAAAGCTTGACTTGAAAAACCTAAAGCTGTTCTTGAGAGAATTTAAGAGAATATGGGTGTATGTTGGTGAATTTAGGGATGAATTAAGTGTTTAGGATGTTTTTGATGTGATCCAAAAGACCCAATTGCCCTTAAATTTGCAGATTTTAAAAGATGAAAGTTCCAAGTGCAGAGAGTGGAGCGTGCGTCGCATTATCTTGTCCTCTAGACTGGAGCGTGCATCGCATGCCCTGGGCTGTGAAATAGAGCGTGCGGTGCACGTTTATCGCATGTTGCCACTGTTTTGAAATCTAAACATGCCCTAAATGGATTTAAAAAATTCTGAAACTTACCCCATATATACTATTGACTTGCCCTATCATAAATCAACTTAAAAATCAACAAACGAAGGTTGGAAAGGTCATCAAATAAATCCCCAAAGTTCGGAGGCTTAAAATGAGACTAAGTCCTTAACACTTTGCTAAAATTTTCTAAGTGTTGGATCTTTTTATAGAGATTTAAGAAGCTTAATTTGACTTAGACTTTTACGGGGTCTTACAATATCTCCCCTTTAGAAACATTCATCCTTGAATGAAACTGACTGAAAGGGGAGGAACGAAAAACTGAAGTACATATAGAACATGCACAACTCAAATATGATTTCATGACTGAAATAACTGGTAAGCTGAATGTATCATACTGAACATGCATATCTGATGCATGAGTAACTAATTTATGAATGTATGACTGGGATTGCTGATAAGCTGAGTATACTGAACATGCATATCTGATGCATGAATACATGATTGAATTGACACATAAATGCATGACTGAATATGAAATGGTACTTAGTACCAAGTTTATAATGGGAATCTGAGCTTGAAAATGAATGCCCAGTTTGTAACTAAAATTTGAACATAAAACTGAAAAAGCTTTAAGGAAAGCTATTACCTTGGACTGAGTCTGACTTAGCGGAGAAGAGGTGGGGGTACTTGGTATGCATGTTTTTTCTGCTTCCCAAGTAGCTCCCTCAACGGACTAATTCCGCCAAAGAACTTTAACTAGAGAAACTTTTTTGTTTCTTAAACTACGAGTCTGGTAGTTAAGAATTTCGATTGGAATCTCTTCAGAAGAGAGGTTGTTTTGAACATCTATGCCCTCTATAGGGACTACAACTGATGGGTCACCTATGCACTTCTTGAGCAAGGATACATATAACACTAGATGAACTGAGGTTAGATCTAAATGCAATTTGAGCTCATAAGCTACTTTGCCAAAGCGACTGAGAATTTTGATGGGACTGACATAGACTGATCTTTCCCTTCTTGCTGAACCTCTTCACTCCTTTCATGGAAGAGATCTTTAGATACATAAAATCACCAATCTCAAACTCGATATCCTTTTTGCTTACATCTGCGTAAGACTTCTATCGGCTTTGGGAAATGCAAAGTCTCTCTCTAATCAACTGTACCCTTTCTAAGGTATCAAATACTAAGTCAGGACCTACAATTGCGGCGTCACCAACTTTGAACCAACCGATTTGATATCTGCATCTCTTACTATAGAGAGCTTCGAATGGAGCCATATGGATAATAGAATGATAGCTGTTGTTGTATGCAAATTCAATCAAAGGCAAGTAGTCATCCCACTTCCTTTGAAATAAATTTCACACGCCCTTAGCATATCTTCCAAAGTCTGAATGGTCCTTTCTACTTGACTATCAGTCTGAGGATGAAAGACTATACTAAGATAAACTAGGGAACCAAGACCCTTTTGGAATGCTTTCCATAAATGAAAGGTGAACTGGGTACCTCTGTCTGAGATGATAGATAGCGAAGCACCGTGTAATCTGACCAACTCCCTGATATAGAGTTTGGCATAATCCTCGGCTGAATAAGAGGTATGAAATGGAAGAAAATGAGTTGACTTGGTCATTCTGTCTACAATGATCCAAACTGAATTATGCTGATGACGAGTACGAGGAAAACCCATCATGTAGTCCATGTTCACTTCATCCCATTTCCAAGTAGGAATACTGAACTCCTGCATGGACCCACTAGGCTTCTGATGCTCTATTTTAACTTTCTAACATGTAGAGAACTTAGCCATAAACTCTGAAACATCTCTCTTCATCCTACTTCACCAATAGATCTCCCACAATTTGCGGTACATATTAGTGGCCCCTGGATGAATGGAGTAATGCGCACCATGTGCCTCTATAGGAATTCATTGCCTAAAGTTATCTACACCTGGAATACACAGACGACATTGACAACGTAACACACTATCTCCCCCTTGGAAGAAAACCTCTACCTTCTGATCTCTAATAGACTCTTTCAACTTGACTAGACTGGGATCTCTATCCTGCTTCTTCTTAACTTTAAAAACTAGAGATGATTCTGAACTACTCTGAATCCATATATTACCCTCTACTAAATCAACTAGACAGACACCTAGTCTGGCAAGCTGATGGACTTCCTGAACTAACTTCTTCTTGTTGTCCTCAACATGATCAACACTACCCATAGACAGTTTACTGAGAGAGTTGGCCACTACATTGGCCATGCCCAGATGATAAAAGACACTCATGTCGTAATATTTTAAGAGCTCTAACCACCTTCTATGACGGAGGTTAAGATCTTTCTGAGAGAATACGTACTGAAGGCTTTTATGATCTGTGAACACATCTATATGAACCCCATACAAGTAGTGCCTCCAAATCTTTATGGCAAAAACTACAGCTGCTAACTCTAGATCACGAGTTAGATAATTCTTCTTATGGGGTTTAAGTTTCCTAGAGGCATAGGCAATGACCTTACCGTGTTGCATGAGGACACAACCCAAACCTACTCTGGATGCATCACAATACACTACGAACCCATCTGAACCATTCGGAGGAGTCAAAATTGGAGCTGAGGTGAGTCAAGTCTTCAACTCGTGGAAACTCTTCTAGCAAGGATCTGACCACTGAAACTTGACTTTCTTCTGAGTAAATCTAGACATAGGGGATGTAATGGACAAAAATCCCTCAGAAAACCATTTGTAAATCCATCCAAACCCAAGAAACTCTTGATATCAAAGGGAAATACAAGGCGAGGCCAGCTTCTTACTACTTTGGTCTTTTGAGGATCAACTCTAATGCCATCACCGGAAATGATATGACCATGGAATGCTACTAACCTTAGCCAAAATTCACACGTACTAAATTTGGTGAACAACTGATGAGATCTAATAGTCTGAAGTACTCTTCTGATAAGGTCTGCATGATCATGTTCATTGTAGGAATAGACAAGGATGTCATCTATAAAGACTATGACGAACATGTCCAAGTACTGCTTGAACACATGGTTTATCAAGTCCATGAAAGATGCTGGAGCATTGGTAAGACCAAAGAACATGACTAGGAATTCAAAGTTGCCATACTGAGTTCTGAAGGCTATTTTCAGAATGCCACATTCTCTGACTCTGAGCTGATGATAGCCTGATCTGAGGTTTATCTTAGAGAAGTAGCTGGCACCCTGAAGTTGATCAAACTAGTCATCGATTCTAGGAAGTGTACACTTGTTATTAACCATGACCTTATTGAGCTAACGATAATCAATACACATTCTAAGAAAATCGTCTTTCTTTTGCACGAATAAGACTGGTGCACCCCACGGGGATACGCTGGGTCTGATGAATCCCTTATCTTAGAGATCCTTTAACTGTTCTTTCAATTCTTTGAGTTCTGCTGGTGCCATTCTATATGGCGGAATAGGTATGGGCTGAGTATCTGGAAGAAGATCAATACCAAAGTCTATTTCCCTTTCGAGAGGAATTCCTGGAAGATCTTTGGGAAAGACATCTGAATATTCATTCACTACTGAGACTGATTCAAGACTGGGAGTTTTGAAACTAGTGTCCTCAACTTGAACAAGATGATAGAAGTATCCCTTAGATATCATTTTCCTTGCCTGAAGGTAGGAACCAAGTTGACACCTGAATGCTGAAGTACTACCCCTCCACTCTAGAAGAAGTTAACTCAAAAATTAAAATTGGACCACTCTATTTCTGCAGTTGACTATTGCATAGCAGGAATGGAGCCAATCCATGTCGAGAACGACATCAAAATTAGTCATCTCTAATTCAATTAAGTCTGCTAAAGTGAATTTTTGAGATATCATAACCGAATAGTTCTAGTATAATCGCCGGGCTTTGATAGTCTTACCCACTGGGGTAGAGACTGAGAAGGACTCTGCTAAGATTTTAGGACTGACTCTGAAATCAACTCCGATATAAGGAGTAACAAAAGACAAAGAAGCTCATGGGTCTAGCAAAGTGTAAACATGCAAGTGAAAGATCTGTAACATACCAGTAACTACACCAGAAGAATTTTCCTGAGCCTGTCGGGACTGAAGAGCATAGATTCTATTTGGGTATTGCTCACTGGTAGCATTGGAGGTGGCACTCTACTGATTCAGGCAATCGGATTGAAATGAGGAATAATTACACTGACCCTAAAAACCTGGCTGAGGACAATATCTAATGCTGTGGCCTGGATTGCTACATCTTGAAGCAAATATCACTACCAGCTCTACAAGTACCCTGATGGTGCTTGCCATAAGTTTGACAAAAGGGACGGGTTCGGGCACTGCTAATAATCCTTGAGGTCTGGGGTTTGATGCCCTATCTCTATTGCCGTCTCTGAATTTCGGCACTGGAGCATTGACTGAGGAAGGAGATGGAACATATGAATTTAGATGGAATAGAGAATGGTTACCACTCTCTAACTTAGGCTGAGCAAAGTTGAAACTACCTGTCCTTGCTATCTTATTTTTCTTCTCTATCATATTAATCTTCTACTCTTCTATCTATTTAGCATGGATCATTATCCTGGCTATGTCCATCTCACTAATCAACATTGTAGATATACACTCATTGACCACATTATCATTCAGTCCAGAAACAAACTTACTCATTTTAGCTCTACTATCTTTCACTACATGAGAAGCATATCAAGCTAATTGAATAAACTTGAAAAAATACTATTTCACCATCATTTTGCCCTACCTAAGGTTGATAAACTCTAACACCTTAGCTTCTCTCATCTCTAGGGGAAAGAATCTATCTAGAAAAGCAGTGGCAAACTCCTTCCACTCAATAGGCCCTGCATTTCTATACCTCTCTGCTTTTCATTGTTTGAACCACGTGTAAGCCACATCCTTTAACTAATATGCATCTAGCTCAACACTCTCAATATTTGACACCCCCATGATATCTATAATCTTCTAAACCTGATCAAAAAATTCTTAAGTGTCCTCATCTGACTTAGACTAAAAAAAAAATAGAGGATTCATTCGGGTGAAGTCCCAAATCTTGGATGTAGCAGTATTGGCCACTGGGTTGGCCAAAATAGAAGCTAGTCATTCATTCTGAGTAGCAACTGAATTAGCAAGAGTAGTGAATGTATCTCTGAACTCTGCATAAGAGACGTGTTCGTCCAAGGGATCTGCTTGGACGGGCTAACTGATTTCTATTTCTTCTTTTGAAAGGCATATTCTATAAAAGATAAGGGAGAAACGGATTAGACTGAGAGTTAAATTTGAGGTATGCTCACTGGCACAACATGCATACTGAAAGAAGGGAAACTGTTCCTAAAACATCTTATAGCCACCTGTACATAAATGAGGTGCGCAACACACCCATGCATAAGACTCTACTAAATTTGGCTTTCAGACTTTCTAGGACTCTATTGAACCTTAGGCTCTGATAATAAGTTTGAAACGCCCCAAATTTGGTACCCAAAATGCTACACGGTGCTCATAATCCCAAAGGACCATAAGCTAACCAATGACTGATATCTATAATTGAGCACTGCATAATATACTATACAAATACATAATAAAAGGCTGAAAGGACATAAGGTTCAAATATCTGATAAAACATAATATCTGGAAAACTGTCATATCAATACCAAAACAACTGAAATAACTGTCTGAACATACTATAGTCTGAGAGCCTCTAAACTGTATGAATAAGAAGTTGATGGGACATGTACCCAACTAACTCCAACTACTAAAATAAACTAAATACTGAAGAAATGAAATGATAGAACATCCTTGACTGATGAGGACTCACTGCTAGTCTATTTGCTGAACGTCTGATCTACTAAGGGTGCTCGTACCTTTGGTATAAAACACCATAGCGCAAGATAAAAGTATGCGTTAATACATAGAAATATACTAGTATAAAAGTGAGGTAAGGTCGAAGCAAGGGTTCATATGCATAAACAATACTAATTGACTGAGTAACATGAATGTGAGAATACATGCATGGATATGTAACTGTGAATCAGATCATGACAACACTGATTACTGAGTCTGAATACTGATAACATGGATTTCTTCTAACTGATATAAATGATACTGGGCGACTGTGTTTGACAGTCTAGGTTCTAATAGAACTAGCTGAGTTCCGTACTAAACTAAGTGACTGTATCTAACAGTCTTGAATTCTATAGAAGTATCTGAGTTCTATTACTGAGACTGAGAGTAAGACTGTGGGAGGTAGTCATCTAACCGATATGCCACTAATAGCTACTCTAAAGAGAATGGTGGGACCCTCATCTAATAGGTTAAGCCACCTCATCTACCCTCATCTAGCAGGTTTGATCTCTCAACCTATGCTGGCTACGTAGTTCTAGAGTGCAAGGATCATTTCTAAGAATCCCACCCTCTACTAGTGGGTGAGTTCCCATCCTTGGGCTCGCTTGGTGCTGAATCCTACTCCCACCTGAATAGACACTGAATTGAATATACTAAACTGAACTCGACTGAGTTCACTGAATTTCGTTGACTGACAGAATATTACTAAATTCTACTGATCAAGGCCTGAGTAAGAATTTCATGAAACTAACACTGGATCTAGGCACACATCTAAATTGTTGGGTATTAGATACCTCCAGGACTCGAAATCATGAAACTGACAAGAGATGACACTTTTTGACATATGACCATAGTCAATAATTGATAGTACAATCATTTAGGGATTTTCATGTAGTATTTGAATACCATAAGCTTACACATGAATAGGAATTCATATCAACATGTCATAATTTCATAAGCCTAATCTCATGAGCATTACATAAATCCATTACAATGCATAATAATAATATGAGAGTCATTCTGAACATAAAAGTAAAATATGGATTTATCAATTTGGTCACAATTGAGTCATAAGGCATAATTCCTATTCTCTCAGGCATTTTATCAAACACCTTGCATGCATAAATTTAGGCTTAGGCATGAACACTGAAATAATACATCATGGCAATATTTTACACTTTCAATTTAAGAGTTCCAACCACATACTAACATACTTTCATGATATTATTAAAGATTTCAACTTGGAAACCAAACAACAACATAAACATGGATATAATTTAATTCATAACATGGAATTCAAGGTTTATATCTTTAAAAGGGTTTCTTGAGCTTCATGGGTGAAAGGAACCCATGAATCAACATTTGACATACCTTGATTCTTGATTTGGGGAAGATATTCAGTTAATTCTTTGAGAATTGAAGATTGACTTAAAAACCCTAAAGTTGATCTTGAGAGAATTTGAGAGAATATGGGTGTATGTTGGTGAATTTAGGGCTGAATTAAGTGTTTAGGACATTTTTGATGTGAGCTAAACGACCCGATTGTCCTCAAATTTGTTGATTTTAAAAGATGAAAGTTCCAAGTACAGAGAGTCGAGCGTGCATCACATTCTCTAGTCTTCTGAACTAGAGAGTGAGTCGCATGCTATATCGCATGCCCTGGGTTGTGAAATAGAGCATGCGACGCACACTTATCACATGCTGCCATTGTTTTGAAATCCAAACATGTCCTAAATGGATTCCGAAAGTTCTAAAACTCACCCCATATGTACTATTGACTTGACCCATCATGAATCAACTTAAAAATCAACAAAAAAAGGTCGAAAAGGTTGTCAAATAAATCTCCAAAGTTTTGAGGCTTAAAATAAGACTAAGTCCTTAACACTTAGCAAGCTAAGTGTTGGATCTTTTATAGAGCTTTAAGAATCTTAATTTGACTTAGAATTTTATGGGGTCTTACACATATTCATGTTGGACTATAGTTAACACCCCATATAATCTTCCTCCTAAAATATTGATGACTAGTCCCTATATATTTCTGAATTATGTTATTCCTAGCCTGCGTAATCCGAAAAGCAAAATAGATGTCTACTTGCAACCTTTGATCAATGAACTTCAAATTTTATGGCATGAGGGGGTTGAAACTTGGGACATATTACTTAAACAAAATTTCAATCTGCGTGCATATCTAATGTGGACTGTTAATGTTTTTCTTGCTTATGGAATGTTGTCTAGGTGGATGACAACTGGAAAGTTGGCTTGTCCATACTGCATGGAAAAAACAAAATCTTTCACATTGAGACATGGCAGGAAAAATTCATGGTTTGATTGTCATCGTTGTTTCTTGCCACCTGATCATGAATTTAGGAGACTCAAGAATGCATTCAGAAAGAATAGAAGGAACATGATGGTCCACCTCCAAGGCTGTTTGGTTATGACATCTGGGAGATAGTTTAGGATTGGCCTAAATTCAGCTGGAACCATTGTACATGCTTGATGGATATGACGTTTCTCATAATTGGACTAAGCAAAGTATATTTTGGGAGTTAGAATATTGGCCAGATAATTTACTTAGAAATAATGTTGATGTCATGCATACTGAGAAGAACTATTTTGACAACTTGTTCAACACAGGAAAAATTCATGGTTTAATTGATATCGTTGTTTCTTGCCACTTGATCATGAATTTAGGAGACTCAAGACTGCATTCAGAAGGAATAGAAGGAACATGATGGTCCACCTCCAAGGCTGTCTGGTCATGACATCTAGGAGATAGTTCAAGATTTGCCTAAAGTCAGCGAGGAACCATTGTACAGGCTTGATGGATATGGTGTTTTGTATAACTGGACTAAGCAAAGTATATTTTTGGAGTTAGAATATTGGCCAGATAATTTACTTAGAAATAATGTTGATGTCATGCATACTGAGAAGAACTATTTTGACAACTTGTTCAACACAGAAAAAATTCATGGTTTAATTGACATCGTTGTTTCTTGCCACCTGATCATGAATTTAGGAGACTCAAGAATGCATTCAGAAGGAATAGAAGGAAAATGATGGTCCACCCCCAAGGCTGTCTGGTCATGACATCTGGGAGATAGTTCAGGATTTGCCTAAAGTCAGGGAGGAACCATTGTACAGGCTTGATGGATATGACATTTTGCATAACTAGACTAAGCAAAGTATATTTTGGGATTTAGAATATTGTCCATATAATTTACTTAAAAATAATGTTGATGTCATGCATACTGAGAAAAACTATTTTGACAACTTGTTCAACATAGTTATGGATGTCACCGACAAAATAAAGGATAATTCTAAGGCTAGACCTGACTTACCAGAATATTACAAATGCAGAGAATTACACTTATAGGAGGGTCCTAATGGAAATATTTTAAGCCCAAGGCTAGTTTTACATTCAAGTTGGACCAAAAGCGTCAAATATATGAGTGGCTCCAAAGTTTAAAGATAACTGATGGGTAGGCCTTTAATTTGGGAAAGAGGGTTGATATGGCACAAGGAATCTTGCATGGAATTAAAATCCATGATTTTCATGTTTTCATGGAACAATTACTTTAAATTGATTTTATTGGTTTACCTGAAAATATATGGAAACCAATCACAGAGATTAGTTTGTTCTTCAAATAATTATGTGCCACCACATTAAAAGAAGAAAATTTGGTGCAAATGGAAAGTAACATTGTTGTTATCACCAACAACCTGGAGAGGATTTTTCTGCTAGCATTCTTCGATGTGATGGAATTTTCCATTCACCTTGTGCATAAAGATTGGCTAGGGGATCTAGTTTAAACTAGGTGGATGTATCCATTCGAACGGTAAGCAATTACAATATATATACATATTCTTTTTTAATATAGTAAACATCTAATCTTAAGATTGTGTAGGGTAATTGAAAAATTAAAAAGGGGTCCCAAAAACAAACATAGGGTGGAAGGCTTTATAGTTGAGGCATAACTTGCAAGAAAAATGTCTCAATTTTGTTAATACTACTTTCGCGATGAAGTTGCTTGTTCAAGAAACCGACTGAATCGTCATCAGGACGATCAGAATGAGCCTTATTTGCAACTGATATCAATTTCAATCAATATGGTTGTAAGGCTAAAAATACCATATTTCGCTGGCTCACTCCCATAGAGTGCAAATCAACAACTTTATATGTCTTGCTGAATTGCCTGAAAGTTGAGCCCTTTCTGAAGTAAGGAAATTAAAATTTTAACATTTCTTATTTATTTACTCATTCCCTTAAGAAAATTAATTGTGTATGCATCCTCCGCAACATGGTTTACATATGAGGTTCGTAAGTGTATTAATATTTCTACAAATTTTAAACATTTACACGTACCTCAACTAACAGACATACACATATATATATGTATAATAGTTTTAGGTACACCAGTTACCAAATGCAGCCGCATATGATCAGTTCTTGAGAGATATTTCTTTAGGTCCAGTTGAATCTCATGCAATGTCCCATTACACAGTAAATGGGTTTAAATTTTCCACCAAAGAACACTCCAGATCAAGGAAAACAAACAATAGTGGTGTTTGGGTTAAGGGTGATGATGATGTTGATTATTTTGGTATCATACACAAGATCTTAGAACTGGAGTATGCTGGTTTTCCAATTAAAAAAATTATCCTCTTTCTATGTAATTGGTTTGATCCAAGAACAAGAGGCACTAGAGTACATAAGGAGCATACCATCATTGAAGTGAAGCACAATAGGTCGTATCTGTTTACTATCCATTTGTTCTAGCGCAAACTACTAAACAAGTGTATTATGCTCCTTATCCATTACGCAGTGATAATTGTAATTGGTGGGCTGTAATCAAAACAAAGCCTATAGAATGGGTGGAAGTTGAGAATGTGCTGGAGACTGGATATCAAAATAAAATACAGATTGATCACCAATTAGTGGACATTGACTTAGTGGATAGTCTAAATCACCCAAAAAATATATTTGAAGAAGTTAATATTACGGAAGAAGAGGCTGAGTAGGTAGGAGATGAGGAAAATTTTGAAGAGGGTGAATGGTTTAGTGGAGAGTCTTCAGCAGAGGAGGATTAGTTTTTGTAGGTAGTATTTATCATGTATTGATGTCTTTATGCTTTGTACTATATATTTACCTTTGTTTTTCTTGTTTAAGATTGATATGTAAGATACTGTTTAAGATTGTTGTTTTCACTTTTCCATAATTTATATAGTAATAAAAATATTCTTGTCTATCTTATGCTGTTGGAGCGATTTGAAATATGAATTTGTAACTTGAAATTAGTTACTTGGAATGTTTCTTATATATTCATTTTGTAGGAACTAACTACTTGTTAATTTTAAATAATTTAGATGTTAGGTAGAGGTGACAAAGGTAAGGGAAAAATTGATTTTACAAAAACAAAAAAATAAAAAATAACCACCGCCTTATAGATGACTGGTAGGTATTCATATATCTGAGGGTCGGTTTGCTGACACGCCAACACGACCCTCATATTCTAGGTCGTCTCAGAATTCGGTTCCTGATCCTACTCATGTAGGGCCACTTGATGGGTCTACATCGAATCATTCTGCTCCTATCACCATGCCACCACCATCACAATACTATTGGACGATCGCTGGCCCATCCGAACATCTACCATCGTCAGTACCCTCCTGTAGCAGTCATCCAGGTTCGCACAGTGATTCTGCTGGATTTATTGGGTTGTCGGATCCTTATCTTTGAGGCACTCCATCTGGTGCTTCAGATCCACCCATTCCAGTTCACCCACCAGCACTTGCTCCACAGCTGGGAGACAAAGATGATTATGGGAGACGTTATCTTATTCAATATGGAACAGGGTAAGATTTCTAAATATAATAACATTATTCATTTTTCATTACTATATTATTATTATGATCTATGAAATTACTAGTTGATCTTATGTTGTAGGCTTAAGCTGGATTCTAGAGTTGGACAAATTGCGAGAAAATGCATTTGTCGGCACTTCAACGGCTACTGGACCAGTTGGCAAAAGGTTCTAGAAAATGACAGAGAAATAATGTTTAAAGAATTTCATGTAAGGATTTAACTTATCAACTACTTAACACATTATTATAATAAAAGATTAAATATTATATTTTTATTTTTATTGTATAAATATTATTGGCGGGATGATACGAATGAATGTTCTATAAAGAGAAATTTTTACAGAAGAGCTAGATCTAGATTTAACGATCTGTTGGATTATGCCAGAACCAATTTGGTACGACTTGACTGGATAAGTGAATCCTTATAACAACAGTATACTCACTATTGGAATAGGGGAGAATACCAATTATTGAGGGACAAAGGAAAGAAATCCCGGACAATATCCAAGGGTGACTCCCTACATACTGCGAGTGCAGTTAGTATGATTGTTGTGGAGGAAAAAATGGTATGTAAATTTTACAATTTTAATTGTTTGTTTCTATTTAAATATTTAATTATTTAAAGATTAATAATTTTTTCATATGCAGGAAAAAGAAAAAGGGTAGGAATATAGCACACGATGAGCTATTCGAGAAGAGCCATGTGAGTAAGAAAAAAACCCAACTCATGAAGGTGTCTAGGTTGAGCCTCGTACAAAATACGCCCATGTAAGAATTAAATTTTAAATTTATGAATATTTTTCTCAAAATTAATATTATTCAAGTATAAGTACATTAATATTTTTGACTATTAATTTTAACTTTACTTTGAATATAGGACAATTATAGGCAATTCCTTAGTGAGTTTCGTAGTAGTCAGCCTCCTGAAAGTCAGGGTGACCCAATACCCAAACATTTAGAGGAGGATTTATGGGAAAAATGTGGGTCCTGCAGTTAGAGGCCATTTCTATGGATACCACATAAATCATTTTGGCGAGAATGTTAGGTCTTCGTCTGGTCCTACATCCTATACTTCTTCAGTTGATAGAGAAACCATTGAATCACTAAAAAATATGATTTCTAAAATCACTTAAGAGCTTGTTGAATAGAGAGAGAGGGCGCAGAAGAAGGAGGAGGAAATAGAATCATAAATCAGGATGCTGCAGGAGCAGTTCAGCTCTTTTATTCAGACTGCAGGGATTATTCCTCCATGTCCTGGTGATGCAGTTTGAGCTGTAAAAGTTCTAGGCCTACTGGATAATATCAGTACAGATGAGGATGCGGAAGACAAAGACGATGACTATGAAGATTTGTGGTAGTTTTTTGACTTTTCTATGTGTTGTACCTTGGATTTGGACATTTTATTGTAGTTTTTACACTTTTGTATGTATTGTTGTAGTTTTTACACTTTACACTATTGTTGGACATTTTGTATCTGTTGTAGTGAAATTTTGTATGTTGTGTGGGAATACACTTAGTTTGTTGTTGTTGTTGTATTGTATGTTGTTTCATTTGTTGCTTTTTATTTTTTAAAAAAATTTCCGGAAAAACCGAAAACAAGTGGTTGGTTTTTCTATTTTTTTTTTAAATTTAAAAAAAACGGACCACTAGTGGCCGGTTTTAATAAAATTAATTAATTAATTTTAAAAGAAAATTGACAACTTGTGGTCGATTTTAATAAAATTAATTAATTAATTTTAAAATAAAATTGACCACTTGTGGTTGGTTTATTTTGAATTGTGTTATTTTTAAAATAATTTTTTTTCTATTTTAATAAAATAATAATGAATTTTAAATACACACACACACACACATATATATATTTCAAAAAAACCGATCACACGTGGTCGGTTTTTAAAAAGCTATCACAGTTTTACCGACCACGCACTTTGGTCAGTTTTGTGGTAAAAAATTGAGGAAAATTGACCACGTATAGTCAGTTTTTGTGGACGTTTTCCTTCTTTTTTAGTAGTAATATGAATCGCGTGGTATCCATCAATCTGAATCTCTTTCCTATTCATCTTCCGCTCTTTCTCCATGACCTTACGCTCTTCAACTTGGACCTAGATTGCTCCAAGCTTTATCCGTAAGCTTAAACATTCAAATTGGATCCTATATTGCTTCAAGTTTTCTCCGCAACCTTAAACTTTTCAACATGGATCCTATAGTGCTCCAAGGTTTAATCATCCATAATGCACCAATCTAGTAGTATCACTCTTGACTTTTATTTATAGAAAAAATAGTAGCAATGCTCCATCAATCTTCAACTTGGATCCTATATTGCTCCATGATTTGACCTTCCCACAAAGTGGCTCTAGTAGAGAAGTTGTTTCCGGTAGACCTTTGGTGAATCATTCAATTAAAATCAAAATTCAAACACCATAACTTCAAAGAGGGCACACAAAATACAACAACTAAAATATGTATAACTTCAATAGCAAGAAAAAAAACTAAATATTGAAATTTCTAGATCAAGAAAATTGACTATAATGCCCCAAGATCCCATCCCGAGATGTCACACGGTGCTTAAGGCCACATGCGGCCTCAAGCTAACCCTCCAAGCCCGTCATCACTTCTAGAACTCACTTTGTCAATATTATGCTAAAATATGAGAGGATAATCATGTCATGAACATACTGGAATACAAGGAAATACTGGCCTGTACAATCAAAATACTGAAGTTCTGTACATACTGGTACTCTAATCTGACAAAGCCTCTACTACATAAGACTGAGGATCCATTGGGATAGATCCCCAACTAACTCATAGTGAACTGAAAATAAACAACCATCTACTATCTAAACAAAATCAGAGACATAGGTCCTCGAACCATGAGGACTCACCAACTTTAAAAATGTAGATGGAGGTACTCAAAGATCGCCGTTGCTGCTGAGACTGAGCACCTGAACCTACATCATGAGAAAATGTAGAACACAGAAGAGTATGGGAATTAGTACTTGGGAATGTACTGAGTATGTGGGGGTGCAGGCAACATTTAAATAATATCATAAATGTATAAGAAAATCATGCATGCTGATAATAATGACTCTCTTCGCTTGAGTTACCTGAAACATACTTTTCCATAAATCATCAACAATAACACATGCTTCATAAATCTCCTAAACCATTGGACTCAACTCAAACTCTTTGATTCATGACTTAGAGTGACTCAGTATCTCATGAAACTTGGACTATTATGGACTTAGGAGTTTTTTATAACCGACATAAGCCATGTGAGCTTACATGGAGTCCAACGTCTTGGCCATGTTGGGGAGAGCTATTCTATCCTTGCCATTGGAGTATAACCTTAACTTTAGTGATCACTGTCTTGGACTTTGGCCCTTAATCTTAATCCTATGGTGGCACGTAGTTCTGAAAAAGTAGGATGCGCTGAACCCACACTTCCCGCTCGGTGCTAAATACTACTCCCACACTTAAGCTTAGAACGCGTTAGGAAATCCACCTTAATCAACTCAAGGGTCTATGGAGTTTCTCTTTTAACTCTTTAAGTTCTGCGAAGGCCATACAATACAGAGGAATAAAAATAGGTTGTGTGTCGGGGAGAAGATCAATCCTAAATTCTATCTCTCTATCGGGAGGTACCCCTGGGAGATCTTCTAGAAAACATCGAGAAAATCATTGGCAACACTAATAGACTGAATAGTCAAAGTCTCGGACTCTGTCTTTAACTCGAGCCGTATAATAGATACAACCCTTGGACATCAATCTTCTGGCTTTAAGGTAGGATATAAAATGACACTTGGGAGCTACAGAATTTCCGGACCACTCAAAAATTGGCTCATTAGGAAACTAAAACTTGACTACACAGGTGCGACAATCTATAAACGCATAACAAGAGTGAATCCAATCCATACCCAGAATAAGGTCAAAATCAACTATGTCTAGCTCAATCAAATCTGCAAACATGACTCTGTGAAGGACAGTGATAGGACACTTCTTATACACTTGTTCAGCAACAACAGATTCACCTACTGGGGTAGAAACTAGAAAAGGCTCAGGAATCTTTTTAGCGTTGTTCTCAAAATTCACAGCCACTAACGGAGTCACATAAGAAAGACTTGACCCAGGTTCCATCAATATATACACATCGAAATAAAATACTCGGAGCATACCAATAATAACATCTGGTGAATCCTCCTGCTCCTAGCGGGGTGGTATAGCATAAAAGTGATTCTGGCGCTGACCACCTGCAGTACTAGACGAGGCATCTTGAGGAGGAGTAGGACAAACTAAAGGGGATGGAGCACTAATAGCTTGACTCTGGGGACGAATATCACGGCTCCCCTGTCTAGAATAAGGATAAACTCTAAGTCTATGGACCAACTTGCTGCAACCAAAACAACCTCTCTGCTCAGCCGTACACTCTTCGGGATGCATCCTACCACACTTAGCACATGGGGGATGGTTAGTTCTATTACTCACACTGTTCTGAGACCTGGAAATAATAGGACTATTACGCTGCTTCTGCCTAATTTTGGATGTTGGAGCACTAGATGATGAAGGTGCTGGCACAAATGAACGCTCTAGAACTGAGGGCGGATCCATTCAGATAATCTAGTCTGACTATACCCTTACTGCTCTGATCTAATTCTCTTATTTCCTCTTACTCTCTCTCTCCTTCACCTTGTCTGCTTCAATATGTTGAGCATGAATCATCAGTCTCGAAAGGTCCATGTCCCTATTAAGAATAGTAGATCTACACTCTTTTACAACATAACCAGATACACCAGCCAAAAACTTACTCATACTAGTTCTAGAATCAGCCATCATACCAGGAGCATACTTGGATAACTAGTTGAACTTATAATAATACTCCTTAACTATCATGGGTCCCTGTCTCAAGTTTATAAATTCTTCTAACTTTGATTTCCTCAGCTTTAGGGGAAAGAATCAGTCTAAGAATGCATCCTGGAACAACTGCCAAGTCACGGGAGTGGCATCCTCCCCTCTATTCTTCCTCCACATCTCTACCCAATCATAAGCAACATCTTTCAAGCAATAAAAAGCTAGCTCCACACTTTCTTCCTCCGTTACATGCATAATTTAAGTGATCTTTTTCACCTCATCAAGATATATCTGTGGATCCTCACCTGTCTTTGACCCATAAAACTTTGGCGAATTCATCCACATAAAATTGTGAACCCACGCTGCCACTGAATTACCTTCTTTTGGAGGTAGGACTGCAGCCTGAACATTGGCCTAAGCGTTGGCGGTAACTGCCAGGGCTAGCGCCTGAAAAGCTGCCCGAAATTCGGCTTGAGTCACCGTCTTACATAAAGGATCAATGGGTTGGGGTCGTTCATTGTTTTTGCAAGCTCTATGAGGAGGCATTTTCTGTCATAAGAGAGAACGAATTAATAGCAGAGATAAAAAGTCGTAGGCATGATAGACTTTTGAAAGAAAAATGACTTTTCCTAAAACATCCCATAGCCTTTTGCTCATAGATGTGGCGCGCTACACACCGATGATTAAGACTCTACGTAACATGGATTATCAGACTCCCTAGAACTCTTAAAATCTTAGGCTCTAATACCAAGCTTGTAATGCCCCAAGATCCCATCCCGAGACGTCACATGGTGCTTAAGGCCACACACGACCTCAAGCTAACCCTCCAAGCCTGTCATCACTTCTAGATATCACTTTGTCAATAGTCATGCTAAAATAAGATAGGATAATCATGTCATGAACATACTGGAATACGAGGAAATATTGGCCTATAAAATCAAAATACTGAAGTTCTGTACATACTGGTACTCTAGTCTGGCAAAGCCTCTCCTATATAAGACTGAGGATCCATTGGGATAGATCCCCAACTAACTCATACTGAACTGAAAATAAACAACCATATACTATCTAAACAAAATCAGAGACATAGGTCCTCTAATTATGAGGACTCACCAACTGTAAGAATCTAGATGGAGGTACTAGAAGATCATTGCCGCTGCTGAGACTGAGCACCTGAACCTACATCATGAGAAAATATAGAACATAGAAGAGTATGGGAATCGGTACTTAGGAATGTACTGAGTATGTGGGGTGCAGGCAACATTTAAATAATATCATAAATGTATAAGAAAATCATGCATGCTGATAATAATGACTCTTTTCGCTTGAGTTACCTAAAACATATTTTTTCATAAATCATCAACAATAACACATGCTTCATAAATCTCATAAACCATTGGACTCAACTCAAACTCTTTGATTCATGACTTATATTGACTCAGTATCTCATGAAACTTGGACTATTATGGACTTGGGAGTTTTTTATAACCGACATAAGCCATGTGAGCTTACATGGAGTCCAGCATCTTGCCCACGTTAGGGAGAGCTGTTCTATCCTTGCCATTGGAGTAGAACCTTAAATTTAGTGATCACTGTCTTAGACTTTGGCCCTTAATCTTAATCCTACGGTGGCACGTAGTTCTGGGAAAGTAGGATGCGCTTAATCCACACTTCCCGCTCGGTGCTTAATACTACTCCCAGACTTAAGCTCAGAATGCATTAAGAAATCCACCTTAATCAACTCAAGGGTCTACCATAAATCCCAAATCATAAACAGTTCTCATCTTTAATTCAAAACGACTGCGGATTCCTAACTTGACTCAAATCAAAACAATCTTTCTCAACATCAAGTACACTTGCTTATCAAATCACATCAAGTATCAAGAGCTTCGAGAAAATGTCATAAGATTCATTCTTGACTCTCAAGCTCAATATCAACATGTATATATATATATATATGTTCAAAACTCAAACTTCTCATGGAAAAGCATAACTCATGACACTTGTCTTAAATCGCTTAAAAATCATCAATACATAATAACAATATACAAATCATGGAATAAATTCTCAATTTAAGAAGTAAAACAATGAAATAGTCATGTAAATCACTCTTGAATAGCTCAATTCTCACAAATCAATAATAAAGTAATTTGGGTATAAACCCACTTTCTCAAATCATGAAATTCCAGTAGTAAAAATAAATTCTTTGGACACAAGAATGAAAGGGTATTCTTGTTCAAACCCACATACCTTGGATTATGATTTTTAAGATGAACAAGCTTGATTGGAAACTCTTCTTTACACTTTTGAGCTAAGTTTCTTGATGCCTTTGACTTGGAGAACTTAATTCTTGAACAACTTGGTGAAATCTTTGGAAAATTCTTGAATTTCTTGGAGAAGATTTGATTTAGGATTTTTGAAGAAACCCTAGTTTCTAGAGGGTTATGGAAGAGAAAAGAGAAAAAATAAACTTCTATTATATACTTGGATATATACATACAAGACCAAAATGGCCGAAAATGATCAAAATACCCCTAAAAAAATGAGTTAAAAATTATCGATTGGGTCTGTGACGGTCGAACTGACGGTCCATCAGAGAAACTGATGGTCCACTAGATCGTCCGTCACTCGAGTGCAAAAACTAGGACATTCTGCCTCAGGATGATGGTCTAAGTGACGATCCATCAGGAAACTGACGGTCCACCTGATCGTCCATCACTTGGGGGCCAGAAATGGGACATTCTGCCTCGACTTGGCGATCCCCTTGACGGTCCATCAAATTTTTGGCAGCCCACCATTTTGGACATTGCACAATGGCCAGAAAAAGGGTTTACTGCCTTGGCTTGATGATACAATTGACGGTCCACCAAAGACTTGGAGGTTCGTCAGGTCTACCATCAGGCCTGGGCGATTTCGACATCGCTGAGTAAAACGGCCATAACTCCCTCGTCTGATGTTGGATTTTAACAAAATTGGTATCAATGAAAAGCTTATTCAATGCCCCACATGACAAATAGTAGGAATTAGAGAAATACAATACGATATAAACATCAACCACTTTGGGAGTCACCCATTCCACTCAAAAGATGAATTTAGGCTTAAGAAACGATCGGGGTATTAAATTGACTCTACTACTATAAATAATCACAATTCTCAGACTCATTCCTAACAACATCAAAATAATAGAGTCAATAAGACCCTCTTATTTTCTAGCAAATCTGCTTAGCATTCTTTTAGAATAAGCAGAGGCACCTCCCTAACCAACATAAGAAATGGCATAACAATCTCCCCTTCAAAATTTGTTTTTTCATACACAGACTCCTTAATAATAGATAGTCCACTCATGATGTTGTTTCAAAATTTGAAGTTCATGGGCCTTCCAAATGTTATTGTTGAAAAAATGGTCAAAATGAGGATGCCAATCATTTATTTGGAGAAAGTGAGATTTCTACCATCATTTGGAAATATTTCACTGATGCTTGTGGTATCTCTCATCCTCACAATAGTAATATTAGATATAAAATTATTAGATAGTGGTTGATTAAACCTCACAACAAAGTTAATATGAATACGATCTCGTATATGGATATTTTTTAATCATGTCAAAGGCAATCGATAGAATGCCCGAGCTTAAGTATAAATGAAGCCCAAACCTCCCCTATATATGCACTCTATGGGCGTCCCTTTGGAGTCTTTTTCATTAAAGGGGCATTTTTGTCATTTTAGTCTTATTTTGTGATGTAATATAACTAGAACAACTTAGGGTTTTTGAGACTTAGTTGATTATTCGTGAGACTTGAAACATTATAACACTTTAGTTCTCTCTTTAGAAGCTCCACCCAAAAACTAGGGCTAGGCAAGTGAAGATTCACTTGTGTTTGCATTTTTGGCTTGATATGTTGGTGTTTAGAGGAGGTAACGTAACTCTTGTGTCAACGTAGGAGTTAGGTTTATGTTGTGTGTGGTGTTAAAGGTCCAATATTGGAATAGGATCTTGGGTTGTTAAGATTATACCTATATTTGTCTAACTATCTATCTTGTACCTTGTTGTATCCATCGATTTCTTGTTGTTGTTAAAGTAATCCGTGAGTTTCATGTTGTTGTAATATTGTTGTTATTGTCTTGTGTGCTAATTTAGTTTGGTGGTTGGCTGGAAATTAGGTGTTAAACACCACATTATATTATGTTCTTGTTGTTGATCTTGAATCAGAGAGGGGTCACTCAAAGGGTCCTCAGTTCTCTTGAACTTGTGGACTGCTTTGGGTGTTTGTTTTCGTGTTTTCTTGATCGATATTGTATCAAAATTGAATGAGACCCTTCTTCAATTTCTTACCATTGTTCTTACTTGGGAACTATGGAAATTCAGATGCACTCTAAAACATGAAGTAACTAATACTACTACTAATAGGATAATTGACCACGTTACCAACGTGGTCCAAATGGTTCTTAATACCCAATTCCTATTCCTTTATTTTAAATACCTTATGCCTAACATTACTTTTTTAATTGACAACATCAAGCCTAAGCTAGATATCAAACTAGTCAGATAGATCAAATGTAGAAATTAAGCTGAATTTGGACGGATGCAGCAAGGGCAACCCGGGCAATGCCGGAGGAGATGGCCTACTAAGGAATCACCTTAGACAGTTACTCATGGCATTAATTTCCTACTTTGATTCATGCTCCAATAACTTAGCAGAAATCAAATCTATTATTATTGGAATGAAATGGTTTTAGACCATGGATATCACGAAATCAGTGTCGAATCTATTTCTCTACCTATCATCCAGATGATCACTGTAAAACTCAAAAGCTGTTGGCAACTAAAAAATAAACTCAGTCAAATCTCAACTATGAAATCTAAAAGTCAATTTCAATTTATTCACACACTTAGTCAAGGCAACACCATGGCTGATCTTCTCACAAATTTGATAGAGAGTACTAAAAGAAACACCTTATTCAATGAGGCGGCAAACTTGCCCACTCAGATTATATCTACTTTGAAGAATGACATTAAAGGTTTTTTGAAATTTAGAATTCGAGTCAAGAAAAACTCTTTCCTCTTTGATCCAGACTGAGTACTTAGTTTACTACTAAGGGTGCTTAGTAGCCTCTCTTTTTTCACGTTTAATTGTAAAAGGAGAGATTCTCCTAGTTTATTTCATGCTTAGATCAAATTGTATGAATATTCTACACTCAAACTTTGTAATTCTTGAGGTTTAAGAATATATCTATCTCCTTGTACTCCTTTTGATCTATTATAAAATAAACTCCCTATGTGGGAACATTCGCGCACACACACAAAAAGTTCCTCTGTCCCAGTATTGTTATCTGCACCTGACTAATGTGGATTTAACTTGACTAACTTTATAAATAAAAAAATGACACCATATATATCCTCTCAATTTTATTTATATATTTTTATCAATCAACACTATAACCCAAGAAAAAAAATATAAACACAATATATAAAAATTACTAACACTAACCTCTCTCAGTGGGACGTCTAACTCTAAGCGATTGAAAATCACCATCAATCGGCTAAATTAATCATGAAATTTACTAACGATACTTCATTTATAGAGCATCATAATCATATGAGGAGAAGTTAATTCAGTTATAATTGAAAGCGACACATATAACTGACAATACAAGTGATATGAATAAACTATCGAAGATTAACTTAAAGGCTAACTAATAATTGGAGCGATTAATTATGAAGGATTAAAGGAGCCCAACAACTAATTTGTTTCTGAAGCATAAAAATCAATTAAATTCGTTTATTCAATTTAAATCTTAATATACTCAGAGAAAAGTTTCAATATTAAATATTATATATTCACTAATATCAAACTTCAGCCTATGTTTTATCATATTCCAACTAACATTAAACTTTAGCCTATATTTGTCAAGTGACTTCATAGATTTGAAACAGTTTCATTATGTCAAATAAACTCTCAAACATCAACAATAACAACATATTGATGTAATCATATAAATAAAATCTGAAAAGAATATAGTATACATAGACTTTAAATCTCAAATAATAGATCATAGCAGTTCATTCAAGTTACAAAATTTAATCTTTCATATAAAATGCACAAATTCATATCTTAACTAACCAACCTGCTAATTTTAAGCTCCTCCTTGTTGCACTAAAGCACAATAGGTCATGATCATACTTATAATTTGAAAATAATTTACGTAACATCAAGATAACAGTATAATTATCCAATGAACCAATTCAAATCAAATCTATTTATATGTAAAAACAACGAATACTCCATAATTCAAACACAAGATCACTGAGAAAAGACTATTAGAACTCCATTGACTTTTCTATCCTTTGAAGACGAAGATAAGAGAATAGAAGAGAGAGCTTAGCTTAAAGCTCCAACAAAAAAAAAAAAAACAAAGAGAAAAAGGAAATGAGATAAACCATTAATTTTTTCGGCTACGTGATTAGGGGGCAACATGCTTGTTTCAATCAATTTTTCTATCAAAATTTTTCAAGTGAAAGAGAAAAACGAGAAATTAGATATCAAAAGAAGAGAATTCATTATAAATTATTTATTCATAATATAATCTTCTAATTACACTTTAACGCATGATAAATAACAAAACCCTAACGTATGATATATCTACAAACATATCTTCTCCGTTCTCCAACGTAAAGTTTATTCAATTATAGATTTTCCATTGTAGATTTCATAGACGTTTTGAGCATGAAAAACTATATTAAAAAAAGTATTTGAAATGAATCAGTTGATGTATTTATTTATGAACCAAAAACAAGAATTAATATTTAAATAAAACTCTTTTTGTATTCCTTCTACCAATAGAAAGCATGTTGGACGAGAAGAAGTACAATCTGACTTGGCTTAAAAAAAAAAGAGCAAGATGCCTTTTATTCAAATTGGTTTAATACTACGTGCCTCACACATATAACGTTTGATTATTTAAAATTAAATAATTTTATCTATTGTGGAGATTTTTTGTGAAGTGCAAAAGTTTAAATCTTTTTTCAAAGATTCTTCACACTTTAATATAATAATGTAAAAATAAACATACATTTTAGTGTAAACATATATATATATATATATATATATATATATATATATATATATTACCACCAGAAGTTTCAAGTGGTCGATGAATTATCTCTTTTGCATTTGTCATGGAATACCTCTTTCCCTTGCTGCCAAAAATTAAGAGACACGCATCAATTTGAATCATATTTGTAGTATGATTATTTTTTTCTATATTTAAAATCTTTTTTTTTTAAAGTCAAATCTTTATGAAATCATTGATTATATTCTTATTACGTACTTAATTTTTTTTAACAATTTGATACTTCTTAAATTCTTCTTAATATTCAAAAAGTATTTTATATTTTATACTATTCTCTTATAGATTAGATCAACGATTATTTAACCGATAACCCAATAAAATTCTTCCTTGTAACCTTTCTCCACCACTATTGGTAAATGTACTTCTTCTTTTGGTGTGTAAACAAGCAAGTTGAAATGTTTAGTGTATTTCTAATGATCTGAAAATATCATGTACACAAGAAAAACAAATCTATCAACATTAGTTATCATATATTTTAATATGCTTTATTTTTTAATAATTAATTAATAATTATAGAAAATAAGTGAAAAATAATTTTATCTATTGCAGAGAATTTTAATAAAAGACAAAGCTCAAACAATATTTCTAAGGCGCTTCACACATTTGATATATTCTAGAATAGATATAGATTCTTATCATAAATTACTATCAAAAGACAACTTACTGAGAAAATAATAGGGAAAAGGACATAAGCGACACTTCAAATTAAACTATTTCCATGAAAATAGCCATGAAATTTAAATTTCACTTTCTAGCCTTTTCTATTTGCTGGCTTGTTCTATTTACACATCTTCTATACAATTTCTATACATATCTTATATATATATATATATATATATATATATATATATATATATATATATATATATACCATTTTGATACACAATTTATACAATAACTGTACATTTTTTTACACATTTTATACAAAATTATATAATTTTCATACACTTTCTATATATTTTTTATATATATTTTATACATATACATATTTGATAGAACTATACAATTTCTATACATAGATCTTATATAGATACATATTCTATTTAACAATTATATCATTTATATACAATTTAATTATTATTTATAAATAATAAAAAAAGTAGAATATTTGATCAGTTAAAATTTATAGCAAAAAGAATTAAAATATTTGTAAAAGGGCCGAATTATCCAAGTTGAATACTTTATTAGTATTGTATACAGACTATATCAATATTGTATATGGACTGTATATGGACAACGTAGACCAAAATGACCCAAATTAGGAAAAGGCTATAAAGCGAAAATAGTATATCCGATTGGTCACTTTTTGAAAAGTTTTCAAACTTGGTCTATTTGTTTTAAAAAGTGCTATAGAATGTTCTTTTCCAAAAATAATATCCCCTAAACAAAAAATTTAAGAACTGCATTGTGAGTTTGTGGGGGGAAAGTATAAATTCAAGTCTTTTACATGTCATCTCTGATTTCAAATGCATTTGTATCGTAAGATACAAAAATGCCTTCATTGCTCCTCCATGCTTGCTTCAGGAATTCTGCACTCTATCCTTAAAACTTTCTTTTTGATTCCATATTTTATACACTATTTGAATTTTGGTCACCATTTACATGGTTAAGACTCTTGAGTTTACTATGTACCCCGAGTTACTTTATATATATTTAAACACATGTTCACACAAACTTATGTATTATATATATCAACCAAATTTTATACACAATTCAAATGTTGGTCACCATTTATATGGTTAAGACTCTTAACTTAACTATGTATCTTGAGTTACTTCATATATATTTAAACACATGTTCACACAAACTTACATTGTATTATATCTATCAATCAAATTTAAAATCTATTAAAGGTTTGATTTTTAATTAGTTTCAACATTCTAAAAAGCAAAAAAAATAAGAAAATTATAATTTTATCCTACATTAAATTATTTTAAAAGATAATTTATGCTTTTAATAACAAAAATGTCAACTTGTATAACAACCATATTTGCCCAAATATCTTCCTAAGTTGAATAAACTAAGATCTTGAAGCTTATCGCTATTCTACAGATTATAGCTATATTTATTGAAAATACTACAAAGAATACGTCAAGAATTGTTCTCACCTTTAATCCAATACATGAACTTGGAAGCATTCTTTCCATGCACCCAAATAGTACTATGCTTTTGAGGCAGACGGATACCATCATCTTTATCAGTTTGTGATTGATAGATACGTATTTTATCGCACTTGAATCATCACAGAAATCATCAAAACTCAAACGCTCATTGAATGCTTGAAGGATATTTTAGTCTGTCAATATTTATATTCTTATTTTATAATAATATAAATAGACAGATTAAACTATCCACTCAACTATACTATTATTAAATAATATATCAAAATATAGTGAAATAACATAGTGGTATGATCTGAAAATTTGTAAGCCTTTTCTATAAGACACGAGGTTATACAAATTTTAATCAAATTATTCAAGCTTTAATTTAAAGATTAAACCTTATTAACAAATTATTCCAAGCTTTAATTCTTCAAACCTTAGCCAAGATCTCGCTGGTAATATTAAGAAGAATGATGAACGTGAGGCACAATCATCTTCAATCACATGCATGGGTAGATCGTCTAAGATTTCAAAGCCACCGCTTTATCTACAAAAGCTTAAATTCAAGCATAAGGTCCTGACCTAAAACCATAGGGAAAATTCAGAATATATCTACTATGAAGCAAAATACAATAATTTGAACTTAGTTTACCAGCTGACCTGAGTGAGGATATAGACCAACTTTGCATTGCTACTACTGGTAAGAGGTAAATCACCAGAAGTGTATCTTTGGGAAGGAATACTAAGTTGTGCATAAAAGAGTCATAATGTTTCTTGGAGGTTCTCTTGAACCTCCCTTTTCTGTATCATTAAAATGAAGCCTTGGAAACATAGACCCCATAACTTTCTCTTCTCCTAGCTTTTTCTTCATCAAGTATTTACGAAACCTTAACCCTAGAATTGAAAAAGAGAGAGCAAGGTATCGACCTCTCCTTACGCACCATGTATTTTTAGGTTTTACTGGATTAACACCACGTATTTGTAGGTTTTACTGGATTAAATTAAGCTACATAGAGTAGCATTCCTAGGTATTAAATTTCAAAAAATAGCAACACGTATATCAAACTACACTGTGTAGCAACAATAACATTATTTCCCCCTTTTCACCCTAAGAGAAGTTACCGTAATTATTTCCTCCCTTTTCACGCTTTCTTCATCTCTCTCCTTAATTTAAAATTTCTTTTTCCTTTTTTTACGCCATTATCACTGATTCCCGCTTTCAATTTTTTTTTCTTTCGCACGATTCTATCACTATCTGATAAGGATTGTGTTCCTCTATTTCAGGTAACTATTTAATTTAGTTATTGCATATTAGCGGTTTTTTTTTTTTATATACTATAATACATAGCAAATTTGATTTTACGGTTTGTATGCTCTAATGGCTGAACACACAACAAAATCACGATCAAATAGTGATATACAAACTAGTAATTTGGTGTCTGATTGTGTACCATCTTTTAGTCTTGGTTTAACTCAAGATGATCTAGTTAAAGTTGTTTCAAATCCTATACATTCCAAGAAATCTGTGAGTTCGAAGGAGATTAGGTCCAAGTTTCACAACGACCCGGTGAAGATGACTGAAATTTTAAAAAATAAAAGGATGAAGAAAACACATTCTCCATAAGAACAAAAGATAAAAAAGTACGAGAAGAAAAGGAAAGCCAAAGAAATTGAAGAAGTAAGTAAGGATGATGACGATGTTCAGAACTCTTCTGCTGATGAATCTGAAGGAGACATTGAAGATGAGGTATTTTCTTGTTGTAAATGATTTTTTTATGTATTTATTATTCTAAATAAAGATCTTACCAAAGTTGGGAATTATATGTATTTTTCAAGCAGTTAATATGTATTTTTAAGTATATTGTTATATGAACTACTCATGAAGAGTTAATGGCTACATGTATTTTAAGTATAATTGATATGTATTTTTAGTGTTGGTTGTATTTTTGTTCTGTTCAAAATACATATGCATGTTATATGTATTTTTTTGGCTGAGTTGATTGTGTTTAATAAGGCCTAGTTTTAATATGTACTTTATGTTCTGCTGATATGTATTTAGGGATTGAAGTGAGCAGATTTCTTTTTAACATTTGTATTTTGGTTATGTTAAATCTACATATTAAGGTATATGGTAGAATTTGTATTTTTTTCCATACACATCAGATATCATATGTATTTTGCTGTTCAAAATACATATGATTGTTATATGTATTATTTTTTAAAATACATAGGTGATTGTTTTTTCAAATTTTAGTTGAAAAATTTGTAGTTTTACTTTGTATAGGTGTTTTGAGATGAAATATTTATTGTAAGTGTAACGCCCCGATAGTATACCTTAGGCGTCACATAGTGCTTACAGTCCCGAGGGACCACAAGCTAACCCATGAGCTGGTACCTATTGTGAGTACTGAATAACATAATCATAAATGCAGAAGAATAACTGATATGTCATAAGGTTTGAATAACTGAAACAGATACTAAGTTATCAATCTCATAAAAAAATAAATAGCTATCTGAATCTAGTAAAATACTGATAAAACTGAGTAACTAACTGGCATTACGACTGAAGTTTGAATACTGAATAACTGATTGTAATGTATGAAAGCCTCTAAACTGACTAACTAGGATTTGAAAGGACAGGCCCCAACTAACTCTACTAATTACTGAACTAGAGACATGAAGTAAAATAATCGATCCTCGAAATATGAGGACTCACCACTGCTTTGGTTGAGAGTTTAAGAAGTCTAAGTGTGATCCAGGAACTGGACGTCTGAACCTATGATATAATACATCATAGCACAAAAGAAAGAGTATGCGGCAGTACTTTGAATGTACTGTGTATGCTGAATGAGGTAGGCTAATATGCATGATTTCAAGAACATGAATTATAATTTTTTAAAGGTACATGTAAACCTTGAGTACTGAATAGAGTGCATGAAATCTGTAGATACTGGAAATATATGAAATCTATAAATAATGAGTATGCTTTGAAAGTCTGTATATACTGAAGGTACATGAAATCTGTAGATACTGGGGATGCATGACCAAGCATATAACATGAACTGAATGAAATTTGTAAACTAAAATGATGAAATAACTGATATCTGTATACTTTGGTCAAACAACATTAAGACTGAGTGCATGAACTGATTACTGTACTGAAACTGTAACTGAGACTGTGGGAGGTATCATCTAACCGACATGCCCCAACCTGAGCTAATTGGGGTCCAACCTGTAACCCAGTTGAAAGGGTATTAGTACCGTGCCATGAGTATTAATGCTGGTTATGTGGATCCACTATACTAATCTACTGTCCCGAATGACTAAGGGTGTCAAGCCTAAACTGACGGGTGACTCCTGCGAGATAGCCAAGACTTGTAATACCCCATATTTTCAGGCTAGTATTTGAATCATCGTTCCTACGTATATAAGCTCTAATCCAAGTGAGTCTCATGTGAATAAAAGTTTCATGATCATTATCCTAGTCTATGAAGTAGTTTAGAGGTAAAAAATGTTCATATGAATGACTTAGAACAAAGTTGAGCTAAGATCAATTGATTCGTCCAAAATTTGATGTTCGATTCTATAAGGATCTACTTTAAACATGTATAACTCTTTATATACATGAAATTTTTCATCTCAAGACCCATAAAATTGTAGGTAATTGAATTATCTTTCAAAAGATACCAATTTCGCAAAAATCCGCCATCCGAGCAAAAAGTTATGGTCATTTTCATGACTGAGATAGTAGCATCATGCGATAAGGGTGTGACGCATGCTCTGTCGCACGCACCAAATTTTCAGGTTATGTTTCCACCTCATTAAGGGAAAATGGATATTTTCCACCCCTATCAAGACTTAACACAGGATTAAATCACCAAGACACAAAAATAAGTTTATTTTCTCTCAAAATCACCAAGAACATTCATTAGGGTTTCAACATAAAAATTCAAATATCTCAAGATTCAACCGTAGGTTTTTGATAATTTTTCAAGATTCGGATTTCCCACTTCGAGGGCTATGAAAAGCACTCATTAATTTCACGATTAGCAACCCGAAGTTAAGAGTTCATTCAAAGCTTCAATTTCAAGGTATGTGGGGTTTCAACAAGGACAATCCTTCGTCGTTGTGCCCAAAACTTATTTTAGATTATAAATTACTGAATTTTTGATTATTTTCCATGAAATTCAAGTTGGGGTTTTTACACATCGTTGTTAATTACATGCTTATAAGATTTCAAATGATTTAGAAGTGGAATTGCATGACTAATTTCATATATTTATGCAAGTTATGTGGTTTTCCAAAATTTTCAAGTGAGTTTAAGTATTGTATTGTGATTCTTGATTTCTATATTTTGACATTGTTGAAGTATTTTGAAGGAGTATATTGAGTATGATGTTTTTCTATGATATTACATGAGTATGTTTATAAGCATGAAAATTTCAGCAATAAGCACGAAAATATAAACATACTCATGTAATATCATGAGTATTTTGAGAATGTTGAAAGCTTTAATAGATTGTTATTTTGAGAATGTTGAAAGCTTTAAAGATTATTATTGAGCATGAAGTTGAATATGATTATTGATGCATTAAAGTTATATATTTTGAATCTTAAGTACTAGTAATGAGTTTATAAGGAGACTGTGATCTCAATGTCTTGTTGACAAGTTTGATAAGTGCTTTCAAAGCAAAGATTGATCTTTAATTCCAAGCTAAGATAGGAATCCACATTGTTTATGATTTAAAGCAAAGATCAGTGTAATTGGTCTTTATTATCGACCCTTGTATTGTTTTAAGATGAATTTCCTAAAAGTATCGAGCATAAGTAGGAGAGTAGTATTTAACACGGAGTTGAGTATGATTCCAAGGTCTCATACTCTAGAACTACGTGCCACCATAGGTTTCTGAGTTGCCTCTAAGTGGACCAATATAGTGATCACTAAAGTTAAGGTTCTATTCCGATGGAAAGGGTAGGACAGCTCTTCCCAATGTGGGCAAGACGTTGGACTCCATGTCAGCTCACGTGGTTTATGTCGGTTAGAAGAAACTCCTATTTAAGATGTCCCCCACTCATGAAATAGTTTTATTGATTTAAAGTATTGAGATAAAGAGTTTACTATACGGAATGAGTTTCAGATTTCATCTAGCTTACAAGTTTTGAGAATAAGTGAAGAATATAGATTTTAGAAGCAAGTGAAATGACTCACGAGATTTATACTAAATGTTCCATTATTCATGATTTATGAGATTTGTATTTCAGATATTATTCAAGCTATGTGAGTCATTTATGTCAGCATGCATAATTTTATAAACTTTGATGATATTGAGGTATTATTTTATATATGCATTGCACCCCATATACTCAGTACATCCTTAAAGTACTAATCCATATATACGTTTATGTGATAAATTGTCTCATAATGTAGGTACAAGTTTTAGTATGCACATCAGATTCAGACAGTGTAACGCCCCAAAAATGGGTCCCGAGACATCACACGGTGCTTATAGTCACAAGTGACCCCAATCTAACCCTTCTACTGGCATACTTACTAGAAATCGAATAAAATGCATAAATATGAAAGAGTAATGTGGAAGATAACTCTTTTATGAATCTGCCAATACAAAATTGAATTTACAAGATTTTAACTTTGCTTTTACAACAAAACTGAAACTGAATACATCAACTTCTACTTACTATCTATGAGGCCTCTAATAGTACTGACTATAGATAGACGGGTCATGACTCCCAACTATCCCAACTCAATACAACTGAATAAAGAAAATACAATACTTCTCAAACTGTCTATCTGGCTCAAACCCTTGAATTAAAAGAATTCATCACCTGCTGGCTGAAAGTTGTGAACTGACTGAATCTTAATGTGCATACTAAGTCTTGTACCTATATTATGAGAAAATGTAGCACATAGACGTATATATGGATCATCACTTTGGGAATGTACTGAGTATATGGGGGTGCAATGCAATAAGTAAATAATATCTCAATATCATCATAGTTTATAAAATCATGCATGCTGACAATAATGACCCACATAGCTTGAGTAAAATTGGAATATAAATGCTCATTAACCATGAATCATGATATATATAATATAAATCTCATAAGTCATCATACTTAACTCAAAACTTGTACTCTCCTCTTATTCTCAAAACTTGTAAGTTAAAGGAATCTTTAAATAATACTTTCAAAACTCATACTCTTATCTTGAGGAGAATAGCACTTATTTAAAACTCAAGGACTTAGAACTTTGCAAACTTAAGACTTGGAAACTCTGAGGTTGGGAAATTTTAGACTTTTATGGACTTGGGAAACTTTGGGAGATGATCTTGATGCTTTCTTGGGATTCTTGAATTGTAACGCTCAATTCTTAATTTCTTTCTTGAAGAGGATGATTTGAATTCTTATGTTCTTGAGAGAAAAATATTGAAAAACTTGCTCATGGGGAAAGTGGAGGGTTTCTTTGTGAGAAAAATGGAGGAACATGGGCAAGTTACACCCTTTTTGATGCTATAAATCGTCCCTTAGACGTTTGGGGTTGAGGGGAAAGGACCAAAGTGTCCTTTGTCCGTTAAGAATATAAAAATGTGCAACATCCCCTGTGTCGCAACCCCTAGTTGGGTTAAGTATCCCTCTCGACGCGACCCCTATTTGGGTTAAGTAGCCCTCGCGTCGCGAGGCTATCGCGACTCCTTACTACCTCTTACAAAAAATGGTATATCTTTTTGCTCGGGTAATAGATTATAACAAAATTTTAATCATTGGAAAGGTAATTAGATTATATAAAATTTGGTGGGTCTTGAAATGAATAATTACATGTATATAAGGATTTATACTCATTTGAAGTAGACCCTTATAGAATGTAATATCAAATGTTGGACGAATCAAATGATCTTAGCTCAACTTGGCTCTAAATGATTTGTATGAACATTGTTGACCTCAAGAGCACTTCACATACTAGGATAAAGATCATGAAACTTATATTCACATGGTAATCACTTGGATTAAAGCTTAGATGCGTATGAATGACGGTTAGAATTCTAGCACGAAAATACGGGGTATTACATTATCTCCCCCTTGGAATCATTCGTCCTCGAATGATGGACAGAAACTTTTTGAATCCTTAAAGGTATTGAATAATGTGGATATGATATTTATTCTAATAAAGGATATAACTGAGCTGAAACATTCAAACTTTTATCACGAAACTGAATTCTGAGCTGACTCTACTTTACTTGCTTTAAGGAACTAATACATGTTGAGAGTTGAGGATTCACTTGAAGTGTTCATGATCCATTAATACATATCTAATTGATAAGTGATAAATTATGCAAGTGTGAATCACGAGACAACAAAACTTAGATCGTACCAGGGGTATTATACTGCCTAGGCTAAAACACTTGGAAAATTGAGATTATGCATTGAACACTTATGAAATGAGTCATGATTAAATCACCAAATCTGAAACATGATGCTTGGACTGAACGGAATTATCTCATGGAATAGAAATACTTATGAAACTTTAGATAGTAAGACTAGATGAGAAGTTGGAACTCCATAAGGGCTTATCATCTTGCTTGTTAAATTGGATTGTAGGCTATATGGACTGGATCATACTGACTGCCCATATTCAAATGGAATATTGCTTTAGCACTCTTCTACGAAATTATATTAACTCTAGGGAGCAAAGGATCTTGGGAATGATCTAAACAAGACATCTGACTAAGGAATCACAACATTTACACTACTTTATAGCATGAAATATAATCATATAACTCATAATCTAGGATAGAAATACCATGCCTTAGGCAACACAACTTCTTATTTTCAAGCTTAGCAAAACTCCTCAAATACTCCCTTAACTATACTATTCCCATTAAATACCATACTCATTTGATTCAACTTATAATTCTCACACGGGTATAGATAAATCTTCCTACTAATGTCTAAGGTAAATTAAATCCTCTCATCAATCCTAACTCCAAATCATAAGATACAACATGCCACACCACAATACTAGTCTAAACCATATGATTGAATCTTCTATATCTTTTTAGAGATCACACCCTAAGCATAATATGCCTCACCACTTCAATGACTAGCTCGAAGCTCTTACTATGGATTCACTAACACATGTTGCATTCATCCACTTACGCCTAACTTAACATTCAAGCCTATCATTAAATCATATATGAACTTCAAAGCAAACACCCATAAAGACATACTTCACATATTCTTTAAACACTATCAGTACAACTCCCATGCGCTACCTCAAGAACATATGCACATACAAATTCCAACTAACAACGATATGTATCAAAAACTCGGCCTCAATCTTACTTCACACCTGTGGCCTTTTCAAAAACAAGCATACAGTTATCTTCCATCAACAAGAAGTACTTGCTCATCATCACTATCATTACATAGGGAGGAGTCACAAAAATGTTAGAACATGAAACCTTGAAGAAAGAAAGACTATACGAAACTTGATACTTAACTAAGGTCTGAGGATAGAGAATAACCATCACGGATTCATCAAAGTGATCTAAATTGAGGGAACACATGGATATAAGCTAAATCTCACCGATCATTAGGAGTATAGCATTAGTTATTGGTATTGAGCATACTATAAAGCATGAGCACATGAGTCATGAGCTGCATGACCTTGATTTGAAGTTCATAAATTATGGAATGTGATTCTGACTGCTGAAAGAACTTAAACTCCTCATTTAGGAACTGGAAAAGCACATGATTCTTTATCATATGCATGAACATGAACTATCATCATGAAACTAAAATGTAAGGCATGAGTAGGTACTGGGATAACTGAAATCATCCTCACTTTCTGATGTTCTATATCATACTAGGATTATTATTAGAATTTGAGAGCCCAACTTAGTTACTCATCCTATCATCTCCCCCTTAGATTTAAGACATCATTCAAAGTTTGAGAGATCTTCTTCTAAACTCTAATTGAACTATACTCACGGCACTCTGGGGTCTAGAATACGACAATACACACAATTAATAAGCTTACTTGAAAGACAATACCTAAAAGTGTAAAACCAGCTTGTAATACTCCTTCTTGAGGTACAACTCTATCTTTTTATAGCCCTCACTAGCCATCACATAATATTTCAACCACTTACTAACTTAGAATCTTCATGAGTACCAGTACATGTTGAATTCACACCATCTAGAGCGTCAACTCTCACTTTTATGCTCTCAATATTCAAGGTTTCAAACTTAGATTCTAACATTTAACATAGATATCTTCAAACCTAAATAAATCATACTACTTCCTTCATACTCTGCTAATACTACACAATATCATATCTCCAAACTTACATTCTTCCTTTAAACGATGAGAATCAAGATCATATAAAAAGGCTCAACATCATTAATCATAATTCCTTAACCTAGTTATCAAGAACATCATATACTATATAACTAGTCTCCTTCTACATAGAAACTCAACAATAATACTAACCGCACACAACATGTAATAGCCATAGAAAATACCACAAAGCTATGCATCTGAAAAGGAAAAGAAAGAAAGAAAGAAAAAAAATAATGTTGAATAGGGTCCCCTCACGCCGCAACCCCTAGTTGGGTCAAGTAGCCATCGCGATGTGAGACTATCGCGACCCTTTACTATTTTGGGAACCCAAACTCACCCTTATGCTAGTCCAAAAAATCTTAAACTTGCCTTAGATGACCTACAAGTGACTCTGATAATGAATCAATTTGCAAATTGACATTCTAAGGTCAGAAAGTTCAAGAATTGAGGTCCTCTAATTTCAAAGGCTAGAATTATTCTAAGTCTTGATCCTTTCTTGACATGCAATTTAGGATGAAAGCTACTAGGATTTTGCGGGTCTTGCAATATCTAACCCTTCATGACCATCAACAAATCAAACTTAATGTCTAGTGCTAAACATGATCTACAACCTAACCTCACACACAATTCTCACTTAGAAACTATAAAATGAAGTATTAAGAAACACTAGTACACTAGAACCCCATAACAATGACAATCGATTATAATCCTAAGACATACCTTACTAAAATTTAATAATGCATCCTCCTTCTAAACATCTCGACTATTCACCCATCTTTACACCGAAGCTCTATAAGTCTAGATTCACAATACTAAACCACCCAAAGCATTCCTCAATAATCCATACTTTTCTAACACATCTAACACTACCAATAACTCTTTTCATACTTCAAGCAAACAATAGTTTACCTTAACTAATAACTCCTTCTCTACCTTCTACTAAACTAACACATAATGATGCATCACTTCATTACTAACTCAATATTATGCAAAAAGATTTGGCTATACACATATTCAATAAATCGCACTTACCACCCTTGTTGTCACTATACCTCTAAGCCTCCACTTCTAACTAACAAAAGAACAACAAGATGACCAACAAGTTTCTAGTGAATCAAAATAGGCCTCACACGACTTCACTATACTTTGATTTTTTTGTGTGTGTTTTGAACAAGAACATGAGATGAATAACAAGGCAACTATGCTAGTGAATCGAAAGAACCCTACACAGCTTCACTAGATTTTGATATTCAAAATCACCATGATAACAAGATTACATAGTACAAGAGATAGAAACTTGGCACACAATATTTAATGATCTAAGAATACATATATTACTCTGTTTTAACTGAATAATTCATAAGAACGAGGGCATAACTTTATATTGAGGGACTTATAACACACTAGAAGGCTCCTCTCAAGCCTCTTTGTGAGACTTCTGAAACTTCTTGCTAGCAAGTCTGAAAGCATTATCAGGGAAGAAAATTAGAACTGGCCGATCATGTTACCTCAAGAACAATACATAGATAGAGAAGTATAGATTATCATTATGGATTCTGAGAAGGAATCTGAAAGCACATCTGACTTGGGCTTAGTGCACGACTTTTATGAACATGAATAAAATACTTCAATCTTCAAAACTTAAAAGCACTGATGAGATACTTTCCAGCTCACTTATAAGCACATAAATATTTATAAAGATTTAAGCTTCACTATTTTTGATACCTTGAAAATAAGGCAGAGATGGCCTGAATAGGGTAAGATAAGAATCTACATAAGTTTCTTAGAGAACCTTTTTATAGCACGATCTGATACTTGAAAGAATGGAGACATTTCCTAAATACTTTGTAGCCTCACGAAGAAAAGTACAGACATCTCCGTACCATTCTGCAAGAATCCGCTAGACACGTCTTTATAGACACCATAGGACTCTTATACTCTATTCCCTGATACCAAGTTTTTAACACCCCAAAAATGGGTCCCGAGACGTCACATGGTGCTTAGGGTCACAAGTGACCCCAAGCTAACCCTTCTACTGGAATACTTACAAGTAACTGAATAAAATACATAAATCTGAAAGAATAATGTAGAAGATAACTCTTTTATGAATTTGCTCAGTAAAAAACTGAATTTACAAGATTTTAACTTTGCTTTTACAACAAAACTGAAATTAAATACATCAACTTCTACTGACTATCTATAAAGCCTCTACTAGTACTGACTATAGATAGCCGGGTTATGACTCCTAACTATCCCAACTCAATACAACTGAATAAAGAAAATATAATACTTCTCAACCTATTTATCTGGCTCAAGCCCTTGAATTAAAAGGATTCATCACCTGCTAACTGAAAGCCATGAACTGACTAAATCTGAATGTGTATACTAAGTCTTGTACCTGTATTATGAGACAATATAGCACATAGACATATATGTGGATCAGCACTTTGAGAATGTACTGAGTATATAAGGGTGCAATGCAATAAGTAAACAATATCTCAATATCATCATAGTTTATAAAATCATGCATGCTAACAATAATGACCCACATAGCTTGAGTAAAATTGGAATATAAATTCTCATAAACCATGAATCATGATATATATAATATAAATCTCGTAAGTCATTATACTTAACTCAAAACTTGTACTCTGCTCTTATTCTCAAAACTTGTAAGTTAAAGAAATCTTTAAATAATACTTTCAAAACTCATACTCTTATCTTGAGGAGAATAGAACTTCTTTAAAACTCAAGGACATAGAACTTTTCAAACTTAAGACTTTGAAACTCGTTGGGAAACTTTAGACTTTTATGGAATTGGAAAACTTTGGGAGATGAGCTTGAATGCTTTCTTGGGATTCTTGAATTGTAACGCCCAATTCTAGATTTCTTTCTTGAAGAGGATGACTTGAATTCCTATGTTCTTGAGAGGAAAATCTTGAAAAACTTGCTCATGGAGAAAGGGGAGGGTTTATTTGTTATACAAATTAAGGAATATGGGCAAGTTACGCTATGCTATAAATTGTCCCTTGGACATTTGGGGTCAAGGGGAAAGGACCAAAGTGTCCCTTGACCCTTAAGAAGCTAAAAATATGCAGGAACAACGCTTGCATCATGATCCCTAATTGGGTTAAGTATCCCTTGAGACACAACCCTATTTGGGTTAAGTAGCCCTTGTGTCGCGAGGCAATCACGACTCCTTACAGCCTCTTACGAAAAATGACATATCTTTTCGCTCGGGTAACAGATTTTAGTGAAATTGGTATCGTTGGAAAGATAATTCGATTATATAAATTTTTTTGGATCTTGAAATTCAAAATTACATGTATATAAGGATTTATACATGTTTGAAGTATACCCTTATACAATCAAATATCAAATGTTGGATGAATCAAATGATCTTAGCTCAACTTGGCTCTAAATGATTTCTATGAACATTGTTGACCTCAAGAGAACTTAAAATACTAGGATAAAGATAATGAAACTTATATTCACATGGGAATCACTTGTATTAAATCTTAGACATGTAAGAATGACGGTTAGAATTCTAGCATAAAAATACGAGGTATTACAGACAGTTGCAGATTTTAGCCAGCAAATGATATGTCCTCCTACTTTAGGGACTTAATTTAGATGTAATTTATATATTTTATTTCTTTATTATTATAATATATTGATTAGTGATAGTTGGGGTCACGTCCTAGCTATCTATAGTTAGTATTGGTAGAGGCTTCATAGACAGTCAGTAGAGTCAATGTATTTTATTTTAGTTTCTTTATAAAAGTAGAGTTGTAATCATGTGAATTCACTTTTGTATTGATCAGATTTAAAAAAGATGTACCTTTCTCTTACTTTGTTTAAATTTATCTATTTTATTCAGTTGCTTATGAGGTATACCAATATAAGGGTTAGCTAGGGGTCACTAGTAACTCTAAGCACCGTGTGACATCTCAAAATCTATTTTTGGAGCATTACAAACTTGGTATCAGAGCACAAAATTCAAGTCTCCTAGGATGTCTGTGAAGCCGTGTCTAGTAGAGTATTGTGGAATGGTACAGAGATGTCTGTACTTTTATTTGAGAGGCTACAAGGAATTTAGGAAATATATCCATTCTTTCAGTATCATATCGTGCTATATAAGGGTTCTCCAAGAAACTTATACAGATTTTCATCTTACTCTATTCAGTTTATCTCTGCTTTATTTTCAAGGTATCAGAAATAATCAAGCTTAATTCTTCACTGATAGTATTGGGATTGTAAGAAGGCTATAAAGTATCCCATCAATGCTCTTGAGTTCTGAAGATTAAAGTGTTTTATCATGTTTGTAAAAATTATGCACTAAGCCCAAGTCAGATGTGCTTTCAGATTCCTCCTTAGAATCCATAATGATAACCTATCCTTCTCTATCTATGTACTGTTCTTGAGGTAACATGATTGGTAAGTTCTAAGTTCCTCCCCTAATAATTCTATCAGACTTACTAGCAAGAAATTTCAAAAGTTTCACAAAGCGGCTTGAGAGGAGCCTTCTAGTGTGTTATAAGCCCCTTATATTTAAAGTTTTGCCCTCAGTCTTATGAGTTGTTCAGTTAAGATAGAGTAAGATGTGTATTCTTAGATCATTGAATATTGTGGGTCAATATTCTATCTCTTTTATTATGTAATCTTGTTATCATGGTATTTTTGAAACTCAAAGTCTAGTGAAGCTGTGTGGGGCTCTTTCGATTCAATAGAATAGTTTCCTTATTATTCATTTAATTTTCTTGTTCAAAACACAAAATCAAAGTCCAGTGAAGTCGTGTGAGGCCTATTTTGATTTACTAGCAACTTGTTGTTTATCTTGTTGTTCTTGTGCTGGTTGAAAAAGGGGTTTTAGAGGTGTAGTGCCGAAGAAAGGTGGTAAGGGTGATTTATTAAATATATGTATAGGAAAATCTTTTTGCATACGATTGAGTTAGCAATGTAGTGATATGTCTTTATATGTTAGGTTTGTAGAAGGTAGAGAAGGAGTTACTGGTTAAGGTAAATTGTTGTTTGCTTGAAGTATGAAAAAAGTTATTGATGATGTTTGTTATGCTAGAAAAGTATAGGTTATTGATGAAAGTACTTGGTCGTTAAGTGTTGTTAATTTTGGCTTCCTTGAGGTTACAAAAAGGGAGTTTAGTTAAAACTTATAGAGCGATGAAGGGAGTTTAAGTGCTTAGAGGTGAATAGTAATAAGGTGTAGAAAGAGGATATGTTAATGGATTATAATTATATAGGACATAGTATTTTGCTCAATTATTATTCTTATGACGTTTTAGTTGACTTGTGTTTCTTGATGCTTTATTTTATCATTTCCAAGTGAGAATAGTATATGAGATTTTATTGTTAATTATGTTTAGTACTAGACATTAAGTTTGAACAGTTGATGGTCATTAAAGAGGAAATAACAATTGCTTGGTTAGTGATGCTAGTTATCTGGAGGTGAACCAATAGGCTTGAAATAGTGAATGCAAGAATGTAAGTTTATTGATTTGAGATTAAGTATAATGTTGTAGATATAAGGTAGAGGTGTGCCCAAGGTGATATGAGGTTGCATTATTTTCTAAGTTTATTAAGTATTATGTGTGGTTAGTAGTACCCTTGAGTTTTAAGTGGAAGAAGCATAGTTGTCTAGTACATGGTATTCTGGATATCCAAGTAAAGGAGTTATGGATAGATGGTGTTGAGTCTTTTAAATATGATTTTTATTCTTATGGTTTGGGAGAAATATAAGTATAGAAGTATGATCTTGTTACACTATGAGTATGTGTTTAATGAGGCAGGTATGCTATCGAGTTAAGCAAGTGTAAGTCTATGATGATTATTATCAAAGATAGAGGAAGTTAAGAATGGTATATGGAGGGGTGTTCAAGAATGAAGTCAGTAAGTTCAAAATATAGTGTATGCGTATGAGTATAGTATGTATAGACCGTCAGAGCAAAGACATTCTGACTCACTCCTAGGAATATGAAATAGATTCATAAGTTTAGAAGGATGGATTTAATCTAAGGGGGAGATATTATAAGACCCATTCAGTTCCCTATTATATGCCAAAAGAGGTCTTATACTTAGCAAATTTTCAGCTTAAGTGTTAGGACTTAGTCTCCTCCAAAGCCTTCGAACTTTGAGGATTTTATTGACAACCTTTCTGACCTCTGATAGTTAATTTTTTTAGTTGGTTCATGATTGGGGGAGTCAATAGTACGTCTTGGGAGAGTTTCAGAAATTTTGGACCCCGTTTAGGGTAGTTTAGATGCCCAAACCAGTAGCTGTATGCGATTAGCATGCGGTGCACGCTCCATTCCGGTGCTCCATAACGTGCGACGCACGCTTCCCTAATTTATTTTTCCGCAGCTCCTATTCCAGTGTATTTAAGGGTCAATGCTTATATACTTCATGCGTATTCAAGTTTATTCTCAACTTTTAGTAAGTAACAACTTCACTCTATGATTCAATTTATCCCTCAGAAATCTATTTACTCTGGTCTTATGTTGAATAGCTTATGTTAAGTATAAACTCATGTTTCAGAGTATGACCAGTTATAAAACTCATGATACTAGTGAAGTTCGCATTATGTCATGTATGTCCTCAGCTTATATCTCTTTAATGAATCCATGCCTTTGAAATTTTATTCCTCAAGCCTCAGTTAAGTGTTAAAGTTATGTATAGTAGTCTTTTATGCTCAGGTCCTTATGTGTTAGCCCTTTGGTGACCTCTTCCTATGTTAAGATAGTGGCAATGATAGTGGATAAGCAATGGTTTAGATGAAAAAGAGTTGATGACCCTCATTAAGAAAGATTATTTTCGCTTTTCTATCTAAGGCTAAAGTGTGAAGTAAGATTGAGGCCAAGTCTTTGATATATGTCATGATTAGTTAACATTTGTGTGTATATTCTTAAGAATAGTGCAAGAAAGTTGTTATTGATAAAGGTTTAGAGAATATGCAAGTATGCCTTTATGGGTATTTGACTTAAAGTTATATATGATTTTAATGATAGGCTTGAATGTCACATTGGGTGTGAGAGGATGAATGCAATATGAGTCATATGGTTTAGACTAGTATTGTGGTGTGACATGTTGTATCTAATGATTTTGATTTAGTCTTAACCTTGGTGAGAGGACTTAGTTTAGTTTAGACCTTGCAGAAAGATTTATCAGTGCCTATATGAGAATTATAAGTTGAATCAAATGAGTATGCTGTTTAAGGGGAATAGTATGGTTGAGAGAGTATTTGAAAAGTGTTGCTAAGCTTAAAAGTAAGAAGTTGTGTTGACTGTGGACTAGAAATTCTATACTAGACCTGAGTTATATGTCTATAGTCCATACTATAGAGTTATATCAATGTTGTGATTCCTTAGTCAAATGTCTTGTTCAGATCATGCCCAAAATTCTTTGCTCCCTAATGTCAATAGAATTTCGTAGAAAAGTGCTGAATAAATACTCTATTTGAGTATTTGCAATCAGTATGATTCAGTCCTATAGCCTGTAATTCATTTTAGCAAGCAAGCAGATAAGCTCCTATAGATTCTTAACTTTCCACCTAGTCTTACTATCCGCAATCTCATGTGTATGTCCATTCCAAGAGGTAATATGTTTGCGTCCATGTAACTTATGAATTCAGCTCAGTTCATGCATCAGTTTCAGTTTCAGATATTAAGTCATAATTCAGTTCGTAAGTATCCTGTGTAGCATCTCAGTCTCTTCCTAGTATTTCCACTAAATCATTATCATTTGGGGACAAATGATCCCCATGGGGTGATGTTGTAATACCCCATGCAAAGTAATGGTTACTCATAAGTTGACACTCTCGTTTCTATCTTAGCCATATAACTATTTTCATGAGAATTCATGCACTTGTAGATCAGTTTAGTAGGTCATTATGTTTGAGATTCAGTGATTCAGTTTATATCAGTTGTACATGATATCTTAAAGACTAAGATTCCTCTATGATATGTACATTAGCCAGTAGATGATATGTCCTCCTACTTTGGGGACTTAAGTTAGATGTCATTTATATATTTTATTTCTTTATTATTCTTATATATTGATTAGTGATAGTTGGGGTCGCGTCCTAGCTATCTATAGTCAGTATTAGTAGAGGCTTCATAGACAGTCAGTAGAGTCAATGTATTTTATTTCAGTTTCTTTGTAAAAGCAGAGTTGTAATCATGTGAATTCACTTTTGTATTGATCATATTCAGAAAAGATGTACCTTCCGCTTACTTTGTTCAGATTTATCTATCTTATTCAGTTGCTTATGATTTATACCAGTAGAAGGGTTAGCTTGGGGTCACTTGTGACCCTAAGCATCGTGTGACATCTCGGGGCCCATTTTTGGGGCGTTACAAGACTAAACTGATGGGTGACTTCTCATATCCTACTCTAGCTATGCAGTTCGGGAGTTTAGGGACTGCTATTACCGACTCTGCCTATCTGACTGGGAAGCCTCCACCCCTAAACTCGCTCGGTGCTAAATCCTACTCCTAACTGAATGACACTAAGTTACTGACTATTTCTGAATTTAACTAATTGATGTAGTAATGCTCATAATATATTCTGAAGTTGTTCTGAGGATACTAGGATGAGGCTAAGTAAATAGCTATGATTTTTCAGTTTTTTCATACCCCCATGACTTAAAACAATAATAGTAAAACAACACTAAAGCTTGGAGGACATAGCATGAAGGCTTTTATTAACTATTTATCTTTGTAGAGTGAAACATTTGATATGAATGGTGTACATAAAGCATGAGAATTAGTTTAAAGCTTGTATTAAAGAACAATTTCAACACCATTATCACAAATCATGAACTAAATTAGTGGACAACATTATTCAAACATATGGAGTGTAGTAATAGACATCAACTTCGCTAAAGCATGGTATAGGACAAGATTCATGGAAATTCATGGTTTAATCATAACTTAAAATTAAGATAACTTGAAAAGATCATAATTTTTCAATTTAAATCGGATACTTAGACTCCATGAGTGAAAGAAACCCATAGATGAACATTTAACATACCTGGGTTAAAGAATTTGGGAGGATTGATGGTGAGTTCTTGAAATTTGGCCTTGAATTTGACAACTAGGGTTTCTTGTTCTTGAGAAGAGGATCTTCAATCTTGAGAGGAATTGAATAAATTATGATTATTTAGGTCACTTAGGGGTTAAATCTCATATTTAAGGCTGATTAGGGCCATGAAAAAGACCTAAATACCACTAAACAAATTTAAAAACTCGAAGTTGGGAACTGAAATCCCAATTTTTAGCCTTGGCACGATGTGCCAAGATTGCGTCGGACCACTGGAAATTGACAATTGGGAACTAGGATCTTGGCGCAATGCAGCACCATTGTGGTGCCCCTTTGTATGCAATTTTAACTCTTAGCGCGACGCGCCATGATCACGATGGAACACTGAAAAATGACAATTGGGATTTTGGCTGGTGGAGCAATGCGGTGGAATTGCAATCCCTTACTGGAAACTAACAATTTCCATTTTGACATACTCCACGAAGAGATACTGGCCTGAATGGCGGTGTTAATGACTAAAACTTAAAATAGCAATAACTTCTAACCCGATTATCGAATTTAGGCTAATTTTATATTATTGGAAAGCTAATTGAATTTCCTATGCAATGGCAAGCTATAAACTAAAATATACCAAGTATTTTAAAAAAATTTATATTAGATAACTCATGGACTGAGGTTAAATGAGCTAAGAAAATATGAGATATTACAGTAAGAAAACTTCCCATGTTTTCACCACATATGTACTCTTACAGTGATAATGATATTGATGGGAGTATACGAGCCGTATTAAACAAGGAATAGTATAAAGAGTTTTACGACAATATTATTTTTGGTTATTTCATAAGAAAGAAGCACTGTGTAGTTCAAGTACAGTTGTACAGATGTGTTATGTCGCTCGAGATAAAGGGTAGTTCTTCTTCTGCGATAGTCATTCGAGATAATGACACTTCTCTTCATTTTACTCTTAGGGAATTTGCTATCATTACTGGATTGAATAATATTTCTAATAGGTACGACTTTGTTTTTGATGAGGATGTACCAAACAGGCTTGTTGAGAAGTATTTCAAAGGTGCAGAATTTATACAGAAAAGGAAACTATTTTTAGCATTCACGAACAAAATTTTGGGGGAGAATAATGATGAGGATGCTGAGAAGTTTTCAATTCTGTATTTCTTGCATTCTTTTGTGTTATCTAATGTTGATACTGTGGTTATACCCGAACTTTATTTTGATTTGGTAAACAGTGTAAGATTTAAGGATTTTCCATAGGGTACTTTATCATTTCTAGCGAGAAGTTTGAACAACAGGTTGAAAGCTGGTGGCAAATTCTATTTGATACAGGGACTGCCACTGGCTATTCAAGTGTGTCTTTACGAGTGTTGTTCAAATGTCTCACAAAATATTGCATCAAAGGTTGATGATTGAATTCCTCAATTATTAAATTGGAAGACAAATCCACCTCGACCACGTTTTGAGTATTTGATGGATGCTATTTTAATGATGATGGCAAGGTTTGTTGCTAGTAAATACATATTTATTAATATGTATTTTACAGTCAACATATATACATTTGAATATTTTGTATTTTTCAACAGATACTTTAACATATTTAATCTATATTCCTAGGTTGTGTATAAGAACATAGAGCCAACTCAAAGAGAATTGGAAAAGTTTCAACTACCAGAGAAAGATGTACTTAAAGATGAACATTCAGTTGATTCGGATGATGACTTCCAAGATCCACCACCAAAACAGATCAGTGAACCTTCAAAAAAGATACAAAAGGTTGATTCATCTCCAAGAGCAGTGAAGAAACCATTAAGAAAAAAACCTCACAATATTGTTGATGAGATTGTCGAAAAGAGGACACTAGATCCTCGTGCTGCAAAGGTTTCTGGAGTGAAGACACCAGTTTTCAAGCCAATTCAATCACGACAGTCAACTTCTTTAAAATTGAAGAAAGTGAAAAAAGCCAGAGAGTCCTATAGAGGAAGAAGTCGTTACCAATAAGAAAGTTTTTGATGCATTCCGCGATGAGGTATGTTTTTTGTCAGTTACTTGTTTACATTAAAGATATTTTGTTTAGTGATTTTGTAAGAAAACAGGTTCGTCAAGCGTTTAAACAAATTCATAGACTAGTGAAAAAAAAGTTCATCTGATGGTCAAAGCATTTGAACAAAGCAAGGTAAAATTTTTATTATTACAATTTTTTTAGAAAACTTATCTGATTTTAATACGTATTCTTAGTGGATTGATTTATTCAAATACAACACATTTGCCAAATAACTCATTATAGAATTGTACATATATTCTTTTCTGGAACAGTTTACAGATAAAGAAGCTGAACAACCAAATGTTGATGATGGTGGGTTAGAGAAATCTGAACAACACTTTAGTTCTGATTTTGTTCAGCCTTCATATAATATTTTTGACAGTACAAAGGTAAATATTAAAATTTTAAATACGTATTTACAAGTACTTTTAAATGTCATTTCATTATGCTTATTTTGTTTTTTTAGGTTAAATCATCTAGTTACACTTCATAATATGTGTTCATTTACCTTCAAAATACATATGAGGTTAATTAAACTTTCAAATTTTGAATAGAATTAAAGATTTAGTATTTTATGAGTTTTATTTTTTGCTGTGATGTTTAGTTCAAAAATACATATTTAGTGTTCATTTTATAATTAAAAATACAATTGCATTATACATCATATGTAGTTTACATATGTATTTATGAAAATGCTTGTAATACCCCGTATACTTCTAAACTAGAAAATGAACCGTTCTTCGTACGTGTGAAACCTCTAATCTTGTATTTCAATTTTGAGTACATGAATTACAATAATTATCCTTGTGATAAGAGAGCTTATTATGTGTTAAACATGTTCATAGGAGTCACTTAAGGTAATGCAAGCTCAGAGCTTTTGAATCCATCAAGTTTTACTGTTTGATTTTGCAAGGGTCATATTTGAATGAGCATAAATTGATGTATATGTGGTATTTTGGCATATTTAGACCCAAACAATTATAGATAATCGAATTAGCTTTAAAACTATAACAATTTTGTCTTAATCCAATACCCGAGCAAAAAGTTATGCCCATTTTCTAGAGAGGCGGAAAGGGTATGCGATTGGTTAGGCGCCGCCCAACCAAACTTAGGCGATTGGAAAGGCGTCGCCCACCTTAGCTTGTGTGATTGATTGGTTGCCGCCTAATTCAATTCCAAGCACCAAAAACACTCCATTTTTACTTATATCAAGGGTGTTGAAGTCATTTCACACCCCTAAACCGTCCCAAATCACTCCAAATCATTATAAGGGATTTTTAAACACATAATTATAATCCCTAAGCCCTAAATCAGTCAAGTTATGATCCATAACCCTTACCCTCTTCCCAAGAACAAAATCTAAGCTTACCTCTCAAGAATCAAGAAGTTAAGCTCCAAATTCAAAGTTCTGTACAAGAATTCTTTTAATCAAGCTTGAAGGTCCAATCTTTCAACAATTTCATCACCATTAAGTTATGTGGGGTTTATGAACAAGGATACCCTTTCATCATTGATCCCAAAACATGATCTTTTATTTAAGATTTCATATTTTGCAAATTAGGGTTCATACCCAATTATCATTATATGAAGATTATGATGTTACAAGTGACTTAAATGTTGAATTGCATGTCTATTTTCACATATTTATGTGTATGATATGATTTTATAGATTTTCAAATGAATTTTTAAGCATGATATTATGTTTCAAGTTATATGAAATAAAACATGAGATTTAAAGGCTTTAAGTGCATCAAGATTATGCATGCTCATGTTTTGATCCATAAGATTCATATTGTGATTTTGATTTAATTAACTTGACTGAAATTATTGAAGTATTTCAAGAAGATTACAATCTTAAGACTCTTTTATGAGTTGTTTACCAAGATTTAAGAAAGAAATTTGATCTTTTGATCCTATGCTAAGACAAAGAATCCACATTGTTTATATAGTTTGAGATTTAAAGAAAGAGAAGCATAATTAGTTTTAATTACAAACTCTTATGCTATTTTAAGGTGGATTTCCTAAAGTTTTGAGCCTAAGTATGAGAGTAGTATTTAGCACTGAGTTAGGTATGATTCCAAGGTCTCATGCCCAGAACTACGCGCCACTATAGTTTTAAGTTTATTCTCACTTCTATGTGGATGATTAAGATAGTGATCACTTAAGTTAAGGTTTTATTCCAATGTCATGGGTGGAATCTCTCTCCCCAATGTGGGGAAGACATTGGAATATTTGATGGCTCACATGGTTTATGTCGATTAGAAGAAACTCCCAAAGAAGTCTCCTACTCTCCTTAAGATAAAAGTATATATTTTGAAAGTTTTGGTTTTAAAATTCCTAAAGTTCTAAGTTTCAAAGTCCCTAAGTATTGAGTTTCAAAAGTCTCTAAAGCTTTTGAGTTTTTAAGTTCCAAAAGAAAACAATGCTAGCAAAGCTTTTAGAAAACTAAGTGTGAAGGCTCACAAGTTTTAATCAGATTATGCTTTACAGAAAGACATTAGATTTCAGATTTGAAATTTAAGAGTGAGTCTTTCCTACACTTAGATAAAATGATTTAAAGAGAGAATACAAGTACAACTTTTAGAACTAAATGTTATGACTCACTAGATTTATAAAGAATGATTTTCTTCTCATGATTATTACTTCTTCGGTATTTAAGATATTCCAGCTTATGTGAGTCATTTACATTTGGCATGCATTGTTTTGTGAATTTTGATGATGAGATAATGTTATTTATGCTTTGCACCCCCATATACTCAGTACATATTCAAAGTACTGATCCACATATATTTTTGTGTGATACATTGGCTCATAATGTAGGTATCAGTTTAGTTGTAGCATACATACCATATTTAGACAGTTTGTAGATTCCAGCCAGCAGATGATATGTCCTCCTACTTCGGGAACTTCTGTTAGATATCATTTTTGATTAGTGGTAGTTGGAGGCATGTCCCAACTATCTATAGTCATTATAGTAGAGGCTTCATAGATCTCAGTTAGAGTCAGTTATGTAAACTTCAATTTTTTCCTTTAGTTTTATCAGTAAATAAAGTTGTATTCATTTTGTATCACCATTTTTATGTTTCCGCACAGCAAATTCAGTATTTATTACATATTTAATCAGTTGCTTAATAGTATACCATTAGAAGGGTTAGCTTGGGATCACTTGTGGTCCTAAGTACCATGTGAAATCTCGAGAGAGATTTTTGAGGCATTACAAACTTGGTATCAGAGCATAAAGTTCAAGAGTCCTAGGGTGTCTGTGAAGCTGTGTCTAGTAGATTTTTGCGGAATGGTATGAATACGTCTGTACTTTTATTCGAGAGGCTACAAGACATTTAGGAAATGTCTCCATTCTTTCAAGTCTTAGATCATTCTATAGAAAGGTTCTCCAAGAAACTTATACAGGTTCTCATCCTACTCTATTCGGTCCATATCTGCCTTATTTTCAAGATATCAGAAATGGTCAAGATTAAATCTCCACAGATGGTTATGGGATTATAAGAAAGCTAGAAAGTATCCCATTAGTGCTTCTAAGTCCCAAAGATTGAAGATTTTTATTTATGTTCATGAAAATCGTGCACTAAGCCCAAGTTAGATTTGCTTTTAGATTCTTCCTTAGAATCCATAATGTTAATCTATACTTCTCCATCTATGTATTATTTTTGAGATAACATGATTAGCAAGTCCCAATTTCCTCCCCAGATAATGCTCTCAGATTTACCAGACAAAGTTTCAAGAAGTAACACAAAGGGCTTGAGAGGATCTCTCTAGTGTGTCATAAGTCCCTCAAGTTGAAAGTTATGCCCTCATTCTTATGAGTCATTAAGTTAAAAAATAGTATGATGTGTATTCTTAGATCATTGAATATTGTGTGTCAAGTTTCTATCTCTTGTAATCTTATTATCATTGTGTAGTTGAAAATAAAAGTCTAGTGATGTAACGTCCCAATTTTCTGAACCGAAATGCTACACGGTGCTTACGAGCCCGAAGGACCACAAGATAACCCATGACTGATATCTGTACCTGCATACTGCAAGATATAACGTAATAATGTGGAAAACATGAACAATAGGCCATAAGGTTCAACTAAATAGAATATCTGACAAAATTAGCCCTTACGCTATTCGAAAAATTTTGAAACTTACCCGAGATGTACTATGACCTTGCCCCATCGCAACGCAACTTGAAAATCCAAAAACGAAGTTCGGTAAGGTCGTCAAATAAATCCCCAAAATTTGGAGGTGTAAAATGAGACTAAGTGTTGAACACTTATACAATTTTTTCTAAGTCTTGAGGCTTGTGAAGCTGAATGAGCTGAACTGCGGACTTAGGATTTTATGGGGTCTTACAATATATCCCCCTTGGTAACATCGTCTTTGAATGAGAAATCAACTGAGAGGGGATAAAATAAAAGATGAACATGAACTGAACATGGATGACTGAAATCTAATCTCATGACGGACATGATAAATATACTGAACTCATGCATATCTGATGCATGGATAACTGGTACAGGAATGCATAACTAAGTAATCTAATAACTAAGTTTCTCAAGATGAGAATAAATAGATAATACATGATCTTATAACTGAACTAATACATGAATACATGACTGAGTATGCAATGGTAATAGATACCAAGTTTAAGAATAAGCTTAAGAAGAACTGTTACCTTAATCTTAATCTAAATTTACGGAGAAGAGATAAGGATACTTGGTATGCATATCTTCTTCTGATTCTACTTCCCAAGTAGCTCCCTCATGAGACTAATTTCACCAAAGAACCTTAACTAGAGGGACTTCTTTGTTCCTCAATCGACGAGTTTGATAGTCTAAGATTTTAACTGGAATCTCTTCATAAGTGAGGTTGTTCTGAAGTGAATTCTCTGAATAGGGACTACGAATGACGGTTCACCTATGCATTTCTTGAGCAAAGAGACATGGAAGACTGGATGAACTGAGTCTAGATCTGAAGATCATTCAAGCTCATAAGATACCTTGCCGGAGCGACTGAGAATCCTGAAGGGACCGACATATCGGGGACTGAGTTTTTCTTTCTTGTTGAACCTCTTTACTTCCTTCATGGGAGAGATCTTAAGATAGACATAGTCATCGACCTCAAACTTGAGATCTTTTCTATGAACATCTGCATAAGACTTCTGTCGGCTTTGAGCAGCCCAGAGTCTCTCTTTGATCAACTGAACTTTCTCTAAGGCATCGAGTACCAAGTCAGGACCTATGAATGAGGCCTCACTAACATTGAACCAACCAATTGGATATCTACACCTCCTACTATAGAGAGCTTCAAATGAAGCCATCTGAATACTGGAATAATAGTAATTGTTGTATGCAAATTCAATCAAAGGCAAGTAGTCATTCCAACGTCCCTTGAAATCAACTACACACGCCCTTATCATATATTCAAGAGTCTGAATGGTCCTTTTTGCTTGACCATCTGTCTGAGGGTGAAACACCATGTTGAGATGGACTTGGGTACCAAGACCCTTTTGGAATGCTTTCCAGAAGTGAGAGGTGAACTGGGTACCTCTGTCTGAAATGATAGATAATGGAACACCGTGTAATTTGACCAACTCCTTGATATAGAGTTTGGAGTAATCCTCAGCTGAATAAAAAGTACAAACTGGAAGGAAATAAGCCGACTTAGTCATTCCATCTACAATTACCCAAACTGAATCATGCTAACGATGAGTGCGAGGCAAACCCATCACAAAATCCATGTTCACTTCTTCTAACTTCAAAGTAGGAATGGTGAAATCCTGGATGGAATCACTAGGCTTCTGATGTTCTATCTTAACCTACTAACATGTAGAGCACTTAGCCTCAAACTTTGTAATATCCCTCTTCATCCCACTCCACCAATAGATCTCCCGCAAGTCGCGGTACATATTAGTGGCCCCTGGATGAATAGAGTATCGTGCACTATGTGTTTCTGCAAGAATTCGCTACCTCAAGTTATCTACACCTGGAACATGCAGATGACCCTGACAACGAAGAACACCATCTCCTCCTTGGGAGAAAAACTCTAGTTTCTAATTCTGAACTGACTCATTTAGCTTGACAAGGACAGGATCTCTGTCTTGCCTTTTTTTCACCTTAGAAACTAGAGATGACTCTGAACTACTCTGAACACATACACCACCCTCTGAAGAGTCAACTAAGCAAACGCCTAGTCTGGTAAGCTAATGGATTTACTAGGCTATTTTCTTCTTGATATCCTTGACATGAGAAAGGCTTCCCATTGAGGGTCTACTGAGAGTGTCGGCCACAACATTGTCCTTGTCGTGATGGTAAAGGACACTCATGTCATAATCCTTCAAGAGCTTTAACCACCTTCTCTGACAAAGATTGAGATTTTTCTAAGATAAGACATACTGGAGACTCTCATGATCTATGAAGAACTCTACATGAACTTCGTATATATAATGCCTCCAAATCTTTAAGCTAAATACTACGACTGCTAACTCAAGATCATGAGTAGGATAATAATTCTTATGGGGCTTTAACTGTCTGGAGGCGTAGGCTATGACCTTACCATGCTACATGAGGACACAACCTAAACCCACTCTAGATGCATCACAATAGACTATAAAACCGTCTAAACCATCGGAAAGAGCTAGAACTGGAGCTAAAGTGTGTCGAGTCTTCAACTCTTGAAAACTCTTCTCGTAAGAATCTGATCACTGAAACTTGACCTTCTTCTGAGTCAATATGTACATAAGAGATGCAATACAAGATAATCCCTCGACAAACCGTCTGTAATAACTAGCCAAACCCAAGAAACTTCTGATATCTGATAGAGATACGGAGCGAGGCCGGTTTCTTACCACTTTGGTCTTCTGAGGATCTACTCTAATTTTATTACCAGAAATAATATGGCCAAGGAATGCTACTAATCTTAGCCAAAATTCTCACTTACTGAACTTGGCAAACAACTAATGATCTCTGAGAGTCTGAAGAATAATTCTGAGATGGTCTGAATGATCATGCTCTGTACGAGAATAGACCACAATATCATCTATGAAGACTATGACGAATATGTCTAGGTACTGCTTGAACACCTGGTTCATCAAGTCCATGAAAGTTGTAGGGGCATTGGTAAGACCAAAGGAAATGACTAGAAATTCGAAGTGACCATACCGAGTACGAAAAGCTATCTTCGGGATGTCACATTCTCTAACTCTGAGCTGATGGTAGCCTGATCTGAGGTCTATCTTGGAGAAATAATGGCACCCTAAAGTTGGTCAAATAAGTCATATATTCTAGGAAGTGGATACTTGTTCTTGACCGTAACTTTGTTGAGCTGACGGTAATCTATGCACATCCTGAGAGAACCGTCTTTCTTGCGTATGAATAAGACTGGTGCACCCCATGGGGACACACTGGTCCTGATGAATCCCTTATCTAAGAGATCCTTCAACTGATTTTTCAGATCCTTGAGTTCTGCCGATGCCATTTTGTATGGCGGAATAGAAATAGGCTGAGTATCTGGAATAAGGTCAATGCCGAAGTCTATTTCCCTTTTGGGAGGAATTCCTGGAAGATCTTTGGGAAAGACATCTGAATATTTATTAACCACTGGGACTAATTCAAGACTGGGAGATTCAGAACTGGAGTCTTTAATGTGCACGAGATGATACACCCCCCCTTAGAAATCATTTTCCTTGCCCGCAGGTAGGAAATAAGCTGACCCCTGAAAGATGAAGTACTACCCTTCCTTTCTAGGACGGGCTCATTCGGGAACTGAAACTGAACTATCCTAGTTTTGCAGTCAACTGTGGCATACATTCGGGAACTGAAACTGAACTATCCTAGTTTTGCAGTCAACTGTGGCATAGATGGAATAAAACCAATCCATGCTAAGAATGATATCAAAATCAGTCATCTCTAATTCGACTAAATCTGCTGACATGGATTTCTAAAATATCATAACTGGGCAGTTCCTGTATACCCACCAGGCTATGATGGTTTTACCCATTGGGGTAGAGACTGAAAAGGGCTCTGCTAAAGTTTTAGGACTAATTCTAAAATATCTTGCTATGAAGGGAGTAACAAAAGACAAGGATGCACCTGGATATAGCAAAGCATAAACATGAACATGGAAAATATGTAAAGTACCAGTAACAACATCAGGAGAATTTTCCTGATCCTGTCGGGTATGAAGAGCATAGAGTTAGTTTGGGCGTTGCCCACTAGTATCACTTGAAGTGGCACCCTGCTGTTCGGGCGATCGGACTGAGCTGTGGAACGATTTTGCTGACCCTGAGGACCTGGATGAGGACACTTTCTAATCTTATGGCCTGGCTTACCACAACCAAAATAAAAATCACTACCGACTCTACAAATACCTTTGTGGTTCTTACCATAAGTCTGACATAGGGGAATAGTTCGGGCACTGCTAACACTGCCCTAAGACTTAGAGCCTGGTTCTCTATCTCTGAACTTAGAAGCTGGAGCACTGGATGAAGACTGAACTGAGGCTGATGACTTGGGATAAAACTGTGAACGATTTTCTCTCTCTGATTTGGGCTGAGCAAAACTGAAACTACCTGATCTTGCTCTCTTATTCTACCTCTCCCTAGCTTTAATTTTTTGCTCCTCTATCTGCTGGGCATGGGTCATGAGTCTAGATAAGGTTATATCATTGTTAATCATCACAGATCTACACTCATTTACCATGCTATCGTTCACCCCTGACATGAACTTGCTCATCTTAGCCCTAGTGTCTGCAACTACATGAGGGGCATATCTAGCTAACTGAGTAAATCTGAGAGAATACTCTCTAACCATCATATTTCCTTACCTGAGGTTGATGAACTCAAGAACTTTGGCCTCCCTCAGCTCTTAGGGAAAGAATCTGTCTAAGAAAGCCGTTACAAATTCCTCCCACTCTATAGTACTTGCATCCTCTAACTTCTCAAACTTCCAATATTTGTACTAAGTGTAAGCAACATCCTATAACTGGTATGTGGCTAACTCAACACTCTGAATAGAAGTAACTCCCATGATGTCAATGACTTTCTGGACTTTGTCAATAAACTCCTGAGGGTCTTCATCAGACTTAAACCTAAAGAAAGATGAAGGGTTCATTCGGGTGAAGTCCCGAATCCTAGCTGCTATGGAATTGGCCACTGGATTGGCTGGAATAACTGGTGGCCATTCATTCTAGGCAACCACCAACTGAGAAAGTGTGGTGAATGCATCCCTAAACTTTGCATGAGAAACATGTTCTCCCAAAGGATCTTTGGGCTGCTTCTCTTTGGGGCCATATTCTGTAATAAGAGAAGAACAGAGTAGACTAAGAGTATAACTTGAGATTATGCTCACTAGCACAATATGAATACTGAAAGAAGGGAAACTATTCATAAAACATCTTATAGCCTCTTGTACATAAATATGGCGCGATGCAGCTTTCAGACTTCCTAGAACTCTATTGAACCTTAGGCTCTGATACCAGGTTTGTAACACCTCGATTTTTCTGAATCGGAATGCTATACGATACTTATGACCCTAAAGGACCACAAGCTAACCCATGACTGATATCTGTACCTATACACTATAATATGTAACATAATAATACAGAAAACATGAACATATAGGCCATAAGGTTTAACTAAATAAGGAATCTATCAAAACATAATATCCATATGGGCCAAAGATACCCAAAAACAACTAAAAACTGAACCAAATCTGAACTAAATCTGAAAGCCTCTAAATATTATCTGAATAAGAAGTTGAAGCAGCATTTCTACAACTAACTCTGTCTAGAAAAATTGAGCTGAAATAATAAATGAAATAAAAAAATATCATCCTCAAATGGATGAGGACTCACTGCAACTCTACGACTGTAATGCTACTGCTGATCTGGAACTCGTGTATCTGAACTAATGGTGTAACATGAAAAGAAAGCACCATAATACAAATGCATTAGTACAACTGGAGTACTAAGTATACGAGTGAGGTAGGCTAAATGCAAAGGGTTTACATGCATGAACAAGGCTAACCAACTGACTGATATGAACGTAAGACTACAAACATACATACATAATAACTGAGATCGTGATTACGTGATATCTAGATCTGTACACTAATGTATGGTCTAAAACTATAGTTCTGATAACATGGGTGACTGTGTCTGATAGTCCTGAATCTGATGGAACTATCTGAGTTCTGTACTATAACTGAATTTGACTATATCTAACAATCCTGATATACTGACATCTGAAAAACTGTCTGAGTTCTTTTACTGAGACTGAGTCTGAAACTGTGGGATGTAGTTGTTTAACTGACATGCCCCAATAATGCATATAACTAAGTTGGGGTCCAATATCTGCCTCGACTGGAGGGGTGTCAATACCGTACTATTGGTAAGGACAGTTGTGAGTGATCCTTAGATGGCAGGTACTCAAAATTAGAATAGTGAGAACCGTAAACTGACAGGTTAAGCCATCTCATCAACCCTAATCTGACAGGTTAGGATGTCTCAACCTATGTTGGCTACATAGTTTTGGAACACAATGATGATTGCTCAAAATCACACCCTAAACTGGTAGGTGAGTTTCCATCCTTGGGTTCACTCAGTGCTAACTTTTACTCCCATATGTAGAGACTGAACATGATTTAATTGAGGGTACATGGATTAATTAACTGACTTTCGTTGGTTAACATAATAGTACTACTATTTGAGAGTTAAGCTGAGATCATGAGATTTCTGAGGTTTCCTGAGTCACATGACTGAATGAGTTCTATAGATTATGGATTGACTGAGGTTATCATGATAACATGACATGGCTCTAGGCACACAACTATATTTTTGGGTACAAATACCCCTAGGACTTGATAGAAGGAAACTGACACACGTGACTAACTTGAATACGTGATCAATATCATAAATCCATAATATCATAACTTGGGGAATTTCATGAAGTACATGGTTATAATACATCTTTTACATAAGTAGGACATGCAGTTAAGCATAGCATGATCTCATAAGACTATTTTATGAACAATCCAACAACATTTACAAGACATAATATCAACATGAAAGTCATTGGAACATAGGGACATATCATAAATCCTTCACTTAGTCATAATTTAGCTATATTGCATGATTTCTAGTTTCTTAGGCATTTTATCAAACATCTTGCATGCACTCTTTAAGACATAGGTGTATTTCATAAATTTACATCACATTAAACCACTCAAATTCATAGGTTCCAACTACATGATCAAAACCTTCATAAACAAATTCATCAAATTACTACTCTATAGCACAAACAACAAACAACAACATGAATACAATCATATTACCACAAATCATTCATGATTTAGTATTTAAATATTGAATTCTTGAACTCCACGGATGAAAGGATCCGTGGATGAACACTGCGCATAGCTTAGATTAAGAATTAGTGAAATTTACGGTTGAATTTGCATGGAATTTGAAACCACCAATTAAAACCTAGACTTGTTCTTGGTTGTTCTAGAGAGGAATTCAACAAAAGCACTATATTTTGGTGTTTTGGAGCTTAAATACCGTATTTACAAGCTTATATATGGGTGGAGAATGGTCAAAAAGCCCTTAAAAACACAGAGGTGGAATGCTGAAAAACCTGGGCAGCACCGAAGTTAGCAGGCGTCGTGGGTTTATCATCCCTAGCAACTATTTTACACATCCAAACTCACCCTTACACTATTCAAAAAAATTTGAAACTTACCCGGGATGTACTACGACCTTGCCCCATCGCAATGCAACTTGCAAATCCAAAAATGAAGGTCGGGAAGGTCGTCAAATAAATCTCTGAAGTTTGGAGGTCTAAAATGAGACTAAGTGTTAAACACTTATACAATTTTTTTCTAAGTCTTGAGGCTTGTGAAGCCAAATGAGTTGAACTTCGGACTTAGGATTTTATGGGGTCTTACAGACAGTGTGTGTTCCCATCCTTGGGTTCACTCGGTGCTAATTTTTACTTCTATCAGAAGAGACTGAACATGATTAACTGACTGTATATGGACTGAGCTTACTGAATTCCTGTGATGCCCCGAAAAAAAAAATTTCATTAAGATCTCGGATGAAAATGTGTTGTATTATGTTCTTTATCGTAATTAATAATTTTTCTGTGTGGAAATTTTGGATATGTGATTCGTCACCGCGTAGAGAATCAAATAATCTTTCGAAAGATATATGGATCATCCAAAACGGACACTCGAGCGATGAGTTATGATCATTTCGATCTAAGCGTGAATAGTGGTGAACAGCAAATGTGTGGGAAAAAAATACTGAGGCCAAGCGAATTTTAGGGTCAACTTCAAACGATCATAACTCTTTGTACATAATGATCTGGGTGAGCTACTATATATCGACAAAAATCTTTGAAAGTACTCTTTCCAATGAAATTGGTTTCATCCAATTTGTACATTTGAGCAAAAATTTATGGTCGATCTACTTTAGCCTATCAAAACAGTCCACCAAAGGACAGATTTGAGATTATTTGATTTTTAAGGGTATTTTGGTCATTCTCACTCCAATCCATCTCGGTAAACCATGGATTTAAGTCCATTAAGAGCATTCAATAGCTCATTTTTCTCCAAAATTTCCTAAGGCTCAAACCCCAACCCTACTACTCCAAATTTCATCCTTCTATGTCTTTTGATTGTACCGTAGAAATTTCAAATTGAGTTGGGATTCGAGTTGATCATGTTAAGGGCTTCGAGTTGAACAAAATTATCCTTTCGATCTTGTGCTCGGTATTTTTATTGAATTACATTGACATGAGATTTTACATGTTTTACCATGAATTGGAAATATGGTTTTATATCTTATATTATTGTTCATGAGCTATGAGATTATGTCATCCGATATATGTATGATGTTGAGATGGAATTATGTCCAAAAAGTATTTGATTATGAGAGTATGATGATTTAATTTGTTAAGCCTTGATTTATACTATCATTCCACTATTTCCTTATTATGAATTTATAATTGATATTGAAAATTCTATATCGCTACTATGGGTTGATGTCTCAAGTATCTTTAAATGAGAGTTGGATGGCAAATTGAGAAATGTTGATGTTGAAGTTGCAATGAGTCTTGGTATTTTCCGAATGATTTTGATGAGTTAAATTGTTGAAAATATTATGTATTGAGTCTTCATATCCTTTTCCAAATGTCGAGTCGGTTATGGTTCAATGCATTGATACCTAGTTGATGTTGAGGAAGATTAAAATATTTTGAGCTAAAATGTGTTGAGTTAGGAATCCACAAATTGATATGATTTGATAAATGAGAAAGATATTGATTTGGTCTTTATGATAGACCCATGTGATGTTGTGGTGGATTTCCTAATGCATTTTGAGCTAGTCGGGGAGTAATACTTAGAACCGAGAGGGAAATTTGGTATTTCCCTAAACCTATGTGTCAGCGTAGGGTTGTTTGATGATGATATTATTGGCCAGAGAGCCCGATTGTGATTATTGCAGTTTTAAGGTTGTACTCTCTGGCAAAGAGTATGACGCTCCCGCCAAACGTTGGTATTCCACATAGCTCATGTGGGGTTGTCGGTTATAGGAAACTCACCTGTCCATAAGAGTCATGTTTATTAAAATATCGAGTCACTCTGAGTTTTGATGTGGTAAGTCCAGTTGCCTATGATGATTTATAATGATTTATGAGGTTTTTCTCCTACATTTCCTATCTAAGATGTTATGAGTTGCATGATTCAATGTCACTCAATCCAGGTGTGTCATTATGGTCCGTATGTACGTTTTTATAAAATTTATGATATTATTTATATTTTGCATGCGCCCCCACATACTCAGTACGTATCTCGTGTTGACCCACAAATTTCTCTATGGGCTACATTCTTACCATGATGTAGGTTCAGGTACTCAGCCGCAGTCGTGACAGTGATATCCGAGTGTTGCATCTACGTTCCTTCAGTGGTGAGTCCTCATGGTTCGAGGACCAAGTTGCTAGTTTTGGTGCTGTTGTTTTGTGATCCCTTTGGTCTGTTGAGTCAGTTAGGGGTTTGTCCCAATGGCTCGTTGATTTTTCTGTATAGAGGCTATGTCAGACTAGTGTATTGTTGGGTTGATTTATGTCTAGACATTCTATATATGTATAGTCTAACGATATTCCATGCCATTTGCGATGTGATATAATATGTGCATATATTTATATCCTTAGCATAGCGTGTATGTTGTTGTGTTGGAACTCAAGGGTAGTGTTTTGGCATAAAGGGTTAGCTTGAGGCTACGTGTAGCCTTGGGCACCGTGTGGCATCTCGTGATGATATTTTGGGGTGTTACCATTCCATTGACTGACGGAATACTATTGATAGCTGATAGCTAACTGAGATCAATATTTTTGAGATTTCTTGGGTCACATGACTAACTGAATTCTATGAAACATGTCTTGACTGAGGATATCGTGAAAACGTGACATAGGCTCTAGGCACACAGTTATATTTTTTGGGTACAAGTACCCCCAGAACTCGATAGAAGGAAACTGACACAACCGTGACACTTCTTTATCATAGGAATATAGTTCATAATTCATAATGCAATAAGTAAGGGATTTCATGCTTCACATGGTTATCATATTCTTGTTCATAGAAGGGATTGCGTATAACATTGCTTAACATAACAATCAACACACAATAATAGCATGGAAATTGTATTGAATCATGAGGGGTAACATGGACTTGTCATTTCAGTACAATTGAGTCATAAGGAATATGAATTTATCATTCTAGGCATTTTATCAAACACCTTACACGCACACTTTATGGCATAGATGAAATCATCAATTTAACAACCTAAAACTACCCAAAATCATAGGTTTTCAATCAACAAACTCACATACTTTATGAAAAGTCATCAAGACACCATTTTGAAATATAAATAACAAATATCAACATGAACATGATCAAATCACAACAAGCAAATCACAATATGTTATTTAAAACATGATTCTTCGACTCCACGAATGAAAGGAATCCGTGGATGAACACTACGCATACCTTAGGTTGATGATTCGTGAAAGTTAGCGGTGAAATCGGCTTGAATATTGAAGTTCCCAATTGAACCCTAGGCTTGTTATTGATGATTTTGGAGAGAATTTCAACAAAAGGAGTATATTTTAGTTCAATTTAGGCTTGATTTCGTGTTATGGAGCTTATATATGGGTGGAAAAGGACCAAAATGCCCTTAAAAACACGGAGGTGGAATGCGTAAAAATTAGGCACCCACCGAGTTGTTGGGCGAAGCCCAGCTAGTCCCCCGCTCTAGCCAGGGCGATTCCTTGCTAAGAGCGGTACTCTAGCCAGGGCGGTGTGGGAAGATCGCCCTGAGCTACTAGTTTGGGCACCCAAACGTGCCCTTACGCTACTCCAAAAACTTCAAAACTCACCCGGGATGTACTACGACCTTGCCCCATCACAACACAACTTGAAAATTGGAAAATGTAGGTCGTAAAGGTCATCAAATAAATCTCCTAAGTTTAGAGGTCTAAAATGAGACTAAGTGTTTAACACTTAGCTAAAATTTTCTAAGTGTTGGACCTTATATTGAGCTTCAAGGAGCTAAACGAGCTAATATGAATGTTATTAATGAGTTTATTGATATCTTTCCAGAAGATCTCCCTGGAATACCTCTTGATAGAGAGATAGAGTTCAGGATTGACCTTCTTCCCGATACTTAGCCTATTTCCATTCCTCTGTATCGCATGGCTTCTTCGGAACTTAAAGAGTTGAAGGAGCAATTGAAAGATCTTTTAGACAAAAGCTTTATCAGACCTAGTGTGTCCTCGTGGGGTGCACCTGTCCTATTTGTACATAAGAAAGATGGTTCTTTGCGGATATATATTGATTATCGACAGCTTAATAGGATTACTATCAAGAATAAATATTTGCTTCCTCGAATTGATGATTTATTTGATCAATTGGAAGGTGTGAGCTACTTTTCAAAGATAGACCTCAGATCCGGTTATCACCAACTTAAGTTTAGGGAATGTGATATCCCCAAGATAGCCTTCCGAACCCGTTATGTTCATTTTGAATTTCTAGTGATGTCTTTTGGGTTAACTAATGCTCCAGCAGCTTTCATGGATCTTATGAATCGTGTATTCCGACCATACCTGGATTTATTTGTAATGGTGTTCCTTGGTGATATTCTTATTTACTCCCGAAGTAAGGGTGATCATGCGGATCATCTCCGAATTATGTTGGAAGCTCTTCAAACTCATCGGTTGTATGCTAAGTTCAGTAAGTGTGAGTTCTGGCTGAACTATGTAGCCTTCTTGGGTCATGTTGTTTCTTCCAAAGGTATTAGAGTTGATCCTCAAAATATAGAGTCTATAAAGAGTTGTCCTAGACCTATTTCTCCTTTTGATATCTGAAGTTTCTTGGGTCTAGCTAGTTATTATCGTCATTTTGTTGAAGGGTTTTCATCTATTGCATCTCCTATGACCCGTTTGACCCAAAATAAAGTGAAGTTCCTGTGGTCTGAATCTTGCGAGAAGAGTTTTCAGGAGTTGAAGACTCGACTCACTTCAGCCCCTATGTTGACTTTGACTGACGGTGTGGATAGTTTTGTGGTGTATTGCGATGCTTCCAGAGTCGGTTTGGGTTGTTTATTGATGCAAAGGGGCAAGGTTATATCTTATGCTTCCAGGCATCTAAAGCCTCACGAGAAGAATTATCCTACTCATGACCTTGAATTAACTACCGTTGTTTTTGCTTTGAAAATCTGGAGACATTATTTGTATGGTGTCCATGTCGATGTCCTCATGGACCATAAGATCTTGCAGTATGTATTCACCCAAAAGGAGTTGAATCTTAGGCAGAGATGACGGTTAGAACTATTGAAAGATTATGAAATGAGCGTGCTCTATCATCCGGGAAAGGCCAATGTAGTACCAGATGCCCTTAGTCGGAAGTTCATGGGTAGTGTAGCACATATGGAGATTGGTAAGAAGGAGTTAGCCTATGAGGTACATCATTTGTCTAGATTAGGGGTTAGGTTGTTTGGTGATGCTGAGGGTAGTATAGGAGTGCAAAGCAGTTACGAATCCTCTTTAGTTTCGGAAGTGGAGGACAAGCAAGACAGGGATCCTACCTTGGTCAGGTAAAAGGTGAAGGTTTTCTCCCAATGGGGAGATGGCATTTTGAGACTCCGAGAAAGATTATGTGTTCCTGATGTTGATAACTTAAAGCAGAGGATTATGGTGGAAGCGCATGGTACGCAATACTCCATCCATCCTGGTGCTACCTAGATGTACCATGATTTGAGGGAAATCTATTGGTGGAACGGTATGAAGAGGAACATAGCAGAATTTGTGGTGACGTGTTCCACGTGTCAACAGGTTAAAATAGAGCATCAAAGGCCCAGTGGCGTGATGCAAGAGTTTAGCATTCCTACTTGGAAGTGGGAAAAAGTGAATATGGACTTCATAGTTGGTTTGTCTCCTTCTCGTCGCCATCATGATTCGATTTGGGTTGTCGTAGATCGGCTGACGAAATTAGCTCATTTCTTGCCTGTGCATTCATCGTATACAGCTGAAGATTATGCTAGAATATATATTCGGGAACTCGTCAGACTTTATGGAATCCCTTTGGGTATTATTTCTGACAGAGGTACTTAGTTTACCTCTCAGTTTTGGAAATCTTTCTAGAAGGGTCTCGGTACCCCAATTCGTTTAAGTTCTGCTTTCCATCCGTAAACAGATGGTTAGGCCAAGTGGACCATTCAGACTTTAGAAGATATGTTGATGGCTTGTGTGCTTGATTTTACAGGTAGTTGGGATGAGCACTTAGCATTAATCGAGTTTGCTTACAATAACAGTTTTCATGCTACTATTGGAATGACCCCATTTGAAGCTTTGTATGGTAGAAGGTGTAGATCACCCATTGGTTGGTTTGAAGTTGGTGAGGCTGTCGCGACTGGACCAGATGCAGTGTTCGAGGCCATGGATAAGGTTGAGTTAATTCGAGAAAGGTTGAAAACCATCCAAAGTTGTCAAAAATCATATGCAGATGTAAGGAGGAAAGACCTTGACATGTTGGTGATTTAGTGAACTTGAAAGTTTCACCCGTGAAAGGGGTGAAGATATTTGGGAAGAAAGGGAAACTAAGTCCCCATTACATTGTTCCCTATAAGATTGTGGATCGCATTGGGAAGGTAGCGTATAAGGTTGAATTGCCCGAGAGTTCTCTAACATCCATTCAATTTTCCATGTTTCTATGCTTAAGAAATCTATTGGTGATTCTGTTGTGATTGATCCTTCCAAAATCTCGAGTATTCAAGATAGTCTTTCATATCAAGAGATTCCGGTTGAGGTTTTTGACTTTCAAGTTCATAGGCTAAGAAACAAGAAAGTTTTTTTGGTTAAAGTGCTTTGGCGAAATCAATCCGTGGAGAGTACTACTTGGGAAGCCGAAGCGGATATGTGTGCCAAATATCCACACCTCTTTCCTACAAATCCTGAGCATGTCAAAGGTATTGTTCTATTTTGATTTAATCCTTATTGCTATGTTTATCTTGGCTTGTGTGTTTTCTACGATATCCAAAAAAATATAGAATGGAGTATATGCTTGGGCAAGATGATTTTTCTCTATATAATCATTTTCATAGTATTCTTGACCTACCTATCAACATTTGAGGACGAATGTTTCCAAGGGGTAGATGATGTGATGCCCCAAAAAAAAAAAATTCGTTAAGATCTCAGACGAAAATGTGTTGAATTCAATTCTTTATTGTGATTAATAATTTTTTTGTGTAAATTATGGATATGCAACCTGTCATCACGTAGAGCATCGAATAATCTTTCCAACGATATATGGATCATCCAAAACGGACACTCGAGCGATGAGTTATGATCATTTCAATCTAATCGTGAATAGTGGTAAACAGGAAATGTGCAGGAAAAAAATACTGAGGCCAGGCAAATTTTAGGGTCAACTTCAAACAATCATAACTCCTTGTACATAATGATCTGGGTGAGCTACTATATATCAACAGAAATCTTTGAAAGTACTCTTTCCAATGAAATTGGTTTCATCCAATTTGTTCATCGGAGCAAAAAGTTATGGTTGATCTACTTCAGCCTATCAAAATAATCTACCAAAGGACAGATTTGACATTATTTGATTTTTAAGGGTATTTTGGTCATTCTCACTCCAATCCATCTCGTTAAACCATGGATTTAAGTCCATTAAGAGCATTCAATAGCTCATTTTTCTCCAAAATTTCCTAAGGCTCAAACCCCAACCCTACTACTCCAAATTTCATCCTTCTATGTCTCTTGATTGTACCGTAGAAATTTCAAATTGAGTTGGGATTCGAGTTGATCATGTTAAGGGCTTTCAGAAGCACCCTTTATTTTTGTGAATAAAGTTCCGGAGTTGGAAGTTCATATTCATCTTCCATTTTTAGGTATGTGGGGCTTTGAACAAGATTATCCTTTCGATCTTGTGCTCGGTATTTTTGTTGAATTACATTGACATGAGATTTTACATGTTTTACCATGAATTGGAAATATGGTTTTATATCTTATATTATTGTCCATGAGCTATGAGATTATGTCATTCGATATGTGTATGATGTTGAGATGGAATTATGTCCAAAAAGTATTTGATTATGAGAGTATGATGATTTAATTTGTTAAGACTTGATTTATACTATCATTCCACTATTTCCGTATTATGAATTTATAATTGATATTGGAAATTCTACATCCCTACTATGGGTTGATGTCTCAAGTACCTTTAAATGAGAGTTGGATGGCAAATTGACAAATGTTGATATTAAAGTTGCAATGAGTCTTGGTATTTTCCGAATGGTTTTGATGAGTTAAATTGTTGAAAATATTATGTATTGAGTCTTCATATCCTTTTCCAAATGTTGAGTTGGTTATGGTTCAATGCATTGATACCTAGTTGATGTTGAGGAAGATTAAAATGTTTTGAGCTAAAATATGTTGAGTTAGGAATCCACAAATTGATATGATTTGATAAATGAGAAAGAGATTTGTTTTGGTCTTTATGATAGACCCTTGTGACATTGTAGTGGATTTCCTAACGCGTTCTGAGCTAGTCGGGGAGTAGTACTTAGAACCGAGAGGGAAATTTGGTATTTCCCCAAACCTATGTGCCAGCGTAGGGTTGTTTGATGATGATATTATTGGCCAGAGAGCCCGATTGTGATTATTGCAGTTTTAAGGTTGTACTCTTTAGCAAAGAGTATGAAGCTCCCACCAACGGGGGTTTCAAACATTGGTATTTCACGTAGCTCACGTGGGGTTGTCGGTTATAGGAAACTCACCTGTCCATAAGATTCATGTTTATTGAAATAAGGAGTTACTCCGAGTTTTGATGTGGTAAGTCAAGTTGCCTATGATGATCTCTAATGATTTATGAGGTTTTTCTCTTACATTTCCTATCTAAGATGTTATGAGTTGCAAGATTCAATGTCACTCAATCCAGGTGTGTTATTATGGTCCCTATGTACGTTTTTACGAAATTTATGATATTATTTATATTTTGCATACGCCCCCACATACTCAGTACGTATCTCGTGCTGACCCACATATTTCTCTATGGGCTACATTCTTACCATGATGTAGGTTCAGGTACTCAGCCACAGCCGTGACAGTGATATCCGAGTGTCGCATCTACGTTCCTTCAGTGGTGAGTCCTCATGGTTCGAGGACCAAATTGCTAGTTTTGGTGCTATTGTTTTGTGATCCCTTTGGTCTATTGAGTTAGTTGGGGGTTTGTACCAATGGCTCGTTGATTTTGCTGTATAGAGGCTATGTCAGACTAGTGTATTGTTGGGTTGATTTGTGTATAGACATTCCATATATGTACAGTCTACCGATATTCCATGCCATGTGCGATGTGATATAATATGTACATATATATATATCCTTAGCGTAGCGTGTATGTTGTTGTGTTGGAATCCAAGGGTAGTGTTTTGGATTAAAGGGTTAGCTTGAGGCTACGTGTAGCCTTGGTCACCGTGTGGCATCTCGTGATGATATTTCAGGGCATTACCATTTCGTTAACTGACGGAATACTATTGATATCTGATAGCTAACTGAGATCATAATATTTCTAAGATTTCCTGGGTCACATGAGTAACTGAATTCTATGAAACATGGCTTGACTGAGGATATCGTGAAAACATGACATGGGCTCTAGGCACACAGCTATATTTTTTGGGTACAAGTACCCCTAGGACTCGATGGAAAGAAACTGACACAACCATGACACTTCTTTATCATAGGAATATAGTTCATAATTCATAATGCAATAAGTAAGGGATTTCATGCTTCACATGGTTATCATATTCTTGTTCATAGAAGGGATTGCGTATAACATTGCATAACATAACAATCAACACACGACAATAGCATAGAAATTGTATTGAATCATGAGGGGTAACATGGACTTGTCATTTCAGTACAATTGAGTCATAAGGAATATGAATTTATCATTCTAGGCATTTTATCAAACACCTTACACGCACACTTTATGGCATAGATGAAATCATCAATTTAACAACCTAAAACTACCCAAAATCATAGGTTTTCAATCAACAAACTCACATACTTTATGAAAAGTCATCAAGACACCATTTTGAAATATAAATAACAAATATCAACATGAACATGATCAAATCACAACAAGCAAATCACAATATGTTATTTAAAACATGATTCTTCGACTCCACGAATGAAAGGAATTCGTGGATTAACACTACGCATACCTTAGGTTGATGATTTGTGAAAGTTAGCGGTGAAATCGGCTTGAATATTGAAGTTCCCAATTGAACCCTAGGCTTGTTATTGATGATTTTGGAGAGAATTTCAACAAAAGGAGTATATTTTAGTTCAATTTAGGCTTGATTTCGTGTTATGGAGCTTATATATGGGTGGAAAAGGACCAAAATGCCCTTAAAAACACGGAGGTGGAATGCGTAAAAATTAGGCACCCACCGAGTTGTTGGGCGAAGCCCAGCTAGTCCCCCGCTCTAGCCAGGGTGATTCCTTGTTTAGAGCGGTACTCTAGCCAAGGCGGCATGGGAAGATCATCCTAAGCTACTTGCTTGGGCACCCAAACGTGCCGTTACGCTACTCCAAAAATTTGAAAACTCATCCGGGATGTACTACGACCTTGCCCCATCGCAACATAACTTGAAAATTGGAAAACGTATGCCAAAAAGGTCGTCAAATAAATCCCCTAAGTTTGAAGGTCTAAAATGATACTAAGTGTTGAACACTTCGCTAAAATTTTTTAAGTGTTGGACCTTATATTGAGCTTCAAGGAGCTAAACGAGCTAATATGAATGCAAATTTTTTTTAGCGGGGCCTTATAATATCTCCCCCTTTATAACATTCATCCTCGAATGAGACTGACTAAAAGGGGAAATAATAAGCTGAACATAACCTGGACATGAATGACTGAAATATTATCTCCTAACTGACATGACTGATAAACTGAATATATCATACAGAGCATACATATCTGATGCATGTGTAAATGATTCATGAATGCATGACTGAGGTTTTTGATAACTGAAGTTCTCGCAATGAGAATACATATCTGATGCATGATTATATACTGGACTAATACATGCATGCATGACTGAATATGCAATGGTACTTGATACCATATTTGTGATGAAACATAAGCATGAAACTGAATACCTACCAAGTTTGTATTGAATACTGAACGTGAAACTGAATAAGCTTAAGGAGAACTCTTACCTTGAGCTTGATATGGATTTGCAGAGTAGAGGTGAGGATACTTGGTACGCATGTCTGCTTCTGCTTCCCATGTAGCTCCCTCAATGGACTGATTTTGCCAAAGAACCTTGACTAGAGGGACTTCTTTGTTCCTTAATCTACGAGTCTGATAGTCTAGAATTTCGACCAAAATTTCCTCATAGGAGAGACTATTCTAAATATCAATGCTCTGAATAGGGACTAAGACTAATGGGTCACCTATGCACTCCTTGATCAAAGAGACATGAAAGAACGGATGAACTGATGCTAGATCTGGAGGAAATTCAAGATCATAAGCTACTTTTCCTAATCAACTAAGAATCTTGAAAGGACCGATATATCGTAGACTGATTTTTCCCTTCATGCCAAACCGCTTCACTCCCTTCATGGGAGAGATCTTTAGATAGACATAATCATCAATCTCGAACTTGAGATCCTTTCTATGAATATTTACATAAGACTTCTATCATCTATGAGTAGCCCAGAGTCTTTCTCTAATCAACTGGACTTTCTCTAAGGCATCGAATACCATAGAGATCTACATCTCCTACCATAGAGAGCTTCGAATGAAGCCATCTGAATACTGGAATAATAGCTATTATTGAATACAAATTCAAACAAAGGTAAGTGGTCATCCCAACTTCCCTTAAAATTAATTACACACGCTCTTAGAATATCTTCTAGTGTATGAATGGTACTTTTTGGTTGACCATCTATTCGAGGATGAAAGTATGTACTGAGATGAACTTGGTACCAAGACCCTTTTGGAATGCCTTCTAGAAGTAAGAGGTGAAATGGGCACCTCTGTTTGAGATGATGGATAATGGAACTCTTTCTGAGAAAAGACATATTGGAGACTCTTATGATCTGTGAAGACATCTACATGAACTCTGTAGAGATAATGCCTCAAAATCTTCAAGGCAAATACTACGGCTGCTAACTCAAGATCATGAGTAGGATAATTCTTCTCATGGGGCTTTAACTGTCTGGAGGTGTAGGCTATGACCTTACCATGATGCATGAGAACACAACCTAGACCCACTCTAGATGCATCACAATACACTACAAACCCATCTGAACCATCTAGTACGCTAGAACTGGAGCTGAGGTGAGTCAGGTTTTCAGCTCATGAAAACTCTTCCCATAATGATCTGACCACTGAAACTTGACCTTTTTCCAAGTCAATATTAACATAGGAGATGTAATAAAAGAAAATCTCTCAACAAATTATCTGTAATAGACAGCCAAACCCAAGAAACTCCTGATATCTAATGGAGATACGGGGCGAGGCCAGTTTCTTACCGCTTTGATCTTCTGAGGAACTACTCTAATGCCATCACTGGAAACAATATGGACAAGGAATGCTACTGATATTATCCAAAATTCTAACTTAATGAATTTGGACAATAGCTGATGATCTCTGAGAGTCTGAAGAACAATTCTGAGATAGTCTGAATGATTGCGCTCAGCGCGGCAATAGACCAGAATATCATTTATGAAGACTATGATGAATATGTCCAAGTAACACTTGAACACATGGTTTATCAAGTCTATAAAAATGGCTGGGGCATTGGTAAGACCAAAGGACATGACTAGGAACTCGAAGTGACCATACCGAGTACGAAAAGCTATCTTTGGGATGTCACATTCTCTAACTCTGAGCTGATGATAGCCTGATCTGAGGTCTATCTTAGAGAAATAACTGGCACCCTGAAGTTGTCCAAATAGGTCATCTATTCTAGGAAGTGGATACCTATTATTGACCGTGATTTTATTGAGTTGACAGTAATCTATGCATATCCTGAGAGAATCATCTTTCTTACACATGAATAAGACTGGTGCGCCCCATGAGGAACTGCTGGGCCTAATGAATCCCTTATCTATGAGATCCTTCAATTGTTCTTTTAGTTCCTAGAGTTCTTTTGGTTTCATTATATATGGCAGAATAGAGATAGGCTGAGTATTTGGGATGAGGTAGATGCCGAAGTCTATTTCCCTTTTGGGAGGAAGACCTGGAAGATCTTTGGGAAAGACATCTGAATATTCATTAACAATTGGGACTGATTCAACACTGGGAGATTCGAAACCATAGTCCTTAACATGAATGATATGGTAAACATATCCCTTAGATATCATTTTCCTTGCCCGAAGGTAGGAAACAAGCTGACCCCTGAAAGATAAAGTACTACCCTTCTACTCTAAGACGTGATTATTTGAAAATTGATATTGTACTATTCTATTTCTGCAGTCGACTGTGGCATAGCAGTAATGAAGCCAATCCATGCTGAGAATGACATCAAAATCAGTCATCTCTAACTTAACTAAATCTGTTGATGTGACTTTTTGAAATATCATAATCGGGTATTTCCTGTATACCTATCGAGATATGATGTTTTTACCCACTGGGGTGGATACTGAAAAGGGCTCTGCTTGAATTTCAGGACTAACTCCAAAATTGCCTGCTATATAAGGAGTAACAAAAGACAAGGATTCAACTGGATCTAGCAAAGCATAAACATAAACAAGAAAGATCTGTAACATACCATTAACGATATCAGGAAAATTTTTATGATCCTATCCAATCTGAAGAGCATAAACTCTATTTGAGCGTTGTCCACTAGTAGCACTAGAAGTGGCACCCTGATGGTTTGGACGATCGAACTGAGCTGCGGAATAGTTCTGTTGACCCTGATTACCTAACTGGGGACAATCTCTAACTTTGTGTCCTGTCTTTCCACAATATAAATAGACATCGCTACCAGCTCTACAAGCACCCTTGTGGTTCTTACCACAAGTCTGACATAGGGGATTAGTTCGGGAATTGCTGACACTGCCCTGAGACTTAGAGCCTAGCTCTCTATATTTATTACCCTCTCTAAACTTAGGAACTGGAGCACTGGCTATAAAAGGAGATGGAATTGATTGACTTAGGATGAACTGATGTCCTAGCTTTCTTATTCTGCTTTTCCCTCTACTTAATTTTCTGCTCCTCTATCTGCTGAGCATGATTCATGAGTCGAGCTAAGGTTATGTCACAATTTAGCATGGCAGATTTGTACTTATTAACCACGCTATCATTTACCCCTGAAGAAAACTTGCTCATCTTAGCTCTGTTGTCTGCAACTACAGAGGGGAATATCTAGCTAATTGAGTAAAATTGAGAGAATAATCTTTCACCATCATATTTCCCTACCTGTGGTTGATGAACTCTAGTACCTTAGCCTCCTTCAGCTCTTCGGGAAATATTCTATCTAAGAATGTCGTGGCAAACTCCTCCCACTCTATAGGACCTTCACCATCTACCCTTTCAGACTTCCACTGCTTGTACCAAGTATGAGCCACATCTTGTTACTGGTATGCGACTAACTCAACACTCTCAACAGTAGTCATCCCCATAATATCTATCACCTTTTGTACCTGATCAATGAATTCCTGAGGTTCTTTATCTACCTTAGACTCGAGGAACGTTGGAGGATTCATTCGGGTGAAATCCCGAATCCTAGCTGCGGTTGAATTGGCCACTTGATTGGTTGGAATAAATGTTGGCTGCTCATTATGGAAAGCTACTGACTGAGTAAGAGTGGTAAATATGGTTCTAAATTTTGCATAAGAAACATGATCGCCCAAAGGATCTTCGGGCTGAGGAGCTGGCCAATTTATTCTCTTTAGAGGCATGTTCTGAAATCAAGAAGAGAAATGAATTATACTGAGATATTAACTTATGATTATGCTCAGAGGTATGACATGAATACTGAAAGAAGGGAAATTATTTCTTAAAATATCTCATAGCCTCTTGCACATAAATGTGGCGAGCAACACACCCATGTACAAGACTCTACTAGATGCGGCTTTCAGACTTCCTAGGACTCATTTGAACCTTAGTCTCTGATACCAAATTTGTAACACCCTGATTATATGAACCGGAATGCTACACGGTGCTCATGACCCCAGAGGACCACAAGCTAACCCATGACTAATATATGTACTTGTATACTGCATAACATGACATGAAAATACGGAAACATATACAGAAAGGCCATAAAGTTCAATACTGAACATATATGAATAATAATAATGTCTGAATAAAGTGGTATCATAATACCAAAACAAAGCTGAAATACTAAAGTCCATATCTAGTCTGCATCTAATCTAAAAGCCTCTACTGTCTGAATAATCTGAATAAGGAGTTGATGGGACATGTCCCCAAATAACTCCAACTAATATCTAATAAAAGATATAGTAAATAAATACTCATGTCCTTAAAAGATGAGGACTCACTGCTAAAGCTCTGAGTACTGGAATGTTACTGCTACTGCTAGTCTGGAAGTCATGTCTCTGAACCTTTGGTATAACATAAAAAAGAGAGAATCATAGTGCAAATGTGTCAATACGTGGGAATATATTGAGATGCAACTGAGGTAGGCTAAATACAAGGGTTCACATGCATGAGCAATACTAACTGACTAGCTAATATGAATGTGAGAGTGAATACATGAATACATAGTAACTGAGATCGTGAAACATGATAACTGAATCTATATACTAATGACATTAATTTACTGATATCTAACATGATTGATAATGAGTTCTGATAACTGATAGCATGAGTGACTGTATCTGACAGTCCTGAATCTGATGAAACTATTTGAGCTCCGTACTATATCTAAGTTGACTGTATTTGACAGTCCTGAAATCTGAAGAACTATCTGAGTTCATTTACTGAGACTGATACTGAAACTGTAGGAAATAGTTATTTAACTGACATGCCCTAAATACACTATAATAGCTGAGTTGGGGTCCAATCTGTGCCCTAATAAGAAGGGTGTCAATACCACGCCATTGGTAAAGACAAACTGTGGGTAACTATCATCTGACAGTGTCACCAAAAGAGAATGGTGGGCCCTTATCTGAAAGTTCTTATCCATCTCATCAACCCTCATCTGATAGTGTTGATGTCTCAACCTATGCTAGCTACACAGTTCTTGAACACAAGGATGACTGCTAAGAATCACACTCTCATCTGACAGTGTGTGTTCCCATCTTTGTGTTCACTCGATGCTAATTTCTCCTCCCATCTGAAGAGACTGAACATGATTAAGTGACTGTACATGTACTAATCTTACTTAATTCCGTTGACTGATGGAATACTATTGATATCTGATAGCTAACTGAGATTATAAGATTTCTGAGATTTCCTCAGTCACATGACTGACTGAATTCTGTGGAACATGGATTGACTAAGGATATCATTAAAACATGACATGGGATATAGGAACACAACTATATTTTTTGGGTACAAGTACCCCCAGGACTCGATGGAAGGAAACGGACACAACCATGACACTTCTTGATCATAGAAATATAGTTCATAATTCATAATTCCATAAGTAAGCGATTTCATGCTTCACATGGTTATCATATTCTTATTCATAGAAGGTATTGCGTATAACATGTACATACTTACATGATTTCAATATCATGAACATTGCATAACATAATAATCAACACACAACAATAACATGGAAATTGTATTGAATCATGAGGGGTAACATATACTTGTCATTTCAGTACTATTGAGTCATTAGGAACATGAATTTATCATTTTAGGCATTTTATCAAACACCTTACATGCACACTTTATGACATAGGTGAAACCATCAATTTAACAACCTAAAACTACCCAAAATCATAGGTTTCAATCAACAAACTCACATACTTCACGAAAAGTCATCAAGACACCATCTTTAAACATAAATAACAACTATCAACATGGACATGATCAAATGACAACAACAAAATCACAATATCTTATTTAAAACAAGATTCATGGACTCCACGAATGAAAGGAATCCGTGGATGAACACTACGCATACCATAGGTTGATGATTCATGAAAGTTAGCAGAAATCGGCTTGAATCTTGAAGTTTCCAATTGAACCCTAGGTTTGTTCTTGATGATTTTGGAGAGAATTTTAGAAAAGGGAGTATATTTTGGTTCAATTTAGGCTTAATTCCATGTTATAGAGATTATATATGGGTGGAAAATGATCAAAATACCTTAAAAAATACGGAGGTGGAATGCTGAAAAACTGGGCACCCACCGGAGTTGCAGGGCGATGCCCAGCTAGTCCTCCACTCTAGGCAGGGCGACGCCTTTCTTAGAGCAGTGCTCTAGACAGGGATGTGCGGGAAGATTGCCCTGAGCTACTGGTTTGGGCACCCAAATATGCCCTTACGCTACTTCAAAAATTTTGAAACTCACCTGAGATGTACTACGACCTTGCCCCATTACAACGCAACTTGAAAATTGTAAAACATAGGTCAAGAAGGTTATCAAATAAATCCCCGAAGTTCGGAGGTATAAAATGAGACTAAGTGTTAAACACTTAGCTAAAATTTTCTAAGTGTTGGACCTTATATTGAACTTCAAGGAGTTAAACGAGCTAAATATGTATTCAATGTTTTTATGGGGTCTTACATTATGCATGCACATAACTTAACTGAATAACATAAGAGTACTGAATGAGAATATATGCATGAATGCACAAACTAAAATTGAATCGTCGTAACTCTGAAACTAATGAATCGTCGTAACTCTGAAACTAACTTCTGAATACATGAACTTCTAGCAGCTGAGCTTACTAATACTGGGATATTGAATAACTGGGCTCTTACTGAATTGATATCAAACCTATCTACCGTAGGATCTTCAAATCTATTAATACTGATAAAGAATAATTAAATCTGAGTTTGAGATCCAGCCTATCTAACAGGTGATCTCTAAATCTTGTTGGTACTGATACTGATTAACTTTATGTGAGACCAGGCCTATCTAGCGGGTGGTCTATCTATGGAACTATCTGAGTTTCTTACTTAGATAGGTGACTATATCTGACAGTCCTGATTTCTGAATTCTACTCTGAATACTGATACTGAAACTACAACTGTGGGAGTTCTCACTTAACCGACATGCCCCAAATCTGAACTGGTGGGGTCCAAACTATAACCCCAGCTAGAAGGGTGTCATTACCGTGCCATGGTTAAATACCTCTTCTATGGTCAAGCCTCTCTAACAGGTGACCCTAAACAGAAAGTCAAGCCTAAGGCAATATAATAGTCAAGTCTAACATTAATCTAACGGGTGACTCCTGGTCCTGTGCTGGCTACGCAGTCTTGAGTACAAGGATTGCTGCTAACGACTCTGCCTCTCTAATGGGGAATTCGTCATCCCCATAGTCGCTCGATGCTAGTTCCTACTCCCAAATGAAAGACTCTAAACTGATTCTTAACTAAACTTAAACTGAGCTGAATCTGAAATTATTCATATTTCTTGACTGGTCTAACTGAGTTCACTTGGTTCCATTATCTGACGGAATACTACTGAATCTATTATCATACTGAATAATACTAAGTTCTGAATTAATTTCTTGAATGGTACTGAAATCTGACATAACATGCATTCAAGTGTTCTTGAATAAAGCTTCCTACAAGATCTTACATTAGACACATAACATCCACTCAAGTGTACATATTTGAGGATTTCATGCTAACATGCCACAATTCATTCTCTAAAGCTTTTTAACAAACACTTTGCATACATGACTTATACCAAATTGAGGGTTTCTAATTAACATGCTATAATAGCACAAATTCCTTCACACAAGCAAATTATCAAACACGTGGAAGGCATACTTTGGTCATACAACATCCAATACACATAATTAACATGATTACATAATTTAACATGTTTCTTGAAGGACTTTTATCATGAACATCACATAGTCAACACCTACTAAGATCAAAGCTTGAATCTTTATAATCAAAACATGAATTAAAACTCAATATCAACATAAACTTCAACCTCAATTCACATGCATCATGAAATCTCATAAAACATAAACTTTAGAATCTTAAAAAGGGTTCTTGAACTTCTTGGGTGGAAGGATCCAAAGAATCAACACTTGTATACCTTAGTTTCTTGATTTGGAAAGACTTGACGGAGGAGTTCTTGAGTCTTGGACTATAAACCATAATGGTTGTTGTTGAAGATTTTTGAGAAAAAACAACAATATTTGGGTGTAAATATGCTGAATTTCGTGTAAAGTGTTATATAAAGGGTAGGGAAAAAGTCCTTTTTGCCCTCAATAAATTGGGATTAAATGCTGAAATTCCCAGGTGCGTGCAGCAGAGCATGCATCGCATGCTCTATCCCACCAGACTGGAGCATGCGCCGTATGCTCCATCGCATGGTTCCAGGGTTGAGATGCACCATGCGATGCATGCTAATCACATGGTGCTACTTTTTTGAAATCCAAAAGCGTCCTAAACGGACTCCAAAAATTCCAAAACTTATCCAGAATTTACTATGACCTGTCCCCATCACAACAAAACCTAAAAATCCAAAATTGAAGATCGGGAAGGTTACAAAATAAATTGTCAAAGTTTCAAAGGCTTATAAAATGGGAAAATTGCAATACTTAGCCAAATTTTTCATTGCTAAGCTTCTCCTGGAATACTTTAAATGCTCTAACAATTTGGAAAAGTTACAGGGTATTACAGTCGTATGGGGATCTTTCAATTCACTAGCATAGTCTCCTTGTTATTCATCTTATTTTCTTGTTTAAAACACAAAAAATAAAGTCTAGTGAAGCTGTGTGAGGACTATTTTGATTCACTAGCAACTTGTTATTCACCTTGTTGTTCTTGTGTTGATTGGAACTAGGGTTTTAGAGGTGTATTGTTAAGAATGGGTGTAAGTGCGATTTATTGAATATATATATATATATAGCCAAATCTTTTTTTCATATAATTATGTAGTAATGAAGTGATATGTCTTTGTGTGTTGGTTTAGTGGAAGGTAGAGAAGGAGTTGTTAGTTAAGTGAATTGTTGTTTGCTTGAAGTGTGACATGAGTTATTGATGGTATTTGTTGTGTTAGAAAGTATGGGTTGTTGATGAAAGTATTGGGTGGTTTAGTATTGTCAATTTAGGTACCCCTTGGGGCTACCAAAAGGAGTTTAGTTGGAACTTATAGAACTATGAAAGAAGTTTAGGTGTATAGATGGGCAAATAGTATTGATGTGTAGAAGGAGGATGTGATAATGGATTGTAAATAAGATAGGCCATATGATTATTGATCAATTATTATGGTTATGAGATTCTAGTGGACTAGTGTTTCTTGATGCTTTGTTTTATGGTTTCCAAGTGAGAATAGTATATGAGGTTTTATTGTTAATCATGCCTATCACTAGACACTAAGTTTGAATAGTATATGATCATCAAGGTGGAAATAACGATAGCTTGGTTAGCGATGCTAACTTTCTGGAGGTGAACTAATAGGCTTGAAACAGTGAATACAAGAATGTAAGTTTACTGATTTGAGATTAAAGTATAAAGTTGTATGAATGATGTAGAAGTATGCCCAAGGTAGTATGGGGTTGTATTATTTTCAAGGATTATGGCATGTTATGTGTGGCTAGTAGTACTATTGAGTTGCTAGGTCAAGAAAGACTAGTTAGATGGTATATGGCGTTCTAAATAGCTAAGTTAAGGAGTTTTGATTGATAGTGTTGAGCCTTTTGTTATGATCTTGATTCTCATAGTCTAGAGATATAAGTTTGGAAATGATATATTGGTAATCTATGACAGAAGTAGTATGGTTCATTAAGGGTTGAAGATATCCATGATAAGTATTGGAACCTAAGTTAAGGTTTTAAAGATTGAGCTAATTGAAAGTAGAGTTGAAAAACTAATTGGTGTGAACTCATAGTATGGTGATACTCCTGAAGATTCTAAGTTAGTAAGTGTTCAAGTTATTAGATGATGAATATTGGGGGCATATAAAGAATTGTATCTTAGAATGAAGTATTAGCAGTGGGTTTTGCACTCTAAGGTGTAGTCTTTCAAGGTAAGTTTATTATTTATGAGTACTATTATGCTCTAGACTTTAGAGTAAAGGGATAGTTGTTTAGATTAGAGTTAGTGAAGGGATCCATAGACTTAGAATGTAATCTTTGATCTAAGGGGGAGATGGTAGAGTGAAGAACCAAATCTAGTTTTGAGAGTTAGATTGTGTTATATGTTAACAAGAGTTACGATGAGATAGTGATCCTTTTTTCCTCTAGAGTATTCCTTGGATTTCAATCGTTATCACATCAGATTCAAGTCATGCATGATAGATCCATGCCAAAGGCCAATGCTTGTACACTTCATGTGTACTCAAGTCCATTAGTGACTTCTAGTAAGTTAGTAACAGCTTCAGTCTATGATTCAAGTCATTCCTCAAAAAACTATGAACTCCAATCTTATGTTGAATAGCTTATTCTAAGTATAAACTCATATTTTAGAGCATGATCGGATCTCAAAAACTCATGATCCTAGTGAAATCTAGTTTATATCATGTATGTCCCCATTTTAGATCTCTTTAACGAATCTATACCTTTGATATTCTATTCCTCAGACCTCAGTTAAGTATTAAAGTTATGTATAGTATTCTTCCATGCTTCAAGTCCTTATGTGCTATCCCAACGGTGACCTCTTCCTACGTTAAGATATTGATGATGAACAATTATTTAGATGGGAGAAAGTAAATGTTTATTGTAGAGAAAATATCACTGTATGCCCGTTTTAGCTTAGGCTATAAGTGTGAAGTAAGATTGAAGCCAAATCTTTAATACATGTCATGGTTAGTTGAATATTTATGTGTATATTCTTAAGAATAGTGCAAGAATGTTTTTGTTGATAGAGGTTTAGATACTAGGAGGAGTAAGCCTTTATGGCTGTTTGCCTTGAAGTTCATATATGGTTATAATGATAGGCTTGAATGTCGTGATGGGATGTAAGTGGAGGAATGTAATAGGCACTAGTGAATCCATAGTAAGAGTTTAGAGTTAGTCATTGAAGTGATAAGAAGAATCATCTTAGAGAGGAAAAGTTGTGAAAATGCTTGGGGTATTGAATTCATGGTTCATACTAGTGTTATAATGTTATGTGCAGTAAGTTATAATTCAAGTTAGACTTGAACATGGTGAGAGAATTTAGTTCAGATCAGACATTAGTATATGAAGTTATATGAACCCATGTGAGCATAATATTAAAGGGGTGCAAGTAAGTTGAAACGAGTATTTGAGAAGTGTTTCTAAGCTTGAAAAACTAGCAATTGCATTGTCTAAGGCCTAGTAATTCTAAACTAGTTTATGTTTAAGAAGCCTATGTTCCATGTTTCAAATTTATAGCTATATTGAGAATTCCTTCTTCAGATATCTCACCCAGATCATACCCAAGATTCTTTTTCCCTAATGTTATTATAACTTCTTTCTAAGAGTGCTGAAGAAATATTCCAGTTGAGTGTAAGTTTTCAATATAATTCAGTCAGTATAGCCAGCAATTTAGTTTAGTAATAAGAAGACAAGTTTTCATGGTTTTCTATCTTTCCTATTCTTGAGGTAATTCATTCACGCCCTTGAAAGTTACAAGTTCAGTTTAGTCCGAGCATCATGTTTAAGATTCAGCTATTTAGTCATGACTCAGTTCTTAAGTGCTCAGAGCATAACCGTAGATTTTCCAAGTATATCAACTCAGATAATGTAGCACCCCTTGTACAATCTTAGTCTCACTGTCTCATTATTCGTGCCTGAATAATTTATCACTTCCCAGTTCTATATTAATGATTGTATCATGGAAATCTCAAGTGAGTTCTAAACTCCTAGCATGAATCAGTTCATGATGGTTAGTAAGTCAAGTCAGCTCAGAATTCAGCTTCATGATAGAATTCCTAAATTTTTAGCTCAGCAACATTCTTTGCTAGAAGACACATTATTTTAAACTTTAATTTTTCAATAAGTTCCTACCCATCATCCGAGGACAAATGATTCCAAGGGGGAGATATTGTAATACCCCGTATAATTCTAAACTAGAAAATGAACCGTTCTTCCTACGTGTGAAACCTCTAATATTGTAATTCTATTTGAGTACATGACATACAATGATTATCATAGTGATAATAGAGCTTATGACTTGTTAAACCGTGTTCATAGGAGTCACTTAAGGTAATACAAGCTAAGAGCTTTTGAATCCATCAAGTTTTAATGTTTGATTTCGTAAGGGCCACCTTTGAAGGAGAATAAATTGATATATATGTGGTAATTTGGCATATTTAGACCCACCAAATTGTAAAGAATCGAATAATCTTTCCAATTATACCAATTTTGCCTTAATCCAATACCCGAGCGAAAAGTTATGTCCATTTTCGTGAGTGGCAATAAGGGTATGCGATTGGTTAGGCGCCGCCCAATCAAACTTAGGCGATTGGAAAGATGTCGCACACCTTAGCTTGTGAGATTGATTAGGCACTGCCTAAGTCAATTTCAAGTGCCAAAAACACTCTATTTTGACTTATATCAAGGGTGTTGAAGTCATTTCACACCCCTAAACCGTCCCTAATCACTCCAAATCGTTATAAGAGATTTTTAAACACATAATCACAATCCCTAAGTGCTAAATCAGTCAATTTATGATCCAAAACCCTTCCCCTCTTCCCATTAACAAAATCTAAGCTTACCTCTCAAGAATCAAGAAGTTAAGCTCCAAATTCAAAGTTTTGTACAAGGATTCTTTCGATCAAGATTGAAGGTCCAATCTTTCAACAATTTCATCACCATTAAGGTATGTGGGTTTCATGAAAAAGGATACCCTTTCATCCTTATGCCCAAAACATGATCTTTATTTAAGATTTTATATTTTGCAAATTAGGGTTCATACCCAATTATCATTGTTTGAAGATTATGATGTTACAAGTGACTTAAATGTTGAATTGCATGTCTATTTTCACATCTTTATGTGTATGATGTGATTTTACAGATTTTCAAATGAGTTTTTAAGCATGATATTATGTTGCAAGTTATATGAAAAAAAGCATGAGATTTAAAGGCTTTAAGTGCACAAGATTACGCATGCTCGTGTTTTAATCCATAAGATTCATATTGTGATTTTGATTTAATTATCTTGATTGAAATTATTGAAGTATTTCAAGAAGATTGTGATCTTAAGCCTCTTTTATGAGTTGTTTACCAAGATTTAAGAAAGAAATTTGATCTTTTGATCCTATGCTAAGAAAAAGAACCCACATTGTTTATACAGTTTGAGATTTAAAGAAAGAGAAGCATAATTGGTTTTAATTACAAACCCTTATGCTATTTTAAGGTGGATTTCCTAAAGTTCTGAGCCTAAGTATGGAAGTAGCATTTAGCTTCGAGTTAGGTATGATTCCAAGGTTTCATGGCCAGAACTACGTGGCACGGTAGGATTAAGTTTATTCCTATTTCTACGTGGATGACTAAGATAATGATCACTTAAGTTAAGGTTCTATTATGATGGAAATGGTTTAATAGCTCTTCCCAAAATGGGTAAGACGTTGGACTCTATGATAGCTCACACGGTTTATGTCAGTTAGAAAAACTCCCAAAGAAGTCTCCTACTCTCCTTAAGATAAAAGTGTATTTTTCAAAAGTTTTGGTTTTAAGATTCCCAAAGTTCTAATTTCCAAAGTCCCTAAGTCTCGAGTTTCAAAAGTCTCTAAAGCTTCTGAGTTTTTAAGTTCCAAAAGAAAGGAACGATAGAAAAGCTTTTAGAAAACTAAGTGTGAAGGCTCACAAGTTTTAATCAGATTATGCTTTATAGAAAGACATTAAATTTCAGATTTTAAATTTAAGAGTGAGTCCTTCCTACACTTAGATAACATGATTTAAAGAGAGAATACAAGTACAGCTTTTAGAACTAAATGTTGTGACTTACTAGATTTATAAATCATGATTTCCTTCTCATGATTATAACTTCTTTGGTATTTAAGATATTCCAGCTTGTGTGAGTCATTTACATTTGGAATGCATTGTTTTGTGAATTCTGATGATGAGATAATGTTATTTTTGCATTGCACCGCCATATACTTAGTACATCATCAAAGTACTGATCCACATATATGTTAGTGCTCTACATTGGATCATAATGTAGGTATCAGTTTAGTTGTAGCATGTATACCATATTCATACAGTTTGCAGATTCCAGCCAGCAGATGATATGTCCTCCTACTTTGGGGACTTCAGTTAGATATCATTTATATATTTTTTTTCTTTCTTATTAATGTGAATTGATTAGTGGTAGTTGGAGATATGTCCCAACTATCTATAGTCATTATAGTAGAGGCTTCACAGATGTCATTTAGAGTCAGTTATGTAAACTTCAGTTTTGTCCTTCAGTTTTAGTGGTATGTAATGGTATATTCATTTTGTATCACCATTATTATGTTTCCGCACAACAAATTCAATGTTTATTACATATTTAATTTGTTGCTTAATAGTATGTCATTAGAAGGGTTAGCTTGGGACCACTTATGGTCCTAAGCACCGTGTGACGTCTCGGGAGAGATTTTTGAGGCGTTACAATGTTGTTATAACAATATGTATATTTTGATTGATTAAAAACATTATAACATGTAAAATAGTGTGTTTTATGTTTTGTATATTAATATGTATTTTTGAATTTGCTGTTTTATAGCAATATGTTTTTTTAGTGTGTTTGTATATATATATTCATTTTGAAAAAAAATATACATATTTAGTGAACTCAAGTATTAATAGTTTATTGAACTAGTATAGGTATTTGCAGCAACAATATGCAGATAAAGATGGTGAACTCCAACATATGGGTTATGCTGGTGCCAAAACATCACCATAACGATTTAGGCCAAATGTTGATCAGAAATTGGGTGAAAATTTGGATGGAACAAAGGTAAATAATTAAGTTACCTATGTTTATTCATTTGAATGCACATATCTATTTTTTTATTTAGCATTTATATGTTATTATATATATAGATATATATATATATATATATATAGATAGATAGATAGATAGATAGATAGATAGATAGATAGATAGATGGATGGGTGGATGGGTAGATAGGTAGATGGGTAGATGGGTAGATGGGTAGATGGGTAGATGGATAGATGGGTAGATGGGTAGATGGATAGATGGATAGATGGATAGATGGGTAGATGGGTGGATGGATGGATGAGTGGATGAGTAGATGAGTGGATGGGTGGGTAGATAGATAGATAGATAGATGGATGGATGGATGGATGGATGGATGGGTGGATGGATGGATGGATGGATGGATGGATGGATGGATAGATAGATGGATAGGGGAATAGGGGGATAGGGGGATAGAGGGATAAAGGGAGAGAGGGAGAGAGGGAGAGAGAACTATCAATTTGTTTGATGTTGTTTTAATTTTTTTACTTGTTTGCAAGGGGTGCACTGATTTGCATTCAGAAAAAATAAATGTTGAAATTGATTCTCAACATTTAATCCCTGATGAGCTTCTCCGAAGTATAAATTTGTATTACTTACATTCTGAGAAGGTTGTTCAACATGATTGTAGAGTATGTATAATGAATTTAACTTTGACTTTATGTGATGTAATAATCCAGAGGACGATTATCTTTTTTCTTTCATTTTTTTGCAGACCAACGATGAGAAAATGGATGAAACAATTTTGTATGATTCACAATTGACCATTCCAAATGAGATGTTACAGAGTATAAATTCCTACCGTAGACAAAGCATCATCATACATTAATCGAAAAACCATGAAGAAGAATCTTATGATGAAAATTTGGATGATAAAAAGTCTAAGAATGTTGTTGAAGATCAATCTCAAGTATGTACAGTGAACATATATTTTGAGGTTATATTGGATAGAACAAACAAATATTTTTTTCTATTTTTTTGTTAGACAAATAAAGAGAACATTGGTTTGATTTCAAAATCATCGGTGCATGCAGAGGTTGAACTTGGTACAGAGGATCAACTTAGAACACCTCCTAATACACAAGAATCAGCCACTGATGAACAAGGGGATGAACAAGTGTGGCCTGATTCACAAAACATAATCCCTGATGATTTTCTATCTAGTCTGAATGTCTACAGTTGAAAAAGCATCATCATTCATTCCTCCGCTAATCGTGAACTTTTAACTTCCATACAAAAGTTAAGGATTAGGCGATCATACAAATTCAAGGAGTCTCCATACACGAATAACTTTGGTTCAACACCAGGTAAATACACTAAGTTATATATATTTTTTAATGTAATATGTTTTACAAATACGTTTGTATTAATTAAATTTTTATATTTTGTAATTATATAGGGAGCTCAACAGGAAAAATACGTATATTCCCCCAGAAACAACCATTTGTATATCGCCCGATTGATGGGATAGTGGATACGAAGATTGTCAAGAAGTTTATGGATTGGATTTCTGAAGATCTTCTAAAAGTTCCTGCTAAAAGGTAGTTCTTTTGAAATTTTTTCAGATTAATTTTTTATTTCCATTATGTTTTCATGATTTATCATGTACTTAAAAAAACAGGAAGGGAAAAGTGGAACATTACAAGAAGAGCAAATCAGATATTCCAATGATGCATTTTGGAGTTGAGACTGTTGAAGATAAAAATTGGTTCTACACTATGTGGTTCGTAGATTAATCATGGACAGATTCGGTTAGTATATTATTTTGAAATTTTTCCCATTACAGCTGTAACATGACTTAAAATACATATTAGGTTACCTTAAGATACAAATAGTTTCACACAGATGTATTTTTACTATTCTTTTATTAGATGTATATATGATATGTTAAAAATACATATATACTTTAGCAATATACATATGAGGCATTCAATTACATCACATACTTTTGCATATACTTTTTTCTTACATTGTCTGCATATAAGTGTAGTTTAAAAATGAAATTATATATATATATATATCATAGACATTAATATAAAAAATGCATATGTATTTTATCTTACATACACATGCAAATTTAGTATACAATTTTTTTGAATGTTCTAAATTTTGTGGTATTAAATACTACATCAAATTGATGTTTTCTTCTACTATTTGAGGAAGAAGTCAAAGTATGAACCGCGCAACTCTTGCAAATATGGGCCAAACAAATCTCACAAATACAACACAATAGATTGCAACTTCATGAATATAATTAGGTCTTTGATGGAAGTATATTCTGTGGATGATCCAAACCTTAATGTGGGAGGACAAGAGGCACATCTTAACGAATACATCAATGGGATCCGCATGCATGCTGCAATGTCATGGCATACAGTGGATGACATTTTTATTTCGGTCAATATAAAGGATGTAACGTCCCGAAGATGGGTCCTAAAATGTCACACGGTGCTTACGACCACAAGTGATCCCAAGCTAACCTTTCTAATGTCATAACTCTTAAGCAACTGAATAAAGTAGATAAATCTGTACAAAATAAGTGGAAGATAACTCTTTCTCCGAATCTGATCAATACAAACTGAATTCATATGATTTCAACTCTCCTTTTACAAAGAAAACTAAAACTGAATACATTAACTCTATTGACTGTCTATGAATCCTCTACTAATACTGGTTATAGATAGCTAGGAAGTGACCCCAGCTATCACTAATCAATACATAAGAATAAAAATAAATAACGATAGTAAATCTAACTGAAGTCCCCATAATAAGAGGACTCGTCATCTTGCTGGATAGAATCTGCAGCTGTCTGAGTCTGAGTATGCATACTAAAACCTGTACCTACATTATGAGACAATGTAGCACATAGACATATATGTGGCTCAGTACTTTAAGGATGTACTGAATATATGGGGGTGTATGTATTTAATAAACAATATCATTACTCCTTATAAAACCATGCATGATGATGTAAATGACTCACATAGCTTGAATAAAACTGAAATATAAATCTCATAAATTATGAATAGTGAAACATGTAGCATAAATCTCATGAGTCATTATACTTAGTTATAAAATTTGTAGTTCTATTCCCTTCTCAGAACCTATAGACTAAGTGGTAAAGTGCTCACCTCTGTATTCGAAAGCTAAGACTGTAACTTTGAAAAAAAAATCTCAAGTAAAACAATATTTGAATAATCTTGTGAGCCTTTACACTTAGTATCAAAAAAATCTTTATTGACTAGGAAATCTTTCAAAGCTTTAGGGAAAATAACTGATCTCAAAGAAACATACTTCAGGAACTACTCTAAAAATTTTACTATTAGGGAAAAATATTCAAAAGTTGTTTGTTTACTTTTACTAGCAGTGAGGTTCTCTTAACCGACATAAACCATGCGAGCTACATGGAGTCCAACGTTTTATCCTCCTAGGGAAAAAACCTCATGTTGGGGAGAGGCGTCATACTCTTGTCGGGGAGTATAACCTCAACTCAGTGATCACTATCTCAGCCTCAGGCCCATAAATCTCAATCCTATCGTGGCACGTAGTTCTGGGGTATGAGACCTTGGAAACATACCCAACTCGGTGCTAAATACTACTTCCTTTAATTTATCTCGCTCATCTCATTAGAAATCCACTTTTTTAAATAATCTCATGGTCTATAATAAAAATCAAAATCATATCTGTAATGTATAATAAACTCTGAAAAGTGGATTCCAAAACTCAACTGGGGATCCAAATATCAAATACTGTTTATACAACTCAAAATATGCTAATCTCAGGGTGCACAAAAGTACAAGTTCTTGAAATATCAATACTCAAAATAGGGCCGAATAACCCATACTTCAAACTCATGTAAATTCATAGTAATCATGCTTGTTAATGACCTCAATAATAATTTAACTCAAGATCTGAAAATTTCTGCATTACGCATAAAAATAAGAGGATAGACATGAAACTTATATTCAAAATCTCTTAAAAACTCAAAATCTTGTAAATAGTAATAATGGGTATGAATCCCAATTTAGAACTCATGTATACACATTCAAAATCATAGCAAAACATCATGCTCAATATGCTTCTTGAAAATTCTTCAACACTATCAAAATAATAAGATCAAGAATCTCAATATCATGCTTAAACTTACTTTAGAAAATCTGAAAAATTGCATTACGAGTATAAATACATGAAAATAGTCATACAATTCAATAGTCAATCACTTGTAAACTCATAATCTTCAAAAAAAATATGAATGGGTATAAACCCTAACTTCAATTTCATGAAAATCACATAAAATCAAGTATCTTTGTAATTAAAAATAAGTTTTGGGCATAAGAACGAAAAATTTTCCTTGTTGAAACCCCACATACCTTAATAGATGATCTTTGATGAATTGAATGTAAAAGCTTGAATTGAATTCCTATGATGCTTGTGAAGATGAGTTCTTGGAATTCTTGTATTGGAAAACCTTAATCTTGAGTTACCTTGGGAAATTAATGGAGAAACTTTGGGTTTCTTGAGAGAAAATATGAGCCTTAGGGTTTTGTTTCTTGGGATGAAAAGATGAATAATGAGGTATCTTTGCTTCTTTGGGGGTGAAATTATGTGTTTTGGACGGATTTGGGTGAGGGAAATTGACTAAAGTGACCCTAGGCCCTTTTGGAATTGAATCAGCATGTAAACTAGCCTTGGATCTGCGTCAGTTTTTCATGTCGAGGTGAATTCGACGTGACGCGCCAAGATCACATCGGCTTATTGCATCACAAGGAAAATGGCATAACTTTTTACTCACTTATCAGATTTTTGTAAAATTGGTATTGTTGGAAAACTAATTAAATGATCTACAATTTGGTGGGTCTTGATCTAAAAAATTTCATGTATTTAAAAATTTATATACATTTAGAGTAGAACCTTGTAGAATCGAATATCAAATTTAGAACGAATCAAATGATCTTAGCTCAAATTTTTTCTAATTCTTGCTATGAACATTTTTCACTTGTAAACCACTTAATAGACTATGATAATGATTGTGAAACTTATATTCCCATGGAAATCATTTGGATTAAAGTTTAGATGCGTTAGAACGGCGATTAGAATTCTAGCACAAAAATACAGGGTATTACATTATCTCCCGCTTGGAAACATTCGTCCTCGAATGTGGATAATTAAGCTAGAAACACTGAGGAATCTGAGGATATACGATACCATGCATAATTGAAATAAACTGAATCTCTGAATCACTACAGCTTGAACATAATGAGCTACTGAACTGATTTGTGAGTGCATGAGTTCTCATGAAAATAGCTATATAGCAAAGATAGAAACGAGAGTGACAACTTATAAGTAACCATTACTTTACGCTGGATCTGATCTTATGAGAAAATATGATATTTTTATAACATGAAAACTTGGGGTATTACAATATCCCCCTCTTGGGATCGTTCGTCCCCAAATGATACTGATTTAGTTGAAATACTAGGAAAAGATTGAGATGATACACAGGATACTAACAAAATAAATCATGACTTTAATATCTGAAACAGAAACTGATGCATGATGTATGTTTTGAACTGAATTCACAATTTACATAGATGTAAATCCATTACCTCTTGGAATGGGCATACCCAGGAAACTCCAGGTAGTAAGACTAGACAAAATCAAAAAATGGAAAACTATAGCAATTCGTCTGTCAGACTATTAAACTGGACTTCTGGCTACACAGACTGATTCATACTGAATGCTCACACCCAGATAGGGTATTTATTCAGAACTCTTCCGAAGAAATATCTAATGATATTAGGGATTAAGGAATTTCGAGCATGATCTGAACAAGACATCTGACTAAGGAATCACAACATTGACCCCACTCTATAACATAGAATATAGACATACAAATCATAAGTCTGGATAGAAGTACTAGCCCTCAAGCAATGTAACTTTTTTACTTTCAAGCTTAGCAATTTCTCTCGAATACTCCCTCACTATACTATTCCCATTAGATAGCATACTCATTTGATTCGACTTCTAATTCTCACACGGGCATTGATAAACCTCTCTACTAAGGTCTAAACTAAACTAAGTTCTCTCACCATGGTCAAGCCTAACTCAAAATAATAGGGTACTACATATAACACCATAACTGAATTGGACTACCGACACGATATGCGACGCATCATATTGATCCTTACCAATGCGATATACGATGCGTCGTGGCCATATCACGTTGCCTCACTATTTTTACCATCAAACCTCACCTAAAATATCTAAAATTTACACGAGATGTGCTATTGACAACCCCAATCATGAATTCACTTAAGGATTTACATTGTAAGGTCAGGAAGTTTGGAAACTAATGCGCACCACAATCATCCACTTATACACCAACATTTCACTCAAGTCTATTGTTATAACCACATATAAATGTCTCAACAAACACCCATAATAGAGCACTCCTTGTATTCTCTAAACCTCTATCACAACAACTTCCACGCACTACCCCAAGAACATATGCACTTAAATTTCAACTAACCACACCATTATAATGCCTCAAATCTAGTGTAATATCCAGCCAAAACCAAGAAACTCCTGATATCTAATGGAGAGAAAGGGCACGGACAGTTTCTTACTTCTTTGGTCTTTTGAGGATCAACTTTAATGCCATCACCGAAAATGATATATCTAAGAAATGCTACTGACCTTATCCAAAATTCACACTTACTGAATTTGGCAAACAACTGAGGGGATCTGAGAGTCTAGAGTAGAATTTTGAGATAGTCTGCATGATCACGCTTACTGCGGGAATAGATAAGGATGTCATCTATGAAAACTATGATGAAAATATTCAAGTACTGCTTGAACACATGGTTCATCAAGTACATAAAAGCTATTGGTGAATTGGTAAGATCAAAGGACATGACTAAGAATTTGAAGTGACCATACCGAGTTCGAAAAGCTATTTTTGAAATGTCACATTCTCTGACTCTAAGGTGATGATAGCTTGATCTGAGGTCTATTTTAGAGAAATAACTATCACCCTGAAGTTGGTCAAACAAGTCATCAATTCTAGGAAGTGGTACTCATTCTTGACCGTGACTTTATTGAGCTGACGGTAGTCAATACACATTCTGAGAGAACCATATTTCTTGTGATGAATAAGACTGGTGCACCCCCCGAGGATATACTGGGACTGATGAATCCCTTATCTAGGAGATCCTTCAACTATTCTTTCAATTTTTTAAGTTTTGTTGGTGCCATTCTGTATGGCAAAATAGATATGGTCTAAGTATCTGGAAGAAGATCAATGCCGGAATCTATTTCCCTTTCAAGAGGAATTTCTGGAAGATCTTTGGGAAAGATATCTGAATATTCATTTACTACTGGAACTAACTCAATACTGGGAGTTTAGGAATGACAGTCCTTAACATAAACAAGATGATAGACATATCCCCTGGATATCATTTTCTGTGCCAGAATGTAGAAAATACGCTGACCTCTGAACGTTGAAGTACTACCCTTCTACTCTAGAACGGGTTCATTCAGAAACTGAAATTGGAAAATTCTATTTCTATAGTCGATTGTGGCATAGCAGGAATGAAGCCAATCCATGTTGAGAATGATATCAAAATCAGTCATCTCTATTTTGACTAAGTCTGCTAAAGTGACTTTTTGAAATATCATAATTGGAAAGTTCCTGTATACCCATCAGGTTATGATGGTTTTACCCACTAGGTATAGAATGAGAAGGGGTCTGCTAGAATTTTAGGACTGACTCCAAAATCGACTGCTATGAAAGGAGTAACAAAAGACAAAGAAGCTCCTAGATCTAGTAAAGTGTAAACATGCAAGTGAAAGATCTGTAACATACCAAAAACTACATCTAGAGAATTTTCCTAATCTTGTTAGGACTGAAGAGCATAAATTCTGTTTGGACGTTGTCCACTAGGGCACTATAAGTGGCACCCTAGTATTTGGGCGACCGGCCTGAGCTGAGGAATGGTTATGCTGACCCTGAGGACCTGGCTGAGGACAATCTCTGACTCTGTGGCCTGGCTTGCCATATCTGAAGCAAACATCACTACCATCTCTGCAAGTACCCTGATGGTTCTTGTCATATGTTTGACAAAGAGGATCTTGGTGCCCTATCTCTGTTACCATCCCTGAACTTAAAAGCTAGAGCACTGGCTGAGGAGGGAGTTGAAATTGATGACTTAGGACAGAACTGAGAATGATTTCCTTCTTCTGACTTAGGCTGAGCAAAGTTGAAACTACCTGTCCTTGCTTGCTTATTCTGCTTCTCTCTTATCTTAATCTTCTACTATTCTATCTGTTGAGCATGGATCATAAGCTTGTCTATGTCCATCTTACTAATCAGCATTGCAGATCTCCACTCGTTGACCACACTGTCATTCACTCCAGAAATAAACTTACAAATCTTAGCCCTATTGTCTTCCACTACAAGAGGAGCGTATCTAGATAGTTGAGTAAACTTAAGAGAATACTCTTTAACTGTCATATTGACCTACCTGGGGTTGATAAATTCTAACACCTTAGCTTCCCTGAGCTCTAGGGGAAAGAATCTATCAAGAAAGGTTGTGGAAAACTCCTCCCACTCTATAGGCCCTGCATCTACAACCCTCTCTACTTTTTACTGTTTGAACCATGTGTGAGCCACATCCTATAACTGATATGTATCTAGATTAGCACTCTCACTAGCCTTAACCCCCATGATGTCTATAACCTTCCGAACCTGGTCAAGGAATTCCTGAGGGTCCTCGTCTGGCTTAGACCCAAAAAAGAATGGAAGATTCATTCAGGTGAAGTCCCAAATCCTAACTACAGCTGAATTGTCTACTAGATTGGCCGAAATAACAGCTAGTCATTTATTCTGAGCAGTAACTGAGTTAGCGAGAGTAGTGAATGCATCTCTGAACTCTGTATGAGAAACATGCTCATCCAAAGGGTCTGCTTGGACGGGCTGAGGGGCTGACTAGTTTCCATTTCTTATTTCGGGAGGCATGTTCTGTAAATGAAAAGGAAGAAACTGATTAAACTGGGGGTTAAATTTGAGATCATTCTCACTGGCATGACATGAATACTGAAAGAAGGGAAACTATTCCTAAAACATCTTATAGCCTCTTGTACATAAATATGGCGGGCAACACATCCATGCACAAGACTATACTAGATGCGGCTTTCAGACTTCCTAGGACTCTATTAAACTTGGCTCTGATACCAAGTTTGTAATGCCCCAAATCTGGTACTTGGAACACTACACGATCTGAAGGACCACAAGTTAACCCATGAGAGATATCTGTACCTGAGCACTTCATAATATACTATATAAATGCGAATGAAAGGCTAAAAGGAAATAAGGTTCCAATATATGATAAAATATAACATCTAAAAATACGGTATATCAATACCAAAATATCTCAAATAACTATCTGAACATGCTATAGTCTGAAAGCCTCTAGACTGTCTGAATAAGAAGTTGATGGGACATGTCCTCAACTAACTCCAACTGCTGAAATAAACTAAGTGCTGAAAGAATGAAATAGTCAAATAATAATATCCTCGAATGATGAAGATTCACTGCTAGTCTATCTGCTGAACGGCTAATCTACTAAGGATGCTCTGGAGCTTGTGCTTCTGAACCTATGGTATAAAACACCATAGCGCAAAAGAAAAATATACGTTAGTATGAGGGAATATACTGGTACACAAGTGAGGTAAGCTGACTGCAAGGGTTTATATGCATTAACAATACTAACTGATTGAGTAACATGAACGTGAGAATACATGCATGAATACGTAACTGTAAATGAGATCGTGACAACACTGATTACTGAGTCTGAATACTGATAACATGGATTTCTCATAACTGATATAACTGATACTGGGTGATCGTATCTGACAATCTAGGTTCTGATGGAACTAGATGAGTTCCATACTGAGCTGAATGACTGTATCTAACATACCTAAATTCTATAGAACTTGTTGAGTTCTATTACTGAGACTGATACTGATACTGTGGAAAGTAGTCATCTAATCGACATACCCCTAATAAGCTATTATAGATGAGTTGGGGTCTAATCTGTAATCCTAATTAGAAGGGTGTCAATACCGCGCCACTGGTAAGAACAAGCTATGAGTGACCCTCATCTAACGAGTACTCTAACGAGAATGGTGGGACCTCTCTAACAGGTTATGACACCTCATCTACCCTCATCTAGCAGGTTTGATGTCTCAACCTACACTGGCTATGTAGTTTTGGAGTGCAAGGATTGCTTCTAAGAATCACACCCTTTACTAATAGGTGAATTCCCATCCTTGGGCTCACTCGATGCTGAATTCTACTCCCATCTAAATAGACACTGAACTGAATATACTGGACTGTTCTGGACTGAGTTCACTAAATTCTGTTGATTGATAGAATATTACTGAGTTTTCCTGATTTCAGTAACTGACTGAATTCTAAGGATCATGGATTAACTGGGAGTATCATGAAAATTGACACTTTCCCAAGGTATATAGCAAAATTATCGGGTACAAGTACCCACAGGACTAGATAGCATGAAACTAACATGAGATAACTTCTTGAACACATGACCGTAAACAATAATTTAAATACATTCATTAGAGATTTCATCAAGCACGTGATTCTAATAACCTTGTACATGAATAGGAATGTGTATAGACATGTCATAATTTCATCAATCTAATCACATGAGAATTCCATCAAACAACTACAATGCACAACAATAGCATGGAGGTCATTTTTTATCAAGAGGATAAAGCATAGATTTATCATTTAGGTACTATTGAGTCAAAATGTACAAGTATTATTCTCTTAGGCATTTTATCAAACACCTAGTGTGCATAACTTAGGGATTAAGCATGATATCAAATTAATACAACATGATTCCATAATTCAACTCAATTTCATAATTTCAACCCACATACTAGTGTAGTTTCATGATCAACACATAAAGATTCCAACTTGGAAATCATATAGCAATAATACATGAACATAATTCAACTCATAACATAGGATTTATTATTCAACTTTTAGAAAAGGGTTCTTGATCTTCATGGGTGAGAGGGACCCATGAATCAACACTTGACATACCTTGATTGTGAGTTTTCTTGAAGTTCTTGGAGGGGTTCTTGAAATTGGTCTTGATTCTTGAGAGTTAGGGTTTTGTTTCTTGTGAGAGAATGTTTTTTATTTGGGGGGAAAGTGAGTAAATAACAATTTGAAAGATTTTTAGGGATTAAATCCCACACCTAGATGTGTTAAAACCTTGGGAAAAGACCAATTTATCCCTGGATGAAGTATTTATTTTTCGTCAAAATTTCCCAATTTGGAAGACTAGCACGACACGGAGCTTTATGCCGTTTCACTAGAAATTGCTAATTGGGAACTGGATTGATAGCGCGACGCAGTGGAATCATGTTACCACTTTGTTTGTGAACTGAAAGTGCACCGCGACACGGTGGAATCATGTTGGTACACTGAAATTTGACAACTATGAATTTAAGTCTTGGTGTGACGCGCCATAAATGCGGAGGCTCACTGGATTTTGACAATTGCCATTTTGGCATACTACACGACGCGTTGATGGCTCAGGTGGTATACTATCTTACTAAAATGGCTCTAACTCTTTGCCCAGGTATCGAATTTAGGCTAATTTGGTATCGATGGAAAACTTATTCAATTTTCCACACAACAAAAAGTCAAAATCTAGAAAATTCCACTTTTATAAAAGTGAATTCATCTTTTAAAGCAAGTCATTAATATTTTTAGGATTAATTTAAGCTAGGTAGAATTATAGGGCATTACAAACATGTATCAAAGACTTTGTCTCAATCTTACTTCTAAATTATGGCCTTAGCTAAAACAAGCATACATCGATCTTCTGTCAACAAGAAATATTTACTCATCACCACAATCATTATATAAGAAGGAGTCACTGAAAGGTTAGAACATGAGACCTTGAAGAATGGAAGGATACTATACGTAACTTTACACTTAACTGAGGCCTGACGAATAGGGTATCAAATGCATGAATCCATTACAGAGTTTAAACTAAGGATACTCATGACAACATCTAAAACTGAACTTGTTGTAAAGTATGATTACACGAGTCATGATCTGTATGACCTGAGCTTAGAATCCATGATTTCATGGAACATAATTTGTACTACTGAGTGAATTGGAACTGCTTATGCTAGGAACTGGAGGTATACATGATTTTTTTCTATAAGGTGCATAAACATGAACTGTGGTCATGGAACCGACATGTAATGCATGAGTAGATACAAGTATTGGGATAACTGAAGATACTGAAATAGGAATGGGTTAAGCCTCGCCCTCACTTTCTGATGTTCTATAACATTTTGGCATCACTGTAAAAATCTGGAAGTCTAACTTGGTTACTCATTCTATCATCCCCCCTTAGCTTTAAGCTATCACTCTAAGTCTGTGAACTACTATATAAACTCTAATCTAAATTGCAATCACTTTGCTCTAGAGTCTGGGATATAATCAACACACATAAAACTAAACTTACCCTGAAGGACTATATCTTCATGTATAACACCCAATTCTAATGCCTCCTTCTGAGATTCAACTCTCAGACTTCTATGACCCCAAAAGTCATCATATAACAACTTAAACACTGACCAACTTAGATTTTAAATACTTAACACAAATATCATCAACCCATAGTAAACCATGCTACTCCCTTTATACTCTGCTGATATCACATACTATTAGATCTCCAAACTTACATTTTCCTCTAAACCTTAAGAATCAAGATCATACCAACAAGGCTCAATACTATAAATCAAAACTCCTTAACTTAGCTATTAAGAACATCATATACTATACAACCAATCTCCTTCCTCTTAGCAACTCAATGGTACTACTAACCATACAACACTTAATAAATTTTGAAAATAATAGAGCCCTATATCACCTTAGGCATACCTCAACATCATCATACATAAAAAATCATACGTATTCATGAATAGCTGGACTCAAAAACTTGCATACACTGTTCAAGATTAATGGATCACTTTCATATAACTAGCATCACTAACCAAGAAATTATCATATCCACCTTCATGACTATCAACTATTCAAAATTAATTTCTAGTGATAAACATGATTTATAACCCAATCTCACACACAATTCTCACTTGGAAACTATAGAACAAAGCATCAAGAAACACTAGTACACTAGAACCCCATAACAATGACAATCGAACATAATCCTAAGACATACCTTACTAAAATATAATAACGCATCCTTCTTCTAAATATTTCGACTCTTCACCCATCTTTACACCTAAATTACTTTCATAGTTCTAAAAGTTTCAACTAAGCTCCTTTTGGAAACCTCATGGGAATCCTAAATTAACAATACTAAACTACCGAACACTTCATTAATATCCTATACTTTTCAATCATAATGAATACCATCAATAACTCCTTTCGCACTTCAAACAAACAACAATTCACCTTAACTAATAGCTCTCTCTCTATCCTCCACCAACTAACACACAAGAATACATCGGCATAATGTAAAATCTATAGCATGCTTAAATTTATCTCTATACTTTCTATCAATCAACATGCTCACTCTTTCTACTACTACTCTTTTATGCCCATACTTCAAACTATAATAAGGTTCATAATATCTCTCGACTGCACACTTTATCTAACAATCTAAGTTCATACTATCTCCTCTCATAAGCATTATCTGGATAAGAAAGGTTAATGAGAAATCAGAATACATATCTAACTCTGTCTCAACTGAACAACTCATAAGAATGGGGACATAGATTTTAACTTGAGAGACTTACGACATACTAAAGAGCTCCTCTTAAGATCTTTAGGTGACTTCTGAATATTCTACTAGAAAATCTGAGAGTATTATCTGAGGAGGAACTGGATCTTGATAATTATGTTATCTCAAGGATAATAAAAGGATGGAGAATTATAGATTAACATTATGGCATCTAAGGAGGGATCTTAAAGCACATCTAACTTGGGCTTAGTGCATGACTTTCATGAACATGAATAAAACCCTTCAAACTTTGGAACTTAAAAAACTGATGGGATACTTTCTATCCTACTTACAATCCCATAACTATCTATGGAGACTATCTGAGAAAGATCTATCTGTAAAGATGTAATACCTCGTACTTCTACCTAACTTAAATTCATCCTAAAAATGTTAAGGACTTGTTTTAAATATGATACACTTTTATACATGTAGAATTTTCAAGATTTTTACTTTTAGTTGTGTGGAAAATTGAATAAGCATTCCATCGATACCAAATTTGCCTAAATTTGATAACCGAGTAAGAAGTTATGGCGATTTAAAGTTTCAGTCGTCAAACACCGTTATTTAGGCCAGTAGCGCATCGCGGAGTGTGTCAAAATAGAAATTATCAATTTCTAGTGTTGCTCCACAATAGTGGTGCGTAGTGCCAAAGATCCAGTTCACAATTGTCAAATTCTAGTGTACCAACGCGATTCCACCACGCCGCAGTGCACTTTCAGTTCACAAATAACTGAAATCTATATATCCATTTTGTTCATAGAGATCAAGAACCATGTTTTAAATATTATTTTATGATTGTCTTGTTGTGATATAATCATGTACATGTTGATGATTGTTGTTTAAGTTTCAAGATGATATCTAAAGGTATTTTCATGAAGTATATGTGTTTGCTAGTTGAAAACCATGAACTTTAGGTGGTTTAATATGGTGGAAGTTATGAAACACACCTATGCCTTAAAGAGTGCTTGCAAGGTGTTTGATGAAATGCTTAGGATGCTAGAAATTATGTTTCCATGGCTCAAAAGTATCTAAATGTCAAGCCAATGTTGCCCATTATGATTTTATATGAATTCCATGCTATTGTTGTGTTATTTGGGTTGTGGTATGAAGTGTTCATGATAGCGGAGTTATACAATATGTACATGATATATATCCATGCACTCCTTACCATGCACAAGATATTGAAAACTATATATGGTATACTATCCCCTACTTATAATGTTATGAATTATGGACTCTAATCTTATGATCAAGTCAGTCATGTGTGTCAGTTTTGTTCTATCGAGCCCTGGGGGTATTCGTACCCAAAAAATATAGTTGTGTGCCTAGAGCCATGTCATGTTTCACGATACTCAAAATCAAGCCATGATTCAGTAGAAATCAGTCAGTCATGTGACTTAGGAAAACCTCATGATCTCAGTCAGTTATCATATATCAGCAGTTTTTTGTCAGTCAATGGAATTCAGTAAGTTCAGTCCACATACAATAAGTTAAATCATGTTTAGTCTCGTCATATGGGAATAGAAGGTAGCACCGATTGAACCCAAGGATGGGAACACACACTGCCAGATGAGGGTATGATTCTTAGAAGTCATCCTTACGTTCTAGAACTATGTAGCTAGCATAGGTTGAGACATCAACACAGTCAGATAAGGGTTGATAAGGTGGCTTAGCACTGTTAGATGAGGGCCCTACCATTCTCTTTTGGGAACACTGTCAAATGAGGGTTACTCATAGTTTCTCTTTACCAGTGGCGTGGTACTGACACCCTTCTAGTCAGGGCAGAGATTGGACCCCATCTTAGCTATAATGGCACTTATGGGGTATGTCGGCTAAACAACTACCTCCTACAGTTTCATACTCAGTCTCAGTAAAAGAACTCAGATAGTTCTTCAGATATCAATATAACAGGACTATTAGATATAGTCAATTCAGTTACAGTACGGAACTCAGATAGTTCCATCAGATTCAGGACTATCAGATACAATCGCCTATGTTATCAAAACTATAGTATCAGTCATGTTAGTTATCAGTAAACCATGTTTTAGAGTACAGATCTAAATATCACGTATTCATGATTTCAGTTACTATATATGCATGTTTTCACTCTCACATTCATATCAGTCAATTAGTTAGCATTGCTCATGTATGTAAACCCTTTTGGATCGAGCCTACTTCACTTGTATACTCAGTACACTCCCTTGTACTAACGCATTTGTGCTATGGTGCTTTCTTTTTATGTTACACCATAGGTTCAGAGACACAAGTTCTAGACCAGCAGTAGTAGTCGCATTCCAGTATATAGAGTTGCAGTGAGTTCTCTTAATTCGAGGATGATATGATTTGATTCATTTATTATTTCAGTTAGATTTTAGTTTACAGAGTTAGTTGGAGACATGTTCCTTCAAATCTTTCTTTCAGACAGTACTTAGAGGCTTTCAAATTTTAGATTCAAATTTTAGTTGTTTTGGGTATTCGTTACCCCATATAGATGTCACATTTTTTGTTAGATTATTTATTTAGTTGAACCTTATGGCCTAATGTTCATGTTTTATGTATTATTACGTTATATATTGTAGTAACAGGTACAGATATTTGTCATGGGTTAGCTTGTGGTTCCTTGGGGTCATAAGCACCATGTACCATTCTGGTTCAGAAAATTGGGGCGTTACAAACTTAGTATTAGAGCCTAAGGTTCAATAGAGTCCTAGGAAGTCTAAAATCTGCATCTAGTAGAGTCTTGTACATGGGTGTGTTCCACACTACATTTATGTACAAGAGGCTATGAGATGTTTTAGGAATAGTTTTTCTTCTTTCAGCATTCATGTCGTGCTAGTGAGCATAATCTCAAGTTGAACTCTCAGTCTAATCCATTTTTCTCTTATTTTAGAATATGCCTCCAAAGAAAAAAAAACAGCTAGCTCCTCAACCCAATGATCCTTTGGGTGAACATGTTTCTTATACGGAGTTTAGAGCCACATTCACTACACTTGCTCAGTTTGTGGCTGCCCAAAATGAACGGCTACCAGTTATTCCAGCCAATCTAGTGCCTAACTCAGATGTAGCTAGGATTCAGGACTTTACCCAAATAAACCCTCCATCTTTCTTCAGGTCTAAGTCTGATGAAGACCCTCAGGAGTTCATTGACCAAGTCCAAAATATCATAGACATTATGAGTGTTACTTCTGTTAAGAGTGCCGAGTTAGCCGCATACTATTTGCAAGATATGGCTCATACTTAGTACAACTAGTGAAAGTCTAAGAGGTTAGAGGATGCAGGTCCCATTGAGTGGGAGGAGTTTGTCACAGCCTTCTTCGATAGATTCTTTCTCCAAGAGCTGAGAGAGGCAAAAGTTCTTAAGTTCATCAACCTCAGGCAGGGAAATATGAAAATTAGAGAGTATTCTCTCAGATTTACTCAGCTAGCCAGATATGCCCCTCATGTGGTTGCCGACAGCAGGGCTAAGATGAGCAAATTCGTGTCAGGGGTAAATGATAGTGTGGTAAATGAGTGTAGGTCTGCGATTATAAACAGTGATATCACGTTATCCAGGATCATGACCTATGCTCAGCAAATAGAGGAGAAGAAGATTAGGTCTAGGGAAAGGTAGAACAAGAGAGCAAGATCAGGCAGTTTCAAATTTGCTTAGCCTAAATCAGAGGGAGAAAATCGTTCGCAGTTTTGTCCTAAGTCATCAGCTCTAGTTCATTCTTCATCCAGTGCCCAGTGCCAAAATTTAAAAAAAATAATATAGATAGAGCACCAGGATCTAAATCTCAGGGTAGTGTTAGTAGTGCCCATACTAATCCCCTATGTTAGACTTATGGTAAGAACAACAAAGGTGTTTGCAGATCTGGTAGTGATGTTTGTTTTGGTTGTGGCAAGACAAGCCACAGAGTTAGGGCTATGTTGGTTGTGGTAGGCTAGGCCACAGATCCAGGGATTGTCCTTAGTCCAATTATCAGGGTCAGCAGAATCATTCCACAGATCAATCCAATCGCCCGAACCTGCAGGCTCCTACTTCCAGTACTACTAGTGGGCAACGCCCAAACAAACTCTATACTCTTCAGACCCAACAGAATCAGGAAAATTCTCCAGATGTCATTGCTAGTACGTTACAGATTTTCCATGTTCATGTTTATGCTTAACTAGACCCAGGTGCATCCTTATCTTTTGTTACTCCTTTTATAGCAGGCGATTTCAGAATCAGTCCCGAAACTTTAGCAGAGCCCTTTTCAGTCTCTACCCTATTGGGTAAAACTATCAGAGCTCAATGGGTATATAGAAACTGCCCGGTTACAATATTTCAGAAATCCACTTCAGCAGATTTAGTCAAGTTAGAGATAACTGATTTTGATGTCATTCTCGGCGTGGATTGGATTCATTCCTGCTATGCCACAGTTGACTGCAGAAATAGGATAGTTTATTTTTAGTTCCCGAAAGATCCCGTCCTAAGTTGAAGGGTAGTACTTCATCGTTTAGGGGTCAGCTTGTTTCCTACCTTCGGGCAAGGAAAATAATTTCTAAGGGGTGTGTGTATCATCTCGTGCATGTTAAAGATTCCAGTTCTGAATCTCCTAGCTTTGGATTAGTTCTAGTTGTTAATGAATATTCAGATGTCTTTCCCGAAGATCAAGGCATTTCTCCCGAAAAGAAAATAGACTTCGGCATAGACTTTCTCCCAGATACTCAGCCTATCTCTATTCTTCCATACAAAATGGCACCAGCAGAACTCAAGGAACTGAAAGATCAGTTGAAAGATATTTTAGATAAGGGATTCATCAGGCCCAGTGTGTCCCCATGGGGTGCACCAGTCTTATTCGTGTGGAAGAAAGACAGTTCTCTCAGGATGTGTATCGATTACTGTCAGCTCAACAAAGTTACAATCAATAACAAGTATCTACTTCCTAGAACAGATGACTTGTTTGACCAACTTCAGGGTGCCAGTTATTTCTCTAAGATAGACCTCAGATCAGGCGATCATCAGCTCAAAGTTAGAGAATGTGACATCCCGAAGACAACTTTTTGTACTCGGTATGGTCACTTCGAATTTCTAGTCATGTCCTTTGGTCTTACCAATGCCCCTACAGCTTTCATGGACTTGATGAACCGGGTGTTCAAGCAGTACTTGGACATGTTCGTCATAATATTCATAGATGATATTCTAGTCTATTTCTGCACTAAGCGCGATCATTCAGACCATCTCAGAATTGTTCTTCAAACTCTCAGGGATCATCAGTTGTTCACCGAATTCAGTAAGTGCAAATTTTGGCTAAGATCAGTAGCATTCCTTGGCCATATAGTTTTTGGTGATGGCATTAGAGTATATCCTCAGAAAACCAAAGCAATAAGATGTCTATGAAGTGGCTTAGCACTGTCAGATGAGGGGCCCACCATTTTTTTTGGGAACACTGTCAGATAAGAGTTACCCATAGTTTGTCTTTACCAGTGGCGCGATATTAACACCCTTCTAGTCAGGGCAGAGATTGGATCCCAGCTTATCTATAATGGCACTTATGGGGCATGTCTATTAAACAACTACCTCCCAGGGTTTCAAACTCAATCTCAGTAAAAGAACTCAGATAGTTCTTCAGATATCAGTATAACGGGACTGTCAGATATAGTCAATTTAATTACAGTATGGAACTCAGATAGTTCCATCAGATTTAGGACTGTCAAACACAGTCACCCATGTTATCAGGACTACAGTATCAGTTATGTTAGTTATCAATAAATCATGTATTAGAGTACAGATATAACTATCACATATTTATGATTTCAGTTACTATGTATGCATGTTTGCACTCTCACATTTATATCAGTCAGTCAGTTAGCATTGCCCATGCATGTAAACCCTTTTGCATCTAGCCTACCTTACTCGTATACTTAGTACATTCCTATGTACTAACGTATTTGCGCTATGGTGCTTTGTTTTTATGTTACACCATAGGTTCAGAGACACGAGTTCCAAACTAGCAGTAGCAGTCGTATTCCAGTATACAGAGTAGCAGTGAGTCCTCTTCATTTAAGAACGATATGATTTGATTCATTTCTTATTTCAGTTAGCTTTCAGTTTACGGAGTTAGTTGGAGACATGTTCCTTCAACTCCTTTTTTCAGCCAGTACTTAGAGGCTTTCAAAAAATTTCAGTTGTTTTGGGTACTCGTTACCTCATATGGATATCACATTTTTTGTCAGATTCTTTATTCAGTTGAACGTTATGGCCTAATGTTCATGTTTTCTATATTATTACGTTATATATTACAGTATATAGGTACAGATATCAGTCATGGGTTAGCTTGTGGTCCCTTGGGGTCATAAGCACCGTGTAGCATTCCAGTTCAGAAAATCAGGGTGTTACAGCCAGCCTGCCTAATTCGAATATTTTGACAAAAATTAAATATTTCATCCTGTAATAAATTGGTCTTTTCCCAAAGATTTTAACACGTCCAGGTGCGGGATTTGATCATTAAAAATGTTTTAAGCTATTATTTACTCACTTTTCCCCAAATCAAGGCATTCTCCCCCAAGAAACAAAACCCTAGCTTTTAAGAAGTCAAAGTCAATTCCAAGAACTTCAAGAAACTTATAATCAAAGTATTTCAAGTGTTGATTCATGGGTCCCTTTCACCCATGCAGCTCAAGAATATCTTTTCAAAATCCAAGAATTTGTGTATTTAGGAATGTTCATGATTTAGTTGAATTGAAATTTCATATTCATGTTGTGGTTGGGTTTTGATTCATGTTTTGAATTACGTGTTCCAATGATTGATCTTAGTATGTGATATTTTGCATAATATTCATGAGAAACCCTTCAAATTGAAAATTGACTTATGCAACCATGATAATTAGATGCATTGATGATGGTATAAACAAAGTTTACTCCCCATGTGTTTGATAAAATGCCTATGTGAAGGAAAAGTGCCTTTATAGCATGCTAATGTGAAATCCCTATATATGTACAAGTTAATGCATGTCAAGTGTTTGATGAAATGTCTTAGTTAATAAATTATGGATATATATATATAGCCATTATTGTACCTTTGAACATGTGCCATGATTTACTTTTATGCTATCAAGTCCTAGGGGTATTTATACCCGACAATTTAGTTGTGTTCCTAGAGCTAGTGTCAATTTTCATGATACTCTCAGTCAAGCCACGATCATTAGAATTCAGTTGGTTATAGAACTCAGGAAAACTCAGTAATCGTATGAATTCAGCCAGTTAATAGAATTCAGTAATGTACCATTAGTCCACAGAACTTAGTGAACTCAGTCTAGTTCATCTCAGTTAATCAATTCAGTGTCTATTCAGTAGGGAGTAGGATTCAGCACCAAGTGAGCCCAAGAATGGGAACTCACCTACTAGTAAAGAGTGTGATTCTTGGAAGCAATCCTTACGCTCCAGAACTACGTAGCCAGCATAGGTTGAGATATCAAACCTGCTAGGTGAGGGTAGATGAGGTCACTTAACTTGTTAGGTGAAGTTCCCACTATTCTCTTTAGAGTACCCGTTAGATAAGGGTCACTCATAGCTTGTCCTTACCAGTGGCGCGGTATAGACACCCTTCCAATTGGAGTTACAGATTGGACCCCAACACAGCTATAATAGCTTATTAGGGGCATGTCAGTTAGATAACTACTTCCCATAGTCTCAGTCTCAGTAAAAGAACTCAGATAGTTCTTCAGAATCAGGACTGTCAGACACAGTCACTGGGTTAATACGAAACTCATGTTATCAGTATCCAGGTTCATTATTATCATGATTTCAGTTACAATTCACGTATTCATTCATGTATTCTCACGCAGTCATGTTCATGTTCATGTTATCAGTTAGTTATAATTCATGCATATGAACCCCATACATTCAGCCTTACCTCACTTGTGTACCAGTACATTTTCTCGTACTGACGCATACTTTTCTTTTGTGCTATGGTGTGTTATACCATAGGTTCAGAAGTACGAGCTCCAGAGAACCCTTATTAGATTAGACGTTCAACAGATAGACTAGCATTGAGTCCTCTTTGAGGACATGATCATTACTTTATTAGTTCCTTACTTCATTATTTCAGTTTTAGTAGACGGAGTTAGTTGGGGACATATCCCATCAACTCCTTATTCAAAAAGTTTAGTGTTAGAGGCTTTCAGACTATTGTATATTCACACAGTTGTTATTTTTTAGTTCGTTATTGTGATACCGTATTATCCAGATGTTATGTTTTATCAGATATTTGAATCTTATGGCCTTTTAGGCTTTATTTCCATATTTATACAGCATATAATGCAGTGTTCAGTTACAGATATCAGTCATGGGTTAGCTTGTGGTCCTTCGAGGTCATGAGCATCGTGTAGCATTTCGGGTACTAGATTCGGGGCGTTACAAAAATTTAAGCTTGATTGTTTCTGATACCTTTAAAATAAGACAGAGATGGAATGAATAGAATAAGATGAGAATCTATATAAATTCCATAGAGAGCCTTTCTATAGCACGATTTGAGACATGAAAAAATAGAGACATCCCCAAATGCCTTGTAGCCTCTCGAAGAAAAGTACAGACATCTCCGTACCGTTCTGCAAGACTCTACTAGACAAGGATTCACAGACATCCTAGGAAACTTGAACTCTATGCTCTGATACCAAGTTTGTAACGCTTCGAAAATAAGTCTCGAGACGTCATACGGTGCTTACGACCATAAGTGATCCCAAGCTAACCCTTCTAATGGAATAACTCATAAGCAACCGAATAAAATAGATAAATCTGTACAAAATCAATGGAAGATAACTCTTTCTCTGAATCTGATAAATACAAACTGAATTCACATGATTACAACTCTGCTTTTACAAGGAAAACTAAAACTGAATACATTAACTCTACTGACTGTCTATGAACCCTCTAGTAATACTGATTATATATAGCTAGCACACGACCCCAACTATCACTAATCAATACATAAGAATAAAAATAAAGAACGATAGTAAATCTAACTGAAGTTTCCAAAATAGAAGGACTCATCATCTTGCTAGCTGGAATCTGCAACTATCTGAATCTAAGTATGCATACTAAAACTTGTACCTATATTATGAGACAATGTAGCACATAGACGTATATGTGGATCAGTACTTTGAGAATGTACTAAATATATGGGGGTGTATGCATTTAATAAACAATATCATTACTCTTTATAAAACCATGCATGTTGATGTAAATGACTCACATAGCTTGAACAAAACTGAAGTATAAATCTCATAAATCATAAATAATGAAACATGTAGCATAAATCTCGTGAGTCATTATACTTAGTTCTAAAATCTATAGTTCTATTCCTTTTTCAAAACATATAGACTAAGTGGTAAAGTGCTCACCTCTGTATCTGAAAGCCAAGACTGTAACTTTGAAACTGAAATCTCAAGTAAAACAATATTTTAATAATCTTGTGATCCTTTACACTTAGTATCAAGAAAATCTTTACTGGCAAAGAAATCTTTCAAAGTTTTAGGGAAAATAACTCATCTCAAAGGAACATACTTTAGGAACTACTATGAAAATTTTACTATTAGGGAAAAATACTCAAAATCTGTTTGTTTACTTTTACTAGCAGGGAGGTTCTCTTAATAGACATAAACCATGTGAGCTACATGGAGTCCAACATTTTGTCCTCCTAAGGAAGAAACCTCATGTTGGGGAGAGGCATCATTCTCTTGCTGGGGAGTATAACCTCAACTCAGTGATCACTATCTAGGCATTGGGCCCATAAATCTAAATCCTATGGTGGCACGTAGTTCTGGGGTACGAGACCTTGGAAACATACCCAACTCGGTGCTAAATACTACTCCCTTTAATTTATCTCGCTCATCTCATTAGAAATTCGCTTTTTAAAATAATTTCATGGTTTATAATGAAAATCAAAATCATACCTGTAATCTGTAATAAACTCTGAAAAGTGAATTTCAAAACTCAACTGGGGATCCAAAGATCAAATACTATTTATACAACTCAATATGCTAATCTTAGGGTGCACAAAATCACAAGTTCTTGAAATATCAATACTCAAAATAGGGCATAATAACTTATGCTTCAAACTCATATAAATTCATAGTAATCATGATTGTTAATGAACTCAATAATAATTTAACTCAAAATCTGAAAATTTCTTCATTAGGCATGAAAATAAGAGGATAGACATGAAACTTATCTTCAAAATCTCTCAAAAACTCAAAATCTTGTAAATAGTAGTAATGTGTATGAATCCTAATTTAGAACTCATGTATAAACATTCAAAATCATAGCAAAACATCATGCTCAATATGCTTCTTGAAAATACTTCAACTCTATCAAAATAATAAGATCAAGAATCTCAATATCATGCTTAAACCCACTTTGAAAAATCTGGAAAATAGCATTACGCACATAAATGCATGAAAATAGTCATGTAATTCAATATTCAATCACTTGTAAACTCATAATCTCCAAACAATATGAATTGGGTGTAAACCCTAACTTCAATTTCATGGAAATCACATAAAATCAAGTATCTTTGTAATTAAAATAAGTTTTGGGCACTAGAATGAAAGAATTGTCCTTGTTGAAACCCTACATACCTTTATCGATGATCTTTGATTAATTGAATGTAAAAGCTTGAATCTTGGATTCCTATGATGCTTTTGAAGATGAGTTCTTGGAATTCTTGTATTGGAAAACCTTAATCTTGAGTTATCTTAGAGAATTAATGGAGAAACTTTGGATTTCTTGGAGAGAAAGTATGAGCCTTAGGATTTTATTTCTTGAGATGAAAAGATGAATAATGAGGTATCTTTGCTTCTTTGGAGGTGAAATTATGTGTTTTGGACGGATTTGGGTGAGGAGAATTGATTAAAGTGACCCTAGGACATTTTGAAATTGAATTAGTATGTAAAATAGCCTTGGATCCAACTCATTTTTTCGTGTCAAGTCAAAGTCGACGCGACACGCCAAGATCGTATCGGCTTACAGCCTTACACGGAAAATGGCATAACTTTTTATTCACTTATCAGATTTTTGTAAAATTTGTATTGTTGGAAAACTAATTAAATGATCTACAATTTGGTGGGTCTTGGTCTGAAAAATTTCATGTATTTAAAAAATTATATACATTTAGAGTAGAACCTTGTAGAATAGAATACCAAATTTAGAACGAATCAAATGATCTTAGCCCAACTTTTTTTTAATTCTTGCTATGAACATTTTTCACTTGTAAACCACTTAATAGACTATGATAATGATTGTTAAACATATATTCCCGTGGAAATCATTTGGATTAAATTTTAGATGCGTTAGAACGGCGGTTAGAATTCTAGCACAAAAATATGGGGTATTACAAAAGAAAAAAATCATTGAGTTCTCGCGGTTTCATCCTTTTCAGAGAGGTGGATATTCTTATATGATTCATATGAATTCAGTGGTCATTATGTGGATGTTCTTGCTAAGATCGAGAAACTAGCAAAGACTATCCCATTGTGTCTCCAAGCTCGTGATTTCTACGTTAAGTAAGGAATTGTTCTTCAAAATCACCCAAGATACAAAGACAAAGACTCCTCAGATATGTTTGATATATTATTTGAAGATAATTTACCTCAACAACCGAGTGAAAGCTTGTAAGTACTTTAATATACATATACCAAAATTATAAAATTTGTACAAAATATATTTTACTAATTAATCAATTTTTTTTTGTTTTTACAGGGACTGTGGTCTATATATTGTTACATATGCAGAGTGTCTTTCTTATGTTCACAAAGTTTCTTCTATTAAGTTCAACTCCAACACACTCCGTAGAAGATATGTTGCACTATTGTTGGACTATGATATTCGAAAACAAGAAGCGAATGCTCATAGTGATTTCAAAGTACCATTGAGGCCTGTTAGGCAAAGCAGAATAACTAGTGTCACTGAAGTTTTAGATGTATGATGGTTGATGAATTTATTACATTGGATAGTTAACAAACTGGTATATGGATGTAGTTTTAGATGTATTTCTGTTTTTGAAATGTTGTAGATACACTTATTTTGAACTGCATATTGTAGTAAGTGTTTTATTGTTGTGTTCAGTTTTACTTGTAGCAGTGAGATTTAACTCTAAAATACATATGCAGTTTTGACATTTTGCATTAAAAGTACTTATGTAGTGTTCAGACAATGCATTAAAAATACATTTAAAATATACGTCATATGTATAGTGTTCAACTTTTGCAATATATAAGAATATAGAATTCACATATAACATATGTCAGATATCATTTTGAGTTGTATAGTGTTAAATAAACATATGACTGACAAAATACAAATGAGTTAAAAATACATATACAATGTTAAGAATACATTTGAATTAAAAATACATATGCAGTGTTAAAAATACATATGACTTGTAGATTCAAGATACAAAAATTTTGTTTAGCTTTAAAATCAAAATTTGTTTACATTATATTCATAATCGATTATACAAAAATGTGAAAAAATTTTACAATGCATCACAATTTATCAATTGAAAAAACGATCAAAATAACAAAAAATAATTCGTAAAAAAATTATACTCGCAAAAAAAAAAAATTCAATACCTGAAACAACAGTTAAGCAGAAATTTGCAACAGATAATTGAATTTTGAAGTTTTATTGAGATGAGGTAATGTTGATAGTTGAACTTAATGAAACTGATTGTTCAAACTGAATTTGAACATCAACAAATACAGTTGAATTTGATTGTTCAATTAGAGCGAAATTGACGATTCAACTTAATTTGAATTGATTTTTTTTTTGAAGGATCACGTGTTATGAAACTGTTTTTTGAATTTGAATAGGGTTGTTATCAAATAACAAAAAAAGCGAGATTAGTGAGCTTTTAATGGGATTGTAATATTTAACTGTTAATTTATGGAATTATTATCATATTAAAATTCGTTAATTAAGGAAGTAAAAATAATTGTATTTGTATTTTTATAGCAACAGTTTGTAAAAATACAAAGTACAACTTGCTATATTGTTTAATTATGAAAGTGTTGCTATGAAACTCATAATTAAGGTGCTAAATATGTTATTTCTGAATTTTGTCCAATATAACTCATTACATTTAAATATTATTTCTATTAGGTTTCTCAGTTATAATTAATAAAAAAAAAAAAAAACCTTTAATTTTTGCTCTTTTATCCGACGACATCATGCTTATTTTGTCTAATTTTTCAATCAGATATTTTCATCTGAAAGAGGAACACAACAAATAATCAAAGGAGAGAATTCATTATAAATTATTGATTATGTATAATTCGTATATAATCTTTAAAATATTGAATAAAAAAAAAATAAAGACAAACATGATGATGATAATGTACTCGAGAACATATATGATTTGAATCAAAATTAAAACAACAAAAAAAAATAGTAGAAGAACCTATATATCTTGTAAATTTTGCTTCAATACATTGCTTAAATAGAATTTTAGAAAATTTATTCTAATTGACTGATCAAATAACCAAACCTCTGAGGAATTACAAATCAAAATAATTATCAAGAAATTGTGTTCGCTTAAAACTATACTTTCCCTTAAGAAATTATTAAGTTATGCCCTAAATTTGAGGGAGGGTTTAGAATATGGTTATTTCCATGTTAGGCTTTGAAGTCATTTTTGATAAAGAGTACACGACAGCTGTTTTTTGTTCTATTTTTTAGGTCCTTTTATATTATTTTTAGATGTTTTAAAATCTTTTTAAAATCAAATTTATTTGATTTATAATTTTTATATTAATAAAAAAATATATATATTAGTTGTCATGAATTTTTATGACTTTTAATAAAGAAAGATTTTTTCATAAATGTATTTAATTAATTTTCAACTCTTAAGTATTAGAAAAATAGTGAAAAGACGATTTTATCTAAAGCAAAGACTTTTAATGAAGGAAAAAAGTTCAAACAATATTTCTAATGCCCTTCACACTCTAATATAGTACTAGTTTAGGATACGCGCCCCGCGCGTGTACCTGACTTCTATGAGTTCAATTTTGTAAAATTACTTTGGTATAAAAAAAAAAAAATATGCCCCAACTATTATAATAGATTTTTCCTTGAAGCACATTTGATATCAATAAATAATAATAATAATAATAATAATAATAATAATAATAATAATAATTTAAAAAAAAAAAGATAACCTAACAAAAATTTATTGAAAAGTCATTCCTAATTGAGCTACAATAAAGCTAATATTATAATAGACACGATATTCTTAAATTTTCACCAATATTTGCATCACCACAACTTGCAAGTTAATATTTTTTAAATCACAAAAATATATTTAATGTAATGAAATATGATTTTCATTAAAGCTCAAGAAAATCAACAATACTTAAAAACTTTTAATAAATAAATAAGATCGTCAACTAAGCTCACAACCGCACAATATATGATTAACTAGCGTGTGTTTGTGCATATTGTAAGTAGTTCAAAAAGAAAAATTAAATCAATATTGAAAGTATTCAACAAAGATTTACCATAGTTTTTTAATATTTCAATTCTATTTGAATAAATTAACCATTAATACAATTTGCAAGACATAATTTATAAGTACTTATTTTTTTTTAATGATTTTCAATTAAAACTTAGAAATTTAATACTACAAAAGACACAATGCTCCTAAACTAACCCCCACCCCCACCCCACCCCCTCCCAATTTTGCATTGCCAAAATTTAAGTTGATACTTTCAAATTACAATAACTTATTCAGTAATCTCAGAAGTGATATATCAAGATTGTAAAAATAAAGAACATATTAAAACTTTAGAAAACCTACATTAAATCACAAACAAATTTTTTTCTTTAATCATAAGTTATCTCAAATTTCACAAAAAGATTTCTCAATTGTCAAGTATTTTCAATAATACATGATAATTTATTTACTGTAAACATCAAAAATAGACTAATACTAAAATTCTTAAAAAGCTTACATCAAATTACAAGTAAATTTATCTTTTTAGTAATAGATATTGTCAAGATTTTATTTGGTAAGAAAATTTTATAGAAGAATCTTAACCTAAATAAAGAGAGATAACTATCATTAATTAATTAGTTAAAGAAATTCTTATTTTAAAGTGATTTAAACCTAAACAAGATCCATTTAAAAAATTATAGCCTTCTAGGTTTTATAAAAAAAAACATGACTTTTGATTTATAAATTAAACTTTTTCTAAAAAAAAAAAATGAACTTTTTAAAAAAACTATATATTTACTTGTTGGGAAAAGCTTACATAAAACATTTTTCTTTTACCCATATATTATAGGACTCTTAATTTTAAATATTATAATAATTGAAAAAATAGTAAAAAGATGATTTTGTCTAAAATATGAACTTTTAGTGAAGGGCAAAAAGTTCAAGTAACATTTCTAACGTCCTTCATATTTTTAATATGTCTTCAATTAACATTTCTAAGCCCCTTCACACTTTTAATATATTATAGATAAATTATATATATTGTTTTTTAACCATGTATTATAGGACTCTTAGTTTTAAATATTATAATAATTGAAAAAATAGTAAAAAAGATGATTTTGTCTAAAACATGTAATGAGCAAAAAGTTCAAGTAACGTTTCTAAGGCCCTTCACACTTTAATATATCTTCAATACTTTTAATATATCTTCAATATATATTCAATTAGCATTTCTAAGTTCCTTCACACTTTTAATATATGATAGATTATAGATATAGATATAAATTATAGATATAGATATATAGATATATAGATATATAGATTATAGATATAGATAACTTTATCAATCATTTTTACTTAAAATTTTATTTTTAGAAAAAAAAATATGATTTCTATTCAAATTTTACCTTACATAAACAAAGACTTTAAAGAAACCTCTACCCATATATTTTAGGAGTTCCTAAAATATTAAAAAAAATAATTAATTATATAATAATTAAAAAAAAAATAGAAAAAATGATTTTTTTTATTGCATAAATTTTTAGTGAAGGGCAAAAAAATTTAATTACTTTTTAAGCATTTTCACACTTTTAATTTGATAGATAAATATAAATATCGATAGATAGATAGATTAAAAAGACAGAAAATGATAAACTTTCGCTTTTTTCCACTACTAGATACACACAAAAAAAAAATTGCTATTAGAACGAAACCATGGAAAAGAAACATAAAACAAAAGTTATTTCACATTTATTTGTTAATATTCTAGTATTTGATAGTGCTCAGACGTCTTGGAACCATAATATCTTGCTTAGAAGTCTAGGAACCATAATATACTGTTGAGTTATCCGTATTGGATGGATGCCAAATAAATATTACTCCCTCTATTGTCAATTATACTAGTTTTAGATATATAATCATATTAGTTTAACAAATTAATGATTAATTTATTTATTTCATCCAAATCATGTCAAATCATAAGAAATGAAATATCTTGTTGGATTATCTGCATTGGATGGGTACCAAATAAATATTTCTCCCTCTGTATGGTCCCCTCCCCAAGCTTAACTCCCCACTCACTTTTTCCTCTTTTGGCAGAATGGTTTTGGAATCTTAACTCCTTACCATTTGAAATACTTGAGAATCTCCAGTTCAGCATGTACAATTCCTTTAAACCTAACCCAGCCATCACTACTGATACCCCTCTTTGGACCCCCCTCTGGGAATGGGTATTTTTCTTGCAAGACTGCTTATCATCATCTTGCATCCCAAAGGCAGCATCCTTCCTCCAACCCTAAACACCTAGGTTGGATTTGAAAACTTCCCGTTTTAAATAAGATAAGTTATCTTCTCTTTCTTCTTTACCATAACAGTTTCCCTATCAACTCCACCCTTGCCTATAGGGGTCTCCACATAGAACCTTTCTGTCAGCGCTGTACTCTCCAATCAGAAGACATTTCTCATCTCTTTTTTAGTTGTTTTCTTGCCAACTCTCTTTGGCGTGATCTCATTCCCAAGTATAGAGGGGATTATGTGCTCAATCCCCAGATGTTCCACTCTTTCAACTGGAACTCAACCTGGAAGCTTAAAAAGAATTCTACCTTCGACAATCTCCTCAACTGGTCCACACATTTTCCCTTTTGCCTTTGGCACATTTGGAAGAATAGAAACACCAACCTCTTTAATAATAAATCCTCCCCAGCCTCTTCCAACTCTGCCTATTCAGAGGTTGTCAAATTCTTCCAACTTAACTCTAACCCTACACCCAAGCTGACCACCACCATTCAAATTAGATGGACTCCTCCCCCTAAACAGTTTTACAAGTCGAATATGGATGGATCCAAACTTGGAAATACAGATAGAGGAAGTATTGGTGAAGTTATTCGAAATGTCAATGGTGACTGGGTATTGGGTTTCTCTCAATCCTTCCTTCATGCTACTAACAACTTCATGGAACTCTTGGCTCTCTGGAAAGGCCTTAAGCTTGTCCTTGCTCATAATCTTTTTCCCATTATAGTGAATATTGATTCAGAAAATACTATTAAATTGTTAAAATCTGGAAACATTTTGTTTAACTCCTTTGTTCATGAATGTGGATTGATGCTAGAAAGACTAGGAATACCTCCGGTCCAGCATAGTTATCTGGAGAAGAACAAGATAGCAGATGTTCTAGCAAAGGAAGGCGCCAAAACAATTTTTTTTTATAATTCTGAATTTTTTGTCTCCCCACCCCCTATGTAGCCCACATGCTCTGGAATGATTGGGAAGGTAAATCCTTCGCGAACTGTTTTAAGTAATCAGACGAATGTTGATTGTCAAACTCTTTTTGTACTAGATCTCTACTTTACCAAAAAATATATATATTATATGTAAAAATATGTAATATAACCTTAATGATTAATATGAATAAGGATAAAGTTCAAAGAAAAAAATGTCTCTAAATTCATTTTTAATTAGTAATTTGCAATTATCTATTAGAGCTGCCTATTTTGCTTAAACAAAGGTTTTAGCTTTTTCCATCGCAGCTTCATTTTTTTAATATTGTTGTTTCTCCTTCGTTCGTACATATTCGTTCATCTATCTAGATCCTGTCCATTGCATGAAAAATACCACAATGACTGTAACATGTTGCCAATTGTACGTGCTTTTGACATTTAAAAATTGCACTCAACTTTTTCATCTCCATTTAATTAAGTGTCCGACTTATCAATAATTTTATTTAGAAAACACATGTTATCTCTCCCAGTTGATGAAAATGAGATCCTAACTCTACATTTTATATTTATATGTTTTCGCTGATGATATAGGTCATTAAAGATTGATACTCGTCCTCTTCTTTGTATATTTAATTTTTTTCATTAATTTGAAATATTTAGGACTTTGACGAGGCACAAAGGCTCTCAGTGATTAACAAAAAAAGTTCTTTACTTCTAAAATCAACAATCGCGATCACTATCTCAATGATTGTGTATGTTGTGTTAGCCTAAGCCTAGGTTATGGCAATCAGTGTTTGAAGTGGTTCAACCATTAGACCGGCTAGTGCAACGAGCAAACTTGAGCAAGAGGTTACACAATGATTAAGATTGAAAGGATGGAGAGATGTTCAAGACTTGCCGACTGTTAAAGCATATGATTCTTTTATAGTGTTTGATGTTTAAGCGAGCCCGCACCAGATGCCTGATCCGTCCATCAATATCTTGTTCGATCCAATTGTATTCGATTAGTACCCTATGATAAGATATGTTTACATAAATAAATAATTATCCGATCTACTTATCATTAACCACCCTACAATACATATATAATTTATATATCTTGACTTATACAGAAACTTATTAACACATACATCAATGGATATCGACACTCGTACTCTCTTCCTTGTTTCAAGGAGAAAGTTCAAAGAAGTCAAGTTTTTCTATTGAAATTTGAACAAAAAGGCTCAAAGACCACTTTTCCCTCCATTAACCAAATCCGCCAATTCCAAATTGTATATTGATCAAGACTTGAAATTGGGAAATAAAATTTTGATAAAATTCGAGGCCAAAGTGGACTGCCACGTCACTAAAGTACTGTTCACGCAATATTTTTGAGTTCAAATTTTAGATTTCTTAGTTTCATTTTACTGTTTCCTAGTTTCGTTTGTTTACTCGACACTAATTGACAACCTAGTAATATCCTACTAGCTTGTAAGTTAGTTTTGTGTACATTCTTCATGTTATGTTTGTTGCGTGCTTTTCTCATTTTTGATTCGTAGTATCTTTTTTGGTTCAAGTTCGTACATTACTTATTTGAGTCATTTCAAACAAGAATCTACTCCGATCTCGAGCCACAATTGGGACCAAGTAACCTCATTGGAGTATAAGCGAATTATCAACACTTGTAAGGCCAATAGAGTGAAAAATCCAAAGTGTGAAAGTAAGGGATTGTGGACTATTTTGAGATTGTGGATACACTAGTTGATTCACCTATTGTTGAAGCCATTGTGGAAAATGGTAGTACATTATCTTATGGAAGTCATAAAGACCAACTTATATGTGAAAATGATAATGTTGAACATGTTGGCCGAATGACTAAGGATGACCCTCTAGTTGTTTTTGTTATTGACCATGATAGTATAGAGGGGACATTTGATCATTATTGTAGTAGTATTGGGGTAAGAAAGTGTATTCCCAAATCGTGCCCATGGACACTCTACCTATTTGATTCTGATGATTATTTGAAGTGTGTTGATGAGGATGTCTTTTGGAATGACTTGAATGTGCATGGAATGTATGGCTTTCCTCTCTCGGTTTTCAAGTCTAAGTGTTGTTCCAAGAAGAGTCTATGTTTTCCACTTGATAAGCGACGCTTGTTCCTTGAATCTTGTCACACTTATGTGGATAAACTAGTTGATTCTCCCTTGGTAAGTTATTCAGGTAAGAGGGATGTTTGGGTATATGTGAAGTTTGAGCCACCTTGGCAAGATGCTATGATTGATTACACTAATCCTAACCCTCATACCTTGAGGAACTTTTGTTTGCTTGTCCTTCCTATTGCTTTGCAAGGTTTGGATTCGAGGACGAATCCTTTCTAAAGAGGGGAGGATGATACGGATACGATCATGATCGGGGTTCAATGCATCAAGACTCGAGATCGGGGGCTACCCATCCAAGGAACAGGCTTTAAAGTGTAGAGAACAAGTCCCATAAGCTCCAAAATTGTTCACTGTTCATCCGCGTTCACTGTTCATCCGCCCTTTGCAAGGGTTTTTTAGTCATTTGTAATAAGTTAACCTAGGTATAAATAGAACCTCATTAGGTCATTTTTGGAGAATATATTTTGTATTCTCTTTGAGAGTCTTTAGCAAGGTGGAATCCTTGGACAAGGTGGAATCCTTGTGTTGATCATTTGCTTAGAAACGGAGATTACTTGGGAATTCCAATTCTCTTGAGGTCATGTAAGAGATAGGTTTAGGTTGTGTGTGATATTACAGGTCCAAAAGTGGAATAATATTTTGGGTTATTAATATTATAACATCCCTTTGTCTATCTATATATCTTTATTTTCTTGTAATCGTTTGTATATATCTAGTGTAATCCGTTTGTGTTCTTGTCTTGTAACCGTGTTTTGTTGTTATTACATCTTTGTTCAGCAAGAGTTATTTCTGTTTTGGTGTGTTTTACTCTTGATATCACTTTCCTTCTTGTTCTTCTTGAGAATCCGAAAGAGGTCATCAAAAAGGTCCATAGTTCTTGAACTAGTGGACTGATTTTGTTGTTTGTGTTGTTGTGCTCTTGGGGAGTTTGGTATCATTTCCAGTGGGATTACAGACTTGACCCCGACTCAACTATAATATCTTATTAAGGGTATGTTGGTTAGATGACTACTACCCACAGTCTCAGTCTCAGTCTCAATCTCAGTAATAGAACTCAGATAGTTCTACAAAAATCAGGACTGTTAGATATAGTCACTCAGCTTAGTACGAAACTCATCTAGTTCCATCAGAACCTAGACTGTCATACATAGTCAATTAGTATCAGTTGTATCAGTTATCAGAAATCCATGTTACCAGTATTCAGACTCAGTAATCTGTATTATCACGATCTCATGTACAGTTACATATTCATGCATGTATTTTCACGTTCATGTTACTCAGTCAGTTAGTATTGTTCATGTATATGAACCCTTGCATTCAACTTACCTCACTTGTGTACCAGTATATTCTTACGTATTGACGCATACTTTTCTTTTATGCTATGGTGTTTTATACCATAGGTTCAGAAGTGCGAGCTCCAGAGTATCCTTAGTAGATCCATCATTCAACAGACTGACTAACAATGAGTCCTCATCATTCGAGGACGTGATCATTACTTTATTATTTTAGTACTTCATTATTTTAGTTCAGTAGAAGGAGTTAGTTGGGGACATGTCCCATCAACTCCATATTCAGACAGTTTAGAGGCTTTTAAACTCTAGCATGTCCAGACAGTTATTTCAGTTGTTTCAATATTGTGATACCGCATTATTCAGATGTTATGTTTTTATTAGATATTTTAACCTTATGGCCTTTCAGCCTTTTATTCCGCATTTTTACATTATATTAAGTAATGCTCAGTTACAGATATCATCCATGGGTTAGCTTATGGTCCTTCGGGGTCATGATAACTGTGTAACATTATGGGTACCAGATTCGAGGCATTACAGACTTGGTATCAGAGCTTAAGGTTCAATAGGGTCCTAGGAAGTCTGAAAGTCGCTGCTAGTAGAGTCTTGTGCATGGGTGTGTTACACGCCACATTTATATACAGAAGGCTATAAGATATTTTAGAAATAATTTTCCTTCTTTCCATATTCATGTCATGCCAGTGAGCATGATCTCAAATTTAACTCTCAGTCTAATCTGTTTCACCCTTTTCACTTACAAAACATGCCTCCCAAAAGAAGAAATAGAAATCAGTCAGCCCCTCAGCCCGTCCAAGCAGATCCTTTGGACGAATATGTTTCTCATGTAGAGTTCAGAGTTGTATTCCCTACTCTTGAAAACTCCATTGCTGCTTAGAATGAACGGCCAGCTGTTGTTCCAGCCAACCCAGTGGCCAACACTACTGCAGCTAGGATTCGGTACTTCATCCGAATGAATCCTCCATCCTTTTTTGGATCTAAGTTAGATGAAGACCCTCAGTAATTTCTTGATTAGGTTCAGAAGGTTACAGACATCATGGGGGTTACCACTAGTGGGAGTACTAAGATAGTTGCATATCAGTTGTAGGATATGGATCACACATGGTTCAAACAGTGGAAAGCAGAGAGGGTTGTAAATGCAGGGCCTATTGAGTGGGAGAAGTTTGCTACTTCCTTCTTAGATAGATTCTTCCCCGTAAAGCTGAGAAAATCTAAAGTGTTAGAGTTTATTAATCTCAAGCAGGGAAACATAACGATGAAAGAGTATTCTCTCAAGTTTACTCAACTAGCTAGATACGTTCCTCATTTAGTGGCAGATAGAAGGGCCAAGATGCATTAGTTTGTGTCACGGGTGAATGATAGTATGATTAATGAGTGTAGATATATAATTTTGATTAGTGAGATGGACATAGCCAGGCTTATGATCCATAAGATAGAGAGAAGCAGAATAAGATATCAAGGACAGGAAGTTTCAACTTTGCTCAGCCTAAGTCAAAGGGTGGTAATCGTTCTCAGTTTCGCCCTAAGTTATTTGTTCCAGATCCTTCCTCAGCCAGTGCTCCAGCTCCTAAGTTTAGGGATGGTAGCAGATATAGGGCACCAGGCTCTAAGTCTTAGGGTAGTGTTATTAGTGCCAACATTCATCCTCTTTATCATACATATGGCAAGCACAATCAAGGTACTTGCAGAGCTGGTAGTGATGTGTGTTTTGGATGTGGTAAGCCAGGCCACATAGTCAGAGATTTTCCTCAACCGAGTATTCAGGGTCAGCAGAATCATTCCTCAGCTCAGTCCGATCTTTCTAATCGGCAGGGTGCCACCTCCAGCGCTACTAGTAGGCAATGCCTAAATCGACTTTATGTTCTCCAGTCTCAAAAAGATCAGGAAAATTCTCCTGATGTAGTTACTGGTATGTTATCGATCTTTCACTTGCATGTTTATACTTTTCTAGATCCAGGAATGTGCATAGATTACTGTCAACTTAATAAAGTCACGGTCAAGAACAAGTATCCACTTCCCAGAATCGATGACTTATTTGTACAACTTCAGGGTGCCAGCTATTTCTCTAAGATAGAACTCAGTTCAGGCTATCATCAGCTCATAGTCAGAGAACGTGAAATTCTGAAAATAGTTTTCCAAACTCGGTATGGTCACTTCAAATTCTTAGTCATGTTCTTTGGTCTTACTAATGTCCCAGCAGCTTTCATGGACTTAATGAACCATGTGTTCAAGCAGTTCTTGGACATGTTTGTCATATTCTTTATAGATGACATCCTTGTTCACTCCCATAATGAGCAGGATCATGCAGAACATCTTAGAATTATACTTCAGACTCTCAGATCCCATCAATTGTTCACCAAATTTAGTAAGTGCAGATTTTGGCTAAGGTCAGTAGCATTCCTTGGTCATATCATTTTCGGTGATGGAATTGGAGTTGATTCTCAAAAGACCGAAGTAGTAAGAAACTGGACTTGCCCTATCTATATCAGGAGTTTCTTGGGTTTGGCTAACTATTACAAATGGTTTATTGAGGGATTTTCTTGTATTGCATCCCCTATGTCCAGAAGTCAAGTTTTAGTGGTAAAATCCTTATGAGAAGAGTTTTTAGGGGTTGACGACTCGACTCACCTCAGCTCTAATTTTGGCTCTTCCAGAAGGTCCAGATGGATTCGTAGTGTACTGTGATGCATCCAGAATAGGTTTGGGTTGTGTCCTTATGCAGCATGGTAAGTTCATAGCCTACGTGTGAGACCCCATAAAGTTTCCTCATTGTAAGGTCTTCGAAACAAGTCAAAAGAAGCTTAACACTTAGAATTTTAGCTAAGTGTTCAATACTTAGTTTATTTTGAACCTTCAATCTTCGTTGAATTATTTCACGACCTTCCCAACCTCCTTTTCTTGATTTTTTTATTGCTTGTGATGGGGAAAGGTCATAGTACATTTTGGGTGAGTTTTGGAATTTTTAGATGAGACTAAGGTCGTGTTTGGGTTGATAAAACAGTTGCTGAAGGATGTAGAGGGGCGCTGCCTAGCCTAGCTGAGGTTCTGGGCAAAGCTTCGCCTAGCTTAGCAATGGCTTTGGGCAAGGCGCCGCCCTTACCACAGCCTTTGTGCCCAGTTTTCAGCTTCTTTTCTCCACCTCATTAAGGGTAAAGTTGGCATTTTCCCACTCCTTTATCATCCTTAACACGAGATTACACCCCAAAAATATCATATTATTCATACTTTCATCAAAAATCACCAAGAACATAGCTTAGGGTTTCCACACAAACATCAAGAGAACTCAAAAGTTAACCATCGATTTTCAGTAATTTTTTGAGAATTGGAATCCCTATTTCGAGGGCTACAAGAAGCACCCATTAATTTCAAGAGTTGCAAACCAAAGTTACGAGTTTATTCAAAGCTTTAATTTCAAGTTATGTAGGGTTTGAACAAGAACATCCTTTCATTCTTGTGCCTAAAAGTTTTAGTTTTTCTTAAAGAATTTTGTATTTTCAAGATGAATTCATGTCTAGTTTGTTATATTTCAAATTTATAAGATTATAACTTGTTTAAAACTTGAATTACATGACTTTCTTGTTTAAGTACAATTTAAATTGATAATTCATGCGATAAATTGTACATTCCTATGTTGATAGCCTATTTTCGAGTGTTCTCAAGGTAGTTGTCATGAAATAAACTTTGTTGTGATATTTTGGTCCCTTAAGATTATTCATGCTTTAAGTTCAAGAATGAAGTGTTGATATTTCAAAAAGTGCTTTCAAGAATCGTATTGATATTCCTATACTATTAAGATTTTAAAGCTTGATAATTACTGTTTGTTAAAGTTTCAAGAAAATAATTGATTTTTATCCTAAGTTAAGAAAGAAATCCACATCACTTGATTTAAGTTAAAGAAATGCATAATTGGCTTTCATTTCATACTTTTGAGTTGTTTAAGGTGGATTTCTTAAAATTTCTGAGCTTAAGTAAGGGAATAGTATTTAGCATCGAATTGGGCTTGATTCCAAGGTCTCATGCCCCAGAACTACGTGCCCCCATAGGTTTTTGATGTACCCTAAGTGGTTTAAGCTAATGATCACTAAAATTTAAAAGTTCTACTCCTATGGCAAGGATAGAATAGCTCTCCCCAACGTGAGCAAGACGTTGGACTCCATGTAAGCTCACACAGTTTATGTCGGTTAAAAGAAACTCCCAATTCTAAAGTTATAAAGTTTTAAAGTCTCATAAGTCTCCTAGAGTTTCAAGTATTAAAGGTTCCAAAAGTACTAAGTTCTTGAGTTTTATAGAAGTGTCTTGTTTTTATAAGATTAAAGTGTAATGACTTGTGTGATTTATATTATATGTATCTCTTATTCATGAGTTATGAGAGTTTACTTCAAGCTATGTATGTCATTTATTATAGCATGTATGTTTACTGTGAAGACTTATGATATTGATTTTTTTATTGCATACACCCTCATTTACTCAGTACATTCCTAAAGTACTGATCCACATACTTGCCTGTGTTCTACATTTTCTCATAATATAGGTTCAGGTGCTTAGTCCCAGCCTTGTCAGTGATTCCCGAGCACTTTGATCTACATTTCAGCAGCGGTGAGTCCTCATGGTTCGAGGACCTCTCTTCAGACATATCAGTATCATTTGTATATGTTTTACTACTTTTCAGTTGAGTACGAGTCAGTTAGGGACCTGTCCTAATGGCTCTCTAGCTCTTGAGTAGTAGAGGCTTTGTCAGACTAGTTGTCAGATTGTTAGTATGTCGATATATTTGATATTATGGTTGTTCGAACAAAGTATTTTCTCCATATTTCTTATATTATGATATAAAAGTACCAGTGATTTCTTTATTCATCTTTAAGTAAGCCTTATATGTGTAGTAGAAGGCTCAAAGGGTTAGCTTGGGGCTACTTGTAGTCTTAAGCACCATGTTATATCTCGGGACCCATTTTTGGGGCATTACAAACTTGGTATCAGAGCCTAAGGTTTAGAGAATCCTAGGGAGTCTGACAAGCTATGTCACGTAGAGTCTTGATCATCGGTGTGTAGGCACCACATCTATGAGCAAGAGGCTACAAGACATTTTAGGAAAAAGTCATTTCTTTCTTTCAGAGTCTATCGCGCCTACAAATATTCTTATCCGCTATTAATTCGTGCTTTATTATTTCAGAAAATGCCTCCCCGAAGAGCTAATGCCCACAGAAACAATAATGAGCAACCCCATCCAGTTGATCCCTTGAATACAAACGTGTCTCATGCGGAGTTAGGGCAGCTTTTCAGGTGCTAGCCCAAGCAGTCACCACAAATATTAAGGACAATTAGGTTGTAGTTCCGCACCAGCAGGGAGGTGATTTAGCTGCTATTAGGATTCGTGATTTCATTTGGATGAATCTTCCAAAGTTCTATGGGTCTAAGGCAGGTGAGGACCCACATTTATATCTTGAGGAGATAAGGAAGATCACACAAGTGATGCATGTTTCTGAGGAAGAAAGTGTGGAGTTGGTGTCTTACAGGTTGAAAGATATTGTATATGACTGGGTTGTGGCATGAAGAAAGAGTAGAGGGGAAGATGATGCTCCCATTACTTGGCAGGTGTTCCAAGATGCATTTTTGGATAAGTTATTTCTATTGGAGATGAGAGAGGTGAAGATAGAGGAGTTTATAAACTTAAAACAGGGCTTCATGACTGTTAAGGAGTATTGCTTGAAGTTCAATTAGTTAGCAAAATATGCCCCTGACTTGATTGCTGATACCCGTTCTAGTATGAGTAAGTTCGTGATAGGATTTTCTGGTTTGGTGTTGAAAGAGTGCAGGACTGATATGTTAAACACGAATATGGATTTGTCAGAATTGATGATGCATGCATAGCAGATACAGGCAGATAAGATAAGGGAAACAAACAGAGTAAGGGAAAACAAAAGAGAGAGATTCAAACTGCATGAGTATGGTCAGGCTAGGTCTTAAGGAGGGAACCGTCCTCAGTTTTAGAGTCGTTCATCCTTGCCATCACCTTCATCCACTAGTGCTCCCGCATCTAAAGGCAGACAGGATCAAGAAAACACTCCTGTTGTGTCTAGATCCCAGAATAATGTAAGTAACCGGCCTAATTTTCCTCCTTATGCTAAGTGTGGTAGGACCCATCTAGGTGAATGTTTGGCTAAAAAAAAAGGTTATTTTGGTTGTGAAAAGTTGGGCCACAGACTTAGAGAGTGTCCACATGCCAGGCAAGGAAACCGTGATATTCGCCCTCAGACTGCGAGTGCTCCAGTTCCTGTAACCCGTCCAGCCCCTACTTAGGGTGTTTCTTCTAGTACTGCTGGTGATCAGCGCCAGAACAAATTTATGCCCTACCATCTCGCCAAGAACAGGATGATTCTCCTAATACTGTCACTGGTATGCTCCATGTATTTCACTTTGATGTTTATATGTTGTTGGAACCCGGGTCAAGTTTTTCTTATGTGACACCATTGGTTGCTGTGAATTTTGAAATGAGTCCTAAAAATATCTCTGAGCCTATTCTAGTTTCTACCTTAGTGGGTGAGTCCGTTATTGCTAAGCAAGTGTATAAAATATGTCTTATTACTATCCTTCATAGAGTCATATTTGCTGATCTGATAGAGTTGGATATGGTTGATTTTGGTCTTATTCTGGGTATTGACTGGTGTCACTCTTGTTATGCATCTATAGACTGTCATACCCATGTGATTAAGTTTCAGTTTCCTGATGAGCTAGTCTTTGAGTGGTCCAGAAGTTCGGTATCTCCCAAGAGTCATTTTGTTTCTTATCTTAAAGCCAGAAAGCTTATAACCAAAGGTTGTACCTATCATTTAGTCAGAGTTAAAGAAACTAAGTCTGAGACTCCAAGTATCCAGACAGCCAATATTGTTAATAAGTTTCCTGATGTTTTTCCGAAAAATCTCCCAGGGGTACCTCCCGATAGAGAGATAGAGTTCGGAATTGACCTTCTTTCCGAAACTCATCCAATTTCTATTCCCCCTTACCATATGGCACCCGCAGAGCTTAAGGAGTTGAAAGAGCAACTCAAAGATCTTTTGGACAAAGGTTTTATAAGGAACAGTATTTCTCCTTGGGGAACACCTGTTTTATTTATGCAAAAGAAAGATAGTTCTTTGCGTATGTCCATTGACTATCGTTAGCTTAATAAAGTTACAGTCAAGAATAAGTATCCTCTCCCGAGAATTGATGATCTAGTTGACCAATTACAAAGTGCAAGTTACTTCTCAAAGATAGACCTTCGATCCAGCTATCATCAACTTAAGGTAAGGGATCATTGGCCCAAAATATCATCAACTTACAAAGTGCTTAAGCCAATTACTGTCTGTTAAAGTTTCAAGAAAAGAGTTGATTTTTATCCTAAGTTAAGAAAGAAATCCACATCACTTGATTTAAGTTAAAGAAATGCATAATTAGCTTTCATTTCATACTTTTGAGTTATTTAAGGTGGATTTTTTAAAAGTTCTGAGCTTAAGTAAGGGAATAGTATTTAGCACCGAATTGGGCTTGATTCCAAGGTCTCATACCCCAGAACTACGCGCCCTCGTAGGTTTCTGATGTACCCCAAGTGGGTTAAGCTAGCGATCACTAAAATTTAAAAGTTCTACTCCTATGGCAAAGATAGAACCGCTCTCCCCAATGTGAGTAAGATGTTGGACTCCACGTAAGCTCACATAGTTTATGTCAGTTAAAAGAAACTCTCAATTCTAAAGTTATAAAGTTTTAAAGTCCCAAAGTCTCATAAGCCTCATAAGTCTCCTAGAGTTTCAAGTATTAAAGGTTCCAAAAGTACTAAGTTCTTGAGTTTTATACAAGTTTCTTATTTTCATAAGATTAAAGTGTAATTACTCACATGAATTATATTATATGTATCTCCTATTCATGAGTTATGAGAGCTTACTTCAAGCTATGTAAGTCATTTTTTCTAGCATACATGTTTCCTGTAAAGACTTATGATATTGATTTTTTTATTGCATGCACCCAATATACTCATTACATTCCCAAAGTACTGATCCACATACTTTTCTGTGTACTACATTTTCTCGTAATGTAGGTTCAGGTGCTCAGTCCCAGCCTCGTCAGTGATTCCCGAACACTTTTATCTACATTTCAGCAGCGGTGAGTCCTCATAGTTTAAGGATATCTTTTCAAAAATATCGGTATTATTTGTATATGTTTTACTACTTTTTAGTTGAGTACGAGTCAGTTGGTGACCTGTCTCAATGGCTCTCTAGTTCTTAAATAGTAGAGGCTTTGTCAAACTAGTTGTCAGATTGTTAGTATGTCAAGATATCTGATATTATGGTTGTTCGGACAAAGTATTTTCTTCGTATTTCTTATGATTATGATATGACAGTACCAGTGATTTCTTTATTCATATTTAAGTAAGCTTTATATGTATAGTAGCAGTCTCAAAGGGTTAGCTTGGGGCTACTTGTAATCTTAAGTACCGTGTGACATCTCAGGACCCATTTTTGGGGCGTTACACTATGCCTCCAGACAACTTAAACCCTATGAGAAGAATTATCCGACTTATGATCTTGAATTAGCAGTCGTATTATTTGCCTTACAGATTTTGAGGCATTACTTATACGGTGTTCATGTAGATGCATTCATCGATCATAAAAGCCTTCAGTATATATTCTCTCAGAAAGATCTCAATCTTCGTCAGAAAAGGTGGTTAGAGCTCTTGAAAGATTACGACATGAGTGTCCATTATCATCCAGGCAAGGCCAATGTAGTGGTCGACGCTCTCAGTGGGTTGTCTATGGGTAGTGTTGCTCATGTTGAAGACAGTAAAAAGTTAGTCCAGGAAGTCCATCAGCTCGCCATAATACGTGTCCGCCTAGTTGATTCACCAGAGGGAAATATATGGGTTCAGAATAGTTGAGAATCTTCTCTAGTTTCCTAAGTTAAGGAAAAGCAGGATAGAGATCCCAGTCTTGTTAAGTTGAAAGAGCCAGTCAAAAATAAAAAGGTTAAGATTTTCTCCTAAGGGGGAGATGGTGTTTTATGTTGTCAGGGTCATCTCTGTGTGCCAGGTGTAGATGACTTGAGGCAACGAATTCTTGCAAAATCACATGGTGCGCGCTACTCTATTCATCCAGGGGCCACTAAGATGTACCGTGATTTGTGGGAGATCTATTGGTAGAGTAGGATGAAAAGAGATATTACAGAGTTTGTAGCTAAGTGCTCTACATGTCAGCAGGTTAATACAGATCATCAGAAGCCTAGCAGGCCTATGCAAGAGTTTAGTATTCCTACTTGGAAGTAGGAAGAAGTGAACATAGACTTTGTGGTGGGTTTGCCTTGTACTTGTCATCAGCATGATTCAGTTTGGGTTATTGTAGACAGAATGACCAAATCAGCTTATTTTATCCAAGTACATACCTCCTATTCAGTCGAGGATTATGCAAAACTTTATATCAGAGATTAGGTCAGATTACATGGTGTTTCATTATCTATTATCTTAGATAGAAGTACCCAGTTCACCTCTCACTTCTGGAAAACATTCTAAAAGGGTATTGGTACCCGAGTTCATCTCAGTACAACCTTTCATCCTTAGACAGATGGTCTAACAGAAAGGACCATTCAGACCTTGAAAGATATGCTAAGGGCGTGTGCAATTGATTTCAAGGGTTGTTGGGATGACCATTTGCCTTTGATTGAGTTTCCATACAACAGTGTTATCATTCCAGTATTTATTTGTCTCCGTTCAAAGCTCTCTACGATAGGAGATGCAGATCTCCAGTCGGTTGGTTCGAAGTTAGTAAGGCCTCAGTTATAGGGCCTGACTTAATATTTGATGCTTTAGAAAAAGTCCAGTTGATTAGAGAAAGACTTCGCTTAGAGCTGATAGAAGTCTTATATAGATGTATGCAGAAAGGATCTCGAGTTTGAGATTAGTGACTATGTTTATCTAAAGATCTCTCCCATGAAGGGAGTGAAGATATTTGGCAAGAAAGGGAAGCTCAGTCCCCTATATGTCAGTCCCTTCAAAATTCTCAGTCACTTCGGCAAAGTAGCTTATGAGCTCGAATTGTCTTCACCAGTCTTTTATGTCTTCTTTCTCAGAAGTGCATAGGTGATCCAGCAGTCGTAGTCCCTGTTGAGGGAGTCGACATTCAGATAAGTCTCTCTTATGAAGATATTCCAGTCAAAATTCTTGACTATCAGACTCGTATATTAAGGAACAAAGAAGTCCCTCTAGTCAAAGTTCTTTGGCGGAATCAGTCTGTTGAGAGAGCCACTTAGGAAGTAGAAGCAGACATGCGGACCAAGTATCCTCACCTCTTCTCATCAAACTCAGACTTATCCCAAGGTAATAGCTTCCTTAAAGCTTATTCAGCTTCATGTTCAAGTTCCAGTTACAAGCCAGTTTCATGATCAGATTCCTATTTTAAACTTGGTATCCATTTACCGTTGCATATTCAATCATATATTCATGCATCAGATTAGTTATGTGTTCATGCATCAGACATGCATTCTCCTTATGAGAAACTCAGTTATCAAAAATCTCAGTCATATATTCATGAGTCAGTTCATTCATGAAATCATGCATCAGATATGCATGTTCAGTATAAATCTCAGCAATGTCAGTCATGTGGTCATGTTTCAGTTGTTCATGTTCAGTATGTACTTCAACTTATCTTTTCTCCCATCTTAGTCAGTATCATTCGAGGAAGAATGTTCCCAAGGGGGAGATATTGTAAGACCCCAAAAAATATCTAAGCTTAATTCATTCCTTTAAGCTTGTCAAGGGGTCCCAGACTTAGAAAATTCAAGCTAAGTACTGAAATAATGAAGTACTGTTTTGGACAACTAAACATGCCCTTATGCTATCCGAAAAATTCCGAAACTCATCCGAGTTGTACTACTGACTTGCCCCATCACAACGTAACTTGAAAATTAAAAAACGGAGATCAAAAATATCGTTAAATAAATCCCCAAAGTTTGGAGGCTTAAAATGAGATTAAGTGTTGAACACTTAGCTAAAATTTTCTAAGTGTTGGAGCTTTTAAGGATCTTTAAGGAGCTTGATTTAACTTAGAGTTTAACGGGGTCTTACATCACTCCTTGGCAACATCATGATTCTTCTCTTTTCTTTTATTAAAAGTTTCAGCTGAAAGAAAAAACACAAAAAATATGAGAACCAATTGCTAATTTTTAACTTATTTAAATAATATATAGCACTTGACATAAGCAAATCATCCTATCATTATTAACTAAAAGTAAGACAAAAATAGACCATGTTGAATGCAAAAGGAAGAAAAATAAGTTCAATCAAAACCAAATAAAAAAGTAAACGTAGAAGAAAAAAATAAATAATTATTGAAAGTTAAATCTGTGTTCACAAAAAGTCAGTTAAATAAAATTATATAAAGCGATATTTTAATTGATTTAGAAGTGTACTAAATATTAAGAATTTTATTTCTTTTAAATAAGTAAATAATTATATAATATGATATTTTAATTGATTTAAAAGTATAAAATAATAACACTTTTACATATTTTTAAAAAGTGAAGATTACATAAAAAAAAAATTGAAAAAATATTTAGCTTCTTTTGCCAATATGTCCATAAATATAATTTTTAGAAAATTCCTTAAAGTATTGAGAGCTAAATTTGTGCTCATAAAAAGTCACTTAAATAAAATTATATAAGGTAATATTTTAACTGATTTAGAAGTGTGTTGAATACTAAGAGTTTTACTTCTTTTAAATTAGTAAATAATTATATAAGGTAATATTTTAATTGATTTAAAAGTATAAAATAATAACACTTTTACATATATTGAAAAAAAAAAGGAAAATTGCGTATAGTTTAGAAAAAAATAACACTTTGACTTTTTTGAAAAAATATTTTTGCTTCTTTTGGAAATATGTCCATAAATATAACTCTTGGTAAATTCCTTAAGGAGTAACTTGGGGTTTTGGGCCACAGGTCACAAAAGAGTTTTAAAACGAGGTGTAGGTGACACAAGTCTTAATTATTAGTTGGAGGTGACAATTACTTTATTATGGATTAAGAAAGTTGAGGAAGTTTGAAAATAACCCACAAGTTTTAAAATTTACACTTTGATCTCAATGTATACCTAAAATAACAAGAAACGAAGGGAAAAAGGTGTTTTTCTCTCTTTTCTCATCCACTGTTATTTTCTCTCTCTTAGCAATTTTTGTTGTTCATTGTTTTTGTTTTGCTGCTTTATTCATCATCTTCTGCTTCATTATCATCATCTTCTACTTCATTATCATCTTCATCTTCTTCTTGTCGACCATTTGTTGTTGTTGTTGTTGATACAGCGCTACTGCTGGGATCTGACCAATTTCTTAGGTCAAATTTTGTTTACTACGTCACTTTCCACTTTGGCATTACTTCATAGGTGACTTTGGTAAGTAAAATTATGATTTTTATTCGTATTTATCAACTGGCGAGGAAGCGAGGAAGCGAAAAGGGCGACTCTTTGCACAATTAGAACTACTAGACAATGGGTTTTCGTAAAATTGTTTGGCTTTCTGACAGGCCCCTTGTTCGGGTGAAAGATTTTCCATACAGTCAATAATTTCTTAAGTTCTTTACTATTTCGGTTGGTGCTTCGGTTCGGTTTTCCGACTTTAGCTTAAGCCGATATTATTACTTGGTCTGGTAGGCTGCGAGGCATACCCCAGCCTAAGAGATCCTGTTAATGGTCCTGTTAATGGTATCAGAGCCTTTGAACCTTCATAGTAAGTATACTAGAGACGGTGAACAACGAGTAGTATGAATATAAGATTAAAAAACATGGATATGGGTGAGGTTAGTACCAAAAGTACTAAACTCGAAGAGGTAGACTTACCTCAAGATATGAATCTTCTGAATAAATGGACTATTCCCAAGGTAGAACTAAAAACTATCTATGAATATGGATTTTTTGATAAAATCAAACACAAACAGATTATTAAAACTACTGAACAATCTCTTGCTTTAAATGCTAATGAACAAACTATTCAACTTTTGAATAAAAGAGATATTGATATTTTTAAACGCAATTTCAATTACATGCATATTGGTCTTGTGCAGATTGCTTTTAGACCTCTAACCTTAAAAGGTTTACCTGAGACATTTTTAGCAGCTCTAAGAGATGCTAGAAATTTAAATTTCCGAAAATCTTTGATGGGATCTATTGAATCAACTCTGGCATATGGCCCTGTTTATTTCAATACTCAGCCTAATCTGTTGTTATCATTAACTGATGTTAATATTCTTCATGCTTTAACTCTAAATATTAAAACTCATGGTTATAATTATGCTCCTGGATCTGAGCTTATTGGTTTGTCATACCGCATATATTATCGCTTGTTATCTACCTTAAACCCTCGTTGTAAATTGATTGATGATAACTCTGATTGTACTCTGCTTATTGAAACCAATTTTATAAAATTTAAAATAACCACTAGACGACCGATTCGATGGGATGAAATTGATTTCCCACAAACTTGGATTTTAAACTCTGTTACTTCTTCAAAATAATTGGCGGAAGAAGTGACCAACTCTGAGTTAACTCATATAACTCAAAACTTTGATGGACAGATTTGTCTACAATTTGACAATAGTCTTCCTGTCTATCGAAATTCTTTTTCTATACCGAGAAAACTTCCTTCAATTCAACATATTTCTCCGATTGAACCTTCTGTACCAGTTTATGGTCCGGCTAGGGATCGTGCTGCTTCTTTGCATACATTAAATTCTGCAGAAACGCATGCTACACCTAGAAATGTAGAAAAAATCAAAATCAATCCTAAAACGAATATTGTTCAAGATTTCAATAACGAAAATCCTACTCCTTCCGAGATGGAATTTGATATAAACTCTGCTTAATTATGATTAGACAAATTATTGATTTTAGTCCTGGTTCACAGGCAAGAAAATACATTCAAAAAGACTTCTTTTCTGAAAAATGGCAACAGTTTAGAACATGGTTTTTTTAAACCTATTCTAAAGACGAATTACGGAATATTTCTGAAGAATTTTATGAAATGTGTACTTTGCATAATCAAATTATCTTCTTTGTTCCTTGGTTTATGTCTGCATATTTGCCTTCATACATTAAACTCATTGAGAGATCCTACCAACATCCTGACGGTACGACTACTCAAGCTCAATACCCTCCACAATCTTCGTTTATTTTGCCCAATAATACGGGTATGACTTTTTCGGCTTTTCAAAAATTCATTAAAGACGATATTGGAAAAATTACTGTTTCTGAAATAAATAATCTTATTTCTCAGAATAATTATTTGAGTCTTTATGTTAAAGTTCTTGGAGAACATATCTCCTCTTTGGATTCCAAACTCGATGAACTCATTCTGTTAGTTAATAAACTCAGTACCCAAATAAACTCTTCTAATGTTGCTTCAACTTCCAAAACCACTAAGGAAGCGGAAGGATTCATTCTTTCTAAACCCTGCATTCAGAGACCTCTAGAAATTGAAGGATTTACTCAGGTCTCTCCTTTAGAGCAACTCGAAACTCTCTTAGATAAAAAATTTTCTGGACTTCATATTCAACCTCTGAATATGTCAAATGATTCAATCCAAACTATTGAGTCTAATTTTGCTGACAACATTGAAACCACCGATAATCCGGGTGAGGTTCTTTCCTCAGAACTTTATAAACTCAGGGGAATAATGAAAAGACAACCAGGCAAAAAATTTGCCGATATTCCCCGAATGACTACTGCCTATTATCCACGTCCTACTCCTCAAGATGTTCTGATAGAGGAAAGGGATTGGAATCAGACAAACACTTCGTATAGCGGCGACGCTATTTACGAATGGAACATTGACGGTCTTTCTGATCGACAAATTTCAATTCTTATTCATCGTATTTCTATGTATGCTACTATTTGTTTAGCTACAAAAACTAACGATAGAAATGCAAAAACTGACCAAACAATCTGTAAAATGATTGTTGCTGGGTTTACTGGCCAATTTTGTGGCTGGTGGGATAATTTCCTAGATGATTCTAAACGCGAGGAAATTTTTAATGCCACAAATGATATAGAGGGAAGAGATAACCTCGGTCGTACTCTTACGGCAGGTCGGTCTGATGCCGTGTATACCCTAATGCTGACTATTATCGAACATTTTGGCGGTCGATTTACTAATCAATACGAAAATATTCGGACTCTTCTTAATGGTTTGAAATGCCGTCACCTAGGTGAATTCCGTTGGTATAAAGATACCTTTCTTAGTCGGGTTATGGATCTACCTGAAAGTAAATACGAACATTGGAAAGCTAAATTCATTGATGGTCTTCCTCCCCTATTTGCTGAACGTGTTCGAAAAACTCTTCGAGGATCTTATGGAGAGATCCCTTATTCTGAAAAAACTTATGGTCAACTAATTGTAGCTTGTACGCAAGAAGGCTTAGCCCTCTGTAATGAGCTGAAATTAGCTAGACAAATCAAGCTTGATAAACTCCGAGAAAAATCTCAATTGGGTGATTTCTGTGAACAATTTGGCATGGAAAAACCTTTGGTTCGGAAACCTCACAGGAATTCGAAATATCAGTATAAATCCAAACACCCTCGCCGTCGAAATCGAGAAGAGCGTGAAGCTCGAAAATCGTTTCGTAAATCCACTAGATTTGCGAAAAATCATTCCAAACGCCCGTTATCAAAAATTAAATGTTATAAATGTAATCAGTATGGTCATATAGCTCCTAACTGCAAATTGCAAAAACTCAAATCTTTGAATCTTTCTGATGAAATACATGATCAAGTCTACAATTTGTTATACACTTCTAATTCTGGCTCTGATACCATTAACAGGATCTCTTAGGCTGGGGTATGCCTCGCAGCCTACCAGACCAAGTAATAATATCGGCTTAAGTTAAAGTCGGAAAACCGAACCGAAGCACCAACCGAAATAGTAAAGAACTTAAGAAATTATTGACTGTATGGAAAATCTTTCACCCGAACAAGGGGCCTGTCAGAAAGCCAAACAATTTTACGAAAACCCATTGTCTAGTAGTTCTAATTGTGCAAAGAGTCGCCCTTTTCGCTTCCTCGCTGCGGGCTTTAAAGGCACAACTCACTAGACCGGTCACAGAGACCAGGCTGACACAAAATTGATGGCCCCGACTGTACCACCATTTCGGAACCAAGTCAAGAATTCCTTAAAGTTCTTCGGCAATCTAAGTAGAGTCTGGATCTGGGATAAACTCTTACGAATTGATCCTGCAACCAAACTACCTTATGGGCATGATCAAAGAGAAGAAATAAAACAAAAAATCACTGCCTATGAGCAACAACCCAAAAAATCTATCCTAATTGAAGATAAATCCATCAACTATGTTTCTAGACGGATCTCCGCTCATGACGGAAATAAGCTCCAAATGATTGAAGAATATTTGGCTGAAGTAAGAAACAAACTGCTGCTTAATGTGGAACAATCTTCAGATACTTCTATGAACAGCACCGAGGCAAATATTGATGATATCACAGATTCTCAGCCTCCTGAAACACTAAATGAAGAAGAAGTATTAGCCAATGCAGAAGAATTTTTGAAGTGGGGACGTAACAAAAATTAAATGCTGTTGTAACAACACTATTGTAAAACACTACTGTAATAGTAAAAATACTGTAGAAATATTGTGCACAGGGACCCACACATTACTGTGCAATATTTCTTTTCTTTCTATATAAGAGCCTCATTCTTCACAGAAGAGGCATCAAGTTTTAGAAGAAATTTTTAGTTTTAGTTTTCAATTTTCTCTCTCTCTCTTGTAATAGCCTCCGGCCTAATCAATAAAAGTTTGTTTTACTATTCCGACGATCTCCGACGTTCTAAGGTACATATTTAATTTTTCAGTTTTGTTTTAATTTTTATATCTCCCAAGATCTACGCCGTGACTATGTCCGGCTAGACCTCTTTTATGTTCATACTACAGTTCTAACCTCTCGACGTATGTTAACTATGAAAGATCCAGACTCTACTTAGATAGCCGAAGAACATTAAGGAATTCCTGACTTGGTTTCGAAATGGTGGTACAGTCGGGGCCATCAATTTTATGTTAGCCTGGTCTCTGTGACCGGTCTAGTGAGTTGTGCCTTTAAAGCCCAGAGCGAGGAAGCGAAAAGGGCGACTCTTTGCACAATTAGAACTACTAGACAATGGGTTTTCGTAAAATTGTTTGGCTTTCTGACAGGCCCCTTGGCACCTCTGTATGATAGATTGAAAAAGGATCATAAAACCCCGTGGACACAAACCCACACTGATTTGGTAAAACTAATTAAAACTCGTGTTCAATCACTTCCCTGTACCTCTCTTGCTAATCCTAATTGGCAAAAAATTATTGAAACTGATGCTTCAAATATTGGGTATGGAGGAATACTGAAACAAGTTAATCCCTATACAAAATCTGAATGTTTAATTCGTTTCTATTCAGGCAAATGGACCGATAGTCAAAAAAAATATGCTACGGTAGCCCATGAAATGCTTACTATTGTTAAATGTGTATTAAAATTTCAAGATAATTTATATAATCAAAAATTCATTATCAGAACAGATGCTCAATCTGTTAAATTCATGTTTGATAAAGATTTCAAACACGATGCTTCTAAATTAATATTTGCCAGGTGGCAGGCTCAACTAGCCCCATTTGATTTTGAAATTCAGTATAAAAAGAGTAGTGAAAATTCATTACCTGATTTTCTATCAAGGGAATATTTAACATGACGATTTATACTACCTTTCTCCCTAAAAAAACTCTTATTGCAATCCTTAAAGGTATCCCTTTACCCCCCGATATTCAAAAGCGCATTTTGGAAATTCTTATTAATAAACTTATTCAAGATGACTCTTGGTGGTATAATTTTATTCGAGGAGAATTCTGGTGGTATACCAATCTTGAAAATGCTGAAGAAATTGATAATGATTGGTACGATATTGATATTTCTGATCATTGATTGCAGTATGACAGATCCTCCCTGGCAGACAGCCAGAGGACGCGGCCGTGGCCGACACCAAAACCCTGCATATTTGCAATACGGAGGACGAACAAATCCTACATATTTCCACCAAAGAAGTACTGCCAGAAGCTCTGCATAGAGCACATCAAGTTCTAATTTCCCCGTCCTGCAACAAGGAAATAGAACTCTGATAAATTCAAAAATATCTCAGGATGAGGCCTCCTCATCTCAAACTCAAACTCCGAATATTAATCTGGACGACATTCCTGAAACACATCCGTTGTTTCAGAAAATAAAGTCCTATTTGGCTGAAAAAGGAAAAATTGCAGATTCGTTTGCTTCAATTGTGACGGAAAATCCTGAAAATAAATCATCTTATGAAAAGCTTGAAGCTAGAGAACTTATAGTTCATCTGGAAAACCGGCATATTCCTCCTATTGAAAGCTCCGACGAAGCTTGGAGAATACTGAAAGACTATTTAACTGCAAATGTTTATATTGCAGGGGAATCTTACAAAACCAGAACATATTACGAACAGATTCTCGTAAATACTGCCAGTGCGACATTTGAGCACAGCCCTTTGGGCGAATCAACTCCGGAAGTTCATGGCTACTCTAAAATAATTATAAAAAAGCTGATCCCTATTGAAGAATGGGGTATTTCTTCTATGACACTACGAAATCTCCCTATGGGACCTCAAGGGCAAACTATTGCCAACTTCACCTACTGGGAATACGTAAAAGCTTTTTCTCGGGTTTTTTATTATAATAATTATAAGCATAAACACACTTGGTTCATTAAAATTTGTTCCAAAGTATTTGAAAAACCGGTCCCAAACTGGTTTATTCACTGGTGGACACAGCACGGACCATCGGTAAAAATTTTACCAACTGAATATTCTTCCCTTTATACTTCTTGGAAAAAATCATCTCCATTTCTAACAGAGTTATATCACTCAGACCATATCTGCAAATTAGACACCATCGACCAGATGTATTTTTATATTGAATTCTCAATCCCATGGATCCATAAATGGTCGATCGAAATTGGTTATGATTTCTGTGAACAACTCCCTGCTATTTACCGCACTTTTTATTGCAATTTCTAGGATAAACTCTTACGAATTGATCCTGCAACCAAACTACCTTATGGGCATGATCAAAGAGAAGAAATAAAACAAAAAATCACTGCCTATGAGCAACAACCCAAAAAATCTATCCTAATTGAAGATAAATCCATCAACTATGTTTCTAGACGGATCTTCGCTCATGACGGAAATAAGCTCCAAATGATTGAAGAATATTTGGCTGAAGTAAGAAACAAACTGCTGCTTAATGTGGAACAATCTTCAGATACTTCTATGAACAGCACCGAGGCAAATACTGATGATATCACAGATTCTCAGCCTCCTGAAACACTAAATGAAGAAGAAGTATTAGCCAATGCAGAAGAATTTTTGAAGTGGGGACGTAACAAAAATTAAATGTTGTTGTAACAACACTATTGTAAAACTCTACTGTAATAGTAAAAATACTGTAGAAATACTGTGCACAGGATTCATTCTTTCTAAACCCTGTATTCAGAGACCTCTAGAAATTGAAGGATTTACTCAGGTCTCTCCTTTAGAGCAACTCGAAACTCTCTTAGATAAAAAATTTTCTGGACTTCATATTCAACCTCTGAATATGTCAAATGATTCAATCCAAACTATTGAGTCTAATTTTGCTGACAACATTGAAACCACCGATAATCCGGGTGAGGTTCTTTCCTCAGAACTTTATAAACTCCGGGGAATAATGAAAAGACAACCAGGCAAAAAATTTGCCGATATTCCCCGAATGACTACTGCCTATTATCCACGTCCTACTCCTCAAGATGTTCTGATAGAGGAAAGGGATTGGAATCAGACAAACACTTCGTATAGCGGCAACGCTATTTACGAATGGAACATTGACGGTTTTTCTGATCGACAAATTTCAATTCTTATTCATCGTATGTCTATGTATGCTACTATTTGTTTAGCTACAAAAACTAACGATAGAAATGCAAAAACTGACCAAACAATCTGTAAAATGATTGTTGCTGGGTTTACTGGCCAACTTCGCGGCTGTTGGGATAATTTCCTAGATGATTCTTAACGCGAGGCAATTTTTAATACCACAAATGATATAGAGGGAAGAGATAACCTCGGTCGTACTCTTACGGCAGGTCGGTCTGATGCCGTGTATACCCTAATGCTGACTATTATCGAACATTTTGGCGGTCGATTTACTAATCAATACGAAAATATTCGGACTCTTCTTAATGGTTTGAAATGCCGTCACCTAGGTGAATTCCGTTGGTATAAAGATACCTTTCTTAGTCGGGTTATGGATCTACCTGAAAGTAAATACGAACATTGGAAAGCTAAATTCATTGATGGTCTTCCTCCCCTATTTGCTGAACGTGTTCGAAAAACTCTTCGAGGATTTATGGAGAAATCCCTTATTCTGAAAAAACTTATGGTCAACTAATTGTAGCTTGTACGCAAGAAGGCTTAGCCCTCTGTAATGAGCTGAAATTAGCTAGACAAATCAAGCTTGATAAACTCCGAGAAAAATCTCAATTGGGTGATTTCTGTGAACAATTTGGCATGGAAAAACCTTTGGTTCGGAAACCTCACAGGAATTCGAAATATCAGTATAAATCCAAACACCCTCGCCGTCGAAATCGAGAAGAGCGTGAAGCTCGAAAATCGTTTCGTAAATCCACTAGATTTGCGAAAAATCATTCCAAACGCCCGTTATCAAAAATTAAATGTTATAACTGTAATCAGTATGGTCATATAGCTCCTAACTGCAAATTGCAAAAACTCAAATCTTTGAATCTTTCTGATGAAATACATGATCAAGTCTACAATTTGTTATACACTTCTAATTCTGACTCTGATTCTGATTCTACTTCTGAAAATGATTTTGAATTGCCTTATTCTGATAGCAATTTAGATCAGAATAATAAATGTGTTGATTGTGATAATCATGACTGCAATTGTGATGAAATAATGTATAAATTGCAAGCTCAGTTCGAAGAACTTGATTTAGATGTCAAAACACTTACTGCTGAAAATATTCTTGAATTATTAAAAGAAGTAACTGATGACAAACTTCGTGAAAAAATTCTTAATATGGCTACGCAGAAATCTTCTGCTTCTACTTCTAGTACGACTAGAGATAATTCTTTTGAAAATCAACCTATGGCTTATTCTCTCGCTGAGGTAAATCGGCGACTTGCGGTAAGTAAAACACCTGGTAGAGATACCACTTTTAATGATTTAAAAATTGAAGTTGAAAAACTAAAAAAGGAAATTGTTTCTTTGAAACAAAATCAGATGATTACTGATCATCGCCTTTTTAAACTCGAAGAAAAGGAAAGTTTCTCCAGTCCTTCGACTTCTTCACAAGAAAAGGAAAAGGATTTAGAAAATACAGAAACGATTCAAATTGAAAAATTTAATATTGAAAATTTAAAAAATGATTCTTTTCTGGGAATGATGCAAATTGTTACTGCACATAAGTGGTATATTAATTGCACCATTTTGATAAACAAAGAATTCTTTATCACTAATGTCGCCATGATTGATAGTGGGGCAGACGTTAGTTGTATTCAAGAAGGATTAATTCCTACCAAATATTTTCAAAAAACTACTCATCTTGTAAAATCTGCAACTGGTCACTCTCTTGACATTAATTATAAACTTCCTAATGCTCATATTTGTCGTAACAAAGTTTGCATTCCTCATTTCTTCTTCTTGGTTAAAAATCAGATATATCCTCCTATTATTTTAGGAACTCCATTTATAAATGCTATCTATCCGTACACACATATTGATGCAAGTGGTTTTAAAGCTACTTATAAAAATCAGTCTATTTCTTATCCTTTTGTTACTCAACCTGTAACAAGAGATATTAATGCTCTTATAAATATGAAGCAAAATCAGCTCAATTTCTTACAATTAGAAATAATGAGCATTACTACCCCTGACCTTATGAAATCTGTTAAAATACAAGAGAAAATAAAAACTATTTCTTCTCAATTGATGACTGATGTTTGTGCTGACCATCCAAACGCTTTCTGGAATAGGAAGAAGCATATTGTTTCTCTTCCTTATGAAGATGGCTTCAATGAAGCCAAAATTCCAACAAAATCTCGACCCTGTCAGATGAATGTAGAATTGGTTGAATTCTGTAAAAAGGAGATTGATAGTCTCTTACAAAAGGGTCTTATTAAACCTTCTAAATCCCCTTGGTCTTGTACTGCTTTCTATGTGAATAATGCTGCAGAAAAGGAATGAGGTATTCCTCGGTTAGTCATCAATTATAAACCTCTAAATAAAGTCTTAAAATGGATTCGGTATCCCATTCCGAATAAAAAGGATCTTGTTTCTCGGTTATACGATGCCAATATATTTTCTAAATTTGATTTAAAATCAGGTTATTGGCAAATTCAAATTGATAAAACTCATACTTATAGAACTGCTTTTAATGTCCCCTTTGGACAATATGAATGGAATGTCATGCCATTCGGTTTAAAAAACGCTCCTTCAGAATTTCAGAAGATTATGAATGACATTTTTAATCCATACATGGATTTTATTATCGTTTATATAGATGATATTCTCGTATTCTCCAAAACTCTTGAAAATCATTTTAAACATCTGCATATATTCAAACAGGTAATTATTCAAAATGGATTGGTAATTTCTAAACCCAAAATGAGTTTATTCCAGACTAATGTTAGATTCTTAGGTCATAATATTTGTCGAGGTTCCATTGAACCTATCCAGCGAGTTTTAGAATTCGCTACCAAATTCCCAGATGAGATTACTGATAGAAAACAACTTCAAGGATCGGTTTTTCAAATACTTTGGAACAGATTTTAATGAACCAAATGTGTTTATGCTTATAATTATTATAATAAAAAACCTGAGAAAAAGCTTTTACGTAGTCCCAGTAGGTGAAGTTGGCAATAGTTTGCCCTTGAGGTCCCATAGGGAGATTTCGTAGTGTCATAGAAGAAATACCCCATTCTTCAATAGGGATCAGCTTTTTATAATTATTTTGGAGTAGCCATGAACTCCCGGAGTTGATTCGCCCAAAGGGCTGTGCTCAAATGTCGCACTGGCAGTATTTACGAGAATCTGTTCGTAATATGTTCTGGTTTTGTAAGATTCCCCTGCAATATAAACATTTGCAATCCTTAAAGGTATCCCTTTACCCCCCGATATTCAAAAGCGCATTTTGGAAATTCTTATTAATAAACTTATTCAAGATGACTCTTGGTGGTATAATTTTATTCGAGGAGAATTCTGGTGGTATACCAATCTTGAAAATGCTGAAGAAATTGATAATGATTGGTACGATATTGATATTTCTGATCATTGATTGCAGTATGACAGATCCTCCCTGGCAGACAGCCAGAGGACGCGGCCGTGGCCGACACCAAAACCCTGCATATTTGCAATACGGAGGACGAACAAATCCTACATATTTCCACCAAAGAAGTACTGCCAGAAGCTCTGCATAGAGCACATCAAGTTCTAATTTCCCCGTCCTGCAACAAGAAAATAGAACTCTGATAAATTCAAAAATATCTCAGGATGAGGCCTCCTCATCTCAAACTCAAACTCCGAATATTAATCTGGACGACATTCCTGAAACACATCCGTTGTTTCAGAAAATAAAGTCCTATTTGGCTGAAAAAGGAAAAATTGCAGATTCGTTTGCTTCAATTGTGACGAAAAATCCTGAAAATAAATCATCTTATGAAAAGCTTGAAGCTAGAGAACTTATAGTTCATCTGGAAAACCGGCATATTCCTCCTATTGAAAGCTCCGACGAAGCTTGGAGAATACTGAAAGACTATTTAACTGCAAATGTTTATATTGCAGGGGAATCTTACAAAACCAGAACATATTACGAACAGATTCTCGTAAATACTGCCAGTGCGACATTTGAGCACAGCCCTTTGGGCGAATCAACTCCGGGAGTTCATGGCTACTCCAAAATAATTATAAAAAAGCTGATCCCTATTGAAGAATGGGGTATTTCTTCTATGACACTACGAAATCTCCCTATGGGACCTCAAGGGCAAACTATTGCCAACTTCACCTACTGGGACTACGTAAAAACTTTTTCTCAGGTTTTTTATTATAATAATTATAAGCATAAACACACTTGGTTCATTAAAATCTGTTCCAAAATATTTGAAAAACCGATCCCAAACTGGTTTATTCACTGGTGGACACAGCACGGACCATCGGTAAAAATTTTACCAACTGAATATTCTTCCCTTTATACTTCTTGGAAAAAATCATCTCCATTTCTAACAGAGTTATATCACTCAGACCATATCTACAAATTAGACACCATCGACCAGATGTATTTTTATATTGAATTCTCAATCCCATGGATCCATAAATGGTCGATCGAAATTGGTTATGATTTCTGTGAACAACTCCCTGCTATTTACCGTACTTTTTATTGCAATTTCTAGGATAAACTCTTACGAATTGATCCTGCAACCAAACTACCTTATGGGCATGATCAAAGAGAAGAAATAAAACAAAAAATCACTGCCTATGAGCAACAACCCAAAAAATCTATCCTAATTGAAGATAAATCCATCAACTATGTTTCTAGACGGATCTCCGCTCATGACGGAAATAAGCTCCAAATGATTGAAGAATATTTGGCTGAAGTAAGAAACAAACTGCTGCTTAATGTGGAACAATCTTCAGATACTTCTATGAACAGCACCGAGGCAAATACTGATGATATCACAGATTCTCAGCCTCCTGAAACACTAAATGAAGAAGAAGTATTAGCCAATGCAGAAGAATTTTTGAAGTGGGGACGTAACAAAAATTAAATGCTGTTGTAACAACACTATTGTAAAACACTACTGTAATAGTAAAAATACTGTAGAAATACTGTGCACAGGGACCCACACATTACTGTGCAATATTCCTTTTCTTTCTATATAAGGAGCCTCATTCTTCACAGAAGAGGCATCAAGTTTTAGAAGAAATTTTTAGTTTAAGTTTTCAATTTTCTCTCTCTCTTGTAATAGCCTCCGGCCTAATCAATAAAAGTTTGTTTTACTATTCCGGCGGTCTCCGACGTTCTAAGGTACATATTTAATTTTTCAGATTTGTTTTAATTTTTATATCTCCCAAGATCTACGCCGTGACTATGTCCGGCTAGACCTCTTTTATGTTCATACTACAGTTCTAACCTCTCGACGTATGTTAACTATGAAAGATCCAGACTCTACCTCTTTTATGTTCATACTACAGTTCTAACCTCTCGACGTATGTTAACTATGAAAGATCCAGACTCTACTTAGATAGCCGAAGAACTTTAAGGAATTCCTGACTTGGTTCCGAAATGGTGGTACAGTCGGGGCCATCAATTTTATGTCAGCCTGGTCTCTGTGACCGGTCTAGTGAGTTGTGCCTTTAAAGCCCGCAGCGAGGAAGCGAAAAGGGCGACTCTTTGCAGGTCTCTCCTTTAGAGCAACTCGAAACTCTCTTAGATAAAAAAATTTCTGGACTTCATATTCAACCTCTGAATATGTCAAATGATTCAATCCAAACTATTGAGTCTAATTTTACTGACAACATTGAAACCACCTTTCACTCTTTTTACTTTAATAAATATAAATATATTAAAAAATTATATAACTTTTTCCTACGCTTCCTATTATTTTTGGTAAAGTAAAAGGATCATCATCGAGTCCTCTTATGGTTAGAACTTGATGTTATTTTTTGCTTTCCTACGCTTCCTGTTATTTTTTGCAAAGTAAAAGAATCATCATCGTAGGAGTCCTCTTATGATTAGAACAACAACAACAACAACAAACCCAGTGTATTCCCACCTGGTGGGGTCTGGGGGGTAAGATGTACGCAGTCCATACCTCTACCTCTAAAGAAGTAGAAAGGTTGTTTCCGATAGACCCCCGGCTCAAGGCACCAGATACCACACAAATACCATGTAAAACACATAACATAAATACGGCAGCCATAACAAGAATACATAACATAAATACACAAATACCATGTAAAACACATAACAAGAATACATAACATAAATACGGCAGCCATAAGTAAAAGAAAACAGATGAAAGCACCCAGATTCGTACTAAAGCAAGGAACACGGAATCATAACCAGGATACTACCCCCAGCCAGTAATTCCCTACACTAGCGGCCCAAACTGGCCCTAGTCCTCAGCCATAATTCGCGTCCTCCAGACCTTCCTATCTAGGGTCATGTCCTCGGTGAGCTGTAACTGCTCCATGTCCCGCCTAATCACCTTACCCTAGTACTTCTTCGGCCTACCCCTACCCCTCCTAAAACCATCCAACGCTAGTCTCTCACACCTACGAACCGGGGCATCCATGCCCCTCCTCTTCACGTGTCCGAACCAGCTCAATCGGACTTCCCGCATCTTGCACTCCACTGGAGTCACACCAACCTTCTCCCTGATAGTCTCGTTCCGAAGAGTCCTCTTATGATTAGGACTCGTGTTATTTTTGGAGTAAGCAATAACTCTAATATAAATCAATTTATTTAATCTCTTTTCTTTAATGTCACAACTAACCCAAGAGAATGTGAAAGGTATTATTTTGAATTATTATTGAATCGTGTAGCCGATAAAACCATTCAAACTTTTCAGTTGAGTAAAACTCATATAAGAGTAAATTATATTGTATTAATATCATTCATAAGGATACCGAAATAATCATTGTCAAGTGTCATCATTAGCTTTTAGATTAGCCAGTAGTATCTCACCTGTTGGAAGGTTGCCATAACTGCACCAGCTCTCGCTATTACATCTAACCAGGTTCTTTAGGTTACGTGATGAAATGTTCGATCAACCTATTGGATTGTCCATCTTTGCCATAGTTTCAATTCCCTCAGTTTCCGTGGTTCTGGAGTGACCGTAGAATATTTCAGGCATACCAAGGCCAAAGTTTCCTTGAACTGCATCAATCAGATAGTTAATAGACAAGTATATTAACAAGCACATGCATTTGGTATGATGATCCTACAAAATTTATACTCATTAAAATTTATATTAACAGGTACATGCATTTGGTATGATGATCCTAGAAAATCTATACTCACTGAAATTTATAAAGTCTGACCTTAATTTGTTTGTTGAAGTTGTAGTAGCAGTAAAATTGCTCGCCTTAATTGCATATGTAAGAATCGAAGAGGAGACATTGACTCAATAAGAAATTGCTAGACTTAATCAGGTATATGCTTTTTCAAATTTCAGTAGTAAAATGGCCCGAGCTACTTGCAAATATAAAAATTGAAGAGGAGACATTTACTGAATTGCAACAGAATTTCTAGACTTAATCAGATCTATGTTTTTCTCAAATTCCAGTCCGTGTTCCTATATTTTTTTCTATTCTATAAGTTTTATAAGTTTTGAAGGATGATCCAACCATAAGGACACCAAGTAGTCATTGTGGGATGAAGGTTGCTTCTATATTTGGTTATATCAAACTAAAAATTGATTTAATTCACTAAATTACTGAAATGTAAAGATCAACATCTGGTGAAATATGATAGTTAAGAGTTGTAGAATATTATAGGTCAAGCTTATCACGCAGAAGTTCTTATCACAACCTTTTAATATAGGTCAAGCTCATCATGCAGGACATAATAGCTTTCTGAGCTAAGCTATTACACCTTGATGGGTAGCTAAGAATTCTTTTTTCGAGTAAGGCATCTTATCAAACATTTTGTCACAAACTAAATGAATCTTACAATTGAAGAAGCACAAAGGAAACACTTAAGGAACTAAATAGCAGACGATAATTGACAGTTTACTGATTAAGACGATTTCATTTTAGTAAGTTGGCATGGACAGAACATAAAGAAATCGTTGGAATCAACATGGATGACGAGAGCCTTATGCACTCTGTGTATAATCTGAAAAGAAAAACAGGTGTATTGAAGGAAGATCTGAACTTAAAGAAAGTATAAAATATATAGAGGCTTACAAATTTTGATATTTGGTTTAAGTTCAAAGTATATATGATTTTGACAGTATGATGAACTTCATAACTTCTAACATACTCAATAGTCTGCTATTATGTAATTTTCTAATACACCTATTTGATGTTACTTTTTTTGAGTAATGTAATTGTCTCTAAAGAAACAGTTAAAGGTAGGAAAGCAGAAGGAGAGGACCCTAGAAGCACATTATATATCTAAGGATACACTTCGTAATTCTTCAACTATTTCTTTTTCTTTTTTGTTCATAAAGTGACTTTTGGTGTGGAAAGTGATTGGTAGGGGAAGGAGAAGTTTATTGGCCATTGTAAAAATAAGAAGATTATCTCTAATACATGATATTAATTACAGCGTAGGAAACAATGGAATGAGAGACACGGTTCTCTTTCTCATCTATTCTTATAATAATAAAATACCAATGATAGACGTAAATGCAAGTCATCTGCAATAGTAAGAGATGAAGTGCCAAAAACAAGCACACAAAAAAGAATTTAATAAAGAACAGCTTGCATCTAACATTTAGTACTTAGAAAATCTACTGGCAATCTGTCTCACACAAGACGATCATCATATGTCTTGAGATGATAGTATGAGGACCTAATAGAAACTAACGCCTCGAGTATCTCAATTCTGAAAAACCCAATGATGCCTAGAGTGAAAACAAGGATATTGCAAAAGCTGCAACATCTGACAGTGGACGAGCGACATCCGTTAAAATTGCAAAACTATTGGCTTTAATACCTCCAGCAACCTGGACAGCCATAAAAATGATGCAATGCAACATCTTATAGTAGATGAGCAATTTCAGCTAAAATTGAAAGACTGTTGGCTTTAATACCTCTAAGAACCGTGACAACCATAAAAATGATGCAGAGGAAAACAACAATGCAAAGTTTCCTCATGGATGTTAATCTCTCATGTGCATCCTTAGACATGGTCTTAACATCTGGGAATCCATATGGTGCTGAACCACAGATTTTAGTCCTCTTCTCTTGCGATGGTATGTCACCATGTACCTCAATTACATGTCCATGTTCAAATTCCAAATTCATATATATCACCCACTATTGAAGCTAAATGAACCGCTGACATAAAAACAGGGCTGGCAACATTTTTTAAAAAAAAATCGTAGCTTAACAGGACTGACAACATTTAGTTCACAACGAAAGAAAAATCTGATTTATAAAAAAGCACTTTTTGTTTAGATTGTGCTTGAGGCAATTTAATTTCATGGGTGGGCTATAATTTCAGAAAGGAAGACTTACACTTCTAAACAACATTGAAGGAAAAACTGCTATTAATTTTCTACCTCAATAAGTATTTTGAAACTACAAATTATTAAGGCTTCAAATATCTGTGTTGTTCTACAAAATTTCAAGCTAAATGTTCAAATAGAATCCCACAAAGTGAATCCCTTGAAGTATATACTACAGTAGATGAATAATTAGGTTTTACTATATAATACACTTTCATGATATAACAACATTAATGAGACAATCGCCACACACTACGGATTAGACAATAAAACTCTCATTGTATTTATACAAGGGCTAGAGAGAAATAAAATTCAATAGAAGCACAAATCTAAATACTATTACAATTCATAAAAGTATAATCTTAATTATTTATGTCAAGCTTTTCAAACACAATCTTTTATTTATTGTGATTAATAAACAATTCTATCATTCGTTAAAGGTCCTTAATTTTGGTTTATAGTAGTGTTTGTCACTTCTCTCTTAACCAACTTTTAAAAAACTAAATGAAATGTCCCTATTCAAAATTTTAGCCAAATCAAATTGATCAAAATAATGGTAATACCAACTTAATACATCTTACTCACTCAATATCAAATCGAAATTAGGAGATTTTGGTAGCTGAGGAGCTCATCTGTTTGAGTTTCAACTCCATAGTTATGAAAAAACAGCATCTGGCATGACTCATGAGCTTTCTGATATTGTTAAGACGTTGGTTACATAGCGGAGAAATCAGTTCTTGAACTCCACAGAACATCTTTGATGAAGCTCAGTGATGAAGACGAAAATTGAACATCTCAAGTCTTGAAACAAAAAAGAAACACGATGATTAAGGATAAAATCAAAATAATGAATAAGAAAGTTGCTAGATTGAACAGGGACAGTAGTTACCCCCATCAAAGGAATTAGAAGAGACACGGAGAGAAAGATAATGCAACTTTTCAACTTTTCTACTTTACCAATTTTATGTTTTTTTGTCTTTGCCTTTTCCTTTTGTTCTTTCTTTTTAGAGTTTAAGCTTGATGCACTTTGGTGTATTTTTATTTTACATCATTATGAAATTTTTATCTATTATAGCAGGTTATTTATTTTTATATTTTTATTTGAGAAATGAATAACCTATTACGTTAGGTAAAAGTTATCTGATGATATAGAAAAAGATTACACCAACGGTGCACCAAACTTAAATTTTTCTTTTTATCGACTGTTATGATTTTTTTCCTATTTGATTATTACTAAATTCATAATTACTATATTAAGTGTGACTAATGTTAAAATAATAATTATTTTTAGTTAGATTTAAATTAAATAGTTAAATATATATTTATTGTTATATTCACATATTTATATATTTCAGAGCGAATATATAATTTCTAATTTTGAAGCTCATATACATTTATATTTATATACAAAATGAATTTTGAAGCTCATATAGATCTCTAAAGTAAAGTTATATTTGTATATACAATTTTAATTTGCCAAAACAACTTTTATTTTATATATATAACACTTAGTACCACTTATTTTGAGATGGAGTAATAAGAAAGTATTTGTCCATGATTTTTCTTTTTATTTTTTCAAATATAATTTAACTTTTAAATATTATTTTTTTGCTTTGTTAATATTTTTTTTTCAAATACTCATAATTTAATTATCAAACACCCTTAAATTTAAGCATTACCTCAATAAATTTTCTAAACTTTTGAGAAAAAATTTCACGTATGTAACTTTTGAGACGTGCCATGTATTGTTTTGCGTATCATGTATTAGGTTATGAGAGGGTCTAAATAAACGAGGATGTCTTTGACTTGTTTCTGATAGTACAAAGATATATTTGACCCTTCCCCATTATAGATTAACAAATATAGATATATGTTTTAATGAACATTCCATTTAATTCAATGTCAAATGTTCATGTTTTCTTATACAATTTTATCAATAAACGCATGATTCACGTACATCGCACATACTCTAATGGTTTATCAATTTTTTTTAAAAAATATATCATGAAATGAAATATAACAGAGTATTTGGCCATTAATTTTTTTAATGTTTTCTGTCGAGTATAAATTTGAAAATCATGTTTTGCCTAAAAAAAATTTGAAATATTTAGAAATTTAAAAAGCACTAAAAAAATTGTTCTCGCTGAAATTAGCCCAAAATTCAAATAACGTTAATAAATGGTATTTTTAGAGTTAATTCCTCAAAATGTCATTGAACTTGTGTAAACATCCCACTAAAGTAACTTTTGTTTCTTTTAGGACAATATTGTCACCGAACTATGCACTTCTTTCCATTATAAGGTAAAACTAAGAAATTGTTAAGGATATATTTGGAGAACCACAAGGAAAGTGAAATTAGATGTAATTACATAGTCCAATTCACAATTAGGAATAGAGAATTAGGTGCAATTACGTGATGTTATTACAAAGTTATATTTTATTTCTTTTTTAAAATAAAATTTAATATCTTTTTATTTTTATTTTTTTTATTTCTATTATTTTTATTTCTTTTTTATTTTTACTTTTTTTTCATTTTACATTATTTATCTTTCATCTCTTTTCTTCTCGTTTTCCAACTTTACTTCTTATGATTCAATATAATTACTCATATTTTTTTTCTTTATTTAGTGCATTATTGAATTTTTATTCTAGTGTTTGAGTTAAAGTAGTATTTTATTATTGAATGAGATTATAGACTTATGTGTTTTTCGTTCTTCTAAATTATATTTACTCGTCGAAATTTTATACAAGAGTATTATGTTTTTCTCTTGGATTTTGAATTTATGTTTCGGTTTATTTGTTTTAGTATTATAGACATGCTATTTCATATTACATGTCACTGGAAATTGTCTAATAACATATAATTTCAATTTTTCTATGGCTTTCCAAATATGTCCTTAACTATTTTTTAGTTTCACCTTATTTTGGAAACATGTACATAGTTTAATGACAATATTTTCCTAAAAGAAATTAACAAAAGTTACTCTAGTAGGATGTTTGCACAAGTTCAATGGCAATTTAGAAAATTAACTGGACAATTTGAAGTGACATGCAATATAAAATAACAAATCTATAGTACTAAATCAAATAAATTGAAACATAAAACAAAACACAAATTGAAAATTCAAGAAAAAAACACAATACTCTTATATAAAATTCCAACGAGTAAATAATTCAAAAGGAAGGAAAAACACATAAGTTATCTCATTCAATAATGAAATACTACTTTAATTCAAACACTAGAATAAAAATGCAATAATGCGCTAAATGAAGAAAAAATATGAGTAATTATATTGAATCATAAGAAGTAAAGGTTGGAAAATGAGAAGAAAAGAGATGGAAGATAGATAATGTAAAATGAAAAAATAAAAATAAAAAATAAAATTAAAAGAAAAAAATTAAAATCGAAAAAATAAATAAAATGTAACTTTGTAATTACATCACGTAATTGTATCTAATTCTCTATTCCTAATTGAGAATTGGACTATGTAATTACATTTAATTTCACTTTTTTGATGGTTCCTAAAAGAAACAAAAGTTACTTTAGTGAGATGTTTACACAAGTTTAATGACATCTTGAGGAATTAACTCGGTATTTTTACTAATTTTGTTGTTGATAAATTTTTATTTGAACTTTACAAACTTATTTATATCATAAAGAAAGAAACTGATCGTAAATAAAAAATAAAATTATTTTTTTCTTAATTGGTAAGTGGATAAGTAATGTGGGACAACTATTTATAGTAAAATGAACAACTAATTATGGGACTGAGGGATCACTATTTTTTTTATAACTTCTCTTCGTTATCATCATGCAATGTTATTTATTTGTCCTGTTGTTTCAACCTAACATCGTGCTCATAATTTTAGTTCAATCGTACATTATGAGTACATCAATAACTTGGACTCATTGAATTAACACAATTCATGTGAATATTGTTAAGGGCAAACCACAAAAATCTCCTAGCTAAAGAAAGTAATTACACAAAATCCCCATTAATTTTCTCTCTCCCTAATTTCAGCAAAAATATTAATATATTTGGTCATTTATTATACATGTGTCAGATGTATGAGGAAACACATAACTTAAATTAAGGAAACTGAAATGATTAGGTTGTTTACTTTTCCTAAAGTGACGCACTTAATTAGTTATCTTTAATTTTTTATTTTTTTTTGTGTTGGATATTTGTATGCACTTGTATTTGAATTTTAAAGTGTATGTTAAGATCTTTTTTTTTTTCTTCAAATTTTGCAATCTATCTTTCAAGATCCAAAAAGAAAAAAATAACAAATTTGTTGTACTTCAGTGCTACAAAAAAAATGAAGTTAATTATATGCTTGAAGGAAATTCTTCTCCAATCGTCATGGAGTGAGGAATGTAGATCCAAAAAGAAAAAAATAATAAATTTCTTGTACCCACTTTTTCATTTAATTGTCTCTCTTTTCCATTCAACTTATCTCTCTTATCCATATGAAGAACATATGAAGAACATAAAGAACATTTTTCCACACTCAAATTCAAGCAATCGTATACTTAGAGGTTACCAATTTGTAAGTTATCAAACATTTGTTGGACTTGTACTATTTTTTTTCCACTAATTTTCAATTTTTTTTCAACTTTATCAAATCACAATCTGGTTCGATTTTTGGTTGCCTGTTTGTTTTTTATGAAATTAATTGCTATTGTAAATTCATTTCAGTGTGATAGTTCGATAATATAATTTTTTTCCATTTATTAAAAGTCTGGTCTTTGTATTTTTTATTCTAAAGTTGTTAGTTCTTATTTGGATTCTTGTCCGACTAATAAAGCTGATATTAAGTTTACTTATGGTTACAAATGAAATTTTTTGGCGTATAAGTTACCCTCATACATATTGATATGTACTTTTAGTAGAGTCTAATACGAAATGTGAGATGTATAAGTTTTCCTCATACATGTGCAACTCTATAGCGATTAGGGTTGATTTTATTATACATTAATGTAATTTGTTCGTAAATAAATAAGTTACCCTTATACTTGTCTAACAACTTTTATTAATTTTGACATCTGCTACCATACATATGAACCTATTGCCATACATCTGAACCAACATATCATACATCTGAACCTACAGTCATACATCTGAACCAACATATCATACATCTGAACCTACATTCATACATCTATACCAACGTATCATACATCTTGTTAATGAAATCCCATTTGATGTTGACTATGTTTAAAATATCCCACAACAAGCGTTTGATAATTTGTAAGTAAATTACAATTTTTTTCATGTATAACGATGTTATAAGTAATGTACTGATTATTATTTTATTTTATACTTTTTAAAATCAGGGACTGTGGAGTCTTTGTCTTTGCCTATGCAGAAATATTAAGTGGAAGGCACCAACTTCATTCACGTGGGTTTGATGCTGCAAGTCAACGTGCACGATGTTCTTCATTATTGTGGCATTACGGAGTCGAAAAGGCAAAACAAGGGTACACAAGTGATAAAGGCAATTCGCCTCGGCCTAGGAATATTGTTCCAAATGTATTGATACAGTGAAATTATTACTTTAAAGTAGCATTGTTTTTAAAATAGTCGGCATTGAAAAAAGTAATTCTTCATTTTGTGGTTCTTGTTAAACAATTCCAACTTTACTTTCTTAATGTTAATGCACATTTTGGGTAACAAGACTTTTCAAATCCTTATTTTTTTCTTTCTTTCTTTTATGAGTCTTGGAATATATTTTTAGACAAACAAAGACCACACTTTTGATATGTTGGTTCAGTTGTATGACAGTAGGTATGACAGTAGATTCAGATGTATGGTAGCACATGCCAAAATTAATAAAAATTGTTAGACATGTATGAGAGTAACTTATATACCTAAAAATCATTCATAACCATTATTAAACAACACATACAAACGTATGATAGTTTTTATACATCTAACAATTTATATCATAATTAGCTAACATTTACACATTATATGAGGTTCATTTATACATTAAAAAACAAAATCATATAAACATTAAACAACTTATGGTCATGTACGATGGTAAGTTATACATGTATAAATAAACTGCATTGATGTATAATATATTCCAGTGCTAGATGTAATAAAAATTTAATGAACTCATAATAAAAACATAGAATATGTGTTGTTGATATGATGTTTCTAACAATAACTTATGTTACATGTTATTTATTATACATGACATGATTACAGTTGGATAGCTGGTAATGGTAAATTCTATATGTATGACTGCATATTATACGTTGGTTTACATGTATGATAAATTGGTTCACATGTATGACATCATATTATTTTTAATTTGAAATGGTAAAAATCAACTTTGGGAGGAAAATAACAAGCTCTTTTTCAATTTCAACAAGATGTGACTTTCTTTCACCTATTTGGAAAGGTTGTTGCCTCTTTTGAAAGTCTTTGTCCACCTTTTGGGTAATAAGACTTTTCAAATCCTTTTTTTCTTCTTTCTTTTATTTATAAGTGTTAGAATATATTTTAAGACAAACAAAGACCTCTCTTTTGAAATGTTGGTTCAGTGTATGACAGTAGGTTCAGATGTATGATATATTGGTTCAGATGTATGATAGTAGATTCACATGTATGACTGTAGATTCAGATGTATGATATGTTGATTCAGATGTATGACAGTAGGTTCAGATGTATGGTAGCACATGTCAAAATTATTAAAAGTTGTTAGCATGATTGCGGGTAACTTATTCATTTACGAACAAATTGCATTAACGTATAATAAAATCAACACTGACCGCTATAGAGTTGCACATGTATGAGGGTAACCTATACATCTAACAATTCATATTACACTCTACTAAAAGTACAACTCAACGTGTTAGCATACATTAAAGCCTATGTATAATGAAACTTTGTCAAAACTTGCGAATGTATAATATGTTGTTATACATTCAAATCGTTGTATAATGAAAGTGTGCCGTTCCAGTAAACAATCAAATGTATAATATTGATTCACATGTATGATAAATTGGTTCACAAGTGTATGATATCATATTCTAGGTTCACAAACCTTGGATCCTATTTTTCAATTTCAACAAGATGTGACCTTTTTGGAAAAGTTATTTTAAGACAAACAAAGACCACACTTATTTCTTCTTATTTTTGCATCAAATCACCACTATTTAAATGGTTTTCTTCAACAACATCTGAAAAACATGAAGAACACAAACAACATTAAAAAAATGATAAATTGGTTCACATGTATGATCTGATTTTTTTTTGTAACAAAAAAATCAAAGATCTAACTTGTACTATATGAAAAAAAAAAAACGAACTACTAAACTTGAATATGATTGAAGAATAATGAAATTTGAACATGCAGACGAAGAATAAATGGAAACCCCCTTAATTTAAAGTTGAACTTGACAGAAAAAAATTAAAAAAATTAATGAACTAGAATATTAAACACATTTAAATCTTGATAACTTACTATATGCAAATCAAGGATCTAACTTATACTATATGAAAAAAAAATTAAAAAACCCGAAATACTAAACTTGAATAGGATTGAAGAATAATGAAATTTTAACATGCAAATGAGGAAAAAACGAAAACCCCCTTACTTGGTAAAGTTAAATTTCATAGAAAAAAATAAAAAAAAATTAATGAGCTAAAATATTAAACACAATTAAATCTTCATAACTTACAATTTGATAACCACTAGATTGAAGTTACTTCAATTTTGCCGTAAAATATGTTTTCAAAAATGGAGTACAATTCATATGAGTAATGGAAGAAGTAGAGAGTGAAAAAAGAAAGAGCATTAGAGAGTGAAAGAACGAGGCAAAAGCTGCCAAATGAACTAAAGTTATTCCCTTTTCCTTAATTTATGGTATAAAGTAGCAAACTAATTTCTTTCTTTAGCTTTTTTGTTTGAAAAAAAAAACTTCTTTCACATGTATAATATGTAGGAGAGAGAAAATCCCAACTAAAAGAATTTTTATAATTAATTTGGGGGTTGTGTAATTAATTTATTAATTTAAGATTTTTTGTAATTAGGTAAAGTTAGTTGGTGTATATATGTAATTCTACGTATTGTTAAACCTATTGTGTTGTTAGATCGATGTATAGATGACTTGATCCATTCAAAACACTATTTTTATCTTAAATGTATTTTAGAATTGAATTTAGATAACAATTTCTCAAGAAAAATAAAATATTAAACGAAAAGTAGGATTCGATCAATTTAGATTTGTTTCAATTCTGACTAAAAATGCATTATGATTCGTTCAAAACACTAAATTTGACTTAGATGTATTTTCAGATGCTTTGACATAGCAATTTGTCAAGAAACAATAAAATGAAATCTATAAAATAGCGAAGGTATTAGGATTTGTGTCAATTTAAGTTTATTCAGATTCTAATCGAAAATGCTTGGTACACGTGCAATGCACGTGCCCTAGACTAGTATATATATATATATTCATGAATGATTTTAAATTTGTGCACTAAAATTTTTTTTCTTGGATGAAGGAGTTTAAATTATCAAGCAAAATATATATATTACTAATCATTATAATTATATTAATAAATAAATGGTTGGTCACAAATGATATTATTTATTTGATATTAATCAAGCCAAGGATATACTTATTCCGGGTTATTTTTGAGAGAATATTGAATGAGTAGAAAATAGATATTTAATTAAATCCAACAATTGTTCATCCCAAACTTATTCCTTTAGCTACATGAGAAACGATCAGAATTCAGTGCCGACTTTGCTAGGTTAAAAAAAAGGGTAAAATTCAGAAATAACATATTTATCCTCTTAATTATGAGTTTCATAGCAACAGTTTCATAATTACATAATATAGTAAGTTGTATTCTGTATTTTTACAAACCGTTCCTACAAAAATATAAATACATATGATTTTTACTGTCCTTATCATCGATATATATTTTATATTTTTGTTTACTGTTGCTACAAAAATACAAATACATACAAATACATATGCTAAAAAATGTAATTTGATAAAAGTATTGTTATTTTTTGTAATTTAATACTTAAATATGCTATTTTATATATTTTTTCCTTAAAAAAATGCATTTCTTTTAGGTCCCAAATTTTAAAAATATTAAATGCATTGGATATGTTGAAGAATGAAAAGAAGTCCCAGGTGATAAGGCTTGGACAGTTCTAGGGGAAAAAATGTGTTGGGTAATAAAAGAGAATTAGATTATGAGGATAAATTTAGAATAATGGACAATTATAAAGGATAAAATTGTTATATATTTGGTTAACTATAATGACTTATATGGCCTCCAAAAATAAGTAAGGAAATGATAACTTGTGACCTTTGACTAAGTCAAAATTAACTTTTTAAAAGAAATTTTCAAAAAATTATCAAACACTTCTAAAAATAAACTAGGACTAGGGTGTGCGGGCCCGTGTTTTATGTTACTCTAAACATTGATCATGTTTAGAGTGTTTTAAAATTAAAAAGTAAATATTCAAAATTTGAAACCAATCAATATACTAAATTATAAAAATTTATCATAAGTTAAAAGATATTTTAAATTGTTAAATATTATAATTTATAATATTTTCTTATGCAATTTTCGAATGATATACATTACTTCACTTGTCCAAACCTTTGTGGTATTGATAATTAGTTATATTTTTAAAAATTTAAGTGACACTGATATAATTTCAAGAGTCAATCAAATATTTTAATTTTTAATTTTTTTTAAGTTGATAATTATTGTGATTTATAGTATTTTTTATGAATTTTTTCAAAATATATAACAAATTGTTTTTTGTTAGATATTTTAAGTTGTTAATTATTGCAAATTATAATACTTTTACGTAATTTTCAAATAATATGCGTTACTCTCCTTATCCAAACTTTTATGGCATTGATAGTTAATTATATTTTAAAAATAATTTAAGTTATTAATTATTGTAATTTATAATACTTTTTTTTCATTCTAATTTAAGTAGTACTGAAATAATTTCGAGAGTTGATCAAATGTTTATATCTATTGTAGTTTATATATATATGATGAGAGGCAATGTTTCTACTTGTTATATGTGTTACACTTTTTGTCCCAATTTATGTGAGACAAAAAAAATTCAAGAGCCAACAAAAATGTGGTATCGTAAATTGTTAGTTATTGTGGTATGTTATTTTTTTGTCTCAATCTATATGATATAAATATAATTTTGGAAGTTAACGATATTTTTATATATTTTTTTAAATATTTTAAATTATTAATTGTTAGAATTTATAATTCTTTTACGTAATTTTCAAATACATTTTATATCAGAAATAGTTAAAGGAAAAATAAAATTGAATGTAACAAATAAATGGGAATTCAAATGGGAAAAGATAATGGAAAAAGCAGGTGGGACCTACATCTATAGAAGACTAATGAGTGGAATAAATCAATTCTAGGCTGGCTTTATGGTCCAATAAGGAAAATGTGTATTGACAAAGCACTTAGATTCAACATATCAAAGCACCAAAAATTGCAAAATACCAAAATACCCTTATTATGAAACCACAATGACATATAGTAGACATGTCAAAACCAACGCTTATATAATGTACTAGAGGAGCATGACCGTGTCAGCACGGACCCAATATTAAGTTATTTATTTTTTAAATCTTGATATATTTAAATAAAAAAATTTAATAAAAGAATTGCATATGTTTTCTAGGATTCATCCGAAATCTAGCATGAGTTCAACATATGTTATTTTAATATGTATTTAGATAATTTAAGTTGTTAACTATTGTAATTTATAATATTTTTATGTAATTTTGAAATTAATATACATTACTTTTCTTGTCTAAATTTTTGTAGCATTGATAGACAATTATATTTTAAAAATAATTTAAGTTTTTAATTATTGTGATTTATATTACTTTTCTTCTATTTCAATTTCAGTGACACTAATATAATTTCAAGAGTCGACCAAATATTTTATATCTTTTAAATTTTTTAAGTTGATAATTATTGTGATTTCTAGTATTTTTCATGTAATTTTTCTTTTTGAAATATATAGCATATTAAATTGTTTTTAGATATTTTAAGTTGTTAACTATTGTAATTTATAATATTTTTTATGCAATTTTTGAATAATATATGCTACTCTCCCTGTCTAGAGTTGTGCCGACGATAGCCAATTATATTTTTAAAATAATTTAAATTTTTTATCATTATAATTTATAATATTTTTTCTATTTCAATTTATGTGGCACAATACTTAAATGACCATAATAATTAATTAGGGGTGATATGGTAAAATCACGACTGAAGTAGCGAAGCATAAATGTCTTAAATAACTTACAACAACTAATTAGAATTGACATAGTGAAATTACTATAAAAAATACTTGTGAAAATTTTAAGTGGGTCTCATATAAGACGTCAAGTTAATTTAAAATATCAAGAATTAATTTATCATTTTTATATCTATTTTATTTTTATTAAATATTATTAATTTCTTAATACTTAAATGACTTATAATAATTAATTAGGGGTTATATTTAGTAAAACTATGGTTGAAGCAGCTGAAGCAGACATGTCATAAACGTCTATTTTATATTTTTTTATTAAATATTATTTATTTTTAATATATAAATGACTTATAATAATTAATTAGGAGTGATATAATAAAATTACAATTGAATCAACTTAATCAGAGATGTCATAAATGTTTATTTTATATTTTTAATTAAATATTATTTATTTTTAATACATAAATAGCTTATAATAATTAATTATAGATGATATAGTAAAATCATGGATTCAATATTATTAATTTTTCAATACATAAGTGACTTATAATAACTAATTACGGGTGATAGATTAAAATCACGATTGAAGCAGCTGAAGTAGAAATCAGTCAATTTTTTAATTTTTTTGGTTAATTATTGTTATTTACAGTACTTTTTATTTTATTTTCAAATAATATATGTTGTTTTATATCTTCTTCTATCTCGTCCCAATTTATGTGACACTAATATAACTTTGATAGTCAATCAAATATTTTATGTTGACATATCATTTTGTTATTCTTAATTTTCTAATACATAATGACTTATAATATGGGGTGATATAGTAAAATCATCGCTTGAAAGATAACAATTTAATTTAAAACATCAATAGTTAATTTCGCATTTTATGTCTATTTATTTTTTATTAAATATTATTTATTTTCTTAATACCTAAATGACTCATAATAATTAATTAAGAGCGATTGATTAGGTTATTAATATGAAAATTAATATAATTTTATCATATTCAATAGTAATCATCGATAACTCATCGGAGTAGTATATTAATTAAATACGGGATGCTATACTTTGCATATGAAAAATATGACATTATTAAATATTATTGGATAGTGCATTATATTTATATTTCACAATAATAAAATTTTACTATATATTTTTCTTTATTTCTTTTTAACTTGATACATATTGACCCAACACAAATTCTAAGAAACTATTCATTAGAAATTTATTTTATTAAATTAAATTTATTAATTTTGTACTTTAAAAATTTAAAGTTAAGTTTAAATATTAGTATTTCTATATAAGAAAAAAATAATTTTAAAATTTAAATTTACTAAAATAAATAAATAAAAAGATTAATTTTCTATATAAAAATCAACTAAAATAATAAAATTGATTTACTTTAAATATTTAGTTGCAATTAATAAAGATAATTTTTTATTTTTTCATGATTTATGCGGCACCGATAAAATTTTGAGAGTTGAATAGAATTTTTATATATTTTTAAAAAAGTATTTTAACTTGTTAATTATTGTGATTTATAATAATTTTTACGTAATTATCAAATAATATATTTACTCCTTGTGTTCCAATTTATGTGGCTTCGATACAATTTTGAGAGTCAACTAAATTTTTAATATATCTTTTAAATATTTTAAGTTGTTAATTATTATGATTTACAGTACTTTTTCTTTTATCTCAATTTATGTGGCATAGCTAAAGTAATGAGAGTCAATAAAATTTATATATATCTTTTAAATATTTTAAGTTATTAATTATTGTGATTTGTGGTAACAAATTAGTTTTGAACATGATAGCCAATTAAATAAATAAAAAAATTACTTCTTATATGTAGTTATAGTTAATTAATATAAATTAATAGAATATATTAAATATTTAAATCATTATGATGAAATAATGAAATCATTATATATTGAGACATGATATGTAATTAAGTAGAAATAGGTGGGTTTTCTAGTAATTACATGAAGAGCGAAACCACCTCCTCTATAATCTATATCTATAATCTATAGTATATTAAAAGTGTGAAACCCCTATAAAAAGTGATTTGAACTTTTTGTCCTTCATTAAAATACTTCTCAATAGACAAAATCGTCTTTTCACTATTTTTGTAAAAATAATTATCATTAAATTATTATTCAAATATTTAGAATATAGGGAAAAAAAGGAAAGGAAGAATCTCATACCTATAAGGAATTAAATGTAATGTGCCATTTTTTTTTTAGGAGTCCTACACAACTTTTTAGGGGAAAACTCTATCTATAGAAAGGAAAAAATATATATATTAAAAAAAAATTGTATGATGGGTTTTTAAGGAAATTTTTAGGGAATTATATATATATATATATAAGAAAAAAATAAAAAAAAACAAAATTTATATTAAAAAAATTATGTATGACAGGTTTTTAAGTTCTAGGAACAATTTTTTTTTATACATATGTATATATAAACTCCTAAAATATATGGAATGAGAATCAATTAATATTTTTCTTTATACTGGTCAATTAGAAAAATTTTCCTAAATATGACTCTATTAAGTAAATATTTCTATAAATATTATTATTGAGATGCACATTAAACTAGAAAAGAAACCGGTTTACCTATTGAAAAAATATGATTGATGCCCATCAACTTGATTCGGTTGCATGTCTAGATTGGTGGAGCATTAATTTTGTAACCCTTACCCTCTCCATTGTTTTTATCAACATTGATCACTGTTGTATTATTTTGTTGTAGTTCACATGTCGTAAATGAATTTACAGGTGGTAGATGAATGCCGGTTGAATTTGAGGATTTTTTTTTAAGTAAATATTAGGTTGAGTTGTATTGTTTTGATATTTCTATTTTGAGATTTTTTTTGTGTGTAAAGGTTAGTTTTAGTTATATTATTTTGATATCTCTATTATCGTACTATTTTGTTATAGTTTATTGGTGGTAGATGAGTGTCAGACGATTTTGAAAAAAATTTGTTTAAAGATTAGATTTAATTGTATCATTATAATGTCTCTGCCATCGTATTATTTTGTTGCAGTTTACAGGTGGTAGATGAATGTCGATCAGCTTTGAGAGTTTTTTAGGTAAAAATTAGGTTTAATTAAATAAATTCTCCATCTTTATGTATTCAAAAAAATGTTGAATTTAATTATGTAATTCATCTTTATTTAATTATGTAATTCATCTTTATTAACGTTTACACCTAAACTAGTATAGAAAAAATGACTTAAAACCCATTTTAATCAAAAAAAAAAAAAAAAAAAATAAGCTTACCAAACACCCTCTAAATTGTAGTGGAATTAATTTGCTTTTAAATGAAATTCTGAAAATAGATTTATAGAAGGAATAGAAAGCAGCAAAATACGGAAGAAGTTGGCGCCGAAACTGGTATCTCCCGATTTATCGTACGCTGAGTAGCAGGAAACTGACAGGGTTTTTTACTTGCTGTCCAGGTGCGTCTTTGATTCCTCTTTTCCCCTAAATATTCATGGTAATTATTTTTTTTAGTTGAGAATTAACAAATCAGATGACTAAGACTTTTTAAAATTCTTATGTTAATTTCTGTTATGTTTACTATTTCTCAGTACATGATGCATTCTTTTGCAGATGGAATTATCCTAGTGATTTATCCTTTTTCTTAAGTGGATCTCATTAATGTTGAACCTGTAATTTGTTTTCAATATATACTGAATTGTGAATTTTTCTTGTTAGAATTTGTCATCTTAAGGGATTATAAGATGTTAAAAAATTATGATAACCTTAAAGGGTATTATAGGATGATGTTCAGAATACGATCTTAGGTTGATAGATATGTAAGATATTGTGATTATGAAAATACTTTTGTTAACAATTCTGCATTTAGGCGCGGGTGTTATGTTAGTGGTTACAAGTTTGACGGTTCCAATGGGTCGGGAATCTGATTTATGACTTTGTTGGATGGTTTGGTAGTGTTTTGGACCTTCGAGTAGACCAATATACAATTGTGCAGTTAGTGGTCTTATGCGCTGCATTCTATATGCTTTCTTGTCCTTGAACTATGATCGTAGTTTTTTAAGTTCCCTCGTTCAATTGCAATATACATATATACACACACGTATTGGACAAGATCTGTATCGGTCATATTTATTGAATTTACACTATACATGGCAAAGACAGCAGCTTTGACAAATTGTCCTCTCAATGGAAACTTGCAGGCTGAAATTCTTCTTCCTAGCTACTTGAATTACAAATCATTCAACTTGTTGTGACGCTCCCTGCTGCATCCTCAACACTAGAAGTAGAGATGGTAGGTCTTTCAATCCATTCGCTGTGAATACATCTACCTTTTCGTGTAGGTTTGCTTCGATCGTAGAGATTGATGGTTGATACACTTTCTTAAGATTCAGAGACACCTTTTTTCAGCTACAACTCACACACTTTTGGGTGTTAGCTTCTTTGGTGTACACATGTTAAAATTCATTTTCTTTGGAATATGTTTATGTTTGGATGGGGAGAGGCACGAAATTTAAAAGAGCTAACTTAAGCATAGAAAATATGACAAAGCTCTTTCACTTGAAATTTGAATAGTTGATCGGTGAAGTATGAGATTTATTAGTTAATACTCAATCGAGTAGCTGTGAACAATGATTCCGTAATACTTTCAACTACCAATTTCATTTGAGTTTTACATGATTAGTTAACCTTATCTATTTCGAACATCAACATAATGCAGAGCTCTTCGCTTCAGTATCAAACGGATGAGTATCAGCAATGTTCTGTTACAAAGAGACGTTGGCTTCTAAAGTGGTAAGTTTTTGAGATTCCTCTTTCCAGCTCCCTCCTTACACCGATACGGAAGACAAAGGAATATTTATTCAAACTCTATTTGCTCCACAGCTTAATTATCACTACAACAGAAACAAACTTTAGGGGCAATAAATATGCACTTTAACTGAGAGTGCAAAATATTTACCGGCATTAGTTAATTGCCATTGGATCCAATGTCGCTATAGACTTTAGGGGTATTTACAAAGAGAGCTAAAATGTAATTGTCACTAGTAAATGCCTCTAAAAAACATATTTAGTAGCGATTAAGCTATTCCCATTAATTAATTGCCGCTAAAGATCAATTTTGGTGTAGTTTTAGTTGCTTTGAACTAATGTATGGATATAACAATAACAACATAATGCCCAGTGTTTGGAAGATTATAAGGTACAAATGCGCTCTCGATGACACAGAGAAGGAACAAATTGTTTTTGTAACTACTACCACTTTTGTGATTTCGTGTTTTTGAATGCAATTAGAAATTAAACGGTTGACCTTATGAAATTATTAGTGCATCACATATGTTATGGAAGAGGGGACTCTTAAGAAAGCTCTACTTAGAGGAGTTAATTTCACATATTAACAATTGTTATTTCGGAAGTCACTATCTTTGTTAAGGAATTGAGATCAAGATGAAAGATGACTTTCTGAGATAATATCTCTCAATTGAGTGACGAGAAATCAATCCCTTATTCAGTGATCTAAATCCCCTACATAGGGTGGAATCTAACTAATGAGTCCTTCCTCTTTCAGGTTGTTTTTGAGACGAGCATTTATCTTAGCATATAACAGGTGCAAAGCGTGGACGACGGCAAGTGCAGAGATGATGTGCAGTCAGAAGGAAGCTATGGCGGAAAGGTAAAATCATAAACCATTTGCCATGACTTTCCCAGATCAAGGTTGTTTTTGGGACAACCATTTATCTTAGCATATAACAGGTGCATAGCGTTGAAGCTTGCCCTTGCTGGTCCTCAGACGACAATGGCAGAGATGACTGCCACGGCGGAAAGGTAAATCATAAACCATTAGCCATGACTTTCCCGGATCTCCCAATTGCTATAGTTTAAGGATTTTCCAATGAACAGTTAATATTTGGGAAAGCAAAATAAGATCGAAATGTTGCCTAACTTTTTGCAGTTGGGCAATGAGGAACTGCAATTGTTGTGAAACTGAGCAAGTATTTGAAGCGGAGACTAAGAGCTCATGCTTTACCAAATTCAAAGTACCGAAGTGCAGGAAATTGCATATCTTCAGCAAAAAACGTACTGAGGTAAATTGTAAATTATAATTACGCTTCTTTTTCCAATTTTCAGTTTCAAAGCTCTTAAGATTTGGCAGCGCATGTGCTTGGAGGATAAAGTTTTGAACTACAAGTGTCTTTCCATGTAACATTGTTAAAAGAATTTTGGCAGGTTTGTAAATAAAAATTTAAGAGTTTTTATTTAAGAATATGAATTCATTCACTTTTTTGCTAGTTCCATGGACAAAAAGAAGTTTTCTTGAGGTTTTACAATGGAACAGCTTGAAGCAATAATCACATCCTTCGAATCCAAGTTAAATATAAATTATGATTACGTTTCTCTATCTTCATAGAACTTTTTCAAAGCACTTGAAAATTTCGCAAAGCTTGTACTTGGAGGATAAAGTTTATAACTAAAGGTGCTTAACCACTTAAAATTAAGCAATGAATTTCAGTAGGTTGCTGAATCAAATACCAAGTGTTCTTTATTTAAGTTTATGGAGTTAATTTACTTTTTTGTTAGGCTCATGGTCCAAAAGATGTTCTAAGGAGAGATTTCAATATAGAGGAGTTTCAAGCAGAAATGACATCCTTGGGATTTGGGGGAGTTAGCGAGCAATTGAAAGATGCCATTTGGAAATTAATTGTCCCTCGTTGCATGCCTCGGGCTTTATCAAGAGAGTAAGCATTTTTACCAAATTATATATTTTTTTGTAGACTTGACTATCTTACTATCAAATGTTTGATATTTGTTTTAATGAATGAAAGGATTGGGATTCAACCGAAAAAAGGCCTTATTATTCACGGACCACCTGGAGCAGGAAAAGCACTGGTTGCAAGATGCTTATCAGAAATACTCAATGCAAAAGTGAAGGTTGTAATTTTAATGAAGGTCGTTTATCTTTTTTTTCAGTATGAGTTTCTGCTAAACTTCTTTTTTATTTTTTTTCTAGGTTGTGAGAGCGTCGGAGATCATAGGTACTCTTGAAGGATCAAGTGAAAAGAATCTGAGAGATGTTTTTGCTCCATCCATCAAAGATTTTGAGCAAATGGGTAAGAATATGATTTCCCCTGTGTTTTTCTAGTTTTTCCTCCTTGATTTTTTACAACATATCTAGTAAAATCTCATATAGAAAGGTCTGGGCTCTACCTCTTGGAGGTAGAGAGAGAGGTTGTTTATGGAAGACCCCCGGCTTAAGTAAAGCAAATCAAAGTCCAATGGAAAGGAAAAACGTAAGTGAACTAGAAAATGACAACTAATAGAAAAGTTGTGCGGCAAGGAACTGTAACATCCACAACAAGGTGCAATCATTTAAACACAGTGAACAACAGATGATAATAAATACCAAAAGACAAAGACTACATGAATAGGCTACTACTACGCAGACATGGTGTTCTAGACTACCACATGTCCTTGGTAAGCTGAAGATGTATCATATCATGTCTGACCTATCTTGTGTTGATTAATTTCTTCCAAATTCACCCTATTTTCCTTGGATCTCCACAACCATTTAGACAACAAACTCTAGGTATGATTAAAATGAAGAGGTTGCATAGGTCGCGAAGTATCATGCTGAAAATACATTTTTCTTGTTATTAATTTTTAGTGTCTCTCAAGGTAAGATATATAATACTTTATGTTGTTTAGATAGTAGATATGTTAGTTATTTGATGATACATATTGCTTCATTAGGTGAAGAAAGTCCTGTTCATGTAATAATATTTGAAGAAATCGATGCCATTGCTGGGGTAAGCATTTCCTGGTTACTTTGTTTCTTTTCTTTTGGTGTGTACGTGCGCTTATGTTACTGATTAACTTAAATTTGGGTATTGACATCAGAAAAGAGTTACAGAGTTGCTTTGTTTCTTTTGTTTTGGTGTGTAAGTGCGTGCGCTTATGTTACTAATTAACTTAAATTTGGGTATTGACATGAGAAAAGACGTGTGTGCGCTTATGTTACTGATTAACTTAAATTTGGGTATTGACATCAGAAAAGAGGAGCAAACTTAGCTACTGATAGGATAGTGAGCCAACTATCAACATTGGTCAGCTTCAAAACCTTTTGTGCCTTTTACCACCCAATATGTGTTTTTGCTTCATGAGTTATCTATATATGATTATCTAAGTTTTGTTTGAGAAAACTAGGTTGATGGTTTTTACAAACAAACCAATCTGTTGCTAATTGGGACAACTAATAGGATTGAATTGATTGATGATGGCTTGTTGAGGTACACATAACTCGATCTATCTTAATTTTATTGATTTCTCTATATTCATATTCTATTCCAAATCTGATTGCAGTCCAGGTCGATTTGGATTACACTTGCGAATAGATCTGCCAGATGAAGATGCACGGCTGGAGATTCTGCAAAGCAACTCGAAAAGGATACAGAAATGTATCTTTTTTGATAATGACATAGACCTTTCAGCCATTGGTTAGTTACATAGTATGCATCATTATTGTTGAGTTTTATCTCATGAATATTTAAGTGACTAAATAAACATTGATGCGCAGCTGCTGCAACACAAGGATTTAGCAGAGTCGATCTTGAGAGTCTGCTACATACAGCATTGGAATATGCATTGGCTCGTAATTTTCAAGGACATATTTTCAACGAAAAGGATATTCAAATTAAGAAAGTGGATGTTGAAATTGCCCTTAAAGATTTTGGCAAAAAGTGTTTTTGAAAGACTTTTGAATAGATATATTATCCTCGGTATGTTTATATAGTTAGTAAAAGATTTATTTTAATGAATGGTTAATTTCTATCATTTTCGTAATTTGCTATTTGAGCGTTGGGTTCATATCATTTCTCGTCTATTTTTTTACTGCAAATTACTAGTGTTTATCTTCAATCAGTTTAGTTGTATCATGTTGATGGAAGAAAAAATGTTTTTGATAGTGATGAAAGAAAAAAGTGTTATACAATGGTCAAGGCGTCTAAATAACATTTAATTTCATTTACTTATAGAAGTAAGAATTGGTCCAAGTTTACAATGTCATGCCTTAGGATGTTGTTATAAAAATATATTTTATTAATATGAAAGATTTTGGGATGTTTAATTTAAAGTTTTAAAATTTTAATGATAAAAAGTAGATAGTACTTCTTTCTTTTTTCTATTAAGGAAAAACAATTAAATTTTATACCTTTTATTTTTTAAAATCTTCAATATTATTTTGCGTCACATAATTATCTAAATAATGTCTTTTAAAGGCATTATTATTTTAAATGGTGCTACTTTGATTTTATTAGGAATTATAGCCTAATTTTATCGTTATAGCTGTTCTACTTCTCTATTATTTTCTCCATAACCATTCATGTTGGAGCTCCGAATCCAGCAACCACCCCAACACCTATGCCGGAATTATAACGGAGCAATCAGATTTGATCGGAATTGTTGGATTTCACCAGTGTTATTGGATGATAGTGGAGAAACAGATAGGGTAGTGAAGTTGTTGGTTGCTCCAACAGTGTAAGTTCACTGGAGAAGACGAGGATTATTTGGTGATTGATTTGTTGAAATAAATCAAAATGAGACAGAGGGAGTATAATTTTTATTTTTCTCACTTATTAATGATGTTAAAAGCGTATTACACCTCAATTTTAAATATTTAAATACTATTTAAATTAATTTACGCGTTACTATAGTAAAATTGTGTTTAAAAATGTATTATATATATTTAGCTGTTTTTGATAAGAAAAGTTAGGGTATAATTTGTAAGAGTCAAAGTTGTACTATATTTGATAAATAAGACTAGGCCTACAGAACTTTTTATTAGTCTTACACTTAAGACACTCATGAAAACAGTGGATCACATATCTAGGTTGCCGAAATCGATTGTGCAAAAAGTTGTCTTTTCTTCTTGTCTAAAAATGCTGCGCGAATTACTACATTGTTCAAGTCTTTTAGTGCCTGGAGTTTCTTCTACTGCTAATTTTAGCAGTATTTGTCTTTTCTTCTTATTAAAAATGTTGCACAAATTAGTACATTGTCCCAAGTCTTTTTAGAGTGCCTGGAGTTTCCTCTCCTGCTTAATTTTGGCGGTTCTTTTTTTTCTTCTTTGATGAAGATAACTCCAAAAATTATTCATATTAGAGGTAGTGAAAATTGTGGATCAAACTCTAGCAAATAGACATAAGCACTAATTTTGAATACAAAAATTCTCGTTAATATTACCAATTGGTTTGATTTGGAGCTATTATTTCTGTAACGAAAAGTGACCTAAAATATCCTTTACTATGTAAAATGGTGCAAAAACGCCTTTCGTCTACCATTTGGCCTAAAATATCCTTTTCGTCTAACTATTGAGTCTAAAATGTCCTTCTCACCGGCCTGTTGGGCCTAAAATGCCTTTTCTGCCTTTTATCTAGGTAAATTACATGAAAAGGTCATCCTTAAAACTTAATTACATTAATAATAGTACTTTTTTTAATTATATTAATAATAATACTTTTTTAATATTACAAAAATTAAAGTTTTTTTTTTTTTTTTTTACATATATAGCCATTTAAAAAAAATAAAAAAAGATAATTATAATTCCTAATTTAATGTTATAATTAATTATCAATTCACCTTAATTTAAGAGATATATTTTCAATTTTAAAATTATAAGTGGAAAAAGATAATCCTTGCTTTCAAATCTCTCTCTTATATTCAAAATTCAAATATTTTTAAATAAACTAAGTATTTTATTATTTGTTCGTGGTTTCGTTTAGTTTTCATGTATGTTAATAATCTAATATTATTTCATTATTGTGTATTTTTAATTCTAATGTAATGGGTTAACCATAATTTTTTATGGATAAATATTTATCGAAGTACAAATATACCATATATTTTTGCTATATAAATATAGTTTATGTCAAAGTCGGATTATTATTATATTTTTGATATAATTTATGGGATAAATATTCATGGTATATCTCGTTATGTCGGAAGTACTTTTCTGGTTAAAAAATTATTTATTAAATATAAATGTATATTTCCAGTATTACATGGTATAAACCTTTTATATCTAAAATATATCATGTATGTTTATAGTATAAATATAATTTATATGGTATAAATATAATTTGTATGATATAAATATACTATGTATTTTTATGATATAAATATAATTTGTATAATATATAAATATATCATGAATTTTTATAGTATAAATATACAATATATTTTTATGGAGGCATCGTGAAAGCAGGAAATTAATAGAAGACGGAATTTACTGAAATCTTGTTTTGTCTTCACTAGGAACTTGAGTAAGGAGTAGATCGTTTTATTTTGGGATTTTCTAGAGTTTTAAAACGAGAACTCCTTTCCTTATTTGGTGTACCTACTTGAGCCGGATGAAAGAAAACTTTTACGTCCGATTTTGAATGGGGGGAGGGGGGGGGGGGGCCGCATATCCTCTAGAATCCTATCAAAAATTTTCTTTGTGTAAATCACATAAATCCCCTCCCTATAAAAAGTAATTACATAAAATTTCTTTTGATTTTCTCTCTCCTGGTTTTAGTAAATATACTCATACATTCGGACCTCCCTCATACATAAATGGAATGTATAATAAAATTGTTAAACCTAAATTAAGGTAAGATAAATCAGATATTATCTTCTGTTCCTTAATTAACGCCCTTAATTAGCTAACATGATGTATCGTATGAGTAATTATAGTAACTGAAAGTTAAATTCAAATATTTTCTTAAACAACACAATAAAGTCGTTTTGTTTGTAGATTTTTGTTCAGAAAAAAAAAGGTTATTCAACAACATTCTTCTATTCTAAAAAACCAAGTATGAACATCCCCATATTATTGAGACATTCCAGTATTTGGGAATTGTAAATTAGTTATCAATCATACAAAAGTGACACAATTATTGTTTCGGAAAGTGTAACTTTCTTGAAATTGATTGCTACGATCTCTATGGAATTGAATATTGACGAAATACGTAAAAAAATTAAAGTAAAATACATTGTTGAAGGTAATTCTTCTCCTATTATCCTGGTAGGCCAAATAAACTTCCTGGAATTGTTGTGTTTAATAGATTAACCTGTTTGTGGATGTCAATTGCTACAACAGACATCTTACTATACTTCTGATTTCTGAACCTATTGCATATTTTTGTGTAATTCTTAAAATGTAATGAACAATAGAAGTAAATTGGTGTGTTGTTCTTAGTAAATGTGGGAAGTAAATTAAGGTGAAAATGGGATTGACTCACAGAATCATGAAACTCGTGCTTTACTGATATTTTCCTATTGCCTGGATTACCAAGAAACTTATTATCCTTTTTTTCTGTTTATGTTGGCTTTGCAGTTGTGAGTGGAAAAACTTATATTTCTTCGTCTTGAAACAAGTGGAAGAATATCATCGTTTTCTAACCACTGTATTCAACATTCAGGTTCCACTCTCGTTGGGGATCAAGGTTGCATCTCTATGAGGAACACTGAGGTTATGTGTAAAGCCACCACCTTCAGATCAAATATGGTTTGGATTCAGTGTTGACATCCATTTGAACTCTTCCATTGGAGATCGTAAGATCTCAAATGGACGCCTTTTTGTTGTTCATATAATCCACTAAACGAAATACAACAGTTCGCCGTGATGCTGCCTACTTACTTGTCAGACAATGATGCTTTTTAAAAGACAGAACGAACTGACTAGTCAACACTAGAAGCGTACAAAGGGAAGCTTAGTCAGCAAACTAGTCTTATCAGTCAAAACCCATTTTATGTTGAATACGTTCAAAACATACCACAACAAGCGTCTGATAGTTTGTAAGTGAACTTTGTTTATTTTTTTTATAAATGTATAATTATGGTATAGTTATTGAACGGACTGTTCCTTCATTTTATTTTAAAATCAGGGATCGCAGGGTCTTTGTGGCTGCATACACAGAAATATTAAGTGAAGGACAACAAGTGCATTCATGTGGGTTTGATGTTGGAAGTCAATGTGCATGGTATGCTTCATTACTATGACATTACAGAGTGACAAAGGCAAAGGAAAGTTACACGAGTGATAATGATGATCCTCCTTGGCCAAGGAATAGTTATCTCCAATCAACTGATGAAAGTGCAATTATTACTTTAGAATAACACTTTTTATAACAGTCTAATTGATTTTTTAGTAGTTGATATTAAACAGTTACATAAATTATTCATTTTTGGATGATGGATTTTAATTTACATTTTATAGATGTCCTTATTCTTCTTATACATACTCATACTTTTAGAATGAGTGAATACATATATAGGCCCCTCAACTATTTGACTTTTTCTGTATAGGCACCTCACTTAGGCCATGTACCTATTGAATCCTTTACTCTTTCACAGATGATTTTAATTGAGCACAATCTGCTGATATGGCAAAAAATATCAAATGGGTGTAATACACACGCTAATGATGTGGCAAAGTGTCGAATTAAATAATGACACATGGCATTTTAATTTAAAATAATTATAAAAATAATTTTCTAATATAATTAAATCTATTTTTTCTTTTTTAAACAAAATCATTAATACACCCCCCACCCAACTGCACCCACCCGATCCTCCCTCCCCCTCTTTCCTCTCAAACGTTTCTTTCTTCATTTTTGAGCAGACAAGTAAAAAAATGATTCTCCATTTTAGCGCATACAAACTTCGAGGGACTCGACTAACTCTAATCTGACACTGAACACAGTGCATTGCTAATTGCTAGTAGCAATTAATTATGATGATTAGAAATTAAAAAAAAATCAAATATGATGAATTGATGAAAAACAATTTCTCATATCCAATTTATAAAAATCATCAAAATAGAAATGACAAGCAGTACGAGGAGAGGAGAAGAGGAAGCGAAACAATTGGTAGCTGAGCTAAGCAAAATGTAACACCCCGTATTCAAGTACGTATATTGGCGTATTCAAGTACGTGTATTGGTCTTATTTATATGGAACTAATTTATTTATTTTATTTATACCAGAATTTTCCCGTCGATGGTTCCATGCAAAGGTTATTGAATAAGCTTTCCAACGATATAAAGATTTCCAAAAATGAATAGGTTTCGGATATAATCGAGCACGTTCGAAACTATAAAACGGTGGCCGGGATATTTGGGAATAGTAAATGTGCAGGAAAATTTCCTGCACACAAACTATTGAGGCCAACCGAATTTTTGGGTCAACTTTGAACGATCATAACTCCATTAATATAATGAACTGGAGAGCTGCGACCTGTGAAAAGAAATATCTTTGAGTATTCTTTCCAATGCAACTGGTTTCATCCAAATCCAACGTCTGAGTAAGGAGTTATACTCGTTTTACTTCAGCCTATCAAAATAGATTTTTAGGGTCAACTTCAAACGACCATAACTCCTTGTACAGGACGAACTAGGTGGCCTACTTAATATGAAATGAAAGCCCTTTGAATTATCCTTCCAACGATACCAATTTCACCCAAATCTGATATCGGAGCAAAGAGTTATGGTCGATCTACTTTAGCTTATCAAAACAGTCACCAAAGGACAGATTTGACATTATTTAAATTTTAAAGGTATTTTGGTCATTTCCTATTATATTATGGATGGGAATATGTGTATATATACATGTATATGGGTTCAAAAACTCATTTTCATCATCAATCATTGAGAAAGAACAAACCCTAGCCAAATTTGACCTTTAAATTAAGAAAGTTTCCAAAGTTATTCAGTAACATGTGATCCATAATGGTTTTGTATGATGTCCTACGTTACCAATGAACTTGTTTCCACCCTACAAGATGTCAAGACATTCTAATACTTACTTGTTTTCCAAATCTTACATGTTTATTGCACTAATGAATGTCAGAAGGTATCCGGTTACTCAAACAAGATCCATGTTCTATTAATGACTCCAAAACGTTTCATTGATATACCAATAAGTTCCTACTTCCTTGTTATGGCATTATGACTCCAAAACACCTCATTGATATACCAATGAGTTCTTACTTCATTGTTATTGCATTGATGGTCTATTTATATGTCTCTTATTGATGTATCATTGTTTCAAAGTATCAAAAATGTGGTGGCAACTGAAATAATAATCTCAAAGATTAATTGAACTAAGTGATGGAAGTTCTCTCTTATCGGGTGGTATCCCAGGGGCATAAGCCTATCATGGGTCGATCCCAGTTGATATGTACCGGAGACAGCCTAATGGTCACAGTACAATACAGTAATGATTACAAAGATGATAAGAACGAAGGTAAAGTGATTGAATAAATAAAATGTACAGGTTGTCACAAGTTCTAGTAAGTGTGGTCCACTCCTATTACGATTTATTCACTTGTTTCTGATTTCTATGGAGCTCCTATATCATATGTGATTATCTACAACTTTACATAATCAGTACATATTTTGTATTGACGTCCCCCACAGGGACCTGTATTTCATGCTGCAGGCACAGGTACCTCAGCTCATACACTGTACAAGTAGGATCCAGAATATCCAGCTGCTTTTGGTGAGCTCCAGTTTGCTTTGGGGCTTTTCGTGTCATATCCAGTCACTTTTGGTATTGTATAGAAGTTAGTTATATGGCGGGGTGTGTCCCGACCTTAGTTAAACTCTGTGTATTGTCTAGAGACTTTGTAGACCTAATGTACAGTCAAGGTGGTATTTTGTTAATAGACGTGATGGCTCCAACGGCCAAGTATTATATGTATATATACATATATACGTGTGCTCGAGCTTATACAGGTGATTATTTCCTTTTATATGCGACATGATGCTGTCTGAATTTTGGGTTGTCATAGAGGTATGCATGGAAAGTATAAGGTTATGAGCTGGTTCTCCCGGGCCTCCTCGGTTATAGGTGCCAGTCCGCCCCAATAGGATTTGAGGCGTGACAAAAGTGGTATCAGAGAAGTTCGTCCTAGTGAGTCTACAAAGCCGTGTCTACGTAGAGTTTTGTTTATCAGTGTGTCGTGCACCGCATCTATAAACAGGAGGCTATGGACATTTAGGAATTGTTTCTTTTCTTGATGTCTTAGATCGTGTGATAGAGTCTATATTATATATGAAGTCATAGTTGACCACTGAATTCGTTTATTTCTCTTATTATAGTAATGATGCCGGTTACCAGAAGCAAGAATACCAGTAAACAGGTAGATGCGGCTGCTGGAGAGGGGACTAGTAAGTCACCCACTATACCAGCTAATCAAAGTGAGGCTCCAGCTGAGCATGCATCAGAAACTTCCTCCACTCCGGAAGAAATAAGGAGGAGGAGAACTATATCCCCAGAGCCACCTATTAATGCTGTTGATCAAGATCTTTGAAATGCAGTGCAAATTTTGACTCGTATAGTTGCTGGGCAAGATCAAGGGCAAGCCATTCCTACCACGGGTCCTAGTGGTACAGATAGGGTGGCTAGCCTTCGAACACTGGATTTTCTTAAGATGGATCCTCCCACTTTTACTGGATCAGATCTTAACGAGGTCCCACAGGACTTTATTGATCAAATTCAAAGGGCCTTAGATGTTATGCATATAACGGGTAGAGAGACAATGGAGTTAGCAGCGTATAGATTTAAAGGGGAGGCTATATATTGGTACGAGGACTGGAAACGATCCAGGGGTATTGATGCACCCCCAGCTATTTGGAAAGAGTTTAAAGAGGCATTTATTGATCATTATCTTCCATTCAAGATTCGTCAGGCCCGTGCAGATTAGTTTTTAAATCTTCGTCAGGGGAATATGAGCGTGGGGGAGTACAGTCTCTGATTTAATTCCTTGTCGAGATATGCTCCTAATATTGTAGCTACTATGGATGATAGAGTTCATTAATATGTGGATAAACTAGATCCATATCTGGTTAGATATTGTACTATTGCCGCTTTGAACAAAGATATGGACATAGCGAAGATCCAAGCTTTTGTACAGAAAATGAAAGATCAGAGGCAGAGGAGAAGAACACAGGAATTAGAAAGAGGATATTCCAAGAGGGCCATATCTACAGGGCAGTTCATGGCATCCCAAGGAGGGTTCAGACCACAGTTTTCTGCTAGACCACCTAGGCCATTATCCTCTTATTCTGCAGCTAGTGCCTCACTACAGTTCTAAGGGTCCAGAGGAAATCAATTTGGGCACAGAAATGAGAGTCAGAGTTCGCGGACAGTGGGGTACCAAGGGCAAGGGAATATGAGCCAATCGAGACCTCCTCGAGAGCTATGCAATAAATGTGGAAGGTATCATTTGGGTGCATGTCGTCTGGGTACCAATGTTTGCTTTTGGTGCGGTATGTCGGGGCATATGATGAGAGAATACCCACGAAGGGGCATAGGGGGTATGGCATGATATACGGGGTTATTTGTTGCATCATCATCATCGATGCCTTATTCAGAAAGGGGTGCACAACCAATGGGTCGTGTTAGAGGTGATAGAGGAGCCACGAGTTCTAGCGAGGCTTAAAATTGTACGTATGCTCTAGCGGATCGACAGAATTTAGAGGCTTCCCCAGATGTGGTTACGGGTACGTTGTCTATCTTTTCATTCGATGTATATGCCTTAATTGATCCCGGTTCTACATTATCTTATGTTACTCCATTGGTTGCTGGAAAGTTCGAAAGAATACCCGAACTGTTAGTTAAGCCATTTGAAGTGTCCACACCGGTTGGGGAATCTATTATAGTTAGAAGGGTTTACCGAAACTGCATAGTAACTGTTTGTGGTCGTGATACTATGACTGATCTTGTGGGGTTAGAAATGGTAGATTTTGATGTTATAATGGGTATGGACTGGTTGGCCCCTTGTTATGCCACAATTGATTGCTGCACAAAAAAGATATATTTCCATTTTCCAAATGAATCAGTCCTTGAATGGAAAGGTGAAATTGGCGCGCCAAGAGGTAGATTTATTTCTTATTTTAAGGCAAGAAGAATGATTTCCAAGGGATACATATATAATTTAGTTAGAGTAAGGGATACAGAAGCGGAGCCACCAACTCTTCACGCTGTTCCGGTGGTAAATGAATTTTCTGATGTATTTCCTGAAGATCTTCTAGGTTTGCCTCCTGAACGAGAAGTAGAGTTTGGTAGTGATGTAATACCAGGAACCCAACCAATCTCCATTCCTCCGTATAGAATGGCCCCAGCAGAATTACGAGAATTGAAAGAGCAATTGAAAGATTTGCTAGAGAAGGGATTCATAAGACCTAGTATGTCTCCCTGGGGAGCACCAGTGTTATTTGTGCGCAAAAAGGATGGCTCGCTGAGGATGTGTATTGATTATAGGCAATTGAATAAGGTGACTATTAAGAATAAATATCCTCTCCCAAGAATTGATGATTTATTTGATCAGTTACAGGGTGCCAAGTGTTTTTCTAAGATTGATTTGAGGTCAGGTTACCACCGAGTGAGGGTCAAAGAGAAGGATATACCCAAGACAGCTTTCTGAACACGGTATGGTCATTATGAATTTCTAGTTATGTCATTTGGGCTAACAAATGCACCCGCAGTTTTTATGGATTTGATGAATAGGGTGTTTAAGCCATTCCTGGATGTATTTGTGATAGTTTTTATAGATGATATTCTAGTTTATTCTAGATCAGAAGAGGACCATACCAATCACTTACGATAGGCATTGCAGACTCTTCGTGATTGTAAGTTTTATGCAAAGTTCTCTAAATGTGAGGTTTGGTTAAAGTCGGTGGCATTTTTGGGTCATATTGTATCTAGTGAAGGGATAAAGGTTGATGCTCAAAAGATAGAAGTTGTGAAGAACTGGCCAAGGCCCACAACGCCTACGGAGATTCGTAGTTTTCTCAGGTTGGCCGGTTATTATAGAAGGTTTGTTAAAGGTTTTTCTTATATTTCAGTACCCTTAACCAAGCTAACCCATAAAGCATCCAAATTCCAATGGAATGATGCCTGTGAGAAGAGTTTTCAAGATTTAAAGAACAAGTTGATTTCTACACCCGTGTTGGTACTTCCAGAAGGCACCGAAGGGTATACAATGTATTGTGATGCTTCCAGAATTGGTTTAGGATGTGTATTGATGCGGCATGGTAAGGTAATAGCATATGCTTCTAGACAATTGCGGCCACATGAGAAAAATTATCCTACACACGATCTTGAGCTGGCAGCAGTTATTTTTGCTTTAAAGATATGGCGCCACTACTTATATGGGGTTCATGTTGATATATATACTGATCATAAGAGCTTGCAATATATTTTTAATCAGAAGGATCTAAATTTAAAGCGGCGGAGATGGCTTGAACTATTAAAGGACTATGATGTTGATATCTTGTACCATCTAGGGAAAGCAAATGTGGTAGCTAATACGTTAAGTCGTAAGGCTATAATGACGCCTATAGAAAGGCAAAGGATGATTAAAGATCTTCACCAGTTAGCTAGTTTGGGAGCTCGCCTTCTTGAAACTCCGGATAAAGAGCTTATCGTACAAAATGCTGCGGAATCTTCATTAGTAGTTGAAGTGAAAGAGAAGCAATATGCAGATCCTATTTTATTACAGCTTAAGGAGAGCGTTCAGAGTGGTGCAACCAAGGCATTTGAGCTTACGCGAGAAGGAGTACTTCAGTGCCAAAACCGATTGTGTGTGCCGGATGTAGACGGGCTAAGAAAGAAGATTATGACAGAGGCACATTTTTCAAGGTATTCCATTCATCCAGGATCAACCAAAATGTATCAAGATTTGAAAGATATCTATTGGTGGAATGACATAAAGAAGATCATTGCAGAATTTGTAGCTGAATGTCCAAATTGTCAAAGAGTTAAAGTTGAGCACCAAAAACCCGGAGGTTATATGCAATGCATTGATCTTCCAAGCTGGAAGTGGGACATGATCAACATGGATTTCGTTATTGGTTTGCCTCGTACATCCTGGAAGTTTGATTCTATATGGGTGATTGTTGATAGGCTTACCAATTCCGCACATTTCCTACCAGTTAGGACCACTTACATAGTTGAAGAGTATGCGAAGCTGTACATTAAAGAGATAGTCCGATTACATGGCGTGCCAATCTCTATTATATCAGATCGGGGAATCCAATTTACCGCAAACTTTTGGAAGTCTTTTCAGAGGTGTTTGGGAACACAAATGAAGTTGAGTACAACTTTTCACCCTCAAACAGATGGACAAGCAGAACGTACCATCCAAACACTTGAAGATATGCTACGAGCTTGTGTAATAGATTTTAAGGGCAACTGGGATGATCATTTACCTCTTATTGAGTTTGCCTACAATAATATTTATCATTCAAGTATCAAAATGGCACCATATGAAGCTTTATATGGAAGGAAGTGTAGATTACCAATATGATGGTTCGAAGTAGGTGAAACTCTTTTGTTCGGACCGGATCTTGTTTATCAAGCCATTGAGAAGGTTAAAGTAATTCAGCAATGACTGAAAATAGCCCAAAGTCGACACAAGTCATATGCGGATATTAAAAGGAGATGGCGAGAGTTTTCTATAGGTGATTGGGTATTTTTGAAGGTATCACCAATAAAAAGGGTAATGATATTTGGCAAGAAAGGGAAGTTGAGTCCACGTTATATAGGCCCGTATAAGATCACTCAAAGGTTTGGACAAGTTGCATATCAATTAGAGCCACCCCAAGAGCTCTCATCAGTACATCCAGTATTTTATGTGTCAATGCGTCGAAAGTGCATCGGAGATCCATCACATATCACTTCTACTGAGGATATGCAAGTTTCGAAAGATCTTACCTATGAAGAAGTGCCTATTGCTATTCTAGATCGCCAAGTTAAGAGGATGAGAAATAAAGAGATAGCATCGGTGAAACAACGTTGGAGAAATCGTCAAAGGGAAGAGATTACATGGAAAGCTGAGGAAGCAATGAAATCTAAGTACCCTAATTTATTTAAAGATGAAGAGGAAGTTTAAGAAACGGAGTTAGAACATTAACAAGTAAGTTTTTTTTTATATATGCATAGTATTTATATGATGATGTGAATGTTAATGATGGACTTGAACTTGTTTCGGTTGAATAACTACGCTAACATTCAAGGAGGAATGTCCTAAAGGGGGGAAGGATGTAACACCCCGTATTCAAGTACGCGTATTGGCATATTCAAGTACGTGTATTGGTCTTATTTATATGGAATTAATTTTTTTATTTTATTTATACCGGAATTTACCCGTCGATGGTTCCATGCAAAGGTTATTGAATAATCTTTCCAACGATATAAAGATTTCCAAAAATGGATAGGTTTCGGATATAATCGAGCACGTTCGAAACTATAAAAAGGTGGTCGGGATATTTGGGAATAGTAAATGTGCAGGAAAATTTCCTACACACAAACTGCCGAATTTTTGGGTCAACTTCGAATGATTATAACTCCCTTAATATAATGAACTGGGAGAGCTGTGACCTATGAAAAGAAAGATCTTTGAGTATTATTTCCAATGCAATTGGTTTCATCCAAATCTAACATCTGAGTAAGGATTTATACTCATTTTACTTCAGCCTATCAAAATAGATTTTTAGGGTCAAATTCAAACAACCATAACTCCTTGTACAGGACGAACTGGGTGACCTACTTTATATGAAATGAAAGCCCTTTGAATTATCCTTCCAACTATACCAATTTCACCCAAATCTGATATCGGAGCAAAGAGTTATGGTTGATATACTTTAGCTTATCAAAACAGTCCACCAAAGGACAGATTTGACATTATTTAAATTTTAAAGGCATTTTGGTCATTTCCTATTATATTATGGATGGGAATATGTGTATATATACATGTATATGAGTTCAAAAACTCATTTTCTTCATCAATCATTGAGAAAGAACAAACCCTAGCCAAATTTGACCTTTAAATTACTTTTGATTCAACCGTAGAAATTCTAAAGTAATTCGATAACTGCGTTTGTCATCTCGAGAGCTTCGAACGGCACCTATTATTTATGCAAACAGGATTGCATAATCAAGAGGTGAATTCTAAGGTATGAATATTATTTGCCTTTGTTCTTTTCCATATGTATATGTGTGATAGAGGATTATATGTATTGGTTGTTATTGAAAGGTGATGAAATAGGGTTATGGACTATTTTGCATGGTTTAGTTATATTGAATTGTGGAAGGTGGATATGGTAATTGAGTTATGGAAGGTGGATATGGTGATATACTATTGAATTGATGATTAATTATGTCTATGACTCAATTTGGTTTAATGGATTGGTTGGAAGGATAAATGAATCCAAACTTGATATTGGAGGATATTGTATGAATATGCATGGCATGTGAATGTAATTGGAGTATAAGAGGGTTAAAGTGACACCCTTTATGGTGTAATTAAGGCGTACTACTTAACCACTAGTTTGGTGAATTTAAATAATTGAATTGTGACGTTTGATCGCTAATACTAGATTGCTATATATATTCATTGTAGATAAGTATTCCGAAAAGACGGGAAGTCTATTTGGGACTAGTATTGAAGGTTGACAGTCAGGTATGTAAAGCATACTCTATACCATATCTTTGGCATGAAAGTGAACAATTGTTCTATTAAAAAAGTTTCCAAAGTTATTCAGTAACATGTGATCCATAATGATTTTGTATGATGTCCTACGTTACCAATGAACTTGTTTCCACCCTACAAGATGTCAAGACATTCTAATACTTACTTGTTTTCCAAATCTTACATGTTTATTGCACTAATGAATGTCAGAAGGTATCCGGTTACTCAAACAAGATCCATGTTCTATTAATGACTCCAAAACATTTCATTGATATACCAATAAGTTCCTACTTCCTTGTTATGGCATTGATGACTCCAAAACACTTTATTGATGTGCCAATGAGTTCTTACTTCATTGTTATTGCATTGATGGTCTATTTATATGTCTCTTATTGATGTATCATTGTTTCAAAGTATCAAAAATGTGGTGGCGACCGAAATAACAATCTCAAAGATTTATTGAACTAAGTGATGGAAGTTCTCTCTTATCGGGTGATATCCAGGGGCATAAGCCTATCATGGGTCGATCCCTATTTATGTGTTTATGGGTGGTATTCCAGGGGCATAAGCCTATCATGGGTCGATCCCAGTTGATATGTACTGGAGACAGCCTAATGGTCACAGTACAATAGAGTAATGATTACAAAGATAATAAGAACGAAGGTAAAGTGATTGAATAAATAAAATGTACAGGTTGTCACAAGTTCTAGTAAGTGTGGTCCACTCCTATTACGATTTATTCACTTGTTTCTGATTTCTATTGAGCTCCTATATCATATGTGATTATCTACAGCTTTACATACTCAGTACATATTTCGTACTGACGTCCCCCATAGGGGACCTGCATTTTATGCTGCAGGCACAGGTACCTCAGCTCATACACCGCACAAATAGGATCCGGGATATCCAGCTGCTTTTGGTGAGCTCCAGTTTGCTTTGGGGCTTTTCGTGTCATATCCAGTCACTTTTGGTATTGTATAGAAGTTAGTTATATGGCGGGGTGTGTCCCGACCTTAGTTAAACTCTGTGTATTGTCTAGAGACTTTGTAGACCTAATGTACAGTCAAGGTGGTATTTTGTTAATAGACGTGATGGCTCCAACGGCCAAGTATTGTATGTATATATACATATATACGTGTGCTCGAGGTAATACAGGTGATTATTTCCTTTTATATGCGACATGATGCTGTCCAAATTTTGGGTTGTCATAGAGGTATGCATGGGAAGTATAAGGTTATGAGCTGGTTCTCCTAGGCCTCCTCGGTTACGGGCGTCAGTCCGCCCCAATAGTAATTAAAAATGATATAGTAAAACTATATTAATTAAAAATGATATAGTAAAATCATGGAGCAAGTAGCTGATGAAGCAGGCAGGAGTAGCAGGCTTGCTGACGGAGAGTTATCTACTTCTGTGGCCTTTCCCTCTTATTAGATAGTAAGATTATGCATATATTAAAATTATACAGCTATAAATGGTAAAAGTTTTTAAATATAGTATATTTTGGTAACTTTTTCTTTTACGAATTCACACCATAAAAAATTTATTGAAAACTTTATAAACAAATGTGAAGACTTTCAGAATGAACTAACTACAAGGATAATATAATTTAAATTTAATCAATGTTTTTTTGATTTAGTATAGTGGACAATTAATATAAAATAATTATTTTTAATAAAATGATCAACTAATATGGAACGGAGAAAGTAACTTATAAAAATGAAAAAGATACAAATATACCCTCGAACTTTGATAAATGGTACAAATATATACCATTATCACTAATGAATGAACACGATCGTGACATGTGTCCCGCCGTTAGTGATAAGGGTATATTTGTACCTTTTCATTAACGGTAAAGGTATATTTGTACCCAAAGTATAACGGAGGGTATATTTGTATTATTTATCAAAGTTCGAGAGTATATTTGTACCTTTACCCAATAAAAAATTATTAGTACAGTGACTTTATAATATTATGCTTATTAATTGATGTATTGATAAATAATTAATACTAAATATAAAATAAAAAAATAAAATTATCTTTTTTTTAGTTTACCAAAAATAATAAGTAAAAAGTAAAAATTAAGTTTAAAAAATAATAATAAATAAATTTGTCTGAAAAAGTAATTAGGATGAGAGGGAAAATATAAAAGAGTATATATGAAAAAAAAAAAAAAAAAAGGAATAAAAAGGGAAGAACGGAAAAGAACGTTAAAGGGGAGCAGAGTTGTTACTGTTAGAGAAAGGAAACTTAATATTTTTTTGAGTTTAAGTTCAGTGCACCGTTAGTGCATAAAAAATTTAACACTATAAGCTAACTTGATCTGCTATTGCAGGTTATCCAATTATTTATATAAAAATCAAAAAAGAAAAAATTAGGTAACCTGCAGTAGCAAGTCAAGTTCACCTGATGGTGTAGAATATTTTCTACACTGACGGTGCACAAAACTTAAATTTTATTTTTTTTTTCTTTTCTGATATATCAATTGTCAGACCTTTTTGTCCTTCAAGTAGTAGCCGTACCATTCAATACAAAATACTAGTATATGCTAATTAGCGGTGTGCAAAAATCGAACCGATTAATAAACTAAATCAATAAAATATTATTGGATTATTTATATTAGGTTATTAGGTTAAAGATTTTTTATTGATTTTACGAAAAATCTTATTGGATAAATGGTTCGATTTTGATTTTAGCTTATTGGGTTATCGGTTAAACGGATAACCTAATAAGCATATACACTAACTTATTATTTTATCCCTATTTATGTTATCTATATAAATCTCCCCCCCCCCCCCCCCTCTCTCTATGTGTGTATGTATATATATAAATACGTATATATATATATATATACATATATATACATATATATACAGATAGATAGATAGATAGATATGTGTATGTATATATATTATATGCACTACTTATTCATAATACAGTGATTCACAAAGTGTTAACCTATTCAGGACAACAAAGGCACAATATAAAGCTTGACTATTATCGTACTGAAAAGCTTGAAGCATTTATAACTTTCAACAATTAGGATTCATTTTTTTTTTCGAACTAGCATTCAGTTCAAGTTTGAAGATTCTTGTAAACTTAAAATGCATTGCTTAGAATTTTGGCGGTAACTAAGATTTCATTTTTTTTATGTTAGTTGTTACTATTTTCTATTTTATACGTATTTTCTTATTGGTTAAATCGAAAAATGAACCATTAAGGACAAAAAATTGATAAACCGAAATCGATAAGAAAATATATTATTGGTTGGTTATTCGTTTTACATATTTAAAAATCGAAAATCAATTAATCGAACAATAACACATAAAATCAAATCGAACTGACCGATGCACACCCTAATACTAGTAGTAAGAGAAAGTTAAATATATCATAATTTTGATTAATGGATATCAAAATATAAAGAAAACGAAAAATTGTCAAAAATACCACTGAACTATTTAAAATGAATAAAAAATACCCTTTATTTATTTTTTGACTCAAAAATACCCTTCTGTTTGATTTTTTGGCTAAAAAATTACCCCATGATTAATTTTTTTGCTAAAAAATACCACTAATGGAATACCATCAAACACGCCACGTGATTAAAAAAAAGGCACTTGACCAGTCCACATCAACATACATAAATGAAAAATTACTCCATTTAATCCATCTAACCATCAACCTATTTTTTATTTAAAAGACCCAAACTCACTCATATTAAAAAAAAAAAATCGACCTAAGAGGATAAAATTTGAAGAATTTGCTTGTTTATTTTTCATGTGATGGGTTCAGATATTCCGAATTGATCAAGGCGAAAGATGAGGAAACAATTAGGTCCTTAAATTGTTGATCCGAAATAATCAAATTTTAATCGGGTCGACCCTAAACAATTGGATTCTCAAATTGTTGATCCGATTTTCAAGAGCTCAGATTGCTATCAGATGTCCTATCTGAATTTGTCTAATGAGGAACCTGATTGTAGTGAGAGGGATGATAATTCAGAGACGAAATTGAAATTTGGAGAGTGAAAGTTTAGTAACAATATAGGACAACCACAAATTGATGAGGTCAAGAATTGTTTGAGTGAATCTCTTAACTTCGAAAATGTAATATAATAAAATATAAGGCGGTGAAAGGTATGATATGAGGGAAAAAATTGAAGAATTAAACTTTGCCTCTTGGTTCGAGTTTTTTTTTAATATGAATCGGATTGAATTTTTAAATAGAATAAAATGGATTGATTTAGGTGGATTAAATGGAGTGATTTTCTACGTGTATGCTGACGTGATTAAGTAATTTTTTTTTAATCTACGTGGTGAGTCTGGTGGCATTAGAGAAGGGTATTTTTGAGCCAAAAAATTAATGAAGGGATATTTTTGAGTTAAAAATTAACGGAGAAATATTTTGTAGCCAAAAAAATAAAAGGATATTTTTGAGTCAAAAAATAAACGAAGAATATTTTTGATTCATTTTAAATAATTTAGAGATATTTTTGACCTTTTTTCCTAAAGAATAATTCAGGAGTCAACTATGATGTCAATATGTAATATTTATGGACAGAAATAATATTTTAGTGAAGAAATATAATGTAATTTTTTGATGAAGAAGTGTTGGCTAATGAATAAAGATTTGGTCAAGTATCATTCTATCAAGTAATAATTAGAAAGACAGGTACTAATAATATATGGACTAGTTATGAAAGAATTTATCAGTTTATACATAAATTGGTTATGTATGATTTAGTTAATTGTGCATTATTTATTTCATCTTTATTCTGCATGAGATATTACATAAATTTCCTCGTAAACTACATTTGTTAGTTATACAGAAAATAAATTTCAAGATTGAAAAAATTAGGCCTCATATTTAATTTCATACATGAATAAATTACCTTTTTACAAACTACCAAACATTATGCTATTTATGCAAAATTTAATACCGTCATAATATCTCAAAATCTGCTACTAAACGATTCCTTACTGCCTGATTCATATGCAGTTTTCTCTCTGAAAGATGTCCAATCAAGAAGAATGTGTCACCATGCTTGATGGGCAAGAAGTTAGGGCAGTTAAGGAGGATTATATTGGGTGATCGTATCCGAACTTGAAAGACTCCCTTCGTTCGCTTTTACTTGTCACCAATTTTCTAATTGGATTTCTACTTTTACTTGTCATCAAGGAAAAGCAAGGCTCTATGGATAATGTGGTCAGAAATTCATCTTTTTTTCTATTTTATCATTAATATAAATTATTTTTTCTCTAAATTAATTTTAAGACACAATATAAATATTATTTAATAGGAATAATATGATAAAAGAACTATGTTATTAATTATTTTTTTAATAAATTTACCAAGTCAAAAATATGACAAGTAAAAATGAACGGAGAGAGTACTAAAGATAAATGAAAAATTAAAAATAATTAATTTTATCTTAAATTTTTAAAATTACTAAAAAAATAATTATTTTTAAAAATTATAACAAATAATTTAAGATGGAGAAAATATTTAATCTTCTCTAAATTACTTGAGTTTATGTAATTTCCCCCATATCAATAAATAGAGGATTTTGGATAAAGTTTTTATCATCTTTGTTTGTATTCCTAATAAGAAAAATATTCATTACATCTTAAATTAATTCTAAACTAGCGAGGCGCTATTGGATGTTTCTGATCAATAAAACACAAAGAAAAAGATAAAAGAAAGAGATTATAATGAGTTTGAACAAAAGAAAAATTATAATAAGCATCTATTTGAGTCGATTATTTTCAAAATTTAATTTAAGTTTTTTCTTTTGTAGGAAAATTTTAAAATATATAATTGATATAGTGATCTATCATATCACTTCTATCAATTGTTATTTAGTAGTAGATAGTGAAAAATAATTTAAAAATAAATAATTAATATTAAAAAATAATTTTCAAATTTGTTAAAAATAATAAATAAAAATTAAATTAAAAAAAATAGTGATAAAGTAAATCGAACGGGGACTTAATAATAGGGTATTATGGAAAAAAAAAAAAGAATGAAAAGAATGTACTTGACCAAACAGAAAAAGAAAAGAACATAAAGGGGGGAGCAGAGTTGTTAGAGAAAGGGAAACTGAATCGTTTCTTTGTCTTTTCCGATATATATTGTCAGACCTTTTTTCCTTCAAGCAGCAGCCATACTATTCAATACAAAGTATACACATCAGTGGTTAGAAAAAGTAATATTTTTATACTTCCTGCGTTTCGAATTAATTGATTTTTTTTTTAAAAAAAATAAATTATTTTAATTTATTTATTTAACTTATCAAATCAAGACTATTTTACATAAATTTTTTCCATTCCATCCTTAATAGGTATTAAATATAACTATACTTTTCAAATTTTTTAAAAATAACACTTATATTTTCAATACAAACTTTATGAAACTTGACTTTTTTTCTTCTTTTCAAGGAGTACTACTAGCATTCCTATAAGATTTTCAATCCATGCATGCATATGCTACAATTTTTCATGTTTAATTAATTATTGAGTCTTACAATGTTAAAAAAGATAAAAAAGTAAAATATACTCCTAATCATTGAATTTCTTAATGGGTGTACTAAGGTTGAAAGGGCCATCTAATTCGAAACGAAGGAAGTATATGAAAAAGTCATTACTTTCACTTTAAACTATACTCGAAAAGTCAAAGACACATCTAAACTATTGAAGTGACCTAATACACACCTATACTATTTAAAAGTGAAATTATTTACTCCTACAAACGTCATAATCAGATTTTGTCTTAAATGTGTGTACACATGCTGACACGTGTCAATAACATATTTTTTTTCACTTTTTTTTTTTTAAAGATTAATCTCTTTTCTTTTTCTAGATTAAAATGATCCCATATACACTACTGAGATACATGTTTGTTTTTTTGGGAAAGTCATATTGCCGGAAAAACATGATTGTCTTGGTTATCAAGAATTTGAGAACGAGAAAAGAAAAAAGAAAATAACAGGAAAACAACTAGCTCAAAAATCTAAAAGAAGTCTGATTGAAGTGTGGAAGTCAGCTCCATCAATTTTTTCAGTATCTGCACTAGCTCTAGCTTACTACTTCTTCAATTACCAACTTCAATCTTTGTTTTTTAGTTTAAATCTGGGCAAAACCCATTTATTGATAAAAATGAATTTGATAGCAACCCGAATCAAACAAGCAAAATAACTTCAATTTTTTCACCGTTTCACAATATTCCGCTATTTTGTAAAATTCAAGACACTCAAATCCAATTCGATAGAATTTGAGCAAATCATAACCCAATTCATAAAAAATCCAAATCATAATCCCCAAAGTCGAGCAAATCATAAACCCCCAATCATAAACACAATCGAATTTTCTCGAATTGGATTTATGATTTGCTCGAGCAAATCATAAATGCAAGAAACCCCCAATTCAACTTTGTAAAATTCGATAAATTCATAACTCAATTTGCAAAATTCGAGAAACCCACTACGCAATTCAGTAAAATACAAAAAATTCAGAACTCAACTCATGAAATTCAAGATACCCACAACTCAATTTTGTAAAATTCAAACAACCCACAATTCAATTTGATTTTTAACTACCTACAACAAAATGTCGAAAAAAAAAAAAGATTAAAAAATTAAAAGGATAAGTATATATGTAAATTTAATGATGAATTCATGGAGGTTAGAGAAGAAATTGAGCTAAAAAATTAAAGATGAAGTTAAGAAAGAGAGGAGAAAATATGAAAGAACACAAAGATGAAGAGAAAAGAAGAAGAAGAGCAAAACACATAAAAAAGTAAAGAAAGAAAATAAAAACTATATAATATTAAAATGAAAAGTAATTAAATATAATTAGTTGTTAAAATCCAATTGAATGATGACATGTGGACGTTATAATAAGTTTTTAATATTTTTTTTGATTTTTCACGTGTGATTAGGAATGCGTATATCATTTTCTTTGTCAGGTCAGTTACGAGGGGTAAATAAATTCACTTTTAATAGTATGAGTGTGTATTAGGTCATTTTAATTTAGTTGTGTCTTCAATTTTTTGGAAATAATTTAAATGGAAATGATGACTTTTCTCCTTTATATATCATAATTTTTATTAATGAATATCAAAATATATATATAAAAAAATTACGAGTGAGCCAAATATGTCAATATATATATATTCTAGATAAAAAGATATTTTATTTTAACCTAGATATACTATGTACAATTTTTGATGGAGTCAGTTGAAGTACTCAATTATACTATACTCATTATGCCACTGCACTGCAGTCTGCATGTTCGTTTTTCTCCGTTGAGACCTCAAGCCACTATTTTAGTTGCTTTATAGCAACTCTAATACTATATGAAGATAATGCTTGTGGAAAATATTTTTTAATTTTTCAAAAAGAAAATTCAATCAATAATATTTTTTTACTTCTTTTTAATTATCACGTCACAATTGTTGAAAATCAATTTGCTTAATTCTTACAACAAAATTACAATAACAATGACATATCTAATATATTTCTATAAAAATTGGGTGTGAGAAAGATAGAGTGTATAGATTTCATACCACTATCTCAGAGATAAGATAAAGAGACTGTTTCTGATACACCAACTCACGATCAAAAAATAATCTATAAAAAAAGATATTAATATATAAGCACAAGAAATGAGTACAAACAAATAAAAACATAAAAAAATCACTTGGTAATTATAAAATCGATCTATAAACACCATGCATCAAATCTCTAAAATCAAGATGCACAACGACTACTCGCACAAATAACTCAACAAAACATTCCATCCCACCAACAAGGACACACTCCTTCCTATTAACTTTCTGTCCTAATTTGCATTTTTCACAACTTCCTATATAGGGTAATATCCTCGCTAAGCTGTAATTTCTTCATATCATGTGCAATCATCTCCCTTTAATACTAATTCGGTCTACCTATACCTCGCCTTAATCCATTCAGGGGCGAACCCAGACTTTTCAACAAGTGGATTCCATATATAAAAAATAAATACGAATAGAGAAAAAAGTCAATTAATATTAAGTATCTGCTGGATAAAGAAACAAAAAAGTGTAAAGAAAAGAGCTGCTGCACAAAGAAAACAAAAAAAACCTCGTTGATGGGGCTCGAATCCCCTGAGGTAACAATTAAAAAATGGACCCTTTGCCACTAGGCTAAGCAAGAAAACTGTTTATACGGGTTCAAACAGTTAAATATAGCTTGAACATCTATAAATACAGCTTATACCTATATATATATATATATATAGTGTAATTTTTTGACAAAGTGAGTTCATATGAACCCTTACAGCTTATATCTATATATATATATAGTGTAGTTTTTTGACAAAGTGAGTTCATATGAACCCACTTGAATTTATGTGGGTCCGTCCCTGAATCCATCCATGACCAATATTTCATACCTCTGCACCAGAGCATCCACAAACCTCCTCAACACATGCCTTAACTATGTCAAACTCGCTCATTTTATTGTATCTTCCACCAAAGTTTAGAACAATTAGATTAGATTAATTTGATAATTTTTATAATATTAAAATTAGACATTTCAAAGCTATAAGAAAGTATTATGTAAATTGTAATTTTTTCTAATGATATGATCGAAGAATTATACTTTCGAAGATGTTAATCAATATTTATAGTGTAGTATGATTTAACGCTTAAACAAAGAAATTATGATAATTTAGTTTAATTAATTAAAAAGAAATAAAGAGAATAATTGAAATGAAGAAAAGTTGACAGGCGTAAAGGAGAGAAGTAGCAAAAATTTGATAGGCGGTACCGTACGTACAGAGCTAGCAAAGCTGCACTGCGTCTTTCCGTTTTGTTTCAGTGCTCTCTCTGCATACATTTTCACCACTAGCCTTGCATTTTCTTCCCGGAGTAACATAACCTCCACTCTCCTTTGCAATGTCCGAACCTCCTTCTTCCTCTGTGACACAATTACCACCTCTTTCTTCTCCCATGGAAGCAAGTGCTTCTTCTTCTTCCACGGCACCACCACCACAAAATACTCCTTCTTCCACGGCACCACCACCACCAAATACTTCTTCTTCTTCCACGGCACCACCACCACCACCACCACCAAATACTTCTTCTTCTTCTTCCACGGCACCACCACCGCAAGATCCTTCTTCTTCTTCCACGGCACCACCACCAGAAGATCCTCCCGGTGCACAAATGGAAGCTACTAGAACAAAACACCACTACTCTAATTTTGCTTACTTGAATAGAAGCACAATAGAAAAACTAGTTTTGACTCTTCAAGTGTTGAAGAAGCGTAGGTTCGAGCCCAACTTGTGTGCCTACGTGATAGAAATCAACACCAAATTAGTGCTATTTTGCAGATATCCTTTATAAAATGTTCTTTTCTTTGTTTTAGAGATTTTAAGCCTTTTATTTCCTTAACTCTTACATTACAGAAGATGAAACGTGTCTAGACAATGAAGTAGCTATTAATTATCTTCATGCTGATTTTCTGAATCTCGTGCTTACAGACACTGTTTATTTGACACCGTGAGTTTTCAATAAATATACATTTTCGTTTAGTTTTCTTGTTTGATATATCAAGTGTCATAATTAATTAATTAATGACAGATTCATTATTCCACCAAATTTCAAATTAAAAGCACTTGGTCTGGAAGTTGAAGATACTGGGGGGAAACTTATCGAGGTAAATCACAGTTTTGATTTTTATTTTAATTATTTTTTTTTGCTGTAGTAAATTACTAGATGGCAATGACCTTTATATATTTGTGGTCCTTCAGGTATGATAATTGTAAAGTCATTGTTTGAATTTCTCAGTTATATATGTTCTAATGCTAAAGGTCTTTTGGGTATGGTCAGCTGTTTTGATTTATGTAACGATTGTTTGGCAGCTATTTCAAATCACTTTAGGCTGATATAGTGAGGATCAATATTTTAAGAATGCATAGGTACATTGTTCGTTTTTAGTGCTATTAATTAATTAGTTCAATCATTCTTATGTTTTGTAAATTTTGTGTTGGTACATCCTCGTGTTCACACTTAAGTTTAGTGCTTTCTCTTTTCTGGTAGCTATAAGAATAAATGGGACTACCCTTAAAACCTCATTATCTGAATTAACTCCCATATAGCACGTACATCAATATATCCACAAGATCCACAGCCTTTCCTTGAGCACAATAATGTTCGACCCAAAGTACCTAACCTTAACCATATAGCACAATCCACCTCTTTTTGTTTCTGCGATTTATTCACACCTCAGATATTCCATATGAGCCAGATTATTAGTAAGTTTTGGAGGAACCTCCTTTTTCCAGAGGGAGTTGTGTTTGCTCACTGAACCTCTTGGTTATCTTAGCCTTGGTAAGTAGGATTAAGACAGAACCAAGCATAGCAAAATTGGATAGGTTAAATACTGGACTGCTTGTCTCTTCAGGAACTTGAATTATCTTTCATTTAGGACACTGCTGTGGTGTAGGTTTCTCAGTAGCAGGTGGGGTGTCCTGAAGCCTTTCTCCAGTCATATTTTCCGTTAAGCGCTGCTTGACAATACTTTTGAGTGGAGGTTTCTGGATTATCCACTTTTGGTAGAGGATGCTCTTGTATCACACCTGTAGCTTTTCACTCTCGCACAATCTTGGGGGCCTGTTTCTTTTTTGCTACTTGATGCACGGTTTGGACAAGAGTGTCCTACTGTAAGACATTTAGAGCAGAACATGCGTTTCCAATCGTAAATCACCTCTTAATCAAATTGAGCTCCATTAGGATCCATAACATTATTCTTTGAAGTCAAAGGGCTGGGTGGTATTAACTTCAATTAACATCCTTGCTAATGAGATCCTTGTTTGTTTAGCAGTACACTCATCAGCATACATATGTTTACCAACAACACCGGCAATCCTACTCGAAGCTCCTTTATCCCAAAAGGACATAGGCAACTTAGGAAATTTCACCCAAAGAGGTATTTGGGCGGGGATCTCTTTACTAAAATCAAAATTCAATGATTACCGGTCTATTATTGGTAGTGTAATGGCCTGAGTAAAGAATTCATTCATATCCTCAACTAAATGAAATCTTATCACACAGTATACCTCTTCATGATAGAAGAGAGCAGGTTGTCCTACACTAGACTAAAATTGGCTAATATATCTAGACATAGCATTATACCCCGGAACTTTACCAATAAAGTTGGCAATAAGCGCACACCTCCATTTCTGAATTTCTGTACTCACTTCATCCTTATCCAATTGAACAGTATGCTTACCATTTACTATGTGTGGGTGGAATATAGTTGTAACGCCCCGAGTCTGTGCCCCGGACACTACACGGTGCTTACGACTCGGAGGACCACAAGCTAATCCATGACTGACATCTGCTGTGAGCACTGAATAATAATACTGAAGTTAAGGCGGAATTTGGCTGAATTGCCATAAGGTTCAAAATCTAAATATTGATAAGTAATAAAATCTGGTAAAACATTTGAAGACTAAACACTGTCTGAACTGGCCTATTCTGAAAGCCTCTACTGAACTGTCTGAATATGGAGTTGATGGGACAAGCCCCCAACTAACTCCAACTAATGCAATACTGAAACTACTCTAATACTGAAATAAAATCATATCGTCGATAGATGAAGATTCATTACTAAATCTGCGACTACTGACTGGATCTGTCTAAGCGCGGTCGGAAACTTGAGTGTCCGAACCTATGATATGAGACATCATAGCGCAAAGAAAAAGTATGCGTCAGTACGTGGAATGTACTGGTATGCTAGATGAGGTCAGACTGAATGCAAGAGCTCATATGCATGAACAATAACTGACTGAATGATATAAATTAACTGAATATGAGTACATAGAAATCTGAAACTGCTATAAATACTGAGTATGCAATACTGTGCATATACATGAATACTGTAACTGAGCTTTTCTGAAGCTAAGTTCTGAGTTCTGTTGCTGAGTATCTGATAATCTGAGATTTCTGATAACTGAGTTACTGATACTGATTGACTGTATCTGACAATCGTGATTCTGTAGAACTGAACTGAGTCTATACTGAAAACTGAAATTGTGGGAGGTAATCATCTAACTGACATCAACATGCCTCAAATAAGATAACTGAGTTGGGGTCCAATCTGTAACCCTAATTGAAAGGGTGTCAGTACCGTGCCACGAGTAAAGATAATGACTGAGGGGTCAGTCCTAGTCTAGCGGGTGACCCCTGAGATCAGTCCTAAACTAGTGGGTGATCCCTGAGTATGTCAATCCTATCTAACGGGTAACCTACGCTGGCTACGTAGTTCTGGAACTTAGGAATTGCTTCTAGGGACCCAGTCTTAACTAACGGGTGAGCCCCCATCCCTAGGCTTGCTTGGTGCTAAATCCTACTCCCAACTAAAGACACTGAACTGAGAATACTGAATTGGACTGGACTGATACTGGGTTTACTGAGTTTTCCTGAGTTTTGTAACTGACTGAGTTCTACGGAGTTCTGTAACATGACTGATACTATTCCGTAATTGACACTGGCTCTAGGTAAACAACTAGATAAAATACCCCAGGACTCGATAGCATGAGAAGTAAAGCATCACATGATCTTGCAAAGCATAACAATGCACACTTGTTCGAAATTCTTCTATAGAGACATTTTATCAAATACTTGTAGGGCATAAGCTTGTACATATACTAACATGTCATGATTTCATCAATTTATTCACATGGACATTCTAGCAAACACTTGGGGAGCACATCCTAATGCACATAATCATGGTTAACATCTATGCATGGCAATTATAATGCCCAAACTTGCAAATTCATGGATTAAAAAACGGGGATTACTCAATTCAATATACATACTATTCAAACTTCATGGGATTTACAATTAATCATGGATCGAAACTCTATCAATGTCAAGAACATGAATACAATCCAATTTCAACCATGTAAATCATGAATCATAAATCTTGAAGTTTTAAAAACGAATTCTTGGACTCTATGGGTGAAAGGGACCCATAGATAACACCTAACATACCTGGGTATTTTAATTCTTGGAGTTCTTGAGGAAATTCTTGAGCTTTAGCCTTGATTCTTGAAGCTAGGGTTTTTGCCTCTTTGAGAGAGAATATTTTATTCTTGAGAGAAAGTGAGCAAATAATAAGATAATGGGTTATTTAGGGTTTAATTTCGTGTTTAGACTGATTTGGGTCATGGAAAATTACCCAGTGGAATAGATATAAAATTTCGTCACTGAAAATTCGATTTGGGCACCTGGCGCGACGCGGTGCTATCGCGCCGTGTCACTGGAAACTGACTATTGGGAACTGAGGGTTTGGCGCTACGCGGTGGAATAGCAGTGCCTTTTTGATTCTGAAATTTGGACTCATCACGACGCTGTGGGATCGCGTTGGAACACTGGAATTGGACAATTATGAAACTGCTGCTTGGCGCGACGCGCTAATATCATGATGGAGCACTGGATTTTAACAATTGCCATTTGGCATGCCTTCGCGATGCGTTGATGGCTTAGGTGGTACACTGTCTTACAAAAATGGCTATAATTCTTCACCCGAGTATCGAATTTGGGTGAATTTTATATCGTTGGAAAGCTGGTTGAATTTTCTACATATTGGTAAGATCTAAACTGAAAAACACTGAGTATTTCAAAAATTTTATATTGGATAACTCATGGACTGAGAGTTAAAATGAGCTAAGGAAATACGGGGTATTACAATATCTCCCCCTTGCGAACATTCATCCTCGAATGAGTCTGATTAAGCTAAGAAACGCTGATAGACTGAGTTACACACTGAACATGCACAATTGAAGCATAACTACATGACTAAACTACTGATAAGCTGAGTTATCACACTGAACATGCATAAGCAGGAACATGAGAACATAACTGAGCCTGAAACGTGATACATGAACTGAATATCCTGAACTGAACTGAGCCCCTGAATACAGGGCTAACTGCTGAGATTGGAATTTGAGGGTCAACTTATGAGTGCCCACTACTCCAAACTGGATTCGTCACGTGAAGAGAAACTAGAAGGTTTAGGATGTGAAAACTCAGGGATTATAATGCATCTCCCCCTTGGGACATTATGTCCTTCGAAGAATGCTGACTTCGTTGAGATACTAAGGGAAAAGTTGAGACGATGCATGGGGCACCAACGAACTAAGGAAAAGTTGAGACGATGCATCATACTAAGGAAAAGTTGAGACGATGCATGGGGCACCAACGAACTAAGTCATGACCGAATATTTGGGATCTGAAACAGAGGCATGATACATGAACTGAGCTGAACTCGCAACTACCTAGATGTTCCATTTTGGGATAGTCATATTCACGAGATTTTCGGATAGGATGACTAGATGGAAAGATGGGAAACAATCCAAATTTGTTCGCCTGACTGCTAAACTGAATTGGTGGCTTTACGGACTAACTCATATTGAAAACTTGTACTCAGCTGGAGCATTTCTTTGATACTCTTTCTATAGAGTTCTAATGACTTTAGGGAGCAAGGAATCTTGGCATGGTTTGAATAAGTCATCTGAATAAGAAGCCACAACATGGCTAAAATTCTGCAATATGGGCACTGATAACCCTATCTGCTGAGGTCTGAGCTGAACTGAATTCTCCCACTATGTTCAAGCCTACTCAAATCTACGAAATGTATTTAGCCACTTACACATCAACGTGACATTCAAGCCTATCCTCATAACTACAGCCTCATGTAAAACAAGCATGCGACAATCTTTCCTTAACATGACACATTTACTCTTTCTCATCTAAGCAATTTCTCATCACTACATCCTTTCATACGGAGAGTTCACTGAAAGGTTAAAGCATGAGGACCTGAAGCATGTATGGACACTATACTGAACTTGATGCTTAACTGAGGCCTGAGGAATAGGATATCAACTTCATGAATTTATTAAGAGGTCTAAACTGAGGGTATACATGACACAATCTGAATTTAGCTGATCATTAGGAGCGTAGTATGAGTCATGGGCACTGAGCATACTGGAAAGCATGGCATGAGTATATGAGTCATGAGCTGCATGACTTGACTTAGGAGTTTCTGCATTCATGGAACGTGATTCGTTACACTGGATGAACTGGAACTCCTTATACTAGGAACTGTAAGCGTACATCATTTTCGTTAATGTGCACGAATATGAGCTATGATTGTAGAGTGGACATGTAAGGCATGAGTAGATACCATGATAGTTGAAGTGTAAAACTTTACGCTGGGGTAAAGATGGGTTGGGCATCATCCCCTCCTACTGCTTTTTCTATGCATACTGACATTACTACTAAAATCTGAAAGCCTGACTTGGTTACTTGTTCTACCATCTTCCTCTTAGCTTAAAGCCATTATTCTAAAGCTGTGAACCACTTAATCAATAACTCTAAACTGAACTGTTACCACTATACTCTAGAGTTTGGGTTAGACACTGAGGAGGGCTCTACTAATATTTCGGGTCTGACACCGAAGTTGACGGTTACATAGGGGTTACAAAGGAAGTAAAGCCTTGGGATCTAACAAGGCATAAACATAAAGATGAAAGACTCATAACGTACCCGTAACTATATTAGGAGAACTTCCTTGATCATGGTGAGACAGGAGTGCATAAAATCTGTTCTGGCGTTGACCACTAGTGGTACTGGAAGTGGCGCCCTGCTGAGTCGGGCGGATGGGACTGAAGGATGGTTGAACTTATAAACGCAGAGTAACTGCTGGACATAATTGTTTATTAATGAACGCAGACAACATTTTAAATAGAGTTACAAAGAAAATAATAAGACTCCTAAACCAACCCTAATAACAGAACCTAAATAAAGAAGGATTGCTGAAATAACTAGGGCAGTATCCTAAATAAACTAGGATTACTGAAACGATAATGATGACTAAACTACTATCTAATAACCGAACAAACATAAATTAACAGGGGTTAGGTTTTGTGCCAATACGCCCCCTTAAGTTAGACGATGGGTCACTAAGCCTAACTTGAAAATATTTTGCTGAAAAGCAAGTTTAGGTAGTACCTTGGTGAGAGAGTATGCTAGTTGATCGTCACGATGAATATGGACAACCCGAAACTTTTTGATGTTGACATAATGGCGAACAAAGTGAAAATCTACTGCAGCATGTTTCACATGACTATGGAGGACTGGATTTTTGCTCAAGAATGTGGCTCCAAGATTGTCACAATAAATGGTAGGCAATTGATGTACTGGAAAGTGCAACTCAGTGAGGAGATTGGTAACCCACATGGTTTCTGAAAGGGCATTAGCCACTGCCTTATACTCGGACTCAGTGGAGGAGGGAGAGAGTATTTTATTTTTTTGATGACCAACTAATGGGATTGTGGCCAAGGAACAGGATATACCCAGATATGGAAACTCGGTCTGCAATATCCCCACCCCAATCTGCATCAGAGTATACGTATAGATTGAAGTTCTCAATGGGAGTTACACGTAAGCCTAGCTGAATGGTGCCATGCAGGTAGCGGAGAACACGCTTCACAACTTTCCAGTGAAGGTCTGATGACGCTTGCATAAACTGGGACAACTTATTCATAGTATAGGCGATGTCAGGTCTAGTGAAAGGTATGTATTGAAGCCTGCCTAAGACCCGACGATAGCGTGTGGCATCAGTCAAATAGCCATGCAGGTAGCGGAGAACACGCTTCACAACTTTCCAGTGAAGGTCTGATGACGCTTGCATAAACTGGGACAACTTATTCATAGTATAGGCGATGTCAGGTCTAGTGAAAGGTATGTATTGAAGCCTGCCTAAGACCCGACGATAGCGTGTGGCATCAGTCAAATAAGTACCATCAGACAGTGTGAGCAATTCAGTTGCACTCATTGGCGTATGAACACTTTTGCAGTCGGTCATTAACTCATCATTGAGGATCTCATTCACATAGTTTGCTTGGGTGAGAATTAAACCATTAGATTTGCATATCACTTCAACACCAAGAAAGTAGTAAAGATTTCCCAAATCTTTAATTGAGAATTTAGAATCAAGAGAAGTGATAACCTGATCGACACTTGAAATATTGCTCCCAGTGATAATAATGTCGTCTACATAGACAAGGATGAACTTTGTCTCATCTCGACCTTGTTTGACGAGTAGTGAGGCATCAGATTTCATTTTAACAAAGCCTATGGATGAGAGATAACCTATGAGAGCATTGTACCACGCCTGAGGGGCTTGTTTCAATTTATAGATTGCCTTGCGTAGACGGCATATATGAGTTGGTTTGTTATCATTAGTGAATCCCGGAGGTTGTGCCATGTACACTTCCTCTTCCAAGTTGCCTTGAAGGAATGCATTGTTGACGTCCAACTGATGGAGGTGCCAGTTGTGGCGAAGTGCCACAGAGAGGATGATTCGAATAGTGGTAGGCTTCACGACTGGGCTGAAAGTCGCATGGAAGTCAATGCCCGGCCTCTGAGTGAAGCCTTTCGCAACTAACCTCACTTTATATCTGTCAATAGACCCATCTGTATTTCGTTTGATCCTGAAAAGCCACTTACAGGAAATAATATTTTTAGTTGGGTTAGGAGGAACAAGTTCCCAAGTCTGTTTTTTAATTAAAGCATCAAGTTCCTGTTTCATTGCTTCACACCTCTCAGGATGTTTTTGTGCTTGTTTGAAAGTAATGGGTGTGATGGGTGGGGTTCACTTTGGCTAGGTAATCAAAAATTTGTTTTGGTTTAGTGATGTTATTTTTGGATCGCGTTACAACAAAGGTAGGAGGAGAAAAACATTTAGGCGGTGAAGGAGCAAGCTCCGACTCAGGGATAGGACAGTCTGGTTGACAGTCCATGGGTGTAGATGGAATTGTGTTTCTGCGATGATAAACGAGGAGGGGATGCGGGCTGCAGATTGTGTTTGTTGGTATATGCGTTGGTATATTTGTAGGGAGGTATGGTGGTGCGATCTTCTGGGCAGTAGGGTGAGAAGCGGATTCTGGGAGCATTGGAATTGTAGAAGATGAGGGTGATAGAAATTTACCTGGAGAAGAAGCTGAGTCCACCGCTAGTTCACTGTCGGAGTCGGATTGTGAGTTTGAGTTGGCCTGTAACTCTGCTGGAGAAGGAAAAGATATTGAGCGAGACTCTACAGATGTTTGGGTGACTATTTCTAGAAGAATTGGAAGCTCTGAAGTTATGGGAAGTTTGGGCGTGGGATCAGGAGAATTTGAAACCATGATATTGTCCCATTTTAGGTGAGATGATTTGATGGCAATATTGGAGAACATGGTTTTGAAAGGGAAAACATTCTCAATAAATAGCACATCTCGAGATAAATATACCTTTGCAGAAATTGGGTCAAAACATTGGTGAAAATGATGAGATAAGGAAAGTCTGAGATAGACACACGGGGTAGATTTTGGTTCAAGTTTATTTTTGGAGTATGGTTTAAGCCATGGATAGCATAAATAACCAAAAATTCGCAGGGAGCTATAATCAGGCGATTTCCCAAGTAGGCGCTGGAATGGGGATTGGTTATCTAGTTGAGAGGTGGGCAAACGATTAATAAGGTAGACTGTGTGATGACACACGAAAGACCCAAATTGGGGAGGAAGGGACACCTCATGTAAGAGAGTTCTTGCAGTTTCGACGATATGGCGATGTCGTCGTTCTGCGAGTGCAACTCGTTGAGGCATATATAGTGGAGTAGAGAGATGTTCAATGCTGTGAAGTGAGAGATAAGGGTCAAGACTTTTATATTCTCCTCCACCATTAGTGTACAGTGATAAAATTTTGGTGTCAAAATGCTTTTCCATCATAGGATGGAATTTTTGGAAGATCTCTTTAACTTCACTTTTATTTTTTAATGTATAGAGCCAAGTATATTTGGTATATTGATCAACAAAAATACAATAATACAATTTTTTGTCAAGAGATAAGACCGGTGATGGCCCCATAAATCACTGAAGATTAGTTGAAGCGGTTTAGAGATGCACAATGATAATTGAGTAAAAGGATGCCGATGAGATTTATTAGATAAGCAAGAATTACAATAAAAAGGTTTGTCGCGCCCATGAAACGGTAGTGAGAATTTATTTAAAATAAACCTAAAACCTCTAAAGTGGTGATGACCCAACCGTTGATGTTAAGTAGTGAGAGGGGTGAATGTGGCGGTCATGTGAGCTTAGGGATATGAAACAGGCCACTCATATGGTCCATTGTTGGTCCGACCGTGCACTAGCGGTTTCCGTGTTTTCAAATCCTTCACAACAAAGTCAAAGGGAAAAAATTCAATGGACTTTGAATTGTCTTGACAAAATTTTGAAACAGAGAGAAGTTTGCGTTTAATAGATGGGGCACAAAGAGTGTGAGTTAGCTTAAAAACATTATTTGATGCATTTAATTGAGTAAAACCAGTGTGAGAGATGGGAATTTTGTTACCGTCACCCATGGAGACATCCTCGTTACCATGGTATGGTTGTAGGTTGTGTGGCTCCGTGGTAATGTGATGAGTGGCTCCGGAGTCGACTTTCCAGGGGTTAGTGGCAGCAGTAAATCCAGCAGCATAGTTGGCTTTGGCCTCAAAGTGATTATGAGACTTCGAACAACAGACATTGGCGGTGTGGCCAATCCTATTGCATAGTTGACATCGAGTAACAGTCTTTGGGTTGGAGTTGGTCTGGCACTGTGGTGTGGTGTAGTGAATTATTATTCTGCCACTGTGGAGAATTATTATTCTGCCTACGATTGTTACGATTATTGGTATTGCATTTGGTGGGAGTCGCAACCGCGACAGTTATGGGATTGGAAAGTTTCTTAACATCCTCGTGACGAAGGAAGAGTTCATGGTCACGTAACTTCTCAAACAATTCTTCGTATGAGACAGCCGAATCACATGCACTGATGGAAGCAGAGATTTCACGAAATTCAGGACCTAGACCGCTGATTATTTTGACGATGAATTGGTTTGACACAGGAGAACCAACCGTGGCTAACTCATCCGAAAGGGACCGAATAGTGTGAAGATATTCAGTGATGGGGCGAGATTCCTTAGTGACGCGAGCAAGTTGATCACGCAGGCTGAAGACACGAGTTTATGATCTGTTTGCAACAGTTGGAGCAATTGTGAGTTCAACAGATGCCATGAGGGCATTCTGGATGAGTTGGTCCTGACGGAACCAAGTTAAAAAGGCAGGATTGGGAGATACATTGTTGCCAATGGTGAGGGTGCGAGTACGGGCAGGAGTGGTCCCATCGAGATGGCCAAATAGATTGTAACCATACATAAGCATGGAGAATTGAGCTTTCCAGGTGGCAAAGTTGTGGCCACCGCTGAGTTTGATGGGTAATTGGGACACATGGTTGAATTGAATGATAATGTTAGCACCCGTTGTGTTTTCAGCATTAACAACTCTGGGATTATTGGCCATTGCTGATGATCTGCGTGAGAAAGAGAAGGGAAAAAAATAGGACCGTTCTCGTTAGAGAGTATAGAGCCCTGATACCATATAAACGCAGAGTAATTGCTGGACAGAATTTTTTATTAATGAACGCAGACAACGTTTTAAATAGAGTTACAAAGAAAATAATAAGACTCCTAGACCAACCCTTATAACATAACCTAAATAAAGAAGGATTGCTGAAATAACTAAGGAAGTATCCTGAATAAACTAGGATTACGGAAACAATAATGCTGACTAAACTACTAACTAATAACCGAACAAACATAAATTAACAGGGGTTACGTTTTGTGCCAATAGAACTAACCCTGTTGACGCAAATCTTTTCCCCTCTGAGCCATTACTCTACACTCCCGCATCCTGTGGCCTGGCCTACCCCATCCAAAACACACATCGCTGCCTGCTTTACACACACCTAGGTGATTTCTACCACATTCTTCGCAAAGCGGATGGGTACGACCACTGCTCTCACTTTTGGAGCCTGGCTCCCCATCATGACTGTCATTCCTGAACTTTGGTACTGGCGCACTAGCTGAAGATGGAGCTGGAACTGAAGATATTGGACTAAACAGGGAACGGTTACCGCCTTTTGACTTAGGCTGAGTGAAATTGAAGCTACCTGTTCTGGCTCTCTTATTCTCTCTCTCCTTCTCCTTAGCCTTCTCCTCCTTGATCTGCTAAGCATGGACCATGAGCCTAGACAAGTCCATCTCCTTAATCAATATTGCAGTCCTTCACTCCTTGACCACACTATCAGATACACCAGAAACAAACTTACTCATTTTAGACCTGTTAGAAATAATCTGGAAGTGCTAATACTGGGTTGGTGGACATAGCTCTTTTTAGGATCTCAAATGCTTCCTAAACTTCCTCAGTCCACATGGCTAGCTTTCTTCAATAAATTAGAGAGAGTTCTGCATATGCTCGTATAATTAGCAATATATTACCTATAGTATCCTTTATAGTATCGAGGAACCCCTTTCAGAGCCCTCAATTTCTGTGGTCTAGGCCAATTCACCATTACGTGTACCTTTCCTAGATCAATTGACACCCCTTCGTAAGTACTATCATGCCCAAGATACTCAACGTTGGGTTGTCCAAAGTCGCATTTGGATCTTTTAACAAATAAGGAGTGAGTACTCAAGAGTCTTAAACACCAAGTCCAGGTGCCCCAAATGCTCAGCCAAGGACTGTCTCTATGTACTAGAATGTCATAAAAGAAGACCAAGACAAACCTCCTAAGGTAAGACTGAAACACCTGGTTTATGAGATCATGGAAATTTTGTTGGTGCATTTTTCGGTCCAAAGGACATAACTCTGAACTCATATGTCTCATGTTAGTCATGAAAGTGGTCTTGTATACATGTTCTCCCTTCATTCTTGTCTGATGGTAACCTTCTCGTAAAATTCACCTTGGACAAAATGATAGCCCCGAAAAGCTCATCCAACAAATCATCCACAATGGGAATGAGATATTTATCCTTAACAGTCATGTCATTGAGGCCCTTGTAATCCACACAAAATCTCCATGTACCATCTTTCTCTTTGACCTAGAGTGTTTGGGGATGAGAAAAGAGACTGACTATGTTGTATGTTGCCATTAGTAAGCATATCAGTAACTTGTTTCTTCAATTCTTCCTTCTGGTAGTGATTATATCTATAAGGTCATAAGCTAATTGGTGAGGCTCCAAGTTTCAGAGGAATAGAGTGATCTAGTGCCCTTGTAGGCGCAAGGATTTTGACTCAGCAATAACTGCTTCATATCTTTCTAACACATTGTGCATAGAAGCTGCAAGTAGCTCTTGTTCAAAGACAATAACTGGATCATGAACGAATGAGCCATACGAGTCGCTCTTCCTTAAAAGTCTTCCCACTGAGGTGATGCTAATCATATTCAAAGCCCCTTCCTCAGGAATGGCATGTGCCTTTCCTTCCAATGGTGGCACATCTCTTCTCATGGTAAAATTGTTTGGGTTGTACTTATTTCATCCAATTATTCCCTATAACCCAATCACATCCTCCCGACATGATCCTCAAATCCTCAGGGAAGGTCGTACCTCCTATTTTCCAAGTGAACCAGCACAACTGGTATAACACATAACATAATTCCCATCAGCTACTGTAATTTTCATAGGAGAACTATAGACTACCACATATCAAAGTCATGGACAGTTTGCTCATCTATGAAACTGTGGGTACTGACTGAATCCATCAGGATAGACAACTTTCTATTCCTTTACAATACCTGCCATCAATGTGGAGTTCATCCCTTGACTACAGCCAGACAAGGCACTAAGCAAACTGCTTCATGAATCTCCTATGGCGCCTCTAATTTAATGACCATATCAACTGGCTCATTAGTGTCTTCAAACAATCCTGAAAACTACCTCCTCTTCACCTACAATGCAATTGAGTTGCCTATTCTTACACTGGTGTCCAGATACAAATTTCTCCCACACCTGAAACACAACTTGTTAGCCTCCTAGTCCTATATTCATAAACCTCTGGAATGAACCTGAGGGGAGTGGATCTGCTAGCAATGATGGGAGCAAGTATGCTGCAAGAAGACCCCTCAATAGCAGCGGGAGTTCTAACCATTGTCTTACTCTCTGTGAACAGCCTCAATGGCTTTCTCTTGTAATCTTGCCTATTCAATGGCTATACTAAGGGTAGCAGGCTTGATCATTTTAACTGCTAACTTGATTTCCTCCTTAAGAACCCTCTTTAACCTGGATAAAAAGTGGGATTCACTCAATATAGGGTTGTTTATGAGCACCTGAGCCTTGAGATCCTCAAACTTGCATAAAAATCCCATCATCTGAACCAGTTTGCTTTAGCTTGTTATACTCCTCCACAATATCCTCCATCAAGACATCCCCAAATCTAACGCATCCTCCTTAACACAGGCCAAGTAACAACACTTTGGCTCAAACTAGAGAATTATGCCATGTTTCAGCCATACCATTCAAATACAAAGCAGCAACTTCACCTTAAGGTTCTTAGCAACCCTGTAGAGGTTAAAAATACAGCATGGTTACACCTTGGGGTAAAGGGACACCTTGGGGTCGATTGAATCAAGCCTCATATACGGATATAGGGAGAATCCCGACTCGCATGCCTGGCCTTGATCTGGTCCTCAAATTTGCCTCTCTCCAGCATGGTTAGTTTATCAAAAATCAGCTCGAAAGTACCATGAGTACGAGTCACGTTTCAGTGAGATCTTCCAGCATCTTATGATGCCTTGCGGCTTAGCATCCGTCACCTAAGCACAAGTTCCTTCCACCATATCAGAAGCTAGGACTGAGGATGAAGACTCTGATACCAAATGTCAGAATTTGACTATTTAATTGATTAATTATTATCTAAATTGTTACCAACAAGACAATTTTCACTTCAAATTACAAAAACGGAAACTGAATTGGAAATTAAGCCGAATTAATCTTTGTTTGCACATGAAGAATTGAGATCTGCGATAAAGAAAAAGAGGATAGAGTTCAGAAATTGAGAGAGATAAGAGAGAAGAAGAATGGAAAAGAATTGAGGGAAGAAAAATGATAGCTAATCTTCTCTTTCTTAGTTGTTAGGAATATAACTGAATTGTAGGTTGAGTAGACGAGTGTTGATCTGGCACGATCTGGACCGTCGGGATTCATTAAGTTCCATCTAATCACAATAAGTCCATCTCTCTTTTATTATCTATACTATAATAACTAACATAACTGAAATTTAAAGGGGCTATGGACATGACACATAACCAGTGTGCTACTTTCAAGGAAGATAAACTCTCTTCTTGAAACAACTCACACAACCTCTCAACTTTAACTACAATAGGAATTATTACAACTCAATAATAATCCTGTGATAGACTTGAATTAGATGAAAGCAACCGAATCAACTAGTTCTCTTCTCCACTTCTTGCTTCAATGAACACCAATGCTGCCTTGTCTATTACTGAGCAAAAACCCTGCTTTTCTGTGACTGTGAGCAGTAGCTGCCTCAATTTTTCCATGTCATATTCCTTTTATAGATATGGAATAATTAGGTTGTTGCTCCGCTAACTAGAATTATTCAAATAAGGAGTTCTACTCCTTTGAAGATATGGCTTCCTTAATAAGAGTCCTTATAGGATTCTTTTTTTGTTCTCTGCACATGGTACTTCAACTTACCATATTTGAATGTCTCGCATGCATCTATCAAGTAGGAGAACCTGGTTTTGCTATTATTTTGTTAGTCATACATAGTTGTTCTATCACTTTCTCCATCTAAAATGATGGGGATGATAATTACAATTCTCCATGTGCTTTTGTACAGTTAATAATTCAATCAAATGCTTTTAGAACATGTGTATTGTTAAAGATTTATTGCTTTTAAATTCAAAGATTATAATAATTGACGGAGACTATGTGCAAATTGCAATGCACTTTTCTAGAAGCTAGTCTACAAATAAGTTGGTGGACCTTTTCTCCAAAAGGTATATTTATTCTTCTTCTTCACCTTCTTCATGTGTTCCATTAAATTTGATAAAGCCTTCTTTTGCTGCCATTAAACCACCGGAGATCCATTTATCAAAGATCTCTACCTTTACGAAATTATTTCAAAATCTTGAGATACTATTCAGTTTTTTTCATTAATCCCGGTTTTGCAAAAAATTTAAGTTTTTGTTGCCCTTATTCTTTACTTGCATGTGCAAAATCAGATTAACAGAAGACTCCAAAGCCACAAAAAATTCTAGAATAGTTCTCAGCATAAGCAAATTGGTACCTTCTTTGGGAGTCGGTAGTAAAATGACGACCATTGGTAGAGGATGAAGTTGAATAGGAGTAAAGTTCTTGGCAACATATGAATATCAGAATATGTAAACTAATTCATAAACTTTACATTTTTGATATATAAAAAAGTTGAAGACAAATATCAAACTTAAACATCAAAGTAGCACTGTAGTAGCACACTAAACAATTTAGTTGCATCTGGTGTGTACTTTTAAGTAACCTTAATTGTTGTTGATGATGTACATCTAAGTTATAACTCTTTGGTTTTGTAGGATTCATATGCAGATATCGCAAGAGAGTTCAGAAAACAATTTAAGGGACAAATCTTTTGTACCAAGCAACTGCTATACTTTGACTACAGCAGTGTAAAAATGCACATGAGAGTGTCATTTGTCGCTCCACAAGATGGTGATGTCAATAGAGGAATACTTGGAAGGAAGACCGAGATACACTTCTTCGAGTCAGATGTGTTTAAGGTGTGCAAAATAATGAATTAAAACCAAAACCGTTATTATCTTACTACACGTTCTGTTAGAATTGAAATAACTTGAGATTTTATCCATCTTTCTTGAATGTAAGTGCGCCTATGAGTGTTACCTTTCTAAAAAAATATATATGTGCACTCATGTGGATAATTGCTTTCTTTAAAAAATTGTTACAGTTCTTCGAGTCAGATGTGTTTAAGGTGCGCAAAATAATGAATTAAAACCAAAACCGTTATTATCTTACTACTCATTCTGTTAGAATTGAAATAACTTGAGATTTTATCTACCTTTCTTGAATGTAAGTGCGCCTATTAGTGTTACCTTTCTAAAAAAATATAAATGTGCACTCATGTGGATAATTGGTTTCTTTAAAAAAAATATACTTTGGTTCAATGGTGTTTAAGTTTTTAATCATTTGGCCGAGAACAATTTTTATTCAACCAAATGTGTATTACAAAGCTGCTAGTTCTTCAACCTCCAGAACTAGTCCTCAAAATTAAACCCTGCCTACCAAACTAAAACAAAACAACTATCTAGATAGGATAGCTATTCAGCTGAATAGTTCTGCCCATTTTGGCTGCTGATTGCCTTGAGTGTGCAATTGTATAACTATCTCTTTTAGCCTCACGGTGCTGTCTCTCTGAATATTCTGAAATCTTCTTTGATTATGCTCGATCCAAACATGATAAATGGAAGCTGTAAAGAGGAATTTTATGATCTCAGCCTTAGGTCCCTTACCATTCCTCCTCTTGGCCATCCAAGTAACTTCATTTTTCCCAGCTTACTAACTACGTAGTTTCCCCCAACCATTTGAAAAGAGAGTGCCAAATATTTTTAAAGTATGAGCAGTCAAAGTATAAATGCTCCAGTGTCTCGTCCAGCCCTGCGTTGCATAAAGCACACTCCTGTATTCCCCATTTCTCAAGTCGATTCACTGTGACCAGCCTAGCATCAACGGCTAGCCAAGTGACATAGTGATGTCTAGGCAACAGCCCTGTCCCCCTGGTAATGCTCTTCCAGTGGACCTTTGGGCATTGTGGAATAAGTGCTATATGTGTCTTTCGAATTTCATTCGTTTTTTGCAATAACTCAACAACTTCCTTGTTTAGGTACATGGTAAAAAGGAAATTGAAAGAGTTTTTAGAAGGGATTTCAACATTCTGGAGGTTGTTGATGAAATGAAATCTTTGGGAATTGGAGCAGTAGGGAATACCATTAAAGAAGTCTTCTACCATCTTGTCATCCCTCGCTTTCTACCAGAAGATATTGCAAGAGAGTACGTGCTTTCATCTTTCATCTATTTTAAATTCAAACTTGACTAGTGTAGTATAATTTTTTAATTTGTTCTAATGCAGGATACGGTACAAACATAAACAAGGATTAATTATAGAGGGACCACCTGGAACAGGGAAGACTTCTATAGCACGAGCCATCTCAAAAATTCTCAATGGAAAGCTACAGGTTTGTAATGTTTTTATTTCAGGAAAAAATATTTGTTCTTTAAATTATTTGCTCTTTAAATCTTTTGCTTTTGTTCTTTGTAGGTTGTGAAAGGTCCTGAGGTATTCCATAGTTTGTTCGGACAAAGTGAGAGCACAATAAGAGAACTCTTCACTCCAGCCATTCAAGATCTCAAAGAAAAAGGTAATTATGATATAGGCTTTAGATTAGTTTTTATTTTTTGAGTAATAATCCCATTATCGTATATCATTGAATCTCTAACCATTAACTATAACTTATTTCCATTCATGTTATTAATCCCCTGTATTAACATTTCAAACCTTGCACAAGCATTACCTAATTTTTATTTGGTCAACTTCATTTGTAATACTAGCTCTTAGACAGGTATTCTTGAATCAATAATGACTGTACAAACACCTCTATTTATACAAGTGGTTAGACCCTATACCTTAACAATTAAAGAAAACAAAATATTAAATACACCCAAAAGGAAAAATAATCTCTAGAGTACTAAGAAAATGTATTTTGTACACCGAAAAAATATTCTTGAAATATTCACCTAAACTAGGAAATCTCAACAACCCCCTCAAGTTACACCTAAACTAGGAAATCCCAACAACCCCCTCAAGTTGGAGGAGGGGTAGAAACACCCAACTTGCTAAGGAGTTGGTGATGCACAGGTCTTGTCAATGATCTGATGAAGATATCGGCTAGTTGCGAAGATGAATTCACAAATGACAAGGAAATTAACCTCGTAAGATACTGTTGACGGACGAAGTGCTAATCAATTTCGACATGCTTTGTCCGTTCGTGAAAAATAGGGTTCTTTGCTATATGAATGGCGGCTAGACTATCAGAGTGAGGAGGTATCGACAAGGATATTAGAACAAAGAGATCTTCGAATAAATGCACCAAGCAGGTAAGTTCGACTACTACTCTTCAGATCGATCTTTACTTGGCTTCAGATGAACTGAGTGACATGAAAGCTTGTTTCTTTGATTTCCATGAGATAGGAGAAGAGCCAAGAGAGATATAAAATTCACTGATTGATTTTTGAGAATTCGGGAAAGTACCCCAATCAGAGTCGTAAAAAGCAAGTAGTTGAAATGATAGAGAACCAGACATAAAAAGACCAAGACCAGGATCCTTCAATAAATAGCGAAGAACTCGCAAAGCCGCATTAAAATAGGGAACTCGTGGATCCTACATATATTGACTGAGATGCTAGATGGTGAATGAAAGATCTGGTCTTGTGTGAGTCAAGTAATTAAGTTTTCCAAGTATATGTTTGTACAATATTGGGTCTTTGATTGGAATTCCCTTATCTGCCTTTAATTTGATAAAAGGGTCCAATTTTGTAGAAACAAGAGACTGCCTTTAATTTGATAAAAGGGTCCAATGGTGTAGAAACAGGAGAAAGATGTAAAGAATTAGATTTTTCAACAAATTCATGATAAACTTGTTGAGATAGAATCAGTCCTTGTGATTCTCTGGTGACTTTCAAACCCTGGAAAAAAATGCAAATTTCTAAGATCCTTAATCTTGAACTCGACATCTAAGAAGATTTTCAAAGCTTGTAATTCTGCTTCATCATTTCCTGTTAATAGTATGTCCTCGACATAAACTGCAACAATAGAAATTGAATTATTTGAATTCTTAAAAAATAAAGAGTAGTCATTTAAAGAATAACTGAATCCTCTGAAGTTGAGTGTTGCAGTAAGCCTTGAGTACCATTGTCTAGATGCTTGTTTAAGTTCATAAATAAACTTTTTCAACAAACAAACATGATTAGGTGAAGGTGGTGCAATCTCAACGGAGAATTTCATATATACTTCTTCATTAAGATTGTTAGAGTTGTGACCCGAGTTTTGTTGGTCCGTCCCAGAAAGTTTCGCGGTATGAACCTTTATGTTTTTGGGCCTAGGACTTATTTGTATGCACGTATTATATAAGTGCAATTAGTGGATCTATTTTGATAATTCAGAAAATTCAGTCTTCTCCATATTGTACTTTTTCTCCATTATAGTGAAACATCCTCTGCCTCTGCCTATGTTTTTTCCCGCAAGGGTTTCTACGTAAATCTTGTGTTCTTGTTTTTCCCTTTCACTTGTGGTTTACTTTAATCTGTCCGTTTCTAACAAACTGGTATCAAAGCCTGTTCGATTGTTTTCTTGGGGATGGTATCGCAACACCAGATTTTCATTATGGCAGGTTAAGATGCGGGCTGTACTCGCGCAGATGGATTTGGATGATGCTTTATTAGGGTTTGAGAAGATGTCCTCATCGTGGACGGACGAGGACAGACGACGTAAGGATCGAAAGGTTCTGTCTCAGATCCACCTTCATTTATCCAATTAGATTCTACAGGATGTTTTGAAGGAGACCACAACCGCTGCGTTATGGTTGAAACTGGAATCGCTGTGTATGACGAAGAGCCTAACAAGTAAGTTGCATCTCAAGCAACGACTTTATTTCCATCGTATGTTTGAGGGTGCATCCTTGGAGGATCACCTATCTGTATTGAAGGAAATCATCTCTGATTTAGAGACTCTGGAGGTTAAGTATGATGAGGAAGATCTAGCGTTGATTTTGTTGTGTTCGCTGCCTGCATCATACACAACCTTTAGGGATACGATTTTAAATAGTCGTGATACCCTGATGATTGATGAAGTCTATGATGCGTTGTTCTCTAAGGAGAAGATGAAACATCTTGTGAATGGGTCGGAGACTCAAGGAGATGGTCTCATTGTTCGAAGAAGGACTCGTGAGAGGAATTCTGGGGGTGATGATAGGTTTAGGTCCAAATCTAAGAATAGAAACAAAACTTGTAATTACTGCAAGAAGAAGGGACATGTCAAATCCGAGTGTTGGAAGCTACAGAATAGAGAGAAAAGAGAAGCTCCAAAACCAAAGGGAAACCAACCAGAGAAGTCCAGTGAAGCCAGTTTTGTGGAAGATGACGGTAGTGATGGATAACTCTTGGTAGTTTCTAATGGTAACTCCAAACCCTGTGAGGATTGGATTCTTGATTCAGCTTGCACGTTTCATATGTTTTTGTCATCAGGATTGGTTTACAACATATAAAAAAGTCTATAAAGGTGCTGTATTGATGGGAAATAACATACCTTGTAAGATAGTTGGTATTGGAACAATCAGGATCAAGATATTTGATGGGGTTTTGAGGACACTTGGTGATGTGCGGTATGTCCCAAACCTGAAGAGAAATCTTATTTCTCTGAGTACCTTTGATTTGAACGGTTATAGGTACACTGGTAAATGTGGAGTCCTAAAGGTTACTAAAGGTGCTCTTGTTGTGATGAAGCGACAAAGAAAGTCTGCAGATTTGTATGTCCTGCAAGGCTCTACTGTTACAGGTGATACAATTGTTTCTACCTCATCTCTATCAAAAAGTGACGTTGCTAAGCCTTGGCATATGTGCCTGGGGCATATGAGTGAAAACGAGATGGCCGAACTAAGCAGGAGAGAACTTCTAGATGGGCAAAGTATTACCAAACTGGAGTTCTGTGAGCATTGCGTTTTTGGGAAGCAGAAGAGAGTCAGATTCACTAAAGGCATCCACTCAACTAAAGGCACACTTGATTACATCCATTCTGATCTCTGTGGTCCTTCTAGAGTACCCTTTTATTTGTTGATTGTTATTGATGACTATTCCAGAAAAGTTTGGGTGTTCTTTCTGAAGCAAAAGAATGATGTGTTGCTGAAGCAAAAGAATGATGTGTTGCCTACTTTCAAGGAGTGGACGATTATGATTGAAAAGCAAACAGGAAAGCAGGTAAAATGCTGTTGGACTGATAATGGTTTAGAGTTCTGTTCTAATGAATTTAATGCTCTGTGCAAGTCAGAAAGAATTGTGAGTCACTTGACAGTTCGTCATACTCCGCTGTAGAATGGTGTGGCTGAACGAATGAATAGGACTATAATGGAGAAGGTGCGTTGTATGCTCTCTAATGCTGGTTTACCCAAGTTTTTTTGGGCCGAAGCTGCTTTCACAGCTTGTCTTATTAACTGCTCTCCCTCAATCACAATTGATAAAAAGATTCCACAAGAGGGATGGTCTGGTACTCCTGCTAGTTATTTTGATTTGAGGATATTTGGATGTCCTGCGTGTGCTCATGTTGATAATGGAATGTTGGAGCCTATATCTTTCAAGTGCTTATTTATGGGTTATAAGCCTGGTGTTAAAGGTTATAAGCTTTGGTGTCCAGAAAGCAGAAAAGTTATAATTAGCAGGGATGTTTTGTTTGATGAAACTGCCATGCTTTGGGCTCCCTCAGAATCTAGCGTTTCGCCTCCAGATGAGCTTAGTGACATGAATCAACAAAAGTCATTCACCCACATTGAATTGCGAATTGGAGCAGAGTCTACACTAGTGACTACTTCTCAGTCTAGCCCGGAGATACAGAGTGGTACTATTTCTTTTTCACCACCAGTGACGCCACAATATTCTATTGCTAAAGAAAGGCCTAGGAGAGATATTATACCTCCTCAGAAGTATGCTGAAGCTGATTTGATTGCTTATGCATTGAATGTAGCAGAAGGTATTGATTTCAGTGAAGAGCCTTCTTCTTACTCAGAGGCAGTTAGTTGTGATGATTCCGGCCGATTACAATACAGGAGGAGATGGAATCACTTTATGAGAATGACACATGGAATTTGGGGAGATTGCCTAAAGATAAGAAAGCTGTCCGTTGCAAGTGGGTATTCAAAAAGAACGAAGGAATATCGGGAGTTGAAGATGCCAGGTACAAAGCACGACTAGTTGCTAAAGGTTACAGTCAGGTTCCAGGTTTTGACTTCACAGATGAGTTTTCTCCAGTTGTAAAGCATAGTTCGATTCGAGCCTTGCTTGGTATTGTTGCCATGCATAATCTTAAGCTTGAGCAGTTGGATGTTAAAACTGCATTCTTACATAGAGAACTTGAGGAGGACATCTATATGCATCAACCAGAGGGCTTTGTACTCTCAGGAAAGGAGGATTATGTATTCTTGCTGAAAAAGTCTCTTTATGGATTAAAGCGAGCCCAGACAGTGGTATAAGAGGTTTGATTCTTTTATGACCTCTCATATGTTTCAGAGGAGCAGCTATGATAGTTGTGTCTACTTTTAGGAGGTAAGTGATGGTTCATTCGTGTATCTTCTCTTGTATGTTGATGATATGTTAATTGCAGCAAAGGATATGAGAGAGATAATAAAAGTCAAAGCCCAACTCAGTAAGGAGTTTGATATGAAGGACCTATGAGCAGCAAAGAAGATTCTTGGCATGGAGATTCTGAGGGATAGGAAGAATTATAAGTTATACTTGAGTCAGAAAAGATATATTGAAAAAGTGCTTCACAGGTTCAATATACAAAATGCCAAGCTTGTTAGTACTCCATTGACAACTCACTTCAAACTCTCGGCCATTTTATCTCCAAAGACCAGATGATGAGCGTGATTATATGTCTTGAGTTCCATACTCTAGTGTCGTCGGGTCCCTTATGTATGCGATGTTAGTTTCTCGACCAGATTTATCTCATGCTGTCAGTGCAGTTAACAGATACATGACAAATCCTGGCAAAGAACATTTGAAAGCAGTTCAGTGGATTTTCAGATACTTGTATGGATCTGCTGATGTTTGTTTGGAGTTTGGGCAAAATAGAGATGGAGTAATCGGGTATGTTGATGCTGATTTTGCTAGAGACCATGATAAAAGGAGGTCCCTTACAAGCTATGTTTTCACCATTGGTGGTTGTGCTATCAGTTGGAAAGCTACCTTACAGACTACGGTTGCTTTGTTAACTACTGAGACAGAGTACATGGCTATTACAGAGGCTTTCAAGGATGCCATTTGGTTGAAGGGTCTATTTGGTGAACTTCGCAAAGACTTACAGATTACTACGGTCTTTTGTGACAGTCAAAGTGCTATCTTCCTTACGAAAGATCAGATGTTTCATGGGAGGACAAAGCACATCGATGTTCGGTATCATTTTGTGCGTGAAATTATTGCTCGTGGTGATATTGTGGTAAGCAAGATTAGTACCCATGATAATCCTGCTGATATGATGACCAAGACACTACCAAGTGCCAAGTTTGAGCATTGCTTGAACTTGGTTGGTGTTAGCTGTTGAGATGTGCCCTTAGGGGCTTTTGTGGAAGAGGTGGAGAGTTTGTCTTGAAATGGATTTGAGTTCTGAATTAGAATTCATGTCAAGGTGGAGGTTGTTAGAATTGTGACCCGAATTTTGTTGATCCGGCCCAGAAAGTTTCGCGGTATGGACCTTTATGTTTTTGGGCCTAGGACTTATTTGTATGCACGTATTATATAAGTGCAATTAGTGGGTCTATTTTGATTATTCAGAAAATTCAGCCTTCTCCACATTGTACTCTTTCTCCATTATAGTGAAACATCCGCTGCCTGTGTCCATGTTTTTTTCCGCAAGGGTTTCCTCGTAAATCTTGTGTTGTTCTTGTTTTTCCCTTTTACTTGTGGTTTGCTTTAATTTGTCCGTTTCTTACAAAGATCGCCATGTAAGAAAGGCATTATTGACATCCAACTGAAAAAGGCCCCATTCCTTCTTCACAGCAATAACAAGTATGCATCTCACAATAGTCATTTTCCACAGGTGAATGTTTCATTATAATCCACTCCCTTTTTGTATATCACCTCGAATAACCACCAGCCTTATACCTTTCAATACTCCCATCTGAATGTTTTTTTATCTCATAAACCTATTTACAGGGAAATGCTTTCTTTCCTTGAGGTAAAACAACAACATTCCAAGTCTTATTCAATTCTAGAGTAGCTATTTCCTTATCCATAGCTTCTTGCCATGCTGGAATATGCACTACTTATTCATAGTTAACAGGTTCATGAATATTAGAAACAAAGTTGAGCATGACTTGGTTAGAAGAATACAATTCATTAAAAGTAAAAGAAATAGGAGTCACAGGACTAAGAAAACATGTAGAACTCACATCTGTGAATTGAAGAGCATTGCAAACATAATTATGAAGATAAAATGGTGTTGTAGTTGTCCTAGAATACTTCCTAAGCACGGTGTCAAAGATTTGATTTGAACAAGGAGAAGTGCAATCTGCAGTAGAAGTAGAAGAAGGGGATCAAACAGGGATTGGAGAATGAGGAACTAAGTGAAATCAGAAGTTGGCATGATAGAATCAGTAATTGGAGAAGTAGAAGGTGAAGTAAGATAATCAAATTTTGGTTCTGATAGATATAAAGAAAATTTAGGGTTTGTAGGCATATCAGGAATATCCAAATTTAAGGAAGAAGAAATAGTGACAAAATAATTTTTGAGAAATATTTTATTTATCCATAAAAAGGAAAATACTCCATGAAAAATCACATCTCTAGAAATAAAAATATCCTTTGTTTTGAGATTCATTACCTTATAGCCTTTTTTTCCATATGGATATCCTAAGAACATACAAGGCAAATCCCTTGGATCAAACTTTGTTCTAGGATTAGATAAGGTGGAAACAAAACACAGACAAACAAAGCATTTGAGATTTGAATAAATAGGTTTAGAGTTGAAAAGAACTTTAAAGGTGACTTATGTTGTAAGATTGAGGAAGAAAATATGTTTATGAGGTAAGTTGCTGCTAACAAGCATTCTCCCCGATAAATAATAGGCAAATGAGATTGATATAGTAAAGCTCTAGATGTTTCTTGTAAGTGTTTGTGTTTTCTCTCTACTATCCGAATTTGTTGTGGAGTGTAAAGACAAGTGGTTTGATGAATGATTCCTTCTTTAAGGAAAAAAATCAGATTGAATTTTACCACTTCCTAGTTCAAAAGCATTGTTTGTTCTGATTGTTTAAACCTTCGTATTGAATTGTCTTTCTACCGTGGAAAGAAATAATTGTAAAATATGAAATACAATTAATTTAGTGCTAAGAAGATAACTCCAAGCAGTTCTACTAAAATCATCAACAATTGTTAAAAATACCTAAACCCATTATGTGTGGCGGTTTTATAAGGTCCCCAGATACATGTATTAGATCAAAAATTGCTTTAGTGGAAATAACACTTTCAGAAAAAGGTAACTTTGATTGTCTAGCCGTTGGACAGATAACACAAAGGGAAGAAAATTTTGGACAAGATAAAGAAACTAAAACAATTTTCTTCATATTACTTAATGGCATATGACCTAACCTATAATGCCATAGTCTTTCTTTTACATTGGAATCAAAGAAACTTAAATAAGAAGAAAAGACATTAGCTATTGAATTTGAAAAAGACAAACTACTAGAGCTAAAACCAGATAAACTTTCTGTAGACTCTGCTGGTTGACTCTTTGTGGAAACTGATGATTGAGTTGACTTGAACACATATTGACCTCCTTGTTCTCTACCAAGCACCAGAAGGCTCTTCAGTGAAGGGTCCTGCAACATGAAACAAGTATTAGGAGTGAATAGCGTGAATTTTTGAAATTGTTTACACAATTTATGAATAGAAAGAAGATTGAATTTGAAAGAAGGAATATAAAGGACATTACGTAGTAGTAGATTACTTAAAAGATATATAGATCCAGAATGAGTAACCCTTCACTTTATGAGAATTAGGAAGAGTAACCATGATAAGTTTGGACATGGGACTTAAATTAGGGAAGAGGTTTTTATTGAAAGTCATGTGCTCAGGGCTCCACTGTCCATTATCCACGAATCATTGTCAACTTTAAACAAGCAAGCATATGAATTGAAAAACTTTGTCATACCTAACTTTAAACAAGCAAGCATATGAATTGAAAAACTTTGTCATACCAGCACAAGTGAGGTTTGCAGACACATCAATGGTTTTTGTATTCTTCTTATTTATTTTCTGCAAAAGCTGCATGACTTGTGCAACATTTTCTTGACTGAGTGACATACTATTTGCAAAATTGTTCAATTTCTGCAGACTCTCTTCACCTGTTTCAAAAACATTGTAGTCACAACTCCTTTCTGGAACCGTTTGTTCTTGGTGAACTTGAAATTTGCAGGAAATACATGAATCTTATAACACTGATCAATAGTGTGCCCTACTTTCTTGCAACAGTTACATGTCAGGTTATTTTTCTTAATGAGATTGCCTTGTTGAGTCTTATACTCATCAAATTTCCTATCACCTCCATCACCACCAAGAAAAGATGTTGATTCTCCTGGGTAGGCAAAAGTAGTATGAATTTCTCTTTATTTTTCATCTTGAATCACAAGAGAATATGTCTGTCCAATATTAGTGATAGGGGAGGACAACATAATATTACTTCTAACCCCTATGAAGGAGTCATTTAGACCCACAAGAAATTGGAGCAGTATCTCATGTTGATGGGCTTTTTCTCCCTTTTCTTTTGCACCACATTCACACTCACAACTACTAGCAGAAAAGGTGTTAAGTATCTAACTCATCCCATAGACTTTTCATTTTAGTGAAATAAGTAGAAATACTTGAATTTCCTTGAAATACAACATTTAAATCCTTTTGTAACTGAAATAATTTTGCTCTATTGGCCTGACCAAATCTATCCTCTAGGTCAAACCCTAAGACTTTAATACTTTTGTAATATAGGACAGATTCAACGATCTCCTTTGACAATTCAAGAGCTAAGACAAGACCATTTTATTACATTTTGCCCAGACTGTCTGAAGATTTGTACAGTAGGAACAACTAGAGATCCATCAATAAATCCTAGTTTGTTCTTGGCTGAAAGTGCAATCATAACTTCCCTTCTCCGGCCACCATAACTCTTTCCATCAAAGATGGTGGAGACAAGGTTCATGCTGAGATGATTAGAAGGGTGTATGTACTAAGCATGTGACGAATCAATTGCATTTGTTGTAGGGATTCCATGACTATTTTTAGTAGTTTGACTTGAAAGATCTTGAACATCACATATTTTAGTAGATAAGAGAAAAAAAATGAATATTAAACGAAAGTAAAGGAACAACACAAGAATATGAAAAAGAGAAAAAAAACACTGGAATATTTAGATTTAAAAAAATAACACGACTCTTGATACCATGTAAAAATAAGTAAAAAACATGTGAAAGAATCACTTTGTGTATTCTTGAATCAATAATGATTGTACAAACACCTCTATTTATACAAGTGGTTAGACCCTAAACCTTAACAATTAAAGAAAACAGAATATTACATACACCCAAAAAGAAAAGTAATCTCTAGAGTAATAAAAAAATATATTTTGTACACTAAAAAAATATTCTGGAAATATTCAGCTAAACTAGGAAATCCCATCTAAGAGTATATTTGAATAAAGAGACAACATGGGGTGCCAAGTGTCAAACCAAAAATTTAAATTTCCTCTAATTAACTGATACTGTCCCTGATACTGTCTTAGAGCGATGTAATCAAATGCGAAAAGAACAAGAAAGCTATAAGGTCTTTTGGTCTTTAAGCGTAAAACGTGAAAAATTATGGGATTCAATGAGAAAAAGTGCAAAGGGAGAAAAAATACCAATATAAATGTTTAGTCTAAGATTAATAATTCTAAGCATGAATGACAAAATATCGTCAAAGAAATTGAGAAAAATTACAGTAAAGCGAAAGATCAATTGTTTAGTGTCGCCTCTTTAGAATAGACTCGTTGTCAAGAAAACATGTAGAAAATTGATGAGACATCGAATCTACATTAAGCGTGGCGAAGCACTCAACTTGTTTTGAGCCTCACATTAGGGTTTAAGCGCGCGTTTGATAACATTGCAAGTGCGACGAGAAGAAAGAAAAAGAAACATATTCTAAGAAACATAGTTATTGAACCTCTGATTTGGGAAGAGAAGAAGGAAAACTAAACCAATTATTTGATTAATATTTATTTTATGTTTACAATTGGCAAATTGCCCTAGATTTATACAATTCAATTACTGCAAAAAGAAATGAGCGGGAAAAATAGTTAAACACTAACTAACTCCCTCTTAACCGACTAGACTGCACATGTTCTTGACACATGCTGTAACAGAATTAACAGAACTAATTTTCCACTCGACCTAACAGTAGAATTTATCTCTAAGACCATGGAAAATTAGGGTGGATCTTACCATTATTTATGTTTCTTTTACTGTTTAAGTACTTATCATGGTGGGATGATGCTTATATTATATCGTGGTTTATGTAATACAATGTGATTTTGATTTTCTTTAATATGGTGTGCTCGGTCATGAAATGACACATATATTGATTTATTTAGGTGTCCAGAGTCCTCTTCATGTGATAATATTTGACGAATTAGACTCCATTGCACGGGTAAGAACATCTAAGTAATTTAGTTCATGGTTTGACTTATGTTTTGCATCTCTTTCACTTATTAACCGTTGGCTATTGACATTATCAGGAAAGAGGAACAAATCACGGAAGCACTAAAACTGATTCTATTTTAAACCAGCTATTGACCATGGTTGGCCTCACACACTTCCTTTTTATTTTATTACAATTAGAATACAAACCTCATGTTGACACAGTTACAATAAACTCACTCTATTGTCAACTCTGTGTTAATCAACAACAACAACAACAACAAACCCAGTATATTCCCACACAGTGGGGTCTGGGAAGGGTAAAATGTACGCAGTCCATACCACTACCCCAAAGGAGTAGAGAGGCTATTTCCGATAGACCCCCGGCTTAAGACAAAAGACCGTAGACCAAAAGGTGAGCAAAATGATAAAATAACAGAGAAGCATCATCCACAAAAAGAAGTGCAATTACCCAACCAAAGACCCCCCTCCCCCAAATCTAGAACTACCAACCAAGCTACGGTTAAGCCTTCTACCTACAGACTACGACTCGACCACACACCTTAGCCCTCTAGCTTAATACTCTTCCTCCAAACCTTTCTATCGAGGGTCATGTCCTTAGTAAGCTGTAACTGCTCCATGTCACGTCTAATCACTCCTCTCCAGTACATCTTCGGTCTACCCCTACCCCACTTGAAACCCTCCAAGGCCAATCTCTCACACTTGCGAATTGGGGTATCCGTGCCCCTTCTCATCATGTGGCCAAACCATCTCAACCTCACTTCCCGCAACTTATCCTCCACCAAAGCCACTCCCAACTTCTCCCGAATAATCTCATTTCTGATCCTGTCAGCCTTCATAAATCCGCACATCCAACGCAACATTCTCATTTCTGCCACCTTCAACTTTTGGACGTGAGAATTCTTAACAGGCCAACACTCCGCCCCATATAACATGGCTGTCCGGACTGCAGCTTTATAGAATTTACCTTAAAGCTTGAGAGGCATCTTCTAATCGCATAAAATTCTCGAGCCGAGCCTCCATTTCATCCAACCTGCCCCAATACGGTGAAAGACATCCTCATCAATCTCTCCATTCCCCTGGATCATAGACCCCAGATACTTAAAACTATCCCTCTTACAAACCGCCTGCAACTCCAACTTCACTACCACGTCGTCCTTTTGCCTCGAGTCACTAAACTTGCACTCCAAGTACTCAGTCTTGGTCCTACTCAACCTGAATCCTTTGGATTCCAGGGTTTGTCTCCACACCTCCAACTTATCATGTTAATGTTACTTCTTAATTAAGTTGTTTATATTATGTCTAACTTGAGGGGAGCCTGGAGTAACTGGTAAAGTTGTTGTCATGTGACCAGAAGGTCACGGGTTCAAGCCTTGGAAATAGCCTCTGGTAGAAATGCAAGGTATGACTGCGTGCGATACATCCTTGTGGTGGGGCCCTTCCCCGGACACCGCGCATAGCGGTAGCTTTAGTGAACCGGGCTGCCCTTTTTTATATTATTTCTAACTATTGACATTTTTATGTATTAGATTGATGGTTATAGTGGCTTAAGCAACATCTTGCTTATTGGGACAACAAATAGAATAGAGTTGATTGATAAGGCATTGTTGAGGTATGCCTTTAATTTCTTTCTCAAGTTCCAAATAGTTTGAAGGGGAAAAGTTAGTCATCCACTTTCCTCTATATCGATATGTTTTAATTTAACTTTAACACACTAATGTGATTTTAGACCGGGAAGATTCGGATTACACTTGAAAATAGGTCTTCCAGACCTAGGTGGACGATTGGAAATTCTAAAGATTTATGCAAGAAAAATGCAAAAGAATGGCACCATAGGTGGAGACCTCGATTTCTTACGTATAGGTTGGTTGAATGATAATTTGTCTCTTAAATATTGTGCTCGAAGAATATTTTTAAGTGTTCAGATTGTAACTTATGTTTAATGTGCAGCTGAATCAACAGAAGAATTTAGTGGAGCTGATCTTGAGGATTTGGTTCACTCAGCATACTCTCGAGCTATGATTCGGTATTGTGCTTCAGATATAGCTAAAACCAAATCGGATGATATTACAATTGAGATGCAGGATTTTGTGGCTTCGATTAATAAACATAAATCGAAAAGGTAAAATCTTAAGTTCTATTCTAATTGAAAGAATTTTTTTATATGAAGCCTAAATAATTGCTTAGACATATATTAGACATATATTAGACATATATAAATCTTGTGCATTCCTGTTAGGTGTGTTGATATTCTATTATTTTCAATTGCGGAAAATCTAAGTAGCTAAATTTAGTTGAGTACCTAAACTTTCATTTGTTGTTGAGGGTTCGATTCCCACGTAATTGTAAAGGTATGACAGCTGAGCTTAACTCAACTCCAAAATCTAGTTCATGAGGGGAGGATCGTCCAAGTCCATATAAACTAATCAATGTGGGACTTTCACCCACTCTAACACCCCCTTTCACACAAGCCAATTGGAACGTCGACCGGGAGTTCAAACGGGGATGGACAAGTCTCTGATACCATATAAAGCTATGGAACCTGGGCCTAACTCAACCCCAAAAGGTAGCTCATGAGGGGAGGATTGCCCAAGTCCATATAACCAGACTACTAATCCATTCCCAACCTATGTGGTACTTTCACCCACTTCAACACCAGTTGAATAACAATGGATAACCTAAAGAATTGTTTGTAGTTTGACAACAAAACTGTAGGAATTACAGGAGATTTATACAAGGTATAAAAGTCCTAATAATTTGCTAATTACAAGCTAATGATCGTTATCCTTAGTGTGAAGATCCTTGATTTAGGGGAGATCCCTGATTTTTTGGCTGATAAATAAGGTATACTTAACACTCCCTCAAACTAATATTGTGTATCACAAAGCATAAGTTTGGATAAAAGATGATTGTGTTTACAAGGTCGGATCTCCAAAAGTATCTCCTTCCTCTTTTTTTTGTATTTCGTGTTTTGTTCCATTGGCGTATGGACCTTTTTATGATCCGTAAGATTGGCTAACTGAATGAGATCTTTTGCGTACTTTTGTTAACTCAATCATAGTCCTTCTTTTTCATAACTTACCTTAGACACAAAAAAGTATGTTAGCTTTCCTAAGTCCTTTATCTTAAATGAGGAGTGCAACTTTCAAATGAGAGATTCTAACTTAATCGTTTCGCCATCTAGGTAAAGGAGAAAATAGTAACACCTGAGGTAGACCGATGTAGGAATAATGAATAATCTTACTGCTTTGAGTAAAACCAACACCTAAGATTGTTGTTCAAAATTTTTCAAACCAAGAGCGAGGATCCCACTTTATCCATAAGAGATATTTCTTAAGACACGCCTTATTTGGATTAAAAAATTGGTAAGTTGGTGGTGGATTCATTCATGTAGATCACATTTTGTAGTCTTCTTCATTCAAGAAAGCATCCTTGACATCCAGTTGATGTGACTTCCAACCTTTTATTGATGCTAAAGCAAGTAATATACGTACTGTTGTCATCTTAGCTACTAGAGCTAATGTTTCCTCGTAGTCAATTCCATATTTCTTCTTGTACCCTTGGGCTTCTAATCTTGCCTTGTATCGATCTAGGGATCCATCACCTTTCATCTTGATTGATTAAACCATATACTTCCTATTATTGTTGCATTTGTGGGTCTATCCACCATATCCCATGTATCATTCTCCTCAAGGGAAACTAATTCTTCTTGCATTGTTTCCTCCCAACATTTCTGACCACTAGCCTGCATGTAAGAATTTTGCATAACTATAGAATTCAAAATTGTTAGTAAGGCATAAGATAGGACATATTGACCTATTTAGTATCCATGAAGGCCTGGAAGAGCATGATGAGATGATCGTCTAATGGGGTCAATGATACTTTGACGAGTAGGAACATGTTGTCATTAAGATCTAATAGAACATTATGTATGTTAGATTGATGAGGTAAAGGATTAATACTTAACAAAGTAGTTTCTTTGTCACAAAAAGGATCAAAGTCATAAGTAGTACCTGTTGTGGCATAGGACAAGTTCGACGATGGACCAACGACTATGTGGCTATGGCAAGAAGAATCATGAATAGAAACTTTTTTCTTAAAGTATATAGGAGAAAGTTTTGAGTCTTTGTTAGCATAAATAAAAGAATTCAAGATAACATGTCGAGAAATTCTCATTAAATGACGTGTTGAATCAGAACACAAATATCCCTTTTGAATTTCATTATATCCCCAAAAAATTACATTTAATAGCTTTTGAAGATAATTTGTGATGTTCATGATCGAGAAGGACAAATCATAGTCCACCAAATACTTTAAGATGTGAATAGTCAAGCAATTTTTTTTTCGTTTGAAAAGGATAAAATATGGGCATTTTTGTTTTATGACAGAAGTTGCTTGTCTATTTATTTAAGATAAATCCATGTTTGGGTTGCTTCAACCCAAAATGTTGTGGGAACATTGGAAGTGTGAAAAAGAGCTAAGGCAGTTTCAACAACATGTCTATTCTTACATTTCACTACACCATTTTGGGAACATTTTTAAGTGTGAAAAAGAGCTAAGGCAATTTCAACAGCACGTATATTCTTACGTTCCACTACACCATTTTGTTCTGCATATAGGGGCATGAACGTTGATGAATAATGGTTTTTTTCTTGAAAATATTTAGTGAGGTTTGTATTGACATACTTCCCACCTGAATTGGAAAATCTTGATCTTTTTCTTAGATTGTATTTCTATTAAGTTATAAATTCTTTTGACAATGTGTTGTACCTCAAATTTGTGTTTCAAACAGAAAACCCATGTATAACACGATGCTTGATCAATGAATAAAATGTACTTGTATCCTGAACGAGATATAATTAGAGGAAGTCCCCTAACATCGTTGTGGATTAAGTCTAAAAGAAGTAGAATGAGTAGTATTAATTGAAAAGGGAGTTTATGACTCTGACATTGTACAACTTTCAAAAGATAATTTAGAGGGCAAAATCAATGAGCATTTACCCAGCAAATTACAGGATTTCAACATAAAATTTAAACGAAAAGTGTGTTTTAAACGAAAAGTGTGTGGATGACCTAAATAGAGATGCCACAGCTTCCACATGTCATTTAAAAGCTGGATTTCAATATTTGAAGCTGAAAGAAACATTGACGAAGTTTGGTGTTCGGAGGTTGACGAAGAAATAGCCTACCAACCTTGCCAACCTTATGTTCCTTGGCCATCGTTTCCCCTGTCAATATGTTTTGAATAACACAATCATTAGGAGAAAAATAACCAAAAAATTCTGTTTTACAAGTAGTCCGATGGATAAAAGATTTGCAGTAAGTTTTGGTACACACAGAACTAAAAATGGTTTAATAGATCCACTGCCTGATGCAGATAAAACATGGCCATTTTTTATGACAATTTCATGTCTAGAATATGATTTAGATAAATCAGAAAATAGTTTTTGATTTCCTGTCATATGGTTAGATGCAACAGAATCAATATGCATAGCTTTGAATCTGAAATTCTAATCTCCGGTGTATATAGTAGTTAGAGTTGTAGAGATTGCATTAGGAAAATCAACGGCCTATGATTCTTGTGTTATTTTGTAGATATCATTGCGATCAGGCCATGCAGGTGCTTGATATGTCTTTGTATTTGGTGTTTCTTATTGACCAAATTCCCTTGTTATCTCTTAAATTGAGCCTTTGCCTAGACCAAATTTCTTACGACATTCTAGAATAATATGACTATCATTCTTACAATAGTTGCAGTAATTTTGCTTTTTGCAATGAGAAATGACGTGCCCTATCTCCTTGCAATGATAACATTGATTGGGCTTGTTGGAGTTTTCTGAGGAAGCAGAACTTCCATATGATAATGTAGGGGGGGGGTGAATTACTCATTTTTCGACCAGACAATCGACTATTGATTGCAGTAATGAAAACTTTAGAAAATAAAGAGCTGAAGGTAAATAACAACAGAGATTTTACACTGGTTGGGACCTCTTATAGGTCTTACTCCAGTTCCCTTAGGTTCCAAGGAATTCTACTAGTTCTTTGTGAAAAATACCAACATATAAGATTGGGCAAGCTTTTTGGGTTTGACACACTCTCTTCTTTTCTTACACATGTTGATACAATGCATCACCAACTATATGTTTTTCTTCTCTCTTTTTAAGTACACAGTAAATCTTTAAGGGAATACAATGCTTGCGTAAAGTAGAGCAAAGAACTAGAAAAGGTTGAGACAAGTGTATGTCTCTTCCTTTTAACTTTCAATGCTTATATAGTAGTAATTGGACTACTACTAGCCGCTAGAAGCTAGATATAGAAGGCAACCCAAAAGATTTTTCTTCTTAGAAAAATGAATAAGGAATACACAATCTTCAAGAATAAGTGAAGACTATAAGGAAAAAAACTAAGTAAAATCTATACGAAGGAGAGAGAGGCGTGAGAACCTTGATTTAAGCAGCCCATACAATGCAACAATTTCTTTTCTTTCATGGAATATTTACTGAGAAGATTATCTTCCTTTCGAGCAGTGATTAAGTATACATCTAATCCAAATCCCTCTTGATATATTTTTCCATCCCATGATTTACAGTGTAGCAATCAACAATCCCTCTTGAGATGCTTCTTCCTTTTTGGGTGTTTGGAGAGAGATCATTTTGAATATTCTTGTTGCTAAATTCTTACAATCAACCTTAAGGATCATTCATCAAATCATTCATCAAAACTTAACATTATCAATAAAGATCATTTTGAATATTCTTGTTGCTAAATTCTTACAATCAACCTTAAGGATCATTCATCAAAACTTAACATTATCAATCTCCCCCTTTTTGATGGATGACAAAAATTAGATTGCTTTCCTATTTGAGTTCTCCCCTGAATGAGTGACTTCTAACTTTCATTTTCCCTGCGTGGTTAGATTAAATATAGTATTCTCCCCCTTTGACATCAATCAAAAAGAAAAGACAGTAGTGCAAAAGTACCAATAGTATAAAGGAATAAAATTATGTAGGTGCAAAAAAAATAAGCAACAACAACAACAACAACAACAAACCCAGTGTATTCCCACCTGGTGGGGTCTGGGGGGGGGTAAGATGTACGCAGTCCATACCTCTACCTCCAAAGAAGTAGAAAGGCTGTTTCCGATAGACCCCCGGCTCAAAAAAAAAAAAATAAAAAAAATAAGCAACTCAAGTAAAATAGTTGGTACAAAAGGGTTTAGCAATTATGCCAAGAGATTTTCTGAGAGAACAAAATCTATCTTCCAGCAAAGGTTTAGTAAAAATGTCAGCTATAATAAAATGATGCTTAACATCTATATGTTTTGCGCTTGAGTGATGCACACGGTTTTTAGATAAGCAGATTGCACTAAAGTTATCACAAAATATTTTGATAGGTTTAAAACACAGATCATAACCACCGAGTTGATGAGACATCTAAAGCACAACACAACCCAATAGTAATATATTCAGATTTAGTGGTAGATAGAGAAACAAAATATTGTTTCTCTCTATTCCATGAGACAAGGAATTTTTTCATGAATTGGCAAGTACCCCTAGTGCTTTTTCTATCCACTTTATCACTTGCATAACCTGTATCTGAAAAACTTTTTAAAATAATGTCAGTAGATTTAGGATACCATAAGCCATATGAGCTCGTGCGAATAAGATATCTGTTAAGTGGGGCGGCTTGACGCCAGTGAAGGCATGAGAGATAGGGGAGAAGTTGGCGGGAATGGGAGTGTGGGAGTGTAGGGGGGACGTGGATAGTATGTGGGATAGGGCAGCAAGGTGCATCAGGGAGAATGCATCTGAGGTGTTGGGTGTTTCTAGGGGTCGAGCCGGGCACCATCGGGGGGATTGGTGGTGGAATGAAGAGGTGGAGAAGAAAGTGGGACCAAGAAAGGGGCGTATGCTAAGTTGGTTGAGAGTAAGGACGAAGAAGAGAAGCGGGTAAACAGGAAGGAGTACAAGCTAGCTAGGAAGGAGGCTAAGTCAGCTGTCACGGCAGCTAAGACGACCGCTTTTGAGAGCTTGTATGTAGGGTTACAGGGGAAAGGAGGAGAGAAAAAGTTGTTTAGACTCGCTAAGGCTAGGGAGAGGAAGGGGCGTGACCTCGACCAGGTGAGGTGCATTAAGAGGGAGGACGGTAGAGTGTTGGTGGAGGACGGCCACATTAAGGATAGATGGCAGTCGTACTTCCATAGGCTCTTGAATGACGAAAGGGATAGAGCTATTGAGCTAGGGGAACTGGAGCACTCAGAGGAGTGTCAGGATTTTAGTTATTGTAGACGTTTTAGGGTAGAAGAGGTTAGAGAGGCTGTTCGCAGGATGTGAAGGGGTAGGGCGACGGGGCCGGATGAGATACCGGTGGAGTTTTGAAAGTTCGTTGGAGAGGCTGGTGTAAGGTGGTTGACTGGATTGTTCAACGAAATCTTCAAGACGGCAAAGATGCCCGAGGCTTGGAGGTGGAGTACCATGATCCCTCTCTATAAGAATAAGGGGGACATCCAGAGTTGCAATAACTATAGGGGGATTAAGTTATTGAGTCACTCTATGAAGATTTGGGAGAGAGTGGTCGAGGCAAGGCTGAGACAGATATTGTCTATTTTGGAAAACCAGTTTGGGTTTATGCCTGGTCGTTCGACGACGGAGGGAATTCACCTGGTACGGAGGCTGGTGGAACAGTATAGGGAAAGGAAGAAGGACCTGCACATGGTGTTTATTGACCTGGAGAAGGCATACGACAAAGTCCCCAGAGAGGTGCTTTGGAGGTGCTTGGAGGTGAGTGGAGTCCCGCAGGCATATATCAGAGCAATTAAGGACATGTATGAGGGAGCAAAAACTCAGGTGAGGATGGCGGGAGGAGACTCAGAGCATTTCTCTGTCTTGACAGGATTGCATCAGGGATCTACTCTTAGTCCCTTTTTGTTTGCTTTGGTGATGGATGTGTTGACGCGGTGTATTCAAGGGGAGGTGCCATGGTGTATGCTTTTTGCGGACGATATAGTTCTGATTGACGAGACTCGAGGGGGTGTGAATGATAAATTAGAGGTGTGGAGACAAACCCTTGAGTCTAAAGGGTTCAGGTTGAGCAGAAGTAAGACTGAGTATTTGGAATGCAAGTTTAATGACGTAAGGCTGGAGGATGAGGTGGTAGTGAAGCTGGATTCACAAGTGGTATGTAAGAGGGATAGTTTCAAGTATCTCGGGTCCGTGATCCAGGGTAACGGGGAGATTGACGAGGATATCTCGCACCGTATTGGGGCGGGTTGGATGAAGTGGAAGCTCGCGTCGGGAGTGTTATGTGATAAGAAGGTGCCGCCCAAGCTTAAAGGCAAATTCTACAGGGTGGTAGTCCGTCCGGCCATGTTGTATGGAGCGGAATGTTGGCCAGTTAAGAATTCCCACATCCAAAAAATGAAGGTGGCAGAGATGCGGATGTTGCGCTGGATGTGCGGGCTGACTAGGGAGGATAGAGTTCGGAATGAGATTATCAGGGAGAAGGTTGGTGTGACTCCAGTGGAGTGCAAGATGCGGGAAGTCCGATTGAGCTGGTTCGGACACGTGAAGAGGAGGGGCATGGATGCCCCAGTTCGTAGGTGTGAGAGGCTTGTGTTGGATGGTTTTAGGCGGGGTAGGGGTAGGCCGAAGAAGTACTGGGGTGAGGTGATTAGGCGGGACATGGAGCAGTTACAGCTCACCGAGGACATGACCCTAGATAGGAAGGTCTGGATAATGCGAATTAGGGCAGAGGACTAGGGCCAGTTCGGGTCTCTAGTGTAGGGAATTACTTGCTGGGGGTACGAATATGGGTGCTTTCCTCTGTTTTCCTTCTGTTTTCTTTTTCTTCTACGTATGGCTGCCGTATCTATGTTATGGATGTTATGTTATGTACTCATGTACTCTTGTAACCTTGTTCGGTGCTTCACATTGTATTTGTATTTGTGTGGTATCTGGCGTTTTGTGTCTTCAGCCGGGGGTCTATCGGAAACAACCTTTCTACTTCTTTAGAGGTAGAGGTATGGACTGCGTACATCTTACCCCCCCAGACCCCCCCAGATGGGAATACACTGGGTTTGTTGTTGTTTGTATTTTACAGCAGTCAAATGAGCTTCCTTAGGAGGTCACTAAAACCTGGCACATTTACATACACTTGAGAGATGAACATGCCCTTATACGACTGGTGAATTTGTAATCCCAGAAAGACTGTTATTTCTCCCATCATGCTCATTTCAAATTCACATTGCATTAACTCAGAATATTCTTTGCACAAAACAACATTAGTACTTCCAAAGATAATATCGTCAACATAAATTTGAATGATTAAATTTCCAGAGGAGCTTTGTTTGATAAACAAAGTAGTATCAATTTTTCCTCTTGTGAAATTATTTTCAATTAGAAAACTGCTCAGTTTATAATGCCAAGCTTGAGGAGCTTGTTTTGGGCCATAAAGAGCCTTTGAAAGTTTAGAAACATGATAGGAAAGTTTGGATTTTCAAAACTTGGGGGTTTCACAAAAATTTATTCATCAATAAAACATTTAAGAAAGCACTTTTCACGTTCATTTGAAATAATTTGAACCCTTTATAAGAGACATTAATAAAATTCTAATGGATTCTAACCCTGCAACAGGTGCTGTGGTCTCATCATAATTGACTCCCTCTTGTTGTGAGTAGCCTTGTGCGACTAGACAAACTTTGTTTCGTGCAAATTTACCTAATTCATCCATTTTATTTCTGAACACCCCATTCGGTAGCAATAATAGAGATATTTTCTGATTTTGGAATAAGAGTCCACATATTGTTTCTGTCAAACTGCTCAAGCTCTTTTTCCATGGCCTTTACCTAACTATCATCTTCTAAAGCTTCATTGACTTTCTTTGGTTTAAGTTGAGATATAAGGGCTATGTTTGCATTTTTTCCTACTGGAAGCCCTTGTTTGCATTCCTTTTTTTAGATCACCAATGATGAATTTCTTTGGATAATCAGGCTCGCTTCTCCATTCATTTGGAATTGCTTCTTGTTCAAATTGATCATTCGAAACGGTAGTAGACTGGTTGGTTTTAGTATTAGTTGACTTGGAAGAAGTGTCATCCTTAGAGGGAAGAGTCTTGTTAACTTGTACCTGTTCAATCTCATCATCTACAAAACTAATATTCTTCACACACTGATTAGTATCATAAAAAACAACATGCACAGATTCTTTAATGCAAAATGTGCGTTTATTGAAAATTCTGTATGATTTGCTAGAGTTAGAGTACCCCATAAAAACACCTTCATAGCTTCGTGGATCAAACTTACCAATTTTGTCCTTGCCATTGTTATGAACAAAATATTTTGAGCCAAATGCGTGGAAGTGCCCAATATTGGGTCTTTTGTTGTTCCAGAGCTCATATGGATTTTTCTTCAAAATAGGTCTAACGAGACACCTGGTTAAAACATGACATGCAGTACTTACAACTTCTACCCAAAATGTATGAGGTAGAGAGTGTTTATAGATCATGGTTCGGGCCATGTCTTGAAGCATTTTATTTTTTCATTCAACCACACCATTTGGTTGAGGGGATCTTGGAGCAGAGAAGTTATGAGTATACTCATGAGATTCACAAAAGATTTTGAAATCTTTATTCTCAAACTCTCTCCCATGATCACTTCTAATGATGGAAATATAGTAAATCTTGTCTCTTTGAACCTTTTCACAGAGAACTTTAAAATTCTTTAAGGTGTCATTTTTGTTAGCTAAAAACATGAGCCAGTTAAATCGAGAATAATCACCAATGATGACAAAAGCATACCTTTTACCTCCAAAGCTAGCAGTTCTAGTTAGACCAAATAAGTCCATATGTAGTAGCTGCAAAGATTTAGTTGTGTAAACAATATCTTTAACATGAAAAGAATTTTTAGTTTGCTTACCAATCTGACATACATCACAAATATGAGTCTTTTTATATCAAGATTTGGAAATTCAGTCACAAGTTCATGTTTGACTAATTTTTTAATGTGTCTCATGCTTGCATAACTAAGTTTTCTGTGCCAAATCCAAGGATCATCAACAATGGAGGCAAGACATATATGTCCTTCTGTCCTTTTGATGGAAGCTAGAACATACACATTTCTGGGTTTGTTTTTAGCAAGAATCTGCCTTTTATGTTTTTCAATTATGCACCCTTTCTTTTTAAATCTTACCTTCAATCCAGCATCACACAACTAACTGATGCTTAACAGGTTGTACTTCAAGTTTTTGACCAATACCTATTACTTTATCTTTGGAGTTATCTCTAAAGTTGATGTCACCTCCATCAAAGTCAGTTATTGTCTCAAACAAATTTTTGCTTCCAGTCATGTGGTTTGAACATTCATTGTCAAGATACCATTTTCCTTTAGGTTTTTGAGTGAAGTTCCTGCAAAACAAATATGTTACTTATTTCTAGGTACCCAAGCATTGTTGGTCCCTTAGGATTAGTCATTTGAGTTGTTGACTCAGTTTTGGGTCTCCAAATCCATTTGCCAGGATTTCTAGAGTGAATTATGCAATTGTAATATTTATGACCAGGCTTCCCACAGTGATAACAAGAAGTATAGTATTGATTAGTGGTTGTATAGTAAGTATTGTGACTATATCTCCAAGTCGACTGGCTTAAGTTAGTTAGCCTTCGAGATTTATCATTGCTATAGTACCTTATATGATAGGTATTAGGACTATGATTACTCTTATTGGTTGACTTACTCGAGCTAGTTGACTGTTGAGATCCTTCATAGGTATAATATATGTTATTATGCTCACCACTATTAGGTTTATCAGTTGACTTAGTTGTATTAGTCAACTGATTTGGTATGATAATACTATGACTGGGAGATATTTTAAAGCTGTTAATTTTGATTTTCGATTTCACAGTCTTCATGTTTAAGTTTCTAGTTTCTTCTTTCACTTAATAAAGCTCTTTTTTTCTTCATGGGCTTTATTTAAATTAGCTATGGCAAGATTCAACAAGTTTTGAAGTTTTGAGCATTCATTACAGAAGTTAACTCTTACTGACTGGATTCTCCAATTTTCATGAAGCAAAAGTCTCCAATGTTAGCATTTTCATGATCTGATTGTTCCTCATCACCCCAACAGCTAAATGCCATTTGATTTCCTTCTGAAGGTCCTCTTCTAGCTTCTGGACAATCATAAGCAATATGACCAGATCTACCACAATTATAACACTTATCTTTATTCCTGTTCTGATCGGCATGTTGTTTTCACTGTGAGTAATACGAATCGAGATACGAAAACAAGAAATAAGCTATGGAAGCTAAGAATAATAGATTCAAAATAAGAGATAGAAGATTGACGTAAGAAACTATTAAGAATTTAAGAACAAATGGGTGTTTCAAACCCCAAAACCCTTAATCCAATAGAATCTAACACCAAATTTCTACGTGGACTAAGAGAGATTCAATGCCCTCAAAACCCTCGTTTCTAAACAAACATTCAATACAAGTTTCACCAAACACTCTTTCAATTGCAATATTCATCAATAATGAACAAAACTCAGTAAAGTGAGCTATTAAGTTTCTATTTATAGTCTAACCTAGGCTAAAAAATGACCTAGGTATCAAAAGGATCAAAATCCCACGAATTGGGCACTCTGTCTACCAGTGACGACCCAACTAACGGTCAGTCACTAAATTGACGGTCCGCTAACTTGGCCGTCAGTCTCAAGCAGTATGCTACTGCTTTGGGCTTCAAGTGACGGCCCCAGTGACGGCCAGTCACCTTAGTGATAGTCCGTTAAACCCTTTGTCACTTAAAAACAGTGACATTCCTTCTTCTCTTTGCTCTTATGACCTTCCAAATCAATCCTCAACGCATGACATCCCTTGGTTAGCATCGAAATGAGCTCCAACACTTTCTCTTTTGGTGAACATCGTTTGCAACTCTTGAAGTTGTTTAGCTTGGCTTCGAGTGAATGATCTCGGGAAACTTGCAAGAGGACTTGTGTCACGACCCGAGCCGAGGCACTAGCCGTAACAAGCATCCCGAACCATGGAGGCTCGGGCATCCTTTAACATCTGGTAATCATGCACAATACATGTATAATAAAGAAAACATGCGTAATTATAAATCATTACAGAATCATGGCTATGTCCTGAGTTAAACAAAGCAATACGAAAGAGAATACATCAACATCTAGACAACATCTGATTCTGTCTGCAAAATCTCTACTACATACGAAATTAACAACTGTATGAAACTGGGACAAGGCCCCAGTGGACCTAAACCAAAGTAAATAACAAGTGTCTGAAAGAAATAGGCCTTCCGGAATAGAAAAGGCTCACCAACTACACACTTCACTTTTGTTTGAATATTCTACGGCTTAGCAGGACCTCTAGACTGAGCTTCAGACCCTGAAATATAGGGAGTCAATACAATTGTACTGGTACGCAGAGTAATCCAAAAGCAAAAATACTATTTTTATACAACATAGGTGAGAGCTATTATAGAACACGTTTAACGCAAAATCATTTGGAAACACATGGGTATAGTATAATGATTTTCAACAATATTTCAACACTATTGAGCTAGATGGTATACCTTACAGTTTCAAATTTTCATCGACTGCCAAATCTCGATTGCCGTCAAGATTGGAGTACTAGTAAGGGGAGGACACACAAGATCACACAGCAAGATGCCACGACCCCAATCAAGTCAATATGTCATGGTTGGGCTCAAGATCACAAAACAAGGCTCCTAACCATAGGTCCCAATTTGGGATGACATAGTACTAGGTACACAAGATCACATAGTAGGGTACCAAGTTCCCGTGTCGGTAAATCACGGTTTCCAGCATAGAGTCACATGACTCATGCTTTATTTGGGTAACCATCTAACTCACAACAATCAAGCTTTATGTTTGATATAAGGAAAACATGCATCATTCTCATACATTCTATTCTTCTTTCCATTCCAGGCAAATACTCAACACTTTTTATGCAAGTCATTATATGAACACCAACAAGACTCCCATACACCAAACACATGCATATGATTCCCAACACGTAAATAGTCAAGAAAATTCATCATTTATAAAGTAGTACAACATTAGCCAAACACAATTTTTCATGATAAAAGGGGCTTTTAATACTTATGATCTCAATAGTTTAACAATAGTATCACGTGGGGTACATAAACATCATCATGGAAATTAAAATATTCACAACTAATGTTCATAACACCTTTCAAAATTCAAATCACATGTACACAATTTCAATAATTAAGATTTATAAGCAAACAACCCCATGATCTTTCAATATTCTTCCCAAAACCATATCAAAATGCATGCTTTTTGTGTTAAAAACGAAACCCCACTTATAAACATGTTCATACTTAAGTAATTACTTAAAAACTTGTTTAAATTCGTATCAAAATCATGCCCATGAGATTAGGACAACCCCACGTACCTTATTTTGTTTAGTAGAGAGAGAAACCCGAATCTTAATTGAGTACTTGGAATTCTTGACCTTAAGGATGAACTTTGATCTCTGGGAATGGATTAGGGTTTTCTTTTGAGATAATAAGAGTAGCTTTTCATGAAATCCAACCTAATGTGCTGAGATGAGGCTTTAATCTCATGTTTAGGCGAATTGGGGTGAAGGAAAAAGACCTATTTGCCCTTAAAAATGCGGAGCTTGACTGCAGAAAATACACGGGCCAAACTAGCCAGGGCGCCACGAGCTCTGGAACGCCGCGGGCTCTCCCAGGGTGCCGCGGGCATATCGCCTTGAGCTACTATTTTGGAGTTCCAAACGTGCCTTTACGCTTGTCCGAAAATTCCGAAACTTACCCGAGATGTACCCTTGACACCCCCGATCATGAATCAACTTACAAATTGACATTCTAAGGCCGGGAAGGTCGAAAATGAAATCATCAAAGATTAGGAGCTCAAAATATGACTAAGTCCTTTTCTTTAACACTTAGAAAAAATAAAATTATGTGAGTTGCCAGCCCCTTCAAGCATGCTACTAGAGATATCAGTTTGAGAAAACTATGGGGTGTTACACCTTGAGGAGCTCAGAATCGTATCATCCTCTCCATCTTGAAGAGGATTTGACCTCAAATCCATCAGTTGACTATCTTCTAGAACATCAAGGGGTGAGAGATCACAAATGTTGAAGGTGTTGTGCACTTTCCATTCCCGTAGAAGGTCGATTTTGTATGTGTTGTCATTTATTCTTTGAAGCACTTGGAAAAACCCATATCCTCATGGCATCAACTTAGCCTTCCTTCGAGTCGGGAACCAGTCCTTCCGAAGATGCACCCATACCCAATCTACCGGTTCAAGGACAAGTCTTCTTCACCCCTTGTTCATTCTTTTTGCCACTTCATTACTCTTCTTTTCAAGTTGGAGCCTCACCTTTTCATGTAACTCCTATATTGCTTCCGCCCTTTGATTGACATCTAAGCTTATCACAACATCTCTAGGAAAAGGGGTGAGATCCAAGGGGGTTGAAACCATACACACATTCAAATTGGGTCATATCGATAGTCAAATGGATGACACGGTTATAAGCAAACTCGACTAGAGGTAGATGATCTTCCCATGAAGTCATTTTACCTTAACCACGGAGCCTAGCATAGATCCCAAGGTTCTATTTACTACTTCCGTTTGGCCATTGGTTTGTGGGTGGCAAGAGGTTGAGAAAAGTAATTTTGTACCAAGCCCACCCCTCAATGACCTCCAAAAGTGACTAAGGAACTTAGAGTCCCTATCATTTTCAATGGTCCTAGGGATCCCATGCAATTTCACAACTTGCTCAACAAACAATGGCGCTACATTTGAGGAGTCCTGACTCTTATGACATGGGATAAAGTGGGCCATTTTTGAGAACCAGTCAACCACCACAAAGATAATATCCCTACCTCTCTTCGACCTTGGCAAATCCAAAATAAAATTCATAGAAATGTGAAGCCATTGGCGTAGGGGAATGGTTAGTGGGGTCTACAATCCTTGAGGGAGAAGGCGCGATTTGACACTTCTATAATCCATGCATTGGCCACAAACTCTAACAACATCATTGCACATCTTAGGCCGATAGAATTGTTCCTCTAGGATCCTAAAGGTCTTTTCAATTCCAAAGTGACTCATCATACCACCATCATGTGCCTCCCTCACAAACAATTCTCTCCAAGAACTAGAAGGCACACATAACTTCTTTCGCTTAAACAAAAATCCATCAAACGTAGAATAAGGGGTGGAAGCCCTATCTTTGATCCATCTTTCCCTACCCCATTTTTCAAAATCTTGAAAGATTTGAGCAAATGCGGGGTCCTCGGGATACATTTTCTTTAGACTCTCAAACCCAATCAATTTTGAAGATAATGTGGAGACAAGCAAATGTTTCCTAGATAATGTATCAGCAACCACATTTTTCTTCCCCTTTTTGTTTTAAATTACACAAGGGAAAGTTTCTAGGAACTCGATCTATTTGGCGTGCCTCTTATTCAACTTATCTTGGGCTCGAAGGTGCTTCAAGGATTCATGATCGGTTCAGATCATAAACTCTTTAGGCCACAAGTAATGTTGCCAATTACCCAATGCTCTAACCTGGGCATATAACTCTAGATCATATGTAGAATAATTTAGTGTTACACCCTTGAGCTTCTCACTAAAGTAGGCAATAAGTTTAAGATCTTGCATTAAGACAACACCTAATCCGTACTTACTTGCATCACATTCAATTTCAAACATCTTATCAAAATTGAGTAATTGCAACAAGGGGCGGAGCTAAGCATAGCCTTAAAAGCTTCAAATACATTTGCTTGCTCATCACCCCATTTGAAAGGTTTGTCCTTCCAGATGACCTCGGTCAAGGGAGCGGTGATGGTGCAAAATCCTTTGACAAACCGTCTATAGAAATTAGCCAACCTATGGAAGCTTCGTACTTCACTAATGGATTTCGGAGTGGCTAATTCTTAATGGTGTCTATCTTAGATTCATCCACATCGACTCCTCTTGAGCTTACAACAAATCCCCAAAACACTACTTCATTCACACCAAAAGAGCATTTTTCAAGATTAGCATACAATTTTTCCTTTCTAAGCATTTCAAACACACGTTGCAAATGTAAAACATGCTTTTTAGGGGATTTGCTATAAACTAGGACATCATCAAAGTATACCACAACAAATTTTCTATTGAACGGTTTATCACATGATTCATTAACCGCATGAAAGTACTAGAAGCATTGGTGAGGCCAGAAGGCATGACCATCCATTCATAGAGACCAAACTTGGTCTTGAAGGCGGTCTTCCACTTATCATCCGGTTGCATCTGTATTTGGTGGTACCCACTCCTAAAATCTATCATAGAGAACACATAAACCGTTCAACATCAAGCATATCATCCAAACGGGGAATTGGGTGGCGATACTTTATCGTTATTTTATTGATGGCTTGGCAATCAACACAATGCGCCGTGTCCCGTCTTTCTTTGGCTCCAACAATATCGGGACCGCACATGGTCTCATACTCTCTTTGATGTATCTCTTGTTGAGGAGTTCCTTAACTTGCCTTTGAAGATCCTTGGTATCCGTTGGGTTACTTCGATAGGCCGGTTTGTTTGGCAATTGAGAACCCGGAACGAAGTCTATTTGATGCTCGATTCCCCGAATGAGGGTAACCCTTGTAGAAGTTCCTTTGGGAACACATCTTCATAATCCTGCAAAACAAGGAAAATAGAATAATTAGAAGGGTTTGTGTTAAAACATGGGCTAGGAGGAGCATGGGTGTCACATCATCATGTTCTTTGAAGAGATCTTTGTGCCTAGCCAACATTACCAATGGTTCTTTTCCCTTCGCCTTCCCTACTTTCTCCCTGTCTTTACCTTCCTTCTCATTGGCCTTCTTCCTTTTCTCTTTCAACTCCCTCAATCGTTGATGAGCCTCATTCACTTGTGAGAGTGATAGAAGATGTAGTGTAAACTTTTGGCCATTCATTTCAAGGGAATACCGATTGGTTCTTTCATCATACTTGGTTGATCAATCATATTGCCATGGTCTTCCCAACAAAACAAAATGTGACAAGCTTTCATGGGAATAACATCACATAGAACCTCATCTTGACAATTCCCATTCTTGAAGCAAATCACTATTTATTGAGTCACCTTCAACTCTCCACATTCATTTAGCCATTGGAGCTTGTATGAACTTGCATGCTTGGTAGTGGGTAGCTTGAGGAAATCAACCATGGTGGGACTTGTTACATTAGTACAACTACCACTATCAATGATCACGGAGCATATATTTCCTTTGATAAGTCACTTAGCATGGAATAGATTTTCCCTTTGACTTGGGTCGTCTACAGCCTTACTAATCATCACTCGCCTTACCACAGAGTTTGGCACTTCAAACTCTCCATCTTGAGGCCAAGTATCTTCATTATCTCCTTCTTCTTGTACCTCTTCTTCGACTTGCTCTCTATCTTGGGATTTTTTCATCATTTCCATCCGCTTCTAATCCCACTTCTTCTCCAAGATAATACAATTTCTCTTCTCTAAGGATCACATTTCTCCGGTTGGGACATTCATTGGCCTTATGTCCCCACCCTTGACATTTAAAACATTGGAAACCTCTAGGATTGGGAGTTGGATACTTGTTACCTTCATGCTTGGGCGGGTATTTTGGAGTGGTCTTCACTACGGGCTTCTTATCATTGGACTTGCAATCCTTGTTCTTATTCCATTCCGATGAAGGTTGAGCTACTTTTTTGTTCTTACTCCAAGTAGTGGTTGAGGAAAACCCTTTTGATTTGTGAGTTGCTTTCTCCTTGATTTCCCTTTCAATTTCCATGGTTGCTTAGAAGATTTCATCTATGGTCTCAAACTTGTGAAGATTCATGCATGAGGAGATGTCTCTGTTCAACCCAACCATGAAGCGTATTATGTCATGGTTAACATTCTCTCCTCGATGGTCAAGCTTCAAGATCAATTATTGAAATTCATTGTAGTAAGCCATGACATTCTTGCTACCTTGTCTCAAATTGTATAACTTGGCAAGGAGTTCATGTCTATACCTCTCCGGTAAGTACCGTTGTCTCATGAATCCCTTCAATGATCCCAGGGAGGTGGTTGACCTTCATTCAATTTCAATACATTTCCGAACCTCTTGGCATAATCCCACCTTGTATTGACATAACCTTCAAAATAGGCTATGGCATAACTACTCTTGTTCTCTTCAGTGAGATCATTGACTTGAAAGATCCTTTCACAAGCGGACTACCATGCGAGATAAGATTCAGGATCACTCTCCCCTTTGATAGTTGGAAGACTAACCTCGATGGAATTGATTCCCACATCTCGATCTCAAATAATCTTATTGATTCCATGGATCATTACCTTGGGGACGGTTTCCCAAGTTTCCCCTGCCATAGGCCATTGGACCAATTCTTCCTCCTCGACCTCAAAATGCCTTTTGATCCATTGGTCTACCTCTCATCTCTCCAACCATCATGTCGGCTTCTTCAAATGCTCCATATTCCTCTTGTTGATCCTCCCTTTCTTCTTTCTCTATGTAAATGGATTGGTTTTGGTGGAGTGGTGCTTGGAATAAAGGGCTTTGGGTTTGTGGAGGGGGTGGCATTTGGTTCCTAGGTTCTTCTTGTTGGACTTGATTGAATTGGTCGGTTTTGTGGATAGGTGGTAGTTTGGATGGTGGGGTCATGTGGAGGTCTTGGTAGGTTAAGCATTTGGCGGAGGGTTCTCGGGGAAACGATAGAAGATGTGTTTTGAGCATGTCCGCTTGAGAAGGCTTGGTGAGGATAAGGGGCAGAGAGGGTGGAGTTCCTTTGGCCTTCCACAATGTCTAGCCTTTCATTCGTAATGGTTATCCTTTCTTCTATTGATGCCATGAGATCATCCATGGTATTAAGTTTTTCCATCATGGCCTTCATCATAGCACCAAGAGCATTAGTGTCTATGTTTTGAGATGTTTCTCCTTCCGTTGTCATTGTACCTGAGAAAAGAAAATACTAACAAAAACAACAAACAAATTAGTGTTAAAGAAAGAACCTCACAACCCTACACTCCTTTAGATACCTCACACTTGGCTTCACAAGTGTTGAATGTTGGTTTATACTTCAGTGAGAATTGAGATGTGATATCTACTTTTGTCCGGAATGGATTCTTGATTGAATGACTGAAAGAAATCTCGTACGAACTTGAGTCAAGAAGTTACGATGATATAAAATGAGAAAAGCACTAAAAGAAATGGGACAAGAAAGAAGTGAACTCAAGAACTAATTCACAACTAAGTAGATGGAGTACTAGTTGTTAGAATCAAGTAAAGTGTTTAAGAATCAAAGAAATGAAACTAAGAATCTAACATGAGCTTACAAAACTTTTTATCGAGTGAGTGACTGATCGTCACTTGGTTGACGGGTCGTCAGGGTGGCCGTCAAGCCTTATCCAGAAAGTGGGAAGCTGCCTTGGGGTTGACATTTGGGTTGGTGGACTGTCGAGTCACTGACGGATCATCAGGTTGTCTGTCAGCCTCTCCATCTCCAGATCAGCAATTTTGTGGGTCCCTTGTACTTTGAGGAATATTCCTTGAGGATAAACAGGTACAACCCCTTTTTCTTCAATTCTTTTGGATCAAACTCTTGTGTTATAGCTTCTTCTTCAACAATTTATGAAAAACTTGAAGAATATTCAAATTTTGACTCTCAATCAAAGGAACTCGGAATTCGATAAAATTCGAACCCCAAGCTCCCTTCAAGCTCTCGAACAAACCCCAATAGTTTTTATTGCTTGAAACTCACCCAACACTTTCGATTTTCAAGCCCACTTGAATTTTCTTCAACTTTAAGCTTTAACAATGGTGGGTCACTCAAAACTTGTCGGATTAATCTCAAAATTTAGATAACGACTCAGTTAGCACTAGAGAATACTATTCTAGCAATAGAAAATTTAGATAACGACTCAATTAGCACTAGAGAATACTATTCTAGCAATAGAAACACATAGTCTCACAAAAATCAAAAACTCAAAATTCCAACACAAGCTAAAAACGTGAATATGACTTTTTTTATGGTTTTCGAGACAAAAAACCAAGACTAGAATCGTGGGAATGATCCTAAACCTGGCTCTGATACCAAATGATACGAATCGAGATACGAAAACAAGAAATAAGCTATGGAAGCTAAGGATAATAGATTCAAAATAAGAGATAGAAGGCTAACATAAGAAACTATTAAGAATTTAATAACAAGTGGGTGTTTCAAACCCAAAAACCCTTAATTCAATAGAATCTAACACCGAATCTTTATGTGGACCAAGAGAGATTCAATGCCCTTAAAACCCTCGTTTCTAAACAAGCATTCAATACAAGTTTCACCAAACGCTCTTTCAAGAGCAAAATATTCATCAATAATCAACAAAACTCAGTAAAACGAGCTATTAAGTTTCTATTTATAATCTAACCTAGGCCCAAAAGTGACCTAGGTATCAAAAGGATCAAAAGCCCACGAATTGGGCACTCTGTCTACCAGTGACAGCTCGACTAACGGTCAGTCACTGAGTTGGCGATCCGTCAACTTGGCCGTCAGTCTCAGGCAGTGTGCTATTGCTTTGGGCTTCAAGTGACGGCCCCAATGACGGTCAATCACCTTGGTGATGGTCCGTCACATCTTTTGTCACTTCAAAACAGTGACATTCCCTCTTCTCCTTGCTCTTATGACCTTCCAAATCTATCCTCAATGAATGACATCCCTTGGTAGGCATCAAAATGAGCACCAACACTTCTCGTTTGGTGAACATCGTTTGCAACTCTTGAAGTTGTTTAGCTTGGCTTCGAGTGAATGGGCTCGGGAAACTTGCAAGAGGCCTTGAGTAGCTCAGAATCGTATCGGTGAGTAATTTGGTTTTGCCTTTTTGTGATTTTTGGATCTTTTGTAATTTTCAACAACTGTCCTTGTGATGAGAGCAAGCTCATCTGCATCTAGGGTATCATCTTCTTCATTTGTAGCTTTGAAGTCCACAATTTTCTGCTTTTCCTCATATTGTTGGGCCTTCTTATTCGGGTGTGCTTTTTCAAAGGCAATGAGGTCTCCCATAACTTCATCATAGGTCATGTTGTTCAAGTTCATGCTTTCAAGAGTCACGGCCTTAGAAAGCTACTGAGGAGGCAAACTTCTGTGAATCCTTGTAATGTGATCTGCCATAAGATAGGTTTTTCCCCAGCTTTGAGTTCCCCAACAATTTTGCCAAACCTGGCAAATGTTTCTTCAATGGATTCACCATTTTTCATCTTGAGAAGTTCATAGTCATAGACTAATAAAATTACAAGAGTCTGTTTGACGTTCCCAGTTCCTTCATATATCACTTTCAATTTATCCTACATTTCTTTGGAAGTTTCACAACAAGAGATCTTCTTATATTCTTCACCACATAGAATATTTTTTGCCTTAAGAGTTGATCAGAATGATCTCCATTTGTTCGTCAGTATAATTTTTCAAGGATGGAATGCTCTTAGTTGATGTCTTACCATTTTTTGGTGTGTTTCCATCTTTATCTTTCTTTGTAGTGAAGTGGATGGTCACCAAGTTTGATAACTCTCCAAACTTTAACATCATAAGACTTGAATGTCTTCATCCTTATTTTCCAATGAGAAAAGTGTTTCCCATTAAAGGAGGTATAGTTTGGATGTCCCTTCAGAAAATAAAGCTTTAGCAATAGTTTGTGCCATGATTTTTTCTCACTTGCTGTTAGGCAAATACTTGTGAAAAGTCCTTGTTCTGATACCAATTGATGATGTAGGGGGGGTGAATTACTCCCTTTTTGACCATATAGTACTATTGATTGCAGTAATGAAAATTCAGAAAATAAAGAGCTGAAGGTAAATAACCCCAGAGATTTTATACTGTCTGAGACCTCTAATAGGTCTTACTCCAATCTCCTTAGGTTCTAAGGAATTCTACTAGTTCTTTGTGAATAATATCGAAGTATAAGATGGAGTCAAGTTTTTTGGCTTTGACTCACACTCTCTTCTTTTCTTCCCCACTTTGATACAATGCATCACTAACTATGCATTTTTCTCCTTTCTTTTCAAGTACACAGTTATAAACGCAGATTTAGTGCTGGACAAAATTATTATTGAAGAATGCAAAAAGTGTTTTAAATAGAGTTACATAGAAAATAAAAAGACTCCTAGACAAACACTACTAACATAATATAAAATAAACACTGACTGCTGAAGCCAGTATCCTAAACAAAGTAGAATTGCTGAAACAATAATACTGACTAAACTAAACTATGAACTAATAACTGAACTAACTAAACAGGGGTTTATCATTTTGTGCCAATACGGCCCCTCAAGTTAGACGATGGGTCACTAAGCCTAACTTGGATAGATTTTGCTGAAAAACAAGTTTAGGCAGTTCCTTGGTGAGAGTATCTGCTAGTTGATCGCCACGATGGATATGGAAAACCTTTTTGGTGTGGTGAACAAAGTGAAAATCCACTGTAGCATGCTTCACACGACCATGAAGGACTGGATTTTTGCTCAAGAATGTGGCTCCAAGATTGTTACAATAAATAGTAGGCAATTGATGTACTGGAAAGTGCAACTCAGTGAGGAGATTGGTAACCCGCATGGTTTCAGAAAGGGTATTTTGTTTCTTCAATGACCAACTAATTGGATTGTGACTAAGGAACAGGATATAACCAGATGTGGAAACTCTGTCTACGATGTCCCCACCCCAATTTGCATCAGAGTAAACATGTAGATTGAAGTCCTTAATGGGAGTTACACGTAAGCCTAGTTGGATGGTGCCACGCAAGTAGCGAATAACACGCTTCACAGCTTTCCAGTGAAGGTCTGACGGTGCTTGCATAAACTGGGACAACTTATTCCCTCCATAAGCAATGTCCGGTCTAGTGAAAGATAGGTATTGAAGCCTGCCTAAGACTCGACGATAGCATGTCACGTCCGTCAAATGAGTACCATCAGACAAAGTGAGCAACTCAGTTGCACTTATTGGCGAGGGAACACTTCTGTAGTCGGTCATTAACTCATTATTCAGGATCTCATTCATATAGTTTGCTTGGGTGAGAATTAAACCATTAAAGCTGCATATCACTTCAACACCAACAAAGTAGTGAAAATTCCCTAAATCTTTAATTGAGAATTAGAGGTAAGGGATGCAATAACTTGATTGACACTTGAACTGTTGCTCCCAGTGATAATAATGTCGTCTACATATACAAGGACGAATATCGTCTCACCTAGACCTTGTTTGACGAGTAGTGAGGCATCAGATTTCATCTCTACAAAGCCTATGGATGAGAGATAACCTGTAAGAGCATTGTACCACGCTCGCGGGACTTGTTTCAAGCCATAGATTGCCTTGCGCAGCCAAAATGTATGAGTTGGTTTGTCATCATTAGTGAATCCTGGAGGTTGTGCCATGTACACCTCCTTTTCCAGGTTGCCTTGAAGGAACGCATTATTGACGTCCAACCGACGAAGGTGCTAGTTATGTTGAAATTCCACAGAGAGGACGATTCGAACGGTGGTAGGCTTTACGACTGGACTGAAAGTTGCATGGAAGTCAATGCCCGACCTCTAAGTGAATCCTTTTGCAACTAGCCTCGCTTTATATCTATCAATAGACCCATCCACATTCCATTTGATCCTGAAAAACCACTTACAAGAAATAATATTTTTGGTTGGGTTAGGAGGGACAAGTTCCCAAGTTTGGTTCTTAATTAAAGCATCAAGTTCCTGTTTCATAGCTTCATGCCACTCGGGATGTTGTTGTGCTTGTTTGAAGTAGTGGGTGTGATGGTGGGGTTCACTTTGGCTACATAATCAAAAATTTGTTTTGGTTTAGTGATGTTTTGGGATCGGATGACAACACGGGTAGGAGGAGAAGGACATTTAGGTGGTGGGAGAGCAAACTTCGGCTCAATAATAAGACGGACTGGTTGATGGACCATGGGTAAAGGGACGACCCGGTTCATACCTACTCCGTAGGTGTCGGGGAGGGGGGGGGGACCACTCCGGGCCTGACCTACGCGCCCTCACCCCAGCTTTGCTGGAGGGGCGTTTCGAACCCTCGACCCTGGCACACCACGGTAAGCAAGCTTACCGATGAGCCAAGGCCATCCCTCCGATGGACCATGGGTATAGGTAGAATTTTGTTCCTGCGATGATAAACGAGGAGGGGACGTAGGCTGCAATTTCTGTTTGTGGGTATGTGCGTTGGTATATTTGTAGAGAGGTCCGGTGGTGTGATCCGCTGGGCAATAGGGTGAGAAGAGGATTCTGTGAGCATTGGAATTGTAGAAGATGGGGATGATAGAAATTTACCTGGAAAAGTAGAAGTTGCGTCCACCGCTGGTTCACTGTCGGAGTCGGATTGTGAGTTTGAGTTGTCCTGTAACTCTGTTGGAGAAGGACAAGATACTGAGTGGAACTCTACAGGTGTTTGGGCGTCTGTTTCTAATGGAATTGGAAGCTGTGTAGTGATGGGAAGTTTGGGTGTGGGATCCGAAGAATTTGAAATCGTGATATTGTCCCATTTTAGGTTAGGTGATTTGAGGGCAATATTGGAGAACAACGTTTTGAAAGGGAAAATATTCTCAATAAATTGCACATCTTGAGATAAATATACCTTTGCAGAAATAGGGTCAAAACATTGGTGACAATGATGACAACAATAGCAACAAAAAACCCAGTGTATTCCCACATAGTGAGGTCTGGGGAGGGTAAGATGTACGCAGTCCATACCTCTACTTTTAAAGAAGTAGAAAGGCTGTTTCCGATAGACCCCCGACTCGAGACACGAAATACTAAACAAATTCATAGTAAAGCATGGAACAAGATGGCATAACATAAATACGACACCCACAAGTAATAGTAAACAGACAAAAGTAAACAGACTCGTAATAAAGCATGAAACAAGGTATCATAACAAGAATAATACCCTCACCAAGTAATTCCCTACACTAGCGACCCAAATTGACCCTAGCCTTCTGCCCTAATTCGCGTCTTCCAGATCTTCCTATCTAGGGTCATGTCCTCATTGAGCTGTAACTACTCCATGTCCCGCCTATTGTTGACAATGATGAGATAAGGAAAATCCGAGATAGACACACAGGGTGGATTTTGGTTCAAGTTTATTGTTGGAGTATGATTTAAGCCATGGATAGCATAAATAACCAAATATTCGTAGGGAGCTATACTCAGGCGATTTTCTAAGTATCATTTTGTGCCAATAATAGTAAACCTTTAAAAGAATACAATGCTTGAGTGAAGTAGAGCAAAGAACTAGAGAAGGTTGAGACAAGTGTAGGTCTCTTCCTTTTAACTTTCAAGGCTTATATAGTAGTGATTTGACTGCTATTAGCCGTTGGAAGCTGTTGAATATTGATTCAAAGGTCGTTAGTGCTTCCTAGTTAGTTGGCAGAGTAACATGTTTGTTAGGAGTCCTAGTTAAGTTGAAGCACATCTTTGTTAGTTGCTACTATTTAGGTTAGTGGTTAATTAGCGTCAAGTAAGTGGCAGTAAGTGGTTAGGTTTTTTTCTTTCCTATTTAAAGAGTCCTATGTAACTTGGTTTAGTGTGATGAATGCAAAAGACGTGAAGTTCTCTACAAACTATATTCTTCTCCTTATACAGTGCTCCTCTTTTCTTCGATTCCCCAACAGATTTTGGTATCAGAGCGCAGAGAGAGTATCTATTTCTTAATTTCTTCTCTCTGTCCAGGTTAGGTCAAACTGGGAGATAAGACAAGAGCAAGAAGAAAATCAAAATTGAGGGCAAAAAATGGCTACCAATTCAGCATCTTCCATATCTCAGCAACTAATTTCCATCTTTAATGAAGATAGATATGAATTCTGGAGCATAAAGATGAAGACGTTGTTCAAGTCTCAAGAATTGTGGGATTTGGTGGAGAATGGCTATGCTGAGGAAGATGAAGCACAAAGGTTGCGGGAGAACAAAAAGAAGGACTCTAAGGCGTTGTTCTACATCCAGCAGGCTATGCACGACTCGGTGTTTTCCAGAATTGCTGCTGCAGAAACCTCAAAGCAGGCATGGGATATTCTGAAGAAAGAATTCCACGGCTCGACAAAGGTAATGACTGTCAAACTCCAGTCACTCCGACGTGATTTCGAAAATTCATTCATGAAAAGTAGTGAATCTGTACAAGACTACTTATCTAGAGTCAGTACAATTGTTAATCATATGAAGGCATATGGTGACAAAATTACTGATGAAACTGTAGTTGCTAAAGTTCTAAGAAGTCTTAATAAAAAATTTGATCATGTCGTAGCTGCCATTGAGGAATCCCATAATTTATCTGATTATGGTTTTGATGAATTGATGAGTTCCTTACAAGCTTATGAGGATAGATTGAATGCCTCTCAAGAAAAGGGTGAAGAGAAGGCGTTTCAGATCAAGGGAGGTTCTTCTGTCAAAGGCAAATCAGAAGTCTCAAATGCCAGGGGATGCAGAGGCAGAGGTAGTTTCCGTGGTCGAGGTCGTGGCAGAGGATGAGCTCAATTTGGTGGTGAGAACCGACAGTTCAAGAGCAATATTCAGTGCCACTATGCCACTATTGCAAAAAAATGGGGCACAAGGAAGTTGATTGCTGGACTAAACAGAAGGATGAACAACAACAGGCAAATTTTACTGAGAAACAACTAGAGGAGGGTAATCTGTTCATGGCTCACTCCTCAGTAGATGCTGGTTTGGATGAAGTTTGGATCATTGATAGTGGTTGCTCCAACCACATGTCTGGCAGAAGGTCGGTGTTCAAAGAACTTGATGAATCGGAGAAGTCAGAAGTTCGGCTTGGGAATGACAAGGCAATGAAAGTCAAAGGGAAAGGTATAATTGCTTTAAAAACTTCTCCATGATGTGCAGTATGTTCCTTGTATAGCCCATAACTTGTTGAGTGTTGGGCAACTGATAACTTGTGGATACTCCATTCTGTTTGAGGACAATTCTTGTAGCATTCAAGATAAAAAAACAGGATACAAAATTGTTGACATTCAAATGACTCAAAATAGAATGTTTCCCCTTGAAGTTTTTGATGTTAAAAGTTTTGCATTAGTTACCAAAGATAGTACCGAAGCTAATTTATGGCATTTGAGGTATGGTCATTTGAGTGTAAAGGGGTTGCAATTATTAGGTCGTAGAAATATGGTTCTAGGTTTGCCTAGAATTGATGCTCTTGAATTTTGTGAAGGATGCGTGTATAGGAAACAAAATAGAAATTCATTTCCCGTAGGCAAGTCTTGGAGAACTTCTGGTTGTCTTGAACTGGTGCATGCTGATCTATGTGGTCCTATGAGGGTTGAGTCCTTAGGTGGAAGTCGATATTTCCTACTTTTTACGAATGATTACAGTCGAATGAGTTGGGTATATTTCTTGACATTCAAATCTGAAACATTTGAGAATTTCAAGAAATATAAGTGTTTTGTTGAGAAACAAAGTGGTTGTAGAATCAAGACTCTTCAAACAGATAGAGGTGGTGAATTTATGTCAAATGAATTCAACACTTTTTGTGACGAAAATGGTATTCACAGAGAGCTCACAACACCGTATACACCGGAGCAGAATGACGTAGCGGAACGAAAGAACCGGACAGTTGTTGAAATGGGAAGAAGCATGATGCAAGCCAGAGGTGTACCAAAGTGTTTCTGGGGTGAAGCTGTTGCTACTGCTGTCTACGTGTCATTTCACCCACCAAGGCTATTCTTAATCAAACACCATATGAAGCATGGAGAGGTAATAAGCCCAAGGTAAGCCACTTACGTGTCTTTGGATGTATAGCTTATACATTGGTGAACTCACAGGCTAGGCAAAAGCTTGATGAAAAATCAAAAAAATGTATCTTTGTTGGATATAACACACAATCCAAAGCTTGTAAGCTATATGATCCAATGAGTGGCAAAATTATGATAAGTAGAAATGTTATGTTTAATGAAGATGCTAGCTGGAACTTTGATTCTGGGAAGGTTAATTCGAATATTAAATTGTCGCCTACTGATGAAATTTTTGAGCAAGTACCTGCAGCAGTTTCCATTCTAGAGAACACATACAGTTCTTCTCCAGCAAGTAGCAGACTTTCTACTCCTCAATCAAGCACCTCTTCTCCAGAAAACGATCATGGCTTAACCCCCCAAAGAAGTGGCAGTAGTTCCTCTTCAACAGACTCTTCTAGCGAGACTCCACCAATGAAATTCAAATCGTTGAGGGAGATTTATGAGACTTGTTCCTTTGCTTTGTATGGTGCAGAACCCACTTGCTTCAAAGAAGCTGCAGAGATTCAAGTGTGGAAAAATGCAATGATGGAAGAGATTCTAGCAATTGAGCAGAACCAAACATGGGAGTTGGTGAATCTTCCAGATGGAAAGGAACCCATTGGACTCAAATGGGTGTTCAAAGTCAAGCGTCATGCAGACGGGAGCATACAGAGATACAAAGCCAGGCTCGTAGCTAAGGGATATGCACAACATCAAGGTATTGATTACGATGAAACGTTTTCACCTGTTGCTCGTTTTGAAACGATTAGAATACTCTCATCTTTGGCTGCTAAATTGAGCTTGCCCGTTTATCAATTTATTCCTAAATGGGGATTTAGAAGAGGAAGTTTATATTTTTCAACCTGAGGGTTTTGTTATTAGTGGAAATGAGAGCAAAGTTTACAGACTCAAGAAGGCACTTTACGGTCTAAAACAAGCGCCAAGGGCATGGTACAACAAAATTGACTCCTACTGTCTGAGGTATGGATTTGAAAGGAGTGAGAATGAGCCTACGCTGTATGTAAAGAAACAAGGTAAGAGTGATTTTTTGATAGTTTGTCTCTATGTGGATGACATGATTTATATGGGATCATGTGAAACTTTAGTTTCTGAATTTAAATCTTGCATGATGGAGGAGTTTTAAATGTCAGATTTAGGTATTTTGCAGTACTTTCTTGGTCTTCAAGTGAAACAGATGGAGAACGGGATTTTTATTTCTCAAATGAAGTATGGAAAAGACCTCTTGTTCAAGTTTGGTATGCATAATTGTAAAGTGGCTGCCACACCCATGAATGCAAATGAAAAGTTTCAGCTTGAAGATGGCACAGATCTTGCTGATCCTAGTCACTACAGAAGCTTGATTGGAGGTTTGAACTACCTAACACATACTTGTCCTGTTTTCTGTGAGTATGTTGTCTAGGTATATGCATTGTCCTACCAAGCAACATCTTGGTGCTGCCAAAAGAGTGTTGCGTTATGTTGCTGGGACTGTTGACTTCGGGATTTAGTACTCCAAAGTTGCAGATTTCAGCTTGATAGGGTACAGTGATAGTGATTGGGCAGGAAGTATAGATAACAGAAAGAGTACTTCTGGAAATGTTTTCAATTTAGGATCTGGAGCAATTTCTTGGAGTTCAAAGAAACAAGATGTGGTTGCATTATCATCATCAGAAGTAGAGTATGTTGCTGTAACTTCAGCAGCATGTCAGGCCGTATGGTTACAAAGATTATTGATTGACGTTTTCTATCGGCAGAAGGATGCAACAAAGATATTCTGTGATAACAAGGCAACAATTGCAATGACAAAGAATCTGACTTTTCACAGCAGAACAAAGCATATTGACATCCGTTATCATTTCATTCGTGACCTGACAGCAAAAGGTGATATAGAGTTAAAGTTCTGCGGTACAAGGGATCAAATTGCAGATGTCTTCACCAAGGCACTCCCACAAGCCATGCATGATCATTTCCGACAGAAACTTGGAGTTTGTAATTTTGAATCAAGGGGGAGTGTTGAATATTGATTCAAAGGTCGTTAGTGCTTCCTAGTTAGTTGGCAAAGTAACACGTTTGTTAGGAGTCCTAGTTCAGTTGAAGCACATCTTTGTTAGTTGATACTATTTAGGTTAGTGGTTTCATTAGTGTCAAGTAAGTGGCAGTAAGTGGTTAGGTTTTTTTTTTTTTTCCTATTTAAAGAGTCCTATGTAACTTGGTTTAGTGTGATGAATGCAAAAGACGTGAAGTTCTCAGCAAACTATATTCTTCTCCTTATACAGTGCTCCTCTTTCTTCGATTTCCCAACAGAAGCTAGCTATAGAAGGCAACCCAAAAGATTTTTCTTCATAAAAAATGAATAAGGAATAGTCAATTTTCAAGAATAAGTGAACACTAAAAGAAAAAAACTAATTAAAATTATACAAAGGAGAGAGAGGTGTAGGAATCCCTTGATTTAAGCAGTCCACATTAAATGCAACAATTGACTTTTTTTTCATGAAATATTTACTGAGGATATTATTATCTTCCCTTTTGAGCAGTGATTGAGGATTACATCTGATCCTCAATCCCTCTTGATATATTTCTTGCATCCCATGATTTATGCACTGTAACAATCAACAATCCCTCTTGAGATGCTTCTTCCTTTTTGAGTGTTTGAAGAGAGATCCTTTTGAATATTCTTGTTGCTAAATTCCTGCAATCAACCTTAAGAATCATTCATCAAAACATAACATTATCACCATATGCAACCATGGCAGTCTCCATGGCAAGGGAAATTCTCCTTAGAAGCTTGAGAATCCAATCGAGTTTCTTCTCGAAGAACTTTCGAAACTACCACATCAAAAGTTGGTAGTTTTTCCCTGTTAAGAATACTGGCACGCAGATGCTCAAACTCAGACTTGAATTTTATTAGAAATTGGACTATCCTTGTCCTCTTCATTGTAGTCATGAAATCTTTTAATCCAACCACAGGAATAGAGGCAGCAAAACTCTATCTTCCTCTGCCTATAATGTGAGTAATTTGGATTAGAAGCAAAGAACATTTTTTCACCTTGAGGTTGATTCCGCAAGTAGTCTTTCCATTTCAAATTCTCTGGCCAGATTCTGTTTGTTACCGAGGGTATGCATATGATTCCACATTTCGGAGGCTTTCTCAAAAGATGGCTGTTCCATAGCTGTATCAACAGAGACGAAACTGACAAGCCATGTGATAATTTTGCCATTGTCAGCCACCCAAACTTCTCTTTCTTTAAGTGGGAACAAGCTTTGTGCCATCCAGAATACCAAGGAAGCCTTTGCCTTTAATGAGTCTTTAAAATGAAATTTCCAGATGGCATTTCAAAAGAATTGTTATATAATTTAACAATAAAAGTGTAGGAATTTCAAGAGATTTATACAAGGAATGCGAGTCCTAATAATCTGCTAATTACAAGCTAATGACCGTTAGCCTTACTGTGGAGATCCCTGATAAATAAGTTATAGTTAACATTAACCCCTTACCCCATTTCCCCTTTCCCTACCCCCAATTAAAAAAAAAAAAAAACTATTTTCAATTGCTTCATAGCACGTCCCTCCCATACTATATATTGCTTGTATAATAAACAATTGTGTTTTGTAGAAGCAATTAAATTTGCGTTAATCATGGATAAGTGGAGCTTATTTGTCCATTTAGTTCGTAATCGTACTGACTGCATCCTATATGTGTATTTCAATCTATATCTTTTGTATATGGACATGATTTTTGTCTTGTGAAAGGAAACTTTCTGAAACTGACTTGTACTGTGTGCATGTCTTTTTGCAGAGCAAGTGTTGAGCAATCGCAGGCTTGAATACTTCAGTATCCAAAACATACGGGTAGAAATTGGTAAGGAATCCCTTTATAATCCTCCCCAGATCCTACTTTTCATAAAAAGTGGTGAACATACTTTGTTTTGCCTTCAAGTTTTTCAACGACACACTTCTAGAGTTTCATTCCATTTTTACAAAACTCGATTCACTTGCACTTTGCTTCGGAAGTACTCCCTTTGAGTTGGTGGAAATATCTACTTTTGTGATCTTTTTGTTGTTGGAGATATGTTGTTTGGCTGGCATCAAGACTGATTAGAATGGACAGAGTTGGTACATATGTCAAGAGGGAAAAGTTTTGGTGCTTCTCTTTTGAAAGAGTTTCTTAGGATGTATATTTGTCCCACATTATTGAGATGTGTTAATAGCTAAATGCCTTGAGCATAACCAATATAACATTAGTACGTAGTCCATATATTATTTTTTAAAGCTTATTTTGTTTTAAAATCTGCACTTTTAGCTACTATTTAGAAATTACTCATGTGGTAGGAATGTCAGTCAGTGAACTTCCAGTTTTCTTCACAACTCCGAAAATGGGTAATGAATACATTTTTGGCTCAGATGATGTGTCTCAAATGGACCATGTTCATTAGCATAATGTCGGCGTAACTATGGTCCTGAGCAGTACATTGTTTTTCGAATTAAAATTCATATAAAATATGGTTATTTTCCTTTTTTCCCGCCATACTTTTCAGATAAACGAATCCGTGTGTAGCCTGTGATTTCTCTTATTCCTTACTTGGGTCTGTATAAAAGTGTTCCTCTTCGCATGATCTGTATTGTATTACTTTAAGTGTTTTCAGTCTGTCCAGTCTATGAGATCAATGATATATGTTTGTTCTAATTGTTGTCTGAGTTCCCTGTTGCATTCCATTTTTGATGTCCTGTTCTCAGGGGTAAGGCTGTTTTTCTTATCCGATTCTTCTTTCCACCAAATCAAAACTGAAAATGGGCATTGATAACATGTTTCTGTGTACTTCTATAGCCGTATTTAACTCTCTGCCTATATTGGTGGGGGGACATTCAGCTAGTTTATTGTCCTTTGTCAAAAGCTTGTTACAGAAAAAGAGATGCTTCTTTTTGCCAAAATTGTATTTTTAGGATCTTTGTTTTCATGGTTTATCTCATTTGCTTTTGACGTTCATCATTTGTGTGCTACTGTAGTTGACATGAGAACACTTTTTGCAGGGAGACACTGATAGTGATCTTGACAGGCTCTGGCGGAAAAAAAAAAACGAAGTTGGACAACAATGAGAATCTTCTATGTGCTTTCGTATTACTAGCAGTACTTTGTTGGTGTTGGTGTCTTGTTATGTTTTCATGTTTAAAGTTCATTATTTGACAAATGAAACCGCATCTACATACTTGATAGTACTCATTTAATGCCGTGCTTGATTTCCAATTGATAAGAAAATTTTTGAGATGGCAAGCAGGATGTTCTCTTTTAATCATTTAGCCTGCCTAATGAGCCATTTCTTTCTGTTGCCATTTACATAGCGCTATTCCTATTGCCATTTCCTACTGATAAGAAAATTATTCGTTTGCTTTCTTGTGCTAGTCTCTTTTGTGGTATACATTTAGGTTTTCAGTCACTTGTTACATGTTGTTAGTATTCACTTTATCTTTTTTGCATCTTCCAATAAAATTACAGTTCAAACTTGTAATATAGTAAGCAGTTTGACTATCTAAGATATGCATGTGTGTTTTATTTCTGGTCCAGCTTCAACCAAGTTGATATGATGTTACCAATTTCAGAAGAAGTAAAAAATCAACTTGATAAGCATATAAAAGTTTAAAGTTTTTTAGCTTTAAGAACTATGGGTTGGAATAATTTTTATCCAAGTGAATATTTTCCTAAATAAATTTATTAGATTGTTTATTGCAAGTTATGACAATATTTTTCAATAATTACTAGATTAAAGAAAAAGTTGCAAGTTATAACAACTTAAAAAAAAAACTATTTTTTTAAAAAATATTAAAAAACATTTAATATTCAAATTGTATCTTTATTTATAGCTTTTAATAGTTATCACTCTTCATTAAATCTTTTGATAATTATGACAAGTGTTATTGTTGGTATCAATAATTATCTTTTTTTTTTATTATTAATTAAGTTTCAACGTTTGTTCTCAAATTATGGAATCAAATATGGCAAAGATATTTTCTTACATTTAAACATGATATTTGACTTTTTTTTTTAACTTTATTAATTAACTTAGCAGCCCAATGTTTACGAATTTTCAATGTAACTTTACTGATAATTTTTTTTTTCACCCATTAATTTATCTTCTTTTTTCATAAATTATTTTTCTTCTCTTTTTTTTTTTTTCTATTCTTTTCATATTCATGCGTATGAAGGGTTTCTCAACATTCATTCCTTCATTCGGATTTAAAGTTTCTTCAATTCAGTGTTATTTTTCTTTTTTCTTGAGTCATGTATGAAAAATGAAAAATTTGATCCTACTCCAAATAAAATATTTTATCACAGAATATTTTATTTAATGGATATAAAATCAAAATATCTTTTTAAGTTGTTAATTATTGTTTATATTTTGTTACTCTTGTATATTCATTTTGCCATATTAGTAAATTTGCAGATTAATTTTTTTATTCAAGTTTCATTTACACATAATATATGTTTTATCATGCAAATTGCATACAATAAATCAGAACATACTTTGTGTCCAATTTGCATACATATTTTACTGTTTACTATATTCAATTATATTCATAATAATGTACCTACTCATATATATCATTAGCCATCACTGTTTATGCATTATTTAAATCATGAATGAAGTAAAACGTCGCATTAAACAACAAAAACTTATGGAAGATTTTAATTGAAACAATAAATTATTGAAGAAAATAAAAAAAAAATTATTAAACAAATATTGAGTTTCATCTGCACCAAATTAAGTTTCTTGGTCTCCCTATTGCAACATCAAATATTGTATAAATTTTCGATTGTGTCATGCAACTCACAAACATACACATTACGATAAAAAATAACTGTTTCAAGAGATTTTCTTTATTATATCATAGAAATTTCAACATTTTAACACCACATAATTGAAGAAAATATAAATTTCAATCGATATACCCTTTGATTATAACTTATAAACAATCTAATAAGTTTATTTAGGATAATTTTCACTACAATAAAGCAAGCAACATTCAATGATTATGAGTATGTTTATGCATAAAGCCTCAATTCTATATGTAACTATTTGGTTGCCTTCCTTTTTGAGAGGACCATATATATTACTTCATTCGTAAAGAAAAAACTCGCAAGATAAATAATGTTTAATTTTCAAATTTCATTATGTTATTTTTTTAACAAAAAAAGGAAGCTAGTTTATACATAAAAATGCATTTCATCTGATCTATGCTAAATTCTGAAGTTGTACCTAACAATATATATATTAAAGAATATGTTTTACTATAAGCATTCTGATGGATTTAATAAAGTTTTTTATTATTACAAACTCACGAATCAAATATCGATTAGATACTTTTTATATATTGGGAAGAGTTATTATAAAGGAGCATTAAAAAATTATAGGCCGCTATGTCTCTAGCTTGTGGTTCAATGACCAAAACTCTTCTATCCATTAGACTCTCCCTTCATGACGTATCATGATTGCATGTAAATTATCATAATTCATATTTGTATAACACAATAATAAATAATGAAAGCTTTTCTTTCAATAAAAATCCTCAGAAGTTGCATAAACAATAAGAAATTATGAAAGTTGTTTATTGAAATAATATAATCTTGTAGAAAAAAGAAGATAATGTATAAAGATGGAAACAGAAACAGACGCTTTAAAAAGGAGAAATAAAAACGGTTAGAGAGAATTGGGGGGTGGAATTGATATCAATTATTAAGTTTAGCTATATTTAAGGAGGGAGTATTGTAGATTAGTTATATTAAATCTATATTTTTCTTTTTTGTAATTATTTTGATATGTTTTTTTTTTATAAACAAAAAATATGTTTGTTTTAATTTTTTTTTTTAAATGAAAGTTGTTATAACCTGAAAACTAAAAAGAGTTGCTATAACTTGTAATAAAGAATCTAAAAAGTTTATTTAGTTAATTTTTCGTTTATCCAATTCATATTTGACCAAATTCATATTTACCCATATAAGATTGCAATCAAATCTATTTAAACTCAATGCATATTCAATCCATTCAAATCCAATCCAATCCAATCCAATCCAATCCAATCCGCCCACATAACACACCCTAGCAGTCATTCACTGTAGTTAGAGGCTGTGCAGTACTCTCATCCTGTTTTCATCTTATGTTTGTTTTGGATTTCAAATTTCAAGCTTTAATTTCGACATTTGATGAATTCATAATGTTATTATGTTTAGTTTAAGGAAACACTTTATTTGCGCTTAATGCATATTATTCACCAATTCCACGCATAATTTCATGAACTAATAGGATGGAAATATGAAAGACTTGGCAATTAAATTAATGCCTTACAAACATTTGACACCTTTAATTGAAGAAGAGAACTGAGAACTAATGCTCCTAATATCAAAAGAAACAGAGGGTTCTCTTGCTGCTGTAGAGAGTTGTTGGCACCTTCCATGATCCGTATATCCAAATACCTGTACTAACATTTAAATGAGGATGAAAATTAATATATCTTGATAAAGTATTAAATGCACTGGTTTGACAAGACTGGCATTTGCAAATGTAAAACTACATGAAAGTATCAAGCCTGAGATTTAAAGTTCTAACACTCTAAATCTTGATTGAGACCAGAACGATACATTTGTATATTGTATGTAATTTCTAATGGAGGAGTACAACAGTGTCGAAAATCCACAAGCAGCAAGAAAGAAGTGTAGAGAACAAACGCTAGACGAAGCATAAGAGGAGCAAAATTCTCCTCCAGTTTTGCTTCAAATAGCCAGTCTCTTTGTTTTTTCTTATTTACTGCTGCTTCCAAAACCAACTTCACCTTCCGCAGTTATTGTTTCTGCCCTCAACATATATACATCATTCACCACATTATTTGCTTTATTCTTCACAAGTGTTGGTTCTGTCTAGTTTCTTTCCATCATCTCTTTTCTGTAGACATGGAGTGGTCACACACACACACACACAAAAAAAAATGAAATCTACAACTGTATATTATCTTTAGGTTTTGCCTTGAATTCAGGCAAATTCATTCTAATGATGACTCTCATCTAAAAGGGAACACACGCAAAAAAATTCCTCAAACAAGAAAAAGTACAGAAAGAAACAGATGTTATCTCTCCCTCTGGTCGTGCAGTCTTCAAAGCTGAGCATTCCGATGCAGCCTTGTCCTGCTGGCCGGGTGTGCCTTTCATTGATTTCAAGATCCCTCCATCCTGTTGGCCTCCAGTTTGAGGTCTAGTTGTCTAAGTGAACAAATAAGCACTTAGAAAAAGAGTAAGAGAAGACAAACAAATAAGCTCAAGTGATACAGAAACACAGAAAAGAGATATAGGGAAACAAGCTAATTTAAGGAATAAAAAAGGTAATGTTCTTAAGGCAACTCTGTGACACGATATGTAAGGATTCCAATTAGATAATGGTCCACGCAGATAGTTTGAGAAAAGAAATCATGAGCTCCCAATTTAGTACTGATTGTGCGCTGCTTCATGTGCCTCTTCGAACCCCAATTGTTAGTTCATCCGCCCCGTGTTCCATCCTGTCCATTCTAGAAAAGAGCCAGTTTCACATGGACATTTTGAGAATGCTTGCATTTTTTTGGGGTAACTGTTATTAACTGGACAATATTAAGCAAACCACAGGCAAAAGAAAAACAAAAAGAACACACACATTTATGTGGAAACCTGATACGGGTATCATGGGCTCGAGACCATTTACTAGAAGACAAGCTCAAGAACTACAAAGACTTCAAGGCGCGTTTATGAAATGGACGCGTTTGAGCTTGTTGTGAACTCGCCCAAGGGAGTGTACGCCTTGACATGTGAGGGCTAGCATTAGGTGCTCAAAATTACACCCAAGGTTGCCCAAATACACTCCAAACCCGCCACTCCTCATTAAGGGTAAAGGAGTCCTTTTGCTCCACCTTTTGTAATCGATTATTTAAAGAACCTCCTTTATTCTTGTTTCTTAGTTAGCTCATTTTGATTCAAGATTGTAATATTGAATACCATTCCTCTCAAGAGAGAGTAGACCACCAACATTTGAACATCACAAGTGAAAGGTTCCACTTGTGTTGTGAAACGGCTAGAAACGTGAGTTCTTGAGTGAACTGAGTTTCTCTTGGGTTTTCTTAAGAACTTGGTGCTTGTTAACGTATTTTGTAGAGGTTTTAAAGTTTAATATACATTTTAGTTGCTACATTATGTGTTCTCTTTGTGTCAAGTTACCTATCTTCTTTTTCGTTTAAGTTTGTGTTTGTTGTTTCCGTTTGGTTTCTTGTCGTGTGGACTGTTTTGTGCTCATTTAGATATTGTTTGGTATCATTTGGTATCAGAGCGAAGACTGGTTGTGTTCTTACAATCCCAACTTGGGTTCTTCTAGCTGAAAATAAAAAAAAAAGTGTAGTTAGGTGTCTTGTGTTTGGCCGAGAAGTTGTCTAGATTTAGATGTGTTTTTGCTTGTCTTAGTAGTTTCGTGTGTTGGCTTATTGTTCACTAACACGCTTGAGTCTAAAGTCCAAGATTTGAACTCTTGTCAAGTTGTTGTTGAAGGGTTGAATGGTTTAGAGATTGTTGTTGTTCATAAGTGTTCTTGTTGTAGTTCATATTGTTTTTTAGATAAATGTTCAACAAAAAGCTTGTTTGATTTGAAAAGGAGAGGACAGAAGCAAAGCTTTGTGTTTGTCTTGGGAATACTTTCAAGACAACACCAAAGTGGTAAAGAAACAAAAGGGCTCCAAAAAACATAGTTACCAAAAGAGTGTCAAACATTTTTCAAGAAGAACCAAAAGAGGAAAGGAACAAAGCCAAAGCAAAAAGGTGTTTTGCCAAATTAGTGCAAGTTGGTGAAAAGTTGATGGACACTTTTTGACCTTTGGAAAGAGAGTCCAAAGTCTTGTCTCCTTACTTTAAAACCGAAAATCATTACCAAACCAACAAGATTGAACAACTCAAATTGGAAAACATCAAACTTCAACAAAACCAACAAAACCAACAAAACCAACGGCCAAAATTTGTGGGCCACGCCAACAAACTAGAATCAAGTCCTTGGACATTCCTAGTTTCTTTCCTTGACTTTAATAGTTTCATTTTCTTGACTCCTATACTAGTTGACAACTAGTAACAACCTACTAAGTTGTGAACTAGTTTTTGAGTCTTTCTTTCGTGTTAGCATTCCTTGTGGTGCTTTGCTCCTTTATAATTCGTAGTTGTTTTTGGTTCAAGTGCATACAAAACTTCCTTGATTCTTTCAAAACGAAATTCATTCTAACTCAAGATTAGACTCATTCACAAGTACTCACAAATTGATAGCGATTTACAACACTTGAAGGGCCAATTAAGGGAGCCAAATATGAAGAGTGTGTGAGAGTATTTTAAAATAATATTTGCTCGTTTTGTAGGTACAATTGTAATGGAACCATACATGGAACACAAAACTTGCAATACATCAATCGTGGACACTAATGTTATGGATGCCCTTGTGGCTAGTCTGGAGTCCTTGTCTCGGGACATGGCTAGGGTGAATGCTACAATTGAGAAGTTAGGATCGGAAAATGGAAATGGTGAAAAGCCAACGGAGTTATTGACCCTCAACTCCTCAAAACACATCACTAACCATTACTCACGAAGCCATGCACCAAAGATTGTATCCATCAAATTCCATACATCAAGCCAACCTTTAATCACAAAGTTGAGGCCTTGATGGACCTAGCAATACCTTACTCCACTAAGTCCCACATGAAGGACTTGGAACCCAAATGTCACCCTTAAACCCGAATCCTCTAAATCCAAACCCTCCAATCTAAAGACCACCTCCACTAAATGCCAACCTATATATTAAATTCCAAATATCCAAAACCCGCCAATGCAAGAAAAGGGGTATGTTAGGGAGAACCAAAGGGGAGGTACGGAATGTATGTTGATCCTTATTTGGTGGATGATGGAGTGAGAGGTAGAAGGATGTAGCCAAGGAAAAATTGAAGACTTAAAGAGAGAGGCGGCTAAGGTGTTAGAGGGGGATGTTGGTCTTAACACTATTGTAAGACCCCAAAAGTCCTAAGCTTAATTCAGTCCTATAAAGCTTGTTAAGGGGTCCCAGACTTAGAAAATTTTAGCTAAGTATTCATACTTAGAGTTATTTTAGCCTTCGTAAGTTGGGATCCTATTTTACAACCTTTATGACCTTTAAGTATCGATTTCTAGATTGATTTATGATCAGGAATGTCAGTAGGTCATTTCGGGTGGGTTTTGAAAATTTTGGACCTCGTTTGAACCACGTTTGGGAATCTAAAATAGTGTATCAATGCGATCTTGATGCGCTGCATCACCCATCGCATCAATCAATATTTTTCTTAGCTCCCAGTGCCAATTTCCAGTGAATCAATGCGGACTTGACGCGACGTGTCGGCTATCGTATCAATCCCATTGACGCGATGCGTCGATCTGCACGTCGCTGGACATGTTTTTTAGTATTTAAAAGCCCCGTTGTCAGGGGTATTTGGGTCATTTTCCCACGTTACTTCATCCCCAAAACATGAAATTCAGCCCTCAATAAGAAAATTACACTCACTTTCTCTCAAATTCTCTGAAGAACAAACCCTAACCCATCAAATTCAAGATTCAAGGACCAAGGATTTCACCATCAATCTTCACAGATTCAAGCACCAAGGTATATGAAGTGTTCATCCTAGGGTTTCCTTCCACCCTTGGAGTTCAAGAAACTTTTATTAAACTTTAAGTAAATTGATTTCATGATTTTCTTGATTGGATTTAAGTGTCTTCATGATTCTAATGTTAATTGGGTTTCTAATCCATGGTTTATTACAAGTTTCATGTGGATTTGATTATCATGTGTGTAGTATCATGTGAATTTCATGTTAAGCCTTTGAAATTGTAAATTTGGGAACTTATGTTATAATGCCTAATGTTGTTTAATATCATGTGCATAGTTGTGTTCCCCAAGTGCTTGATAAATTGCTCATGTGAACTAAAAGGGGAAAATCATGTCATGCTAGCTTATGTGCAAGTTTATATCTTACAACTGTTTGATAAAATATCCCTATGAATGAGTTATGAACAAGTGCACATGGTTATGCTTTTCAAGTTTATGCTATGCTTTACTTTTCATGCTATCAGTCCTGGGGGAATTCAATACCAAAAAATCCATCCGTTTACCTAGATCTACAGTAGTTACAGAACAGTCTCCGTAGTGTTACAAATAGTAGTACTCAGTAATCCATCACAGTTTCAGTTCAATATTTAGTTCAGAACTCAGTAAACTCAGTCAGTCAACAGAACTCATAGTATTAGTTAGTTAACAAAATTCAGTAGTATTTCATCTGTCAACAAAACTCAGTTCAATTCAATTAAATAGTACAATTAGTAATAGTTCAGTCAAGCCTAGTACAGTCTAGAAATTAGTTTAATATCTATTTAGTTGAGAGTAGGATTCAGCACCGAGCGAACCCAGGAATGAGGAAATTCCTGTCAGCAGAAGGTTTAACCCTTTGAAGCAATCCCTGCATTACAAAACTACGTAGCCAGTGTAGGTTGAGATATCTTCCAGCCAGACTAGGGTTGATACATCTCGTATGAGTTTTTTTGCCAACGAGGGTTGACGAAGGGCTTCCGGTAAGAGAGGGTTAACTCACAGCTTGTCATTACCTGTGGCACGGTATTGACACCCTTCTAATCGAGGTTACAGGTTGAACCCCAATTCATTCATAGAGGGGCATGTCGATCAGATGATTACCTCCCACAGTTTAGTTTTAATTTTAGTTTCAGTCTTAGTATAGAACTCAGTTCAGTTCTACAGATTCAGGACTGCCAGACATAGTCACCTAGTTTAGTACAGAATTCAGATTAGTTCTACAAAAGTAGGACTGTCAAAAATAATCACTCAACTATCAGTATTACAATATCAGTAAACTCAGATATTAGTTAATCAATATTCAGAACTCAGTAACCAGTGTTAACATGATCTTAATTATAGTTTATGTATTCATGCATATACTCTCATTCAGTTATGTTCATGTTACTTAGTCAGTTATTATTCATGCATATGGACCCATGCATATGTAACGCTCCAAAATCTAGTTTTTGGGATGCCATACGGTGCTTCAAACTACAAGTAGTCCTGAGATAATCCTGGCAGCTTTCTAATAAATCTGAATCTCAATATAGGGGAAATAAGAGTCATTAATCATGATAAATACACAAACTACCTTAATAATTTGAATTTGTTTGAAAATAATAATCTCATGAATCTGATAAAGACAAATACTGAAAGATCTGAATATGACAACCCAAATCTACGACTGATTCTAGTAGTTCGACAAGCCTCTAATAACTGAATCTAGAGAGTCATTAGGATAGGCCCCACCTAACCCAACTGTCTGAAATAAGTAATGGAACTTCTAATAATAAAATGAAACATGAATAGAGAAGTCCTCGAACTATGAAGACTTACCAACTACAGGGATATAGATGAGATGCTTGAAAATCACTATCGCTGCTGAGACTGAGCACCTGAACCTACATTATGAGACAATATATCACATAGACGTATATGCGGATCAACACTTTGAGGATGTACTAAGTATATGGGGGTGCATGCAATAAGTAAACAATATCATCAAAATTCATAAAACAATGCATGCTAAATTTAAATGACTCACATAGGCTTGAGTAATCTGAATATCATAAATCATGAAGAGTAAAACACATAATAGAAAACTTGTGAGTCATCAAACTTAGTTCTAAAATTTGTATTCTGTTCTGATTCTTAAATTATATAGGCTAAGTGAAAAGGGATCACCTTTATGTCTGAAATTTGAAAACTATACTTCTATAACTAAAATCTTAAGTAAAATAATATCTGAATAAGTTGTGAGCTTTTACACTTAGTTTCTGAAATCTGAAAAGTACTCTATTTTAGGGAAAATACTGTATCTTAGGTAGTTTTTTCTATCTGACATAAACCATGTGATCACTCATGGAGTACGTCTTTGTCCTCATAAGGAGGAACATCCTCACATTGGGGAGAGGAGTCATACTCTTGCCAAGGAGTATAACCTGTTGTCAATGCGATCTATCACAAGCTGAGTCTGTTATCCATATTAAATGGGAATAATATGATAATCTGTACCTATGTTTGGATACTTAGTTTTGTGGAAGATAGGGAACACTAATCCCACACTTTCCACTCGGTGCTAAATACTATTCCCAAAATAATTTGTATACTCATTCTGGTAAAAATCCACTTTTAAAATAGTCTAATGGTTTATAATGAAACCAACTGTATATATGAAATCTAAAACTATAATCTGAATCTATAAAGTGGATTTCATATCTATTCTGAGACCAAAAGGTTAAATCTTTATCAATAATCTGAAAATATTCTAATCATGGGGTGCTTATAGCACAACAATTCTTTGAATAGCAATCTTTAGATAAGTCTTAATGACCCATGTATCAATCTTATGATAAAACATTTCAAATTTCATGCTTGCTAACATTAACATTCGTAAATCATCTTAAAATCTAGAAATTTCAGCAATATACATAAAAACATAAATAATCATGAAATTCAACTTGTAAATCAATGAAAATCTCATAATCTCCTGAATAGCAACATTTGGTATAAACCCTCACTTCAAATTCGTAGGAGAACACATAAAATCAAATAACTTCTGTAATAAAAATCAAGTTTTGGTCACAAGGATGAAAGGGGTATCCTTGTTCATAACCCCACATACCTTAGATGATGAACTAGATGAACAACTTGCTATTGAGACTCTATTTATATTATTGAATGTAGACTTTTGATGTTCTTGGTCTAGGAATCTTTAATCTTGAACCAATTTGGAAAATTAATGGTGAAATCTTGAGATTTTTGAAGATAAATGTGGAATCTTAGGGTTTCTAATTTGAGAGAGTTTGATGAAAAATAAGCCTAATGTGCTTAGAATAGGCTTTAATCTTGTGATTGGGCGGATTGGGGTGGAAAAATAACTCCTTTTCCCTTAAAAACCTGGATAAAATAATGCTGAACAGGGCCACCCTCGTGTTACGACCCCTGCTTGGGTCAAATGGGCCTTGCACCGCGACCCCTTCTTGGGTTAAATAGCCCTCGCGCCGCGACCCCTATCTGGGTGGACTGGCCCTTTCCATGTGGGCCTATCGCGAGACCTCACTATTTTGGACATCCAAACTCACCTTACACTAGCCCAAAAAATCCAAAAATATTCGAAGATGTACTATCGACTTCCCCGATCGTGAAATAAGTTAGAAAATAACTTTCGGAGATCGGTAAGGTCATCAATAAAATCTTCAAAGTTTGAAATCTTTGAAAAAGTCTAAGTCCCAACACTTAGCTAAATTTTTCTAAGTGCGAGATCTTTCTTGGCGTGCTTTTAAAAGACTTAGACGATGAGAATTTGTGGGGTCTTACAATATATTCCCTTGGGAATATTCGTCCTCAAATGTCACTAGCTAGGCTAAGAATACTGAGGAATCTGAGGACATATGATAGCTTGTACATTTGAAATTGAATTGTTAAACTGACTCTAAGTCAATCTGAGCTTCTAGGTAATACTGTGAGTGCATGAACTTATAATGAGGACAACTACATAGCTAACTGTATATGATTAGAAAAGAACTGAATCAAGGAAGAATAGTACCTTTGGCTGAATTAGTGTTTGTGGAGAAGAGGTGAGGGTACTTGGCTCGCATATCTGCTTCTGCTTCCTAAGTAGCACCCTCAACAAACTGATTCTGCCAAAGAACTTTAACCAAGGGAACTTCTTTGTTCCTTAGTCTACAGGTCTGATCCTCACAAGGTTTGGAGTTACCTGCAGCAACAACCAAGAGTTCTCCATCACTACCTCCATCTTAAAAAAATGGCTTTGCCGGACTTCTCTGGTTGTTTTTTCTTCGGCTATACATCTTCCTTTTTATTTCTATTCCATAACTTATAACACTCAGTTTGATATGGCCCTTCTTCTTGCAGTAATTACAGGTTTTGCTTATATTTTTAGATTTTGACCTATTCCTATTATCACCTCCAGAGTTCCTCTCATGAGTCCTTCCTCGAACAATGAGACCATCTTCTTGAGTCTACGACCCATTCACAAGATGCTTCATCTTCTCCTTAGAGAACAACGTATCATAGACTTTATTTATGGTCAGGGTATCACGAATATATAAAATCAAATCCCTAAAGGTCGAGTATGATGCAGGTAGCAAACATAATAAAATCAACCCTAGATCTTCCTCATCGTACTTAATCTCCAAAGTCTCTAAATCAAAGATGATTTTCTTAAAGAAAGATAGGTGATCCTCCAAAGATGCACCCTCAGACATGCGATGGATTTAAATTCGTTGTTGGAGATGCAACTTACTTGTTAGGATCTTTTCAATACATAACAATTCCAGTTTCAACCACAACGCAGCGGCAATGGTCTTTTTCAAAATATCCTGTAGAATTTGATTGGATAAATGAAGGTAGATCCGAGATAGAGTCTTTCAATCCTTACGTTGTTTATCCTGTTTTTTCCATGATGAAGGCATCATATCAAACCCTAATAGAGCATCATCCAAATCCATCTGTGTGAGCACAACCCGCATCTGAAACTGCCATAAAAAAAATCTAATATTACGGTCCAATAATAGTATATCATACTTCATGCTTGTCATACTCGAGAAAATAATCTCTCTAATACCAGTTTGTTATTAATTGGACAGTATTAAGCAAACCACAAGTAAAAAAAAATAAGAAGAACATACAGATTTATGTGGAAACCTTGATGGAAAAAACCACGGGCAGAGGCAAAGAAAATTCACTATAAAGAAGAGGAGTACAAGATGAAGGCAATAGTCTCAATTTCGTGTAGTTGAAAACCACCTAAAATAACCCACTAAATGTACTTATAATACGTATGTAAAAATAAATCCTAAGCTAGATCCCTATGCTACCACCATAGATCCCACAAAAAATCACAAACATGGGCCGCACTGTAAACTTTTCTGGGCTGGATCAACAAAATTTGGGTCACAAACTCTAACAATCTCTACCTTGACATGAATTCTAATTTAGAACTCAAATCTATTTCACAAAAACTCCCCACCTCTTCCACAAAATCCCCTAAGGGCATATCTTAACTACTGACATGTAACACCCCAAAATATCATCCCGAGATGTCACACGGTGCTTAAGGATACAAGTAGGCCCAAGCTAACCCTTTGAGCCTGCTACAAAGTCTAGAACTTACTTTAAGACAAATAGAGCAAAGCAACGGTACTGTCATATCATGTCCATACTAAAATATGAAGAAATACTGTCTACATAGGCAAAATTCTGAAAAGTCTAAACACAACTGATAGTCTAGTCTGACAAAGCCTATACTACTCAAGAATTAGAGACCCATTGAGACAGATACCCAACTGACTCGAACTGAACTAAAAGCAATAACAACTGATATCAAAACTAAAAGTCTGAGAAGTAGGTCCTCGAACCATGAGGACTCACCAACTGCGGAGTGTTGACAAAGGTACTCGAAGATCACTGTCACAGCTGAGACTGAGCACCTGAACCAGCATTATGAGACAATGTAGCACAGAGACATATATTTGAATCAGCACGTTAAGGATGTACTGAGTATATAGAGGTGTATGCAATAGTTAAACAATATCATCAATCTTTATAGAAATCATGAATGCTACTATAAATGACTCACATAGCTTGAGAAAAACTGAAATATAGATCTCATAAATCATAAATAAGGAAGCATGAAGTATAAATCTCGTGACTCATTGTACTTTATTCTAAAATCTGCATCCTCTTCTTGTTCTCAAATCTTGTAAACTAAATGAAATCTTAAAATAATAACTTTTATAACATACACTTTATGCTTATGAAAATAAGGGACTTCTCTTGAAACTTAAGAATTTATAGCACTTCACAAAACTTAGGACTTGGGACTCAAAGACTTGGGAGTTTCTTCTAACCGACATAAACCATGTGAGCTAACATGGAGCCAACTATAAGGCCCGTAAAACTCTAAGTTACATCAAGCTCCTTAAAGCTCTTCAAAATCTCCAACACTTAGAAAATTTTAGCTAAGTTTTCAACACTTAGTCTCATTTTAAGTCTCCAAACTTTGGGGATTTATTTGACAACCTTTTCGACCTCTATTTTTTTATTTTTAAGTTGTGTTGCGATGGGGCAAGATAAGTGTACATTTTGGGTGAGTTTTGGGATTTTTGGAATAGCGTAAGGGCATTTTTGGTATGCCAAAATAGTAGCTCAAGGTGATAGTGAGGCGCCGACCAGGGTTCACCCCCGCTCTAAGTAGGGCGCCGCCCTGGGCCTAATTTTTTTCAGCTTTCATCCTCGAATTTGTAAGGGCAAAATGATCATTTTACCACCCATATATATGACCACAAGCATGAGATTCAACCATAATTGAGAAGCATATATTTGATTTCTTTTAATTTTTCTCAAGAACAAGCTAGGGTTTTAATTTGGGGATTCAAAATCAAGAAAGTTCCACCATCAATCTTTGTAGAATCACAAACTAAGGTATGCATAGTCTTCATTCATGGATTTCTTTCCTCCATGAAGTTCAAGAATCAAGTTTTAAATCATGTATTGTGAATATTTTGTTGTGAGGTGATTATGTTCATGAGATTATGATTATATGATTCTCAAGTTGGAAACTTTATATGTTTTTATGAATCTATATTGGTATGTGAGTAGAAATCTATGAATTAAGGTAGTTATAATTGTTGAATTTGATAATTATGCCTATGCCCTAAGTTTTTCATGCAAGGTGTTTGATAAAATGCCTAAGAGGATAGAAATTATGCATTTTAGATCAATTGTGATCCAAATGACAAATGCCTACTTTATCCTTATGTTTAAATGACTCCTATGCTATTGATGTGCGATGCAGATGTTTGTTGGAATGATCATGATATTAGAGTGTGAAATGATGACATTGATTATATGCATTCCTACCATGTACAATATTATGATAACCATGTACCTCATAAAATCCCCAACTTATTGTATTATGGATTGTTGATGTTGGTAGTGTATTCAAGAATGTCATGTCTTGTCAGTTTCCTTATTTCAAGTACTGGGGATACTTATACCCAAAATTTAGCTGTGTGCCTAGAACCAGTGTCATGTTTTCACGACACTCTCAGTCAAGCCATAGTCAATAGAACTTAGACAATCATGTGACTCAGGAAAACTCAGTAGGTTGAGATATCTAATCTGCAAATAAAGGGTTGATGAGGTGGATTACCTGCCAGTTGAGGGTTCCTACCGTTCTCATTTGCGTACCTTCCAGTTGAGGGTAACTCACAGCTTATCCTTACCAGTGGTGCGGTATTACACCCTTTAAATTGGGGTTACATATTGGAACCCAACTCAGCTATAATGTGTTATTTGGGGCATATCGGTTAGATGACTACTTCCCACAGTCTCAGTCTCAGTAAAAGAACTCAGATAGTTCTTCAGATTTTAAGACTATCAGATACAGACAACTCAGTATAGTACGGAACTCAGCTAGTTCCATCAGAACCTAGACTATCAGATACTGTCACTCAGTATCAGTTATATCACTTATCAGTAACTTATGTTATCAGTAGTCAGACTCAGTAGTTAGTATCACCACAAATTCAGTTACAGTTACTCATTCATGCATGTATTCTCACGTTCATATTGTAGAGTCGATTAGAATAGTTCATGCATATACACCCTTGCATTCAGCCTACCTTACATGCATACCAGTACATTCAATCTTACTGACATATTTGCTCTGTGGTGTTTTATACCATATGTTCAAAAGCACAAGATCCAGAGCATTAGTAGTATTCCAGTCTTAGCAGTTAGAGTTAGCAGTGAGTCCTCATCCTTCGAGGATATGATAATTACTTTATTTCTTTATTACTTAGTTTATTTCAGTAGTTGGGGTTAGTTGGGGACATGTCCCATCTACTCCTTATTCAGACAGTTCAGTTTTAGAGGCTTTTCAGACTATAGTATGTTCAGTCAATTTATTTCAGTTTTTTGTTTTAGTATTGATATACCATACTCTCAGATGTTATGTTTTATTATTTATTTGAACCTTATAGCCTTTCAGCCATTATTTATCCATTTATATAGTATATTATGTAGTGTTCAGGTACAGATATCAGTCATGGGTTAGCTTGTGGTCCTTTGGGGTCATGAGCATGGTGTAGCATTCTAGGTACCAGATTCGGGGTGTTACAAACTTAGTATCATAGCCTAAGGTTCAATAGTGTCATAGAAAGTCTGAAAGCCGCATCTAGTAGATTCTAGTACATGGGTGTATTGTGTGCCACATTTAAGTGCATGAGGCTATAAGATGTTTTAGGAACAGTTTCCCATATTTCAGTATTTATGTCGTGCCAGTGAGCATAATCTCAAGTTAATCTCTCAGTCTAATCATTTTCTCTTCTATTTATAGAACATGCCTCCCAAGAAGAGAATTGGAAATCAGTCATCCCCTTAGCACGAAGATCCTTTGGGGGAACATGTTTCTCATGCAGAGTTCAGAGCTGCATTCACCACTCTTGCTTAGTCAGTTGTTGCTCAAAATGAATGACCAGCTCTTATTTCGACCAACCTAGTAGCCAATTCAGCTACAGCTAGGATTTGGGACTTCACCCAAATGAATCCTTTATCCTTTTTGGGTCTAAGTCAGATGAGGACCCTCGGAATTTATCAACCAAGTTTAGAAAGTTACAGACATCATAAGGGTTAATCCTAGTGAGAGTACTAATCTAGATTCATTTCAGCTGCAGGATGTTACTCACACTTGGTTTAAACAATGGAAAGTAGAGAGGCCAGTTAATACAGGATCCATAGAGTAGGAGAAGTTTGTCATCGCATTCTTAAATAGATTCTTTCTTCGAGAGTTGAGAGAATCTAAGGTGTTAGAATTTATCAACCTCGGATAGGGTAATATGATGGTGAAAGAGTATTCTCTTAAGTTTACTCAATTAGTCAGATATGCTCCTCATATAGTGGCAGATAGCAGGCCTAAGATGAGTAAGTTTGTTTCTGGGATGAACTATAGTTGGTCAATGAGTGTAGGTCCGCGATGTTGAATAGTGAAATAAACATAGCCAGACTTATGACCCATGCTCATCAGATAGAATAACAAAATATTAAGATGCGGGAGAAGCAAAATAAGAGAGCAAGGACAGGTAGTTTCAACTTTGCTCAGCCTAAATTAGAGGGAGGAAACCGTTCTCAGTTTTGTCCTAAGTCATCAGTTCTAGTTCCTTTTTTAGCCAGTGCTTTAGCTCCTAAGTTCAGGGATGGTAATAGAGATAGGATGCCAGGCTCTAATTCTTAGGGCAGTGTTAGCAATTCCCGAACTAATCCCCTTTGTCATACTTGTGTTAAACACCATCAGGGTATTTGCATAGATGGCAGTGATATTTGTTTCGGATGTGGCAAGCCAGGCCACAGAGTCAAAGACTATCCTCAGAAAGGTTCCCAGAGTCAGTAAAACCGTTCCTCAGCTCAGTTCAGTCACCCAAATCAGTAGGGTGCCACTTTCAGTGCTACTAGTGGGCAATGCCAAAATAGACTTTATGCTCTCCAGTACCGACAAGATCAATAAAATTCTCCTGATGTGGTTACTGGTATGTTATAGATCTTTCACTTGCATGTTTATACTTTGCTAGATCCAGGAGCTTCTTTGTCTTTTGTTTCTCCTTATATCGCAGTTGATTTCAGATTCAGTCCCAAAATTCTAGCAAAGTCCTTTTCAATCTCTACCCTAGTGGGTAAAACTATCATAGCCCGATGGGTATACAGGAACTATCCGATTATGGTATCCTAAAAAGTCACCTCAGCAAATTTGATCAAATTAGAGATGACTAATTTTAATGTCATTCTCGGCATAGATTGGCTTTATTCCTTCTATGAAATAGTCGACTGCGGACACAAAGTGGTCCAGTTTTAGTTTTCGAATGAACCTATCCTAGAATGAAGGGGTAGTACTTCAGCTTTCAGAGGTCATCTTGTTTCCTACCTTCGAGCAAGGAAAATGATATCTAAAAGATGTATCTATCATCTTGTTTGAGTTAAGGACACTAGTTCTGAAGATCCCAATCTTTAATTAGTCCCAGTCGTGAATGAATATTCAGATGTTTTTCCCAAAGACCATCCAGGTATTCTTCCTAAAAGGGAAATAGACTTTAGCATTAATCTTTTTCCAGATACTCAGCCCATATTTATTCTTCCATATAGAGTGACACTAGCAGAACTAAGAGAATTGAAAGAGTAGTTGATGGATCTCTTAGACAAGGGATTCATCAGACCCAGTATATCCGCGTGGGGTACACCAGTCTTATTCGTGCGAAAGAAAGATGGTTCTCTTATAATGTGCATTTATTACCGTTAGCTCAATAATGTCATGATCAATAACAAGTATCCGCTTCCCATAATCGATGATTTGTTTGAACAACTTCAGGGTGCCAGTTATTTCTCAAAGATAGACCTCAGATCAGGCTACCATCATCTCAGTGTCAGAGAATGTGACATTTTGAAAATAGCTTTCCATACTTGGTATGGTTACTTCAAATTCCTAGTCATGTCCTTTGGTCTTACCAATACCCCATCCGCTTTCATGGACTTGATTAATCGTGTGTTCAAGTAGTACTTGGACATGTTCATCCTAGTCTTCATAGATGATATTCTTTTCTATTCCCGTAGTGAGCAGGATCATGTAGACCATCTCAGAAACGTGCTTCAAACTCTCAGAGATCATCAGTTTTTCACTAAATTCAGTAAGTGTGAGTTTTGGCTAAGGTCAGTAGCATTTCTTAGTCATATTATTTTTTGTGATGGCATTAGGGTTGATCCTCAAAAGACCGAAGCAGCAAGAAACTAGCCCAGACCTATCTCTCCATCAGATATCAGGAGTTTATGGGGTTTGACTAGCTATTACAGATGGTTTATTGAGGATTTTTCTTCTATTGCATCCCCTATATACAGATTAACTCAGAAGAAAGTCAAGTTTTAGTGGTAAAATACTTTTGAGAAGAGATTTCAAGAGTTAAAGACTCGACTCACCTCAACTCTAGTTTTGGCTCTTCCAGAGAGTTCAGAGGAGTTCGTAGTGTATTGTGATGCATCCGGAGTAGGTTTGGGTTGTATCCTCATACAGCATGGTAAGGTCATAGCCTATGCCTCCAGACAGCTTAAACCCCATGAGAAGAATTATCCTACTCATGATCTCGAGTGAGCAGCTGTAGTTTTTTTCTTAGAGATCTGGAGGCATTATCTCTATGGAGTTCATGTAGATGTGTTCACAGATCATAAGGGCCTTCAGTATGTCTCTTCCTAGAAAGATCTTAATCTTCACCAGAGGAGGTGGTTATAGCTCTTGAAATATTATGACATGAGTGTCCTTTATCATATGGGCAAGGCTAATGTAGTGGTTGGTGCTCTCAGTAGACTGTCTATGGGTAGTATTGCTCATGTTGAGGACAGTAAGAAGAAGTTAGCTCAGGAAGTCTATGAGCTTGCCAGACTAGGTGTTCGCTTAGTTGATACAGAAAAGGGTGATATATGGGTTCAGAGTAATTCAGAATTATCTCTAGTTTTTGAGGTGAAAGAAAAGCAAGATAGAGATCCCAGCCTTGTTAAGTTAAAAAAGTCAGTCAAGGATCAGAAAATAGAGGTTTTCTCCCAAGGGGGAGATGGTGTTTTACCTTGTCAAGGCCGTCTATGTATGCCAGGTGTAGATGACTTAAGGCAATAAATTCTTGCAAAAACACATGGTGCACATTATTCTATTTATCTAGGGGCCACTAAGATGTACCGTGACTTGCGGGAGATCTATTTGTGGAGTGGGATGAAGAGAGATGTTACAGAGTTTGTGGATAAGTTCTCTACATATCATCAGGTTAAGATAGAGCATCAGAAGCCTAGTGGGTCTATGCAGGAGTTCACTATTCTTACTTAGAAGTGGGAAGAAGTGAACATGGACTTTGTGATGGGTTTGCCTCGTACTCGGCATCAGTATGATTCAGTTTGGGTTATTATAGATAGGATGACCAAATTAGCTTATTTCCTTTTAGTCCATACCTCTTATTCAACCGAGGATTATGCCAAACTCTACATCAGAGAGTTGGTCAGATTGCACAATGTTCCATTATCTATTTTCTCAGATAGAGGTACCCATTTCACCTCTCATTTCTGGAAAGCATTCTAAAAGTGTCTTGGTACCCGAGTTCATCTCAGTACAACCTTCCATCCTCAGATAGATAGTCAAGAATAAAGGACCATTTAGACTTTAGAAGATATACTAAGGGAGTGTGCAATTAACTTCAAGGGTAGTTAGGATGACCACTTGCCTTTGATAGAGTTTGCATACAACAGCTATTATTCCAGTATTCAGATGGCTCCATTCAAATCTCTCTACGGTAGAAGATACAAATCTCAAGTTGGTTGGTTTGAAGTTAGTGAGGTTTCAGTTATAGGGCTTGACTTAGTATTTGATTTCTTAGAAAAAGTCCAGTTGATCAGAGAAAGACTCCCGGCTGCCCGGAGCTGACAAAAGTCTTATGCAGATGTGCGCAGAAAGGATATCAAGTTCGAAATTGGTGATTATGTCTATATAAAGATCTCTCCCATGAAGGGAGTGAATAGATTCGACAAGAAGGGAAAGCTCAGTCCCCGATATATCAGTCCCTTCAAAATTCTCAGTCATTTCGGTAAGGTAGCTCATGAGCTCGAATTACCTTCAGATCTAGCCTCAATTCATCCAGTCTTCTATGTCTCTTTGCTTAAGAAGTGCATAGGTGAACCGAAAGTTCTAGTCCCTATTCAGAGCATAGATGTTCAGATCAACCATTGCATATTTAGTCATGCATTCATGTATCAACTCAGTCAAGTAATTATGCATCAGATATACATTCTCATTATGAGAACCTTAGTTCATCGGAACACTCAGTCATGCATTCATGATTCATATACTCATGCTTCAGTTATGCAGGTTCGGTATGATATATTTAGTTATCAGCCATGTTAGTCATAGAGTCATGTTTCAGTCGTTCATGTTCCGTATGTGTGCGTCAGTTATATTTTCTCCCCTCTCAGTCAGTCTCATTCGAGGATGAATGTTCCCAAAAGGGAGATATTGTAATACCCCGTAAAACCCTAAGTTAAATCAAGCTCCTTAAAGCTCTTTGAAATCTCTAACACTTAGAAAATTTTGCCAAGTGTTCAACACTTAGTCTCATTTTAAGTCTCCAAACTTTGGGGATTTATTTGACGACCTTTTCGACCTCCGTTTTTTTATTTTCAAGTTGTGTTGCGATGGGGCATGGTAAGAGTTCATTTTGGGTGACTTTCAGGATTTTTGGAATAATGTAAGGGCATGTTTGGTATGCCAAAACAGTACCTCAAGGCGATAGTGAGGCGCCGCCCAGGGTTCACCCCCACTCTAAGCAGGGCGCCGCCCTAGGCCTAATTTTTTCCAGCTTTCAGCCCCGAATTTACAAGGGCAAAATAGTCATTTTACCACCCATATATATACCCACAAACATGATATTCAGCCATAATTGATCAACATATATTTGATTTCTTTCAATTTCTCTCAAGAACAAACTAGGGTTTTAATTTGGGGATTCAAAATCAAGAAAGTTCCACTATCAATCTTCGTAGAATCACAAACTAAGGTATGCATTGTGTTCATTCATGGATTTCTTTCCTCCATGAAGTTCAAGAATCAAGTTTTAAATCATGTATTGTGAATATGTTTTTGTGAGGTGATTATGTTCATAAGATTATGATTATATGATTTCCAAGTTGGAAACTTTATGTGTTTTTATGAATCTAGGTTGGTATATGAGTAGAAATATATGAATTGAGTTAGTTATAAATGTTGAATTTGATAATTATGCCTATGACCTAAGTTGTGCATGCAAGGTGTTTGATAAAATGCCTAAGAGGATAGAATTATGCCTTTTATCTCAATTGTGATCCAAATGACAAATGCGTACTTTATCCTTATAGTTAAATGACTCCTATGATATTGATGTGCGATGCAGATGTTTGTTGGAATGATCATGATATTAGAGTATGAAATGATGACATTGATTATGTGCATTCCTACTATGTACAAGATTATGATAACCATGTACCTCATAAAACCCCAACTTATTGTATTATGGATTGTTGATGTTGGTCGTGTATTCAAGAATGTCATGCCTTGTCAATTTTCTTCTTTTGAGTCCTGGGGGTTCTTATACCTAAAAAATTAGTTGTGTTCCTAGAACAAGTGTCATGTTTTCACGATACCCATTCAAGGCATGGTCAATAGAACTCAGTTAGACATGTGACTCAGGAAAACTCAGTAATTCATAATCTCAGTAGTATTCCGTCAGTCAACGAAATTCAGTTAACCCCTTCCAGTTCAGTCCAGTTAATCATGTTCAGTGTCCATTCAGATAGGAGTAGAATTTAGCATCGAGTGAACCCAAGGATTGGAACTCACCTGCCAGTAGAGGGTGTGATTCTTAGAAGCAATCCTTGCATTCCAAAACTACGTAGCCAATGTAGGTTGAGACATCTAACCATCTATTTAAGGGTTGATGAGGTGTACTAACTTTCAATTGAGGGTTTCCACCTCATTTGAGTTCCTTCAAGTTACGGGTCGCTTATAACTTGTCTTTACCAGTGGCACGGTATTGACACCCTTCCAGTTGAGGTTATAGATTGGACCCCAATTCAGCTATAATGCATTATTTTGTGTATGTCGGTTAGATGACTACTTCCTACAGTCTCATTCTCAGTAAAAGAACTCAGATAGTTCTTCAGATTTCAGGACTATCAGATACAGTCAACTCCGCACAGTACGAAACTTTGCTAGTTCCATCAAAACCTAGACTGTCAGATACAGTCACTCAGTATCAGTTATATCACTTATCAGTAACTCATGTAATTAGTAGTTAGAATCAGTAGTCATTATCACCATGAATTTAGTTACAGTCACTTATTCATGCATGTATTCTCACGTTCATGTTATATAGTCTATTAGCATAGTTCATGCATATAAACCCTTGCATTCAACCTACCTCACATGCATACTAGTACATTCAATCGTACTGACATATTTGTGATATTGTGTTTTATACCATCGTTTCAGAAGCACGAGCTCCAGAGCATCAGTAGCATTTTAGTCTCAGCAGTCATAGTTCGCAGTGAGTCCTTATTTTTTGAGGAAATGATCATTACTTTATTTCTTAATTACTTAGTTTAGTTTAGTAGTTGGAGTTAGTTGGGGACATATCCCATCAACTCCTTATTCAGACAGTTCAGATTTAGAGCCTTTTCAGACTACAGTATGTTTAGACAGTTTATTTTAGTTTTTTTTTGGGTGTTGATATACCGTACTCTCAGATGTTATGTTTTTATAAGTTATTTTTAACCTTATGGCCTTTCAGCCATTATTTATGTATTTATACAGTATATTATACAGTGTTCCGGTACAAATATTAGTCATGGGTTAGCTTGTTGTCCTTTGGGGTCTTGAGAACTGTTTAGCATTTCTGGTACCAGATTCGGGGCATTACACCAACGTCTTGCCCATGTTTAGGAGAGTTGTTCTACCCTTGCCATCGAAATAGAACCTTAACTCTAGTGATCACAATTTTAACCCACTTAGGGTATATCATAATCCTTCAGTGGCTCGTAGTTCTGGGGTATGAAACCTTGGAATCAGGCCCAACTTGGTGCTAAATAGGCTCAGAAATCTTAGGAAATCCACCTTGAATAGTACAAGAATGTATAATGGAAGCCAAATTATGCTTCTCTTTGACTTAATTCAAAATGGTGTGGACTCCTTTCTTAGCTTAGGACTTAAATACTAAATCTTGCTAAAAATTATCTTTCTTGAATACCAAGACTGAAACTCGGGACTTACAACCCATACTTGAAAATCATGTCAATTCACAATAGAACTTTATGCTTACAATAATAGCGTCAAAATACTTTACCAAATCTAAAAAGTCATTCTTGGATTCTAAAGCATTTAAATACAAGTAGACTCAAATAATCGATGTTTCACAATAGAACTTAATTCTTAATACTATCTTAGAAACACTTGGAAATAGCAATTCATGTTAGGAACATGCAATTCATGGGACAAAAGCTCAATTCAAGCAATAATAAATAGGGTAAATACGTAATTCAAGAATTGAACAATTTATAATCTCATAAATTTAAAACAAAGTAAATTAGGCATCAATTCCACTTGAAAACATGAAATTCTTTAATAAAAATCAAAACTTTGGGCACAAGAACGAAAGAATTATTCTTGTTCAAACCCCACATAACTTAGATTAGGAACTTTTGATGAACTCTTGCTTTTGGGATGCTATTTGTAATTTTAAAGGATGATTCTTGAAGCTCTTGATATGGGAAACCTAATTCTTGAATTAATTTTGAAAATTAACGGTTGAATCTTGTGATATTTTGAACTTTGGGTAAAAACCCTAAGGTGTGTTCTTGAGAGAATTGAGTGGAATGACTATATTTTGGTGTTTTCGAGGATTAATCTCGTGTTATGATTGAATAAGGGCAGAGAAAAATAACTTAATTGCCCCCTTGGACATGGATTTTAAAAGTTGAGAACTGGGCATCGACGCAGCTGTCGACGCGGTGCATCGATGGAATCGACGTGATACTCGATGCATCGCGCAATGATCGTGCCAAGCCTCAGTACTTTTGACTGGAAACCTTGAACAGTATTGACCAACACAATAGGCGACGTAGCACACCAAGATCACGTTGGTCCACTATTTTGGGACACCAAACGTGGTCTAAACATGATCCGAAAAATCTGAAACTTGTTCGGGAGCACCTATTGACTTGCCCCATCATGAATTATTAAGAAAATTAACTATCAGAGGTCGGTAAGGCAAAAATGAAATCTTCAAAGTTTCGAGGCTTTAGAAATGACTAAGTCCCAACACTTAGCTAGATTTTCTAAGTCAAGGAACTCCTTTTGGCATGATTTAAGGGACTTAGACAACGAGGATTTTATGGGGTCTTACATTATCTCCCCCTTGGAAACATTCATCCTCGAATGTCATTATCTAGGATAAGAATATAGAGAAAACTGAGGGTACACAACTGAAATGACTTGCTAAACTGACACTACATCCTTCTAAGCTTGTGAGTACTTCAGAGAATGCATGAACTCATAATAAGAATAGCTATATAATTGAATCTTTGATTAGAAAAGGGCTAAATTAGGGAAGAGTAGTACCTTTTGCTAAATCTAGATTTGCAGAGAAAAGATGGGGGTACTTGGCTCGCATATCTGCTTCTACTTCCCAAGTAGCACCCTCAACTGACTGGTTCCTCCAAAGAACTTTGACCAAGGGAACTTCTTTGTTCCTTAGTCTACGAATCTAAAAATCTAAGATCTCAATTGGGATCTCATCATATGAAATACTATTTTGAATATCTGAGCTCTTCGAAGGATCTTCAACAATGGAATCACCAAGGCACTTCTTAAGCATAGAGATGTGAAATACAGGATGAACAACTGACAAATCTGTGGGCTACTAACCTCATAGGCTACTTTCCCAACATGACTTAGAGTTGTATAAGGGCTAACATAACGGGGACTAAGCTTTCCTTTTTTTGCCAAACCTCTTCACCCCTTTCATCGGTGAAATCTTCAAATATACCAAATCACCTACCTCGAACTCGAGGTCCCTTCTCCTCACGTTTGCATAGGACTTCTGATGACTCTAGTCTGTCTTCAATCTTTCTCTAATCAACTTAAACTTCTCCATAGCCTCAAATACTAAATCAGGCCCAAGCCAAGAAGCTTTACCCACTTTAGACCAACCTATGGGCAAAACTAAGGTGAAATTGTGTACCAAGACCCTTCTGAAAAGCTCTCCAAAAATGAGAAGTAAACTAAGTACTCCTATCTGAGATGATAGACAAGGTAACTCTATACAATCTAAATAACTCTCGGATATACAACTTAGCATAATCCTCAGTTGTATAAGATATATACACTATCAAGAAATACGCTGACTTAATCAACCTGTCTACAACAACCCAAATTGAATCATGACGATGACGAAAAATGGATAAACTAGTCATAAAATCCATATTCACCTCTTCCCACTTCCAAGTGGGAATACCAAACTCTTGTATCTTACCACTAGGTCTTTGGTGATCTACCTTGACCTATTGGAAAGTTGCACACTTCACCACAAACTCTGTTATATCTTTCTTTATACCATTCCACCAATAGATTTCCCACTAATTGTGGTACATATTGGTAGCGCCAGGATGAATAGAATATTGTGCGCCATGCGCTTCAGCCATAATTTTCTGTCTCAACTCATCAACACAAGGAACACACAATCTATCTTGAAATATTAACACATCATCTCCCCCTTGGGAGAAAACCTCTACCTTTTGGTCTTTAACTGAATCCTTCAGTTTTACCAAACTAGAATCCATATCCTGCTTCTCCTTCACTTCCGAAACTAGAGAAGATTCTGAGCTACTCTGAACCCAAACATCCCCCTCAGCTGAATCAAGCAACCTAACACCTAATTTATATAAACGATGCACTTCATCAGCAACTCTTTCTTACCCTTCTCCACATGAGCAACACTACCCATAGATAACCTGCTAAGGGCATCTGCCACTACATTGGCCTTGCCCGGATGATACAACATACTTATATCATAATCTGTTAGCAATTCTAACCATCTCCTTTGATGAAGATTCAACTCCCTCTAAGTAAACACATAATGCAAACTTTTGTGATCCGTAAACACATCAACATGAACACCATATAGATAGTGTCTCCAGATTTTCAAAGAAAACATAACAATAGGTAATTCCAGATCATGGGTTGGTTAATTCTTTTCATAAGGCTTTAATTGTCTAGAGGTATAGGCTATAACCTTATCTCTCTGCATTAATACACAACCCAAACCAACTCTAGAAGTATCACAATACACCACCAAACCATCTGTATCATCGAGTAAAGTTAACACAGAGGCTGAAGTGAGTCGATTCTTAAACTCCTGAAAACTCATCTCCCAGGAATATAACTACGGGAACTTAACTTTCTTTTGGGTCAATTGGGTCATGGGAGACACAATAGATAAGAAACATTCTACAAAACGGCGATAATAACCATCTAGACCCAAGAAACTTCTAATGTGTAACTGAGAGATAGGTTTAGGCCAATTTCTTATGGCTTGTGTCTTTTGGGGATCAACTCTAATGCCTTCGGCTGAAATAATATGACCGAGAAAGGCTACTGACCTTAGACAAAACTCACACTTGCTGAATTTGGCAAATAATTGATGATTTCTAAGAGTTTACAAAATAGTTTAAAGATGCTCTACATGGTCATCCTCACTACGAGAGTAAACAAGTATATCATCTATGAACACTGTGACAAACATATCAAGATACGGTTTGAACACTCTATTCATGAGGTCCATGAAAGCTACTGGAGCATTGGTTAGCCCAAAAGACATGACTAGAGACTCAAAATAACCATAACGAGTTTTGAAGGCTATCTTTTGAATATCACATTCCCATACTTTAAGCTGATGATAGCCGGATCTAAGGTCTATCTTTGAGAAGTAACTTTCACCTTAAAATTGATTAAATAGGTCATCAATTCTAGGAAGAGGGTACTTGTTCTTGACTATAACTTTATTAAGCTTGCGATAGTCAATGCACATACGCAAAGAGTCATCTTTCTTTCGCACGAACAGGACGGGTGCATCCCATGAAGAAATACTGGGCCTTATGAAGCCTTTATCTAGAAGATCTTTGAGTTACTCTTTCAACTCCTTAAGTTCCGAGGCATAGAAATAGGTTACTTATTAGGAAGAAGGTCAATTTCGAATTCTATCTCTCTATCAGGAGGTACCCCTGGGAGATCTTCTAGAAAAACATCAGAAACACATTGACTATACTGACTGACTGGATAGTTGGAGTCTCAGACTTAGTTTCTTTAACTCAAACTAGATGATAGATAATGACTTAGTTGAAGTACATGATAGATGATAGTGTCTTGGGAGATACAAAATTTTTGGACCACTCAAAAATTGGCTCATCAGGAAACTGAAACTTGACTACACGGGTGCAACAATCTATAGATGCATAATAGGAATGAAGTCAATCCATACCTAGAATAAGGTCAAAATTGACCATATATAACTCTATAAAATCAACAAACATGACCTTATGGAGAACAATAATAGGACACTCTTTGTAAACTTACTTGGCAACAACTGACTCACCTACTGGGGTAGAAACCAGGATAGGCTCAGTGATCCTTTTGGAACTTATCTCCAAATTCACAACAACTAACGAGGTCATAAAGAAAAACTTGACCTAGGGTCCAACAATACATAAACATCAAAATGAAAGACACGAAGCATACCAGTAACAACATCTGGTGAATTCTCCTACTCCTGGCGGGATGGAAAAGCATAGAAGTATTTCTAGCACTGACCGCTAGCAGTACTGGATATAGAGCCCTGAGAAGGGGCTGGATGGGCTAAAGGAGCTGGTGCACTGGTAGCCTGAGTCTTGGGTTGAATATCACGGTTCCCCTATCTAGCATGCGGACACTCTCTAAGCCTATGGCCTAAATTTCCATAACTAAAACAACCCTTCTATTTATCCAAGCATTCACCGGGATGGGTTCTGCCACACTTAGCACATAGGGGAAAACTGGCCTCTTACTCACACTGTTCTGAGATTTGGACATAGAAGACTTATTTTCTTGCTCCTGCCTGTTTCTAGGTGAGGGATCAATGGCTGATGAAGGTGCAGGCATAGACGAACAATTCTAAAACTGTGGACGGTTCCCTCTATGGGATCTAGCCTAACCATACTCAAACTGCTATGATCTATCCCTCTTATTTCTTCTTACTCTATATCTCTCCCTTATTTTATCTTCTTCAATATACTGAGCGTGTATCATTAGTCTAGCAAGATCCATGTCTCTATTGAGCATGGAGATCCTACACTTCTTAACCACTAATCCAAACACACCAGTCATAAACTTACTCATACTAGATCGGATGTCAGCTATCAAATCAGGGACATACTAAGCTAACTGATTGAACTTAAGGCAGTACTCCTTTACTGTCATGGATCCCGACCTCAGGTTCATAAATTATTATACATTCACTTCCCTCATCTTCAGTGGGAAGAACTTATCCAAGAATGCATCCTAGAACACCTGCCAAGTCGTAGGATTTGCATTCTCCCCCTACTCTTTCTCCATATTACTACCCAATCATAAGAAACATCCTTCAAATGATAAGAGGCCAGTTCCACGCTCTTCTCTTTAGTTATATGCATCACTTGGGTGATTTTATTCACCTCATCAAGATACAACTGTGGGTCCTCACCTACTTTTGACCCAAAGAATTTGGGTGGGTTCATCCTCATAAAGTCACAAAGTATGGTTGTAGATGCATTACCCCGTTGCTGATGTGGAATAGTAGCCTGATTATTGGCTTACATAGTAGCAGTCACATCTTGGGCTAATGTCTGAAAAGTAGCTCAGAATTCGGCATAAGACACATTCTCATTCAGGGGATCGACAGGTTAGGGTGGCTCATTATTCCAACGGGCATTAGCTTTGTGGGGAGGCATTTTTTATCATAAAAGAGCATAATTTAATAGTAGATAGAGATAGTTATAAGCATGATGGATTACGAATGAAAGAGAGGATTTTCATAAAATGCTTCATAGCCTTTTGCTCATAGATGTGGCACGCTTTACACCGATAATCTAGACTCTATGTAACGCGCCTTGTCAGACTCTGTAGGAATATCTAAACCTTAGGCTCTGATACCAAGTTTGTAACACTCTAAAATCTCATCCCGAGATGTCACATGATGCTTAAGGCTACAAGTAGGCCCAAGCTAACCCTTTGAGCCTGCTACTAAGTCTAGAACTTATTTTAAGAAAAATAGAGAAAAGAAATGGTGTTGTAATATCATTTCGATACTAAAATATGAATAAATACTATCTGCATAGGTAAAATGCTGAAAATTCTAAACACAACTGATAGTCTAGTCTAACTAAATTTAATACCCCAAAATAAATCCAAACCAATATTAGCGCAAGTTTCAATATCATTCATAGTACATAATGATTATTTTATAGTTTTATGAGTAATTTATATGTATATTAAGGCTTCAAATAACTCCCAGTTATCCAACGGATCAAAACATTCCTTACCGATTGAATTATTGGAAAGGATATTTCCAAAGTTAACTTTAAATGAGAATATCTCTTGTTATACTATTAATTTTTGATTTTATTACTCACCAATAGATATATAATTGAATTATATTTCCAACGATACTAATTTCTCCAAAATCCGATATCGGACCAAAAAGTTATACCCATTTTACTCCAGCATGTTAGCCTGGAAACTGAATGACGACCTGTCAGATGGCTTATCATATTTTTGACGACCTGTCTGATGGATTATCACATTTCTAATGACCTGTCTGATGGATTATCACATTTATGATGACTTTTTTGATGGATTATCACATTTTTGATAACTTATCATCCATATCGTCAAGCTTAGACCGCAACCCATCAATTCTAGCTCCTAGGTGATGACCTGGGCTGATGGGTTATCACAGATCTGATGGCTTATCAGCCTTGGTGGTTAGCTGATAATTTTAGAAACTGGAAAGTAATTTCTTGGGGATATTTTGATCTTTTTCCCTCACCCTAATCCTTACCCCCAGACATAAAACACCAAAAAACACGTAATTATCTATTGGTATTTAGTTTGAAAAGATCTTAACCCTCTTTGTTTTCAAGAATAAACTTAGGGTTTTTTCTCAATTAACTTCAAGATCCCATCACACTCTCCATAAGATATTCAAGAATTAAGATTTTGAATCCAAGAACATTCAATAAAGGTCAATTTTCTTTCAAGATTCAATCCCAAAGGTATGCGATGTGTTCATTCATAGATTCCTTTCCTCCATGAAGTCCAAGAACTCTCTTTTAAATTCTATATTATGTTATTTATGTGGTGAATGGATTATGTTCATGTTCTTGATGTTGAATGATTCCCAAGTTGGAATCTTTATGTTTTTTTATGAATCTATGATATCATATGAGTTGGAAACATGTAAGTTTGGTTGTTCATGATGAATAATTTGTTGATTACACCTATTCCTAAGTTGTGCATGTAAGGTGTTTGATAAAGTGCCTAAAAGACTAGAAGTCATGTATTATAGTTGAATTGTGACCTAAATAACAAATGCATGCTACTCCTTTATGAAAATTATGACTTCTATGATATTTTTATGCATCATGATTATTAATGGAATGTTTATGAAACTAGATTGACGGACTTATGTCATGTTGTTATATGCATTCCCTTCCATGTATAAGACTTTGAGAACTATGTGTAGTATGAAATTCCCAACTTATAGCATTTTTAATTGTGAATATTGGTCATGTGTTCAAGAAGATCAAAGTCACGTTTTGTCAGTTTTCTTCCATTGAGTCCTAGGGGTACTTGTACCCGACAATTTAGCTATGTGCCTAGAGCCATGTCATGTTTCATGATACTCTTAATCAAGCCATGATCCATAGAACTCAGTCAACCATGTGACTCAGGAAATCTCTGAAATCTCAGTAATTTAGTATTCCAACTAAAAATTTCAGTAACTACAATACTCTCAGTTAGTGTTCAGACATCAGTACATTCCATCAGTCAACAAAACTCAGTAAACTCAGTTTAGCTCCGCTAAACAATACCACTAGTATCAGTTCATCTAATCAGTTCAGTTTAGTAAATCAGTTCAGCTCAATTAATCAGTTTAGTATCTTTTAGATGGGAGTAGGATTCAGCACCGAGCGAGCCTAGGGATGGGGTCTTACCCGCTAGATAGGATTGAGATCCCTAGAAGTAATCCCTAAGTCCTAGAACTACGTAGCCAACGTAGGTACGAGATGTCACCCATTAGATGGGACTGACATACTCAGGGATCACTCGTTAGCACATTTAATTGTATAGGATTTATCCTAGGGGTCACCCTCTAGATTAGGACTGACTCCACAGTAGTTGTCTTTACCAGTGGTGCGGTACTAACACCCTTCCAACTGGGGTTACAGCTTGGACCCTAGACTAGCTAGAAAGGGGCATGTCGGTTAGATGAATACATTCCACAATTTTAGTTACAAATGCAGGACTGTCAGATATAGTCAATCCCTATCATTATTAATAGACTCCGGGATCACCCACTATATAGGACTAACCTCAACTATGGTCAATCAGTATCATCAGATTTAGAGATCACCCGTTAGGTAGGACTGATCTTAGACTAAGTCAAATTATCTTTATTATCATTATACTCAGAGATCACCCACTAGATAGGGCTAATCTCAGATTCAGTTACTCCATACAGAACGAAACTCAGATAGTTCCATTAAAACTTAGACTGTCAGATACAGTCTCTCAGTATCAGTTACATTAATTATGCCGATCATCACATTCATATCCATTATATCTGTCATCATAACTCACGTTATCAGTATTCAATTTTAGGACTGTTAGACACAATCAATCAAACCAGTTCTTCAACATTTAGACTCAGTAGTCAGTATCACCATGAGTTCAATTATAGTTTCTTATGTATGTATGTATGTATTCTCACGTTCATATCAATCAACATTTTTCATGCATATAAACCCTTTGCATTTAGCCTACCTCACTAGTATACTCAGTACATTCAGTCGTACCGACACATTTGTGCTATTGTGTTTTATGTTATGCCAAAGGTTCAGAGGCACAAGTTCCAGAGCAGTAGTAGTATTGCATATTTCAGCAGTCAGAGTTAGCAGTGAGTCCTCATTCTCCAATGATATGATTACTACTTTATTATTTTAGTTTGGCTTTTAGTAGTCGGGAGTTAGTTGGAGACATGTTTCTTCTACTCCCTACTTCAGACAGATAGAGGCTTTCATACTAGATTACAGACTAGATTCAAACTTCAATATTTTGGTTTTGTTTTGGTATTATGATACCACTTTATTCAGACATTGTTATTATTTAGATTATGTTTAGTATTGAACCTTATGGCCTTTCAGTTCATGTTATCGCATTTATATTCATATATTATGCAGTGTACAGGTACAGATATTAGTCATGGGTTAACTTGTGATCCTTCAGGGTCATGAGCACCGTGTAGCATTCCAGTTCAGAAAACTGGGGTGTTACACAAAGCCTTTACTACTCAAGAACTAGAGAGCCATTACGAAAGACCCTCAACTGACTCAAACTGAATTGAATGCAATAACAACTGCTATCAAAACTGAAAGTCTGAGAAGTAGGTCCTCGAACCATGAGGACTCACCAACTGTGATAGACAAAGGCACTCAGAGATCACTGTCGCAGATGAGACTGAGCACTTGAACCTACATTATTAGACAATGTAGCACATAGACATATATTTGGATTAGTACTTTGAGGATGTACTGAGTATATGGGGGTGTATGCAATAGTTAAACAATATCACTAATCTTTATAGAAATCATGAATGCTAATATAAATGTCTTACATAGCTTGAGAAAAACTAAAATCTAAATCTCATAAATCATGAATAAGGAAGCATGAAGTATAAATCTCGTGAGTCATTACACTTTATTCTAAAATTTGCATCCTCTTCTTGTTCTCAAATCTTGTAAACTAAATGAAATCTTAAAATAATAACTTTCAGAATATAAACTTTAATCTTATAAATAAGGGACTTCTCTTGAAACTTAAGAATTTATAGCACTCCGCGAAACTTAAGACTTGGGACTCAAAGACTTGGGAGTTTCTTCTAACCGACATAAACCATGTGAGCTGACATGGAGTCCAATGTATTGCCCACGTTGGGGAGAGCTGTTTTACCCTTGCCATCGGAATAGAACCTTAATTATCATATTATTCCTTAATGAAATAAACCCCGACCCGAAATCATTCCCCTCCCCCCCCCCCACGTCCACCCCACCATTCCATAGTCAAAGCTATACACATAGTGACAATGAATTACAAAATATTGAAAACTTTTATATTTCATATTTTATCTATTATGTTTCTCAATTTTTAAATTTATTATTAACTTGTTAATATTAATTTTTAATAGCTTATCACTTGGCATAATGTAGTTATTAAGTGTCCTTTTGATTAATTATGAAATAGATATATTAATTTTGTTTACTTGTGACTTTTTTCACTTTTAAATTTTTATTCTCTTATTCACATCTTTTCAATTTAATATTTATAGATAGTAATATATGTATAATCTAGTTAATTATATTCTCGAAATTAGTTCAAAATATTACCCCCACTCCCCCATCTTCATATTTTTTTTCTACTGTATTTAATTGTTTTCTCTTGTATATTTGGTATTTATATTCTTGCTTATTTCAAAACATACAATGCTAATTTAAAATTTAAGTTACTTAATGTTTTATATTTGGATATTCCTTTAATTCATTATTATCAAAATTTTAGTTACTATACAACAACAACAACAACAACAACAACAACAATAAATTATATTCTCGAAATTAGTTCAAAATATTACCCCCACTCCCCCATCTTCATATATTTTTTCTATTGTATTTAATTGTTTTATCTTGTATACAACAACAACAACAACAACAACAACAACAACAACAATAACCTTATGAAATGAAATATTATATTTAACTATATTTTATAGCATTTAAATTTTAAATAGATAAGTTATGAGTTTCAATTTTTAAGATAATGAAAAAAAATTATTAAAAGGATAATGACTTTAAATTCAAATACTTAATTTTTCAATTCAAAACTTTATAAAAGTCCAATTAGAACTCTCTAATGTGATAACTAACCATTTTTAATAAGTTATTTTATTTTATAATTATTTTTTATTTAAAATCAATAATTTATTAGTTTTAATTATCTTTTGATATTTTATCTTCTTTTTTTTGGCACGTTTTTTTAAATTTTATTTTCTTTTGTTTTCTTTTCTTTCCTTTATTTTTTCTTTTGTTTGTTTGTTAATTTTTTTTTTATAAAAATAAATTGACAACTTAGATATATAAAGGTATTTCAAGTAGATATATACAGTGAATTTAATTATTAAATTTTAATTTATATTTACCATGTTATAATAATCGTGAGTAAGGATAAATTTTAGATACACACACAAATATATATTATTTATATTTATAAATTATAATAATAACAATAACAATAACAATAACAATAATAATAATATATTTATCATTATATTTGATATAGATAAGTTTATGAAATATAAGATTATATTTAACTATATTTTATTGCATTTAAATTTTAAATAGATAAGTTTGAAATAACAAATATCTATTAGAACTCTCCAATTATGAGTTTCTATTTTTAAGATAATGAAATTTTTTTTATTTAAAGGATAATGACTTCAAATTCAAATACTTAATTTTTCAATTCAAAACTTGATAAGAGTCCAATTAAAACTCTCTATGTGATATATAACTAACCATTTTTAATAAGTAATTTTATTTTATAATTATTTTTAGTTTAAAATTAATAATTTACCAGTCTTAATTATCTTTTGATAGTTTATCTTCTTCTTTTTTGGCACGTTTTTTTATTTTATTTTCTTTTCTTTCCTTTAAATTATGGATTTCTATTTTAAGATAATGAAAATCTTTTTATTAAAACGGTAATGTATTTCAAATTCAAATACTTAATTTTTTAATTCAAAACATGATAAGAGTCCAATTAGTTATGTCTAATGTGATAACTAATTATTTTAATATGTAATTTTATTTAATAATTTTTTAATTTAAAATTAATAATTTATTGGTATAATTATCTTTTGATAGTTTAACATTTTTTTGCACATATGTTTTTAAAAGATTCAATGGTAAAGTTATTCTTAACACAAAATTATAATGGCACAATTTTTTTGCATGTTTCCTTAAAACTATTAAAAAAATTACATATTATTATTCTTATTATTATTATAGCTCCATCTTTGATTTAATATTTGAATAAATTATATTTAAATATATTATATAACTTAAATTTTAGAAGAGTTTGTGAATGAGTAGAAATTACTCTAGAGCTACAAACTGTACCATATTCAATAGCTATTGACATCTAGAAATTTATGGTTGTCATATTCCTATTTAAGAGAAAATGAGGACATGAACACTTAATATATATGTGTCACAAACAACTCAATATCAAGTCCTTTCCTTTTAACATACATCATAAGGAATCGACTAAGCAAAATTATTATGTACAAAGAAAAATAAATAGGCATGATAGTCAAATATACTGCTGCAAAGTAAAAATGAGAAGGGCAAAAGAAAAGAAGAATCATACCCATAAAAACTGAGCATTGCGAAACTTGTTAGCTCCAGCCATATGTGAATCAAGAGGGTTTAGATTTAACAATCTTGGAGTCGAAATCTTAATCCCTATGTGGCCAGCAAAATTAGTTTTAGTACTTCCATTCTTGTCAATAAATAAGGTGCATATCAATATCAAATAAGTATTAGTCGTACCTAATATCCACTTCCCATAATAGGTAACATCGACATAAGTGATCGGAGAATCACGCCCTGAAAAAGCAGTTTTAGCCTGTCTCATGGAACTGCTTGAGTACAACCTAATCTTGCCATCTAGTGAACCAACAACTATCGATCCATCACCATTAGTAGCAAAACTTTGAAAGTTAGTTCCCCTCGGAAGACATCGATTTTAAATATCATGATTATTGTTTCTACCACTACTACTAATTATATAGATATAAAAGAGATACTTCAATTTAAATTAAAATTCAAATTTATTTCAAATTAAAATATAATATCTATTTGTTAAAAGAAGATAAATTATTCTTCTTCCTTATCCATAATTTTTCAAATATAGTACATACTTATCTTATAATATCTAACATAAGTTTAAATTTTTAATACCTAAATATACTATTTAGTTATTTATCTATATTATTATTATTATTATTATTATATTTTATTATTATTAGTATACTACCACTATCACATGAATGTACTACTATTATTACTATTAATATTATTTATTTATAGATTATTATCATTATAAAATATTTAGAGTTTATTTAGACTCTTCAACTATGAATTTCTAATTTTAAACTAATGAAAATTTCTTTTTCTTCTAAAAGCCTAATATTTTTCAAATAATTTCAAATATTTTATTACAATATTATAATTTTTGTCATAAAATCTGTCAAGTGGCTTATTCTTATACTGTCACTTGGCTTCTTCTGATGCTTCATCCTCCGCTTTATAATATACTCCCTCCGTTTAAAAAAGAATGACCTAATTTGACTTGGCACAAAGTTTAAGAAAATAAAGAAGACTTTTGAATCTTGTGGCGTTGAATTAAAGTTGTGTCAAATGTACCAAAATGCCCTTTAATCTTGTGATCCTAAACATGCCATGTGGAAAGCTAAAATTAAAGTATTACCAAAAAGGGAAAGATGTCATTCTTTTTTAAACAAATTAAAAAGGAAAGTAGGTAAGTCTTTTTGAAATGGAAGGAGTATATAGATATAGATATATATGTATATGTTTGTATATATATACTAGTTTAAGTGTACGCGCCTTGTGCGTGTACCTCACTTTAATAAGTTCAAAATTACACTAAATAGGATATTTGTTTACATAATAAAGATGAATATAGTAATTAAATTTAATATCTTTTGAGTATGTAAAGATAGAGAATTTATCTATTAAACCTAACCTTTACCCAAAAATATTTTAAAAGTAGATCAACATTCATCTACCATCTATAAATTACAACAAAATAATACAATGCTAGAGAAATCAAAATAATATAATTAAATCAAATCTTTACACACAAAATTTTTTTCAAAGTCGTCTGACACTTATCTACCACCTGTAAATAATAACAAAATGATACGATAATAGAGATATCAAAATAATAAAACTAAACCTAATCTTTACATAAAAAAATCTCAAAGCCGATGTAATGCCCTAAAACTTGATCCCGAAATGTTACACGGTGCTCAAGACTACGAGTAGCCTTAAGATAACCTTGTCTGCCTGCTACTGAGCCTAAACCTTAAAGTAAGGGAAATATAGACATAAAAGTCATACTATAATGCGGAAACTATCTATAATATCTGAGAATAATCTGAACATAATATCTGAAATATCAAAACTGAATAATCTATTTCAAAACTATAGTAGTCTGACAAGCCTCTACTGCTAATAACTAGACAGTCACTGGGACAAACCCCAGCTAACTCGAACTGTTTGGAAAAAAATGGTAAATCTCATAAATTGATAAACTGTAAAATCTGAATGAATAAGTCCCCAAACTATGAAGACTCACCAACTGTCGGATGTAGATAGAGATGCTCGAACTACTCACACTACTGATACTAAGCACATGAACCTACATTATGAGATAATGTAGCACATAGACGTATATGTGGATCAGTACTTTGAGGATGTACTGAGTATATGGGGGTGAAATGTATAAGTAAAGAATCATTTCATAATCATCATTTATAAAACAATGCATGCTAAATGTAAATGACTTACATAAGCTGAAATAACTGAAATACTGAAATATGTGGCAATAAGAAGCAAAGCATATTGTCTAAATCTTGTGAGCCATAACATTTAGTTCTAAAATTTGTACTTGTATTCTCCCTATAAAATCATACTGTCTAAGTGTATAAGGACTCACTCTGCAATCTGAAAGATGAAATCTATAACTATTATCCTTTTCTATAAAACATAATCTGAATAAGACTGTGAGCCTTTACACGTAGTTTTCTAAAAGCTTTTCTGTAAGGGAAAAATACTTTACCTGAAGGCTTTAAGGAAAACACTTCATCTTAAGGAAAATACTTTAAAACTGTTCTGAAAGCTTTTACTACTAAGGGAGGTTCTTCTAACCGACATAAACCATGCAAGCTACATGGAGTCCAACGTCTCATCCTCGTAAGGAAGAAACCTCATGTTGGGGTGAGGTGTCATACTCTTGCCATAGAGTATAACCCGAGCTAAGTGATCACATCTGTAACTGTCATCCATATAGGAGTGGAAATAATTTGATAATCTGTACCTACATTGGCTACGTAGTTTTGTGGTATGATACCTTGGAATCATACCCAACTCGATGCTAAAAACCACTTCTTTTTTATTTGCTATGCTCATCTTGTTGGAAATCTACTTTAAAACTCGCATAAGGGTTTATTATGAAACCAGTTATGCATTAATCTGTAGATGAAGCTATTTTGCTTCCTAAAATCTGTAATAAATCTGTAAAGTGGATTTCAAAACTTATCAGAGGATCAAAAGATCAAAACTTTATTGTAAATCTGATAAAATCATCTCATAAGATGCTTAAAGCATCATCTATTTTCAAAATCTCAACGTATAAACTTGGGGCTTAGTAACCCATGTATCAAAATCAAGTCAAAACATCATAATAATCATGCTTGATAATGAAAATAATGATAATTCATCTCAAAATCTTAAATTTACTGCAATAGGCATGGAAATATGAAAATAGACGTGCAATTCATCATCAAAATATCTCAAAAACTCAAAACTTTGCAATTAGCAATAATGAGTATGAACCCTAATTCAAAACTCATGTAATATCATTCAAAATTATATGAATTTAATATAAAAGATTGGTTTTGGGTACAAGGATGGAAGAGGATCCTTGTTGAAAAACCCCACATACCTTGATTGATGATTAAATGGAGAAACCTGAATTTTTGGATTCCTATTTGAATTCTTGAAGATGGATTCTTAATTATCTTGATTTGGGAATCCTCAATTTAGAGCTTTCTTGAAGAAACAGTGGTGGAATTTAGGGGATTCTTGAAGTGAATATTGAATCCTAGGGTTTTCTTTGAGAAAGATTTGATGAAATAATGAGCATATTGTGCTCAATAATACACTTAATCATCTATTTTCATGATTTGGGGATGTGGGCAAAAGACTAAACTGTCCTTGGGATTTAAAATTCATAACTGGGTTGCCGATTGAGGCCTTACTGTGATGCAGTGAGTGGGTCATCGCGATACCTACCGCGATGCGGTGGAATCGCTGTAACTCACTGATTGTGACAATTTTTGTTTTGGGATTCACCGCGATGCGATGAAATCGCGGTGGCCCTATGGAAATTGATAAATATTGAATTGCCCTCCACCGCGATACGGTGGAATCGCGGTGGCTTGCTGGAATGAAGGTCCAAACACTGTCAACACTAGAAATTCCATAACTTCTCAATCGAGTGTCGGATTTGGGTAAAATTGGTATCGATGGAAAGCTTATTCAATTTTTCACACCATGGAAGGTCTAAACCTGAAGAATTCCACATGACATAAATACTATTCATTTTGGAATTTATCCCCTTAATATTCTAAGGATGAATTTAAGTTAAGAAGAGTACGGGGTATTATAATATCTCCCCATTGGGAAAAATCATCCTTAAATGTGGCTAATTAAGCTGAAAATACTGAGGAATCTGAGGTTATAAGCTATCATGGACAACTAAAATAAATTGAATAACTGAATCTAAAATATAATGAGCTACTGAAATTATCTGAAAGTGCATAAATTCTCATAAAAATAACTATATAGCAGATTCTGAGCCTGGGAAAGAACTTAATGAAGAAAGACTATTACCTTCAATTGAATTTGAGTTCGTGGAGAAGAGATGAGGATACTTGGTACACATGTATGCTTCTTCTTCCCAAGTAGTGCCCTCAACGAACTGATTTCACCACAGAACTTTGACCAAGGGAACTTCTTTATTCCTTAGTCTACGGATCTGATGATCTAAAATCTCTATTGAGACTTCTTTGTAAGAAAGGTCATTCTGAATATCTATGTTTTCTAAAGAAACTACAACGTCTGAATCGTCGATGCACTTCCTCAACAACGACACATGGAATGCTGTGAATTGAGGATAAATCTGCAGGTAGCTTAAGCTCATACGCCACCTTCCCAACATGGCTCAAAATCTGAAAGGGACCTACATAATGGGGGCTAAGCTTCCCTTTCTTGCCAAATCTCTTCACCCCTTTCATGGGTGAAATTTTCAAATACACTAGATCATCAACCTCAAACTTGAGATCTCTTCTTCTCACGTCTGTATAAGGTTTCTGAAGACTCTGGGTTGCTTTCAATCTCTCTTGAATCAATTAAAATTTCTCCTGGCTTCAAATACCATGTCTGGCCCAATCAAAACGGCCTCACCCACTCCGAACCAACCAACTGGCGATCTATATCTTCACCCATAAAGAGCTATAAATGGAGCCATCTGAATACTAGCATGATAACTGTTAATATAAGTAAACTCAATCAATGAAAAATGCTCATCCCAACTACCTTTAAAATCAAGAACACAAGCTCTCAACATATCCACTAAAGTATGAATGCTTCTCTCTACCTGTCCATTTGTCTGTAGATGAAAAGTTGAACTAAGATGAACTTGGGTACCAAGACCGTTCTAAAAAGCTCTCTAAAACTGAGAGGTAAACTGAGTACCGCTATCTGAGATAATGGAAAAAGAAACTCCATGCAATCTAACCATCTCTCGAATATACAACTTAGCATAATCTTCAGCTGTGTAAGACGTATGAATTGGCAAGAAATGTGTTGACTTAGTCAATCTATCTACAATAACCCAAATTGAATCATGCTACCGACGTGAATAGGGGTAAACAAGTCACAAAATCCATATTCTCCTCTTCCCACTTCCAAGTGAGGATACCAAACTCTTGTAATGTACCACCAGCTCATTGGTGCTCTACCTCAACCTATTGACAAGTTGCATACTTTACTACGAAATCTTCTATATCTCTCTTCATACCACTTCACCAATAGATTTCTCGCAAGTCGTGGTACATCTTAGTACCACCTGAATGAACGGTATAACGCGTTCCATGCACTTTCGCCATAATCCGCTGCCTCAATTCATCAACACATGGTACATATAATCTACTTTGGTGTCTCAACACACCATCTCCCCCTTGAGAGAAAACCTCTACCTTTTGGTCTCTAATCGACTCCTTCAGTTTGGACAAACTAGAATCCATATCTTGCTTCTTCTTTACTTCCAAAACTAGGGAAGATTTGGAACTACTCTGGACCCAAACATTCCCCGCAGTTGAGTCAACCAATCTAACACCCAATCTAGATAATCGATGAACTTCTCAAGCTAACTCTTTCTTATCATTCTCCACATGAGCAACACTGCCCATAGACAATCTACTAAGGGCGTCTGCCACTACATTGGCCTTGCCCGGATGATACAACACACTCATATCATAATCCTTTAACAACTCCAACCACCTTCTCTGACAGAGATTCAACTCCCTCTGAGTAAACATATACTGCATATTTTATGATTAATGAACACATCAATATGCACTCCATACAAATAATGTCTCCAGATTTTCAAAACAAACACAACAACAGCTAACTCAAAATCATGAGTTAGGTAATTCTTTTTGTGAAGCTTAAGTTGTTTAGAGGCATAGGCTATGACCTTACCTCTCTGCATCTAAACATAACCCAAACTAACTCTGGAGGCATCACAATAAACCACAAAACCATTTATACCATCATGTAATGCTAAAACTGGAGATGAAGTGAGTTGAGTCTTCAACTCCTGAAAACTCTTCTCGCGGGAATCTAACCACTAGAACTTAACTTTTTTTTGGGTCAATCTAGAGATAGAAGACGCTATGGATGAGAAACCCTCAATAAAATGTCTATAATAACCATCTAAATCTAAGAAACTCCTAATGTCTGATGGAGAGATAGGTCTAGGCCAATTTCTTACAACTTTTGTCTTTTGGGGATCAACTATAATACCCTTACTGGAAATAATATAACCAAGCAAAGCTACTGACCTTAGCCAAAATTTGCACTTGATAAATTTGGTGAACAACTGGTGATCTCTAAGGGTCTGTAACACAATTCTAAGATGGTCGGCATGATCATCCTCATTATGAAAGTAGACAAGCTATAAGACCCAGCAAAATTTACTCATTGTCTAAGCCTTAGAGCATGTCAAGAGAGGTCTCACACTTAGAAATTTGGCTAAGTGTTGAGACTTAGTTATTTTAAGACCTTCAAACTTTGAGGAATTTATTTCTGACCTTTCCAACCTCCGATAATAGATTTTTTTGTTAATTCATGATGGGGTAATTCAAGAGTACATCTCGGGTGAGTTTCAAAATTTTTAGACGATCTTAAGAGCATGTTTGGTATGCCAAACCAGTAGCTCAAGGAGATTAGATCATGTTGCCCTGGCTAGTCCCTCGGGATAAGCAAGGCACCACCCTAGCTAGTCCCCTGGGATAAGCAGGGTGCTGCCCTGGATACTCCCCTTGGTTCAAATTTTTCAGCATTTTACCTCCGTCTCATTAAGTGACAAGGGGGTATTTTTCACCCCCTATTCATCCATAACATGAGATTTAATCCCTAAAACACCAAAGAATGATCCTTTTCTCTAAAATTCACCAAGAACAAAGTCTAGGGTTTCAACCCAACATTTAATAAAACTCAAGATTTCACCATCAGTTTTCAGAATTGATTCAAGAATTGGAATCTCCAAACCAAGAGCATCAAGAATACCCGTTCAAAGTTGCAAATAGAGTCCCAAAAGCAAGAGTTTATCCAAAGCTCATAATCTAAGGTATGTAGGGTTTAAACAAGAACAATTCTTTTGTTCTTGTGCCCAAAATTTTTATTTTTTTTAAAGATTTCAGGATTTACATATAGGGCTATGCCCAAATTATCTTGTCTTGATGTTTATGAATTTATAAGTTACCCAAGATTCAAATTGCATGATTATTCTACCTATATATGTTTTGAATTGAAGGTTTATATCATGAGTTGTACTTTTCTTTTGAGAATTGGTATTGTTGAATAATTTTAAGATTGATGTTGAGCCTTAAGTGTTGTTGTGAATTGGTATGAGATTAAATATTGAATTTGAGCCCAAAAGATTTAGTATTGAGTTTCTAAGATCATGTCCTTGAAAGCTTTGATTTTTATATCATATTAAGAATGAGTTTGGATTTTCAAGAAGGTTATGACCTTAAGTTTCCTCAAACAAATTGCTTACCAAGATTTAAAGAAAGTTGATGTTTTGATATTAAGCTAAGATAGGAATCCACCCTATCCTTACAGTTTATGATTTAAAGCAAATAGAAGCATAATTGGCTTTCATTTTAGACCTTATGCTATATTTTAAGGTGAATTTTCCTAAAGTTCTGAGCATAAGTATGGGAGTAGTATTTAGCACCGAGTTGGGCTTGATTCCAAGGTCTCATGCCCCAGAACTACGAGCCACCATAGGATTTGATTTACCCCAAGTGGGTTAAGATAGTGATCACTAGAGTTAAGGTTCTACTCTGATGGCAAGGGTACAACAACTCTCCCCAACGTGGAAAAGATGTTGGACTCCATGTTGCTCACATGGTTTATGTCAGTTAGAAGAAACTCTCTAGTTCCCAAAGAGTCCTAAAGTTACCTAAGTCCCAAAGTTCTATAATCCCTAAGTTTCTAAAGAAGTTTCCTATTCTCCTCAAGATAAAAGTATAAGTTTTTGAAAGTTATTAACTTAAGATTTCCCCTTTTGCTTACAAGCATTAAAAATAAGAGGAGAATTCAGATTTTAGAACTAAGCATAATGACTCATGAGATTTATGCTACATGTTTCATTATTCATGATTTATGAGGTTTATATTTCAGTTTTATTCAAGCTATGTGAGTCATCTATATCAGCATGCATGGTTTTATAAAGAGTAATGATATTGTTTACTTAAATGCATACACCCCATATACTTAGTACATCCTTAAAGTGTTGATCCACATATAATTTTGTGTGCTACATTGTCTCATATCGTAGGTACAAGTTTTAGTAGGCACACTCAGACTCAGATAGTTGCAGATTCCAGCCAGCAAGATGACGAGTCCTCCTACTTTGGAACTTCAGGTAGATTTACTATTGTTCTTTATTTTTTTTATTCTTATGTTTTGATTAGTGATAGTTGGGATCACGTCCTAGCTATCTATAGTCAGTATTAATAGAGGATTCATAGACAGTCAGTAGAGTTAAAGTATTTTATTTCTATTTCATTTGTAAAACAGAGTTGTAATCATGTGAATTCAGTTTTGTATTGATCAGATTCATAAAAGATATATCTTCTGCTTATTTTGTTTTGATTTATGTTTCATATTCAGTTACTTATGAGTCATGCCAATATAAGAGTTAGCTTGAGGTTACTCGTGACCCTAAGCACCATGCGACGTCTCAGGACCCATTTTTGGGGCGTTACAAACTTGGTATCAGAGCACAAGGTTCAAGTGTCCTAGGGTGTCTGTGAAGCCGTGTCTAGTAGAGTCTTGCAGAATGGTATGTAGATGTTTGTACTTTTATTCGAAAGGTTATAATGAATTTAGAAAATGCCTCCATTCTTTCAATTCTCAGATCGTGCTACAGAAACGTTCTCTTAGAAACCTATACATATTCTCATCTTACTCTATTCAGGCCATCTCTGCCTTATTTTCAAGATATCAAAATCAATCAAGCTTAACTCTCTATAGATAGTTGTGGGATTATAAGAAAGCTAGAAAGATCCCATCAGTGCTTTTGAGTTTTGAAGATTGAAGGGATTTATTCATGTTCATGAAAATCGTGCACTAATCCCAAGCCAGATATACTTTAAGATTCCTCCTCAGAATCCATAATATTAATCTATTCTTCTCTATCTTAGTATTATCCTTGAGATAACATAATTAGTAAGATCTAGTTCCTCCTCAGATAATACTCTCAGATTTGCTAACAAAAATTTTAGAAGTCAGACAAAGGGATTGAGAGGAGCTCTTTAGTGTGTCATAATTCCCTCAAGTTAAAAGGTATGTCCTCATCCTTATGAGTTATTAAGTTGAGACAGAGTTAGATATGTATTATGATTTCCCATTAACCCTTTTTATCTAAATAATGCTCATGAGAGAAAATAGTATGACCCTAGATTATTAGATAAAGTGCATTCGATGGATGTTATGAACCTCAATATTATGACTTATGAATAGTGGAACCTTATTATAGTTTGAAGTATGGGCATAGAAGAGTAGTGGCAAGAAGGGTGATCATGATGATTGATAGAAAGTATAGAGATAAATTTATGCATGCTATAGATTTTGCATTATGTTGATATATTCTTGTGTGTTAGTTGGTGGAGTATAGAGAGGGAGCTATTGGTTAAGGTGAATTGTCATTTGTTTGAAGTACGAAAGGAGTTATTGATGGTATTTATTATGATTGAAAAGTATAGGATATTAATGAAGTATTCGGTCATTTAGTATTGTTAATTTAGGATTCCCTTGAGGTTACAAGAAGGAATTTAGCTGAAACTTATAGGTCTATGCTAGTAATATAGATGAATATGAGGGTAAACAGTAATGATGTGTAAGGAGAATGTGTTAATGTATTATGATAAGCTAGTCCATAAGATTCTGACCAATTAATATTATTGTGAAGTTCTAGTGGGCTATTGTTTATAGCTCCCAAGTGAGAATTTGTATGCAGGTGGGTTGTTACCTATATTTAGCACTAGACATTAAGTTTGAATAGTTGTTGGTCATGAAGGTGGATGTAATTATTTTTTGATTTGTGATGCTAGTTATATGAAAGTGATCTAGTAGGGTTGAATAGTGTATGCAAGCATTTGAGTCCAGCTATTCATGAATAAGTATGATTTTGTAAGTATGATATTGAGGTGTGCCCAAGGTTATATAGCACTCCACTATTTTTGAAATTTATTAAGTGTTGTGTGGTTAGTAGTACCGTTGAGTTGCTAAGAGGAAGGACACTAGTTGTATAGTATATGATGTTCTTAATAGCCAGGTTAAGGAGTTTTGATTTATAGTATTGAGCCTTGTTGGTATGATTTTGATTCCTATGGTTTAGAGAAAAATACAAGTTTGGAGATATGATAGTATGTGATATTATCAAAGTATGAAGAGAGTAGCATAATTTATTAAAGGTTGATGATATCCGTGTTAAGTGTTAAAAATATAAGTTGGTGAGTGTTTAAGTTGTTATATGATGACTTTTGGGATCATAGAAGTCCGAGAGTTGAATCTCAGAAGGGGGTATTAGCATTGGGTGTTATATGTGAAGATAAAGTCCTTCCAGGTAAGTTTAGTTTTTTGTGTATTGATTATATCCCAAACTCTAGAGCAAAGTGATTGCAGTTTAGATTAGAGTTTATATAGTGGTTCACAAACTTAGAGTAACGGCTCAAAGATAAGGGGGAGATGATAGAATGAGTAACCAAGTTAGACTTCCAGATTTTTGTAGTAATGCCAGAATATTATAGAATATCAGAAAGTGAGGGTGGGGATCAACCTATTCTTATTTCATCATCTCCAGTTATCCCAATACCTCTATCTACTCATGTATTACATGTCGATTCCATGACCACAGTTCATATTTATACACCTTATAGAAAAAAATCATGTATACCTCCAGTTCCTAGCATAAGCAGTTCTAGTTCACTTAGTAGTACAGATTATGTTCCATGAAATCATGGATTCTAAGCTCAGGTTATGAAGATCATAACTTGTGTACTCATATGTTACAGCAAGTTCAATTTCAGATGTTGTCATGAGTGTTTTAAGTTTCAATCTCTTTAATGGATTCATGCGTTTGATACCCTGTTCGTCAGGCCTCGGTAAGGTATTAAGTTGTACATAGCATCTCTTCATATTTTAATTCCTCATATTCTAACCCTTTTATTACCTTTCCTAAGGTTAAGATAGAGGTGATGAAGTTATCTAGATGGGAGGGAGAGTAAGAGTTTCTTGCTAATGAAAGGTTGTTGTATGCCTATATTGGCTAAGGCTATAAGTGTGAAGTAAGATTGATGTCAAGTCTTTGATACATTTCGTGGTTAGTTAACATTTTATGTGTTATGTTTTGGAAGATTGTTGTGTGCTTGTTTTATGTAGGTTTATAAATTGAGGAATATTGAGGTGAAGATTTTGTGTATGACTTAGTTGGTTGGGAGTATTTTATGTGTGTCTTCTTAAGAATAGTGCACGGAAGTTATTCTTGATAGAGGATCGTAGGATATGAGAAAGGTGTTTATTTAGAAGTGCATATGCGGTTATATATATAGGCTTGAAAATCATGTTTGTATATATATGGATGAATGCACTGCACGTTTGTGAATGTCTAGTAAGAGGTTGAATGTGATTGTTGGAGTGGCAATGAGAATTATGCATGAGATGAGGAGTTGTGAAAAGCAGGGTGTGTTGAATTTAGGATTCAGACTAATATTACAGTGTTGTGTGGTGTATCTTGTGATTTTGAGTTAGGGTTGAAGATGGTGAGAGGATTTAGTTCAGTGTAGACATTAGTAGATGGAAATATCAGTAGCCATGTGAGAAATATATTTGAATCAATGAGTACGGTGCTCAAGGGAAAAGTATAGTTGAGAGAGTATTTTAGAAGTGTGGCTAAGCATAAAAGTAAGGATTTGCATTGCCTAAAGCCTAGAAATTCTATCCCAGCTTATGATCTACTGGTCTATGTTCCAAGCTATAGAGTTGTAGCAATATTGTAGCCTTTTATTCAGATGACTTGTTGAGAGAATGTCCAGAGTTCTTTCACCCCTCATATCGTTAGAACTCCCTAGAAGGGTGTTAAAGGAATCCCCTACTTGAATACGAGTATGTAGTATGATTCAGTTTGGATAGCCAGCAATCTAGTTTAACAATCAAACAGATGAATTTTTATAGTTTTTCCATTCTCTCAATTCTAGTCTAGTCTTACTACCTGAAGTTTCATAAGTATGGTCATTCCAAGAAATAGTTCTTCGCACCCATAAAATTTGCAAATTCATCTCTGTATATGCGTCAGACATCATCTTCATAAAAATAGATATCTAGCCGTGATTCAGTTCATAAGTATTCAGTGAATGATCTTAGTGTTCCAAGTATTCCAGCTCTGACAATATGATACCTATTATATGATCTTAGCCTCGTTTTCTCATTATTTGTGCCTGCATAAACTATCACTTCATAGATCTATAAGTACGACCTCACTAAGAGAACATCAAGACAATTCTAAACTCTCAGCATGAATCAGTTCCTTACGATAAGTAAAGACAAGTTTAGTCGAAGGTAATAGTCTTCCTTAATTCAGTTCCTTTCTAATAAAAGATTCAGCTATATAGTTATTCTTATTATAAGTTTGTGCACTCACAGAAGTAATCAAAAATTTAGAGTGAGGTAGAATCAGTTTAGCAAGTTATTTCAGCTGTGCACCCTCAGTTTTCCTCTGTATTCTTAGCCTAGCTAGCGACATTCGAGGACGAATGTTTCCAAGGGGAAGATATTGTAATACCCCACAAAATTTTCTCATTGTCTAAGCCTTAGATCATGTCAAGAGAGGTCTCACGCTTAGAAATTTGGCTAAGTGTTGAGACTTAGTCATTTTAAGACCTTCGAACTTTGAGGAATTTATTTCCGACCTTTTCAATCTCTGATAATTGATTTTTTATTGATTCACGATGGGGAAATTCAAGAGCACATCTCGGATGAGTTTCAGAATTTTTAGACGAGCTTAAGGGCATGTTTGGTATGCCAAACCAGTAGCTCAGGGCGATTAGCCCGCGTCGCCCTGGCTAGTCCCCCGAGATAAGCAGGGTGCCGCCCTAGCTAGTACTCCGGGATAAGCAGGGTGTCACCCTAGGTACTCCTCTTAGTCTAAATTTTTTAGCATTCCCAAACATCAAGGCTCTATATAATATCTCTATTAGGTGAACATTGGTCATATGATGGTTTGGGCATCTCGCTAGCTTTGTCTTGAACCTCTCCCATGTTTCATGAAGAGCTTCAGTGGGAAGCTGACGGAAGTTGCTGATTTCATCTCTCAATTGTGCTCTTTTGGATGGCGAAAAGAATCTTTCTAGGAAAGCGTCTCTCAATTGCCTCCAATTTGTAATAGAATCAGGAGTCAGCCCATTCAACCATAGAGTTGCCTCCCCAGACAGAGACAATGGAAATAGACGTAATCGAATTGCATTATGACCAACACCAGGATTGTCAAACGACTTGCATGTAGAAATAAAGTTGATGAGATGCATATTCGGATCATCGCCTGCTAGTCCACCAAATAATCCCTTGAGTTGTAATAACTGAATCATGGTGCTTGTGATGTTGAACTTGGCTCCGGGCGCTAATGGTGGTGGAATTATGGCTCCAGTGGCTCCGGCACCATCAAGATCATCATCATCATCGTCGAAAGCTGGCTGCATAGGTTGGCGATCATACCTAAACCGTGCTTGTCGACCTCTTCTGTTGACAGGTGTTATAATTTCAGCATCACGCCTAGGGTTTAGTAACTCGTCATCACCTAAATCCTCATCGCCAGGATTTGTTGCTCGCCCAGCGTTATCAATGTTTTGTTGGTGTACTTGGGCGGCGGCAAGAGCAGCTAATCTCGCCTGTTCCTGTTGAGCAGCTATCCTTTCGATTTCTTCTTGTGCTTCCATTCTGCCAATACATTGTGGTTCACGATTGATAGGTAATAACGGTTGACCAGAACTTCGAGTATGGGGCATGCACTGAATAAAAACCTGCAATAAACAAAAACAAAAACTCAAAGTAAAAGTACGAGAATCTTTGACCAAAGGGTCTAGTAATCATTACGAACTTGATTGACACTCGTATTCCCCAGCAACGACGCCAATTTTTGATAACGCTCAATCTACAGCTCTCGTAGGAGTGTAAAGCGGTCATTAGCAAATATAGAACCCAACCTGGGTTGGGTATCGATCCCTCAGGGAATAGCTTGGTCAACAAGTAAGCAACGATTACTAGACTTTTGGTGCAAGTCTCGTAAGTAGGGGGGATTGTAATGTGTAACAAAAGTATTAATGTAGAAACTGAAAATAGCAAAGTAAAAAGAAAGAATGTTTAGTATGTTGTAAAACAATGAGAATTGAAGCGTTGGGGTTATGTCCACCTTCTGAGTTATACGTCTCTATTGACTATGAGTATGTAGAATTCCGACATGCATGTGCTTATAGAGAATTGTATTCGATGGTAAATCCAGGTGTCTTTCGACCTATTCGAGGATTATTTCACTTTAACTCTTTCGAGCTTAAAGCGTGTCTAACGGTACGAATTCTCCAAGAGGTTAATCTAGTTACGGCACTAACTGTTTAATAGGGAATTTAGGATGTGACCCTACTACCTTGACACTATCTCTTTTCCAGACAAATAACCTTTTTTTCGAACAAGTTAAATGTTATACTGGCGTATTCTTGCGTTTGCAACCACAAAGAATTTAGATTAAGATGAAGAGAATAATGATATAAGCAGCATACGTGTCACGAACTCACAAACTCACAGCAATAGATAGTATCTCAGTTGGCTTCCATAACCCCAACAGAGAAGTTTAGTTACCCATGAATGCGAAGGAGACAATGATTGACATTGTTGTTATACCACAAGATTGATTAATTTCGTGTAGCACAAGTGGTAGGTGTTTAGGCGTGAATTCCTAGGCAAAGTAACGATTCTCTTGTTGTGGAATTTAAGAATAGATGAATAGAAGAAGAAAAATAGAATTAATGGGAAGAATTCGGAATTGAGAAATAGAATGTATCTCTCCACTAAGGGAGGAATTAATTGTAAGGTAGAATGTATCTCTCCACTAAGGGAGGAATTAATTAAAAATCTCTAGCAAGATAGGGTATTTATAATACCCATATCCTAATCCTACTAAGCTAATGAAATACTTAACCAAATCCTACTAAGCTAATGAAATACTTAACCCAATTGTACTAGGTTAATGTAACATTATCCAAATCCAAATAAACTAATGCTAGTCCCCAAAGTCTTCAGAAATGCTATTTTAGCCCGGGACAGATTTTTCATGCATCACTTTTGGTCCTTTAGGCGTTCAAGCTCCCTTTCCTTCCTTCGTGAGCTTTCTTTGGCGTCAAGTAATCCATAAAATGCTGAATTCTGCATCATTTATACCTGAAACTTTGCTAATCATGTTCGTTAGCTCACTTACCGGAAAAAGGACTAAAAGTGCATGAAATATATAATTTGTCCTCAAAACATGGTACAAAATTGGGTAAAATATATTGATATAGGCGCGTAATATCGCCTATCATCAACACCCCACAGTTAATGCTTTGTTCATCCTCGAACAAAATATCATGTCCGTCTAAACATCAACTTAGGGTTTCACAGTATCAACATAAAATATTCGTCAAGACAAGCACAACAATTACCAACAAAGAGTAGTTTTCCGATCATTAGTAGAAATAGGTTAACCTCTAGTATAGACTCGTGATGGTGGTCAACTCATATTCAAAAGTTAAGGTACAAGGAATCATATACAACTACCCAAAACTCATCAACCATGTGTGTCTCACAATATATTACCCATAATCACTCACAAGTATAGCATCTTTTTCAAACATGGGTATAAAAATATCCTTGCTCTCGCTCTCACAAAGAATTCATATGCAGCAACTGATGACCATCGGCTTACCCTTAGTGTAGTACTCCACTAAATGTTAGAATGCTAAGATTAGGATCAAATAGGTCTTTTGATGGTTGTAATCTAGGCTAAGGGACGGGTAGGATCAGCTATTTTGGCCAGAAATAGTGACTAAGTTCCTAAGCACTTTAATACAACACATTGTATCATTGATACTTTTTTCTTTCATCCTTTCTTCTTCTTTTCTTCTACCACCCTTGTTCTCCTCTTTTGCTTTTCAATTTTAAACATAACTCACTTTTCAGCTTTTTTTTTTCCTTCTTCTTTTCATAACATACCTCTTATGATAACACTTTCTTTTTCATAACACATTCAAGCACCATTACAATTTAAAACATCATACTTACCTAATTTCCTCTTATATTGTCACATGACTTTATACTTTAAAGCACTTAGGAATTTGGATCAAATCACGGTCTTGAAAAAAATGGATTAGGCTTACATACAAGGTTGTCAAAGAAATAGGCTAAAGGCTCAAAAGGGTTTAACTAGGATGATGTCCAAGGGTAGATAAAACGAAGGTAAACATATGTAGGTTGCCAAAGAAATGCCTAAATCATCTCCTAAACTTACACTCCTTATTTTCGCTTTGCATACATACCAGGTAAGGTCTAGCATCAGCCACAAACATAGAATATACTATTAATCTCACACACACAAGGCACATGGTAGACTTTATTGGAAGTAGTATAGACTCTCGACCCAACAGATGAGGGAATTGAACCACACAATATCACATAGTGAGTCACAATTAGAGCCTACACGTCTCAATAGTCATGATTTTAGCACCTACTCTTGTTATGATCTCATGCTGCCTATTGGAATAATTTCATGCGAAGCTAAGTAAAAAAATTACTACTAAAAAAACTTAAACTAAAAAACGAAACAGAAATAAAACAAAGTAAACAAACATGGATGGAAATAGAGAAGTATAGCATGCAATACCGCCACCCCACACTTAAACGGGACACTGCCCTCAGTGGAAAATAAAGATGAAGAACCTGGTCAGTCGGACTCTTCCTCAATGTCGGGGGTCATACCCTCTTCATCGGAATCATCATAAGAGTCATCATCAGAGTTCTCCTCTACGTCGGAATCTGGCAAGCATCGATCATCATCGGTCGGCACATCATCGTCTAGAGGTTCCTCAAAGTATGTGCCTACTCCACATATCTCCCGTGCATGCATATTCATTGGATAGTCATGGTCCAGCTTTTGGAGCTCTGCAGCAGTTGGAACATGACCTCCACTCATCATTGTGAACCGTGTCATGCCATAAAGATGACGAAAGAAACTCTCATCACGAGCATGTCTCTCCGCAGTAGTAAGGTTGACACCATGTGCAACTTTCAGCATCTTTGACCTTTGTGAGGTCAACCTTCTTCGGGTTATGTGGGAGTTTGTGATCAGCTAGTTCCTTTTCGATATCCTCCTTCCGCAAGATTGCTGTCAACAGATTACCAAAAGTGAAGTGGGACCTCTTGTGTAGTCTGGCCTTCCTCATTGTAGAACGAATGATTGCCCCAAAGTTGATAGGGACATTTATCATCAAATCATAGACCAAACACACTCTATCTCTTGATATTTTGGTGTATTGAGTCCCAGGAATAAGGCATGAGTTGACAATACGCAACCAGATTTGTGCTTCCCTATTCAATGGAGCATAGGGGAAGGTGTTGTGTCGTCCGGTGTCTTGGTGTCTGCCCCACCTTGCCATGGATCTACTTCCACAAAGTGTGTGTCATATTGCTCTATAAGGAGGCCTACTGTATAGCTCTTTGAATGGTGCTGGGTCGACCGAAGGTAAGCCAAGAAAGGAGTTGATCAAATCCGCGTTGAGCTGTAACACTTGGCCCCGAATCTTGACTTCGTTGCCTGTGGTTTTCGGCGACCAGTTGGCATAGAATTACCTTGTCAAATTAAGATTACATTCTCCCATGTCGCGGAAGATGAAAGCCAGATTCAACGCCATTATTTTCGCCAACATACGCGGCTCCTTCTTCGCTAGGGTGTCCTTATTGATCAAGTCGACGTGAACATATTTTCTTTCCTTGTTGTTCTTGTACCATTCTTTGGCTTCCTCCTCAAGAACCCATTTTATTCCAAACATTCGGCGGGGTAGTTGCATTGAGGATGATTCTCCTTGGTCCTTGCGACCTCTCTTCTTGCCCTTTTGGGAAGTGGTAGCCTTATCTTGTCGCGCTTTAGGTGCCATTGTTCCTGAGACTTAAACAATATTCATGTTAGCATCAACTCAAAGGAAACAATCTATAAACAAGCCGTCGGGGTACCACCCCACACTTAGGTTTGTTAATACAAAACAGTGAAGTGAATGTAGTCGATTACTTGAACTTCGTCGACATACGTTTTAGAAACTATATTCCCACAAGGAAATCAGCGATGCATCACTAATTTTAGCCATTGCACTACTATCATGTTAGGTATAACAACACTACTACATAGGGGTTGCATCATGGTATAGTTATTTTCAACAATCACAACCTCCTAAGTCGGTAGGCAACTATAAGTCTTATCCCGGTGAACGGGATAGTCTAACATGTAAGTATCCAAGTATCAAGCTTAAGCAATTTTCATAACCATAGCAATTCCGCAAATAGTATAACAAGGCTAGTAAAACCAAATTCAAGACGGAAACAAGTCAAGATTATCCTAACGTATATGTTTACTCACATGGTTTTGTATCAACAATCCAAACACATTAACATCACCAATAATCCTTCAAGATGTAGCAATTCATAATAGACATAGTAACGTAGTACTTATGAGAAATAAATGAAGAATAAAAGAGTACTTACGTGATTGAAGCCTTTGGAGATGGTCTTGTGAATTGGAAGAGCAAAAAAGAAAAATTTTGAGATGATTTGGGTGGATGTGCGGTGCCTTTAGGTCAATTTCCAATGTGGTTATGTTTCAAGACTAAGTCCCCTTTATATAGGAAAAGAATGGGTCAGGTTTTGACCTATTTACAAACGGTTTTGGAGACAAAAATGACCTCTATGCGGCGCATAGTGCTTTGCATAATCATAGTATAGGCGGTGCATAGTGTAGTGCATTTAGGGACATATGCGGCGCATAGTGTATAGCATTTAGGGACATATGCGCCGCATAGTGTATGGCATTTGAGATACTGAGACCTAATGCTATATCATAGGCGGCGCATAGTGTATAGCACACTTAAGCATGGGAGGCGCCTATGTCTTTGCACACTAGATTCCGAGACCTTAGGCTATAGTATAGGTTTTGCATTGTTCGTGGTCTAGTTTTACCTAGGCCTAGCCTTCCTCGATGCCTATTTTGGCATGAGCAATGCTCAATCCATAGCCTTATGCATCCTTATTCCTAACTTACCACCTTTACCATACAATGCGTCCAAATCGTCATTTGAAACCAATCTCCTCGTTGAATACTTCTCGCACCTATATTTGCTCAAAACCAATGAAAACGATTAGTACGATGGGTTGCCTCCCACCAAGAACCTTAGTTTTGGTCGTGGCACGACTCTTATTTTTGGATTTTCTCTTATCAAAAGCAAAACAAGTAATAGAACAAAAGAAACGATGAACGAAAAACGATAAAATAATAAAACGATGGGTTGCCTCCCATCTAGCGCCTTATTTATTGTCGTGGCTCGACGTAGTTTCCTCGAGTACTTAGACTTCGTCAAGGTAAGTGATGGTCATATAATTCATTGAGTCAAGAGGACCGATATAAGGTTTAACACGTTGGCCATTCACTTTGAAGACAACACCATTATTGCCTTCCAATTCGACTACTCCAGACGAGTAGACTTGGATAACTTTGTATGGACCAAACCACTTAGACTTTAACTTACCTGGGAAGAGCTTCAATCTGGAGTTGAAGAGAAGTACCATATCACCCCTTTGGAAGTTTCGTCGAACAATCCGCTGATCATGATACTTTTTCATCCGCTCCTTGTAGAGGTCTGATCTTTAATATGCATGGAGACGGAACTCATCTAATTCGTTCAGCTGCTCCAAACTCAGATTCTTAGCATCATCCCAATTCAAATTCAATTGCTTCAATGCCCACAATGCCTTATGCTCGAGCTCGATGGGTAAGTGACAAGCCTTCCCATAAACTAGTTGATAGGGAGACATGCCAATGGGTGTTTTGAATGCAGTCCTGTACGCCCATAGTGCATCATCAAGCTTCTTAGACCAATCTTTCCTATTCACATTAACCGTTTTCGCAAGGATTTACTTGATCTCGCGATTGGAAACTTCTACTTGTCCACTAGTTTGGGGATGATAAGGCGTAGCTACCTTATGTTGCTTGACACCGTACTTGGCCAAAACTAATTTGAATAGCTTATTGCAAAAGTGAGATCCTCCATCACTTATGATAGTACGAGGTACTCCAAAGCGAGAGAAGATATTCCTCTTTAAGAATGATACAACATGCTTCCCTTCATTGTCAGCCAACGCTACAGCTTCAACCCATTTCGAGACATAATCTACAGCAACCAAGATGTACTTCATTCCAAACGAATTCACGAATGGACCCATGAAATCAATACCCCACACATTAAAAAGTTCTACCTCAAGAATTTTGGACATGGGCATCTCATGGTGTTTCGGTATAGCACCTTGGCGCTGGCATTGGTAGCACCTTCTAACATAGTCGTAGGCATCTCTAAATATCGAAGGCCAATAATAACCACTTTGCAACACCTTTCTTACTATCCGATTACCTGCATGATGTCCTCCAACTTGGGAAGTGTGGCATGCTTCCAAAATATTAGGCATCTCTACATGGGATATACATCATCGAATAATACCATCCGCGCATTGTCGAAACAAATATGGCTCATCCCAATAGTAGTGTTGTACGTCATGCATAAACTTCCTCCTTTGGTGGTAAGATAAATTGGCAGGTATCACATTACTCACCACGAAATTTGCAAAGTCGGCATACCATGGTAATTTTTCCATTGTTGTCGCTAATATCTCTTCGTCCGGGAATGCATCATCAATCTGAATTTCAGGTTGCGCCACATGCTCATTCCCAAGTCGAGATAGGTGATCAGCCACTTGGTTCTCGCAACCTCTTCTATCTTTGACTTCGAAATCAAACTCTTGTAGTAGCAATACCCATCGAATCAACCTTGGTTTTGCATCCTTCTTTGTCATTAGATACCTAAGAGCTGCATGGTCTGTATGAATGATAACCTTAGTTCCTAATAGATAGGCACGAAACTTCTCAAACGCATACACAACCGCTAGGAGCTCTTGTTCTGTCACAGTGTAGTTCCTTTGGGATTCATTTAGGACCTTACTTGCATAGTAGATAGGATGAAATAATTTTTCCTTTCTCTGACCAAGAACAGCACCAACGGCTATACCACTAGCATCACACATGACTTCGAACGGGAGAGACCAATCTGGTACTACCATGATAGGGGCTTCAATGAGTTTTGCTTTGAGTCATTCGAATGCCTTTAAGCAATCTTCATTAAAGTCAAACTTCGCATCTTTCTCCAATAGTTTGCACAATGGACTAGCAATTTTGGAGAAGTCTTTAATGAACCGACGATAGAAACCTGCATGGCCGAGAAAACTATGAACTCCCTTCACCGAAATTGGAGGCGGTAGCTTCTCAATAACCTCTATTTTTGCTCGATCAACCTCAATCCCTCTTTCGGAGATCTTGTGCCCAAGAACGATACCTTCTTTTACCATGAAGTGGCACTTCTCCCAATTTAGCACAAGGTTGAATTCTACACATCTTTGCAACGCCATGCTTAGGTTAGCCAAGCATGCCTCAAAAGACTCACCAACAACTGAAAAATCGTCCATGAATACCTCTAAAGTGTCTTAACCATCTCAGAAAAAATAGACATCATACAGCGTTGAAAGATGGCTGGTGCATTACATAACCCGAATGGCATACGTTTGAAGGCAAACGTACCATATGGGCATGTAAACGTTGTATTCTCTTGGTCTTCGGGTGCAATAAAAATCTGATTGTATCCTGAATAACCGTCCAAGAAACAAAACCATCCTTTCCCCACTAATCGATCTAGCATTTGGTCCATGAATGGCATTGGGAAGTGATCTTTGAGTGTCCAAGAATTCAGCTTTCGGTAGTCCATGCATACTCTCCATCCAGTGATGGGTCTGAGTGGAATAAGCTCATTCTTAGCATTCGCGACCACCGTCATGCCTCCTGTCTTGGGAACACATTGTACCGGGCTTACCCATGTACTATCAGAGATTGGATATACAACTCCTGCGTCTAACCACTTGATAATTTCTTTGTTCACCACTTCTTTCATAGGTGGGTTTAGACGTCTTTGATGCTCAATGGTGGGTATGCAATTTTCTTGAAGCTGAATTTTATGTGTACAAATCCCAGGTGGAATACCAATAATATCCGCAATGGTCCATCCAATGGCTCGTATATACTTGCGTAGAATAGCAATAAGAGCTGCAACTTTTTGCTCACCCAAATCGGCTACCACAATGACTGGAAGTGTGTTTCTGCTTCCTAAGAATGCGTACTTTAGATGACTTGGCAGCTCCTTCAATTCTAACGTGGGTGGCTCTTCAATAGATGGCTTAGCTGGTGGTGTGGGTCGATTCTTGAGATCAAGGTCCATCTTCTTGGGAGCATAGCGATATGTCCCTAATCCCGATAGAGCACAAATAGCTTCTTCACAATTTTCAGCATCCTCATTCTCTCCATTCATAAGCACAACCTCCAAAGGGTCATCAATGATTTGATCTTCTTCAAGTAATTCTTTCTCATCATCAAAGAAAATATCAGCCACCGAAAATACACTTAGATCTTTGGGTTGCTTCATTGATTTGCACACATCAAAGCGAACCACTTCGTCATTTATTCGGAATGAAAGCTCATTAGCTCTCAAATCAATTAGCACACTTCCTGTAGCAAGGAAAGGGCGCCCCAAGATTATGGGAACTTCTGAGTCTGCTTCACAATCCAAAATAACAAAGTCTGCCGGAAAGATGAATGAAGAAACCTTCACCAATACGTCAAATAGAATACCAACAGGTCGTTTTACCGATCTATCCGCCATGACGAGCCTCATATTGGTTGGAGTAGGATCACCCATCCCTAACTTCTAGGAAAGCGTCTCTCAATTGCCTCCAATTTGTAATAGAATCAGGAGTCAGCCCATTCAACCATAGAGTTGCCTCCCCAGACAGAGACAATGGAAATAGACGTAATCGAATTGCATTCTGACCAACACCAAGATTGTCAAAAGACTTGCATGTAGAAATAAAGTTGATGAGATGCATATTCGGATTATCGCCTGCTAGTCCACCAAATAATCCCTTGAGTTGCAATAACTGAATCATGGTGCTTGTGATGTTGAACTTGGCTTCGGGCGCTAATGGTGGTGGAATTATGGCTCCAGTGGCTCCAGCACCATCAAGATCATCATCATCATCGTCGAAAGCTGGCTGCATAGGTTGGCGATCATACCTAAACCGTGCTTGTCGACCTCTTCTGTTGACAGGTGTTATAATTTCAGCATCACACCTAGGGTTTAGTAACTCGTCATTACCTAAATCCTCATCGTCAGGATTTGTTGCTCGCCCAGTGTTATCAATGTTTTGTTGGTGTACTTGGGCGGCGGCAAGAGCAGCTAATCTCGCCTGTTCCTGTTGATCAGCTATCCTTTCGATTTCTTCTTGTGCTTCCATTCTGCCAATACGTTGTGGTCCAGGATTAATAGGTAATAACGGTTGACCAGAACTTCGAGTATGGGGCATGCACTGAATAAAAACCTGCAATAAACAAAAACAAAAACTGAAAATAAAAGTACGAGAATCTTTGACCAAAGGTTCTAGTAATTATCACGAACTTGATTGACACTCGTATTCCCCAGCAACGGCGCCAATTTTTGATAACGCTCAATCTACAGCTCTCGTAGGAGTGTAAAGCGGTCGTTAGCAAATATAGAACCCAACCTGGGTTGGGTATCGATCCCTCAGGGAATAGCTTGGTCAACAAGTAAGCAACGATTACTAGACTTTTAGTGCAAGTCTCGTAAGTAGGGGGGATTGTAATGTGTAACAAAAGTATTAATGTAGAAACTAAAAATAGCAAAGTAAAAAGAAAGAATGTTTAGTATGTTGTAAAACAATGAGAATTGAAGCGTTGGGGTTATGTCCACCTTTTGAGTTATACGTCTCTATTGACTATGAGTATGTAGAATTCCGACATGCATGTGCTTATAGAGAATTGTATTCGATGGTAAATCCAGGCGTCTTTCGACCTATTCGAGGATTATTTCACTTTAACTCTTTCGAGCTTAAAGCGTGTCTAACGGTACGAATTCTCCAAGAGGTTAATCCAGTTACGGCACTAACCGTTTAATAGGGAATTTAGGATGTGACCCTACTACCTTGACACTATCTCTTTTCCAGAAAAATAACCTTTTTTTCGAATAAGTTAAATGTTATACTGGCGTATTCTTGCGTTTGCAACCACAAAGAATTTAGATTAAGATGAAGAGAATAATGATATAAGCAGCATACGTGTCACGAACTCACAAACTCACAGCAATAGATAGTATCTCAGTTGGCTTCCATAACCCCAACAGAGAAGTTTAGTTACTCATGAATGCAAAGGAGATCACGATTGACATTGTTGTTATACCACAAGATTGATTAATTTCGTGTAGCACAAGTGGTAGGTGTTTAGGCATGAATTCCTAGGCAAAGTAACGATTCTCTTGTTGCGGAATTTAAGAATAGATGAATAGAAGAAGAAAAATAGAATTAATGGGAAGAATTCGGAATTGAGAAGTAGAATGTATCTCTCCACTAAGGGAGGAATTAATTGTAAGGTAGAATGTATCTCTCCACTAAGGGAGGAATTAATTAAAAATCTCTAGCAAGATAGGGTATTTATAATACCCATATCCTAATCCTACTAAGCTAATGAAATACTTAACCAAATCCTACTAAGCTAATGAAATACTTAACCCAATTGTACTAGGTTAATGTAACATTATCCAAATCCAAATAAACTAATGCTAGTCCCCAAAGTCTTCAGAAATGCTATTTTAGCCCGGGACAGATTTTTCATGCATCACTTTTGGTCCTTTAGGCGTTCAAGCTCCCTTTCCTTCCTTCGTGAGCTTTCTTTGGCGTCAAGTAATCCATAAAATGCTGAATTCTGCATCATTTATACCTGAAACTTTGCTAATCATGTTCGTTAGCTCACTTACCGGAAAAAGGACTAAAAGTGCATGAAATATATAATTTGTCCTCAAAACATGGCACAAAATTGGGCAAAATATATTGATATAGGCGCGTAATATCGCCTATCATCACTGCCTAAAGTTGTTGATCTCGTCCCTCAACTGTACCCTCCTGGAAGGCGAAAAGAACCTTTCTAGGAAAGCTTCTTTCAACTACCTCTAGTTGGTTATAGAATTGAGTGTCAGCTTATTCAGCCACAATGTTGCCTCCCCCGAAAGAGACAACGGAAATAATCTCAACCGGATAGTGTTCTGTCCTACTCCTGGGTTATTAAAAGATTTACATATGGTGACAAAATTCACCAGATGCAAGTTTGGGTCATCCCCAGGAAGGGCACCAAATAACCCCTTCAGATTGAGGAGTTGGATCATAGTACTCGTAATATTGAATTTTTCCCCAGGTGCCAACGATGGAGGAATAGTTGCACTCATTGTACCCGTTCCGTCCATCCCATCATCATCATTATTTAGATCATACTTAACCAGCTGGTATTCTTGCCTTCTTTGGAATGGACTATTCCTATTAAAATTACATTGTACTGGAGTAGCTACTTGATCTACACGCCTTGCGTTACCAAGATTTAGCAACTCCTCATATCCCAAATCTTCATCCTCAAGGTTTGGATGTCGTACTTGTTGACTGACATTCTGTACATTCACCTAGGCTCTACCTAAGCCTACCAATCTGTCAGCCTCTTGCTGTTCTGCCATTCTTCCAATTCATTGTGGTTCCAGATTAAGTGGTAATAGTGGTTCTCCGAAACTTCTAGTTCTTGGCATACACTATAAAGATCCTGCAATAAACAAAAACAAAAGATATACGTAAACCTAGGAAACTTGACTAACAGTCAATTAACGCACACAAACTTCAGTTTACAGCCATGTTCCCTAGCAACAGCGCCATTTTTGATAACTCTCAAACTACACCTCTGTAATGAGAATGTAAGCAATTGTTGTCAATATAAAACCCAACTAGGTTGGGGTCGAATCCCATAGGGAATATGGTGTGAACTCAAGTTGTTTGCAATTTAATCAACTGATAGTTAAATGTTTCCTGAAATGGGGGGTTTGAGTTTAACAAGTAATTGTTGGTCACTTTACTTTCAGTGTTTGTAATCAAGAGTTTATGAAATAACTAGAATTATGTTCACTAGGGTTTTTGGTACTTGACAGATGCTAATGGTGGTTCAAGATTCTCACAGTAGGTAGGACAACAAGTTATCTTTATCGAAGTTATGCCTAAATGTCTACTCGACCTACTTAAGCATTTAATTACCTAATCCTCTCGGACTTAGGGAATTTATATTCACTGACCTGATTTTACCTCAGGTTAATCAACCTTGTTACAACATCGATTATTATATAAAGGGTTGGTAGCTTCCAAGTCCGTGTTGATAATTCACTTTCTACTATAATTGATTTCTTTCTTAAGCAAATCAAAACAGGTGTTATCTATCGTTTGCAACCAATAGAAGATAATTAAAACCATAGAATTATCAAGAAGTCCTACTACCTTTTGAATCTTGAACACTTAGCACCTTATCAAGACTTAACCCTAGATCCCATAATTTAGGTTAAAGGGGTTTAGCCGCTCATGACGTAATAATCAAAGCAACTAGTTGTATTCAGGATTTGAAAGATAAACTTACCACAAGATAAATAGAAACTAGAGATTCTCAGATTAGATCAAATCCCAAAATAATGATAATAATCTCTTCAAAGTATTTACTTTTTTAAGACACGAAATTAGAGAGAGAAAATAAAAATATGTGTATTAAAAACTTAAGTGCGGAACTCCTCAAGAAAAAACCTAAACAAGGCTTTAAATAGTTCAGCCTAAATAAGGAAACAAAATAATAAAGTTCAAAAATTTCTCGGATTAGGAGACACCATTCGTGATAACCTATCAGGAGGCTGACGACTTATCACAAATGTCGTCAGCTCCTTCTTCAGTTTTGCATATTCCTGCTTAAGGCTGACGACAAACTTGACAACTTATCAGCTCCGTGCGACCTATCACAAAATGTCATCACAACTCTCCTTCAGTTGTCATGTTCTGCCTTAGGCTAACGATAATCTTGATGCCTTATCATCTCCTTAACGACCTATCACAAAATATCATCACAGCTTTCAACTTAGGCCAATTCTCTATCTCTGCCTGACGATGAACTTGACAGCGTATCACAGGGCTGACGACTTATCACAAATGTCGTCATCCATACTTTGCCTCTATTTACTTCCAATTTCAACTCGTTTGCTTTTATTCTTGTTGGCTCTCTAGTATCTTAGCTTCTACTGCAAAATCAAATATAAAACAATCAAAAATGACAAAAGTTTCTTAAGACTTTGCAATTATTCTCGGTTAAAAGCCTTAAATGTGTTAGCGTCTACTCACACATCACTAGGCCTAGAGCCTCAGGGAGTATTTCTATCCTTTTACTTTTAAATTCACTTTGGGGATAAAATAGTTTTTTTAAGTGTGGAGTGGGAAAATTTCCAAATTTTAGCTCAATTTAAAAAAATTTAGGTTGGGAATAAGTGGGATATTCTTATTGGTACTATTTTTTATTGCATGCTGCAAGTGTTTCATTTGGTAAAAGCATAGTGAATGTGTGAATTACTACTTTTGAGACGTCTAGGCTCATATTTTTGATTCTTGTACTTGGTGGCTTAAATTTGAATCCATTCTATGGTTTGGTTAAGAATCTATGATGATCCTATTTAGTTGAGCATGTGCCATGTGCGTGTGAGATGTTTGATATTCCTTGTTGCGTGTGATGTCTAGAACTTTTCAAGTGTATGTGTGAAGCGAAATAAAGAATGTGGATTTAGAAAATGATATAGACATTTCTTTGATAGCCCTATTTTTATCTTCTATTTGTCCTACCCTTTGTGCATTATCTTAGTTAACCCCCATCGAGCCTTTATCCTTTTCTTTGGTAGCCTCATAAGTAGCTTAATCCCTTCTTTGATAGACCATAATTTGATCCCAAAAGCTCCTAAGTACTTTAATTGAAAAAAAAATTAGTAAGGAGTTTGAAAAAAAATTGAAGAAGAAAAAGGTGAAATTGATGCCCCAAGGTAATAGTTATTGGTATATAATTGATGTGTGGTGGATGGTTATGATATAATATATGCTAAAAATATTTCCATGATTGTGAAAAAAAAAGAAGAGAAAAATTGATTCTTGTGGTAGTAAACTATGTGTCCACCAAGTGTTTGTGAAAATGCTTAAAAGAGATGGGGCAAAAATAAAAGATATGGAAGGATGAAAAAAAGTAATTTGGTTGTTGGAGATTGGTTTTTAATGTTTAATGTAGTGTATTAAAGAGCTTAGAGAGGTTAGTCACTATTCCCAAATAGTTTCTACCCATCCCTTAGCCTACATTACAACCCGAAAAAGACCTTCTTGATCCTAAGCTTTACATTCAACTATTAGCGGAGCATTACACTAATGGCAAGCCTATGGTTCATTGTGTGTAACTTGTGAATTCTTTGTGAGAGTGAGCGTAATTTGATTTGTATACTCATTATGATAATTGCATTATTGTGAGTGATTATGGGTAACTCTCTTGTTGTGAGGCCACATGTTTGATTAATATGGGTGATTCTTATGATGTCTTTGATTGAGCAATTAGCATGAGTTTTCCACTTGTAGAGTCCATTCTTGAGGTTAGGATGTTTTGAAGTAGGATTCTTGAGCTTTCAATTGTGTTGTAACATGCTTAGTGTAGTAACTTGCATTCGTGTAGTCATTTTAGTGCTAGATTGAGTGTCTTTCATGTAGTAGAAGTGTGGAGTCTCTTCAGCTCTTTATGCTTAAAGTGAAGAGTTATTTGAGGACGAACAAGGCTTTAAGTGTGGGGTGGTGATGTTGGTTGTATTTATGCATTCTAGCCTTACTATTATAGCCTATTTAACCTTGTTTTGAGGATGATTCACGTGATTAATGTATTGATAATGAGATAAATGTGCATTTAAGTATCTAAGTATGGGTTTACAATGTTTAAAGGTGTTTTCAAATGAGTTTTGATTCAAATTGATCATTTAGAGTTCAACCGAGAAAACTAGTGTTACTAGCTTGAGTTAGGTGTTTGTCTAGTCTATTGTGTTGGTTTCTAATGTGTTTTAATGAGTTTATAAGGTTGTTATTGTGTATTTATATTTGAAACAACTTTTTAATAATTTTTAATGGTCAATTGGATCAAGACAAGAGTCAAAACAATGAGTTAAAGATCAAAGTGGAATTAGCCTATGCTTAGTTCGTGTTTCTACTTTGTCGTGTTGGATGTTGTGTTGTTTTGAGCTCAAAATTGTTGTTTTTAATTCTATAGGATGCTTTATTAATGGATTATGATGATATATTAAGGATATACAAGCTTCAAATCAAGTGAAATAATTCAAAAAGACTCGGAATGGCTTAACGAAAGCACAATACATAACTTGGACTCAATTTTGATATCTGAAATGTCCAGGGAGAGTGTGGGAGTATGGAAAGTACTCTGGGAATGTTATACGTACCAAAATACTTAGAAGGTACCCAAAACAGTGTACCCTTTCTATGGGCTTGCGTATCGACCCCTACTTAAGTCAAATGGCCCTCGCGATGCGACCCTATTTCAAATACGGGCAAAACTGCAGATTTGAATCCTAATCGGCTTGGGACTACTTGGATACTATAAATACATCTTTGTAAATATTATTATTCATTTTTGGATGTCTTTTACTAGTTTTGGGGCTGCTCAACACTTCTTTTAAGGTTTATATCTCTTTAATTTAGTGTCTTTTATGGTGTGTATCATCAATTCAAGGGATTGGATAATGAATATTTCCATTAAAGGCTAAAACTCCTTTTTCTGGGGTCAAGGACGCGAGCATGATTACTTTTGTTTTGAATTAATTTTTTTGATTTTCTTATCATTATGGTTGTTTGTTTATTCTTGATTTAATTATTTCGAGGATTGATCACCCATTGTCGATCTTGTGATCTCGGGAGAGGGAATAAGGAGATAGAATATGGGAATAGACAAAGTGTGGTTCTTGTTTCTTTATAAAATAAGAAAATTGAATTAGCATCTAGGACAGGGATGTACTTAGAAGCCTTACTTGATTCACACGTAGGATGATAGCTTTAAAGAACTTAAGTGAACTATTACATCCCCGCTCAACGATGTAGTTGTAAGGTTCAACTTAGGTAAAGGATTAGAGGTTGGGAAACCATAATCATGTGATTAAACCTACGAATCAACAATCAAAATAAGCAATTTAATGAATGAAGTTCAATAATATAGTATGATTGTTCGTAAGCCTTAACCCTGGGCTTCTATCCATAGATTGTCCTAAGTCATTATTTTCTGCATTAGTTTAGTTTAATTTTTGTTTACATTTCTTAAACCTCCTTATTTAATTTTTCTCAATTGTTGAACTAGAATTGGATAGGCAATGAATGCAAGTCCCTGTGAGATCGATATTTGGGCTTTCTTGAAGCCACTTTACTACTTGATAAGACCACGTACACTTGTGTGTGCGCTTGGACACTGTCGGTGCTGACATGGATGAACAATTTTGAAACTGTGAACGATATAGTCCTTGCAATTTGGCCTGGCCTTACTCAAACTGCCCTGCTCCAACCTTTTTATTTCCACTCTCAGTTTCTTTTAACTTCTCTACCTCTATCTGCTGAGTATGCATCATCAATCTAGCAAGATCCATGTCTCCAATAAGCATGGAAATACTACACTCCTTGACCACCAATCTACATACTCCAGTCACGAACTTAGTCATGCTTGACCTAGGGTCAACCATATGATCAAGAGCATACTTAAACAACTGGTTGAATTTGAGGCAATACTCCTTCACTGTCATTGAGCCCTGCCTTAGGTTCATAAACTCTTCTATCTTAGCTTCCCTCATCTCACGTGGGAAGAACTTATCTAGAAACGCATCCTGAAACATCTGCCAAGTATAGGAGCTGCATTCTCCCCTTTACGTTTCTTTCACATCACTACCCAATCATATGCAACATCCTTCAGCTTACAGGATGCCAATTCTACACTCTCATTTTTAGAAACATGCATAATCCTAGTGATCTTCTTCATCTCATCTAGATAAAGTTGTGGGTCCTCACCTGCCTTCTACCCAAAGAATTTCGGTGGGTTCATTCTCATAAAATCTCGAATTCTAGCTAAGTCTAAGTCCCCATCTTGCTAAAGTGGTACTGCATCCTGACGGTTGCCCTGAACATTAGCTATCACAGTTTGGGCTAGCGCATGAAAGGCAGCCCGAAACTCTGCATGTGACACATTCTCATTCAAAGAATTAGCAGGTTGACGTAGATGGTTATCGTTTCTATGGGCATTATATCAGCGAGGAGGCATGTTCAACTATCACGTGAAAAGTTAAAAGCATATATAGATACTATAAGCATGATAGATCATGAAAGAAAGAGATGATTTCCTAAGAACGTTCCATAGCCTTTTGTTCCTAAATGTGGAGTGCTTCACATCCATGACTAAGACTCTATGTAACGTGGCTTGTATGACTCCCTAGGACTCTTAAAAAAAAACTTAGTCTTTGATACCAAGTTTGTAACACCCTGAAACCTGGTCCTAAAATGTTACACGATGCTTAAGACTACGAGTAGCCTTAAGCTAACCCTGTCTGCCTGCTACTGAGCCTAAATCTCAAAATAAGGGAAATAGACATAAAAGTCAAACTATAATGCGGAAACTATCTATAATATATGAGAATAATCTGAACATAATATTTGAAATATCAAAACTGAATAATCTGTATCAAAACTAGTAGTCTAACAAGCCTCTACTGCTAATAACTAGAGAGTCACTAGGAAAACCCCCAGCTAACTCGTACTGTCTGAAAAGAATGCTAAATCTTATAAACTGATAAACTGCAAAATCTGAATGAATAAGTCCCCAAACTATGATGACTCACCAACTGTCGGATGAAGATGAAGATGCTCAAACTACTCACACTGCTGATACTGAGTACCTTAACCTACATTATGAGATAATGTTGCACATAGACGTATATGTGGATCAGTACTTTGAGAATTATGTACTGAGTATATGGGGTGAAATGCATAAGTAAAACATCATCTCATAATCATTATTTATAAAACAATGGATGCTAAATGTGAATGACTCACATAAGCTGAAATAATTGAAATATTGAAATATGTGGCAATAAAAAGAAAAATATACTGTATAAATCTTGTGAGCCATAACATTTAATTCTAAAAGTTGTAATGGTATTCTCCCTTTAAATCATACTATCAAAGTGTAGAAGGACTCACTCTGAAATCTGTAACTATTATCCTTTTTAGTAAAACATAATCTGAATAAGACTGTGAGCCTTTACACTTAGTTTTCTAAAAGCTTTTCTGTAAGGGAAAAATACTTTATCAGGAGGCTTTAGGGAAAACACTTCATCTTAAGGGAAATACTTTAAAACTGTTTTGAAAGCTTTTACTACTAAGGAATTCTAACTAACATAAACCATGCGAGCTACATGGAGTCCAACGTCTCATCCTTCTAATAAAGAAACCTCACATTGGGGAGAGGTGTCATACTCTTTCCATGGAGTATAACCCGAGCTAAGTGATCACATCTATAACTGTCCTCCACATAGAAGTGGGAGTAATCTGATAATCTGTAACTATATTGGCTACGTAGTTCTGTGGTATGATACCTTGAAATCATACCCTACTCGGTGCTAAATAATACTCCCTTTTTATTTTCTACACTTATCTTGTTGGAAATCCATTTTAAAACTCGCATAAGGGTTTATTATGAAACCAATTATGCATTTATCTGGATCAATATTTAAATGAAGCTATTTTGCTTCTTGAAATCTGTAATAAATCTATAAATTGGATTCCGAAACTCATCCGAGTATCAAAAGATCAAAACTTTATTGTAAATCTAATAAAATCAGCTCATAAGATACTTAAAGCATCATCTTTCTCAAAATCTCATAAACTTGGGGCTTAATAACTCATGTATCAAACTAATGTCAAAACATCATAATAATTATTCTTGATAATGAAAACAATGATTATTCATCTCAAAATCTAAAATTTACTGCAATAGGCATGAAAATATGAAAATAGATATGCAATTCATCTTCAAAATATCTCAAAAACTCATAACTTTGCAATTAATAATAATGGGTATGAACCCTAATTCAAAACTCATGTAATATGATTCAAAATTATATGAATTTAATATAAAATCTTGGTTTTAGGCACAAGGATGGAAGAGGATCCTTGTTGAAAAACTCTCACATATCTTGATTGATGATTAAATGTAGAAACTTGAATTTTTGGATTCCTATTTGAATTCTTGAAGATGGATTCTTGATTGTCTTGATTTGGGAATCCTCATTCTAGAGCTTTCTTCAAAAATAATGGTGGAATTTGGGGGATTCTTGAAGTTGAATATTGAATCCTAGGATTTTATTTGAGAAAGAGTTTATGAATAATGAGCATATTGTGCTTAATAATACACTTAATCATATGTTTTCACGATATGGGGATGTGGGCAAAAGACTAAACTGCCCTTGAGATTTAAAATTTGTAACTGGATTGCCGATTGAGGCCTTACCGCGATGCAGTGAGTGGGTCATCGCGATACCCACCACGATGCGGTGGAATCGCGGTGACTCACTGGATTGTGACAATTGTTGTTTTGGGTTTCACCGCGACGCGATGCAATCGCGGTGACCCTCTGAAAATTGAAAAATGTTAAATTGGCCTCCACCACGATGCGATTAAGCTTCCATCGCTATTTCCATCGTAACGCGATGGAATTGTGGAGGCTTGCTGGAATGAAGGTCCAAACACTATCAACACTAGAAACGCCATAACTTCTTAACCGAGTGTCAGATTTGGGCGAATTTGGTATTGATGGAAAACTTTTTCAATTTTCTACACCATGAAAGGTCTAAATTTAAAGAATTCCATACGTAATAAATACTAGTCATTTTGTAAGTTATCTCCTTAACATTCTAAGGACGAATTTAAGCTAAGAAGAGTACGGGGTATTATAGCCGACTAACATTTATCTATCGCTTGTAAATTACAATAAAATAATACGATTAAACTGATATCAAAACAATACAATTAAACTCAAATTTTACACACAAAAAATTCTCAAAGCCGATCGAGATTCATGTACGAACTGTAAACTACCACAAAATAACAAACTAATAGAGATATTACGATAATATAATTAAACCTAACCTTTACCAAGAAAAAAATTTCAAAGTCGACTTTCATTCATCTAGCATCTGTAAATTAAAATAAAATGATAAGATAATAAAGATATCAAAACAATACAATTAAACCTAACATTTACACAAGAAATTCTTCAAAGTCAACCGACATTTACCTACGACCTGTAAACTATAAAAAAAAAATATAATAGTGACCACAAACTTCAATTTTGATCCAACTAATTTTTGTTTGAGCAAAAATTTTGACCCTAAAGAATAATTTTGAATGAAACAAAGAAGATACTCCTATATATATACACAAATGTTGAATTTTATTATGTTGATAAAAATGGTGAAGAAAATGAGGGTTAGAAAATCAAGCATCCACCAATCGAATCAAGTTATATGAGAATCAATCATTAGGAATCAATTAGTGTTTGACCAAACTTTTAAAACGTGTCTTTCCAAGAATTTTTCAAAAAATAATTTTTTTTATGATAAACAACTTGTGTTTGATCAATAATTTCTTTTAAAAATAAATTGAGCAACAATTATTGTTTGGCCAGATTTTTTTAAAAATGCTTGTAACTGTATATTCTCAAAAGTGCTTTTTAAAAAAAATATCCTTATGAACAGTCTATTTATTTTTTTAGCTTTTGAAAAGAAACTTTCGGCACTGCCCTAAAGTAATTATTTTCTCCTAAAAATTTGGTCAAATATCTTATTTTTTGAAAATAAGCACTTTTCACCTCCCAAAAACTTGACCAATCAAATTATAAAAAAAAGTTGAAATTGCTCAAATTTTGATCCAATGTAAAAGACACCATAAGAACTAACTTCCTTTTCATTTTTCCCTTTTGAAATTTTGAAGTTGTAATGAACTCACCTCCTTTTGATTTTTTCCTTTCAAAAATTTTGAATAAAAGTTTTATTAACTTCAATTTTTGGTAATAGTTGTTTAGGTATACGCACTTTGCTCGTGTACCTCACGTTAATAAATTTAAATACTACACTAAATGATATTCGTTTAAATAATAAAAATGAACTTTAAACACGTAAAGATGGATAATTTATTTAATTAATTATATAGCATTTGTAATATCTAATATACAAATAAGATTGTGAAAATGTGGAATACATTGACATACCCTTATATTTATTATTAAATTTTATTTTTAAAATAATTTTGTACTCATGTGTATATCAAATTTTTAAGTTAATCATATACTTTAGATTTATAGTTTCATTGAAAAATTTATCGTGTTTTATTTTAGTTTCAGCAAGTACATGAGTAATAGCTGAAGATTAAAGATATTTAGCATGCAACACAAGTATTGTTTAGATTTTGCATCAAAATTTAGTCAAAAATTGTACTTTTCATTGTTAAAAGATTTGTAAATGTTTGCAGTATCTGCTCTAATGTGAACTCATGTGATTCAATTCTCTATCCTTTGTGAAGTACGATGTGATTATGTTTGTGCCTCGGTGTCTTCACTAAAAAGATCGATTAGTGATTGGCAATAAAGTTGTGCAATTTGTATTGATTTTATCCTAAAAGTGTGACATTTGACCTTCGGATTCCATGCAAACAATTCAGAAATTTTCTATGTGAATGTAAAGACAATTAAAATTAGTCTAGACTTTATTAAGTTGGTATTTTTTTTCTTCATCCAATAGCAAGAAAATTAAATTAAAAACATCTTCAGGGAGTTATCAATTAAAATTGCAAATTCATAAGATTTACTAAAAAGAAACCAAGTCAACTAAATTATACTATTACCTTTTCTTCATCTATGTTTTTCTTCCAAAAATTAAAGCAATGCTTTTACAAAAAAGGATAGGCAATAAATCTGTATAGAAAATACAATAAATATTTGAAGAAAATATCAGAGAACAAACAAAAATTATAATTAGTTAAGTTTATTGAAGTGCCCAGTAAAATTATATATTTTGTCTATGCCAAGAAAATAAAGAAAAGTTTTTTTTTTATATCTTACAAAATTTTTCATCTTCAACGATTCTAAAGAAAATATCTAAAAGAATAATCCTCTACAGTACGTGTGTTGCACGTGTATATTACGTCAATTCATGAAAAACGTATTCACTCCATTTTACTTATCACAATATTTTATACTTAAAAATTAAACAATAATTCTTTCTCCTTTAACAATATTATGAGTTTTATATTGCCGGGTGAAATAAATCTCGATCGAGGCTATACTTACAAACATAAAAGAACATTATTTATTCATGATCACGAAATTCAATGTAATGAAAAAAATCAGAAATCGAAAACCACGAAGTTACGTCAGAGATTCAATAACGGAAGTTACTTAAAAACATAAAAGTTGTTTTGTTATTTTTGATCAATAACATCAGCTAAATAGAAAAAGAAATCATCAAGAAATTCAATGTAATGAAAAAGAAAATCGAAAATCACGATTTACATTAGAGATCCAATAACGAAAGTTACTTACAAATATAAAAAGATGTTTTGTTATTCTTGATCAAGACACCCGCACAATAGAAAAAAGAAATCTGAAACTTGAATATTAAATTAGAAAATTAAGTTAGAAACTCAATAAAAAAGCTACTTACAAACATACAAAAATAATTTGTTATGCTATTACGTGTTGTAGAAGGAAGATCATTCAATTTATAAAAGTCCAACGTCTTTTTTCCTTAAAAAAAAATGCTACTTAAATATGGTTTTTTTTTTTAATTTTTTGAAAAAAGTAAAGATTAATTATGGTAATAAATCATTTATGATAATATTTTTTTCTAAGTAAATTATTTATGTTAGTATTTAATTTTTGGAGGGGTTTCTTTTTAAAGTTCTAAATTTAAGTATATAATTTAATTCAATTAAAAATTAAGTTCTAATGATTATATTAGAGGTACAACAGAATAAGGTAATTTCTTAAAAAAAAATTCCTCCCTTCTGTTTTGGACGTATGCTTTTTCTTTTTGAATTTTGAATTTTTTTCTAAAGTTATAAATTTAAGTATATAGTTTAATTCAATTAAGAAAAGGTCTAATGATTAAATTTAAATAAATTTTATGTTTTAAATATTATAAAAACAGAGAAAAGACGATTTGTCTATTACATGGTGTTTTAAATGAAGGGCAAAAAATTCAAACCATTTTTCTAAGGGTTTTCATACTTTTAATATATTATAGATATAGGTTATAGATATAGATACACACACCCACTTAGATTAATTAGTTAAGAATTGACAAAATTTGAAATTATTTTTGTTTTCTTATTTATTGTTCTGATTCAAACTATGTTAATTAGATTAATATAAAAACCTATTTGGCCAAGTTTTCAAGAGACCAAAGTGTTTATTTTTTTAAAAAAAGTGAATAATTTTTTTTATTTTAAAATAGGTGTTTAATAAGCTTGTACGAAAAAATAGTGTTTTTAGAGAGTAGCAAAAACTATTTTCACAAGCTAAAAAAAAGTATCAAAAGTATTTTTAAAGCACTTTTAAGAAAATGTATTTAGAGAAACTCTTTTAAAATTTAGAGAGTTACCTGATATCTATTGCTGCTGGTGGAATATGATACGTATCTCATGAAATTAGTCGAGGTGCGAACAAGCTGGTCCGGATATCATGATTATCAGGAAAAGATTTAAAAAGTTTGATCAAACATTAATTATTGTTGAAAAGTATTTTGCGAATTGGTTAGTAAAACACAAAGTTATTCACCAAAATTACTTTTAAAAAATTAAAATAAATTGATTTAAAAAGTTTGGCTAAACAGGCTATAGCTCTTCTTTGATTAGGATTTATTTTCACTGTATCACCATATCATACTAATTATATAACGCTACGAATATGGTATCTGAAATGTTACACGGTGCTCATGACCCCGAAGGACCACAAGCTAACCCATGACTAATATCTGTACTTGTACACTGAATGATATACTGTATAAATGCAAAAACATGAACTGAAAGGCCATAAGGTTCAAAACTGATAAATATAACTGATAAAATATAACATCTGGGTGGGGTATGAAATACCTAAAACAACTGAAATAACTGTCCGAACATGATAGTCTGAAAAGCCTCTAACTGACTGAACTGTCTAAATAAGGAGTTAATGGGACATGTCCCCAACTAACTCCAACTAATGAATTAATTAATGAGATCATAAAATAATGTTCATGTCTTCGAAGGATGAGGACTCACTGCTAACTCTGACTGCTCAGACTGGAATGCTACTGATGCTTTGGAGCTCGTGTCTCTGAACCTATGGTATAAAACACCATAGCGCAAATGTTTCAGTACTTTGAATGTACTAGTATGCATGGAAGTTAGGCTGAATACATGGGGTTCATATGCATGAACAATACTGGCTATCTGACTAATATGAACGTGAGAATACATATATGAATACATAGTAACTATAACTGAGATCGTGATAACATGAATTTACAGTAACTAACATGGCGAGTAACTGAGTTCTGATGACTGATATAATTGATAACATGAGTTCTGATAACTGATATAACTGATAACATAAGCGACTGTATCTGACAGTCCTAAATCTGATGGAACTAGCTGAGTTCCATATTGTTCTGAGTTAACTGTATTTGACAGTCCTAAATTCTGTAAAAATATCTGAGTTCTATTATTGAAATTGAATGACTGTATCTGGTAGCCCTGATTCTATAACTGAAACTGTGGGAAGTAGTTATCTAACCGACATGCCCCTAATATGCCATCATGGCTGAGATAGGGTCCAATCTGTAACCCCAGTTGGAAGGGTGTCAATACCGCGCCACTGGTAAGGACAAGCTATGAATGACCCTCATCTGATAGTATCCCCAAAAGAGAACGGTGGGACCTTCATCTAACAGTGCTTATCCACCTCATCAACCCTCATCTGACAGTGTTGATGTCTTAACCTATACTGGCTACATAGTTCTGGAATGCAAGGATGACTTCTAAAAATCATACCCTCATATGACAGTATGTGTTTCCATCCTTGGGTTTACTCGATGCTAATTTCTACTCCCATCTGAATAGACACTGAACATAGATTACTGAACTGAACTGGACTGAGCTAACTGAGTTTTGTTGACAAATGGAATAGTACTGAGATTATTGTATTACTGAGCTTTCTGAGATTTCTGGGATTTTTGAGTTTTCATGAGTCACATGACTAGCTGAATTCTACTGAACATGGCTTGACTGAGGATATCGTGAAAATATGACAATGGCTCTAGGCACACAGCTAAATTGTCGGGTACAAGTTACCCCAGGACTCGATGGAAAGAAACTAACAAAGCATGAATCTCTTGAATACATGAACACATCATAATCCATAATTCATTTATTAAGGCATTTCATCAAACATTTAACATGCATAAACTTGTACATAAATGGGGATTTCATATTATCATACTAGTATGGCACTTTTATTTCACATACGCATTTAATCAAATACATGGGGAGCATGCTTTGGTTATACCATTATCAACACATCTAATAATCATGAATACACCAATCAACTTGTAATTTGAAAGGGGTTTATCATGATTTTATTTCAATTCTTCATATACTAGGGTCAATCTTTGAAACATGTAATTTAAAACATGAATCAACACCACACAACATGTTGAACATGAATTTCAATTTAATTTAAAATATGAACATTCATAATACCCAAATCTTAAATTTTGAAAAGAGATTCTAGAGCTTCATGGATGAAAGGGACCCATGAATCAACACATGACATACCTGGGTTATGAGTTTCTTGATGTTCTTGGACTTGAAGAATTTGAATCTCTTAGTTTCTTGAAGAAGATTTGGATTTTGTTGCTTAAGGATTGCTCTTAGGGAGAAAACCCTAATTTTAATATTATGGAAGACTAATGAATTTAGGAGTCTTGGTTGGATATTACTAGGTATATAAACGGGTGGTAAAAGACCAAAAAGCTCCTTTAAAAACGACTTAAAAATAACTGAACGGGATGTGCGACGGTGGGTGCGACGGTCCATCGGTCCTGACCGTCGCACCTGGGCAGAATGGAGGCTCACTGTCTCCCTTGCGACGGCCTGAGCGACGGTGTGTCTCTAGTCCAACGACACATCGACCTAGGCCATCGCTCATCTACAGAAGGTAGTCTCACTTCCTCGCTGCGACGCCGACGGTCCGTCGGTCTCCACCGTCGCACCTGGGCGGTTTTACTGCCTTCTGTATTTCGGCCATAACTTTCTCTTCTGATATCGAATTTTGATAAAATTGGTATCGTTGGAAAGCTAATTTAATTTTTCACATGATAAAAAGTGAAAATATTAAAAATTTCACGTGTACAAAAGTAGATTCATCTTTCAAAAAAAGCTTCTAACATTCTTGGGACAATTTCAAGCTAGAAAAAAGTATGGGGTATTACAAATTATAAATGTGAAGCAAGAAAATTAAAAGTTGCAAGATAGAAATGCCTGTTAAAAGTTTATCAACTTCATACTCAAATTAATTTCTACAAAATATCAAAAAACCTATTGAGTTATTACATTATTTCACTCAAATTAATAATTTCAAAAATCTCTACATATAAATTACTCAACTCATCCCTTCCCCAAATAAATTTTAATGTAAGTTTTCACAGTCCTCCTGTCCCATTTTACTCATTTCAGTTTGTCATTGCTCATTGATTAAGAAAAATAATTTATAATATGGCTATTTTCTCATAGTACCCCTATTAAATGATGTTTATATTTTAATTTAGAGATAAAACAATTAATACTAAGGGAAAAAAAGGAAAAAAATTATCCTGTCTTGATTAATGAAAAATAGCAAAAAAATATGAGAAATCAAATTAAAAAATTTGAGACGAGTAAAATAGAACGAAGGGAGTAATTATTATTTATGCGGATAAGATAATACTATCATTTACTCCCTCTGGTCACTTCTTGTCACTTTTGATATGACACACTTATTAAGAAAATAATTATTGATATGACGATTCTACTATATTATCACTATTAATTGATGTTTAGAGTACATGTCTTGAAAATGATTGGGAGAATAAGTAATTAATGTTAAAAGTAAAATAGATTTTTTTTGTAATATTTTGATATGTCAAAAATGACGAGTAAAAATAGAAATTCAATTAGAAAAATAGTGATAAATAAAGGCGAGCGAAGAAAATATTAAAGGATTTATGTTATGAAATATAAAGCAAAGAAGAATAGAGAGAGAAGAGAGAAGAATTCTTTATTTCTCAAGAGGATTCTTGAGGAGTGAATTACAATGAAGGAAAACTCTTTTATTTATAGGGGAAAACTAACCTTGAGGTTTCTAACTTTTAAATAAATAGACATTCATTATATATGGTAAAGTAGACATTCAATATATATGGTAATATATTTATAACACTCCCCGTTGAATGTCTAATTGATAGATAATATGTCTCGTTAAAACCTTACTAGAAAAAATCCAGTGGAAAAAAATCTAATGAAGGAAAAAGAGTACACATTCTCTAACAATACGCATATAGGTTGCCTCATTAAAAACCTTACAATGAAAACACAGTGGGACAAAACCTCGTAAGGAAAAAAGAGTACAACACATATTAACTCCCCCTAATGAGAACATCCTTTAACCTTTGCATCCCGATCTTGTGCACCATCTTCTTGAAAGTTGCAGTTGGAGGAGACTTGGTGAATAAATCAGCTACATTGTCATTTGAACGAATCTGTTGCATGTTAATATCACCATTCTTTTGGAGATCATGTGTATAGAAAAGCTTTGATGAAATATGTTTTATCCTATCTCCTTAAATGAATTCTCCGTGAAGTTGTGTTATGCATGTTGCATTATCTTCATAAAAATCATGGGTACTTTGTCATATTTCAAATCATATTTTTCTCGAATGAGATATATCATGGACCTCAACCACACACATTCTCGTCTTGCTTTATGAATATCTATTATCTCATCATGATTTAATGAGGTGGCTAGATAGACTCTTTTATATATCTCCAAGATATGGCAGTATCCCTATATGTGAACATATTGATGTTTGAATCCGAGATTTATGCGGGTTAGATCGATGAGTACCCAATATCAGCATGACTAATAAGATCAGGACTGCAATCGTTAGAATGAAATAAGATCATGTGTTTGGTCTCATTTTGATGTCTCCTAGTAGGAGAAGAACTATATCTTACTAACAAATTAACTGAAAGGGTTATATGAGGCCTTTTAGTATTTTCAAGATACATTAGTACACTAATTGGACTAAAATATGATACTTCAGGACCAATTCAATTCGGTATGTTCCTCATTTCAGCAAATAATCTTATTGCTTTTGAAAACTCTCCAAGAGTTTCAATGATTTTCAAACCATCAATTTATCCCTTATAAGGGTAATAAACAAGTTTCCTAGAAACTTTATATGTTTCAAGCATTTTGAATCCTTTAGAAATTTTCATATAGATTTTTGTCAAGTGAAAATATTTAGTATATCATGTGCAACATCTTCAAGTGTCTAGACTACAAATCAAATAAGTTTTACGCTTACCAAAATGCATCCTTTCATGTCACTTGATAGATGTTTCTACGTCAGCATGCTTAAATAAACGTAGAATTAAGATCCTTGCATCTTTTACAATATTGCGTCAATATTGTATCAAAGATATCATAGATAATATATTATTTTATATCAGTTCACAATATGATATAACATTTTGAGAGCTCATCACTTCACTATTTTCTGGTACCTGAGCCTCTCATAAGATTTTATGAAGGGTTATGTCGTAGGCTCTTCAAGAGCACATTGACTTCTTATTATGATTATTTGTTCCTTATCCTTTTCAGGTATTATTTCATTTGGAATCGATTGGTTTGCCACGTTTCACACATGCATAGACTTTGTCCTTTAGGGACATAAGATAAGAGCACTTGCAGTTTAAATATAAGATGCTTTCGGTATTTGAATTGAATTATCTTTTGAATGAGGATCTGATGATAATTCCTCACATATTTCATAGTTACTTATAATCTCCCCCTTATGTTAGAAAAACTATCATACATCCTCCATCTTCTTTGAAGAATCCATCTTTATGCATTATGGTATATTAATTAATCATATACTGCACATCAAAACTATTAGATGAAATAGTTTGTTCCTGACCTTGAATCAATTGAGAGGGAAGAAATAATAATAATTTATTGGTCTAATGCATACAAGTGTTATTGTATGCAGCATATCATATTTCAGATCAACACATGAAGTTTTGATCTCATTAGCAATAGTTTAGATATTTATCGAAGGCATTCAATGCCAAATCATCATCATAAGTTGATTACACAATCTAAAAGTTATACTCTTAACTCAATTTTATTGAGCAAGCAATTTTATGAATGTCAAATTGTAGGTTGACGATAAATGTACATGTGATCATCTTATTGATGCATCTTTTCAACATATCACATGATAGGTGAATGGACCCAATTCACCTTTTATACTTTTCAGATTTTAAGGGATCCAATCCCAATACTAGTTGGTTCAACCAACTTATCATGAGAACAAACAACATTAAAAGTTCAAGAAGAATTTTCTAATTCTTCAATATATGTTTAATATTCAATATGCACATCTTTGGGATGTCATAATCATCCATGTCAACTTATAAACTTTTATTCTAGTAAACTCCAAGTTTACCATGACATGTACCTTTTACTTAGTAAATTTCAGATTTACTATTACATGAATAAATTTCAGATTTACTACTTTAGAAGTAGATTTTAGAATAACTTTCTCAATTATTCAACCTATTTCAGAGGTGAGTTGTGATACCATCACAATCAAGGGCACGTTTGTATTAATAATCTTCTCATTCCCCAGGAATGAAATATAATCGTGCTTTAAGCCTATCAAATTATGATAGCTTATAACCCCTTTCAAGATTTTGCTAATTCAGAAGCAAATCGAGACATACATATGATGTAGAGAATTTTTCTCTTGCATTATAATCATATAAGCGGATGAAAATATCATCACTTTTGATGATCATTATCATAGCGTCCCTCTACGCGTATATTCGTGCATTCAATCACTTGTCTTCTTTAAGACATATTATGCAATGCTATCACATTCACATCAGGAATGGAGCATATACAATAGGACATGTTTCATGACTTTTCATGAAATACAAATTATTTTGCCTTAGCCATCATAATATCATTAATATGATGTATTGAGATTCAAACTCAACGTCTTATCAATATAAAGGCGTCTTAGGCATAACTCGGTAGAAAATGAACCCAACATCCTATTATCACGGTGCATTAAAACTTTTAATCCAATGTCTTTCTCTCTTAATGAAATGTGATTTAAATTCGTCATCATATCTTTATTAATATTGTTCTTCATGAACAAATATAAAGCATAAGTGCTTCCAAACCAACTTTTTTTTTTCAAATCCAACAATGTTTATATCATTAGTAGCAAAAGACAAATAACATAAGGAATCACTAACCTTGAAATTATCTTTAGATTTATAATCTCACTTTGTTTGGCAGAGTATCGTGTTGATAACGTGTTATGAAATATAAAGCAAAGAAGAATAGAGAGAGAAGAGATGAGATTTCTTTATTTCTCATGAGGATTCTTGAGGAGTGAATTACAATGAAGAAAAACTCCTTTATTTATAGCTAGGGGAAAACTAACCTTGAGGTTTCTAACTTTTTCATAAATAGACATTCACTATATATGGTAAAGTAGATATTCACAATATATAGTAATATATTTATAACAATTTAAACATTTTAAAGGTGTAAAAACCGCAAAATCTAGAGTGGATATTTATAGCCTATTGATTATCACTAATTAAAGAAAGGCTTAATTTCCTTTTAAGTTCATGTTCATATAATCATATACCTTTAACGTTCTCAAATTCATATTCATATGATTACTGAGATATTTTTTCGGTTCGATATGTTTATCTACGAAGATTCATATTTGGCTTTCACCTTGCTAGATGTATTATTATACATTTTCGAAAAGAACATCATCTTTGATAGGTGTTTTAATTACACGGTTTATTTGATTTAAATTGTTTTTACGGAACTCTTGTATCTACTCAAATTCTTCGTTTATCTTCCATTTTTAAATAACCTGATAAAATCGTAAACATGCAGATAATGTGTAATTAGTGTACACAAATCCGTCAGGAATTCAGGATGAAGTTTGAGTAAATACTTTCTTTTGTTTTAGTAATCAACGAAAATGATAAATTTAATTCATAAATTGAAAAACAAACCATTACAATAGCAGAAATGAGAATATTTTATGATTTTTACATGAAACATTATAACAAAAATATATTTATTTTCTTATCTTTCTGTTTTTTCACTGTATAAATATAATTGCTAGTAAGACATCTTAATTTCTTGAGTTTTCATGAACAATTAATCAAATAAATGTGAATTGTAATTACGAAAATTCTGATGTTATGAAAATACCTAATTACTGCTATATTTTGAGATATTAAATGAAAATTTGCGATGATGTCCTTTAAAATCATTTCATTTCATCTTAAGAGTATAAATTTGTCTTATGTATTTTGACGATACTTTTTCTGATGTTTTATTTGTGTTAACATATATGGAAAATAATTTTACTGTTCATTAATTTTAATTTGTACTTTATTCATATCGAACTCTAGATCTTTAGAGAGAGAAAGACCAACTTCTCTCTAAAATAAACTCAAATATATCAACTGGAAAATGACCAATCTCTCTTCTCCAACTCGGACTCCACCAGACCCCCCCCCCCCCCAATACCATAGATGGACACATGGCCATAGATCCCTCATGTAAACCTCTCTTCAGTGAGATAGTAAAGCAAAGCAATTAGCCCTCGAAGTAGAAGAAATCCATGGATCAACCCCCCCCCCTCCCCCTCCGATGGCGAATCAAATGATCCCACTTTCTTATCCATCAAAGAAAAGCAAAGGATTTACTCCCCGTGTCGGTTCTCTGTCATCATTAAGTTGATAGGGAAGAAACTACACCACCAATATCTGAAAAGAAACTAATTGATCTATGAAAGTTGAAAGAATCCTTTTCGCTAATTGATCTAGGGTTGGATTTTTATACCGTCAAACTGACAGAGGTTGACTCACAGAAGAGAATTTTACAAGAGGGACCTTAGTTTGTGGCTGGAGCTTATCTCTTCATGTGGGAGCCGAACTTCATCCCCTAAAAAGTCACAAATGAATCAACGACAATTTGGATTTGTCTGCCTCAATTACCAACCGAAAATATGACAATTACATCCTGGAAATGGTGAGAAAGAAAGTTGGTACATTGCTTAAGATCGACGTATGCACCTCTGCTACACTTGAGGTAGATACGCTCGAATCTGCATACAGGTTCCCAAACACGAAGTCAGCTATTAGAATTGGGAACCACTCGCAACTGATCCATTACGAAGGAGAAGGTTTTTTGTGTACAATGTATGGAGCTTGGGACACACTATGAGTAAGTGTCAGATAACATAGTAAAAAGTAGAAGACAACCCACCAGCTAGCCCCGAATTGCAAAGACGGGAGAGAAAGAGCGGAGGACGGTAACTTTCAACCGAAAGAATAAAGATCGAGGCAAGCAACCTCAAGTAGGTAACATACCTCACCAAAATACAATGTGAAAATATATGACGCCAACTCTAGTAAATTCTTCAAAATAAAATCTCCTGGTGATCTGAATACGCCGACCAATATTGGTCTATCCACGGTGAAGAAAGGTAAAAACCAAGCCCCCCTCATCAAAACCCTAATAGACTAGGTCCTTCTAAGCCTAATCAACAAAATAGACCCAACGAGGACCAGTCAAAAACACCAATTAGGCCTCAAAATCAGGCTTGATCAAATTCCCATATTGTCTTTGGGCCTATTAATCAGGAATGACCCAATAACAGGAAAAGGCCCATTGACTTGGGCCAGCCTTGAACCCCCAAGTTCTGTGGATCGGTTCTCACTAACACATCGACCCAACCCACCCAAAGTACTAGCCTCCTAGAGAAAAACCTTTTTAATATTGAGTTGGATCAACATTCCATCTCTACTTTCTCTCTTCAAACCTTTGATATACCGTATGATTGTGATATGCCGGTGTACATCAATAAAAGAAGTATGACTGTCTTTTCCAACAAGCACTCATTAACTGCTACTTCATCTTGTCTAGATGGAAACCAAGCAATCGTCCAATTAGACAAAATACAAGGGGATACTTTTAATTCTGAGAATTTCATTGTCACCTCAAATCATACTCTCTCACCTTACCTTCCTCTCAATGGCGTCCTCGAGTCAAAACCAACTTCAACTACTAGTCTTCACCACCAAACCACTAGAACCAAGTCATTTTTTGGCATCTTAGCTGGAGATATGCCTCTCCCAACTGTCCATTTCCTTAAAACTAAATGTGGAATGAAGGACCATCATTCTCTTAATCAAAGATCCCCACTACCTAGTACAACTAGTAAGGGATGGAGTAAAATAGGGATTGACCAACTACGGTCAGAACATGTGGATGACCACAGTGAGGATTATATTCAGTCAGGGTCTGGCGACCAGCTGGTCAATGGATCTGATCTCGTTGGAGTTATCCAACATGAGTCAGAGTCTCTCTTTCTTCCCTTCCAAAATGTTGGAGCTAATAATGAAGGGACCTCCTTTTATGCTAAAGTCTTGGGACACCAACTCCCTCCCCCTTAGACCATGACACAAACAAACCCATCCCCATAAGTCCCACTATCAATGAACCTGGAGTTAATGAAAAGGGAAAAAATCTAGAATTCCTGAGAGAAAGCAATCGAGAAATGGAGAACATTCTGGCCTCCATAAAATCTCCCCAGACAGAGGTATTGGTACTAGACAAACCTCTCTCCCATATATTTCAATATCTTATCAATAAGCTCTTCCTGATCCTCATCCCTATCGAAATCAATAAATTTGAACTAGAGCTAAAACTACCAGGAGTAGAAATCTTTTATTCCTCAAAGATGGACTCTCTCAAAGAATAGAAAGGAACTAATATGTCTTCACTACCTCCCTAAACAGGGGAAAGGGTCTACTGGAAAGTCTTTAACAACTATCATCCATCCTCATGATGAATGTCATACTATGAAATGTTAGAGGGGCTAACAACCCAGAGTTTAGGAGACAATGTTAGGCTATGATCAACACAAGCCCACCTTTTTAGCCCTTCTTGAGACCCGCATGAAGGAACATAAGGGTATCACCCAGACCTTAGGTTTCAATAGCCAAATCCAGTTCCCTGGTACTTCGAGGGGTATTGTAATCATGTGGGACAGTGCTGCTCTTTTAATACAAGATAATATAATGTCTTTTCTCAAGGTATTCATGTCGATGTGAAGGTTAGTAATCATCCCTCTAACTGGTTCTTTAGTGCTATTTATGATAGTATTGATTTCTATACTAGGCAGTCTCTCTGGGACAACCTTATGGACTTTACTTAACCTATCAGTATCATCCCCTATAAATATTGGCTTATTGGAGGTGACTTGAATGAGGTCCTTAGGACCTCTAAGAAGTTTAGAGGAAATAGTATTAATAGAAACAGAGTCAACATGTTTTGGAACTGTATCAATCACTGTAGTCTAAATGATCTAGGCCTTAAAGGCAGTAAGTTCACCTGGACTAATAAAAGATATAGGAATAGGAGGAACCTTATCCTAGAGAAACTAGATAGGTGTTTTGCAAACAATGATTGGCTTTATCTATTCCCTGATGCTACTATTACTCTCACCTACCTAGAACTCATTCTAACTACTGTCCTATCTTGGTTAACCTCCAGAAGCATCCTCCCAAACCTGATAAACCTTTTAGAGTTGAGTTATGTGGTGCTCTCACCCCAGCTTTATTCAGGTAGTTCAAGGGTCCTTTGGTAGTAATATCCCCCTAATTGAAGCTATTGTTCTTTTCCAAGAACAGGAAAAGGTTTGGAATGATCAAACCTTTGGGAATATATTCAAAAGGAAAAGGGAGATTTTGTCTAGACTTTCTGGTATCCAAAAATCCTCTTACTATCCTTCCAATCCCTTCCTTCATGATCTGGAAAGAAACCTCATTAAGGACTTTAGCCTTGTCCTTAGGCAAGAACAACAGTTCAGCAGACTCAAATCTAGAATCTCCTGGTTGGATGAGGGTGACTCCAACACAAAGTTCTTCCACACTTCCACTCTCAATAGAAGAAGATTCAATAGATTAGTGCCCTTAAAAATGATAGTGGGAACTATATTACTGAGGATATAGAAGTCAAAAATCATATTGTGTCCTACTACAACTTTCTTTTTAAGACTGAACACCTTTCATCCTTGCAGAAATGTCAATCCAACCCCTCCATTAGAGGCTCTGTCTTGTTTGAAGATCACTGTCGGTTGGACAACATCCCAACTATGGGGGAGATCATAAACACCATCTTCTCCTTTAAACCTGACAAGGCCTCCGGCCCCGATGGCCTTCATCCCTTTGTTTACTAGAAATACTGGCAAGTTTTAGAAGCCCTAATCACCAAGTTTTGTAAGGATACCTTCATCACTTATGCCTTAGACTCTAGAGTTAACACCACCTATCTCTGTCTTATCCCTAAATATCGGAATGCTTTCACTCTCAAAAACTTTAGGCCTATTGGGCTATGTAACACCCAATATAAACTTATTACTAAAATCATTGCCAGAAGACTTAGACCTCATCTGGCTAGAATTATTAGTCATAACCAGGCAAGTTTCCTCCCAGGCAGAAGAATTTCTGATAATGATATCATTGTCCAAAAAGTTATTTCCCATTTCCAAAAAATAAAAGAAAAACAGGCTTATATGATCCTCAATATTGACCTAGAAAAGGCCTTCAATAGACTAGAGTGGTCCTTTATCAGGCAAGCCCATCACTTCTTTGATATTCTGCTCTCCACCCTTATCATGTCTTGTATCTCCTCCTCATCTATCTCTATTCTAATCAATGGGGAAAAGACTGATTTCTTCAAGCCCACCAGAGGAATCAGGCAGGGGGATCCCATCTCCCCATACCTATTCATTATGTGTATAGAGATCCTCTCTAGAAGTATTGATTATGAGATAGACATTCTCAAGTGGATACCTATCACAATCAATAAGAAAGGGACTAATCTTTCTCATCTCTTCTTTGCTGATGATTTAACCCTTTTTGCTAGAGCTAATGAGGTCAACTGCATAACTATCTCTCACGCACTACAATCTTTTATCTCTCACTCTAGACAAAGAATTACGCATACCAAATTCAAAGTTATTTTTTCTAAGAACTGTCCTCCACAAACTAAGGACCACCTATCCATCCTTTTCTCCATTAAAGTTGTTGACTCCTTTGGAAAATATCTGGAGTTTCCAATCTTCCATAGAAAACCTACAAACAAAAACTTCTACTTTATTCTAGACAATCGAAATGCTAAGTTGGCTGGATGGAAAGCCAATCAACTTAGCATGGCTGGCAGGATCACCTTGGTCAAGTCTTCTCTTAATAGAATCCTATTCCATGTTATGCAATTCATCTCCCTCCCAAATACCACCCTTTCTCACATTGATAGAACCCATAGGAACTTCATCTGGGGCACTACTACTGAGAAAAAAAAACTTCATCTGCTGAGTTAGGATACCATTTCCAGACCAAAATCTAAAATGATACCTTCCTGTCCAGCCTGGCTTAGAGATACCTCAAATGCCCTAATAGTCTTTAGGCCTCTACCCTAAGAAGTAAGTATGAGAGATTTAATCCTACTCTTCATAAGGCTCCCTCCAGAACTTGAAGGAACATCATTCATAGTGGCTCCATTTGCAAGCTAGGGACCTAGTGGATTGTCCACACTGGTCGTAAAGTCAATTTCTTGTTAGACAGGTGGATTCCTCACATGCATGAACTCCTTAAGAAGTTTAATCCATAGACCCCTAACCCCTCCCCAAACCAGTATTACCCTGGCAGAAGTCTGGACTATAGGAGATTGGAAATTCTCTAACCTTCTCTTTCAGCTACCCCATGATCTCATTTTGAACATTAAATCTTCCTTTAGAACTAACCCTAAGCTCTAATATGACCATCTTATCTAATTACAGCTTCTCTACCAAGTCAATTTATGACTTTCTTGCTACCATGACTAGTAAGTTAGATCAACCCTCAAGACCAGACTTTAAATGGATTTGGACTACTAACTGCCCTCCTAGAATTAAGACATTTCTTTGGTTGGCCTACCATAATAGGTTTCCAACCTCTTCATACCAACCCGGGTTGTAAGGTCTGTAACTATCATACAGAGAACATAATTCATGTCTTATTTGAGTGTTCCATCATCAAAGCCTTCTGGATTAATCTTTTTAAGAGAGAAATAAAAATTAAAGATCTCAACATTACTTGGTTTTACCCTAACAATTGGGATTCCACCTCTAAGATGCTTAAATATAAAGGCTTTGACAAGCTTTTATCTTGGCATAATATCCTCCCCTTTAGCCTCTAGTCCATTTGGAGAACCAGGAACCATAATACCTTCAACAACAAGACTGACAAGCTTTGTCATAGTTAGGTCTATGGAGAGGATCTGTAGTTTACCTCTCTTATATACCCTAATTGAAATCACCACCATATAATGGACCTTAACATTAGGTGGACCAGACCGCACTCGGGTTGGTTCATGCTCAACACTGATGGAGCATGCAGGGGTAATCCAGGGAAGGGGGTATTGTTGGAGTTATTCACTTTGCTGATGGTACCTAGGTGATAAGTTTTGTGAAAGATTTCCCTTGGGCGACTAATAACCAAATAGAATTGTAGGCTCTTAATGAAGGCTTAAGCCTTATTGTACATCACAACCTCCTTCCTGTTAAAACTAATATTGATTCAACTAAAGTTATTTCTTGGCTTGCTAATGGAACTTGCTATATAATTCTATCATTGATGAATGCATGTCAAAACTAAGAAGATTAGGAAGCACATCGATGTTCCACTACTATAGGGAGAAAAATGGGGTAGCGTACGCTATGGCGAAGATGGGGGCTTAGCTGGAGATACAAATTAGTGCCAACATTTTTTAAGTTTCGCCGATGTGTGAACAACAAGCCTTGTGGGCAGACATCGCGAGAACCTTTTTTGTTAGATCAATTAGATCAGGGAATGTTTGTAACCCAAACCCCGATAGGGGAATGGACTCTCGTTTGTACTAAACCCAGCCTTTATGTTTATTTAATCTTAATGCAATCTTTTTCATCATAAAAAAATTATTATTCATTACACTATTATTTTTATCATTATTCGTAATGTTTAGTATTTTATATGATACATGTGTCGTGTCTAAAAACAAGAAGTATTAAAATGCTTTTAGCCTCTTCTTTTGGTTAGAAAAAATAATTATTTCTATAATATAATATAATATAGTATAATATAATATAATATAATATAATATAATATAATATAATATAATATAATATAATATAATATAATATAATATAATATAATATAATATAATATAATATAATATAATATAATATAATATAATATAATATAATATAATATAATATAATATAATATAATATAATATAATATAATATAATATAATATAATCTAATATAATCTCTCTGAGAAAACCGTTATTACTATTATTAAATGTATTCCTTTAAATGAAGACATTCATTATGTGATATTAGAAACTCTTATCCGTAAAATAATTGAAGAAGAATTTTTCTCTAGTCTCAACGAATTCCATGTCGATAATATCTATTGGTTCGATATTGACTTAAGTGATTAATCTTTACAGGATTTCAAAAACAAAAATAAAGATGTTCGTTCACTTCTTTTCTCACAAATTTTTAATCACTTTGATAAAGGCAACTCCTCTGAATGTTGATATGCACATGCTTATTCTAAGGAAAGTCATCACTAGTCTCATTACTAAAGATACACTTTATGAAAACATATCTGAATATTTGACTTGGTATGCCGATGAATGGGAAGGTTGGAAGGCTTTGATAAACTTTGATTACACTTGCAGAATGGATCATCGCTAGAAGATAGCCAGAGGACGGAGAAGGGGCGGTCAAAATCAAAAATCTTCATATTACGAAGGAAGAACAAACCCTTCTTATTTTGGTAATAGAAATAATTCTGCATATAGCTCTGCAAGTTCTAATTTTTCAGTATTTCATCAAGGAAATAGAACTTTGGTAAATTCAAAAATTCTCCAAGAAGGATCATCATCATCAAAAACTCAGAATATTGGCTCCTCAATCCATTTGGAAGATATTCTAGAAGATCATCCTTTGTACAAATAACTTCAATCTTATATATCCGATCAGCAAAAAACTGCAGATTCTTTTGCATCTTAGTTCAAGAAAACTCCAAAAATAAACCTACATATGAGAAATTGGATGCTAGGGAACTCATTCTTCTTATTGAAAATCCGCATATTTCTAGACATGAAAATTCTGAAGAAGCATGGCGGTTACTCCAAAAAGACTTAACTACTAATATTTATTTTACAGAAGAATCATATAAAACATGAACTTTTTATGAAAATATTCTTATTCAGATATTCAGTGCAGATTTTGATCACAGTCCAATGGGAGACACTACCCTAGGTGTACATGGTTACTCCAAGATGGTTGTTAAAAGGCTTATTTCTATTGAAGAATGGAGAATTTCATCTATGACTCAAAAATCTATGCCTATGGGACCAATGGGACAGTCTCAGATAAATTTTACATATTGGAATTATATTAAGGCATTTTCTCAAGTTTTATATTATAATAATATTAAACACAAACATACATGATTTATAAAAATTTGTGCCAAAGTATTTGATAAATCCATTCCAAATTAGTTTGTGCAATGGTGGACCTATCATGGACCTTTCGTTAAAATATTACCTCCAGAATATTCTTCTCTTTATCATTCAGGGAAAAAATCTTCACCCTTCTTGATTGAATTATACCTTTCCGAACATATTTGTAAAATAGACTCTATTGACCAAATGTATTTCTATATAGAATTTTCTATCCCTTGGATTCATAGATAGTCAGTTGAAATAGGTTATACTAGCCACCAAATTCCTGCTCTATACAGAGTATTTTATTGTTATTTTTGGGACAAGCTAACTTGAGAAGATTCAAATACCAAACTCACCTACGGACATGATCAACGAGAAAATATCGTCAAGAAAATTACTGAATATGAACAGACCCCTCAAAAATCAATTTTAGTTGAAGATAAAAGTCTCAATTATGTTTCCAGAAGAATATCAGCCCACGATGGATATAAAATAGAGATGATCGAGCAATACTTAGAAGAAGTACGAAATAAGTTACTCCAAACGGTTGAACAAAATTCAGATACATCAATGAAAAGTGACGAAGTAAACGCTGAAGATACTACAGAATCCCAACCTCCAGAAGTTAGGGATGAAATAGATGAAGTTATTGAAAAAGCTAAAGCATTTATCAGAAAATGTAAAGGCAAAGACAAAGAAGGTCAGGCGGGACCTAGCAGCTAAATTAGTAAAAACTTTTACTATGCTTGTAACTATCATTGATAGTGGTGCTGATGTTAGCTGCATTCAAGAAGGGTTAATCCCGACTAGATATTTTGAAAAAACTACCCATATAATTAAGTCTGCATCCGGTCATAAACTTGATATTAACTATAAATTGCCTAATACTCATATTTGTCGAAATAAGATTTGCATTCCGCATTTCTTTTTTCTGGTAAAAAATCAATTATATCCTTCTATTATTTTAGGAACACCTTTTATAAATGTTATTTATCCTTATACGCATATTGATGCAAATGGTTTTAAGGCTACTTATAAAAATAAAGAAATTTTTTATCCTTGTGTTACTGATCCTGTAACAAGAGATATAAATACTCTAATTAGTATGAAACAATGACAGGTAAATTTTTTACAATTAGAAATAATGAGTATAAATATTCTTGATACAATGAAGTCTGTAAAGGTCCAAGAAAAAGTAAAAATAATTATTGATATTTGTGCTGATCACTCAAATGCCTTCTGGGATCGCAAGAAGCATATTGCTTCTCTTCCTTATGAAGATGGTTTTAGTGAAGACAAAATTCCCATAAAATCTTGACCCTGTCAGATGAATACAGAGTTAGTAGAATTCTATAAAAAAGAGATTGACAGTCTCTTGTAAAAGGGTCTTATAAAACCCTCGAAATGCCCTTGGTCTTGTACTGCTTTCTATGTTAATAATGCTGTTGAAAAGGAGCGGGGTATGCCTAGATTACTTATCAATTATAAACCTCTGAATAAAGTCCTAAAATGAATTAGATACCCAATACCTAATAAAAAAGACTTGCTTTCTAGATTATATGATGCCAATATATTTTCTAAATTCGATTTAAAATCTGGTTATTGGCAAATTCAAATTAATAAAGATCATACCTAATGTTCCTTTTGGACAGTATGAATGGAATGTTATGCCATTTGGTTTAGAAAATGCTCCTTCTGAATTTCAGAAAATTATAAACGATATATTTAACCCTTATATGGATTTTATCATTGTTTATATTGATGATATTTTAGTATTCTCAAAAACCCTTGAATCACACTTTAAACATATAAATATGTTTAAACAAATTATTTTACAAAATGGTTTGGTTATTTCTAAATAAAAAATGAGTTTATTCCAAACAAATGTTAGGTTTTAGGACATAATATTTGTTGAGGTACAATTGAACCTATACAAAGAATTTTAGAGTTTGCTGAAAAATTTTCTGATATTATTAATGACAAAAGGCAGCTGCAAAGATTTCTTGGAATTCTTAACTATATCTCTCCTTTTTATGAAAATCTATCTAGAGACATAGCCCCTTTATCTGATAGATTGAAAAGGAATTATAAAAAGTCTTGGACTCAAGTCCACACTAATCTGGTAAAATTAATTTTAAAACGTGTTCAAACTCTTCCTTGTACAACTCTTTCAAATCCTAATTGGTTAAAGATTGTTGTGACTGATGATTCAAATATTGATTATGGTGGAATACTTAAACAAGTTAATCCCCATATAAAAATCAATTTTTTAATTAGATTTTATTCTGGTAAATGGACTGAAATCCAGAAAAAATACACTACGATAGCCCATGAAATGTTAACTATTGTTAAATGTGTTTTGAAATTTCAAGATGATTTGTATGATCAAAAGTTTATAGTTAGAACTGATGCCCAATCTGTTAAATATATGTTTGACAAAGACTTTAAATATGATGCTTCTAAATTAATTTTTGCCAGATGGCAGTCTCAGCTAGCCCCTTTTGATTTTGAGATACAATATAAAAAGGGAAGTGAAAATTCTTTGTTCGATTTTCTCTCTAGAGAATATTTGAAAGACCAATGAATTTTTATACTTACTATCTCTCTCAGAAAACTATTATTACTATTATTAAATGTATTCCTTTAAATGAAGACATTCGTTATGTGATATTAGAAACTCTTATCCGTAAAATAATTGAAGAAGAGTTTTTCTCTAGTCTCAACGAATTCCATGTCGATAAAATCTATTAGTTCGATATTGACTTAAGTGATTAATCTTTACAATATTTCAAAAAAAATAATGAAGATCTTCATTCATTTTTTCTCTCACAAATTTTTAATCACTTTTATAAAGGCAACTCCTCTGAATGCTGATATGCACATGCTTATTCTAAGGAAAGTCATCACTAGTTTCATTACTAAAGATACTCTTTATGAAGACTTATCTGAATATTTAACTTGGTATGCTGATGAATGGGAAGGCTTTGACAAACTTTGATTACACTTGCAGAATGGATCATCCCTGGCAGATAGCCAGAGGACGGGGAAGGGGCGGTCAAAATCAAAACTCTTCATATTATGGAGGAAGAACAAACCCTTCTTATTTTGGTAATAGAAATAATTCTGCATATAGGTATACAAGTTCTAATTTTTCAGTATTTCAACAAGGAAATAGAACTTTGGTAAATTAAAAAATTCTCCAAGAAGGATCATCATCATCAAAAACTCAGAATATTGGCTCATCAATCCATCTGGAAGATATTCTAGAAGATCATCCTTTGTATAAACAACTTCAATCTTATACATCCGATCAGCAAAAATCTGCAGATTCTTTTGCATCTATAGTTCAAGAAAACTCCGAAAATAAACCTATATATGAGAAATTGGATGCTAGGGAACTCATTCTTCTTATTGAAAATCCGCATATTTCTAGACATGAAAATTCTGAAGAAGCATGGCGGTTACTCCAAAAACACTTAACTACTAATGTTTATTTTACAGGAGAATCATATAAAACATGAACATTTTATGAAAATATTCGTATTCAGACATTCAGTGCAGATTTTGATCATAGTTCAATGGGAGACACTACCCCAGGTGTACATGGTTACTCCAAGATGGTTGTTAAAAGGCTTATTTCTATTGAAGAATGGGGAATTTCGTCTATGACTAAAACATCTATGCCTATGGAACCAATGGGACAGTCTCAGATAAATTTAATATATTGGGATTATATTAAGGCATTTTCTCAAGTCTTATATTATAATAATATTAAACACAAACATACATGGTTTATAAAAATTTGTGCCAAAGTATTTGATAAACTCATTCCAAATTGGTTTGTGCAATGGTGGACCTATCATGGACCTTCCGTTAAAATATTACCTCCAGAATATTCTTCTCTTTATATTTCATGGAAAAAATCTCCACCCTTCTTGACTGAATTATACCTTTCCGAACATATTTGTAAACTAGACACTATTGACCAAATGTATTTCTATATAGAATTTTCTATCCCTTGAATTCATAGATGGTCAGTTGAAATAGGTTATACTAGCCACCAAATTCCTGCTCTATACAGAGTATTTTATTGTAATTTTTGGTACAAGCTAACTCAAGAAGATCCAAATACCAAACTCACCTACGGATATGATCAACAAGAAAATATCATCAAGAAAATTGTTGAATATGAACAGACCCCTCAAAAATTAATTTTAGTTGAAGATAAAAGTCTCAATTGTGTTTTCAGAAGAATACCAGCCCATGATAGAGATGAAATGGAGATGGTCGAGCAATACTTAGTAGAAGTACGAAATAAGTTACTCTAAACGTTTGAACAAAAGTTAGATACATCAATGAAAAGTGACGAAGTAAATGCTGAAGATATTACAGAATCCCAACCTTCAGAAGTTATGGGTGAAATAGATGAAGTTATTGAATTACTATGCTTTTACAGAATCCCAACCTAGCAGCTAAATTATTAAAAACTTTTACTATGCTTGTTTGTTATGCTTTCACTATTTGTAATGATAAAAACACTATGTACAGGGACCCACCTAGCACTGTGCAAGATGCTTTTCTTTTTCTATTTTAAGTTGCCTCATTCAGTTGTAAGAGGCAGAAGTTTCAGTGTTCCTTTTTCATTTTCTCTCTCTAAGATCTCTCTTCTGTCTAGATTTTCCCTCTTGTAAAATATATCCCGAAGATAAATAAGAAGGCACTAGCCACTATTTGTTAATATTTTTAGGCCTTGCTTCCGGCCATTAAGGTACTTATTATACTTGCTTCTTTGTGTACTTTTAATACAACTTCTTCCCTTCCAACCGTGACTATGTCCGGCTAAAAACACTTCTTATACCTATGTTGAAAATCTAACTTCATTTACATAGTAACTATGAAAGATCCAGACTCTATCAAAATATGAAAGAATTTTTCTATAGTTTCTTGACTTGGTTCAAAAATGGTGGTACAGTCGAGTTTAATAAACTTATATTAGCCCTGTCTCAGTGACTCCGTCTAGTAAGTTGTGCCTCTTTAGCCCGTTATACTGGTGAAGAAAGGGCAACTTTTTGCACAATTAGAACTTCTAGACACATGGTTTTGACATAAGGTTATTGAATCTCTGACAGGCTCCTTGTTTGGGTAAAAGATTTCATGCAGTCATTAAACTATTTGAAATTCTTCTATATTTCGGTTGGTGCTTTGGTTCAATTTTCCAACTTTGGCTTAATCCAATATTGTTATATAGGTCTGGCAGGCTGAGTGGCTTACCCCGGCCTAGTGAGATCCTTTAAATATATAATATAATATAATATAATATAATATAATATAATATAATATAATATAATATAATATAATATAATATAATATAATATAATATAATATAATATAATATAATATAATATAATATAATATAATATAATATAATATAATATAATATAATATAATATAATTAACAGGATCTCACTAGGCTGGGGTATGCCGCTCAGCCTGCCAGACCTGGTAACAATATCGGATTACGCCAAAGTCGGAAAACCGAACCAAAGCACCAAACGAAATATAAAAGAATTTCAAATAGTTTAATGACTGTATGGAATCTTTTATCCAAACAAGGGGACTGTCAGAGATTTAATAACCTTATGTTAAACCCATGTGTCTAGAAGTTCGAATTGTGCAGAAGTCGTCCTTTTTGTATCAGTACAACGGGCTAAAGAGGCACAACTTACTAGACATAGTCACAGAGACAAAGTTAACATAAGTGTATTGAACTCGACTGTACCACCATTTCAGAACCAAGTCAAGAAACTATAGAAATTTTTTTTTATATTTTGATAGAGTTTGGATCTTTCATAGTTACCATGTAAACAAAGTTAGATCTTTAACATAGATATAAGAAGTCCTTTAGCCGTACATAGTCACAACTGGACGAGGGAAGGAGAGGTATTAAATGCACACAAATAAGGAAGTAGTATGTACCTTAATAGCCTGAAGCAAGGCCGAAATAGTAGTAAATGGTGACTTCTTATTTATTCTTCAAAGTATATTACAAAGAGAGATGTAGAGAGAAGGGAGAGCTTATAGAGAGAGAAACATAAGAAGAGAACTTAAAAACTTCTGCCTCTCTAACAAGAATGAGGCGTCTATAAATAATAAGAAAGAAAATCTTGCACAGTATTAGATGGGTCCCTGTGCAACAGTGCTTTTACTATTACATAAGTCTTTATCAAGAAAGTAGAGGGACCAGATATCGAGGTCAGATCATATCTTGTCTTTAGTTTTCCATTTCTTGATGAATGCTTCAGCATTTTTAATAATTTCTTCATTTTCTATCAGAACTTCCGGAGGTTGAGAATCTGTAATATCTTCAGTGTTTCCCTCAATACTATTCATTGATATATCTGAATTTTGTTCTACAGTTTGAAGTAATTTATCTCTTACTTCTGCTAAATATTGTTCTATCATCTGCATTTTATTTCCATCAAGTGCAGAAATTCTTTTAGAAACATAGTTAAGACTTTTTTCTTCAACTAAAATCGATTTCTTGGGAGCCTTTTCATATTCGGTAATTTTCTTGACTATTTCCTCCCATTGATCATCCATATTTCTGAAGTAATTTGTCCCAGAAATTACTATAGAATGTTCGATATACGGCAGGAATTTGTTGGGTAACATAGCCTATTTCTACTGACCATCGATGGATCCAAGGAATGGAGAATTCTATGTAGAAATACATTTGGTCAATAGTATCGATTTTACAAATATGTTCTGAAAGATATAATTCAGTTAAGAAAGGTGAGGATTTCTTTCATGAATGTTAAAGAGAGGAAAATTCGAGGTAATATTTTGACTGTGGGTCCATGCTAAGTCCACCATTGGATAAACCAGTTTGGAATAGGTTTTTCAAATACTTTAGCACAAATTTTTATAAACCAAGTATGTTTGTGTTTATAATTATTATAATATAATACTTGAGAAAAGGCTTTAATGTAATCCCAATAGGTGAAATTTGCAAATGTTTGTCCCATTGGCCCCATTGGCATGGATTTTTGAATCAGTGATGAAATACCCCATTCTTTAATAGGAATAAGTTTTTTAATCACCATTTTGGAGTATCCATGTACTCCTGGGGTAGATTCTCTGAGGGGACTGTGATCAAAAGTTGTACTGAATGTTTGGACTAATATATGTTCATAATAAGTCTGGATTTTGTAGGATTCGTGAAATAAACATTGGCAGTGAGATAATTTCTGAGTATTCTCCATGTTTCTTCAGTATTTTCTTGATCGGGAATATGCTGATTTTCGATATATAATATAAGTTCTCTAGCATCCAATTTCTCATATGAAGGTTTATCTTCAGAATTTTCCTGAACTATAGATGCAAAAGAATCTGCAGTTTTTTGTTGATCAGATATATAGGATTTCAGTTGTTTATATAATGGATGGTCTTCAGGAATATCTTCCAGATGTACGGAAGAACCAATATTCAGAGTTTTTGATGATGATGATTCATATTGAACTATTTTTGAATTAATTAAAGTCTTATTTCCCTGTTACAATACAGGAAAATTAGAACTTGCAGAGCTATATGCAGAATTTCTTCGATCGAAATATGAAGGGTTTGTTCGTCCTCCTTGATATGAAGAGTTTTGAGGTCGTCCACCTCTGCTACGTCCTCTGGCTGTTTGCCAGAGTGGTTCCATTCTACATCAATAATTAGGAATTTGATCAGCATATCATGATATATATTCACATAGATCTTCATATAGTGTGTCCTTTGTGATAAGATCATTAATGACCTTCCGTAATATAAGCATGTGCATGTCTACATTTAAAGGAGTTGCCTTTATAAAAGTGATTAAGAATTTTTGAGAGAAGAAGTGGAGAAAGAGCTTCATTATTCCTTTTAATCCTGTAAATATTAATCACTTAAGTCAATATCAAACCAATAAATATCATTATCAAGAAATTCATCGTGATTAAGGAATAATTCTTCTTCTATTATACCACGAACCAGATTTTCTAAGATAAGAAAATAAATATCTTCATTTAAAGGAATGCATTTGATAATAGTAATTATAATTTTTTCAGAGAGGAAATATGTGTAAAAATTCATGTTAAATATTCTCGAGATAGAAAATCAGGCAAAAAATTTTCACTACCCTTCTTATAATGAATTTTGAAATCAAAAGGGGCTAATTAAGCTTGTCATCTTGCAAATATTAATTTAGAGGCATCATGTTTAAAATCTTTGTCGAACATGTATTTCATAGATTGAGCATCAGTCTTAACAATAAATTTTTGATCATATAAATCATCTTGAAATTTTAAAACACATTTTACAATAGTAAGCATTTCATGAGCTATAGTGGCGTATTTTTTCTGGCGTTCGGTCCACTTACCAGAATAAAATCTAATCAAATATTCTATTTTTATATGGGGACTAACTTGTTTAAGTATTCCACTATATCCAATATTCGAAGCATCAGTTTCAACAATTTTTAATCAATTAAGGTTTGCAAAAAATGTACAAGAAAGAGATTGAACTCGATTTTTAATTAATTTTACCAAATCAGTGTGGACTTGAGTCCAAGGCATTTTATAATCCTTTTTTAGTCTATCATACAGAGGAGCTAAATCTCTAGATAGATTTTCATAAAAAGGAAAAATGTAATTGAGACTACCAAGGAATCTTTGTAGCTATTTTTTGTCAGTAATAATATCGGGGAATTTTTTAGCAAATTCTAGAGCTCTTTGAATAATTTCAATAGTACCTTGACGAATGTTATGTCCTAAAAATCTAATATTTGTCTGGAATAAACTTATTTTTGGTTTAGAGATGACCAAACCATTTTGTATAACAATTTGTTTGAACATATTCAAGTGTTTAAAATGTAATTCAAGGTTTTAAGAAAATACTAAAATATCATCAATATAGACAATGATAAAAGCCATATAAGGGTTGAAAATGTCGTTCATAAATTTTTTAAATTTAGAAGGAGCATTTTTTAAACCGAATGGCATAACATTCCATTCATACTGTCCAAAGGGGACATTAAAAGCAGTTCTATAAGTATGTTCTTTATCAATTTAAATTTTCCAATAACCAGATTTTAAATCAAATTTAGAAAATATGTTAGCATCATATAATCTAGAAAGTAAGTCGTTTTTATTTGGTATAGGATACCTAATCCATTTTAAAACTTTATTCAGGGGTTTATAATTGATGACTAACCTAGGCATACCCCACTCTTTTTCAGCAGTATTATTAACATAGAAAGCAGTACAAGACCAAGGAGATTTTGAAGGTTTTATAAAACCCTTTTGTAGAAGACTATCAATCACCTTTTTACAGAATTCTACTAACTCTGTATTCATTTGACAGGGTCGAGATTTTGTGGAATTTTTTTTTTCACAAAAACCATCTTCATAGGGAAGAGAAACAATATGCTTTTTTCGATGTAAACGAAGGCCGAAATAGTAGTAAACGGTGGATTCTTATTTATTCTTTAAAGTATATTACAAAGAGAGATGTAGAGAGAAGGGAGAGCTTATAGAGAGAGAAATATAAGAAGAGAACTTAAAAACTACTGCCTCTCTAACAAGAATAAGGAGTCTATAAATAATAAGAAAGAGAATCTTGCACAGTATTAGATGGGTCCCTGTGCACAGTGCTTTTACTATTACATAAGTCTTTATCAAGAAAGTAGAGGGACCAGATGTCGAGGTCAGATCATATCTTGTCTTTAGCTTTCCATTTCTTGATGAATGCTTCAGCGTTTTCAATAATTTCTTCATTTTCTATCAGAACTTCCGGAGGTTGAGAATCCGTAATATCTTCAGTGTTTCCTTCAGTACTGTTCATTGATATATCTAAATTTTGTTCTACAATTTGAAGTAATTTATCTCTTACTTCTGATAAATATTGTTCTATCATCTGCATTTTATTTCCATCATGTGCAGAAATTCTTCTAGAAACATAGTTAAGACTTTTTTCTTCAACTAAAATCGATTTCTTGGGAGCCTTTTTATATTCGGTAATTTTCTTGACTATTTCCTCCCGTTGATCATAAAAGAAGAAATGTGGAATGCATACTTTATATCGACATATATGAGTGTTTGGCAATTTATAGTTGATGTCAAGACTATGACCAGATGCAGACTTAATTATGTGAGTTATTTTTTCAAAATATCTGGTTGGAATTAAACCTGCAGAGTTATATGCAGAATTTCTTCTATCGAAATATGAAGGGTTTGTTCGTCCTCCTTGATATGAAGAGTTTTGAGGTCGTCCACCTCTGCTACATCCTCTGGCTGTTTGCCAGGGTGGTTCCATGCTACATCAATAGTTAGGAATTTGATCAGCATACCATGACAAATATTCACATAGATCTTCATACAGTGTGTCCAATAGAAGAAGAATTATTCCTTAATCAAGATGAATTTCTTGATAATGATATTTATTGGTTTGATATTGACTTAAGTGATTAATATTTACAAGATTAAAAGAAATAATGAAGCTCTTTCTCTACTTCTTCTCTCAAAAATTCTTAATCACTTTTATAAAGGCAACTCCTTTAAATGTGGACATGCACATCCTTATATTACGGAAGGTCATTAATGATCTTATCACAAAGGACACACTGTATGAAGATCTATGTGAATATATGTCATGGTATGCTGATCACCACTATCAATCATAGCAATATTAGTGATAGAAAATTCCCTATTAATCAAAATAGTGCAATTTATATATCATTTATGAGAAGTAACTAATTGCACCATCCCTAAGAAATAATCATTTTTTAAATCAATTTGAACAATTTTATTCATGTCAAAATTATCAAGGTTTTCAACATCCTTTTCTTTTTCTTTAGAGGAAATAGTTTTTTGGGAAAGATCAAAAATATCTTCTTCGATTTTCAAAATCCTATGATCAGAGATCATTTGATTTTGTTGTATAGAGACAAATTCTTTTTTTAATTTTTCGACTTCAGTTTTTAAATCATCAAAAGTGGTATTTCTTCCTGGCAGTTGACTAATAGCAAGTCTTCTATTGACTTCAGAAATAGAGTAAGGCATGATATCAATATTAGAGGATTTTGTGACAGAATTACTTGTCTTAGGATTACTAGAAGTATTGGTTGATGTAGAAGTAAGATCAATAATTTTTTGACGAAGCTTCTCATTAGTTATTTCTTTCAGTAATTCTAGAGCACTATTAGCAGTAATTGTGGAAACATTTAATTCTAAATCTTCAAATTGAGATTGAAGTTTATAAAACACATCATCATAGTCACAATTATCTTTATTACAATCAGTGCAAGCATTAGTCGTAGGTTTTTCATAATTTTCAATATCAGAAGAATTGGGTAATTCAATATCATTCTCAGATTTTGTTCCATAATCAGAATCAGAGCCAAAAGTATATAAAAGACCATATACTTGATCATGCACCTCATCGGAGAGGGTTATTTCATCAATGACTCAAAAATCCATGCCAATGGGGACAATGGGACAAACACTTGCAAATTTCACCTATTGGGATTACATTAAAGTCTTTTCTCAAGTATTATATTATAATAATTATAAACACAAGCATACTTGGTTTATAAAAATTTGTGCTAAAGTATTTGAAAAGTCTATTCCAAACTGGTTTATCCAATGGTGGACTCAACATGGACCCACAGTCAAAATATTACCTCCCGAATATTCCTCTCTTTACCATTCATGGAAGAAATCCTCACATTTCTTAACTGAATTATATCTTTCAGAACATATTTGTAAAATTGATACTATTGACCAAATGTATTTCTACATAGAATTCTCCATTCCTTGGATCCATCGATGGTCAGTAGAAATAGATTTTTTCTTCACAAAAATCATCTTCATGGGGAAGAGAAACAATATGTTTTTTTCGATCCCAGAAGGCATTTGGGTGATCAGCACAAATATCAAGAATCAATTGATCAGAAATCATTTTTATTTTTTCTTGGATCTTTACAGACTTCATTGTATCTAGAATATTTATACTCATTAATTATAATTGTAAAAAATTGACTTGCTTTTGCTTCATACTAATAAGAGCATTTATATCTCTTGTTACAGGATCAGTAACAAAAGAATAAGAGATTTGTTTATTTTTATAGGTAGCCTTAAAGCCATTTGCATCGATATATGTATAAGGATAAACAGCATTTATAAAAGGTGTTCCCGTCCACACTGATTTGATAAAATTAATTAAAAATCGAGTTCATTCTCTTCCTTGTACATCTCTTGCAAACCCTAATTGGTTAAAAATTGTTGAAACTGATGCTTCGAATATTGGGTATGGTGGAATACTTAAACAAGTTAATCCCCATACAAAAACAGAATGTTTGATTAGATTTTATTCTGATAAGTGGACCGAAAGATAAAAAAAATATGCCTAATATAATATAATATAATATTGTTAGTATTAGTATAATTATTATTATTATTATTATATTATTCTTCATTTTTCTTACTATTATTATTACTATATAGTATTATTATTATTATTTTATTATTATTATTATTATTATTATTATTATTATTATTATTATTATTATTATTATTATTATTATTATTATTATTATTATTATTATTACCTTATTATACTATCAAGGGTATTTTAGTAGTTTTAGTCACCCCAATCTTTACTTATATATAGTACTAAATAAAATGGTTACACATGCATATAGACATACATCGATTTTGAAATATTTATTGCACCATAAAATTATCGAAATGTCTTTTATAATCATTTAATAAGGAACAAAAAGATATTTATAAAAAATAATTACCATGTATAATTCAATCATAAAAGTCTAAATCAAAATGTTATTAAAATAATATATGATGACAAAACTAATAAATATAAGAAAAAAATATGCATGTGTAATCATTTTATTGCACCATAAAAATGACGACAAAACTAATAAATATAAGAAAAAAGTAATATGCATGTGTAACCATTTTATTGCACCATAAAATTACCAAAATACCCTAGGGGTATAAAAAAGTAATTTAATAAGGAACAAAAAGATATTTATAAAAAATTACTACCATGTATAATTCAATTACAAAAGGTCTAAATAAAAATATTATTAAAAAATACATAAGGATAAAACTAATAAATATAAGAAAAAAATATGCATGTCTAACCAATTTATTGCACCATAAAAATAAAGACAAAACTAATAAATATAAGGAAAAAGCAATATAAATGTGTAACCATTATATTGCACCATAAAATTACCGAAATACCCTTGATAATTATTTTAATAAGGAACAAAAAGATATTTATGAAGAATACCTCCATGTATAATTCAATTACAAGGGTATAAATAAAAATATTATTAAAATAATACATGAGGACAAAACTAAAAAATATAAGAAAAAAGCAATATGCATGTGTAACCATTTTATTACACCATAAAAATGCGAATAAAACTAATAAATTACTATTACTACTATATATAAATGAAGGTTGGGTGACTACCAAAGGTATTACGGTAATTTTAGTCACCCCAATTTTCACTTATATATAGTAGTAAATAAAATGGTTACACATGCATATAGTTTTTTTCTTATACTAGTTTAGATATACGCGCCCCGCGCGTGTACCTCAATTTAGTGAGTTTAATTTTATAAAATTATTTAAAATATAAAAAGCATGACGGTCTTTCAAAATGTTTATTGCATTTTTTATTTGTTAGCATCTTGACATTAGGACGACTTTTAGTTATTATCCAGAGTAAAAATTAATCAACGGAAAAGCACATATATTGGTTTAAACACAAGAAAGTTTATAAAGAAGAGTATATTCTCTTTAGTCCTTCCTTGAGCTATTCTCTTTCACCTTTTCTTTCTTTCTTTAATTTTCTCAATCTCTTCTTTCAACTTCTCCAATTTCATATCAACACAATTATCCTTTTGTTTGGATTATTTAGGCTTGTTAGTTTCTTCAGAAGCTTCCTCAACTAATACATTCAACCCTAACATTTATATTCAGAATTTTATAATAATAGGTAGGTAGATTAAACTCGATTTATAATGAATAATCTACTTGATCACTTTCAAACTTAATTAGTAAGCTCAAAATTGAAAGATTCAATTATAATCTTAAATTTGTATGTTCATCTTTCAAACAAAAGTTATGCATATCAAGATTCAATACTTATTATAACCTTATATTTAGAACTCAACTAATAAGTTTAATTAAAGATTCAACTATAATACTAAGGAAATAATTAAATAACATAATCAAAATAAAGCTACAATTAAACAAAGGAAGGAAAAAAAAAAAAAGACAAACCTTTAATGTCTTTGACCACTTCATTCGGTGCGATTTGCTTATTTCTTTCAATTTTTGATAAAAAATTTCCTACTGAAAAAGAAACACAAGTGATTATTACAAAAAAAAAAATGGAGAATTCATTGTTTTGTTAATTATTTAGTCATAATTTATATATAATCGTTATTAACTAAAATAAATAAAGAAAGATGGAGAAGATATAATAATGAATACAGAAATAAAGAAAGATGGAGAAGATGATAATAATGAATACACATAAAAAATTACAATTTAAATTAATAACAAAATAAGAAGAAAAAGTAAAAGTAGAGGTATGTATCTAGTAAATTTTGATCAAAAATAGTAGTTAAATAGAATTGAAGAAATTCTTTTTTTTCCATGTAAGGTGAAATTTTAATTGATTTAGAAGTGTTAAATATTATTAATTCTTACTTAAATTAAATAATCAAACCAAAAGAAGTTATAACTAAAATTAATTGTTAACACAACTTTGATGGAAGATAAAAGAATTTTTGAATTTTTATTAATATATTATTTTTTGAGTTTCACGTTGGAAAGTGATTTTTTTGTTAATTACAATTTTTTTATCATTATATTTCTTTTTTGGTTTCACAATTTGGGGGATGGTTTTTTTTTTTCATACTACTATTTTTCTCATTTCATGTTCGGGATTTCAAGGGAGGGAGCGTTGTTTATTACTATTTTTTTTATGGAAGAAAAATCTTTTTATTTTATTATTTTTGGGTTTTTGGGTTGATTAGGTTTTTTAGATAGTGGAGAAGGAATGATATTCTTGTGAGGAGCGATTTTCTTTTTTTGATAATATAGTCAATATTTAATATTACTTAAATAATAGGAAAAGGGTGAAAAGACGATTTTGTCTAAAGTGGAGTGTTTTAATGAAGGTAAAAAGTTCAAATCACTTTTCTAAGATACTTCACACTTTTAATATATTATAGATATAGATTTATTAGTTTTGTCCTTATTTTTATGGTGTAATAAAATGGTTACACATGCATATTGCTTTTTACTACTATATATAAGTGAAGGTTGAGGTGACTATCAAGGGTATTTCGATAATTTTAGTCACCCCAACTTTCACTTATATATAGTGGTAAATAAAATGGTTACACATGCATATGGTTTTTTCTTTATATTTATTAATTTTATCCTTATTTTTACGGTGCAATAAAATGGTTACATATACATATTATTTTTTCGTATATTTATTAGTTTTGTCCTCATGTATTATTTTAATAATATTTTTATTTAAACCTTTGTAATTGAATTATACACGATAGTATTTTTTTATATAAATATCTTTTTGTTCCTTATTAAATGACTACATTGAATGTATATATTATATTAACATTAGTTCATTGTACTATATTTCTTTTACTCCTATACTAAACAATTAAAACAAGTAGGAAATTATTTTTCCAAAGTTGGATCTCGTTTGCACATTAGGGTTGTCAAAATGCCCGTGCCTTGCACGGGAACGGGTATGTGGTACATCATATAATTAAATTTTTTTAGCCTCTTCTTTGATTACGAAAATATTAAATCATACAGTTAAATATTTTTAGCTTATTCTTTAGAGAGTAATTTACTCACCAAATTTGTGGTTTTGTAGTACTATACGGGATTAGAAGTAACAGCCCCTTAATATAGCTTGTTTGGATGGCTGTTACCCATTATTAGTGTTAATTATTATTTTAAATATTATATTTATTTTGATTATTATTTAAATATTTTATCGTATCGTTAAATTCATTATTATGTAGTAGCGAAAAGTCTCACTTTATGTAATGTTCGATTAGGCATCATTACTTTATTCTTTTGCTTTTCATTTTGTTTTTGCTTATCTAATAATCTTATTTTTTCTTTAACCCGCTATTTAATAATATTTTGTATACTATTTTTCCTATAGGTTTATCCCTCAAATTGATGATATATGACATTATGTAACAACGGAAAACAATACAATTCATCCAAATATTCAATTTATTATGAAACAATATATAACAATCATCCAAACAATGTGTTGCTCTCTCTATCCCACTTTACCCGACACAGATGAAATTTCTAGATTCAAACTTCTAAACTCTGATCATGAATTACGACATAAAAACTCTAAGATTTTTGAAAGAGTAAATGCATTGTTTCCACCCTGAACTATAAACGAAATTGCTGAGACACGTCCCAACTTAAAGGGGGTCTTATTACCACTCTGGACTAATTAAAATCGTATTTTTAGCAATCTTAAGTGCCTACGTGGAACATACGTGTGCCTACATGGACTTTCGGAATGTTGATTCACGCAGTGTGCCGCGTATGTGCCAGTAAGCCTTAAGGTTGCCAAAAATACGGTTATAATTAGTCCAGGGGTAATAGAAACCTCTTTAAGTTGAAGTGTGTCTTAACAATTTCATTTATAGTTCCGGGTGGAAATAGTGCATTTAAAATTTATACATCTGAAAACTACGTAAAAAAAAAATTAAATCAAATAATAGCAACTTAAAATATTTCTCAATCAAGGTAAAATATGATTTGCTCTCGAAAAATCAATATGTCACGTAAATTAAGATGAGAAAGTAACAGAAAGGACAAATAATTCAACGAGTTCCAGTTTAACTTACTGTAAGGGTCTTCATGCATGTAACCGCCACACTACGAATAGACATCATTGCTTCAGCCCAATCCGGTAAAATCCCGATCCAATAGCCCATAATAAAGAGGCTGGATTGGGTTTTTGTTGCTATTATTAACCGAAATCGTCTGATTCAAAATTTCAAATCAAAACCTATAATTGATAGGCCTGATAATGTCATGGCATGCAATAATATCGGATAGTAGATCTAGATTGGACCGGCCTGAATTGGTTAGCCTGATTTTTTAAAAAGTACATAATTTAAATTTGTATTTTATTAATGGATTAAAAAAATATTATTTTAATTTAATTTAGTCCAACTCAACCCAATTAGGCCCGAACTGCACAAGTTTAGTTGAACCCTTTTAAAATCGGCCCAATTTGGTCCTCTATTATTGAACCCAAAAACCAATTCAGGTGCCGAACTTACTAGTTCAAAAAATAAAATTGGCCCAGTTCGACCCCTTGACATGTCGCAGTAGCCAACAAAAAGAGTAATACATTTTCACACCTGAAAAATAGTTAATAAAATTATTTTCTTTTGTTCAACTTATAAATGGTAATAACTAATAGGATGATATTTTCTCTCTAAGTCTCAACTATCCCACACACGAATTTGACTAGATCTGAATCAGTCATATTTATTGAATTACACTATATATGGACAAAGATAGCAGCTTTAACAAATAGTTCTCTCAATGGAAACAAAATGTAGGCTGAAATTCTTCTTCCTAGTTACTTGATTTACAAATCATTCAGCTTGTTGTGACACTCCTTGCTACACTCTCAGCATTAGAAGCAAAGATGGTAGGTGTTTCAATCTATCGCTGTGAATACAACTACCTGCCGAACACTCACCATTGTGGTTCCTACCATATTTCTTGCAGACTGGGTTGGTGTGAACACTATTCACACTATCTCGAACATATATATATTACAATTGAATGAGGGAACTTAAAAAACTGTGATCATAATTAAGGATAAGAAACTGTGCCCTTTTTATAACGAAAGCATACAGAATGCAACACAGAAGACCATTATCTGCACAATCGTATATTGGTCTACTCAAGGGTCCAAAATGCTATGGAGCCATTTAAACTATCTAACAAAGTCATAAATCATATTTCGTACCTATTGAAACCATCAAACTTCTAACCGCTAACATAACAACGGCCCCTAAATGCAGAATCATTTACAAAAATATTTTATAATCATAACTTCTGATATTTCTATCAGCCTAAGCTTGTTTTCTCAACATTCTACAATCTCTTAAGGTCATCATAATTTTTAACTTAGAAAAAACAAAAAGACATCATATAATCCGTTGAGATGACAGAAAGCAATTCCAACTAAATAAACTCACACTTCTCTCTATATATTGAAAACAAACTACAGCTTCCACACCACATTAATAAAATTCCCTTTTTTAAAAAAGGATAAATCACTAGAATAATTTAATACACAAAAGAATAGATCACCTATTGAGAAAACCACACTTAGCAATATTGAAAATTAGAACGAATTTTTAGGGAAAAACAAGAATAAAACAATTACCTGGACACCAAGTATAAAGGCTTTTCAGTTTACGGCTACCAAAATGTTGCTACTCAGTTTGCAGTAAAATAATGGAGATACCAATTTGCATGCAACTTCTTCCTTAGTTTGCTGAAATAACTTCTGTTTTGTGATTCTTTTCCTTGTTTCGGTCTAATAGCTACATTTTTTGGGAATGCAATATCCAGAAAATCAAAGTTTATCTTCTCTATTTTTTCCCTTTTATTTAATAATTTTTTCTTCGAGTTCCCCAGAAAAAAAATTATTCGAATTAATTAATTAGCATAATTTATGATTAATATGAAGTCACCTTATTTAATTTTGATTAAGTCCTCTTATTTTTTCGTCTTATTCATTGGCATCTTTCTTTCTACTTTTCCTTATTTCTTTTACTTAATAATTTTAAATATTATATTCCATAAATTATACATAATTAATAATTCACATTACTCTTTTGATTGCAAATTTTTAATCAAAAAAATAGATGAAACAAGCATGCACATTGACGTTGAATGAAATAGTTAAAAATTATCAATGGTAAATTTATAACTTGTATTAATATTAAAGAGAATTATTTTATGTTTATTTCAATAACTTGTATAATAACTATAGGAAACAATACAAATTTGAGTAATTGACGCGATGATATATACGTACAATTCACGTATATTAAAACTATATATAAGAAAGACCTTTGTGAAAATATCATCCATCTTTAGGGAAAGTACAGAATCTACACTTCAAATTAAATTATTTTCACGAAAATGGTCATAAAATTTAAATTTCACTTTCCAGCCATTTCAATTTGTTGATTTGTTCAATACCGTTTCTACACACCTTCTATACAGTTTCTATAAATATCTTATACATATAAATAAATTAGACAGTTTCGATACACAATTTATATAATAATTGTACTTTTTTTTACACATTACAATAATAATATAATTTTTATACACTTTCTATATATTGTTTTATATATATTTTATACATATACATATTTGATAGAACTATACAATTTCTATACATATATCTTATATATATACATATTCTACATAACAATTATACCATTTTTATGCAATTCTATTTAATTATTATTTCTAAACAATAAAAAAAAATTGAAATATTTTAAAAGGGCCAAAGGGCCAAAGGGCCCAAGTTGAAAACTATATCAGTATTGTATATGGATTATATCAATATTGTATATGGACTATATCTAAAGTACATGAGCTAAGATGACTCAAATTAGTAAATGGCTATAAAGTGAAAACTATATCAGTATTGTATATGGATTGTGTATGGACTGTATCTGAACTACATGAACCAAAATGATTCAGATTAGGAAATGGCTATAAAGTGAAAATAGTATACCCGATTAGCCACTTTTTGGCAAAATCTCAAATTTGGACTATTTAATTTTAAAAGTGCTACACAATGTCTTTTCCCTTTGATTAAACCCTTTTAGAATTGGCCCAATTTGGCCCGCTATTATTGAACCCAAAAACTAACTAGGTACCAAACTGACTGGTTAAAAAAAATTTGGCCCAGATCGACACCTTGACATGTATAGCTTTAAGTGATACATTTATATGTTCAAAAGAGTAGTAATCAATAGAAAGAGTAATACATTTTCACCCTTGAAAATAAAATTATTTTCTTTAGTGGCAATAGGATGATATTTTCTCTCAAGTCTCAGATATCCCACATTTGGCCTCATCATGGCTCAATGTACCACAGAGTCTATGTCTTCCCTCCAATGAATACATTGTATATATTCTTGAATTCATTTACGCTAGATTATAATTAAAAAAAGTCATACAACCATCTGGCAGTTTTGAATTTCGTAGTGAATAAAGGGTTTCTTTTTCCTAAAATTGTGTTTGAAAGTTCTGTTTATTATAAAGGTCTGAGCCTTTTTCTTCCTATGAAGCTGAAACTTTCATAATTTTTAATAAAAAATCGGAAATGCTATTGTTTGTTAGCAGTTTGGTTACTCCACAAGGCCAATTATAATAGCTAGTAGGTGTGTTTGTTTTGATTCGATCGAATTTCATCTTTTCACTATTAGTACATTGGAGCTTTCGATCAAGATTTTTGTAATACCCTGCATTTTTGGGCTAGTCTATGAACCATCGTTCTTACGTGTATAAGCTATAATCCAAGTGATTCCCATGTGAATACAAGTTTCAAAATCTTTATCCTCATGTTTGATTTTCTTTTGAGGTTAAAACTGAAGTGGAGCTAAGATCTTTTGATTCGCCCAAAATTCAATATTCGATTCTACAAGAGTCTATTTAAAACGTGTATAACTCTTTATATACATGGAATTTATCATCCGAAGACCTACCAAATTGTAGATAATTGAATTATCTTTTCAACGATACCAATTTCGCCAAAGTCCGATACCCGAGCAAAAGGTTATGGCCATTTTCGTGAGAGAGGCAGTAGTTGCGCGACCGCGTCGCACGCACCTGATTTTCAGGTTCTATTTTCGCATTTTTAAGGGCAAAAAGGTCCTTTCCTTCACCCAAGCTAGCTCGTCCATAACAGATAATTAAAGCCCCCAAACATTATTTACATCATTATTCAACCTTTTCTCTTCAAAGAAAGCCTAGCCCCCTCAAGAACACCAAGAAACTCCATCAAAATTTCTTCAAGATAGTCAAGAATCTAAGTTTTCTTATTCAAGAACTTCAAGAAGAAGCTTCAAGAACACCATTAGAGATTCAAAAGGTTCTAAGCTTTCACATTCAAAGCATCATAGGAATCCAAGATTCAAGCTTTCTCATCTAAGATCATCAATTAAGGTATGTAGGGTTTCAACAAGGACAATCTTTTCGTCCTTGTGCCCAAAACTTGTTTTAACTTATAAATTACTGAATTTTATGTGATTTTTCATGAAATTTGAAGTTAGGGTTTATACCCAATTTATATTATTTGAAGACAATGAGTTTACTAGAGATTGAATATTGAATTGTATGACTATTTTCATGTATGTACATAACACAATTTTCCAGATTTTTGAAAGTGAGTTTAAGTATGATATTGGGATTCTTGATCTTATTATTTTGATGGCGTTGAAGTATTTTCAAGAAGCATACTGATTTGGATGTTTTTCTATGCTTTTGAATGTTTATATATGAGTTCTAAATTGGGATTCATACCCATTATCACTATTTACAAGATTTTGAGTTTTTGAGAGCTATTGAAGATAAATTTCATGAGTTTGTTTATATTTTCATGAGCATTGCTGAAATTTTTAGATTTTAATATGATTTACGAATGTTTATGTTATCAAGCATGAATTTTGAGATGTTTTGACATGAGTTTGAAGCATGAGCTTTAATCCCTCATGATTAAGACTTTCTTATGTTTAAGTTATGAATTTTACATATTTTGAAGAAAACCCATATCCTATTTCACTTGAATTCCATGTAAATCCTCAAATCATGATTTTAGCTATGTAAGCATGCTATGGTCCCATGTTTTTAAGATATTTCCATGTCCAAGTATTAATATCCATGTGCTTGATAGAATGCCCATGTGAATTGAATAGGGTAATCATGACATGTTACCATGTGTTCTCATGCATGTACAAGTCCATAACCTCCAAACGTTTGACAAAATGTCTAAATGAAAGCATTGTTGGCAATTGACTATTGTTATGCTATAATGATAACCATGTGCTTCATGAAATTTCCAACTTATTGTATAATGGATTGTTGATGTTGGTCATGTATTCAAGAATGTCATGCCTTGTCAGTTTCCTTCTATCGAGTACTGGGAGTACTTGTACCCGAAAATTTAGTTCCTGTATGAGTCTCAGTTACAATATTAGTCACAGTCTTAGTCTTGTAATCAGTTCAGTAACTCAGTTCAGTTTCAGGTTTGCTTGACCATAGCATACTTTTATCAGTATTTCAGTACCTCAGTTTACATACTATTTTAGAATCATATTATATGCTTGGTCTTGTATTCTCAGATAATACAATCTTCACGAATTCATGCTTAGTTACCTCATGTCACTCAGTCAGTCCCTTTCTCATATACATAATACTCTACAATTTCAATCCAGTTATTCAGACTAAGTACACTCCAGTTTTACATACCTAGTATTCAGTTTCAGTTATACTAATATCATTAAAGTAAGTTTTACAGAAACTAAGTATAGAGATTCACCAGCTTATCAGATCATCTTTATTACTCATGTTTTAAGATATGTCAGCTTTCAGTTTATTCCAGCCTATTGGTGTGTCTACTTACACTTAGCATGCATGTTTTATGATTTCGTATGAAAATAGTTTTACTTATTGCATTCACCCCTTCATACCTTATTGCATTCACCCCTTCATACTCAGTATATTCCAGAAGTATTGATCCACATATACGCCTGTGTGGCTACATTTCCTCATAATGTAGGTACCAGTTATAGCCTACGCATCACGATTAGACATTTGCAGATTTCAGCCAGCAGATGATGAGTTCTCCTACTTCAGGAACTCCAGACAGTTTTAGTTCATTTACTTTCATGTGTATTGATTAGTGTAGTTAAAGTCAGTCCCAACTATCTATAGTCAGTATAGTAGAGGCTCCATAGATGTCAGTCAGAGTCAGTTATTTAAATTTTAGTTTCATCCTTCAGATTTATCCGATTGTAAAGCTTCATCAGTATTGTATCTATTTTAGATCTTTAGTATGACTATATTTCCGCACAGTAAACAGTTATTTATTATGCCATAATTCAGTTGCTTAACAGTATGCCAGTTCATGGGTTAGCTTGGGATCACCTGTGGTTCCAAGCGTTGTGTGACATCTCGGGACAGATTTTCGGGGCGTTACAATTTTTGAGTAAGAAAATTATATATATGTATATATAACACCCACTTGGATTAATTAGTTGATAGTGGCAGAATTTGAAATTATTTTAATTTACTTATTTATTGTTGTGCTTTAAACTATGTTAATTTAGATTAATATAAAAACCTACTTGGCCAAGTTTTTTAAAGATCAAAAGTGTTTTTCTAAATAAAAAAAAATGCTTAATTTTTTTTATAAAAAAGGTAAAGTGTTTGGGCAATTTTATGAAAAAATAAAAGTGTTTTTAGAGAATAAAATTATTTTCACAAGCTAAAAAACATCAAAAGTATTTTCTTTTTGAAATGGATTTTTAAGAAAATGTACATAGAAACACTTCTAAAAGTTAAAAAGTTACCTGGTACCTGTTACGATTGATTATGACATGTATTTCATGGAATTAGTCGAAGTACGAACGAGCTAACCCAGAAATCATGATTATCATTAAAAAGAAACACTTTCAAAAAGTTTGGTCATACATTAATTGTTATTGCAAAGTGTTTTTGTTCTTTAGTCAAACACAAAGTTACTCACCAAAATTATTTTGAAAAAAAAGAAATTTTAAAAAAATCAAAAGAAGTTGATTTTAAAAGTTTGGCTAAACAAACTGTAAGTCTTCTTTCCTTAGAATTTATTTTCATTACATCACCATATCATACTATAGAATCTAGTCAAACACACAATTTGCAGGATCATTAAATTCATTTCGCTAGTTAGAAAATGTAATCGTATACATAAACGAACTACACCATATTGATTCACTGTCTAAAATTGTACCCGTTACAGAAGTTTATTCCAAACGTTTTGGTCTTTTATCTTATCAAAAGAGACATAACTCTTTAATAGAGACATAACTCTTGAGAAAAGACACAACTCTTCATATAGTCTTTTCTCCCTATTTATTAATATAAATAATGATAAGATACTATTTATCTCTTAATATGGATCAGGGTTGACCCACATGGGTGACCCGATCCAATTTTCTTTATCTCTTACTCAACATAGTGCGTCAACTCTCATTCCTATTTTATATCATTCATACTTAACTACTAGACTGTGTGACTAGTGTATACTTCACGAGTTTCGTTGCTATACATCTGTTAGGAATGTACAACATCTCGCTCAATGAAATTTAGAGTAGATTATGGTATGCAACACCCTAGATCATATATCACATCTATATTTCTCATCATCTCTTTTTCTTAATTTTAAGCTCATCATTATGTACTTGTCTCACAAACAAATATAATGGACGTCAATGAACATAATTAATGTGATAATATCCAATGATCTTTCTCATCTCAAGAATCTCTTAATCTCAACGTGGTATGTTTTTTTAGAAATGTCCCACCAGACGAAATCAACCATGATTTTTGGTAACATACTAAGATAGGAAACACCAAATTGAATCTCAAGAAACTGATTAAAGTCATGAGAGTATAATATGAAAAATTACTTATAATTTTCAGGGCTTCACATGATAGCAAGTAGATATAAACTTGTACCACCCTTATGAGTCATTTTGTGCATACATGGTATGAAATATGTATCACAGTATTGACTTCTTTCTCATGGAGCATATGTCTTTTATAAAGTAAATACTGTGCAGATGATAGTTTAGACAGCTCATGTCTAACTTTAACTTTATAAATCTACTCAATCATTTTATTCTTCAGAACTCACATCTGACATTAGAAACAGACTAACTCATTTTTAACCATATATGATTAAAAACAATCTAATATACGACATTCTAATTATAAACTTTCAGCTCTCTTTTATCATCACTTCTGACAATAACAAGCTTATAACTGTCTCATCTCTACTATTTGTTACTTAGACATTAGCGGCGATTGTCTGTGTGAATAGGTCAATCTTTTTATCTATTTGACATATTTTTTATTCTAAAAATTTTATGTACACCACATAAAGAAAAATGATATATGTATATGAACAAACAAGATTGTAAATTAGACATTAATCAACATTAACCTCGATAATGTGAATTTACATGAACATGATTGAAAAAAATAAAACAAATACATCAACATCTACGTAAACCCAATTAATTTACATGTCTTTCATAAACATCACATGCAATGAATTTTGTTAAGGGATTTGCTATCATTTGATGCGTAGATACAAAATTATATTTTATGTCAATATGTTTCATCTTTTCATGATACTTTGGATCCTTTTTGTAAGCTATTGTAGCCTGGCTATCACAATTAATTGTGACAGGCTCAACAACATTATTATACACAACCAAGTGGATCAAAAATATTTAAGTCAAACAACTTATCGCACAATAGATGAAAGCGATACTCCATGATATGGCTCCATTGTTAATCAAGAAGGCATATCTATAGGTGGAATTTCTCTTATTTAAATCTCCTCCCCCATCAGCATTAGTGTAGCCTTTGAGTTGTAGATCATTTGCTTGATAACATAAGGAATAGGCGATTGTGTCTTTGAGATACCTGAATATTCTTTTAACTATTTTTCAATGTTATGGTCTTAGATCTGATCGATATCTACTAACTAACCCAACGCATAACAGATATCAGGCCTAGTACACATTATAGCATATATTAGACTTCCGAAAATATTGGCATAAGGAACCTTTCTTATTTGTTCCTTCTCTTGTGGAGTCTGAGGGCACATCCTTAGGTTTAAAGCTTTACTTTTAGAAATTGGAGTATTTATGGGTTTGGAATTTTGCATATTAAAGGTTTCAATAACTTTCTTAATGTAAGATTCTTACAAAAGAGACAGCAATCTTTTTAAACAGTCTCTTGAAATCTTAACTCCAAGAAAATATGATACTTCACCATATCTTTCATCTCAAAATTATATGGCAACTGCTCTTTTATAATGATAAAATCACAAACTTATCTTTAGATCTCTTGATGTATACTCAATGATATTCATGAATCATAATAAAATCAACGATATTATAGCATTATGAAAATGCAAGTACCATCGTATAGAAGATTGTCTAAGGTCGTAAATCGACCTTCGAAATTGACATACTTTATTTTCCTTACCTTTTTTCACAAAACATACAGGTTGTTTCATATAGGTTTCTTCTTATAGTTCTCCATTGAGAAATGTAGTTTTCACGTTTATTTGATGCAATTCGAGATCTAACATAGCCACTATAGACAAAATTAATCTTATTGAAGTAAAGTGTACAATAGGTGAAAATATTTCTTTATAATCAATTCCTTCCTGTTGTGTGTACCCCTTATCTACTAAGTAAGCTTTAAATCTTTCGATACTACCATCTGCCTTAGGCTTGATTTTGAGAATCCACTTATTGTCAATGGCTTTTCGGCCTACAGGTAGATCAACCTGTTCCTACACTTAGTTAGATTCTATTGACTCCATCTCTTTCTCTATTGTTTTTAACCATTTTTCTTTAACGGGGCATAAAAGAGATTCATTTATATTTCTTGGCTCTTCATCATCCGGAGTAACTATAAATATTTTTCTTTCGATCTCAAATCGACGATGGAAAATTGTGGATGACTTATTCACCGAGGTTGAGATTGAAAATTTGCTACTCCCACTCGGACCAGCAATATGTAACACCTCATAGTTTTGTTCGACTTGATGTCACCTAGAGGCATGTTTGAGAGGCTAGAAATTTAAAAATACTCTAAATGTAAAAAGGGACTTAGTCATTTTTGAGCTCCTAATCTTTAATGATTTTATTTTTGACCTTGTCGACCCTCAATAGTTGATATGTCAGCTAGTTCATGATCCGAGAGCTCAATAGGTGTTCCCAGATAAGTTTTGGATTTTTTGGGCAGCATTTAGACCTTGTTTGGTGTCTTAAGATAGTGGACCAACGCGATCTTGGCGTGCCGCATCGCCTAATACCTTGGTAAATTTTTGTGCAAGAACTGCCAGGCAAACGTACTGAGGCTTGGCGCGATTAGGGTGCGACGTGTTGGGTATCGCGTCGATGGAATCGACGCGCTGCGTCGCCAATCGCATCGATGTCCAGTTGTGTCAGCTTTTAAAATCCGTATTTTTAAGGGTAATTGGGTTATTTTTCCTTATTTTAATACGCCCCAAACACGGGATTAAAACATCATTCAGCACTTTAGGTTGGTTTTCATGAAAAATAACTCCCTTAACATCAATTGAAAACCCTAGCCTCTTCTCTTAAGACTAAGAGCTCATCCTTGCAAGACAGTAATTTCTAGAACTAAGGTGTGATTCAGAGTCCGCTCTTCCTCCTAAGGGATCTAAGGTACGTGGGGTTCATCCTAAAAAAACTACATGGGCTTGTTGAAATACTTGAACATGATTTATAGCTTATCAAGCATGAATTTTGAAAATGGGATTTGGAGTCTATGTTTTAGATTATGCATTCTGAATATTTCAATGTTATTATTGTTTTAGCCTTGTGGTATTTCCCCTTAACTTGATTTATACTCATATGTATATGTATGCAAATTGTGGTTTAAGATTTGTTTGAGAAAAAAACTATAAAATCCCTTTCTTGTGATGAATTAAGGTTTATGATCTTGTAGGGAAAGAGTGCAAATGCATGTTTTATGATTTGAAAGTAGTTTTCTCAACATCGTAGTATTTGAACATGGTTTAGAGATAATGAGAGGGAGTTTCTTGATATAATTATGTTCTTATTTTAAAAAGAAAGAGTTGCATGTGATTGAAAACTTTGTTATGACCACCTTATGTATTTGAAATATTGGAATAGAGAGTTTCTTGAATATGTTTACATGAGCCTTAAGAAAGAGTTCTTTGAAATGATTTATTGATATGGTGGTACCAAACTTATGTTTTGAAAATAGAGATTATAATATGCTATTAATGGCTCAGAGATGTGACTTGCAAGTCAATGATATGATGATACCATGTAGATGTATGCCATAACAGAGTTAAAGTTTCCAGAGTTTGATTTTAGAGAATACATATTTTAAAGGGTTAAAATAGGCACCAAGAGGGTTAGGTGGTTGCCCGAATAAGGCTTGATTCCATGTGACTCTTAGCCCAAAATTGTGTTTTGCCGATATGGGTTCATTATTTTCCCACGAGGGATTTTATGATGGCCTAGTGCCCTGTGGCGTACAGAGACAGAGACTCCAACCCTGCGGCAAACTCAGGTTGGGGGCTTGGCTCCTGAGTTAATGGCAGATCCCATATAGCCCGTGGAATTTTAGAGTTATGGGATATACCACTTAGCCTAGAAGTAAAAATAAAGATGTGTTACAGAGTGCAGATGATTTTATAGAATCTTTTAAATGTGCCCAGGTGATTCTTACCATATTATATATTTATGAACTGTTTTAAATTGCTCTCATATATGTTGGATAAAAGTTATTATTTTGGATTAGCTCTGTGTACCAGTACAACTGTATTGGCCCCCCTACCTTCCAGGGTCTGAGGCTCAATCTAGAGGTCCGGCTAAGCAGTAGAGATTTCAGAGAGAAGCAAACTGTGCAGTGGTGAGCCTTCTATATTCCAAAAGACTTGTTTATTTTAGACTATGTTATTTATTTTATTTTGGGTTCACTGGGCTCTTGTCCCAGATTCAGATAATTGTCATTTTAGCATGTAATAGAGATTTCGTAGACTGGTTTGTAGGTTGTCTAGTTGTTGTTGGATTTTAATTCTGCATTGTTAACCTGAATTCAGAGTATGACCATGATTCCATATTAAATTACATTTCTGCATTTTCTTTTATTGTATGAATTTTGGGCTTGACTACCAGATAGAGAAGAGCGCCCGGGCCTTCATAATTTGGGATACTCATCACGGTCAGGGCCTCAGTTCGAGTCGTGACACAATATCGCTAGGATTTGTTGAAATAGGAACTGATCAATTATCATCAACATGACTTCCAGTCAAATTCATTTAAAAGTCAATAGTAGAAGCTGTCACACCCCTTTTTCGCTCGAGGGTCGAGGTCGAAGGATTTTTAATTAAAGTGATGGTATTGAATAGGGATTAATTTATTAACAGAGTCGCCACTTGGAATTGAGTTATGGTGTTCCAAGTCACCTTTTTGAATCCCAAATCAAAAGAAAATGACTCTTTGTTGGTCTGCAAAAACAGAAGACCGGGTAAAGAATTCTGTTGACCGAGGGAAAGGTGTGAGGCACCCCTCGAGTCCCGTGGTTATAGCACAATCGATTTTATTGACTTATACTTTAATATTTTTTGCTTATTTGATCGGATTAAAAAGAAACTTTGGGATTGCTGAATCACAGACAAAAAAAAAAAAGAAACATATAAAGCAACGGAGCCATCATAGAGTAGGGCATACAACAATGGATCAATTCATTCAACAAGATCTGTTCGGATCAGACCAGGATGAATGGGATTGGTCTAACCTCTCGCTCGGATGTAAGACTCCCGCCGTTGACAGATGTCCCATGCCACCTTTCGTGAACAGCTATGCCCGAGAATGAATTGTGATATAGCGCCGATTGTGTTAAGGCCTAAATTCGCTCATTTTTATTATACCGAAAACTTGTCTATTATCTTATATTAAATAAATCGATGAAAGTTTTAAAATATTTGAAAAGTTAATTTTAGAAAAATATTTACCAAGGTGTATTTTTTATATCCTTATATTTTAAAATGTCTCGAAAAGATACATACGCCGCATTCTTTATTGAGACGAATATTTTCATTGTGATTAAAATTTATTTAACTATTTTTTTATTTTTGGACTCTGACGCTAACAAACATGAATTAATTAATTATTATTATTTAAATTTTAAATTAATATAATTACGTAGTTACATCTTAATCAAAATTAACATAACAAAGTTAATAGTAAATTTTTTTTTAATCACGAAATAAGGTTAACAAAGTTACATAATCATTTTTTTTAAAATATGTAATTGAATCACATGTAAACATAGAAAAAGTGTCAAAATATAATATCAGTATTTTAGAAGTCAACAATGACTGCAACTCTTTATTATTCCCATTTGAATTTTAATATGTCACTGTAATGACATTCATAGCAGTTTGAAGTTTAAATAACAAATCCATTAACAATAATTGCTAACGCTTAATTTAAAAAGAATACCTAATTTCTACTTAGAATGAAAAAATAATGTTAACTATACTTTTTTATAAACAAGGTCATCGTTGTTAATCCTTAAATATCATTAGCAATACAACTAATCAATTTTAAAACTCACATAAGATTTCACAGACGATTTTAAATTTCTTTAACTTGAAAAAAATTGTCAAACTAACAAAAAAATATAGTCAAACAAAAACATGTACATGCCTATATTAAATACAAATATCATACCAACAATACTATATAGAAGATATTAATAAGTGAATAACAGACAGAAATAAGAGAAGTTTTACATACTAAATAATGCATGAAATCCTTTAAACAACTTCATTCATACTTTTGATTCATAATAAACTTATGAAATATGATACAAGATGAGATAAAAACCTATATTACAAACTGAACCAAGTATCGATGCAAGAATGTTGTCACCGGAAACTTCAAGCGGAAAATCTAAACTTCAGATCTTTTTTTTTCTTTTGTTTTTCTCTATTTTTCTGATTTTTTTTCAAGTATCTGATGATGTGTTTTCTGTAGGAATGATGTACGTTCTCTCTGCTTCAGTTTCTATTTTTTTTTTTTGCAGTAACAATCTTCATCCGTATTTTGTCTGAGAGTTGGGAATTTATATGCTGATGGGGAGAGAGGTTGAGAGAAGCTGGATACAGATAGGGTAGGGTAGTTAGAATAGGATAATTATTCAATTTCTCTTTTTTTTTAATAAATAAATAATAATAATAATAATAATAAAAGAATAATAATTAATTAATTTTATATTTAAAAATATAATAAAAGATTATAAATAGTCTAAAATAAATATAATTAAGAATAATAAAATTACTAGTCTATTTATTAAAAATAAAAGAAACATATATATTTTTTTTGAATTTTTGTATTATATAAAATAATAATGAAATAAAAATCAAAATCAAAATATATAAAAAATGAAACTTATTTATTAGTATTATTTTTTATTTATTTTCAGCTAAAATTTATCAAAATAAAATAAAAGATAAGATAAATATTGGACAAAAATAAAAATATTTAATGCCAAATATATATATATATATATATATATATATATATTAAACTTGGGGAGGTCAAAAATCACATCTCTACATTTTGCCCCTCTTTGTGTGAAATCTCGAACAGTTTTCATACAAAGAAGTAGACAAGAGATGATTTTTGATTCTCCGATTATTCAAAAAGTGAGGAAAAATAAAATAAAATAAAATAAAACAAAAGATGCGACCGAGTCCTGGTTTTGGACCGCCTACATATCCCGGGTTTTAAGAGAATCAGGTCACATGTATTTCAAATGAAGTAAAACGATGTGGCAGTGAGCTAGAGATCGAGTCAGGTTCCGTCAAGTTTTCGGTTCACGACATTCTGCTTTTACATTGAAATGAATAACAAAAAATAAAATAAAGATACAAGTGAGAAATCCTATCTATGCTACTTTCTTTTTTTTTTAATCTTGACGTGAATCTTCATGACTTCTCAAATGGTGAGATAGTCATTATTCTGAGTTGAACTTGATACGTGAAATGTTCCTCCTCATCGGCTTTTGGCATTAGAGAGGAACTTGACAATTGGTTTATTCTTTAGATTTTCTTCTGTCTTGACTTGAAATTCTTCACCCTATTCTTCAGGCGGGCTCCTGAACTTGCAACTGATAATGTTCACCCTATTCTTCAGGTGGGCTCCTGACGTGCTACTTCTTCACCCTATTCTTCAAGCGGGCTCCTGGACTTTTATTTTCCTTCACCCTGTTCTTCAGGCGGGCTCCTGGACTTCCTTTGTTTTCACCCTATTCTTCAGGCGGGCTCCTGCAGTTTCTTTTTCTTCACCCTGTTCTTCAGGCGGGCTCCTGGACTTATTTTTTCTTTACCCTGTTTTTCAGGTGGGCTCCTGGACTTTTTTTTCCTGATTTTTCAAATATATTCCTGAACTCAAAACAAAAGGTGAAATATAAAAATAATATTCCATTCTTCAGAAGGGTCCTGGACATAAAATAAATTTCATTCTTCAGGAGGGTCCTGTCCCATTCTTCAAGAGAGTCCTGAGCAGAAAGTAAAATTCAATAAATACGAACAAAATTTTTTGCCCCAGTTTGTACTAGAAAATTTTGTGAGCAATATCAAATTACAATTTTTGAAAAGTACAGAAAGAGTGTGAATCAAAGTCCTGCTAAAGAAATGCATCTCGTCAGAGTAAAATTGATGACCGAAATTAGGAAGTGTGACTCCTAAGAGTTAAATTGAAGGACTCGACTGAAAAGTGCATCTTCTAGAAGTGAATGTTTGAGTTAGGAAGTGTTTCATCTAACAAATGAAAACTGACTTGTTCAGACTAGGAAGTGAGTCTCCTAGGTGTTAAATGAAAGGACTTGACTAGAAAGTGCGTCTTCTAGGAGTGAATGTTCAAGTTAGGAAGTGCTTCACCTAACAAATAAAAATTGACTTATTCAAACTAGGAAGTACGTCTAGGGGTTAAATGAAAGGACTCGATTAGAAAGTGTGTCTTCTAGAAGTGAATGTTCAAGTTAGGAAGTGCTTCACCTAAAAATAAAAAAAACTGACTTATTCAGACTAGAAAGTGCGTCTCCTAGGTGTTAAATAAAAGGACTTGACTAGAAAGTGTGTCTTCTAGGAGTGACTGTTCAAGTTAGGAAGTGCTTCATCTAACAAATGAAAACTGACTTATTCAGACTAGGAAGTCCATCTCCAAGGTGTTAAATGAAAGGACTCGAATCGAAAGTGCGTCTTCTAGGAGTGAATGTTCAAGTTAGGAAGTGCTTCACCTAACAAATAAAAACTGGCTTATTCAGACTAGGAAGTGCGTCTCCTAGGGGTTAAATGAAAGGACTCGACTAGAAAGTGCATCTTCTAGGAGTGAATGTTCAAGTTAGGAAGTGCTTCACCTAACAAATAAAAAAAACTGACTTATTCAGACTAGGAAGTGCGTCTCCTATGGGTTAAATGAAATGACTCGACTAGAAAGTGCGTCTTCTAGGAGTGATGGTTCAAATTAGAAAGTTCTTCACCTAACAAATAAAAACTGACTTATTCAGGCTAAGAAGTGTGTCTCTTAGGTGTTAAATGAAATGACTCAACTAGAAAGTTCATCTTCTAGGAGTGATGGTTCAAGTTAGGAAGTGTTTCACCTAACAAATGAAAACTGATTTATTCAAGCTTGGATGTGCGTCTCCTAGGGGTTAAATGAAATAACTCGACTAGAAAGTGCATTTTTTAGGAGTGATGGTTCAAGTTAGGAAGTGCTTCACCTAACAGAGGAAAACTGACTTATTCAATCTAGGAAGTGCCTCTCCTAAGGGTTAAATGAAATGACTTAACTAGAAAGTCCGTCTTCTAGGAGTGATGGTTCAAGTTAGTTAATGTGTTCCCTAACAAATTTAAACTGAAATACCCAGACAAGGAAGTGCGTCTCCTAGAGGTAAAATGATAAGTTTTCACTATGATTGTGATTACTAAACATGTGTAGCATCTTGCATTTGCAAAAGTAAGGAATTGCATCTTTTGATATTTAGGCTTTGAAGCCCTTGATTTACAGGTAACATGTGTTTTTTTTTCATACAAATAAAAATTTTTAATTTAAAACACGGTGATTGATTTGTGGCATTTGGCTTTCAAGATAATTGCTCTTGCACTTGTCATACTCGGCTCCATTTCAAATCTTTGATAAGTATCGTTGACTTGTCGTATTCTTGACCTCAATTCTAACTATTGAAACTCTTTGACTCAAATCATATTTCTCTTGCATGATGCCTCTAGGTTCAACTTCAAATACACCCCTTATACTTCTATGAGTCCAAAAACTGTTGGGTGACAAGCTCTCTTAAATATCTCACTTTATTTTGAAGCATTTCAACTTGGTGCATCAGCTCTTTGTCATGCTTTGTGCAATTTAGGGAGTTGGTAGCAAGTTTTGAAGTTCTTTCTCACTTGTCTTGATATAAATTTGACTCAAAATATATGAAAGATGACGATATTGATTTTCCATTCAACGACAAAGACACAAAATAAAAAAGGAAAAATAATAATAAAAAGAAAGGAAAAACACAATATACATCTCTTTTCAAAAACGTCAAAAATAAAAACTTATCTGGGTGCGACACTTGATTTCAGTGATTATGACATGCATTTTGAATTACACAACCAGATCTACTCATACTAATTATTTTCAACTTTTATTCACTTATTGAATTTAAAATAGAGCCATTCTTGAACATGCTCCCTCTAGATCACAATCCTCCTTCGTCTAGTTACACCTCAATGGGTTTTTGCCAACGAGCCGATCTCATTTTCATTCTTTTTTTTTCTATCTTTTTTTCTTTCTTTATTTTTTTGAAAGAAAATGATGCCCAAAGTATGAAACATCATGCACTCAAACATGTTTCACCTTTACATTCTCAAAGATTGATCGGAAGGTCTTTATTTGGTTGTAACTTAGCTTTTGGAAAGGGTTAGAAAGAAAGGGCAGCATAAGGCTAAAAAAATATTCATAATATCGGGTAAGATTTACAACTTTTGGAATCGACTCATAAAGAAAATAACTTTTGCCCCAGTTTTATTTCATTCTAGGTAACTTAGATTTTTATTTGGTCAGACCGAACTCCAGAGTAGGGCTGCCTCCATATCTTGCCATAGCAAGAATCAAGTCAAACGTAGTTCAGGCATCTTGTTCTTTTGCTTGATTTTTTTCTTTTTATTGGACTCATTTTTTTTTCTTCATTTTTTTTTGAAACTTTTCTGATTCTAGTCTTTTGCTCGACACTTTTTTTTTTAGCTTTGCTGATTCTATCTTGATTTCAAAAGAGGGGGTACGAAAGAAAATAACACTAGAGCTCAAAAGGGGTAACAAAGGATGACACAACATTTAGGTAGCAGAATGAAATGCCTTCGTAATATCAATCCTTAAAAACACAAGTACATAACATGTAATCTGGGAATGGGACATGAAAATCATACGCATCTTTTCAACATTGATCTTGACTAAGCTCGTGCACGTGCGTCACTTTTTTTAAGCTGGTGAAACATGCAGGTCCACTTATATTGTACTTTTCTCTCAATGAATGATTCATGTCTTTTTTTTATCTAACATCCTTTTACTTTTCTTGACAGTAGAGACTACATATCCTCTGATCGCTCTCATTTAAAGTGCTTGAGATTGACCTTCTCATTGATGACCAGGTTATTTTTTATTCACAAAGAGATTGGTGCAGTCCATTTAAATGAGGATTTAACTCGGACAACAAATATCTCAACACTTTACTTATTTTCCTACATGTTTTTTTTTCAACTCTATCTTCTTGGTCAAGTGTTTCAGGATTAGATTAGCTTTTAAGATCAGGTAAAAATTCAGCATGCATATCATATCACTAGAATGCATATAAAAGAACTATGTAAAGACAGGAAAGACTAACAAATAATATATATATTAAAATAAAGTAAAATAAAATAAAATACTTAAAAGAAAAGATGACCGAGTTTCAACATAAATGACATATAGAAAAGACAAGATAGACTCCGAACTACAATCTTGAAATTATTCGGATATCAGAAAGAAAAACAAAATAAACTTTCACAATTCTTTCTATGAAGGGGAGGAGTGACTTCTCAATTGTTGAGCTTGACATCTTCTTCAGTTCGCACATCAGCATGACTAGATTCTTCACCACTATCAACGTCCTATACCATAATTAATTTATCTTGAATCATTCTTTCTATTTCTCTTTTCAAAGCACGACAATCTTCAGTACTATGACCCTGAATATCAGAATGATATACACATCGTACATTAGGATCAAAGTTCCTTGAATGTGGTTCAGGGGTGTACCCAAGAAGAGGAGTAATCATGTCCTTTTGTCTCAATTCTGGAATAAACTGGTATATGATTCTCCAATTGGTGTGAAATTATCCCTTAGCTTATGTTTTCTTTCATTGTTTGGCTTGGAGCAAAAATCGAATCTAGAGGGGCTAAGGTATGTTGGTGGAGTTGGAAGATGATTCTGAGGGGTTGGTCCATGCCATTGTGGGTAAGAAGGGGTTCAGACATATGGTTGTCCATTATAACTAGGATACTGAGGGGATAAAATGAAACATAATGGATTTTGTGCATATGGTTGATGCACACCTCTCCAATTTTGTTGTGGACCTGGCACAACATTTGCTACATCCTCTTTTCTTTGTTTCCACCAAAGCTTCCTGAACCACTTTGAATTGCCTGTGTTGTTGCTTTCAAAGTAGCCTGGCTAATAATCTTTCCTGACTTAATTCCATTTTCTATTATCTCTCCAACTTTAATAACTTCAGCAAATGGGCTTCCAATAGTAGAAAGTAAATGATGGAAATAATCAGTTTTTTGTGCTTGTAGAAAGATATCGATCATTTCAGACTTTTTTATCGATGGTCTGACTCTTGCATCCTTCTCTCTCCATCTGACAGCATATTCTCAGAAACTTTCAGTTGTCTTTTTTCTAATGTTGGCAAGCGTAGTGCGATCTAGCACTATCTCAATGTTATATTAAAATTGTTTAACGAAATCCTGAGCTATGTCATCCCACACGTGCCAACGGGAAATGTCTTGGTCAACAAATCATTCAGAAGTTATTCCTGTCAAGCTTTCTCCAAAGTAAGCCACTAATAATTTTTCTTTTCCTCCTGCACCCCTTAATTGATTACAGAACTTCTTTAAATGAGCCACAGGGTCGCCATGACCTTCGTATTTGTCAAACTTTGGCATTTTGAATACTAGCGGCTTGTATGAAACACTTTTTGGTCCTCTTTATCCCTGCATATTTCTCATACTCTGCTCTAAGCTTCTTACTTTCCTAGCCATCTCCTCTTGTTCCTCATTTTTAACAGTTTTCTCAACACGATTGGAGAATCATGTTGATGAGCATAATAATGTAGATTTTGGGATTTTAAAGTCATTTTAGGAGGATACAACATATCAGGACTTGGTTCCCCCATATTCTTTAGTGTTGTCGATTGATAGCCCGTGATAGTTGGTGCTACAGAAGTGAAATTTGGTGGGCGCATAGTAGAAGTACCTGCAGCGCCAGACATATTAGCAAATGGGCCGAATCCAGGTGGGTATAATGGATCGCTAGTTTGAGCTTGAGCAAGATTTGGATCATTCGTAGTCGAAAGTCCAGGGATTGAAGAAGGCGGGGCTTATCCATTCAACCAAGCTTGATACATCTCCGTTATCGTTATTTCAATAATTTAATCTCTTCTATTAATTCTAATTCTTGTGAAATCAACTGATTCTGCTCGTCCTCACTTTCAGACCCTACACGTCTTTGCGGGTCATCTTTTTTTTTTCTTTGAACCTCTGTTATATGGATGAGAAGCCAACTTAGCCACAAATCTACCACCTTAATATTATTTTGATTTTGGAGAAAACTAACGTGTCAGAGTTCAAAATATATTTTTTTAAGACCATCGAATCCATTGAGGACTGCCTACGTATCTCGCTAAGATGAGAATCAAGTGTGCGTAGTTCTGGAAATATATGTCGTTCAAAACTCAGCTTCAAGACCCCTAAAGGTTCAGGGTTGTTAAGATTTATATATATTTTTTATTTTGTAAAATTTTACCCTCATGATCTCTAAAGATTCAGGGCCATAAAAATATATAAAAATTGGACTTGAGGATTAGAAAAATAATTATGAAAGTAATCATATTTTCAAAATATTCCCTAATAAATCTATGAATAATTTTCAAAAGATAGGTCGTATCCTGAGAAGGACTTCCTACGTATCCCACTAAGATGTGAGAATCAAACCCTCGTAGTTCAAGAAGACTGTAAAACCATGTTACTAAAATTTTCCCTTCTTTTATTTATTTATTTATTTATTTGGAAAAATGATTCACTAAATGTGAAGATAATTTAGTCTCTTGCATTTTAAAATTGCCTAAAGCTGATCAACAAACAAATAGCCTTCCAATCAAATATCAAAGATCACATAGGATGCACATGTTGGTCTTTATAAAGTAGGTTACCTGTCCTAGAAAGATCCGGCTCCTGTGCCAGGTCCCGCTAAGTCAAATGCATATGATGCAAATAAAGCGGAACCTAATAGGGATAACCAGATTCTGAGTTTTCAGTTCTTCTAAGTTTAAACCTAATAGGGATAGGTGTATATACTGGCTTACCCGAGCGGACACTCGAGCTAGGAAGGGACAACTTGGTTGGTAGAAGGGCAACATCGCCTTCGTTGTCGATCCGAACTCCGCCTAACATGTGTGACTATAATCCTTCACCAGGTGCCTTGACACTCCGGCTATCTTAAAAAGAAATTAGGATGCATGCATTGCATTCCTTCTATCCTATTTCAGAGACTCAGAGAGGATGCGCAAGAGAAGATAGTATATAATACAGTTCAATCAATATCAAAGCGGTAAATAAGCGACAAGTAGCAAATAAGGCCAACAAACACAATATCAACAATAATTAAAGCAAGTATAAGTCAATATAAAATGCTCAAATTCTTATTAGTCCCCAGCTGAGTCACCAGAGATGTCACACCCCTTTTTCGCTCGAGGGTCGAGGTCGAAGGATTTTTCCAATTAAAGTGACGGTATTGAATAGGGATTAATTTATTAACAGAGCCGTCACTTGGAATTGAGTTATGGTGTTCCAAGTCACCTTTTTGAATCCCTAATCAAAAGAAAATGACTCTTTGTTGGTCTGCGAAAACAGAAGACCGGGTAAGAAATTTTGTTGACTGAGGGGAAGGTGTGAGGCACCCCTCGAGTCCCGTGATTATAGCACGGTCGCTTTTATTGACTTATACTTATCTAAAACTATTTCGATAAATTGTGTTAAGGCCTAAATTCGTTCATTTTTATTATACCGAAAACTTGTCTATTATCTTATATTAAATAAATCGATGAAAGTTTAAAAATATTTGTCGAGTTAATTTTAGAAAAATATTTACCAAGGTGTATTTTTTACATCCTTGTATTTTAAAATATCTCGAAAAGATACGTACGCCGCATTCTTTATCGAGACAAATATTTTCATTGTGATTAAAATTTATTTAACTATTTTTTATTTTTGGACTCCGACGATAACAAACATTAATTAATTAACTATTATTATTTAAATTTCAAATTAATGTAATTACGTAGTTACATCTTAATCAAAATTAACATAACAAAGTTAATAGTAAAATATTTATAATCACGTAATAAGGCTAACAAAGTTACATAATTATTTTTTAAAAAATATATAATTGAATCACATGTAAAAATAAAAAATGTGTCAAAATATAATATCAATATTTTAGAAGTCAACAATGACTGCAAATCTTTATTATTCCCATTTGAATTTTAATGTCACTTTAATGACATTCATAGCAGTTTGAAGTTCAAATAACAAATCAATTAACAATAATTGCTAACACTTAATTTAAAAAGAATACCCAATTTCTACTTAGAATGAATAAATAATGTTAGCTATACTTTTTGATAAACAAGGTCATTGTTGTTAATCCTTAAATATCATTAGCAATACAACTAATCAATTTTGAAACTCACATAAGATTTCATTGACGATTTTGAATTTTTTTAACTTGAAAAAAATTGTCAAACTAACAGAAAAATATAGTCAAACAAAAACATGCACACGCCTATATTAAATACAAATATCATACCAACAATACTATATAGAAGATATTAATAAGTGAATAACAGACAGAAATAAGAGAAGTTTTACATACTAAATAATGCATGGAATCCTTTAAATAACTTCATTCATACTTTTGATTCATGATAAACTTATGAAATGTGATACAAGATGAGATAAAAACCTGTATTACAAACTGAACCAAGTATCGATGCAAGAATGTTGTCACTGAAAACTTCAAGCGGAAACTCTAAACTTCAGATCTTTTTTTTTCTTTTGTTTTTATCTATTTTTCTGATTTTTTTTTTCAAGTATCTGATGATGTGTTTTCTGTAAAATGATGTCCGTTCTCTCTGTTTCAGTTTTTTTTTTTTTTGCAGTAACATTCTTCAACTGTGTTTTGTCTGGGGTTTGGGAATTTATATGCTGATGGGGAGAGAGGTTGAGAGAAGTTGGATACAGATAGGGTAGGGTATCTAGAATAGGATAATTATTCAATTTCTCTCTCTTTTTTTTAATAAATAATAATAATAATAATAATAAAAATAATAACAATTAATTAATTTTTATATTTAAAAATATAATAAAATTTTATAAATAGTCCAAAATAAATATAATTAAGAATAATAAAATTACTAGTCTATTTATTAAAGTTAAAAGAAACATATATATTTTTTTTGAATTTTCGTATTATATAAAATAATAATAATATAAAAATAAAAATATATAAAAAATGTAACTTTATTTATTAGTATTATTTTTTATTTATTTTCAACTAAAATTTATCAAAATAAAATAAAAGCTAAGATAAATATTGGACAAAAATAAAAATATTTAATGCCAAAAAAAATTAATATATATATATATATATATATATATTAAACTTGGGGAGGGTCACAAATCACATGTCTACAGAAACGATTTGATCTGTAGCTTCATATAGAGATAAGTCTTGACCTATCTCACCCCACTTAGAAAAATTATTTTCTATGAATGAAACATCACGTGACTCAATTTCAGTTACAGTGCCACTATCTTGTTCGCCTATGAACACATACCCCTTAGATTGTTTAGAGTATCTTATAAAGATATACTTCTTTTTCATTGGGTCTAATTTTTTATATTGGGAAGAAGGGTTATGAATAAAAGCAGCACAACCCCAAGACTTTAAAATTTTCAAATCGGACTTTTGTTTAGTCCATAACTCATATGGCATAGTTATAACTTATTCTGAAGGGACACGATTAAGTACAAATGCAGCAGTGAGCAACGCATCACCCTAATAGGTGATAGGCAATTTTGTTTGTGCCATCATCGACCTAACCATTTCTAACAAAGTTCTATTTAGTAATTCCGCAATGCCATTTTATTGGGGAGTGTAGGGAGTAGTTAATTGTCTTTGAATTTATTTTTCATCACACAATTGTTTGAGCTCATCAGATAAATAGTCTCGACCTCGATCGATTTTTAAATCTTTAATTTTTTTATCCAGTTGATTCTCAACTAAGTTCATAAACTTAATGAAGCAACTTAAAGATTCAGATTCGTGAGAAATCAAATATACATAACCAAATCGAGTAAAATCATCAATAAAAATGATGAAGTAAATATCACCATGTATTGCCCTTACATTCATTGGACCATAGATGTCGAAATAAATTAATTGCAATGGAGTATCAGTCCTTGTGCCTTTTTCAAATGGTTTTCTTGCAATTTTTTCGGCTAGGCATGATTCACAAGTAGACAATTCTACTTTATCTATTGCGTCAAGTAGAACTTCTTTAGATAAGCGATTCATTCTTTGTTGACCAATATGGCCAAGCCTAGCATGCTATAAATTTATAGCATTTTTATAATTAGAAGTTGACGTAACTAAGGAAAAACTAATATTATTGTTATAGGGACTTTGAATAACATTCAATACAAATAATTGACCATAAAAATAACCAGTTCCATATTTTGTCTTAATATAAATCCGCACCATGTTCATGAAAGAAAAAAATTAAATCCTAACTTAATCAACATTCTAACAGAGACTAGATTTCAACATATTGTTGGAGTAAATAGTACATCATGTAGATATAGAGTTCGCCCACCACGTATTTTCAGTTTGTAGGTACTAATCCCTTTGACCTCCTCTTTGGAGTTATTTCCTACGTACACCTATTTGGATTCTTGCAAAATTCATTGACAATCCACGAAAGCATCTCTATCCGTTGCTATGTTCTCGGTGGTTGCTAAGTCTATAATCCACATAGAAGTGATTCAGTTAAAAAATAAGAATAAGAAATATTTACTTCATTATGCAAATTATTAATAAGGTCGCGTACCTTTTCAGGCTCAGGACAATAACGAGCAAAGTGTCGCTTGTTCTCACAGTTGTAGTACTTAATCTTAGCCATGTTCACCTTTTTCTTTTTCTTTGGATCAGAAACGTCTTCTTCTCCTTGTTGATTATACTTAGGCTTCTTTGAGACATTTTCTATTTCCTTCTTTTGAGAAAATTTTTCATGCTACCATATCTATATTTAGGATCTGAACTAGCCATATACGCATCTATAGAAGCATTGTCAACTCCAAGATTTGGGTTAGGGATCGAATCATAGCTTGGAGTTGTTTCTCTTCGACCAACACATGACCGACATATTTCAATTCATTCACCATGTTTGACATATGGCGAAGATGCTTTCACATAGTATGATCAGGGTATTTCTTATAAGTATCAAACTTTATAGTAAGAGCCCTTGACTTAGCAACTGAAGTATCACCAAACTTTTCTTTTAGTGTGGACCACATGTCCTTCGCATCATCGTACTTTTGAAATTCTCTCATAATGTCATTATCTATACTGCTCAGCAACATTATGAGAGCAAGAATTTTTTTTCAAGCTTGATATGACTCAAGATCTTTTATATGCTGAGGGGCATCACCATTTTTTATACAAGTATAATCGTGATCATGAAAATTTTTTTAGTATGTTAAAGACAACCGAGAGAGTGCACAAGTCTAAGTGTAAATAAGGCCTAAAGCCGCCCATATGGTGCACTCAATGGGCGGCCATTTTGAAGACTAGTCATTAAAGGGTCTTTTAGTCTTTTGTCTCTTATTTTTGTAATGTAATATAAATAGAACCTTGTAGGGTTTTAGTTCCTTATTTTTTGAATGTTATTGAAAGAAACTCCTCTAGAGAGAGTGAGGGCAACCGTAACTAGGGTAATACTAGTGTGGATCACTAGTGTTGCAAAAAATTATCAGAAACGTTGGTGTTTGAGAGGTGGACTCCCTTGTGTGTCATCGTAAAGTGTTGGTGTTTATATTACGAGTGTTAAGGATCTTGGTATTTAATATATACCTTGGTTCTTATTGTTTGTAATATTGTATGTCACACTGCCTGTCTTTTGTTCCTGTAATCTTTGTACTAGTTTGTAGTTGTTTCTAGTAAAGCCATGTGTTGTTGTTGCATTGTTCTTGTGTTCCTTTCCTATTATTATCATCTTGTTCTTTTGGTGTAGCTACTGTTTTGGTGATTAACATCTAGTGATCTTGGGTTCTTGAGTTGTCTTCTTGTAGTCGTTTGGTGTCTTGTACCTTGTGGACTGTTTTGCACGATTTGTGGGCTGTTTTAGTGTCTTTTCTTGATCGTTTGGTATCATTTGGTATCAAAGTAAGGCTGGTTGTGTTCCTACACCACCAATCTTGGGCACTCTAAGTTAAAAAAATCAAAAAAGGGAGTAGAAGTTGTTTCTTGTGTTCTTGGCCGAGAGTGTTTCTAGTTGTTGTCTTGGCCAAAATTTGGATGCTAGATCTAGGAGTACTTCGTGCGTTTTGAGTGTTCTTAGTGTTAGTTTATTCTTTCCTAACACTAATAGAGTCAAGATCCAAGTTGAACTCCTATTTGTGTTGTTGTTGTGTGGATTCAAAGATTGGCCAAAGTATTGTTAGTGTTGGTTTGTGGATCCAAACTTTGGACGTTTTTGGTGTGGTGGTGTTGTGGAATCCGAGATTTGGATGTGTATTGTTGACATTTTTGTTGTGTATTTGTGTTTGAAGAGGGGTTGTTGTTGTTGGGAGGTACAATTTGAACCTTGATCTTCAAATCTCTATTGAAGGTTCTTGATGTTCTTGAACCATCTTCATGTCTTGCGGCAAGAAGAACTTTCAATAGTGGTGTTTGATATTAAAGACTAGTGGAGAGAAGTGATGTCTCTTCTTTGTCTTGAAACAAGTCCCAAAGTTATACTAAGAAGTAAGGGATAAAGAAGCTTTCAAAAAGGCTTGTTGCCAAAAGAGAGAAAGAACTCTTTCCAAGGTTGACAAAAGAGAAAAGGGCCACCAACCCTTCAAAAAGCTGTTTTGCCCAAAAAAGTGCAAGACAAATCAACCTTTTTAAATGTGAAAAGAGGCTCCAAAAACTTATTGTCTTCCCTCCAAAACTGATTTTGCTCTACCACAAGTTGGACAAACACTAAAATTCTCAAAGTCCACAACCATTCCAAGGCTTCCATTTCACTATCCGCAGCCAATCAAAGGCTACCACGTCACCCCTTGTACAAATAACGTGCTTTTTTATTTTGTATGCAACTTCTTGTCCATAGTGGAAGCCATTTTATCCCACCTTGATGTTATTTCTCGAGATATAGCTAAGGCAAAGGCGGGTCTAAAAAAAATATCTCGGATATGTCTACTATACTTGGAAGGTTGGATCGAGTAGAGAGCCAAAGGAACTCTCGTGTTTCTACTTCCAAAACTTTACCTCAAACAATAAATCCTCCAAGACCACCACCAAGTGACATAGACATAAACCAAGCCACCAAATTCCCTCCAACCCGATACCTAAATAGGTCAATTCCCCTTCAATTTGATCAAGTTCAACAAGAAGTACTTGGAATCCAATTTTCTCCCATCCAAGATCCACAACCAAAGCTCCACATTGTTCTAGCGAAGCCGCGTGTTGTTGTTACTTGTAGTTGTTTCTAGCGAAGCCGTGTGTTGTTGTTACATTGTTCTTGTGTTCCTTTCCTATTGTTATCATCTTGTTCTTCTGGTGTAGCTGTTGTCTTGGTGTTCAACACCTAGTAATCTTGGGTTCTTGAGTTGTCTTCTTGTAGCCGTTTGGTATCTTGTACCTTGTGGACTGTTTTGTGCGATTTATGGGTTGTTTTGGTGTCTTTCCTTGATCGTTTGGTATCAATTTTGGGGAGTGTCATAGACACATTAAGAGATTCTAGAGCTTCTTGTTCTTCCAGGACATATTGAATTTTCATACTCCATATTTCACAGTTATCACCGTTAAGCTTATCACCTTTATTAAGCTCGGCGACGATATTTTTTGCAGCAGTTGACATACTGATTTAAACAATTATAAGGTATAGTGAGACAACTACGTACATTATTTTAGCCTAAATTCATATACATAATAATTCTTAATATAATCAACTATGTCAATATTTATTTCACATCAGATTCGAAAGTTCACTAAATTTCTAATCATCATCTGAATTCTAATATGTCATAAATCTAACACAATCAATTATTTAAGAATCACTTATCTTATATCACATAAATTCAAAATTAAACAAGCATAAATTCTATACTAGATATGCAAACATTTAATCATATTAATAATAACAATTAAGAATCATTCTTTAATCATTATGTCAGAATATTTTTTCTGCGTAATTTTAGTCTCGAATAATTTAACTTCTCCTCTACAGGAAAATAACATATAAAAAAGCAATCCAGATAGGTATTCTTTAGGACCAGTGACACTAATTTCTCCATATATCAAATAAACTGTTCATAAATCAAACCATTGTTTTTCAAGAAAGAAACGAGAATCCTCTCTTTTTTGACATCAAATAAAAAAAGTGTAAGGTAAACAAAAATTGTGGTGCAAACACACGCCAACAGTAAGTTTAAGAATTCATGGGCAAAATTACTAATGTCAATGCCAACTATTTCACTCCACAATGAGAAAGAAAAAAATTTGACATTCCAAGAATTAACATATGTTGACTCAATCTTTGAGGAGAAGAGTAAAAAAAATAACACCACGTACCTTTTGTTCAGATCCCACACAAACTTTTAACCAATAGCAAAAGAAAGAATATGATTCATCCTCAATATTTCAATTCAGAAAAGGGTCATTAATGTGGTACTGACAATATTTCACCTTTAATTAAAAAAACATGATCTCTTCTTCTTAAGCTATTTCTATAGGATATGTATTTGTTTTACGCTTTCAAAAACAATTAGGATGCTTTAGTGGCTTTCAATTCCAACAAAGAAGACCACACAAAAACTTCAACAAACAGAAACGGTACTGCAACTCAAATTCTTCATATTAAAATAAAAAAATAAAATCAGAGAACAACTTTGATTTTGTTAGAAACACCAAACGCACTTGCATCTAGCTGCAAATCAAATAATAAATACTTATCCAACATTATTCTTCATCAAGTAAATAAAAATATGAAATAAATAAGGAAAATTTTCATAAGTAGCCAAATTAAGCTAGCAACTTGTATTTGGTATTTTATAAAAGTGTTGTTACTAAAATACATACACAACGAGATTTACTATCTTCTTTTACTCAAATCAGTTGACTGGAATAAAGAATAATTATCCCATGTATTTAAAGCAATAAATTTCTTTTTATAAATTACTCTTATTTAAAGCATTTTATTCATTTTTCATAAATTACTCTTAATTAAATTAGTAGATTCTTTTTCCAAATAAAACTCAAATCTGAAAATTACTATCTTCATCATCTTCAAACTTTCTAAATAAAGCATCATTACTATTTTTTCCCTCTTTCACTCTCTTGAGAAAATTGAAGGAAAGGTGTCTTTTAAGTCTTGAATAAAGGATTGGTGACATTGACCAACAGATAGGGTCGAACATCATTAGGAAACTTGATTAAGTTAATTGTGGACTTGATTAATATTTTCAAAACTTTCTAATCTTTTCAAAAATACAAATAAACCCAACCCACACCCCTCTTCAATCCAAATCAACCTCTCTCTCTCTCCAGCTTCTCTCAACTCCCTTCCAACCAACAGTTCTACAAAATTTCTCCCTTCAACCTCCGGCGACATATAGTCGGACGAGTGCCTTTTCGAATTTCAACCATCAATCAACATGAATACTTCTCCGACGACAATAACTTCGAGTTCTTCATCCTCCCATTTCCTTTTTCACAGGTAAATAATTATGAAAAAATAGAGGAACTTGAGCCAACTACTCTTCTGATATTGAAATGTGGACTAAATAAAACCCTAATTTCTAGCATTTCTGCATTTTTTATTCTTGTTTTCGTACTGTTGATTTGAATTTGTTGATGATTTTTTATCACAGTTGATATTTTTAGTGTGTGTGTGATATGTTGGTGTTACTGGGTTGATTTGTTGTTTGTCTTGGTAGAAATGGTATTGCAACAGTTGAAACATTTGATGTAATAGATGAAACATATGATGCAACAGATGAAAATCTGACACAACTACGAAAATCTGATGCAACAGGTGAACAATTTAACAGATCATTCATCTGTTGCGATAGACGACTCTTCCGTTTGGAAGAAATCTAAACAATATTGATCCAACAGATAACTGATTAGTGATCTATTTTTATTCTTTTCAACCGTTTACTCTTCATTTTACAGCAGATTAGGACTGTATTTATTCTTTTCAACGATTTACTCATCCATTGCAACAGGTCGGTTATCTATTGCAATAGATAACATACCTGGTGCAACAGATTAGTGATCCATTTTTATTCTTTCTAATAGTTTACTCATCCATTGCAACAGGTCGATTATATGTTGCAACAGATAAAATACCTAGTGCAATAGATTAGTGATCTTTTTTTATGGTTTCCAATAGATTATTCATTTGTTCCAACGGATCAGTTGTGTGTTGCATCAGATAAAATACCAGGAGCAACAGATAGTGTTTTTTTATGGTTCTCATGGATTACTCATCTGTTGTAACAGGTCGATTATATGTTGCAACAAATAACATACCTGGTGCAATAAATTAGTTATTTATTGGAACTATTATATTACTGTTATGCATTAATCAATTATAATCTATGTTGTGTTCCTGTTAATTTAAGATAACATGGCTTCCAAAAGAAAAGAAATCGAATCAAGTCCAAGTAAAGGAACAAGTGCAGCAGCTCAGCTCCATCCACCACTCTATGAGCTTGCTTTACAAGCGTTGTCTCAATCAGGAGAAGAATATAATGAACACGGGGAGGAGGAATCTTTCAAAAGAGATGATCCAAATGCTAATAGCCCTTCCGTCGAAGAGTTGGTCAAAACCTTCAGCATTGATCGTTATCATGTGAGAATGCAGTGTGATGGTGCCACAGATTTAATGGGTGATCTCGTGGTTAATTCAGTCATGGAAAAATCTTTCGACGCCTTCAGAAAAATACTTCGAGAACAAAAATTGGATTCTTATTTCAGGAAAAGCTGCTTTGGGCAATATCTTGATTTGCCGGAGGAAAACAATGCTTGTTTCCAGATGAAAATGGTGTATGATCTTCTCAAGCGCAGGTTTATGTATGAAAACAAAGATAAGATGGATGAGATGTGGATAAATCACTGTGGCATGCCTATTTGTTTTGATTGGGAGGATTTTGCCATAGTTACCGGACTAAAATATTATCCTCCTCCTCCTTCTCAAGTTATACCTACTCTGACACAAAAAAGCACCCCGCACACCTAGAAAAGGAAAAGTCTAGTCGAGTGATCGTAATGACCTGGTGTCTATTGTTGGTCCAAGCTTCAAAAATAAAAATCTGATTGAAGCGTTGAAAGGTAAAGGACTTTCAAAGAAGCACAAGCAATCATTATGCTTGGTTTGGTTTGTACATAATATTCTTTGGGCGAGAGACATTAACAACAACATAAGCCTCGGTTTAATAAATCTCTCCGAGGATCTTGAGGCATTTAACAGCTATCATTGGGGTTATGAAAGCTTCAAAATGACTGTCAAATATTTGTTGACTCTGTTAACGCCAAAAAAAATCAACTTATATGGTTTTCCATGGGCCTTCATGGTAAATATTTCTTTTATCATGATATGATTCATCATTTTTTTATTCAATAATGCTTTTGATTTATTAACGTTATGTTATAGGCTTAGGCATTTGAAGCCATTTCTTATTTGAGACAACAAGTGAACTACCAGGAAGAAGTTTCCTGTCCAAGAATTCTGAGATGGTTGTCGGCCAAAATCGATAAAAATGCAAAATTTCTTGATCTTTTCAACCCCCTCAAGGAAGCAGTAAGTCCAATTCTAATCAAGTTTTTGTTTTAATTAATGATTAAATAATTTCATCATCATTCTTAATATATGTACAAATTTATTTTAGATTTTCCATCCGTGGCTTGTTTCGACCAACCGAGAGTTAAAGATGCCATTTTTTCTTACTTTACGGTCTGTGCAAACTTTATCGGACCCTAAGGTCGTTGATGGAATAAAAATAGAATTGTTTGGAGCAACAGCCATCACAAGAAAAATAATTTTGGAGGGTGGGGCTACTGATGCTCCTCTTACAGTTTTTGAAACAACAAGCCATTATGATTATGATCATAATGGTTGTACTGATTTTTCTCCAGATTTTTCCGCATCTAGCGAATGTTCTTCATGTAAATGTCAAGACTGCAAGGCAAAACACGATGGAGTATTAATGCTATTAATGCACTAACTGCTTCTATAAAGAAAATGGCATCTAAGAGGGGTGTCATTCCATCAAAGAGGATTTCATATCCATACAGTCCACTAGAGATCAAGGCGGCTAAGAGGAGAAGAAAAGACATTTCCAAGGCATCATCAATCATCAAAAAAAGCAAGATTGCAATGCCTCTGTCTTTGTCTTGCACCGATGTTCAGTGTGCAAGGGACATAGAAGAGCAGCATGAGCTGAAGAAGGTGAATGTACATCATCTGTTCCAATAAACAAATAAGCACATATCTATTTTAATAGATGATACATCTGCTGAAAATTATCAAATAGATGTATACATCTGTTGCAACTGTTGTCTAACCTGTTGCATCATATTCGTTATCTATTTCAACAGATGAGTCTTATGTTGCAATAGATGGGTCATCTGTTCAAAATTATTGTACTGCTCTGATTTACCTATTTGAATTTGTCCCAACAGATAATCCATATGATGTAACATAAGACTCATCTGTGGCAACAGATAGAAAATCTGTTGTATATCTTTACTTAGCATTGATAATTCTAGCTTTCCAGGTGGATGTCACAGCTACTGCCGAAGAGCATAATATGACAGTTGATAATCCATCAACTACTTTCAAAGATGAAGAAAAAGTGGAGCCTGTCAGTTTGGGAGAACGGAAAAATACCCGTTTGAAGGGTTCAACATCTTGGACGAGGCTCCAAAAAAACTAACACAGTTGATCAATGACTATTCATAATGGGTTGTTAAAGCATCATGCCTGCAGGTACATAAATCAATTTTATGGATATTGGTTTATACAATTTTTGTTGTAAGAACCTGACATTAACACATATAAATCATCATGTAGAAAATAAAATGACGAGCGCTACAAAGTGAACGAATCAAATCTTGGTTTTGATATGTTCGACTTTGTTGTTGCACATCCCGAAATGAAGAATTGGTTCTATTTGACGTCACAGCCCCAAACTTTCAGGAATAATGAGGTTTAAAGGTCATACATATTACTATTAATTAATACTTTATTTAATTGCATCTGCGTATTGATTTTTTTATCACGTAATCCAAAATGTTTGATAATATGTGCAGCACATCAATGTCATTTTTTACTACCTCCGAAAAAAGGACAAGTTACAAACACAAGAACAATACAGATGCAGAACAGGCAATTGTTTGTACAAAGTTTACATCAATAATGCCTATGATAGGTATTGTCAATAGCAGCCAGAATTTTTTCGAAATGAGAAATGCTTAATCAACATCATCAAAGGTTTTAGCATTCCGGCTGGCTCACCTTGGCATTTGTTCGATGAAGTGTACATCCCAACCAATTGTGGTGATGAATTCCATTGCGTGTTGTTTGTCATCGTTCTAAAAGAGAGGCGCATCCGGTTTATGACTCGATGTCATGAAGGAAATATTCCGGGCCATCATCTGAGATACAAAAGCTGGCCAAAATATTTCCTACTTACCTTAATATGAGTGGCTTTTTAGATCAAAACGTTTGTACTGATTGGTCGATGATTGAAGCATACCGGCATAAAATGGCTAATCCATTTGATGTACAATATGTTGATGGAATTGCTCAACAAACCATTGGTAGTCTGTAAGTTTAAGTGTCATGATTTAGTTTTATTTCACAAATTTCACAACGCTTTCATGAACTGCAAGATATGGATTATCTATTTTTTTATAACGCAAGGATTGCGGTCCTTTTGTTGCCGCCTATGCCGAGTATTTGAGCGATGGATTACAAGTACCAAATGATGAATTTGATGTCGGATTACTCCACAAAAGATATGTTGCTTTTATGGAAATATGGAGAAGCGAAAGCTCAGAAACCATACGCAACCGATGTTAAAGATCCATGATAACCAAAGCCGAATTCCATAGCACTGGATAAAGAACAACTTATCCATATTGATTAGATCTTTATAGCTTGAGTGTAATAACCTATCCTCCTTGGTTTAACTTGTTGATTTATTTTTAGAGTAGATCGTTTGTACTCATAATGATTTTTTTTACATTTCATTTATTTGTTGAGTTATTTCATGTAATTTTTGAAGGCTTTGATTTATTTTATTCTGTCTATGAATATAATTAATTCTGAGTTTTGAACATATTAATTGAAATGGAATACTAGATTCAAATTATCGCAATAGATAATACATCTGCTACAACAGACGACATATCTTATCAGATAGATTTAGACATATGTTGTAATATGAGATGCAACACGTAAGTCATCTGCTAGAAATTATATAACAGGTTTTCCTACTTTTTTAATTTGCTCCAACAGATTACCGATCAGTTGCAACAGACAAGTTATATGTTGCAATAGATCGATAATCTGTTACGACAGACTGACGAGGAACATCTGCATAACGCAACAGATGACCAACCTATTCAATTAGATAATCAATTTTTCACAACAAGTACTATATTTGTTACGACAGATATAAAATTTGTTGCATTATAAAAATTCAACTTTGCCAGACATAAAAATTATTGCACCTATATGTATAGTGAATTAGCTTGAAATGAAAATTTGTTATCGTGTTCGTCTCTGTCTTTATACATGTTCTTTTTTATATACGGTCTCAAACCATTTAGTTAGTACCCTATATGCCCAGACCCATTGCATCTTTCCCACAACTGTGTCGCACACACCGGTCATTTGTGTGCCGGTCAGCAAATACTCGATGTATGCAAGCGAGTACGGCTCGTACGCTGCACCGGTTGTATTTTTTAGGAGCTGGATGTTCTTATTTCGACCATCAAAAACCTATGATTCCTTCGATAAGACTTCAGCCGGCAAATGATCCATCAGCTTACTCTGTGTCAACAACTTGGGCAACAACTTCAAGAGTGGCTGCATGTGGGTTAAAAACGTCTTCTCGCTGAAAACAGGTAAGTTGCAGTCATAAACCTTAATCTTTCCCTCGTATAGCAGTATCTCAACAGTGAGGATATGGGTGATATCCACATTCATGACTGCAAGGATTCTCTTTGCCTTGGTCCAGCTCTTGCCGTGTGGATATGGCCTCTTCCCTCTAATATATTTAATCTCTTTTTCATCCCATTGGAACGTAGAAACTAACTAATCAAATCCCGGGCCACCGGAATCAGCTATCTTATAGAGTTTAGCATACCTATCCTTGAAATTATTGTAGAAGTTGAGGTCCATTATCCTATCGGCAGCATCATAAGTATCTGGGTACGCTAATTGTCTATCCCTCATGAGGCAAAGAATTTTATCAACATACTGTGGTATGAGAAGACAATTTTTAAATAGGTTAGTAATTGTAAAGAATAAAAACATGGTCGAAAGAATCCGATGCAGAGGGTTCTTTGAATCAATTCACAGATTACCCAGCCAACACAACTTATGCAACAAATATGTATTATGTTGCAACAGAATACCAAGTTTTCGCAATAGATTACACATCTATTGCACAGATTCTTCTTCATGGAGTAGATTGGAAGGGTAGGTTATCAAAAGTAAACTTACCTTGTCCTTGTACCACACGCATATATTTGTCATATTCGAGAAGTCTTTGGCGGCAAATGAATACATAGTGTATTCTTTTTGAACCTTCATCTTGATGAATTCTTCCAGTTCCTTCTTATTCTCCTTGCCAAGTGCCGCGAATATGTCCACCCTCTTCAGCGGCCCCTGAACATAAACAACTATTGGAGCAGAGAGAGTTGCAATTTTTGCTGATTTCAGAACGAAAAAAATTTGTCTAATTTTTCTTTTCTTTCTCCTAACCTCCACTGTAGGAGTGCATGGCTCCCTCACCTCGTTGGATGGTATGACACCCCTCATGGATTTCAACTCCTCGGAAGCTTCAGCAATAGCCTCTAGCTTGTCGAGGAATTTATCCTCTCTGTCCTTGCACACTTTGCATTTGTAATGAGAACATGAGGGTGAGGAGGGGTGAGAGGGACCACTGTAAAGGTGGGAGGGACCAGTGTAGGGGTGAGAAAGAGGACCTGTGCAAGGGATGTTTTCAAACATATTTATTTTTTGTTGAGCACCAACATGCTCATAATCACTACTGGCATCAGAAGTAGAAGCAGGATGGGTACCACCATCACAAACAACTCCACTAGCAACACCCCCAGAAGAAGCACCCGGATCTGTTGCAGTTTGAGTTAGGTCGCGAAGAGCTTCAACATTAAACTGACCTTGCCTAACTGCTCTTCTTATAGATGTTTCTCCATCCAATTCCTTCTTTATTAACTCCACCATTGGGTCTTATTTTGTATCAACAAGACCCAGAGTAAGAAAAGAAGTCATCTCCAGCTCATCAATGGTAGGTACGATCCAAGGATGCACAACCTATAAAAAAATGACAGGAGGAATTTAAATCATATAATAATAATTTGCAGTCAGTTGGGTTACATGGGGATTGGGTTATGTTAACACAACCAACTTATGTGACAGACGATCTAGCAACCACAACAGCTGGTCTGTATGTTGAAATAGATTGATAATATGTTGCATCAGAATACTCATCTGTTGCATAATTTACAGTAGATGGGTAATCTGTTGAGCAGGGTTCAGAGAACAAAGCAATATATGGTTAATCTATTGTTAAATATGGATCGTCTATTGCAACAGATTACCCATCTGTTGCACCAGTTGCAGTTGACGGGTAATCTATTGCAACAGATGGAACATTTGTTTCAAAATCTTTCTTTGAGATAAATTATTTTAGTTGAAAGAAGATGTACTACATCATCCAGAGGGCTAAAGATATCAGCCTCGTTAATATTTTTTTGCTGCTCTCTACTGCAGCCAACCACCTAAGGATCCTTGGATGAGAAACCTTATCCGGGTAATCCGTGAAATGCTTTTGGAGGGGAGGAATGGCTTCACATGCCCAAGCCTAAAAATTGTAAACAGGAAGCAAGCAAAAAAAAGTCACAAGTATATTCAATATAAATTAATGAATGAGTAAAAATAGTGATCAATTTTACAATGAAAGCCCAAGGAAAGCCGTATAATGTGGTCGTCTTTGGCTTTAGCTCTTTCAGTAAATATTTGATAGTCAAGTAGTAGCTGTCGTAGCCCCAGGAATAATCGTTGAATTTTCCAAAATCATCAGTAAGCGCCAACAAATCACGTTCTATGACTTTCTTGACGTCTCTTACCAATAAAACGGAATGGACAAACCAAACTAAGCACAATTCCTTCCTGTAGTGCTTTGGTATGTCTTTATTCTTGAGATTTGCTATCAAATCCTTCACTTTGTAGCTAGGTCCAACAATACCCAACAACCCATCTTTTTTAACCTTGCATTTGTTGGACCCTTTGTGGGGTGTTTTCTTGATGGCAGGTTCTTCTGGACGATCGCATCTCAAGCCCGTCACAATGGCAAACTCTTTCAATCCAAAACAAACCGGCATGCCATAGTAGTTGATATAGACTTCATCCATTTTATTTCCGCCCTCCTTTGGACCTCCATCATCCCCCGCATACATAATCCTGCACTTGAGAAGGCCACATACCATGATATTGGGAAACGGAGAGGGCGAGGCCCAGACAGATCAAGAAAGTGTGCAAAGCAGCTCTTCTTACAAAGTCCATCTATGTTTTCCTTCATAATACTCCTAAGTTCGTCAAAAGGTTTACCCAACTGACATTTAAGTACAAGGTCACCAAATACTGCATTAGGGTTATTCATCGGCATCGCAACTCGGAACTTGTCAATACTAATGGTTTTGACAGAATCATGCTGGAATTTCGATATTATTTCATGCCCCATTGGTGAGGAGGAGTTATCACTTTCCTCGGCTTCATTTTGCCCTGACTGAGATTGTTCTGGAAGTTCCTCCGAATCTATCTGTACTCTAACCTTTTTTGTTTGATGATCGGAAGTTGATCCACTTTCTCCACTTTCTGTTTCTTTTCTTTTGGAAGACATCTTTTAACTATAAACAAAATAAAAATACATTACATTTGATGTCTGCATAATTTTTTTAAAAAAGGTGAGACAAATTTCAATAAATTACTCTTTCCACATAAACAAAAAAAATACTCCAACGGACAACCCATCAGTTGGAACAGATGGGGAACCCAAATCTGTTTGAAAACCTATTTAATATGTCCCCACAGATATTCCACCTGTTGCAACAGGTGGAGAAATTTCAATAAATTATTCTATGCCACATTACAAGAAAATACTCCAACGGAGAACCCATCAGTTGGAACAGATGGGGAATCTGTTTGAAGACCTATTTAATATCTCCCAACAGATCTTCCACCCGTTGCAACAGATGGACCACCACCACCACAACCAATTCCACCAAGACCACCACCAATGCCACCAATACCAACACCAAGACCACCGACACCCCCACCAAAAAACACAAATACCAACACTACCAACAACAGCCACCAACAACACCATAAACACCATCCAATAATACCACAACAGTCAACAAAACACTGAGAGAAAAACTAGGGCTTTCTCAGATGCTTCCTACTTTTTTAGCATCAAAATTCAAAATTGTTAACTCATTCTCGAAGATAATACAACTAAAAGTCTTCTTTTTTATCATTAACTAAAAAGCCCTATTTTTAGAATAAAGAACAAATGTAGAACTCTTCTCAAACTCTGTTACATGCGAAGATAGAGAAAACAACGGATACATGCGGGAATGAAGTCGAAAAAACAACTATATGTAGTCGTAAATGGGAAGAAAATCAACCTATTTTGAAGGGTTGAGCAATATGTTGAGTAGTTTTTATTTGTATTGTTGAGAGGGAGAGGACACCCTGAGAGAAAGAGAAAGAGAGAGAGAGAGAGAGAGAGAGAGAGAGAGAGAGAAGAGAGAGAACTTAATATTTGAAATAAAAAGTTTTTCGCGCAAATGGATAATTTGTATGGGTTGATTTGTAATTTTGGCAAAGAATGACAAGTTTTGAAATTGCTAATTTGGTCCGAATTGATCTTAATTAATTTTAAAAATTTTAAAAGATATAGTTTTTAAAACATTGAGTTGATGAGAACTCATTTCAACTCAGAGTGATCGATCGACGACTCAGTTCGGGATGAACGCAATACCAACGCCATTCAATTGCAAAAACTCGATTGGATTTGTAGTTGACCCTGCGAGCTCATTCATTCATCCCTAGTTCCACCTAAATCAACTTAGGTAATATCACTACCTAACATTGATTTGATGAGAACTCATTTCAACTCAGAGTGATCGATCGATGACTTGGATTGAGATGAACGCAATACCAGCGCCATGAAATTGCAAAGACTCGATTGGATTTATAGTTGACCCTGCAAGCTCATTCATTCATACCTAGTTCCACCTAAATCAACTTAGGTACTATCATTACCTAATATTTAGTTGATGAAAACTTATTTTAACTCAGAGTGATCGATCAACGACTCAGGTCGGGATGAACGCAATACCAATGCCATGCAATTGCAAAGACATGATTGAATTTATAGTTGACCCTGCGAGCTCATTAATTTATCTCTAGTTTCATCTAAATAAACTTAGGTACTATCATTATCCTAACATTGAGTTGATGAGAACCTATTTCAACTCAGAGTGATCAATTGATGATTCAGGTCGGTATGAACACAATACCAACACCATGCAATTGCAAAGACTCGATTGGACTTGTAGTTGACCCTACGAGCTCATTCATTCATCCCTAGTTCTACCTAAATCAAATTAGGTACTACACTATCCTAACATTGAGTTGATGAGAACTCATTTCAACTCAGAGTGATCAATCGACAACTCGGGTCGCAATACCAATGCCATGCAATTGTAAAAAAATCGATTGAATTTGTAGTTGACCCTGCGAGCTCATTCATTCATCCCTAGTTCCATCTAAATCAATTACAATAAAATCTGTGGCAACAAACGACTAAGCTGTTGAAAATTTTCAAACAGGTACATATATGTTGCAATAGATGATATATCTGATTTAATTATCAAATAGATATTTGCATCTGTTGTGACAGATGACTGAGCTGTTGAAAATTTTCAAAGAGATATTTATATCTACTGTAACAGATGACATATCTGATTTTATTAATTATCAAATGAATATTTTCATCTGTTGTCACAGATGACTGAGCTGTTAGGATTTTTAAACAGATATCTATATCTGTTGTAATAGATGACAGAGCTGTTTAGATTTCTAAATAGATATTTATATATGTTGCAACAGATGACATATCTGTTTGAAAATCTTTTTTTCTCTTTTAATTTTAAAGCAAGAAGCTTCTGGTCCGAGTAGATAATATCAAGTAGTAGTACTTACTACTAAAGGCGGTAAAAAATATTTCTTGGATATCTCAAAAGTGAGTTCATTGAGCAGTCTTGTCTTGTATTTTCAATGTCAGTATTCTTAGTCTTCCTCATGCCCCTCAAATTATTAATGAATATTAATTAATGAATATTGAAAACCACCACGTCTACGTACACAATACATCTATAGAAATTATCTCATCTCTTCCTTCAGCTGCAGTTTATTTTATTCAACTCTCATCTTTTTCTCTCTCCTCTTTAGGGTCACAATCTTTTTTCTCTCTTTTCTCTTCTCTTCTCATAAAAATCTTTTCGGATCTAAACCCATCCATATCTTTCCTCCTCGACTTAAATTTCTGTTTTGATTCCTTTTTTGATATTAAGGTATGATTTATTATTGCTCTTTCATTCTCGTCTTCTTATTTTCAAGTTATTTACAGCTATTTTTTATTTAATTACTATTTACCCATATCATATTTATTAAGAAAAATTTAAGGAACTTGTAAGTGTTGAATAAACAATCCGAGAATTTTTATTACAATATGAGAAAAAAATCATCTGTTGGAAGAAGTTTAAAAGCCTTGTTGGCAGTATCATTTTTTTTTATGTATTTTGTTTGTTTCTTTATTGTTGATGCAGTTATTGATGTTGTTGGTGGGGTTGGAGTTGTTGGAACTTATGGTGTGGTGTTGTTGATGGTTCTGGCACAAAGGATGTTGCTTCTTTGTTGTTGATGATGTTATTGGAACAAATATTGTTGTTTCTTTTTTGTTGATGTTTATGTTGTTGTTGATGTTGCAACATATGGAGAATCTGTTGGAATAAATAAAACCACCAGAAAGGCTGGTTTGATGTATTCCATCAGACTCCACATCTATTGCAACAGACTTCACATCTATTGCAACAGACTCCACATTTGTTGTAACAGACTCCACATATAATGAAACAGATGGACAACGTTCTTTTTGTGAAATCAATTTTTTTCCTCTTCTTTGTAGATATAAGGAACTGACAGTTGATTAACTTTTGATGGACTATTGCAAGAGGCTGCAGTAAAGATGGGATCGGAGAAATAAGTTGCTTGTAGATGAAACGACTTCATATGTGGGAGGTATGTATTACAGATAATGTTATTGTGGAAACACACACAGAGTGCACTAATTTTGTGAATGATGTTTTTACGGATTAGTCATAGATCGTTCAAACAAGATGTCTGCAATTTTACAGTTAAGTTTGGTAGGTCCGACCTGATAAGGCTGAGGGACCATGAATATGGTTCTGATAGCCTGTTAAGATTTAATGTTGGTTGTTGCTCATGTTTATGTGTCAAGCATTGTAAAGGGATCTAGTTTTTGTGTCATTGTAAAGAGATTCAATAGCGATTTGACTAACTTTTAGGGTGCATTGAACCCTTAGAGAGACTTCAAAGCTTAGCACTGCATCTAACAAGAATGAAAAACTAATATATTTATTGCCCTGACCAAAATTTATATGGTTGGGTTGCTCGATTGGGGTAATGATTTTATGTCAGAATGTGCAGTAGGAGAATGCTTTCGAAGGAAAATGGATGGTTGATGGAAGACTATATCATTTGAGAGCTAATTGAAGAAGAGACATAGGGTAGAAAGTAACTTCTAACGAATCTAGCCGGTGGAATTATCTTAATAGATGCGAGATCTGAATCAAGTGCAAATATAAAAGTGTATCCGATAATGTAATTTCATCTGTTGTGTCTCTGAAAGAAAAACAATACATCTGAACACTTTTCTAGGGAGCTGTGTGGTCGGGATTATCACCTAGATAGAAAATAGGAGAAGACCAACAAAGAAGCCTCACGGGCATCGAGGATTGAAATAATATACAGCAAGTCTAGAAAACTTATGCCAATAGCAACTGTAGTTAAAATAAGTTATCTAAGCGAAGGTGGCAAATTTCTGAATTTTAAATTTCATCTCATGCTTTCTTGTTTGTGTTTCCGATCAGATTCACTTTCGTTGACCTAATCGAAACCACAAATGAGATTGAAAGGCAAATAGAGTATCATTGCTTCCTTAGTAATATGGTTATAATTGATTGTGTTTTCTTGCCTTGACATGCTTTCAACATTCCTTGGAGAAGATCAGATGTTTGTTGTAGTATGTGAATACCGATAATTTTCAAGTTTTCCTCCAACTTGTTGATTCTGTATTCAAGCTGGTTGTTGCCCTCTTCGAAGTTGGTAAGGAGTTTCTCATCTCTTGTGAGCTCGATCAGGGACACTACCTTCAAAGTTGTGGCATTCTAGAAACCCTTCAGAACACTTTTTCAGAAGCCTTAAAGGATACATAGAGGATCTCTGTGTTTGTTTTAGGTCAAAATGTGTTGATGCACGTTGAAGATGTGGTCCTAACAGTTGAACAACACACTTTATCGAGCATTGCTCTATTCATCTTGCTCAACCAATTTGATAAATTAGTAAGCATGGAGTTACGTAGCGTGTCATCTAAACCGGCTCTACCAAGACTATCAAATGTTACGTAACTCTAAGCTCATTACTCTATCAAAAAAATATGACCGAGTTAGTGCACAAATCGAAAGAGCTCAATCTCTTAGCCTTTCTGTTGATTGCTCTTCTCCAATATAGATGACAAGATATTTGCAATGCAAAAGTCTACACCGTTGCCAGACATATTTGCCTGGGAGCAATTCTTCTGAAGGATCTCTGTTGATGTCTTCTGAAGAATTGCTCCCAGGAAAGCATTCTAGCGATGCTGTAGACTTTTGCATAGCAGATATCTTGTCATCTATATTGGAGAAGAGTGATCAGCAGAAAGGCTGACAGATTGGGCTTTTTTTATTTGTGCACTAACTCTGATCTTCTTCAAGGAATGTTGAAAGCATACTAAGGCAAGAAAACACAATCAATTAATCTATATTTCTAAGGAAGTAATTATACTCTATTTGCCTTTCAATCTCGTTTGTGGTTCCGATCAGGTCAACGGCAGTGGACCTGATCGGAAACACAAACAAGAAGATGGGATGAAATTTAAAATTCAGAAATTGCCGCCTTCTTTTAGTTTCCTTATTTTAACTGCAGTTGTTGTTGGCGTAAGTTTTCTAAACTTGCTGAACATCATTTCTACCCTCAATGCCTGTGAGGCTGCTTTGTTGGTCTTCTCCTATTTTCTACCTAGGTGATAAACCCGACCGTGCAGCTCCCTAGCAAAGTGTCCATCTGCATTGTTTTTCATTTAGAGACACAACAGACGAAATTACATTACCGGATAAACTTTCATATTTGCACTTTATTCAGATTTCGCATCTGTTAAGATAATTTCATCGGCCAAATTCGTTAGAAGTTACTTTCTACCCTATGTCTCTTCTTCAATTAGCTCTTAGATGATCTAGTCTTCCATCAACCACCCATTTTCCCTCCAAAGCATTCTCCTACCGCACCTTCTGGCATATAATCATCACCCCGAGCGAGCAACCCAGCCATATAAATTTTGGTCAGGGCAATAACTATATTGGTTTTCCGTTCTTGTTTGATGCAGTGCGAGGCTTCAAGGGCCCTCTAAGGGTCCAATGCACACTTAAATTTAAGTCCAATCGTTATTGGTTCTCTGCAGTGACGACAAATATTGATCCTTTCTCAAAACTTGACACGCATAAACACGAGCACCAACCGTCGGTAATTCGTAACAGGGTATCTACACTATCTTCATGAGGTCCTCATCCTTATCAATTTTGAATCCATCAAACTTAACGGTATAATGCAGGATCTTGTTTGAATGATCAATGCCTAATCGGTTAAAAACTGCATTCACAAAAACATTGTACTTTGTGTGTGTTGTCCCAGTAACCTTATCAGTAATACATACTTAACTCCCACACATATGATAGCGGATCCATCTGCACACACCTTATTCTTCCTAGCACATCTATGACTTAAATTGAATAAACAGATGACTAGTTTGTTGCAACAGATGACACATCTATTTATATTGTCAAACAATTGGAGACATCTGTTACGACAGTTGATCAACCTGTTACCGAAATCAAACAGATATATACAACTGTTGCAAAAAGATTGCCAGTATGTTGTAAGTTAAGTTATCTAACAGAAAGAATATATTTTGCAACAGATTATCCATCTGTTAGATTTATTTTAAAGCAATTTTCTTTTCTTTTCGAGATACAATAATTTATAAATAGGTCCCTCCTTACAAATATGGATGATCCATATTCGTATAAGAATATTCATATTGAGTCCTTGCGTGAACTTCAAAGGCAGTTTGATAAACTCCAGAGAGATTTGATTGACTTTGGAGCAAGGCTGCCGGATGAAAAGTGTTTGAATGATAATAATAATAATAATAATAATAATAATAATAACAGTAATAATAATTAGGTAATATTTTTTATTTTAGCGATTATTTTCCTCCTTTTGTATATCAAATCTACCTAAGGGATTCAAAAATCTATGAACATTCATTTCATTTTGTTGTCGACTTTGAATTTTTAATTCTTATTTAGTATTTAATAATAATCATTCTGTTTATTCCTTGTTCTCAACATGTCGGCGGTTGGTGGTAGGAATTGAGCAGCAATTTGTGTCAACAGTTAGAGGTTAATCTGCTACAACAGATCGATCATATGTTGCACCTGGCGGTTATTAATAAAAAAGGGCTATTGTTGTTATTGAGAGGGTGAAAATAAAAAGACATGACTTTCCGTTCCGATTATTCAATATGAAAAATGTTTCGTAAATAAATAATAAGGAAATAAATAGTAGACACAATTTATAACCACAATTTTAATAACTGATCGTGACTTTTCACCATTTTTATTTTTGAATTTATTTTTTAAATTATTTATTATATAATAAAATGGTTATTATTTTATTAAGGAATTTGAAAAAGTATTTTTTTTATTTATAAAATAAAAAAGTAAGCAAATTTGGATTAATGATATGATGATATAGTGTGTGTGTTTTTTTAGAAAAAGTAGATTATATGCTACAACAATTAAATTATCTGATGCAACAGGTTCACTATGGTTGCAACAAATGATATATCTGTTGTCACAGATGATTTATCTGATGCAACCTATATCAAGTCACAACTCAATAAAAACAGTTCTTGAAAAGAACTAATTAATAATAATAATCTGAAAAGTCATGACTTATCACAATATTTCTCAATTTAATTAATTCATTACTTTTCACATTAATAAAAAATATAATTAATAAATGGAGGTGAACAGTTAGATTATATGTTGCAACAGATATGTTATCTGATGCAACATATTTTATATTTGTTGCAACAGATAATATATCTATTGTCACAGATGTGTTATCTGATGCAACATATTTTATATTTGTTGCAACAGATAATATATCTGTTGTCACAGATGTGTTATCTGATGCAAAAGATTTAGAATTTGTTGCCACAACTCAATAAAAACGATTCTTTGAAAGAACTAATTAATAATAATAATCTGAAAAGTCATGACTTATATCACAATATTTATTTTCTTAATTTAATCAAAAATATAATTAATATATGGAGGTGAATAGTTACGCCTTTTTGCCTCTCATTCAAATTCAATCCTCTATAAATAGGTTCGTCCTTACTCAATCGTTCATTCAAATACACTCTATTTATTTATTGCATCTCGTCTTTCATATTACACTCTAGAAGATAAGATTATGATTGACCCAGTGTGGGACGTTGCTTTTCTGCAAGACGCCGTGAATGAACTTCGGAATCAAGTTCGTGATCTGCAATGGAAACTGGGAAAAGTTAGATCAAGAATGCTTCGCGAGATACGCAGGCTGAGAAGGGCCTTGCTACTTTCGGTTGAAGATTGGCCGGCTGGCAATGATGATGCTGATAATAATAAAAATAATAATTAGACTATAATTTTTCTTTTAGTCTATTATATGTATTTTTATTTGTTTAATAAATAAATTATGCTTGATCTTTGACGTTTTAATCCATATTTAATTTTCATTCTGCCTATTATCTTCTCAAAAAACATGTCGACGATTCGACGTAAAAAGGAATAATTTAGAATCCAGTAGCAATAGTAAGATTTATCTGTTGGGTTTGTGGCAGGGATTGATTTGTGTTGTTTCAAACAGATTAATCATTCGTTGCAACAGATAATTAGTTTGGTGCAACAAATAAATATTCTGATGCAACAGATAATTAGTCTGGTGCAACAGATAAATATCCCGATACAACAGATAATACGTCTGATGCAACAGATAATACGATAATGCAACAGATAAACAGTCTGATGCAACAGATAAATCTTCTGATACAACAGATTACTCATCTGATGCACCAGATGATTGATCTGTTTAAATTGTGGGCACTTATGCTGGATTCATAATCGGGGTTCTATCCATTGTTGGAAAAACAAAAGTGTACCCAGATGACAAATACGAATAAAAACCATAATTTTACTTACCAAAGTCACCTATGAAGTAATGCCAAAGTGGAAAGTGATGTAGTAAACAAAATTTGACCTAAGAAATTTATCAGATCGCAGCAGTAGTGTTGTACCAACAACAACAATAAATGGTCGACAAGAAGAAGATGAAGATGATAATGAAGTAGAAGATGATGATAATGAAGTAGATGATGATGAATAAAGCTGCATAAACAGAAACAATTAACAACAAAAATCGCTAAGAGAGAGAAAACAACAATGGATGAGAAAAGAGAGAAAGGCATTTTTTTCCCTCTGTTTCCTGTTATTTTAGGTATACATTGGGATCAAAGTATAAATTTAAAAACTTGTGGGTTATTTTCAAACTCCCCAACTTTCTTAATACATAATAAAGTAATTGTCACCTCCAACTAATAATTAAGACTTGTGTCATCTACACCTCATTTTAAAACTCTTTTGTCACCTATGGCTCAAACCCCCCACTCTCTTGTATCTCTAACTTTTTTTCTTGTTAGTTTTTTTCATCTTTTTTATCGTTTTCTTTTTATTTTGATTTTCTTTTTTTCATTTTTTTCTTTCTACATTATTTTCTCTCTTCTACTTCTTTTTTCTTTTTCTTTTTCCTTTTTTTTTCTTTTTTTGTTTTCTTATTTTTTCCTTTCTCGTATTTTTTTCTTTTTCTATTTTAATTTTGTTATTTCTTTTCACTAGTCAGAATGTATAATCACATACATAAACGAACTACACCATATTGACTCACAGTCTAAAATTGTATCCGTTACAGAAGATTATTCCAAACGTTGATGGAGATTACTTTGATCTTTAATCTTTTTACTGAAATTCTACACTCAAAAAAGAAAGAGTTTTGCAGAGAGAGAGAGAAAGAGAAAAAACAAAAAAAGAACTTCTCTTTATTTTTCTTACTTTTGATCTTTTATCTTATCTGAAGAGACATAACTCTTCAATAGACATAACTTTTGAGAAGAGACACAACTTTACAATAGAGATATAACTCTTTAGATTGTCTTTTCTTCCTATTATTTATTAATATAAATAATGATAATATACTATTTATCTCTTAACATGAATCCAAATTAACCCACGTGGATGACCCAATCCAATTTCCTTCTCATACCAAATTATAAATGAAAAGCAAGAAAATTTAAAGTTGCAAGATTGAAATACCCATTAAAAATTGCTCAACTTTATTAACCTTCATACTCGAATTAATTTCTACAAACTAGCACCCGCCTATTGAGTTATCACATTTCACTCAAATTAATAATTTCAAAAATCTCTACGTATAAATTACTCAACTCTTCCCTTCCCCCAATAAATTTTTATTTAAGTTTTCACATAATTATTATGTATGTGGATAAGATATTATCATTTACTCCCTCTGATCGCTTCTTGTCACTTTTGACATGACATATTCATTAAGAAAATAATTATTGATTTGACTATTCTACTATATCCTGGGTTGGGGGTTTATCGAAAACAGTCTCTTTACTTCTTTTTCGGAGATAGTGGTATGGACTGCGTACATTCTACCCTCTGCAGACCCACTATGTGGGATATACTAGGTTTATTGTTGTTGTTGATGATGATGGTGACTATTCTCCTGTACTACCCGTATTAATTAATTGATGTTTAGAGTATTATGTCTTGAAAATGGTTCGAGAATAAACATTTATTGTTAAGGGTAAAATAGGTAAAATTCTTTTATCTTTTTTTTATATGTCAAAAGTGACAAGTAAAAATAAAAATCTAATTTAAAAAAATTGTGATAAGTAAAAACGAAGGGAGGGCATATCAAAGGATTTAAACATTTTAAAGGTGGGAAAACCGCAAAATCTAGAGTGGATAAGCATATTTATAGCCTCCTGAATATCACTCATTAAAGAAAGGCTTAGTTTCCTTTTAAGTTAATGCTCATATGATCATACCTTTAACGTCCTCAAATTCATATTCACATGATTACTGAGTTGTTTTTTCGATTCCATACACTATCTTGGGTAGGTGCTTTAATTACACAGTTGATTTAATTTGTTTTTATAAAATTCTTGTATTCTACTCAAATTCTTCGTTTATCTTCCTTTTTTAATATTCAAATTACTTGATAAAATCTTAAACATGCAGATAATGTGTAATTAGCATACACAAATCCGTCAGAAATTCAGGATGAAGTTTGAGTAAAGACTTTCTTTTGTTTATGAATTGGAGATATATTACAATAGCAACGAAAATGATAAATTTAATTCATAAATTGAAAAAGCAAAGCATTACTATAGCAGAAATAAGAATATTTTATGATTCTCACATGAAACATTGCAACAAAAAGAAATTTATTTTCTTATCTTTCTGTTTTTTCACTATATAAACATAATTGCTAGTAAGCCATCTTAATTTTGTGAGATTTGATGTAGTCATGAACAACTAATCAAATAAATGTGAATAGTGATTATAAAAATTCTAATGTTATGAAAATACCTAATTACTGCTATGTTTTGAGGAATTAAATGAAAATTTGCAATGATGTCCTTTAAAATCATTTCATTTCATTTTAAGAGTATATATTTGTCTTAAGTATTTTGCCGATACTTTTTCTGATGTATTATTTGTGTTATCAACATATATTCAAAATAATTATTTTACTGTTCATTAATTTCAATTTGTACTTTATTCGTTTAAATTTTTTATTATTCATTATACTACTGTTTTTATTATGATTCATAATGTTTATAAAAAGTATTTTCATAGGATACATGTGTCGTGTCTAAAGACTAATAGAATTAAAATGTTTTGGCCTCTTCGTTGGTTAGGAAAAAAATATTATATCATAAAATTAAATGTTTTTTGCCTCTTTTTTTATTAGGAAAACAATAAATCATAAAATTAAATGTTTTTAGCCTCTTCTTGATAGTGTAATTTACTCACCGCATTTGTAGTTTTGTAGTATACAGGAGTAGAAGTAACAACCCCTTAATACGGCTTGTTTGGATGGTCGTTACCTATTATTAGTATTAATTACTATTCTAAATATTATGTTTATTTTGATTATTATTTAAATTTTATTGAATCATATCGTTAAACTCATCATTATGTAGTGGCAAAAAGTTTCATTTTATGTAAAGGTTGATTAGGAATTACACACCTTATTTTCTTCTTTTCATATTGTTTTTGCTTATCATAATCCTATTTTATCCTATAATCTACTATTTTATCATATCTTGTATCTTGTTTTCCATATAGGTTTATCTCTCAAATTAATGATGCATGACAATTATGTAAGGACGGAAACAATACACTTCATTCAAATACTGTATTTGTAAAAAAAAAAAAAACATTTACAATACATTGCAAAACAATATATAACAACCATCCAAACAATGTGTTACTCCCTCCGTCCCACTTTACTCGACACAATTGAAATTTCAAGATTCAAACTTCTAAACTTTGATCATGAATTACAACATAAAAGCTTTAAGTTTTTCGAAACAAATTTTTATATATTTGAAAATTAAGTAAAAATTAATCCTAAATCAAATGATAACAACTTAAATATTTCTCAATCAAAGTAGAATATGATTTGCTCTCGAAATTCTAATGCCACATAAATTATGACGAAAGAAAAAAGTAATAAAAAAGACAAACAATTCAACGAGTTCCAATTCAACTTACTGTAGGAGTTCATGCATGTAACCGGCTAACCGCTGCTCTATAAATAAAAGTCCTTGGACTCTTATCTTCCCTAGTTCTCTTCTCTTGCAAATTCAGTTCATCTGAGAACTCAAAACCCTAGGAATTCAATCTCTCTTCTTTCGTTTTCGGCCTTCTTCAATGGCGGTTAACGTTCAAGAAAAGTGGGATTCGGAGAATGTCGTACCCTGTGATGACGAAGAATCTCCAATAGAACAAGTTCGTTTAACAGTATCAAACGAAGACGATCCTTCTCTACCAGTATGGACATTCAGAATGTGGTTCTTAGGAATTTTGTCATGTGCACTTCTATCGTTTCTCAACACTTTTTTCAGTTATAGAGCTGAGCCGTTGGTGATCACAATGATTACTGTTCAAGTTGCAACGCTGCCGATTGGGCGTTTAATGGCTAGGGTGTTACCAACGAGGATGTTTAAGATTATGTCGTGGGAGTTTACGTTGAATCCAGGGCCGTTTAATATGAAAGAGCACGTATTGATTTCAATTTTTGCCAATGCTGGTTCTGCTTTTGGGAATGGACCTGCTTATGCTGTTGGAATTGTGGATATTATCAAAGCGTTTTATTTTAGGAATATCTCATTCTTGGCTGGTTGGATTCTTGTTGTTGCCACTCAGGTTCGAACTTCTTCTACTGAAATATTTCTTGCGATTTCGTGCTTATTAAGATTATAGAAGTTGAATCTATAAAGTTTAAATCTTGAATTCACATGCATATAATAGTCATTAGTCAAATCACTCGTACGAGGATATTGATCGTGATAGTTCAATGAGAATGTCAAAAAACCGAAGTATCTATCCTGAATGAGTTACATCATGAAGATTTTCTGAGCCCCAATATGTATTGCATATACGTCTAGCTTAATCAGACCTCTTATTTTCTGTGGAAAAGTAATTGAACAATGTCAAAACTTTTCAACTCTTCATGTCAATTAAAGGCTAAAGTGATGGAAGTATCTATTTAACTTTCATCATCTGTAGACATGTCTAGTTTACCAGTGCTAATAGCATGAGTGTATCAGGTTCTGGGATATGGCTGGGCAGGGATTATGAGGAAGTTAGTGGTAGACCCTGCAGAAATGTGGTGGCCAAGTAGTCTGGTTCAAGTTTCTCTTTTCAGGTAATTTCTCAAAAATTTCAACTTGATCCCTGAAATAGCATATTAGCTTATTCTCTCGAGTTGCTCATGTTCTTCGTGGATGGGCAAATCCTTGTTCTTTTTTTTTGGATGAGTTTGACAACATTGATGCATAAGGCCTTGTTACTGTATCTAACAAATGTAAATTTTTATAAATTTGGGCAGGGCTCTCCATGAGAAAGAAGGGGAAGGCAAAACCTCAAGAGGCAATTTTTTTTTAATTGTACTAGCTTGCAGCTTCATATGGTACATTGTCCCTGGTTATCTCTTCCCAACATTGTCAAACTTAGCGTTGATCTGTTTGGTCTATCCCAAATCAGTGTTTGCCCAGCAACTTGGTTCAGGCATGAAGGGTCTTGGAATTTTATCCTTCACTTTTGATTGGGCAGTTATAGCATCATACCTTGGTAGCCCTCTGGTTTACCCCTTTTTTGTCATTGTCAATGTCATAATTGGGTATATTGGTGTAGTGTATATACTAATTCCCGTTTCCTATTGGGGATTGAACCTCTACAATGCCAAGAATTTCCCTCTATTCTCCTCGGAGTTGTTTGATGGTCGGGGCCAGATATACAATGTTACATCCATAGTTAATGATAAATTTGAGATAGACAAGGTATCATATGCACAGCACGGACGCATACATCTCAGCACGTTCTTTGCTGTTACTTATGGCCTGAACTTCGCAGCTGTTACTGCTACTGTCTCACAAGTTGTTCTATTCAATGGAAAGTAAGTACTTCTTAACTATCATTTTCCCTCCCCCACCCATTTAGTTTATTGTTTTACCAGTTATTCGCCCGTGATGGATCTAGACTAGGCGCCTAGACAGAAAGCACTGCATCTAGCTTGGACTTATGTGTGTAAAGAAACCAAAAGGCTAGTACTCTTGTCGATGTTGTAGGAACACTCAGCTATTCTCGGATAGTTTTTTTTTCTGCTGGTTAAGGCTTTCATAATGAGTTAACCAACTAGAATAGAACCTATACACGAATTAAAAAGAAACTCTCTCACCGAAAGAGAGAGAGAGAGAGAGAGAAAGAGAGACAGCAGCCAACCCCTACACACACTTTAGTAGGCCAGAGATTATTCAACTTAGACGTGGTTCCTATTGGTTTAACTCATGAATTAAACTTGCTCTGAGAAGAGAATTATACTGATAATATCACTGAACAGGGAAATATGGCAGCGACTCCGGACCTCATACAAGGGAAAGCCTGATATTCACACAAGACTTATGATGAAATATAAGGACATCCCTAACTGGTGGTTTGTCCTCACGCTTGCACTTTCACTGGTTTTGTCGCTTGTCCTGTGTATCTTCATGAAAGATGAAGTTCAGCTTTCGTGGTGGGGGCTTATCCTTGCAGCCGCTCTTGCTTTGCTATATACCCTACCAATAAGCATCATAACAGCCACCACAAACATGGTTAGTCTTGCAAGTTGAACATATGTTGATTACTTTTTGTGGATGCATTCATTCTCTTTTATTTAACAAATTTTTGCTTCTGATGACAGGCACCAGGACTAAACGTGATCACAGAATATATAATTGGTATAATACTCCCAGGTAAACCAATAGCCAACGTCTGCTTCAAGACTTATTCTTATATGAGTATGAGCCAGGCTGTTTCCTTTCTCCAAGATTTTAAGCTCGGCCATTACATGAAGGTTCCTCCAAGATCAATGTTCATCATTCAGGTATGACTTTCTTCTTCTTCACTTGTTCCCATTAGTAGTACTATTAATCACTTATCCTAGACAGTAGTTAGTGTTCGAGACATAAAGAGCCAAATCTATTGATCATAGGAAGAAAAATAAAAACTATAGCAATTGTACTGTTTCCTGATACTACAAGAGACTGACTGAAACTTCTATTTCCTAAAACAGCTAGTTGGAACCATTCTTGCTGGTACAATCAATATGGCCGTCGCGTGGTGGCTACTTAATAGCATTGAACACATATGCCAACCTGACTTGCTTCCTCCCAACAGTCCATGGACCTGTCAGAGCGATAGAGTCTTTTTTGATGCATCAGTTATTTGGGGATTAGTAGGACCCCGAAGAATATTCCTAGGCCAAGGAGAATATAGTGCTCTCAATTGGTGCTTTCTTGGAGGTTTACTGGCACCAGTGTTGGTGTGGGTTCTACACAAAGCATTCCCAAGCCAAACTTGGATTAAATACATCAACCTTCCAGTACTTCTTGCAGCTACAGCCAGTATGCCTCCAGCAACAACATTGAATTTCAACAGCTGGATTATCATTGGAACAGTGTTCAATTTCTTCATTTTCAGATACAGAAAGAACTGGTGGCAGAGGCACAATTATGTCCTATCAGCAGCACTAGATGCTGGAGTGGCTTTAATGGGAGTGGTTATCTTTCTCTGCTTTAGCTTATGGAATGTTAACTTGTCTTGGTGGGGAACTGGTGGAGAATATTGTGATTTGGCTTCTTGTCCCACCGGCAAAGGCATTTCTGTTGATGGATGTCCTTTGACCTGATTCTAGTATGTTAGGCTCCATATTTCTGTTGATGGATGTCCCTTTGACCTGATTCTATTAGTATGTTAGGCTCCATACTTTTAAGTTGTAAATATGATCTTGTGCAAACCACATTAGTATGTTAGGCTCCATACTTAAGTTGTAAATATGATCTTGTGCAAACCACATTAGTATGTTAGGCTCCATACTTGGTTGTAAATATGATCTTGTGCAATCCAAGTACTTTCTTTTATTATTGAATTGATTTAATCAAAGTAAGGATAAATCAATTTAAGTAACTAGAATCAATGGGCCTTTACAAAGATCTTGCTTCGAACTATGTTTGAAATAATTAGTGATAATTTATGGTGTATTGCCACTCTTTTTCCCCTTCTGGATCTTCAACTATATTAAAACTACATGGGTGTTTTTAAGAGTCTGCAATGTGGATCACATAAAATTACCAAATGACCTTGAAAATGAGTGGTTTTAAACTTTTGGCCCCGTTTGCTTATGGCCAAACCTTTAAGGTCAAAAATCGCAATCAATTGGTGGAGAATTAATAATCTACAAAAGCTCTTGGACTAAGAAGCCCTTTTCTCTTGTTGCTGCATCTAGTCTGGCAAAGTGCGTTTCGCTACTGGCAAGTGAAGTAATTAAACAGTATGAAACGAAGTAACAGAAGCCCTAAAATGACAATTGAAACTAAGAAAACAAACTGAAAAGTAAAAACTGAAAACCAATGAACTTAATCAATACATTAGGAGAATGGGAGGGGAAGAACAATAGTTGCATAAAGTGAGTGTTACACAGGCCATAAGGCAATCCCCGAGAGACTGATGATAGCAAGTTCAAAATTCAGTTCCACCCAGCCTCAATGTTGTACAAAAAAGGCATAAGAAACATAATATCATCTGTTTACAGTTTACACCATAATATGTTGGCTTTCATTAATCATAGGGTATTTGAATATAAGCTGCATCACACACAAATGGTATGTCAGCATACATCCCAGCAAGTGCGCATCTTATGGACTCTAAAACTGTGAACAGATAGGCAAATGCGACAGCAGTCCAAAAGTGCATGCCAACCTTTCCCCAGTAGACTGCAAGTGGCATCCAACGGCTTATAGTCCCAACAACCTGCAGGGAAATCTCAAGTAGCATTCCCATCACCACATGAAACCTGAAGAAATGAGGCCATTCCTTTCTCCTCACTATACCAAGATAAGCAACAAAGAAGTATGCCATTAAGAACCAGCTCGGTAACCTCCCAATAGCTCCCAGGAACGGGTATGTCAGAAACTCAAAATCTTCCAAGAAGGGGTGGAGATGATAAGCTGTCTCAGCATACATCCAAGTCTCGTGAAGAGGCATCAAGTAGGGGAGGCACGCTAAGGTTCTCCACCACCACATTGGCTTTTTGGTCATCGGAGGGTATCTGTAACTATAGGGGATATCCTTTGATGCTCTAGGGGCAAAGGACAACTGGCTTCGCATTGGTAACTGGGGTATAACACTCGAAAAACCACCATATTCACCGCTTAAAAGAACTGATGATGCAGAAGAAAGATCAAGGAAGCTGAATCCTGCACTGACAGCTCAATTTTAATAAGGCAACTAGCTTTAATTCTTAATAATGCAAACAGATAACAATTATACCATAAGCTTGTAGAGATAAGATATATTGGCTTAATAATCTGTTGACCACTGTGTTCCCTCTATCATCCTTCTTATAATAGTGAATTTTCTAAAAGAACTACATATGACGTAATGGACTCCCTTGAACCTCTATTTTTATAGTAGCTGCCTGTGCACATTTATCTATTTAAATTGTGTGAGAACAGTACCAAAAGGGAATGGTAGGATATACATCTCCAATAAACAACATCCACCAAACATGGGTGCATGAGGAACTCAAGCCATTTCAGTTTTTACTTTTTTAAGTTTTCGAGGTAGAAGAAATATATATTTCTCCTTTAAGACAAGGAAAGGACCTATAAGGCTATAAGTTAATCCACTCACTAACTGCCTTACAAGCATTATTAAAACTTCATGAAGAGCTCAAATATAATTAGGTCCCCCAACCTACAATCACAAGCTTCATAAGATGCTACATCACAAGATTATATCAAACACGAATTAAATATCCTCAACACTTAGGCCCTAAAAGAATCCAAAGCCCAGCTTTTACGCACTTTTTAAAATCAAGACAAGTTGTTGGGATAAAAAGGAAAGGAAAAAAAATAGCGATAAAATGTCATCTTCACAGGAATTTTAATTGAACAGTTTAATGACTTTAAAGACTGTACAAGATCAGAATGAGTAAGACCTATTAAGAGCAAACAAGTTTTTACAATAGAAAAAAAATGCATTTATACACTTGGTGGAATGGAACCTAGAATTTTCAAATTCAAACAAGAATCAGATCTATACTTCTGCAAAAATCAGCCTTCTCAAGGTAAAGAACAATAGCATGCTGACCTAATTAAAAAACAAATATCAATCTAGTTAAGTTGCAGTCGTACATATGATGCAACAACAAACGCCATTTCAATCATGCGTTTATTTTGAACTCTGAAATGCAGAATGAAAATAATGACATACAAAAAGATCACCATCAAGAATTCACACACACCTTTAGAGCAGGATGTTGGATACTGATGACATGCCGGTGAACGTCTAGCACAAGTGACTATAACCTTGGAAGGCAGTTGAGGGGTGCATGATGATGCAGATCGATAGGACTTGGAGCTACATGCCTTGTAAGGTTTACAAATACCCCCAGAACTCAAGGAGCATCCATTTAGGATCATATTCAAACCCTTCGAGAAGATCTACAAAGAAGAAAAGCACACAACAGCATAAATGCACCGGTATGCAGGTTAAACACCAAGCAATGAAAATAGAAGTATCTCCATAAACTCTACAAAGAACTACCTGAACCAGACAATTAAATGTAAATTTTAGAAGGAAAAAACACATATAAACATGATTGACTATGAAATACAAACGCTGGAAGATTTACCATCAATAATTACTTAATAAGGAGAGTTCTTAATACAATAGCAAGTTTATTGTTATTCATAAGACGAAATTTATGTATCCCTATTGTACAACTTTATGATCTAGACAGACATTTCGTAACATTTTCATTAACAAAAGCCTCAAGGTTCTCAAAATGTATAAACTAGAGTTATTTGCAAGTTTGACTAAGAAAACTAGTATCGTTCCAATTAATGTACCAATGCTACCCCTTGTCCATAAAAAGAGAGTGGTTTTACATTCAAACTTGTCCCTATGATCGTAAGAAACAGGGTGAAATTGTTCAAGGCATTTAAGCCAAAAGCAAGAAATGGTGCAACGCCCTTCACCAATATTAAAGGGCAGTCTGGTGCACTAAAGCTCCCGCTATGCACAGGGTCCGGGGAAAGGCCCCACCAAAAGGGTCTATTGTACGCAGTCTTACCTTACATTTCTGCCAGAGGCTGTTTCCAGGGCTTAAACCCGTGACTTCCTAGTCACATGGCAGCAACTTTACCAATTACTCCAAGGCTCCCCTTCACCAATGTTAAGTTGAGAATTATTTTTAAGAAACACTAGATTTATCAGTAATGTCCTAATTATTGATCCATAGCACTTAGGGGGGGTCATTTGGAACGAGGGGTACGGGATAATATATCCCAGGATAAAATGCAGAATTATTTTATTCAGTGTTTGGTTGGGGATATTAGTTAGTCCTGAGATTGTATATCCCACCATTTGTACTATAATGACAGGATAAGTTCTCCCATATACATGGTGGGATAACTAATCCCATGGGATAACTTTTTCTACACATCCTTCATACCACACAACCCCCAACAATGTAAAAGGGGACAACTAATGTTTGCTTTGAGCTGTGATGCAAATTAATGTTTATGTTACTGTTGTTGAGGCAGTATTATTTCTACAGCATTAATGGAAGAATAACAACAACAACAACAACAACAACAACAACAACAAACCCAGTGTATTCCCACCTAGTGGGGTCTGGGGGGGTAAGATGTACGCAGTTCATACCTCTACCTCTGAAGAAGTAGAAAGGTTGTTTCCGATAGACCCCCGGCTCAAGACACGAGACATCACACAAATATAAAGTAACGCACAGAACAGGATTTCATAACGTAAATAAGGCACCCATAAGTAGTAGGAAACATCGGAAAGCACCCAGATTCGTAATAAAACATGGAACACCGAAAGCATAACAAGAAGAAGAATAGGAATAGGAATAAAAATAAGAATAGGAAGAATAACAGGAATAAAACCACCACCAAATACTTCCCTACCCTAGCGCCCCAAACTGGCCCTAGTTTTCTGCCCTAATTCGCGCCCTCCAGACCTTCCAATCTAGGGTCATGTCCTCGGTGAGCTGTAGCTGCTCCATATCCCGCCTAATCACCTCACCCCAGTACTTCTTCGGCCTACCCCTACCCCGCCTAAAACCATCCAACGCTAGCCTCTCACACCTACGAACCGGGGCATCCGAGTCCCTCCTCTTCACGTGTCCAAACCAACTCAATCGGACTTTCCGCATCTTGCACTCCACTGGAGCCACACCAACCTTCTCCCTGATAGTCTCATTCCTAACTCTATCCCCTCGAGTCATCCCACACATCCAGCGCAACATCCGCATTTCCGTCACCTTCATTTTTTGGATGTGGGAGTTCTTAACTGGCCAACACTCCGCTCCATACAACATGGCCGGACGGACTACCATCCTGTAGAATTTGCCTTTAAGCTTGGGCGGCACCTTCTTATCACACAACACCCCCGACGCGAGCTTCCACTTCAACCATCCCGCCCTAATACGGTGCGAGACATCCTCGTCAATCTCACCGTTACCCTGTATCACGGACCCGAGATACTTGAAACTATCCCTCTTACATACCTCCTGCGATTCCAGCTTCACGACCACCTCGTCCTCCAACCTCACGTCATTAAACTTGCATTCCAAATACTCTGTCTTGCTTCTGCTCAACCTGAACCCTTTAGACTCAAGAGTTTGTCTCCACACCTCTAATTTGTCATTCACACCCTTTCAGGTCTCGTCAATCAGAACTACATCGTCTGCAAAAAGCATAGTTTGGACACAATAGAGAAAAAGCATAGAACTACATCGTCTGCAAAAAGCATAGTTTCGGGTCTCGTCTGGAAGAATGATGCAAGAAAATTTTCAAAAACAAAATAAGGCTAGAAACACTCAGGTTATCTCTCAAATGCTAAAAACGGGGTACTTGAAAATTGAAATAACTGCATAGTTTGGACACAATAGAGAAAAAGATATTACATCAGGATGCATAAATCAACAAGAAGAAATATCAACAACCAGATGCACTTGAATCAAAATAGCCAGAAATGTCATGAGAAAACTAATTGAATTTTTTCAAATGGAAAATGAATAATGAAATCAAAATGTGAACTTTCCTCTTATTCAAATTAAGATGAAACTTAAATTTAACCCTATCAATGTTTAAATAAACATACTTAATGTCACGCACGCCCGACCCCTATCTCATAGAGGTAGAGAGGCACATATTAAACAAAATATCACTCCCCCCGTTTCAAAATAGTAATCATATTTCACTTTTTAAGAGTCATACTATATGAAATTTGACCATCATTTTAAGATATATGTTTTTTCGTTTTATTGATATGAGAAGGCTTGTAGCTTACAACACTTTTTCTATAGTTTAAGAATATCCAAATTGTAATTTTAAAACATTGAATTAATCTAATCTAATTTAGCTCCAAAAATTAGTCAAATTGATTCGTTAATTTGCAATTATCAGTCTTTTCAAGACTGTCATCTCATCATTAAAACCCCTGGTTACAAGACCCTAGTAATTACTTTCTGGGAGCTGACAAAATAGTTGTTAAGGTGAAAACCACAAAATCATCACAAAATTCAAAACTAATAACCTAGCATTGGTAATGCACTTCAAAAAAGTCCTACTTACCCTAAAACCACAAACACAAACGCAAAAGTACAAAATATTCTGTACTATCAGAAACTAAACTGCAATAGCAGGTAAGTTTTCATCCTAGAATATTTTATACACTAATAGTGCACAACGCTTAAATCCAAAACAAAGAAAGGGAAAGATGACATTTAAATACCTAATTGAAGGGCATACCGAATGTGGCACTGAGTAGACCGGTTCCCTTCTTATCTGCTTGGCTAAGAATTTGGCGAGGCCTCCAAGGTGTAAAAGGTTCTACAAGAGGAAAACGAGCTACTATGGGCCCCTTCTTATGGAGTATGGGCTTGTGGGCTCGTGTAAATTTTACCCAATTTAAAACTATAGCACTTTGTTGACACCAAATTACAATCAATAACCAACCCTTCGAGATAATGAGCGGTCAGTCTTAAACTTTCGCCCCCTTTGCCGCACATAAATAAAAGAAAAATCGAATCGACAAAAATATTATTAATTTATTATTATTATTTTGTTATTAAATTAAAATTTTTATCAAAAAATTTATTGGGTTATTAGTTCAATTTTAATTTTTTCATATTGAGTTATTGGATAAATCGATAAAAATATAATTGATTTATTATTACCAGGTCATTGAATTAACAACTTTTTTATAGTTTTATCAAAAAAAATTATTGGGTTATTAGTTTAATTTTTGATTTTTTTTTATATTGTACAATAAGAATATATTAAATTACTACTTTACCACTGCACATATGTATATATTACTTATCTTTTCCTAATTTCTTTTTAATTTCTATAAACCTATTTAATTTTCTAAAAATATAGTCACTTCATGGTGGAATTTGGCTATACAAGGCATATGTCATGCTTCATTTTATAATATGAGAAGGAAGTTAAAGGCATTTTTGACATTTATCATTAAATCTACTTGTTAGCATAATTTGTGAACGGAATAATGAACTTCTTATTTTGTATTATTTGGCACCGCAAGACATATGTCCTGTTAGCCGCTACTGCTTTTATTTTATGAGCATTTTTATTGATTGTTAATGTTACACAACACTGAAAATCACTACAGCTAAATTGACATTTGAATTTGTTGACATTTTATTAAATCAAAAATTGAACAGTTGAATACCAAAATTGATAAAAAAATATCCCATTAATTTAATTATTAATTTAACATATTTAAAAATAAAAAATTAATAATATATAAAATCTAATTGAACTGATCTATGCACCCAACGTGAAAAGTTTATTAAACTTGAAGTTCTATGCATGAGTCGAGTAAGATTAAAAGTTAAAGAAAATCCACCTCAAAAGCCATTGTTGTAAATCACCCAATATTGAATGGAAAAAAAAAAAAAAAAGCATGGGATGACCACTTTTCTAATCTATAATTGCAAAAATAGTAATTGTTTACAAGATTCAAGATCCTATCTTTTAATGCGGATATAATTTTTTTAAAATGATACCTTTAGCTAAAGTGCGAAAAAAAAGAGTCAGCACAATGAACTTTTACATATTAACAATACCACAATGAACGAAATTTTGAATGATTGTAAGTGAAATTTCAACTTGCTAAAGTTTGAAATATAAAATCACATTCTCTTCCTAAATTTATTTACAATTTCAAGTGTACAAATTCAAGCTTTAATCAACATCAAATGTTTATTCACTTCTTGTTTTTTTTTTAAGTGTAGCTGCTTTGTTGGCACGTAAGGAGTTTTGATACGCTTACACTTAAATTAAAAATAAATACTACTACTACTTACGTCAAATTTGTTGTAATTTCTGAAAGGACATTAAATATTCTACCTCTTTTATACCATCCATTAATTTAAGGTAGGGGAGTTTCAATTTAATGAATAACCTATTCTTTTCGACAGAGGCAGAGCCAAGATTTTTCAAGTAAGGGGTTCAATATTCAAAGAAAATTAAGTCGAAGAGGGTTCAACACCTCGTGATAACCACATAAAAAATAACTTTAATCATATATAAATAATATATTTTTCCGTTGAAGGGGGTTCGGACGAACCCCTAAAGTGGGCTGGCTCCGCCTCTGCTTTCCGATGGTCGTGGAGCCTATTCGCTCTGAGCCGAAGCAAATGATGCCAATGGAGAACTTTTTTCCTTTGTGAACCAGGCCTTTCCTCTCACTGGCACAATTGAAATAGAGGACTAGGAATGTACAGCGTACCTTAATTCTAAAATTTGTAATTTATGTCTAGTCAAATGCTATCACATAAATTGATATGGTAACACCCGTATAAATACAATTATAGCAAGAAACTGAGGTAAACCACATGAAAAAGAATATTTTCATTTCAGTTACTGTTGAATCTTACAAGAACATCATTCATTTGATCCTTTACACCCCCCCACCCCCATCCCCTCAAAAAAAAAAAAAAACAGATGAATTAATAAATGAGATAAATAACAATAAAAAAAAAAAGGAAGGTAACAGTCCTGTATTATTTTCTATTTCTAGCAAAAGTACTCTTTCCTTGGATTAATGTCCAGGTCCTCTAGGGCTAGGTCCTGAAGGTAATCTCTCAAGTAAAAATGACAAATTGTTCTTTGCCTTCTCATATAATGATGGAAACTTTGCTAGATGAATTGTTTCACCAGAAAAATCTTGTGACAATACTCGAGCTGCCTCGACATAGTTTTGATGATTACTTGTCATAGCAACAAAGATGACAAAGACTAGCAACAAAGTAACTATTCTTCTACAAGTCATCATCCTTTATACAGATTGATTATTAGAGCAGAACTATAGGAGAACACTTGAACTACGAAGTAATGTTATGATGAGTTACAATTCTAAATATGTACTCTAGATTTTGCTAATGAATGTGGATGAAGAATGTTATTCATGGGCTATGGTATTTATAGCAATTTGAATGAGGTGTATTTTGTTTAACTTTGAATATAGGTAATAGTATAATTTGTTGAATTGAAATTTCAATACTGTGTTGTAAGGGGGTGTGTTGAACAAGTAAAGCAAGAAAAGGTCATGCATGTAACACGATGTTTCGAATTCCAAAAAAGCCCATGTTGTGTGTGTGTTTTTGATGATTCAGAATGAGGGTAATTTGGGGATTTGACTTTGAAGGGTGCTATGGGAACAATGTAAGAAGTTCATAAGAGTCCACAGGTTTGAAAGTCTTGTAGTTTGACCAATTGGCTTTTATTGACTGGATTAATAAATGAGCCTGAAATTCCTTGTTGCCCTTTTACTTAAGGACTTAAATTATTTTTCTATACTCATGGGTTATTAAGAAAATTCAAGGAGCATTATAAAAAATAAAAAGTTTGAAATAAACGATATATATCTTACTCCCTCCTTTTTCAATTTGTATATTTGATTCAAACAGCTTGCGTCGGGGGTGTTGTGCGATAAGAAGGTGCCGTCCAAGCTTAAAGACAAATTTTACAGGGTGATAGTCCATCCGGCCATGTTGTATGGAGCGGAGTGTTGGCCAGTTAAGAATTCCCACATCCAAAAGATGAAGGTGGCAGAGATGCGGATGTTGCGCTGGATGTGTGGGCTGAATAGAGGGGATAAAGTTCGGAATGAGACTATCAGGGAGAAGGTTGGTGTGACTCCAGTGGAGTGCAAGATGCGGAAGTCCGATTGAGTTGGTTCGGACACGTGAAGAGGAGGGGCATGGATGCCCCGGTTCGTAGGTGTGAGAGGTTAGCGTTGGATGGTTTTAGGCGGGGTAGGGGTAGGCCGAAGAAGTACTGGGGTGAGTGTCACACCCCTTTTTTCTCGCTCGAGGGATCGAGTCGAAGGGTTTTTCCAATTAAAGTGACGATATTGAATAGGGATTAAATTATTTACAGAGTCGCACTTGGAATTGAATTTTGGTGTTCCAAGTCACCTTTTTTTTGAATCCCTAATCAAAAGAAAATGACTCTTATTTGGTCTGCGAAAACAGAAAATGGGTAAGGAATTCTGTTGATCGAGGGGAAGGTGTGAGGCACCCCTCGAATCCCGTGGTTCTAGCACGGTCGCTTTTATTGACTTATCTCGACTTAAATTATTTCAATAGATTGTGTTAAGGCCTAAATCGCTCATTTTATATATCTATATAAATAAATCTTCTTAAACAGATTAATCTTATGCTTGGTGAACAAAATTATATATAGGCTAAACAAAACTAATGAAAAGCAAAATAACATAATCACATGATAAAGTTAATTAATAAAGTTATATTTAACAAAATTATCATAACGAAATTACCAACAATAACAAAGAAGAAAAAAAAATAAAAAAAATCACGTGTTTCATTTAACAAAATTTTCATAATTAAACTAACATGAAATATATATATATAATCATGCCAGTTTTCTTTTTAAAATTATACTACTGCTTTTTTTTCTTCTTCTATTCCTGTACAGGTAGGTGCATACATTTACAAGGAAAGATGTCATGGTAGATACTTTTGAAGACTCTCTTTTAATTTTTGGAGTGTAACTGGCTTTGATACAAAAGAATCCATACCATTTGCATAACACTCTTCTGCACTTTCCGATAATGAATTCCATGACGAAAAATAAAAAAATAAAAAAACCTTTATTCTTAACATGTTATGTGTATTTCATTTTTGGTTTTTACATGCATGCATGCATGAATCATTAATTATAGTCTATAACATAACTACATATTAATTTATTGCATGTCAACTAACACAATTTTACATATTAAAACACCAATAACTTTTAATAATTATCTCATTTAAAATTTAAAACCAATCTAATCAATCGTAAAAAAAAAAAATTTTTTACAACAAGTAAATTATAAATAGAGACGTAAAACGTGAATTACATAAAGAAATGACAAAACTACACATTAAATAACACTATAAAATATATGGAAATAACTTCATTCATGCTTCGATTCCATAACGTAACTTATAAAATAAATTGTACAAGATGAGATAAAAACCTGTACGACAAATGAAATCAAGTATCGAAGCAAGATATTTTCACCAACAACTCGAACGGAAACCCAACCTCAATTCTCCAAATTAAAAGAACTTTCTTCCTAGTTGTTTTTCTTCCAATTTTGTTTTTGCCTCCTTTTTTTTTTTTTTTTTCACTAAGGCCTTTTTATTTCTTTCTTCTTTTTCTTGGTTTCTTTTTTTTGTTTCTTGATTTCTTTGGTTTCTTGGTTTCTTTTTCTTTCTTGGTTTCTTTGGTTTCCCCTATGTGTTCCTTTATGTGTGCATGTGTGTGGTTTTTTTCTCAAATTAGTCCATATGTCTCTTTTTTTTTTTTTTTTTTTTTTTTTAGTTTTAGGGAGAGAGATATGATAGAGAGTAGGAAAATATGGTGGTGTTGTGGTGGTCGGAGCGCCGATCGGTGGCAAAACGGAGGTTAAAAGAGAAGAAGAAGAAGATAGATTTTCTTTTGAGAGAGAGTCTTGAGAGAGTGTTATTCTTGAGAGAGTGTTGAAAGATGAGAGATTTTTCCGTTTTTTTTTGATTTCTTGTTCTTGTTCTTTGTTGTGTGTGGTGTGTGTGTGTTAAGAATATCTCTTGTGCATGTGTGCATGTGTAGTGTTTATATAGGACTCTTTTTTTTTTTTTTTTTGTGTAGTAGAAACATGGGGGAGGGAAATAAGGATAGTGGGGTTGAGGCTTTTTGTAGTGGAAACATGGGGGAGGGAAATAAGGATAGTGGGGTTGAGACTTTTTGTAGTGGAAACATGGGGGAGGGAAATAAGGATAGTGGGGTTGAGGGGAATTAAAGATGGGTTGAGGTAGTGGTTATATTTTATTGGGTAGGAGGTAAGAGGGAAAGGTAAAAAATGAGTAGAAATTAATATTTGGGCGGACAAAATTACGTGTCTACAGTGAGGTGATTAGGCTGGACATGGAGCAGTTACAGCTCACCGAGGACATGACCCTAGATAGGAAGGTTTGGAGGACGCGAATTAGGGCAGAAGACTAGGGCAAGTTTGGGTTGCTAGTGTAGGGAATTATTTGCTAGGGGTAGTATCCTTATTATGATTATGTGTTCCTTGTTTTAGTACGAATCTGGGCGTTTTACTCTATGTTCTTTTACTTATGGCTGCCGTATTTATGTTATGTAATCTTGTAACCTTGTTCGGTGCTTCACTACGTATTTATGTACTATGTATTTGCGTGGTATCTCGTGTCTTGAGCCGGGGGTCTATCGGAAATAGTCTTTCTATTTCTTTAGAGGTAGAGGTATGGACTGCGTACATCTTACCCCCCAGACCCCACCAGGTGGAAATACACTGGGTTTGTTGTTGTTGTTGTTGATTCAAACAGCGAAGGTCAAATTCCTTTTCAATTTGTATAGTCCGATTCAAACAACGAAAGTCAAATTAATTAATATTCAGTATGAATTCAGACATATAATATTTAATATTTTTGGATATAAAATATGTATATTTAGAATTATATAAAAATATTATAAATTATAATAATTATAAGTTCAAAATATTTAGAAAGCATTGAAAAAATTATGGTAAAAGAAAATTTACGGAAAGTATTTAAAAAAAAAAAAACTTAAGTCTATAATTAAGCTAAATAGCAACACTTTAAAAAAATTATGTGGGATAGCAACAACAAAAATATTTTTTCATCTTCTTTTATTTATTGTTTTGAGTTTTTTTCTATTTTACATTTTTGTCTTTTCACTTTTTTTTTCTAGTTTATTTCTCTTTTTTTAATTTATTTTTTTGTTTTTTTTTCTTTATTATTTTTCATATTTTTATTTTTATTTTCCTAATTTCATTTTCTTCTTTTTCTTGTCTATTTTTGTTTTTCTTATGTTTCTTTCTTTTCACTTATATTTTTAGTGCTCTATTTCTAGCTTGGATTTTCTTTTTTTTTGTTTTTCTTTTTCACTTATTTTTCTTTTGAATTTGTTTTTCATTTTTCTTTTATATTTGTGTATTTTATTTTTTTCACTCTTCTATCTCTATCTTCTATTTTTTTTTTTCTTTTTTTCTCATTTTCTTTGGGGTTCTATTTTATATTTTCTCTGAATTTTTAAAAAATATGATTACGTCAAACACAAGTTATGGATGATAATAAAAATATCATAATTTATTATTGTGTTTGTATTCGCACAATTATTTATGTTTATATTCGTTGATATAATTGTATTTGTATTTCATAGTTTGCACTTGTATTTGTATGTATTTTATAGTTTACACTTGTATTTATATTTTATAGCTTGTATCTGTATTTGTATTTTATAGCTTACACTTGTATTTGTATTTTATGGTTCGCACTATCATTTATATTTTATATAATTCGCACTTGTATTTTAAAGAATTATTTTGTATTTGTATTTTACTGCTGACTGCATATTATATTTTTTTTATCTTGTGGTTTTATTTTATTTGTATTTGTATTTTATTTTATTTTATTTTTATCAATACACTTGTATTTTATAAAATTATTTTGTATTTTTATTTTTAAGTTGTCCGTATATTTATTTGTATTAATAATTTCATTTATTTGTATTTGAATTTGTAGTTGATTACATCATTTGTATTTGAGAAAATGATCAAAAGCCCCTCCAACTTTTACCCCAAATTCCAACTACACACTTATACTTTACGGAGGTCCTATGACCCCCTGAACTATTTTAAAATGGAATTATTCCCCCCAAACGTTGACATGGCAAGAGAGTGTGTTTCACTTTCTTTAAAGAGAGTGAGAACGAAAATAATTTATTAAAAAAATATTTTTAATATTTCTTTAAATAAATATATATAATTTTAATTATTATTTTTCTTTCTTCTTTTTAAATTTTTCTTCTTCAGTTCTTGTTCTTCTTCTTCAATGACATCCAAGAATCCATCAATGGCAATTATTATTTTTCTTTCTTCTTCTTCAATTCTTCTTCTTCATTTTTTCTTCTTCAATTCTTCTTCTTCTTCTTCTTCTTCTTTAGTGGCATCCAAGAATCCATCAATGACATTTCTTCCTCAATGGCATCCAAGAACTCATCAATGGCATTCAAGATTAATTTATCATCTTTCTCATCTCCAAGCACAAAATCGACTTGTTCCGACTTCATAGAACTAGTTCAGATTGACGTTGAGAATATTGAATCAATTCAGATTGAAAAATTCAAATTAATTTCTGAGTTAGAATCATTTCTTAGCTTCCCAAAAATTGATTGACGCTGAGAATGCTGAAATTCATCGAAAGAAACAAATTCGGGCTGTGACAACATTAAGGAAACTGACATACAAAGTTTAGTATATATGTTGGATCCTGAGAATCCCACGATTAAAGCAAAAGGAAAAAGTGTGTGTTTAAGTGTTTGTCCATCCATTTCCTATTAAAAATAATTCTCTTGATAACTAGAAATTGATTTATGGATATGATGGGTGAATTTGTCCCTGCGACTTAATTGATTATTTACTTGAAACAGGTAATTAGCAACATGACATGGAGTATATGTAAAGACAAAGTAAGTCCAAATAAGAATTTTGTTCTAATTACAGATAAATAGTGACTATTTTGTGAAAATTGATTGATGTCATTTTGTGAAAATTGAATATTTTTTGAACATTATTGTTGATTTGATTTTGGTAAGATTACCTATCGTGTGAATTTCATATGATTTATTATGTCATTAAAGAAGAAGAAGGAGGAGGAGGAGGAAGAAGAGGAAGAGGAAGAGGAAGAGGAAGAGGAAGAGGAGGAAGATGAGGAAGAGGAGGAAGAAGAGGAGGAAGAGGAAGAGGAAGAAGAAGAAGAAAGGAAAAGTAATCAATTTTTTATAGTAAAAAAAAAAGTAATATGACGTGGAATTGCATGGCATGACACGTGACAGCGCGTGTAGACCACAAATTAAAATAAAATCTAGGTATGATCTTTTAGACGGGTATATATTTCACTTTAAAATAGTACAGATGGGTAATAATTTCATTTTAAAATAGTTCAGGGAGATCATAAGACCCTCGCAAAGTATAAGTGTGTAGTTGAAATTTGGGATAAAGGTTGGGGGGGGGCTTTTGACCATTTTCTCTCTGTATTTCTAAACAAGTGAAAAAGGATTGTTATTTCTTTCTATGAACACTTGTATTTATATTCTTTGATATGAATTGTAATTTATTGATACAAATTAAATAATATAAATACAAATGATAAATTATATAAATACAAATGTTATATCTATATCAATGATGCATGTTTATATATCTTGAACCATACACATACATATTATAAGTGTTCATATATATATATATATATATATATATAGAGAGAGAGAGAGAGAGAGAGAGAGATAGATATATATAAATAAATTTGACATACAAATACTAAAATTATATTTGTATTAAATGGTACATTGCATATTTGCATATTTTAGACTCAAGCAAATAAAATTTAATAGGCCAAAGTCATCGATAGACACTCAAACTTGTTGCCAAAATTCACTTATACACTTAAACTAAGGTCTGTTCCTATCAAACCCCTAAACCCCCAACATTTTATTCCAATTGGGCCTTTTTTGCCTTATCAACAAAAAGTTTAAAGTGTGTGTTGCACACATGCGATGACGTGGCAAAATGCGTTAATTGTAAGCTGACACGTGGCATTCTAGGTCCAATAATTATTAAAAATTAATTATAATTTTTTTAAAAAAAGAATATACAAATGGCATTGAGGAAATTATTAAAAAATTATTTTAAAAAATAATTATTAAGAAAAAATTAAAAAAGTTAAAATGAAAATAAAAATGATGAGGATATAAATTATGTAAAAATAATTATAAAATTATTTCAAAAATAAAAATAAAAACTGATTATTTAAAAAAAATTATAAATTTTTTTAAAAAATGTAATAAATTATTAAAAATTATTTTAAAAATAAAAAATTAATTATTAAAAAAATTATAAAACTTTTTAAAAAATGAAAATAAAAAATGTCATTGAGGATATAAATTATGAAAAAATTATCATAAAATTATTTGAAAAATAAAAATAAAAACTGATTATTTAAAACAATTATAAAATTTTTGAAAAACTGAAATAAATTATTAAAAATTAATTTAAAAATAAAAAAATAAATATTAAAAAAATTATAAAACTTTTTATAAAAATGAAAATAAAAAATGTCATTGAGGATATAAATTATGAAAAAATTATTTGAAAAATAAAAATAAAAAACTGATTATTTAAAAAAAAATATATTTTTTTAAAATGAAATAAATTATTAAAAATTATTTAAAAATCAAAAATAATTATTAAAAAATATAAAAGTTTTTTTAAAATGAAAATAAAAAATGGAATTGAGGATCCAAATTATTAAAAAATAATTATAAAATTATTTTCAAAATAAAAATAAAAGACTAATTATTAAAAAGAAATTATAAAATTATTTAGAAAATAAAAAACTAATCATTAAAAATAAATTATAAAAATTTTTAAAAAATAAAAATAAAGCTCCCCCACCTACCACCAGCCCCCAGCGTATTATTTTATTAAAAAAAAAATTGGGACCCCCTAATGCTTTTTTGTCTAATTATAAAAAAGAAATTATAAAATTATTTAAAAAATAAAAAACTAATTATTAAAAAAAATTATAATTTTTTTTAAAATAAAACTCCCCTACCTACCCCCAGCCCTCCAGCGTATTATTTTATTAAAAAAATGGGACCCCCTAATTCTTTTTGTTTTATTAAAAAGGGCCTTTAGTGTTTAAAAAAAAATTGTCATTAAAAAATTTTTGGAGCCCTCAATACCACTTGGCATCTTTTTATTTGTAAATTAGTGAAAAAAATGCTCCTCACGCGCCTCCCACAATGGCACTGCACGCACAGTGTCACATAGGCAAAAAAGGCCCAATTGGAACAAAATGTGAGAGGTTTAGGCGCCTGATAGGAACATACCTTAGTTTTGGTGCCTAAGTTAATTTTGGCAACAAATTTGAGTGTCTATCGATGCCTTTGGACATAAATATAACTGGTTAACTGTTAATATTCATAGGAAAATAATAAATTTAATTAAAATATATAATTTGATACAAATAAGTATGAAATGTAAAAAAAGTATAAATATAAAATACAAGAACAACAAAAAAAGACGAAAAAACCTATACAAAAAGAAAAAAGAAAAAAAATAAAAGAAACACACAAAAAAAAATAAAAAAATACAAAAAAAAATAAGTGGAAAGAAAAAATAAAATATAAAAAAATGAAGGAGAAAACTAAAAAAGGAAAAAATATAAAAAAAATTGGAAAGAAAAAAAGAAACAACAAGAAAATGAAAAATGAAAAATACCCAAGGAAAAAACTGAAAAGGAAGAAAAAGAAGAGAGAGGAAAATAGAAAAATATTTTTTAAACGTTCAAATCTATTTTGAGTTTTGAAAATCATTTAAAAATGCTTCCTATTTTTAGAAATACAATCTTCAATTAATATTTAATTAATTAGGTGAAAGGGATTTAAGGAAGTTGAAAAAAAAAAAAGATTTAAGGAAGTTGAATTTTTTTTCCTTTTTAAACTCAAGTTTCTATCTAAAGATAAGGTAATTAATTGTATTTGTAGATGTATTTAATGTTGTCTTGTGCATCAAAACATATACAAATTGATATTTCAAATAATTATGAAACTGTTTCTATGTAATATTAAAATATTTAATTATAAGCGTAAATTTGCTACTTATAAATTTTTTCAAGTTATATAACTATTGTACTAATTATAGTACAGATATGAACATTTAAATGAAATATTAACTTTTTGTTTATCAACAAAAAGTCTTCTTAGTCTTTCCAATTCACCATTCTTCTTGATAGCTACTAATTGACTAATTGTATATCCCTAATTCATTCAATAATTTTATTGGCAATTCCAACTCTTTTGATTATTCACCACGAATTAAATTAATTTAACGCATTATGTAAATTATATTCATGCACAATTTAGGGATAAACAATTAAACATGGTGTGATATGGTGCGGTGAAATTTCGGTATTCGATTTTTAAAAATAAATAGCATTATCATACCCTTTAAGTCTGTATGGTTCAGTATTTTGAAGTTTAGTTTCGATATTTTGTAGTATAGTAATCGGTAACTATAGTTTGGTCAACTTCGATAATATATACTGGTATAATAGAGAATTTTTACTTTTTAAAAACACGTCTCAATTGTATCGTTTTAACACATCACACATGTAGAAATATATATACAAAAGAAAGTACAAATAGTTTGTTTGTTAATCAATTCATAAAAAAAGACATTTCAATCATGATAGAATTGTCCAAGTTCCAACGTCAAATATTTAGTTTTATATTGCTAATATAAGTTGTATAATTGTTAATATTTTAATAATATATACAATTTATTTATGCAATTATATACTTCGATATAATATTTAATATTTCGATATGTCATTTATAAATATCAAAAGTCATACCGAACACTAAAACACCTTAAAATATATACCCTATATATATTATCAAAAATTTTGATTCCAATATATATCATACCATGCTTAACCCTAGTGCATATGTCAAGATTTGAACATAATACCTATAAATATGCAAGGCCTACTGAAGGGCCAAGCAAGTGAAGCAATGGCTTGAGGCCCCCAAACTTTTAGAGCCTCATTTTTTAAATTATTGTATGTGATGCAGTAAAATTTGTGTGTTTTTTAAATAGAGAATTAAACTGAGTCATAACTATTTATGTAATTATAAATCATTTCAGGATAAATGAGATTTAAAGAAATTAAAAAGTATCTTCTTCTTTTTTCTGTTGAAATTTGATGGTAGAAAAGTAAAAGATCTATATATAAACAATTACCTAATGTGATTGATAGTCAAGAATGATTAATCTATATTCTAATAATATCCGTTTGTTTTAATTTATGTGTCTTAATTACTATTTGGAGAGTCAACAATTATTTTCTTTGAGTATGATTTTTTTTAAAAAATATTTTAAATTGTTAACTAAATAGACTTATAGTATATTTGTATAGTTTCTAAATATGTAATTTTTTTATATATAATATATGTGAATAGATTTATACTATATTTTTTTATTTTTTAAAAATGAAAATTTTATGTATGAATTTAGGCAAAACATTATTTGAATTTGAATCCTCTTAGTTAGGAGTGTACATTGGTCGGGTTGATTTGGTTTTATTCAATAAAAAACAAACCAATGATGTCAGTTTATTAAAACTATAAACTAAATTAAACCAACATAAAATCATTTTTTTTTTGTTTAGGTATTAGTCGGTTCTTTCATTTTTTTAAATTTTTTTTGGGGGGTTCTCGGTTTTTTTTTATAATCTTTATTTCTTACAATTATATTATGATTGAAGATTAGATCAAGTATGTTTTCACTCATGTGCTAATGAAAAAACTCAATTATGAAAAATTGAGGAGCGAAAAACTTTATTGAAAATAAAAAGTAAGATGAAGAGTGAAAATTTAGGTTTTAAGTTTATATTGGGTTTTGGATCATTTTATTAGCAATTAATGGACAAATATTTCAACTTGATATATATATATATATAATCTATAATCTATATCTATAATCTATAATCTATATCTATAATCTATAATCTATATCTATAATCTATAATCTATATCTATATCTATAATATATTAAAAGTGTAATGACCCTTAGAAATATGATTTGAACTTTTTATCCTTCATTAAAATATTCTGCAATAGACAAAATAGTTTTTTCATATTTTTTAATTATTATTTAATTTCTTCATAATATCGACTCCTAAAATATATGGGATTATGACTTTAAAATATAGAGTAAGATACAGTATTATTAGTAAATTTTGAAGTTATCAATACTTTTGTTAAAAAAAAAAAAATTACATTTCCTTCTTACCAATTATGAAGCAATTATAGTTGAACCTAATTTCCTTTAACAAACAAACAAAAAATATTCTTACGGATTAGTAAATGTTGGAGTGGCTGCTTTAGTTTTATCAACTTTTTTTCCCCAACTTTTCCTTAAATAACAAAAGTTTTAAAATAAGAAACTTAATGAACCATTTATTTTAGGTATTTTCAATTAATAATTATTAATTTTTTTTTAGGTAAAATGACCTTCTGGACCTTTCTACTATGTCAGTTTTGTAAGTTGGATACTTTTACTTACATGTTTGTCATCTGGACCCCTGAACCTACTAAAAAATAATATTTTATACCCTTTTTTGGTGAGTATAACACACTCTCTCCCACGTCAGCTGCCACATCATCTGACACGTCAGCCATGCCTGCCACATCATTTTAAAAAATTAATTAAATAAGAAAAATTTATAAATTATAGAAAAATTTGAATAATCATGTTTTTAAAATTTGAAAATTTTGAATAATCATTTTTAAAATAATAATAAAAAAGTATTACATTAAAATTAATTAAATATTAAAATTAATTTAATTAATTAATTTGAATTTTAAATTTAAATTAGTAAAAAAATAATTAATTAAAATTATTAACTAATTTATTTATTTAAATTAATTAATTTATCAAATTTAAAATTCTTACCTAATTTAAATAAATTTTACTTCAATAATTAATTAATTTAAATATAGTCTACATATTTAAAATATTTAATTTAAATTAATTGTGGGGAGAGGGGTTGGGTGAGGGGTGGGGGCTGGGGAAGTGGGTTGCGTGGGGCTAGGTGGGGTGGGGTTGGATGGGGGCTGGGGGAGGGGTTGGGTGGGGTGGGGGGTTGGAGGAAGGGGGTTGGGTGAGGCGGGGGGTTGGGGAAGGGGTTGCGTGGGGATGGGTGGTATGGGGACGGGCTGGGTGGGTTTGGGGGTTGGGGAAGGGGTTACGTGGGGTTGGGTGGGATGAGGACGGGCTGGGTGGGGTGGGGGCTGGGGAAGAGGGGTTATGTGGGGCTGGGTGGGCTGGGGACGGGCTGGGGGAGATGGGTGGGTGGGACTGGGTGGGGTGGGGGAGGCTGGGTGGGGTGGGGAGGGGCTGGAGAAGAGGGTGGAAATTTTTTTTTAATTTTTAAACTATTTTTAAATTTTTAAAAATATTTTTAAATTAAAAATGAGGGGCTGGGGGGTGGGGACGGGGTGGGGAGGGAAAAAATATTTTTTTAAAAAAAATTAAAAATATTTTTAAAATGACATTTTAATTTTTAAAGATATTTTTAAATTATTTTAAAAATATTTTAAAATTATAAAAGATGGAGGGAAAAAAAGGATTCTTTTTTAATTTTTGGCAAAATTTTAAAAATATTTTAATTTTTAAAAAAAATTTAAAACTATTTTAAAATTTTGAAAAATATTTTAAAATTTTGAAAAATATTTTAAAATTATTTTTAAATTTTTAAAAATATTTTTAAATTTAAAAAGATGGAGGGAAAAAAAGAACCCTTTTTTTTAAAAAATTTAATATTATTTTTATTTTTTAATTATTGTAATGTAAAATTAGCTAAAAATTGACCCCCACTCACACCCCTTGGCGAGTGGTTACACTCTCTTTGTCCTAGTAACCATGACCTTGCCACATAGGTAAGGTCAACGGTCAAAGGGTGCGAAATATTGCTTTTTTGATGGGTTCAAGGGTTCAGATGTCAAACATGTAAGTAGAAGTATCCAACTTACAAAACTGATATAGTAGAGAAGTTCAAAAGGTCATTTTGTCATTTTTTTTAATGCGAAACATTAGAGCTCAAGTATGTAGAATATCTATTGTTTTTAGAGTCAAAATGAGTGCGAGTAATTAATAATTTTACCAAAAAAATTTTAGTTGTTGATTCCTTCTCTATTTAAACTAAACGCTAAGTAATATTTAGCACTTTTAAATGTAATTGGTTTAAATTATAGCACTTAACACTTCTGAAATTAGAAGGGGAGCCTTGGAATAACTGGTAAAGTTGTTACCATGTGACCAGGAGGTCACGGGTTCAAGCCTTGGAAACAGCCTCTGGCAGAAATGTAAGGTAAGGCTGCGTACGATACACCCTTGTGGTGGGGCCTTTCCCCGGACACCACGCATAGCGGTAGCTTTAGTGCACCGGACTGCCCTTTTAACACTTCTGCAATTAGAATTTTATCTTATTTGAAAAATAATCTCTTCAATTCTATTTAAGTAATATTTAAAATCAAAATTAATAAGAAACCAACACTTCGTCTACTTCTATTTTTTTTTCTTATTTTGATTTGGATTCAAGTCTTTTTTTGCCTTCATAATCATCATATTTTGTGTCCTGCATTATTTCTTTTTATGAATAGCTTTGAAGATTATATATGAATTAAACATGATCAACAATTGATCTCAATGAATTCTTTCGTCTTAATAATTTGTCGTGTTTCTCTTTCACTTGAAAATTTTGTTTGAAAAATTAGACGAATCAAGCATGTTGTCACTAAATGAAAACAACCCAAAAATCTAAGATTTCTCTTTCCCCATCTTTTATGTAATTATGAGTTGATTTTGATTGTATTATTTAATTATATTTTAAAATATCATTTGTTAATATTATAGTTGGATCTTTAGTTAAATTTATTTGTTGAATTCAAACATAAGGTTGTAGCTAAGTCTCGAATTTGGATATGAAGAGTTTTATTTTGAAGAGGAACCTATAAATTTAGGATTATAATCCGCTCTTTCAATTATAGGTTATTAATTACGTTTGAAAGTGGATCAAGTACATTAATCGTTGTAAATCAATTTTAATCTATCTATTATAGTCTTTAACTAAAAAACTTTATAATGAGAAAAATTAATTTTAAGTTCTCTTATTTGTTTTTGACATCTCATGTACAAAGACGATAATGAACTCTCATGGGATAGACATAATCCTGGATAAAAGTTTGTTGGAACATTTAGTCTAGAGCAAGTGAGGAGTCTTGCTACAATTGCTCATAATTGCATAGACCTATTGGTGAATTTTTGCATGCAATATTACATTTCACTCGGAAGGTATGTATTTAATCGGCTGAGTTATCATAAAGCTACACTTATAAGATTTTATTGAGTCATGTAACCGCTTCCTTATTTTGGACGTGGAACGAGCTTTAAATTTGCTCTTAGTATTAGTTCGATCTCTTGTGTTTGAAAGTTGAATGCACTTATTCAATTCTTATTTTTTGGACTAAATCTTGTATTTGATATTAATGTAAATAATTTATTGGTATTGAAAATATCTGCACATAAACTACATTTAAATAGTGAAAAACTTAATTGACGCTATAGCTATCATGTGGTTAACTTAATCGTGTAATAGACACGTCAGAACAAACAAATAAAGAAATAATAAATTATAATTATCTAATATGAATACTTTATCATGTGGCCACACGTTCAACTGAATATATAGCATCGTTTGAGTGTCTAGATGAAATTTTCTTGCAATTTTAAGGGGATGTTGATATATTCTGCTAACATAGTTGTATCTTAATATAACAAGCTATTCGTATTTACAATACTAATTCAACTAGTTTCACCATATTTACGTGTTCAAAAGATATTAAATTTAATCACTGTATTAATATATTAAATTTTTACTTTATTTTCATTATTTAAATAAATAATGCATTGATGGTAACATCAGGTACACTAAATTATGATATTGAAATCGATGTAAATTTTAATTATTAAATTTTCCTTATTAGAGCTATGTAGAAAGTTTAAAAATTGACCAAGATTTTACTTCTTCGCCTTTTCTAAATTACATAATAACAATTACTATGTAGAACTTTTCTTATGCAAAAACATTTTTTCTATATCTGTAATACATATCTATATTTATATCTATAATCTATATATATATCTTTAATATATTAAAAGTGTAAAGTGCCTTAGAAATAATATTATTTGTTGAATTCACACATATTCATTATAAATGTACACGTCCAAATAATACATGGGTGTGAAAACCGTAGAAGTAACTAAAAAATTCATCCACCAAAAATACATCCAAGGAAATTATTTTCTAATTTTTCTGGAGATTCATTCTGCCAATTATTGACTCATATAGGTGTAGTGTCTTGAGACCCTATTGTCTTCTTGATAATCAATCCAAAATTGTTATTGTCATTGTAATAGGCTTTCTCTGATTTTTTTAATATTTGTGTTTAGATTTAATGTGTAGAATTTTTACTCGTAAAAATAATTAAACTTTTTAGCGTACTATTCTTTACTTAGGTTTGAGTGTATTATAGATTTAAAATAAATATTAAAGCTGTGATATGATTGTTGGGTTCATAGTGTGTTGAATGGAAAATGGAGAAATCAAGTGAAGGGAAGGAGACACCCAAATTGGAAAGTGTACTCTTTAAATTGAAAAGTTTACTCTTCTCCCACATTGGTGGAAGAAGAGAACTTTAAAGTGTTTATAAAGTGAAACACTTACTTCACATGGTAAGTGAGGCAAGGAAATAGAGATGCCTCGCGCCGTCGTCGTCGTTCGCTCGGCTTCGAATTTGGATTTGGATTTGGTCGATCGATGAGATCTTTCTTTTTGGACAAAGTTTATTTGACGAAAAGAAATCCAGACTGAAAATCAATCCGAAACAGTAATGCTCCATTAATTCATAATGCACGCAGTAACAGTGGCACTTTTAACTGAACTGCTGCAGTATTTCGAACAGGTGTTTCAGAACTGATGCGTTGGTTTGAAAGGTTGCACTGTTTAAACAGATTGTTGCTTCTGTTACAAAGGGTTGCACTGTTTCAGATTGTTGCTTCAGAAAGTTGCAACTCTTCAACGAAAATACACATTGTTTCGTGAAAAGGTGTGTTGTTTCAGCAAATTACTGCAGACTATTTCAGCAATAATAAATACTGCAGCCATGCATTTTTCAGAACAGACACACCTATAAGTTGAACCGTTGCCACCTTTACAAAGAGGCATCTTATGGCTATATAAACTTGGTTTCATCCACAGGTTTGATACAGAAATTTTCAGATTACAAACTTCTTCTTCTTGTCTTAAAAATACTCTTAAGTGTGATCATTCAAACCGTGAGTGTGTTCGAAGAATCCGCCTATTTGAGGTACCGCTATAGTCAGATTGAAGGCCATTTTATCCTGGGATGAAGATTCCACAACCTCGGGTACAGTGAGGGGAATTATTTCCTTAAGGAAAGTCCGTGAATTCGGACGACTTGGCCTTAACAACTTTCTGTTTCATCTACATTCTGAAAAAGAAAAGAAAAAATACACCTCATTGAAAGATCATTTTGATCTTGTGTTGAGGGTATTTGTTCAACTTCTTTGTGTTCTTGTTCTCAAGAGTTGAAGTTGTTATTCTATTATACAGATTCTATGTACCTGTATTGTCGGAAATAACAATCTTAAGGAAATAATCTACAGAACCTGTATAACTTGTTTTTGGAGATTAAAGCTTATGCTTTCTGCTCCGTTTGAATTTAACTTGTGATTAGAAGACATAAAATCTTCATCAAAAGTTGAAGTTCACTCGATTGACGATTTGAAGTTATAAAAACTTCGTCGTTAATTAGAAACAAGAAGGAAAAGTTGTAAAGTTATTTAACTTTATTAAAAGTATTCTGAAAAATACTAATTTTCTATCTTGTGGTGATAGGAAAAATGACAACTGAAAGTCAAATTATGAGTGTGACAACGTCTGTGGGGGCAACTAATATTGTCACATCAAGTCGTACAAATGCTCCGCCAACAATGGCCCCGGCGGAGAAGCCCGAAAAATTTTCTGGCATCGACTTCAAGCGGTGGCAACAAAAGATGTTCTTTTACCTCACCACGTTATGTCTACAACGGTTCACTAGCGAAGACGCTCCCAAGGTACCCGAGGGAACCTCGGACAAGGACCGCTTCGTTATTGTAGAAGCTTGGAAACATTCAGATTTCCTTTGCAGGAACTATATTCTGAGTGGTCTCCAAGATGACCTCTATAATGTCTATAGTGGAACCAAGACATCAAAAGAACTGTGGAAGGCTCTTGAACGGAAATATAAAATGGAAGATGCGGGAATTAAGAAATTCCTTGTTGCACGATTCCTGGACTTCAAAATGATTGATAGCAAATCTGTTGTCTCTCAAGTACAGGAGTTGCAAGTCATCATACATGATCTCCTAGCAGAAGGTATAATTTTGAAAAATACCTTAGTTGAACAAATTAAAAATGTTCATAATACTCACATAAACTGGTTTGTAGGTTTAATTGTGAATGATGCTTTCCAAGTAGCAGCAATAGTTGAGAAGCTACCACCTTTGTGGAAAGACTTCAAAAACTACTTAAAGCATAGGCGCAAGGAGATTACCGTTGAAGATCTTATTATCCGACTTCGTATTAAAGAAGACAATAAAGCTGCCGAAAGAAGGTCAAAGGGAAATTCTACAATGAGTGGAGCACATATTGTAGAAGATGGCCAAAACAACTAGAAGAAAAGAAAGAATGTTGAACATGGAAGCAATCATCCCAAGAAAAAGTTTAAGGGAAAGTGCTTCAACTGTGGCAAAGTTGGCCACAAATCAACAGACTGTCGAGCCCCGAAAAAAGGGAAGAAAAAGGACCAAGCGAATCTGATTGAGTCTAATAAGGATTATGACGACCTGTGTGCTATGTTCACGGAATGCAACATGGTCGGCAATCCACGCGCTTGGTGGATGGATTCAGGGGCCACACGCCATGTCTGCGCAAGCAAAGAGTTATTCTCGACATATGCTCTAGATCAAGCGGAAGAAACAATTTACATGGCCAACTCCGCAACTGCTAAGGTGGAGGGAATAGGAAACGTTTGCCTAAAGATGACATCCGGAAAGGTTTTGACACTGAATAATGTGTTATATGTTCCGGAGTTACGTAGGAACTTAATTTCTGTTTCACTCCTAGATAAAAACGGTTTCAAATGTGTAACCATTTCTGGAAAAATAGTAGTTAGCAAAGGAGAAATGTATGTAGGAAAAGGCTATCTCGAGGAAGGCCTTTATAAGATGAATGTAATGACTGTTGAAATGAATAAACATTCAAATTCTTCTTACTTGCTTGAGTCTTATAATTTATGGCATGAACGTTTAGGCCATGTTAATTACAAAACGTTACGAAAACTGATTAACTTAGAAATTTTGCCAAATTTTGAGTGCAATAAATCTAAGTGTCAAACGTGTGTAGAATCAAAGTATGCTAAGCATCCTTATAAGTCTGTCGAAAGGAATTCCAATCCCTTAGACTTAATACACACTGACATTTGTGATATGAAGTCAACACCATCATGTGGTGGAAAAAAGTATTTCATAACTTTTATTGATGATTGCACTAGATATTGTTATGTCTACTTGCTAAATAGTAAGGATGAAGCAATAGATGCGTTTAGGCAATATAAAACTGTAGTTGAAAATCAATTAGACAAAAGGATCAAAATGATAAGAAGTGACAGGGGCGGAGAATATGAATCTCCCTTTGCACAAATATGTCTAGAGAATGGAATAATCCATCAAACTACGGCCCCGTATTCACCTCAATCTAATGGAATTGCGGAAAGGAAAAACCGAACTTTGAAGGAAATGATGAATGCCTTACTAATAAGTTCTGGTTTACCGCAAAACTTGTGGGGGGGGCTATCCTTACGGCCAATCGTATACTCAATAGAGTTCCCCATAGTAAGACACAATCAATTCCTTACGAAAAATGGAAAAAAAGGAAACCCAACTTGAAATATTTCAAAGTGTGGGGGTGTCTAGCGAAGGTTCAAGTTCCTATACCTAAAAGGGTTAAGATAGGACCTAAAACGGTAGACTGCGTGTTCATAGGATATGCTAAAAGCAGTAAAGCATGTCGATTTTTGGTTCATAAATCCGAACATTCGGATATAAATGAAAATACGGTAATTGAATCAGATAATGCTGAATTCTTTGAAAACATTTATCCGTATAAAACTAGACATGAACTGTCTAGTGGGGGATCTAAATGACTCCGAGATGAACCAAGTGAGAATGTACATAATGAAGAAAATCCAAGACGTAGTACACGTCAAAGAACGTCAACTTCGTTTGGATTGGATTTTGTAATATTTCTCTTAGAAAATGAGCCTCGAACGTTTAAAGAAGCAATATCGTCATCAGAATCATCCTTTTGGAAAGAGACAGTCAATAGTGAGATTGATTCAATCTTAAGTAACCATACGTGGGAATTGGTTGATCTTCCTCCAGGAAATAAACCTTTAGGTTCTAAATGGATCTTCAAAAGAAAAATGAAAACGGATGGTACTATTGACAAATACAAGGCAAGACTTGTAGTAAAAGGCTTCAACCAAAAAGAAGGTCTTGATTACTTTGATACATACTCGCCAGTGACAAGGATAACCTCAATTCGAATGTTAATTGCCTTGGCGGTAGTATATAATCTTCAAATCCATCAAATGGATGTGAAAACCGCATTTCTAAATGGAGAATTGGAGGAAGAAATCTATATGGAACAACCTGAGGGTTTTGTGGTTCCAGGAAAAGAAAATAAGGTGTGTAAACTTGTTAAGTCACTTTATGGACTAAAACAAGCACCTAAGCAATGACATGCAAAGTTTGACCAAACCATGTTGGCAAACAGATTTAAGATAAATGAATGTGATAAATGTGTATACATTAAGGACACATCAAATCACCAAGTCATTGTATGTTTATATGTGGATGATATGTTGATCATCAGTAGAGACATTTGTGACATAAATGCAACCAAACGAATGCTCGAGAGCAAGTTTGATATGAAAGACCTCGGAGTTGCAGATGTGATCTTAGGTATAAGAATCCATCGAACTCCACAAGGGTTAGCACTGTCACAGTCTCATTATATCAAAAAAGTACTTGACAAGTTCAAGTATATGGAATTCGATATTGCCAAGACTCCATTGGATGCGAACTTTGCACTTCGGAAAAATGAAGGTTAAAGTGATTCTCAGTTGGAGTACGCAAGAGTATTGGGATGTTTAATGTATATAATAAACTGTACACGACCAGACATAGCATGCACTATCAGTAAATTGAGTCGGTACACGAGTAATCCCAACAAAACTCACTGGATGGCAATGAAAAGAGTTTTGGGTTATCTTAAATACACTCAAGACTATGCTTTGCATTATAATAAATATCCCGCGGTACTTGAAGGATATAGTGATGCAAATTGGATCACCGGATCAAACGAAGTAAAATCCACAAGTAGATATGTATTTACTATCGGTGGAGGAGCAGTTTCTTGGAAATGATCAAAATAGACTTGTATCGCTCGCTCTACAATGGAATCTAAATTTATCGCATTAGATAAATCCGGTGAAGAAGCAGAATGGCTCCGGAATTTCTTAGAAGATATTCCTTATTGGCCCAAGCTAGTGGCACCAGTATGTATACACTGTGATAGCCAAGCGGCAATAGGTAGGGCAGGGAGCATGATGTACAACGGTAAGTCTCGTCACATACGTCGAAGACATAATATCGTTAGAGAACTTCTCTCTAGTGGAATTATCACTATAGACTATGTAAAGTCAAAGGATAATGTGTCGGATCCACTTACAAAAGGCCTATCTAGAGAAGGAGTAGAAAGGACATCCAAGGGAATGGGTTTAAGGCCTAGGACAAGTCAGCATGGCGGTAACTCTACCTAGCAGATTGGAGATCCCAAGAGCTAGGTTCAAGGAGATCAAACAAAGTTATGTCTGACAGGTTCAACATTGTCATTTACCCAACCCATTCTCATGATGTAGACAATGTATAGTAAACAAGGATAAGACTCAAGGTGAAAAGTCTTTTAATGATTATCTAAATTTGGCAGATTTGACCAAATAGTTCAATTTAAAGGATTGAAACGTTTAGAAATCACCTATGTGAGGGCGAAGTGGAAGCCGCTTCAAAGAGAATGTTAGTAAAGGCCTATTCTCTAAGCTCTCATGAAAACCGGGACGTGTTCATGGCTGAAAAGAACAAAACCGTAAGAACCATAAATGGTAAAAGGCTGGTTGTGTGACATGTGTTGTCTAGGTGTACATTAAAGCTCGATGGTTCAAAGATATCAAATCTACCGATTGACCGAGTGCATCCGATACATGTTCACTACGGAAAGTTCAAAGGGAAACCCACTTATCCAGATGCAATCAGTCTTTGCTTGATGATCACATACTGTCCGTAAACGTTTTACAAAAAATAGTCATTCCCCATTCATGTGGTGGATTGTTGGGTTCATAGTGTGTTGAATGGAAAATGGAGAAATCAAGCGAAGGGAAGGAGACACCCAAATTGGAAAGTGTACTCCTTAAATTGAAAAGTTTACTCTTCTCCCACATTGGTGGAAGAAGAGAACTTTAAAGTGTTTATAAAGTGAAACACTTACTTCACATGGTAAGTGAGGCAAGGAAATAGAGATGCCTCGCGCCGTCGTCATCGTCGCTCGCTCGGCTCGGCTTCGGCTTCGGCTTCGGATTTAGATTTGGTCAAATGATCGATCGATGAGATCTTTCTTTTTGGACAAAGCTTATTTAACGAAAAGAAATCTAGACTGAAAATCAATCCGAAACAGTAATGCTCCATTAATTCATAATGCACGCAGTAACAATGGCACTGCTAACTGAACTGCTGAACTGATGCGTTGGTTTGAAAGGTTGCACTGTTTAAACAGATTGTTGCTTCTGTTACAAAGGGTTGCACTGTTTCAGATTGTTGCTTCAGAAAGTTGCAACTCTTCAATGAAAATACACACTGTTTCGTGAAAAGGTGTGTTGTTTCAGCAAATTACTGCAGACTGTTTCAGCAATAATAAATACTGCAACCATGCATTTTTCAGAACAGACACACCTATAAGTTGAACCGTTGCCACCTTTACAAAGAGGCATCTTATGGCTATATAAACCTGGTTTCATCCACAGGTTTGATACAAAAATTTTCAGATTACAAACTTCTTCTTCTTGTCTTAAAAATACTCTTAAGTGTGATCATTCAAACCGTGAGTGTGTTCGAAGAATCCGCCTATTTGAGGTACCGCTATAGTCGAATTGAAGGCCATTTTATCCTGGGAGGAAGATTCCACAACCTCGGGTACAGTGAGGGAAATTATTTCCTTAAGGAAAGTCTGTGAATTCGGACGACTTGGCCTTAACAACTTTCTGTTTCATCTACTTTCTGAAAAAGAAAAGAAAAAATACACCTCTTTGAAAGATCATTTTGATCTTGTGTTGAGGGTATTTGTTCAACTTCTTTGTGTTCTTGTTCTCAAGAGTTGAAGTTGTTATTCTATTATACAGATTCTACGTACCCGTATTGTCGGAAATAACAATGATTTATTCTGTTACAATATGTTATTTTTTCTGCTTAATATACATGATAGATAAATGTTATGTTAGGTTTTAAGAAATTTTAGTGTAAAAGTTAAATATAATTGTATTATCCATATATCTTAATTATAGTATTATTTTATTAGTGTATGCTATTTTTTCTGCTCAATATAGATGATAAATGAATGTTCGGTCAGGCTTTAAGAAATTTTGTGTAAAAGTGAGGTTTAATATTCTTATGATATCTAAATTATCGTATTGTTTGTTGTAGTTTCTGTTCTGTTGCTATCTATTATTTTTTATGTAGTAGATGAATGTTTGGTCAAACTTTATGACTTTTTATGTAGAAGTTAGGTTCTTAATCAAATTGTTTTGTTATAACCTATGTTCTGTTATTTTCTATCATTTTTTCTATTTAATACGGATGATAGATAAATATTCAATTTGACTCCTTTGATTAAAAAAAAAGTTACAACACTTAGATTATTTTTTATCTAGCTTTTGTTTTTGGTGGAAATTTTCCATTTTGAGTAGGAATTTAATTTTATTTCCTCAAATTTATTATTAATAATTATATTTATCATAAAATAGTAAGAATTTTTAAACTTAAAATATGGTTACATATAATTAGGTGTACATGTGTTTCTCTTATCAAGTCTTTGGTCAAACTTTTTTTTTTTCTTTTTTAAAAGTAGTCATTTTTTTAAACGTCCTTATCTTAAAAAAAATTGAGCGTTTGATTAAGTTCTTGGGAGAAAATTATTTAGAGATTTGTAATTTTCAAATTATTTCTTTTGTCTTAATTTGCATGGTATAATTGAAATTTGAGATTCAAATTAATAGTTTTGATTGTTCAAATACATATAACATGTATTTTAACGTTAATTTCTACCTTTTAATAATGTGGTCTTATTATGAATATATTTTTATTGATTGATGCGAGACACACGTTCAAAGCACGTACATTAAGCTAGTGTATATATATATATATATATATATAATATCAGTTTCATTTGGGTTTGGTTTGACTTTTCTTTTGTTAACACCAAACCAAATCATAAATCGATTTTTTTTCTCGATTTGATTTGATTCTTCGATTTAATTTAACTTGATGATTTGGTCTGTACACCCCGCTCTTAGAAACCTTAGCTTTAAGCCCACAACATTTTTGAGCGGCCCCTTAATATGTCACGTTTAATATTGAATTCAACTAAAGATGTCACTGTCAATTTGGAATTAGTTAGTATCTGCCCGAACAGTGAATAATGAACCCATGTTCAAACTTCATTTAAAGTTTGAGTTTGTCACATAATAAAGAAAATTATCCAAGATTCCAAGTCAAAAAAGCGTCACAACACAGTTTATACTTCTTTATTGGCAAAATTAAACAAAATTAAGGTTAATTTCCCCCCCTAGGAATTAATCCTGTCAACGTCAAATAATTACGGTTATTATTTATCAAAATTATAACCAAACCTTCTTGTATGCAAATGATAAGAGTGTAAATAGATATGAAAGTGAAGATGAACTAATTTCTAGCACCGCCAACCAGAATCGTGATGTATCGATAAGTATTTTTTTTATTCTTAACTAAAGGTCTTGAATCGAGTCATAACACTTTACAAGTCTTCTTTGTTAGATAATACTTTATCCCTCAAATCTCAATATGGAACTCTCCAATATCCTTAATCGAATACAATAAAAATATCAAACACCAAATAAAAAATCAAAACAAAAACTTGAATACTAAGAGACGCTATCCCTTTGACCAACAATTGGTCATTGCGGTGTGTAAACAATGAGAATAATAGTAATACTCTTGTGTCTATTTTTACTTAATATTGATTTGACATATTCAATAAGAAACAATAAATAAAATGACAAAATAAATTTGATACTTTAAAAAATGCAATGTGAAATGACTATGGTAAAAAATAAGAGTAAATTAAAAAATAGATGATAAATTATCTTTTGATTTTCTGAACTAGACAAGTAAAAGTATATTTTCTCCATCCATCTTTACTTGTCCATATTACTAAAAATAGATGTCCAACATACTTTTTCAGTTGAAAAAACAAATTATAATTTGTCCATTCGGGGCCATTTTACCTTGATATTAAATACTACTCATTATTCTTCTCAATAAGTTAAATTTATTATATTTAAAGGGTGATGTAAAATTACCCCTATAATTATTTAGTCCTTTCATTGTTTTTATTTGCTCCATTTGAGTTGTACTTATACTCCTAAATAAATATTTCTTTAATCTTTCAAGAATAGTTTAATCAAAATCTTACTATTATGCCCTTATTCAAATTATCAAGATCATTAATTAATAGTGAAAGATAAAATGAGCACTTATTTAATTAAGAGTATATTGATAAAATTAATTTTACTATTCTAGGAGTGTGGACTTTATTAAGGGAATGTCCAACCCAAAAAAAAAACATATAAAAAAAAATGAAGGAATCGGAGTATTATATCTTAGAGTGTGTGTCAAGTCAATAGTGAACAAGTATATTAAACGAAAGAATTACATCTATTTTTAATATAACGAATAAGTAATAATCGAAATATCGGAGTAATAAATCATCCTTTTGTGGCCATAGTTGACTCTTAGCCATTCAAAGTAGCCGTTTGGCCATGAAAATTAAAAAATTTTGAAGTTGGAGTTAGAGTTGTGTTTGACCATGTCTTTTTGAAAGATTTTTTTTAGACTTTTGAAAAAAAAATTTAAATATAATTTTATGCCCTCAACTTTTAAAAACTATCAAAATCACCCAACTATTAATTTACCTACTAACATACAACCAAATGTGATTCTTATATATAGCCACTTTTATTACTCCAACCAAGTTTGCATAACACAAAAAATAACACTCGAGAACAAAGATTGACAACTAATGACTCTCTTAATGAGCATCAGAACTACAGGAGATAGAATGATTGATTTGGATCATTTGTTAAGACGCATTATTAGACACATCATTTGTTTTTTGATTTGGATCTTCACTAGGTCCTCACTTGTGCTCAAATAACTTTTCAGTTTTCCCAATTGCAAGAATTAACTCAAGCTGTTGAAACAAAATTGAAGAAAGATAATGCAAAAATGTTCAATCAGCCGAAATGCAAAATTGAAGAAAGATAATGTAAAAATGCAAAAATTGAAGAAAGATAAAGTTGAGACAAAATTGAAGAAAGATAATGCAAAAATGTCTTAGATGTAATCTCAGCCGAAAGATGATGATATTTTTGTATGAATCATTGTTCAATCAACAATTATGAAAAAAAATCATCATTGATTGCATCAGTGACTAAACACTTAAAACTTTTAAATATTATGACGGCTTTGTGTAAAAATTTAAAAAATTAGGGTTATATACAATAATAAAAGTTAGAATTGGAGTTGGAAAATAGTGAACACAACAAAAATCTGTTTTCACTTTTCAAAAAAAAAAAAATTTGGAATAATTTTTGGAATTTTCATGGCCAAACACCACAGTTTTAATAAAGTGAAAAAGTTTTCCGAAAAAAAGAGTATTTTTTATGGCCAAGGGCCTCAAGTACAGCGGATTCTCATTTCAGTAAGACAATTAAATTGATACTACTATTTTCATCGAATTCTTGAGGATAAGATTTACGTCCTACTTCGTGTAATTATGATTTTTGGTGTATATATCGATTGGAGTCATACTAACTCCTCTAATATAAAGATGGAACCGTTAATAGAAAAAAACCTATAAATGGTTAAACAAACAAGATTGATACTACAAAATTATATGTTTCCCCAATTATATACACTAGAATATTCAACAGCAACGTTTTAGAAGTCAATTAATTATCCTACCACATTGCATGTTTTTTGTTTGTCCAACAATGGATATGAAAGAGTTTATCAACTTCAATAGAGGGGAGAATCGTATTTTTTTAGATAACTTAACATTTTTTATTTTAATTTTATGTCCTTTATTTTTAATTTCACATATTTTCTTTTATTCATTTTAGAAGTGACTAAAGATTTTAATTCGTGCCTGCTAGACTTATCCCTTTTGACCGGTGTGTATTAAACAATGAAAGTAATAATAAATGTAAATATGAAATCAATCTTTTATATCCACACCTCTCCTCTTTTCATTAACAAAATAGATCTCTAAACAAATGTTCATAAAGGAGTATATTCATTTCATATGAGTTGTCATGTTTGTTTCTAGAGAATTAAACTATGTGAGTGTTGATTAGCATTTTAGAATATATAATTTCATCAAATTAACATGACATAGGTTAGAACTCTCAATATTTAGCGTATAATTTTAAATATCTAAATTTTAAAATACAACATATTGTGTTGATTTAATCCAATTAACTTTGAAAATGAATTAAATTAACCTTAAAAATGAACACATGACAATTAATTTAGAACGAAGAGAGTATTTTTAAGAATAGTTATCTCTGTTGGTTGTTGACTTGTTTCCACTCATAAGAAAATAATTAGCAACAAAAACTTACTCGTAAAAATTAAGGGGGACAAAGACACTACCAATTTTTTATAAATATTCGAAGCACATAAAACACTACAATAAAATTCATAAACTATGTAAATAGTATCTCATAATTCAAATGTACATCAAAAGGCTAATAGCTACAAGATACACCAGAATCTTCATTAGTGAAGAAAATAATGAAATTATCCTATCACTTTGCCTTGTCCTCTATTTTTTCCCCAAAATTGTATCAAAATAAAATTAAAAGAAATGGAAGGAAAGTGGTGTCACAAGTTGTAAATGCCATAAAAGGAAACAAAATGATTCAAGGAGAGAAATAAATTTATTTCTGTATGAAAACAGACATTACTATGTTTTGCTTAATCATATAGCTGGCAATGGATTGATATTTGCTAATAGTGTACATAAATTAAAAATTGCATGTATCCATAACTGTATCAGTCAATTAAGTATAGAAAAGAAAACAATGAATCCATATCATTTTCACGTCAAGAAACATAATCAAAACCATATTTGGGAAAACCATTAATTAAGTACACAATCTCCATATAGATTTCTTGAAAATCTCTAATATGGTGTATATAAATTGTATCTTCATATCATAGTAACACCATATTATAACCATTCAAATTCCAAACAAGACACAAAAATAAAATACACAAACACACTATCATGGAGATTGAAAAAGTAGAAAATCTGGGGAAAGTTGATGATGATATAGATGAACAATCCCCCGTTGAACAAGTTCGTTTAACAGTACCAACAGATGATGATAGCTCAGTTCCAGTATATACATTTCGAATGTGGTTTTTGGGAATTATTTCATGTGTACTTTTATCATTTATCAACATCTTCTTTAGTTACAGGCAAAATCCATTGATAATCACGTTGGTTACTGCACAAATTGCAACGTTACCACTAGGTAGACTCATGGCAAAATTTCTTCCTACGAAGAAGTTTCGTTTGCCAGGACTTGGATTACGCGAATTTTCGCTTAATCCAGGTCCTTTTACTATGAAAGAACATGTTTTAATTTCAATATTTGCTAATGCTGGTGCTGCATTTGGTAGTGGTACTGCTTATGCTGTTAGTATTGTGGATATTATTAAGGTCTTTTATCACAGGAAAATCTCCTTCGTGGCTAGTTGGATCCTTGTCATCACTACACAGGTTTTTTCTTTTTTAGATTCAAACGACGTGAACTTTACCCAATATTTTAATTATTTTTTTTTAGATCTTATTGAAAAAGGAAAAAATTGCACTTATAGTACTTTTCGTATGGTTTTTGAATATCGAAATTTTAAGTTTGGAATATTGAATTAATCTAATCTAAATTAGGTTTAAAAATTAGTCAAATTGACTCTAGAAAAATGAAACACGACAACTACAAAGGAACGGAGAGAGTATGTGTCTTAATTTGTTTGGTGCAATTGGACTTGGTATATATGAAGCTTAAGAAAGTCAATTGAAAAGAATTTTGGACCACATAAGTTAATACTACCACCTTTCAAAATACTTGTCGTGTTTTTCATTTACACGTCCCGTAAGAAAATAATAATGAAGGGATTTTACGATGGACTAATGGTATTTTACTATGTATTCAGGTTCTGGGATATGGTTGGGCTGGTATCATGAGGAAGTTTGTGGTAGAGCCTGCTGAAATGTGGTGGCCATCCACTCTAGTTCAAGTCTCTATTTTCAGGTAAGATCTAGGAAAATTTTTATGGTGGTCTAAATATTTTTGCCAATTTTTATGGTGGTCTAAATATTTTTGCCAACATAAATGTTCTTATTGGGTGGTAAACTACTCCCGACAAAGACGACTTCATATCCGAGCTGATATCCTAGACCTTTGAAAAACTGAGACCCCACTTTGTGGGAATACTTTGGTTATGTTCTTGTTGTTGTTGTTGTTGAATCTGAGACCTTTGAAAGAGTAGTTAAATTTGTCAATAGTGTATAAAAGTTCACCTTCTTCCCTTGTGTCATACTATTACTTTTGTTCTCCCCTGTCGCTACTTTTCGTTTTCCCATTGAATATCCGATACTTGCATTGGGGCCTAACTAAATCTAAATGCTTATCACAACAATTTTTTTCCCCTGAATGACATTTCGCAGGGCGCTACATGAGAAAGAGAATGATACTGGCCGTTACCCTAGAGGAAAGTTCTTTTTAATCGCAATGTTATGCAGTTTCTCTTGGTATATTGTCCCTGGTTACCTCTTCAAATTCTTGTCAACAATCTCTGTGCTCTGTTTGGTATTTCCAAAATCAGTTTTAGCACACCAACTTGGGTCAGGTCAATTTGGGCTTGGCATTTTCTCTTTCACATTTGATTGGTCAGTCATAGTGTACTTGGGCAGTCCACTGGTCACTCCATTTTTTGCTATCCTCAACATTTTGGCAGGCTATGTTGTAATAGTCTACATCATGATTCCTGTAGCCTACTGGGGTTTAAACCTCTACAACGCCAAAAATTTCCCCATTTTTTCGACTGATTTATTCGATGGTCATGGGCAGTCGTACAATGTGTCAGCCATTGTCAATAAAAATTTCGAGATAGACAATGTTGCGTATGAGGCACAAGGACGGATAAATCTCAGCATCATGTTTGCTCTTGCATATGGACTCAGTTTTGCAACTATTGTGGCTACCCTCACACATGTCCTCTTATTTAATGGCAAGTAAGTGAAAACAGCCTTTGCTATTAAGGTGTTTTTGTTGCATTTACTTGGTTGTATCAAGTTATTAAGATGTATGTTTATATGTTGTGGTGCTCAAATCTTCAAAGTATGTGTCAAATCCTTCAAAAATGCATTATATTTTCAAGGATCCGAGCAACATAGATCATAGTTACTAGGCGAATGTTAAAACTTTTTATTATTGAGCAGGGAGATTTATGAGCGATTTCGTGCTTCATACAAAGGGAAAATAGATATTCATACAAAGCTTATGAGGAAATACCAGGACATTCCTTCATGGTGGTTCCACACGACCCTCGCTCTCTCATTTGCGCTGTCTCTCCTACTCTGTACTGTCTTGAAATCGGAGATTCAGCTACCGTGGTGGGCACTCATTTTCGCTTGCATGATTGCCCTTATTTTCACTCTACCAATAAGTATCATTCAAGCCACAACAAACAATGTAAGTCAGTTACGTGTTTAATTTGCCCCTTTTCCAACGCCTATTTACTAACCAATATTTATGTTTAGATTTTTTACCATCGTATTTGCATTTCATGACAGTCACCAGGACTAAATGTCATCACAGAGTATATTCTTGGACTAATAATGCCAGGGAAACCAATAGCCAATGTTTGCTTCAAAACATATGGTTATATTAGCATGGCACAGGCTGTGTCTTTTCTCCAAGATTTTAAGCTTGGTCACTATATGAAGATTCCTCCGAGATCAATGTTTGTAGTTCAGGTAATTACTCTAGTGACAACGAATCCTGAATTTAGCTCGCTGTTGTCACATCTTTGATTTCATTCGTTTTCAGATTTTCAATCTGACATCTGATATCGCTATCCATTTTCAGCTAGTCGGGACATTCATAGCCTCAACAATCAACGTTTCAACTGCGTGGTATATGTTAAACAACATTCCCTTCATTTGTCAATTGGAGTTGCTTCCTAAAAACACTCAATGGACATGTAGAGGTGACCATGTTTTCTATGATGCATCAGTGATTTGGGGTTTAGTAGGACCAAAGCGATTTTTCGGTCCTCTAGGAAATTATGGTGCATTAAATTGGTTCTTTCTTGGAGGCGCGATAGGGCCAATGTTAGTGTGGCTGCTGCACAAGTCATTCCCAAAACAAAGTTGGATCAAGCTCATAAATCTCCCTGTACTTCTCGGAGCAACAGCCGCGATGCCCCCGGCTAACACATTGAATTTCAATAGTTGGATTGTGGTTGGATTTCTGTTCAATTTCTTTGTTTTTCGATACAGAAAGAAGTGGTGGCAGAGGTACAATTATGTTCTTGCTGCAGCATTGGATGCTGGAGTGGCTTTTATGGGAGTTTTCATTTTTCTGGCTTTTGGATTTACAAATGTTAAAGACCTCTATTGGTGGGGAAATGAGGGAGAATATTGTGATTTGGCTAATTGCCCTACTGTTAAAGGAATTCAAGTTCGTGGCTGTCCATTGATCAAATGATGGTTTCTACTTATAATATTCTTAGGTTTTATGTGTTAAATGGGTTTAGAAATATTATTTTGTCTTTGGCTATGTATTTATGGTTGTGTTAGACAATATTTGGTTTGATATTTCAATTATTGTTTTTCTTTAATTATGTTGTTTTATATATATATATATATATATATATTTTATTTTTTTTCTTCTGAAAACATATTATTTAAAGATTAATGATACTTCTTTATCGTTTGAGTTGTTCTGTCGAATCAGTTGTTTAAGTTCTTCATTCTTTATTCGAACCCGATAAAAAAGGTGGGGTCACTTCTTATGGACTCATTGAAAATAATTTGATCTAGTTCATGACCTATTAGAAATAGGAGGATATTATTGCTTTACTACTATATAGAAATGTGATTATTGGTAGTACTATTTTATCTTTTAGTGTCTGCTTGCTATCATTATCATTATTATTATTATTATTATTATTATTATTATTATTATTATACTGTATATATAAAAATTATAGAAATGTGACCATTGGTACTACTATTTGTCTTTTAGTGCCTACTTGCTATTATTATTATTATCATTCTTATTATTCATTTTTATACTATTACTATAACTACTACTACTATTATTATTGTATTGTAAATAATTTACTTATTTTGTGGATGTTCAAATACCATACTTCACATACTACACCTACTACACATAATGTTAGAGCATGTAATGAAGATATTACTCTTGTGTATATCATTCACATACTACTACTATTACATATACTATTGCCTATAAAAGACACTCCTTACTCCATTGTAAATACACACAAAAGTAGAAGAAAATAAAATCTTCTCTTATATCTATAGGTCTCTCTCCCCTCCCCTTTCATTTTAGTATATTTTAGAATATTTATTTATAACACGTTATCAGCACGAGGTCTCTTATAAGATACGTATTTATTATGTAACTATTTGTTTCCAGATTCTACACACACACAAATATAAATTGCTAAAGGAAACAACCTTTTGATAATAATCTATTAACAATATATGATTTTATTTAAATTTATTTGAGATGGTTATCTGATTTTGAAAATATCATTATATCTAACTTGTTAATCTTTTTATGATTGTTTCACTATGTCAAATTTATCAAAACTTGAGTTTGTGACACTGGATATTATCGAAAAGAATTATTTATTATGGGTCCTTCATGCTGAAATTTACCTTGACGCTAGAGGTCTTGGGGATACTATCAAACAAGAAAATAACGCATCTTGTCAAGATAAGGCGAAAGCCATGATTTTTCTTCGTTATCACCTCCATGAAGGATTAAAAACTGAATATTTAACTGTGAAAGATCCACTCGAATTGTAGACCAACTTGAAGGACCGATATCACCACCTAAAATTGACGGTATTACCAAAAGCTAAATATGACTGAATACACCTTCAATTTCAAGATTTGAAAATTGTGGTTGAGTATAATTCTACTATTCATAAAGTAAGTTCACTATTAAGATTATGCAGAGAAACCATCACTGATGAAGACTTACTAGAGAATTTTTTTTTGCACTTTTCATGCTTCTAATGTATTGCGACAACAACAATATCGTGAAAAGGGATTTAAGAAATATTCAGAATTGATTACATGCCTACTTGTGGCAGAGCAGAATAATACTTTGTTAATGAAAAATCATGAAGCTCGTCCCACTGGATCTGCTTCATTCTCTGAAGCGAATGTTGTAGCAGCACATGATCAGCCTGAAATAAGGCAAAATTATTATCGCGGTCGTGGTCGAGGCCATGATCGTGGACGTGGGCGAGGACGTGGCAGAGGACAAAATAATTATCGTCATAATGATGAAAATAAACAAGAGAATAATAAAGGTTTTCAAAATAATCCTTCAAAGGGTAAAGTTAATATTTGTCACCGATGTGGTATGAAAGGTCATTGGGCACGTGTTTGTCGTACGCCTGATCATTTGTCAAACTTTATCGAGCTTTCCTTAAAAGAAAAGAAAATGATGTGGAAGTACACTTGACCTTTCGAGGTGATGATGATGAAGCAACTCCATCAAATCCATATAATGATCTTGAGGCAAATCTTGCTTACAATAATGATGACTTTAAGGGCCTCTCAGATATTACCCATTTGAAAGTTGAAAATTTCTATGAGGACATTGATTGAAGAACTGATCACCTTAGTTAAAAATAAATTATAAAGAAAGTTATTATTTTCTTTTGTGTGCAATTATGTTTTTCTGTTTTATTAAAGTACCATGTATTTCTAATTTCTACATTTATTAAGTTAGTTTTTCAAATTTCTTATAATATATTTTTTTTTATTTGAAGAATATGGAAATTCCCCAATCATCAATTGGATTCAAAATAAGTTACGATGATATATGTCTTATAGATAGTACTACCACACAAGCTATTCTAAAAGATAAGAAATATTTCTCTTATTTGGTGATGAAAGAAGTCAATGTTAATACTATATGTGGTAGTACAAGATTAATTGAAGGCTCCGGAAAAGCTAGCTTATTACTTTCCGAAGGAACAAATTTGATGATTGATGAAGCATTATATTGTAGTAAGTCTCAAAGAAACTTATTAAGTTTCAAAGATATTCGTCAAAATGACTATCATATTGAGACTACAAATGATGGAAAAATTGAATATCTTTATAATACTACAATAATGTCGGGTAATAAATATATACTTAAAAAATTACCCGCTCTTTCTTCCAGCTTATACTACACAAGTATTAGCACTGTTGAAAGATATGCCATAGTAAATCAAAAGTTTACTAATTCAAATAGTTTTATTATTAGGCATGATCGGTTAGGTCATCCCGATTCTAATATGATGCGCAAAATAATTGAGAATTCATATGGACACTCATTGAAGAACCAGAAGATTCTTCAATTTAAAAAATTCTCTTGTGTTGCATGTTCTCGAGGAAAATTAATTATTAGGCCATCAATAATGAAAGTAGAAATTGAATCCCTTGTATTTCTGAAACGTAGACAGGGTGATATACATAGGCCCATTCACCCTCCATGTGAACCATTTAAGTATTATATAATTTTAATACAGGCATCTACAAGATGGTCACATGCATTTTTATTATCAACTCGTAATTTGACATTTGCGAGATTGCTTGTTCAAATAATAAAGTTAAGAGTACAATTTTCAGATTATACAATAAAGACAATTCGTCTTGATAATGCGGGTGAATTTACATCCCAAGCTTTTAATGATTATTGTGTATCAACTAGAATAATAGTTGAACATTTGTGGTTGCTCATGCTCATACTCAAAATGGTCTAGCAGAATCATTGATTAAATGCCTCCAACTAATCGCTAGACCAATGCTTATGTGAACAAAACTTTCCATTTCGATATGGGGTCATGCTATTTTGGATGCAACAGCTCTTGTGCGAATAGGGCCCACAAGTTATCATAAAGTCTCTCCATTATAATTAATTTTTTATCAAGAGCCAAATATTTTCCTGCTACGAGTTTTTGAATGTGCGGTATATATTTCAATTGCTCCACCCCAACGCACAAAAATGGGTCCTCAAAGAATATTGAGAATATGTTGGGTATGAATCTCCTTCTATTATAAAATATTTGAAACCTATGACTGGAGATTTATTTACGGCAAGATTTGCTGATTGTCATTTTGATGAAATAATATATCAAACATTAGGGGAAGAAAATAAGCAGTTGGAAAAGAAGATAAACTGGAATGCATTATCATTATCTCACTTAGATCCTCGTACAAATAAATGTGAACTAGAAGTTCAAAGAATAATTCATTTGCAAAACATTGCAAATCCACTGCCAGATGCATTCACTGACCTATCAAGAATTACAAAATCTCGCTTTCCAGCTGCTAATGCTCATATTCGAGTTGATGTCCCGATAGGACAATTGAGTAATACAAATGAGTCTAAATCACACTTAAAACATGTTAGATCAATCTGTTCTAAAGATAAAAATCCTCGAAAAAGGAGAGGAGCAAATGATCAAAATAATCATAATATAGAGGACGCTACTCATGAAGAGTAGCAAGACATAACAATTGATGAAACCTCAAAAAAGGTTTAAGTACCTGAAAATAATGAAAATAAAGAGATCTCAGTCAGTTATGTCTTATCGAGAGAAATATGAAATCGAAATGATATAATTGTCGATGATATTTTTTCTTATAATATTGCTAATGAAATAATGCAACAAGATGAGGATCTTGAACTAAAATCTGTTGAAGAACATAGATAGAGAAATGATTGGCCAAAATGGAAAGATGCAATCAAAATTGAATTGGCTTCGCTTGAAAAACGCAAAATTTTTGAACCTATAGTCCAAACACCTGAAGGTATAAAGCCAGTGGGCCACAAATAGATTTTTGTGCGGAAACGAAATGAAAAAAATGAAGTCGTAAGATATAAAGCACGACTTGTGGCACAAGAATTTTCGCAAAGACCTGGCATTGATTATATGGAGACATATTCTTCGGTAGTGGATGCAATCACTTTCAGGTATCTTATTAATTTGACAGTTCATGAAAAACTTGATATGCATCTTTTGGACGTTGTCATAGCCTACTTATATGGCTCATTAGACAGTGATATTTATATGAAAATTTTCGAAGGATTCAAAATGCCTGATGTGTATAAAACTTCTCGAGAAAATTGTTCAATCAAGATTCAGAAATTTTTATACGGATTAAAACAATCAGGATGCATGTGGTATAATCGCCTAAGCGAATGCCTATTTAAAGAAGGGTATAAAAATTACCCAATCTGTCCATGTGTCTTTATTAAAATGTCTGGATCTAAATTTGTCATAATAGCTGTATATGTTGATGATTTGAATATCATTGGAACTCCTGAAAAGCTTCCAAAGACAATAAAATGTTTGAAAAAAGAATTTGAAATGAAAGACCTCGGAAAGATAAAATTTTGTCTTGGTCTACAAATCAAACATTTTACAAATAAAAATATTTGTCCATCAATCCACATCTACTGAAAATATTTTAAAGAAATTTTATATGGATAAAGCACATTCATTAAGTACCTCAATGGTTGTGAGATCACTTGATATTAATAAAGATCCATTTCGACCTCATGAAAATAATGAAAAACTTGTTGATGCCGAGGTACCATATCTTAGTGCAATTGAGGCATTAATGTATCTTGCTAGTAATTCACGACCAGATATATCTTTTGCTGTAAATTTATTAGCAAGATTTAGTTCTTCCTCGACACGAAGAAATTGGAATGGTATTAAGCATATATTTAGATACCTCTGAGGAACTATTGATATGGGACTATTTTATTCAAATGAGTCCGATTCACAATTAATTGGTTATGCAGATGCAGGATATTTGTCTGACCCACATAAAGGTCGATCTCAGACAGGTTATTTGTTTATATGTGGAGGTACAACTATATCATGACGTTCAATAAAACAAACCATGATTGCTACATCTTCAAATCATGCAGAGATAATAGCCATTTATGAAGCAAGTCGAGAATGTGTCTGGTTGAGGTCAATAACTCAACACATTCAGGAAATATGTGGCCTTACTTTGAAGAAGAATATTCCAACAATATTGTATGAAGACAACACCGCATGCATAGCTCAATTAAGAGGAGGATACATAAAAGGAGACAGAACAAAACATATTTCACCAAAATTATTCTTTACTCATGATCTTCAAAAGAGAGGTGAAATAGATGTTCAACAAATCCGTTCAAGCGATAATCTAGCAGATATATTCACTAAAGCATTGTCAACTTCAACCTTTGAGAAGTTGAGATATAAGATTGGGATGCGCCGTCTCCTAGATATTAAGTGATGTTTTTATCGGGGGAGTACGTACGCGCTGCACTCTTTTTTCCTTAACCAAGATTTTATCCCACTGGATTTTCCTGGTAAGGTTTTTAATGAGGCAGCAAACAAGGCGTATTACAAACCGTTATGTATATCTTGTTTGCTTTAGAATTTCTCTTTGACATGAACATCCAAGGGGGAGTATTGTAAATAATTTACTTATTTTGTGGATGTTCACATACCATACTTCACATACTACACCTACTACACATAATGTTAGAGCATGTAATGAAGTTATTACTCTTGTGAATATCATTCACATACTACACCTATTACACATACTATTGCCTATAAAAGGCACTCCTTACTCCATTGTAAATACTCGCGAAAATAAAAGAAAATAAAATCTTCTCTTATATCTATAGGTGTCTCTCCCCTCCCCTTTCGTTTTAGTATATTTTAGAATATTTATTTACAACATATTGTTATTATTACTCTTTTTTTTTTTGCTATTACTATTACTACTATTATTATTTTTTTTCCTACTAATATATGAGTAAAAGTTAGGTAATACTACTAATTTGTCTTTTACTACTATTATTAATCCGGTTATAAACTGAAAAAACAAATTCTTTTCTTACCTGTGCACACGCACACTTTAACACAGGTCCTGTAGTCTCGTATACATAGCTCATTTGCAAAATTTCACTTACAAATAACCAAAAAAACCTCCTCAGGCCTTGATTTTCAATGGAGAAATCAGTCCATTATTGATTCGGCGAATAGCAAAAGTTTTAGTGCATTGGAGTAACTGGTAAAGTTGTTGTCATGTGACCACGAAGTCACGAATTCAAGCCGTGAAAACAGTCTCTTGCGGAAATATGGGGTAAAGCAACCTACAATAAACGCTTGTGGTTCGGTCCTTTCCGAACTCAATGAAATAGCAGAAGTTTTAGTGCAATTGGATTGCTCTTTAAATCAATCCATTCTCTTAGAATTTAACCTTTCCATTCACCATGTCATTCCAATAATCGGTTGTTGGCCTCTGTCTTGTTTAATTTTTGTTACACTTCTACCAGAATACAAAATTTCGTCAAATAAACTTTTTTTCATTCATAAGAACAACAAATTTCAAAACACACATAAATGAAGTACTTTAACACATAATAAAACTTTTTCACCCTTAACTCGTTAATACATACTTAGTATGTAGATACATACTTGGTAAATAACAAAAGTAATTTAGTTAACTCTGCGACAATTCTTCCTAATTTCACCCTTCAACAGAGGACTAATATTTCCCATTTTCACCATGGACTTAGAAAATTGATGGAAAAAAATTCCCTCATTTTCAGCATAGGTCTTCACCAATTCCTTAGTCTTTTTTACATTCCCAGTAAGAAGCACTTCATCTGAGTTCAAAAGACCTTTACCCCATAACAATAGCTTGAAATATGTGTTGTCAAATCTGACTGGTGATGCAACATCTAGAGGAGAAATATTGTTGTCTCCACCACTTGATGGACAAATTGATTTTAAGCCATTGTAGTAAGTTTTCTCAAGAGTTGCATCTGGCAAGTTGTCACCTTTTTGATTGTATAGCCTTTGCCTAAATGACACACATCTTGCCATCCCTATGGTGTGCCCTCCTGTTTAACATATGAGGTTTAACAAAAATAGCATATATGATTGTGTTTAGCAGAAGAAAGTCATTTTTTAAACAAAATCGGTGTTCGATAGGTAAGCGAAAAAAATATTCTTCACAGTATTACCAAATAATAAGTAAGGTAAGTCTAGTCCTGCTTGCTTGTACTTTTCTGTTTGAGGTTCATTTTTATATTATTAATATAAAACTGATCCATAGGATCCTAGCGAATTCGATTTAAAAAGAATTACCTAGTTAAAAGGATGTTTGTAGAAATTTCTTACTACATATTGAATAATACTCCACCTGCTCTACAATAAGTGATTTTCTAGACTTTCGATGTGCCAAAATCAAAAAAATCACTTATTATGAATCGGAGGGATCGAGAAATAACGTTTAAATATTAATTTGATCAAGTAATATGAAGTCAATATTTGACACAATTATAAAAAAACTTTACATCCATAAGTAGGAAAGTCAGTTCTCCATTGACAACCAAATACGAGAAAACTATTTTTTTTCTCTGAAAAATAAATTGCTAGTATAAAATACACCCTATATTATGATGATCAAAGAAAGAGGATTCTTTTGCAGGTAAAATTAAAGTAGCTTACCAGAAAGAGCAACAAGGTCGTCTTCATTTAGGCCTTGTCTATTGAATAGGCTTATGAGGTTTTGGATTGTTGAATTTGGTGCTGGAATATTTACATTTGCTTTCTTGAAATTTGCTATCTTTGAGTCACTTCTTCCTAGTGGCACTTCCCAATATGGTCCACCACTCTACTCCACCATATTAAGTGTAACATTCTTATTAGCAAACAACTTGAATTGATAACTAGTGCAACTTATCTATGGCTAATATTTTACTTTAGGTTATAGCAGTAAAATTCAGTTACTTTAATGAATTAACCTGATAAATCTTTGTAAATATTTTGCTCCAAGTCTAAGTAAGCGTTTGGACACAAGAGTGATATTTGGAAAAAAAGGTATTCGAAGTTAAAATTCTGTTTGATCATGCATTTCACTTGAAAAAGTTAGAATCTTTTGTGAGTAAAAAATATTCCACTTTGAGAAACTCATCATCTTCAAAATATTATGGAGACTTACAAATCGTTGCATCAGTCCATGTCGTTCAGACAAAGAAAAATGATTGAAGTTTTTCTAGAAAACTTATGGCAACTACGAACATGAACAGATACTTTCATTAGACTATAATATTTAATCAACACTCTGAAAATGTTATTGCATCCATATAAGATCTTTCAGAAATGTACTAATTTGAAGATTTTAATATGAATTTATCAACATTTTTAAAAAGTACGAACAATATAAGTTGCCATCATTTGCAAGCATTTATTTTTATGAAATGAGAAACAAATGTTGGAGTTTAGATGCTTACTAGGACAATAGAGTCACGAGCAGCAAGGGCTAGAATATCAGCACAAGAGACAGTGTGAGGACAAACTTGTTCTAGTTTAGCTTTGATTTGATCAATCACTTCAAATCCCCTAAGAGAATTCTTGTTTGGTCCAGCACCCTTTTCACTTTTGAATGCACTACTCTCATCCAATAAAATGGATGCATCACATCCCTGTAAAATAAGAAAAAAAGAAATTATTTGGGTGGTTGCCAAATTTAGCACTTGATTTGTTTTATTCACAATCGGGGTGTCTAGGCGACTAAGTTTACGTGATATCTGCTACCTGTCCAACAGCAACAATCAACAGGTTCTAGGTAACTCTATCCACCAAGACTAGGGTTGATGAGAAGAAATTACCTAGTATTTTTGTTTTCGCTAGAATTTGAACATGAGACCTCATAGTTCTCATCCACTTCATTGACTACTAATTAAGACACACCATTAGGTGCTAACACTTGATTCATTGAGGTAAAAAGTCCAAATTACCATCTTAAACAGCAATTTTTGCACGGACTATCTCTATTTTGAGATGGTCCTTAATTTTTTGGAGTTATTCATATCCAAATTTACCATCTTAGACATTTAAATTTTGCGCGGAGTAACATCTCAATATACCCGTCATTATATTTTGGAATTATCCATACCCAAATCTTTTACAACTCGTCTTCGTATTTGTTCTTGACTTTAATGGACCTTTAGAGTGGATCGAATGAATTCCATGTGTCAAAATAATTAATGAAAAAGGTCAAAATTTACCCCTTTATTTTTTACTACGATTTAAAATTACTTTTTAGCAGATTGGAGCTCCGTTACACTACTAAAAGATCTTCAATATGAGAGCCACGAATCGCTAACGACGAGGAAAATATACGGCGTATACGAAAATGTATTTAAAAATACCTGGACAAAGCAGTCATGGAAATGAAGTCTTAACAAAGAAGCAGCCATTCTTGGATCTTTAGCAATGGCTTCTTCCAAAACAGACATTACAATTTCATTTGCTTGAGGACATGAATACTGGTACAGCTCTGGGTAAAGACCACCATTATTTGAACTGGAAACTAAAAATGCTTGGAATATAGAGCAACACAAGAAAAACATTAGTAGTCCAAGAGAAGCCATATTAATTAAGAATCAAATTCTTGTATGATGAATTCAATTACAAATGCATGGAAATATTTATAGTCACTTTCTACTGTTACCAAATCCTCTAATAATAGTAAGTTAGGTTTTTCTTTCGTAGTAGTCAACTCATTTTTTTACGTACTTTTTAGGAAATTAATGTCTCTTTATATTAAGTGTTTTTGGTTTGAGTTCTAGTTCTACCTGCTCCAATGAACAAAATAAGAAATAATAATACGTCAACCACGTTTAGAGTTTGAACACCTTTTGAACTTTTCTTGTCTTGGCTATTTTCTTCAAAATGTTGCAATTGCAATTGATTGCTAAAAGAAACTGCCCTGTTAAATTGAAGATTAGTTCGAGCTTGTCATTAAGTAATTAAGAGTATACGAATCTGTAACTAGTAAAGTTGTTATCATGTGACAAGCCGATCATGGGTTCAATCCATGGAAACAACCTCCCACAGAAATGCATGATAGGGCTACGTACAATGAGCCCTTTTGGTTCGGCCGAACCCCACACATAACGAAAGTTTTAGTATACCAGTCTACCCTTTGAGAGTATACAAATCTAGATAAATTTGTAGGATCTTGCTAATCCACTCATATCGCATGAATATTCACGAAACAAGTAATTAGTTACTAATGCTTTGGTCTATTTGGAAATCTCAATTCCAAATCACTAATACATAAATTGGGTTATCGATCACATAACGTAACGGCTTGTTCACTGTATGTTTCGCATACTTCTCCTCAACCATATTTGGAAGTTGATTTTGATAAAGAAAGAAACTTAATCTTCAAATGTTATCAGGGGTCGAGTTGTAACTTGTAAGTTAGGGGTTCGATAAAATTTAGTAACTTTGCTCAAATTTTACGTAGGGGTAAAAAGATCATTTAATATGTACAAATAAGTCATTCAGAACTCATTAAGCAAAACGAACTGTAATTCGAAAATTGTAAAAAAATTATTGCAAACACATTAAAGTCCCAGCAATAAGATAATTGGTTTGGAAGTCTAAATAAGAATGTTATTACTCTCTAAATATCCTTTTCGTCTATTTTACTTGTCTATTATACTAAAAATAAATGTTTACTTTTACTTGTCTAGTTCCTCAATTTACACTATAGTCTATCTACCGCTCAGCTCTTTTGGCTCCTAGATGCTCTAGGTCTCTGAAATCTAAGAGCAGTCGTGGGTCATCCTTTACGAAAAAAACCGTACTCTGAGAGAAATCGAGGACCATAGTTACACTATGATGATCCAGAGAAACATTTGATTTTTGAATCGCAGAGCAAAATATTTTAATTTCAAGTACGCTAGGATCCACTATTTCAGTTTTGATTAGGTCGATTCATTTAAGCTCATTTCATATTAATATTATACTTGCAAAATAAAAGTAGTGAATAAACTAATATATAAATCTTTGACATGACTAAAAGCCTCCTAAAGAAATATGAGCTAAAGTAAATGTACTACAAATTAAATCCTCTTGCTGATAAAACTGAACATTCTTGTACAGCTAACGAAGACAAACCAGGTCAAACTGCACATATACATCGCACGGAATATTTGGTGAATTTGTAGAATGGGGAGAAGGAACAGTCTTTCAAAGTAGTAGTTACAAGTGATGATGAGATATTTCTATGTACAGAAGCAGTAGTTAGTGAGAACAGAAGTACAACCAATGTACACCAGTCTATCAACAACCGAACTTTTATTTCTTAACTAAGTCAACCAAGCAAGCGTCATGTTTGATCATGACTCCAACAATGCCACCCCAGCCTCCTTATGGTCCTTGTCATAAGCAGGATGTTGGTGTTACCAGATAATCCCTCTCCCAACACTTGCCTCATGGAACATGCTGTTCTTGGAAATCGAACACATGATCTTAATTAGCTTTGACGCCACTTGTTAAGATCAAATTTTTATCATGATGTCAAAAGCTATAGTTGATAGCAAGGGCACAATTTTATTTTTTAACTAAGTTCATCAAGCAAGCGTCATGTTCGATTGTGATTTCGAGCCAGGCTCAACCTCAGCCCCCTCATGAGTCTTGTCATATGCAGGATGTTGGCGTTACCCAAAATTTGGTTAGTCATTTACGAGAAGACAGAATCACATTGGAACAAACATTCTCAGTAAGTTATTCAATTCTCCCAATTATCATACAAATCAGACAATCAGCCCAGAAATCAAAGTGTGGTAGCACTTGACTTCCCAATCTTTGTGTAACTTCAAATTGCTTCACCATACAAGAATGAAAAGTTATATACAAGTTCATACGTGAGAATTCAACAATTAAGCTATATGGCTTGGCCTTTCTTTGTTGATTTCACAGGGAATTTCCCTAACAATGTGTAAACCAAAGTAGGTAGAACAACAAAAACATTAAGAAACTAAAAGGTTGGACAACCATCTATAGATATGCCCTTTGCTGTAGGACAAGTTGCCAAATCACAATGCTCAGGGTCATTATTTCCCCACCAATTTATGCTTCTATTCTCCATTCCCACACTAAAATAGAGCAACACAGCCATAAATGCGACTCCGGCATCTAAAGCTGCTGAAAGGATATAGTTATACCTCTGCCACCATCTCTTCCTGTACCTGAAAACGAAAAAGTTGAAAATTGTCCCGACCAAAATCCAAGAATTATAGTTGAGTGCAGTTGCTGGTGGCATCATAGCTGTGGCTCCAAGAAGCACAGGAAGGTTGATGAGGGGTATCCACGTTTGCTTTGGGAACGACTTATGTAGTAACCATACAACAACTGGTCCAAGCAGTCCTCCAAGAAAGAACCAGTTCAATGCCGAGTAATTGCCAAAATGGCCAAATATCCGCTTAGGACTCACGAGACCCCAAATGACTGATGCATCAAAGAAGACATGATCACCGGGACAAGTCCAAGGGCTGTTGGAAAATTTATCCTGGTGACAGATGTGGTCAATCGAATCCAAGAGCCACCATGCAACGCTCAGGTTAACTGTTCCTGCAATTATGGTTCCAAGGAACTGGAACGGAGAGAATGTCAAGTTGAGAGTCTAAGAGCAAAGAACCACACATAGTAAAAATATACAAGTTAAGATCCATCTCAATATCCAATTGCATGTTCCGGTTCTGATTGTATTTTTGTTTCATCCAAAAATTTGAATTTGTAGCATTTAACACTTTTGAATTTGGGTGGTCATTGTAGATTTACTAGCTAGGTTGAAGTATTCAGTATCTATAGAACTCTGCATAACCGATTGTGGATAAAATTGTACCTGAACTAAAAACATTGATCGCGGAGGTATCTTCATATAATGACCAAGCTTGAAATCACTCAGAAAGGAGATTGCTTGTGTCATGCTCATATAGCCATAGGTCTTGAAGCACACATTAGCGATAGGTCTTCCAGGATAGAGCACCCCCATAATGTACTCGGTGATTATGTTTAGACCAGGAGTCTAATGAAATGAATAAATACACAAATCAATCAGTCGTTTGGATCTTTTTTGACATATCAGACAATGAAATAGGAGGCTAGATCAGCATTTCAGTACCTGATTAGTTGTTGCGGTAATGATGCTGATGGGAAGCGTGAATATGAAAGCAAGGAAAGCTGCGAGGAGGAGTCCCCAGAAAGGCATCTGAACTTGGTTCTTCAGGAAGATGCAAAGGACAAGAGATATAAGAATTGTCACGAGAAGAAGCAAGTAAAACCACCACGAAGGTATGTCTTTGTATCTTCTCATCAGCCTCGTGTGAACATCAACCTTTCCTTCTGAGGAAGCTCGATAGCGTTGGTAAATCTCTCTTCATGATACAAGTTCAGACATACAACAAATGCGTCAGTTGGCTTCAAATAGGAGGCAAAACACTTTCAGATTCCAAGACAAGACTAATGCAATGGAAAGGAAAATTTAGACTCAAGTAGAATTGCTTGTGGAAAGGAAAAAGAGGAGAATATTACCTTCCATAAAACAAGGCAACGTGAGTAAGAGTAGACGCAATGGTGGCAAATCCGAACCCATAAGTGAGAGTAAAGAAAAGGCTCAGGTTTATTCTCCCTTGCTTATCATACTCCGCATGATCCAGCTCAAAGTGGTTATTCACAATCAGTGATATGTTATACTCCTGACCTTGTGCGGTGAACAAGTCAGAGGAATACAGAGGAAAATTCTTGGCGTTGTAGACGTTGAACCCCCAATAGGATATAGGAATCACTACATACATAATCAAGGAATAGCCAACAAAGACATTGGCTATTGCAAAGAATGGACAGATAAGAGGACTGAACAAGAATGAAGCTACAGTAGCCCAGTCTAACGTCAATGCTCCGACTCCAAGGCCATTCAGACCTGATCCAATCTGTTGAGCAGTGACGGAGTTTGGATATGCCCAACACACCCATGAAATACTCGATAGAGTTTGGAAGATATAACCGGGGAATATGTACCACGAAAAACTGCATACAAGTGCTATCACAAAGAACTTTGCACGCGACATTGGCCGTTTGTTTCCATTGCCATTCACAATTTCACTGTCTTCATCGTCTTCCTCTTTTTCATGCAATGCACTACGAAATAGAATGACTTTGTTAGAATACTTGTTAACTAAATAAGAATATCTACTCCAAAACTATGACATACAATGCACACACTTGGATACATTGATTAATTTGCTCATTATTTTAATTTTCCAAATTATAAACAGATATTTAAACCATGTGTTCACAGGTGATTCAAAACCAGAATGAATTTCCATTATTCAAAATTGACATGGCGGTAACATGAGTTAGCAAGTACCATTTACTTTTCTAATCTCACTTACCCATATTAATGATGTAAGCTTGATGTAGAAACTAAATCGCTATCTAAATTTTTGTATGCGATGATTATTATATATATGTATGGAGTTTAAGTTCTATACATAGTCAATGCATAAAATATTTTACATTATCAGTTAACTTGACCTGCTATTGCAAGTTACCCAATTATTTACATAAAAATTAAAAAGAAAAAATTAGATAACCTACAATAGCAAATCAAGATTATTTGAATATTTTGTACACTGATGGTGCACGAAACTTAAATTCATATGTATATACATTATTGTATTTTATATGTGAAATCACATTTTTTTCTTAAATCAAACAGCTTAATATAAGAAACTTTAGAAGACAAAAAGAAAAATAATTTAAAACTAGATGACACGATACGATTGTGTCCATTAGCCATGCAAGGAGAAAGGTTCATAGGCTTTTGTAGTTTTTATGTGCGGCAACGGTATCTGAAATGTAATAAATGGTATAGATATAGGCTTCATCACACTTTACCTATAAATATACTCTTATTGTTAATGAAAAAATACATATATATCTCTGAACTTTAACAAATAGTACAGATATATCCTCTGTCATACTTTAGGTATAAACATTACTTTTTTGTTAATGAAAAGGTACATATATATATCCTGAATTTTGATAAATAGTACAAATATACCCTCCGTCATACTTTAGATATCAATATTCTCTTGTTGTTAATAAAAAGGGACATATATACCCTTCTACTAACGGCAGAACACGTGTCACAATCTTATTCATTTATCTTTTTTAATTTAATCTATTTCCACCATATTCGAAAATAATTCTAATTTGACCTACAAATTGATCCAAATAATAACCCAAACCCGACCCGATCTGATAGAACCTTCAAGACACATCTCTATTTACACATATTCATTCTCTCTTTCTCATTTTATTAGACCGAGTCGGATTTGGGTTATTATTTAGATCGGGTTATGGGTTAAATTAGAATTATTTTGGGTTGGAATTGGGATAAATTAAATTTAAAAAGGCCGAATGAACTTGATTGTGATACATGTCCCGTTGTTTGTGAGAAGTGTATATATATATCTTTTCATTAACAATAAGGGCATATTTGTACCTAAAGTATGACGGAGGGTATATCTATACCATTTTATCAAAGTTCAGTGGTATATATGTACCTTTTTATTAACGGCAAAGATATAAAGTATATATCTGTACCATTTATTAAAATTCAAAAATATATTTGTACCTTTTTCGTTTTATTTTTTATTTTTAGAATGAAGGCTTCGGACCACACAAATTTACTGATTATATAGCGGACAGCTTATCAGTTATCCTTGGCCCATTTTTAGTGGAAACAAAATATTTAGTGATTGTCAACATCTTGTTTTTTTCTTTCTTTTCAAGTGATTGTCAATGTCTAATTAATTCTGCAAATAATGAAGAGATGATTCACTATAAAGACACAGACAGCATTGAAAGCTAAGCTTTGTGCTTACTATATCATGCTCTCCCTTTTATTTTGTTTGGGGTGGGGAGTGGTGGGAGTTGGTTAGGTCCATGCCTATTTTTGAAAATATATATGTTACTTAGTCCATATTTGTGTATAAACACACAATTTACCATGTTTGTGTATAAATATCTTTTATACACTATTATATGCTTAATACAAGGTAATTTATTTCAAAGTATAATGTTGTATAATATTGTATATCGTGCTACATGACATAAATATTTTTATAAGCCATATATCTTTTCCCCCTTTTTTTCCCAATTTTTAGAAAATACAATTGAACCCAACAACCAACAACATAACCTGATAATCTATGAAATTAAATTAATTATTGAGATGCATTGTTTAGGGTACAATTTTTTTGTTCTTTTTTTCGAAGACATTCGAGTACGATTAAACCAAGGACCATTGGCTTACTTTTTTAATAATAAACAACGATTATCTTACAAGGTTCCAGAATAAGATTCTCAATTTACAATTATTTTCAACTAAGCAGAAACAAAAGTGTGACATTATCATATTGTTAATTGCAGCTTATAATCATTAGAGATAAGTATAAATTATTTAAAATAACTAAAAATATTTAAAGAAAGGGAAAAGTACCGGAAAAGGGAAATCTGAACAAGTGTACTGGGCCACCACATATGTGCAGGCTCAACTACGTATTTCCTTAAAAGCCCAGCCCAACCATATCCCAAAACCTGTCCAAATCCACAATGACGTGTACATTATGTTATACTCGAGTCGTAATATTGCATATATAAATGTGCCCTTTAACTTGACCCTAGCTGACGTATGTGTCCTTCAACTTTGAATATGTACAAGTAGAAACACTTAAAATTATATAGAATTGAGCAAGTAAGCACACGAATCCTACATGGCAATCTGCATGAGACGTCATGTAGGACGTGCTTTATACACGTTTAAACATTTATTTATCACACCCAAAATGGTACCTAAGAAATCCAAGTGTTACTAGTTTGATTTCCTAATCACATGAAAAAGGAAGAAGATTAACCTATCTCTCTACATATAAAGTATTACTTATCATAAGAAGAATACGTCAGTAGTTATCATAGTGCTCTAAAAAGGAGGAGGTTTGACCTCTTGTTATAATAATAATAAAATAAATTTAGAAAAAGTACATAAGATCAACGATGGAAGAAAGTAGGGAGAACTTGACGAGATGCCTTAGAATAACAATTAAATATTGCTTCAATTTATAAAGAAAGCATCTAGCATAATTTGAAATTTTGAAATTTAATAAAAAGGAAAAGAGAATAATTTTAAGCCAATAATTTAAATTTATTTTTGAGTTCGATGATCTATAGACACACTCTTTCTAACCCTCACAAATGTAGCAGTAAGATACGGGCATGTACTATCCTCCTCCAACAATCTTGTTTGTGAAATTAGAGTGATATATTACTATTATTGTAATCTACATTTATTTCATCGTAGATAATTTTTCTCAATCATATCGATAAGGTTATAATCAATAATATTCCATTGTTGCCTTGTCAATATCGTAAACCAAAAATCACACATGCCATAGTAGTGCCACTGTCTCCAAACAAAGTTCATTGTAGGCGCGCGGTAGCTGTCACGAGGCAAATTACCTAAAATTAAATTTTCTACATCTTTTACTCCTCTTCGTCTCCATCTAAAAATACTTATTTTAATTCATTTTATAAAATCAAAAAGAATTATTATATTTTTTAATTTCCATCTCCAGTATTAGACAATTATATAGGTAGCAGTAGAAGTAGTAGTAAAATTTCAAATCTAAAGTTTAAAGCATCGTTCATAAAAGAAAAAAGATACATAAAGTAGCATACTTAAGTATTAAATTATAAAAAATAATAATACTTTTATCAAAAAATATTTTATAGCATATGTATTTATATATATTTGTATTTTTGTAGCAACAGTTTGCAAAAATATAAATACATATCGATCATAAAGGCAATAAAAATCATATGTATTTGTATTTTTGTAGCAGCAATTTACAAAAATACAAAATATAACTTATTATATTATGTCATTATGAAACTATGGCTATGAAACTCATAATTAAGGGAATAATTATGCTATTTCTGAATTTTACCTTCATAAAATTAGCTTAGTAAATAAATTCAACCTAATTTTATAAGTGAAGTCAGAAAAAGGTGAGGCGTAATTAGCTTCATAGCTGTCACAAACGTAAAAAGATTGTTTTAAGAGATTTTTGGCTAAAAAATAGAGTGGAGAAGATAGTGTATGCGTAATCAAACTTACTCCAACCTCTGTTCCTGATAGATCCTCGCCTCGAAACAAAGTGAATATGATAAAACAAAAATAGATAACACATTGAAAAATAAAAACTACAAACCTGTGTAGTAATAATAAGAAGCCAACTAGCACCAAAAGAAATACTCCTTCCATAAAAAGCCTTAATAATATTAACAATACTAACAGCATACGCAGATCCATTTCCAAATGCATAACCAGCATTAGCAAAAATTGTAATCAGTACATGTTCCTTCATGTTAAACGGACCCGGGTTAAGAGAAAATTCTCTCGACCCGAACCCGAGAACCCGAAATTTAGTTGTGGGTAATACAGCTGCCATGAACTGTCCAATAGGTAGTGTAGCAACTTGTACTGTAATTTGTGTAATAATGAGGGGTTCTTTTCGGTAGGAAAAGAATTGATTGAGAAATGAAAGGAGAATGCAAGAGAGTAAACCAAGGATCCACATTCGGAATGTCCATACGGGTAGGGTCGGGTCATCGGTATTGGGTACGGTTAAACGGACTTGTTCAATAGGAGAAACTTCATCATCTTCATTTATGTCTTGTTGTTTGGTTATGGGGGATTCTATTTCCACTGTTCCCATTTTGGGGAAAGAAGGGAGAAAGAGAAGTAGAAGGAAAAGAGTGTATGGAGGGAATTTTGTATGTAGGTTGAAGTAGGCAAGAAGATGGGAGATGGGAGTTACTTTATAGAAGGGTAAATGAGAATTTGGTGTAATGAGGTTTTTGTTATTCGAGAGGTTTGAAAAAAATAAGATCACAAGAATTTATTTACGAAAAGGCTTAAAAATATTTCTCAACTATTTGAAATAGCTTAAAAATGTTCCTCATTAGATTTTTGGCTCAAAAATATCCTTCCGTCAAATATTTGGCTCAAAAATATCGTCCCTCTAACGGAATTCGAAAAAGAATTAAAAATACCTCTGAACTATCTGAAATGGATCAAAAATACCCCTCTGTTAAATATTTAGCTCAAAAATGCCCTTCTCCTTAATGAAATTAAATTATTTCGATTGAATTAAACTCTAACTTTAACTTTTTAACCCTAATACTTTAATTTTTTTTACATAAAAGTATTTTTTTTATTTTAAAAATAAGATAATGAAAAAAAGTATTTAAATTATAATATAAATTGAAATAAAATTAGTCAATTAACACTTCACTCAAGACGAATGCACTTAGATGATCATGTAATTACTATGAGATTAATTGAAATCGTAATTAAAATTATCAATTCATCTTTAATTTTAATTAAATTAATTTAATTATTACTAATAATTGCTTGATTTTAATTATTTCAAATAAAATTGGTCAATTGATCATTCTACTTAAGACGAAATACTTAGTTGATCGTATAATTACTATAAAATTAATTGAAAATGTAAGTCAACTTACTAATTCATCTTTAATTTTAGTTAAATCAATATAGTTATTTCTAATTATGGTTTAGTTTTAATCATTTCAAATAAAATTAGTCAATTGATCACTTTACTCAAGACGAACACACTTAGTTGATAGTGTAATTACCATGTGATTAATTGAAACTGTAATTGAACTTATTAATTCATGTTTAATTCTAGTTAAATAATTTAGTTATTACTAATATAATGGCTTAATATAAATCAATAGATGACTAACATGTTGCAAAAGATGAGTAATCAGTTGAAAATGACTAAACAGATAAAGACATCTTTTGGAAATGATCAAACAGATAAAGACATTTGTTGGAAATGACCAAACAAATATAGATATATATGTTGCAACAGATGACTAACCTGTTACAATAAATGACTTATCTGTTGAAAATTATCAAACAAATATAGACATATATTGCAAAAGCTGATTAAGTTGTTACAACAAATGACTCATTTGTTAAAAATTATTAAACATATAGGATATATATTAGAAAATAATTTAAAATACTAAAACTCAGATGTTTTTAAGAGAACTCAAATGTCTGTCCCCTTGTCTAAGATTTTGTCTTTAATGTTAGTTAAATCAATTTAGTTATTACTAATAATTGCTTAATTTGAATCATTTTAAATAAAATTTATCAATTGATCATTCTATTAAGGACGAATACATTAATTGAAATTGTAAGTGGACTTATCATTTCATCTTTAATTTAGTCAAAATCAATTTATTTATTACTAATAATGACTTAATTTGAATAATTTGAAATAAAATTGATCGATTGATCACTCTCCTTGAGACAAATACACATAGTTGATCATGTAATTACTATGAGATTAATTGAAATTATAAGTGAACTTATCGATTCATCTTTAATTTTAGTAATATCAATTTAGTTATTACGAATATTGGCTTAATTTGATTCATTTCAAATAAAATTGGTCAAAATTGATCATTGTAATCATGACGAATACACTTAGTTGATAATTCAATTACTTTGAGATTAATTGAAATTGTAAGTTTATCTTTAATTTTAGTTAAATCAATTTAATTATTACTAATAATATCTTAATTTATATTATTTCAAATAAAATTGATCGATTGATCACTCTACTCGGGACGAATACACTTAGTTAATCATGTAATTACGATGAGATTAATTGAAATTGTAAGTGAACTCATTAATTCATGTTTAATTTTAGTTAAATCAACATAGCTATTACTAATAATGACTTAATTTGAATCATTTAAAATAAAATTGGTCAATTAATTATTCTACTAAGGATGAAACACTTAATTGATCATTTAATTACTGAGATTAATTGAAATTGTAAGTGGACTTATCAATTCATCTTTAATTTAGTCAAAATCAATTTATTTATTACTAATAATGACTTAATTTGAATAATTTGAAATAAAATTGGTCGATTGATCACTCTACTTGAGACGAATACACTTAATTGATCATGTAATTACTATGAAATTAATTGAAATCGTAATTAAACTTATTAATTCATCTTTAGTTTTAGTTAAATTAATATAGTTATTTCTAATGATGACTTAGTTTGAATCATTTCAAATAAAATTGATCAATTGATCACTCTACTCAGGACGAACATACTTAATTGATCGTGTAATTACCAGGAGATTAATTGAAACTGTAATTGAACTTATTAATTCATATTTTATTCTAGTAATCAATTTAGTTATTACCAATAATGACTTAATGTGAATTAATAGATGACTAACATGTTACAACAGATGAGTAATCTGTTGGAAATAACCAAACAAACAAAAACATCTATTGAAAATGACTAAACAGATATAGACATCTGTTGCAATAAATGACTCACTTGTTGCAATAACTAATTCATCTATTGAAAAATATCAAACAGATATAGACATCTGTTGCAACAGATGACTAAATTGTTGCAACATATGACTCATCTGTTGGAAATTACTAAATAGACAAAATATGTGTTGAAAAGCAATTTAAAATACTAAAGCTCAAATGTTTTTTAGGAGAATTCAAACGTTTTTCCCCTTGTCTAAGGTTTTGTCTTCAATTTTAGTTAATCAATTTAATTATTATTAATAATTTCTTAATTTGAATCAACAAATGACTAACCCGTTATAAGCATTTATTGCAACAGATGACCAACTTGTTTCAACAAATAGGTGATCTGTTGAAAAATAACTAAAATACTAGGGAACTCAAATATTTTTAGGAGAACTCAAATTTTTGTCCCATTATCTTAAAGACTTGTCTTTAATTTTAGCTAAATCAATTTAGTTATTACTAATAATTGCTTAATTTGAATCAACAGATGACTAACATGTTGCAACAAATGATTCATCTGTTGGAAATTATCAAACAGATAGAAAATTTGTTATAATAAATGGGTTATCCATTAGAAAGCAATTAAAATACTAGGAAACTTAAATGTTTTTAGGAGAACTCAAACGTTTGTCCCCTCGATTCTTTTGCATTTGATGTATGATACACTATTTTTGTCTTCTTTACCTGTTTCGTGAAATTTTTCATATGTTTCACTTATTCGTTGTGCCATTGTTGAAATTTTTAGAATTTTTTTAAGTTAAATTTTGTTCGTATATCACTTAGATATTATTTCATAGGTGATTTTGTAAGTATAATTATGATTTTTGTTGAATTTTTAATTTGGTATATTTGCTACTGCTACAATGGATAGAACCTGCATCATGAATTCAATATATGAGTCATTTATTGCAACAAGTAAGTAATTTGTTGCAACATATGACTAATCTGTTGCAATAGATGACCCATATGTTGGATTCATGTTACAACACTATAATACAAATTCAACAGATTACTCACATGTTGCAACTGATTAGTCAATATGTTGCAACAGATTAGTCAATATGTTGCAACAGATTACACATCCGTGTAACAGATTACTCATCTGTTGGATTCACGTTGCATGTTTTTTCTACTGCTGAAAAAACAACAGTAGCAGATACACCCAGATGAGAAATTCAACTAAAAATTATAATTTTACTTACTAAAATCACCTATAAGTAATTCCCAAGTGATATACGAATAAAATTTGACCTAAAAAAATTTGATCAAGTTGCAATAGTAGCGGTAACAACAATATTCAACAACAAGAAAATGATGATGATGAACAAGAAGAGATGATAATGAAGAACAAGATGATGAATAAAGCAACAACAACAATGAACAACAAGAGTCACAGAGAGGGAGAAAACTTCAATAAATGAGAAGAGAGAGAAATGTGCATTTTCCCCCTCAATTTCTAGTTATATTAGGTTTTACATTAGATCGAGATGTAAATTAAAAAACTTGTGGGTTATTTTCAAACTTTTCTTCCTTTCTTAATCTTTAATGAAGTAGTTGTCACATCTACTCAATTATTAAGACTTGTGTCACCCACACTGCATTTTAAAACTCTTTTATCACGTAGAGCCCAAAGCCCCCAGTAACATGTTACTCCCATATTGATATTTTTGGCTTTTTGAAAAATCAATTGAACTAATTTTTTAAGTTAAATTTGCTTAGATCAATTTAGTATTTTGAAATTTTAATGGAAATATTCAAAAATTCTATGAGAAATATTATAGGATGTGATTATTTTCATGTCGATACGGTAAAAAGGGAAAGTTATGTAAATATATATCAGAGTCATCTAATTTATAAACATAGCGGAAATATACGTTATACACTTGGGCACCGTGTATATATTTTGTAAACTAATTGCCTATGTATATATACACACACGACTTAGGCAGTAATTTTCTCTTATAAAAATATATTTGAAAATATCATTCAAAGATCATATAATTTAATTCTCAATAAACCAAAAAAATCATATTAATTGAAGGTATACGTTGGGTGCATAATTCAAAGAAAGAAGCTTATACAACTTCTCCCAATATTGTATACATTTTGTATAAAAGTTGAAATATGGTTAATTATGGGGCCACTTTATTGGTCAAGGCTCCACAGAGTAACCAGCTTGGCAATTAAAAGAGGACCTTTTAAAATTTAAAATGAAAAGAATCTACGATAATGTTCGAATGTTTGACATCTTTTTGGGAACCGTTTTCACTGCAATTTTTTTTTTTTTTTTTTAAACAAAGCAGCATTTCTTATTATTAGTTCTTAATAATACAGTACGTCGTTGCAGTAAATCGTAAGAAATATTTATCCAGCTAGTAATATTTTCTTGCTGATAACTGACTCTGAGTTTGTGCATGAACCCTTCATTAGAAGGAAAAGGAAAAATTAGGATTTTATGTTTATGAATTATAGATTTTTAATCGTTAAATATTTGATAAATTAGTTATACGCATTAAATAAAATACAAAAGTTATGTTAAAATCACTGGATTTGATTTTGAAAGAAAGAGTTGACAATGTTATATCATCAACTTAAAGGAGGGAAAAACTGATGCTGAATTTGTGCATTATTTTTCACTACATGTCATTAGAAAAAAGAAAATATTTTTCTTAGTGCTATGTGTTACGTATTTGCATGAAACGTAACATGTCGTTATATGTTAGTATCAAATTTAGTGCACTCCGAGTTGCAGGCTTCTTGTGTGGTATGATATTTCCTAGGCGAAATACTGTATTAATTATTTTTTCGGTCTCAAATTATTAACACGTTTTCTATTATTCCCTTCGTCCCATATTATATGAAAGGTAACTTTATTAATTCAATCCTTAAGAAACTTTTCCAAAGCTATACAAATAAGCGTTTCGATCGTAAAAGAATTAATTGTGAGGGTAACATGAAAAATTAATTAATTAATTTTATCTTAATTTAGTAGTCATTAAGGTGAATAACTAATTTAGGACAATTATTTTTAGTAAGTTGGACAACTAAAATGGAATAGAGGGAGTATATAATTAAGAAACATTGATTAGAAGGAAATTATTACTCCCTTGTTCCTTTTAATTGTCTCTAATTTTCTAATTTCATTTCTACTTTTACTTTTCATTTTAGACATATCAAGAAAAGACAATTTTGTTTTTCCTATTTTCTTTTGCATTAATTGTCGTTTCTCCAAATTAATTTTAAAATACAATGTAACCCTCATTTAATGGGATTACTTTGGTAAAATAATTATGTTTAATTATTTTTCTTAATAGTTGTGTCAAATAAAAATAAGATAAGTAAAAGCAAACTAAGGAAATAATTTTTTATCCTCACGAATTACGTTTTAAGATGGGAGTACTCCCTCCGCTTACTTTTGTTTTCATTTTGAATTTTACACGCCCTTTAAGAAATAATGATTGAGATATTAAATTTCATAATTAATTGATGTTTACTATTAGGTCATTGAAAATGATTTGGGCATATGCAATTAATGCTAGGATAGAACATGAAAAAAATATGACAAGCAAGGGTAATTTTTTTCTTTTTTAAATATAAGAGAAGTGAGTGGAGGTAGTGATTTTTCTTCATCTTCAAATATTTACTCCATTGGATTGTTACTCTTCAAGCTAAGAACAATTACTACTAATAATAATATGAGAAATAAATAATTGTTTGCCTTGAACTTCTAAGTGAAATCATTTTAGATATTTAGTTTTACAAGTTGAGACAAAGTGTATAAAATATGCATCAAATGACATGATACTCCCTAAATGAAACGAGGAGGTATCAAATTTATTCCTTATCAAAGACAATGACATTTGAATGAAGTGTTCTTAAAAGAAAATGCGTAAAGACCCTATGGTTTTGTTTGAATTTTTTAGAAAGACATTTAAACTTTATTTTTGATCTATTATCTTATAATTCTTCTTTAATCTATTGTAAATACATTATTTTTTGCTGAATTTCAATCACAAAAAAAAGAGTGAATGCACGCACCAATCAAATGCTACCACGTGTTAAATAATTTAATTTCATATTTTATTTATATTTTTGAATAAAGTTTTCCTTTTTATTTATTTATCACCTCACCCCACCCCCACCACGTCCAACATCTCCCTCCCCATCCCCAGTCCAACAACTTGCCTCCGCCCTCACCCCATCCAGTTGCTGATTTCTCTGTTCTTCTTTCTTTTTGAGTTTCAGTGTTAATTTTGTGGTTTACTGGTTTCAATTTCGTACTTTGTATTGCTTCCAAATTTTGTATTGATTTATGTGTTTGTTGATTGTCTAATGATGAGATCAAAATTCCATTAAAATGAAGTTTTATAGTTCTCTAAAAGGATATATATTGGGTTTTATAAAATTGTTCAAAATGTAAAAAAAAATAAAAAAAATAAAAACTTGAAATTAAAGAAAGTAAACATGATGATGGTAAAAGGTGAATAGAGTTATGGTCATATTGAGAGGATTGAGGAGAAAGAAAGTTATGATGATGATGATGTTATTGTTGTTGTTGTAATTAATGTTGTTGTTGAATAATTGATATTGTTGTTGAATTATGGTGATGGAGAAGAAGCTGTCAATGGGGAAGAAGACAATTATTGGGGGGGGGGGGGGGAGGGTATAGAATAATTTTAAAAAGTAAATAGATAAATATATACATTTTAAAAAAAAGATAAATTATATATAAAATTATTTACACGTGACAGTTTTTAATTGATCAATAAAATCAATTTTGAGTCTTCCATGCACTTGTTATGAGTGTATACACGCAGAGGGTCAAAATAGTGTATTTGCAATGATTTAATTAAAATTCATGAGCTAATAAATCAAAAATATAGCTTAGGTATCTTTTTAAAAAACTCGAATAAAATCGGGGATCTTTACATATTTTCTTTTTTTTTTTAAACACTAATGATTAAATTATATTAAAGAAGAAAAAAGTGGACATGTATAAAGGTACAGGAATTAATACACGGCAGGTAGTAGAGAAAACATAAACAGGTTTATTTTAGATCATATATTGTGACAAACTGATAACGTTAGTGAGTTATTCCTACAATTTAAGTAGGTTGAATTAATATATATCATAAAGTCCTATCGATTTGACATGATTTTGATATTGCAGTTACCAGCATTACTTTACTATCCTTGCCGCTCAACTTAAAAATACTTTCCAAATATTTTACACTAAACTAATTTAAAAGTTCATTTCAGCATAGCGGGAACTTTATATTCAAGTATCTTCAAGGAGCTTATGAAAATATTTAGTAATTTCTTCTCATATGTTCTAATTTTGGTGGATGGAGTTACTTTAGATTTGTCGCTGGTGAAAGATGACAAATATTTCATTAACTTTATATTAGTTGAGATGCATAGAAATTGATTCGAACACTACGAACATTAAAAAAAAAAAAAAAAAAGGTATATTAGCAGCTTTAACATTTAGTAAAATGTACTTGACAGTCTAACATGATTCGAACACTACGATCATTAAAAAAAAAAAAAAAAAAAAAGGTATATTAGCAGCTTTAGCATTTAGTAAAATGTACTTGACAGTCTAACATGATTCGAACACTACGATTATTAAAAAAAAAAAAAAAAAAGGTATATTAGCAACTTTAGCATTTAGTAAAATGTACTTGACAGTCTAACATGGCTTCTTCACTTTAGCACTACTGTTATACTGCTTTATATTTCAACGTCAAATGAACAGTTGGTCCAACAAAATATGTTGAATCATCTCTTATTTTCAGTGTCATTTATATGGTTCGTGGAATTCTATTTTTCTCTATAAATTAATTAATATTCCTGGCCACTCTCCATTTAATCATAACCTTCTGATGTCTTAGAAATATCAAGATGTCGACTTATGATTTTTTTTTCTCTAATGACTAATATCTATAGAGTCGGGGGAGGGGGGGCTTCAATATTTTACTACGATTCGACGAATCTGACCTGTGAAGTGTTTGGGAAAGTGCTAATAACTGCATAAACAACACAAAATTGATGAAGAATGCACTTCGGGCATAGCTCTAAGCTGAAAAACTAGCTCACGAGAAAAAGATTGTGCGGGATATATTCATTCCACAATCGATATGAGAAGAACATTTGGGGTCCGAATAATATAAAAAGGGTCGACATTGAAAAATAATGAATTGGGATGAGCCTAACTTGATACTATGACAAAAAATTTAAGCTTGAGTTAGACTCAAACACATTTTTTTTTTTAATTATGATATTAGAGTTGAATTTATCCCTATTTATACTATTATTTTATAATAATATTGTCCACGTTTCATGTGTTTAACTATGGAATGGAATTGCACGAAGTTGAGTACTCGCACAGGGCACATCAATGAATTAAGGTACCCTTGGTGTCTGTCTATAAAATCAATTCCCAATTGTCAAATGAATGAATGATTGTGCCCAACCCCAACTTGCTTCTAATTATGTCAATTTCCAAAGGGAGGCAAACCGTCTTTTCCGTTGTTCTTTTCACGTTTCTTGATAAATGAACCCAATTTGCATTCATGTAGTGCGTCATTGTAGTTATTCCAGTTTTAAAATGTAATAAATAAATAAAATTGAGTTTTGTGATTTTAACTTTTAACTATAAATGTATAAGATACCAAATATCAATTAATTTTATAATTTTAAACATGTTATATAAAAAGTTAGAATTACTCCCTTGATTTTTTAAACAATTCTTTAATTTTAACTTTTCACATGACATATTTAAGACCACAAAATTAAATAATATTTTGATATATTTAATTTTAAAAACAAAAAATTCATTTTTTTTTTAAAAAAATTAATATTAAATTAAAATATATCAAATAAATTACAATTTAAAAAATAAAAATATACTCCAGAGGAAGTAATATTTAGTTTCTCATATTTTAAGGCTGAGGAATGTAGGCAGTGAAAGTTGTGTGGAGACAAAATCCGCACAAATTGATGATAAATTGATTTGTTTTTCACGGGTACACATTTTTGAGATGGACATCTCATGCTACTTGTACTAAATTTCACCTAAATCTTCTTTGACTTTCGTGCTTTTCTTGTTATGTGTGTTTCGGAGACTTAGCACTTCGTTTCGTATTAGTATAATATTATTTGACTTATGTTTATCTGATGTACTCCTATCTTTTTTAAAAAAAATATATTACTATTAAAAGTATATATTATTTAATTAATTTTATCAATGATATTTCGAAACTGTTAATTTCACGTGGTACTTAATAATAAGGATTGTTTGTACAACCTTGGTTGATTTTTATAGAGATAAGTAAAATAAAGCGCAAATTGTTTGACTTTGACCCAGTAAACGCTACAAATTCTTGTGAAGCTAACAGCCTAACATGCATGGGTTTGCCCTTAAAATTAAACGTCAACCTCCTCCTATTTTCCCTCATCAAATCTTTAGGTATCTATGAAATTTAGGTGAATTGAAAATCTTTGTGAGGACTTTTCTTCAGATCGATACACTTTATAAAATAGATTAGATTTAAAATAAACAAACAAGTAAATGGTTGAATTTAAAGTAAAAACATGAAGATTTATCCTGATTTGAAACATCAATGTGGTGCTTACTTCCAGTCCCCTTGAATTATAATTTTTTTTTTTTTTTTTATCTTTCAATGTCGGACTCGAGTATAATGATGAGAAATAAGTTTCGAAGATTTATTTTATTTTTCAAATCTTGTGACATAGCTTCAATTTGCATTATAAAGTTGACTCGATCGTATTCTTTATAGAACTATTGTAAATTAAGGATTAAAAAGCAAAGATTGAGACACTTTGAAATTTCTCTCCTTGAAGCTGTGTTGTGTCTTCTTTCTTCTGTTTTAACCTTTATAGTCTTCTGCAGCATATACTTCTTTTCTTCATAAGAAAACTCAAAAGATTTCGTCCCAATCAATGATTTGAGTTGATTCCTTGATTGAGGAAGTTTGCACCTTATGGTATGTCCATAATTCGTGCGATTTTCTTTTCTCACTTCTATACATGTCTTCATATCGAATATATCCATTTAAGGAGTGAGATCTTCTTTCTCCTTTGATCTTACCGTGAGGTGCATCCAATTGTCTTGTCCATTGGATCTTTAGTTGATATGATTTTTGTTGCCTTGTCAAACGATATCCTACTTTGATGTGACTCCATATTTAGCGCGATTTTCTTTGAGGAAATATTTCTTATCTTGTGCGAGATATTCTTCTATTATTTGAGATCTTCAATGTTCTTTGTGTGAGATCTCCTTCCATCAATCAGGGGCAGACCCATGTATTATTTTGGGATGCTCCGGCACCCACTAAATTGACGTAGAATAGGTATTATTATATAAAAAATATTGAAAAAATGGTATAAAAAATAAAAAAGCACCCACAAAACTAAAACTTGTCTGGGTGCTCCGGCTTTAGATGGATCTTTCATGTCCAGGTGCTTGAGATTGATTCCCCTCAGCTATGGTACATTTTTGTATAAATTTTTTTTGTAACTTTTCAATTACATTTAATGCATACACACGCACAAGACCCAAGTACTCTTGTACACTAGTTCACACGCATATGAGTTTGACTTTTTTTGTATTACTTTTTTTTTTACTTCTTAATTTATTAAACTAAAAGTACTTTTTGCATTTTTTTTAATTACTCAAACAAAAAATTTAATAACCTTTTGTCCTTCTCCACCAAAAATCCTACTCTTCCAAAACTTAAACACCAAATTTTAATGTTGCATTTAAATAATTATATATTTATATTATGTCATCATTAGCAAATTATGTTAAAAAAAAAAATTAAAATCAAAGGCGGAGCCAGAGTTTGAAGTTGGTGGGTTCTAAATTTAAAGAAATATAAAAAATTAAAAAAATAAATATGTTGTGGGGTTCGAACACACGTCCGCGGCAAAAGAGAGGCCTTAATGTTGGTCCATCACCACTAGGCCAAGCAATAATGTTTGTCAATGGGTTCACATTATATAATCATATACGTATATTCAAAATTTTAGTGTAAATATAGAGTTTACGTAAAAGCTACTTGATTCGTTCGAATCCTCGTAGGGTACAGTAGCTCCACCCCTGATTAAAGCACCCATAACCTTAAAATCCTGGGTCTGCCACTGCCATCAATAGAGATCTTCAATATCCTGCAAAACTCACTTATTAATTTGTCAAACATAAATTTAGGAGGCTAACAATCTATACATTATCAGTTTTTAGTACCATCAGATTAACTTTATAAAATAGTTATTAGTAATTAACTAATTATCATAATGAAGGATTAATTAATTTGTAACGTTATGGACCACTCTGATCATGACGTGGAATGTATAGAACTTGGAATGATTAGCATAGTGCAAAAAATTATTTGTGTTAGTATTTGTATTAGCAATATTAATTTATACTGGTATAATATGAATTTATGATCTCATAATTAATAGTGATAAAAAATACATATGAAATGAAAAATACATCATGTTTTCTTTTTTCTTTTGATTTCTCAAAGTATCCCCCAGCCCGACAGGCCAAGAATTAATCCTCTGCAGAGTTGAGCTCCATTTAAGGGTTTATCACTGACCAATTGATTGTTGCATGCAGAAGACGAAAATTAAACCTCCGATGCTTACTTAAGTGACCTAATAAATTAATCACTAGTCCAACCAAGCTTGATTAAATACATCATGTTTTCATTAAATATAGATGAGTGTGAATAAGTTTTTTAAGCATTATTCTCAATTGGCTTCTCTTGTGTTTGCCCCACATAATTAAAAGGAGAATAGGGGGTCTCCGTGTAAGTCAAAATCAATCACATTATTCAATATCGTATAACTAGCATTTATTACTTAGTTGTTGAAACTTTAGACTAGTGAATTGTTTTTACTGCAATTTGCAATTGGCTTCACATGTATATATGCTTATGTCGTCTATTGATAATCTTATCGTAAATTTCACTTAGTTTAGTTGAATAATGAACCCATGATGCTGCTATATTGTTCCAATTCTTTAGGACATATTAAAATTAATTTCAACAAACATACTTAGCTTGATGTAATCGTAATCAATGCAGTATATTGATGTTGAAAGTTGTAATAGTGTGAACATATATATAGTTTGGAGGAAAATTTCACATCATTTAAACAAATTCATTACTTTTTCTTCTTCTTGGACCGATGACCGACAATTTGATAAGAAAATAGAATTGAATCTAACTCAAATCTAAAAATTAATTCGTGAAAATTTTACAAGATCATTTAAAAAAAATCAAATACCCCACCCTGGGACTTGACACCACTTGATGACGCATTCATTTAGGAGCACGGTCTTCTCTAGAGATTAAAGACTATTCTTCCTAGAATGATTGAAATGGCATTGTTGGTACTGTTCCGTCCTTAATTAGAAGTTTTGGATTCGAGTTTTAGATATGAAAATTTTTTTGTTGGGACTGCTACCCCTAGTCGAGGCTCCAATGCAAACACCAAACACCGGGTGAGAGTTAAAAAAAAAAAAAAGAAATCGCATTGTTTGGCAAAAAAAATGAAGAGATATTCTTTCATTATAGTAATAATCGAGTATATATTAGAAGGATAATGATGCTACAACTAAATAATTGGAAAATAAATAATTATGATCACTTTGTTGTTTTCTCCAGCTCCCTGTGGCACATTAATTGGTTCACATTGAATTAAATTGGATTTTACTGCACGATTTGGGATGTAATCTCTTTCAACTGAAAAACAAGTATTATATTTCAAACAAATCATATTTTATAGTTCAATTTGGAGTGACATTTAGTTAAATGCGATTGAGAGGAAGAGACTGATACATTTTTTATTTTCTGGATTATAGCAGTTTTGATCCTTCGGTTATTAGTAAATTTCCATTTGATGTGTATAAATACATTTAACTTATGATATGAAATATGCACTTTTAGCCCATTTACTTGTAAATATACTTAAATTTTCAAAACTTAATGTTCTACTGTTTAATTAGGCTTATGTTGTTTTAAACTTATATTGTAAATCTAAATATTTGATAATAATATAGATTTACAAATAGTCTAACATGACATACTTTCTACATGAAGATGCTACGGAACATTGACATTAGCAACTTAACAAGCAGTGATGATAAGAAATTTATATGTATAGCAGATTCCATTCAATTCAAATAAGGTACCCTCTCCGTTTAAAACATAGTATGTTTAAAAAAGAATGACTCTTTACTTTTTTTTTTTATCACTACAAAAGAAAAACAACATTTAGAGACACTCACTTTTCGTCGTGTTATTATATGAAAACTCGTCGCTAAATAGAAATAGCGACGGAATAGCAATGGATTCCCTTCTGCGCTATATTGCTCGTTGCTAGCCTCATAGCGACGAAAAATTAATTTCTATCGTAAAATTTGTGACCCCTTAGCAACGACATATTTCGGTTGTTGCTGTTACCGACAAAATATTACGTTGCTATTACCAAAATTCATTTTCGTCGTGGCTAAATTTACGACTAAATATTTTGTCCTTGATCCGTTGCAACATAGTTTGGTCGGCTGAGTAGCCATCTTTAGTGACCAAATTTATCCATCGTTAAAGTTTTTCAGTAGCAACTACAAAAGGTAGTCACTAATTTTTTGTCGCTAATAACAACTGTCTTTAACAACTAAATTTATCCGTCTCTAAAGTTTTTCAAAAGCAACGACAAATGTTAATCACTAAATTTTTTGTTGCTAATGATTTTGTAAGAAAATAATTGAAACACGTAAATTATAGAATGATTAAAATAAACTAATATCAAACCAACATCCTTCAAAATTAATTAGTATTTGTTACTACATAAATGTTTTGTACTTCCACACAAAATAGTCTATCAAAAATGCAACCATCAAGGACTATGAGTACTATGAAGTTAGGAATCAACGTCGTCTTCATCATCATTAGTAGAAGGAGGATCAAGCACGGCCCCTTCTTGTACCCTAATATCACCAACACGCTCAATAACTACCGAAAGAAAATGAATAGTAAGTGTCGAATCAATTGCTTCACAAACTCCTTCAAATTTGTTGTCGGTAAAGAAACCGAAAGTGGTACTGATGATGTGGAGACATTACAGGCACAAAGTTTTTCCCCATAGTAACTTTCCGCTTCAGACGCAAGATCATATAATCTTTTCTTCTTTGCTCCTCCCGTAGCTTCATAATATGATTCCAATTGATCAATTTCAGTTTCACACTGTAATTTTTTTCCGTACAATTTCTTCATACTTTTTCTGTAACAAGTAGAGTTATTAAAATAGACTCAAATTCATGTCAATAAAAAATAAAAATATGATAGTTTAAATGTCTATCCGAAGACTAAGATAGTTTAAGAATAAAATAATTTTTACTCACTCACGACTGTCGCGGGGAAAACTTTTCAAGTCTCAAATGTCTATTCGAAGACTAAGATAGTTTAAATATTTAATTTGTCTTACTTCCTTCACGATCTTATGTTTTGCATCTATGTTTTTAGGATAATTTAGCTTAAGACCTGAAAACTTTTACTAGTTTATGGAGTCTTTTGATTTCTAGTAGTACAACTCTCCTATATAAGCATACCTTTTTTGTTTTAACACTCCTAAATTATTTACATTGTGAGGTCTCCAAAGTTGCTTTTGTTTTGTTCATTTCATTCTGTCCTAGTCTGATTAGAACAAACAATGAAGGAACAAAATGTTGGCCTATTAGTCGAGCCGGCCTTGTTGGGGTAAAGGGTATATGAACTTTTGAGTAAAGTCAATCGAGAGTGACGTTTCGATTATGTCCTGATATTTGAGGTAGTTCTTCTCTTAGTTTGTGACTTTCATGAGCAACAGGCTTATAGTCAAGCTTTGCTATTTTCTTATTATTCTAATCTTTCCCTGCAACAGTGGAACTATCAATGTGAAAGTTGAGCAAGACTACTGCTAGTACTCAGGTGCCTGTATTTGTACACAAATTTATGCCATCTACACCGGTCCGTAAAACCTGACAAGTTTTTTATAAAACAATAGATCTATATGTGTAAATTGTAATACGATGTATATGCATGCTGACTGAATCGAACTAAAGCTGATATGATATTGTGCTCAATCGCCAAACAATACTGAATTTTGTGTATGAATTGTATGCGTAGACTACATAATGATCCATTACATAGAAATCTTTGCAATCAAGGCTATAGTCCAGTGTGCGTGTGGTTGTAGAAAGCTTAAGAAAAATCAAAGCACAGTGGTGCTAAGGAAGGAAATCGAAATCTCTCAATATAGAGCTAATTAGTTTAGTTGAAGTTTTCCTTAATCATGATTTGTTCTGTATTAATACTAGACCAGTATATATGTTGTTCCACCTAAAGCTAATCTTAGGCTGTAACTTTGGATTTAGTCCATTAACTAGCTAGACACAATAAAGTCATCACACTTGTTAGGGGTGTACATAGGTCGGGTTGGTTCGATTTTTTATTAAAATATTATCAAATCAATAATGTCGGTTTTCTAAATCTATAAATCAAATCAAATCAATATTCAATCGATTTTTTATTTTGATTTTAATCGGGTTTTTTCGATTCTTTGGTTTTCTCGATTTTTTTACAATTATAATGTGATTGAAGAAAAAAATTAAATATTTTCACTAAAAAAATAAAAAAACAATGGTCATAGAGTAGTTCCAATAAAAATTAAGTTGGCAAATTATTAAGACGTCTAAACTACTATCTCTTAAAGTAATATTATGTGAATACCCAAGTAATTCAATTTCTAAGTCACTAGTCACGTAGCTTGTCTGAAAGTTTCCTTCACATAAAATGCGAGCATACAAAAGAATGAAGAATTAGAGACAACTTATTAAAAACTTAACTCCATAAAGTAATTAATTATAATATAATTCCATAAAAAAAAAAAAGAGAGAGAAAGAAGAGAAACAAACCTAAATCACAACTTGACGAATGAGAAAAGTAAGATGAAAGTAAGATGAGGAAATAATGGAAACTTTCTGAAAACTTGGAAAGTAAAATGTAAAAAGTGAAGTAATTAAAGAGTTTTAGGTTTTTTATATTAATATTGGGTTTTGTATTAATTTGTTATTAATAAAAAAAATACTATAATTAAAGGCCCAAGAATATATATCTATTTTCTGAATATAAAAAATAATAAAAGTAATTAGAAAGTAGATTATAAGTAGTATTTTTTTACGTATAAAAAATTAAAATTATATTTGTATTACGTCGGTTTGGTTTGGGTTCGGTTTGATTTTAGTTTTGCTAATACCAAACCAAATCAAGAATGGTTGTTGTTTTTTTGCCAACACCAAACCAATCAAATCAAACCATAAGTCGAATTTTTTCCTTGATTTGATTTGATCCATCGGTTCGATTTGACTTAACGATTCGGTTTGTAAGTTGGATTCGACATAGAGGACGAATGTTTTATCAAAATCCCTCTTTTCCCTCCGTTCTAAGTTCTATACTGAGAGATAAAGTTTTGGTCATTCAAAGTGATCATCCATGGAAGAGCAATTCAGAAATATCATCCTCTTCATTCAACATTCATTCAAACAATTCTAAAGAGAGATGATGTGATGTTCTTCAATCTTCTTTTTTTAAACCACTAATTAATTTGACTTGAATGTGACCCAACCTAATCCTTCTCCCACGTAATTAACAACTAGTGTAACTACTACAACCCTATATTAACCCACAATACACTGCACCAAAAAAAAAATACACACAACTATAATCTGTATGGACACATTAAATAAAGACAAAATCAAGGACATACACAAAAACTCAGGAAAACAACATACACTAGAATAGAAAACTAAATCAAAGATACCATAACATACAACAAATAGCAAGAATAAAAAAAGAAACACAGAGAGAGAATGAGGTTTCGCTTTCGCGGTTACAAGTTGGTGGCTATTATATTTATGGTCCGCGAGATACTATTTTCTAGCCGGAGAAATATAATCAATTTATTAGAAAGCAGCTACTTGACTACAGTTCACAATGAGGAACAAAACACTAGCTTAAAATGTAGTTCAAAAGGTTTCACTGAATACAACAATGCATGTGAATTCAAATGAAGAGGTAGTAAATAAATTCAGAAGATCATTTTTGTAGATAAATATAGGTGAAAAGATGATTCATTAATCTAAAATTTTAAACTTTCAAGCAATGTAGTTCGCCATCCTATCAAGAGAAAAAAAAATTGATCCTGGATTACGAAAAATTTGTAAATAGAGAAAGAACTTTATAGATAACATCAGTCTATCACCATTAACATTACTTTCCCTTTAGAGCTAGCCCTTCTCCTTTTCTGCAAAAACTCTTTGTTCAGCTTAAAAATATCAAAGACAAAAGCAGATTCCACTAATAATCTTCCCGTGTATTTTACCTCTTTTCATATGGGTGGTTCTTTGACATTTGACAAACAAAATTTTATCACCGGTCAGCCGTCCAATCTCAAATTCTATCCAAAAGGCAACATAGCTATAAACCTAACAACGTTGAGCATGCACTTGCCTATCTTCTACATGCAACAAATCAGGAACGTTGAGGAACCCATGTAGCTTCCCTTAATTTCATTTGATACGCAGATTCTCTCTCTTGAGAAATAGAAATATTCAGATAAGTTAGCCACAAACTGTTGCGAGTTGTGACATAAAAACAAGCACAAAAAGTAAGGTTCAGCTGTGCTTTTATAGCTCATGTGTGCTTGTAAATCAACCGGAAAAAGAGAGATCGACTATAAAAGTTGTCAAGGCACCATTGCTTTGGCCTTTAAAATGCCCCAAATGGTAATTTTCTCCATTGAAAATAGAAACAAAATCTTAGGGCACACATTGATCATGTTCAAGTCATTGTTTAGCACTTCTCAATTCGTAAGCCAAGAGTGTACATCGTTTGTTCTTACATTCAGTTGTAAACTAAGATAACTACGGAGTATGTTCCTTAAATTATTTAAATAAGACTTGAAGAAAACATAGTCAACTCTAAAGGGGTGTAAGAGTGCAGAAAAACAAAAGGAACACATGGTGTTCCACCATCCCACTCAGCATTATTTTGTACAATGTAAATAAATAGTTAGCATACTTTAAAGGAATTAGGAAGTTGGTGCACAGGTTCAAATACTTTTTGACAGATATAGTCTTACACATAGCTGATGAGTGATTTCATTAACTAACAGGTAGGGAAGGTACACGAGCAAACACATACTTGTTTAACCAACAACAACAATGTACCTAATATAATCTCACTCAATGGGGTCTGAGGAGGATAAATTGTACGCAGTTGGCAGTCTTTACCACTAACTTAGAGGTAAGGCAAGGAGGTTATTACCGATAGACACTCGACTCAAGATGAAAAAATCTTGATAAAGACATGACATAAGATCAAGAAGCAGTAGGCAGTAGCTAAGAACCTAAAAAGTACGTTTATATAATCTGCCCTGGAATTAGTAAGGCGAAATGAGATCACCCAGCCTATTGAGAGCTCTAACATAAGCTATCGACAAGATACGCTCTACTGGAAAGATTTTAAATGAAAACAAACCACACCTCATCTAGTTGAACTGTCACCCCTAGCCACATGAGACAATCTTATTTTTTGCCACATACGTGAGTTCAGTCTTTCAAGACTTGTCAGAGTTTTCTGCTTGGCGAAAATACAATTGTGATACTTGCTCATATTTATCATAGGCGCCATTAAAATTTTAAAATTCTCTAAATCCTAACAGTCAACTATCCTAGCCCCAAAAAAATCCTAGCCCTAAATGCTTCCATATATGAGCCCTAACCCCAATCGATTGCATGTATCCAAAATCGTGTAAAGTAAAGTAAAATCACAAAATTCACCCATTGTAATGTAAAATCACGGACAAACATCCAAAACCAAATTGTTTCTCTAATAAATTGATAAGTTAAAACTAATTCAAGCTTCAATTGGAATAAAGAGTGAACAATAATTTAAAACTTGACTCGAAAAATTAAATAAAATACAAATTTTAATTCGGATAGAAAGTGTACAGTGGAAGCAAATACCTTCGAATGCTTCAAATAGGCAAATCAGTGTAAGCTTGACCTCCAATACATGCAGAAAAGCCTTCAATTCATGCAAAAATTCGTTCAAATTGGACAAAGGGGCCTTGAAATCGTGAACATGCTTCTTGAGAGAGAAAGAGTAAAAAAAAAGGGGGCGCTGAAATGAATTAAAACCCTAGAAACCCCCTCCCCCTTTCTATACTTTATTATTAGTTAAAAAAGTAAAATAAATATTTTACGACGGAAAAACTGGTCATTAAATAAATCAAATTTTTTTCAAAAAAATCTGAAGTGTGCCGACGAATATTTTGTTGCTAAATCCATTGCTATGAAATAATTAACATAGCGACCAATATTTTGTTGCTATTAGGTGTCAATTTTTTTCACTATTATTTTGTGACGAAATCGCTATTCCGTCACTGATTCGTTGCTACTAGTATAAATAAAAATTGAATTGCTATCCATGCGACCGAATTGATTGTTCTGTTGCTAATCTGTCGCTATATAGTGACGTAAAATGGTCTGTCAGTAAATTTCGTCGCTAAACATAATTTTTTTTGTAGTGGATAATACTTTAATTATAACTTTCATATGACATATTTAAAATCACAAGATTTATAATAAAAGATCAAAAATATCCTTGAATTAGAGAAAAATATTCAAAAATACCCTTCATCCACCTATTTCATAAAAAATATCCTATATCCATCTTTTTGGCTCACTTATACCCTTCAAACTAATTGCCCCTCTTTATTTTTTTTTTATAAAAATTATTTATTACGTGTCATTTTCTAATTGAGGGAAATAAAATTCTACCCACCATGCCAATGACATGGCAAATAAAATTAGATGTCAGCAAATTTTTATTAGTTTTAACAAAATTGAAATGTTTGATTAATTATTGAAAATATATCGCTGGAATAAATGGAGATGACTGAAGAATTTATCAGAATCTATGATAAAAATGCTAGCTTTCGCCAAATATACGTTGTTGATTTGATTATTAGATTTATCATGATGTAAGTTTCACAAGTTACTGAATTTTCATTTATGAGATTGCGATAGAGTGGAATGTTTTGAGAGGACTCGTTGGCAAAGGAAGCGTTGTAGTTTTTTTTTTCATTTTCAGTATTTGTCAACTAATTAGTTGACAATTGAGGTTTTGCTGTTTTGATTTTGTTGAGTTGCATCAATGAAGGTTCACACAGTTGAACTAAAGATCAAAAACAGAGAAGAAAAGTGAAGAGACTATTTTCTCATTCAATTGAAGTGAATATCTCAATTACAAAGCATCTCATCTACTACTATTTATAGAGTTGCTAACTATCTAGTCTAGTTAACTTAACCTCCAAGTAACCGACTAACAAACTCTAAAAAACTTGATGCCAGTTGTACAGATTGTAACTGACTAACGGAACTGACATATTGAGCTAACTAATTAGTGGTGCTGATATGTTGAACACCCCTCCTCAAACTGGTAAGTGAAAAGGTGTCTTTCACTCCTAGTTTGGACAGTAGATAAGTGTGTTGAGTTTATTTTTAGACTTTTTGTAAGCAGATCTGCTAGTTGTTCTTTTGTGGGTACATGATAGTTTTTTTTTATCATCCCTTGTAGAAGTTTTTCTCTGACAAAATGATAATCAATGTCAAAATATTTTATTCTTTCATGGAAGATGGAATTTGCGGTAATCTGTATGATTGCTTTGCTATCACAAAATAAAGACGCTGGTTGTTGAATTTATATTCCTAGTTCCTTGTATAGACCAATAAGCCAAGTGATCTCAGCAACAGCTGAAGCCCTGCTTCTGAATTCTGCTTCAGCTGAGCTTCTTGCTATTTTTTCTTGCTTCTTCGATTTTCAAGACACTAGTGCACCTCCAAATTTCACTAGATACCCTGTGACTCGTCTTCTGATTTGCACACAAGTACTCCAATCTGAGTCATAAAATGCAGTTAACTCACATGAGTTCTGAGAAGGCATAAGCAAACCTAATCCAGGTGATGACTTAATATATTTAGCCACCCTGATAACAACTTCCATATGGGACTCTTTGGGTGCATGCATGAACTGACTTAAGACTTGCACTGCAAAAGAAATATCTACCCTTGTCATAGTCAGATATAACAATCTTCCTACTGATCTCTAGTATTTACCAATGTCTTTGATTGGTTTGTCACCTGATTCACCTTCGGATCCTTGCATATGAGAGTCATATTCTGTTGAAGTTAATCTCTGACTGGGATGAAGTGGTGCATATGCAGGCTTAGCTCCACTCAATCCTAATTCAAAAATAAGTTCCAATGCGTATTTCCTTTGGCTCATGACATACCCCTCCTTGGACCTAGCAAACTCAATGTCAAGGAAGAATTTCAAATATCCCAAATCTTTCATTTTAAAATTCAATTGAAAGTCACTCCTTGTTTAATCAATCAACACAGCACTGCTGCTAGTGATCAAGAGATCATCCACATATACAAGAACCACCACTAGTTTCTTTCCTTCTTTCTTTGTATATAGAGAATAGTCATAATGGCTCTGAACAAATCCTAGTTAAACCAGAGCAGTTGTAAGTTTCAAGTTCCACTGCCTTGGTGCCTCCTTGAGACCATACAATGACTTCTGTAATTTGTAGACTTTACCAGACTCTTTTTGTCTGTAAAAACTAGGTGGGATCACTATATAAATATCTTCTACAAGATCTCCATGCAAAAATACATTGTGAACACTATCTGAAAGATGGACCAGTTTTTAGCTGTAGCTACGGCAACAACAGACCTTATTGTGACCATCTTTGCCACAGGTGAAAAAGTCTCTGAGTAATCCAGGCCCCCTTTTTGATTAAATCCTTTAGCTACCAGACGTGCCTTGTACCTCTCAGTAGTATGTGAGGCTAGATATTTAAATTTGAACACCCATTTATATCCTATAGGATGTTTACTAGTGGGCAGGTCAACAATGGACCAAGTAGTGTTCTCTTCAAGGGCAGTTATTTCTGACTTCATAGGATCAAGAGAGGCTTCAATAAATGAGGAGGGCTCAGAGATGGTAGAGTAAGCAGCCAAGGTAATACTATGAGTTGCAAAGAGTGAATCATAGGTCACATAAGCAGATAGAGGATACACACGGGCATAATTTGCCTTGGTGGATTCATTAACATAATTTTTAAGACAAATGTAAGGCATGCTATGCCTTGTAAAAGTACTTTTTTCAATAGGTATGGAAGCTGCATCATTGGGAGTAATAGTTGAAAAAGCATCATCAGAAGAATGGACTCTGGTAGCAGGAATGATGTCTGAAAGTGGAACCTCAGGAGAAGAACTAGAGCGAGCTGGAATCACTAAAGGGGAAGAAGTAATATATGAGGTATCATACACCACTTTATAAGAAGGAAACAATGAACAAGAATCATTTATATTCTTGAAGCAAAATATATCTTATGTAAACATAACATCTCTACTTACTAAAAATTCTCTTGTGCTAGGAGCATAATGCTTGTAACCCTTTTAAAGACGAGAGTAGCCAAGAAATGTTGTGGGGATAGCTCTTGCAGCAAATTTATAAACTTTTCTCACCTCTGTAGCATAAGCCAAAGAACCAAACACTCTAATGTGATGAAGAGATGGAACTACATTATAGAGACGCTCATAGGGACTTTTTTCCTTGAGAACAGATGAGGGCAGTCTATTGATGAGGTAAACACTGGTCAATACACACTCACCCCAAAATCTTGAAAGAACATTAGATTGAAACCTTAGAGCTCTGGCTGTATTTAGAATATGCCTGTACGTTCTTTCAACAACCTCATTCTGTTGGAGAGTGTACACAGAGGAGCTTTAATGCAAAATACCAAGAGAGTTAAGTAATTCAGATGCTTGGGATTTAAAAAACTCACAACTATTGTCAGATCTCAAGATCTTGACACTGGTACTAAATAAGTTTTTGATCATGATAAAGAAGTTCCTTAGTGTAACTATAACTTCTAACTTTGAGTTCAGAAGAGCTAACCAAGTGTATCTTGAGTGATCATCAACCAAAGTAAGAAAATACCTCTTACTATAATAAGAGGGCACCTTGTAAGGCCTCCAAACATCAACATGAAGTAAAGCAAAACAAGAATCAGTAGTAGTAGAGCTAAGAGAAAATGGTTGTCTTAATTGTTTTGCTAACGGACAGATTATACATGACACATTCATTATCTTTTTAGATAAAACTTTAAAACAACTAAATCTTTTCAAAGTCATAAAAGGAACATGCCCTAGTCTTTTATTCCATAGAGATAAGTTTATTGTTGACTTATTACAACTAGCAGGGAAGGGCAGTAGTCTTAGAAACAGTGTTAACATGGACTTCCTGAGAGTGCAGTTGATTGCCTTTAGACTACAAGGGGCAATCTGTATACACCACATAGAGATCATTCTCCAGTCTACCAATCCACCTCAGTTTTCCACTGAAGATGTCCTGAAATAGGCAGAAATCAGGGTAAAAGAGAACACATCAATTCAATTCCCTTGTCAACTTTGACAAAGAAAGTAAGTTGTACTTAAACTCAGGGATATGCAACACATCAGTGATTGTAAGACCTCCAAGGACCTGAGAGCACCCTATATTGCTAACTCTAGCATGACCACCAGTTGGCAGATGAACCATATTCTCGTTGGACTCACACAACTTGTGAGATTATGTTAGTTAACTCAAATCACTCACCATATGTTTAGATTCTCCAGAATCAACTATCTATTTGTTACCTGCACTTAAGCAAGTGAAACATGTAGTCATACCTACAGATGTCACACTTGCACCAGTATCACACTGTGTCTTCCCTTTGTCCATCATCTGAAGAAGTTTCTGAAACTGCTCAGGAGAGAATTGTGGAGTTTGTGGAATAGAGTAAGGCTACAGATAGGGATGTGGCATTTGTGCACACTGCTGAGAGGGAATGTTAATCATGAAAGCATGGGAGTTCCTATAAGAGTTATTGTTAAAACCACCAGTTCCTGATTTAGTGAAAGCATGTTGAGATATGAGATTAGCTTGAGGGTTGCTTGGTCTGGAGCCATGAAATCCATTGTCATGCCCCTTCCCAGAGGTAGTTGGAACTGCAATGGGACCAGGAATTGTTCTCTTCTTCCTTTTCCAATCCGGTGGATAACCATGAAGCACATAACAATTTTCACTTATATGACCACTCCAGTTACAAAAATCACAATGTAAGTGACTGTTAGAGGATTTTTTGGACCTAAAAGTAGCAGATCCTAGCCCTTCCTGAGAAAATCTCCCTCTGCCACTGAAAAATTACATAGCATCAGATATGTCAGTCGATGAATTTGAGCTTGAAGTCCCAACAATATTAGACTTTCCTAGCAATCTCTGACTTCCTCAGCCATTACTAAAGAGTAAGCTTTGTTCACACTAGGTGGAGGATCTAGTATCATGATCTGACTTTTACATTGATTGTACGATTCATTAAGCCCTAATAAGAACTGCAACAACCTTTGATAGTCGAAATGAGCAGCATATGTCTTGGATTCTACACAAGTACAACTAGGACAGGGCATAAGAGAATCAAATTCAGTCCACAAATCCTTTAACCGAGAAAGGTAATTTGACACAGTCATCATCCCTTGATTGAGAGTTGTTATTTCCTTGTGGAGATAAAAAATTCTAGAACCATCTACCTTATCAAACTGTTTCTTTAAATCAATCCATACTTGTTGGGCATTACTAACATATACAATTCCACTAAGTAACTCTTTACTAACAGAAATCATAATCCATGAGAGAACTATCGCATTGCATTTCTCCCAGAGGTCATGCAGAGAGGGATCAAATTTATCTTTGCAACCCTGGCTAGTTACAAAGCCTAATTTGCCCTTGCCTAGAAAGCCTATTTTCATTGATCTACTCCATTGAGAGTAATTCTCAGAACCAGTTAGCCGAATGGAAACAAGAGAGCTACCTGGTGTGTCACATGTATGAAGATGCAATGGATGAAGGGAATCAATGAAGTAGATACCTGGCTCTGATACCATGTTGAGTTGCATCAATGAAGGTTCACACGGTTGAACTAAAGATAATAAAACAGAGATGAAAAGTGAAGAGACTATTTTCTCATTCAATTGAAGTGAATATCTCAACTACAAAGCATCTCATCTACTACTATTTATAGAGTTGCTAACTATCTAGTCTAGTTAACTTAACCTACAAGTAACTGACTGACAAACTTTAACAAACTTGATGCCAGTTGTATAGATTGTAACTGACTAATGGAGCTGACATATTGAACTAACTAATTAGTGGTACTGATATGTTAAAACAGATTTATCATGATCTAGTTTGGTATTTGTTCACTAACTAGTTGATATTTGAGGTATTCTCATTTGATTTATAGTGATCTAAGTTACAATCTGTTCACTAACTAGTATAGTTCAAGGTATATCTGACATAATTTTAATTTAATATCATAAAATTTAAAATATTTCTTTTTAAAGAAAAACTTCATGTCAAGTTAAAATAAGTCATTCTTCTTTAAACGGAGAGAGTGATATTTTTCCATTGAGGTTCAAGCTGCTGTTTTTTTAAAAAATAAAAATAAATAAATAAATCAAAACAGTTCTTCTATATTTAATACTTTTCTTATTAAAAATCAATTTATAGATCATACCATGTCGTGTAAAATGTGATATTTTTTCCTTTATTCATTGGACGCCAACACATTTCATAACATAGTCCTCTCCTTTATATGGACTCTTTTATACAATATAACCCTAGTGAAAATAACTTATCATATATGTACAAAATATGTTATTTTATTTATATTTATGTACGGTATATTTTACCATTTACATATTACTTGATTACCATATTCATCATGTATATTCTGAAAATAAAATACAAATATTTTGAAAAAAAAAAAATGTAATGTATATACTTGTGTTATATATACTTTAACAATCATGCATTATATATACTTTAACAATCATGCATTTTTGAGGAAACAATTTTGTGTATTATATACATAAGTTGTTTATACACACAATATGTTTAGATATAAATATATATCATTATACCATTTGTGTTATACATATTTGTCATATATTGTTGTAGTTTATGTGACATTTTTTTTCTATACACATGTATACTAAATCCATATTAATAAATATAAGAATTACAAATCATTGAAAAAAGAGGGATGAATTAATGCTTAATACATAGTCTAACTCCTTAAACTTGTCAAGATATTCCATTTAGACACTTGAACTAAGATATTCCAATTGAACACCACAACTCATAATAAAATAGTTCAATTAAATATTTTTCAATTCAAATTTTGATACATTTTTCGCGTGTATTCTCCTTCGTTTATTAAGTCAAGTTAATCACATAAATATATGCCATCTCATTTAATTTTATATATTTACCTCAACAAATCATAATATCCCACACAATTTGCTATTTTGATTGTGATGTTATAATTAAAGGTGTCATATTTTAATTGATTAACTTGATTACCTAATAGGCAAACAAAAACACATACAATAATTTTCAGAAATTGAACCATGTGTCTAATGTTTTATTAAAACAAAACTTAGCTCAAATATTTAAACAAAATATCATAACAAAATTAAGAGGTTAACAAGTAGCTATGTATTAAGTCATGAATTAATAATTGCTTAACAGTGTAAAACGAAAAAATGGCATGGTGGAACATTTAAGAGAATGAACTCTATTCTACGATGAGATACAAATAAGGGCAAATCACAAATATATAGGAGCTTTGGACAATAATTACATGACGGAATACAGGTTTCTAAACATTACAAAAACTGTTATGTATCTCAAATACATCGTTGGAGATCGTTTATATGTGTATCTTCATATAATGTTCTATATAAGAAAAAAAAATGTGTATCTATTTGAAAACACACAAGTATTTGTTATGTTAGATGTTGTTAAAAATTGTATCTTCATGTATCGTGTATCCAAAGATATATGTTGTTTGGTAATTTTTTAAAAACTAGTTTTGGTGTACGTGTTTTGCACGTGTATATAGTTAATTAACAATAAATGAATATCAAAAAAATAAATTATTGTGTGTACGTTATATTATTAAGTTAAAATTTGTAAAAATCAACACTAATTTTAAGACCAAAAAATGTACATGAAGAAGAATGCGATAATTCATCATACATTTTCTAATGTCTCTTCTAATTATTATAGACATGTGAAATATATTAAAATATACTTTAATCTTATAGTTTTAAATATACTGTATGAAAATTTGAAAATAGTGAATTTAAAAAAAGAAATTGAAATGAACTAAAAATAAAAAGTAAAATAAACAATTGGGATTCGTGCATCTCTTTCGTATACTAGAAAAAAAGATATTTGTGTGCTAGAGTATGTACGTATAAGGGAAAGCATTTTTTTGTGTTATTTCTTTTACACCGACCACTGATTGAGCCAACGAATACTTTTTCTTTTGAGAGTTTCTTAGATAACGTGAAGTGACTGAAAATCAATAGTACACATAATTAAACATATGCAATGAGTTAGTACACATGAATTTATTATTTCATATATTCCTGTTTTGTTTATATATATTATATCTTTGATATTTTCTTCAAGTTCACTCAGTAAAGACATAGTTCTTGATTATAATATATATAAGTTACTATTACTTTATTGTATTACATTTCAGTTTCTTGACAACCTTAGAATTGAACAATAAGTTCCAAGTCACCTTAAATAGAGAGGGCTTAACCTCTAATATGAAACTTTTTTATGTGAATTCGAATTTAGTCGAGCTCCAATGCAGATACTGAACACTTCAAATTATAATGCAAATAAATAAATAAAAAAGAAGATATATATACAAATTTACGTCAAAAGAAGAAAAAATTCTCAAGTTTACCTCAAGTCAAAAGGAGCAATTCTCGAAATTGTTGATGGTCTCTTTATACCTACAACCAGTGATTAAAAATATTTAATGATAAGCCAAACAATCAATAAATAAAAATTAAATCTCCTAAAAACCTAATCCCATGAATAATCCTCACAACATAGTACACGTGGTTTTCTAATCATAAATCATAGATAAAACAAATCTTAAATTAATAAGATAACTAATTATTATGAATTCAGAATGACCTATCAATTTTTCGTAACAAAATGCGACGATTCAAATAATTTATCCAAATTACAAATAAGTCAATTTCATTACTAACTATCATGAATTCCGAATGATCAATCAATTTCTTGTGACAAAATGCGATGATTTAAATAATTTATTCAAAATTACAAATAAGTCAACTTCATTACTAACTATCATGAATTCCGAATGACCAATCAATTTCTTGTGAAAATACGACGATTTGAATAATCTGTCAAAAATTGTAAGTAATTTAATTTCAAATTACTAATTGTATATGAATTACTATAAACAAAACTCACAAGGAAATTTCTCAATTTATAATTGTTTATTAAAAACACATCATTTATTATTATAAACTTTAAAATCAGTCTAAAATTGTAGAAAACATACCTCTGGACAAATTCAATTCAAGAACCTGCATTTTGATAAAGAATATGAATGATATATTTATGGTGGAAAACATAAGAGAAAGTAATAAGACAAACATTAAGATATACTTTAAAAGAAAAATTCGTACAGAAAGAAAATCTAGAAATACAGAAGCAACATTAACAATAAAGTTCATGATGAGATTGTGCAATAATATTTTTTATATATATAGAAGACCCTAAACCAAGAAGGAATTAAAAAAGTAAATACTGTCTAAACCAAAAAGAAATTAAAAAAGTAAATATTATAAATTCCAACACCTAAAAGAAAGCTAAAACATGAAAATCTTTTAAAGTCTTCTACTTAGAAAAAACATTACGTAAATCACATAAAAAAAGAAGTTTAAAATGACAAACAGAAATAAAAGTCATTTTTTTTATGAAAGTGGCATCTCTACTTAAAAAAAATTGGCACGAACAAAAATATTTTAAGAAAATATCTAAACCTATACTAACAATAAAAAGAGAATTTGAATCTCTATTTTGGATCAGCTGACTTTTCAAAAATTTAATAATTAAAATTTAGTATATTTATTTTATTAGGATTTCGTATATATGCTATTGGTTATTTCTTTCTATATATTTCAAAAGTCCTTAATTTCTATCCCATATATTTTAGGAGTGTTTAATTTCTATTCATATATTTTTAAGAGTCCTTAATTTGATTAAGTAATATATTTTTTTTTTTTAAAAAGAAGATGAAAAAATAATTTTGTCTATTGCAGGGACTTTTAATGAAGGTTAAAAGTTTAAATCACTTTGCTAAAGTTTTCACACTTTTAATATATTATCTATACCTATATTTCTATAATCTATAATCTATATATATCTATAAAAGATAGCTATAATCTATAATCTATAATCTATATCTATAATCTATATCTATAACCTATAATCTATAATCTATATCTATAATATATTAAAAGTGTGAAGAGCCTTAGAAATATTGTTTGAATTTTTTGCCCTTCATTAGAAGACCCCGCTTAAGACAAAATCGTCTTTTCACTATTTTTTTATATTTACTAAATTTTACCTATTTAACTTTTCCTATTATACTCAGTAACAAATTCTAAATTCTAGGACTTCAAACAATTAAGTTTTATACTTAATACGGTTCCTTTAGTAGTTTACCCCAATAGCATCCCACTAATCTTAAAATAGTAATAGTAAGTGGTGCTCACAATTAAACACCTTACCCGCTGAAATTTCATTCTAATTTTTTCCAAATTATTTACATATTTTTTTTTTTTGGTTTATTGTAAGATTGAGCATGAATTGAAGAATTTAAGCCGCCCGGTCGCCAGCAGCCGTGGTTTCCAGCAGCCGCAACTCCATCTCAGCACCGGAACTCCCCGGAACCCGGTCTACGTTGGGTTTTGGTTTTCCGGCTTCGTCGACAAGCGTAACCCGGTGACTTCTAACCTTTGTTATTTTATTTCATTTTATTTCATTTCATTCTTTTATTTTGCTATTTCATTCTTCGTATTATGCTAGTATTATCCCCTGTACCTTGACTTGCGTTTGCTTTGTTGATATTGTCTGTTGTCTGTTGTTGATATTGTCTGTTGTCTGTTGTTGCGGTTGCTGTTGCTGTGGTCATTTCTTGCCTTTGAGTATATTTTCTTATATTTTCTTGTAGTAGTGGCTGTGGGCGGTAATGGTTGGATAGGGTCATGTTCGAGGGGGTTGGGGTTGGGGCGTGGGGCCGTTGTGGGGGCGGGGGATGAGGAAAGGGCGGGAGTGGGAAGGAGGCCAAGGGCCGCGGGGGTGGCAGAGGAGGGCGCATGGATAGCGATAGTAGGCTGAGGGTTGGGTTTTGGAATATAGGGACTCTTCAGGGTAAGTCCATAGAGCTCGTGAAGATTCTTAGGAAGAGGAGGATCAATATCGCGTGTGTTCAAGAGACCAAGTGGGTAGGGTCTAAGGCTAGGAATGTGGATGGTTACAAACTGTGGTACTCGGGGAGCGAGAGGAGTAGGAATGGAGTTGGCATCTTAGTAGATGAAGAGCTTAAAGAACAGGTAGTGGAGGTGAAGAGGATCAACGATAGGTTGATGAGTATTAAGTTGGTCATTCGGGGGTTTACCCTGAATGTGTGTAGTGCTTATGCACCGCAAGTGGGCTCGGAGGGGGAGGAGAAGAGGCGATTCTGGGAGGCTTTGGAGGAGGTGGTGAGAGGCGTGCCTAGCTCGGAGAAGATTGTTGTAGCAGGAGATTTCAACGGGCACATCGGGGCGTTACCGGGAGGCTTTGGTGATGTGCATGGTGGTTTTGGTTTTGGGGAGAGAAATGAAGAGGGGGCTACTCTATTGGAGTTTGCGAGGTCCTTTGGGCTGGTGGTGGTGAACTCGGGCTTCCCGAAGAAGGACGATCACCTGATCACCTTTCGAAGTGCGGTAGCCAGGACCTAAATTGACTTTTTGTTGCTTAGGAAAGGGGATAGGGTGTTGTGTAAGGACTGTAAGGTCATCCCGAGTGAAAATCTCTCGATCCAGCATAGGCTCTTGGTTATGGATTTGGGTATAAAGAAGAATAGAAAGAGGAGGAGTAAGGAGTGTAGACCTAGAATTAAGTGGGGCGGCTTGACGCCAGTGAAGGCGTGGGAGATAGGGGAGAAGTTGGCGGGAATGGGGGTATGGGAGTGTAGGGGGGACGTGGATAGTATGTGGGATAGGGCGGCTAGGTGCATCAGGGAGAATGCAAGGGAGGTGTTGGGAGTCTCTAGGGGCCGGGCCGGGCATCATCGGGGGGATTGGTGGTGGAACGACGAGGTGGAGAAGAAAGTGGGGACCAAGAAAGGAGCGTATGCTAAGTTGGTTGAGAGTAAGGACGAAGAAGAGAAGCGAGTAAACAGGAAAGAGTACAAGCTAGCTAGGAAGGAGGCTAAGTCAGCAGTCATGACGGCTAAGACGACCGCTTTTGAGAGCTTGTATGCAGGGTTACAGGATAAAGGAGGGAAGAAAAAGTTGTTTAGACTCGCTAAGGCTAGGGAGTGGATGGGTCGTGACCTCGACCAGGTGAGGTGCATTAAGGGGGAGGACGGTAGAGTGTTGGTGGAGGACGACCACATTAAGAATAGATGAATGTCGTACTTTCGTAGGCTCTTGAATGAAGAAGAGGATAGAGCTATTGTGTTAGGGGAACTGGAGCACTCAGAGGAGTGTCAGGACTTTAGTTATTGTAGACGTTTTAAGGTAAAAGAGGTTAGAGAGGCTGTTCGCAGGATGCGGAGGGGTAGGGCGATGGGGCCGGATGAGATACCGGTGGAGTTTTGGAAGTTCGTTGGAGAGGCTGGTGTAAGGTGGCTGACTGGATTGTTTAACGAAATCTTCAAGACGGCGAAGATGCCGGAGGCGTGGAGGTGGAGTTCCATGATCCCTCTCTATAAGAATAAGGGTGACATTCAGAGTTGCAATAACTATAGGGGGATTAAGTTATTGAGTCACTCTATGAAGATTTGGGAGAGAGTGGTCGAGGGGAGGCTGAGACGGATCTATGGAGATGCTTGGAGGTAAGTGGAGTCCCGCTGGCATATATCAGAGCAATTAAGGATATGTATGATGGAGCGAAAACTCAGGTGAGGTCGGCGGGAGGAGACTCAGAGTATTTCACTGTCTTGACAGGATTGCATCAGGGATCTACTCTTAGTCCCTTTTTGTTTGCTTTGGTGATGGATGTGTTGACGCGGCGTATCCAAGGGGAGGTGCCGTGGTGTATGCTTTTTGCAGACGATGTAGTTCTGATTGATGAGACTCGAGGGGGAGTGACTGACAAATTAGAGGTATGGAGACAAACTCTTGAGTCTAAAGGGTTCAGGTTGAGCAGAAGCAAGACGGAGTATTTGGAATGCAAGTTTAATGATGTGAGGCTGGAGAATGAGGTGGTAGTGAAGCTGGAATCACAGGAGGTATGTAAGAGGGACAGTTTTAAGTATCTCGGGTCCGTGATCCAGGGTAATGGTGAGATTGACGAGGATGTCTCGCACCGCATTGGGGCAGGTTGGATGAAGTGGAAGCTCACGTCGGGGGTGTTGTGTGATAAGAAGGTGTCGCCTAAGCTTAAAGGCCAATTCTACAGGGTGATAGTCCGCCCGACCATGTTGTATGAAGCGGAGTGTTGGCCAGTTAAGAACTCCCACATTCAAAAAATGAAGGTGGCGAAAATGCGGAAGTTGCTCTGGATGTGTGGGCTGACTAGAGGGGATAGAGTTCGGAATGAGACTATCAGAGAAAAGGTTGGTGTGACTCCAGTGGAGTGCAAGATGCGGGAAGTCCGATTGAGATGGTTCGGACACGTGAAGAGGAAGGGCATGGATGCCCCGGTTCGTAGGTGTGAGAGACTAGCGTTGGATGATTTTAGGCGGGGTAGGGGCAGGCCGAAGAAGTACTGGGGCGAGGTGATTAGGCGGGACATGGAGCAGTTACAGCTCACCGAGGACATAACCCTAGATAGGAAGGTCTGGAGGACGCGAATTATGGTAGAAGACTAGGGCCAATTTGGGTCGCTAGGGTAGGGAATTACTTGGTGGGGGTATTATTCTTGTTATGATTCCGTGTTCCATATTTTATTACGAATCTGGGTGCTCTCCTCTATTTTCTATGACTTATGGGTGCAGTATTTATGTTATGAAATCGTGTTCTGTGCTATACTATGTATTTGTGTGGTGTCTCCTGTCCTGAGCCGGGGGTCTATCGGAAACAACCTTTCTACTTCTTTAGAGGTAGAGGTATGGACTGCGTACATCTTACCCCCTCCCCCCCCCCCAGACCCCACTAGGTGAGAATACACTGGATTTGTTGTTGTTGTAAGTTATTAATAAGCTTAAGATTGAGCATGCTACTTTACCAGCTATTGATTTATTTTTATCTTTTTGGGTTTATTTTTGCAAGTAATTGAACTTCTTTTTTCAATTTGTTAAAAGATTGAGCTTGAACACCTTGATCATAATTAACAATTGGACTAAATCAATCTATCTTTGTGATGGAAAATCTTCATTCTGTATTTGGTAAATATTATTTTATGTTCATATGATATATTGTCATATGCCATATTTATAGAAAATTCGGTTTAAGACTCTTTATATTTAAAAAAAAAAACAAAAAAAATGCCATTCGTCAATATTGATGTATTGCAAGGATTTGGGGTGGGTATGAAAGGTATTACCAAAGATACATATTGACGTTGCTCATTTAAATCACTACCTATGTGTAGCCTGATTTATTTATTTATTTTGTAGTTTTCCTATGTGAAAGAATTTAACTTTGTTCATATTGCTTTATCTCAGTAGTTATATCTCTTTTCTTTAATGTTTATATATAATTATTCCTTTCCTGTTTGCATGGTATTTCCTATTGTCATGTTTGATTTTTCATACGATTTTTTTCCTTTAGTTTTGCAGAAGGTTGATTGTTTTCTGATTTTGTTTTTCACTTTGCTCGGGGCCGGGAGAAGGTCTCTTTAAACTTAGAGCTACAAGATGTCAGAGACAAGCATAATACGTAATATTTCTTGAGTTGAGGATCACTCTCTACCTTTAAGTAGGGTAAGATTTGTATACATACATTCTGTCTCTCTACCTCTGAATAGATAGTTTTACTTATGAAGATGACATGGTGTTAATTGTGGTTACTTGGAGTAATCAAACCTTGAGCAGGTAGAAGGGTTGAGAAATTACTGGCCAGAGAAAACGGACCAAAAGCAAACAAATCGTCCCAAGTTTGACAATGATCAAACAAGAGATATCTACAATGAGCTTGGAAGACTCCTAAAGTCAATAATAATTTCTAATGACATGAATTCTATGAGAAGTAACTTGAGTTTTGAATGCATATACATGTTTACCAATAAGATTATTTTCTTATGTTAATAGTTCACTCTTGATCGAGTTACTTGATTTTATGATAGTATGTTTTCATGTGTAGAGAGGAATTCAGTAGATTTTGAGATTCTAAAGCGTCCTAGTTGTATAGTATTTTTATGTATCTGATACCACCTTTCTGAGGTATATATGTTAATCCATATCAACAAAACAACTATTCTTAATTCCAAGACAGTTGATATGGGTTATGATTTGCTAGTTTCATCGCAATTTAACTATTTTTAAGCTAGCTCAGATTCTACTATCATATTTATCGGCCTTTATCTGAAACTGGGATCATCTACACTTTGAACTTCAACGAAGTTGCCATTTTGATCTATCAATAAAAGCTTTTGACTAATTAAATAGTTAGAAAAAGAATGGAATATTTACTGACAAATATTCATAAAGAAGGTGATGCTACAACGAAGAACCTTTCTTTTTAACTTTTACAAGACTTTCTTTATGATAAAAGTATATAAAAAAAAGAAACATATAATACCGTATCACTTTCAAAGTCGAATTAATGTTTCATGTCATAGGCTGATAACGGTCATGTTTAAGCAAGGATTTCAGGACTGTGAGTGTATGCTGAATTGGAGAAGTGGTTGGACAAAAAATCATCTAAATACTTAAATGAATTCGTTGATAAAGTTGAATTGGTACTTAGCAAGTGTTGTGTAGCTTGGTTGTGATACAATGCAGTTGTATTTAAGTCATCAAATTTACTTTCATTATTGATTTTTTAATTAAAGCATATTTTCTTGTATAATATCGAAGTGATTTTATAAAATTAAACTTATTAAAGCAAGGTATACGCATGAGGCACGTATCCTAGATTATAGATATAGATTATAGATTAGGTGTGATTGCGTAGATTAGACACTAACGTTTGTCTAGCTTTATAGTTTTTCCTACAAACCCATATTGGGCTACCATGCAAACAAATGAAACCAAAATGTGGGCCTAAAATACGAGGTTTATCACTGGGCCCAAGTTGAAGGCCCACCATTGCTATCATTTTCGCGGATTATCGAGATAACTATTTAATAAACTAATAATTGCACAAATACACAACTTATGTTTTCAATATTACAAAAAATCTCAATTCTCTAAACATATTATAAAAATTCAACATATACACAGAATGATATGTATACATCGGCTATGTTATGTATATTAATAGGGAGAGGGAGTAAAGTAATTAAAAAGGTGTGAGAGAGTGTAATTACTTTTAAAAGATTGGTATTTATTATATTTATACTTTAATAAACGACTCTTTTTTTCTTTATGCGGATTATCAAGATAACCATTTAATAAAGGACTCATTTTTTTTTTTTGGGGGGGGGGGGGGGGGGGATTACTTGGATTAGCTATTATTGGGTTTTTATTATCATTTAGAGCCTAATGTTCAATTAATTACAATTCATAGCCCCCTCTTGCCTATTAATTATTCCTAATTACAATTCATAACCTTTCTCATGTATTTTTTCTCTTTTTCTATTTTCTATTATTCTCTTCTTCTTTTTTCCTTTTTTAGTTTTTCTTTTCCTTTTTTTGTTGCTTTCTCTTTATTTTCTTTTCTTGTTTTTTATTTTTTATTCATTTTTTCTTTTTTTTTCTTCTTTTTTTTGTATTTTTCTCCTTCTTTGTCTCTCATTTTTCTCCTTTTTTTTTCTCTTTTCAATTTTTTCTCCTTCTTTTTATTTGTGCAAACTAGCAAACATAAATATAAGTGCGAACTATAAAATACAAGTACAAATGCGAACTATAACATACAAATGCGAACTATAAAATACAAATTCAAATGTGAACTATAGCATATAAATACAAGTGTGAACTACAAACTACAAATACAGCAGCAAACTATAACATATAAATACAAGTGTGAACTATCATTTGTATTTTTTAATTATTGAAAAGGAACGATTGGTTTTCTTTCTACGAATACTTGTTTGTACTATTGATACTAGCTGTATTTATTTATACAAATAAATACAACTCAAATTTTTATACAAATACAATATATACAAATACATATTGTATTTGTATTTGTAAAATTATTTATTTCATTTATTTGTCATTGTATTTGTATTAAGTGATATTTGTTTATTTACAAATATGATTGATAATTTTGATATACAAATATAAAACGGTATATTTGTATCAAATGATACATTACATATTTATGTATTTTAGAATCACGAAAATACAATTAATACATTTACTTGTTTTTATACAAATACAAATGATAAATTGTACATAATCACGACTAAATACAATATGCAATCAACTTACAAATACAAAATAATTTCTTAAAAATAAAAAGGTAATGAAGAAAATAGAATACAAATACAAGTATAATCCAAATATAATCTAAATATACAAACACAATAAAACCATACTATAAATATAATCCAATATAATATGCAATCAATTATAAAATACAAATACAAAATAGTTCTTTAAAATACAAGTGTGAAATATAAATGATGGCGCAAACTAACAAATACAAATACAAATGCGAACTATAACATATAAATACAAGTGCGAACTTTAAAATACAAATACAAATACAGTTGTATCAATAAATGCAAAATATAAATGTCGATGTGACTACAAATACGATAAACAATTGTGGTATTTATTTTATCATCCATGACTTGTGCTTGACTAGTCATATTTTTCGAAAATACAAAAAATATAAAATAGAACAAAAAAATAATAAAGAAAATAAGTACAAAAAAGAAAAAAAATTAAAAGGGAAAAGAAAAGAAGAAAGAGAAATAAAAGTTCGAGATTAAAGAGAGAAAAAAAAAACAAAAGAAAGAAACGAAAAAATAAAAGTAGGAAAAAATAGAAAAAAGAGGAAGAAAAAAATGAAAAAAACACAAAAAAATAAAAAATATAAAAAAAGATATGTTAGCTTTAGGCAAGAAAATATCCAGTTGAATGAGATAAGCATGATTGAAAATTTTTCTCTTTTTAAAACTATTGAGTTCCATTTTTGGCGTGATTAAATAGGGATTGTACTCATATTTTATATGAATACATACTATCTATAAAACTGAATATAACGGACATAAATCGAATACAAATGCTATAAATGATAGTTATGTAAAATATGGCTATGGAAGGTGTGTTTTATAGAAAATTGCTGTTATTTTTGAAAGAACTCTTTTTTTTTTCACTTTAAGATCATCATTTAATATTTATATATCCCTTTTAAATAATTGAAAATTTCTGAAAAAAGATTAGACGACGTTCTAAATTTTATAAATATCAAATGCCAATTTAATGTTTTTATCATTTTAATAATTTTATTTGCATAATATTTAAAAATAAAAATAAAATCCAAATATTAATTTTAAAAGAGAACATTTGCATAAATCAGCCCATTTTAGGGCTATGTAGAAGGTAAAAAATCAATTTAATCCTGAAGCATGGCAGAAAAATAAGAAATGTTGTAGAAGAGGATTTTTTTTTTTTAAAAAAGCTGAAGCAAAAAAGAAAGAAAGAAAGAATGAAAAACAGTGAAAAAAATAAAAAAAGGAGTAGGCGAGAAAAGAGAAAGGAAACAGAGATCAAGTGTCAGCTAACCAATGGATAATATGTGAAAAATAAAATTCCTTAGCTCATTTGGTGTAATTTGCTTAGGCCGAAAAATCATTCCTGTCCTTCCCCTTTAACAAATCATTCGCTTTTTTTTTTTCACTTATATCTATTTTATTTTATTTTATTTGGCTTATATTTACTTGATGCTCCTCTAAAAAATTATTTATTAAATTTATTTATTTTATTAAAATAATTTTATTAACACGTATTTTTTGTACAACAATATTTATTGATAATTAATTTGACACACGTATTAAAAAATACCGAGTAATAAGAGTAATTTTATTCTATCATTCTTTAAATATAATATTTTGAAAAATCTATTGGGTAATGATTATAATTAATATTTAATGATAAAGTAGATAAATTATCTATATATTTTTAAAAAATTGACAAGTATTAGGATATTTATTTTAAATAACATGAATAAGTATTGTTAAATTGAAGAAGTAAAATGAAATGGAGGAATTTTATTTTGTAGTGACAAAGATTCTTAAATTGAAAAAGGAGTCCTAAAGTAAATACTAAATAGTAAAGTTGGTGGTAATTACGTATAACTAATATTATAAGAAAAACTTTAGAAAGAGAAACTCTAGCTTCTCTCTAGAAAAGCCCCTTGAGTTCCTCTAATCCACCACCCTCCATATCAGAACCACCGCCCTCCCCATCTGACCCACCCGATATATCGATATCGATGCCCCCACAACTTCAAAATCTCTAGATATAACTCCTCAAATATCCTCTTTTGTAGAGATTCTACTGAAATCGATTTCCTGCACAAACATCAATGGTATTGGTTCACCACCCTCTACTCTTCCTGAGGATACACCCTGTCAAGATATGGAATCTGCAGCTACCTACAAACTCTCCCAAGATTTATCTGCTATTACTCTTACAGATGAAGATTAGGCTAGAATTTATAAACCTTGGGCTTTCTCCTTAATCATCAAATTAAATAGGAAAAAGGTAGCTCATGATTACCTACGAACAGAGCTAGTAAACCTCTGGAAACCCACTGAGAGTCTAACTCTCATAGACCTCAGTTATGATTATTTTACTATTAAGTTTATTAAAGAAGAGAATATGCTTAATGTTCTTCATAAAGGGCCTTGGTTTGTGAATGGGTTTTATCTATCCCTTAGGTGGTGGCATCCCAACTTTGTACCTTCGAAAGCTCAAGAAGCCTTTACGGCCCTATGAATTTGTCTTCCCAAACTCCCCACTGAATATTATGATCATATTATTCTCTCAAAAATAGGTATTAAAATTGGCAAGTTGGTCAAGACAGATATTTGCACCTCTTCCACCCTATGTGGAAGATATGCACGCATTTGTATTGAACTACCAATGAATATCCCTATGATGACCCATATCTACATTGGAAAATTAAAACAATAAATTTTTTATGAAAGGGAGAACATTCTATGTAGTGCATGCGGTTGTATTGGCCATACCAAGCCCTATTGTACTATAGTGTACCCCACCAGCAGTCCTAACGTAGGAACATCACAATTACACACTACTGCTTGTGGGGGGAAGGGCGTGAAAGATCCCAGCTCGCAACAGGATTGTTGGAAAATTGTCAATTTTAGCGAAGTAGGCACCAAATCAGTACCCAGCCACAAAAAAAAGAGGTGGTCAGCCCAGCACAACAAAACACACGTGCAGCCTCAACTAGTCCAGACAGTCCAGGTATCTCCGTTAAATTAATTCATGCGGACACAAGTAAATTTCTTAACACACAACTTTTTAAATATGTGGAAAAATAAAATTCGGAGGGATTCACCATGACCCGAGGTAAGAGTAGTGATCCCAAGAACCATGCTCCCTGTAAACACCTAATTTTTGACCCAAACCTAATATTTTTATACCATTTTAATGTTCAATTAATTTTTATTTTATTTATTTTATTTTTATTTTTTTAGGCATTTTGAATTTATCTTATTTTTGAGGTTCATTAAAAATTTTGAAAACCTACAAAAATAGAGTCACATTTTAAATAAGTTTTTATTTTATTTTATTTTATTTGTTTATTCATTTAAAAAAAAAAAAAGAAGAAATTTTTCTAAATTATATTTGTTTTCTTCTTTCAACTTTTAATAAAGAATGTTGTGACATTAATATTTCTTAACCATATTCCTAAGACTAGCTAATTGACTTATCTTGTATTTTGTTAGTTTTAAATAGATTTTATTATTTTAATATTAATTAAAAAAAAAAAAGATAATCCTAAACTACCAAAACCACCCCACAAATCCCACTCCTACTCCATTACCTTCCCACAACACACACACACGACACAAACATATTACTATATATACAACACATGCACACATGCACTAAACCAAGAAAAGGGAGAAACCAAAAAGAAGGAAAACATATAAGGGAAAAAAAAAACAAGAAAAAGAAGAAAAAAACAGAAGAAGAGAAAATATACGGAGAAGAAGAAAACCAAGAAAAAATCAGACAAGTTAAATTTCGAGTTTGTCGTCCACGGTTTCAAGTTCGTGACTCCTAGAATCAGTAGATCATAATAATTTTGTCATTGTGAATCGGTCTTCTCAAAGGTATATCTCAATCATCCTTGTACAATTCGATATTGCAATTATTCAAGACTCGGCTCCAATGTTTTATGAAGTTTTTTTTACGTATTTATCTAACTTATTATTAGTTTTAATGTAATATATAAGGCATGTCATCATTAGATTTGGCAAAAACTATTATCACGTTCTATATTTTATTGCATGTTTAAGTAAATATTTTTTTTTTAATAGGTATAAGCTTCATGAATGTGTGACGTGTAGGATTATATACTATGATTGTTTGTGTTTCATGTGTCTATATTTGTATATTCATTAGGGAAATATCTTGAAGGGTTGCATGATCTAAGATTTTTTTTTAGAAAAAGGAAATTGTGATTAGGGTATATCTTAATATGTCATTTTGTTTTATTTTGTCATCTAACTTACCATGCTCTAGTATGACAGAGATTGTCAGTTAAGTAAAAAGAAAAACCAACTAAAAAAGAAAAAAAGAAAGGATCGATTTTGCTAAAGAATACGGAAAATGTTAATAGTAGAAAAGAAAAAATGTTTTGTGACTTCTTGGATTTCTTGACCCTTTTTTTTTTTTTGGTTACTAACTACTATTGTTTATTCTACTACTAGTTATATAACTTAAATTATATTTGCACTCTACTATTTGAAGAGGAAATGAAGACCTTTAGTAAAATATTAATCGACGGCTACTCTCTTTACAATTAATTTACTTGCATATCGTTTATGTCGACGAATAAATGCATATTCTCAAATTTTTTTTTTGCATTATTGTATTGGTTGATATAGCCCACTAAGTTATTGTTGTTGTTTCCACACTCATTTCGTTCTTTGCAATAGCTAATAACTTTTCTTGTTATATATATATATATATATATATATATATATATTTTTTTTTTAAAGGAAAGAAGTAATAATTTTTAAGTTTGTAGCAATTTATGAAGTTATATTAATATGATGACAAGACATCTCATAATAATATGACTATATGAATCACAAAGAATAGCTACTGATCAATTTTCCACCGCATACTAATTCATAAGCTTTAATACAAAATACTCCTAACTCCAACACGGAGATTTGACCTTATCAATCAGTATACAATGTAAAGATATCAAGGCATTCACGTTAATTAATCTTTAAAGAGTGCGTGCAATTATTTCTTTAGGAAATAAGAGAAATAATCATAAAAGAATAGGTTTAGGTGTTTGATCCAGAGAATTGTAAGTTTATACAAGTGAAAATTAACGATGAAGTTGGAAAGCCCTGCTACCGACCATTCGTTATAATTAAATTAATTTACCATTTGAAGCCGATTGAATTGGGTTGGGTAGGTTTTAAACCCATTAGGTGCTTATTTAGATTAGGAAGATGGGGACGACTCATAAATGCCGAAAAGACGCGAGAAACGCGCCAAATTTGTGGTGAGGCCGAAAAGTACTACTATCGGTAAGCCATACGTCAATATAATAAATAAATTAAAAGCGGGAGGAAAACAACTTTTAGGTTAACAAATATTATAAATCCAAAACAAAAAAAATTAATTTAAGCCAGACGTAAGTCATTAAAGCGACCGTGCTAGAACCACGGGACTCGAGGGGTGCCTAACACCTTCCCCTCGGTCAATAGAATTCCTTATCCGGATTTCTAGTTCGCAGACCAAAAAATAAAAAATTAAAGAGTCATTTCCTTTTGAATAGGGATTCAATAAGGTGACTTGGAACACCCAAACTCAATTCCAAGTGGCGACTCTGTAAATAAAATAATCCCTTTTCAAAACGTCACTTTAATTGGGAAAACCCATTTTCTCTAAAACCAACTCCCTGGCGGGGTCAGATGCGGTGGAAAAACACGGGGTGTGACAGATGGCGACTCTGCTGGGGACATAACCAAAATTCGAGCTTTCATATTGACTTGTTTGGCTTTATTTAATTTTGATATTGTATATTGTTGGCCTAAATGTGTTCTTTGCCTACATGTTTACCGCTTTGATATTATTTGAATTGCAATATAAACTGTCTTCTCTCACGCAATCATCTGAGTCTTCTGAGATACTGTATATTCGTAGATGCGGTATACGCTCCCGAGCTTGAGATACCAGAGATGCGGCAACGCTCCTGGGAAGGATTCTGTAGTCACCCATGATTTAGGATGGAAAGGGACCAACAGTGAGGCCGGAAAGCCCTGCTACCGGTAAAGCTGTCCCTTGCCGACTCGAGTTGTCCGCTCGTTTCATTGACAGTCTAGAGACCTAACTCCACCAGGTTGAACCTAGCATAACTGGAGCTTAGACATGGCTATCCCTAATAGACTGCGTTTTACTTGTATCACGTGTATTTTTGACTTAGTAGGGCTCGACCCAGGGGTCGGGTCCGCCTAGGCCAGGTGTCACCTTTTGAGACCATCATGTACATTTTATGTGCTACTTGTTGCATTATAGGAAACACCATATCGAATGTTGACCGGCTTTTAGGTGAATTAATTGATCTGGAAAAAGGAGTTAAATAAAAATTTTTAAGAATTTATTTTAGAAAATATATAATATTTTACATAGAATTTTTTTTGTAAAGATTAAGTCGTTTTAATGTCGTGGTCTCGTTATGTCCGTTTCTTTGGTTTTAATCTTTCTTAGGAATATCATAGAGCCCATTTTTGTCAAACACAATTAAAATTTTGTTAAATAATTTGGTCCACTATTTTGTTTTAATAATTTAATTATTTTTGATACGTCTGGTTCAAACGTCGTCAAATTATTGTCTCTACTCTAGGATGTTCTAGAAGACTTGGATACTTCCTATTTTGTTAGTTATTATTTTCTCATTTTGAAATCTTATTCCGTGTCGTTCCGTCAACTTCTTTCGAAAATTATCTTTATCCTGCTTTAGGATGTTTAAAATAGAATTCTTATTTGCCATCATTATCCTATAGGGCAATATGAACTCAGTCGGAAGGAGTGACAAGAGGCCGAGAGATGATGAAGTACCCCATTTCATGGTGTTAGATAAAGTTCCAAAGCTATTGCGGATATGGTATAACAATATGACTGACTATGGACAGGGAGAAGTATACAAACACTTGGGATTTTTAAGGAGCCTGTTGAATGTTGAACCATGAAGAGACGTGATAGAATCTTTGGTACAGTTTTGGGATCCTTCAAACAACGTATTTCGATTCTCCGACTTTGAGCTTACTCCCACATTGGAGGAAATAGGAGCATTTATTGGAAAGGGAAAGAACCTTCACCGAGGAGAACCCATGATACCGAAGAATGTCACTTCCGAAAGATTTTTCGAGCTATTGCACATAAAAAAGAAGAACATAGGAGGCTGCCTAGAAAATGGATGGGTTCGTCTAGAATTTTTGTACGAAAGATATGGTCAGGAAAGGGGATTCGAGCTGTTTAAATCAGAACTTAACAACGGGGGATGCTACCAAACCTGGAAAAAGCACGGTTCCGAAGCATTCATAGTGGATTTTTTGGGAATCATGGTATTTCCAAAGAGAGGAGGAAAAATCAGCACCAATCTGACTGCGTTTATTACCGCTTTTGAGAAGAATACTAAGGTCACCCTCGTGCCCATGATTTTAGCAGACATTTATTGGGCCCTGACGATGTGCAAAAATGGGGCGGACTATTTTGAAGGATGTAACATTCTATTGCAGTTATGGATGCTCGAGCATATTCGTTACCATCCATTTGTTGTAGATTTTCGAGTCGAGTGGAATGATTATATCAAGGGCCATGAGAAGAGGATGGAGGACCAAAACTTCCCCGAAGGAATAAGAGCTTGGAGGGAATACTTGGAGGGGTTGACGGCGGACAAGATAGTATGGAATTATCATTGGTTCCCCTCAAAAGAGGTAATATATATGTCTACTTTCCGACCCTTCATCGTCTTAATGGGTCTCCGAGGTGTTCAGCCCTACGTGCCACTAAGAGTCATGCGACAATTCGGTCGACGTCAGCATATACCGCCAGTCGAGGATATGAAAGAGTTCATGTACGAATTCCTCCCTGACATCCCTCTAAGAAAGACTGAGATACTTAAGATCTGGGGAGGATGTGTACTTTCAGGCTTCGATCACATGGTGGAAGACCGCGACAAGGGCGAGGTAGACCATTGGTATCTGCCATGGTTTCATGACCAGCCTCCTCCTAAAGCCATGCCAGAAAGGTCAGCCAGAGAGCCAGTGGATCGAGAAGCGGAGATCGAAGTCAGAATTAAGCAGGCTTGACGAGAGATAGAAGAGAACTATCAGTCTACTCTACACGTCTTAAAAAATGATTTGAAAAGGGCTAGAGAAGAATTGGTTCACTATGAGGCAAAATGTGAGGCCAGAATTAGGTCGGCTCGTAAGGAGATTGAGAGAGAGAACCGTGTTGCCATGCAGTCCCTACAAGAAGACCTGGATATTGCCATTGGTGCTATGGAGCAGCAATCAAGTGATTTTGAGAAAGAGAAGGCCTTGCTGACAAGTACATAGTCGAAGCTTCGGGCTCAGCTAAAAGCTTCCATGGAACGGGAAAGAGAAATAGCGAGACGCTTCACGACTTTTCAGAAGGAAGTTGAAGTTGATAAAAACCAGTGGATGACCGAACGACAGGCGCTTCACTATCAGATCGATGACTTTCATGAACGAGAAGAAGACCTAAAGCATACCGTCCGCATTACGCAACATTGGGTGCAAAACTACCATGAAAGTATGATCGAGGCCAGGGGAGAAGTACTTCATCTCAGTGAAACCTTGATTAATGTTTATGCTAAGTATCTTCACCAAGGTGATGAAAAGCTGGGCCGTCAGGCACGTGCTCTCGCTCCACATCTGCCAAAAGCATTATCCAGGATCTACTCAAGTCTGAGGGAGGATTAAGTTGCAAGACATCTTTGGAAGACATCTTGATGATAATTATTAAAGTCTTTGTTGTCTTAGAATTAGTTTCTTTATAGGTTTTTAGTATTTCTCGAGTATTCTGAGTCTGTTCTAGTTTTAGATAATTTTAGTTTCCTTTCATTAAAGCTTTGTTTTAAGAACAGTTGAAAATGTATGGAAAATTTCGCATTTGTTTCAAGTTTTTATTCTCCTTATTTCTGAATATATATATATATATATATATATATATATATATATATATATATATATATATATATATATTTACCATATCCATGAACTACGTGATTGATCTGATTCATGTAAAACATGATACGTAGGCAACCCTCGGCAGGTGCGATCAAATATATTTTTTTTCAAGATTCAAGTTTCAAGTAACAATTTTAAGATGTTGGCGTTAAATAATGAAAAATTAATTCACCAAAGCCGGGATGAAACACGAGGATTTCCTAAGTCCATTTCAGGAAGAAAATTACTTAGGTGCATGACATTTGAGTCAGTTATGAATATATCAATTTTTTTAAAAGCTCTAAATCCTAACATATTTGTTTCCGTTTTAAAGAGAGAGAGAATAAGGTGGTTGGTTGTGGTTAAGCTGGCCTCTCACCCGTACAACACAAGGTATAAAGGAAAAAAGAAGATGACTCAAAAAGATGGAACAGAATCTGACAATGAAGAAGGTCGAGATCAGTTAGTTCCACGAGAGTTCACATCTTTGGAGGAGAATAGGTTATTGAAGCAACAAATTGCGGAAATGTATCAGGCCTGGGCGAATGGACAAGCCCCGTCTTCCTCGATTCCTGGCCTTTCAGATGCAAACCATCCCAGTTCTACTCAAGCCCAAGTCGACGATCCACTTTATCCGGGTGGATATGGTCCATACGCTAATGTGTCTAGCGCTGCTGGCACATCCACCATGCGTCCTCCAAATCCATCATTCACGAACAACCCGCTTTTTATTCCGGCCGTGACAGCTAATATAAATCCTCCATCAATGATGCAGAAGCCTATCAATGAGCTAAATCATGATCAAGTCTATCCTCCTGAATTGACATTCAAACCCGTAAATTCATATCAGCCCACTCATCAGCCTGAGTCTCATATCGTGATTGAGAAGGCTATTATGAATGAAGAACGAGAAGAGATAGCTAGAAAAGTGAGGAGTCTAGAGCAGAGTATGAGAAACATACAAGGATTGGGAGGACACAAAAGCGTCTCTTTTAAAGACCTGTGTATGTTCCCTAATGTTCATTTGCCAATAGGGTTCAAGACCCCAAAATTTGACAAATATAGTGGTCATGGTGACCCAGTGGCCCACTTAAAAAGGTATTGCAATCAACTCAGAGGAGCAGGAGGGAAAGAGGAGCTGCTTATGGCCTATTTCGGAGAAAGTCTGACGGGAATAGCCTCTGAATGGTTTATCGATCAAGACATCTCCCATTGGCACGCTTGGGATGATATGGCCTAAGATTTTGTACAACAATTTCAATACAATCTCGATATTATCTCTGACCGCACTTCTCTCGCTAATATGAAGAAAAAGCCATCTGAAAGTTTTCGAGAGTTTGCCATAAAATGGAGAGAACAGGCGTCTAGAGTCAAACTGCCACTGAAGGACTAGGAATTGATTGATTTTTTTCTCTAAAGTCAATAGTCCGATTATTTTCATCATTTACTAGCCGCGGTTGGTAAACCTTTCGCTGAAGCAATAAAAATTGGGGAAATGGTGGAGAATGACATCAAATCAGGAAAGATCATGAGCCAAACTGCCCTCAGGGCCACTACACAAGCCATTCAAAGTGGATCAGGTAGTTTCGGAAATCGGAAAAAGAAGGAGGAAGGATCCATGATGGCATCAGGACCAGGCAATGCCCAAAGGGATCGAAACTCCCCTTACGTTCATGTCCAACAGGGACAACCTAGCCCTCCTCAATATTATTATACACCTCAACCTGCTGTTCTTAATGCTCAAGCGTATGCCCGACCTCCTCAGCGTCCACAATGGCGGGCACCTGCGCCACAAGGTTTTCGTCCGCGGCAGCCAAATTTACAAGCCCCTCATAATCCGTATGTTCCGGTAGACTATACAAGAGAACAGAGGCCAAAGGAAAACTTCACCCCAATTGGAGAATCATATACGAGCCTGTTGCGGAGATTGGTCAAATTAAGATGGATTGAACCTGTTTTGCCTTTCAAAGTGGATCCGAATGCAAGTTGGTTTGACCCTAATGTAAGGTGTGAGTACCATTCCAACGTCCAAGGTCACAGTATCGAAAATTGTTGGAGTCTGAAGAGAGCCATCGAAAAGTTAATCGAAAGCAAGGCAATCGTAATACAAAAAGAAGAAGCACCGAATGTCACCGATAATCCACTTCCTAATCACAGTAACAAACACGTCGTGGGGATGATTTTTAATGATAGAGATTACAGGCCAACAAGCCAAGCAATGATGGAAATAAGCGCCTTGAAGGAGAACCCGGGTGAAGCACTGAAGTGTATGCAAAGAGAACCACTGATCGTGAAAGGAGTGAGTTCCATTATAAGACCCCCAGATTCAGAAAAGATGGTATTGTATGTTCCTGCAAAGATAAAGGGAATAGCACAAGATGGGCCAAAACTATATGTTTCGAGTGGTCCCGCAGGGTTCGACCAACAGCGCAACAACACGAGAGAGATAACAGAGCCAATTGTCATAAGACACGCAACACAGCTCCCAGTGACAAGCTTGAAAACCATCCCATGGAACTACAACAAAACCACGGTGATGTACAAAGGAAAAAAGGTCATGGAAGAAACAAACGAAACGGGGGGTTTGACTCGATCAGGAAGATGCTATGTTCTAGAAGAATTAAGGAGACCAAAACAGTTTAAAGATAGTCAAGGGCCAATGAAAAAACCTGTCACAAACGAAGAGGCTGAGGAATTTCTGAAGAAAATGAAAACCCAAGACTATTCCATTGTCGATCAATTGAGAAAACCCCCAGCTCAAATCTCATTATTATCCCTGCTGCTACATTCTAAAGAACATTGTCAGGCATTGATTAAGTTGTTGAACGAAGCATACGTCCCGAAGGAAACTACGGTATGTCAAATAGAAAGGATGGTTCGTAGAATATTTGAAGCAAATAGAATCACTTTCACTGATGATGAGTTACCCACAGAAGGTTCTGGTCATAATAAGGCTTTGCATCTGACTATCAAATGTGAAGGATATTACATAAAAGGGGTAATGATCGATGGAGGTTCAGGAGTAGATATTTGTCCTCTCTCTACTCTGCAAAAATTTAAAATTAGTCTAGATAGGATTCGGTCCAATAATGTATGTGTTCGGTCTTTTGACAGTGCAAAACGAGACACAATTGGTGCGATAGATCTTGCTTTGGTTATTGGACCAGTTGAGTTTACGATCACCTTTCAAGTAATAGACATGAATACTTCCTACAACCTACTTTTAGGAAGACCATGGATCCACATGGCCAGAGCCATACCTTCTACTTTGCATCAAGTAGTTAAGTTTGAACACGACAATCAAGAAATCATTGTACATGGGGAGGATGACCTTCCCATACATCGAGATCCTTCTGTACCCTGTATCAAAACAAAAGAGGGTTGTGAATCTTCCATTTATCAAGCCTTTGAAATTGTGACAGTTGATCAAGTCGTGGAAGGCACGCCGATTCCAGGGCCTCATATCTCTTCTACTTCAATCATAGTGGCTAGCCAAATGCTACAAAATGGTTATAAACCGGGAAAAGGATTTAGGGGCTTCGCTGCAAGGAATTATAAACCCTGTAGATCTATGTGGTAGCCATAACTCCTTTGGCTTAGGCTTTAAGCCTACCGCAACAGATAGAAAATGGGCAAAAGAGCAGAAGAAGAAGGCTTGGAAATTGACAAGTCCAGTTCCACACATTAGTCAATCTTTCACGAAAGCTCAAAAGAAAGAAAATCAATACCCATATGCTAACAAGGATGTGGATGAAATATGTCAAGGCCTCAAGGAATATTTTATGAAGTAAACATGGTTCAGATGGGTGAAGGCCCTATCCATGCGGATGTGCAGTTCATCGGGCCAAATATCAAACTCACTAACTGGGAAGCCACTCCTCTCCCCACAAGGAAGGAGTCTTGGTAGTTTATTTTGTTGTTTCGTTTTTCTTTCTTTTGTATTTTGGACTATTCTCAGGGTTGTAGTTCACATAGTTTAGTTGCTCTGCTTTCATGTTAACCCTCCTATCCTTTCCGATTCAATGAAATGAAATTCAAGTTTTCTAGTAAATTTATCTTTTCTTCCCTCTTCTAATTTTTATTTTTCTTTATCTTATTTCAGTTATGTTAATACTGGCTCCGATAACATGGCATGTACGTGGAGTTCACATTTATATCTTAAAAAGTTGTCTAATCTCGAATCAGCAAACCAAACGATAGATGAATACGATGAAGGTGAAACTGATAAGGAAGTCAAAAAAGAATTGGATCAATTTGAGGATAAGCCCAAACCCAATTTAGATGACACCGAGATAATAAATTTGGGAACTGGTGAGGAGGTTAGAGAAATAAAAATAAGTATTCATGCGGATCAGAATATCAAAAATGATATCGTTCAGATTTTGATCGAGTATAAGGATGTTTTTGCTTGGTCTTATGATGATACGCCGGGTCTAAACATGGATTTGGTGGTCCACAAACTACCTACATACCCTGACTTTTCACCGATCCGGCAAAAGCAAAGAAAGTTTAAAACTGACGTGAGCGATAAAATCAAGGAGGAAATCATGAAGCAATTGAATGCAAACGTGATCAGGGTCGCTCAGTACGCCACATGGTTGGCTAATGTGGTGCCCGTACCGAAGAAAGATGGGAAAATCAAAGTTTGTGTTGATTGTAGGGATTTGAACAAAGCAAGCCTTAAAGATAACTTTCCGCTGCCCAATATTCATATCCTTGTTGATAATTGTGCTAAACATGAGATCCAATCTTTCGTGGATTGTTATGCCGGATATCACCAGATCTTGATGGATGAAACGGATGCAGATAAGACTGCTTTCACCACCCCGTGGGGTACTTATTGCTACAGGGTCATGCCGTTTGGTTTAAAGAATGCGGGAGCTACGTACATGAGAGCTATGACTACTATTTTTCATGACATGATGAACAAGGAAGTAGAAGTATATGTTGATGATGTCATTATCTAGTCCAAGACACGAGTCGATCACGTAGATGACTTGAGGAAATTCTTTGAAAGGTTGCGAAAGTATAATCTTAAGCTCAATCCAGCCAAGTGTGCATTTGGAGTTCCATCCGGAAAACTTTTGGGTTTCATAATTAGCCGCAGAGGCATTGAATTGGACCCCTCCAAGGTAAAATCCATTCGAGAATTGCCGCCTCCGAAGAATAAAACTGAGGTCATGAGTTTTCTTGGGAGGCCTAATTATATAAGCAGATTCATCGCTCAGCTCAGCACTACATGTGAACCGATATTTAAGTTGATAAAGAAGGATGCTGCTATCCAATGGATAGACGGATGTCAAGAATCATTTGATAAGATTAAAGAATATTTGGCAAATCCTCCAGTACTGGTCCCACCTGAACCTGGTAGGCCTTTATTCCTATATCTGTCAGTGATGGACAATTCTTTTGGTGGTGTTTTAGGACAGCATGGTATCACAGGCAAAAAGGAACAAGCAATCTATTATTTGAGCAAAAATTTCACAAGTTACGAGGTAAAATATACTCTTCTAGAAAAGACATGTTGTGCCCTAACTTGGATTGCTCAGAAGTTGAAGCACTATCTTTCGTCCTACACAACCTACCTCATATCTCGAATGGATCCTTTAAAGTATATTTTTCAAAAACCTATGCCCACAGACAGATTGGCGAAGTGGCAGATTTTACTTACAGAATTCGACATTGTGTATGTTACTCGTACCGCTATGAAAGCACAAGCATTGGCCGATCATTTGGCAGAGAACCCAGTTGACAATGAGTATGAGCCTTTGCGAACTTACTTTCCTAATGAAGAGATAAATTCAATTGAGGAAGAAGTTCAAGATGATATGTATGCATGGAAATTATATTTTGACGGGGCAGTCAATGTCAAAGGAGTAGGAATTGGGGCGGTTCTTGTCTCACCGACTAGGCATCATCATCCCGCCACAGCACGACTCCGTTTATTTTGTACTAATAACACAGCAGAATATGAAGCTTGCATCATGGGGTTAAATATGGCAATAAATCTGGGTGTACACAAGCTAGTGGTGTTGGGAGATTTCGAATTACTCGTTCGACAAATTCAAGGTGAATGGGAAACGAGAGATATCAAGCTCATTCCATACAAATAGTTCTTAGAGGACCTTAGCAAAAGGTTCAAGTCTATCGAGTTTAGACATATACCCAGATCCCATAATGAGCTGGCTGATGCCCTGACTACCCTAGCTTCCATGCTCCCATACCCAGGAAATACGCATCTCGACCCATTAGAGATACAGATACGAGATCAACATGGTTATTGCAATATAATTGATGCAGAACCAGATAATGAACCTTGGTACTATGATATCAAACGCTTCCTAAAGTCAAAAGAATATCCAATACACGCCAATGCAGATAAAAAAAGGACCATTAGGAGACTTGCTAATGGTTTTTTCTTAAGTTGGGAGATTCTGTACAAACGAACCCCATACTTGAACTTGTTGAGATGTGTTAATATTCAGGAAGCTGAAAGAATCATGAATGAGGTACATTCGTGGGTATGTGGTTCGCATATGAATGGCTATGTTTTAGCGAAGAAGATTATGCGAGCAGGATATTATTGGTTAACTATGGAGCGAGATTGTTTTCGCTTTGTTCGCAAGTGTCATCAGTGTCAAATTCATGGTGATTTGATTCACTCGCCACCTTCAGAGCTGCATCCTATGTCTGCTCCTTGGCCATTCGTTGCTTGGGGAATAGATGTAGTCGGTCCAATAGAACCAAAAGTTTCAAATGGTCATCGATTCATACTGGTCGCTATTGACTATTTCACCAAATGGGTAGAAGCTGCTACTTTCAAATCAGTCACGAAGAAAATAGTAGTGGATTTTGTTCATTCGAACATCATATGTCGTTTTGGTATACCAAAGTCCATTATCACAGACAATGCAACCAATCTCAATAGTCATCTAATGAAGGAGGTTTGTGAGTAATTCAAGATGGTGCATCACCATTCTACCCCTTACCGTCATAAAGCAAATGGAGCCGTTGAAGCAGCAAACAAGAATATTAAGAAGATTCTTAGAAAAATGGTCCAAGGATCTCGACAGTGGCATGAGAAATTACCGTTTGCTCTTTTAGGATATCGTACAACTATTCATACATCGACTGGCGCAACTCCTTATTTACTCGTCTATGGGACTGAAGCTATGATACCCGCAGAAGTCGAAATTCCCTCGCTTCGAATCATTAGTGAAGCTGAAATTGACGATACTGAATGGGTCAAGTCTAGACTAGAACAATTATCGCTAATAGATGAAAAAAGGTTGACAGCAGTTTGCTTTGGTCAATTATACCAGAAGAGGATGGCGCGAGCTTACGATAAGAAGGTACGTCCTAGAAAATTCGAGGCCGGCCAAGTTGTGGTAAAATGCATCCTTCCACACCAAGAAGAGGTTAAAGGAAAGTTTGCTCCAAACTGGCAAGGTCCATACATAGTTAAACAAGTATTATCAAATGGAGCTTTGCAACTTGCAGATCTGGATGGAAAAATGACAGAAAAAGCTATCAATGCCGATTCAGTCAAAAGATATTATATTTGACACACTTGTGCTTAACATTCTCAAGTTGAGATGACGAAAGGCCATCATTCTACTTAACTAAATGCCATTAATCCCTTGTCAGCCCTTCGAGCCTTATTTATCTTTCCTTGCTTACCCTCTTTGGAGCCAAAAAAAGAAGAAGATAATGCGTTGTTATTGAACTACGTTCGACCTGATTCCTAAATGGATACGTAGGAAGCCCTATCTTGGGGTTCGGTTCGACAAAAGAAAAACAAAAAATCTTGGTATTTAAAAAAAAAACAAAAAGATGAGATAAAATCCTATTGTCACTTTTATACGGCTCTCAAGATGTAATCTACCCTAAAAATCCTTTTCCCTTCGTCCATTAAAGACCTTCCGATCAATTTTTGAGAATGTCAAGCCTTGTGTGCTGTATATATATGTGTATATATATATATATAAAAAAAAAAAATCTTGTAGGTGAAAACCCATGGAGGCACCACAAGATATATAAAAAAAAAATCTTATCCATAAGACAATGATGAACGAGACAGGTCAATTGAGAAAATCCTAGAAGGAATGACTTTAGTCAAACAAAGTTTTCATGACAGGACAAAGATTAAGAATGATTTGATTTGATTGAAAGGTGCAGCCTAATTCGAGATTAGACAGTTTTGAAGGATCAAATATCTACTCCAAATTGTGTGACATACGTTGTTGAAGTCAATGTACACCTCCAAATAAGCTTTCTTACTTTACTGGTAGAAATACCTTCTACTCAAACATAATTCTTTTATTACTTCTTTTGATTTTTCCTTATTTCATTTTTTTTACACGTTTTTTATGGGTAAGTCTCGCACCAAATACAAAATAAAAAAAAACGCGCAAAAATTGACCATGGCTCCCAGTGAAATTGAGCAGAGATTATTCGGCGTTCACCACCTTGACAAGGATAGAGAGCCAGTTAAGATAAGTGTTACGAGTGAAGCATTTGAAAATGAAGATCAGAATCGTACTGAAACAAACAAAAAATACAACAGAATTTGAAAGATGAAGATTCAAGCTCGCCAACTAATTAGCTTAATCAACTATATCAAGTTGGGGCAAGGATAAGGCAAACCTCCAAGGGATTCAAGGCCACAAACCAACTACCAAGTTTAAAACTCACAATTTTTTTATTTTTTTTTCTTCCTTTGCTTGAACAGGGGCAAAACAATCTTGTGAAGTTTAGTGAGAAAAGACAAGTATAGCAAAGTTAAGTTTTCTTGAATTTTCTCTTTTTTGTTATACTCCTATAATTCTAAGTTCATATCAATATAATTATAATAATAATAATAAAACCCCTCATATTCAAGACTGGGGCATTTTTTTTTCTTTTCTAACAAAGAAAAAAAATCCTAATCTTTATTCGTCTTCATAGGGCGCCATCCCCTAGTTGACATCGTATTCGTCTTCATAGGGCACCATTCCCTAATTGACATCTTCATTCGTCTTCATAGGGCGCCATCCCCTAGTTGACATCGTATTCGTCTTCATAGGGCGCCATCCCCTAGTTGACATCTTATCTCGTCTTCGTAGGGCGTCATCCCCTAGTTGACATCTTTATTCATCTTCATAGGGCGCCACCCCCTAGTGGACATCTTATCTCGTCTTCATAGGGCTCCATCCTCTAGTTGACATCTTTATTCGTCTTCATAGGGCACCTTCCCCTAGTTGACATATTATCTCATCTTCATAGGGCGCCATCCCCTAGTTGACATCTTTATTCGTCTTCATAGGGCGCCTTCCCCTAGTTGACATTTTATTTGTCTTCATAGGGCGCCATCCCCTAGTTGAAATTTTATTCGGCTTCATAGGGCGCCTTCCCCTAGTTGACATCTTATCTTATCTTCATAGGGCGCCATCCCCTAGTTGACATTTTAGGAAATAAACCTTCCTATTTTTCTTCTTTATGTCTTCATAGGGTAAGACAATCCCTAGTCATATTTTAAGAAGCAAAAATCCTAATTCCTTTTCATGCATTCATTAGGCATAACTTCCTTTGGTTGCATCATTAAGAAAAGGGTTCTTATCTTATCGTGCTCCCAACCTAAATTTTTATCCATTCATTCATTTATTTATTTTTAAACTAGATTATAGTTTTCTAATAACTCACAAAATTTTCCTAGTGTAAACTGGGCCAGAAAATTTTGTTTGTTTTGTTTCGTCTTCTTTGATGGCTTGCAGGTTTTCTGCGAAGCACAGGTTTATCTAAGAATGGAATTTCATCTCCGGTCAGAATATAGAAGAATGATCAGGTTGAAGATAGTTAGAGTCAGCTCTGTATCTATAGCGGCCCAACATCTCAAGAGACATCTTTTTAGCTTCTGATAAGGAGAATAAGCATCCAAAGTATTCTATGAACTGTTCTTTGGCAGACTGTCAATGACTCAATCCAAGTTGCAGGTTCAAATCTCAAATCCTAACTTCAAGATCAAATCTTGAGATCGAGGTACCCACCAGAAGAAGGTGAGGCGATAACTAAAGATCCAAGAGGACGATCTGAAGCAAGGAGATCAAGACAAATAGGATAAAAAAGTTCTTGTACTTTTATTTTTATTTTCATTCTTTGATGTAATAAAAGGAGCAATGAACCGGAAACTCGACGGGACCTCAACTCGACTCTTACACCCACTTGAACTACATGTGACCTGATTCTCTTATAACCCGAGATATGTAGGATGTCTAAAACCAAGGCTCGGTCACACCGTTTTTCTACTTATTTACTAGTGAATAAATGGTCGAACCAAAATTAGTCATGTTTACTTCTTTGCTTGAAAATTCTCCATATTTCCAAGCAAAGAGGGGCATTCTGTAAACACCTAATTTTTGACCCAAACCTAATATTTTTATACCATTTTAATGTTCAATTAATTTTTATTTTATTTATTTTATTTTTATTTTTTTAGGCATTTTGAATTTATCTTATTTTTGAGGTTCATTAAAAATTTTGAAAACCTACAAAAATAGAGTCACATTTTAAATAAGTTTTTATTTTATTTTATTTTATTTTATTTTATTTGTTTATTCATTTAAAAAAAAAGAAATTTTTCTAAATTATATTTGTTTTCTTCTTTCAACTTTTAATAAAGAATGTTGTGACATTAATATTTCTTAACCATATTCCTAAGACTAGCTAATTGACTTATCTTGTATTTTGTTAGTTTTAAATAGATTTTATTATTTTTATATTAATTAAAAAAAAAAGAGATAATCCTAAACTATCCAAACCACCCCACAAATCCCACTCCTACTCCATTACCTTCCCACGACACACACACACGACACAAACACACAAACATATTACTATATATACAACACATGCACACATGCACTAAACCAAGAAAAGGGAGAAACCAAAAACAAGGAAAACATATACGGGAAAAAACAAAAAAAAAACAAGAAAAAGAAGAAAAAATAGAAGAAGAAAATCAAGAAAAAAGCAGACAAGTTAAACTTCGAGTTTGTCGTCCACGGTTTCAAGTTCGTGACTCCTAGAATCAGTTGATCATAATAATTTTGTCATTGTGAATCGGTCTTCTCAAAGGTATATCTCAATCATCCTTGTACAATTCGATATTGCAATTATTCAAAACTCGGCTCCAATGTTTTATGAGGTTTTTTTTACGTATTTATCTAACTTATTATTAGTTTTAATGTAATATATAAGGCATGTCATCATTAGATTTAGCAAAAACTATTATCACGTTCTATATTTTATTGCATGTTTAAGTAAATATTTTTTTTTAATAGGTATAAGCTTCATGAATGTGTGACGTGTAGGCTTATATACTATGATTGTTTGTGTTTCATGTGTCTATATTTGTATATTCATTAGGGAAATATCTTGAAGGGTTGCATGATCTAAGATTTTTTTTTAGAAAAAGGAAATTGTGATTAGGGTATATCTTAATATGTCATTTTGTTTTATTTTGTCATCTAACTTACCATGCTCTAGTATGACAGAGATTGTCAGTTAAGTAAAAAGAAAAACCAACTAAAAAAGAAAAAAAGAAAGGATCGATTTTGCTAAAGAATAGGGAAAATGTTAATAGTGGAAAAGAAAAAATGTTTTGTGACTTCTTGAATTTCTTGACCCTTTTTTTTTTTTTGGTTACTGACTACTACTGTTTATTCTACTACTAGTTATATAACTTAAATTATATTTGCACTCTACTATTTGAAGAGGAAACGAAGACCTTTAGTAAAATATTAATCAACGGCTACTCTCTTTACAATTATTTTACTTGCATATCGTTTATGTCGACGGATAAATGCATATTCTCAAAGTTTTTTTTTTTGCATTATTGTATTGGTTGATATAGCCCACTAAGTTATTGTTGTTGTTTCCACACTCATTTCGTTCTTTGCAATAGCTAATAACTTTTCTTGTTATATATATATATATATATTTTTTTTTTTTTTTTTAAAGGAAAGAAGTAATAATTTTTAAGTTGGTAGCAATTTATGAAGTTATATTAATATGATGACAAGACATCTCATAATAATATGACTATATGAATCACAAAGAATAGCTACTGATCAATTTTCCACCGCATACTAATTCATAAGCTTTAATACAAAATACTCCTAACTCCAACACGGAGATTTGACCTTATCAATCAGTATACAATGTAAAGATATCAAGGCATTCACGTTAATTAATCTTTAAAGAGTGCGTACAATTATTTCTTTAGGAAATAAGAGAAATAATCATAAAAGAATAGGTTTAGGTGTTTGATCCAGAGAATTGTAAGTTTATACAAGTGAAAATTAACGATGAAGTTGGAAAGCCCTGCTACCGACCATTCATTATAATTAAATTAATTTACCATTTGAAGCCGATTGAATTGGGTTGGGTAGGTTTTAAACCCATTAGGTGCTTATTTAGATTAGGAAGATGGGGACGACTCATAAATGCCGAAAAGGCGCGAGAAACGCGCCAAATTTGTGGTGAGGCCGAAAAGTACTACTATCGGTAAGCCATACGTCAATATAATAAATAAATTAAAAGCGGAAGGCAAACAACTTTTAGGTTAACAAATATTATAAATCCAAAACAAAAAAAAATTAATTTAAGCCAGACGTAAGTCATTAAAGCGACAGTGCTAGAACCACGGGACTCGAGGGGTGCCTAACACCTTCCCCTCGGTCAACAGAATTCCTTATCCGGATTTCTAGTTCGCAGACCAAAAAATAAAAAATTAAAGAGTCATTTCCATTTGAATAGGGATTCAATAAGGGACTTGGAACACCCAAACTCAATTCCAAGTGGCGACTCTGTAAATAAAATAATCCCTTTTCAAAACGTCACTTTAATTGGGAAAACCTATTTTCTCTAAAACCAACTCCCTGGCGGGGTCAGATGCGGTGGAAAAACACGGGGTGTGACACTCCCAAAACTCACAGTGATACACTTGTTGACGTCACCACCAATCACCCCTTCAATTGCTTGGCGACTAATTTAATGACCCCTATATCTGCAACCTATGTGATCTCTACCTTTCTTTAGCCTCAAATTACAGAAATACCCTCACATTACACCACCTCCACACAAGCTTTCTCTTTCTAGGGTCCCACACGAATAAATTAAAAAGACCATATATTACCATATCAAACCCCTTCTTGTCCAGCTAATAAAAACCTTTCCATTACTATCCCATCACTAACGTGGCTGCCCTAATTACCACATCTTTAATAAGCCAAAATGCCCATTTTCCAACCAAGCCTACAGTAATTGACCCCAAAAATACTCCAATCATCCTAGATTTAACAGGTACAGGTCCCACTATAAATAACTCTCCACCCCAAGTCTTTAGAGATATCATACCTTCTTATAATAAAGTTAATATTCCTAATATTTTCAACACTACTGACTACTCACTCTCTTTTACTTCACTCTCCACTACTCAAAATGCCAAGGAAACCACTAACTTCCCAACGATCAAACTCTTAAAACTCCTACAAACGATTCTACTACTACATGAATGCTATCCCTACTCAGATGATACTGCCTCCCATTTAACTGGTGCCAGTGTTGGGTCTACCAGCTAGAACGATGCCAGTTTACTCCACCCCTCATATTCCAACAAATTCCAATCCCAACTTTTGGATAGAAATGTGCCTACAGGGGCAGTCAGTTGCGTTACAGGTCCAGACTTGATATTGGAGGATGTTGTATGAATATGCATGGCATGTGAATGTAATTGGAGTATAAGAGGGTTAAAGTGACACCCTTTATGGTGTAATTAAGGATTACTACTTAACCACTAGTTTGGTGAATTCAAATAATTGAATTGTGACGTTTGGTTGCTAATACTAGATTGCTATATATGTTCATTGTAGATAAGTAATCCGAAAAGACGAAAAGTCCATTTGGGACTAGTATTGAAGGTTGACAGTCAGGCATGTAAAGCATACTCTATACCATATCTTTGGCATGAAAGTGAACAATTGTTCTATTAAGAAAGTTTCCAAAGTTATTCAGTAACATGTGATCCATAATGGTTTTGTATGATGTCCTACGTTACCAATGAACTTGTTTCCACCCTACAAGATGTCAAGACATTCCAATACGTACTTGTTTTCCAAATATTACATGTTTATTGCACTAATGAATGTCAGAAGGTATCCGGTTGCTCAAACAAGATCCATGTGCTATTAATGACTCCAAAACATTTCATTGATATACTAATAAGTTCCTACTTCATTGTTATGGCATTGATGACTCCAAAACACTTCATTGATATGCCAATGAGCTCTTACTTCATTGTTATTACATTGATGGTCTATTTATATGTCTTTTATTGATGTATCATTGTTTCAAAGTATCAAAAATACGGTGGCGACCAAAATAACAATTTCAAAGATTAATTGAACTAAGTGATGGAAGTTCTCTCTTATCGGGTGGTATCCTAGGGGCATAAGCCTATCATGGGTCGATCCCTATTTATGTGTTTATGGGTGGTATCCCAGGGGCATAAGCCTATCATGGGTCGATCCCAGTTGATATGTACTGGAGGCATCCTAATGGTCACAGTACAGTGATAAGAACGAAGGTAAGGTGATTGAATAAATACAATGTACAGGTTGTCACAAGTTCTAGTAAGTGTGGTCCACTCCTATTACGATTTATTCACTTATTTCTGATTTCTATTGAGCTCCTATATCATATGTGATTATCTACAGCTTTACATACTCAGTACCTATTTCGTACTGACGTCCCCTATGGGAGACCTGCATTTCATGCTGCAGGCACAGGTACCTCAGTTCATACACCGCACAAGTAGGAGCCAGGATATCCAGCTGCTTTTGGTGAGCTCCAATTTGCTTCGGGGCTTTCCGTGTCATATCCAGTCACTTTTGGTATCGTATAGAAGTTAGTTATATGGCAGGGTGTGTCCTGACTTTAGTTAAACTCTGTGTATTGTTTAGAGGATTTGTAGACCTAATGTACAGTCAAGGTGTTGTTTCGTTAATAGACGTGGTGGCTCCAACGACCAAGTATTGTATATATATATATGTGTGTGCTCGAGCTTATACAAGTGATTATTTCCTTTTATATGCGACATGATGCTGTTCGAATTTTGGGTTGTCATAGAGGTATGCATGGGAAGTATAAGGTTATGAGCTGGTTCTCTCGGGCCTCCTCGGTTATGGGTGTCAGTTCGCCCTAATAGGATTTGAGGCATGAAAAAAGTGGTATCAGAGAAGTTCATCCTAGTGAGTCTACAAAGCCGTGTCTACATAAAGTCTTGTTTATCGGTGTGTCGTGCACCGCATCTATAAACAGGAGGCTATGGACATTTAGGAATTGTTTCTTTTCTTCATGTCTTAGATCGTGCGATAGAGCCTATATTGTATATGAAGTCATAGTTGGCCACTGAATTCGTTTGTTTCTCTTATTATAGTAATGATGACGGTTACCAGAAGCAAGAATACCGGTAAGCAAGTAGATATGGCTGCCGGAGAGGGGACTAGTAAGTCACCCACTATACCAGCTAATCAAAGTAAGGCTCCAGCTGAGCTTGCATCAGAAACTTCTTCCACTCCGAAAGAAATAAGGGGGAGGAGAACTATATCCCCAGAGCCACCTATTAATGCTGCTGATCAAGATCTTAGAAATGCAGTGCAACTTTTGACTCGTATAGTTGCTGGGCAAGCTCAAGGTCAAACCATTCCTACCACGGGTCCTAGTAGTACAGATAGGGTGGCTAGCCTTCGAACACAAGATTTTATTAAGATGGATCCTCCCACTTTTACTGGATCAGATCTTAACAAGGATTCACAGGACTTTATTGATCAAATTTAAAGGGCCTCAGATGTTATACATGTAACGGGTAGAGAGACAGTGGAGTTAGCGGCGTATAGATTCAAAGGGAAGGCTATATATTGGTACGAGGACTGGAAATGATCTAGGGGTATTGATGCACCCCTAGCTACTTGGAAAGAGTTCAAAGAGGCATTTATTAATCATTATCTTCCATTCGATATTCGTCAGGACCTTGCAGATCAGTTTTTATATCTTCATCAGGGGAATATTAGCGTGAGAGAGTACAGTCTCCGATTTAATTCCTTGTCGAGATATGCTCCTAATGTTGTAGCTACTATGGATGACATAGTTCATCAATATGTGGATAGGCTGGATCCATATCTGGTTAGAGATTGAACAATTACCGCTTTGAATAAAGATATGGACATAGCAAGGATCTAAGCTTTTACACAGAAAATGAAAGATCAAAGACAGAGGAGAAGAACACAGGAATTAGAAAGAGGATATTCCAAGAGCAGATCTACAGGGCAGTTCATGGAATCCCAAGGAGGGTTTAGACCACAGTTTTCTGCTAGACCACCTAGGCCATTATCTTCTTATTCTGCAGCTAGTGCCCCACCATAGTTCCAAGGGTCCAGAGGAAATTAATTTAGGCACAGAAGTGAGAGTCAGAGTTTATGGACAGTGGGGTACCAAGGGCAAGGGAATATGAGCCAATCGAGACCTTCTTGAGAGCCATATAATAAATGTGGAAGGTATCATTTTGGGCGCATGTCGGCTGGGGACCAATGTTTGCTTTTGATGCGGTATGTCAGGGTATACGATGAGAGAACGCCCACAAAGGGGAATAGGGGTATAGCACAACCTATGGGGTCATTTGTTGCATCATCATCATCGATGCCTTATTCAGGAAGGGGTGCACAACCAATGGGTCATGTTAGAAGTGATAAAGGAGCCACGAGTTCTAGCGGGGCTCAAAATCGTACGTATGCTCTAGCGGATTGACAGAATTTAGAGGCTTCCCCAAATGTGGTTACGGGTCATTGTCTATCTTTTCATTCGATGTATATGCCTTAATTGATCCCGGTTCTACATTATCTTATGTTATTCCAGTGGTTGCTGGAAAGTTCGAAAGAATACCCAAACTGTCAGTTAAGCTATTTGAAGTGTCCACACCGGTTGAGGAATCTATTCTATCTAGAAGGGTTTACCGAAATTGCATAGTAACTGTTTGTGGTCATGATACGATGGCTGATCTCATGGAGTTAGAAATGGTAGATTTTGATGTTATAATGGGTATGGACTGGTTGGCGTCTTGTTATGCCACAATTGATTGCTGCACAAAAAAGGTATATTTCCATTTTCCAAATGAATCAGTCCTTGAATGGAAAGGTAAAATTGGCGCGCCAAGAGGTAGATTTATTTCTTATTTTAAGGCAAGAAGAATGATTTCCAAGAGATTCATATATCATTTAGTTAGAGTAAGGGATACAGAAGCGTAGCCACCAGCTCTTCATGCTGTTTCGGTGGTAAATGAATTTTCTAATGTATTTCCTGAAGATCTTCCAGGTTTGCCTCCTGAATGAGAAGTAGAGTTTGGTATTGATGTAATCCAGGCACCCAACCAATCTCCATTCCTCCGTATAGAATGGCCCCAGCAGAATTATGAGAATTGAAAGAGCAATTGAAAGATTTGCTAGAGAAGGGATTTATGAGATCTAGTATGTCCCCCTGGGGAGCACCAGTGTTATTTGTGTGCAAAAAGGATGGCTCACTGAGGATGTTTATCAATTATCGGCAATTGAATAAGGTGAATATTAAGAATAAATATCCTCTCCCAAGAATTAATGATTTATTTGATCAGTTACAAGGCGCCAAGTGCTTTTCTAATATTGATTTGAGGTCAGGTTACCACCAAGTGAGGGTCAAAGAGAAGGATATACCCAAGACAACTTTCCAAACATGGTATGGTCATTATGAGTTTCTAGTTATGTCATTTGGGCTAACAAATGCACCCACAACTTTTATGGATTTGATTAATAGGGTGTTTAAGCCATTCCTGGATGTATTTGTGATAGTTTTTATAGATGATATTCTAGTTTATTCTAGATCAGAAGAGGACCATGCCAATCACTTACGACAGGCATTGCAGACTCTTCGTGATTGTAATCTTTATGCAAAGTTCTCTAAACGTGAGTTTTGGTTAAAGTCGGTGGCATTTTTGGGTCATATTGTATCTAGTGAAGGGATAAAGGTTGATGCTCAAAAGATAGAAGCTGTAAAGATCTGGCCAAGTCCCACAACGCCTATGGAGATTCGTAGTTTTCTTGGGTTGGCCGGTTATTATGGAAGGTTTGTTGAAGGCTTTTCTTCCATTTCAGCACCCTTAACCAAGCTAACCCATAAAACATCCAAATTCCAATGGAATGATGCCTGTGAGAAGAGTTTTCAAGATTTAAAGAATAAGTTGATTTCTACACCCGTGTTGGTACTTCCAGAAGGCACCGAAGGGTATACAGTGTATTGTAATGCTTCCAGAATTAGTTTAGGATGTGTATTGATGCAGCATGGTAAGGTAATAGCATATGCTTCTAGACAATTGCGGTCACATGAGAAAAATTATCCTACACATGATCTTGAGCTGGCAGCAGTTATTTTTGCTTTAAAGATATGGCGCCACTACTTATATGGGGTTCATGTTGATACATATACTGACCATAAGAGCTTGTAATATATTTTTAATCAGAAGGATCTAAATTTAAGGCAGCGGAGATGGCTTGAACTATTAAAGGACTACGATATTGATATCTTGTTCCATCCAGGGAAAACAAATGTGGTAGCTGATGCGTTAAGTCGTAAGGATATGATGGCGCCTATAGAAAGGCAAGGGATTATTAAAGATCTTCACCAGTTATCTAGTTTGCGAGTTCGCCTTCTTAAAACTCTGAATAAAGAGCTTATCGTACATAATGCTACGGAATCTTCATTAGTAGCTGAAGTGAAAGAGAAGCAATATGCAGATCCTATTTTATAACAGCTTAAGCAGAACGTTTAGAGAGGTGCGACCAAGGTATTTGAGCTCACGCGAGAAGGAGTACTTTAGTGCCAAAACCGATTGTGTGCCGGATGTAGACGGACTAAGAAAGAAGATTATGACAGAGGCACATTATTCCAAGGTATTCCATTCATCCAGGATCAACCAAAATGTATCAAGATTTGAAAGATATGTATTGGTGGAATGACATGAAGAAGAGCATTGCAGAATTTGTAGCTGAATGTCCAAATTGTCAAAGAGTTAAAGTTGAGCACCAAAAACCCGGAGGTTATATGCAATGCATTGATCTTCCAAGATGGAAGTGGGACATGATCAACATGGATTTCGTTATTGGTTTGACTCGTACATCCCAGAAGTTTGATTCTATATGGGTGATTGTTGATAGTCTTACCAAATCCGCACATTTCCTACTAGTTAGGACCACTTACACAGTTGAATAGTATGCAAAGCTGTACATTAAAGAGATAGTCCGATTATATGGAGTGCCAATCTCTATTATATCAGATCGGGGAACCCAATTTACCGCAAACTTTTGGAAGTCTTTTTAGAGGTGTTTGGGAACACAAGTGAAGTTGAGTACAGTTTTTCACCCTCAAACAGATAGACAAGCAGAATGTACCATCCAAATACTTGAAGATATGCTACGAGCTTGTGTAATAGATTTTAAGGGCAACTGGGATGATCACTTACCTCTTATTGAGTTTGCCTACAATAATAGGTATCATTCAAGTATCAAAATGGCACCATATGAAGCTTTATATGGAAGGAAGTGTAGATCACCAATAGAATGGTTCGAAGTGGGTGAAACTCTTTTGTTCAGACCGTATCTTGTTTATCAATCCATAAAGAAGGTTAAAGTAATTCAGCAACGACTGAAAACAGCCCAAAGTCTACACAACTCATATGCGGATAGTAGAAGGAGAGGGCTAGAGTTTTCTATAGGTGATTGGGTATTTTTGAAGGTATCACTAATGAAAGGGGTAATGAGATTTGGAAAGAAAGGGAAGTTGAGTCCACGTTATATAGGCCCGTATAAGATCACTCGAAGGTTTGGACAAGTTGCATATGAATTAAAGCTACTCCAAGAGCTCTCATCAGTACATCCAGTATTTGATGTGTCAATGCTTTGGAAGTGCGTTGGAGATCCATCACATATCACTTCTACTGAGGATGTGCAAGTTGCGAAAGATCTTACCTATGAGGAAGTACCTATTGCTATTCTAGATCTCCAAGTTAAGAAGATGAGAAATAAAGAGATAGCATCAGTGAAAGTACGTTGGAGAAATCGTCAAAGGGAAGAGATTACATGGGAAGCTGGGGAAGCAATGAAATCTAAGTACCCTCATTTGTTCAAAGATGAAGAGGAAGTTCAAGAAACGGAGTTAGAACATTAACAAGTAAGTTTTTGTTTATACATGCATAGTATTTATGTGATGATGTGAATATTAATGATGGACTTGAACTTGTTTCGGTTGAATAACTACGCTAACATTCGAGGACGAATGTCCTAAAGGGGGGAAGGATGTAACACCCCATATTCAAGTATGTGTATTGGTCTTATTTATATGGAATTAATTTTTTTTTTGTTTATACTGGAATTTGCCCGTCGATGGTTCCATGCGAAGGTTATTAAATAAGCTTTCCAATGATATAAAGATTTCTAAAAATGGATAGGTTTCGGATATAATCGAGCACGTTCGAAACTATAAAATGGTGGCCGGGATATTTGGGAATAGTAAATGTGCAGGAAAATTTCCTGCACACAAACTATTGAGGCCAGCCGAATTTTTGGGTCAACTTCGAAGGATTATAACTCCCTTAATATAATAAATTGGGAGAGCTGCGACCTATGAAAAGAAATATCTTTGAGTCTTCTTTCCAATGCAATTGATTTCATCCAAATCCAACATCTGAGTAAGGAGTTATACTCGTTTTACTTCAGCCTATCAAAACATATTTTTAGGGTCAACTTCAAACGACCATAACTCCTTGTATAGGACGAACTGGGTGACCTACTTTATATGAAATGAAATCCCTTTGAATTATCCTTCCAACGATACCAATGTCACCCAAATCCGATATCAGAGCAAAGATTTATGGTCGATCTACTTTAGCTTATCAAAACAGTCCGCCAAAGGACAGATTTGACATTATTTAAATTTTAAATGCATTTTGGTCATTTCCTATTATATTATGGACGGGAATATGTTTATATATACATGTATATGAGTTCAAAAACTCATTTTCATCATCAATCATTGAGGAAGAACAAACCCTAGCCAAATTTGACCTTTAAATTACTTTTGATTCAACCGTAGAAATTTCAAAGTAATTCGATAACTGCGTTTGTCATCTCGAGAGCTTCGAACGACACCTATTATTTGTGCAAACAGGATTTCATAATCAAGAGGTGAATTCTAAGGTATGAATATTGTTTACCTTTGTTCTTTTCCATATGTATATGTGTGATAGAGGATTATATGTATTGGTTGTTATTGAAAGGTGATGGAAATAGAGTTATGGACTATTTTTGCATGGTGTAGTTGTATTGAATTGTGGAAGGTGGATGTGTTAATTGAGTTATGGAAGCTGGATATGGTGATATACTATTGAATTGATGATTATTTATGTCTACGGCTCAATTTGGTTTAATGGATTGGTTGGAAGGATAAATGAATCCAAACTTGATATTGGAGGATATTGTATGAATATGCATGGCATGTGAATGTAATTGGAGTATAAGAGGGTTAAAGTGACACCCTTTATGGTGTAATTAAGGATTACTACTTAACCACTAGTTTGGTGAATTCAAATAATTGAATTGTGATGTTTGGTTGCTAATACTAGATTTCTATATATGTTCATTGTAGATAAGTAATCCGAAAAGACGGAAAGTCCATTTGGGACTAGTATTGAAGGTTGACAGTCAGGCATGTAAAGCATACTCTATACCATATCTTTGGCATGAAAGTGAACAATTGTTATATTAAGAAAGTTTCCAAAGTTATTCAGTAGCATGTGATCCATAATGGTTTTGTATGATGTCCTACGTTACCAATGAACTTGTTTCCACCCTACAAGATGTCAAGACATTCCAATACGTACTTGTTTTCCAAATATTACATGTTTATTGCACTAATGAATGTCAGAAGGTATCCGGTTACTCAAACAAGATCCATGTGCTATTAATGACTCCAAAACGTTTCATTGATATACCAATAAGCTCCTACTTCATTATTATGGCATTGATGACTCCAAAACACTTCATTGATGTGCCAATGAGTTCTTACTTCATTGTTATTGCATTGATGGTCTATTTATATGTCTCTTATTGATGTATCATTGTTTCAAATTATCAAAAATATGGTGGCGACCAAAATCACAATCTCAAAGATTAATTGAACTAAGTGATGGAAGTTCTCTCTTATCGGGTGGTATCCTAGGGGCATAAGCCTATCATGGGTTGATACCTATTTATGTGTTTATGGGTGGTATCCCAGGGGCATAAACCTATCATGGGTCGATCCCTATTTATGTGTTTATAGGTGGTATCCCAGGGGCATAAGCCTATCATGGGTCGATCCCAGTTGATATGTACTGGAGGCAGCCTAATGGTCACAGTACAGTACAGTAATGATTACTAAGATGATAAGAACGAAGGTAAAGTGATTGAATAAATACAATGTACAGGTTGTCACAAGTTCTAGTAAGTGTGGTCCACTCATATTACGATTTATTCACTTGTTTCTGATTTCTATTGAGCTCCTATTTCATATGTGATTATCTATAACTTTACATACTCAGTACCTATTTCGTACTGACGTCCCCCACGGGGGACCTACATTTCATGCTGCAGGCACAGGTACCTCAGCTCATACACCGCACAAGTAGGAGCCAGGATATCCAGCTGCTTTTGGTGAGCTCCAGTTTGCTTCGGGGCTTTCCGTGTCATATCCAGTCACTTTTGGTATTGTATAGAAGTTAGTTATATGGTGGGGTGTGTCCCGACCTTAGTTAAACTCTGTGTATTGTCTAGAGGATTTGTAGACCTAATGTACAGTCAAGGTGTTGTTTCGTTAATAGACGTGATGGATCCAACAGCCAAGTATTGTATATACATATATATGTGTGCTCGAGCTTATTCAGGTGATTATTTCCTTTTATATGCGACATGATGCAGTCCGAATTTTGGGTTATCATAGAGGTATGCATGGGAAGTATAAGGTTATGAGCTGGTTCTCCCGGGCCTCCTCGATTACGGGTGCCAGTCTGCCCCAATAGGATTTGAGGCATGACACTATTCAATAATCCCAACACTCTATGGGATTTCATCCTCAACCACAAGTACACTCACTCATGGATACGAATTGTTGGACAGTTCCAAACATGTTAAAAAATCAAACTTTATATGGAAAAACCTGATGAATGAATGGAGTGTTTGCGAGAAAAACTTGTGCTAGAATTTAGGTGATGGTGCCATTATTTCTCTCTGTACTGATAATTAGATCCCTCACACCAAACCTCTATTACAAATCCTCCATGGTCCCTTGCACGCAATTGATATGTTTGTGTGTCTCCGATATCATTGTAGATGGAAAATGGAATGTTGATAACTTGAACTACCCTATTCCATCAGAAAATGAAGTCCTCATCAAATCCATCCCCTTTCTATTTCTTTGCATAATAAAGATTCTCGAGTGATACAAGATGGGCAAGGAACACACGAAATAAACACCAAAACAGTTCACAAGTTGGAGAACCGAGGACCCCTTTGGAGATCACTCTCGGATTCACTACAATAACAACGAAAATAAAATAACAACAAGATATTAAGGTGTTCAATACCTCTAAAATTTGCGAGCCAACATACTAGATTAACAACAAAAGCACAGGAACAAGAAGAACTCAAAGTCTTGATTTTGGGATACCAAACTTGAGAATGAACAACAACAACAACAATGAAATAGATAGATAGATAGATAGAAAGGTAACTTGACATAAAAATGTACAAACACTATGAACCTAAGTGTATATTAAACACACAGACCCAAGAATTCATACAATTAACACCAAGATCTACGGTGACCTCAAGGGAACGAGATTCCCAAGCAACCAACGTTTCAAAACTAGCACCAACACAAGTATAACCAAACTTGTTTACAAAGAATCTACCTTACAAGACTCTCTCTATAGAGCTCTCAAAAGATCATCAAAGTTATGAGAAAATGATCTCATATGTTCTATTTATAGCCTAGGTTACAACTTAAACAAAATAACTAGAATACCCTTAATGAGCCATGGCTAAGGAGTGGTCTTGGAGTATGCATTTGGGGCGGCTTTGGCGTGTTGGGGGACTTATCCTATACACTTCAAAGCTTGTTCCATTTGTCGGGCAACCCATGAGCTCGAGTCTCAATGTTTTGGTCTACAATCATGATCGTGCTTGTATCATCCCCCCCCTTCTTAAAGAGGATTCAACCTCGAATCCAAACCTTACAAAACAATAGAGGAGAAAAAAACACGTATTTCTCATGACATGAGGGTTAATGTTAACAAAATCAACAAAAGTATCAAACCACGAGTGCACATTTTACACATATCGTGGGGATCTAGGGAGAATAGAATACCCTACCAGTCACCAAAAGAAATAACTTATCTATCCACCTAAGTGTGACAAGAAGCAAAACAAAGGAGATAAAATGCAAACCTTTGGAGCAAGTACTAGAGCTTGCTCTCGGGTTCTTCTTCACCAAAAGGTCAGAGTGGGATCAAGACCTCACCTTCTTCGGGCCAAACATCATTATGAGGTGTACTTATCATCAATCCGTAAGGTACATTAACTTCCTCTTCCCCCACTACCCTCTCGGCTTCATCATTATATCCATCATTCTCTTGAGGAGTTCTTTCACTATCATCAATTTTGGTCACTTTGTCCCTAAAAAAATAAGGATTGCCCTCCACCAATAAAATTTTTCTTTGGTTTGGGCACTCACTAGCTGTGTGACCCCAACCTTGATATTTAAAACAAATGATACCCTTAGAATTAGGAGTGGAAGAACTAGTACCTTCAAGCCATGGGGTCCTTTGGAGTGCTTTATCAAATGGTTTCTTTTCTAAGGTCTTGTAGAGCTTGTTCCACACGAAGTTTTTCTTGTCAAGATTGTGCCTTTCAACTTCAATGGTCGCTTCTACAAGGTCCTTAAGTCGGTCAAATTTGTGGAAAACTAGTTAAGAAACAACTTCATAGAACAAGCCACCCTTGAACCAAGCTAGGCAATGATTTAGAGGTTCAACAATATCAAGACGTAGGATCAAGTTTTGAAACTCATCATAATACTCCTCCATACTTCTATATCTTTGCCTCAAGTAGTAGAGCTTTGTTAGTTGATCTTATTTGTATCTTTCCATGACACATCTCTCTCTCATAAGAGCTTTCTCATTGCTTGCTCGTTGTAACCGCTTTATCTGTCACCAAGTAGATGCATAACCTTCAAATTGAGTAATGGCATGTGTGACTTTATTTTGGGAAGTTAACTCGTTGAGTTGGAAAATTCAAGTACATTTTAACTCCCAATAAAGATAGAGAGATGTATCACTAGTCCCTCTGAAAGAAAGAAAAGTGATCTTAGTAGATTTTAGGCCTGTGTATCTACCCGCATTGCCTCCTTGGTCTACTAGACCATCTTGAACATGAGGTCGGTGTCCCCTACCATGAGAAACTGGTCTAACACTTCCCCCTCGTCCTCTATGTCCCCCTCCATAAGATCCTCTTCTATTACACACATATACCACAAAGAGAGTTGCTTTATCTAACCCCTTACCTCCATAAGGACCCTCACCTTCCACATCATCAATTTGGATTGGTTGGTTTTGGTTTAGTAGTGCTCTCATCATATCAAGGGGGTCTCGAATTTGAGGGGCTTCTTGATGGACTTGACTTTGGTTTTTTGGATAAGTAGGGACTTGGTGGATGGGTTCATGGGTTGGTCTAGGTGGAGTGAGCAATTGGTGAAGTGTATCCGAGGTGGTAGCATATCCACTAGTCGAGGCATGATAGTGTTTGATACTTGAATGGTTGGAATCTAAATGAACTTCCAATGTATCCATTCTCATGTACTGGGTTTCCCTGACTCGAGCTAACATATGACATATATGGACGGCGGACAGACCCTCATAGTGAGCCCCTAGGCGGGGCATACCTGAATACAAACTGCAATTACAGTTACATATATGGGATCATAGGAATGAGTCTATGAGTAATATATGCCTTATACTTGCCTTAGATTTACTTGCCTCAGATTGCCTTCGGAAGGCCATCTTGTTATCATTTGTACTACTTATAGGATAAGTGAATCACGTAGGCAAAGTGTAGGTTCTATGTTATGATGAACACTTTTCTAAATATTATATATGTTGCTAATAAGTTTGGTGCATAAGTTATTAGTTTATATCGTATAGGTGTTATTTGTTGGCTCATACGTTTTTCACTTTACCATTTGACTCATATGAGCTTCTGTATTTGTCCAACTATTATTTTGTCTACTTTCATACCAGTACATACTGTTTACGTACTGACGTCTCAGGCCCACCATGTTTTTTTAATGCAGGCTCAGACCCACAAGATAGCAGACGTCCACGTTAGGCTCTATTGCTGTTTTCAGTGGATATTTTAGTGAGCTCCAACTCTCTCTGGAGCCAGTCTATGCCTAGTATTTTGATTATATGTACAGGTCTCTAGTTGGGCATAACGGGCCTGATGCCAACTAGTCACTTGTAGTTTAGCGAGTTAAACTGACTAGAGACTTTATGGACATCGTACAGTATTGTATAGTTTTGTAAATGTAACTCCCTCATGTATATATGTAACTCTTACTTAATATCCTGCTCGTTATCATCCCATAACCTTATGTACATCATAATGTGCCTGTAGAGTAGGTGTATACGGTTCTTGTCCGTCATTATCATTTTGGGGTATGACAAACTTGGAATCAGAGCGCCTAGGTTTAGGTGTCCTAGGAAGTCTATGAAGCCGTGTCTAGCAGGACCTTACTTATCGATGTTTTGCGTGCCACATTTATAATTAAGGGACTGCATGGACATTTAGGAATTTGACCTTCATATATAATCTAGATCGTGCAATAGAGTTAAGATATAAGAACTTCTGACTCCTATCCTGCTTATTTATGATACAAACCATGTCTGCTATAAAAAAGGATAAAGCAGCCCAGCATGCCGCTACTAACACTACTCATGAGGCAACCACTACCGAGCAATCTGCCGTATTGGTGGATCTGAATAAGACTCAAGAAAGTTTGTTGGGTTTTATGCTTCCAGGTTCTCAAATACCCGGACGAAAGGACCTTCTGGGGCTTCTGCACCTCCAGTAGTGCCAACGGTAGTTCCTATCCCGCCACCAACTACCTTAGACCCAGATATTAAGGGAGCGATACAGTTGCTTACACAGTTGGTTGCCGCTCAGGCCCACAAACAGAATGTGGATGTATCTGTTGCTACTCAAGGAGGGATAGCTAATCTAAGATCAAAGATTTCCTTCGTATGAATCCACAAGAATTCACAGGTTCTAAGCTTGTATAGGACCCTCAATAATTTATTGATGAGGCTCACAGAATTTGTAAGGTATGTGGTTCTTAGATACAGATGCAGTTGAATTATCTTCCCATCGATTGAAATATTGCTATTGATTGGTATGAGACGTGGGTTACTTTGAGAGGTCAGGAAGCTTCTCCAGACAAAATTTGCAGAAGTTTTCATGGATTATTTCATGCCATTAGAGCTCAGAGAGGCGAAGGTGGATGAATTTCTATATTTATAGTAGGGTAATCTTAGTGTCAAGAAGTATTGTTTACGATTTACACAGTTGTCCAAATATGCTCCAGAGGTAGTTAGCACACAAGTAAAATGGATTCATCGCTTTGTGAATATCCTTACGAGTCCTTTGAAGGACCTTCTTTCTGTTGCTACTATGAATAAAGATTTAGATATATCAAGGATCATAGCATGTGCTTAGCAAATAGAGGAAGATTAGTGTAATCGTGAAATAGATAGTGAAAGGGAGTAGAGTAAGAGAGCTAGGATGACCAACCAGTATCAGGAAAGCAGTAGAGCTACCACTAGTAGAGGTCCACCTAGGAAGCCCAGTCAGTTGTGTGCTCCACATATAATGCTCTAACTCAGTTCTTGAGGCATATGTATAAGCAGAGCCAGACTTCTAGAGCACCAGACTTACGACCTCAGAGGAGCACCAATCTAGGGTTACCACCTCGACTTACGTGTAGGTAGTGTGGCTAACCACATAGAGAAGAGTGTCGATGTGGTTCAAATATTTGTTACTGGTATAGTATAGAGGGTTATATGGTACGTGATTATCCACAGCTCAGAGGTAAAGGTAGAGGTGATCGATCACAGCCTACAGGATCTGCATCAGCTTCATCTTCATCAGTGTCATCTTTTTTTCGCGCTCCTCAAGCATCAGTAGACAAGGATCTGGTAGGGGTAGACGGCTCAGTTCGAGCGAAGGCCCGAACCGTATGTATGCACTAGCTGCTCGGCAAGATTCAGAGATATCTCCAGATGTAGTCACAGGTACCTTAGCTATCTTTTCACATGATGTATATGCCTTGATAGACCTAGTATCTACCTTGTCATATGTTACTCCATTTGTTGCTAAGAAGTTTGGAGTAGAGCCAGAGTTGTTACAAGAACCATTTGCAGTATCAACTCTATACAAGAACCATTTGCAGTATCAACTCTAGTTGGAGATTCTATTATAGTTAAACGAGTCTATTATGATTGTGTAGTGATAGTATGTGGTCGTGCTATATTGGCTAATCTGATCGAACTTGAAGTGGTCGACTTTGATGTTATTTTGGGTATGAATTGGTTATTCTCTTGTTATACTACAGTTGATTGTGGATCCAAAATAGCCCATTTCCACTTCCCAGGAAAACCAGTCTTAGAGTGGAGGAGTGATTCTATGATGCCTAGAGAAAGGTTTATTTACTTTCTTAAGGCACAAAAGCTTATTGCAAAGGGGTGTTTGTATCACCTAGTCCAAGTGAAAGACACTGAGGCTGAAAAATAGGCACCAACTTTAGAATCTGTACTAGTGGTGAACGGGTACTCAGATGTGTTTCCTGATGAACTCCCTGGATTACCTCCTATCAGGGAGCGATTTTGGTATTGATGTGGATCCCAGTACCCAGTCGATATCAATTTCGCCTATAGAATGGCGCCTGCATAACTGAAAGAGCTAAAAGAACAGTTAAAGGACTTACTTGATAAAGGTTTCATTTGGCCCAGTATATCACCTTGGGGTGCGCCAGTGCTTTTTATACGTAAGAAAGATGACATATTGCGAATGTGTATAGATTACAGGCAGCTAAACATGGTGATAATAAATACTAAGTACCCCTTCCCTAGAATAGATGATTTATTCGATCGATTGCTGGGAGATAAATGTTTTTCAAAGATCGATTTGAGGTCCGATTATCACCAGTTAAGAATTCATGAAGTAGATATTCCAAAAACAGCCTCTCAAACAAGATATGAGCACTTGGAGTTTCTTTTCATGTCATTTGGACTAACGAATGCTCCAGCAGCTTTCATGGACGTAATGAACAGGATTTTCAAACCTTTTCAAACCTATCGAAAACAACCTCTCTACTTCTTCTGGGGTAGTGGTATGGACTGCGTATATTTTACCCTCCCCAGACCCCACTTTTCAGGAATACACTGGGTTTGTTGTTGTTATTGATTTTTATATATTTACGTAATGATATTGAGCATGCAGATCATTTGAGGTCAGTATTACAAAAACTCAGAGAGCACCAATTGTATGATAAGTTCTCTAAGTGTGAGTTTTGGTTGACCTCGGTAGCCTTTATTGATCATGTGGTATCTGGAGAAGGCATTCGAGTAGATTTTTAGAAAATAGAAACTATGAAGAATTGGCCTCGATCGACCACTCCTACTGAGGTGCATATTTTCTTGGGGTTATCCGGTTACTACAGGAGATTTATGGAGGGATTTTCCTCTATTTCTGCCCTATTGACCAAATTAACGCAGAAAGTGGTTAAGTACCAGTGGTCAGATGCTTGTGAAAAAAGTTTTCAAGAGCTTAAACATAGATTAACAACTGCGCTAGTGTTGGCCTTACCAAAGGGCACAGAAGGATATGTGGTGTACTGTGATGCTTCAGGTGTTGGTTTGGGTTGCGTCCTAATGCAGCATAGAAAAGTAATAGCGTATGCTTTTCCACAATTAGAGAAGCATGAACAAAATTATCCTACTCATGACATAGAGCTTGAAGTAGTGGTATTTGCACTAAAAATTTAGCGGCATTATTTATATGGAGTGCATATTGATATCTTTATAGATCATAAGAGTCTTCAATATCTATTCAAGAAGAAAGAGTTGAACTTAAGGAAAAGAAGGTGGTTAGAGTTACTGAAGGATTATGATGTCAATATTCTCTATCATCCCCATAAAGGTAACATTGTAGCTGATGCTCTTAGTTGACTATCCATGGGAAGTCTAGCTCATCTACCACCTGTTCAGCGGGAAGTAGTGAGAGATGTTCACAAATAGGCCAATTTTGGCGTTCACCTTGTGGATTCTAAAACTGGTGGCGTTGTTGTACTTAATTCAGCTGAGTTATCGCTCATGGCATCAGTTAAGTAGAGGAAATATGATGACCCCTTATTGTTCCAATACAAAGAGGGAATTCAATAACATCAAATTACGATATTTGAACTAGCAGGTGATGGCACCTTGAGGTATCGAGGTAGATTATGTGTACCTGATGTAGATGGGTTGTGATAATAGATTATGGCTGAGGCACATTGCTCTCGTTATTCAATCCATCTCGATTCTATAAAAATGTATCATGATCTTAAAGAGATCTACTGGTGGAATGACATGAAGAAAGATATATCAGAATATGTGGCACAGTGCTCTAATTGTTAGCAAGTGAAGACGGAACATCAAAGACCCGGTGTCCTAGCTTAAACCTTTAGTATTCCTATGTGGAAGTGGGATGTTATTAATATGGATATCGTTATAGGCTTACCTTTGTCTTATAGGAAACATGACTCCATTTCGGTAATAGTTGATCGGCTAACGAAATCTGCCCATTTCCTTCCTGTTAATTCTACCAGCACGACTGAAGATTATGCTAAGTTATATGTAAAAAAGATTGTTCACCTACATGGGACCCGATGTCCATTATTTCAGATAGAGGTTCCCCGTTTAAAGCTAAGTTTTGGAAATTGTTTCATAGGAGCTTGGGTACACAGGTGAACCTTAGTACTGCATTTCATTCTCAGACAGACGGCTAAGCTGAGCGCTCCATTCAAAAGCTCGAAGATATATTGAAAGCGTGTGTGCTGGATTTTAAAAGTAATTGGGATGATCGTTTACCTGTAATAGAATTTGCTTATAATAACAGTTATCACTCCAGCATCCATTTGAAGCTCTATATAGAAGACGATGTAGATCGCCTATTGGTTGGTTTGAAGTAGGTGAGACATAGGTATTGGGTCTGGACCTAGTTTATCAAGCCGTTGAAAAGGTTAAACTGATACGAGAGTGGTTGAAGACTGCCCAGAGTAGGCAAAAATCGTAATGGATGTGCAACGTAGAGATTTAGAATTTCAAATTGATGATTTCGTGTTCTTGAAGATGTAGCCTATGAAAGGCATTATGCGATTCAGTAAGAAGGGTAAGTTAAATCCTAGGTATATTGGACCCTATAGAGTTATTCGAAAAATTGGCTTGGTAGCCTATGAGCTAGAATTACCTCCAGAGTTAGCTGCAGTGCATCCGGTCTTTCATGTATCTATGCTACGTAAATGCTTAGGAGAGCCATCTCGATTCATCCCTATAGAGGGTATTGAGTTGGACGAAGACTTATCATTTGAGGAAATCCCTATGGAATCGTCAGGTAAAAAAGTTGAGATCTAGAGACATAGCTTCAGTAAAGGTGCTGTGGAGAAATCAAAACGTAGAATAAGCCACTTGGGAAACAGAAACGGATATGAAAACTAAATACCCTTATTTATTTCAAAACTATCAGAAGGTTCTTAAACTACTTGTCCCTTTATATGATCGTTAGTTTCTACTATATTTTGCTCTATTGACATCTGATTCTTACTTGATATGTTTAGGTACATGATTTGTGCCTATGAACCTTCAGATTTACACGGAAACAGCATGCAGATTCCGAGTATAAGGTAAGTTACATGGTTGGTTATGACTTTTTAATGGTGTTTAAGGCCAAGAAGAACCTTGTGTACTATTGTTTTTAAGTTTAAGGCCAAGCGGAGCCTCGTGTGTTATTTGTTGAATATTATATGTGTTGTGACGCTCTGTGAAGTGCATTTGGATGTATTCTGGCTAGATGACAAATACCTGATAGTCCTATTTACAAAGGAAACTCTGGCGAATTTTTTGGAAATTTAGGGAGTTAGTCAAATTTAAGGCCTTGTGATGGATCAAGTAAGAACAAAAGTTGATTAAATGATCTTAAGAATGTCTTGGATAGTTATGGAATGAAAATTAAGGTATAAGCATCATTCGAGGACGAATGATCCTAAGTGGGGGAGATTGTAGCACCTCGAGAAATTTTTTGAATTAAGTAGAACTTTGGCTTATAAAGTTAATTGCGGTACAAAAGAAAAGCAAATGGAATAGTATGCATATATACACAGTATTTTTATATTGTGGCTGTTAAGAAGAGGACTTAAGAGTATTGTTATTTATGTAATATAAGTGTACAAGTTGTGGGTGCCACCCCTCTTAATGATGACCCTAAACTAGTATTAAACAAAAGGGTCCATTATTTCCCTTGTTCACTGGAAAGTAATCCCGGGAAAACAAAAGTGGGGTTACCCCTTTTGTTTTCTTCCTTTTCATTATCAATTGAGAAATTAAGACAAAACGTTAAAAGAAAACATTAGGCGGCAGCTAGAGTATTAGTACTCGACTTCTTCTCCTTCTCTTGGTATTCAAGAATTCACTAGAAGAGGAAGGGAGGAAAAGATTCTTATGATACTTTTGAAATAATCTTTAAGAGGTGACTTCAATAACCTAAAGTTGGAGTTGAATTTTAAAAGCTAGTGAATTGCGTATCGGATAGCAGGAAATAGTGGTTGGAAGGTTAAAGGCTTCAATATCGCGGGTTGAATTACTTGAGGCTCGAATTACTACCGTAGCTAATAAAGTATTAAGGTATGCAAAGCTAAACCCTTCCCCGTCACTAAGGCACCACCATACGTCACAAACTTCTTTCTGTTGATATTAATATAATTCTCGAAATACGAAAGTAGAATATTTATATTACCTTACATATCATTCTCTCGCTCTACCATCAAGCTTATGAGTATCTATCTTTCTCTCTTTGTGTTAAGTTTTCATGATACTTCCATATTATTATAAGTTTCTGTATTTGAAGCCCTTACACGCTAAGAGTAAATAGTAATAACATAGTTTCAATTATATATGGTAGCGAAATGATCAATATCGTAACTCATATGTCATAGGCCTTCAAGGCATTATTTGATAAACATTAACGATGAGAGGGTAATAGGTTTGGCTTGGCATACCGCTCGACGTGATTCTGTGTACAGGATAGAGAGTAGACCACTATAGCGATCCCAACCATTGGGCATACCCGCCTTTGTGGAATCATTTGTATTTAAAGTCAATTGGAACGCCATGTACTAGTTTTCCCGACTCGAGCCAACATATGGCATATGTGGCCTGCGGGCAGACCCTCATAGTGAGCCCCTAGGTGGGGCGTACCTAAATACAGACTGTGATTACAGTTACATATATGAGATCATAGCAATGAGTATATGAGCAACATATGCCTTATACTTGCCTCAGATGGCCTTCGGAAGACCATCTTGTTATCATTTGTACGACTTATAGGATAAGTGCATCACCTAGGCAAAGTGTAGGTACTATGTTATGATGAACACTTTTCTAAATATTATATATAATGCTAATAAGGCTGGTGCATAAGTTATCAGTTCATATTGTATAAGTATTATTTGTTGGCTCATACGTTTTTCACTTTACCATTTGACTCATATGAGCTTCTGTATTTGTCCAGCTGTTATTCTGTCTGCTTTCATACCAGTACATGTTGTTTATGTACTAACGTCTCGGGCCCACCATGTTTTGTTAATGTAGGCTCAGACCCTCAGGATAGCAGACGTCCACATTAGGCTCTATTGCTGTTTTCAGCGGATATTTTGGTAAGCTCCAACTCTCTATGGAGCCGTATTTTGATTATATGTACAGGTCTCTGGTTGGTCATGATGGGCCTAATGCCAACTAGTCACTTGTAGTTTAGCGAGTTAAACTGACTAGAGGCTTCATGGACATTGCGTAGTAATGTATAGTTTTGTAAATATAACTCCCTCGTGTATATATGTAACTCTTACTGAATATCTTGCTCGTTATTATCCCATAACCTCGTATACGTCATAAAGTGCCTGTAGAGTAGGTGTATACAGTTCTTGTCCGTCATTATCATTTTGGGAAGTGACTCTAATAATCCAAGTTTGAGCTTAAATTAATGTGTGAACAGTAAAGTGGGTGACGTGTCACCCTAACAAATTTTAATTATCAATTTTGATGTTCTTGGTTCTTCATAATTTAGAATGGATGAAATTGGTTTTGGAGGGAAAGTGTAAGCCCTAGAACCTTTTTCAATTTCAATATTCAATAGATGTGACTTTGACTTATACTATTCCCACAAAACAAGGCCTTTGAATTAGGAAAAGTGGTTGAAAAAGTTGTGGTCAAGTAAAGATTAATGTGATCAAGCCTTTCACCAACAAGTTTTGCAACTTTAGATTCTACCTTTTTAGATCTATTAGGAACTTTATGTTGGTCAAGATAAGAGAGAGGTGAAGAACAACAAGATCACAACAATAATTTTCAAGAAAAATAACAACATCAACAACGTCCCAGTCCAAATTTTTTTTATAACAACATCACAACATATGACCACCTTTCAAGTTCATAACAATATGGTCAACTTTTTTTTAAGCTCAAACTTTAGATATAGAAACTTTTAGTGTTGGTGAGAAAGAAACCAACACTTGAAACACTCTAAACAAACAAAATGACCACAAGAGCACAACTCTCGGCCAAGAACAACTTCAAGAATACAACTTTTTTTTTTGTTTTTTTTGTTTTTTCTAGCAAGCCCAAGATTGATTTTGTTGAAACAAAATCAACCACAAGCTCTGATACCAAATGATACAAGATAGGCAAGGAACACACGGAACAAACACCAAAACAGTTCACAAGTTGGAAGAACCTAGGACCCCTTTGGTGACAATTCTCGGATTCACTACAACAACAATAAAAACACAATAACAACAAGATATTAAGGTGTTCATCACCTCTAAAATCAGTGAACTAACAAACTAGATTAACAATACAAGCACAAGCACAAGAACAAGAAGAACACAAAGTCTTAGTTTTGGGACACCAAACCCGAGAATGAACAACAATAATAATGAAATAGATAGATAGATAGATAGATAGGTAACTTGACATACAAATGTACCAACACTATGAACCTAAGTGTATATTAAATACACAGACCCAAGAATTCATACAAGTAACACCAAGCTCTACAGTGACCTCAAGGGAATGGGATTCCTAAGCAACCAACGTCTCAAAACTAGTACCAATACAAGTGATATCCACACTTGTTTACAAGGAATCCACCTTGCAAGACTCTCTCTCTATAGAGCTCTCAAAATATCATCAAAGTTATGAGAAAATGATCTAACATGTTCTATTTATAGCCTAGGTTTCAACTTAATACAAAATGACTAGAATGCCCTTAATGAGCCATGGCTAAGGGGTGGTCTTGGAGTGTACATTTGGGGCGGCTTTGGAATATTGGGGACTTTTCCTTTACACTTCAAAACTTGTTCCATTGGTCGGGAAGCCCACGAGCTCGAGTCTCAATGTTTTGGTCTACAATCACGGTCGTTCTTGTATCATCGAGTCTGGTCCTAACCCCAAATGGCATCTTCTCTACTAAATGCACTTATGCCGGACTTCTCCAAGATAAAGTAGTGCAGCCAAACAATACTCCCAACTCCCGTTGGATATGGAAACTCAACTGTCCGAATAAAATTAAATATTTTCTTTGGTTAAACAACCATGATCGACTTCCTACAAAAAGCTACCTTCATCGTCTGGGTATCACTAATGAACCAAGCTGTGCTATTTGTAATGCACCAAAAACCTTAAAACATATCTTTCTTCAATGTCCCAACTTTTAACTATTTTGGAACCAGCTGCACCTCATCTCCCTTTTCCAAGCTATAGTGATGTCCAATAGACAAGATTGGTTACACCTGTGCAGCAAAATACCAGCTCCTCCGATTCATAAGTTAGTTGACTGGAACAATGCTTCCCCTTTCTATATGTGGCATATTTGGCTCACTCGGAACCACAACCTTTATAACGACTCTAAAATTAACATCCCTCTCTCACCCCCTTTTGCTCGAGCTGCGGGGTATTTTTTTTAAACACGAGCCACCCTCGTGGAAATTAGAAACCTAAAACAGCTTGGAAACCCCCTGATAAAGGACTCAAGCTAAACTTTGATGGCTCGTACAATCACTTAACGAAAGCTGCGGGTGCTGGGGAGTCTTTCGTGACCCATTTGGAACATGGGTGAAGGGTTATAGTGCAAAAATAAATGTCCATTCACCCTTAGAAACTGAATTAACTGGGTTCTTATTTGGTCTTCTGATTGCTAACGATATGCAGGTCACACACCTGGAAATTGATACGGACTCTTTGAGGTAATAAACTCCTTGGATTCATTTGCACAAACTAACAACAATTTAATTCTATCGTGCAGGGATCTTCTCCTCAACCTGGGGAGCCCGATGCTACTGCATACGCCTAGGAGACATAACAGTGTAGCTGACAAGCTTGCAAAATAAGGGCAGATGTTAACCAACAGTAGCTGTTTTGTAGCATGGATAGAACCACCAGATTTTGTTTACCCTATGATCAATGCTGACATGGATAGTAATCCTTTTGATGGGCCTGTTATGCCCCTTGTAAGATCTAATTGTAGTAATAGTGCTAGGCCTTTGCGTACTTCTGTTGAGCTTGTACAAGCTAACACTGTGTCCAACTATGATGCATATTATAAACAATGAATAAAAGTTTCTCCTTTGTTACCAAAAAAAGAGTTGGTGGTAATGAGAAGGTCAAGAATTCAAGTCGTAAAAATAATATTTTGCAGAATTAAATTGATGAGAAAATAAAATCCTGAGTCGACTTATTCGATTCATGATGAAGAAAGAGAATTTTAGGTTCAGTTCTCCGTCTTAGCAATAGAAAATAGGAGAAATATAATAAAGCTATGTATAATAGATCCTTGCGATCCAACCTTTACTCGAAACTTAAAAATAGAGAAAAATTTAATACACTAAAATAAAGATTACTAAATATACTTTCTCCACTCATAAATTTTACTTTTGACTTGACATATTTCTTAACAAACAATAAATAAAGGCGTAATTTTTTACTATATTATTTTTAAATATAATAAATTTTTTATTTTAAAAAATATAATAAGTAATGTATTGTATTTAACTTAAGAGTGAAATGAATAAAAATATATAAACTGTCATTATTTATAAACTGAGCAAATATGTATTACAGTAAACATTTTTTAAATAAAATGAATCAAGGTTGTAGAAAAAGAATACAGTAATAAAATTTTAGTGCAACTACAACCACCAAAAAAATGAAGTCACATCCATCAACAAGCAAAGCAAAGTCACCAACCAAAGCACTAACCATCTTGAACCACCCTCTTACTCCTGAAACCCCTTAAACAAGGAATCTAACAACAAACACCAACCCAAATAAAACCCCAAAAGCTCATCTCTCAAATCCCAATTGCCATTTACACATACAACCCAAAAAAATGTTACATAAAATGGCAATGTCTAAAGCTTTTCGTAAAATATCTTACGCTTCCTCAATTAATCTTCTTCGTCCTCTCTCCAATGGCTCTTCCCTCCATTACATGGTATACTAAGTTCAATTTGCGTCGCAGATTTCGGATTTCGATATTCAAATAACTCTATTTTTAATCATAATTATTTTTTAAATAAATAATGCGTTTTTTTTTTAGCTAGTTTCCAATTATTTAAAATTTGTTGCAAAAGTTGGAAGATTTAACATACAAATTCACGATCAGAACCCTCGAAATTCGAACCACGGCACGTAAATTTAAATATTTTGATTGTTAATTATTGTGAATTATAGTGTTTTTGTTAAGGTAGATTCCAAATGTATAAATATTGTTTCAAAATTTTTGAAGATTTTATATCCGAATTCCGGTCAAAATTAAACTTGTTTAACTCTCAAAATCCGAAATTTGAGCTGGTGATATTCAATTTGTTAATTTTTTATTTTTTTTTAAATTATTGTTGTAGTCGTCTTTGCCAAATCAAGCAGTTGGTGATAGGGAGGATCCGCGCGTTACGGTTAGTAAATCGAATCGTAATATATAAAAGCCATTTCATTTTTATTTATTTATTTATTTATTGGGATCTTTGGTTTTGTATAAGTATCTAATGCTAGGAACAATAATGTTAATTGTTGATCTTGGTTATTTGGTTAATATAGTGGATTAAGCAGTTGAATGCGCCACTTGAAGAAATCGATCCAGAGATTGCTGACATTATTGAGCTTGAGAAAGCTAGGCAATGGAAGGTTTGTATTTTGTAATGAAATGTGTTTATGATTCCATAATTTGTTAATAAAGTTTTGTTTTGGTTTGCTAAATCATATTCAATTTGTTTTGGTTTGCCAAATCATATTCGAAAGCATAATTAATAAAGTTAGTTTAGTTAAATACGCCATTTAATTAAAACTTTTAAGGTGTGTGTAAGGTCAACACTGACCAAGTAATATGAAATGGAGGAGTAATTAATCACTCATTTTCATTTTATATCATGATAGATTATCACTGATTGTATATAATGGAAGAAAATAATTAAACGAGTTGTTAAAAGAGTTAGTTTAGTAGAGAAAACATTAAATCAAACTTTAGAAAAAGTTGTATGGTAACAGAAATGTGTTACGATTCTAGTAACCATCCGATGTCGTATACATTGGAATGAAGAGAGTACATTTTACAAGTGTTTGGTATGTTTAAAGGATTGCTTATGTATGAACCATATATTTGACGAATTTGTAGGGTCTTGAGCTTATCCCTTCAGAGAATTTTACATCACTCTCAGTGATGCAAGCAGTTGGATCAGTAATGACCAACAAATACAGTGAAGGGTATCCTGGTGCTAGATACTATGGAGGAAATGAGTACGTACATTGCTTTCGTTTCTCTGATTGATTTGAAGTTCATATTATCTTTCTCCGAATACTTATCACCAAGAATTTGAACAAAAGTGGTAATTGAAGCTGCTATGACATTGATATACTTGCTTTCTGGCTGATCAGCAAGAGTTTGTGATTCTGGCTATCATTTGTTGCTAATTGAATACCATTTGCTACATACTTTTTTTATTGGAAATGATACTATTTGGAACATTTACTATGTCTCTTTTATCGGTTTATGTAGGTATATTGACATGGCAGAGAGATTGTGTCAAAAACGTGCACTGGAAGCTTTTAAATTGGATCCTACCAAATGGGGAGGTAATTACATCAGGCAGAAAACTTTATTCTGAGTGGATCTTTAGATGTGAACTGACCTTATTACGGCTCTATTCTTGATCGCTAGGCTTCTGATAATAGTCTTTATGCTAAATATTCATCGGACTTTGTTGCAGTCAATGTTCAGTCGCTGTCTGGATCTCCTTCAAACTTTCAAGTGTACACTGCTTTATTAAAGCCTCATGAGAGAATTATGGCACTAGATCTTCCTCACGGTGGACATCTTTCTCATGGTTATCAGGTTCTGTTCTCTTGAACTAGTATATCTGAGGTGTATTTTGCTGTAATCTTATTTCCCAGCAATGCCCTTATTTCTGTCTATGCTATGCAGACTGACACCAAGAAGATTTCTGCTGTGTCTATCTTTTTCGAGACCATGCCCTACAGATTGGATGAGAGCACAGGTTATATTGATTATGAACAGGTAATCTGTTGCTTGTCGGTGTAATTGGGAATGGTTTAGTTATTACAAGGCGTTTTGTTTTTCTTGTGTCTTGCACCTTTTGGCCACTTCTAAATTACTAATTTCTGTTGTCATTGATTCAGTTTATCTAAAGAAAAAGCCAACATTATATTTTCTCATCCCCTTTCTATTGTCTGCATGCTAAGTTGCTCGGACTCTCCAAAAATATTGCCGCACCGGTGTCGGATCCTTCAAAAATGCACTACTTTTGAAGGATCCGACACTTGACCAATGACATGTTTGAAGAGTTCAAGCAACATAGTCTGTATGCACTGATTTCTTGGTTGCAGCATCAAATATTTGCAAACAGTATAATATCTGATCTAGAATTCTCCTCAACTGAACCTGTGTCTTCACGTTATTTCTAGTTTATATGTTTTGATATGTTTGCAATGTCGTTGTTACGGAACACACTTTTTGAAGCTTCTAACCATTGCTGAGTAAATAATAATGAGGAAGCGAGACAAACGAGTCTTTGATGCTTCCTCTTTTCAAGGACTTCAGCTACTTCGGCACAAAAATTAAAGGTTGTTGAGCCAGGGTTACTTTTGAAGCAACTGTAATTATACCACCATAATTTACACATGATTATGCTAGTCTTTTCTGGGGAAAAAGCATGCATTATTTATTGTTTACGAATCTCAGCTGCGACACAATTTCCTTTCCCTCTTTGTTGTCTTTGTCTGGTTCTTTTAGTCTAGCTAGTACGTGATTTCTTCAGCACATTCTTCAGTTGTTGAATTTCCATTTGCACAGCTGGAGAAAAGTGCAACACTCTTCCGACCAAAGTTGATTGTTGCTGGTGCAAGTGCTTATGCCCGCTTATATGATTATGCATGTATCCGCAAGGTAAGCTAATAAATCTTTTTATGCTTGTTTCCACTACTTTATTTTCCAACTTTTAAAGTACTTCTGTTTTTGAGCAATTGACAGGTTTGTGACAAGCAAAAAGCTGTTCTCTTGGCAGACATGGCCCATATCAGTGGCTTGGTTGCTGCTGGAGTCATCCCTTCTCCTTTTGAGTATGCAGACGTTGTTACCACCACAACTCACAAGTCGCTACGTGGGCCACGTGGGGCGATGATTTTCTTCAGAAAAGGAGTGAAGGAGATAAACAAAAAAGGAGAAGAAGTGAGTATGACTTGAAGTCAAATAACATGTAGAATTAAGTGTGGATACTCTTTGGAACTGAAATCTAGGAATGGAAATTTTGTTGTTAGTCCTTGTAGCTTGTTCTAGTTTAGTTCTCCTAGCGCCATGTCCTGCATTGGAAATTTTGTCTTAAATTAGACAAGCCAATTTAGTCTTTCACTCTGACCCGACCAAATTGAATAATTCTATGGGTTCCATCAACTTCTGCTGGCCTTAACCCAAAATCTCTGTTTATTCCTTGCACAAGCCCTCATATCTTCCGTCGACCTTGTATACTTTCCCCCTGGGCACACCATCATGTACCTCAATTAACATGATACCACCTTGTTAGCTACACTGGCATAGAAGAACATCCACAACCCTCTTGAATGATTATGTACAACAGTATACAAGGGGCTTCTGAGTGTTTTGTGGAGGTTATAAATAGGTTGCTAGATTTTAGTGTTTGAAGGAGCTAATTTTGGGGTAGTAAACAGGTCAAGGGCATAAGATACCTATGGGGTCTGAAATATTGGTTAAATTTCTCTCTATGATCGATTAAATTGGCATTTTCAAATGAATCTAGGTTAAATGCCTTAATCTCTATAAATTTAGAGCATAAAATCAGAATTAACACATAAGGCTGGATGAGAAGCACAAAAATTTCATTGTTGGAATATGGGTGGTGCCACTTATATCTCCTTTCTTTGAATGAATAATAGAGAAACTGTAATGTGATAAGTAATAGTGCGAATTTCATCCTACAGGTGATGTATGACTATGAAGATAAAATCAACCAAGCTGTTTTCCCTGGACTTCAAGGTGGCCCCCACAATCACACAATTTCTGGCTTAGCTGTTGCACTGAAACAAGTAAGTAGTTCATCTTCTGTGTTTGTTTCCAATGTTCACAGGTCTTCCTTTATAAGGTGTTAAAGCATAAAATGTCTCTTTGTATGTTTTCTAGGTCATGACACCAGAATACAAGGCATACCAAGAGCAAGTTCTTAGCAATTGCTCCAAGTTTGCTGAGGTACTCCTTGTAGTAAAACTTCCTTATCCTATAGCATAGTCTAACATTACTCTCCCGCAGAAGAAGGCCACTTGATGATTTTATTGCATGTGTTAATTTCTGATCACAATATTTGCAGAGTTTGCTGGAAGTGGGATATGATCTTGTATCTGGTGGAACTGAGAATCATCTGGTGCTGGTGAACTTAAGAAATATGGTACATAACAGGTTTATTTTAAAATGGCTGGAGAGCTGCTTATTGTCCTGTAATTTGATTGCTGATCATTTTGCCTTAGACATCTAAAAGAACGGGATTATATTAATTTTGATAGCAGTGTTTATTTATATTTGCAAAATATTCAGAAAAGAAATCAGGCACAGAACGTCTTGTCTTTTGTGTATTGGATGTATTTAATCGATCAAATATGACAATTTGTGCATTACCTTCTTCAGGGTATTGATGGATCTAGAGTTGAGAAGGTTTTAGAGTCGGTGCATATTGCAGCCAATAAGAACACTGTGCCCGGTGATGTATCTGCCATGGTGCCTGGTGGCATTCGCATGGGTAAAAAGCTTCTTTTCCTCTATTTTATGATTGCTTATAGTGTCCAGCATCTCATGAATTTCACATTTAGAATGTTTAGGTTCTTTCAGCTCTTCTTCTCTTTCCTCCCTTTTCTTGAGAAAGCGTATTTTTAGTATTTAACCAGGGGGAGAACCTTTTAATATTCTTGAGGCAAGATCTAAGTATTAACTACTAATTCCTCTTAATCCGAAATTAAAAACACTAATTAACAATTAAAATGAGTAAACAGAACAACGAAAATTATTTTCATTAATGGAGACACACGTGTAGATATAATCATCTTAAAGTCAATTTACCCCTTCTCGTATGTGATCCAGGAACCCCAGCTCTCACTTCTAGGGGATTTGTTGAGGAGGATTTTGTAAAAGTGGCTGAATTTTTTGATGCTGCTGTAAAGTTGGCCCTTAGGGTCAAGGCTGAGACCAAAGGTTTGGTGATTTTCAATTTGTCTATTCTGGAATGCATCAGTTCCTTTGATCATACAATTTATTATTATTAAAGATTTCAGATTGGGTACTTACATGCAATCATCGGTTTCTAATAAATGTAGGAACGAAGTTGAAGGACTTTGTGGCAACATTGAGTTCAGACTCCAAAATTCAATCTGAGATTTCAAAGCTAAGGCAGGATGTTGAGGAATATGCCAAACAATTTCCTACTGTTGGTTTCGAGAAAGAAACAATGAAATACAAGGATTGAGCCGGGATCTAGTGTTGAGGTACTTCTGTTGCCTTAGCGTTTCTCCCAAAAGAAAAAAAGAGTTTTTTCCGTTGATCTTTTTTTCTGTTTATTATACCAGAATGTAAAATCATGTATTTTAAGTTTCTAACAATGGGTCCATTTACTTAACCATTTGAGGGTTCCTTTTCCTTCACATTCTGAAATTTTGCTGTCGCTGGCTCTTTAAAATGTTTCATTTGCAAGATGATTGCCTTTTTAGTTCTAGTTTCCGACTTTTCCTTGTCCCCTTATCGATGATCTTATTTCTGCTACGAGGATGAGTCTGAAAACACGTTTCTCCAATGAAGTTAGAACATTGTCCTTTTGAATTCTCCTGCAGTGTGCGGAATAGAGTTACATGGATTACATTTGTATAATTTTCCAAATCAAAGATGTAATTTTCAAAGTGTAAAACAGCTGTTCCAAGATTCAATTCTCTCAGTCATCATTTCAAGAATAATGAAGAAGGCAAAGATGGTTAAGAGAAGGACCTTTTTTGGAATACTTGCACATGATGTATAACAAAAAGAGATAAGAGGTTATGCATACAAAGTGAAACTTACCAAACTTTGGCTCCAAGGAAAAGAAAATCAGCCAAGTAAAATTTCCTTATTTTACTATTTTTCCTAATTTATTATTTGAAATATTTAAACCTGAAAATAAAGCGAAAGTTACCTGTAAAAGAATCCCACGGAGAGTGGATTACCGCTTAAACTCCGGAAGGAAAAGAAAATCAACTCTATAAATAGAGAGAGAGAGAGTATCTCGTATTCTTGTTAACCCCAACTCCACCATGTCATTAGTTAGATTTCTTCCTGTTACTCCAACACAAATTGGCAAAACTTCACCCCCTCAAACCCCTCAAATTAGACTGCCTGTCAAACCTCTTTTGCCTGTGAGATCTGTTTTGCCGTACAGATGTGTGGGCAAGAATTGGAACACATCTCTTATAACAAGCTCTTTTTCTGATAAAGAGCAGCTTCATCACAATGAAAATCCTACCCGTCTCATAATACCCATTTACAACGGCCCTGATCCGACCACTACTATTCACCTATTTCCCCATAAAATAGTGCCTGGAGTGACTCCTGTACCTGAAAAGCCTAGTTATTTACAGATTCCTGCAAAACTAGATGGAATTATTGGTCCTGTTGACGGCATTTTTTTCTTGCATAAAGATTTTGACCGTATGGCTCTGTGGAACCCGGCTACGAGGGAGTTTAGACCTCTTCCACGAGATTTCTTCGATTCGATCCCCGAAACATCTCGTCCAATTAATTATTATAATAATTACCTGGGCTTTGGGTTTGATCCATCAAGTCGTGATTACAAGGTGGTGTGTGTTTCGTTTCTTACTGATATGGCTAAGCATAATCCTGAGCCTGATCGTTTATGGTTTGCTTCCGTTTACTCATTAAACAACAACTGTTGGAAATTCCTGGATTGCAACTTCCACGCTGATCCATTGATGTCAGACTCATTGTGCTCTACATGTGTGAACGGATTTTATTATTGGCTCACAGAAAGTTACATTAGTCCCCGCAAAAGCGGCGTCATAATACGTTATTTTGACATGCACAACGAAGTGTTTGGGGAGATTCCAGGGCCTATAGACTATACATCAAATCAGCATTGTGAGCTTTCTATCTATAAGGACTCAATTTGCCTACTAGTGTATCATCATCACAACCGTCATGATGATGATGATGATGCAAATCCTATAATTGATGTATGGTTGTTGAACGATGATAGATCATGGACTAAAGTTGTCAATCTGATTCCTACCAGGATTGAACTTCGCAATGTGGTGCCTACAATGACATGTTGGACTGTAGGATTTTGGGATCAAGATAAGTTCATTTTTGAATCTGAAAATGAAATAATACACTTTTGACACTAAAACCCGTGAATTTACACCTCTACTTGATAAGCCTAAACAAGTGTGTGATAGAGCAGCTTTAAGTTATAAGGAGAGTCGAGTTTCAATCAAAGGAGATATCTTGAATCACATGCAAGAATTTTTTGAAGAATATTCCGAAGATGACGATTCTTCCGAAGATGAAGATTGCAAAATTGAAGATTCCAAAGATGATGAATGACGGATTTACTCCTCTCCATTTTCCCCAACTTCCTATCTTGATTGCTAACATATGACATAGCTCAAATTGAATGGGTAAGATTTAATTTTTCTAAAATAAATCTCTAACCATAATTTAGATAATAAATACATTATATATTGAATTTAAAGAAAATATTATAATCGCACAATGAAGTTTGATTCTGAATATCTTGTATTATTGGTTTGAATTATTATGGAATATCAAGGTCCAAGATTTTTACTCGAATTCCTTTTTATTTGAAATAAATAATTAAGTGTTTGAATTAAAAATAAAAGGTTATTTTTGATTTTATGCTCAAATTTCGGTAAATTCAAAAGTTGCTGTAAGTATTTGTTTAAAAATATTTATTAGTGAGTTGAAAATATTTTTAAACAAATACTTCCAGCAACTTTTGAATTTACCGAAATTGGTCTACTAATTATTCTAGCCTATAGGAACGGAAAATAAAATTTCATTATTTACATAATAAAGTAATCCTACTAAACTAAAACAATTGATATTGCGTATAAATTGATTCATTGTGTAGTTTTCTACTTTTCATCACTGTTTAGTGTGAATATATATATTTTTTCTATTTCAACATAAACTTTTGTCGCACAACATGCGAAGTTCATGAAGAGTTGCAACAAGCCACAAAAAGAGAAGTTCTTATTGCAACAAATTCCAACTAGTTTTATTGCACTTTCTTGTATACTCTTTATTTATTTATTTTATTTCAAAGTTTGATTTTGCTAGAGAATTCACTATGTTTACAACAAATTCTCATTACATAATATAGGCTACTTCCTAATTCCTATTGTTTAAGTTTCTTTTTACATAATATAAGAAGAATGCATACTCAAAAGATCCTATATATGGCTTGTCAACTGACGTAAAATCAGTGGTGAGCTATTCCAATTGCAGAATCTGTCAATTTACACAAGTTATTCAAGTCTATAGTGTGTGATACAGGATAGTTTTGTGAAATCTCTTTTAGAGAACAGTCAATTCCATGCATCAAATTCAAGGCACAAAGAAAAGAAAACTGAAAGATTACATTTCCAAGTTCAAAACACTGCAACTGTATTGGCCATTTTGCTCTCCTGTAGTTCAAAATGTTACATAAATTATGAAAAGAAACAAAAAATTGCAAAGCAATCTGTGATTTAATAGAATTTTATAAAGAACACGGATATCTATGATATTATTTAGTACTACGTATTATGGGCCTCAAGCCATAAAAATATAATAAAAATTCCAGTCACAGCCACACCTGATGTACTAAACAATTTACCAAAACCACTAATATTATGTCAACTCTGCTGGGAATTTTGACTTATCACAAGTGGCATTTCAAACGCCACACTCCTAACGCTACTACAATAACGAAAATGTGCTTTATCACTACTAAAGCCTAGTGCCACCACCTTAGCACTCAGATATGTCAATCTGTCACCTAATGCGCGGGGTCGGGAAAAGGACCAGACCACAAGGATTTACTGTAAGCAACATTACCCTGCATTCTACAAGAATTGTTTCTATGGCTTAAACCCATGACCTACTTGCCATATGGCAAAGATTTTACCAGTTCTTCCAAGGCTTCCCTTCATTCCTCGAATGAGAGGAGAGGAAAAAAACCAATTGTTTGCTTCCCTATTTTAAGTATTGATGGTTTACTTCCAATTATTTGGTGTGCTTGTAATATACTTTATCTTCCATCCACCTTTGGACATATTAAGAATCATGATTTAGAGTAATGCAACCCCTCCGCATTAACTTGAAGGTTTCTAATATTTCCTAACCAACTGAGAAAGAACCAGATATTATTTATTCATTACCTCAAAAAGTAGAGTAGAGAGGTCATGAACAACAACAAAAATAACATACGTCCCAGTTGGGGAGGGCAAGATGTACACAGATCTTATCCCTACCTTTGTAGGGTAAGGGTACATCCTTGGCTCAAAAAAGCAAAGAAGTATCTTGGGTCCATAATTCAAGAAGACGGGGCAAAAATAACCACAGAAACAGAAACTTTCCTGGTAGCGTGGGTAGGCAGTTCCTCAAGAAAACGAAAGTGACCCCAATGTTTAGTCTTATCAACAGGTTCATCCTCATAATTAAGCTGATCTTGTTGTAATACACCAAAGACATCTCCATATAAGGGCGTCCAATAGGAGCATTGAGTCGAGGGATCTTCACCGATGGATAAGAGGGTGGAGGACCATATCTCTTTCATATTGATAAGACAAGGAGGAGGAGCACCTTCCAACAAATTAATGTGTTGACAATGCAACTGCTCGAACAAATTCTCTCTGTTAACTATCTCATATCCATCATTTCCTATTAAAGAAGCCTTGACAACATTAGAACTTGCCTTAGTAAGAGATTCAACTCATAGAAAACTAACTTAGTTTCTAATCTATCAATATTCTGCTAATTCATTCAAATAAGATACAGTGACCATCAACTTCTCCTTCCGAATCATCAGTTCACTATTCTGAGACTCTGGCTGTCTGACTAAATTACGACTTTTTCCTTCAAATCCCTGATTTCAGAGTCCTTTTCTCTGCATTCAACTTCTCTATCCCTTTAGCTGGCATCAGAGGAAACCAAGACCAAAACAACAGTTACGATTTATTTCAGGAAAATTAGCGTGAAGTGAAGACTTTTAAGTTATAAAGGCATTTACCTAGAAGACGGTGCAAGGTTAAACAAAAAGTTCATAATTTTTTTCTCCATCAGCAAGAAATCGGACTTGGGTCCACCTGCCCCTACCACCAAAGACTCGTTCATGCTCTTCTGCTTCCGCCAACTGTGATGCCATGGAAACAGGTGCGCTAGATGAAGTGGAAAGCATAGTCTATGATCATTACACCCACTGAGGGAGGGTAACTTGATGCTTTTGTTGCATGTGTTATTAGTTTCTGATCACAATATTTTGCAGAGTTTGCTGGCAGTGGTATATGCATGATCTTGTATCTGGTGGAACTGAGAATAAGTTGGTGCTGGTAAACATAAGAAATAAGGTACATAAAACACGTTCATATTTAAATGAGTAATTATCCTCATTTATTACTCTTCTCTATTTAATACTTTTTTTTTTGGCACTAATATCTTATTTATAACTAGGATAAATAACTAGGGTAAATAATGAAAAAACAACGAGTAATTATGTCTTGGTATTATGAAATGATAAATATTAAGAAATGTTTATTATATTTATTACTAAAAATGACAACTAATATAAAACGGAGGGATTATTTTTTTCATTGTAAAATTGGAATCAATGCTATAAATATTATCAGTTCATTATTTAAAATGTTTTTTCCTTGTGAAAAAATCGACTGAGAGTGGATAACCATAATTCCCCACCCACAACTATATAAATAGACTTGGAGTATCTCGTTTTCTTGTTAATCATATTACTCCATCTGTTTCGTATTAGTTGGCATTCTTGCTAAAAATATTTATTTCAAGTTACTTGTTTCATTTATAAAATCAAAAGAATTTTATTACGTTTTTTCAAGATTACCCCTATTATTAAATGACTACATAAAGTATATAATTCACAAGGCTAATTTGATAAAATAAATATTTAATTAATATTTTTTTTAATGAATATGTCAAGTGGGTCAACTAATATGAAATGGATGGAGTAATTAATTCCCCACCCCGCCAAATCAATCATCATGATGAGACTCCCTGACTCTTACTACAAGTTCAAGTTCTTTTCCTGTTAAAGAAAAGCTTAATCACGTGAGCACCTCCACCTTCAACCGATAGGTTGAGGGTTCGAGTCACGCTTGGAGGGGAAGTGTGGAAACACTATTGATCCTCCGGGAGGAAAAGGAAAAAAAAAAAAAAAATCATGATGAAAATCCTACCCGTCTCATTATAGCCGTTTACAACGGCCCTGATCTCAGCACTAGTATTCACCTATTTCCTCAAAAAATATTACCCCGTACCTGAAAAGCCTAGTTATTTACAGATTCTTGCAAAACTAGATGGAATTATTTGTCCTGTTGACGGCATTTTTTTCTTGCATAAAGATTTTGATCGTATGATGGCTCTATGGAACCCGAGCCTGTAGCTGTAGACAACGACACTTTTAGTCATATGTGAGTTTTTTGTCTTTTGACTTGAATAAAAGAATAAATAGAGGATATTCAAAATTAAAGTTGTTCTTTGAAACTTTATTGTCACAAAATTTACATGTCGATTATTGCACATTTTGGTGAAGTCCTAATTTTTTTCTGGATGTGCTAAGAATAACATATTTAACTTGTACACTTATTTGGATGACATTATCTTCGTGCAAATATGTGTACTTGTATATTTTAATTTTTTTAGATTTTATGCTATTGTTTTATATTAAATGTTTTCTATATTTGTTATAGAATTTTTGTTTGTTTAATCTTGAATTTGTGTGATTTAAGATAAGTACTTCTCAGATGATTGATTGTGTTAGATTTATAACATATTGAGATTTGAATGATGATTGGGAACTTAGTGAATTTTTTATTCTGAACCTAATGTGATATAAAGATTGACTTAGTTAATTATTTTAAGAATTAGTATGTATATGATTTTTAGGCTCAAGATATGTACAAAGATGCCTCAGAATAGTTTGTACTAATTGATTTTATCAATATGTCAACTGCTGCAAAGAGCTGTTGTTGACCTTAATAAAGATGAAAAGTTCAACGACGATAATCATGAAATATAGTCATGAAAGTTAAGTATGTCCTGGAAGAGCAAGAGGCTCTTGAAGCTTTAGATATGTCTATGGCACCTCCTAGCTAAGAACATTGCGATTGATCTAGTTTAATATATATGTGATGTAATCCTTCAAAGTAGTTACTTTACTCCATATAAGTTATGGATAGCTGATAACCAAGGAATATAGTTTCAAGGGGAATGAGTTGTGCTTGTTCATGATACTCTTCACCAATTCAGAATGTAGTATATTCATAAGTGGGTTTCTACATCACATTAACTGAATTTGGATCACATGATGGATTACTTTTATATGTAGAATGAGATAAGTAAAGACTTGTCTCTACATGAAATTGTGGATCAAATTTGCTTTCACTAAAGCAACTTAAATGAATAATTGATCTCAGAGGGAGTAACTAATGAATAGATAATTAGACCTCGATGAATGAGTCGTCACTTACATTTCTGATCCCCCCATCAATTTAAGAGTGAAGGAGAAGCATTTGTAGTTACTCCATACAATAAAAGAGTCACAAGATTTGAATAAGGTTCTTCGATATCCTACTAAAGATAAATAGTTAATGCAATGAAAGTTAAAGTAGGAGTTAGTAAAATCAAATTAGTGAGAGTTGATTAATATGATTTGGATGGCAAAGCTATTGAAAATATGGGTTCTCAAACTCAAGCATAAGATTTAGGATAAATTCTTGAAAGTCAAGATTTCAAGAGATTGTTCGAAGTAATTGTATTCTCTTCACAAGAATTTAGTTCAAAAAATTCTTGACAATTAAATACGTAAAGTTTTCTTATGTTAGTGCATTGGCACAATAATACTTAAAGACAGTTAAAATGATACAAAGGTATCAAAAAGTACAATCAATTATTCTTTGTAAAGTCAAAGAAAGAAAATGTGATTCAAAGGCTATAGTTATGATTACTCAAAAGGAGATTTAGAAGGGTAGATAGCATTAAGAAGTAATCATTAGCCTTATTCAGAATATGAGCTGAATCGATAGCATTTTGAACAATTGTACAAAAAGTTGTTTGGTTCAAACGTCTTTGTTTGAGTATAGTTTAAAAGTGTGGTTGAATTAGTGACAATCAAATGTGATAGTCAAACATCAATAGTTTACACAGAATACTTAAGTACCATTAAATACAAATCATATTGATATGAGGTGTGTTTTGTGTTAGATACACAATTGTATTAAAAGAAAAGAAGATGAACAAGAAATGCATTTTACGGATCATTATCCTATAAGATTTGTTGCTTATGAAAGATTTGATGAGACGTGATTTTGCGTAGTGTTAATGCATTATATTCTAATTTTTTTTTTAAATTTTGTTCACGTTAAATTACATGTTTGGGGAAAATGCTAGCTGATGCCTAAATTGTTTGTTTTTATTGATTCATATACAAGTAAGTATGTCGGACAGACAAAAAAATTGACCTATTCGCACAGGCGATCGCCTTTATTGTCTAAGTGACAGATAGAGATGAGACTATTATAAGTTAATCATCGTTAAAAGTGACGATAAAAGAGAGATGAAAGTTTATAATAAGAACGTAGTTTTGTTTGTTTTTAGTCATAGGTGATTAAAATGAAGTAGTCTATCTTAATGCTAGATGTGAGTTCTGATGGTTAAAATGTATGAGTAGATTTATGAACTCAAAGTTAGACATGAGTTGTTTGAACTATCATCTGTATAGTATTTAATTTACAGAAAGGCATACATTCCATAGGAAAGGAATCAATACTGTGATACATGTTTCATACCATGCATGCATATTATGACCAATAAGGGCGACACAAGTTTAATCTCTACTTGGTGTTGTGTGAAGCCCTAAAAAATATAAGTAATTTTCTCTTTGTACCCTCGTGACTTTGATCAGTTTTTGAGATGCAATTTTGTGGTTATTATCTTAAGGTGTTGTCAAGAGATCATGAACGATTCGGTCTGACGGGATATTCCTAGAAAAGCATATCAAATTGAGATTAAGAGATTCATGAGATGAGGAAAATCATTGAGTATTATCACATTAATTGTGCTCATTAGTCGACCCTTTATGATTGTCTTCAAGACAAGAACATAATGATGAACTCAAGTTATGATAAAAGAGATGTTGAGATGTGAATGTGATAAATCATCTAGGATACTGCATACTATAATCTACTCCAAGCTCCATTAATCGAGATGCTATATACTCCTAATAGATATATAGCAACCAAGCTCTCGAAGTATGCACTGGTCACACGGTCTAGTCATTATGCATGAAAGTTGTAGAAAAGGAATATGAGAGTTGACCCAGCATGTGTGGGTGGGAGATGTTGGAAATTGAAATTGAATCACCCACGTGGGTCAAATCAGGATCCATGAAAAAATAGATAAATATATATTTATTATAATATTAATAACAGAAGGAGAGAAAAAACACATATCTTCTGAAGGGTTGTGTCACTTCTCAAGAATTGTGTCACTTAAGAAATATAAAGAGTCTTATTTGTTAGGAACTCCAAAAACAAGAATAATATGAAAGGAACGTAAGTTCTACTCTCTCTTCAATAACATAAAGAAAAACAAACTCTCTTCTTCTTGATGAAGAATTACGATGGTAGATTCCTATGAAGATGAAAGTAATCTTCACCAAATACTGGAGCAATCCTCTGTAATAGGTACGATTTAGATTATGAAATTTTACGGCGTAGTTCATGTTTATTATATGTGAATTGTGATTACACTGTCAACAAGTAAAATAAATAGATTGAATCTTCGCTGAAATTCGTGTTCTCGATTGATTATTTTCCTTCAAAAACTTCTTATCAAATGTGTTACTTTAAAATTAATTGAAATATTTGTTTTAACAAAACCTGATTGAATTAAAAACATCAGTTATAGTTTTTAATAATTTGCATTATTGGAATTTTTATTTTAGTGAAATAAAATTCAGAATAAATAATTTAATATTTCTATATTAGATGGTTAACAGTGCTTCCAATTTGAAAGTTTTAAAACTATAAAAGAGCTGATTATTATCATAGTTCCCGCTAAAAATGACACAAAAATACTTAAATATATCCAATCATAAAGGAATTGATCACTCTGATTTTTTTTCTTGGAACTTGAGAAAAGGTAGAAGGATGTGAATTACATGATAGTAGATGTGAAGGTGTATGGAGAATGCAAAATAGGGTAGAAGAATGATAGAAAGGAGTGTGTTCTTAGTAGGAGGATTTTGTTTTGTTATCCGTACTAGTAATTATAGTGCTAGTATTGCTTCAGAGTGTGCTATAATTTGTCATATTACTTGGTGATAGTTTTGTTTATCTTATTATTTAGTGTATTAATACCTATTGTTTCTTGTTTCTTTACTATTTCTTTTCTAGATTATTTTTTGTCTTGAGTCGAAGGTCTATCGAAAACATGCTCTCTATCTCACCTCTGAGGTAGTGATATGGACTTATGGGTGTCAAGTGGGCCGGGCCGAGTCAACCCGGAACTGGCCCGGGTCAACCCGGAACCGGCCTGTTAATTCTAACCGATTTGTGGGTTGGGCCGATTCCGGGCCTGGTTAAGTGGGTCGGGCCGATTTCGGGTCCAACAGTAATTTTTTAAAAAATAACCCTGAACCGGCCTACTTAGCCCAACCCGGTCTAACCCACCTAAGCCCGGTCAAATCCGGTTAAAAATTCGGTCAAAACTGGTCACAATACAAAAAAAAGTTTTTTTCTAATATACACTATATATACGCACCTTTATACATTTTAAATACGCTAAACAATATATATACACTACATATATAGTATATACTACATTAGAATTTAAAAAATGTATACACATATATACATAGCATTCAATATATACGACTATACGTACTACTTTAAATAAAATATATACTGCAATATATATATATATATATATATATATATATATATATATATACTACAATATATATATATAGTTATATACTAATTTATAAAACATATACACTTGTGATACGTATACGTTAAATATATACGTCTATAGAAGATATATACACACATATATATACCATTCAATATATGTACTACTTTAAATAAAACATATACTACAATATATATACACTACAATATTTATATATATAGTTATATACTAATTTATAAAATATATACATATGTATACATTAAAGATATACGTCTATAGAAGATATATACACACACATATATACCATTCAATATATGTACTACTTTAAATAAAACATATATACAATATATATACACTACAATATTTATATATATAGTTATATACTAATTTATAAAACATATACACATGTATACATTAAATATATACGTCTATAGAAGATATATACACATATATACGCACCATTCAATATATATGTACTACTTTAAATAAAATATACTACAGTAAATATATACTACAATATATATATATATATATATATATATATATATATATATATATAGCTATATACTAATTTATAAAACATATACACATGTATACGTTAAATATATACGTCTATAGAAGATATATACACATATATACGCATCATTCAATATATATGTACTACTTTAAATAAAATTTACTACAATATATACACACACTGTATATATAGTTAAATATATACTATTTTATTTGACTCAAATATATAAAACTAATAATTGTTAAAAATGACTCAAAAAATGACCAAAATAGTCCATCAAGTTTGAAATTTGAATTTAAATAGTCCTTATTTTTACGTGAAATATTAATAGACCTCCAATTATTTTTATTTTTGTACTTCTTAAATTAGTTTTAAATATATTTTATCAATAAGTGCATAATATAATTTAAAATGACACAAATCATAATATTAAAAATGAATTAAAAAGACAAAAAAATGTTAAATTAAAGCTTAAAATAGGTAATTATATTTTGAGTAAATACATAATTACCCCCCTGATCTTGTCCGCGATTTGCAAAAAGACACCTAAACTTTCACTTTGACCTATTACCCCACGATTCTTCTTTATTTTATTGCAAACACACCATTATGACCCTCTGCGTGTATACACGCGCCTGTGGCGCGTGAAAGGGCTCTAATTTGACTTTTTGACCAATTAAAAACTGTCACGTGTAAAATAATTGATATATAATTTATATTCTTTTATTTTAAATTAATATTTATTTATTTTTTAAAAATTATCCCACCCCCTCTCCGCCCCCCCAATCCATCCACCCTTTCTTCTTCAACTCAATTCACCATTAAAGCTCCTCCATTGAAGCTTTTTTTAAAAAAAAAATAAAAAATCATTCATTAAAGCTCCATTTTACAATTAAATCATATCATTTAACTACCCACAATTTCTTCTTCAACGCCATTAAAGCTTTTTTTAAAAAAAAAAAATCATATCATTAAAGCTCCATTTTCAGTTAAATCATATCATTAACTATCTTTTAAACTCAATTCAATCATAAAACTATTTTTTGAAGTGATTTGAAAAAAAAGTGGACGAAAATGCTGACGGAGTGGGGGGTTAGGGGGAGATGCTGATGGGTTGGGGGTGTTGTACGAGGGGTGGGGGTAGAGGGGAGCTGCTGGACGCGGAGGGCGAGGGGAGGGGGAGGGCAGTCGCTGGATGAGTGTAGGGTGGGGGAAGAGGGGGTAGGGTGTTAAATTAAATAAAAAGAAAAATTTTATTAAAATTTTTTTTAAAAAAATATGAAATTAAACGTATTTAACACGTGGCAGCACCTGATTGGTGCGTGTGTTCACTCTCTTTGTTGTGACTGAGATTCAGCGAAAAATGGTGTGTTTGCAACGAAATAAAGAAGAATCGTGGGGTAATAGATCGAATTCAAAGTTTAAGTGGCTTTTTAAAAATTTCGACCAACATCAGGGGGTAATTATGTATTTACTCTTATATTTTAAATGAAATAAACAAGAAGTACAGTTATTGTCCGTATTGGTAAATGTATTTAGTTTTTACAACCAAGTTGACGAGGCGATATAATTTTCTCTGAAATAATATCACAGGATTGATAAAAATAATATTGGAACCTTAAAACATTTTTAAGTTACGAAATGATTATATAAAATCACCTAATTTTATTTGATAGTGAATGATTGATGTTATTATCATGGTATCCGTTAATATGCATTATTTTTAAAATAAAGATCATTTTAAATAGTTATATATGGTTCTTCCACTAGCTAGAGACCCTAATTTTTTTTTTTTGTGGATTTGTATGAATTCATCGTCTTCTTTATGAATTATAATTTTTTCGACAATAATTTGGAGTAGAAGAAACTAACAATTAACTTGAACTATTTTATCAAGAATAAATATTAATCCTAAAATGAATAAATATAGAATATTATTTTATTATTGAAATCCTAAGTTTCCAAATAAATACAGTACATATAATTAGCTTATTTCTAACAATTGTAATTGTAATTTTTGGTGGACGTCGTTAGATTTAATATCGCAGTTAGAAGTTGAAAGAAGATTGTACTCACTAAGTTTTATAGTTGAAAAGTTAGTGATATTTCGTATTGTTAACTAATAAGAATCATTTAAATTCAAAGTTCAAACTTAAGGGACTTTTTTGATCATTTTTTTCTCATCTTTTGAGTCATTTTTAGCAATTATTGATTTTTTAAGAAAAATGCATAAAGTTCGATGATATTATTGGAACAAAAAAAAGATAAATGACTTTGTTGGGATAATTTCCTAGGTTGAGTGACAATACGAGGAATTTACTCAAAACATGTTCTCTATCTCACCTCTGAGGTAGTGATATGGACTGCGTACACTTACCCTCCCCAAACCCCACTTTATGAAAATATATTGGGCATATTATTATTTTGTGGGCGATGCAATTTTATTAAATTTAAATTCGTACGAAATTTGAATTATATTAAATTCAAAATATATTGGTCTCAAATAAATATTGCGGACTAATATAATTGGATTAATTATTTAAATCCAAACAAATATGAGTTTAGTTAAAGTCCAATTTTTATTGGGCTAGCCCATTGATATGGGCTATAAAATGGGGAGCCCATTTTATTAAGCCCAAGATATTGTCATATTCTAGAGGCCTAAATAAGCATCACGTGTCAAATGACGTGGCATGCCAAGTTAAGTGAAGGAGCCAATAGGACCATGCCACATGTCAAACTGATGCAGCAGACCCATGAAATAAAAGTCCATAAAAGGCGTCACATCACTTAAATCTGATTGGTCAAAGGAAGTCCATATTCATCATGACTCTTCCTTTCTTAAAACTATAAATAGAGGCCTCATAATTCAGAAAAAAGGGACCCCCAGACCCCCCCCCCCCCCAGAATTCTAACAAGTAGCAAGAGAAAGCTCATGGATCAAACGCCATAATTTCTATAAAAAGCTCAAGCATTCAAATCAAGTTCATCAAGATTCAAAATCCAGACCGCACTATTCAAGAACAAGCTCAAAAAAACTTGAATTCAAGCACAAGTCAAGATCAAGTCCCTCAAGTTCAACAAATCAAGTTCAAATTCAAGATCAAGCTTTAAGCCCTTGAATTTATATTTGAAAAGGCGAATCAGAGGATTCATAGAGATTGTAACACTCGCATTGAAATCAATAAAATTGATGTTGCAATATTTTCTTGTCTCGAAATATTTATTTTTCGCACTCGAGAATTTTATTGTCCAACAAATTCTGGCACGCCCAGTGGGACAATCTCTACCTCTCATCTCAACTTTTCATACTTCAAAGTTCAAGAACAACGAAATGACTTCCAATAAGGTCAATTCTCAATCAACTGCTTCCAAGGTTGCAGATTCAAAGTTCTCTACTGAAGTAGAAAGCATCCTTGGTGTTACTTTCGGAAGCCTAGGAGCTTTCACAAGAAGCAAGGCAGGCTTGCTAGGATAACAAACACATCCAGTGTCGTACGCTCCAACTCCAGTTTTTGGATCTTCAACCTCGAAAGGAACGAAATCCAATACAAGTGCTTCAGAAGGAGGAAGCAGCGTGGCCAAATCGCTGAAAAAGACTTTAGCTCTACTTAAGCATTTCAGTTCCAAATACTCTGGAGCCAAGAGCAATGGTCGTTCAACAAATGCATCATCTCCACTTACACCACATAAGCTAAGCACTTCAAAAATTAACTTATGTGATAATTCGTGTTACTCTCCAATATCTCTGGTGATTATGTAAGCAATGGTAACTGATGTCTCGTCTATGGAGGAGCAGCTTGCGAATCTGACAAAGGCAATTGAAGGCCTGACCATCTATGTTCAGAATCAAGAGGCTATGATTGATAAGATAGTAGATAGGGTGGAAGACTTGATAGACAGAGAATATAGCCATGCACCGGGAAAAGCTCCAGAGGTTCATGAGATAGAAAACCCTGTGAAACAAACACCATCGACTAAAGAGGTGCAAGTTTCTGCCGAGGGAATGATCCCGATTGGGCAATTGAGGGAATTTATTGAAGGGACCCTCAAAGACAAGTATGATGTTGTCACCAAGCCTTCCCTTGCATATGCCAAGCCTTACACTGCAAGAATAGATAGCATCAATATACCTGTCGGCTATCAACCCCCCAAATTTCAACAATTTGAGAGTAAAGGTAATCCGAAACAACATGTCACACACTTTGTCGAGACATGTAATAATGTTGGAACTTACGGTGACTATCTTGTCAAACAGTTTGTTCGTTCCCTAAAGGAAAATGCCTTTGATTGGTATACGGACCTTGAACCTAATTCCATTAATAGTTGTAAGCAATTGAAACATGAGTTCCTAAATCATTTTTATAGCACAAGGAGTACAATGAGCATGGTAGAGCTCACAAATACTCAGCAAAGAAAGGACGAACCAGTCATTGACTTCATCAATCGATGGAGAAATGCTAGCCTAAACTGGCCCAGCGAAGCTTCTGCGATAGAGATGTTCATCCAAGGAATGCACTGGGGGCTTTTCTACATCTTGCAAGACATTAAGCCAAAATCCTTTGAAGAGTTAGCTACTCATGCTCACGATATGGAATTGAGCATGTCTTCTGCTGGAAAGGAAGGAGCGCCTATCCATGACCCTCGAAGGGGAAAAGGATAACCAAGAACCCAAGAAATGGGGTAAGTTTGTCCCAAAAAATGATAACAAAGAATCCATGAATGTTGATGTGTCTCCGGTGAAAGTCACCACAAAGGTGAGCAAGAAGCAAAGTGTAAAGACGACTTCTGGAGCACGTCCAAATCAGAAAACGTTAAAGGAGATGCAAGAAAAAGAATATCCCTTCCTTGATTCTGATGTTGCTGAGATTTTTGATGAACTCCTTCAGCATAAGCTCATCGAACTCACAGAGATGAAGCGTCCCACCAAAGCCGGAAGGACCAATGACCCTAATTATTCCAAATATCACAGGCTCATAAATCACCCTCTGGAGAAATGCTTTGTCTTTAAAGATAAAGTTATGCAACTGACAAAAGAGAAGAAAATCTTCTTCGATGATAAGACAGCTAGTTCTCATCAAATCTCTATCACTTTTGGCTCGCTCGATCCGGTTAAAATTTATGTCAAAGAGAATAATGAGGAGATATTAGAGCCTGAAAGGTCTTCAGTTGACGAAGACGTTGATGAAGGTTGGACTCTAGTGACTAGACGTAGACGCAAGAAAATAAGTCTGCGAAAGGGGATATATGAGCAGCCAACCGAAAGGAGAGTGGTAAAGAAACTAAGGAAACAGAAGTTAGTTGAACTCCAAAAGAATACGAGGGTGATGGAGTTTCACTCCTAAAAACTTTGGCATCTGGTGACTTTAGAGGAATTCTTTTCGAGTTAGTTTCATGTAAAGACTGCCCAAGTCAACCTTGAGGCGTCTTGTTTTAATACCGCCAAAGAGGGGGCAAAGGGTGAGAATCTACCCATGGAAGTTCCTGCATCTTCCGAAAGGTTGGCTGAAACTCTTGGCCAAGAGGCACATGTGTGTGATACAAAAATCACATTCACAAATAATGATCTTCTGCTTGGTGAGACCCTACATAACCATATTTTATACATGGTGGGTCAAATTCTAGGAAAGAAGATCAATAGAATCTTGATAGATGAAGGATCTGGAGTCAATAGCCTGCCTATCCGTATGATGAAGGAGCTTGGCATCGCTACTAGCGAACTAGACGAAAGCTGTATAATGATCCAAGGCTTCAACCAAGGGGGCCAAAGGGCCATGGGATGTATCAAGTTGGGGATTAGTATGGATGATTTTCAATCAAACCCATTGATACATGTGATCGATGCCAAAACTTCATACAATGTATTGCTTGGTAGGCCTTGGGTGCACGGGAACAAAATTATCTCGTCCTCTTACTATCAATGCTTGAAGTACCTCAAAAATGGAGTGGAAAGAACGATAGTCGCTGATGACAAGCCATTCACTGAAGCTGAGTCATATTTTGCCGATGCAAAATTCTACTTAAAGAATCATATTGTAGATGAGAAAAGGATTGAAGATGTCAGCAAGACCAAATGTGATGATCTTGCATCTAAGAAGGTCGCGGTGACTATCGAAAAATTCACCAACAAAAAACCCTTCTTCACTTTGAATAAAGAAATCGTCGCTCCTACGGAAAAGAACCCAGCTCTTGTTCTTTGCTATGTGCCAAAGGTAAAGAAAGAAGAAGATCACTAACCTGATGCCCAAGATAAGGTTACCCAAGATAATGTGCTAAAGGGGCTAACTTTACCTATCAGGAAGATTGTGCAATAAATCCATCCTCAAGTCCGCTTGGAGAATTTGTGGCTCAAAATCCGCCATCAGATATGGCACTCCCTATGAAGCGTACAAAAGAGGGCTTTGATCCAAATGCATACAAGCTATTTGTAAAGTCTGGATACAATCCTAATGAGCCATCAAGGTTGGGCAAACTTCCATCGAAAGGTAACACCAGGCAAGCACGTAAAGGGCTAGGATACGCACAACCACCTCTAATTCACATCTCCATAAGAAGGGTAGTCAGTAATTACATCACCGTGGAAGAAGAATCCACTGCCGCTAATAAAAGACCCTCCGTATTTGATCGACTTGGAGAATCAACCATAAGAACTTTTGTGTTCGAAAGGTTGGGTCCTATAAATATGAATAAAAACAACAAGTGTCAAAGAAGTCATCAAAGAAAGATACAGAACTCTTTATTTAAAAACTAGAAGGATTTCCAAAGTTTGATTCCTTCTAGAATGAAGCGGCAGACGAAACTGGTAGTTTCATGCAACGAGGTATTAAAAGCGAAGGTGCATACTGTGGTTTATACGAAGCAACGCGAAGAAGATGAAGCGAGTGTTGGCTCCTCATATCATGTTATGACCCAGAACGATAAAGACGTCTCATCTCAAATAAAGGTTGATGAAGAGATAGAAAATGCCTTTTGGTGTTATCATATATCCGTCAATGTCGATGATCCTTAAGAGGAGAAAGATTCTGGAGATGCTCCATCGTAACTTGAAGAAGGGGTAAAGTCCATAATAGATCCCTTAAAGAAAGTTAATCTTGGAACCGATGAAGAACCAAGACCAACTTACCTGAGTGCGTTTCTAGAAGTAGGGGATAAAATCGCTTATATGGACATACTCAAAGAATATATGGATGTTTTCACCTGTATCTATAAGGAAATGCTTGGATTAGATCCAAAAGTAGTGGTCCATCAGTTGGCAGTCAAGAATGGTGCTCGTCCTGTTAAGCAAGCCCTAAGACGCTTTAGGCCGTAGTTGGTTCCACAAATCGAAAATGAAGTTTACAAACTTATTGAAGCTGGATTTATTCGTGAAGTCAAATATCCCACGTGGATTTCAAGTATTGTTCCAGTACGGAAGAAGAATGGCCAAATTTGAGTTTGTGTCAACTTTCGAGATCTCAACAACGCATGCTCTAAGGGTGATTTTCCAATCCTCATACCGGAGTTAATGATTGATGCCACCATTAGTTATGAGGCAATGTCCTTCATGGATGGTTCATCCGGCTACAATCAAATCCGTATGGCGCCAAAAGATGAAGAACTCATTGCATTTCATACGACTAAAGGTATTTATTGCTACAAGGTGATGTCTTTTAGTTTAAGAACGTTGGCGCCACTTATCAAAGGGCTATGCAGAACGTCTTTGACGGCCATCTCCATAAAAATGTTGAATGCTATATGGATGATCTAGTGGTGAAGTCAATAAAGAGAGACGACCACTTAAAAGACTTAAGAATGGTATTCGAGTTACTTCGAAGATATCAACTTAGAATGAATCCATTGAAGTGTGCCTTTGGAGTTACTTCAGGAAAATTTCTTGGCTTCATTGTGCGACACCGAGGAATTGAAATTGATCAAGCTAATATTGATGCAATTTTGAATATGCCCTAGCCTCGGGATATTCATGAGTTAAAAAGCCTTCAAGGAAGGCTAGCATATTTAAGGAGGTTCATCTCAAACTTGGCTGGAAAATGTCAACCATTTAGTTGTCTTATGAAGAAGGACACTCCCTTCAAATGGGACCAAGTTGTAGTAATGCCATTGAGAGTATCAAATAGTACTTAATGAAACCTCCAGTTCTTGCGGCACCCATACCTGGGAAGCCATTGATACTCTACGTCATGGCACAAGAAAGGTTGGTTGGAGCACTACTAGCTCAAGAAAATAGTGAAGGCAAAGAAAACTCTCTTTACTATCTGAGCAGAATGATGACACCAAATGAGCTAAAGTATTCTCCAATTGAAAAGTTATGTTTGGCATTGGCCTTCTCAATTCAAAAGATGAAACACTGTTTTCAAGATCATGTGGTTTGTCTCGTGTCTAGGGCAAATCCCATCAAGTTCGTAATGTCGAAACCTGTCCTTAGTGATCGACTTGCAAGATGGTACCTTCAATTTCAATAGTTTAAGATTGTGTATGTTCCCCAAAAGGCCATAAAGGGACAAGCATTGGCTGACTTCTTAGTAGACCACCGGATACCTGATGATTGGAAACTGAGCGATGAAATTCCTGATGAAGATGCAATGGTCATTGAAGCTAGACCCCCATGGAAGATGTACTTTGATGGTGTTGAACATTGAGATGGAGCTGGTGCCGGGGTGGTATTCGTCACTCTTCAAGAAGAGGTCATCCTATACTCTTTTACCCTAATAAATCATTGCTCTAATAATGTTGCTGAATATCAAGCTTTAATACTTGGACTTGAGATGGCAGTGGACATGAAACAACTGCAATTACAAGTATTTGGTGACTCCCAATTGGTGATCAAACAGCTTTTGGGAAGCTATGAAGTTAGAAAGTCTGAGCTGCGACCATACCATGACTATGCACAGAAGTTGATGGGGTGGCTTGGAGGAGTAACCCTCCAACATGTGCCAAGGAGAGAAAATAAGCAAGTTGATGCCCTAGCTGTTCTGGCCTCAACCTTAACTCTTCCAAATCAGACCCAAGTTACTGTCCGCCAAGAATGGATAGTACCGCCATCAGATGAGGATGTGGAAAACAAGGTTGAATACCTCGTTGCCATGTCTGAAGCTATAAAAGAAGATTGGCAACAACCTATTATTGATTACTTATGTTATGGGATACTTCCAGAAGATCCAAGGAGAAAGACTGACATTCGTCGTCGTGCACCTTGCTTCATTTACTACAAAGACACACTGTACAGAAGATCATTTGAAGGAGTACTCTTACGGTGTTTGGGAGAAGAAGAAGCAATTCAAGCTTTGCAAGAAGCATACTCGGGAGTTTGTGGATCACACCAGTATAGACCGAAGCTCTATTTTCACATTAAAAGGATGGGATATTATTGGCCAATGATGGTGAAAGATTGCTTAGACTGTGCGAGAAGATGCAAAGCTTACCAATTCCATACAAATTTCATACATCAACCTCCAGAGGTACTACATCCAACTGTAACGTCTTGGCCATTCAATATTTGGGGAATGGATGTTATTGGTCCACTACCAAAGTCTTCTGGTGGACACTTATACATCTTGGTTGGGACAGATTACTTCTCAAAATGGGCCAAAACTGTTGCTCTTAAGGAAGTAAAAAAAGAAAATGTTACGAACTTCATCCGAGTGAATATCGTCTACCGCTTTAGAATCCTTCAATATATAATAACTGACAATGGCAATCCGTTTGATAAAAAGTTGATGAACAAGATCTGTGACCTCTTTGGCTTCAAGCAGCGCAAGTATTCAATGTATCATGCTACCGTCAATGGTCTAGCTGAAGACTAAAATAAAACTTTATGCAACTTGTTGAAGAAAGTCGTCTCCAAATCCAAATGAGATTGGCATGAGCGAATGGAAGAAGCTTTATGGGCGTATAGGAAAACTTACCGTACACCAACACAAGTAACCCCATACTCACTTGCTTTTGGAGTTGAAGCAGTCCTGCCACTTGAGCGTTAAATACCTTCTTTGAGACTGGCTATTCAAGAAGGGCTCACCGATGAAGAAAATGCTAAGTTGCGTCTTATGGAGTTAGAAGCTCTTGATGAGAAGAGGCTAGAGGCTCAACAAAATCTGGAATGCTATCAGTCCCGGCTATCTCGTTCTTTCAACAAAAGGCTTCGCTTGAGGTGCTTCCAAGTTGGAGATCAAGTTCTTACAGTAAGAAGGCCCATTATCACTTCTCATAAATTTAGGGGCAAATTCACCTCGAAGTGGGATGGACCATATGTCGTACAAAAGGCATATTCAAATGGTGCTTACAAACTTGTTGGTGCAGATGGCGTGAGGATTAGCCCCATCAATACCAAGCTCTTGAAGAAGTACTATCCTTAAAGGGAGATAACACTCCTTAAGGCACGAGTATAAACTGCATGTCCAGTCCTGGACCGTAAGAGTATAAATTGTGAACGGCTAAAAAAAAACACTTACCTAGAACTACATTGTGACTTGATCCTCTTTACTGAGGTACGTAGGCGCTTGGAATTTCATTCTGAGTTCAGTTGCATGAGTGTCAAAAAAATACATGTCCCCGTTTGATCTGTCGTCTGAAAGTCAAGTTTGCATACATCTCAATTAAGCATTAGAATTATGTCAAATACTTGTGGCACAATGGTGGAAACCCATCAAAAGAAAAGGAAGCTCTTTCGATAGGATTTGGAATACCCAAAGCTTACAGTTGGGGCATAGATCTACCACACGTGCAATTATCAATTATGAAGTCAAAAGCTTTAATTCCTAAGGCTTTCAAATTGAAGTTGCACGTCCAACTCGGTTGTGAGACAAAGACGTAAAGCCGATGAGCAACAATTTTGGAAGAGAAAAGCCAGAGTTTAATATGGCGACATCAATGCATTAAAATAGGCAAGTAATTCTTGGGGTTGGAATTTAAAGAAAATATTAAATAAATGTGCAATATAAATAAAAAGAGTTTTCATTGTGACTAATAGATCTGACTACTCAATAAAAAAAGGGTAAAAGAAAGCAACAAGAAGGTTTGAAGGAAGACATATCCTAAGGCTAATCTAAGTATAGCTTATAATTGACTAAATCTTGTAAAGCAGCCTCTAAGACTTGTTTCTTCTTCTCTACAACCTTTGAGGCTTTTGTTGTTGCAAGGGAGGCATCAGAACACTTGGAAAACTCTTCTTCAGCAGCTAAAACTTTGGATTCCATCTCTGCAGCTTCTTGCTTGGCAGCATCTTGACGAGCCTTCAACTTCTTCACCTTCTTTCTCGCCTTCTCAAGAGATTTACAGGCGACAGAAACTTCTTTAGATTTCTCATCCCTCTCCCCCAATACAAGCTCAAGATGCTTTTTGTCTTTTAAATATGGATCTGACTTTTTAATTGTTGTGGTTTTATCAACAAGGGTGGATCGTGCTTGGTCATAGGAAGTCGTCATCCCAAAGAAAGACCCCAATAAATCCTGCAAGGGGGAAATATCTGCCCCAATTCCACTCATGTCATTAAGTATGACTTCGACGTCATCTTGGATAGAAGAAGCACGACTCGGAGTAAGGCCTGCAAGTTTGGTACGGATATTAGCCCAAACCTTCATGATAAACTCCTTTTTAAGCTCTGAAATGACTTTCTTGCCATAAAAAATAGACATGGTTACTGCTGGTTGCCTGGAAAAGTTTGACTCCGCATTTGCTTTGACTTTACCATAAAAGTTAGAAGTAACCTCTTTGGATGACAAAAGTAACTCTCTTGAGTCTGGACCTACTACAGACTCGCTACTATCTTGTGGCTTACTTTGATGAGGATCTTTCAAAATTTGGACATTGTTTGGCTGCGCTTACAAAGAAAAACATAATATAAGGGTATATAAAGGCAATGGATATACTGTGAAATGGTAGAAGAGTTGAGTCATTACCTTCTCGATAGCTGGCGAAGTCTTAGATGAACTAGCAAGAATCTCCACATGGGTATTAGAATCACTTTGCTTCACCAAAGATGGTTTTACCTTCTTCCAACAACGATCTTCGTGACTACTATCGCTCTCATCTTGAAAGGTTCGTTTGTTGAAAGTCAATTGAGACAGGGCAGGCAAATCCTCTTTCTGAGTTTCTGCATGTGGAAGTCCCTTGACTTAGCATGGAATTACTGCCTTAGCTTTCAAAACTGGAGGCTTAGCCACATTTGGGACCCCTCACCATGTTCTTGAGGAGTGTCAATAATCGGAACTACAGCATTCACCAAAGATTGTAGATTAACTTCGAGAAAGTTCCCATGAACTTTATCCCACCAAGATTTATATGGCGTGGATAAATATCTTTGCATATTGGGTGTGGCTTTTGGGGAAAGTCGCTTTTGACATAGAGCTATGCAATACACAAATTCGATGAAATTTAAGGCTTTCATCTAATGAAGCACTGCGAATATCATCTTCCAAGACTCCAGAAAGGCCTTGATAAAATCCAAATTGACGGCTAAACCGGTGTGGACTGTAGACACGTAATTTTGTCCCCCCTCGAAAGTTCGTTTTATTCATTTCCACCATAGCATACCATGTGCCCTCACCCGTGTCATTATACCCCGCAAAATACAAAAAAAAATAATAAAACAAATAATAAAATAACTAACCCTATCTTATCCAAACCACCTACCCAAAAAAAACATAACACCTCACCATTACCCCCTACCCCACATTACCCCACCCCCCACTCTTTTTTTTTGTCAAGAAAGAAAACCTCAAAAAATATATATACCTACACATACACCAAGGAGATGAACAGTAGAAGTAGAGAAACAACCACAGGAGTAGAAATCAAAAGAAAAAAAAATCAGCAATATTTCCTCTCTCTCTAAAAACTCTACTCTCTCTCTTCCTCTCTTGTAAACTCCGTTCGCTGCCGACTGGAGCTCCGACCACTACAACGCCACCATCTTTCCCCTTTCTCTACCATCTCTCTCCCCAAAAACTAAAAAAAAAAGAAAAAAAAGAGAAGAAGAGAATCAACCGCTGTCGTTCCTCTGCGACACCGTCAGCCGCTGCCGTCCTCAGCGTCATCGTCAGCGGTAGCGCCGGCATTGGTGCCAACGCCGCTCCGCATCGACCAGATCTGTCGCGGTTCGCCGACCGGATCCGACCCGATCTCCCAACCCGAGAATCCGACCAGCTCCTACAGCCGCGGTGCGTCGTCCAGCTCCGGTCGCAGCTCGTCACCGCCCAGATCTTCGCCACCGTCAGATCCGACCAGATCTGCCACCGCGGCCAGCAGTCGCTGCTCCAGCCGCAGCGCGTCGGCCAGCTCCGTCCCACAGCTCATCTTGCCGAAACAACCCCCGTCGTCGTTCACCGTCAACAACAGCCGGTTCCGCCGGCGAAACAACAAACCTCATCCTCGCCGGAGAACTACCGCCAGATCTACCGCGGCTCGTCACCGTTGACAACACCGTTCGCCGATTGATAATCGGCCAGCTCCGACCACGGTGCGTCGGTCAGCTTTGGCCGCCGCTTCCTTCTCTTACCCTCTCCGGCGATAACGCCGTCTCTCCGTCACCGGAGCTCGATCTGCGTTGGTTTTTGGTTTTCTGCTGTTTGTTGGTTGATCTTGATTTCGTTTATTTCGTGATTTTGGAGTTGTCCGACTATTATTTTAATACCGAGTTGGTTGTTCGTCGTGAGGTTCTCCGATCGAGTTTTGGTCTTCGGATTTCTTTATTATCGACAAAAGCAAGTGTTAGTGAGGTCCATTTCTTTAACCCGCTCTCTTTTATTTATCTTGGCATATTGAATTAGTTGTGATTATGGTTTTGTTGGATTTTTGTTTATGTTGATATTATGATTGTGATGCTTGGTTGTTTGATTTTGGTAGATTAAGGCATAAACTTGATCATGTTCTAATGGATGGATAGAAAGAAAGTCGGGGGAGGGAATTGAAAAATTGACAAAAGGATAGATTCGGTTTAATTTGATTTATTGTTGGTATAAATCATGATGGAATTATGTCTTTAGTTGAGAACACATAGGCAAACGTAGGCCGGGTAGACAAATTTAGGAATAACAATTTGTTGGAGTGTTTTGAATATGTGCTTGAACAACACTTTCTACTTTATTGCACGAAAAGTTTAAATTGTACTCATTTGGCCGGGGAATGCCCCGAAGGATTTGTATAGATTTATCCGGGGAATGCCCCGAAGTACCTTGTACCCGGAGGACTTCCGCGATGAAGGCCCGAGGCATCGGGTAAAGCATTAGTTTAGGATTAACGTAGGTTTATTTTTAGTCTCTTTCTATTTCGGGTTGTAATAATTGGACTGGACTTACATTTCGGTTTGTTTTGTTTTGTTTTTGTTGTTTTGCGTGTTTTTTCTGTGGTTTATACACTTCATAATGCCAAAATGGTCGATACACTTCACCAAGTGACCGTGGTCGAACCACGAGATCGAGGGGTGCCTAACACCTTCCCCTCGATCAACAGAATTCCTTAGCCGGAATCTCTGTTCGCAAACCGGTTTAAGAGTCAATTGGTTTTGAAAAAAGGATTCTCCGAAGGTGACTTGGCACACCGAATTATGCCAAGTGGCGACTCTGAATAAAAAATGTAAATAATCCCTTTCTCGAAGCAAATTTTCATTTCTTGTCACTTAAAATAATAAAACCCTTTCGAACTTTAAAAATATTCCAATGTTTTGGAGTACGCATTAAAAAAGGGGTGTGACATCTTCTGGCGACTCCACTGGGAACTATGACAAGTTTTTAGAATTCGAGCTATTTTTTGGAGTCGTATCGGCTTTGTTTGGCATTACGAGTGTATAAGCATTGTTTGTGATTTTATTTGTGTTATTGTTTACACTTTGTGCGTTTTGTGCTCTTTGTTTATAGTATTTATCCTATGTGTTACCGTTTTATATCTGTCATCATGTGTCCACCCCCCGGCCTTCTTTCTGCAGCAAGTCTCGAAGCGCACGTCGTGCGCACGAACTCTAGTTGAGTCACCTTTATTTTAGGGGGGGAGCCGTTGGATGTATGGAGTAGGTGGAAAGCAAAGCAGCCACTATCGACCATATGCTCCCCCGAACGGCCTTGTTAGTAAACCACAACGTAGCTCAGCCTTTAGGTCATTCTTATGTGCATCATATTGAAACCTAGCGGGGCCTACACGGTCCTTTGTAGGAGACTCACCTTTAAAGCATCCCTGCGTGCTAACTGTTGCATATTTGAGGGTAACGTGGTCATTTGACGGACTGATTTAAAAAAAATATATATATATATAGAAAGCGAGTCGAAAAGAATGAATCAAAAGGAATGTCGTAATTTATTTTAGAATTCTTTATGGCTTTTGTTCTTCATGATCTAAAAACTCAAAAAGATTTTTTTTACATTTTTTTATTCGTCTTCTCAAAGTATCGTAAATTCAAAAAAAAAAAAGATTTTTGTTTGCCTTTTCTACCTATTTGTCAAAAGCAAAAATACCGAAAAGATTTTTCCCTTATTGATGGTGTCAGTCTTAGTTAAAGTGACTAATTGAAAATCCAAAAAGTTTTTTTTCGTTTGTTTTTGGTTGTGTCTCTTAAGTTAGGGTCAATTTATTAGTTAATCATTAATTGTCCAATCTGGACAAACTACGCACCCCTGATTCTCCTCTTTCGGGAGTGAGATACGTAGGCGGCCTATTGTTGGTTCGGGGATCTTATTTAAAAATTCAAAAAAAAATGATTTTCTTCACTCTTTATTTAGAGTAGGTGTTTCATACATATCTTGAAAAAAAAAAAAAATTCCTCAATAGTCGTAGGGTTCATTTTTGGTTGATCTTATGTCGAAAATTCAAAAAGATTTTCTTCACTCTTCATTTAGAGTAGGTGTTTCATGTACATCTTTAAAAGAAAACAACAACAAAAAATATTTTCCTTTAACAGGTTCAGGTTTCATTTTTCGCATGAAATTCAAAATTAAAAAAAAATCCAAAAAAACACTTTTTTCGGTAATCATAGATTTCATTTTGTACAGAAATCTAAAAATTCAAAAAGATTTTCTTCACTCTTCATTTAGAGTAGGTGTTTCATATACATCTCTAAAAGAAAACTACAAAAAGATTTTTTCTTTAATAGTTTCAAGTTTCATTTTCCTATGAAATTCAAAAAAAAAAAAAATTCAAAGATTTTTTCTTTGTTAATCATAACTTTCATTTTGTATAAGGATGTTAAGCCTAAAAATGCAAAAAAAGATTTTCGTCAGTTCTTTTTGACAATTTGTTATTTTCTTTTCTTCTTAAAGTTTCAAAAAGAAAAAAAAAAAGAGAAAAGAGTTCAATTGGCCATTTTGGCACGACTTCACGAACTACGCACACCTGATTCTTCCCTTTGGGGGGTGATATACGTAGGCGCCCTTCTTGGGTTCGGTGATCTTTTCAAAATAAAATAAAATAAATAAAATAAATAAAATAAAAAATAAAAAAAATAGAGAGGTTTTGAAAAACTGTTGAACTCTAACCATTTGCTAACTCTTGTCCAGTTTGTTTAAGGTGTTTGGTTTGTGGCATTTTGGCTGATCCTCCATATTGCTCCAAGTCACTGAGGAAGTTATGGCTAACAAGGATACCGAGTTAGTTGTCACTAATCAAATAGGGAGTTCGGGGAATGAGAATGTAGGAGATAATGAAGAGATTTGAAAATTAAGGCGGCAAATAATAGAAATGCATCGAGCTTGGGCTAATGGGTTGCCGCCTCCTCCCGTTCCCACTGATAATCTGGAATATCTTTCTAGCTTGCCTCCCGTGTCACATGCAAAATTTCCCATTTTTGTTGATATGCCACAACATGCATCAGGATCGACTCCGGGGCAACAATATCCAACCACTTCCAATATTCATTTCCTCACTCCTCAATACAAAATTACCACATGCTCGGCTCCGCCTGCTATTCATGCTTTTGCAGCCCCACTTTGGTCTGAAGCTCCTGCTTTTAATGTCAATCCAACGGTTGTGATTCCTCACTCTACAAGCGACCCTGTATTGAATATTTTTAGTGATCAGCATTATGCTCCCGAGCCCACATTTAAGTCGACTGGTCCTTACGATTTTCCTCAACCGCCTGATTTTCCTCCTAACACTGAGAAACTTGTCATGACAGAAGAACAAGAGGAAATAGCCAGAAAATTGAGAAGTTTGGAACTGACTATGAAAAATTTGCAAGGACTTGGGGGGTACAAAGGTGTCTCATATAAAGATCTGTGCATGTTTCCAGGTGTACATCTTTCTCTTGGTTTTAAAATGTCGAAGTTTGAGAAGTATGATGGACATGGCGATCCTATAGCACATTTGAGACGCTATTGCAACAAGCTAAGGGGCGCTGGAAGGAAGGAAGAGTTGCTCATGGCATATTTTGGTGAGAGTCTTTCAGGTCTAGCTTCAGATTGGTTTGTTGACCAAGACATCGACAAGTGGAATAACTGGGATGACCTGGCTAATGAATTCGTACAACAATTTCAATACAATATGGAGTTGATTCCTGACGAGAAATCCTTAACTAATATCGATAAAAAGAGTACTGAAACTTTCAGAGAGTATGCGATTAGATGGCGTGAACAAGCTGCTAGGGTGAAACCGCCAATGAAAGAAAGTAAGATAGTGGAGGCGTTTATTCAAGTGCAGGATGAAACATATTATCAACACTTGTTACCTGCATTAGGTAAGCCATTTGTTGAGGTCCTCAAAATGGGGGAGATGATAGAGGATGGAATTAAGACTGGTCACATTGTGAGTTTTGCAACATTAAAAGCGACTACTCAAGAAATTCATAAAGGTTTGGGAAGTATGGGAGGAAGGAAGAATGTGGAAGATGCATCTGCCATTGCAGTTGGACAACAGGCATGGGCAAGAGAACCACGCCATCATTACCCACGGGCTCAAACCCAAGTTTATGCCCAAGCTCCACAGAATCTTTACCAAAATCCATTATATCCCATTCCCCCACCTCCATATCAAGTGTATAAGGCGCAACCTTATGTTCAACCTCCATCTTACCCACACTGGAGTGCGCCAACTCTTCCGAGTCATCCTCTAATTCCACATACATACCGAAACCCTTCTAGGCCTGGTTTTCAATTTAAGCCAAATAATGAAATGAGACAGAAGTCGAGAGAGAACTTCACACCCATTGGAGAGTCATATGCAAGTTTATTCCAGAGATTGGTACAACATGACATGATCACTCCTCTCCTTGGGTATACTCCCGACCCACATTCAAGAAGTTTTGATCCTAATGTACGATGTTCATATCATTCTGATGTTCAGGGTCACAGTATTGAAGATTGTCGTGCTTTGAAAAGAGAAATTGAAAAGATAATTCAAGATAAATCAATCATGGTACAGAACACTGACAGTGAGGAAAGCTCTAGTCGTGCTGATATACAAACCAGTGGCTAAGATGTTAGGCTGAGCAATTAAGAAGTCACCCTTCTCCTTACTAGGAAGGGGGTCTGGTAGCTTGTTTTGTTTTATTTTCTGTTCTCCGAATTATTTCAGGGTTGTAGTTCGGGATCTGTCTTGTTTTGTCCTTTTGTTGTTTATGTTCAAACCCTTCTATCTTTTGTTTTGACTAAATGAAGTGTCTCATTTTCCTTTGTGTTTTAAATATGTGTCGTTTGTTTGTTTTCTTTACATAGTACATTTTGTGTTAACTCTAGGGATATGACATGCAGTGAATTTTCAGCCAGATCTTAAAATCCAATTTAAGCATGAATAGGTTAAGGCAATTATTTTGAGAATCACAAGAATAACTTGGCTATCGATCGAAAGACAGGTCCCAATTAGGTCAAATAGTGGACGTGTGATCCCTATATCAAGGTTAACAAGAAGATAATCAACTCCACAGAAGCTTGAATCACTCGATGTGAGGGATGCATAACAAAGGTAGAGTTGTATCTTTGACAAGTATATAAAAAGAGGTGAAACACATGTTCGAGGCAAGTTAGTGTTGTAAAGCATGTCATAAGTGATATTGGTCATGTACTTTCACATTGCATGCTATATACTTGCATTCTCAAGGATTGATATGATGAAGGCATTTCATTCTGCTAGCCAAACATTGTGTCATCCTTTGTTTACCCCATTTGAGCCTTAGTGTTATTTTCTTTCATACCCCTCTTTTGGAATTAAGATAGAGTAAGCAAAGTTCAAAGAATAGTGTCGAGTAAGAAGATAAAGTCAAAAGTTAAAAAAAAAAAAAAGACAAAAATGTTTCCAAAAAAAGAGTGTCAAGAAAAATATAGTTAGAAAAGAAGAATCGCAAAGTGAAAAGAGCGAATATAAAAAAAAATCAGATCAAAGCAAAAGGACAAGCTTCCAGAACTACGCATGACCTGATTCTCCTCTCTCGGGGATGAGATACGTAGGCTGCCCTACTAAGGGCTCAGTCCAACCAAATAAATAATTTAGAATCACCCAGTCAAAAGAAACCGGGGCATGAGTTAATCCTCATTATTTGATTCGATTCCAAAAGTTGTAAGTCCTAACCCACTTCAAGTGTCGTTTGGGCCTCACGCTATCCTTTCTTTCTAACCCTAGCCAAAAGCCAGGTTACAACCAAAGAAAAGACCTTCAGATCAATCTTTGGGGATGTTAAGGCAAAGCATGCAAGGGATATGCTGATGTATTTGGGACCTACCTGTCTTCCTCAGCCCAAGGAATCAAGAGAGAAATTAAAATGAGAGTCTTATTGGTGAAAACCCTCACGGGCACCGTAAGGCGATAGTAAGTTGAGAGAGATAAAAAAGAGAGAGTCTTATTGGTGAAAACCCTCACAGGCACTGTGAGACGATTGTGAGTTGAGAGAAAAGGGAATAAGAGAGTCTCATTAGTAAAAACCCTCACAAACGCCATAAGACAAGGGTGAGCTGAGGGAAAGACCCTTCAAAACGTCACTAGCCGAATGAGGTCTGAATGCAATTGGCCTAAGGAAACAACTCAGTTTCAAGGCCATTAACTCAACAATAATTGGTAGAGAGATTGGATGGAAAGATCAGGTAGCTTAATCCAAAAGGCATGGCATAATCATTAGAGTTGACTGTCATTTTTAGAAAATTTGTCATTTCTTTGTTTTAAATGGAGACACTCATTGTCTTTTCTTTCTTCTCTTTATTTTATTTTGTTTTCTTGATTCAGTGGTCCAAATAAAAGTCATTGTCATTTTTCTCTTATTTTTGAGTCAAGTCCACATCAAAACAAGTGAGAAAAGAATTCAAAACTGGCCACCAACTTCTTCAATTACACAATGCAAGACAAAGTCAACATATGAAAGAGACATAATTGTGAACTTATGAAACACCAAGGTTTAAAGGATTTATCTGAGAAGCATGACAAAGCAGAGATACTGTGGTTATTTTGAAGTCACTCTTAATGATCTGAATTTGGATCAATGACATGACAAAGCAGGGGCAAATGTCAGCAATCTCAAACAAAATGAAGGGAATGAACACTAGAGCAAATGCCTGGAAAGCCAAATGCTGCAAACTACCACTAAGTTTTTAACTGACAAATTTTCTTTGTTGAAATAGGGGAAGATTCGCTTTACTTAATACAGCTACCATTGGAAATGCACATACGTGGGATTTTACTTTCTGCTCAGGACCCTCCTGAAAAATGGGATTTTACTTTCTGTTCAGGACCCTCCTGAAAAATGGGATTTTACTTTCTGTTCAGGACCCTCCTGAAAAATGGGATTTTACTTTCTGTTCAGTACCCTCCTGCAAAATGGGATTTTACTTTCTGTTCAGGACCCTCCTGCAAAATGGGATTTTACTTTCTGTTCAGGACCCTCCTGGAAAATGGGATTTTACTTTCTGTTCAGGACCCTCCTACAAAATGGGATTTTACTTTTTGTTGAGGCCCCTCCTGGAAAATGGGATTTTACTTTCTGCTCAGGACCCTCCTGGAAAATGGGATTTTACTTTCTGTTCAGGACCCTCCTGAAAAATGGGATTTTACTTTCTGTTCAGTACCCTCCTGCAAAATGGGATTTTACTTTCTGTTCAGGACCCTCCTGCAAAATGGGATTTTACTTTCTGTTCAGGACCCTCCTGGAAAATGGGATTTTACTTTCTATTCAGGACCCTCCTGCAAAATGGGATTTTACTTTCTCCTCAGGCCCTCCTGGAAAATGGGATTTTACTTTCTGTTCAGGACCCTCCTGCAAAATGGGATTTTACTTTCTGCTCAGGACCCTCCTGGAAAATGGGATTTTACTTTCTGTTCAGGATCCTCCTGCAAAATGGGATTTTACTTTCTGTTCAGGACCCTCTGCAAAATGGAATTTTACTTTCTGTTCAGGACCCTCCTGGAAAATGAGATTTTACTTTCTGCTCAGGACCCTCCTGGAAAATGGGATTTTACTTTCTGCTCAGGACCCTCCTGCAAAATGGGATTTTACTTTCTGTTCAGGACCCTCTGCAAAATGGGATTTTACTTTCTGTTCAGGACCCTCCTGAAAAATAGGATTTTACTTTATGTTCATGAGCCTCCTGGAAAATGGGATTTTACTTTCTGTTCAGGACCCTCCCGCAAAATGGGATTTTACTTCCTGTTCAGGACCCTCCTGCAAAATGGGTTTTTACTTTCTGTTGAGGCCCCTCCTGGAAAATGGGATTTTACTTTCTGCTCAGGACCCTCCTGGAAAATGGGATTTTACTTTCTGTTCAGGACCCTCCTGAAAAATGGGATTTTACTTTCTGTTCAGGACCCTCTTGGAAAATGGGATTTTACTTTCTGTTCAGGACCCTTCTGAAAAATGGGATTTTACTTTATGATCAGGACCCTTCTGGAAAATGAGATTTTACTTTATGTTCAGGACCCTCCTGGAAAATGGGATTTTACTTTATGCTCAGGACCTCCTGAAAAATGGGATTTTACTTTCTGTTCAGGACACTCCTGAAAAATGGGATTTTACTTTCTGTTCAGGACCCTCCTGAAAAATGGGACCACGCTTTCAAAATGAAATCTGCCTTATGATAATCCTTGTTCGGGTAATCCCAGCAACATTTGTAAGGAGACGCACTTCCTTGTTCGGGTAATTCCAGCAACATTTGTAAGGAGACCCACTTCCTTGTTCGGGTAATCCCAGCAGCATTTGTAAGGAGACGCACTTCCTTGTTCGGGTAATCCCAGCAACATTTGTAAGGAGACGCACTTCCTTGTTCGGGTAATTCCAGCAAAATTGGTAAGGAGATACACTTCCTTGCTTGGGCAATTCAAGAAATATTTGTAAGGAGACGCACTTCCTTGTTTGAGCAATTCAAGAGACATTTGTGAGGAGACGCACTTCCTTGTTTGAGCAATTCAAGAGACATTTGTGAGGAGACGCACTTCCTTGTTTGAGTAATTCAAGAGACATTTGTGAGGAGATGCACTTCCTTATTTGAGTAATTCAAACGGCATTGGTAAGGAGACGCACTTCCTTGTTTTGGTAATTCAAGCAGCATTGGTGAGGAAACACACTTCTTTGTTTTGATAATTCAAGCAACATTGGTAAGGAGATGCACTTCCTTGATTGGGTAATTTGAATTTTGTTTTTTAGGTGATGCACTTCCTAACGTAAATCTTGACTCCTAGAAGATGCAATTTTAGTCGAGTTATCGCACTTAACCCTAGGGAGATGCACTTCCTTGCTAGTTTTCATTTGTCAGGTGGCACACTTTTTAACTTAAACTTGTATCTCTAGAAGACGCACTTTCTAGTTAGAATCCCTCACTTTAATTCTTAGGAGATGCACTTCCTAGTCTTGGTTATTTAATTTTACTCTTAAGAGATGCATTTCTTAGTCAGAGTCTTGATTCATCATTGCAACATGCAAGTAGGTATGATTTGATTTTTCCAAAAGTCTTCTGATTGATAAACTGGAAAAAAAATAAAAAAAAATTCAATTTCTGTTTTTGAAACTTTACTTTTCTGGCAAATAAACGAAATTTCTTTTTATAATAATATTCGTTTGGGGATAATTTTCTTTTTTTAGTTTTGATGTGATTTCAGGAGCCCGCCTGCAGAACAGGGTGAAGAAGTTGAAAGCATGGCAACAAAGTGATAAAATAGCAAGTCAGGAGCCCGCCTGAAGAACAGGTTGATGAAATAGCAAGTCAGGAGCCCGCCTGGAGAATAGGGTGAAGAAACGAAAGTCAAGCAACAAGTTGGAAGAAATTGCAAATCAGGAGCCCGCCTGAAGAATAGGGTGATAAAAGTCGAGTCAAGAGCCAACAAAAGCTGTATAGATAGGATTTTTGTAATTTCCTTTATGTTTTGGCTTTTAATTTTCATTTTGATGTAATAACAGAGTTGCGGACCGGAACCTCGACGGAACTTCACTCGACTCTCCAACTCGGTATAGTCCATCTCCGTCCAATCCCTGGAAATACTTGTCACTCGATCCCTTCATAACTTGGGTGGGTAGGCTGTCCTAATTCAAGACCTGATAGTCCTTCTTGCTTCTGTTTCTTCTTTTGAATAATGGTCGGGACAAAATTCTGTCTCGTTGTCTACTTCTTTATCTGAAAACACTGCGTGTTTACATTCAAAGGGGGCATGATGTAGACACGTAATTTTGTCCCCCCTCGAAAGTTCATTTTATTTATTTCCACCATAGCATACCGTGTGCCCTCACCCGTGTCATTATACCCCGCAAAATACAAAAAAAAAATAATAAAACAAATAATAAAATAACTAACCCTATCTTATCTTAATCACCTACCCAATAAAAACATAACACCTCACCACTATCCCCTACCCCACATTACCCCACCCCCCACTCTCTTTTTCTTGTCAAGAAAGAAAACCTCAAAATATATATATATACCTACACATACACCAATGAGATGAACAGTAGAAGTAGAGAAACAACCACAGGAGTAGAAATCAAAAGAAAAAAAAATCAGCAACATTTCCTCTCTCTCTAAAAACTATACTCTCTCTCTTCCTCTTTTGTAAACTCCGTTCGCCGCCGACCGGAGCTCCGGCCACCACAACACCACCATCTTTCCCCTTTCTCTACCATCTCTCTCCCCAAAAATTAAAAAATAAAAAATAAAAAGAGAAGAAGAGAATCAACCGCTGTCGTTCCTCCGCGTCACCGTCAGCCGCCGCCGTCCTCAGCGTCATCGTCAGCGGTAGCGCCGGCGTTGGTGCCAACGTCGCTCCTCGTCAACCAGATCTGCTGCGGTTCGCCGATCGGATCCGACTCGATCTCCCAACCTGAGAATTCGACCAGCTCCTACAGCCGCAGCGCATCGTCCAGCTCCAGTCGCATCTCATCACCGCCCAGATCTTCGCCACCATCATATCCGACCAAATCTGCCGCCGCGGCCAGCAGTCGCTGCTACGGCCGCAGCGCGTCGGCCAGCTCCGTCCCACAGCTTGTCTCGCCGAAACAACCCCCGTCGCCATTCACCGTCAACAACAGCCGGTTCCGCCGGCGAAACAACAAACCTCATCCTCGCCAGAGAATTCCTTAGCCAGAATCTCTGTTCGCAAACCGATTTAAGAGTCAATTGGTTTCGAAAAAGGGATTCTCCGAAGGTGACTTGGCACATCGAATTATGCCAAGTGGCGACTCTGAATAAAAAATGCAAATAATCCCTTTCTCGAAGCAAATTTTCATTTCTTGTCACTTAAAATAATAAAACCCTTTCGAACTTTAAAAATATTCCAATGTTTTGGAGTACGCGTTAAAAAGGGGGTGTGACATGGACTGTATGGCTCAAGTATGAATGAACCTCCATATCTAAAAGGGAGTAAGTTAAAATGGAGGCTCATGAAGTATCTTATCTCTGACTCGTCACCCTTATCATCATCCACAAAATGACAAAGAGCGGCCTGGATCGGTATAGTGGAAGCCTAAGTAATAGTGTCACCTTGATGGATGCGTTTTCTGGCAAACTCTCCATCAAAATACCTTGCCCCGCCCTCGCCGTAATATGTCGTCATCAATGAAACAGATGGTCCATTAAAAAGTGGAAAATGTGTCTTAAAATAGTAAGCAAGTCAGCCATACATAATGGATAAGAAATGATACTCTGAGCTTCTCAAGTTGTGAAGATTTGTAGACTCTATTAAGACCATTATAAATGCTCGATAGGACTGGAACGACAAGACTGAAAGTTTGCTTATCCGCCATCATAGCTGCAATTCTAAAAGTTCCTGGACGAATGAAAAATCCTTCCCTAGAGGGAAATACAAAGGTGCACAACCAACATGATAGGAACGCTGCCAAATACGTATCGGTTCTGTGTTCATACTTCACTCCAAGTTTAGAAAATGTGGCATCATTTGCACTTAACCACTTCGTGGCATTTGGAATGGTCCCAGTTGGGTTATGGGTTGACTTCAAGCGAGCAGATTTTTTCTCCTTCCTCGGTGGGGATGACTCGTATCTTAATATCCTTTTGCACCAAAATTTTATCCATTTGCTTAAAGGAACTCTCGGATTAGAAGCCTCTCCTTCTTGAAGATATTGAAAAGCTATAAACAAGGATTCACAGGAACGAGGGATAAATTTCTCATTCTTTTCATCAACACCTGTAAGCTCCTTTGCTTCGGGCACCACTTCTTCATAAGGAAGGCCTCCGATAGGCAGACCTCCAATTTGTAAAAGTCCCAAAGTGATATGGATAGCTCTCCAGCTGAAGTAAGCAATGTGTTGGTATTTGGACACCAAGCCTCAAAGAATGCCTGTAATATGTTCGAGTTTCGATCATAGGTAAACAGTGAAGCATAAACGGCATCATATATTTTTGCCGCCTTCAAGGTTTGTGCACTTCTAGCCAATATGTCCTCGGTCCATTCCCAATATCCTTGAGTATGACGATATTCATCGGTTATCTCTATGGTACCCCCCCCCCCCCAATGTACTTCTCCTTTAAGTACCCGACGTCCTAAGGAAGGAAGGGTACTCGCAATACTCAATTGACATTGGTTGGGAGTACGAAGAAGCCATACTTTAACCAATCGATTAGCACCAATGTCATGTTCTGAAGTTCAATCCGACATATGGAGAGAATTTTGCAAGGGTGGCCACGGATCTACATACCTGTCTACCATTGGAGTTTCAGTCAATAGCCTGGTTAAAACGGTACCGTCATCGGCTTCAATTAGAAGGTACTTTCTTTTAAAGGATGAAGATGTGTAGTCTCTAAAGCGAACCATCTCTACAAGCTGCATAAATAAAAGAATCTCGATTAGACACGAAATCAAGATTCAAAATATACATATATATATATATATATATAGGTTCTTCATGTGTTTGGCTCCGGTGAAATATAGTCACGTATATTTGAAGCCGAATTTGTCAGGTCTTAGGGTAACGAAGGCAAAGTTAGACTCTCACGACTTAAGCTGAACATTGAAAAAGGCCCATACTTAGAGGAGATCATCGCATAAATACATCAGTGAATGGGCTCATACTTAAAGAAAACCATTGTACCATCTTCAAGTAAAATTGGTCGGACTTAAGGTGACGGAGGCGAAGTTAAACTCTCGCACCTTAAGCCGATGTCTACCATCTTCAAGTAAAATTGATCGGACTTAAGATGATGAAAGCGAAATTAAACTCTCACACCTTAAGCCGATTGTTGCATATTGCTATTTGATTTAACCCTACAAAGAAGAAGAAAAGAAAAAAAAAAGAAATCACAAAGACAGGAAAAAGAAATTATCTTGCTCTTGATTTCAGTTAGACACAAAACTGCTGCCAGAAGAAATCTCATGAGTGTGCGCTGAAATAATAATAAAATTCATGGGTATTTATAGAGTAATTAGGCGGTGGCAAACTCCTAAATCAATTTAAATTTGGAGAGGCAACGTCCTAATTCTAAGAGAAAACAGTAGGAAGGAAAGCAGCATCTCAATTCAAAATGAAAAAGGAAACGTGGGACCTACCTAATGAAAAAAAAAAAGGGGGGTGGGGGGGGTGCGGGCGTTCATATTAATCCAAAAGATATCAAATTGGTATATTGTTGGATTACTTTGATTGAATATTAAAAAGAGGGGGTCCATGGGACCACAAAAAAAAAAAAAAAAAAAAAAAAAAAAAAAAAAAAAAATATATATATATATATATATATATATATATATATATATATGTGGCAAAGCATTCTTCAAAGTGCTCATTTTGTGTATAAAACTGGTCCGTCATAATTTTGTTTGCACACAATTTTATTTTGTGTGTAATTAAAATATCAAGTTCGTACTTCAAGTGTCTCGACAAGTCTCGAAGCAGGAGCATTTGTGGGTGATATAATTTTATTAAATTTAAATTCGTACGAAATTTGAATTATATTAAATTCAAAATATATTGGTTTTAAATAAATATTGCGGACTAATATAATTAGATTAATTATTTAAATCCAAACATATATGAGTTTAATTAAAATCCAATTTTTATTGGGTTAGCCCATTGATATGGGCTACAAAATGGGGAGCCAATTTTACTAAACCCAAGATATTGTCATATTCTAGAGGCCCAAATAAGCACCACGTGTTAAATGACGTGGCATGTCAAGTTAAGTGAAGCAGCCAATAGGATCATGCCACATGTCAAACTGATGTAGCAGGCCTATGAAATAAAAGCCCATAGAAGGCGCCACATCACTTAAATTTGATTGGTCAAAGTAAGTCCATATTCATCATGACTCTTCCTTTCCTACAACTATAAATAGAGGCCTCATAATTCAAAAAAAAAAAGAACCTCCCAGAATTCTAACAAGTAGCAAGAGAAAGTTCGTAGATCAAACGTCATAATTTCTCTAAAAAACTCAGACATTCAAATTAAGTTCATCAAGATTCAAGATCTAGACCGTAATATTCAAGAACAAGCTCAAAAGCCATTGAATTCAAGCACTCATCAAGATTCAAGATCTAGACCGTAATATTCAAGAACAAACTCAAAAGCCATTGAATTCAAGCACAAGTCAAGATCAAGTCTCTCAAGTTCAACAAATCAAGTTCAAATTCAAAATCAAGTTTTAAGCCCTTGTATTTATTTTTTCAAAGACGAATCAAATGATTCATAGAGATTGTAACACTCGCATTGAAATCAATAAAATTGATTGTTGCAATATTTTCTTATCTCGAAATATTTATTTTTCGCACTCGAGAATTTTACTATCCAACATATTTTTTTTCCGAAACTTTAGAAAATTTTCGATCAACACCTAGGCAAGTCCGATATAACAAACTCAACTGAGAAGACGTTAACATACAAAATCACTTTTGATTTCTTTTATATTATATATATATATATATATATATATATATATATATATATATATATATATATATATATATATATTATAATATGATATTGAATCCCTTCTATTAGTTCATATATTTATTTCTAAATTTTCTTAATAAAAATTTTGACTCCATCACTAACTTGGTTCGCCAATTAATTGGTAAATGTTTAAGGTGTGGAAGTAAAATATAAGTTCCCGCTAAGAGTAACGCCCTAGTCCGTTTCTGGCATCACAAGTGGGATCCACATAACCCCCTGCAATCAATCTCCATATCGGATTTTCAGTTCAATTTCATCCAAAGAGTAAAGATAACATAACATGTAATATTTTCTTTTTTTTCCAATTTTAAGATAAAATATAGTAACCGGAACAATGAAGTAATCTTTTCTAAGTGGAAAATTCATGGCTTCTCTGCCTTCAATAGTTGTGGGCAACACCCTTAAACTTGAAAATGAATTCAAGAAAAATATAGCAACTTCTTTGCCTTTCGAAAAGGTAACTTCTTCATCCTTTTAATTTTCTCACTTGGGTTTACTATACTTTTCAAATTATATTCAATAATTCACGAGCCTTGTCGTAACTTTTAAAGTTGTTGTCACGTGATCACAAGAACATGTCACAGGTTCGGGCTGTGCAAACAGCCTCTTGCATTAACTTGTAAAGTTGTTGGCACGTGACCACGAGACATGTCACAGGTTCGAGTTGTGCAAACAGCCTCTACAAGTTGTTGGCATGTGACTGAAAGGTCATGCCATATGTTTACATGCAGGTTAAGGCCGCGTACAATAGACTTTTGTGGTCCGGCCCTTTTTCCGACTACACCTATAGCGGGAGTTTAGTGAATCGAGCTGTTATTTTATTTATTTATTTTAATTCATGGGGTTTTTCTTTTTAACATAATTCTTGCTGTTTTCTGGTTGAATTTCTGATAGAAAAATCATAGTCCCATAATTTTGGATAAAGCTACGGAGTCATTCAATCTTGAATTCAAAGAGGCACTTTCACTGATCAATGAAGGAAGTGAAAAAGTTGAATCAGCTTCTTATGTTCCATTGTTGCAAGAATGTATCAAGAAGAATTCTGTTTCAGTAGCTGAAGCAATTCACGGACATATAATCAAAATGGGTATTCATGAAGATTTGTTTCTCATGACATTTCTTGTTAATGTTTATGCAAAATGTGGGATAATGGGAAGTGCACGGAAAGTATTCGATAATTTGCCTAAGAGAAATGTTGTTACGTGGACTTCGTTGATGTCGGGTTATGTTCAGAACGCGCAGCCGGAGGCTGCTATTAGCGTATTTCAAGAAATGCTGGAAGCGGGTGGATTTCCCACGAATTATACGTTAGGTGTTGCGTTCAACGCGTGTTCATTGTTGGGTTGTTTTGAGTTAGGAAAGCAGATTCATGCGTATGTTGTGAAGTATGAGATCGGAGATGACACGAGTATTGGAAATGTGCTCTGTAGCTTGTATTCGAAAAGTGGCAATCTTGATTCTGCAGTTAAAGCTTTTTGTATGATTGCTGATAAGAATGTTATCTCTTGGACGACAGCTATATCTGCCTGCGGAGATAATGGGGATTCTGCGATGGGTTTAAGCCTTTTTGTTGATATGCTTTGTGCGGGTGTGGAGCCTAATGAGTTCACGTTTACAAGTGTAATAAGTTTGTGTTGCATAATGCAGGCTTTAAAGATAGGATCACAAATTCACTCTTTGAGCATTAAACTGGGGTATGGTTCTAATTTACGAGTAACGAATTCAATAATGTATTTATACTTGAAAAACGGATGGATTATAGAGGCAAAGAAGCTGTTTGATGGAATGGAGACAATTAGCTTGGTTACGTGGAATGCTATGATTGCAGGTCTCGCTCAAATGATGGATCTTGGAGAGGACGGTATGACTGCACATTCCAGCGGTTTTGAGGCACTAAACACTTTTTTGAGACTGCATCAGTCGGGGATGAAGCCTGATTTATTCACCTTCTCGAGTGTGTTGTCTGTTTGTAGTGGTTTGGTTGCGTTGGAACAAGGGGAGCAAATTCATGCTCAGGTTATTAAGTCCGGGTTTTTGTCGGACGTTGTAGTAGGAACTGCTCTAGTTAACATGTATAATAAATGTGGAAGCATTGATAGAGCAAGTAAAGCTTTTGTGGAGATGTCTACACGAACTTTGATATCTTGGACATCTATGATTACAGCCTTCGCACAACATGGCTACTCTAAACAGGCGTTGCAGCTCTTTGAGGATATGAGATTCGTAGGGGTTAGGCCAAACAAGGTTACATTTGTGGGAGTGTTGTCGGCGTGTAGCCATGCTGGGCTGGTTGAAGAGGCGTTGGCATACTTTGACATGATGAAGAAAGAGTATAAAATTAAGCCCGTGATGGACCATTACGCATGCTTGATTGATATGTTTGTGAGGTTAGGTAGGATAGATGAAGCTTTTGATTTCGTCAAGAAGATGGATTTTGAGCCGAATGAGTTTATATGGTCACTTCTAATAGCAGGGTGTAGAAGTCATGGGAAATTAGAGCTAGGTTTTTACGCTGCTGAACAACTATTAAACCTGAATCTGAAAAATTCAGAAGCTTACTTCTTGTTGTTAAACATGTACCTCTCTGCTGAGAGATGGAAGGATGTTTCCAGGGTGAGAAAGTTAATGAAGGATGAAAAAATCGGAAAGCTTAAAGATTGGAGCTGGATCAGCATCAGGGACAAAGTTCATTCGTTTAGAACAGGTGATCGACTGAATCCTCCATATGAAAACATAGACAATTTCTTAAGTGAATTACATGACAAAGCAAGTACAATGGGATTTGAGTTACACACAACTTTGGAGCTCAGAAACGAAGAAGATGATGAAGCAACTTTTCCTAAAGGTCGTCACAGTGAAAAGTTGGCTGTTGCATTTGGATTGCTGAGCACACCGAGTGCTGCACCCATCCGAGTTATTAAGAGTATTAGCATGTGTAGAGATTGCCACAGCTTTATGAAATTCATCTCACAGCTAACTTCAAGAAAAATCCTCATTAGAGATAGTAAAAGGCTGCACAAATTTGTGAATGGACATTGTTCTTGTGGAGATTTTGGGAGTCTTGTTTAATTCTTTCTCAACTTACATTAGTTTCTTGTTTATCATTTTTCTTGTCAAATATCTGTTCTCTAATTCCATTCAATATCATAGTTTCTTAAGGGTTCTTCATTGACTGATTTACAGAATTTAGATCATGTAGCTTGTCATATGAAAGGAAAATCACAAAAGTACATGGTGGCTTATATTGAGTTTTGTACTTTATGAAAATTCCAATTGCCATGTCATATTACTCGAGGTTTGTCAAGCCATCTTTCTGAGACAAGGTTTGATTTTTGTTCTTTTCTTTTTATCAAGACAGATGTTTTTGAAAAGATAATCAAAGCAATTCAGAAATAAGGGAAGACTTAAAACTGTGAACACATCAAAAGAACAAATTTTGTTGGGAATTTTAACACCTAGAGGACCCTCCTTTTTGTTCTTGGATCTTTGCTAATTTACTTTGCCTGGGAAATTTGAATGATGAATGCAAAGTTTGTCACGCCAAACCAGTACACCTACTACTTCTATTACGTCTCAGTTCTAAACAAGCTAGGATCGGCCAACTGGTAAAATTGCAAAACTGAAATACTAAGGATATTTTGACACAGTGAGTTAATGGAGAATGTAAAAGGGTTGTGTAGTGTTTTTGCTTTAATGAAAGCAGATGTTAAATAAGTAAAGAAGGTTTTTCATCAACTTAGGAGAAATAGATTGAGGTAAATAAGCTGGTCAAAATATTATCAACTTGACAAACTCTTCTCTGAAAGAAGTACAGTATTTGTTAAGTTTACTCTGTGCTCTAAGATGATAAACTGTCACCACATCGATATAATTGATACAAAACCTGGGGAAAGCGTTGGAGCTTTAGCCCTCACTTGGCTCGACTATAGAAGAGTACTCACTTCCTACTCGGTATAGGAAACTTTAATCTTTTATACAAACACAAAGTACAGACAGATTCTCTAATGTTAACAGATCATCTCTTTCTACTCCTTGTTTTTGTAACCCTTGATTTGCATGATTCATCCGGTGGCCTCCAGATTATATCCTCGAGATTGCCACAAAAGTTCTTGTAAAACTGTGAAACAGTATTAGGTATTGGTGTAAGCATTTGCATTTGCATTATGTCGGGCACTTTTGGATCATGTATATGTATGAGACTGAACTAACCTTGAGGAATTCACTAGCATCACCGGCTGCTTTCTGAACGTCTACCATGAAAAATGTAGGAGCAACTTCGAAAACCTGTTGAATAAGAAATATTAGCTAGCACACAAGGAGTGCCACACAGATTGAAACAATTTTGGAAAGATGTAAACTTGCCTCCAGAATTACAGAGAAATGTGAAGTCTTGTTCGCGGAGAGACCTTCTACCCTCATCTGAGACGTACAAGCAAAGAAGACTAACATTAGGAACTCTCCAAGAAAGAAGCATAGAACTTGCGGAAAAGAAAAAGGATCTAGTGAACCCAAATGATTAAGCTTGAGATGCCCATTATTATGAAGAAAAGGCACTTGTCTACCTTAAAATTGCGGATATGGGTCTTGAAACCCATGGACTGAGCCGCAACTTCCATACTAGATAAAACAACTTTTGCTGGTTTCTGCGTAAGGAAGCGTGTTTGATGATGCTTCATTGAATCCTGTAAATCCAGCATTCACGTTTCACTTAAAGTTGAAGATCAAACCTTAATAATGACAAGGAACGAACAAGCTATGGAGGAAAACTGAAAATGAGAAGCACGATGTGCCTATTTTCTTTTCTCAAACACAACTAGGTGATATGTATGTTAGTGGACCATATTAGTTCTGATCTATATGAAAGAGAGAAACCACGAGACCCCCGTTGTGGATGGTCAAATTGGTAGAAGTTTCAGAATCAATACCTGACCACGGTCAAATAATATGGACAAATTCAATCCTTGAGAGAGAATAATAAGGTCAAAGGCATTTAGAGCCAGAGGCCCAGCATCAGCATTGTGACATTGCTCGTTGGTTGCTTCCACCTATAAAACATTATAACATGCCATAAAATGGGAGAAAACAAAGAAAATTAACATGTCAATAAATAGAACCTCCATGGAATACTTTACGTCATGCCAAACAACCTAAATTCCACCAAATAGAACTTTCTTTCATTTTTTGGTGCATATCCTCCAATTCTCAGAAGGAAAAAGTTCAGAAAGAATCTGAATAATGCTAGAAGTTATACTGAACAAGCCTTCACAAAACAATTCCATCATCTAAATCCAAGTGATAGCCCAATATGTTTCTTACACAACATTAAACAATAACAGGACATTCAACTTGAGCATTAAACAAGTACAAACTAATTCTTCAGCCAGGTTCTTGCCACAAAGAAGCCTTGGCAAGATTTCACTTAAAATCCCAATTCAACAGCAAAATATTTTATATAACAAAAGCAGCAATTCAAAATCTTACCAACCTCGCTATCATCAAAAGCTGCATTAATGTCATCTAAATTGACATCTTCATACTCCATAACTTTGCCAGGAACATAATTTGTTTTAAACCACTCATCATTACGGATCTCTTCAATCCGAATACGCTGTACAAAATAGCAGGATGTCATAACAGAGGAAATTGTAAGTAATAAACCACTATAAGAATATGTTAGTTATTATTGTAAAGGACCAAATTTATCTTCATAATCGATATTATTGTATAACGTTTAAACCTCAACACAGCTAGTATACCGAGGTCGACTGAATTCATGCAATAGAGAGTATAAGAATACTTTATGTAGTAAATAGCTCAAGAACAAAAAAATTTTAGCATCTTACAACAGAACTTTCAAAAAGTTGCAACCTAGCAATTCCTTTATTTTGAAAAATAAGCCAAGTAACTATAACGGTGAAATAAAGACTTAAGGAGAACCTTTCTCCTTTTAATTTTTTGCCTTTCCTTGAAATGACCATCCATCCACTGTGCAATCCCCAGATGCTATCCTAACAATTCTCCTTTTATCCCCGTCTTCCTAAATTGTTCTATATGATATTTTAGTACTAAGATGGCAAGGAAATACACAGCAATAACAACATACCTTGTATATTCCCACAAAGAAGATGACGAGGAAATGTCAGGTGAAAATAGAAAAATTAGACAAAGAAAGGAAGAACGTGCAGAAAAAAGGTCTAATGAACAAAAGAATACTTCAAACACTTGGATACTGTCAGCAATAATGCCGGTACAAGGAAGAAAAATGAAAGGGGAAACCAAAAAAGGAAGGAGTTGCTGGATTGCTGCTTTCCATGACAATGGGATCATCAGGAAAAACTGAAATTTGAGCACGGGAATACAAGAAATGTAACAAAAATGCAGTGCAGCAATTCTTTTCTCTTGTGAGAAATATAAGAGAAAAATATTATTGAATTGTTGTAACTACATTATTACATTGAGGCCCTGTTTATAGACAATACATTCCAATCCTTTTCCTATTAGGACACTACATTACAATCCTTTTCCAAGTAGGATATTTTATATGTTATTCCTATTTCTACTCATATTCTAACACTCCCCCTCAAGCTGGTCCTTTTCCAAGTAGGATATTTTATATGTTATTCCTATTTCTACTCATATTCTAACACTCCCCTCAAGCTGATGCATAGAAGACATATGTACCAAGCTTGCTATGGATGTAACTAATATGAGAATCGGTGAGGGACTTGGTAAAGATATCTGCAAGAAAACTGATAAGGACTGTTTTGGACGTCTAGAAGACCTCAATTGAAACGGAACAAACTGGAAAAATGATCTGAAAAGTAGTAAATTTTGCCGTAAAGTCTATGTGTCGCTGGAAAATTGCTGAAAACTGGTATAAAATATACGGGTCATCTCGAAATCAAGAGACGAGCAGATCGTGAACATGAAAGTCACCAGAAACTTAGCCGAAACATGCTCACACGCCGGATTATTAGATTTGATGGCTGAAAAGTGACTACAATCGGAGGGAAAAAAAAGTATATGGGTAGGGTCGAAATGATGACACGACCCTACTGAAAAAGAGAAATATGTGTAGGGTCGGAATGATGGCACGACCCTACTGAGAAATAGAAATTATATGAGTAGGGTCGGAATGACGGCACGATCCTACTGGAAAAGAGAAATTATATGAGCAGGGTCGGAATGATGGCACGACCCTACTGAAAAAGATCTGAGGAGTCACCGGAAAGACGTACGGAACTATGTAAATTAAATCTGAGGAGTCACCAGAAAGATGCATGGTGCTATGCAACTCAGATATGAGACAGTAGTCCGGAAAGATGCACGGTGCTACGCAAATCAGATATGAGAAAATAGTGACCGAAAAGAAGTACGGTGCTAAGAAAAATAGATATGAAAAAGTAGTCACCGGACAGATGCATGGTGCTACGCAAAGATATGAGAAAATAGTCACTAGAAAGATACACAGTGAGTTAGTGACCCAACTTTTGCTAACATAATAATTGGCCAGACGGGCGGCATATATGCCGCCCACCGGCAGCGGAAACTCTTTGATTCTTTGCCAAGATGGTGGAAGCTTTGATACCATGTGAGAAATATAAGAGAAAAATATTATTGAATTGTTGTAACTACATTATTACATTGAGGCCCTATTTATACACAATACATTCCAATCCTTTTCCTAATAGGACACTACATTACAATCCTTTTCCAAGTAGGATTTTATATGTTATTCCTATTCCTACTCATATTCTAACAGCTCTCTTCACTTCTCCTACGCTTGTTCATTTCTCTTTCTACCTCCCCCTGTAGAACCTGCATATTTTTATCTACTTTTCTTCTATCTTTTTGCTAAATTCCTTCCATTCATTTTCTCTGTTTCTTTCTGATTGAAAAGAAACAAAACAGTAGATGGAAGCACCCGTATACACATGCACCATTAAAAAAGAACAGTAAGGTTTAGATAAGAGGCCAAGGAAATGGAAGAGAACGAAATAAAAAGAAGATTGCCGGTGCATGACTTGCTTTAAAAGTCACATAGACATCTAGTACATATTATTTAGAGAAAATCTACCTCCACAATAATGAAATTTGACTTATGCCCAAAAAAAGAAAGTTGCCAAGGCCGAAGAGAATGCCAGAGGGAGAAAATGTCGTTAAACTTGTCTGAGGGTGGAGAAGAGAGAAGAAAAGGAAAAGGATTTATGCTAAAGTTCCGTTCTTGCTTCCGTATTTGACAAGTTTGTTAAAAAATACTAAACAGAAAGGATAATTTACAATATTTTACAAGTTCAATTGATAAAATGCTTTGTGATGGATTAAGTTTCCAAAACAAATAATTTTTAAGGGCGCAAAATAATATGTTGACATTCTCTGATTAAGTACTTACTGTTTGAGGGTTTGGGTCTAAAATTCGATGTATTAGAGATTTTGCTCCAACAGGAAACCAAGACGGGCAGGAAAAATCTGCTTTGTCAATCTGCAGAAAAATATAAACATACTTGAGGTAAATATAACTTTGTTATAATCTTCTTTTACTGTGATGAAATGTGAAATTGCCAGCATGATTCATGTCATACTGCTGCAAAATCAAAGTACGCAATTCCATTTAGGTTATTTACACAAAATGCAAAGATCCTACCTTCGCGTACAGTGTAGTGAGATCAACCTCATCAAAGGGGAGAAAACCTGCCATCAGAACATAAAGGATGACACCACAGGACCAGATATCTGCCACAGCACCGTCATAACCTTTGTGACTAAGAACCTAGTAAAAGTTCCAACAAGAAGGACGAAAAAGGGAAATCTTAATACATAATAAAGTAAAGGATGAATATCAATAATCAAACTACTCATTCAAAGATATACATGTACCAAAGAACTAAGACTACTATAATGAGAACTTAACTTACCTCTGGTGCTACATAGTTGGGAGTTCCACAGGTAGTCTTAAGAATGTTGACTCCCTATTAGAACATCATTGGCAACAGTTAGCAGCATAAAGACTTGCACCAATATTGTCGATTTTCTTGTTAATAGAGAAAAAAAAGGTAGCATTTTGGGGATCTTACTTCGCCAGGTGATGCACTAAGTCCAAAATCTGATATTTTCAGATTTCCTTGGGAATCTAGCAGAAGATTTTCAGGCTGAGCAATGTTGAAAACAGCAGTAAGATTTTCATTTAAATGCATAATAACTTATTGTTCTCGCGATTTTACTTTTCTGTTAACAAGTACCTTTAGGTCTCTATGATACACTCCCTTGATGTGACAATAATCAACTCCATCAATCAACTGCTGAAAGTATCTGCGAGACTCGGCCTCACTTAATCGTCCATGGTGGACCTACAAATGCATATCAGAGATCATTGAAAGGAGAATATATGCTTAAGTTCTAAAGAAGAACCAAAATAATCTGCATTTGTCCTTAATCCATTTAAAGGTATGACTTACTATCTTATCAAACAGTTCCCCGCCTGTGATAAATTCCAAGATAATATAGATCTTGGTGCGAGTTGCTATAACCTGGCAGCAAAATTTCTTTATATCAGCATAAAAAATCACCCGAACACCAGTATCCTAAAAGTGAAAGATGCAACAAATTTCAGGAAACTGATATTCATCAGCACTTGTTTTGGCACATGCCTCATGCAATCGAACTACATATGGATGTCTAACAAGCTTCATTATGGATATCTCCCGCTTTATCTGCAAGATGAAAAAGCAGAAAGCTCCTATCAGAGAACCAAAAGATCAATTATAGTCTATCAGCAATACTGTCACCATACCGTCCTTGAGAACCAATACCACAAACACAAATTTTAATTTGAATCTATATACAGAAACCCCACTCTTGTGGGAATACACAGGGTATGTTGTTGTTGTAATCTATATACAGAAAGATTGCTTTAGAAATCAAAGTTCAAAATAACTTTTGAAATGCTGCACTGTGATAGATTCTACTTAAGTAGGACTTTTAGCTAGCAGCAACTTGTACACATTGTCAAAAATGATCAATCAACTAACTTGAATCCGTTGATCAGAGTTCACATAGCATCATTAACCTAAAGGTCTATTTCATTTTTTAGTATAATCAACTTTTTCAGTATATTCCATTTCATTCAATAGAATCCACTCTTGTCACTAACACCCTATGTTGCTTGGAATCTTCAAAAATGTCAAACAGGCGTGAGTCGGCTACTCTAAAAGTAGCGCATTTTGAATAATCCGACACAAGTGCAACAACAATTTTGGAGATTCCGCGCAACATAGACTAACAACATACTTTCAAATGCTTTGCAGGCTCACAACATTGCCATAAATCAATCATTTATTAACTAAAATTTCAAATATGTTCACAAATTAATCTAAAGGGGGAGTCAAACTTATCACATTTATTCACAGAAAACTTATATTCCATAAATTCAATACTATCAATAGCCTACAACAAGTCAAGTGAGCATTTACAAAATATAAATTTAACTACTAACTAGGACTAATTACTCTAAAATCTTACTTCATTATCAGAAACAACCTTGCACTTTTAAGTATGAAAAAAGAAAGAAAGCCCACCTGGTCAACCATCTTATGCTTAATTATAGTACTTCTATCAAGTACTTTCATTGCAACACTTTCACCTGTCTCAGTATTTTGAGCAAATTTAACCTTAGCAAATGTTCCTTCCCCAATTGTCCTCCCAACTTCATACTTGCCAACTTTCCTTACCACCATTTTTTCTTCTTAACAAAATTAACTAAAAAAATCAAGAATCTAACAACACCCTTTTACTTCTTTTTGAAGTTGTTAATTTCCTCAACCCATTTTTTTTTTGCTTTTTCAAGAAAACATACTGGGCTTGATGAACAGGATTTTGGCTTCTTTTTTTTCAATCTTTTTAGCTGCTTTTGTTATTATTTTAAGTAATAAAGCAAAAGGGTATTGAAGAAAAAATGGAAGATGAACTGTGAAGGAGTTGAAAATGAATGACAAAAAAGTGATTTGGGGATTTTGAAAACTTGGAAAGTGGTTTTGTGGGGGCTTTGGGGCTTGTTTGGGTGAGTTACATGTTATTGCAAGATACTCACTCCATCCTAAATTACTCCCCTCAAAATGACATAACACATTAATTAATAAAAATAATTAATAACATACCTAATTTATTATAGTATTTCTATTAAATATTACTTAAATTTTAATTTAAATAAAAAATAATTAATGCAAAGGATAAACATAAAAAAAAAATTATCTCTTCTTAATTAATAAAAAAGACAAGTAAATAAGAAATCAAATTAGAAAATTTGAGACAGATAATTTGGGACGGAGGGAGTAATTTATTTCTAGGTTAGTTATTTTAGGATTATTATTCAAATTTTAATGTAGGACAAATATAATATTATAATTTTACTAATTGTGGATTCAAGATTTGGGAATCGTGGGTGTACGGAAGGTTCGAACACATATATAGACGTCCCAAAATTTAAGGTTCCACGTGAAAATTAAAACACCCAACTATCTTCTTGACTTACTGGGTGCTTTTCTAAATCTTATAGTATCAAATTTTATTTATTTTTTATATAATTATATTTAATTTTTGTCGACTTTAATGATATCGGAGCACTAAAAGTTTAGCTAAAGATTTACTTCTGAATTTCAGAATAAATTATTCTTCGAGTTTTTTTAAACAAACGTGGGATAAATTATTCTAAAAATTAATTAATATTGAGATTAATTTTCTTTTATTTTTCGTACCATACGAGCCCTTGAAAATGCCCAACTTGGTTTGGGATTTTTGGTTTGGTAAAGTAGGAATGACAAGTATATAGAGAAAAATTGCACAACTTGGTAGTTGTTGAAAAGAAGAGATTTCATTAGTGGAGAATGCACTACTTGAAAATGATGCCTATGTGTGTATTCATTTGAGTATATAGATGAGAATATACATTAATTTATAATTATTAAATGTTAAAATTTGTCATATTGGTGATAGTTGAATTGATTGAGAAGGAAATTATCTTTATGTATTTCTTGATCAAGCTAGTAACATGAGATTTATTATCGAAAGTACACGTAAATATTATCGTTGCTATGAGTTTCCTGGTATAAAAGAAGAATTAATATAAATTTGGTGAAAAATAAATTTTTTATTCTTTTCAATTTAGGTTTAGTACATAATTTATCCTCTTTATTACATGTTCCTTCATAATAGGAAATTGTTTTATTGCACGTGATGGGAAAAAATGGTCTACACATTAAATGTTTGTCCAAGTATGTCTAATAGACATTAGTTTTATTTGACCAAATATTTTTTAAAATAAATGAGTGTCACTCACCAATAAGTATATTCAAAGTAAAATTATGAAAATCTAAATTAAAAAGCTATTTTGATATTCAAGAAGTTTATTTAATTATTTTAGATATCTACCCTCAAAATCTCAAAAAAAAAAATTATCTTTGATATCCAAGTTTTCAAAATCCCCAAATCACTTTCTCTCTATGTAACAAAGATTAAAAAATTTTAGTCTTTGTTACCAAAGTTGCAAAATCTCGAAATCCCTTTTTCTTTGGGTAACAAAGATTAAAAAATTGCTAATAAAGACGATCTCGAAATAGGTAACAATTCTTAATCTTTTGTTCTTTTTCCCGCGATCCTGCCTCTGGCGAATGGAGTAAATTTTGTGGTCATCCTACCGCAAAATGTACTGATCGAGGAACGGAGGATTAGTCTCACGGCTGCCGGCTGTGGAATACCTTGGACAACTAAAAAAAAATAAGTATTTTTTTATTTACTTTTCTAGTTTAAAATCATCTTTGTTTTAGTAAGAGGTGATTTATCTTAAAATAAAAAATTTCAGTATAAATTTAAATAATTGAGCTTCAAAATAGGAAACCAAGAAAAATGGCGATCATTGCCAAGTTGCTTCACATTTATCAAATATTATATTCCATTTCTCCATTTCTATTTATTTATCACTACTTTTAAGTTGTGCATCATTAAGAAAAAATATTAATTGAAAAAAATATTTATTACTCATTTTATTTAATACTTACCATTTTTATACTATATTAGTATATATTTATATTTATGATTAAAAATAAAAATAAAATAAATAAATAAATAATTATATGTAGATCTTTTAAAATAACAAATACAACGCAATATTCATTTTTGAGAAAATACTGGAGGGAGGTGATTAGACATGACATGGAGCAGATACAACTTACTGAGGACACGACCCTAAACAGGAAGGTGTGGAGGTCGCGGATTAGGGTAGAAGGCTAGTGTGAGTATTTGGGATGTGGCAAGGTGGTAGGAAAGCGCTTGTGTAGCTAGGTATCATCTTTCTTATCTCTTATTTTGAATTGCTAGTATTTTCTCTTATTTTGTATTTCTCTGGTATTTATTTTTATTTTATTTTATTATTTCTTATTTCGTATTTCGTTTATGTCATCCATCCTGTTTCATGTTTCATTACGTCCTTGGTGTACTTTTCTCTATCTTGAACCAGAGGTCTATCAAAAACAACCTCTCTACTTCTTCGGAGGTAGCGGTATGGATTGCGTACATTTACCCTCCCCAGACCTCACTTTGTGGGAATACACTGGGACTGTTGTTGTTGAGAAAATAGCCAAAAGCCCCCTCAATCTTTACCCCAAATCCCAACGACATGCTCAATCTTCACAGGAATCCTAGTACCCCCTGAATTATTTTAAAGTGAAATTAATTTCACCCCAAAATGCTATATTCAGATTTGGAGTAGGAAGTGCAATACACGCGTCAATCTCATATTTACACATGTATTTTATGTTTAAAATTAATTTTTATTTACTTTCTTCTCCATTCTTATTCTTTTCATTTTTTTTCACCATTAAAGCAATATTAAAGGTTCTACTCATAGCTCAAAATGCAAAAATGAGCCAATTTTATAAAAAATGTGATAAAGAATTTTTTGCTAGTGATGAATCTAAATAAAAATTATTAATAGTGTTTGCAGCAACGGCGACGGTTAATAGGGTGGTGATGGTGTATGAGATGATATTAATACTTTGATTAGAGAATTGGCTTAGATTGAAGTGTGGTGAAAGATTACATGGTATTAGCATTATAATATTGTCTTAAAGATTCTTGATTTTTTTATGCTTGATTCTTAATTCTTGAAATTTAAGCAAGATTTTGGGTGATTTTAGCAATGAAAAAAGAGAGAAGGCTGAGGATTTGTATGGGGAGGAAAATGGAGGAAGGTGAAGAAGTGGACAAAAATGTGGTAGTGGCTGCGCGGCGGCAATGCTGGATTGGTGGTGGAGAGAATTTGACTATGGTGATGAGAAGAAGAAAGAAAGTAACAATAAAAAAATATAATAATAATTTAAATAATTAGGTTGAAGATTTATATGGGGAGAAAAATTGAGGAAGGTGAAAATGTGGGACAAATGTTGGAGATGGTGATGGCTACGCAGCGATAAAGATGGGATGGTGGTTGAGAGAATTTGGCTATGGTGGTGGAAAGAAGAAAGACCATCCATAGACAGTGTCTCACACCTCCGCACTAGAGCATTAGAGCTCCTTCTCATCACATACCCGAACCAACGTAACCTTACTTCTCGCATCTTGTCCTCCACCGAGGCCACTCCCACCTTCTCCCGAATACTCTTATTCTTTATCCTATCCTCCCTGGTATGTCCACACATCCATCGCAACATTCTCATCTCCGTCACCTTCAACTTTTGGATGTAAGAATTCTTAATTATCCAACACTCTGTTCCATACAACATATCCGGTCGGACTATCACTCGGTAGAATTTTCCTTTAAGCTTTGGGGGCACCTTATTATGACATAAAACTTTCAAAATGAGCCTCCATTTCAACCACCCCGTCCCAATACGATGTGTGACATCCTTGTCAATCTCCCCATTGCCCTAAATTATAGACCCTCGATACTTGAAACTCTCCCTCTTCTGAATGGCCTGCGAGTCTAGCTTGTCAACTACATTAGCCTCTTGTGACACCTCACTAAACTTACACTCCAAGTACTCCGTTTTGGTCTTATTTAACCGAAATCCTTTAGACTCAAGAGTCAGTATCCAAATCTCTAACTTATCGTTAACTCTTTCCCGAGTCTCATTAATCAGTACCACGTCATCTGCAAATAACATACACTAAGGAACCACCCCTTGAATATGACACATCAAAACATCCATCACCAAAGCAAATAAAAAAGGGCTAAGAGTCGAACCCTGATCCGACCCTATCAAAACCGAAAAGTACTTTGAATTTTCACCTACCGTCCTCACCCGAGTCTTTGCACCATCATACATGTCCTAAATAGACCTAGCGTACGCCACGGGCACCCCTCTAGCGTTCAAGCACCTCCACAAAATCTTTCTGGGAACTTGGTCGTATGCCTTCTTAAGATCAATAAACACCAAGTGCACGTCCTTTTTCCTCTCCCAAAACTATTTCACTAGTCTCCTCACGAGGTGAATGGCCTCAGTAGTCGAGCGACTTGACATGAAGCCGAACTGATTCTCAGAGATAGTCATACTCCTTCTAAACCTCAACTCTACCACCCATTCTCAAACCTTCATAGTATGACTCAACAACTTAATACCTCTATAATTGTTGCAAATCTAGATATCTCCCTTGCTCTTATACGAAGGAATCATCGTACTACACCTTCACGCTTCATAAATCTTAGCCGCCCTAAAAATGATGTTAAATAACCTTGTCAGCCACTTCAAACCATTTCCGTCAGTGCTCTCCCAAAAATTCATTGGAATTTCGTCTGGCCCCATCGCCCCACCCCGATGCATCCTGCAAATATCCCTCTTGACCTCCTCAATCTTGATACGCCTACAATAACCATAGTCGCGACACACCTCAGATTTCTTCAAGTCCCCCAACACGAAACCTTTGTCCCCCTCGTCGTTCAAAAGTTTATGAAAATAGGTCTTCCACCTCTTCTTAATGAGGGCATCCTCAACCAACACAGTACCATCCTTTACCTTAATGCACTTCACTTGGTCAAAGTCACGAGCCCTCCGCTCCCTGGCCTTGGCAAGCCTATACAACTTCTTACCCTGTCTTTCTCCTCTAAATCCACACACAAACTCTAAAAAAATGTCGAATTTGCTGCCATAACCGCTAACTTAGCATCTCTCTTAGCAACCTTATACTCCTCCTTATTCGCCCGTCTCTCCTCATCATCCTTGCTCTCAACCAACTTAGCAAAAACCACCTTCTTAGACTCCACCTTCCTCTTAACCTCTTCGCTATACCACCAGTCCCTTCGATGCTTATCAGAATGACTTCTCGATCCACCTAATACCTCTCTAGCGGTTTCCCTAATGCAACTGACAGACATCTCCCACATACTATCCATATCCCCTCTACACTCCCAAGTCCCCCTGCTTCTCAACTTCACCCCCATTTTCAAAGAACTAGCTAGAGTCAAGCTACCCCACTTAATTCTAGACCGAGCCTCTACCTTCCTCTTCTTTCTACCCTTATTAATTACCAATTTCATTACCAATAGCCTATGTTGAGTTGAAAGATTCTCGCTAGGTATGACTTTACAGTCTTTACATAGAGCTCTGTCACCCTTCCTAAGGACCAAAAAGTCTATTTGAGTTTTGGCCATTAAATTACGAAAAGTAATAAGGTGATCCTCCTTCTTTAGAAAGCTCAAATTCACTATCCACAAAACCAAACTCGTCATGCATATCATCATAACCTTTCGCCAAAGACCCAATGTGCCCATTGAAGTCTTCTCCTACGAAAAGCTTCTCAATGCTCGGAACTCCCCTCATCACCTCATCAAACACCTCCCCAAAGCCCTTTTTTTCCTCCTCATTCAAACCTACTTGCGGAGCGTAACTACTAATGACACTCACCGTAGACCCTCCCATAACTAACTTAATAGACATCAATCTATCACTGACTCTCTTAACCTTTATCATTTGCTCCCAAAGTTCTTCATCTACTAAGATATCTATCCCATTTTATGTCTCACGCTACCCGAGTACCACAACTTATATCCATCCATAACTCTTGCCTTAGTGCCTACATAAGTCTTTAAAGGTTTAATAATTTCACTTTAAAATAGTTTGAAAGGATAATACCCACAAAATATAGATGTGTAGTTGAAAATTCGGATATAGATTGGGGGGCTTTTAATTATTTTCTCTTCATTTTTAATAAGAACGATAAGTATTTAGCAACTGAGAGAATACATATTTCAGACTCTTCATTTTGTAAAATATCCAATATAAAATGCTTTATTCTTTAAGAAAAAATTCATAATTTTTTTTATTCAGAACCTCGAGAATTGGTCCTATTCATCTCGTGAGTCATAATTTACGTACACAAATTATGAAAAGAGTTAAAATAGGAAAGATGAGAAGATTCTACAAATAACTGGAAGGATCGTTATAAAATATTTGTTAAATATAAAAATTATCTTTTCTTTGTTTTAATAAGAAGTGATTTGCCATAAAATAAAAACTTTCATTATAAATTTAAATAATTGAGCTTGAAAATGGATGTCAAAACCTAAGTAGGAAACCAAGAAAAATGGCCTCCTATTTCAAATTTTCTAGTAATAGCTATACCTAAGATGACATCATGGAACGTGTAGGGCGGCGAAGGAATGGCCTTGGGTTTAAGAAAACGGCGATCATTTCCAAGTTACTTCACACATGGGTTATGAAATACTCCGTCCGTTCTATCTTATTCGTTCTAAATTGAGATGATATAACTATTAAAAAACTCTTATCCGTTCTAAATTGAGATGATATAACTATTAAAAAAAAATAATTGATAGTGTAATTTTGCCATCTTATCCCTTTTAATTATATTTTATTGTTAGTTTCAATATTGATGGATGACTAATACCAAAACACCATTTATATTCTTAATGGTACTCCTTTTTACAACATTTTTCAAGAATACTAATAATAAGGAGTAATCAATTACACTAAGGGTATAATGTCAAAAAAAATTGTCTTATCTTGATAAGTAAAAAAGAACAAGTAAAATGAGACAATAAATTAAGAAATTTAAGACGAGTAAAATGGGATGGAGGAAGTACATCATACTCTATTCATTTCTATTTACTCTCTTCATTTTAAAAAAAAATGATTTAGTTTGACTTGAAATAAAATTTAAAAAAATAAAAGAAAATTTTAAATTTTATGATCCTAAATTAAAAATATGTCAAATATATCAAAATATTCTTTAATATTCTGGTTTTAAACATATCATGTAGAAAATTGTATTGAAAGTATTACCAAAAAAGGAAAGGATCATTCTTTTTTAAACAAATTAAAAAGAAAAATAGACCATTCTTTTTAAAAGAGAGAGTATTTATTATCATATTAAGTTGCATATTCATTAAAAAAATATTAATTAAAAATAATTTAATTAAATTAATTTTATTTATTATTTATTTTTACTTAATATTTGTCGTTTTTGTAGTATAATAGTATACCTTTATATATGTGATTAAGAGTAAAGATAAACATAAATAATTAATTATATCTTAAATTTAAAAAAACAAATATTATTTAATATTTATTTTTAAAATGAACGATAAGTATTTAGAAATGGAGGGAATGCCTATTTCGGACTCTTTGTTTTATTCTTAAGAAAAATTGGCACCGTATAGTAAGTTGGACTAAACTAGTGTTGTTCATCGATTTTTAAATATTTTTGATAAGTTAATTTGGGTGAAAATTTAAGTCAATTTTTTCCTTTAAAATTTACAAAAATTAAAATTTGGTTCAGATACTATTTTTTTTTTTTTTTATAATATTTGAAAATTTGAATTATTTATCAAAAGAGGGCAAATTGTATTACCAAATTTTGTTTGTCAAGTTTTTTTTTTCAAAAATTACTTGAAAAATTTATGGTCAAACGGGTAATGATACTTCCTCTGTCCATTTTTATTTATCTATATTATTAAAAATAGATGTCCAAAAGTATTTGTTCAATTCAAAAAATTAGTGGATAATGCTCATTTATATCCTTGTTATTAAATATACTATTCATCACTTAATATATTTTTTAAATCATTAAATACATCATATTTAAAATGTGATATAATAAGATTATCCTTATTATTCATTGTTTTTCATAGAAAAATATGAATTTCATTTCTCGTGTGGTCAGATCAAGAAGAAATCATGTCAATTTTTTTTAAAAGTATAGATAACTAGCAGAATTTAAATTTATATTCTTGATAACAACAGAATAAGAAGAATCTGAGTATAGGTATATGGATGGACATGACGGAAGAGTAATAAGAAGCATAAATATAAGATGGAATTATCAAATGTTAGCTTAACACATGCAAATAGTTATAATAATAGACTGAACTATAATATTTTCGATGAATTCTCTAATTGAAGCAGAAAAATTATATTAATAATTGTTTGCTTAATGTTTTCTTTTCCTAAATTGGCATAGTTCTATTGGAGCTATTACGTAACATACACATTCTGTATTTTTTTTATACAGTTACTTACATATATACATGTTCATTTTTGGACTTTCAGTTGTAATAGTTAGCCCAGTTAATTTTTGTCCAACCCAATGTAACAATACCATAACCCGACCCAGTACAAGTGTGTATATATATAGTTGAGTTAGTGGAGGTAGTAGAGTAGACAGATATTTTGACTCTCCATTCAATAAAAGAAAATTTCTCTCTCTTCTTCATCTGATTGTTCTCGAACTTTCTAGGTTCTTCAATGATTGTCAATGGGCTCATCGTATCTTCATAATAACATGGTATCAGAGCGTGTAGATCGATCCTCCCTTCTTCCTTCACTTTCCAATATTACCCGTTAATGGCGAAATCGTGTGGGTTCATTACAACGGTATAAACAGACGACGTTTGAAGTTTGGTTCAAATCTATTGCCGAAGACCTTTTTTCTTTCAGGTGTATGAAAGAGACCGGTAAACAGTATCTGTGACTTCTTTGTTAATATTTTCCTCGTCCCTGATCTATTCGACATTGAATTTTCGATTGAAAATGCTTCATTTAGGGCTGATTTGTTCTTTTCGTGCTCATTAAGGATGATGTTATAGTAGATCCGTTTCTGGATGATGTTTTATCTGGATCTGCACTTCGTTGTCATGGATTTGCTATTGTAGATCTGTTCATGTATGATCTTATCTGGATCTGTAGATTGTTGTGGTGGATTGGTCTTACTTGTAATTTGCTTTTATCATTAGTCCTAGTCCTGGAAATAGTTGTTGTTTCATATCTTTGTAAATCACTAGGATGACTACTCCCAGTACTAGTACTACTAACGCCTCAACTGGTACTGCTGGGTTTGAAGAGTTATCTTTGGACCCTTCTCATCCTTATTGTATCCATCCTTCTGAGAGTCCGAGCCATCAGTTAGTTCCTATACCATTCAATCGCTCTGGTTATGCTATTTGGAGAAATAGCATGATCACATCCTTGTCTGTCAAAAATATGTTGGGAATGGTAAATGGAAAATTTCCTCAACTTGACTCTCACAATTCGTATTTCCAGTTCTGGGAAAGGTGTGATCATATGGTTAAAGCTTGGATCATAAATTCCCTCTCACGAGATATTGTTGTTAGTGTTATGTGTCTTCCTACTGCTAGAGATGTCTAGAGGGACATAAATGATAGGTATGGTCACTCTAATGGGTCTAGGTATATCCATATTCAAAAGGAAATTAATGCAACTGTTCAAGGGTCTTCAAGCATAGCTGCTTATTTCACTAAGATGAGGTCTCTCTGGGATGAACTGAATGCCTCTTATGTTGGTCCTGAGTGCACATGTGGTGCATTGTCCAAGTTCATTCATGATCAACAATTGTTCCAATTCCTTAGTGGCTTGAATGAAGAGTACTCCACTGCTAAGAGCAATACCCTGATGATGACACCTCTGTCATCTATCAGTAAAGTATATGCTCTCCTTCAATAGGATGAAAGCCAAAAGGAATCTCAATCTGGTCCACCTTATTTCTCTAGTGACTCGGTATCATTTAGTGCCTCTGCTCCTGTCTCTAATTCTGGTAATAGACCTTTTCATCAAAAGGTCAATTTCAGCACTATTAAACAGTCCCATGGATCACAGACATGCAAATATTGCAAGAAGCCTAGTCATACTATTGTCACCTGTTATAGGCTTCATGGATTCCCTCCTGATTTCAAGTTCACCAAGAATAAGAAATCCTCTGCTTCCTGTGTTTAGCTATCAGATCCAGATCCTGATATCAAGCCACATTCAAACCCCTACAAAGATAACTCTTCTCATGGTTTTAGCAAGGAACAATATAATCACCCCATGAGTCTTTTCCAAGAAGCTTAGATTTCTCCCATGCATCCTCCTCATCTTGATCATGCAGAGAATTCTAGGTTTGCTCACTTTGCAGGTTTGTACAACAACTCAGTTTTTACTTTTGCTGGCTACAGTGTGTGTGCTTCTTCCCAATTACTCCCTACCTCCTAGGTGCTAGACTGAGGTGCCTCTAATCATATGACTCCCCATAAATACCTCCTTCACAACTTACAACCTTTAGCTCATCCTTTTGTTATTACCTTACCTAATGGATACAAATTCTAAGTAGTATTTACTGGGTCCTTGCTCTTAAGGGATGACATTACTTTAGATAATGTTTTGTTAGTTCCCTCTTTCCATTTTAACCTACTTTTTATATATCAACTACTCAAACATATCTCATGCTTAGCTATATTTTCTGTCACTTCTTGTCATTTATAGGGCCCTTCTCTGAAGAGGCCACTAGAAATTGGTAAGGCTATCAATGGATTTTATTACTATTATGCTGCTCCCTCTGCTTCTCCAGTACCTGATCACCAGTCTGCTGTTTCTCAAGTTTTTGCTTCTAGTTGTACGTATATTTCAAATTCTGTCAATGTATCTCACGATATCCCACCTGTGATTCCCTCTTATTGTAATTCTTCATATATTTCTAATAAAATGGATGTATTTTGGCACCAAAGACTTGGTCACAAGACTTATCATAAAATGAAATCCATTCATTTTCTTCACTCTCAGCTTTCTCCAAGTCAAACTTTTACATGTAATGCCTGTCCCTTAGCTAGACAACGAAGACTTTCTTTTCCCCACAACACTATTCATTTCACTCTTCCCTTCCAATTAGTTCACATTGACATTTGGGATCATACCACACTAAAACATACTCTGGTTACAGATATTTTCTCACTCTTGTTGATGATTTTATCAGAGTCACATGGACCCATATTCTTACTTGCAAAAGTAATGCT